>OY728134.1:1028584553-1033584553 GCA_963277665.1 Viscum album
AAATGAACAACATTAGAGAAAAAATATAATAAAAATACCTATAATATGATAACAATTGTAAAGTCCAAAAAAGGATTAGGTACCATTAGATGGGGAGTCAATCAGGGTATATATTCTTTCCAATCTATTCCTACCCTGGTGGTTCTTGAATTCATTAATATACGGAGACAATGATTTTATATTATTGAACTGATTACCATGAAATTGACCATCCATTATATATTAATTTCCATCTTTATTCCTATATCAATTATATCAGATGATGATTCCATGGAAGTAAATCAAACAAACATAAAGACACATAGGGTTTTTCATTGTTCTCCCAAAAGGTATAATCCAAATATAATTCTATTAATATTGAGTCGGTATGCCAAATATAATAAGACCCACATAAGTCACATTAGGCTAGGTCTCTGATACTATGGTTCACTACCAATTACATTAGGCTTGATCACTCTTTCCAAGGTTCATTGCATGTAGGATTAATCTTGGACACTATATCCATGACTTGGTAACATAAACATGATTGGTGTATATGTACTAGATTCATGGGATCACACCCCTCACAACATCCGTTTAAAATCATTACATAATAAGGAAAATAATATTGGGTCATAAGAAAATATAAATGTATCCTTGTTGATATATATGAACTAGTTGTTAGTTAGGATCATTTTAATATCTTATTTATCCTTCACAAGTATATTATGAGGTTCACCTCGATAATATTATTTCCATGAGGGTCCTATAATATACATTATTCATATAAATAATAAGTATGGAATACAATTATTCACTATATTGCAGTGAACATCTTTCATTTTTAGTGTGTAAAACACTTCATAGGATTCCAAGGTTTCTTCTTTGTATAATATTTTAAGAACTCCATTCAAAAATAATACTATAATGGATTCACCATGATGGATAAATTAAATCCTCCATTGCACTTCACTTTTTTCAGTGAAAATATATCATCTTCATCTATAGTTTAAATATTACAATGCAATTTTTTTCCTTTAATTATTATGAAAATATATAAAATGGTATATATTATCCTTCTCCTATTAAGGGACCTATAATATGATATAGATCTTGTAATGAACCGACCCCAGTTTCGAATAGTTGGTTCATTATTTTAATACATCAGAATGTTTTCAACAATTTTGAATCCCAAAGGATCGATCAATTTAGTATTCATGGAAAAAATATTACATACATGAACATTACATTACAATTTAAAACAGAAAATACATTATAGATAATCCTTTGAGAACACCATTATTCTCATAGCTTAACCATGTATTAATATAAAAATACACTACATGGAATCTAGGGAAAATAAAATATAAGAAAAGTGTGGTCTCATATGCTCAGTAATGATAAAAAATATAGCAGACGCTATCATAAATAATAATAATCCATTAAGGAAATTTATTAAACTATGAAAAATACCTTTTAAAACATTATCATCAATATAATATTGCAAGAATAAATCATATAATTCTATTTAATCATTAACATGGTTATTCTACTAGTTTTATACTAAATCTTCATATCAATAACTACTCTTATAATGAGGTAATTCATAATGTCGTACATATCTTCATGGCCTCATTCAAAGAAAATATGGATAAAAACCAAAATTAGTTTGTCTCATGAGAACTACCGATGAATCATGGGGCTATCATTAACCAGTTCCCAACCCGTATGGATTTTATTAACCGGTCCCCAGACCATAGTTATTTCAATAACTAATCCCCAACACATTATATACTATGTCCAATTAAATCCTCACATGAAAGAGTGAAACATAACCAACAAAAACATTCTTATTAGAAATAGCATACAAAATGTAAACTCATTAACTATGAACCATGAAGGGTATCAAAATATCACATCCATAGTCAGACATATCATATTCCATTCAATAAAATATGGAATATTTTATCATAATAAATTAACATCAGTCAAGAATTAAATCCAAAAAATGATGTTGACCTAGCTGAAAATAATCATTAAAAACCATTGATATAAATATCCTTTTTTTATTTAAATAATTTATTCAAAATCCAAACACTTATAAAAGAAGAAATTTAGAAGGAAAAATTTCAATCAAAGTGTCACAGACCACATAGAATCTTATGGAAGGAAATAAAATTTAATAACATTCATGTCCATATAAATAAATCATTAATACCATATTGAAAACATGGACATCAATGTGAAGGATTTTAAAATGATAAATCCAAATAAAATTTAAAATGATGTTTTAGTTAAAGATTCCTTCACATAAAACATTAAAAATATTCCTATTGAAAGTAATTTATGAAATTAAAAATAGATATAATGTTATCTTTATAATCCTTTATATACATATATTATAAAAAATATTGAAATGGAGAAAGGATTTATTATTTAAACATTCAAAGAGTCCCATACCACATTGAACATTTAAATAATATGTAAAATATCATCAAATGAATATCTAAATACCATCAAGATAAATGTATTTATGATATTAAACAAAATAGAGCCAGTACATACACCACACACAAGAAATATGTGGTGAACATGGCTTATATCTCATGAATATTAAAAGTGAGATTGAATTCCCTTACCTCAGGTATGATACTCTTTTTACTTGTCCAAAACTCCCGTATAATGATTTGGAACATATTATTAACTTGTATTACAATCATAATAATATTTATGATATCATATATTATTCATTTATGACTTCAAATTACCCACTTATTAACAATTTGGCATTAAAGAAATGATTCAGGTAATACTCGCTTTATTTATTGTTACACGTTTTGACATGTTTTTTTAATAATATTACATAGATCATGATATACTTAATTATTGAAAATAAACCATGATTTATATATAATATATATATTCAGAATATAAATATGTATAATATATACATATATGAAATTTATAACAATATTAATGGAGTTGGTACACCGTACGTATGCATGAACATTATTTCTTTTCCATATCATTTTGAATAGAAGTAAGGGAATAAAATGTTTACATATATATTGAATTATACCCATATATTTATATTCCCAGTTGTAATATTATTTCATATATTTCATACTTATTAATAATATATATATATTTATAATCTTTCATTAATGGAGATCGTTGAAGATGAATCTTATCGCGTCGTGGTGATGGTAAGTCGTACATACGCACGAGTGATGATATTATTTTCTTAATGGTTAAATTGTATGTAATTTGATACAATATGAAATTTACATAAAAATTATCATGTCATATTTATTATTTTAATCCATTATATTCATCGTTTACCCATGGAAAAAATTATATATGAAAAATAGTTTACACCACGTCGTGGAGATGGTAAGCCGTGCGTACGCATGCATGATGATATTGATTTTTGTAAGTTGGGTAAAAAGATAAACAATTGTTTCCCATTAATGTAATAACATATCATCATGTATAATTTATTGGTGTTATTATTTTAGTCTGAAAAAACAAAGAAAGAGGATGTAGAAGAAGGAACGATCATTGGAAGAAGGGATAAAACATGTTACCTCTTTTTCGGGAATCTCATTTTGATTTGCATAAAAGATCTCTATATGATTTCTTAATAAAAAATGTAAGGAATATAGGTTGAAATTATGATTTTTTGGAGGATATTTAGGTATGTATTGGTTGATCCAAATGGATTTAGAGTAGTTAATTGATGAGAATGAGAATTTCCCTCTTATAAGATGGGTGAGGGGCACTTTAGAAATTTCTATAGATCATAATTTATTTTAAATTTATTTTTTGTATGTAATGGCTATAAATTGATTTATTTACATGATATGATATGGATGAGTCTAAATCCTCTCAACCAATAGGTTTTATCCTTGTTTAGGTCATAAAACTATCATTATCTTTTAGAATTTACCTTTAGTTAAATAGTTTAACTACTACCATGTCTTCTTTTAAATTTACAGTACGTGGTTAATATAGTAACAATATATTTATAAATGAAACTATTGTGTATCATTAAGGACATATTTATCATAATCCATGTTATTTTTCAATGACATTGATTTGTAAGATTTTTATACAATTTAATAAAATACTTTTTATTTTAAAAACTCATTTATGTAATGTTTGGCATTATTTAATACTTGATTTTTGTTAAAGTGATAAAATCTTTATTTCTTATTCCAAAAAGTAATAAATAAATTCTAACATGTCAAATTCATCCATAAAATTCTTGGATGTCATAAAACACATAAAAATAAGTATTATTTAATGATTATCAAATCATTTATTTTAATCATTCGTTAATATGTTAATTAATACATCATCATTGAGTTGTATATAAATTTATTTTTATAATTACTAAAAATTATAAATAAAAATCCATGATGTAGTAAATATTGTTATATTTACATTGAATATTTATAGTCAAATAGATCAATTACATAAACCCACCAAAAAAATGTTTTAGTAAAACAATACATGTTTATGTTTTTTTATTTTACATAAAAAGCTGTGAATGTAAATTTCACAACCATGTAGCTTATAAAGGACAATGGTTTTACCCGAGGATTTTCTTGGTCGTCCATGACATATAAAATAAAGTTTGGACATGTGTAACGGTAATTTTATATTATTATAATATTGTTTTTACCCATAAGAACCCTATTTACCATTAACCAAGGAAAATAAAATTCAAATGTTACTATTTATCAAATATTATTATGATACAATTATACCTCATTTTACAACCTAATTACTACCATGTATGTCATATTTTTTAAATTAAATTCATAGAAGCTATAAAATTACATTTAATTATTATTTAAAGATGTGTCTATGAGTTGGGTAATTGGGTCTTTCAAAAGTCCAATAAAATTATATATATATATACCTATATTAAAAAATGACTCCAATGACATAAATTGAACTAATATATGTAATATTTATATATTTAAATTTCAAATAACATACAATTAAAATAATTATTTAAATTAAAAATTTGGATTTTATCTATGATGTAGGGTTTTTCCCTATTCATCAAAAATTGAATGTCTTCATAAAAATACCAAAAATGCACCCTAAGTTAAATTAGAAATTCCAAATTCAAAAACTATTTCTATTTTACCAAATTAAAATCAAATAAGTTGTGTTAATTAATATAAAATTAATTCTCATTTCCATAACCAGAAAATGAGTTTTTGGGAAGTAAAAACAATCAAAAGATTGCCATGTTTTTATTTCCAAATTATATGTGAAATTACTTCCAATGACCAAAATTGGTTTAAATGAAAAAAATAATCTAATTACACTTTAAAACCAATTAAAAAGATAATCTGAAGATATTAATAAATTATATGGAAAGTCAGTTTTGACTAAAAATGTATTATTTTTCACTACTCATTAAAAATTGAACTTTATCAGAAAAATACCAACAATTTACCCCAAGTAATTTTTATGCCCCTATTCAAAAAAATAAGTTTATATATTAAAATATATCATTTAATGGTGTCAAGAACTAAATATAAAATAGCCTCACATCCAAATGGTGGTAAAACTGCACTTTTAGAAAAATACTCCTTTTATACGAAAAATTGAATTGGTTATAATATAATTTATAAAAAATACATAATATAAATTTAAAACATTATATTGGAATAATTTTTCATTGATATTATTCAAAAAGGGCGATTTTAATTATTTTATAAAAAATTAATTTTAATTTAATTATTTCATAAATAGACATCAATTATATTCAAATGGAGTTTAGATTTATTTTGAGTTAATTAATCATTATATAAAACCGTGTAAACTATATTTTTATAATTCAGTTATAAATATTCATTTTCTTCATTCTAAAGTCTAGGTGATAACTACAATATTAAATAGTAATATTTAGCTATTCGTTTAAGCTTGATGTGGTGTATCATTGTGATGTTGATCATTGTGCTTCATTTTTAAAACACGGGATGTTACATTATCCCCCCATTACATAAATTGTGTCCTCACTATTTAATCTCTGAATAAAATTTATTGGTTATAATTTTCAATGTATCATTTTTTTTAAACCCCACTTCAGAAAATTGATTAATGAGACCACCATTTTAAAATAAAGGAAAGTATGAAGGTCACTAGAGATAACACATTCTAGGGTTCGATATAGAGAAATATGGACATTGAAGAAAAATCATACCATCATGTTCTGATAGAGATTTATAGAGAAAATGGTCAGGAAAAAGTCAACATTCACAATTCTAGATATCGGTGATGATCTAAGGGTCCATGGGATTCATCAAAAAATAAAGTACTAGGAAATAATTTTTGGTTATAAGATCATTTCCATAATGATTAAGTATTAATTTCTTCATAGAATTACATTGAAAGGAAGAATACATAATTGATAATTAGAGTTCCATTCTTTAACTAATTTCTACCTCAAAATCATCTTTCTCTCCAAAATATCACAGAACTCAAAAATATTCTATTTATCCTAATCATATAGGGTTCCAAAAATAAACATATACTTCATTTTTTATTCATGTAAAATACAATATAACCAATTTATACTAACCAGGGACATCCTGTAGGCTAGTGGTATGTGATATTTGATTGTCACACATTGTTTGTGGGTTCAATTCCTACAGCCTTGTTTGACACGACGTGTTGTCTCCCGACCTGGGAGTTGTCATTTTCATAAAATTATTAAATTTATAAAATAATCTTATGAAATATTCTAACCATATATAATAGTATATTTTTCCACCTTAATTTATTCCATCATTAGACTTATCTGAAATACTTCTTTCTGAACTCACAATCCAAATATTTATAAGGAAGGTCACATAAAAAACATGTGAATTCCTTAAAGTGTATTCTCTTAAAACATTTTAATAAACTGAATTACAAGAACTCGATATTGAATACATTCATTCTTCATTATTCCTATTTGAATGGTAGATATACACCTTAAATCAAAAAATGTAGGAATCTCCCAATAATGATGGTATAAAAATATTTTTAAACCAACCATTAATCCGTTCCATGGAATTCAATAATATCCAATTTACTTTATCCCAATAAATTATGTCATATTCTGAAATCATTATCTCAGTATCAATACCGTATTAAGGGTTATCATCTTCTCAGCCATATATTTTCCAAATCATTTAACTAGAAACTATGTCACATTACTTTGTATCATAAAATCTCAAATCCTTAATGAAATAGCACGACAATAAAATCCTTATAAACTCTATAATTCTTATAACCATAATATTTCTTATAAAATATTTAGATGACATAATATTGAATTGGAATATTAATCATTCCTCTTCATCTGCGGTAATATCATAAAATTATCACTATTCAATAACATCATCTGATGTAAATTCCTTTGAAAATAGTTACATTGATTCTCATAATGGCCAATCTCCTTACAACTGAATCATTTTATATTAGAAACATTTTTTATACCCTTGAAATCCTGAACAAGGTGTCCTTTTTTAATACAATTATAACAAACTCTTATTCCCTTTAAGCATTTACCATGGTGATTCTTTCCATATTTATCACATGTGGGAAAATACTTCATTCCCTTCTTACCTTTATCTATATTTCTCTCCACCATCCTCTTTTCTCTGGATTCCCTTCAAATCCATATAACTCAGTAAATTTAAAACTTATCTTGTTAACACATGATATTATTTCCTTATATGATAATAATATAAGGGAGACTATTTCCCTTAAAAATGTCTGCCTAAGACCATGATAAATATTATGCTTCTTACACTTTGGTTCATGTTCATTAGTGAAGTTCACATTTCTTCTACTGGGTTCAAATTCTAGATGACAACATACACTTAGTTAGACCATTTCCCAATGTATAATCCAAAAACTAAAAAAGTGGTTAACATAAATTAAATATTTAAACATATCTTGTCTCATAATCATACAAATGGGTTCTTTGGGGACACAATTCTCATAAATCCTTCATAATGAATTATAAAGAAAATTTGAATTATTCTAAGAATATCCCCCTATAGTTTTAAAAAACGAGTGCTGGAATGCCTGTTGTCATGCACTATTTCCATTTCAATCTATCTCAAAGCGGTGTTTTCAGGTTTTACCCTCAGATACAACTGTTCCAAAGACTCCTCTACATTTCTACATCGTGAAATGAATGTATTACTTCGAAGAAACACATAATCTCTATTTTAGAAAAATTATCGGACATTTTTCTATACTAATCCATAAAGTCTGTCTTAATATAATATTTCCGAATCAATGTTTTTCTAAATCATGTTTCCAAGGTTTTTACTAAACCACCCTATGATAAAAATTGTAATGACCCCACACCAGTTTATCAGAGTCGGTGCATTATTTTAATACATTGTAATGAATACATGAAATTCCAATCCTAAAGGATCGATCAGTTTAGTGGTCTTGGAAAATAGATTATATACATGAACATTACATTATAATTTCAAACATAAAATAAAACATAGATTATCCTTTGAGAGTGCCATTATTCTCATTGAATAACCCTTTATAAAAATTTTAATACACTTCTTGGAATAATTGGAAAATAATACCTAAGAAATGGGTGGTATCAAATTCCAATTAAGGATAAACAATATAGTGGAAGCTATCATAAATAAGCAAAAACGTCAAATTAAATGTATAAATCTAAAACACATCCCTTTTAAAACATTGTCTTCATCATAATATAGAAATAATAAATCATATGTCTCCATTTAAACATTCAAAGGGATATTCTAATATTCGAATATTCACATGTTAAAACAATAATTAATCACATAATGAGGATATGCATAATGTCGTACATACCGTCAAGGCCTTGTTCCAAGTCCATACAGGTAAAAACCCAAATTACATTGCCTCTTGAGAACTACTGATGTATCATAGGGATTTCATTAATCAGTCCCCAACCCATAGGTATTTCCTCAATCGGTCTCCAACCCAATGGTCTTTCATTAACAAGCCCCCCAACCCATTATATACAAAGCCCAATGCATTCCTCACATGAAAGAGTGAAACATAACCAACTTAAACATTTGTTTTAAAACTACCATACAAAATGTTAATTCATAAACCATGAACCATGAAGGGTATAAAAATAGAACATCCACAGTCAGATATATCATAAACCATTCAATTAAATAATGGAGATTTTATCATAATAAGCTAACATCAATCAATCATAAAATCCCACAAAGGATTTTGAAATAGATTAAAATAATAATTAAAATCATTTGAGATAAATATCCCATTTTCGTTTCAAATCACAGAGTCTCATACCATATTTAATCTTTTAGAAGGAAATAAAATTTAAAAACATTCATGTCCATATAAAAAAATCCGTAAAACAATTTTGAAAACATGGAAATTAATGAGAATGATTTTAAAATATAAAATCCTTAAAACTTTTGAAACAATTTTTTAGTTAAAGAGACCCTTATAAAATTAATTAAAAATATTCCCTTTGAAAACATTTTTATTAAAATCAAAATTGATATAAAATTATATTTTTAAACCTTTGTATGCATATATTATAAAAAAATATTGAATAAGAGAAAGGGTTAATTCTTTAAACATTCAAAGCATCCCATACAACTTTGAACATTTAAATCATAGGTACAATATCTTCAAATGATTATATAAATTCCATGATGATAAATTTATTCAAGATATTAAATAAAATAGAGGAATTAAATACACTTCACAAAATAAATATGTGGTGAACATGGATTATACCCCATGAATATTAAAATTGGGGTGAAATTCCCTTACCTTAGGTATGATACTCTTCGTACGTGTCCAAAACTCTTGTATAATGGTTTTGAACATATTATTATGTTTTCTTAGAATAATAATAATATTTCCTATATTACATATGATTCATTTATAACATTATATTTCTCGTTTATTAACAATTCAATGTTAAATAAATGTTGTTGTGTAATAATCACTTTATTTCTTGATACACGTTTGGGCGGGTCTTTCTTGATCATCTTACATAGATCACGATCTAATTACTTTAAGAATATCAATAATGATATATATGTCATATATATATTCATAATATAAATATGTATAACAGATAGATATATGAAATTGAAAATACCATTCATAAAGACAGTAAACCATACGTCCGCATGAACCAATTTTGTTTTATTATCATATTGAATAGAAGTAAGTGAATGAAATGTGTACATATATATATTTATATTATTCCAATAGAATTATTATGTCATATATTTCATACCTATTAATAATATATATATTTTATAATAATTCTTTAATAGTGATCATTGATGATGAATCTCATTGCGTCGTGGAGACTGTAAGTTGTACGTACGCACGAGTGATGATATCATTTTCTTAATGGTTACATGGTATGGAATTTGATGTAATATGAATTTTAAAAAACAAATATCATGTAATATTTATTATTTACATCCATTATATTCAACGTTATACACATCTAATAAATTATAAATGAAAAATAGTTTACACAATTGTGTGGAGACGGTAAGCCATACGTACACATGCATGGTGATATTGTTTTTCATAGGATGGGTAAAATGAAGAATATTATTTCCCATTATTATAATAACATATAATAGTGTAAATGTTACTCGTGTTATTATTTTAATATGAAACAAACAGATGATGAAGAAGTAGAATAAAGAATGGTCATTAGAAGAAGGGATAAAACAATTACCTCTCATTTGGGAATCTTATTTTGATTTGCGCCAATGGACTCTATAGGATGGATTTCTGCCCAGAGTAAGGCCTCTAGGTTGAATTAAGGATAGTTGATAGGATATGTGGGTATGTTTTGGGAGATCCAAATAGATTTAGGGAGTGAATTGAAGGGAAGTATAAGTTACCATTTATAAGAGGGGTGAGAGGAACTTTAGGAACTACTTCAAATATAAATTTATTATAAATTCATTTTCGGTTTCTAATGGATACAAATAGATTTAATTCCCATATAATACAAGGATGGGTCGAAATTATTTCAACAATTAGGTTTTATACTTGTATGTATCATAATAATATCCTTATATTTTAGAATTATGCTTTAGTTAAATAGTTTGACTCTTACCATGTCTTCTTTTATTTTAACACCACATGGTTAATATTTATTAAAAATTGTAAAACAAACCTAAAGTGGATCATTTATTAAACTTTTATAACCATTAAAGTTTCTTTTCTGATCCTTATATTTTTAGGTTTTTTATATGATTTAATAAAATACTCTTTCTTTTAAAAACTCATTTATAACAATTTTGACACTATTTAATATTTTATTTTTGTTAAAGTGATATCAAATTGATTCCTTAGCCCAAAAAGAATTAACTCAATCCTAAAATTTCTTAGTCTTCCAAATTATTCAGGGATTTCATAAAAACATTAAAAATAATTTTATTTTAATCATTAAAATATCATTTATTTAAATATATAATTAATATGTTAATCATTACGTCATCATTGTGTTGTTTATAAATTTATTTATTAAATTTATAAAAAACATAAATAAAATACCAAGATTTATTAAATCATATAAGGTTTCCAATTAATATTTATAGTCAAATAGATCTATTATTTAACCCCACTATAAAATTGTTTTAGTAAAACCATTCATATTTATGATATTTGTTTTATTTTTAAATAAATAGTTGTTAATGTAAATTTCACACCGAAGTAGCTTATAAAGGACAATGGTTTTACCCATGAATTTTCATGGTCATCCATGACTCATCCAATAAGTTTATAACAGGTGTAAGGCTAATTTTATTTTATTATAATACTATTTTTTACTTTAATTACCCTACATACCTTTAACTGCGGTAAATAAAATTCAAAAGATACTATTCATAAGAAATTACTATGGTCTCATTAGAAAACATGTTTCATCCTGATTACAACCCTTTATGTCTTATTTTTTAAATTCAATTCACAATGTTGTTAAAATTACGTTTAATGCTAATTTACAAATTTGCCTAGTTGGTTGGTAAAAGGGACGTTCAAAAGATCAATAAAATTTTATATATCTAATTATATTAAAAAAATGACTCCAATGAATAAATTTGTACTATTATATGTATCAAATATATATTTTTTACTTTAAAATGAATTTAAATTTAAATAATAAATAAATAAAAAATTCGGTTTTTATCTACGATGTAGTGTTTTTCACTATTAATCAAAAATTGAATGTTTTCAGAATAATACCAAAAAATCCCTAATATAATTTAATATTCTGAATTTGAAAATGATTTCCATTTTATCAAATTAAAGAAACAAAATCTGAGTTAATTAATATAATATTAATTCTTGTTGCTAAAACAAGAAAGCATGTTTTTGGGATGTAAAAAATATCAAAAGATTTCCATGTGTTTATGTCGAATTTAAAATGTGAAATTACTTCCAATGAAAAAAATTGGATTAAAAGACAAAAAAAATAATATAAATAAACTTTAAAACAAAGTAAAAAGATAACATAACAATATAAATAAATTAAATGGGAAGGCAGTTTTGACATAAAATGTAGTATTTTTCAGTATTCATTAAAAAATGTACTTTAACATAAAAATACCAAAAATGTATCCATAGTAATATTTTATTTACCGCTTAAAAAGAATAAATTTATGTTGATAAATAGAACATATAATTGAGCGAAAAAATAAATATAAAATTGGCTAGCCATATAAAGGCGGTAAAACTGCATTTTTAGAAAAATTCTTATTTTATCTGAAAAATTATATTTTTTATTAAATTATTTTTATAAATACATATTATAAATATTAATGATTATATTTTAATAATATTTCATTTTTATTTTTCAATTTGTGTGATTTTAATTATTTTATAAACATAATTATTTGTATTTACTTATTTCATAAAAAGATGTCCATTATATTCAAATGCATTTTAGTTTCATTTCGAGTTAATTTGGTAACCAATTAGTCATTATATAAAAATGTGTAAACCATATTTTCATAATTCCTTTATCAGTATTCATTCCCTCCATTCTAATTTCTAGGTGGTAACTACAATATTACATAATAATATTTAGTTGTTCCTTTAAGCTCGATGCAGCGTATCATGTATGCTATCGAACATTGTGTTTCCTTTTTAAAACTCAGGATGTTACCAATATTATGGTTTTATACAGTCATCATATTATAAAATGAAAGTACAATTTTATGCATCTTAAATGACAATGAAATTTCCCATTAATCTTGTTCTGCATTCAATTAACATAACAACACATGATATTTTCAAATAAATAGTATATAACATCCCAAGAATATCTTTATATTCCAAGCATGCATTTATATAAAATATGTATAATCGAATGTTAAATTATATAATTTAATATTTATCAATAAATCATAACTTTTCCATGAGTATCGAGATTGATATTATTATAAAGGGAGAATTTTATTTCCCCTGATAATAATCCCGGAAAATTACTTCAACTTCTTGTATGAACATCCATATCTATAAATATGGAACGTTATATTTTTGAAACCCCATAATCGTTATCTTTGACCTTTAAATTTTTATAATAAATAATCATAAAAACCACTATATTTTTCAATTAACCCATATTTTGGAATAACCATACACTTTCGTGATTTTTTTGATAGTTAAAAACTCTAAAAATATCTTATCCACTATTCGCAAATGGCTACTATGACATAGCCAATGACATCATGGTCAACCCCATAAACACATGTAGCTAATAGAATCTTAAATGGTGAGACAACCCATCATTATTTATAAAAACTCACTACTATACTATATCTACTTTTTCATGGTGTCAAAATATAGCAATTGAAAAAGTAAAAGCTATATGTTACGGCCAATTTTTTTTAAGGATATTGGGGTTCTTAAATAAATCGTAGTTGTATTGTTATATAAAATTATACCTACCAAACACAAGTAAGATAAAAACCCATTTAATTAAAATAATTAAATTAGTCAACAACTAAACCTATTAAAATTCCTAATATTATAATGGGATAAAAAATTGAAATAAATTGTATAATCTTAAAAAATTGGATTAACCCGATGTAATAGATTCACCACCCCCATCAAAAATCTATAAAAGAAAAAGAATATTGGTAAATCAATAAAAATTTTACAAAACCAAAATAACCTTATGATGAATCTTATTGAATATTGTATTATTAAATGAATAGGTATTTATAATAGATAATATGACATTTGGGAATAGAAACCTAACAGTTTCTCAATATGAACATGGGTCAAGATAATTATTGGTCAATATGACCATTGGTCAAGATAATGACTGGTCAAAATGACCATTGTTCAATATTACAATTAGTTAATATGACTATTCCTAATAATATAATTAGTGTATATAAGTATTAATAAAAAATAAAACTTTATTAAGTATGGATAAACCATGACCTCAACTAGTATAGTCATTCCATTTGAATCCAATTTATCAGAAATCAAGAGGGAGGTAGTTTCACTTGAATTAAACATAGAAAAATCACAAGAGGAGAATAAAAAGATTAATATTCAATAAAAATACTTTTGGAGAATATCATGTAAGTGGATATCACCATTTGGTCAATGTTAGTTGATCCAACCGGTGAAACAACCACTATCCCACAATTTACCCTTAGGAAGTACATTGCTGTAATAAGTTGTTATATATCAATACCATTGTTTCCTAAAACTGAAATCTCATGTGTATAAATAATATTTTTACTTCATCAGTCACATTTTCAGTAATATTTTTTTCATAAAATATCTATGAAAATTTATTAAATTTGATATATTTAATTACAAATCAAATAAGACATAATTGAATTTATAGAAAATATATACATTTTGAAAAAAGCACAGGTATTCCAAATAATATATTTTTTAATTAAATACTATATTAAAATACATTTAATTTAATTATAATGAAAATTTATTTTTATAATGGCCTCTGATGTTTTTCAAATTGTTTAAACATTTATTGTGTCGTAAAATAGTGATTTTACAATAAAAAGGGATGTTTATATTTAAAAGATAAAATTAATATATTTATAATATAATTTTAATATTAAATTATATTTGATATCATCATGTTAAAATTAGTTTTGGTTTAATTTTGGATAATTATCTAAAATAATTTAATATTTAGTGAATGGAAAAAATACAATTTTGGGATTTCAATACCTCTTATGACATCATATGTTTGTAATAATTATAAAATAATTAAATGAACATAATAAAAAAAACTAAAACATTTTATTGTATAAATATTATTTATTTTAATGAATTTGAATCAATTTCCAAACCTATAAATGACTTTCTAATGTCTCAAATGGAATTTTCATTTTTAAGAAAACTATTTTGTGGAAAATTCACATTTCAAAGTAAAATTTAATAATAAAAATATTTTTCGATTCTGTGATATTAAAAAATCATACAATATGACTCAAATATATAAAACCAAATGTAAAAAATATGGTTAAGGCATTGATTATTAATTTTCCACAAATTAGATATCCAAGACCAATATTTAAAAATTATTAAATAATTTCTTCGCCTTTTCTTTAAATACCCAACCATTTCTCCTTACTCTTCACTAAAAATCCATCCTAAAAAGTAGTTCTGGGGTTTTGAGTCCCAAATAACCCCCTAATGTTGTCCTTAAGACCATAAAGTTCCATTCTCATGTTTTGGAATCAACCCTTCTAGTTAAGGGAATTATCTTCACCTTCTTTCCCTTCAAGTTATTCTTTCGGTGAAAATTTTATAAATTCTGAGATAAAATCTTTTCATATGATTTTTATCATACCCTTAATATAGTAAAAATTATTTATAAACTTGTGTCATTTGTTCTATCTCATTTTACCATTTTCTAAACCTACTTTTTATATACATCATCCTACCTAATTTAGTTCTCGAATTTCTCTATTTTACTTGATAAATTATTATATTGTGATTACCCAACCATTTCATTGTCCATTACTTTTTACCGAGATATTAATAAAATTTACTTATTCAGTGGTTTCCATTTACAAAACCCAAATTCCATTTTAGTGGGTTAAAATGTTTTTATGTTCAAGTCCTTAAGAATATACAAACAGAATGCATTTATAAAAAACTCATACTTTATTATACTCTAGATATTCAATAAATGTTTTATTATGGTCAATGAGGTTGACATGATTTAATATATTTGAACGTTTCTCCCTTATAGTTCTATAATTCATTGTGTATATAATTTAGTCACTATATATAACAAGTTTTATTATACCTTAGTGAAAACCCATGGTAATTTTTATTTATGGAACCTTAGTGATAAACCATGGAGATATTCTTATGAATGTCTCATTTTAATGTTTTGTCTAAATTAACATGATTATGAGTCATTTCCATTATCTTATGAAATGTTTCATATTCCAATGATTGTTTTATATTGTCATGCCTGATGTTTTAATTATGCCACTTGATAACATGTGTTACATCCCTCGACCTAGCACACTATCATGTGCCAAATCTAGTTGGGTACTGGACTTCAAGCACACGTCCCCATACACCAATGGTTATGAACTATGAGTGGGGTTGTGTTGAATATTTTGGGGAGACTATATCCCCGGGTATGGAGTAATAATACAATGAAAATTAAAAAAAATTATTGTAATGGATTTTGGAGATAAAATATTCCAAACAACATGAATGTGGAGTATGAGTCAAATAATCAAATAATAGACCATAAAATTTCAGGATGTAATGTATCTAAATATCAATATGGATGTAATATAGTAAAAAAATAGAAAAAAAATCTAAAATGACCCAAATCCTAAACACCACTCGATCCCTCCACCATTATCTAACCCACTGGGAAATCAAAAATCAACAATAGGGTCTATTACCCGTGCATAGACTTTCATCCATGTCATCTTCTTGGGTACCATATTGGGACCTGAATAAGGTTTGAGTAAAACATAGAATGGAGACACCACCATATCTATGTTTAACTAGTTTTATAATAAGTTCTTTCAAAAATTTATAAACCATTTCATTAATTAAATAACTAATACCATATAATAGTCAACATGCCTCGGCACCATACAGAAATATCATTGATCATGTATAAGAACCATGTCAACCTTAACAACAAAAATGGCATTATAACAACAATGAAAAGGCCACTTTATAAGCATTTCATCCTCTAGAGGTAGGCCCATATATAAAAATTTCATTATCTTGGAAGACCCCACTATATAAGATTTTATGCATTAATGATATGAGATCTATATATTATAATTTCATAATCATACTAAGAAAATCCCACTATATAATAATTATGGCCTCTGGTCATAGCCCAAAATATAATAATTTTAGCACAAAACTATGTCATCCCTCTATTTAATCGTTAAACCGTAAGTCACACTACAATTGATCACTTAAATGATATCAAAATATTAATATATAATACTTAATGTATAAATATACTAATTTCCTTTTCTCATTTAATAACACATTAATTTTTATATTTCAATTCTCTTTTAATTTCAATAAATAGTATGATATTAGAAAAATGATTCTATATAAAGAAATAACATGAGCTCAAATAGAATCTGAACCACATTCTAAGCCATTTTAAAATTCATTATTATTCATGGGTTCTCTCACCCAGTAGGTAGCTACAGGCTAGGTCACATCACTGTTGGATCCACAGGATCTATCGAAAAATCCATTAAATTATTTAATATTTTTGAATTTCCATTATATTTTTTCTATCAAAATATCTCACGTAATTAATAAAAAATGTGACCATAGGGTTATTTTTTAGGTCACATACCTTTAACTAGTGATTAATATTATTATTCCAATAGGAGACACCACCAAGAATGAATGTATATATGATTGGAATATGGAACCTTGATCACACATGATAAATTTTAAATCTCAAAGAATGGTTTTTAATGGATTTAGACTCTAAAGACTAGAGAAAAATTGATGTGTAGGTAAATCCGAATAAAAAATATCACCATAGATTGAATGGTTGAATGAGATGTCTGAATTGGAAGTGAAGACACAAAAATTTCCAGTAAGTTTACTAATAACCAAGAGAGGAGGGATTCTAAAAATTTAAACGAAAATTACATACACATTATTTCCATAAAACCACTAAGCCTGATAAATACAGGGTGTGTAACTCCATTTCACATCATGTAATTTATTTTTTGTGTTATAAATGAATTCACCTCACATCGATTGATTTTAACCTTCTTGATCAATACACATAATGTTATAAAGATTCACTATGCGTAACTGTTTGATTCCATGATCCAATTCACAGCATGAATTCATTTCCTGACATTTTCCCAAAGATAATTACACAGCGTGTAATACATATACATAGCATGTAAAGGTCTGGCAGGTAGTTTGAAGCCTAAAATTTGAAAGAAGAACTTGAACCAACCATTATGTATTCAAAACTCAACAAATACCCTCATAATCCATTTTAACACATTTATTCATAGAATCCAATAATTTAAACAACCATAAATCCCAAAATAACAGGTTTATAAAAACATTCCATTTTCGAATGAGACTCAACCAAAAAGGTTCAAAGAATAGGTACACCCATATGAAAGTGGATTAATGAAAAACACATTGAGAGACATTCCTAGAAATTGTAGGATTATACAACATCCCTATACAATAATAGCTCATCCCCAAGATGATCTAAGAATCATTGTGGGATCTCAGTAATCAAGTCTGACTACTATGATCACATATCAAATTCCCTCTATTACGTCTCCTAACATAAACACCACTATTTCCACTTCACTTGATCTAATGGTATGGTCTTCCCTAAATCATACTTCTCACTATGGTAAAAAATTTCTATCAGCTACGCCTTAAAAAATCATCTACAACAAGATAAATATCCTCAATGCCTACAAAATGAGAACGTTTAGGATGATATATTTGAAGCTATAACATTTTAAACCTATCAATAATGGAACTATAGAACAATGGAAGAAAAAATAAGTATTCCATAGGACCGATTCTTTTGATTATCACAAATGTCATGGAAAATCTTGGCGCCAACATCCCCTATTTCATGGTATGATGTCTCCTAGAACATGCTAAAACTCGAAGGAAAACCTGGTAACATAGCTCAAATTTTAAAGGTCATCATTAATGGCCAGAATTAGAGTTTTTAATACTCTACATGTTCACCAGCCAACACTTAATCAAATGAAACTCATCAGTCCTGTCATATATAATACTAGGTCAAACGATCGTTGACTCAACAGCCTCTAACCAAGAAAGAGATGGATTTCATGTACTACCATTAAGTGCCTCATAAGGTTCCAACTAGAATGATTACTAGAAGAAATTAGAATAGGAAAACGCCATGATTTCAAAATTATTCTACCATTTACCACCATCATACAAATCAAAAACATGTAACATATCCTCTAAAATCTGAATTGTTTTTTCAGAATAACCATTAGTATCGGGATAGTTGGTTTAACTAAGATCATCCTATAATCCAAGAGCCTTATGAAGACACTACTATAATCGATAAGTGAATAGACTATCTCAATCTAAAAATATAATGCCCAGAATACTATGCAATAGAACTATCTCATGCATGTAGAGACTATCTAGATCACCAATGATAAAATAATCACTAATAAGAATGAATTTGGATACCTTTTTCAGTCAATCTATGATCACCCATGAGTCATCATTATTATCAGGTTTCCAAGGTAATCTAATCACCAAATTTAATGGTGGAGCATCTTATTTCTACTAGGGAATATGAAGAGCCTGAAACAACCCAACAATCCTATGATGCTCATCTTTCACCTATTGATAGACGAAACATTTCCCTATGATGCTCGCTGCATTATTATTCATTTTTGACCACCAACAAAATCAATATAGATGACGATACATCTTTTTAAACCGAAGATGTATCTCCCATCTAGAGGCATGTAAATCTATCATCATCTCATCATTCGTGCTGATAGGAACCCATACTTGTCCTTTTTATGCATAGAATTTATACTTCCAAGAGACCATAATGATAGTGTCTCTTCACCACTGAAGCATTCCTTCATAAAAAAAGGCATCTAGATTAGAAAAATAATCTTTTTTATTATTCAAGAAGAATAGGTATTATATATGTAGAAATAATAGTTATTTTTCCCTATGACTCATGACAATCTACACACATGATTAAAAAGAGATCTATAACACTAATCTCATTATAAAAATATCTTAGTACCAATGTTTGTCTATTATGTCCTTAGAAAACAAAAACGATTCTCCCATTTCCCAATTTATAATCGAACACAATGTTGATACAATATAGATACTCGACCCACATCCTCTACTAAAGGTTAATTTCCTATTGATAAATGATGTACATTAGGGTTTTATGGTGAGTGTAAACCACAAAATATCACACATAAGTTAATGTATCCAATACCTCACAGTATATACCATCATAGAAAACTTAATGTCATGAATAGGGTAATTACTCACATATTGTCTTAGCTGTTTGGATCTATAAGAAACCATATGACCCCCTTCTTCATAACTGGTTTGAGTCAATCATTGGATATGTCACAGTGCATGATAAATGAATTACCGATAACATGTAATGTGATGGTATTTTATAATTTTAGCCTAACTTTTAGATCTTTTAAATTTCTATCAAAAGCATATATCCATACAAAAATTACCCCTATATTGGTCAATTTGGGAGTCAGTGGATCCAATGAGCGGAATTTGTAGATAAAAAGATGGTAATACACTTGTAAACAGAGAAATCCCAGAATCATGAAAAACTCTTCGGAGGATCCCAGGATACCAAGGATGGAATCATATTAGGGTCCACTGACTATCCTTCTTCTAACATGACATGGCTAAAGAAGTGCATATTATCAATCTAAAAACTGGATATTCTTATCTTGGTATAAATCCAATGCTCTCTCAATGTACATAAGTGGTTGTCAATATATTATTCACATTCATCTACTAACTATGAGTACACAATGATTTCATTGAAAAAATATAACAAAATCTAGTCTATGAGAGGATGAATGATCATATTCACAAAACCCATTGGCACCACCGGTGTGCTCATTAAATCATCTTGCATCACAATGAACTCACATAAGTTATCACTTCTTATACAAGAAATCAAAGGTATGTTTAATGTTCTCAACCTCAACTAGTAATATATTGATCTCAAATTGTTGTTATATAATATCTTTGTACCTATCTGTTGATCAAAGAGATGGTCAACATGTGGGATTGCATATCAGTTCTTGAACTCCATCCTATTCAATCTCTTATAATCCACACATAATAATAAATTCCCATCATCATTCTTTGAAAAAATATTAGGAAAACATGATTGAGAAGTATTAGGCATTATGAAAACATTTTCATCCAGATCATCCAACTGGAATCTAAAATCATGAAGCTCAATTAGTTAAATCCTATAAATAAATATAGAATATAGATCTAGACTCAACATTGACATGATCATGAACTCGATCTATTTCTCAAGAGGTATGTTGTAAAAATAATCAGGAAATATATCATGAATATAGTGTATGATTGGAAGAAATGTACCCTGTTGCATTCCCCCATCATCCAAAAAACATTCTATCTAATCCATGATATAATCAAATCTGAACTAAATTTGAACTATAATAATAGCCCGATGATCACAGTAACCCTTTTGGATATAGCTAACTCTTTCAAAATAATGAATGGAAACCCTCTAATGGTAATAGTCGATATGATCATGCTATAAAAATACAAATTATATAAAATGAATACAGTCAAAACCTATCATTTTCAGCACAAACTGTTCCCACATTAAATATTATCAAATATTCTCTTAAGTAAATTCCATTCAACATTTTAAATTAAATAGACATACCCCTAATGTTGTGGTGATGGTAAAAACACCATCTAATATTTCCACAACAATGTTAAAACCATTTGTATAATGTAATATAAAGAGGAATGTGATTCTCTGGTAATAAAGCACAAGAAATTGTAGATAACACCAGAATTAAACCTCTAAAAGTATATGTTCTGATATCCACAATAACTAGAGTAGTTTGAAAAGTTTGAAAGATCATAAGATAATCTACCATGGTCTTTAATATGAATCCCTGGAGTTATTCCTTCTACCTAGTACTGCTTCTCCAGTATTGGGGTACAACAACCCTTTCCTTTGACTGAAAAATCATCAGAACTCTAGAAAATTTTCTACTGAGGGGTATCTATATCTTTAATATAATATTTTACGTATCATGATCCCCTTATACTACTATATTATGAGTCATTCATAGAATACATTTAATGAAGACTTTTCTGACCAGAATCATGGAACTCCAAATCAGGGTACCAATGTTGATGCCACTTTTGGATGAATTGTACACATAGTAAGCACTAGAAGGAAACCTCTTTATAAGATGGCATCGAAAACCCTAACTTTATTTCCAGTTATATTAATTGAAATTTATATTATAGTGGTGATTCATGCTCGTTGAAGAATAAATTTCAGCTATTCCAATTGAAATATATCATTCTGTTTTGGATTTATAATATATTATAAATGAAAAGAATTAGAGTAACCAGATTTGTAGAAATATGATACAATAGAACTATATAATAATGAATGAATTAATGATTTATATAATAAAACATATATTTCTTGGATGGAATATATCTAAATTTCATGATGGATTTAATATAGTAAAAGAATCAGATGAAAACATTGACTGAAAATACCTTGATCATGAACCCCATATTAGTCTTTCCATTACCATCCAACCCATTGGCCAGTCAATAATAAAAAGATGTCCATGGACCTAGTATAGACCAAAGTCCAGGTAATCAATTAAGTTAGAAAAAAGGGGGCTTAACATGGTGTGACTAAAATATAGTAGTTTAAAACCATCATGTTTAAATAGAACCATTCTACTAATAAGTGTATGTAAAAAGGCTATAAAAGTGTGTATTAATTAAACAATTAGAATAATATGACAATAAAACATCTATAAAACTATGCCAGAATATCTTTGATCGTATTGCACCACCATGATAAATATAATCCCAAACCACATGATTAGAACAATTGAAAAAATACTTTAGTATAATTAATTAGTCCTATGGAAATATTCAAATATTTAATCATTTTAGCCTTCATTTTGAGCTCTCCAAATTAGAATTTCATCATTATCTAGTATTGTCCTATATATAATCATTTCAACATCATACATGGCCATTCCTACTATATATGAATTTAGGAATCAAACGGGGTCATTCCTTCTATATAATAATTACAACCTATGTTACAACACAAGTCATCATAACAAGGATATCATGATATTAATAAATAATCCTCAATTACTATGTCAAAATATTACTATCTTTCTATCAAAAACACAATCATTTTTATATTAAATAATCCCTAAAAATTTCAATAAACGATAACACATTACACAAATGATTCTATATAAAGGATTCACCTAAGGTCTCATTCCTTTAAAAACAAACAACAAAATTTTTAACAATTTATTATTATTTAAGGGTTCTCTTACCTTACAGGTGGCAACAAGCTAGGTCACATCACTATCAGATCCAAAGGGGTCTAAGGAAAAATTCATCAAATGATTTCATATTTTTAATTATCCAATTAATTAAATTTTCATATTGGGTTGGTGAAATTAGAATTTTGAAGTACATAATAATTAAATAGACAATAGGGTAAGGTTTTAGACAACATACATTTTTCCACTAATCAACATTATGTTTATAATCAGAAATTCCACCAAGATAAATGCAATAGAAGAAAATAAAATGATGCTAGATCACGCATGAACACGATCGAAACCCAATTAAAATAATGTCAAGTGATTTAAACATCAATGAAAGTAGAAAAAATGATTAAAATGGAAAACCTAGTTTATATAACTCTCTGGAGATTGAATTCATGAAATAGACATCTAAATTGTAAGAGGAGACTTCAAAATTTTCTAGAAATTACATAAGGTCTTATAGTGGAGGGATGTAGTGTATTTGACGGAAAATTACATATACGCAATGTATATAAAATTATGGAGCCTATGAAATACCTGTTATGTAACTCCCTTTCACATTGTGTATTTTATTTTTATGAGTTATGCGGAAATTCATGTCAACCTGGGTGATTTTAGCCTACTTGAAAGTGACACATCATGTTATAGAGATTCACTAAATTTATCCAGTTCAAGCTGTGAACCAATTCAAAACTAGTATTTCATTTATTTTATCATCCTTATTATAGTGACACCTTTTATAATAAATATTCATAGTTTTTAAATTTCTTGAAGGAATTTGAAGACCAATATTTATCCGATGTGCCTGGACAACATTACACAACTGCAAAGCCCAAGGAAAAACCTTATAATCCAATTTATTAAGTTTATAATAAGAATAGAATAATTTAAAAAAACCCAAATATTAGGTAATTTTCCACCAAACAATTCTCTATATCTCTGTACAATACATGACCATCGCAGTTCATGGAAGAAGGAAAGAACAAATGAAAGACTGTTAACAAAAATCATTATAGGGAATTACCTAGAAAGGATGGTATCATAAATTATAAAATGTGTATTTTTGGTTTATATCCCTTAAAATCTTTATGAATAACCCTTTCCATTTATTAATGTCCTAAGGATTTTATTTATTTTAAAATTACTTTAGTATAAACCATTGATTATGAAATTAATGTGGATTTAAATAATGTTTTCATTTTTCTTATATCATCATCCAAATTTCATAGAATCTAAACCATAAACTATCATGTATATTTTTAATATTAATTCTATTTAATGAAGTTATTATGTAATAAATTTTTTAATGTCATAGTTGGTAATAGAGCATGGGTTAGTTATTTGTGGAAATTCAGAATTGAAAAAATTAGGAACCCACACTATTAGACAAGATCTTGTAAAACATCATGTAATTTTAGTGATGTATTAAGTGCGTGGTTTCCATGAAATGAAATCCCTAACTGAATATTAAAAGAGGAAGTGGATCTATACTTGATGTAACTATTGGTACAAACCCTAAATACACCCTATTGATCTAGAGTTTATTGGAAACTATTGCACAACACCAACCCTTCTAAAATAACTAGTGTGACACTCCTTGATGGTCTGATTAGTTAATCATGAGATTTTTATCAACCATTATGACAGATATATAAAAAATGTAATTATTATTAGTGGAGATTAAATAATATCATATTTAAGAATGATGTTATTAATTCTCAATCTTCCTTTTTAATTATAATATTCTGGTCGTAAAATGTTTCTTTCCAAGTTATTATTCTCCTAACAAATGGCAGTAAATAGGTGGAATTGAGTAAATAGGGAGTGCAGTAGATGATGCACTGACGGTCTTCCAAACACGATGAAAGATGAAATGAAAAACATCATGAGGACGATGAATCTACTATCTTAGGTTATGGATAATAACAACAATACAACTGATCATCTCAATTCACCATGAAGGGATCAACTTGTAGTTGAGTCCTTCACACATTAATGACCAGTGTCCTTATATTAGATCTATTGATAAATTAATTACTCAAAATGGATTTCCTCTATATAAAATATATCTTTGATACTATTTTTATCAGAGATAAATAAAATTCACCCAATTTGTAAGCTGTATAGAAGGATAAGTTATTCTCTAGTTGAATGTGATGAAAAACATGAACCCAAGAGGAATGATTGATTCTGTTGACTAGGAAGAGTTTCGAGGAATCCTTTATGATTGATATTTTATCTATTTAATCTATAAACAATTAGATAAGGAATTATTATAATGATGAAGAATGATATTTAATAAATTGTAATCAATGAAATTAAATTAACAAGAGTTTATTGATAAACTAATATATTTCTTATGGATCCTAATAGAAATATAAACAGATTGTTCACTAGACTAAGAACCCATCTATGGAGGAATCTATAAAATCGAGACTATAAATGCTATAATTTTATATTTGGGACTACCATGAATTTTAAATTGTAATTTGGATGTACAAGGTTGTCATATAGGCCAAATGAGAAGAATATATAAATGGAACTAGACATAAGTAATAATTTTCATCGTAGATGAGGAGGAATGAATTTGAGGCTTTACATGTAAAAAAAATACAGGAAGAACCATTAATGGAAACAATTTATTTGGAGTGGAAATTTATAAAAGTGTAGAACAGATGGCTACATTGAATTGATTATTCATAATGTAGTAAATCCCCAACACCTCAACGAAAAAAATAAAGGGAAGATGGTACAATAGTATATTAAAGTTAAATGATTCATGTGTGGCTATGTTAGGAAATTTTTCAAGGAATGTCCAAATGAGAGGTTAGTAGATGGAAAATTCCATTAAACCTAGAATACGACAATGAAGAAAGGTTGTTCTTTTGAGATCAATGTTGTTGAAGTGGAGGATCCAAATAATGTGGTGTTATGTAAACTCATTGAGATTTCATTGAAATCGAATAATTTATTCGATTCTGGTTCTAAAAATTCAATAGTTTCATCCATGTTTTCAATTAATTTAGAATCAAAAACTAATATTCTAGAAGGAGAGATAATAGTTGAGATTCATGAAGGGATTATCCATGAATCAAAGGATTGTAGAAAATCCAGTTCTTATATTGGAGAGTAAAATATCATCAGAAATCTAGTAGTAATTCCCATGGTGGAATTCCACAATATAATATGAATGGACATTATCTTATCATATAATTCTAAGATAAACTTGTTAAGAAAGAAAAAATCAGTAATATTTATTATAAAACATATTGTTTTCTTTAAGTGAATGATATCCCAAACTGATTTGATCCTAGAATCATCTCGCATAGACATGTTTATGGAAATGATTAGTGAAGATGGATAAGGAAATTAATTTTTAATCATAGAATGTATATCCATCATTCTGGAACACATTGATGTATTCCCCGCAGTGATACTCGGACATCCCATATAATGAGAGCTGGAGTTCTCCATTAAACTCACAGCATGATCTAGGGTAATACTATGTACATCATATTGAAATCCAAATGTGTATTAATGTGAATTAAATAATGAACTTCATGAACATTTTGAGAAGGTATTTTTCATACCAAGCATATATCCTTGGATTGAACCTATTCTATGTGTAAAGACGATGGATGGATTAATGTGAATGTGCATTGATTATAGAGAACATAAAAAGAAGCTGTGACGATGGGGACCGCAGTGAGGGCGATCCGCTAACCCTACGGCGATAGCGGCCGCTGTGGCCCCTCCCCCAATCAGGGGGGAGGGGTCTTCGTCTCCAACTCACGCCTCAGGAGTTGCGCGACCGCGAGGTAGGGATTGCTTTTGATCCTCGCCGGATGCGGGTTTCTTCCTCCCCACAATCGAGGTTGCCCCAAAGGTACCTGGGTGCATTTCAGGTCAACCTATTTTCCCGGTCTCAGTGAAGGAATTCCATGAAGCTTCAGCTTTACTTTCCTCGCTGCTAATCGTGAGGTTTATGAAGAGGCGACCTCTGGTGGAGCACTTCGACAAAGCAATCAATACAGAGTGGGGTTTGAAACATCGTGCGCTTGTAAGTATACCGTGATCGCATCAATTCCTTATTTTATTTGCGGATGAGGAAGATTTGGGAATGGCTTGGTCGCGAAAGCAGATTCTTTTCTGTGGCCTCTAATTCCACTTACTGTGCTGGTTTTTTGAGGCGCACATGAACTGTGACTCGTCTTACACGGAATTCTGGATTCAATTGCCTGGACTTCCTCTACCTTTTCAGAATATTGTGTTATTGAGATCAATAGGCAACTCGATAGGGCATTTTTTATGTAGTGACCAAAGAACAGCTTCCATGTCTCATCCCTTTTCGGCTAGAATTTGCGTGGAAATGGACCTTGCAAGAGTGCCTCCGGAGCTAGTCTGGATTGTAATTGAAGAAGAGTACAGGTACGCTCAATAAATAGTCTATGAATCCTAGATTCCATTCTTCTCCTTTTGTCACAAGCAGGGCCATGATGAACATGGTTGTCAAAGGAGGTTCAGGGGTGGTGGAAGTTCTGATGTTCCAGCTATACCAGCGGGTGTCCCTTCAGAAGGAGAAGTGGTCACCATTGGTGCCGAGAAAGGCAGTGATCAATCTGCACCTGCAGACAAGCCTCAAGTTTGTCACGCTCCCTCCAAGTCAGTTCGGGACATTGAGCAGATGGTCCATGGGGTGTTGTCAGGGGAGGTAGATGTTCCATTGGTTGGAGTATAGGTGGAAGTGAATGAATCTAGGAGAAAGGAGACCATATCAGGGGTTGTGGTGTCTACCCCTCCAGAGGTTTCTGGATTGGCCAACCGGGAGAATGTTAACCTCAATGAAATGAACCATGATGCTGCAATCAATATACAGGGTCGAGACGTGGATGGGGTATGCAATCTCCAGTATATGGGCAGGGGACTTGAGCTTCAGCAGAGCTTGGGTGAGACTGAGATGCCAGACCAGAACACCTCAACAAATCTGATTAAGGATGGGACGGATGAGGCTATTCCTTTTTCCCCAATCCAATTTTCTTTACTGTAAAATCCAGATGTTGTAGTGGACCAGGCTGGGGAAGATGAACCAATACCTTGCCATCAACAGAATGTAGGTGATATAACTAATTGTGGTATTTCCCATGGAATGATGGTTAGACAGTCTGGTGGTGGTGTGGATGATTTGGAGGGAGTCAACATGGCTGCATCGGATCAGGTGATTTAGGGGGTTCCAACTCAGAAGCATAGTATGAGTTGTAAAAAGAGGAAGGGGAAAATAGATTACTCCTTGCTTCCCCCTCCATTGGAGACCCGTTCTACGAAGAAACTGCTGGTGAAAATGTCAAATGTGGTGAACCAGGCTTTAAGAAAGGGAAACATAGATGGAATGGAAATCTCTACTGGGAAGATAGGGACTAGAAAGGAACACATCCTTATTTCCAAGGAGGATATGGTCGAGGAGTTCCTGTATGATGACATTCCACAGGAAGAGGCTGACATGATGGGAAGGGCGGTAAGAGTGGAAGTCGATCACGAACAGGCAAAGTGGATTGACAAGAAAGACTTGATCTTAATGAGATGCTTCAATAACAAGAAAATCAGCAAGGAGGAATATATCCGCACTTGGGAAAAAATGGATAACTATTTGGAAGATGTTATTGGAGAAGATCTTGGGGCTAAGGTATGGATAATACATTGGAATCTGTAAAGGGAAGAAAGTAATAATAGGCTAAGGTTGTGTTTTGGTAACATTTCCTTTTCTTATGAGGCTTCCCCCCCTGTTTGACTTGGGAAGTGCAGTCGGGGCTCCCTTATCGGGCTAGAGCACTCTACCATTTCCTTGGCATGTCATTTGGGACATGGCTGATTCGGAGGGATGGAAGCATCGGGAGGGACCATGCTTGCATGGGATCGCCGAGTGTCCAGCTTAGGGATGTTGGTGTTGTTTTTGCATGTATGTGGTTGTACCTTCTCTTCCTGGTGTTTTTTTGTGTTTATTTGGCTGTTTTGTTAGACTTTTGGTATCTCACTTTTTCCACAAAAGTTTTTTCTTAATAAAAAAATAATTTTCAGTCAGTCAGAACATAAAAGAATCATAGTAAAGAAAAAAAATACCATCTCCTAATGATTGATGATTTTATTACCATAATTATGGGGATCAATTATTCTATATGATTGTACATTGATCTTGGTATCAAAACTTGAGGATGAAGAAAAAAGTTATCAAAAAGAAATCATTTTGTAAAAGATATGCACAATATCAGTTTGTTTTTATGACCTTCATCTTGACTATGATCCTTCCATATTTATGGATTTTATTATTAAATTTTTTATAGACTACCTTGATAAATTCATGGATGTTTTTATTGATGATATTCTAAAATATGACAAAAGTATCAGGGAGGATGAGGATCAGTTAAGGGGAATACCCCAAACTCTAATGAAGGTGAATATATTTGGATAATTCTTAAAATCTGAAATTTTTTACAACAAGTTGCATTCATAGTGAAAATTGTAAATAGAGAATGAATATCAGTTGACCATCCCATGATAATGGTTTTATAAGAGTGGACGCATCTTATAATAGTAACCAATATTCATAGTTTACTTATTTTCTTAGGATATTATATGATGTTCATGAAAAAAAAATTGAAATCCTAATTTACTAACCATGTTAACTCAAAAACGAGTTCAATTTATCTTGTAAGAAGAGTATGCAGATGTTTTCCATGAACTAAATAAGTTTCTAGTTAGTGAACATGTTCTAACACTATCCTATATTGAAGACGATTTTTTTATCTATAACGATACATCTCTCAATGAAAATGGGTGTCAAATCATGAAAAATGACAAGGTAATTCCTTGTGCATTTATATAGATAAATCCTCATTAGCATAGTTATCCTACTTATGATATGGTGTTATGTGTAGTCATTTTTACTTTGAATATATGGAAGAACTATCTTTATGTGGAAAAATTTGAAAAATACATAGACCACCAAAACATTAAGTATATATTCAAACAATATGTATTAAACATGGTTCAAATGAGATGGTTAAATATTCTTAAAAATTATGACTATTAAAATCATTACCATCCAGAAGATATAACAAAGTTGTAGATACATTGAGTACTAAGTAAACTATTGTGATGAGAATGACACTGACTCATTGAAATCCATTGTACTTTGACCCAATAAGGCTGGTAATGGGAATAATAAGTGAAGGGAAATCATCAATATTTTAATAAAATATTTCTCAACCATCATTACCTGAGATGATAATGTGATCAAAAAGATAATATCCATTGATATGAAAGACGATATAGGCTATAATGAATATGATGTTTCCTAAGTGCAATATTGATCATTATAGTGTTCTGAAATTTCATACAAGGTTATTTGTTCCATCTATCCTAGAGATAAAAATGACATTATTGATGATGTTCATGGATAATCATTCTATATACATCCAAAATGAAATAAAATTTATATGGATCTTTAGGATAATTATTGGTGTGATATTATGAAAGTGAGATTGATGACTACAAAACAAGGTGATTGGTTTGTCAACCAGTGAAGGTAGAGAAACAACTTCAAAAATGGTTACTGAAACCAATACCCATACCAATATTTATATCATAGAATATCAACATGGATTTTTTCACCAATATTCCAAAAGATCCAAAAGGAAAAAATGTGTTGTGGCTTTAGTGAATACACAAACCAATATAACCCATTTAATCACTATTTGGTGAGACTTATCTCTTGACCAATGTGGGATAATATTTGTAATGGATGTGGTGACGCTACATGGGGAGCCAATTTCAATCATTTAAAATAATGATAAATGGTTTACATATAAATTATCGATAAATATTTAAGATGATATAAATACTAAAATGGATTTTAGAACAACCTATCACCCCAAACATTTGACCATTCAAAAGGGACTATTCAGACACTCGAGGACATAATTAGAACATACTCATTGGTATTTAAATGTGTTTTGATAAAAATATCCCAAAATTTGATTTATCATTCAACAATAGAATCCACTCAAGTATGCCAATGGAGAAATATAAATATTTATATGGTTATTTTTTTAAAAATACTACTTTTTGGGATGTGATTGGTGAGAGAAATCTAATTGGGCCTAATCTTGTAAAATAGATGATGGAAAACGATCATGTTGTCCAAAAACATATAAACGCTTCATCGTATTGGAAGAAGATAAATGATGATAACCATCGAATAGACATGGTGCTTGATGTTGGAGATACTGATTTCAATCAAATATCACCCCATAATGTTATGCCCTAACCCTAGTTACCCAGATTCGGTGCATTATTACATAACATTGGAATGATCACAAGGAAATAATGTCTCAAAATACTGATTAGTTTAGTATAATTGGAATCAAGATTCATACATAAGTTTAAATCTATAGCGTGAAGATAAATACAACACAAATATATTTCATGAGAAACATCTCAGCCACCTAGATTATGCCTCCAAGTCACTCCTTAATAACTTATTCATAGCATGGGAAAATTAATCATAAGAAAGTGGTGACCTCAAACGCTCAGTAAGGGTACGTAATACAGTGGAAAATCACATAAATATTCATCATGGTAAATAATTGAAACCACATGCCTTTAACTATAATAAACATGAATACATTCATGGATAGAATACGAGATGAATAAATAATGCCATAATAAAAAATAATCATGGGTATTTTACTAGTAGAATGACCATATGAACCATCACAATTATTTCCATAATGAGGGAATGTATAATGATGGACATTCCGAAACATTTTGTCAAGGCCTCGACCAGGACGTCTAAAAATGAATAAGACCTCAGCCAAAACCATAATTCAAATTAGCAAATGCCCTCATCCAATTCCACTTCTAGTTGTCTCATGAGACCTACCGATGCATCTAGGAGCTATATCGGGCTCCATCCGTCACTTACTAATTCCAATACATTCCTCATATGAAAAGTTTTGAAACATATCATAATCATTTGTATTAAAACTAGTATATGAAATTCCAATAAATTAACCATAAACCATGACTGGTATAAAATAGCATATCCACCGTCAAACATATCACAAAACCTTCAATACAATATGGATGTTTTGTGTCATAATAAATCAACTTAAAATATAAACTTAAAATCCATCAAAGGATCTTCACATAGATGAAATAAAAACCCTTTTTAGAGAAATATCTCTTTCTATTATGAAATAATTTAAGAGTCACATAATTATAAAAATAAAAAATTTTATTGAAAATATTCTTATAAGCTTTCAAGGGAGGCTTCGATGAGTTTATAACGGCAGAAAATAGCCGCACCTATCGTATAATTTAAAAAAAGAAAATCTTACCATAATTTTGTCGAAAAGGTTAAAGAGGACCTTGTTTAGAAAATGATGGAATGATTCCTTTATAAACATCTAATAAAAATTCAACAAGGGAATAAATGACCTTAACCCTTAGTCTATAAAATATTAAAAAAAATTTGAAATACATTTTTAATAAATATGGATGTGGATGATAAATAGGTCCCAGTAGATAATTACGTATAAAAAACCTCGAATAATGAATAAATTGTGAAATAAACCCTTACATTGTACATTTCTGTTGATGAGGGTAGGTTAACCTCTTTTATAATGGTGAAATAATTGTTTTTAAATTATAAAATACTCATATATATTGATATGATATCATATAAGATCTTTTAACATTGCTTTGTTAATAATATCTTAGTATTATTGTCGTTTCGGGTGTTAACTTACTCATTTTCATTTATATGTTTTGTTACATAAGCAGTGTTTGTTAAGGATTGTTGGTATCTTATTCATATCTAGAATTATATCAAGTCCTTAAATGTTATTTTTAATCATCAAATGGGAATTAGACTAGAATAGATATGATGGGGAATGCATCTCATCATGTTCGTGGATACGGTAGTCCGTACGTACGCACGAGCGACAATATCATTATTTTCATATTAAAATAATATAAAAATGGATGTTATATTATATATAAAGAATAATTATCATGTTATATTTATTATCTACATCAATTATACATCATTATCATACCCATGCAAATAAAAATGTTTTGAATAACAATTACACCACGATGTGGAGTTGGTAAGCTGTACGTACGCATGTATGGTGATATGTCATTCGAAAGATGGATAAAATAATCAATATGGTTGGAAAATATTTATAATAACATAAAATTATATATATTATACTTCAGTTTTTTTATAATGTATATAACAAAGAATGAAGATGTTTAAGAAGAAAGGAACTTGAAATAGGTTGGTGAAAACATTACCTCTTCTTTGGGTTCTTCCTATTGATTTGATCAAAATGGGTACTTTGGTTGGATTTATGATCCAAATAAAGCCTCTAGGATAATGTGACCGAAGTTAGTAGAATATTTTGGTAGGGTTTGGATAAGCCAAAAGGCTTCGAAGGTGTGAAGTAGAGAGAAGGGTGAGTGCACTTTTATAAGAGGGGTGAGGGGCATCATAGGAAAAGCTAGAAATATTATTTTATAATAAATTCATATTAAGTTTATAATGGCTCAAAAGTAAATTTTATAAAGGTTATGGTGGGGATAGGTTTAAAATAACTCAACCAATAGGTTTTTGACATGTTTGGGTCACAATATTAACTTTTTCTTTTTGATTTAACTCTTAGTTAAATAGTTTCACATTTACCATGTCTCGTTGTATTTTTATATTATATAGTCAATAAACATACTATAATCTTTCAAGAGACCCCCAAGTGGTCCATCAATAATACACCTATCAATATATAATTCCTTTTGACGATTATTATATTTTTAGGAATAAAATATCAATTAATAATATAATATTTGTTTTTAAAACTCATTTATGTTAATTTTGACACTATTTAATAATTTATTTTCTGTTAAAGTACTAAAAACATTATTAATTATAATAAAAATAATTTTATAATTCCTAACATGTCATATTAACCAATAAAATTAGGGTATGAAATCAAAACATTCAATTCATATTTATTTTAACATTTATAATACTAATTTTTTGATTCATTCATTAATAAGAAAAATATTGTATCATTGTTGTGTCATAAATAAATTTAATTATTAAATGCCTAAAAATTGAAAATAAAATACCATTACATAGGAAATTGTATTAGATTTCTAATTAATATTTTTAGTCTAAAATTTAACATTTATAACCCTATGTAAAAATTGTTTTGCTAAAAGATATATGCTTATGTCATTTTTGTATTTACTTTATCTTAATTAATATAATGTCTCATTATCACTTACATGTGGATCCATCGGGTCCCAAAAATGACCCAAAGATGAAAATGGTCTGACATATATCAACCAATAGGGGTAGGACATGTTTGAGGGTAATTTATTATTATTATAATATTATTTTTTACCCTTATTTAGGAGATTTACCCTTGATCCATGGTAAATAAAATATTTACCGAATTAATTATTAGAAATGTCTAAAAAAAGACACCTATTTACAAAATTTGGGCCTCCAAATTAAAAATATGGAATACATTTTTCTATATTCAAAACACAGAAGTGGTAGAAATTAATTTAAAATTAATTCCCATCGTTAAAACAAAAAGCGTATTTTTAAAAGATAATAACTATCAAAAGATTGGAACTTTCTTATGTCCAGTATAAATGTGAAATTATTTACAATGACCAAAATTGTATTAAATTGTAATAATATATTTAAAATATACTTTAAAAATACTCAAATTCATAATTTATCACTATTAATTATTTCAATTAAAAAATTGTTTTTAATTAAAATTGAGTAATTTTCAGTATTCATCAAAATATGAATGTTATATGAAAATTACCAAAAACTATACCAAAGCTAATTTTTCTATTCTGAATCCAAAAATGAAGTCCATTTTGATAGATAAAATATATAAAATTTTAAAAAGTGGGTATTACTATTCATATCGTTTAGTTTGATTGGTTTTGGCGTGAGTTAGAACTCAAATTTGCGTACAACACACGCTACTGTATTATTCAAAGATAAGTGTACCATGGAAGGTGGAGTTGTTACATTCTCCCCTACATAAAATAGTTTCATCCTAAAAATTTATAGAATACTAACTCGTGAAATGACATGGGTGGTTCTTCATCATAAGTTCCTCGGGTTCCCACGTTTCCTATTCCATATTATGGTTTCTCCATAGAACTTTTTCCAGAAGAGTCATCCGATTTCCCAACACTTGTTCTCTCATATCAAGAATCTTGACATGATATTCACAATATGACAAATCAGGTTCTAGTTCTAATTCCACATTAGTGAGTACATGCTTTTGGTCAGGCGTGTATTTTCTGAACAGTGATACGTGGAACGCATCGGGAACTTTGGAGACAGTTGGTGGCATTTCCAAACGGTAATCTTCAACCCCAATTCGTTTTAGAATTTCTAATGGTCATATGTTCCTGGGACTCATCTTTTCCTTCCTACCGAAATGTATAACACCCTTCCATGGGGAAACCATCAAGAAACCAGAATCTCCCACCTAAAATTACAAATCCGTCCTTCGGTTGTCAACATAGCTCTTCTGCCTACTATGAGCTGCTTTGATGTGGGTCTTGATCACTTTCACCTTTTCCATTGTTTCCTCAACATGATTTGGTCCTATAAGTTTTCTTTCACCAACATCATCCCAACAGGTTGGTGTGTGACATCTCATTCTGTATAACGCTTCATATGGTGCCATATGAATACTTGAATGGAAGCTATTGTTATAGGAAAATTCCACTAGATGTAAATATTGATCCCATATACCTTGAAAGAAAACTGAGGGCAATCTCAACATGTCTTCTAAGGTTTTAATATTCTGTTCTGATTGTCCATCAGTTTGGGGGTGGTAAGCAGTGCTCAAATGATGTTCAGTATCCAGGGATTTATGAAGACTTTTCTAGAATCTTGACATAAAATGGGGATCATGATCCGAAACAATTGATAGGGGTACTCCATGAAGTCTCACAACTTCATTAATATATAGCCTTGCTAAATTTTATAGTGGTAGATCTTCTCTTATAGCAAGAAAATGTGATGACTCGGTAAGACAATCAACAATGACCCATATAGTATCATTCATTTTAGGAGTCTTTGGTAGTCCCATGGAAAAGTACTTCATGATATTATCCTATTTCCACTCATGTGTGAGAAGAGGTTGCATGAATCCTCCAGGCTATTGCCTTATAGATTTCACTTGTTGACAAACCATACATCATGACACAAAATCAGAAATCTCCCTCTTCATGTTTTCCCACAAAAAATGATCTTTAAAACCTCTATTCATTTTTGTGCTCCCAGTGTGTATAGAAAAATTAAAACTATGAGCATCATCCTACAATTCCCTTTTTATATTAGGTATATCGGTAACAAAAAGTCTCATCCCAAATTTTAAAATTCCATTTTCATAGACAATGTCACTAAATCTCGCATCATTCACAGCTTTAATATTATTTTTAAACTCTTCATCATCATCCTGACAACTCTTTATCCTTTCTAGTAAATACTGTTTGGAAACCATTCGAAAAAAACATTGATGATTCACCTTCCATGGAGATTCCCATATCCATCTTTACTAGATACATGTATATAGGACCCTTTTCAGCTCTCATATGGTTCAAAACTCTATGATCCATTCGACTCAAATCATTTCCACCTTATTTTCCTTCCTCGGGTGGTAGTGTATCATGAAATCATAATCCTTGATTACTTCAAGCCATCTCATTTGCCTCATGTAGAGTACATTCTGTGAGAAAATATACTTCAAACTCTTGTGATCAGTATAAATCTCACATTTTCACCATAGAGAAAATATCTCCATATCATTAAAGCAAATATTGCAGCTGCTAACTCATGATCAGGAGTAGGAATGTTTTTCTCAGGAATTTTAAATTGTCGTGATGCATAGGCAATAACTGTATCATTCTGCATAAGGAAACAACCAAGTCCTTTATTCAATGCATCACTACAAATAATGAACCCATCATTTCCCGATAGTAGAGTCAATATATGAGCATTGACAAAAAATCACTTTAGTTCCTCAAAACTGTCTTCACGCTCTTTCGTACAAATGAATTTAACCCCTTTATATGTGAGCTTCGTTAATGGGGTAGCCAATCAGTCATAATTCAGGATGAAACACAAATAATAACCTGCTAAACCAATAAAACTGCCTACCTCAGTTACACTCGTCGAGCCTAGCCATTCATGGATTTCCTTGGTCCTAGAAGGACCAACAGAGATTCCATCATTATAGACAATATGGCCAAGAAAAGAGATTTCCTGAATCAGGAATTCACACTTTCTAAACTTCCCATATAATTCATGTCTTACAAGAGACTTCAAGATAATGTGAAAGTGATTTTCATGGTCGTAGTAGCATTTGGAATATACCAAGATATCATCAATAAATACCACTACAAAATCATCAAGATATTTCATAAAAACTATCTTCATTAGATCCATGAAAACAGAGGGTGTATTAGTCAGCCCAAAAGGCATTACTGTAAACTAGTAATTCCCGTACCTGGTTTGAAATGAAGTCTTAGGAATTTCATCCTTCATCATACACAACTGATGGTTTCAATATCGAAGTTCAATATTTGAAATGTAATGAGCTCCATGCAGTTGGTCAAATAGATCATTAATGCGAGGTAGGGTATACTTGTTCTTTATTGATATAGCATTAGTTTCCCTATAGTCGATACATAACCGCATATATCCATCTTTCTTCTTCACAAAAGTACAGGGGCTCCACATGAAGAAACACTAGGGAGAATAAATAACTTATTACTCAATTCCTCTAGTTGTTTCTATAGTTCAACTAATTCCATAGTGTCCATTCTATTAGAGGTCTTTGATATAGGCCATGAACCAGAAATTAAATAAATGGTAAACTCGATTTATCACTCTGGAGGATGTCCGGGTAAATCTTCCAAAAACACATCAACATATTCTATCACAATAGGTACGTACTCTATTAGAACATTCGTTTCCTCACCCATAGTTATTTCATTCTCTTCCTCCCTGATAATTGAATTTAGTTGAGCTACCGAGGGTGGATCTAGATAAAAATCAGGTGGTGATGATTCTGCTCTAAAGATAAGGTGTTCTTTATAATCATCATAATAAATTGTGACCTCCTTCTTCATAAAATAAATTCTACATAATGGTCCGAAAGCAAATCCATACCGAGGATTGTATAAAATTCAGTCATGGGTAAGATTATTAGATCAGCAGATAAATAACATTTATATGCCATAATGGGAATGGGTCCACAGAACATTGTAGCAATGATACTTCCTTTAGGAGTTTTAACTGACAACACCCCTATAAAATTGTAAATATCTAATTTTCTTAGAAAACTGAGAAGATATGAAATAATGCGATGATCATGAATCAAATACATCATTTTCTAAACAAGAAGAAACCATTAAATTACCTTCCACCGTGTCTTTCGGGGCTTCAACATCAATAGTAGTGATTGCATAAGCTTGGCCTTTTCTGAGGTATGTTTCTATGATACTTAGGAAATTCATTGTCATAATCTCCCATCTCTCTGCAGTTATAGCATTGAACAATGGTATAGTCTTTCTTTCCTTTACAATCACCAGCTAGATGACCATTCTCTCTACATTTGTAGCATACTCCTTTTTCTTTTAGACAGGCACCAGGGTGCTTCCTTCCACAATTATCACAGGGTGGAAATTCAAGTCTTCCCTTCTTCCCTAATTCCTTATTTCCTTTCCAAGAGTGATCAAAATATCTCTTCTTCTCCTGATTTGATTTAAAATCATATGACATAGATAATTCTTTTTCTATCTTGATAGCACACGAGACAATATCTTTATATGATGAGAAAGATTGTGATACTAATGATCGACTGAGAAATGGTTTTAACCCATCAAATATAAGATCAATATTACATCTTGGGTTATGAATATAATATTCAGTATTCCTCTCTATCTGTATAAATATAGCCTCATACTTTGCGACATTCTCATCCTCTTTTTCCTCAGACTCAGAAATTGTCTTTCCATATCTACTCGATGGTCATGAGGAATGTAGTTCTTAAGAAAATATATTTGAACTCCCTCCATTCCAAATTTGATACTTCATCATTTTTCATTGTGTTTTGAATCAATGAAAACCATTTATCATCATATCTAGTGAGGCGGTAAACCGGCATGATAACTTTTTCCCTTTCACTACTCCCCAAGGCAGGGAATATTTTCTATAATGAATTTATCCATTGCTCCGCCACTAATGGATTTTTACTCCCATTGAATGTAGGTGGATGTTTCCCTATGAAGCTATCTATCATTGATCCTCCACGCTATGGATCTGGGTGCTCCATACGAGTAAGGTTATTATTCATAACATGAGTGAGTTATCCCAGTATGGTGATTAGCTGATCAGCACCGGTTGTATCCCCATCTCTACTATAATTATCTTGAGTATGAGGGAGATTCCTATATGGTGTTTGTGCATTGATATGGTTTCTATTCCATCCACTATGCGAAATTTCTAAACAATGTCATAAACTAGATTAGTTTATGAATAAAAATATATAATTTCAAACTTTTAAAACAATTAGAAAAAATTGAACAGTTTATAGATATAATAAATAATCATAAAAATGTTTTCATTGAAAAAACGTATATACTCATTAACCCTTCATAATGGTTTTTAAAGAAAATCAGAATTATCCTAAGAATATCCCTCAGGAGTGACGTAACCAAGAGTGCAGGAAGGCCTGTTGTCGTGCAGTAGTTCATGTTTGATTCTAGCTCATAATAGTGTTTTCGAGTTTTACCCCTAGGTACATATGTGCCAGAGACACCTCTACCTGATATTATCAAGGCTGGGATGCATTGTTCGGAAAACTCAAAAAATATTTACAATACCAAAATTCTAGGATGTTTTTATACAATAATCCTCAAAGTCCATCTCAGGTCTATGTGCTCTAATCAGAGTTTATCTAAATATATCTTCCAAGATTTTCACTAAACTTCCTCTGATACCAACTGTAATTCCCCAACCCTAGTTACCCAGAGTCGGTACATTATTAAATAACATTGGAATGATCAAATGGAAATCATATCTCGAAAGACAGATCCGTTTAGTATTATCAGAATCAAGATTCATACATAATTTAAACATTAAAGCGTGAAGAGAAATAAAAGAAAAATATATTTCATTAGAAACATCCAATATTCCTAGATTATGCCTTCAGGTCACTAATAACTAACTTCTTCATATCCTGGGAAAATGAATCACACGAAAGGGGTGAGCTCAAACGCTTTGTAAGGGTATGTAATATAGTAGAAAATGACATAAATAATAAGCATGGTAAATAATTAAAACCACCTGCCTTTACCAATAATAAACATGAATACTTTAATGGAAAGAATATGAAATGAGTAAATAATCCCAAAACAAAACATAATCATGGGTATTATTTAAGTCTAATGACCACATGAACCATCAATATTATATCCATAATGAGGAAATGTATAATGACGGAAATTCCGAAACATTTCGCCAAGGCCTCTGCCAAGACATCTAAAAATGACTAAGGCCTCGGCCAAAACAATAAATCAAATTGAGAAAGGGCCTCGACAAATTCCACATCTAGTTGTCTCATGAGACCTATCGATGCATCTAGAAGCTATAGCGGGCTCCACCCATCACTTACTAAGTCCAATATATTCATTATATTGAAAGGTTAAAACATATCCTAAACATTCGTATTAAAAATAGCATACAAAATGTCAATACTTTAACCATAAACAATGAATGGTATAAAAATAGCACATCCATAGTCAAACATATCACAAATCCTTCAATAAAATATGAATGTTTTGTATCATAATAAATAAACTTAAGATAAACTTAAAATCCATCAAAGTATGTTGACATAGATGAAATCAAAACCCCTTTGAGAGAAATATCTCTTTCTATTTTGAAATCATTTAAGAGTGACATAATTATAAAATAAAACAGTATCTGTGGAAATATTTTAATAAGCTTGTATTGGAGGCTTCTGCGAGTATATAACAGTAGAAAATAGCTGCACCTGCCTTATAAGTTAAAAAAGACATTTTTACCTTATTTTTGTCGAAAAGGTTAAAAAGGACATTGTTTAAAATATTATGGAAAGATTCCTTTATAATAATCTTATAAAACTTCAATTAGGGTGTAAATGACTTTAACCCATAGTTTATAAAATAGTAAGAATGTTTTGAAATACATTTTTAGGAATCTTGTATGTGGATGATAAAGAGGTCCCAGTAGATAATTAAGTATAAACAACCTCGGATAATGAAGAGATTGTGAAATAAACCCTTACAATGTAATTTTACTTGGTTTAGGGTAAGATAACCTTCTATATAATGGTGAAGTAATTTTTCTTAAATTATACAATAATTATATAAATTAATATGATATCATATATGATCTTTTAACATTTAATTGATAATAATATCTTAATATTATTGTTATTTCAGGTGTTAACTTGTTTTCTTTTATAAGTTTTGTTACATAAGAGGTGTTTTTTATGGATAGGTTTTATCTAATTCATATACATAATGATATAAAGTACATAAAAATTATTTTTAATTATCAATTGAGAATTATACTTGAATAGAGATTATGGGGAATGAATCTCATCGAGTTCATGGAGACGGTTGACCGTATGTACGCATAAGGGACAAGATCATTCTTTTGATATTAAAATAATATATAATTGGATGGTATATCATATATAGAGAATCATTATCATGTTATATTTATTATTTACATCAATTACACTTCATTATCATACCCATCCAAATAATAATGTTTTGAATAACAATTACACCATGATATGGAGACGGTAAGTTGTACGTACACACATATGGTGATAGATCATTCAAAGGATGGATAGAATAATGAATATGGTTGTACAATATTTATAATAACATCACAGTATATAGAATATACTAGAGTTATTATTTTAGAATGGAAATAACATAGAATGATGATGTTGAAGAAGATGGGAACATGAAAGATGGTGGTGAAAACATTACCTATTCTTCGGGTTCTTCCATTTGATTTGATCAATAAGGCTCCATAGGATGGAATTATGATAAAAAAGGCCTCTAGGATGAAGTGAGGATAGTTAAGAGAATATTGGGCGGGGTTTCGCTGAGCCAAAAGGCTTTTAATGTTTGAATTATAGAGAAAGGGGAGTTCCCTTTTATAAGAGGGGTGAGGGGCACCTTAGGAAAAGGTAGAAATATTATTTTAGAATAAATTTATAATCTATTTCTAATGGATCCAATGTAGATTATTTAAAGGTTAAGGTGGGTATAGGTCAAAAACCACTAAACCAATACGTTTTTGATAGATTTGGGTCACTATATTAACTTTATATTTTTTATTTAACTCTTAGTTAAATAGTTTGACATTTACCATGTCTCTTTTAATTTTTATATTATATAGTCAATAAACATACTATAAACATTCAAGAGACCCCCCATGTGGTCCATTAATAACAAATTTATCATTTATATGTCATTTTACTGAACCATATATTTTTAGTAATAGAATATCAATTAATAATATAAAATTTGTTTTAAAAACGCATTTATGTCAATTTTGACACTATTTAATAATTGGTTTTTGTTAAAGTCTTAACATCTTTATGAATTTGAACCAAATTCATTTAAGAAATACTAACATTTCATATTAACCAATAAATTGTTTTTATGGAATCACTACTTTCAAATTATATTTATATTAATATTTATAATACAAATTATTTGATTCTTTGATTAACAAGGAAATTAATGTGTCATTATTGTGTCATAAATTAATTTTAATTATTCAATGTCTAAAATTTATAAATAAAATACCATTATGTAGGAAATATTTTTAGAGTTCTAATGAATATTTATAGTTGAAAATATAACAATTATAACCCTATTTAAAAATTGTTTTTCTAAAAGATATATGCTTATATAATTTTTTTTATTTAGTTTAACTTAATTAATATAAAGTGTCATTATCCATATAAATGGATCAATGGAGTCACAAAATAGAACCAAAGATGCCCATGGTCTGAAATTTATCAACCAATATGGTTAGGACACGATTTAGGTTAATTTATTATTATTATTATGATAATATTTTTTCCCATTATTTACTGGATATACCATTTAACCGTGGTAAATAAAATATTTACCGAAGTAATTATTCCAAATATCTAAAAATAAAAGTTACATGATTTACAAATATGGAACCCTTGATTCTAAATATGGAATCCATTTTTCTAAACTCAAAACATAGTAGAGGAAGAAATTATTTTAAAATTAATTCTTGTTAAAACAAAAAAGCATGTTTTTAAGAGATAATAACTATCAAAAGATTGACAGTTGTTTATGTCCAGTTTAAATGTGAAATTATGTAAAATGACCAAAATTGTATTAAATGGTAAAAATATATTCTAAATATACATTAAAACTACTAAAATTCATTTTTTATCAATATTAATTATTTTGATTAGTAATGTTCTTTATAAATAGAATTTACTAATTTTCAATATTCATCAATATATGAATTTTATCGGAAAAGTACCAAAAATTCACCCTAAGATAATTTCGATATTATGAATCCAAAAATGATGTCCATTTGGAATGATAAAATGTATAAAATTTCAATAAGTTGGAATTACTATTCTTATCAGATAGTTTGAATGGTTGTGGTGTGTGTTAGAACTCGATGTTGTGTACAACACACGCTACTATATTATTCAAAGAGAAGCGTATCATGGAATCAAGGGGTGTTACACATAAAATAATAATGAAATTTCTAAATAAGGGAATGTTTATCATGAGGTACATAGCCCCCTTTGAAATACTGGATTGCATAGGAGATGCTACCTATCAATAAGAACGTCCACAAAATCGGGATCTAGATCACAATGTCTTCAATGTATCACTTTTTGGTATTTTCATACCTAATGATTCACATATATTGAATCTGGTGGTGGTACAACTGGATAATGATCTCTATGAGGAGGAGACTCTAGTGGATATATTGGCCCATAGAGACAATGTTATATGTAACAAGACAACTCACCTTGTCAATGTATAGTGGTAGAATAATAAATATGAAGATAAAATAAAGAAAAAGGAGTACACTCAACTATTTTAAATTAATAAAACAATTCAAAAATTACAAGGATGAAATTTCTAAACAGGTAAAGAATTTAACGACATAGAAATTCTTTATGATTATGGGTTACTTAAATAATTATGTGTTATATTATTTAATTTTATAATAATTATACAATATGAATAAGATGAATAACTTTCAATTCACTTTGTTAAATTAGTCCAAAAAATCCTATTAAAATGAGTAATTTTATAGTTGGATAAAAAATATAAAATGAGAAAAATAATCTAGGAAAGAACATGATCACCCATATATACTATAATCATCAACAACATGAACAAATTATAAAAAATAAATACAATATTAGTAAACGAATCGAAATTTTAGAAATTAAAAATAACCTTATGTAGAATCGCAGTGAATAATTTTTATGGAAATCAAAATTTATTTATAATGTATAATATTCCCATTGGAAATAGCAACCTAACCATTGATCATTATAACCATTGGTGAATAAAACCTATTGTAATAACAGTAATAGTGATTATATGTTGTAATTACAAATGATAATTGATGGAGAATGGATAAACAATTCCTCAACTAGTAGATTCATGACATTAAAATCCCATTTTTTGGATATCTAGTGCAAGGTAAAATCAATGTGGTTCTCTATCGACCATGCCTAATTAGATCATAAACAATAGGGGATTAAAAATCTATTAAGGGAGGATTTAATGTTAGTGGGGATCACCAATAGTTTAGTGTTATCAATTACACCACATGAAACTATCACTATCAAACACATTACACATAGAGAATACACATGTTTAATAAGGAGTTATGTGTCTAGACCACAATTTAATAAAAGTGTAACATCCTTCTTTTAAAATAAAATTTTTATTTAATCAATCAATTTTTCAGTATAATGTTGTTTAGTAAAATATATATTAAAATATGATATAGTTGATAAATTGAATTTATACCCAACTAAGACATGACTATATTTTAAAATATATATATATATATAATTTGAAAAATAACTTAGTTAGTATAAATAATAGTATATTTAATGAAATAATCTTTTAATGTTTTTTAAAATATATATGATAAAGTTATTTAATAATTTCCTTGGAAATCATTCGATGTTTTATAAAGTTGATTTTTTTTCATTAAAACCCTTATTCTTTCAATAAATAATTTTGTTTAAATTTAAAAGTTAAAATTTGAATATATAGAGAGTGGTTTTTGATAAAATATATTTAACGTATGAAATCATCATGTCTAAATTAATTTAGGGTTATTTTTTGGGAATTTATTGGAATACGTTAATTTTAGTGAAGAGTAAAAATACTGTTTTCTATTTTTAGTATTTCTTATGACATCATATATATATTTGTAATAATGATGTAATAATTAAATAAAAATAATCCATAACCAAAAATATGTTATTATATATATATATTATTTTAATTAATTTAAATCCATTTTTAAACCTATAAATGACAGTACAATTCCTTAAGTGTACTTTTTGGTTTTAAAAACATTATTTTTTGGGAAATGGAGTTTGCCATAAAAAATTCAAAATTAAAAATGTGTTAGGTTATTATCAATTAATATATAAACAATATTACTCATATATCAAAAAACATAATCAAAATACATTTGTAAAACATTGGTTATTCATTTTCCACATCCTAGTCTTCAAAAACATATATTTGGAAACTATTTAACAATTCCACCAATTTTCCAAAAAATACACACCAATTTCCCCTTCAACATCTCAAAAAATTCATCTTCCATGATGTTATGGTGTTCTATCAGCCCAAAGAGTCCCCCATGGGTTCCTTATTCGCCAATGGTTCCAGCTCATGTTTTAAGGAGAAACTCTTCAAGGTAAGGGAATTCACATCAACTTCTTTTCCATTCAAGTAATTTATTTATTTACATCATTTAAAGGTTATGTAACTTTTATTATTATTATTTTAATCACATATTTGATTCCTATATAATATTTTTTATCAATGTGAGGCATTTATTCTCTCTTTCATTTTACCATTCTCTAAATCCACATTTTATACCCTTCTTACCACCAAATTAACTTATCAAATTTATCTGTTTTACAAGAGGTACTATTATATTTGGATACCAAACTGTTTATTTATCCATGGGTATTCACCTAGATGTTAATATAATTTATTTATTTTTGTATTTATAAATAAAATTCCCACTATAACTATCAATGTGTTATAAAATTATATTATGTTAAAGTGATTAATTACATGTGTACATAATAAATTTATATGAATCCCATAAATTATTCTCAACATGTTATTAAAAAATGATATTTTTTATAATCTAAGTGACTCACGTGATTTATGACCTATAAATATTGTGCCCACATATCAATTAAATAAATTGGGTAATTAATATTATCTCCACATATAACTTGTTTTTTGATACCTTGGTGAAAAAGATTTGTAATTGTTTATTACATATAGATGATACACCTTAGTGATTTTCTTCTGAATGTATAATTTTATGTCATTTCCACATTAACATCTTTATGATTCAGGTTATTTCAATTATGATAAGCCTCATGTTCCAATTATTATGCATTATTGTAATGGAACATGTCCTGATTCTACGTCTTGATCACATACTAAATATCTATAATGTTTGTTTCCATTATTGGGATCATGCTCACCCATTTCATTTAATATTATTTGTTTAAAATGTAACTTAGGATGAACTTATTATGAATCCATTCATGTGTATTTGTCTTTTATTGTTTTTTATATCATTTTCCAAATTTCTATTGAACTTGACCATATAACATATTATTTGTTGTAAATATTTTTACTATGTAATGAATGTATTATGCACTAAAATAGAGGGAATCCATAATATAAGATCCAATTACCTTTTTGTTGTATCCGTTATCTCCACAATGAACTAACCATTATTCTAAAACATAATTATTTATTTATAGTGATTATATTTCTATAAAATAATCTATAATATCATCCATAGTGCAACAAATGACACTACGATGTGTGAAAAATCTCAGTATCTCAACATCACACAACTATGTTGTTATGTGTTCTTCATTCCCCAAAAATATTATTCTTTCCCTTATATAGGTTATGGAAACATGTTTATACCTTTACCAAATGTTTTCCTTACCCTTAAATTGGTAATGAAATACATGATCTAACTTTATGTAGGTCAACCATAAACTCTTATGTTTCCTCACATCATGACCTGGCCACTTACACAACCTCATAGGTACCCTTATGTAGTTAAACATATGTAGGGTCTCCTAAATAACATTGTGTTTCCTTTCATGAGTTTCATTTACATGAATAGTTATACCATTAAAAAAATTTCATTCTACCCATAAACAAGTCATTAATACCCTTGAACAAAATAATATGTGATGCATATACCTATACACATCCTTTAGTTTCATTTATGCATTGATAATGATACACTTTTGTAAGGCATGATAACCCTTTCAAAATTATACATGTTTTTTTGGACACCCTTATGTATTCCCCCATGTCATTTAATATTAAATCATTTTCCACAAATCCAAATGATATTTAAAAAAAATACAATCACAATGAACATGGGTTCAACAATGAGGAAGAAATTAATTATAATATAATATGAAAATAATAATAATTTTTTTTTAATAAAACCAATATTTAAAGAATAGAACAGAATTACATATAACATAATACATATTTATATTTCATTAACAAAAAAATTACATTATATAAAACCATTGTATGTATTTTTTCCATAAAGTGGTATTTCTTATTCATACATTCAATTTAAAGGATATCTTATAATGTTATATTTTATATCAGTTCCTTGGATGCAAAGTTTCATGTAAAAGAATATATCAAATAATTCATGTTTATTTCAATGAAAAAATATTTATGTAAAATCATATGGTTATTCATTATAAACCCATAAAATTTATTTTGATATCTAAATTTCATAATATTAATACAAATAATAGAGGATAATTATGTATCATTATACCTTCGAGTACCCACAAAACATCCGTAAATTTATACTTTCATCATATAAATTTTACTATGCAAGTAGTCATATTCCACAGAACAATTCATATTGAATATAGAATCTCCACTTTTTGTTCCTCATAGTTGAGATCATTATCTATTGGGGTGTCCTCTAAGATTATTATAGTTGAAGGATCATGTATGAACATTCATGAGAGAGATACGTGGAACACATCATAAACTTGGATGAGATTCAATTAAATCATATGATTATAAGAAATCATCCTGATGAATTCAATAATTTGGGAGGAACTGATATATCTCGGGCTCAAAATTCCATTCCTTCCAAATATCATTACTTTATTCAAAGGAGATATTTTTAGGAATACCATTTAACCAGTGTCAAATGCAAGATAACATCAATGATGTTCTGCATAACATTTTTATCATCTTTGAGCTACCCACATGTATTTTTTAATGGCCCTATTATTTTTTGACATTTAATTTTCCAAATCTATCCCTAATAGATTCATTTCCACCACTTCATCCCAACACATTGGAGATCTGGACATCCTACCATTGACGGCTCTATAAGGAGTCAACTGAATGCTCATTTGAGAGCTACTATATAATGTTAATTCTACTGAATGAAGGTATTTATTCCATACTATATTAAAATCAATAAAACATGACCTGATTATATATTTTACGATTTGATTGGTCCAATCATACATACCATTATTCTTAGGTTGATATATAGTTCTAATTCTTAATATTGCATCAAATTCCAGCTAAAGACTTCTTTAAAATGTCAATGTAAACCTTATATCCTGACCATTTTGAATAAGATTTTTTTCTCTATAAAATATTACCGTGTACATGAAGTATATCTAGTTAAAATGATCATGATTGAAATATTATAATTTTATAATGAAATGTTCATACATTATAAGTCAATAAATTACAACCCAAATAGAATTATTTCTTCAGATGCTTTCGTGGGATTGTTTATGTAATCTATTATGCTGTTTTCATACTTCCATTATATTGTAGGTAATTGTTGTAACATACCATTATACATCTATATAATAGTTAAAATATGTTCACATAAAATTCATACTGATATATTCACCACAATAACTCTTTAATTTTTTCCAACCCGAAATACTCTTTCATATCTATATACATCATTTTACATTTAAAACGAATTGAGAATGATGAATTATGAGTAATAAAAAATAGACCCTTTTTCATATCTTGTATCTATTAGAACACAGTCCATTCCTAAAACCTCTAATTTCATCATAAACAATGTGAACCTTTAGAATATTCATCACCTTCTTCTGCAGTTCCATATCGTACTTTATTCATCTTTAATCCTCACAAGGATGGATGATTTATCATTCATTTAATAATGATACCATATTGTTCCCATAATTATGATTACATGATCATTATTCTGAAAATAAATAAATAATTTATCCCCTTCAATACACCTCATGGAAAAAATAGCATGGTCTTTCTGACATAGACCATCAACCACATTTTTTGAATTATTTGGGTGGTTGTTTATTAAGTATCCAGAATCCTTAATTTATTCCAGACATTCATTTGGTGATTTTTTATTTTATTTTAGGTTTTTTAAATATATATTTATATAATTTTTTATCTATATATTTAACAATCCTATCACTATAAAGATAATGAAACAATATTTTCATGAAAAATATACCAATGCGAGCTTCAAAACCTAAGTCAGGATATATTTCTCACGATTTTTTAATTAAAATGATGCATAATATATCTTAGTGTTGTTATCTTATTTGATTCAAAAAAATTCCCATATTTTATGAAACTTTATAGATTATAGGGTAGTGTGAGAATAGTAACACCATGAGTTTTGTGAAATTATTATTCAAATTTATTTAATTTTTTTTAATAATTTTTACTTCATGTAACAATGAATATTTATTGTGTTATATGAATGAACCAATTTATTCTTTCTTTTTTACACTACAACAAGTTAATATTTCATTATACACAACACCATGGTAAATTTTCACAACATGCCACACCAAGTTATCTTTTTTTATACGTAAGACCTTGTTTTACCGTCTTTTAATGGAAAAACTATTTTAAAAATTAATTTTAAAACATTTATAAATTTTATTTGTGAAGATAAAAAATAATTTATGTATTAATAATGTAAAAATTATCATAGGGTAAATTTTTGGAATTTTTTGATAGGAATTATTTAGTGATTAATAGTGAAAAATAAAGAAATTGTTTTGAAAAAAAATCCTTTTTCATCGAATAATTACTATTGTAAAAATATATTTAAAATTGTTTTTAATGTCACAATAGATAAATTATTAATATATTAATCTAATTTACTTTGTGGTTCTAATTTTTTATAATTAATTTAAACATAAAAACATAATTAACTTTAAACCATTTCTATTTAATCCAGCCTCTTTATTACATAACTTTTCAATACAATTTACAAAGGATCGTTATGGTTTATTATCGTGGAAATAAAGTACATATTACATGAAAACACACTATATTATTTGAAACCACTTGTGAGGATCCATCAGAAGTTCATCCTATGTATAATTATTGCATCTCATAACCTGGGGACACACATCAATGGAAAGAGTGAGAAGAATGCCCATTACCGGAAAACAAGGAAAGTTGTTTACTTATGATATCAATAAGAACATGATGAAATATGTAATGACATGAGTAATTAATAAAGCGGTGTATCGTAATAAAAATAAAATTAATCATAAAATGAAAATTTGGCTACAAAATTTAATGTAGACATTCATGAACATATTACCAAGGTCATCCCCAAGGTGTCATAAAAATTACCTTGTTTATTCACCAAGGTATCTTAAAATTGTTCATCTCTAGAGATTAATTTCTTTACCCAATGCATTGAGGAGATATCAAGTTTCAACATTATTTTTTAATTATTTTCATGTCATCCACATATATCATAATAAAAATTTAATAAATAACCCAAATAGAATCATGTAATGGGTTTTCATATCAAAATCATGGCATTTTATAATGTACTTAAAATGAGTTTTTTTTAAATTTATTCCCACGAAAAAGGGAGGAGGAATTCATGTACGCCATTCCCATAATTAATATATATCATTTGAAAGCCATGTGAATACCCTTAGAGAATAAATAGGTTTGTGTATTCACATAAATAAAATAAAATAATTTCTTGAGAAAAATATGGAGATTTTGATGTGAAAATCCAGCAACATAACGATTATGGAGCATGGTTTTAGAAATCATGAAAAAGAGATGGGACAAGGGTGTCCCATCCATAAATGACTCATAATATAGTATAGTGACAGTATAAAACGGAAATAAGAACATGGTATTGAAATTTGAAGGATATAATACATAAAAGGGAATATGAAAGGAAAGAGAATATGCTATTTTTTTACGAAAATTATGCTTTCTAATGACATCACAAAAGAAACTTCAAAAAATGAATTGATGAGATAAAAAATAAAATCACATCATCTTGACATCAAAAGGACAATAAGAGGATATATAATAGCATCATCCAATATAAGAATATTTAAATTTAAATGACATGACATAAATGAAATCATTTAATAAAAGAGTAGAATGAAAAGATCCCTTACCATGAAGAGTATGTTCTAAAATTATATGGTTGGGACCTTGGGGGATTTAGGGTACCATTTAAGGACTCCTTTGGAGTAAAACACCATAGATTTGTTTATGGGGATTTTGGAATGAAATAAATGAAAAAAGGGTGGTATTTATAGAAAAAGAGAGGGAATATTTTTTTTTAATTCTAAGGGACAACTCATTGGTGGTATTTGAAAAACCATGGTATTGACCATGTTACTTTCCCATGTTTTTGGTCACTTGGGACACCTCCTAAAATATCTTACTATAAAAAAATCATCCATTATAAGGACCCAATCATATTATAAACATAATCTTGAATTTATTCAAGAAAACACTTCCTTTTACATTGAGTATCATTTCATGTTTAGAGAATTAGAGAATTAGGAAAATACATTCATTACATTACACATAATTACAGAGTGGATACCATAAAAATAGTTTCAATTTTTTCCAAAATATAAAACATTAAAACATAAAACAGGTCTCCTTGACAGTTATTCGACATTCAACATGGATTAATTCCTTGTCTTACACATCCATTAACATTTGAAAATCATTTAAAAACATGGTATGAGCACACAATCTCGGTAAGGGATGGAAAAAAGGAAAGATAACATTAGTCCATGAATACTCGTAACATATGAAAACATTTTAAAAATACATTCTTGTCACCCATTATTCAAACTTCTTATAACATGAGATTTACACAAGATCTGAAAAAAACATGACAAATTAAATTTAATAATAAGGTTATATTTGGGATTTACTTACATAATCTTGTAACCATTCTTGGCTACATTATAATTTGTAACCCTCACAGCTACCTTACTTTCTGTAACCATCACACTTACACTTCGAGAAACCATATGACCGACCTACCATATACTCATACACAATGTATTGGAGTGAAATATAGGTCCCACCCTTCATCATAAATAATTCCCAAGAACCAAATCAGAATCAGACAAAATTAATAATAACATAAAAACATTGCTTTGGAATTTCATAAAACCGAATTTTAAAGGGGGTGTTTAAAAAAGAATGCCACTTATAAATTACATAAAATAGAACAGTGGATTAATATAGTAGATTTAGTTTTAATAAATACTTCAAAAAAACTTAATAAAACATAACATAAATAGAACCTATCACAAAAACAATTTAAATAGCACATAAATAATGAAGTAGAAAGTTAACTCAAAAAAATGAAAATCGGGTTAAGAATATCATTACCTCAGGATTTTCATAATTCAAACTTGTTTAAAACTCTTTTATAATGGTTAAAATATTGTTATTATAATCATAAATAAATATATCCATCATTATAATACCTTATATGATCATTTTAATACATTATTTCACACTTTAATTGTTAGTATTTCGATCCTTGCAATGTTTTTGGCTGAGTTCTTCACATGATGTCCATGATTGGTTTATGTTGGTTTTTCTTGTCGATTGGAAGTGAAACTACATAATTGTAAAAGTAGTAGTCATTACATATATTTAGTAACATAAATTATACCATTTTTTGATTTTATTTTTTATATTAGTATGATTCAGATGTTATAACATTAATGATGTTCGTTTAGATCATTTTAGTGGTTCTTTGATAATAAAAACCTTATTATGACATATAATTTAGAACCATGAGTAAAAAATAACTCAGAAACATGGATGAGTCATAACACATATATTATATCCTTTTACAACCATATAAATGGTTTCATGACCAGACTTGAAAGAATTAATGGAAAATGAAATTACATTGTCCATGATGTCGGAAATTTGACACATCACAGACAATGTTTTTATTCCTTAAATATGTGGGATAGGATAAGAATAACTATTAGTAATTTTAAGTAATCAAGATAAAATCCCAAATATAAATGATTTTTGGAGCTTTCATGTCTCTTGGTTAAGAGGAGTTGGGGAAATATTGACAAAATGATGGAATCTTAAAATAAAAGAAAACTTGATAAATTTCTCACGAAACTTCGGCATCCTAACAACATCTCTTAAAATTTCATAAATATAGTTTGATGAGAGAAAGGTAATATCTCATAACTCATACATAATATGGACAGTATGGGGGAATATTTAATGAAATATCCCAAAACAAGCCAAATGGAATGTAAGAGAAAATAATAAAATGAAACAAAAGAATGAAAATAAAATAGTATGTTTACCTCTTGATATCTTCTCTTTGAGATCCTTCTTAAGGGCTTTGGTTTTGGTCTTTTGATGTGAAAAAAAACTCTAGGACGTGGGTAAGAGCCTTGGGAGGAGTATTGGGTAGAACATAGGCATGACTCAAGGCTTTAGATGTGTAGGAAGAAGAGATGAGTGAGGGCGGTATTTATAGTGGAGGAGGGGAGGTATTTTATATTATTTTAATCATTATTATAATAATTTACTCATGTATATGAATAATCTCAATTCATGTGACCATAAATATTAATAATGTCATGTGAGTTTTAACCAAGTGGGATTACATCATCCTTGCATCACCTATGATGCAATAAATCACGTATTTAGCATTTATCTAATTTAATCGTAATTTTATATTCATTGAATATTTAAGAATTTCGGAAAAATCCCAAAACATTACCAAAACCATTTTTTAATGTGTAGAATTCAAAAATGAAGTCAATTTATTGAAAATAATTTTCTAAATATTATTAATTTAATTTTTAAATAAAATCATACTTAATTCAAAAATTAACAATTCCAATTCTATAACAACGTCTATATCACAATGAAGAATCAACAAATTTTTTATTATCATAAAGGCCTTAGAAAATAATATAATAACTATATTTACTATTCATTAGGTTCATATTACTGTTCATATTAATATTTATTAGGGTATATTACTATTCACAAAAATGCATGTCGCTTCCAATAGACTCCAAATAACATACTGAAAACAATTGCAGATGGAAGTTTTTTGAAATTCAAAACATAGAAGTGGAAAAGATATGTTTTAACGGATAGTTATAAATATCTACATAAAACAATGTTACAAGAATTTGTATTTTTTTTAGAAAATCTTGAGGTGATACATTATCCCCACATTCTAGAAATTACTTCCTCGCAATTTTATTACTTATTTAACAACTGAAGGTACTTTTCCCTCATAGCGTTTTCAGACTCCCATGTTGCTTCTTCAACCATGTAGTTTCACAACAAAACCTTTACCTGGTGGTTTACCTTATTCCGCAATACCAGTTCCCTTCGATCAAGAATCAGAACTCATTTCTCTTTATAAGAAAGTTTCTCTTCCAGATGAACTGCTTCTGGGCTCCAATCGTGTGATGAATCCGGCACACACTTTCTCAATATTGAAACCTGAAAATCATTATGTACCCGAAACAAGCTTGGAGGAAAAGCTACGTGGTATGAAACTGTTCCAACATTGACCAAGATTTCAAAAGAACATATGGACCATGGACATAGCTTCCATTTCTTCACAAAATTCATCAAACTTTTCCAAGGACAGACTTTAATAAAAACATGATCCCTTACCTCGAAAGTGTAGTTTTTCCTTCTGTTATCTGCATAACTTTTCTGCCGTCTCTGATCTGTCCTCATGTTCTTCTGGATAGTCTTCATTTTATCAGCCACTTCATCAACTAATTATGGCCCCATCAACTTTCTTTCACTGACTTCATCCCAAAACGCTGGAGTCCAACACCGCTTCCCATAAAATGACTCAGAAGTTTCTATCTGAATAATGGAATAAAAACTGTTATTATAAGAAAACTCAATAAAGAAAGTTGATGATCCCAACATCCCTGATAGTCCATTGAACAAGCTCTAAGCATATCCTCCAAAGTTTGAATCATTCGTTTGGACTGCCCATTTGATTGAGGATGAAAATATTTGATGAAATTTTACTATATTCCCACCGACTTCTGAAGTCCCTTCCAAAAGATAGAAGTGAACCTGGGACCTCGGTCAGATTAAATTGATAGAGGAACTCTATGTAACCTAAAAATCTATTTATGGTACAATCGATAATGCTGATCCAAAGGAATTGTTTCTCAAATAGAAAGAAAATGTGCAGAGTTTGTTTGCCAATCAACAATAACCCAAATGGCATTGTTACCTAGATAAGTTTTTGGTATTACCACCACAAATTCCATGGATACATTCTCCCATTTCCACTCTGGCACTAGCAACGACTGAAGCATCACCTTCGGTAACTGCCGCACTTCTTTAACTTTCTGACATGTCAAACTTTTCATGGTGAAATTAGCAATATCTCATTTCATTCCATCCATCAAATAATACTCCTGAAGGTCTCTATACATCTTAGTACTGCCGTGATGAATAGAAAATAGAGAACTGTGAGCTTTGCACAACAAATGTTTCTTCAAGTCAGAATCACTAGTAATAGACAACCTTTTTCCAAATCATAAAACACAATCATTGTCAAGGATAAATTCGGAAAACTTACCAATTTTAACCAAATCAACATTTTCCTGTAGCTAATGGTCTTCCTTCTGCGCTTGCTTAATTCTGTCTGACAGCGAAAATGGAAGTGAAACCTAAAATAAAACAGAGGTATTCCCAGCACAAACAACTTATAATCCAAAATTATTAATATCATTAATCAAGGGATCATTTTCCAAACGTAACATGTTTAATGATGCATGATGTTTCCGACTTACGGAATATGCTACTTTGTTTGCTTTTCGAGGATGGTAATTGATCGTGCAGTGATAATACTTTATCAGTTCTAGAAATCTTCTCTACTTCATGATTAATTCCTTATTAGTGAATATATATTTTAGACATTTACGGTCAGTATATATTTTTCATTTGGTTCCGTATAGATGAGGCCTCCAAATTTTCAAAGAAAATACCACAACTCCCAATTCCAAATCATGTGTGGGATAATTTAGCTCATGCGGATTATGTTTTTTCGAAGAATAGGCAATTACCTGATCATTCTGCATAAAAAAACCAAATCCCTTCAAAGAAACATCACTGTAGATGACAAACTCACCATTTCGGGAAGGTTAGGCCAAAACTGGAGCATTAACCAATGTCTTCTTCAGTTCCTGAAAACAAACATCACATGCTTCTTTCCAAACAAATTTAAACCCTTTTCATGTTTACTTAGTTATCGTTCTAGATAACCATGAAATGTTCTTAATAAAATGTCGGTAATAACATGCTATCCCCGAAAAACTATAAATCTCTTTATCATGTTTGGGTCTTGGCCATTTATCTACAACTTCTGTTTTTGTAGGATCAACTGTTATTCCATCCTTATTTACAATGTAACCAAGAAAAGAAATCTGTTTCAATCAATAATCACACTTTCTGAATTTTCCATATAGTTTCTTTACTTTCAATGTTTGTAAGACGACCCTTAGAAATTATTCATGCTCCTCTTTATTTTTAGAAAATACAATAATGTCATCAATAAATACAACCACAAACGTATCCAAAAACTCATGAAATACATTATTTATAAGATTCATGAATACAACAGGTGCATTAGTTAATCCAAATGGGATAAATGCAAATTTATAATGCCCATATCTAGTACGAAAGGCTGTTTTTGGGATGTCATCCTCCTTCACCTTCAGCTGATGCTATCCAGATCTCAATTCTATCTTGGAAAAGTACTAATCCCCATAGAGTTCATCAAACAATTCATCGATGTGAGTGAAATGATAAATTTTTTAAATAGTGATGTTATTCCAAGCTCTATAACCAATGAAGAGTCACATGGAACCATATTTCTGTTTAACAAACAAAATCGGAGATCCCCAGGGTGATGTGATAGGACGAATAAAGCCTTTATCAAGAAAATCCTGCAACTGAATTTTCAAATCCAAAAGTTCTATTGGAGTCATACGATATGGGGGTTTTTAAATTAGCTTAGCATCAGGAACTATGTCTATAGTGAATTTTACTTCTCGATCAAGTATGACACCAGGTAACTCATCGGGAAAAACATAAACGTATTAATTTACAACATACACATCATTAGTTAGAGAAGTTCCCTTGATTTAAACAATATGAGCAAGATAACATGCATTTCAATATTTCAATAGTTTCTCAAATTCCATATAAGTTATCAATTGTATGGGTTCATTCTTGTATAAAAACATAAATTGTTTCTAAAAAACAACTTCTTTAGCTCTTCATTCATTCATAGCATGATAATAAGAAAACCAGTCTATCCCCAAAATAACATCAAACTCAACCAAGGGTAAAACAACAAGGTTTTTTGGTAATGTATTTCCACATACCACAATATAATGATTCTTATAATTCCTCTTTGCTATAATATTTAACCCTGGTGTTTTAACAATAAGTTCAGGTCTGATTTGTTGAGGTGATATTTCCAATTTTCCAGAAAATTTCTCAGAGATGAAGGAATGTGAAGACCCCATATCAAACAAAACATTAAGCAAATCTAGGTGATGAAACAAAGTACCTGATACAACTTCAATGGATGGCCTGACATCTACTGACATAGTCTCAAAAGATCTAACAACACCTTTCTCCATGTAGGCTGGCTTCTATGCATCATTTGGATCATTCCTTGGGAATGAATTTTCATAATGACCCATCTCACCACATTTAAAACACATTATAGTCTACTTATCAGGATTAGTCATTGGATCTTTTTTGTTACAATATCCGGCCATATGTCCAAAATTAACACATTTAATACACTTACCAGTTTTTCTAAGACATTCCCCAGGTTGCTTCTTTCCCCCCTTTTCAAAAACTAGAAATTGGATTTTCTTACCATTAGATTTATTTAGTTGATTCTTTCCCCTTGTTTGGAATGTGATCATATTCTTCTCATTTTTTCCAAATTTCACGTGATCACTAGCAAACTATATCTTTACCCTCTCAACACATCGGAAAATATTCTCATAACTTTTGAATTCACAGGAGTCCAACGACCTTCGATACCTTGACTTCAGTCCTGAGTAAAAGGGTTGATTTTGATATCAAGATCCAAATTAAGATTTGGAGCATATCTCACCAGTCGGGTGATGCTCACTTCATACAAAGCCACTGAATCTTCCTCCTTTTATTTTAAGTCAAGTATTTTCCTCTCCATTATATGATGCACCACCTTAGGAAAATATTTTTCATAGAAAACACTTTTAATTTCATCCCACTCTATCGAATCAAAATCATATCTACCCTGGATATTACTTACCATTGACCACCACTGATTAACATCCACTTCAAAATGATAAATGGAAAGACTTACCTTTTGATTTCCTGAACATCCCATATCATCAAATATCTTTTCAAGGTCTTTTATCCATCCTTTAGCTGCTACTAGGTCAGAAGATCATTTGAAATCATGAGGGTGTTGCCTCATAAAATGTTCCACTAAAATCATGTTCTGTTGTGGTACCTATATTGGTTTTATTTAATGGATGAAACCACCATTTATTTCCTATGTTAGCTGAGCCATTACTATAAATAACTACTCGGTTCCGATCCCTAGCATTCCAAGCTGTAGTTCTAGAAGGATATCATTCTATTGGTGCCTCTCCTCTTCAGTATCCATGTTCCTTCTATGGACAATCATTCTGAAAAAACATGTCTTAGATGAAGAAACATGTTAATCATTAAATTCAATAACATTTCAGAATAAACATAGAATGGAAATCATTTATGGTATTAATTTAACATCACCCTAACCTCTAAAGTTATTTAAATCATCCTCTGATACCAACTATAATGACACGACCTTATTACATACATAATATTTAATTTAGTTCAGAAAACACTTCCTTTTACATGGAGTATCTTTTCATGTTTAGATCATTAGACTAATTTGGAAATTACATTCATAAGATTACACATTATTACCACATGGATACAATAAAAACAGTTTCTAATTTTTCAAAAATATAAATCATTAATACTTATAACAATACTCCTTGATAATTCTTCAACATTTAACATGGCTTACATCATTTTTTTAAACATCCATTAACCAGTGGAAATATATTAAATACTTGGGATGAGAAAAAATTCTCAGTAAGGTATGGAAAATAAGGAAATATCATACTAGTCCATGAATACTCGTAACGTTTGAAATCATTTTCAAAAGACATTCTTGTCACCCATATATACTTACATTGTGTAACATGAGCTTTACACAATATCCACACAAAACATGACAACATAAATTTAATCCTAATTGTATCTTGGAGTATTACATGCATAATCTTGTAACCATTCTTGGATACATTATAATTTGTAACACTCATGGTTACATTATTTTGTGTAACCATCATAGTTACACTTAGAGTAACCATACACCCAACCTTCAACAAACTCATACCAAATGAATTGGAGGGAAATATAAGTCCAACCCTTCATCATAAATAATTAACAAGAACCAAAACATAATCATTCAATAAGAATAATTCCATAAAAACATTGCATTGGAATTTTGTAAAACTGAATTTTAAAAGAGGTTTTTAAAATGGAAAGCCACTTATAAATTACAAAAAATTTAAGAGAGGCTTAATAGAGTGGATTTAGAATGTATATATAACGAAAATAAAAATAATAAAACATAATATAAACATAACCTACTAAAAAATAAAATTAAATAGCACATAAATAATGAAGTAGAAAGTTAACCCAAAGAATGGAAATCGGGTTAAGAATTCCCTTACCTCGGGCTTGTCTTAATTCAAACATGTTTAAACCTACTATATAACGGTTAAAAGAGTGTAATTAATATATTTTAAAAATATATATATCTTTATAATACCTTATATTATCATTTCATTTCATCATATCAGCATTTAATTGTTATTATTTTAGTACTTCCACTGTTTTTGGGTGACTTCTTCACATGATTTCCATGATTGGTTATAGTTGGTTGTTCTTGTCGATTGGAAGTGAAACTATAGATTTGATAAGGCGTGGTTTTAAAATATATCCAGTAACATAATTTATACCATTTGTCACTTTGATGTTTTATATGAGGATTATTAACAAGAGAGAACATTAATGATGTTCGTTTATATCATTTTAGTTGTTCTTCGATAATAACAACCTCATTATGTCATATAATTTAGAACTATGATTACAAAAGAATTCCAAAACCATGGATGAGTAATAAAATATATATTATGACCAGGTTAAACCATATAATTGGTTTTGTGACCAGACTTGAAATAATTAATGGAAATTTAAATTACATCGTCTCCGATGTCGGTAATTCGACCCATCACAGACAAATATTTTATTCCTTAAATAAGTGGGAGAGGAGAATAATAATGCTGAAGAATTTTCCATAATCATTATAAAATCATGAATATAATAGATTTCTGAAGCTTTCAGGTCTCTTGCTTAAGAGGAGTTGAGGAAAGAAGGAGAAAAGAAAGGAATCTTAAAATAAATAAAAACATGATAAATTTCTCACGAAAATTCAGCAGCCTAACGACACCTCTTAAAAATTAATAAAAATAGATTGATGAGAGAAAGGGAATATCTAATCACTAATACATAATATGGACAGTATGGGGGAATCTTTAACGAAATATCTCAACACAAGAAAAATGGAATGGAAGAGAAAAACATAAAATGAATGAAAAGAATGAAAATAAATGGGGATGTTTAACTCTTGTTCTCTTCTCCTTAAGATCCTTCTTAAGGGATATGGTTTTTGTCTTTTAGTGTGACTAGAAACTCTAGGACGTGGGGAAGAGCCTTGGGAGGAGTATTTGTCCGAACATAGGAAAGGCACAAAGCTTTAGATGTGTGGGAAGAAGAGGTGAGTCAGGGTGGTATTTATAGTGGAGGAGGGGATGTATTTTAGATTATTTTAATCATTATTTTAATATTTTTCTCAAGATTATGAATAATCACAATTCATGTGACCCTAGACAGTAATCATGTCATGTGTGTTCGAACAATGTGGAATTACATCATCCTTGGATCACCTATGATGCATTAAACCAAGTATTTAGTATTTACCGTATTTTATCATATTTTACTATTCATCGAAAATTCAAGAAATTCATTAAAATCCCAAAAAATTACCCTCATAATTTTTTGATGTGTAGAACTCAAAAATGAAGACCACCTTTTGAAAATAATTTTCTAAATATTATTAATTTAATTTTAAATAAAATCATACATAATTCTAAAATCAACAATTCAAATTCTATAACGACTTCTATATCACAATGAAAAATTAAGCAAGATGTTATTATCTTAAAGACTTAAGAAAATAAAACAATAATAAAATTTATTATTCGTTAGGGTCATATTACTATTCATATTACTATTCTTAAGGGTATGTTACTATTAACAAAAAGACAAGTTGCTTCCAATAAACCTTAAATAACATACTGAATACAATTGCAGATGACTGTTTCTTGAAATTCAAAACATAGAAGTAGGAAAGTTATGTTTTAAAGGATAGTTATAAATATCTACTTAAAACAAAGTACCATGAATTTCTATTTATTTTTAGAAAAACTTCGGGTGTTACATCCATAATTATTACATCATGATGACATCACTAATGATGTCATTAACCAAAAATAAACTCAAAACTGTATTTTTACTATTCACCAAAAAACAAAACATTATATAAAAAGATCATAAATTCACCCTAACGTAATATCGATTCTCTTACTTCAAAAATGGACTCCATTTTATGAAAATAATTTTCTAAATATGAGATATTTAATTTTTAATTAAAAATACTATTTACCTGAAAAACATACTAATACATAACAAATAATTTATGAAACACTTTTTTACTTATGCTATCATATCACATTACTAATCAAGATACGTAAATTATATTTATAGGTTTTTAGGTGAGGTTACAATTCCATTGGTCACATTACTATTCATAAGGTTAATATTATTATTCATTATTTATTATTCACTAATTATTAAATTGATCATATTAGAATCTAAATTTCATACTAATCACAAATATAGAAGACCATTTTTTAAAAATCATTACACATTATTAATTTTTTAATATATATAAGATATATTTTCAATATATGATTTTCCAAATGTTCATCAATAATATAGAAATTTTATAAATTCTTCCTATATTTATCTTGATATTTTAACATAGAAAATTTTACCATAATAAGAAATTAAAAATTTATTTATACAAAAGGATTATAAAAAGTAACTAAGGCTTCCTTACATAGCCCCTTATAACACCTGTATTGGACCTAAGAGTAAGATGTGCAATAGTGATAGAATCAATGGTTGGTTTGGAAAACATCTCCCAATTGGGTAATTTCCAACAACTTGAATGTCTCCTAAAAATGATTTCATTCATGATTTACTTGTGGAAGCTCGTCCTGGGCTTAGTCCATAGCAAATCCCATCATCACCACCTCCTTCCCATGATCCAAAAAATGGGCTTCGTATGACATGAGTTTACTAGATGATTCCATCGACTCTTTATTCTATATTAAATAAGCATGATCATTTGTATTTATAAACAATAATCATAACGTTTATAGTATAATTTCCAATGGTAATACTAACCAAAAATCATATAAAAGTTGAAAACTAATAGTCTCATTTTACTTATACTCTCTTCATTCATTAATTGATATATTTTAATTGAGTATTAAATATAATAACACAAAAATTTAGGAAAAAAATTATTTAAAAGTTCGGGTCATTACATTCTCCACCTTCCCATGAAATTTCATCCCGAAAATATTAACTCGTACTTTCAAAAGAGAAAAGGTGTATGAACATCTTCGTTACAGACTCCTCCGGTTCCCACATGGCATCTTCGTATTTGTTGTTCCTCCAAAACACCTTAACATGGTGGGTATTCTTGTTATATAGAACCTGTCTCTACGATCAAAGATCTCCACCTGCTTCTCCGCATAAGAGATTTCATGTTCCAATTGTACCAACTATGGATTTAGTACATGATATGGGTCAGGTATGTACTTCCTCAATAGGGATAAATGAAGAACATCATGAACATGGGCTAGATTCGCAGAATGTGGAAGCTGATAAGCCATTTTTCCTACAATATCAATGAATTCATAGGGAAAAATGTACCTAGGTATGAGCTTCCCTTTCGTCCCTAACCTCATAACTCTCTTCAACGAAGAAATTATAAGGAAGACTTTGTCACCAATACCAAACTCCAAGATCCTTCGATGGTTGTTGGCATAGCTCTTTTGCCGACTGTGAGTATCCATAATGTGTTGTTGGATGGCATGAACCCATTCTATCATCTCTTGAAAAATATCAGCACCAAGAAGCTTTATCTCACCAAATTCAACCCCAAAAGTATGAGTTCAACATTTATTCCTGTAAGAAGCTTCATTGGATGCTATTTGAATGCTTGAGTGGAAGCATTTGTTGTAAGAGAACTCAACTAATGGGAGATGTTGATCACATCCACCATTAAATTCATTTGAGTATGTTCTCAACATTTACCCAAGTATTTGAATAGTCCATTTAGATTGACAATCAGTTTGAGGATGATAGGTCGTATGGAAATCAAGTTCTGTACTCAGGGCATGTTGAAGACTTCTCCAGAATTTTGATGTGAACCTTAGATCACGATCAGATATGATAGAATGTGGAATTCCATGAAAACATAACAGTTACTTCTAAAAAATCCTTACATGATGATCATGAGAGAAATCTTTCCAAATAGATATAATATGTGTAGTCTTGGTGAGATGGTCCACTATAACCCATATCACATTGTTTCCCATTAAAGTTATTTGGAGACCAGTGACAAATTCCATAGTGATGTTATCCCATTTCCATACCGATATAGGCAGTGGTTGTAATACCACTTTAGGTTGTTGTCGAGATTCCTTAACTTTCTAACACACTAGGTACCTTGTAGTGTTGTAGGCAATCTGCCTTTTCATAATATCCCATAAATAATAATAATGAAGGTCCCAATACATTTTTCTGCTTACATGATGTATAGAGAATGTAAGCCTATGAGCTTCATCCATCAGCTCCTTCTTTATTTATGGAATATATGGAACACATAGTCTTTTATGAAAATTCAGTAAACCTTCTTGATCAATATTAGACTATGGAATCGATCCATCCTTCACAACCACAAACATCTTCTGAAACAAAGGATCTACATTCTGATCTTTCACGATCGTCACTAGTAAGGATGGTTGAGAATGAATTTGGGATAGGGATGATGATTTCCATTCCATTATAATTCCCATGTTCATTTTCACTAGGTCATGGATCAAGGGATCTCTTTGAATCCTCCTCATGGATATAACAATTGGGTATTTCCTACATAATTTATCAGCGAATTTGTTTGCTCTTTTGAGATGATAATGAATTTAATAATCATAGTCTTTAATAATTTCCAACCATCTCCCTTGTTTCATGTTCAACTACTTTTTTGTGATGATATAAATTAAACATTTATGGTCTATGTATATATCACATTTATCCCCATAACAACATTGAAACCATATCTTCAGAGAAAAAACAACCACAACTAGCTTGAGATCATGTGTAGGATAGTTCTTCTCGTGAGTCTTCAACTGTTGAGATGCATAAGCAATGACATTGAAATTTTTCATGTGGCCACACCCAAGCACTTTCAAAGATGCATCACTAAAAATAATGAATCCTTCACCACATGAGGAGAGAGTTTTCATGGGTTCAGTAACCAATAGCTTCTTCAGCTCTTGGAATCATTCCTCACATTACTTTTCATATATGAACTTGACCACTTTTTTAGATAACATGGTTGATGGATTTGATTGTAGTGATTTTTTTTCACAATCCTCCTATAATATACCGAATATCTAAAGAAACTATTAATCTTATTTATTTTTGTAGGATGACGCCACTCCACTAAAACCTTTGTCTTTGAATGACTAACTGTGATTACTTCATTGGTTACTATATTTTCCTAGAAAGAAACATTTTTTAACCAATATTCAAATTTATTGAACTTTCAAAAACCCTCTCCTTCCGTTGAGTTTGCAAAAACACCCTTGGATAATCTTCTTGCTCCTCGTGACATTTAGAATATATCATAATATCATCAATAAAAACTACCACAATGTTTTCATGGTAGTCTTTATAGACTCTATACATCGAATCCATAAAAATAACAGGGGAATTAGTCAAGACGAAGGGCATAACAACCAACTCATAGAGCCCATATCTTTTTCAAAATGCAGTTTTGGAAATTTTTACATTCTTAACCCTCAAAAGATGATAACCAGATTGAAAATAAATCTTAATGAACAATTGATCCCCATAAAGATTTTAAAATAAGTCATCAACTCATCGAAGAGGGTATTTTTTCTTCACTATGATCCCATTAAGTTCTCTATAGTCAATGCATATCCCCATTGATCCATCCTTCCACATCACAAATAGAACATGTGCTCCACAAGGAGAGACACTCGATTAGACAAAATCCTTCTCCAAGAGATATTGGAGTTGTTTATTTAGTTCATCCATATCCACATTTTCCATCCTATATAGGTTCATTGATATCAGATGAGATCCAGGTATTAGTTCAATGGAGAACTATATCACTTTTTTTGGGGATGTTCAGGTAACTCCCCAGTAAATATGTCAATGTAATAATGATCATTGGGAAAATTATCAATACTTATACTCTCTTTTACTCGTTCCCCTTCACTGATATTATCCATAACAAATTATATAGGAGTTTCATCCAGTGAAAAATCTGGTAGATATATCTCTCCATGGAAGATAACTGTAGGTTTACCGTTCAATACTACTGAGATTTCCTTTATTTTGTATTTGATCTCCTCATTGTACTTTGAGAGCCAGTCCATCCCTATTATAATGTCAAATTACAACATGGGAATGAGTATGATATTTTCAATAAGAATGTTTTCACTAATCAAAATAATAGTGTTTTAAAATATTGTTGATTCCTTGATAATCCCTTTATGAGTTATGACTGATAACTCTACTTTTAGAGAACCATGAATTGATTCTATATTCTTTGATAACATGAAGGAAATAATGGAAAGAGAAGAACCAGAATCAAACAATGTACTTTCTATCATTGAGGGAACAACAAGAGTACCTTACACCATATAATTTGGTTCTTCAAATATAGATATTCATGATATTAAAAGCACGACGTTTCTCTCTTGGCCATTTCTAAGGCTGATTCTGATTCCATTCAGACCCCTTGGATTTGGACAGTGATTAGTGATGTGCCCAAGCTGTCCACACTTATTGAATTGGACGTCAGGTGGTTTTGGAACCATCTTCCTTTAATCTTTAGTGTTGGGTAGTTGGGGCTTCACCTCACTATGACAATTCCACACTATGTGGCCATCTCTTCCGCACTTATAAACCATCCCTCTCCTGAGAAGGATGTTCCAAAAATTCTTTTCCCCATGTTTATTACATATGACACCTTTTACTTTCTTCCCTCCTCTTCACTGGTCAAATATCCTCCCTAAGCATGGATCCATTGATCCCTTCTTTTCTTTTGATTTATGAGTCCATTGTGTCTCCCAAAACTCTATTTCAACTTTCATCACACTCTTCACGACCTCCTCATAGCAATCATAGTCTCATATTGCTAGATTCTTCCACAGATGAGGTCTCAGTCTACCAAATAATCTATCAACCTTCCCGTAAGGGCCCATGAAAAAGCATGAGGTGTATCATGAATGTCTTGTGATGTTAATCTCGTAGCATCCTATATATTTGTTCTTCTTTTAATTCAGATCAAGAAACTCCTTATCCATTTTTTCTTATTGAACTAGGGAAATACATATTGAAGAAAATCCCTATGAAATCTTCCCACTCCATAGCCTCAACCACCACTCTTGGCCTCAAGTTTTTAATCAGTTCATAGTATATATCAGTAGGCCCAGTAAGGTAAAAAAAGTAATGAATTTTACTTGTGATATCAATAAGAACATGATGAAATACGTAAAGACATGAGTTATGAATAATGATGTGTGTCATAATAAAATGAACATGAATCATAACATGAAAATGTGGATACAACATTTGACATAGACATTCATGAACATATTAGAATGGTCATCCCCATGGTTTAAAAAAATTTCCATGTTTATTCACCAAGGTACCATAATATGTGTTATGTCTAGAGAATAATTTCATTACCCAATGAATTAGAGCGCTATCAGGTCACACCATTAATTTGTTTTTATTTTTATGATAACCATTTTTATAAAAAGAAAAAACTTCATAAATAACCCATAGAAAATAATATAAATGGGTTTCATATCAAAGTCTTGATGTTTTAAAAAGTTCTTAAAACAAGTTCCATTAATAATTTTAATCTTACGAAAAAGGGTGGTGGAATTCATGTATGTCATTCCAAGATTTAAAATATATCATTTTGTAATCCATGTGATTACCCATGGAAAATATATATATATAGTTATTAAAATAAATAAAATAATATAATTTCTTGATTAAAATATGGAGATTTTGAGATTAAAATTCGGAAAAAATTATGACTATGAAGGAAGGTTTTAGGAAACATTAAAAAGAGATAGGGAAAAGGACTCCCATCCATATGTGACTCAAAATTCAGTATAGGGACATAATAAAATGGAAATATGTAAATGGTATTAAAATTTGAAGGATATACCACATAAAATGGAATTTTTTAGGAATGAGAATATTTGAAATGTTTTACAAAAATTCAGTATCCTAACAATGTCACATAAAAATTCAAAAAATGAAATGATGAGATCAAAAACGACATCTCATCATATGGATGTGAAAAGGAATGTAAGAGGATATATATGAACATCATCCAACATAATAAGATGTATATAAAACCATTATATTTTATGAGAAAATGTTTTTTATGTATTATGTTATTTGAAACACCAAAGAAATCATTCACTACACACAACACTGGTTTGGCTTGCGTTACACGCAACAGTAATCTTCATCAAAATCTTGCATTGTACGCAATTCTGAGTTTTACTAAACAATGATATGTTATTAATATATTATTTAAAATTTCCATTATAAATATTATTAACCTCATTTTTAATATTATATAACATTAGAAATCATCTTACATATGATCTGATGAAAAAAATCAATTTTTCAGATAAAAGATTTATTTTTGACAAAAATGCAGTATTTTCGCCTATTGATGGAACACCCATTTTAAATCTATTTTTTAAAAATATTATGATTTCAATTTTGATAAAATAAACTTGTTTTTGAATCATTATATAAAAATATACATTGAATTTATTTTTGATACTTTTGTGATAACTTTCATATTTTGATGAATAGTAAAAATACGATAAATTTTTCATAATTTTTTTTATAGAGATAATTTATATAGTTATTTTATAATATTGAATGATTTTAAAGAATAAATAGAATATATTTTTACCATTTAATATAAGGCATGTCATTATCATTAATTATTTATTGAATTCATACGTAAAAACATTTCAATCTTTGGCAATGTTTTATCTTTTAAAACCCGTTTTCTTTACAACGGGATTAATTTTAAATTAATTACTACAAATCCTATGTTTTGAATTTTGAAAATTGGATTCCATATTTGGATTCATTGGGTCCAAATTTTGTTGATAGATTATTATTTATTTTTGATATTATGAATAGTAACTATGGTAATTTTTATTTAATACAGTTAATGGTAAAAAGGGTAATTAAGGGTAAAAATAAGATTATAAAATTGCTATAACACTGGCCAAAATTCTATTGGATGACTAAAGGTAGACCCATATCACCTAAGGGTATAAATAGAGTAATTTAATGGACTTTGTACCATGAAAATAATATAATTATTATTAAAACCAAAGAAAGTGACAACATGTCACTCTCTTAAATCTTATAAGTTTATAAATTTTAATTTTGTGATAAACAACATAAAACATCGAACATAAATAGTTTCTAGAAATCTAATAATACTATATACATCATTTTAATTTATTTATAATTTTTTGTGATTAAATAATTACCATTAATAATTAAACAATAGTAATGTTGAAATTAAATTATTGATTGAAATATAAAATAAATGGTTTTAAAATATTAAAATAAACATTATATGAAATAAATAATGTTCCCTAAGAATTATCTAGACAAATATGACATTTTATGAATCTATTAAACTTTCATTTAGAACATATCTTTTTTGTATATTTTATTTAAATTCAAATAAATGAATAGTGTCCAAATTTACACTATTGTTATTTCATAAAAATAACATATTATAAAATTGAATAAAAATCACAAAAATATTTAAAAATAATAAATTGAAATTTATATGGACTACTATGTCATAAAGTATCTAATTAAGGAAAATTCACTACACAGAAGTAATTATTTATAATAATTTAATATTTATAATATTAATACCACAAATAAAATTAAATAGATTAAATAAGGATAAATCATGTTGATAATAATTAAATTAAATTCCCAACATGTCTAAATTTTATTGGTTGATGAGTTTACCACATTATCTCATATGTGCTTCCGATTTGAGTCATTTGGGATGTATTTAATTTGGGTTTGAATTTATTATAAATTAATATTTTTAGGTTTCCAAAGGTGGCCCTCTCCTCTCTTATAAAAGGGAACCTATTCCCTCATCACTTCACACAATTTTGATCCTTCAAGATCGGCCAGACCATACCCATTTACTTTCTCAACTTCCCTAGAAACCTGCTAGTGCTTCTGGTCTTCTCAAATGATCATCTCTAGTGCCCTAAGAGTACATTTAAAAGAGGTACTTCGAGAAAGAGGTAATACCTTCTACCGATTCTTTCATGTTTCTTTCTTCGTATACTTACTCTTACTTAGTTGTTTCATTATGAAAAAGTAACACCAATATCACTCATATACAGATATGTTATTATAAATAAGAAAAAAACCCTATTTCACCTTCTATCCATCCTACGGAAAATGAAATCACCGCATGTGGGTACGTATGGAATACCGTCTCCACACCGTGGTGTAATCTATTTTCCGACAACACCTTAATTGGATGGGTATAATGATGTAAAGAATAACTATATATGATTATTATAAAATGATACTAATTTTGTGATATCCTATCATCCACTCAAATACCATTCAATAATTATGGGAACAATATCATCGCTCGTGCGTAGGTAAGTAATACCGTCTCCACGATGTGATGCGACTCGTTCTACATAATCATCATTGAGTAATAATTATATTAATTAATTCAAGGAATAAATATGATGTATATTACACTAATATCATTCTCTAAATGATGTATCTATAACCTATAACGATGAGTATGAATTTATTCGACAAAACATGCATAAGAACATAAAGCAACGAACACCTGAATAAATAGTAGGAATGAAATATTTATAATATGAAGATAGTAATATGACCATATATGATATAATTATAAGGAGTATTATTCTTTAATAAGATAATGAAATTATTTAAACCATTATACAAGAGTTTTAGAAACATACAAATCATATCGGACATAAGGTATGGGATAATTATTCCAATCTCGTTTTTATCTGAGATTGTTTTATTGTTAGTATTTTCTGGGGTATATTTATCATCCATGTCCATGTTTTTTAAATGTGTTTTCATGTATTTTTAATGTCCATTTTACCATTTTTTGAATTTTTTCACATGGTTTGTAAGGAATCTTTAATTTGTTTACCATACAATGCACTTTTTGAATTTTCTGACAAAGTACGAGGAGAAAGTTTTTTTAACTTTTACGGCATGAACAAGTTTTGAAATTTTCATAACACCTTATTTCCATGAAAATTCTTACACAAATTTAATAGTGTATTTTCAATTTAATCCATTTCTTTTAAAAGTGCACGACATTTAGAGAAAAGGAAATGTTTTTGAAGAAGAAAGGATATTTTCCTCAAGAATGAAATTCAAGTGTTTTATCAAAATTATTTTACATCTAAGATAATATAGGATTATGTTTCTATACCTATTGTTACATTGATTTTATTATGTTATGATGGAATTATTTTATGAATTCCTTTATTGTATATGGATTATGATATGATGGCATGATGTTTAAGAATCCTATTTTTATAACATGGGTTATGCTATGATGTATGCTTTATGATTTTGAGGCACACATATAAATGGTTTCATTATGATATGGGTGGTACCTATATCTCCCTCCAACGCATTGGGTATAGATTTATATCTAATGAGATAGACAAGGCTAGAATGGAAAGTTAATCTGGTTCAGTGATACGAGACTTGAATGAGGAGTGAACTCGATTCAGTAATGGACATTGTCCACTATGATGATCTTGGAAAAGAGCCTTGACTAATATGAAATGATTTTCTATGAGTATGTGTGTATGCCACAAATTGTAATGTCTTATGTTATGATTTGTGGGATTACATTTCACTGTTATGATTTATCCCATGTGATGATATTATGATCTCTTTTGCAGGATATGATTTTCAAAATGTTGTATGATATGATTGATATTTCATTTGTTTATCCCTACCGAGCATTTGAGCTCATCCTTTAGTATGCTTTTCCCCCAGGTAGGAAAAAGGGTATTAAGTAGGATATTCCAAAAGGGACTCTAAATATTATAGAATAAACTGGATACATTGTAGATGATTTATGAACTAGTTGTTTATGTTTCCATGTTTATAAAGACACTATACCTATACGGTCCTTTCATGGGTTTGTAATACGCTGTAAAATTTATGCTACAATCCTAAAGTAATAACAATTTATGTGATGTTTGGGTAGTTATATTTGTTATTAGAAGAACGTTATTGTCAACATTTGGAAAGTAGGATGTGGAAGCCATAGTAAGAACCCTAAGGATATGTCTAAGGATTGGTCAAAATCATAGTGTTTTAGAAATGGCCACGAATAACCTATGATATGACCTAATGTATGAAATTTTATTATGTGGTTTTCCTCTTATGATAAATTTTTCTCACACTATGCTTCTTGGTTTTAGTCAATGGATGGAACCCGAAAGTACCATGTTAATGCAGAATGCGGTGGGCAATGCAATGATTTTCCTCATGAGAAACCAAATGTTATGGGAGCTAGAACGAAACATCTTTTAGCCATGATCACACTCCTTTCTCATGCTATCAATCATGCAGGGATTCCAAACGAGCAAAGTAAATAGAAACATTCTGTTGAATCCTTCATGAGGCATCGTCCACCTTCATCCAGCATGTCTTCTGATCAATTAGTGGACGAACAATGGATTAGTACCACTAAAAAGATATTTTCAGTTCTAAATTGTTATGAACATGATAAATTCATCTTTGTAGAATATCATTTGGAATGTGAAGATGATCAATAGTGGAACCTTATAAAGAATACGAGGAAAGAGAGATGAAATTAAGTCCATGGAATGGGATGAGTTAAATAACTTATTTTTCAATATGTACTTCCCTCTTATTTATCGAACAATGACAGAGAAGGATTTTCTTGAACTGAAGAAAAGGGATGATGAATCTGTTGGTACCTATGAAGCCAAATTTACAAGACATTCAAGGTATGATTATGGGATTATTATCCAACCTGAGAGTAAGATTGGTCGATTCTTTAATGGCTTAAAACCAATTATCAAAAAGGAATTATCCATAAGGGACTTCAATAGCTACAAGGATATTGTTCTATGTGCTCTCAAGGTTGGGATGGAGAATGGTGTAACTCATCAGTCATATGAGTTTGATAAGAAGAGGAAAATGGAATTCAAAGGAAAATCCAAAAACCACACTGAAAAAAAGATGCGTTTTTTAAGCTCAAACTGTGGAAGGAAACATGGAGGTAATTATCTTAAAAGAATAAGTATATGTTTTAAGTGTGTAAAAGAAGGTCATCGGGCAATTTAATGTCGATTTAATGGGAAGAATATATCTAATGAAGTTAACAAAGAAAATGCTAAACAAAATCCAACTCTTACACTTCAATGTTACAAGTCCAAGGAAATGGGTCATTATGCCAATCAGTGCACAAATACAAGGGTTGTTGATGATGATCGATGTCAACAAACTCTTAAGTAAAAAGTAATAGGAATGTCACATGAAATTTCAATCAGTGATGTGGAGTATGATAATGAAGTGGTGAAAGGTGCACTTTTCATCCACTATAATGTATCAAATGTTTTGTTTGATTCTGGATCCGAACAATCTTTTATTTTTGAATAATTTTCTTAGGGTATAATTTTATTACATCAACAATTAGATGTTGAGTTAGTTGTGAAAACTCCTAATGGGACAAAGGTCACAACAAAAGTATACAATTCTTCTCTGATTGATGTTTGTGGGAATGTGATTCTTGTAAATCATGTGGTCCTTCCTATAGTGGAATTTTATGTGATTCATGTCATGGATTGGTGTTCTTTATATGGATCTCATATGAACATCCAAAAAAGGGAAGTAACATTTCATATTTCAGATCAATCTACGATCATCTATCGATGCAAGGTTGAACATATACTTCCAGTGGAAATTTCATCCATCTTATGGGTCTTGATTCCAATAAATTAAGTTTATTTATTTCAAATAGTTGGAGAGAAACTCATGATCAATAATACAACCATTTTACGGGAGTTTGATGATGTCTTTTTAGAGGAATTTCCAGGTCTTCCACCGAATAATGAAGTTGAGTTTTCAATATAACTCATACTATGTTCTATGCCCATTTCAAATACACCATATAGATTGGACCCAATTGAGTTACAAGAAATGACGATGTAAAACCATGAGAATCATGATAAAGGATTCATACTCCCTAGTGTGTCACCTTGGGGAGCACCTATTCTGTTTGTTAAGAAGAAATATGGATCAATGAGACTTTTCATTGATTATTGAGAACTTAACAAGATCACTATCAAGAACAAATATCATCTCCCACGCATTGATGACTTAGTTTACCAACAAAATAGAGCTCAATACTTTTCCATGATTGATCTTCATTCAGGGTATCATCAATTAAGGGTCAAAATATTTGATATACAAAATATGGCTTTAAGTACAAGTTATGGACAATATGAATTTATAGTGATTCCATTTGATCTTACTAATGCACCTCCTATGTTCATAGATCTAATGAATATAGTCTGTAGAGACTATATTGATCAGTTTGTGGTAGTCATTATGGACAATATTCTTGTCTATTAAAATAGTATGGAAGAATATGAAGATCAATTGAGAATTGTCTTAAAGACCCTATGAAAGGATAATCTTTAAGAAAAATTTACCAAGTGTGAATTATGGCATCAAAAAGTTTCATTTTTGGGTCACATAATCTCAAAATAGGAGATATCTGTGGATCCAGCAAAAACAGAGGCTATAGAAAGATGGTCGATACCAATGACAGTATCTGAGATCCAAATTTTTCTTGGAATGGCTGGATATTATCGATGTTTTTTGAAATATTGTTCAAGATTATCTGAATGACTCACCATGTTGACTCAAAAAGGAGTTATGTTTGTTTGGAGAAAGGAATGTGAAGAGAATTTCAATGATCTAAAAAGAAGGTGTTCCAGTGCTCCTGTGCTCACACTTACTGGTAGTAGAGAATGGTCTGTGATTTATAGTGATGAATCCAAGAAGGGGTTGGGGTGTGTTCTTATGAAAAATGATATGGTGATAGCTTATGCCTCACGAAATTTGAAAATCCACAAGATAAATTACCCAACTCATGATTTGGATTTAGCTACTGGAATCTTTGCATTAAAGATTTGGAGGCTTTATCATTATGGTGAAAGGTGAGATGTTTATACTGATTATAAAATTTGAATGTATATTTTAACACAAAAGGAGATGAATATGTGGCAAAGAAGATGGTTATAGTAGATTAAGGATTATGAATTCTCAATACATTACCACACTAGGAAAAAAAATCAGGTGGCTAATGCATTAAGTCAAATAGATCATGTTAGCTTATCCATGATGAGGATCACAGAAGATCCAATATTTATGGATTTAAAATGGATGGATATTGAAATTTTATGGAAAGGGAATATATATTATCTTTCTCAAATTAATGTTCAACCATCAATATAAGTGAATATTAAAGAGGCGCAGAAGGAGAATGTTGGGCTATAAAATAAGGTGAGAGATGTTCCTAAATTCCACATCGATTCTGATGCGATAATAAGGTTAAGGAAATGTGTCTGTATTCCTCCCATACACGAGTTAAAGGAGCTACTGGATGAGGCTCATAGTTCTTCATTCTCTATTCATCCAGGAAGTACAAATATGTATAGGGACCTGAAAGAGTATTTATGTTGGGATGGAATGAAAAGAGATGTTGCTTAATATGTCTCTTGATGGATGGTTTTTTATAAAGTTAAAGTTGAGTGATAGAAGCCTAAGGGGATGTTAGAACCAATACCCATACCAAAATGGAAATGGTAAAACATCACTGTGGACTTTATCACTGGACTTCCTAAAACATCCAAATGCAATACTTCTATCTGGGTTATAGTTGATCGTCTTACGTAGTCGACACACTTCATTGATATTAGAGAAGATTTATCTCTTGATAATCCTTACAGGATATATGCAACGGAAGTGGTATGATTGCATGGAGTACCACTTTCCATTATATTTGTTCGGTATATGAGGTTTACCTCGTAGTTCTGGCGATGTCTTCAGTATTCTCTAGATACAGAGATGAGTTTTAGTACTATCTATCATCCTCTGACAGACGGTTAGTCTGAGAAGACAATTAAAACTCCAGAAGAAAAGTTTAGAGCTTTCTCAATCGATATCAATGGTGGTTGGGATCAATACCTGCCTTTGGTGGAATTTTTTAATAACAATAGCTTTCACTCCAGTATTCAAATGGCTCCTTATGATGCTCTCTATGGAAAGAAATGCAGACCTCCAACTTGCTGTGATAAACTTGGAGAATGAAAGCTATTAGGAGCTAATATTTTTGAATGGATAGTAGAAAATCTTATATCTATTCAACAACACATAAGAGAAGCTCAAAATTGACAAAAGAGTTATGTCTTCAACTGATGAAAAGTCCTAGTGTTTGAAGTGGGTGATAAAGTGTTCTTACAAATATCTCCCTGGAAGAGAGTAATGAGATTCGAAATAAATGTAAAGTTAAACCATAGGTATATCGGTCCTTTTGATATTATTGGGTTGTGTAGGGAAGGTAGTTTACCGATTGTCACTTCCTCTGAATCTCTCTGAAGTTCATGATGTGTTCCATGTATCTCTCTTGAGAATGTACATACAGGATCCTTCACAGGTACTAAGTTCAGAAGTTTTACCACTGGAGAAAGATATATATTATGAAGAACAACCGATTGTGATTCTGGATCATAGTGAAAAAGTTATAAGAATCAAGACCACTTGATTGGTTAATTTTTTATAGAGGAACCAACAATTAGAATAAACTACATGGGAACTTGATGATATGATGAGGGAGAGGTATCCTCATATGTTTGTTACAATGTGACTAATTTATAGGGTGAAATTATTTTTAAGGGTTGTAGAATGTAACACACAGAGATTTTATGAGAAATATATATATTTATGACTAATGTTATATGCAACACCAAAGAAATCATTCACTACACACAACACTGGTTTGGCTTGCATTACATGCAAGAGTGACATTCCTCAAAACCCTGCATTGTACGCAATACCGAGTTTCACTAAACAATGATATGTTATTAAAATATTATATAAACTAGTCTTTATAAATAGTATTACTCATATTTTAAATTTTATATAACATTATAATTTATCATACATATTATATGAGGAAAAAATCAATTTTTGAAAAAAATATTTTTTTTGTAAAAAATGCACTATTTCTGCTGATGGCTCACCCATTTTAAATATATATTTTTTAACTATATGAGTTTACATTGAAAAAATATACTTTATCTTTTGAATCAAGACATAAAAATTTACAATGGATTAGTTTTTGATACTTTTCCGATAACATTCATATTTTGAGGAATAATAAAAATACGCTTAATTTTTCATAAAAACAACTTTTTTAATTGAGATAAATTATATAGGTAAATTATAATATTGAATTATTTTAAATTATAAATATAATATATTTTTATCATTTAATATAAATCATTTCATTAACATTAATTCTACATTGAATTTATACGTAAAAACATTTCAATCTTGGGCAATGTTTTAACTTTTTAAACCCATTTTCTTAACAATGTGATTAATTTTAAATTAATTACTGCAATTTATATTTTTCGAATTCTGAAAAATGGAATCCATATTTGGATTCAGTGGTTAAAAATTATGTTAATATTTTACTTTTATTTTTTTGATATAATAAATAGTATCTACGTTAATTTTTATTTACTACAGTTAAAGATAAATCGGGTAATTAAGGGTAATAATAATATTATAAAATAACCCTAACCCTATTAAAAATTCTATTTGAGGAATAAAAGTCAACTGATATCACCTAAGGGTAGGAATAGATTAATTTCATGTACTTTTGACCATAAATATAATTTAATTATTATTAAAACCAAAGAATGTGACAACATGTCACTCTCTTAAATCTTATAAGTGTAATAATTTTAATTTAGTGATAAACATTATAAAACTTCAAAAATAAATAGTATCTAGAATGATAATAGAATTATCTACATCATGTTTATTTATTTATAATTTTTAGGTATTAAATAATTATCATTAATTGTTGCACAATAGTAATGTAGAGATTATTTTATTGATTGAAATATCAAATAAATGGTTTTAAAATTATTTAAATAAATATTATATGAACTAATTAATGTTATAAAATAATTTTATAGAAAAATATGACATGTTTTGAATCTATTAAACTTTTATTTCAAACATATCTTCTGTGTATATTTTATTTAAATTCAAATAAGTGAATAGTGTCAAAATTGACACTATGGTTATTTTATAAAAATAAAATTTTATAAAATTGATTAAAAATCACAAAAATATTGATAAATTATTTATTTAAATGTATATGGTCTTAAATGTCATATTTTATCCTATTATGGATAATTCCCAACACATAAGGAATTAATAATAATAATTTAAAATTTAGAAAATTATTACCACAAATAAAATTAAATAGATTAAATAAGGATAAATCAAGCTGATAATGTTTAAAATAACGTCCTAACATTTCTATATTTTATTGGTTGATGATATTACTACCTTATCTCATATAATAATTGGATTTGAGTCATTTTGGAAGTTTTTATGTGGGGTTTGTAATTATTATTGTTTACTATTTTAAGGATTCCAAAGGTGCCCCTCTCCTCACTTATAAAAAAGCACCTCCTCGCTCTCCTCTTCACACAATACTGTGCCTTTAAGCTAGGCCAACACCAACCCATTTACATTTTCAACTTCCCTAGAAACCTACTAGTGAATCTGGTCTTCTCAAAAGACCCACCCTAGTGCCCTAAGAGGAAGTTTAAAGGAGGCATTTCGAGAAAGAGGTAATAGCTTCTACCGATTCTTTCAAGTTTCATTCCTCTTCTACTTCCTCTTATTTAGTTTTATTATTATGAAGTAATAACATCAGTATCACTAATATACTGATATTTTATTATAAATATGAAACAACATTATTTCACATATTATCCATCCTACAGAAAATAAATCACCTCGCGTGCATATGTACGAAATACCGTCTCCACGCCGTGGTGTAATCTGTTTTCCACCACCACCTTACATGGATGGGTATAATGGTGTAAAGAATAACTATATATGATTAATATAACATGAATATAATTATGAGATATCTTATCGTCCACTCGAATACCATTCAATTCTTATGGGAAGAATATCATCGCTCGTGCGTATGTACGGCCTACCATCTTCACGATGTGATGTGACTCGTTCAACATAATATTTATTGATTATTTATTATATCAATGATTTTAATGAATAAATATGATATATATTACACTAATACCATTCTGTAAATTATTTATCTATATCCTAAAGAGAAGAATAAGAATTTATTCGGCAAAACATGCATAAGAACATAAAGCAATGAACACCCGAATAGCAAGTTGCAATGGAATATTACTAATAAGAAGATAATAATATGACCATATATGACATAATAACATTGAATATTATTCTGTAATTATTCAATGAAATTATTTAAACCATTATATAGGAGGTTCGGATACATATGAAGCATATCAGACCTATGGTAAGGGATAATTATTCCAATCTCATTTTTATCCGACATTGTTTAATCGTAATTATTTTGTGGGGTATATTAATCATCCTTGTCCATGTTTTCTAAAAGTTTTTTCATGTATTTTTAATCTCATTTTAACCCTTTGTGGACTTTTACCACATGGTATGTAAGTAATCTTTTATTTGTTTATCATACGATGTACTTTTTGACTTTTTCGACAAAGTACGAGGATAATTTTTTTAACTTATTCTGCATGAAAGGATTTTTACATTTTCATAACGCCTCATTTTGAGGAAGCATAATACACACATTTACTTGTTTATTTTCAAATTAATCCATTTCTTTTAAAGGTGCACGATATTTGGGGATAAGGAAACGTTTTTGAAGAATAAAAGATATTTTTATCAAGAATGAAATTCAAGTGTTTTATCAAAATTATTTACCATCTAAGATAATATAGGGTTATTTTTATACCCCTATTATTATATTTATTTGATTATTTTATGATGGTATTATTTTTCCTTTATAGTATAAATATTCTATTATGATGGCATGATATTTAAGAATCCAAATTTTATTACATGTGTTATTATAAGATGTATGTTTTATGATTTTCTAACACACATAAGAGTATTTTCATTATGAGATATGTGGGAACTATATCTCCCTCCTATGAATTGGGTAAAGATTTATATATCATGAGATAGAAATGGATTGATCTTCATGTTAATCTCTTTCAGTAATACAGGAATGGAACGAGTAGTGAACTCGGTTCAGTAATGGACTTTTTCAGCAATGATGGTCTTGGCAATGAGCCTTGACTAATATGAAATGATTTTCTATGATTATATGTGTAATAAACAATGTTTCATGTCTTATGTTATGATTTTTTGGACTACATGTCACTTCTATTATTTATCCCATGTCATTATCTTACGATCTCTTTTGCAGGATAAGATTTTCAAAATGTTATATGCTATGATTGATATTTCCTTTGTTTAACCTTACTGAGCATTGGAGCTCAACCTTTTGTATGTTTTATTTTCCCCAGGTCAAGAAGAAGGGTATAAAGTAGGATATGCTAAAAGGGACTCAAGATATGATGATATAAATGGGAGACAATGTAGCTGATTTACGAACCAGTTATTTATGATTCCTAGTTTCTAACGACACTATACCTCTACGGTCCTTTCATTGTTTCGTTATATGATGTAACAAATATGATTTAATTCTAGAGTAATAACAATGTATGTAATGTTTGTGTCATTATAATTGAAATTTTAAAGACATAACATAAAAGAAATTGTTGAATAAAATAGGAGAATGAAAAGTTCCCTTACCATGATGAGTAACTTCTTCAACTCGATGTTTGGGACCTTGGGGGCTTAAGAGAACCTTTGGGGGACACCATGGGTGGTAAAAAGGCCAGATAATTTTTGATGGCGATTTTTTAATGAATTAAATGAAGGAATGGGTTGGTTTTTATAGAAAAAGTGAGGGAATATTTTATTAATTTCTATGGGACACCTCATTTGTGGTATTTGGAAAATCATGGGACTTCCCATGGTATTTTTCTATCATATTGGCCACATGGGACACCTAATAACATATCATATGGTACACAAGTTGACATGAATTATTACATCATGATTACATCATTAATGATGTCATTAACTGCACCAAAACAGAAAACGATATTTTTACTATTCATTGAAAAAAAACTTTTCTAAAAAATCTCTTATGTTCACCATAACCTAATATAGATCCTCTTAATTAAAACAATGAACTCCATTTCATGAAAATAAAATTCTAATTATGATATATTTATCATTATTTTAAAAACATTATTTTCCTGAAAAACATACTAATACATAACATATAATTTCTCAAACTATTTTTTACTTATGCTATTAGGTAACATTACCAATCAAGATGCATAAATTATATTTATACATTCATAAATGGGGTTAATATTCCATTGGCCACATTAATATTTATAAGGGTAATATTACTATTCATAATTTACTATTAACTAATTATAAACTTGATATTATTATAATCTAAATTTATTACTGATCACAAATGTATAAGACCATTTTTTGAAAATCATTTCACATTATTAATTTTTTAAAATATAAAAATATATTTTAAAATATATATTTTCAAATGCTCATCGACAATATGAAACTTTTATAAATTCATTATGTATTTATCTTGATATATGATATTCAAAATATTTATCATAATAAGAAATAGAAATTTTATTTACACAAAGAATTAAAAAAAGTAACTGAGGATTTGTTACATAGACCATTATAAAAATGGAATATGACTTAAGAGTATGGTGTGCAATGGTGACAGAATCGTTGGGTAGTTTGGATAAAATCACCAGAGGGGTAATTTCCACCAACATGAACTTTTATCGAAGGAGAATTCTTTCAATCTTAACATTTTAAAACTTGTCTTGGGCTTCGTCAAAAGAAAATCTCAACGACACAACCTCTTTCCCATGCAAAAAAAAATTGGCTTCGTACAGCCCGATTTTACATGATGAGGACATGAACTCTTATATATGTATTAATTAACCATTATCATTTGTATTTATAAACAATAATCATAAGTATTGTTTCCAACTGACATATTGGCCAGTAGTAATATAAATATTGAAAACCAACAGTCTAATTTTAATTATACTCTCTTCATTAATTAAAAGATATAGTTTTATTAAATATAAAATAAAATAATAAACATATTTTTTAAAAAATATTATTTAAATGTTTGGATCATTAAAATTTCACATTAAAAACTCGTTTTCTCGCTTCATTTGCGAGATTAACTTTAAATTTTATAACTCAGCATATGTGAATAGAATTTGGAAAATCAATATACACATTTGTAATCAGTTTAATATTTATTGTAAAATAATATCATATTAATTCATTGACAAAAAATATTCATGAATGTGATGGAAATTATTTAGTGCGATTAAGGTAAAATAATGTTTAACAAGCGACAGACTCTTAAAAATGTTGTCCAAATTGACCTAGAATCCTATCCTAAATCCATTGTAATACATTATTTCAACCATGTCGTATCTTGGATGAATTTCTTTAGTTATTTGGAAGCATGTTCATGATAGTGACCCATATAAAAACTTATGTAAAGAAAAATAAAAAAAATGAACCTTCATTACATTTAACATTTATAAAGATTTAGAGTATGAATGAAGTTAGAAAATTTCAAAGATATTCATTATTGGGAAATTTAAATAATTTCATAATCATGATAATTGAAATTTAATTTTTATATATGATATAATTACACAAAAGACTTATCAAATGCTAACACATGGATTATTTAGGTAATAAATAAATAAAATTAATGATGCTAAAAATAGTAAAAGTGATGTAATTTTATAAACTATTGTATGCCATTGTTTTTTATGTGAATATATCATATTTTAAAAATTAAAATAAATATATTAATATTAAAATAATTTATTGATATTTTAATTTTGAAAATTAAATATATAATCTTGAAATATACATTAATGTTATTTTACAATAAATGATATATTACTAAAAGAATAAAAATGAAAAAGAAATTATATTCAAAAATTATTTTTAAATATAAATAAATATCATATACAGTCAAATAATTCACCAATAGGTATTTTATATCTAACATATTGACCTTTAAATAGAAAAATCATTTTTAGCATAGTTTGGGTTAAATTGGGGTTTCTACGGGTTACATACAGCTGTTTTAAAATTAATTTACAGAACACACATGATATAATTTTTGTTAATTATATATAATATTTATAATTCATTATGTATATATTTTATAATAAATTTTACAATAATATAGTTTTAATTATTATGAAAACTAGTTTTCTAAATTATGAAATCAAAATGATAATTGTGGGAAAACATAGAAGTTACGGAACAAAAAATTAAAAATACACTTATTTTTGTGTGGTGGGGTTGTGGAAAAACCATAATTCATCATTAATCAATTAATTTTCCATTTTTTATACACATTATCTATGGTATACCTCCCAATAGAGTTAACCTTTTGGTAATTACAAGAATGCAACTCCTCCCCCTTTGTAAACGGCATCCAATCATCGCCTTCCTTCTACCTATCAATCCACTTATTATTATCCAAAACATGCACAAATATCTTCTAAATATCCTCCCTTATATATACAAGCTTCATTTTGGGAATAAATCCAACCATGGAATCAATTTGGTGAAAACCAAGAGGAGTTACCAAAAGAAGTGGTAACATCCTTCCCCAAGAACATTTATTTTTTTTCATTATATACCCACTCAACTCTTATTATTACATGATTATTTTTTATCAGAATTGTCCTAAATATACTAATATTTTACGAAAATAAGTCTAATAACTAAAATTAAATGACTCACATTTAATGGGTAATGAACATATCTTTTTTGTGTACGGTTAACTACCGCCTCACAAAACGATGTTGTTCATTTTTCCTTTACCACTTCTCATTGTTGGTAGATATGATGTAAAATATATTTTAATATTTTATATATTATATATATGATTTTTTTATAATTATTTAATAATTATAAAAAACATCCCTTCATGATTTACAATTTTTGTAAATATGATAACTTCGTTTGTGGACTTCTGGGACACCACATTCTCAAAGCGATGTGATTCATTTACACATTACAAAGAATGTATTAAGGATGGGTTTGGTGAACATATATGATATATATTACATAATAATTATACATTAATGATATTATATAGTTATACATATATGAGATATAATATATTTCATTCAATACAACAATATAATGGAAACATCATTCATGTGTGCGTATGGCATACCGTGTCCATGAACGGTGTATTCCATTTCATATTTCTATATTTTAGAGATTATAAAATATATATTTACAGTGATTAAATATGAAAATTACTTCATATTTTAAACTCTTTGAGTAATAAATTCATGGTCTATTTAATAGGATGAAGAATAACAACTCAGGACATGTACAAAAAATAAAGCAAATATTACCAAAGTGTAACATTAACATTGAATTTTTAATAAACGGGTAATATAAATTCATAATAAAATCATATATGTTATTAGAGATAATAATAATTTTATATTTTATATTTATAATAAACATATATTTTTTATAGTAATTTTTTATGAATTCGATGAAAGTCATGACATATGTTAAGGGAATTTCACCTTACTTTTCATTTCTATGATATTTATGCCTTATTCACCACTCAATATTTTATGTGGTTCATATACTACCCATGAATATACTATATGGATATTATCCATCACTTTATTTGTATTTACATATCCATTTTATGATCTATCTTTCATGTGTTTTATGTTAAAAAAGTTACCAAATCGATCGAGTAATTTTTTCTCAATCTCTTTCCATGAGACTCATGTTTTAATATGCTTCTATATTCTATTATGAGGATCATATATTTCAATTGGAAATGCTGTATAATTAATATCATTCATTTAAGGATATTTTAAGCTTCATGAAATTTCATTTTCTTACATTGTCAGCATTATTCAATGTTACCATGTATAATGAATTTTTTGCAAAAATCTCATCGTTTATCAGGATTGTTTTTGATTATGCATCCATTAATGAAATATGATTATCCATTTCAAAAAAACCAATCTATTTTCCTATCACCTAGTCATTCATCATTTATTCCTGTGTTAGTACAATTTCCTAATATTTGGTATATACGATAATTCATAAAATATTTTTAAGAAAATCCGATCTCATTTCTCTTTTTGGTCCGAAATCTTTTTATTTCCAAAACCATGTTTTGAATGAAAAAATATATTTTTTTGAATAATATTTACAGTTAATTTTCAAGGAATAATATTTTTAAATTTTTTTATTGTTGTCCAAATTTTTTATATATGTATTCATAGTATTTCTAAAGAAATAGTTTTGAAAAATGTTTCAATATTCCTTTTAAAATGTGGATTTCAAAATTATTTTAAACTCCTTCGATATGTTTTCAAGGAAAAAGGATTTCAAAATGTTTTCATGTTTCCATTTTATGTTTTAAATGAAAAAAGTTTTTAAAATTAGTAATTTTTTAAAATAAAATTTCAAAATAAAAAGGATATTTTCATCAATAAATTTTTTTAAGTGGATCTTTTAAATTTATATTAAATATAAGATGACATATGTTGGTGTTAACTAGTCCTTTCTGAGAACTGAACTAAAGGTTCCACTAATATTATTTGTTTTAATGGTTTATGTTTTTATAGAATTATTTTTATGAATCTATTTTATCTTTCCTTGGTTATATTATTATGAATCCCTTTTCACTTTAATGGGTTATATGCTTATGAAACCAACCACATTTCACAGATTATGATTTGATGAAATGATTATGAATGATGACTATTTTTCCATAGGTTATGATATGATTGCATGTTTATGGTACCCATTTAATTTCAAGGATTAACATTTTATTTTCTATTAACTTATGTAACATGTTTGTATGATTTTATTATGAGTTGGTTGGGACCTATATATCCATTCAATTCATTGGGTAATTATTTATATCTAATGAGATAGACAAATCTAGAATATGAAATGAAATCATCATGGTCAAAGACTATGTATAGTAAGACATTCATGGGAGGGAAACATGACTAGTAACGTGGTCATGGATGTGAATCAGGACTACCAAGATGGTATAGGGAGTGAACCCATACTACTATGATAGCATTGGGAGAGATAACATTAACACTATTGAAATCATTTTATATCCTTATGTGTCTACCTCAACTCCATCTCTTAATTCCTATGTTATGCATTCATGGATCATTAATTTGATTAACTTATTATTCATGCATTATCAACTTCCAATATTCATTTCATAATTCATTTTTATGATCATTTATCTATAGGTTATGATCTTTTAATGTCATAATATTGTTCTCATACACTTATGCTCATGTTTATTCTTACACATCACCATTTAGTACCCTTACTAAGCATCTGATATCACCCATTTTTTAGGTTTCTATTCCCTAGGTTAGGAACATATGTATTTTATAATATGTTAATATGAATGGTGGCAGTCATAAAGAGCCGATGGGGAGATAATTTAGATCACTTATGTAGAAATATCAAAGTTCCATATTTCATAAGACACAAAACTAATGATTTAATTGGGCTTCTATTTGGGCAATGTACTGAGTATTTGTCAAAAGTAATTTAATTTTAATTTTTGAAAATAAATTTCAAATATATTTATTGGTGTAATTAATAACCTTAATTTATCTCCTAGAAACTTTCATCACATTCATTATCCCAAGGAACATGGATTCAGTCTATGTCATCATGGTTAGTGGATTACATAACCATGAAAAATTATTCAATTAACATCAAAAATACATTACCATTCCAAGAAAACTACAGATCTTAATCATAATAATTTTTATATACTATATTCAAATAAATTCAATGTTTGAAGGATCTACTTATATACTATCACATGATATTACATTACCTAAGACTGAAACCGTTGGTAGCACAAATTCACACTTCGTAAATTTGGATAAAAAATATCCCACATGGGGGACTTCAAAAAAATTATCAAATGATCTCCATGTTAACTGGTGAACATTGAATATTGAAGAATTATATCCAAAAATACAAGAAAAAAAAGATCAATGTAATCTATAATGAATCTTTTCAATTGATTTATAATGATGGATAGGGCATTTGTATGTACAAATGGAATTAATATAAATTCTTAATGACCATACCTCATTCAGAAGGTCATCTTCGATATATCATCTTTATGGGCCACAATTAATAATATCTTGAACAATGTTGAATATTTAAATAGTATTTATCATCATATAGTCAATAAAACAAGTCATGAATATGGGCTAAAGGATAATTGATCTTGATAAGTTCACGATAATAAATATAAATATTAATTTACACGTCTTTGTTGTTTAAAAAATAATAGGAACACCCAATGGTGATGCGGTAGTGAATATGAATCTCATATCATGATTATTCTAGAGTTATGTATTCAATTACAAAGAATAAATCATAGTTTTTTGAGATTGTGTGTTTGAATTGGGTTCACTAAAAAGTGTGGTTTCTATTTCAAAAACAACATGAAGATATGGATTAAGAATAAGAGAGACCTAATAAAATATACCTTCATAAGCCCACAAAAAAATAATATTTTTAATCTATAGTTTTTTCCAATCCATTTGATATAAATACCACTTATTAATATAATGTATGAAAAATGAAATGGGAGTAATTCCTAAACTAATTTTATGTTCAACCTTACTTTAGTAGTAAATTATATGTTGATTCATAATTTAAAACATGCCATTATTTAGAGAAAAGTTTATATGAAAATTATATTATGAATAATAAGAAATTCCTAAAATTTAATAAAATTCTACTGGAGGAAGAATCATAATATTTTCAGGTTGAAAGTTCCCACAAATATCAATTACATAGGATCTATAGATTAGATATGTTTCCATCACATAATTAGGGTTTTCTACTTCCAACTCAATATCTTATCATTATAGTGGTGATGTGATGATAATTGAAATTTTGATAGATATAAATTAGTGTGTAGATACATAATCAAATAAACAATAATTAATTATATAGTAGATGTTAAATATATATTTTACCACTTAGTTTCCAAGAATCACTTTATTTATGGCAAATGTTTTTTACCAATATAATATTTCATAGGGAGTGATGAGGCCTATCATATTAATTAGATCATGGATTAAAAAATTGATTTTGATAATTCTACATTATCCATCTTATAAAACATAAAGATTAATTGGATGAATTATTCTTCTCCTCTATTTAATTTTCTAACCTTTTCATTCTCCATCAATAATAACCAGCTCGATAGCCATATATTACACAATTATAGAATTTCTAACATCCTTTCATAAAATTTATAATTTCATTCCAAATATTTTTAGAATGTAGGTCATTATATTTTATTTCCTCCATGGTATTAATCATTTGAATTTTGGTAAAGTTCCATATTTTTATTTACATATCTTCAACTAGAAAAATAACTTGAGTTTTTAGTCTCCATTTAATACTTTAGGTAACATTTAATTATTTTTTCGATATTATTAAATTCTAATTGTGGATACCAAATTTGGATGAATGTTGTTTAAGAAGATAAACAATTGATCATTTTTCTCAAATGTTTGATAACAAAGGTATAATTATACCTTGATGTTCTTATAATGTTTCATTTATATGTACCAATAGATTATTCAACCATCTATTTCATTAAAAAATGTACCTTTATATCAAATTATTATTTTTAAGAGGAAATTATTAATTGATAAATACACTCTTAAAATATGTTCACACGGTGTAATTTATTTGTTAATATTACATTATGTTCTTGATAGCATTCCACCATTGATCAAATTCACCTTGAAATAAATATAATATTAAGAAAACATTCTCTTGGTATGAGAACAATATAATATAAAAAATCATTTCCATTACATTTATTCATTGATTAAAAACTATTGGATTAGAAGACCCATAACAGCATAGTGGAAACTGTCTCATAATTGACTTAATACCATTTTTCTCCCTAATTTATTACTTTAAATTATCAAAAAGGTTATCATTATTTCTTATAAATTGAGATATTAGAGTGAGAATAAACACAATATATTCCATCCCAACTCTAAAATCGATTTTTAACAAGCGTATGGTCATTACATTTCATGTCGCATTCTTATTAAATGTGATTCATTCTAGTTCCTTCCCCTTACTAAAACCCAAAAACACTAACATTAAAATCAGAAATAAAAAATAATGTAATCAATCATAAAAATATGATTAATTTTATATTTTAATATGTGACATCTTCTTATCAACCTATGACACATTTGGTTCACTATATAGAACTTTTGGGTCACAATAATTTTTCTTTGGTTTTATTTTCATATTTTATATGACCTAAACTCCAATAATATTAATACCCTACTTTGATAACTACTATATATAACCAAGAATAACAATAAAAAATACTGAATATTTTAGATGCATATGAAATATATATTTATATATAACCAAACTAAAAATTTATTATACCCATAAAGGATTAATATATATTGAAACTAAATATATAAACATATTATTCATATAAAACATCATCGTCTCTAATATAATTCTTTGCATAGGTATCCCTTATAGTCTAATAATACTTAGTAAATATATATATAATCTATTGAAAATTAAAACATATAAAAGTTTGAGCTCCGATGCTTAAAAAGGTTAATCATGGGAGATATTTATCAAAATAGTGATTGATGGGATCATAAATTTATGATAAGATACAAATGATTTTAACCTAAAAAAATTGTCATTAATAGAAAAAATATTCTTAATAAGAAAGATGATCAATAAGAGTGTCATAATAGTTGTCACCACTCGAGTGTTGTAACATAGGCATGTGGAATCCTAATTATAGTATAACATAATATCTTGAACATAGATATTTGAGAACATGTACACTTGTAATCCTATGAGCATTGTTATAAGAGAATATACCCTAGCATCAAAAGGGGAACATAACCATTTAAAATTGTGTCCATGAATAATCTTATGATCATAGATATAATAAATAATACTTATGTATCAAAATTTGAATAAATTTAATTGAAATTATGTCCATATTTATCATCATAATTATCCCTTGAGATATCAATAACAAATTACTTAATGAAAATAAGGTCTATATCATACTAAACCATCATATAACATAAATCCACGCATTTTTAGGAAAAAACATCGTGAAAAAATTTATCCTTTCATCATAGAAAAAATATGGGATTAAATCACATTTTTCGAGAATTCATAATCATATTTAATAACAATAAAGATAATTAATAATGATATTTTCATTGGACCACGTACCTGATGGAGCATAATTAACAGAAAGGAATGTTTTCAGAGATGACAAAACATTTAAAAGAGCACTATAATTTCTCCTTATAAAAAAACAATTTTTATTTTGGAATCACATATTTAAAATATTAATATTTAAAAAATATTTGGAAATTTTTTATTTGGAAATAAAAATTGAATATTGTAATGAAATATTTAATTAGAATAAAATTCACGATGGTGTAAAAATCACTCAGACAATATATGTTAAACTAATGAATAGGTTCACACCTTTGATTAAAAGTACATTCTTCAAAAAAAAATATTATTTTAAAAACATTGTATACCTAATTAAAACATTGGTAATAAATTACTAATAAAGTATGTGAGAATAGAAAATATATTATTGAATATATTTTTATGAAAATATTGACGTTGAAAAAATTCTAGATCAAGGAGGAAATAAAGTCATATTTTATTAAAAAAAATTATTTATAAATTTATGTCATTTTAAACTATTCAATAGAAATAGTATATAAAAAATCCCTGAGTTTTTATATGATTATAAAATAAATGGGCATTAAAGGGTTAAAATAACATAATTCCCTCCCAATTTATGATTAATATTAACTATTCTTAGAGTAAATGTTATTGTATCATAATTCAATTACCCCATGTCCAATAATTATTTTTATACATTCGAATGTCCTATAGGGTAAATATAGAATTTTTATAAATTTATTAAAAAAATCATATATTATGCTCTTTTTATCAATCCATTAAATTTGTTAATTATCATTTTATTAACAATTTCATTATTTAAATTTATATTCTGAGGGAAATTGAACTGTTTTCAATGCATGTTTCTGTTTAAGGGTTCTAAAACATGAATCATTTTAATGGATTGATAATCCATATAAAATTAATAGTTAAATAATTATAATATTTATTCATAATATATGTTTCTATAATTATTTATTGAATTTAATGATGTAAACAAATCACATCATATCATAGATGTGGTAGTCCACATATACCACTTAGAGACATGACAGTTTTTTAAATGATAGAATGAATAGAAGGTAAATTAGATATTATATTTTATATATAATAATTTTTTAATAAATATTATATATAGGTATTAAATCTATCACAATAACCAATGGTAAAATATTATGTTGAAAAATGAAATACATTTCTTTATGACGAAGTAGATAACACATACACCCAAATGATTATTTTGTTTCCCATTTGATATAGAATGAGATGAATAAATATGTCACATAAAAAACATATTAAAATAAGACGTATAATTTAGTTATTATTTTATTATGAATTTAATATAATTTGAGGATGTCGAAGAACAAATAAAATTGATAGATCATGGTTAAGAACTATACATCTTTTTTGTGAAACATCCTTACCTTCATATTTGAATACATCATAAAATGAAATTATGATCACACTAGAACCACTTAAAATGATATAGGGACTTTAGGATAAAATTTTGGTAGGTATATCATATGATAATCGGCTCTTAATGTGTGTATTTGGGAGGAGATGGGTTTTTCTTTTATAAGTGTGGGTGATGACACACTTTGATTTTTTAAAATAAAAAATATATTAATGTTCTATTAATGTATAATGAATCAAAAAATGACCCATAATTGATGTGTATATGATATAGTTTCAAAATATAGTAATTTAAGATGAATAATTCATTTAAACTATTCATTTTATCCGTTAATATTTTAGTTTTTAACCCATTTCAAAATGATTTAACTCTCACCACTCTAACAAACATATTTACAATTTTATTGTTCATATTGAACATAACTGAAAGTTTTGTAATTACCTAATTTCTACATGATGGTTAAAAATATAATTTTCATTTTATGAAATTAAATTTCTATAATTGGATGAAATTAATTTAAATAATCCAGAAAACAAAATGGAATTTTTTTTAAGAAAAATTAATTTTTTATTATTAAATTTTTATTATAATAAAATTACGCATAATGTTGAGTATAATATCATTAATATAATTATTTTTAATAAAAATAAACTATTAATATTTTATAATCAATTAGAAAATAAATGGATATGTGTAAATTATTCAATGGAAAATAATGTTATTCATAAAATCAAAATTCATTAATTATTCATTGAAAAATTTATCTTTTATGAAATTCCAAAACCCCCCCTAATGATACTTTTGATAATATAAGTTCAAAATTGATATATATTTTTTGAAATAAAAATGTTAAAAATATATAAAAATAGTTATAATATTCATGCATAAAATTCAATAAAAATTGTAATTTATGAAAATATATTTTTGAATCATAAAATGCATTTAATGAAATTAGAGTGCATATTTATTATGAGTTAATAAATATATTTACTTCACATAATAAATAAATAAATATATATATATGTATATATTATTTTGTAATGTGGTTTTTATATTCATACCTATGATATAATAGTTGGGTTATAACAGTATAATAAATCACATATAATTTAGGCTCATAGTTTCATGTAAAACATTCTTTGGAACACTATATGTTTATTTGAAATGTAAAAATATAAACTAAATATCCTAGTTTGTTACAAAAACATTATTTATTTTTCATTTGAAATAGGAATATTCTAGTAGAAAATTAAACCAATGATTTTTAATGGTTAATGATAGAAACCTCAAAGAGATGTAATCGATTACCATTCATTTAATTTGAAAAGAGGCCCAAATAACACACATTAAAGGATAGTGACCTCCAAAAGAAATAATAATGAAAGAAATAGTTTATTTCTAGAAGAGATTTAGTTAATAAAAATTTTAAATTCTATTAAATATATATATAGAAGAACTAGAATAGAATAATAAAGATCAAGAAGAGTTGTGAAAAGATTTATAAATTTAAGAACAGTTTTGGAATTATAATTAAATTTAAGGATGAGATAAATATGGTTATTATGTAACATGGATCTAGTGAATCATTTAGAGGATCAGTTATCATTCCATCGATGGGGATTATTTTTATACTGAAAGGTCTTGAAAAATATTTTTGAATTTATTTCAGGTAAAATAATTTACATGAGACCAATTATATGAATTATTGAACATCATAAAAAAATATTTAACATGAAATTATCATACCAAATGGATGGCTGGATCCCTATTCTAGGTAACCATTGTAATTTGTTCTGGATTTTAGATTACTCAATATCCAATTAGCTACTCATTGGGCATCTAGAAGCTTGCTCATTGACCTTTTCTCTACTGGTGCTTCAATCCATCACCAGCGGTTTGATACTATCTCTTGAATAGGTAATTAGTGGACCTCTAATATTGTAATTTCTTGTTACTATGATTGGGTGTGTTTTCCACATTTTCTATGTTCCCTTTCAATTGAAAATACTATTAAATGATTTTTTCTAGATTTATTGCATACTACAGAATATGTACACATCATTTACATGAAGTAAACATCGTCTACCTGGTGTTGGTTGCATTTAGTGAACTTAGAGATCATGTTGTGAGCAGGTACACATTGTGTAGCATAGATACATGTCGTTTAAGGGTTAAATATTGGGTTTTCAACCAGATTTGTGGGTTTTTTGGTGTACTTATCTAGTGAGCACTACACCTCGGGACCCTATGGTATGCATTGTGACTAAGCCATGTGAGCATATTTAAGTCATGAGTTTTTTTTGGTTTTTCTCATCCCTTACTTACTAATACTCTTTTTAATCAACATTAGATAGTATCTTAGAATTTTTTATAGGATCCCCACCTTCTGTATCATACCAAACGTCTTGGGAGAATCATCCTTCTTGTAGTGTGATTTCTGGGTAAGTGTACAACCTTGTTATTAGAGTTTCCCCCCTTCTATTATCATGGGTTTTCAATGGATTTTATTTGTATTAATGTATCCATGTCCTCTGGGGTTGGATCCTGCTTTTAGAAATTGTTTTTGAGGTCTTTTAAACCTTTGATCTTGTTGATCGGTGGCATTGTGAATATTGTTCTTCAATAAAGTGGTAGGTTGTTCTTCCCTAAATTTCCAAATGTATTTCCATCATATTACTTGATTTATTTCATTTGATGATTTAAATTCAGATGCTCATTAGTGGTTTCAATTTCATTGATAAAACCTAATTCATGTGAATTGGTGGATTTGAAACAATTTTGGCATGAAAATTTGGTAAACCCCCAACTCCATTGGATTGGGGTGCATTTATATGATGTTTTCCAATATAAATTTTGTAATTTTATTTTTTTTTAGATGGTAATGTTTCAATTAAATTATTGTTTTATTTTTTAAAAGGAATAGTGAAAATGATAGAATTGGTTTTGAATTAATTTCAAACATGCGAATGTCTTAAAATGATTTAATAGAAACCTATTGGTTGTATAATATGAAAAAGTATTGTTTTGAATAAAACTTCTTTTTTAATGGAATGAAATTGGCATTCTTGAAATGGATGAATGGGATTGATCATATTTTATGTAGTCTTGAAATTGTTCTCCCATCACGTAAGAGCACATAGAAGCCTTAGGTAGTTCTGGATTTATTTTGATACACTATACGCTATGATAACATTCTAAAAAATACATGTAGAATGCCACATCCCCGACAACTTGGTGATGAGTCTCATTTGGACCGTGTAATAGGACATTTTGTATAAACATTTTACTGAGTTCACATAGAGAGTGAAAAATTCTATAGTTTGTTAATACTATCATACCTTTTGGCGAATGATCATGTTTCTCACATGTTTATTTATATTTGAGATATAAATGTATGACAATGATTGTTTGAACTACTTCACATGCCTACTGAATTTTTATAAAATGTTTTATAAAAATTTCATACTTAATCCATTGTATAAAAAACGTTCCATCTCTTTTAATGTAAATCATGTGCTTTAAACTTCTTTTCCTTCATTTTGAAAATGTATAGCATGTTTTTTAAATATTTTTTAATTTAAAACCCCATTTATTTTAAGATCTGAATGACATTTTTCGGATAATATATATTAGAAATCTAATATGGAATCATTTGTGGTGTTCTACTCATCTTTGGCTCGAACTATACTTTTTTCTTCAGGTGTTTGTAGAATTTCTCATTCCAGACTCGAGATAGGGTAACGTATCTCTTAGAGGTGGATCAAGCCATTGATCTTTAGACATGGTTATTTGTCTCCTTCTAGACATTGAGGTAGTTTTCTTATTTTAGGTACATGATTTATAGTACATTGGATTTTATGCCTAGTTGTATTGTAGTACATTACTCCTAGTAGATTTTTCTTTTGATATACATACTGTCTTCAATATTTATCATCTCCATTCTTATGGGTGAAATCATTCTCACATATATGTTCTATGATGCATGGTTCTAGTTTTCAACCAATGTGGATCAGAAAATTCCATTGGGTTATGTTAGTACCGACTTAGTTATCATGTTACTAGGGTACCCAGGCTAGTTTGTGAAAATATGGTACTAAATGAGGTTGTTCATGTAGTCATAAATTCAATAAGAATTTTTGAAATCTTTATGGGACTTAGATGGTAGTTGCGATTGAGTGAAAGGACATCTCTAATAGAAATTTACCTTATGTAGCCCAGGGTGGTTAGGTAAATACATATTTTGGATTAGTTCTTGTCTTTTTCCTAATGAAATTTGGATCGGGGAAATCCAAATCTTGTTTGTCCCTTATGTAGATAATTATTTCTCATTCTACTCAGTTTGAGTGTTCATATAAGGTCTTCCTTTTGTATTCTGATGGTTTGTAGCATAATTCCATAAAAAATATGTGCACATTATATATAGGAAGTGATTGTTGCTAACCCTCATTGGGAAAATCATGTTGTTGTTCCAAAATTTGTTGAGGTGATTGTGAGCACTATCGAATATTTGGGACAAGCACCACCTCTAGTTTCTGATCTTGCTCCAATTATGGATCCTCGGGGACATGTTCTTAGGAATTGTTATCAAGAGTTACTTTTCCAGATTGCACAAGTATTCACGGGATCCAAGGATCCTCATCATGTAATGGAATGTTTGGTCAAGAAAAAATGTCTATTCTATTACATAGAGACACCAAAAGTGGTCAGCGTGAAGTGTGACAGATTGTATGATGTTTTTTAAGGCTATGGAGTTCTTCCAACATGAGTAGGTCGAAAAAACCACGACTGAGTATTCAAATTGGTTGTTTGTGATGGTTTAAATATCTCTTGATATTGTTATAATTATAGGATGAAGGATAGATGGTTCAAGTTGGGATTTGATCATATATCCATCCCTAGATTTTCTTTCTACAGATATCCAATTTTGCTGATGTGTTGGATAGAGCGATGATAGTTGAGATGGACTTTGATGGAAAGTCAAGGGTGACGAGAGTCCCTCTTTATCCTAGTAGCTATTTTTGTTCCCTCAAAGGAAAAATTAATATTGATGATTTGTATGGAAGAACTCAAAAGTAAATTTATTCTACACATCCTATATCTCCAGAATGATGATATTTGACTTTCTACCATTGTGGAAATTTATGGCATTCTAGGAGGGTTTTCACTGAGACACCAAAGAATTGTAGCTCATGCAGATGTTTAGGGAACTTTTAGAGGTTCTTCCATAACTTATCTACTCCAAGGTGTGGGATATGATCATAACCTGATTCAAAAACTATGTGGAAATCAAATGCTTTACTAAAAAAAGTGTTACATACACAGTCATTAGAAACGAAGCTTCTTCACGCAGTGTATGAGTCCCCAGAGGAAGCAGTGATGGGTCTTGCAACTATGTGATGTAACATTACTATAACATCATCATTATTGACTAATCTTTGTGATAATGGTGGGTCTCACACTATTATTTCAACCCGTATTGTAAATATTCTTATTCTTGAAATAGAAAAGCTATCATGTGAAATGGATATTACTACCACCCGTGGAATGAAGAGAGAGAATGGTCTCTGTAGTCCTGGTTGTGTCTTCTCTCTATCTGATTTTGAGCTAGCATGGAATTTTTTGAGCCATTTTATGAAATCTCTTAATGTCATATTAGCGATGTATTTTCTCGTTTCCAATAAATCCCAATCTTATTCTTATCTTCGACAGGTCTACATTACTTCATCCAGTTGTATGTCTCTTGTATTTCAAGGAGAATATGACCTAAGTTTGAGCAGAGCTGGACCTTCTTATCTAGTGTTATGGAAATTGATATTAGTTTTCTCTTTTCATCTTGAGTGATATTCAATGGGCGGTAATATTCCTCTAGTTTTCACTATGTTTTATAATATTTTCCCTTCAGATTTCTGTAGTCTTCCATTTTTAAGAGTGGTTGAGTTTGAGAATGACTTAATTCCTAGTACTCAACAATTATATATCGCCACTTACTACATGGAACCTGTTGTGTTGAAGGAGTTGAAACCTCAGTCTTATGATATTTTGAAAATCGTTTTATTCTTACATGTGTTTCACCTTTGGCAGTGCCAGTTCTATTTTCTTAGAAGGGTGATGGTTCTCTTTGATTATGTGTTGATTATCGAAACCTCAATCATGTTATAATAAAGAAAAGATATATTTTCCATGGATCGAAGATCTATTTGACTGTCTAAAAGGGGATAAGTTTTTTTTAAAAGATCGAACAATGATATAGTTATCATTAGGTGATGGTAAAATAATCTAACATCCAGAGAACAACTTTTCAGGGTAGGTACAAGAACATTGAGTACCATGTAATTCCCTCTTGTTTGAAAAATTCTCCTGTTTTTATGGAACTAATGGAAAAAAATTTCCATGAGTGTTTAGATAAATTTGTTTTTGTCTTTATTAATGTAATTATGTTTTTCCACAATTCTTAGGAGGATCAGGTTCAACATCTAAGAATAGCTCTGAACCTGCTAAGAAATCACCTCCTTTATGCCATAATTTCAATGTGTGATTGCTTTATTTAAGATGTAAAATTATTAGTACACATCATGTCTAAACATATCATATGATTTGATAATGAAACGTTGAAGGCTCTTACTACTTGGGAGAAATCATGAAATGTCTTCGTGGTTCGGAGCTTCTTAATCTTAGATCAATATTACCACAGGTTCATGAAATACTTCTTGAAGTTGGCTTCTATAATGACTTTTCTAAAACATAAGGGGTGAAATTTTCATTGAATGATAAATATCAATGTCTTTTTGTTGAGTTAAAGAACCTATTTAATAATTCACAGATGTTGACTCTTCCAGAATCCAATCAGGGTTATGCGGTCTTCTGTGATGCCATGGGTTCTGGCTTGGGTTGAGTTCTCACAGAGGGTGGTCGTGTGGTAGCATTTGGATCTCGTCAGTATAGGCCACCTAAGAAGAATTATCCTACCCATGACCTGGAACATGATGTTTTCATTCATGATCTTAAGAGTTGGAAACTGTATATTTTTGGTGAAATATGTATGGTGTATTAAGACCACAAATTCCTATGTTATATCTTCGAAAAAAAGATTTGAATCTTTTGTGGAGGCTATGGGTGGAGTACCTTAATTATTTCAACATTGATGTTGCCTATAAAACAGGGAAAGGGAATTTCACTGTTGATGATTTTGGTAGGAATCATTCAACCATTAAATGAAAGAATCTTCAGAAGAGTGGAACTTGAGGGATCTTTTTGCACAGTTTCATATTGGAGTTCGGGAGAAAGGGGATGAGTTTTCATTATCCACCAAGCAATTCATGTTTACCCCTACCAAGATCATTCTTTAGGACCATGTTCTTGATGATGAGTTCTGTAGAACTCGAGAATCCATTAATTGTTGGGAGATAGTTTCCCATGAATTGTTTTTTAAATATGGTGTTCTATACTATCATGAGAGTTTTTTTGTACCGTTAGTGGAAGGAAAGGAGGTGATGGGATACTTCCATAATTCTCCTTGGGATGTGCACCTAGGAACCACTATGTTTCTCAATGACATGACACGTCCATTTAGGCGTCTATGTATGAGAAGGCACATCACTAATTTTGTCTCTAATTACTATTCATTCCAACAAGTGAATTCCAAGCACCAAAAGCCTTCGGGTTTCATTCAAGTGATTCTAGTCCCTATGTGGAAGTGGGATGAATTCTCTTTTGGCTGTTTTTGTTGCCTCATTCCCAGTGAAAGAATTAGGAAATATGAGTTTTGATTAATATCCTGACCATGTCGGCTCACTTTATATAAATTCGTGATATAGGTAAAGCTGATGGGTTGGGAAATCACTTTGTGAAATTGATTTTTCATCTTCATGGAGTTCCATCGTCTATATTCTCTGATAATGATCACTGGTTTACTTATTTCATTTGGAGAGGCCTCTAGGAGGCACTAGGATCTCAGGTTCATTTTAGCATGGTCTACCATGTGCAGACGGATATCCAGACAGAATGATCTATAAAGATTCTAGAGGATATGCTACTCGTCTTTTTCATTGACTTTGGTTGGGCTTGGGATGACCAATTGGGGCATATTGTGTTCTCTAATAACAATAGTAACCTATCCACTATCATAATGGAACCTTTTTAGAACTTGTATGGTGGTCCTTTTAAATCCTTATTGTATTGGCTAGAGTTCGATTATTGTTATTTGGTTGGACAAAGCTTGGTGTAGGAGTTGAAATCTATGATTCAGTTGATTCATTAGAGAATGTTGAAAACACGAAGCCAATATAACTCTTATGTTGATCAACATTGTGGACCTTGGGAGTTTTCTGTTGGTGAGCAGGTGTTCCTAACGGTTTCACCCTGGTACTAACATCGACCACTTGAGAGGTAAGGGAATCTTGCTTCTCACATTATGGGACCATTTGAGATTTTTGAGTAGGTCGGGATGTCTTCTTAATGATTGACACTTTCACCGCAACTGATGTCGATACAAAATTTTTTCCTTTTATCATAGTTGAAAATGTATCTATCTAATCCATCTCACATTTTGAGATGGAGTGATATAGAAATCAAAATTAATTTATCATTGACTGAGAGGCCAGTCAGGACATTTTATTCATATACCAAGATACATTGTGGGAGGATGATACCATTTTTTCATGTGATATGGCATCAAAGTGCTGATAGTAACGAGACATGGGAATGCGTAGCATTGACGAGACAATAATGGACTCATATTTTGGAATGTAAGCTTCTTGATAGGATTTGTTGGGGTAGAAATTTTTATGATGGGGAGGTTATGAAATCCTGTTACCACGAACAGTTATGTTTTCCTCCTTTTCTAAGTTCCCTTTCAGTTGATAATCCTTTTATTTGATTTTTCTAGGTTTATTGCAGACCACAGAATTGGTACATGTCGTGTTCCTGAAGTATATGTCGTGTGTATGGTGCTGGTTGAATGTCGTGAGCTGGGAGATCATATCGTGAGCTAGTACATGTCCTGTAGCAGAGGTACACGTTGTGTAGGGGTTAAATAGAGTTTTTTTATGAGATATGATTGGTTTCTCATCATACTTATCCAGTGTGGACTACACATCGTGAACCATGGGTACATTTCATGATCGCGACACACGCCTATATTTATATCACATGTTTTTTGTTTCGCTTGGCCCTATCTTCCAATACCACATGTATCTAGACCCTAGACTCTCCCTATTCTTTTTTCAAAGACGCACCACCTTCTGGATCGAACCAAACATCATGATATTGTAATTCATTTTGGAGTGTGATTTCCGGGTAAGGGTTCTCCCTCATTCATTGAGATTCTCTCCTTCTATACTCATGGGTTTTCAATAGATCATCGGGGGATTGATGGATCCATGTCTTTTGGTATTGTATCATTATACAAGGTAATGTTTCGAGGTCTAATAAACCTTTTTTTCATTAAGGAGTGTCATTGTGAGTGTCATTATTCAGGAAAGATGTAGTTGGTTCCGTCCAAAATTACGAAATTTATTTCCATCGTATTTCATGACTTATTTCAATTGAATATTTAAATCCCATTTCTTAAACCTTCTTTCAATTTCTTCAATAAAACCCAATTCTAGTGAATTGGGAGATTTGAAATGGTTTTAGCACATGAATTTAGAAATCCCCCCAATTCCCGGGGATTGGGGTAAGTTTATTGAAAATTTCTTGATTTAAACTATTGAATTTAAATTGATTATTTAATGGAAATGTTTTCAATTGAATTATGGAATTTAATTTTGAAAATTAAGTGTGAAAATGATGGAATTTTTTCTGAATGAGTTTCAATCTAGCTAATGGAATAAAATGTATTGATAGAAACCCATTAGTTTTATCTTCTGAAAAAAATGTTTTTTAATAAAACATGTTCTGATTTTAAATGGAATGAGATTTGAATGTTTGAAATGGAAGAATGGTATTGATCTTATTTCAAGGTGTCTTAAAATAGCCCATGCATCATATAATAGCTCATTCAAGCCTTAGGTAGTTAGTGAGTTATTTGTATTCACTCTATGCTACAAAAATATTTTAAAACAGATATCCAATGGGTCATATCACTAATGGGTTGGACACATATTTCCTATGGCCATTATCATAGGGATGAGCTTATACACATTTTGTTGAGTTCACATAGAGTGTGTGGAATCCTGTACCTGGTTAACACTATCATACCATTTGGAAGACGACCATGTTTATTTCATGTTTATTTATATTTTAGATATAAATGTATGCCAATTATTGTTTGAACTTATTTACATGACTACTAAATTTATAAAAATGTATATATAAGAATGTTTTACATATGAAATTGTTGAAGAAATTTTACATCTCTTGTAAATGAATTCATGTGCTTAAAAAGTGTTTTACATAATTTTGAAAATGTATAGAATGTTTTTTTAAATATGAATTTAAATTTTCTATCTTTTTTATTTTTAGAACTGAAATATTTTTTTGGATAGTCTATATTTCAAATCTGATATGGAATATTTGGTGGTATCCTATTGGGGTTAGGCTCACACCTTACTTTTTCCTTCGAGTTTTTATAGACTTTCCCATTATAGGCTCAAAAAAGGTGAAGGGATCTCTTTTTCTTTGATCCAACTATTGAGATTTGGATGTGATGTATAGTTACCATAGGTAAATTGGGGTTGTTTTCCTATTTTATGTAATTGGGTTTCATTAATTTGGATTTTATGCCTAGTTGTATTATAGATCATTACACATGGTGGAGATTTCCTTTGATATGCATACTGTCTTATATCTTTTCCTTTTGCATTCATATGGTAGAAATCATTCCCACTTGTATATTTTATGATGGATGGTGCATGTTGATGAATCATGGGGATCAATAAAGCCCTTTGGGTTATGTGAGGAGTAGATTAGTTATCGAGTTTCTAGGGAATCCGACCTGGTTCGTTCGTATATGAACATGTCTTCTCTAAACATGGCAGTAGTTTGCGTATTCCCTATACCAGTAAGCTGGTGCAGCTTCCACCCCATAAAATATAAATCGTTCCTTATAAAAAAATATTCATTTAATTTGATTCCTTCTCCAACTTCAATATATGATGTCAATATATATTAATATCCACAATAATCCTTCAATATTATATCATCAATATCCTTCCTTTAATTGGGATCTCTTTCAAATAGTTCAATACATATACCCATTATAAAAATAAATAAAAAGCACACAAATGAAATCACTATCCTCTTTAAAGAGTGTTAGGGATCACTAAAAAAATGATGAAGTTAATAAATACAATATCCAACATTGTTAACATAAAAAATGATTAAATAATAAATAAAATATAAAATCTATAACATGATTAATTTTATAAGAGGATTTTTTATGCATTATAAAAAATTAAAATTTATCCCCTATATAATAGAGTAATTTCTAAAAATATACTATAAATCATACCCCCTCCTTATACTATAGAAACTAATTCTTGAACTTGTTTAGTGAAGATAAGGTTGAAATGAATAGATTAAAAACAAATATATATTTATCCTCATTAATGATCCTTCTTGTGATACAAAACCAAATTTAAAAATATGAAAAACGAAAATGTTTTTTTTATGCCAATAATAATTATAATAAATTTAAAATAAAGCTATAAATAAAATTAAAAAACCATTTTAAAAAATATTCTCAAGAGATAGAGAAAATATTCTAATTAATTTTTTTAAAAAATTAGTCAAAAAATATTTATTAAGGACTTTCCTCCTCATAGAATATTTTAGAAAAAACAATATTATCTCCAAGTCAAATAGTTCGTTATAAATATGATGTTCCATTGAAAAAATATAATAACAAAATAATGTGAATATCTAGAATATAGAAAACACAAGTAAAAGAGTTTACGTATAATGTCATAAATTATAGAAAAAACTATCATAACAATTCATTTCATCATTGTGGTTTCGAAATGATTTTTTTATAAACCACATAAAATTCAACAAGAGTTTCAAATCAAATGTGAATATTTCAATAATACAATAGTCTATGAATAAAATAAATCATGATATCACATTTTTGACATTATATTCAAGAAATTAGGGTCTCATATCAATGCTCTTAGTGAGAGAATATTGGATAAGATTATATATATATATATATTAATTACACTACAATTTTCAATATTGAAAGAAAAAAATGGAATCATAGGGGATTTAATTTCCTATTTAAAAAACTAGAAGAATTTTTTTTAATGATTACAAACCCCATTTTAACAATTTATGATAAATTTCATGTGAATATTATAGATAATAAAAATTGAAAAGAGTAAAATTAAATTGAAACCCGATAAATACTTTTTTTTATTATAAATGATGAATCATATAAGAAAGAGTGAATAGAATATTAAATTGTTTTTTGATAGTGAAAATGAAAATATTATACGTATTTTTATATGAAATTAGAAGTGTTTCCATATTAAAATGTCAAATGGACTTCATATAAAATAAAAAATAGAATAAATTTTTATAATTGAGTTATGATAAAATTCTGTAATGATCCCCTTCATCTCCTACCCTAATTACTTCCATGGTTATTTTATTATTCTATTATCATTAATGATATCCAATATATAAACACAACATTTGTTTATATTTTTTTATAGAATAAAACTAGAATATAATAGACCGATAATTTTTAATGGATATAGTTATTAACCTAATAGAGGATTAATCTCATTCCATTAATTTTTTAATAAGAAACTCAGAACACACACATTAAAAGGCAATGGTCGCTAAAATAGTGGAACAATGAAACAAAGAGATAATTTCTAAAAAAAAATATAATTTTTGAATGGTCCTTTTTATCATAAATGGGTTATAAGAAGAACTGTGAAAAAAATATGGAGATTTAAAATGGAGATGAAATGATTTATAAATGTAATTATTATTCGATAATTGAGAGATATTTGGATAATGAGATCAATTTGATGATCATAGATCTTGGGTATTGTGAATCATTAAGAGGGTATTTTTTCTATTATGCCAAGAGATCTATTTATAGCCCCTAAAGTCTCAATAATATTTTTCAAACTATCCATGGTCTAGGAAGTCATAGGATAACAATTAAATTCATCAATAACCATAATAAATTTATATTTGACTAGACAATCTCATTACCAGTGGATAGTTGGTAGCCTCCACCTGATACTCAATGGACTTTCTGTTACATTATAGATTATTTTCATATACCACTCACTAGCTGGTGAGATTATACAAACTAGTGAGTAGAATATTTCTCCATGGGTGGATCTATTCATCCCCATTGGTAGGTTGGTATCTCTATCCTCAATATATTGTCAACGTCCTATAGTAATTATACTTTTGTACACATTGAATTATCTAATTAGGGGATCATATAGTCCTTTGATCTCAATTGTTTCTTCTGAACACTATATAATTAATTTTATTGCATCTCTAACTTCTGAAAATGATGACAACATATGTCAATATCAATCATTATCCCTCAACAATTTTTAATCAATAATATTAAAATAATCAATATCCATTTATTTTACTCATTAACTTCAGCACATGGAATCTTGAAAACAATAACATCCACCATCTTAAATGAAATCATTATAAACTTTAATGAGTGGTTCTAAACATTAAATAATAATAATTGATAATAAAAATTAATATATATTCTTCTTTTTTAAATGGAATATGTCTGATTAATAAGGAAAAGAGTTTATGTGAAACAATTTGAATTTATTCTCTACCAATTCTCTTTTGTGTTCCTCACCATAAATGATCCTTTTTTTTATTATAGGTTATATATCTACGTATTAGGTATTGTGTTTTATGTATTTAACATTTTCCCACAATCAAATTTTGTTTATATACGAAATAAATTTTTTTACCAATTCTTCCCCCTCCATTAAGAAGAATTAGAAATTTTATTGGAGATCCTTGTAGTTGAGTGGATTAAATCCAATAGAGACATACCGTGGGAAATTTTTTAAAAATTCATAGTAAAAAATCATTATAAGTTATATAAAAATGTTTTATTGTTTATAGATAATGTAATATCATGATCTATTATCCTTAATTTATCAATCTACACCCACATTGAAGTCCAAAGGTATCATGTGTATTTTTTTAGGATATTTTATTAAAAATATGTAGATGATTAGTATATCCAACAATATAATATTACGACAAGGTTTCTTAATTGAACATCATTAAAAGAACACTAATTTCACTTTTAATCTATATACCCACCCTAAAACAGTGGCATTATATACCCTTACTATCCCTTTACATGTAAATGTGAGTAGAGTTTTCTTCTTTGCTGGTTAGGGACACATCACACTAATTAGGGGGATCACTTTCTTTTTAATCAAAGCGTTCTCCACCCTATTGTTTGATGGGACTAGTGAGATAGTTCAAATGAGGTTTTGTTTTTTTTCCTTGTATATAGTCATAGATCTAGTAGTGAAAAGGTATACTCTTAAATATAAATAGATCTTTGGATTCCTTACCTTTAAAGTGATGAAACCTAGAATAATAGATGAATAGACTATAGTGAAGGATATGAAAATTTATTTATAGAATTATATGTGATGTAATGTTACAATTATCATGATGGATGGAGGGTGGAATAATGAAAATGATCATGTAATAAATAATACCTCTTAAGTCATTGTAAAAAACATCATACAATACTCAATCGTGGTTTTTTCAACCTAATCTTGTTCGAACTACTCATTGTTGTGTCTTCTCTCTATATGATGTCGAGCTAGTGTGGAATTTTATAATCCATTTTATTAAATCTCTTAAAGTCATATTAGGGTTTTATTTTATCATTTCCAATGAATTCCAAACTTATTATTATCTTCGACATGTCTACATTACTTCATCCAGTTGTCTGTCTCTTGTCTTTCAAGGAGAATATGACCTTAGTTGGAGCAGATCCGGACCTTCTTATCCAATTTTAGAGAAAATGATATTAGTTTTATCTTTTCATCTTGAGTGATATTCAATGGGTGGTAATATTCCTCTAGTTTTCACTATGTTTTATAATATTTTCCCATCGGATTTCTCTGGTCTTCCATTTTTGAGAGTGGTTGAGTTTGACAATGATTTAACTCCTCGTACTCAACAATTCTATATCTCCACTTACTATATGGCACCAGTTGTTTTGAAAGAGTTGAAACCTCAGTCTTATGATCTTTTTAGAATCATTTTATTCTTCCATGTGTTTCACCTTTGGCAGTGCCAGTTCTCTTTGCTTAGAAGGGTGATGGTTCTCTTTTCTTATGTGTTGATTATCGAAACATCAATCAAGTTATAATAACGAAAAGATATATTTTACAAGGATTGATGATCTATTTGACTTTATAAAAGGGGATAAGTAATTTTTAAAAGATCAAACAATGATATAGTTACCATTAGGTGATGGTAAAATAATCTATCATCCAAAGAATAACTTTTCATGGTAGGTACAAGAACATTAAGTACCATGTTATGCCCTCTTGTTTGAGAAATTATCCTATTTTTTTACGGAATTAATGTAAAAAAATTTCCATGAGTGTGTGGATAAATTTGTTTTTGTCTTTATTAATGGAATTATGTTTTTCTACAATTATTAGGAGGATCAGGTTCAACATCTAAGAATAGATCTGAACCATCTAATAAATCTCCTCCTTTATGCCATGATTTCAATGTGTGATTTATGGATTTATGATGTGAAATTATTAGTACACATCATGTCTAAACATATCATATTATTTTATCATGAAAAGGTGAAGGCTCTTACTAATTGGGAGAAATATGGAAATGTCTTCGAGGTTTGGAGATTCTTAATATAAGATCCATATTACCACATGTTCATGAAAGACTTCTTGAATTTGTCTTCTATAATGACTTTTCTAACACATAAGGGATTAAATTTTCATGGAATGATAAATATCAAAGTCTTTTTGTTGAGTTGAAGAATCTATTTAATAATTCACAAATGTTGACTCTTCCAGAATCCAATCAGGTTTATGCGGTCTTCTCTGATGCCATGGGTTCTGGCTTGGGTTGCATTCTCACAGAGGGTGTTCATGTGGTAGCATTTGGATCTTGTCAGCATAGGCCACATGAGAAGAATTATCCTACCCATGACCAGGAACATGATGTTGTCATTCATGATCTTAATAGTTGGGAACACTATATTTTTTGTGAAATATTTATGGTGTATTAAGACCACAAATTCCTATGTTATATCTTCTAAAAAAGATTTGAATCTTTTGTGGAGGCTATGGGTGGAGTACCAGAATTATTTCAATATTGACGTTGCCAATAACAAAGGGAAAGGTAATGTCATTGTTGATGATTTAGGTAGAAAGCATTCATCCCATTAAATGAATGAATCTTCAGAAGAGTGGAACATGATGGTTCTTTTTGCACAGTTTCATATTGGAGTTCAGGAGAAAGGGGATGAGGTTTCATTATCCAGGAAGCAATTCATGTTTACCCCTACCAAGATAATTCATCAAGATCATGTTCTTGATGATGAGTTCTGTAGAACTCGAGAATCCATTAATTGTTGGGAGATAGTTTCCCAGCAGTAGTTCTCCAAATAGGGTGTTTTATGCTATCATGAGAGTTTTGTTGTGCCGTTAGTGGAAAGAAAGGAAGTGATGGGATACTTCCATAATTCTACTTGGGATGTGCACCCAGGAACCTCTATCTTTTTCAATGACATGACATGTCCATTTTGGTTTCTATGTATGAGAAGGCACATCACCGATTTTGTCTCTCATTACTATTCATTCCAACAAGTGAATACCAAGCACCAAAAACCTTCGGGTTTCATTCAAGTTATTTTAGTGCCTACGTGGATGTGGGTTGAATACTCTTTTGGCTTTTTTGGTTGCCTCATTCCCAGAGAAAGAATTAGGAAATATGGGTTTTGATTAATAGCCTGACCATGTCGGCTCACATTTTAGAAATTCTTGATATAGGTAAAGTAGATGGGTTGGGAAATCACTTTGTGAAATAGATTTTTCATCTTCACGGAGTTACATAATATATATTCTTTGATAATGATCACTGGATTACTTATTGCATTTGGAGAGGCCTCCAGGTGGCACTGGTATATCAGGTTCATTTTAGCATGGTCTACCATGTGCAGACGGATATCTAGACAGAATGATCTATAAAGATTCTAGAGGATATGCTTCTCGGATTTTTCCTTAACTTTGGTTGGGCTTGGGATGACCAATTGGGGAATATTGTGTTCTCTAATAACAATATTATCCTATCCAGTATCATAATGGATCCTTTTTAGAACATGTATAGTGGTCCTTATAAATCCTTATTGTATTTGCTAGAGGTCGATTAATGTTATTTGGTTGGACAAAGCTTGGTGTAGGAGTTGAAATCTATGATTCATTTGATTCATTAGAGAATGATGAAAACATGAAACCAATATAACTCTTATGTTGATCATCATTGTGGACCTAGGGAGTTTTCAGTTGGTGAGCAGGTGTTCCTAAAGGTTTCACCCTAGTACGGTCATCGACCACTTGAGAGGTAAGGGAATATTGCTTCTCACATTATGGGACCATTTGTGATTTTTGATTAGGTCGGGATGGCTTCTTAATGCTTGACACTAAAACCACAACTAATGTTGATTCATCATTTTTTCCTTTTATCACAGTTGAAAATGTATCTATCTAATCCATCACACATTTTGAGATGTAGTGATATCGAGATAAAAATTAATTTATCATTGACTGATAGTCCAGTCAGGATAATTGATTCATATATCAAGATACATTGTGGGAGGATGATACCATTTTTTCATGTGATATGGCATCAAAGTGCTGATAGTAATGAGACATGGGAATACGTAGCATTGACGAGACAATAACTGACTCATATTTTGGAATGTAATCTTCTAGATAGGCTTTGTTGGGGTAGAAATTTTTATGATGGGGTGGTTGTGACATCCTGTTACCATGAAAAGGTATGTTTTCCTCCTTTTCTAAGTTCCCTTTCAGTTGAAAATACTTTTATTTTATTTTTCTAGGTTTATTGCAGACCACAGAATTGGTAGATGTCATGTTCCTGAAGTATATGTCGTATATATGGTGCAGGTTGAATGTTCTGAGCTGGGAGATCATGTCATGAGCTAGTAAAAGTATTATAGATGAGGTACATATTGTGTAGGGGTTAAATAGAGTTTTTTATTAGATATGATGGGTTTCTCGTCATACTTATCTAGTGTGGACTACACGTCGTGAACCTTGGGTACATGTCATGATCGCGGCACACGCCTATATTTATATCACTTTTTTTTGTTTCTCTTGGCTCTATCTTCCAATCCCACAGGTATCTAGACAGAAGACTACCCTTAGTATTTTTTCAAAGACGCACCACCTTCCGAATCGAACCAAACATCATGATATAGTAATTCATTTTGGAGTGTGATTTTCGGGTAAGGGTTCTCCCTCATTCATTGAGATTCTCTCCTTCTATCCTCATGAGTTTTCAATAGATCATCGGGGGATTGATGGATCCATGTCTTTTGGTGTTGGATCTTTATACAAGGTAAAGTTTCGAGGTCTTATAAACCTTTTTTTCATTAAGTAGTGTTGTTGTGAGTGTCATTAACCAGGAAAGATGTAGTTGGTTCCATCCCAAATTACGAAATTTATTACAATCGTATTGCTTGATTTATTTCAATTGAATATTTAAATTCCAGTCCTCAAACGTTCTTTCAATTTCTTCAATAAAACCCAATTCTAGTGAGTTGGTAGTTTTGAAATGGATTTAGCACATGAATTTAGAAATCCCCCCAATTCTAGGGGATTGGGGTATGTATATAGAAAATTTACGGATTTAAACTATTGAATTTAAATTGATTATTTAATGGAAATGTTTTCAATTGAATTGTTGAATTTAATTTTGAAAATGAAGTGTGAAAATGATGAAATTTGTTCTGAATGAATTTCACTCTAGCTAATGGAATAAAATTTATTGATAAAAACCCAGTAGTTTTATCTTGTGAAAAAAATATTTTTTAATAAAACATGTTCTGATTTTAAATGGAATGAAATTAAAATTTTTGAAATGGACGAATGGTATTGATCATATTTCAAGGTGTCTTAAATTAGTCCATGCATCATCTAAGAGCTCAATCAAGCCATAGGTAGTTAGTGAGTTATTTGTATTCACTCTATGCTACAAAAACATTTTAAAACATACATCCAATGGGTCATATCACTGATGGGTTGGTCACATATATCCTATGGCCATTATCATAGGTACGTGCTTATACACAGTTTGTTGAGTTCTCATAGAGTGCGTGGAATCGTATACCTGGTTAACATTATCATACCATTCGGAATATGACCATGTTTATTTCATGTTTATTTATATTTTAGATATAAATGTATGTCAATTATTGTTTGAACTCCTTTAATTGAATAATAAATTTATAAAAATGGTTATATATAAATGTTTTACATATGAAATTGTTGAATACATTTTACATCTCTTGTAAATGAATTCATGTGCTTAAAAATAGTTTTAATTGAAAATGTATAATTTTTTTTTAAATATGATTTTTAATTTTCTATATTTTTTATTTTTAGAACTAAAATATAATTTTTGGATAGTCTATATTTCAAATATGATATGGAATATTTGGTGGTATCCTATTTGGGTGAGGCTCACAACTTACTTTTTCCTTCGAGTTTTTAGAGACTTTCTCATTATAGGCTCAAAAAAGGGGAATGGATTTCTTGTTCTTTGATCCAACTATTGAGATTTGGATGTGATGAGTAGTTCCAATAGGTAAATAGGGTTTGTATTCCTATTTTATTTAATTGGGTTTCATTAATTTGGATTTTATGCCTGGTTGTATTCTAGATCATTACACATTGTGGAGATTTCCGTTGATATTCATACTATCTTTTATCTTTTCCTTTTGCATTCATATGGTAGAAATCATTCCCACTTGTATATTTTATGATGGATGGTGCATGTTGTTGACTCATGGGGATCAAGAAAGCCCTTTGGGTTATGTGAGGACTAGATCAATTATCGAGTTTCTAGGGTACCCGAACTGGTTCGTTCGTATATGAACATGTCTTCTCTAAACATGGCACCAGTTCTCATATTCCCTGTACCAGTAAGGTGGTGCAGCTTCCATCCCATAAAAGAAAAATCTTTCCTTATAAAAAATATTCATTTAATTTGATTCCTTCTCCAACTTCAATATATGATGTCAATATATATTAATATCTATAATCATCCTTCAATATTATATCATCAATATCCTTCCATTAACTGGGATCCCTTTCAAATAGTTCAACACACATAACCATTATAAAAATAAATGAAAAGCACACAAATGAAATCATTATCCTCTTTAAATAGTGTTAGGGATCATTAAAAAATAATGAAGATAATAAATACAATATCCAACATTGTAAAGATAAAAAATGATTAAATAATAAATAAAATATAAATATTATAACATGTTAAATTTTATAAGAGGATTTTTATGAATTATAAAAAATTAAAATTTATCCCCTATGAAATATAGTAATTTCTAACAATATACTATAAATCATTCCCCCTCCTTATACTATCAAAACTAATTCTTGAATGTGTTTAGTGCAGATAAGGTTTAAATGAATAGATTAAAAACAAATCTATATTTATCCTCATTAATGATCCTTCTTGTGATACAAAACCAAATTTAAAAACATGAAAAATGAAAATGTTTTTTTAACGCCAATAATAATTATAAAAAAATTAAAATGATGCTATAGATAAAATTAAAATAACATTTTAAAAAATATGCTCAAGAGAGAGAGAAAATATTCTAATAATTTTTTTAAAAAAAAATAGTCAAAAAATATTTAGTAAAGTCTTTCCTCCTCAGAGAAAATTTAACAAATAACAATATTATCTCCAAGTCAAATAGTTCGTTATAAATATGATGTTCCATTGAAAAAATATAATAACAAAATAAAGTGAATATTTAGAGTCTAGAAAACACCAGTTAAATTTTTTACTTATAATGTCAGAAATTATAGAAAAAACTATCATAATAATTCATTTCATCATTGTGGTTTCGTAATGATTTTTTTATAAACCACATAAAATTCAACAAGAGTTTCAAATCAATTGTGAATAATTCAATAATCTAAAAGTCTATGAAAAATACAAGCATGATATCTCATTTTTGGACATTATATTCAAGAAATTGGGGTCTCATATCAATTCTCTTAGTGAGAGAATATTGGATAAGATTATATATATATATATATTAATTACACTACAATTTTCAATATTGAATGAAAAAAATGGAATTATAGGGGATTTAATTTCCTTTTAAGAAAAATAGAAGAAAAAATGTTTTAATGATTACAAAACCCTTTTAAAAAATTTATGATAAAAGTCGTGTGAATATTATAGATAATTAAAATTGAAATGAGTAAAATTAAATTGAAACCAGATAAATAATTTTTTATTATTATAAATGATAGAATAATATAAGAAAGAGTGAATATAATATTAAATTGTTTTTTGATAGTGAAAATGAAAATATTATACGTATTTTTATATGAAATTAGAAGTGTTTCCATATTAAAAAGTAAAATGGAGTTCATATAAAATAAAAAAGAGAACGAGTTTTTATAATTGAGTTATGATAAAATTTTGTAATGATCCCCTTCATCTCCTACCAAAATTTCTACCATGGTTATTGTCTTATTCTATTATCATTAACGATATCAAATATAAAAACACATAATTTTTTATTTTGTTATAGAATAAAACAAGAATATAATAGACCCATAATTTTTAATAGATATAGTTATTACCCTCATAGAGAATTAATCTCATTCCATTAATTTTTTTTATAAGAAACTCAGAACCCACACATTAAAAGGAAATTGTTTCTAAAATAGCGGAACAATGAAACAATGATAGTATTTCCAGAAAAAATATAATTTTTGAATGTTCCTTTTTATCATAAATTGGTTATAAGAAGAACTATGAAATAAAAATGGAGATCTAAAATGGATATGAAATGATTTATAAATGTAATTATTGTTAGATAATTGAGTGATATTTGGATAATGATATCAATATGATGATCATAGATCTTGGGTATAGTGAATCATTAAGATGGTATTTTTTCTATCCTGCCAAGGGATCTATTTATAGCAACTAAAGTCTTCAATAATATGTTTCAAACTGTCCATGGTCTAGGAATTCATAGGATAACAATTAAATTCATCATTAACCATAATAAATTTATATTTGACTAGACTATCTCATTACCAATGGATAGTTGGTAGCCTCCACCTGATACTCAATGGTCTTTCAGTTACTTTATAGATTATTATCATATACCACTCAATAGCTGGTGAGATTATACCAACTAGTGAGTGGGATATTTTTCCATGGGTGGCTCTTTTCATCCCCATTGGTAGGTTGGTATCTCTATCCTAATTATATAGTCAACATCCTATAGCAATTATACTTTTGTACACATTATATTATCTAATTAGGGGATCATATAGACCATTAATCTCAATTGTTTCTTCTAAACACTATATAATTACTTTTATTGGATCTCTATCTTCTGTCAATGATGTAAACATATGATAATATCAATCATTATCCCTCAATAATTTTTAATCAGTAATATTAAAATAATCAATATCCCTTTATTTTACTCATTAACTTCAGCACATGGAATCTTGAAAACAATAACATCCACCATCTTAAATGAAATCATTATAAACATTAAGGAGTTGTTCTCAAAATTAAATAATAATAATTGAGAATAAAAATTAATATATATTCTTCTTTTTTTAAATGGAATATTTATGATTAATAAGGAAAAGTTTTTATGTTAAACAATTTGAATTTATTCTCTACCAATTCTCTTTTGTGTTCCTCACCATAAATGTTCCTGTTTTGTATTATAGGTGATATATCCGCATATTAGGTATAGTGTTGTATGTATTTAACCTTTTCCCACAATCAAATTTTGGTTACATACGAAATAAATTTGTTTACCAATTCTTCCCCCTCCCTTAAGAAGAATTATAAATTTTATTCGAGATCCTTGTAGTTGAGTGGATTAAATCCAATAGAGACATACTGTGGGAAATTTTTTAAAAAATTCATATTCAAATATCATTATAACTAATATAAAAATGTTTTATTATTTATATATAATGTAATATAATGATCTATTATCCTTAATTTATCAATCTAGACCCACATTGTAGTCAAAACATATCGTGTGTATTTATTTAGGATATTTTATTAAAAATATGTAGATGATTGGTATATCCAACAATATAACATAAAAACAAGGTTTTCTAATTGAACATCATTTAATGAACACTAATTTTCCTTGGAATCTATAAACCCACCTTAAAACAGTGGTATTATATCCCCTTACTATCCCTTTACTTGTAAAATTGAGTAGAGTTTTCTTATTTGCTGATTAGGGACACATCACACTAATTAGGGGGATCACATTCTTGTTAATCAAAGCGTTCTCCACCATATCTTTTGATGGGACTAGTGAGATAGTTCAAATGAGGTTTTGTTTTTGTTCCTTGTATCTAGTCATAAATTTAGTAGTGAAAAGGACAATTTTTAAATAAAAATAGATGTTGGGATTCCTTACCATTAAAGTGATGAAACCTGGAAAAAAATAAGAATAGACTATAGTGAAGGATATGAAAATTTATTTTTAGAATTATATGTGTTGTAATGTTACAATTATCAAGATGGATGGTGTGTGGAATAGTGAAAATGAGCATGTAATAAATATTACCTCTTATACCTTATAAGAGGCTTCTATAAAATTTCATGGAAACATCAACACATTGGTGTAAAAATAAAATATAGCAATGATCTTGTGCATCGATTTCTCAATCTGTCTCATAATCATCTAGATTACTAAAGTAATAAGGATTTATTTCATAAAAATCATGATTTTATTTCATAATGGGAGCTATGTAATCTTGCAATGCAATCCTATCCACATTCAAGGAATATCGAATATTTTATGGAATATTTATAAGAGGCGATCTCATTTTTCTATTTTTTCAACTTGTAATCATCAATGAAATCTTGGTTTCTATATTTTCATTGTAGAAAAATTTAATAAAATTAAATTTTGTAAAATTTTATTATCTGAAATTTATTTTTCATAAGTCATTATTTATTTTTTGTCAATCATATTTTTTATATTCAATGATATACTTTATTTCCTTATGTGATTATACTTAATTTTAACTACTTAATACATTCAATTTGAATTGTTTTTTATTCATTAATTTTTTTTATTATATGGTATTATACATATTTTTTATTTGATTTTTCTTCTTTGTATATTTTCTTCTTTTTTGTTTTAAAAAAGTTATATTGTGTGAGAATTTTATAATATATGTTTTTCAAAAACAAAATATACAGTCATCCTGTTGTCCATGTAATATGATAGGGAATTCGAAATTTAATAAAACCTACCACAACATGATCATTTTATTTATTAAAATTTAAATGATGGACTAGATATTGTATTTCCTCTTACAAATAAAATATAAATTTTTTTATTGAAATGACATTGTATTATTTTTACAACAATATTTTTTTTATAATCATTGCAATAACTAAATCAACTTAAAATACCATTAATTCAATGACATATGTGAGTGTAATGATAAAAAAAAATTAGTAATGTCTAAAAAGAATGATATATTAATTTGTTATTTGGAAATGATCATATTAAAAATATATGATTATTTCTAATTTATGAACATATACATCTAATTTTTTTTATTATTAAAAAAATAAAAAATGTATTTTCATATAAAATTATAACATAATTTCTATATGATATTCTTAATTTTTTATTTAATATTTAAAATGATTCCAAATTTAATATAATTTTATAATAATTTCACAATATATTTTAAAAACTACTCCAAATATGATTTATCTTATAATAAGTGACCACATGAATAAATTTTCAATGTATTGATCCCTAATATTATATAGTTTTGTTCATCCACATGCAGTGCTAGAAATACATTCATTACGTGCTAGTATTGATGCCAAATAAAGAAACCCAAACATAATCCTTCATAATCACAATGTCGATAAAAAAATTCAGTCACTTACATAATGAATACTATTTTATAGTTTTATATGGTCAAGAAAAATTTTTAACTAAAATATATATATATATATATATATATATCACATTTGATGGAAAATGTTTTCAATATACACAAATTTTATGATTCTATATTATGATTTATATATCTTCCAACAAATTGAAGATAAATTATTTACTACGAAACTTATCATATGTAATTTTGTTAGAACTTGGGAAAATGGAAACATAAAATTTGTGATATTAAACCCTTAGTAATTTGTAGCATACATTATTATATACCCTAAAAATTTTATAAACAATACAATAGGAATAAATGAAAATAATATCATAGAAAATAAATAAATATATGATCATGAATTATTTGAAAGGAAAACATAAAAAAATAAATAGAAATCACAAACTGATTTCTTGGTAAAGTAATACATAGTGTTGTATATATTAAACTAACATCAATGCATCAGTCTAATATATCATAACTAATTTTTTATACATATACCAAATAGCTATAATTGTTTGGATCCATTTTATATGTAAATGATTCAATGTACTATTATGGACTCCTCTCGTCAACTATTTGGTCCAATTAATTAAATATATTAATTCAATGAATAAAAAACACCAAATTGACAAGCCTAAGTAATCATTGTTAATTTATGTTAAAAAATCATATAAAATGTCAATACATTCCACAATACTTAATCAACCATAGTTAGTAGTTAATACACATTCATATAGGACCGATGGTTATATGGATCATCCAAATCTATAAATGATTTTAAGTATATACTGGAAAATAAATAACATGAACAAAAGGAAAACAATTATTTAAAGGAGAGATAGGGAGTGATAGAGAACATATTAATGATGAAGTGACTGAAATCAGATTCAATACCTTTTAAAAATATTACGTATAAACCATTACTAAATTAGGTAAAATCAATAAAACACACAGAGAAAGATTCAAGTACAACATTGGATGATTTTTATATATTTAAATACGAAAATGGAATTTAAACATTAAAATAACTCTCATTAAACTATTGTAACATTGTGTCAAAAACAATGTTGAAATCTACTTCTGAAAAACATTTCATGTTTTTCCATAGGATAATATTAAAACATTCTATGTAAAATAATATACAATGATTGAATATTGAAAAATAAAAAATGATTAATTATGGGAATGTCGAGAAAATATTAAAATATTCATAAGTGAGATAAAATCCATTAAAAAAAGAAAATAATATCGATTTATGTTCGTATAAAATTAAAAATTTCAAAAAAAAAATTAAATGGGATATTTTTGGTATAATAATGTAATCTTATTGTGGATGATAAAAAACAAAAAATGTCTATAAAAGACATTAATTTCTAAAATAGCTATATTTCAAACATTTGTAAAGGTAGATAAATGGGACTTATATAGAATACATTAAAAATAATCCCTTTTAAACATCTAAATAATGTTTATAGATCATTTTAATTGAAAATTAAATGATATTAAAGTATAGATAAAAACAATTCTTGAATCATTATGAAGAATGTAAAAATGGGAGAGAAATATTCATCAGAAAAAATGATAAATAATGTTAAATTTTATTATAATAAATAATTTATTTTCTCTAGGTTCCAAAGAGTGGGGAATATAATTCATAACTAAAAATAATAAAAATAAATAGAGTAGAATAATGTAGATAGTGTTTTTGGGATAAATTTAATACAATTCACCCGAAAAAAAAATAATCTTTTCTGACCATTTTTTAAATTAAATCTTGAATTGTGTGGGTGTTATTTTTATGAATGAAGGACCAAATGATGGATTTCATAAAGATATGATACTTTATTGTGGATTGTAAAACTATATGGGTGATTAATTTACAACATTTATATAATATAGGAGAGTACATGTATTGGGATTTTAATTCCAATTACACGACTCAGGGAATCCCATAGGTAATGAAGGTCCCATGAAAATAATAACACTATTGAAGGTAGGGTCCTAGATCTGGATACATGTAAATTGGATTTAATGTGTAATCAAACAATTTAATATTAATTAAAGTATATCATTATATATTTTAAATGGTTCTACATGAATGTAATAAAATTATATCCTTAGGTATCATTCTCATTGAAAATGGAATAGGAGTTACCCACTATGATGTGAACCTTATAATTTAAATGATGATATTATGAAATACATTTCTATAGTCTTATAATATTTTATGATATTTACACAATTTTGTGACCATCATATATGAACACTCATAAATAAATAGACTTATATCTCGTGATGTTATCTCATATTAGTATCTATTAATTTAGATCACAAGAATAGAACCGCTAGTAGGAAATCAACATGCTTAAGTATTATTGGATATTCATATCTAAGTGCATGTGTAATGGTCTGCGAAAATTAATATTATAATTAAATCATTTTAGGGCTCACACATTTAGATATATTTCTATAAATAATGTTGAAATATTCCTTAGTATATTTGGGTATGTTATGTGATTCCAGAATAACATGTTATTAACATTGAAATTGTGGAAGTAAGTATCCCTATCATACACAAAGAAATTGATATCACGACACATTGTTTAAAAAAGATTATCATCTTAAATTTTAAGGACATCGTGAAAAAAATAACTTATTTTAGATAGTTAATGAAATATGTATTGATCATAATTGTTTATGACATGGGTGTGGAACCTCCAAGATGAGATTCCATGTAAAAATTGATTATATTTTATAATGGTCACTCATGTGTGGAAATCAAAATTGTGAAATTGACATCATTATATTTGGTTCCATGAAGAATTTCTATAAGTTTGTCTTGTAACTAATAAATCCCAAAAATGACAATAATAAATAATCATAGTGGGTCACATGATATTTTTTTTGTTCTAAATATAATTATATCTAAATTTAATTATTTTTATAAATAATATTATCAAGTATGAGGAGTAATTTTATTCTGGAATAACATATCACATAATGTAAATAAATATTTATGGAGAAGTTATGTATCAAATGATAAAAATATATAGTATTTATATATATAATGAATAAATCAGTAATTAAATATCTATTCTCATATATGAAAATTGTTGAGGAAGAAGAAGTGGATCAAGATTATATTTTGAGATATATTTCTAAAATATGGTACTACAACTTCGTGTTTATTAGTAAAAAATACCCATTCTGTCTTAGTAGAGGGTTACCCATTACCAATCCTATAGGCCCATGTCTATGTGGCCCATGAACATAGACCAAAGTCCCAATGTAGATTCATGAATGCATCATCTTGCTTGTGTCACTAGGTCCATTTCATGACCTCATTACTAAATTCTTACATCATGCATAAATAACTACTTTCTAGAATCATTTCGACATCACAACCAAAATCATGAACCCTAAAGGGAAGAGAATCAGATGGATAGTAGGTGCAACCAGAGTGAAGGTAGAAAGTTTCAGCACAAATTTCCATCAACGTCAGCTGATCCCTATGGATGATACTCAAAGAGGATTCAGAACAGTTCACCAAAAAATACTCATAATGGCATAGACCAAACGTCATCCAAAGTGAGTATAGGAACTCCCAAGGACTAGTTATCAGAGAACATTCTCAGAATAAGAACTCCTTATAAATTCAGCAACCAAGAAAAATGATAAACAGAAATGCATGATAGGATCCCTTCATATCAGGAACATAAAGAATATGATTCATCCTTAGATTGAGAATTGAATGCAGGTCCATTTGAAGCAAAACAGAATTCTTTTTCTGCATCTATCTTTGAGAATGTTCCATAAATCCAATGAAGACATTTTTTCTCTTTTAAAAAATGGAAATTAAAATTTCAGATATCATTCTGAAATGAATTAAAAGATGTCTATACAGCCACAATATAACTTCTCAGAGTGTGAAACGTCCAAAACCAGCAACCTCCAGAGAGACTAAATCATCCAATATGAAAAAAACTATTGAAAATCATATAGCCATCCATATGCAAAAAAAACAAACAGATTGAAGAGGAATTTAATAAAGCAAGATGTCAAGCCCATGGAATGTCTCCGAAATTAATGTTGGGGTTCTAGAAAAATAAAAACAGCAAGAATCCAGCAAGCATGAATCTCCAGGTGCAAGCTTTCCCATAAAATTCGATGCCGGACAAACCACAACCCTGGTTAGGAAACCACCAGGGCCTCAAGAAGTGTCTGAGTCAGAACATCCAGAATAATCTGGCAGGACTCAAGAGGGAGCCGTTGTGGAGGCAGCTCAAGGCCAGGACGTCTGGTCGCAAAAGGTCATGTGATGACAGTTCTTTCATAATTAACTTTGCCTCTATGTTATCTTGTTTTCTTGGGGATTGAAGTGATGAAACCATCCAAGTCCACGATGAATTTTTTACCCTTTCGATCATTCAGATGAAAATCATCCCCAAAATTGGGCTGGAGAGACTCATTTGTATGCCTGACTTTGTTAATCACATGACCCTGAATTATTGAGACTTCCTTCATGTTAGGGTGTGTGAGATCAATTTTTTTAGCTTCAAGATTTCCTAGCTACTTGGTGACAGCAATAACTTCATTAACAAAATCTGAAAGTTGATTTCTAGTTGCTTGAGAATTCAAACCTCCCTTATCACCTTCATCACATTCCTTGATAACACAATAAGATGGTTTTGCTATATCCTTAACCACTGGATTAGCTTCTTTTTTAACTAAATTCGAAGGTACAACAAGGATTTCGTGATTATATTTACACTTTTCGATCCAAAAAGGTTTAATGTTTTAGGATGGCCATTTTCATTTCCACAATTTCTTGAAGGCTGGACCAATCATTACTGCATTCATTTTGTTTTTAATAAATTCCTTTGGGGGGCATGAACTAGGAAATCAGTTCATGTCATCAACCAATTAAAAAAAGAACCTCGAATGGAATTTCTAGGATGCAAACACTGTTCTTTAAGATGATTTATTACGGGGTTTACCACTCAGGCACCACCCCAACTGTAATATGCCTAAGGATATATATATATATATATATTAATATACAATATGTAAAAATAAAATTTATTATGATACTAGTTAGTGAACTCCATGAGAAATAATTATATTTTTACTATTACTAGGGATGAGGTCATATGAGGTTTAATATATTATTTATGTTTTGTTGTTTAATTACATGATATTTTAACCGTATTCCAACCACTATGAATAGATGATTATTTATATTATGTAGAAATTTATTTAAATATATAATATTCTGGCATAAAAAATCTAGATCCATCTCTCAAAACATAACGATACACTAGAGATTATCATCCTCCATCATCTCAATAATGTGACTATATAAATAATTTTTCATTAATGGTGTAACCATTACAATGAACTAAAAGAAAAACACAAGATGACTGATCCATCATTCTAGAACTCATCGATATAATAGTATTGAATGTAGATCATATGATTAAATTTGGATCACTTCTGGAATCATTCTACACATGGACCCAACAAGTGTAATGAGGGATGCCTAAAAATTTCTTCTGATCATAAACAACATTATTGACGAAAGAATCGAAGAAATAGTAAACATTCTTCCAATATTTTAAAAAATGATAAATTTAACATCAAAAGGTCTTTATTGGTTCTGGTATATTTAATAGACAACATTTTTAGAAAATAAATCATTGGTCGTGATTATTATATCCTATTCAAATAGTGAATGATCCATTGAATCTGAAAATTATTGAGCCCTAACCAGCCCTGATAAGACATTCTTCTACACCTAGATCATACATGTTTTATCAAAAGGGTACAGGTTCAAATTTATAACCATTCATCTGATTTTTTATCAATACAGATTTAAAAGTTATATTTCATTTCATGTTTCATATGTTCTTAATCCAATGTTGATATGTCTGCTTCATTTTCATCATTTCAGTCTCATGTGACCATGATTGACTATCAATTAATGATGAATTCATTTGAAGAATAATTAACGAAGTGATAATTCATCTATATATATAACATATGGTTACACAAATTATAATATATTATATTATTCTTTGCACCAATTCTCATTTCACCAAGAAACATGTGTGGACTATGGGTCATCGTGTAATAAATTCTCATTTTCTTCATAAAATTAACTACATGTTTACTGTCTATGGTTGAATATGGTTTTATTGGACTACACCATGTGTATATTTCCTACAACCTCTTTTGTGAATGAATTTTGTTAAAAAAACATTTCCCCAGAACATGTTGCAAGATTATTACACCATGCTTATTTAATAAGAGTCATTTATAGTCAGGACTATGTGAAATAATAAATTAATTTAATGTTTTATTTGTACATGTAATTTACGAAATAAATTTTCATGATATCTACACATGGAGTCCCTATTCCTGTAGATTGGTTATACAGTGAAGCAACAAACTTGTTGTGTGGATAGCTTGCAAATGTTATGTACATTACTTAATTACATGAAAATATAGAATTTAAAAAATTACCATATTTAACCTCATCAAAATTATGTCTATGGGTCATTAAGTTGGTAGTAATCACTTATCATTGGTTTTTTTATTATATGAAAAGATTAATTAATTTTGTGTAATATAATAAAAAATGATTTTTGTATGGTTGAGGCATCCAAAATACTCAATGTGAATTTAATTGTATAGGTTATATAATTTTCATGTATTTCATGTTACATTATTTTGTTAGTAAACACCATGAAATTATCCAACATTTCATATAAACAATATGTCATATAAGTTCATTATATTCAATTAAAATCATACCGAGTTTTTCGGATAGGTATTGTTTATGTGTCATCTAAGTATAATGTTTTTTATTGTTTTATTCAATTTTAAATAATATTTAACTATTCATTTTTATATCCTAGTTGATAGAAATTTTAGGAAGATTTGATCCATTATGATAAAATATATTGTTTGATTAATATGATAATTAATCAAACTAATTATTAAACATTTTTTCTCAGTGAATAATGAATTGAAATAATTTCTAACACAATGTTTTTAAATTTATAGTTGTTCTATTTGTATAACGTATCAATAGTTTTAAGTATATATTTTTAAGTTTCAGTCTAATTTAATTTAATTTAATTAATTTCATGGGTTATTATTTTTTACTATTTAATTAAATATGATATATAATTTTACATCCCTCCATCTTTTATTTTATAGGACATTGATGTACAAGGTTTCATTCCATAACCCCCTTAAATAAATACTTGGGATCCCATAACCTATATGTGATTTGTAAAGCCAATTTAATAAAAGGAGTATCTATAAGGCACATGGATTTAGATCAATGATAAACGAAGGTGGTGGTGGATTAGAACTAAAGTGAGATGAAACTGACATAGGTGATACATAGGTGAACTTATGGATTAATACTACTTATGCCAAGATAGACACAATACATTTTACCCTAAGGTTAGTGGTTGGGTATTCCCCCTCTGAAAAGCAACCATTAATAAATATCATGATCAAATAATTTTGAATTTATTTTTAAAAAAATATAAAATATTTAGTATATAAATGTATGGGCACCACTATATATTTCAAAGGTTTTATATGAAATTCTGGAATTAAAATAAAAATGACTTTGTTTAAATATATTATCCGAACATTTTTAATTCTTAATGTAAAATCAAATCAATATCATCAGTACATTTAAAACATAAAAAAATAAAAAAAATATTAATAATAAAATATCCATCAGGTTAATAATAAGTTATCATGACTTTCATCATTGGAATTAAGATGAAACCTTAATAAATGTTTAAGTTAAACCTTTGTTGGAGGTACATTTAAATATATTGATGTTTAAACTACGATATTGGGTCAACAAAACTGAATATTTATTAGCATTGACAGACATCATTCAATCCAGTATAAATTTGGTGGAATGTATTGATGAAATATGAGACTGCATTTCTAGATTGAAAAGTCCACTCAAAAGTTCTAGGAGCTTCTAATTAGTGGTTGGCCAGTAATCCAACCAAAATATTATCATATAATCTCCATGGCCTCCATATGTATTGTAAAAAAAAGGTAATATTGAACCTTTACATTATATTTATAATGAAACATGACATTTATAGTCCAATGGTGTCGTGTATTTGAACTTTATAAAACAGTTTCAGCCATTATGTAATTAAAAATTATTAATACATCTTGAATGTTATATAATCATGTAAATTTCATATAATCATATATTATGTTTTATAATAATTTTAGGTTCATAAAAAATGTACCTCTGTTACATTTTGTATAGTGATTATCTCTTAATGTTTAGTAAATTTTAGAAATGGTTTCGATAGTTATGGGTTGTATTGTTCCATGAATGAATGTCATACAGGCTAGATTCCACAATTCCTGATCCACCTGAAAAGGATTTGCGTTATGGGTTGTTTTATATCCATGATTAATACATGACTGATTCAATCAATATTCAACGTTTAATTCTTTCATACATGTATGATTAAATGATAAAATCACAAAAATGCATAGATTCATATATAGTTTTCAATCATTTACATGGTCATTATCATGAGGGAAAAATATAGGAGTAGTTTGAGATAATTCAGGTTCTCTTTCCTAGAAAACATAGAGAAGGTGAACCAAAATGGCCTCACATATTCAAACTCATTAGAAACACTAACTGCCTATAGTATGCATGTTTTATGAATCCTGAATAACTGGAAACCAATATAATTGTTTAATCTATCTAATAAACCTTCACCATCATATTTTATAATTTTAATATGAAAAATATAAACATGTTTCTCCAAGATCATACCACTATACATCATCAAGTAAAAACAGATTTGAATTCAAAAAATACAACTATCATTATAGTAAATAAATGAAAATGAATGGTGTGGATATCTATCTCTAAAGATTATTATCTAATCCCGTCCATGAGGAGGATCAATAGGAAATTAATCTAATAGGATTAACCAATAGAATTAATATAGGGAAAAAATCATGTTCATCTGTTATCATGTGTAGTTTATCTATTTCTAAAGATGGAGTATTAGATACACCATGTGGTTCTCACTTATGTATTCATATACATGAACAATATAGATTTTGGAATATTTCCCTTATGTTAGTTATAATTACAACTACCATACATATCCATAAATTATATTGTATATTTTTGGAACTACAACCTCTTGTTACCATTGACAAATATAATGTTTTTAGCAAACTGTTATTATATTTATTTATTTACCATAATAAATTTTTCTATATACATACACGATAAATATGGATTTACATTCCATTTTTTATTAAATGGTTTATATTTTATAAATAAATCATTTCTTATAGTATGGAAGGTTGAAATACATGTCCTCATGTATTGTATTACATGAATGATGTAATGGAAATTGAAGATAAATAAGGTGACATGACTCAAACCATTCATAACCATTGAATCTTCATCTAGGTCATGTAAATGAAGATCATTTGACCAAATTTCATAAATATAGATATTTGGATTCATTTAAATTATAACTACTTGGTGTCTAGAATGGATGTTTTCAATGGAAAAAGTCTAATTTACTAATAATTAGAAATAGAGAATGGTCCAAATATATTCTCGAATTAGTTCACACTAATGTGTGTTGGCCATATCATGTTGAAATAAGTGTTGGGTAATAATACATCATAACATTTACTAATGATTTTAGAATATGTTGTTATGTCTACTTAATGAGGAATAAGTAATATTCCATTGATAGTTTCATGGAATATAAAATTGATGTTGAGAAAAAATAGTTTTAAACGTTGAAGAAACTCAAATTATATCGGCTTGGAGAATACAAGACTCGGTATTCATTGTTTATTAATTGTAGTATGTGATTCTACCCCAACTCACTCTTCCTAGTTCACTATAATGGAATGGTGCACTTGGAAGGAGAAACAACACCTTATTAGTCATGGTGAGATTAATGACGTGACGTGAAAGACATCCATTGTCATTTTGGGTAAATGCATTAAAAAATGAATCAATTTCTTAATTGAGAGTCCCTTAAAGTGAAATAAGGTATTACATATAATTTTTTCAGTGCATATTAACCTAAGTTGATGATTTTATTAGTATGGGGAGTAAACACATTTTAGGGATATTTTTAGAAAAATACTGACACCAATTGGCACTAATTCTATCAATATAAATACCCAAGGAAACAATATAACATAATCTATACAAACCCTCGAATAAGAAGGTTGTTGTTCCGAGAAGTACCACATTACATGATATGGATCCTCTCTATAGAAATGGTAGTTGGGTATAGATAAACATTTATGAAGTTGTTTATCAAGACACACCAAGAGTTGTCATAGGATAAAATTCCAAAAAATGACCATGGAAGAAAATGTTCTGGAGACACAGTAATATATATGAGAATGGGGGTATTTATAGAAGCATAATTAAATAGTTTTATTGTCACTTTCGATGGTGATTCATTATTAGTAGATAATAATGTTCTTAAAACCCACAGGGAATCTAAAAGTGGAATATAAGGCTCCAAATGGAAATACGCTAAGAATTCAAAAATGGATTCAATATACCCAAACTATGTCTTGATTTTCTGAGTTAATTTAGTGGATTTAAATACTCTTGTATGTAAATGGGTGTTCCAAAAGAAAAAGGACATGGAATGAAAATTCATTACATATAAGTCATGATAGGTTGTAAGATTACTCAATAACTTATGGTCATATGATATGATCAATCCTCTTCACTAGTTTCTATCCTATATGAAATATGAAATCAATTTTAAATAGAATCTTACAATGACTATGAGATTTGGCATATGGATGTAAATTATTTCTTCATTAATGGGAATATTTATGTGGGTATCTATATGAAAAAACATAAAGGTTTTGATACTCCAAAGTATTCCAATAAGGTACTAAACATACAAAGATCTATTTATGGACTAAGGAAATAATTAAGGTCATGTAACATTATGTTTGATGAATCCATAATGAAATTTTGTTTCATAAAGAATTAATGAGTGCCTTATATCAATATTTGGTTTTTTGGTAGCAAATTTATTATCATAATAGTTTATTCCCATGAAATAGAACTTGTCAAAAATGAAATACAAATATTATAAACATCCAAATCCTGGTCCATAAGAATATTCCCCATCAAAGATATTGTCAATGTAGAATGTTTTCATTGGATCAAGATCCGTCATGATAGATATGAGAGATGAATAAAACAATTTCAGGCTATATTTATATATATATTTAAAATATAATAATATATTTTATGTAGAACAATCCAAGAGGGGGATATTTTTTATTTCACATTGATTTCAACATTCCACGATGGTGTTTACACATAAACGAGAGGAAATATAGATGATAGTAAGGATTCCATATTCATAATCAAATGGTTCAGTATTGTATTTTATGTTTTTTAATATGATATATTTCATATAATCCTAAAGTATAGTTGGATGATATCAAAACGATTTAGTTAACCATCATTATATTTAGGTGAATACTATATTTATGTATTTGATGTGTATGAATGATATATTCTAATCCTATCGATGAGAAGGGGATATCTTCATTGGAGTTTATGTAGTTGATATTTTAAAAATCGATCAAGACTATCTGAAATCATTTTAATGATACACATTCATAATCAACGTATGTTTTAGTAGAGGTGATAGCTCAAATAAGGGAGTGGTTGTAGACTCTTATGTAAATGCGGAGAATATTGAGGATTCTGAGGTAAATAAAAAAGTAGTTCAGATAGGTAACATCATTCAATATCTTGATGTGATTTATATTATTAAAGACCATGTCACGCTATATCGTGAAAATGATGAATTGATGTATCGAATATAGTAGTCTAGGATACATTAGTGGAAGAATCACATACTTCATAAGTATAATATCTTGAGATATATTTCATAGAGGATTGATGTTTCAATGAGTACAGTCTCCATTGACAATAATGTGGATGACACCTTAAAAAATTTCTCATCTCAGTAGAAACATAATCATCATGTGTGATCTAGTGGACTGAAATTCATAAGAGGTTATATTTAATATTTGTGGTATTCTATTGGTGTTGTTTTCCTAGAACCAACTATGTTTAATTTGAATTTCCTGTATACCCAAAATTGTGAATATTAATTAAAATGTATTATTTCACATTATTCATAATTCATCATGACATTAATATAATAATGTCCTGTATTATTTCATGAAATTTAAAGGGAATTTTAGTTCCATTCTTAAATGAGAGACTTAAAATTCCATGAATATATTATTAAAATCTAATTCTCTTGTCGACTAAAAATATATGATGTTTCCCATATAATGTTGACTATCAAGTGAGAGTACTCGTAATCATATGAATGTTTATGTAATTTTCTTAGAACTTGGAAGTCTCCAATATGGGATATTATGATTACATTACTTTAATATGAATTACACATGTTTATGTGTCAATGGATATTCTTGTCTATGAGTATGTGTAATGGTCCTTAAAATTTATGAATATAAATAATTCATTTCATGACTCAAGTGGTCAGATTAATTTTTATATACCATGATTAAACATGTACATGGATAAGTTGGGTATGTGTGGTGGGTCACTAATTACATGTTATTAATCAATAAGCCAATAACGTATTATTCCATTCCTTATTTATAAAAGTTGTTATCTCAACCTGTTAATTGAAATAAATCCACCGCATTATTGCCTATGGACATGGTGTAATGTATAGTTTACTAAGGATAATTAGAGAAAGAAAAATAAAACATACAGGTTGAACACATGGATTTGAAATATTTGATAGATTATATCATGAAAAATGGATTATATTATATATAATGTTCTCATGTGTTGATATCAATGTCTTTATATTAACTTATTTATCTTTATTAACATAACCCATTGCTATACAATAATCTTTGACATTAGGAAAACCATCCTAATTCCAATTAGAAATAATTATAATGACTCACACACTAAGTGTGTATATTGATATCAATAAAGTAAAATTTTAATTTAATTATTAAAATATGTGTTATTCTCAATACCATGAAATACATTTTTACATGATTAAATGATTATGTAAATTAAATAAATAATTATTCACAAGGTAGTTTTCAAAGTACATAAAATTATAATATTTATTTATTGAATTAATATTATGAATTTGAATATTTAAAAAATATCAATGAAGATGAAATGTAATAAGTTCAAGTATAAAGATAAATATTTATATATTAGATGGATAAACAATATATATCATCACACCAATTAGTACAAATAATTAAATATAGTATTATTATTATTATATTGAATGGGGTAATATAATATTTAATATATTATTGAAGGTCTATTGAAAAATTGAAGAATTATTTAATCCTCATCCACCCTCTCTAAATTTATGACTATGTATATTTTATAGAGAATGATCAAAATAGAGAATTTTTATTCACAAAACAATCATGATCTCTCTCTCTCAAGGAAAAAAAACTCTCTATAGATTCACTTAATTACTCCACAATATCATGAAAATATGTCACAGATGATACTTCACACATAAATGAATTATAATAGTGATCAACATGAACGGTACTTTCAGATTGATTTATCGCGCTAGCACCTAGAAATCCATCATCATTGTTCATTGATCATACATGCAAGTGTGGGTCACCTCTAATGAGATTATAAACATGGATATTGGATGATAATGAATGGTATTCAAAAAATATTTTTTTGAATGAACCACATCAAAAAAGAATGATTCCAAGACATGGTATTATTTCTTCTAATATATTTTAATTATTTATAAATAAACAATGAAAATGTAATCTATTTGTTCCATGTTATTAATTTTAAATATTTATTTGAAAAAAATCATAGGTCATGTTGTTTACATCTTTCAGTATATGAAAATGAATCATTGAATCTGGAACCTTCAGAGTCCAGATTATCCATTATATTCACTTTTATTATTCCCATAACTATCATACACAACCGATTTATATAAAGGATGAACAGAATGATCCTTAATAACAACATGAGTATATTTATTTGGATAATATTCCTATGAAATTCATGGGACAAGAAACAATTGTATCATATTTTCATATGAATAGATCCCTATCAATCCCCTTAAATATAATGATTTCATAAAAGAATATACTCTGATAAAGATCCCTCTTACTCAAATATATAATTGTTTTCATTTTTATCTAATTTCCATGTATCCAAAAATCCAATGAATAAAAATTATAGAATAAATACTCCCTAAATCCTCTTCGTAAATATATATTAGAAGTTCAAATATATACTATTTTCCCCAAAATATAATAAGCTGATTAGAAAATAGATATCATTTTAAATTATTACTAGATGATGTTGTAGTTTTTAAAATCACTTATTGTCTCAATGAAAGAAATTTGGTGACGAATTTTTGGATCCAACACTTGTACCGGCACAACAAAAAACTAAACTAGGGTGGTGAAAGAAAACCTATCTGTTGAAAAACATCCAGTATTATAGGGGGTGTTGAGTAGGGGGAGTCTCAATCCTCTCAACTAGAGGTAAAAGAACAATCACTAGAGCCAGGTGATAGTGTTCCTATAAGAACCCCCATGTCACTATTGGGGTGAATTTGAAAATATATATCATTATTTTAAAAAATTAATTTTTCAATTTTTTATGAAAACTGTAGAGTTTTTTACTCAGTGAATGATTTTTCAATGGCCAACACAATGTTTGGAAAACAATATAGATGGAAATTTCAAGGAATGTTCCTTATATGCATGGTTTGGTAAATCGTGCAGTCTTTAATTTTTTGAATCTCATGGTTACCATAGTGCGGGTTCTATTTTAGTTCACAATTTTCATGAAAGTAATGGTTTTTATGTGATCCACATAGTTTATTTAGGAAAATTTGAGTTCTAGTGGAAATAGTTTGATCCCTTTTGTAGGTAAGTGACATAGAATCTGACATTTTCATGACATATAGAAACCATCTGAAAATCTTGTGATAGTTATCTTGTTTTTAGCAGTGCCATTTTTTATGGCCAGTCATCATTTTGGGGAACCATTTGGCCAAAACATGTGAGATTTATTTCTTATCCATTATGTTCATCATGGTTTGAATAATATTTGGTACATTATGCAAGATAACAGTGTGAGTTTCCAATATTGTATCCTTTTTGTAGTATCATGTCAAAATTAGGAAATACATGTTGTATTTACTTTTTTTATGGAATTAAATGAATGTTGAGACATGAATGAAAAATATAACACACAAACATCCCATTGTATTGAAACTATCAATATTTTCGACCAAAGATACCATTCACTTATTAAGTATTGGGTTCCGTATCCCAAATTTTGATCTGAATAGTTAGAGATTTCAAATTATATATTAGATACGGGAAATGTATCATGGTTAAGGTTTAGAATATCGTAGGTAGATTATTGAATATAAGTGGATGTTGGTATTTATTAGCACACATATGATAAAACATATAGGTGAGGAAGAATTTAACGTAATAGGGTTGGGGGAAAATATTCATAGAATTACAACTATTACAAAATTACATTCATAATGATGGGTGTGCTTTATGGAATAAAATCCATGAACATTACCTATATTTCACATTATCCACCATAAAAAATCTACTGGTAGAATTTCGGAGAGACGCCCTAATAATTGTTTATAAAGGAATTATTAAAATACTCTTTCACATAGATCTTAAAATAGGTCAAGTGATTATCATTACACTGAACAGTTTTATCTTATATCCTTCCATAATCCTATTTTTTCTTTTCAAATTGGGTTCCATGTAATCTTAAAATGAAAACTCATCCATACAGAAAAATATAAACAATTTTATAGAAAATATTTAATATGAGGTCTAATTTTCTCATTCATTCTTTACATAATCATTCATTATGTATTAGTTTCGACTTTTCTTTCCAACAACCACAAATAAAATTACAATTTATCATAATTAATAGGCCAAATTTAAATTTGTTGTAATATATTTAATTATTTTAATTTAGTCTTGGATTTTTAATCTTAATGTTAATTTATTGGTTTATATCATTGTTTTTTATTTGGATTATTTAGTACTTTGGCATCATGTTTTTTACTAAAAATATATTTCTTATACAACATTATAAAAAAAATAATTGATATTAAATAGTTTATTTTCTTATATACTAAAAACTGGTTTTCAAATTATTATAAATATTATTTCATTTATTCAAAAAATTATAATATACAATATTCTCATTGTTCATTTCATACTATAAGTAATTTTTAATTGATAAATTCCAACATAATATTATCAATTAATTTATGGAAATGTAGGTGATGAATTTCCTATTTCATTTCATATATCCTGTGAAATCTATAATTTTTTTCAAGTATCAATTTTTTATTTACAACTTCTCAGTTATTAGTCCAATTTTTAATAATCCAAATCAAGTTAATAATTATAAATTTACTTTAATTAATTTAAATATGCAGATGGAATTCTCGGAATAACATGCAATGAAATGAAACAATGATAGGTGAATTATTTATTTTTATATAATCATCAAATAATTAGATAGTTATTTCATATCTATAACCATATACGTGTGATTTCCCTACTCCACATATTTATAAAATAATGTGGACTTTGAAACAAAATTATATTCAATGTTTCTATATGATATTCCTAAATTCCATTTTATTCACACCATATTCTACAAGTTAAGATGTATAACACATATCAGGATTTAAATGTAAAAAATCACAATGTCATCACCAAAAAACACATATGTCATTAGTATAAAAATATTAATGTTTCCTTGACTCTAAAATCATGTCTCTTTTATCAGTGATAAAAAATCACATATAAAAGCAACCTTGATCAATAATAAAAATAACTGATGAAGTGTTCCATTAATCTTTATTTATTTTAACAAAAATAATTTTGTATTTTATTGACACTATTTATCATGCTAATAAATGATTCATGTTGTAGTCATTTGTTGCTGCATTTATAGCATTCTACTAAAAAAATTAAAACGAAATTATAACAAAATTTAAATTGAATTAATATTAAAATAAATTAAAACATAAAAATTTATATTGATTAGAAACATTTTAATAAACAAAAATTAAATTTAATTGTACATTTTAATTTCAAATACAAACACTTCAAAATAAAATTCAAATATTCTTTTATACGGATAAACCATTATTTTTATGTCTTTAGAACCCAAATAAAAAGAGATGCCTCATGAAACTTAATTCCTATCACAATAAAATATCACCAAAAATATTTTTTAATATGTAATTAAAAACAATATTATGTTTGTGATTCAACAATTATATAAATAATTCATAAACATTATACAATAATGCATTCAAAAAAATAAAAAAGAACATAATTAATGACAAATGATAGAACAAAACTAATATGTAAATCAAAAATCGTAAATAATATATATGGAAAATTATTATCTAGGAAATTTGACTATGTTTTTTATGTTTTTAGTGGCTAATATAAGTTTTAATGTAACATATAAATTATATATTAAAAACCCACACTTTAAGTCTTACTGACCACACTTTATTTATAATTATTTTTTGTTAATTATTATATTCCAAAATGATTTGTCGATAATTTTCATAATGTATTAAGAAACTCCAAGTACGTTTGATTTATTTTATAGTACGAATTGTCAATTTTACACTAAAATGAAATTTTTTAAATAGAAACAGACATTATTTGTCATATTGACCTCACCATATATCATATTTACTTTTTGTAAATTCCTACTCAAAAAATTATTGAGGGATTATTTTTAAAAAGTATCAATATAAACTGGTCATTCCTTATTGGTTTTGAGTATATGACTCTTTTTTGATCAAAATTATCAATTCTAAATTAGCACTTGTTCATTCAATCATATCATCACATAGTCTGTAAAATTTATGATAACTTAATTCTAACATGTCATAAATTATTCAAAAATAATAAACATAATATGATGAAACTATCAATGTTTTTTTGGATAAGATATTATTATGAGATGGTCCTTTTTAACAGAAAATGTAATTTTTAAATGGAAACACAAAATTTTGGTCAAACTATACACCTTTTGTTCAATATTGGATTTAGGTTGATTTGGATAGATCACAAATGAAAAATGATTCATTTTTGTAAATTATTATGAAAAGAAATGAGTTATGTCTTAGTTTTTATTGATGGAAACATTTTTTAATATAAAAATATCTTATATACAATGAAAGAATACACTTTCAATCAATCTTCCTCACAACATGTCATATTAATGAGAGGATTAATTTAATATATGTAGAATGACTTATGGTTAATTTTAGTAGATTATAAATATCATTTGACAATGTTTTCTTACGTTTATCTGAGTAAATCCCATTTCGAACAAAAATGTCATATTTAAAACTAAAATGGATATTTTGAGTCATATTGGATGCACCATGGTCTAAATTGAAATATTTTTTATTCTAATATTTCATTAATGTTTAAAATATCATTTTACTAATGTGTTAATAAATATAAGTTTGTTTTCTATCTGTTTTTATTGATTAATGCACGTTTTGAACTAATATGATTCTTTTCAATTGAAAACTCATAGTTTGAGGTATAACAGCTACACCATGTATCAAAGTGATGTTATATTGAAACATAAATAAAAAAATAACTTATTTTCTACTATAATATACTATCAAATTTATTATATTGTTTTTCCTTCATTTTCTTTTGAGTGACACATGTTTATAACAATCAAGTCACTTTAAAATAAAAAACATCACCCATTGAAAATACCTACCACATTGTGTATCATATTGATGTGTTGTTAATTCCTATATGTGAAAAATTATTTATGGATCATTTAACAAAAATATAAACAAAAAAAGTTTCATTTTATCGGTTTTGAGTATGTTCTATGCAACAACCCATATGATTCGATTGTTCATTATTTAATATTATTTAGGGTTTTCATGGGATGTATTTGTTTTAAAATCTTATTGGAATTTCGTTTTTAAATTTGGGTGTTTTTTTTGAGTGACATGGTTATAGAAATTTGTTATGGGAAACCATGTGTTTCTTGTGCGACAGTGATATAGACCTATATTATTTGGTTTTACTCAGTTGGTGAATGATTTGTAAAATATTAGGGCAAGACCAAAAAATAGTTAAACATGGTATATTGTATAGGGTACCCATGAATTGAAAGTACATAGTTAATGAAACCTAGAATCCTAACCAAGAAACATGATATTTTTAATAACATGAATTTATATATTTACTTATATTAAATTAAAAGGGTTGAACCCATCTACATCCCCTCCTCTAGTTCAATGGAATTACGGCACATGAAAGGAACTAAATTCTCTATATATTCTTCAATTTATAATCCTTATTGATATATTTCAAGAGAGTTACTCTCTGGTAATCCCTCTTTTGGTATCATTTCTCCTTAATTCTTTTCATTCATCCCATTTTCATGGTTTTGTTTTCTTTTTCACACCCAAAATCGTTGATTGGATGATGATACACTTTAGGGTCGGTTAAAATCCATGTTTCATGTATCTAGGACATAAAGATGGAATTTTTTTCTTGGTTGATAATCCTCCATCATAGGATAAATATTATAGAATAATAGGGAAATTGTCATAACACTATGAAGTGAGTATTTTTTATTTATTTTGTTTCTATAATTTATCATTGAATATTTGAATATTATCAATATTTTATTAAATTAAATTTCTATTTTAATGTATTATGGTTTAAATAATTGTACTTGGGAAACTGTTATTTTTATAACGGTGTTTTAGGGTTTTTAATTACTTTTTAAATATTTATTATGATTCCAAGCATTTTAGATAATTCTTAAGAGGCTTGTTTAATATGGTTTTTTATGACTAATGGAAATTAACACCATTTCGATCAAACAATTTGTTGGATGTGATTATTGTTGGATATTAATAGTTTATTAACTATATTTCAAATGGATTTATGATTATTTGATTCCAAATGAAGTGTTGAAGTTTATTTATAATGATCTTCAAACATAAGAAAATTTCCATGGGATTCAAGGAAAATTTTATAGTCTTTTTTAGAAATTGTAAGATGATTTTTCAATTTTTCAAAACCATAGTTAATCCCATTATTTTTTTTCAAATAATGAATTGGGAACCCTTGGGAGAATATATATATTTTTTTATATGTGTTAATCTTTATTATTTGATTTGAAAAGGGGATGCTTCTTTATATGATGTAAGAGTTAAGATGAAATTTATTGGAACCATATGGTTTTGATGAATTGATTTTTGTAGGAATATTGTTTTGTCACCTCTATTATACATTATTATGGTATCCTAGGGTAATTAATAGATGATCTAGTTGTATATTTCACTGTCATGGTGGAAACCACTACCTGTTTTACTTGGAGTGTAGTGCCCTCTTAGGGGTTATTTTGAATTTGTAAAATGAATGGGGGTTGAATGGTGTTGTACTGATTTCACTATGTGGAAAATAGATAGAGTTTTTACAATGAAATTTGTATAGTGTTTTTATAAATAGTTCACAATGTGTTTCCAATGAATCATAAATTCTTTTTTAGGATGACCTAGGGGATCCTAATATGTAGTATTTTTTTTTCTATTCACTGACTATTATTTTCTTCATAGAGGAATCGATCTGGTTTTTTGTTATATCTGGTAATATAGATTTTGCTTTTGTGTTAGTGTTTTAGATTTTCGAGTAATTGTTTTGGTGACATTCATATTTAAATATAAAATGATTTGATAATACTATTTTAAAAGTGAAATTTCATAGTTTTTCATAACAAGGTGGTTTGAGAAATATTTTGGAAATAATAAATAGGATCGGGATTGTTTTCGGGGTACTTAAAAAAACAACTTTCAAAGTTTTAGAAATACTTTATGTTAATATAGAACAAGATATTCAATTAATTTTTTGTAAAAGGGGGGACTTATTTATATGAATAATAAAGGAATGAGTTTTAGGTTTTCCTATATTCCGTGAAAAAATATATATTTAAAAATTATGGTTTAAAAATACATTAATGAAATGAATTTTTAAAAGGAGATGAAAAAATAATTTCTTGAAATCCTTCTAGGTGACTTTTTTATCAAACCATGAACACACCATTAATTGTATGTAATTGTTATGATTTCTATCTAGTTCCTAGGATGCATCTATGAAAGATTTATTATTATTTTAGACGATTGATTTACAATATTGGGGATGTTCAATGACCATAGCTCTTAAGGTGATGGACGTATTAGATTGTTTTTTTTCTTTTGTATTTACTATCGGATATTCTTGTATCATCTATGTAGTCATTTTCCCTAAAATTTATTTTATATCTTATCATTTCATCAAAATTCTAAATCTTCTTTTTTGATATAATACATTAGTTGTTTTACTTTAGTTACTATGACCAATTATTATATTTATACTTGTTCCAGTTCATTTGATAGTGTAGATGTTATTGGTTTCAAAATGTCATACTAAATCAGAAAGTGAAATTTTAAATATTTTTTTCTAAACATATATTCTAAAACCATTCCCATTGTTATATTACCGATACCCATAAACTAATTTCAAGCTGGTGGGGATCAAGAACGTTCTTCTAGACATATAGGGATCTGGGTTAGATAACATGTATGGTTATCAAGATCCAGTTAATTTAAAAAATTGTTTTAGGTATTAGTATTTTTCTAGTCCTAGGTTTTGGAAAATAAATATTGATGTTTGGTATGTTACTCAGTATGGTTATATGTTCATAAACATACAATATGTAAGTTTGCGGAGAGTGTCCTGGTGACTTTCTTATTTTATGACTTGAGTTACCAATGGGATTTCAGTTCTAAATATTTTATTTGGGGATGATTCTTAGTTATATTTATGTTTATTTATTTATTATGATTTTCATTATATCCACATTGAGTATATTTTTTATTTAGAGCTTCAATTTGAGATTTCAGGAAAATGGGATGTTCACAATAGTTGTACAAACAGATCCCATATTATATGAAACCATGGAAAATCCATGTCAATGGTTTTATAACTAATTATAGTGGCTATTTGATGACTATTTCACCGTTATCCAACCCATGTGTACATTCCATGCATAAATCTCCACTCACAACTGAAAAAAGAATATATCCCCATTGAATTATATCAGTAGTTCATGAAAACAAATTGTATTAGTCCCCATATAAAAATTTATTTCTAAATCAATTGGTAAATCTTGTTTCTGATTTGCCTATAACAACGCTTTTATAAACTCAATTGTATATAGGTAGGCTATAAAAATATGTTTTTAAATCATTGGTAAATAATACTTATTATAAACCATTCTAACAATCATCGACTTTCTCTTCTTCATTTTGTACTACCCTTCAATAAATTATCAATTTCAACACATTCAATTACCAAACTGGTTTGGATTCAACATTTATTTTTGTTTGATCTATCATTTTTATTAATATTCTTAACATAAATCATCAAGCATTCTAAATTTTTTTCTCTACATTCGATATAGTATACCTTTGTTTCTATATTTAATTCCCTGGAATATGTGTGACAAAAATATAATTTTTATTACCATGTGACTGGATATAAATCAATATAAATGTTTAAAATCATTGTCTATATTAGCTATTAATACGAATCTTCAGTGATTTTATTTGAATGGTATGAGTTATAGATAATTTAATTTCATAAAATTGGCCTAAATGCAGTTAAACATAAATATGGTATTTCATTATTTCAAGATACAATATTTTATAGTTATTTTATTCATGCACTATAGAATTATATATAAAACAATCTGTTTTTATGTTTCCTTTTCTTCTTATAAGTTTTTAAAACATCAAAGTGATCATGATTTTAAGTACTGTTTTACAATTTATGGTGTTTTATAGTCATAGGTAATTATTTATTACACTTTATAAATCCACATTATTTAAATTTATTATATTAGATTATTAGTTAAGTTTAAAATAAGATTAAATTGAATTAAAATTAATTATTCACATAACATAACTGAACTCCCATGTTTTAAATGTATCTAAATTTTTTTATGTTGTATTATGTATTATTATTACTCAATGTCAAAATGGATTTAAATAATTTGGTTATATATATATGAATGATAAATATAATGATTGAATTTACAATAATTGAATTTTTTCCTACTGAAAGTTATTTTTTCATTATTACCTATGATTTTTTTATTATGATATATTCATGTAGATTAAATATTTTATTTATGCATATGAGTGAAGAGAGAAAAAATAGATTTAACTTCAATATTATTTTAATGTTTTTCAATGTCATTGAAATAAACTGAAAAGTAACATTTTCAAAAATATATTTTTAATTTGAATTTATTCATATTTCATTTATTTAAAGACATAAAATATAATGTGGTTATATTTTTTTAAAATAATGGAAAAAATTTTGTTTAGTGATACTAATTATTTCTAAAATGATTTTTTATAAATTTATATTGTTTTTTGGATTTTTTAATATTCAATGATTCATATAGAGGTCTTGTATGCTTCATATGTTTTAATTTGTATGGATGACCATTGATAAATAGGAAATAAGTTTTCTAATATTAATTAAATTTGGATTTCAAAGAAAATATTTTTATATTATCATAATAGAGTGAAAAGATAATCACAAAATTTATATGATATAAATGAGTAGATTTGACTAAAAAATTTATAATATGACTAATTTTAATTTATTCATTATCATGAGAAAAAAATCTATTCTAATGTATAAAGATAATTATGAGAGTTCACATGATTCATACAGTGAAAGTGTTAAGGTTTAGGGAGTGGAAAAATGAAGGATACTTCTATGACTCAAATATATCAGCAACACGGTAAAATAAAAAAGATAAAATTTATCATATAAATATTTCATAAGAAATCATAATATCAAATTTTTAATACTACCATTGATTGTATTATTACTGTTTCAAAGTAATTTCATCCTTTTGAAGAATATATTCTGATGATGCATTATATGGAATGAAATTTTAAATGTCCAAAAAATGATTTTTAGTAAATAAAACTTATGCTTGCTAGAGTAATTACTATTTATTATTGGAGAAAATCACTTTCCTAAATTATTGTATAAACTATTACACATCTTCATAAAATCCAAATGTTACTGGAACAATATCATGTGTTCCCTTCAATGTAATGTCAAACATTCCAATGATATTCATGATCCAAAATTTGTTAATGTATTATAAAATCTCCGTAAATATAAAATTGAAATACATGTAGATAAATAAGGATAATGATATGCTAGTCCATCCTCAATATAGATTAGGATGGAAGACATTTGATACTTGATATACTGATGTTTTATTTTATGTTCATATTGTGAATTTGGGTCTATCATGTGTTGGTTTTAATCAATTTAGTCAGATACATACCTTGAACAACCTATTAGTAGTTTTAAGACAAATTTAAGAAATTTATCCATATATGAGTATGAAAAAACCATTCAATTTCTATAGTATACTCATATATGTACCATTGTATCCTTTAATTGATATTAATGCAAACATTTATCCTTCAATAAAAGAGGTTAATTAACTTTAGAATGTGTGTGTAATCATATGGTGAATATTCCATAGAAAACATTCGTATGTGTGTCATACATATGTCAACGATAAAGGATTTCTCTACTAATGAAATTATCTACAGTAAGAGCATGATGGGAAAATATCCATGTAATAATTTTATAATGAATTAGATGTATAGAAGTAAATCATGTCATCTTAATTTTATTTTAAATCATCTTAAACAGTTATTTTCAAATGTATTATCCATATTAAAATAGTCATAAAAGGATTTAAAACACCACTAGAACGAGAAAGACACTGTAAACATTTTCTTTAACCAAATTAAATATTGATTTCTAAGATGTTATTTTATCATATAATAAAGATATGGTGAAATTTAGAAATTAAATAGATTATTTCACTCAATAAAACAGAAATTATAGTAATTATTATATCTTATTTGAGATGCATTATTGGCCATCCAATTTATTTTTCAATTTTGTATATCTAATTAAAATTGAATATATATATATATATATATAATGTTTCATTCCATTATTATAAAATTCAATGGTAATAAAAAATATTATATATAAACTCTGTTATACATGGTGAATTATGGTATTAAAATAGTACTATATATTTTTTGTATCAATTAAATTAAATGTGATGTTTTCTATGTGTCAGATGTGATAACACCTTATGAAAAAAAATCTATTTATAGATTTTATAGATTCTATAATTGTTTCTCATTTCTGATAATGTAATACTTCAAAAAAATAAAATATAAGAATTTTGACGTTCTATTTTATAACAACGCACGCTTATCATATCATTATACAAGAGTTGATTCCAAATAACATCTATCATTTACTTTCAAATAATTTATGGGAGGAAGTTATACAAATGTTCCATTTTTAAAGAGATATTTCTAATAAAACAATTTCTATATCATTATTGAAAAAAATAAGGAATTGACACACCTAAAGTTGTGTGAGATAGGGAAAATGATTCCTCCACCATTTTTCACATGAACATAACATTTAAATTTCCATATTTCCACTGATATACTTCTTTGGGGACCTATTGAATTATATAATCATATCCAAATGAAATAAATATATAAAAATTGAAATATTTTATATCTAATACGAATCATCATTAAGGATCCATTATAAATTTTCTACTTTCTCAATAATGTATTGATTTCAAGTTAATATATTTATCGGATGTGACCATGAGATGTAATGATCTAATAATAAATGAATACCAGAGTTGTGAGACAATTGATCCCAGTTTTCCAATGCTTCAATAAATATTTGGAATTCATGGATCATATTCATTAAATACTATAATAATTGATGAGGGGGATATGGAACAACATAAAATCTTATTTAAATAATATAATTTTGATGACTATGTCAATTTTTTAAAATAAAAATGTATATATTATCATACCCCATGTAGTTTTATATATGTGTTAAACATTTTCTATTTTTATATCAAGGTATTATCGAAATTTATAAATAGAAATGATCAATAATATTTTTGAGAAGGGGGGAGACATTGAATAGAATGAGTATATGTCTTGGGTGAAATTTAAGGAATATGTTTATAAAATTAAAGAAAATAAATATTAATTTAATTTTAATATTAATTTAAATTTCATACATCGTGATTTCTTTCGTCTTTTTTTATCAATAAATAAGTTCATTTTATACTAGTATTAATTATGTTATTCATGATTGTAAATTAGTGTTGATCAATTGAAAACATTTATTATCACTGATCAAGAAGTGAACATGAGGACACAACATAACGATGTCATGGTAACAACAACAATAAACATTAATGCTAGTGCATTAGATTGTATGCCGCATTTTGAAAATTCAACTCATTTTAGATAAGTTGAGAAAATAGTAATATTAGATTATTACACCCTTTGATGAGCTAATATAATCAAATTGATGTTGTTTGATTTAATGATGTTCCGGAGATCATTTATTAATGACTACGGATTTAGTGTTACTGACATGTCTTTAATCCTTTGAAACTTTTATCCATATGTTTTGGCATGATTGTAGAAACACGTTTTTATATGAAAGATCATTCAGGAATATATTTTTGTGTCACTAATAATGTAATTCCAAGTAATATTTTTTATGATGGTGGGTTTGAGATTGATACCATCTCTACCCACATTATCTTTTTTTAATTTATTTTATATGATGACTCAAATATTCAGATTATCATAGTTTGTAGTGAATGTTTTTTTGTGTTGGGTAATATAAAGAATCACATATATGTGTTCTAATTTATCCTAGTTTTTTTTGACTTCCTTCTTTTTGGTTAGTAATAATTAAATTCACTATTTTTTGGTTTTATTTTTTTTCCAACATGAAATTCATATGCATTTTCAATAACAAATTTTTAATGTTTTTTTCAATTTTCTTTTCCTAATATTGACTTCCATTTTTTTGGATAAATAAACAAAAGAAAGAGTAACATAAATACATTAGGAAATAATTGATATTAACAAATCCAAAATTATTATAATTATAATGAAAAAACATAAAAAATAAAAAAAAAATGAATATATCAAAAATTAATCAAATGATCAATGTGAACTGATTTATATAAAAAAAATTGAAATAAATTACCATCCAAAAATTAAAAAAATGATAAAAACAATGAAAAACTAAGCATATGATACAATTAACAAGTAACCTAACTGAATGATAAATCAAATGAGATTACAAAAATATGAACCAAATAAAATTACACAAAAAATAATTATGACGTAATTTAATAATCAAAATTAACCAAATGACATAAAATAAAATTATTTTTATTGAATTGAAAATAGAATAAGTATACCCTATCAAACCGATGATAATATAAAAATTAGAATGGGATTATTTTTATTAAATTTATCTTATGTTTTGATATTTTATACACTAAATATGATATGATTATGTTATTTCATTGCATATCCTTTATTTTCATTAATAATTTTAAAAACATAATTATGTATTATCACCACTTCATTAGTGCAGGGATTATACATTAGTTTCAAATTTTTAATTAAATTCATATTTATTTTAACATATTGATATTGTAAAAAAAATTGAATATATAAGAAGCAATGTAACATTTGAAAATAATCATTGTCTTAGAGAGTTTTTAATTCCACCACTTGTTAAATTTGTGAGATTACTATTTCAAATATATATTTCAATAACTTATAATGGCTTATCATTAATCATTATTAAAACATTAATCGAAAAGAATCATCTTGCAATGAAAATCTTGATGATTTTATGGGAGTAGTACTAAAGCTACTTTAATCACTCTACATACATGATTACACCCAGTCTCTTCATTAGATATACTATGTAGCACCATTTTGTGTCCCCCATTTCACTTAGAGGAAGAAAGGATTTTCAGATCACCTATTCTTTGCTAAAATTTAAATTCATTCATCCACATATATCATTTCCATATCTAATGAAATCTCCCATTAACAATCAATATTTTTCATATCTGTAGAATATTATGCCAAATCCATTTCCTACTACTTCTTTCTGACCAGTATTTTATATCCATGCTCTATTTACTTCTTCTTTATCTCATTATGAACATCATAATCACAATAATTATCATGATAAGACATTGGACTCTATTTGTACTAAAAAATTCAATGGTACATGAAAACATAGGGTTCCATCAATTCTAACTAATCATACTGGATTTGGAATATATATAGAACCATTGTAAATTTTATAAATTTTGTCTTAAAACCCCCACTTGTTGTCCATACCTTAATTATTATCGGGTCATTTACCGAGAGTCCAAATTTTGTTCATTAGATGATTGTTCAACTCAACTTCCATAAATTTTATCCAATTCATATTATTAATATAATCATCAAGGGTTTGTGGTTCTAGTTGTGTGAGAAGATCATAATGTTCTACTTCATTTAAGACTGAACATTTAGTATCTATATCAGAATGTATTTTAAAAGGGGATGGTGTTTTGATTGAACACATTCATTTGGTAAAGTAAGATATTTCATTCCTTGTTTATCTTTGATTTCCTTTGAATATTGAGGATTAGATAATGTCAAACTCGGTTGATCAAAATCGTTATCAATATGAGAATTATGTTTAGAATTTTATCAAAACAAATATATGTTAATGGAGTCTACTAATTTCTGGAGAAGATTTTTTTAGCATCTAATAAAAGTTATCAAAAGTTGCCTAAATGATTTAAACACTGATCTAAGGATCTCCATGTAAAAAATATAAACTGTGTTGTAAATACGAAATATGAATAATAGTATACATTTTGTGTACATTACACCCGATTGACACTATAACCATTTATCTTTATATTTTTAGTTTGATAAGGATTCCCAAATGGAAAACATAAGAATATCAACATTGTAGGTAACCACAAGGTAATATTATTCAACTATTGTTTTTATGGGATTAACCTTTTCTTCATGGTATTCTAGTACCTTGTATTAAAAGGAGAAAGATAAAATGGGACATCACGATCGATGTATTTTCATCCATGATAACATGTAAAACACACAACCAATGCCTTCATTGAGAAATGGATTATATAGGTAATCAATGAGGCTCCACGATTATCCTATAATTTATTCACACATTGAAATTCATAAATAAATTAAATGGATGGATTAGGAAATATATTAATTTACACCCTTCAAATTACAGCTCTTGTAATACACTAATAATTTATAGCTTAGTTGGAGAATTCATTGAGTGTCCACCACAACTAAAATAATATACCACGTACATGAAAATCATTATTTGAATTCATGTCTATCAACATCCCATAAATATATAAAATATAAAATTTTATTTTTGGTATATCTCATTTAGTCTCCAACAATCTCTAATGCATCATAACATTATTTCAATTTCAGCATATTTTTTATATAAAATAAATTCCAAACACCTATCCAAAAAACTATTTGATTAACTCTAAAACGGAATTATATTATCTCTTTGACACAAACACAATCCCTATTAATTCAACATAATGGTATAACCAAATGGACCATTATTGAATCGAGAAAAATATTAATATTTGAGTCCATATATGTTAGAAAATGTGGGCTCTAGAAAAGCATCAATCCTACTTAAGCTATAACAGGATTTTGAGTGTTCTTTATCAAACACATATATATCTATACCTATGTCCATGTTCTTATATCATATATAGTAATTTTCATAATAAATTTCCTTTATCTTAAACATCATGTCACCATGGGACATAAAGCATGGAAATCCCATGAATCCAAATCATTTATTATTGATTATCTGAGTGTGGACTATTTTTATCAATGAGTATATCAGATGTGATTAATACTTATGTATAATCACATATCATGGACCTTATTGAAATAAATAAATTTAATATCTATTCTTGGATAAGCACTTCCAGAGTATTTCCAAGTCAAGGTTCATGATGTCATATATGCCATATAAGATAAAAAATCTACTCTTGGTTATGCTCCAACCAATTACATGATCATCAACCCATCCAACGACCCTCGTATTAGATTTTTTTGAAGAATGATATATTTTTTGAAAGTAAAATTCGCATTTATAGAATAAAAACATTACTAAAAAATTATAAATGAAGATCATTTTCAATAATCATTATGCCAAAAGAGAAAGGGTCTTCTTGAAAGTTATTGCACCAAATAATATATGGAGAAGTGAAGCCTTTATTAACAATACCAACACACAAATAATTTGTGTCATGATATGTATGATGGATGATATAATTCAGGGATTAAAACCCCTCCCTGAATTTTATCCATCTTGCAATCAAGTTAAAAAATGAATGAATGATGTCATTCTTGATCCCTAGAAAAACGATGGTTGAATCACACACAAGACAAATGATAGAATAACCTCACTACATTAATAATAACAATACATTCATAATAACATTCAATTAATCATTAATAGAGGTAGTAAAACTAAATTGTCCATCAATTCATCCCATTTCTTCACCCCTAGGATTTCAAAAAACTGGACCATAAACAGACATACCTTGTTTTCCTCTTGATCCACAATTCTTGTTTCATTTGATCCATCCATGGAATGGGGAAATATAAAAGATATACATTGTCCTAGAATTAGGATGGTAAATACCTATAATTTCAAAATGATTAAGAATAGATAAATCATGTATAGGGTTGTCCCAAAAACCATTTTTTAATTATTCGCATATTTCATAGTAGAAAACTTATGTTCCAACATCAACTGAACAGTAAAATAAAACCCTTATTACTAATTTTATTTTAACTATTACATATTGAAGTAATGAGCTCTAAATTGGAAACTATAAATATCTTTTTCACCTGCTGTGAAAATGGAAAAGAGATTCATGTAATCAGATGATCATGGATTCTTACTCTATGAGTAATTTTGATTTAAAAAACTCCTCTATTACAGTCCATAATACAGAAGTAGTTGCACATCCAAAGAAAATATTATTAATTTCATAACCATGTTTATAGAATATTTCACATCAAGAAAAATAGTAATACAATCACCCAACATAAAATCAAATGTGGGTAGTTTTTAGTACATATGTCACTAGAAAAAAGAGAATCTATTAGGTAGAATGAAACTTATACTCCAAGCCTTATCTCAATTGTTTATTTTTCCATTAACATCCTCATGTTAAATTTTTTTTTATCAAATTCTCCAATTTGAGTAACGTTTCCAACAAAGAGCATCCTCACATTTCAGGAATAGAAAATTTGAAACCAGCTCTTTGATCTCAAAATGTAGCACATCCTGGGAATTTTTCGATTACACTTTTATTAACATATTGGTATTAAATGATGCTTCATTATAGTTAGTATAGTTTATAAGAACTATTATTTTCCAATTATGTACCAATAATTTGAGGAATATTTTATTCATTCTAATCAATGTGAATTAAAAATGATAGGGCAGAAGGAATTCTTAAAAACATGAGAAATAGAAAATTTAATGTAATTATAATTCCCAATATTGATTTTGTTAAAAAATATGGATATTGAAAACTCAAGAGATTTAAAATTCCCATTAATATGTATCCACAAAAAATTAGTCTGCAAAGCATCATTGAATTTAATGTGTTTTTTATTTCCAGGTCATATTATATTAATTGGATGTTAGAATTAATTCTATGAAACTGTCGATTTTTTATTTGAAGAGTGATTATGTTCTAGATATGAAAAATTATGGAGTTATTAGTACTCTCGATAAGATCCACTAGACATTTTTAAACAATAACACATAAAAAATAACTTTTGGAAATTCACATCTTTGGTAAGGATAACCCTCCCAGCCATCAAGAGTGTCTTACCCTTCGAGGAAGCTTGTTGATTATTAACCTGCCTAACAATATGGAAAAAAATTATGGCAAGTGGTTTCCCTCAAAACATAGAGACACCAAGATATATGAATCTAAGCACACCCTATCTTATACTTAACTCTCAAATGCTGTCAATTATCTAGGAAGAGGTAATTTTATCCCCAATTTATAAAAATATGTATCCCTTCTAATATCCTACCATGAAACATTGTCATAATGAAGGGGAGAAACTTTGATGTTCTTGGAGTTTTGTTTTTAAAATTGGGTGAAACAAATTATTTAATTTTCATAAAATAAGTGTGTATGTGCATTATGTTTTATAGTAGCTCTAATTGACATTTTTTACTTCTAGCCATATTTAGAGTGTGCCTACATAATTAATCATCCTCAATAGAGAAAATGATGGCTTAAAGAAGATTACCTTACCTAACACCACTAGTACATTTAATATATCCCTTTGACATCCACTGATATGAATCGAGATGTGTTTTGATCCCATGAACATGAAAAAATAATTAATGAAGATGTAATTAAATCCAAAATTACATAAAAATTTATAGATGAAACCCCAATATAATGTATCAGTGGCAATTTTAGCATCCATATTAGTAGTAATGTTTCCTCCAATGATGGGTTTCCCGAGATAGTTGATGCGTTTAGATGTGGTAATAATGAAATCAAGAATAGTTCTCCTTTTGATGAATCCAAAATGATTCAGAGACAAAATTATATTGGAAATACAAGATACTATATTTCCATAAAATTTACCAATTATTTTTAAAATTTATCAAAAAGATCCACGAGTCATAAAAAGTAAATTTCATTAGAATTGTACACTTTATAAATGATTTATAAAAATAGATCGTTAATTACATTCCATAACTACTCGACTTTGGAAAAACTGACTAACAAACCTACAAATATCACAATGAATAATCTCTAATAAATATTGAAAAAATTAGTTAGTGAATCCATCTAGGATAGGAGAACCACCGTGGCTTAATAAAAAGATGTAATGCTTAATCTCAAAATCAAGTGGAAGAGAAATAATGTTAAAAGTATCCTCATGTGTGAAAATTCAAGTAATAATATCTTCAATAAGATCAATCTAAGAAAAAGGACCCAAAAAATTAATCTATAAGAAAACAACATGAGCATAAAATTCTTCTATTTTATCAATTAGAACACCATTATCATTGATAATTTCCAATGTTCTATTAATAATTCTGATTATTTGAAGAGAGTTAACGATTTTTGTATTCTGGTCACCTTCCTTGAGGAACATGACTTCAATATCATCTCTCTGAATCCATTCATTGATATTTATTTGATTATTAATATAATAAATAACTTTGATATCCTACTCGAGACACATGGAAAAACCATCACAATTATCACTATTTTGTGTAATATAAATCATGGAACATTATATTTAATATTATCCTCCGGAAAAATAAAATTCACTTCGATACATATTTTTAATCTTTTTTATGTAATTTGAGTTTAAGAACGCCATATAATGTTTCATTCTTGTAATTCAAATAATTCCATGGTTCTTGAAACATTTTGTTCATTCAGAATGAAATGTACTTGAATTTTACATCTAAATGGGAATGATGGTTTTTCTTATATTGTGATAAGATTTATCAATATAGGATGATGATGTATGGTTATTCTAACCAGCAAACCTAGACAGAAGCGATGCTTCTGACTATTTATTAATAATTGAAAACCGTAAAGAGGAGACGGGCAGGGTCAAACAAAGGGACTTTCCCCCATCCATCAATGCATAAAATTAAAGATCATAATAAGACATATCATTATCGTAATCATAGTCATCAGCAGTTTCCCATTCAGATTGGGACTTTCCATGATTAAAGATCTTAAGATTTTCAGAATTAAACTTACCTGATAGCTTGGATGATCAAGTACACATAGTGCAAGGTGTATTAGAGTAATTCTTCCTCGGCATTCACCTCGAGGGAGTATGAGTTTGATCTACCTCCCCTTTACCAGACATGAGTGCATCTTTGAAAGAAGTAGGTCCACCGATACCCACTGCAACCCCTTCCGCCTCTGAGACGTGACCCACTTCTCAGATATCATTGAGGAATTCAAGAGATTCTGAATCTCCTAATGACAATCAACCTGTTGACCAGAGTTAAAAGTCATATCAACTATCTCATCACGTAGAAAATAAGCACCAGGGCTATCATTTTTTAATGTATTTGAGTGGTCAGTGCAAGCAGGAGACCCTAAAACAGAGAGAATAATATTTTTTCCAGTCCCACCAAATCTATGGGGAGTAACTGCACAACCATCCGTGGGTGTAATCCCCTTGGAAACGCCAACCTGCTCAATAGAAGGACCACTCGTCGGGGATGTAAGCATTTTCTTGAATATTAGACGGACCACTGTTGGATCTCAATGGTGACTAGTCCACCATCAGTCCCTTCCCTTTCGAAGGCAACTGATGTTTTTCTGTAGAATCCAAAACATCATCCTTATTGGAATAGGTATTGATGTTATGATCAAGGGGATTTGACACCTCCACAACATTCCTCTTGGATTTCCGTCTGCATAGGTTGGATGGATGACCCTTCATCCCACAGTTCTAACAAGAATTACGTCCCCGACATAGTTCTATATTTATTATAACTAGTGTAAATAATGATATGGTTTTCAAAGAATCAAGGGAAACTTCATTTACAAATTCAATATCATGTTTATTTCCCCCCACTATATTTATGTACTTCCAAAACCATGTTTATTTAGAACCAACAATATTAACCTCATTCAAATTACTATCCTCTATATAACCCATGAATTTAGTAGCTGAGATAGATGGGCCAACCATGCCTAATTTTTCAACTATATTGATAATAGAATTGAAATTACCAAGAAGAATCCAATGATATTTAATTGAGACACTTAATAAAGTAATATTCATCTATACAGATCTTCCTTCTTGATAATCATTGTAGGTGAAAATGAATGAGCAATATTGTTTTATTCCCAAGATGTTATTGGAATGGTTAATAAATTATTTCAAGGAATTAAATAGGAAAATGATATCATTTATAATATGATAAAAACTCCAATTCATTTTATTCATTATTAGACTAATTTTTACCAATAAACTGGTATCCCATATTGTAGAGAGAAAAAAATTTCGTAGGAAAATACTTTTGCGATCAGAAATAACAATATGCATGGGCATGTATTTGTTAATAGAATGTTTAAGAGAGCTAACTATTTTAGTGTTCGACAAAACTTGATAATTCCATTACAAAATATTCATTTAGAATTGGGGTTAGAGCAAAAAATACATTTTTTCCTTACAACTAGATTCCTCATTCCTTGTTTATCTCTTTAAAATAAACACTTTATTACCATCATTACACGTGACTACACTATCTATGCATGGATTTTTTACTAGGATAACCAATTTCCCTTATTTCTTATAATACAACATTAAAATATCCCTTTGTAATATTTTGAATAGTTTAATTCAAACTAGTAGTGGTTTAACCAGTACTACATAAATTTGTATCATTCAGACTACAATTTTCAGCATTGACTCCAGTAATAAAATAAAATGTATAACTATGTCTTGATATATCATTGGTATTTGAATTGTTTTGAGATTTCATTACCTTCCGTTGTAGACATTATACACTATATAATACATTGAACTTGTTAATATCCCTATATGAGTTTTTTATAATTAACAAAATAAAAAAATCAACAAAAAGATGAATTTTCAGAGATTTTTGTACAACATTCATAATTGAACGATTAATTTCTTACATCCACATAATTGAGATCACCATGGAATAAGATGATACTTTCCTTCTATATATATATATAAAATTATTCTAGGATTAACATAAGATTGATGTACCACTATAAGATAATCATTATAAAAAATTAATTTTTCTATGCTTTATTACAAAACTAATTCCTACATAGTCTAAGAAGAAAGGCTTCAGGTGTTAGGAATCCTTCTGACCTTCTCATTATATAAATATTCAATAAGATATCAGATATCATAAACATAATCAATAAGAAGGTCACATTCTCAATTTATATAAAGCCATAACCTTTATCTCCCAGACCAACATCCTAGAAAAATAATTTTTAGTGTTATTACAATGCTAAGAGGCCATAACATCAGAAATTTTACCAATGTAAGCATTAAAAATACCAGCCTAAAGTGAATTAATAAGGCACGCAATATCCTATAGAATTTCTAAAAAATATATCATAGTCTTCATTATTTTAAACACCATCATGAGTCATACTTCTATAAGAAGAACTAGGTATTGATATATTAGTGGTGGGATTAGATAAATCAGCATCCACTTTCTCTTCAGTAACAAGAGAGGATCATGATTTACCATTGATGTTTTTAACATCATAGGTACGTGAATGTTTTTTACATATAAATAAGGTTCCTTTTTTACAGGTCGATCGTTTTTCTATAGGGAAATGGATTTTCAAATATTTTTCATGTCAATCACTTTAACATAATTAATAAAAGAAGGGGGCTTGAATTCTTTTGAATAATTTTGAAATTAGAGATTATGTATCCAACAATTTAGGAGTAATCAAAAAATGTCAGAACACCTTCATAAACTACCTTAACATTAATTTTACGATTAGTATAAATGAAAATAATAGATTCTAGTAGATTCGTAACAAAATACACATAAACAATGATTCTGGAATATAATCCAATATCTCCATCGAGAGTGCCTTGATACATTTCTGGAGGAATTCAAATGTTGGCAGCAATGCCATTTCAAATTATAGGGTGAAAATAAACCCAATTCAGACCATGTAATCTAACTCAGATTTGATCTGATCTGTTCCATTGATTGAAAGGATTGAAATTAATATTCCAATCAGAAATACAAATCATAATAGTACTCAAATTAATATAACCAATCTCCCATAAATAATCAATGTCATCCTTGCCATTCTTTAGGATTGGGAAGAAACCACTTCCTATCAAGAGAATCATCCATTCACTTCCTCCCAAACAATGAAATATCCTTGATTTTAGATCATTATTTGACCTTTATTCATCTTTTTTAGAAAAAATTATATCTAAAAAATTATAATCTATACAGATTATGTCTTTGTTGAAGATATTCCGGATCAGTGATGACTAAGAAACCATTGTCATCTAAATTTTTTAAGCAATAAGTTCTTGGTATGTAGTCCATGATGATATTAACACCATGAAGAATATACACACTAGGAATTCATTTAAATTTCAATTTTATTGAATATACTACAAGATTTATATTTTCATTCTGATTTTTCCTAATTTTGGAAGAATCATATATCAGATACATGATAGAGTGCTACTACTCTGGATGAAATGAATCCATGTTCAGATGATAGAGAGAACAAAAATCATTTTAGAGATTCTCCAGAATATACACTACACCACAGGTGATGGGAATTTAATGGTTACCATGGTAGTTCCACTTTATATGTAGAGATATTAAATATAGAAGACCAATATATGGTAAAAGGCATGACCCCCTACGATGATGAGTTGTGGTTCTGACAAGGGAAACTCTTGCGATGATGAGCTTATGCAACTAGGGAGAGACATATTGGGATGAAAACCTTAAATAATCAAATTCATGATCCCATTTTCAATAGTGATGATATCAACATTCCCACTATATGTGATTAAATATGGGGAGAGCACTTCAAGGATCGAATCGATGTTCTAGAGTGTACGGTCTGTTGGTGGTGTGGTGAAATGCCTTTATAGGTCACTTCCCTTTATTAGATAAATCAATATGTATACTTTCATTAGTATTTTTAAAAGTTTTATAGTTATCATGTTGGGTATACCTCCAACCATAGGTATTTGGGAAACATATATGATCCTTTTACCCATATTATCCCAAATTCATCTGAATGACACAACATGTGGCATGTTTTAGTGTGTAATCAAATGAAAAAAATAATCATATTCTTTATATTATGCCTAATGACTACATTTTGTATCTCTAAACAAGAATCCTACTCGCGATTACCATAATATTTTCTCGCAACCTATAATAATCTATGAAAATCATTAGTTAGGGATTTAAAGTCTTACATTGAGAGGTTATTTATCATTAAAATTCAGGAAATATATATCTATAAATAATTGTATGTTTCTAGTGATAAAGGATATAAATATGGAAGTTTCCATTGATATGATACATTTTAATATTCATAATCTCTTTTAGAATATTTCATAAAACCATCACGTTCTCCATTTTATCATATGAGAAATCAATTGTATGTCACTTTTTTTTCTATACATTCTGGTTTTTGTTAACACATTACATAATATATAATATATAACACATATCTATGTGAAAATATAATCACCCCCCCCGAATAAAGTCTCTAGTGAAAAACATCTTTGGAGAAATATTCTTTGACTAATATTGAGACTTCTGAATCATATTCCTAATAATTCTAATCATTGATCATATTTAAACATATTAACATGGAAACATAAAATATTAGAATTTAATTTGAAATTATGTATTTTTAACTCTTTCTAATCTGATCTTTGTCGTTATTGGGACTTAATTCCATAAAATGTTTTGACATGAATTTAAGTAAATATTATCATTATTGTTTACTCCTCCACCAAAATAATTTTAGGATAAAGATTACATCACATTGACATAATATTGGTCAATACCTTTACTTGATAACTTTTAACATCTCTGATTCTAAAAAATACTCCCATAATCTAATAGACATTGTGTATTATTTTCTAAATAACATTATATGATATGAAAAAACCTATTATTTATTATTATAAATAATATTTATTTTCTTTTATTTATAATATTTTACTAATAAACTATTTCTTACATATCATATATGGTATTCTATATACTTGGATCATTTTTATTCAAAATGAATATGTTATTAAAATATACCATAGATATGTAGTAAGAAAACATATTCATATTTTCTAACAAATACTTGGATTATCATTTTATTCTAGATAAAAAATTCTATCCATATCTTCTTCTCAAAACACGTCATAGTAATTTATGAATCATAAACCATGTATATACAATTAATCATCTCATGTTGTTTAAAACAATATTTTTATCGAATATCATCTCTTATAAAAAACGTCATGAGATTATGATACACATATTTTACATGTATTCATTTAAGTTTTATAATATAAATTATATTCATATATTTGATTTACTAATTATTTACTTCATATCATGAATATATACAACAAGCCTAATCAAATATTCCTTTGATTTTCAACACTTCTATTACAATATATTTTGAGAAATATATATTCTTTTGATCATACCTTTCAAAATAAATGAATAAAGATCTATATCATCCATACATTACATGTAAATTATAATTAGTTTCACAAACTCGAATATTTATATCTTAGATAATCCAATCCTATTAAATTATTACACATCATTCCTAAAATTATTGGTTTCAATGACAATTATTATATTGTTATTAATTCATAAAATTCCATTGAAACCATGAATGAATCAATCAATGCTCCCATAAGAATATATTTTTAATTTTTGAATAACTTAAACAATTGTTTACTGAGGAAGTAAATATTCAAAAACATAAAATTTTCCTAAAGAACATTTCATAAATAAATAATATATTTTAAGAACTTTTCTTAATTTACCACTCTTAAGAGTAATTTAAATTATGTTTCTCATTAAAAATGATTAATAAAAACATTTACCTAGGTGATGTTTATGATATTATGTATAAAAGGACCGTTTATTATATGATTTCCAAGTAATATTAAGTATTTATTAATGATTTTAATTAAATAGGCTCCCAGAAAATTGATGACATGTTTTGTGCATCATATCTATTAATGGGATATTATCTATATTTCCCTATGAATTTAATGTTTTTTAATGTAAATAAGTAATTATTATTTACGTAGAACATTTGCTTAGTAATTTCATATATGATTCTTGGTAATATTAGTGTACATCCCATTTACTAATCAATCATATGGATATACTCTACTATATTCCATTTATATCATTATTTTTAGGGCTTCCCATCTCGTAAAAACCGAAAAAAACCATGAATAACAAAATAAATTAAAGTCAAGGGATACACAAAACAATATTTAAAATACACAAACTATAATTTAATGTCACTTATAAAATTCTTTCTTTGAACAAGATAATTTAGGTGCACTCTTTCTGAGAATCAAAATACCTAATCGAATGATCATGGTCTTAATAATTGTTACTTTTTCAAAAATCTCATACATTGTATTTGAAAGGGATTTTAATTTCACCATATTATCAAATTTTATTCCCTTTTGTGTATGATTTTTTCTAGTGACTTTGGTTTGTAATCATATTCCCTCTAAAAAACTTATATGTTTAAACCATATTGACGTGAAACTATTTACACAACCCATAAGTTTGTGTTACATACCGAAAAATAAATTTAAATGTATTAATATATATCAAAATGCATCATATGAATAAGTTACATTAACTATTCATATAATTGATTAGACTTATATGATAATAATGGTGTCCTTATATTTCGGCATAGATAATCAAATTGAAAACCCCATTGACCATCCTAGATAAGACATAAGCCTCTTCATAGGTTGGTAGTGCATCCCCAAATCCCTCTACCAGAAGACAATCAACTAAAGAGATGATCCAATTCATTATGAGACAAACCCATCATAATCATAAAATATATTCAAAAAAATCAATGTTCATAACCTTATATACAAACTATGTTCAAGGTAGATAAAAAATTTAATAATTATTGATACATTCCTTTCATGTAATGTAAGTCTATATTTATAAGTATTATAACAAATAAACTAATGAATAAAAATTTTATCATTTGAATAATTTATGACTGTGAATGAAATATGTAATAACCTTTAAATAAATGAATAATTTATTTATTTAAAAATGGGTTGAACCTTTTAGAAGAATTCATAATTAATGATAATTATAAAAATTTTATAATTTCAACTCTAGCATTATGAACATTTCATTACATTGAATATAAAAATTTTATTTTCATTTTAATATTACCTATTACATATTTATCATTTTATGGTACTTCCATTTCAAATATATTATATTATACGAATTATATATGATTTATAATTCAATACGAATTATATAAACATTTCAGATAATAAAAATTTAATATACTTATGTTTATTTAAGACATTATCATTTACCTTATTAATACACATTCTATGTGGATTAAATATTTTAAAAATATTACCCTTCTTTTGATAACAATTTAAAATGAATAATAATGTATTATTCATTATTTAAATATAATTTTTTTGACATACTTCATAATTTATGACCATTTTTAAATTATTACATATGATTTAAAAATAATGTCTTTCAATTCAGCATCATAATTGATCCCATATAATCTTTTTAAAATGTAATTAAATATTAACGTATAAATTTTTGTAATAAAATAATTCATAAAAATTTAAATAATTAAGAATATTTCATAATTAACTAATTTGTAAAATATTTATAAAATGAATGATCCCAAAAATATTTTTATAATTATTTATAAACATTTTATAAAACATTATAATCATTTAATAAATTAAAAAAATATAAGTACTTTTCAGTTTACCCTTACGTAGAATACACATTATAGATAAATTTATCCTCAATCTATTATTATATAAACACTCTGTTTAAGGGTAATCAGTTTCTAAAACTCATGAATAAAGGTAATTCACTCCTTACCATTAATTGTTTTAAAATTTACTGTAGTTTGTAAAGGTAATAAAATGATTACCTTTACATATGTCATTATCAGTAATGTTACATAGTATATTACATTTATGTGGACACTTAATATAAGGGTGGGTCTCGATTTACCTTTATATAGCTATATGAAATCGCTATGTAATCGTACTTCCATAAACTAGTAGTATCACATCATTTTATGACCCTTACATATCCATTTATATAATACCACTACATTTATGTAATATATTTACTCATAACAGTATGTTTAGGAAACCCTTCGGTATCTAAATCTACATTAGGGTCAGGTGGTATGACTTTTATGTAGAGCAATCAGTGTAATGTTAAATTATTTTTTTACCTTGATGCAAGTACATTTCATATGTATAAGGATTGGGTTACCATTATTTACAACATTACATAAGGGAATCCATTACGAAAATAAAATTTCTAGAAAATAAAAATGCTTCTTGGTATTTATGTTTTATTCTTTATTTCTTTGCATGTTTCATAATACATATGTTTTTAACTCTCTGATTACATAAAATAGTTTTGTTAGATACTAGTAACATTTATTCAAATATGTTGAAATGATTTAAACCCTTATTTGTGTTTCTTAAAATATAAAATATGAAACCTAAAGTAAATACTAAAAATAATTTAAATTACAAATATTGTAGAACTAACATGTAATAGACATTAAACCCTTTTATCTTAGTGATTTTAGTTTTATAAAGATCAAAAAGTTTGATAGAATAATCATCTCACCTCCATATTCACCCACATTCTAATTGGAATCATCCAATGTTCTGATTGGATTCACCATTTATCCATGGTATTCAATAACCTCACATGAATGGTATAAAGATGAATGAGATTGTCAATATACTAGGTGCTTTAACCATGACAACCTGGAAAACACACACACAAAACATTCCCTTGGAAATAGAATATATTTTTAATCAAGTATGTTCCCTAATTATCATCTAATTTATTCATTCTTTAAAATCTAAGAATAAATTACATGGTATGTTCATGCATCTTGTGAATTTTATCACTTATCCTTACTACTATTTTAACTTATTAATATATGATATCCCGACTAGAAAGTGATCTAGGTGTCCACAACTCATAAAGTAATATTCCCAATCAATGAAAATCAAAATTAACATGCAAGATGATATAATTCCCATAAGTATATAATATATAATTATAATCTTTGGGAATATAACCTTCGCATATTCCTCTTATTGCAGACTATATAGGAATAACATCATCATGTATACCAATGAGTGATACCTTTATCATATTTGGGTACAATTATTCCAAGATTATCCTTTTTGTTAATGATAATTCATTTACAAGTAAAAAACAAAATGTAGATACCATTTGTAATATTTAACATCCATTGTTCATAAGTTTTTATTACAAAAAAAGGTCTTCTATGAACTGGGTTAATGATATTTAATTTATTATTTAACACTATGTTAAGAAAATATTGAGGTGTATTAAATTCACTCAAAATAGTCATAAAAGTATCATGGGATGTACTATTTCTTTTTTAGACAACACTATTTTTTAGATTTTATTAGATTAGAGTATGAATAAGTATAACATTGGGAAGAAAACGTTCATCAATGTATTTTTCAATTCATTCACTGTCATGGTCACTTCTTAGGGATATGATCTTGTATCATTTTATATCTTTGAATTTTATGGAAAATTTGGTAAATAATTTACAAGATGTGTTTGTATGTCCAAAAAATAAAAACCATGCATATCTAGTGAATTATTGGTAATTAAAATGGTATAAGATTTACCACTAATACGAACAACATCGGTTGACCCAAAAAAAATCATGGTGAAAATTTACTAAGGATATTGAGTGGAGGAATTCTTTTTAGATTCAAAGGATGATTTTCTTTCTTTCACCATTGGCATAGTCTTAAAATAATGTTATATTTGAAAAATAATTTTTGAAATTCTCATACAAGTAGATTATGGTTGATATTGAAAAAATAGAAAATATTATATTAACTTATGTTATTATTCTAAATCCAATATTAATTTTCATGTTCACTTATACACATTAATGTTTTACATTCATGAGATTTCAAGTCTATAATATAACCATTTGAAAATTGATATTAAAAAAATAAAAAAATTATTTTTTTAATTAAAAATATGGAAATAATAATTTTAAATGTAATTATAAAACCCCTATAAAATAATGAACTAATAATTGTTAATTAATCTTCAATATATTTTCAAATAAAACATATTTAATTAATATATGGTTTCATAAATTAATTATTCAAATACATGTGATTTAAATTTTTAAATCATCTCCAAATGTTAGAAGTCCTCCATCAATGTATTTGACACTATATAATTCTGAAGGAACAAAACAAATATTTGTCAAGAACCCTATGGAGATCCTCTATCTTAATAAATTTACATTAAATAACATTTGTGGAACACTTAAGCCATTACACAAACGAATTCCAAAAGACCATGTTAGTTTAGTTCCTTCAGAAACATGGAAATAAAAATACCAATACATATGTGAGCTACATTATATTCCACTAGGTTATTCATGAATAGAACCCTTGATAGAAACATCTAACATAATACATATCTTAATAACCTATTTGAATGGAAATATAAAAAGGGGTGAGCCCAAATTCTTAGTAATTGTAATCACAGGAGATATGTTAACATAATCATTAGAAAAAGGGTTTGGGAACATGATCATTAAAATTTAAGGTAATACCACACATAACAAATATCATAAATTGGAATCATGAAATAAGGATTAGAATTTCATAAGAAAAGAATCATAAGGATGTTAAGAACATATTCCATGAAATCATAACATTAAAATATGAAAAAAAAATTGTGGGAAACACAGAAGTATATCATATAATTTCTGTTTTAGTCATGGAATTTTTTCCAAGGGCATATTAGTAGTATGTGTTAACATCACAAACCATATTCATAATAATTATTCAATCCCATGGACATCTAGTTTGTATAATTTAAATCCACATACCATCTTTGCATTCATAGTTCACTCCCATGGTTATCAAATTATTCCAAGTTTAATCCCAATATCCTTTTACTCTATCTCGTGAGATATTAATAATACCTAATGCATTGGAGGGATATATTGGTCCCATCCATATGACAATTAAATCATGCATAATTGTTTCACAATTTAATAAATAGTCATATCATAACCCATGAAATGAAATTGTATCATAAACATGGTACTATATCATAATATATAGAAAAAAGATAGGATTAATAATTATTTCATCAAATCATAACCTTTGAGAAGAATCATGATTCATTAACATATAACATGTCATTTAAAAATATACTTCATAACCATAAAACCTGTGAAAGGGAATTAGATTTGAAAAAAATCATTCCATCAAAACATAAAGAATTCATAGGAATAATATTAATGGTAATATTATATAATATTCAAGTAAATTAAGGAGTGACACCAATTGATGTCATCTTATATGGGAAATTAATTTGAAATAAGTTTTTAGAATATTTCAGGAGGAAATTTTGATTTCTTAACTGAAAAATTATTTTTTAAAATAAAAAATATTAAAATCAATTTTCCTTTAAAACTTATCAAATGGGATTGAAATTATTTTGAAATTATTTTTCCTTGAAAATATTTTAATACTTATAAATAAATATCTATATTATTTAAAAACATTTTCCATGATAATAACTTTTAATATATATAATGAAATATTGGAAAACATTTTATAATCATCTATCTTTGAAAAAAACTAAAAAACTCATAATAAAATTATGAAAACATATAAAAACCCATTATCATTCAAATATTCTGGAAAAATAAAATAAGGCTCAAAGATAGTTTGAAAAAATATTTTCCTTGAAAACACGTAAATTAACATGAAAAACATTTGAAATACTTTTTATATATAATTTTTTTTTTCTAATCCCTTTTTCTTGGAAATATATATTAAAATAAATTAATTTCCAAAATATTAAGAAAATAATTTTACAAAAATAAAAAACCTTCTAATCTAACAAATGATTAATCAAGGTAAAGACAGTCATGATAGTGGGTATGTGCATACATGGATAACATTCCTTTTTCACCTTAAATGTTTTGAAATGTACCTTGATTAAAAAAATAATAAGAATCATTTCAAAAAAAATTTGTAAAAAGGTAATAAATTGGAAAAAATGTCATTTAAATATCATTGTATAATGGTGAAACATTTTTGAAAACATATTTGGATAAATGGATTTGAAATAATACAGATTTATCACCAAAAGGGTAAATAATTTTAGATTTTCATAAATCCATTTTCATAATTTTATTAATTTATAAAGTGTTTAAAAAATGTTATATTATATGTATATAACATGACAAAATATATTGTAATAAAATTCATGAGATTTCATGATATATTGATCACAATATTTTATTAATGGAAGAATAATCATAAGAAATTTTGATAAATGATGTTATTGTATAAATAGACCATTAAAAATATAGTAACATTTAATCATAATATAATTGAAGGAATATCATTAAATTTTGCATATAGTATCATGGAAATATGGATATTCATGATATATAATTTCAAATCCGGTATATAAAACCCATTGAATTTTTTTTCATAACTAGGCTTCTGTATCAAAGAATGAAAATTGAGAAAAAATTACATTACAGAATTGTTAACTTTTGAAACATTAACAAAATGGAATAAATATCATAAAATTGATATTTAAATACCCATGAATTTAATTATTAGAATAATATTATACATATTGGGTTGTATACATACCACATAATATAATTGAGTTATCAATAAGTCTCGTATCTTACAGAAATAAAAGGTGAGATTAATTCCCATTACATTGTGTCATGAAAATCATCATACATGTACAAGATTCCAATATAAGAAATATAAAATTATTATACATCATTAATATAACAATATTCATATATATAATAACACATTTGATTCTATTTTGACCTTCTTTTACAATATTATTCACAATTTTACGATAAATTATTTAATAATTGCATTGTTTTTTGTATGTGTTTTCATTTTTGATTTTTGATCCTCTTTCATATATCATGTTTTAATTATTTACATAATTTAGAACATGAATTATATATCATTTATATTAATTATTTAAAAATTTATCATAATCTATAAAATATCGACCTATGAAATGGAATACACCATTCATGGAGACTGTAGGTCGTACGTACGCATGAACAATGTTCCCATTTTCATGAAATGATCAATTAATTAAAGTAAATTCTGTATAAGTATATATTTTTATTATATAATTATAGTATAATTAAAATGACATATATTTGATATAATTTTACTAAACCAATCCTTAATACATTCTATATAATGTTTGAACTAATCACATAACTTTGAGGAGGCGGTAGTCCACACGACCAAAAATGAAGTTATAATATATACACAAAATGGAAAGAAAAATGGTAGAATATATATACTAAATAAATAATAAAAAATATAAAAAATATCTTATTTATCATATAGAAATATTCATTCCAACGTAATTATCAACCATAAGATGTGGTAATGATAAAACTAAGAACATCGTTTCATTAGGCGGTAGTTTCTCATACACAGGAAACGTTATGGTTTTACCAATTAGAAGGAAGTGCGTGTAACTAAAGGAAAGAAACATAATATAAAAATATCTTAGTATATTTAGTATTATAAGGAATTTATTTTTGAAAGGAATAATATTAATTTATGTGTTGGAGAAATAAAATAAAGGAACGTATCTTGAAGAAGGATGTTACCTATTTATTGGGTAACTCTTTTTGGTTTTCACCAAAGGGCTTCCTTGGATGTCTTTCTTACCAATGTGAGGATTCATGGAGTATGTGAGGGATTTTGGGAAGTGAATTGGGATTAACGTTTTAAGACCTATTTACATTGAGATGTGTCAATAAGCGGGAGAGTTGGTTTCCTTTTATTGGGGAGGGAAAGGATAGACATTGTTGGTTTTGAAATAAATTTAGGTGTACCCACGTTTTTACCTAATCAAATGTCATCAAAAACCTACAAAACACAATAAAAAAAGCCTTATGTATGATATATGGCCTTATAATGTGTGTTATAAAGGTGTATAGGTCATTTTGGACCTTATATTTACGGTTTATTGCTTTGTAAATATTAATTTTACCTTAAACATTTTAATTAATCATAATCAATTTCAAAATAAATTTTGTCAAAAATTAATCTGATCTTATTTGACAATAAATATTATACTAATCCTAAAAAATTATTTCCCTTTCTATAAATTCAAGTTATATATTCATCAAAATTAATTTTATTGCTAATGTTGTCGATGATGCGAGGAATGAGTTTTTTAATGTGAGAATGTTCAAAAGTTCTCTACGATTTATTACTAAATCCAAACAAAATATTACAATAAACTAAATAGGATTATTATATGTATAATGAATATATTATTTCATTAATATGGGATAAAAATATAATTTAACAGTCTAAAAAAATTAGATGAAAAATAAGTTCAATTAAAATGCAGTATTTTTCACTTATCATAAAAAATTGATGTTTCAGAGAAAACACCCAAAAATTAATGCTAAGCTAAGTTATAAATTCTAATTTGAGAAATTTAGTTATTTTTATCAAATAAAACATATAATATAATCTATAATACATTTTGTTATTATTCATCAAAGGTCATAAAAACATTTTCAATTAAGAAAATATTATTTTAAAGCATATAATATATTTAAAAAAATTATATATTTCATTATAAATAGGTTTTATTAATATGAAACCATTATAAATATAATTTAAATTTTTTCTTAAAATTCATATTACTAATTTTAACTAGCTATTTTATAACTGTTTCATTTAAATAATTATAATAATAAAGCGATATTTTATAGAAACTCATTGTTTCGTGTAACATAATCAAATTTGGTGTTGAGTGTAGCATAATCATACAATAGTTTAGCGTATAACGAAAGTATGAATTAGTATACTGTTCAATAAAATTTTCTAAAGAAACTCCTTGTTGCATGTTGTGTAAACTATTGGACATATCAATCCTTTTTATGGTAAAATAACTATCTAATTCATTAATTTTATGTAAATATAAAAAATATATATTCTATAATTAGTTGGGTCATTGCATCCTTTATATTAAATTAATTAGTATCTAATGAATTAAAATTATAAACATGTGCAAAATAGAATTTCATAAGTTAATTAATATCTTTCATTCTCATCATTCAAATAGTTGTGGGGTAACTATAAAAATATTAATAGTACATTATAGTTTAGTAACACCCATTTTTCTATGTAAAGTAATATATTGAAGGAACTAGAACAATGTGGTTAACACAAGACAAACATAATGTATTTTGTATTTCAAGAATAACATGGTGTTGTGTATAACGTAAGACAAAAATATTGTTTGAATTTAGTAATATCTATATATAATGTCACATCTAATGAAAAATATCAAAGGGATTCAATTAATTCAAAAAAAAACAAAATCACAAGATCTTTGTGTCTTATGTTCTACCCCTTCCCTTAAAATTTATTTCAACCAAAAAATTTATCTAGACCATTAAAGGTTTAATACCATAAATTTACATTCATAGAAACCCACATCGTAAAAAATGAATACTAAAAAAATTAATTATGAAAATTGGGAACTTAAGAGTTACCAACAGTGACATATAACAAGGTTAAATAATAAGAGAACATATGTGGGAAGTTAAAATTTGGACTTATTGGAAAATAATACATATTTATAGGGAGGGTTTTAGGTCATTAATCATAAAAAATAGAGTGATCAACGTAATGTTGATTTCCTCAAATTCATAAATCAATGATTATTTAAAAGGCCATCAGTTCAAAAAAATTCCTATAGTAATAATGAATTTTATTTCAAGATTTTTTTCCAAAAGTTGAATAATTTTTATTAAAATATAGAATTTCATGATTTCAGAAAAATCCTCACAAATGTTTGGTCCTTAATCCACATAATCTTTTTCATCAAAATGTAAGCATTATTTCTTTATTCCTAAATCTCAACTAGATCATAATACCCATGTTATTACATCCCATCTAGCATCAGTTATCATCGATAATATGTTTTTAGTAAGGGTTATCCAATATGTGTAAATCCTCATAGGTTGAGATAATACATTAATCTCAAAAACGACATATACAGTGTAACTTAATCATTCCATAAATGGTTAACATTAAATCACTTCTAAAATATGAAAATATAACACTTTATAAATAAAATCATTAAATTTTATTAACATTGATCTCCCATATCACAAATTATTTCTTTGTTTCCACATTCCAAAAAGTGTAAATAACATATTTGATAATTCTCTTAAAACATGGTAATAACACGAATTACCATAAAAGAAATTTGAAAACCCGAATTCTTCATTATTCCATTGAGAACTAGATATATTCCTAAAATACATTAATTTGTAACAATAATACATGATAAGATATACTAATTTTTTAGAGAAATATCCTTTATCAGTTCTAAGATAATATATACCATACAACATATCTTTATCCACAGATCATTATCCCAATATCAAGAATAATTTATGGTTTACCATCGCATAATCGAAATATCACCTTTCAAAGAAATCCATTTTCTACCAAACTAGTACCATTCAAAATATCCTCTAAAATATTCATTGAAAATGTATACATAAAATAATTATATATTTCATGATTCATATAACAGGATATTTTATTTCAAAAACATAAATACTTCATTCCTCCAATAATATTCTTAATCCATTACTCATGCTTCAACAAATTATTCTTTAATACCTCTATCCTATAATATTAAATATAAAACATGTATTAAGATTCCTCAACCTCAATTTAATCTTGATTCTAATGTTTAATACTGTAAGAATCTAAAAGAGCTTAAATGTGTCATCATCGGTCTCCTTATCTACATAGGTACAACCAACACATGTGGATCATTATAATTCTCTTCCTGAGATTTACACTTAAGAAATATATTATAGTCATTCCCATAAATTTAATATCTGAATCATTTTATGTTAACCAAGTTTCTTCTAGTTCTTTTCAACAACAAAAAAATATTTACATGGTGAGGGACACATATCATATTTGAAAACCACATAGTCATTAAAAATACTTATGGGATGTCAGAATAATTCCCCATTTTTCTTAATCGATGACACAATAGGTTTATCCTTTGATATTTTTTGTTTTATACTATTTAAATCCATCATGATGTATCAATAAGTGTTTGTGAGTTTTACAATGAATATCCCCCAGATGTGTCAAACCAATTGAGTAGTAAGGCCCGTTTTCATATACAAGATTACACATGATTCTTGAAGGATCCACCTTATAAGTGTTTTTACTCCTTGGTATATTTTTACCATAACCACATCCATTGGTAGAATCTATTCATGGATGTATTTTATGGAAACCACTAACTCTACCATTTACCAAAATTCAATGACATTTTCCTAAATTTTAACTCACCCTTATACTTATTCTTAATTAAATCCCTAGAAATATCCTTAAAAATACCCCTCGGGGTCACAGTAATGTTTTCATTCCTAATTTCTAAAGGTTGAATAAATCATCACTCTATTTCCAACTATAGATACCCTCGATCATCATAAATTAAAATTTAATCACTTTTTTAGAATAATTAATAGATTTCACAAAAAAAACATCCAAATACCATATCATTTTTGTCATATTGGAAACATGGAAACATAAAAACTGTTTCAATAGTGAGCTACTTTATTTACCTCTAGGTTCTTATTGACTAGAACAATTCTTTGGCACGTAAAAAATAACACATTTCATCATAAACTGGTGAAATAAAAGAAAAAAATTATTGATCTTAGATTCTCAGTAAGGGTAGACAAGGGAGATATTTAATATAATCATCAACATAAGATTATGAGATCATGATCATGAAAATAGAATAATATACCATGCATATCAATTATCAATGTTTGGAATCATGACCAAAATATTTTGAGTACATAAGATAAGATTCATATGAAAATAAATAACATAATCCTTGAAGTCACAACATAGGAATAAAAAAGAATTGTGACATACACATATGTATATAATATTACTTCCATAATAGTCAAGGAATCACTACCAATTCCATCTTAGTAGTATGAGATCACTCTCCATTCCATATTAGTATTCATGTTTCCCTCCCATGGTCCTATTGGAACTATGTGTTTAATAACCATACCATCTTGTTTGTCAGGGTTCACTATCATTTCTATCATAGTAGTCATGTTTCACTCCTAGGACCGGTTTAGTCCATCCCATGAGATATAAGTTTTTACCCACTGTTTTGAAAGGATATATTGATCCCACCCATCTCATATAGAAATCGCACATATATGTTCAATTCTATTATAAAAAATAATATCACAAATCGTGTAATGAAATGGTTATCACAAACATATAAGAATATCATAACCGATAGAAAAGAGATAGGTTTCAAATTCATTTCATCAAGTCATAGCATTTTTTCATAAGTAGGTTTCATAGATATAACCAATGAAATAGAATCTATTTTCCAAAAAATTGGACTCGTGTAAGAGTAATAGGTTTCATACACATCAGTAATAAAAATATAAACTATTCAGATAAATAATATGAATGGTACAACTGTATAATATTCCCATAAAGGCATGAGTAACACCAAATGATGTCATCAAAGATGGGAAATAATTTTTAAATTCCATTTGAAAAAATTTATCGAAGAAAATTTCCTTTCTCATTTAAAAATTATTTTTTAAACATAAAACTTTTTTGAAAAAATTTTTTCTTTCAAATGTTATAAAAAAATACTGTAAATATTATGAAAACATTTTCCCGTTAAAATAGATTTATAGCTTATAAAGATATTTTGGAATTATTTCGAAAATGTTTTCCAGGAAAATTTATTTTAAAAATAATCAATAAATCATGAAAAACGTTTTATCTATAAATGATGTGAAATAATAAAATTATGGTTTAAAACGTATTGAAAAATCATTTTTATTGGAAACATGTAATTGAATCTAAAAAAATTGAAACTCTTTTTAAACCTGAAGTATTTTTTTATAACAATTTTTCAATCAATTTAAAAACAATATATTTTTATAATATATGGGGAAACCATTTATTTAAATTAATAACCTTATAAATTTACAAATTAAGCATTATTGGAATGACAGTTATTAAAGTGGGTATATCCATACAGGCCAAACAATCCTTATACACTGTAAATTTTAAAAAAATTCATTGATCATAAAAAGGAAAGAAGATTATATTTAAAATGATTTTGTAAAAATAAAAAACAAGGATAAATTTAATTTAAACAACATTGAATAATACTAAATAAATTATGAAAACATCATTGGAAAGCATGGTTTTCAAAGAATATATATTTCTGACCAAAAGCATAAATAATGTCAGATTTAAAATAAAAAGAATCGTAATTATATTATATTTTAAACAGTGTAAAATTATATTGTAACATTGATAAAAAAATTATTAAAGAATGGGTAATAAAATTTAAGAGAGTTATTGAGATTTCGATCTAAATATATCATTAATGGATGAATAATCATAAAAAATCCTGATAAATGATGAGATTGTTGGAATAGACCATTTCCACTTTCGTAACATTATAATATAATGAATGGATATAATTATATTATGCTTATATAATCATGAATATAATATATTCATGATAATACATGTCAAATTTAGTTCGCCTCATATAAAATTTAGTTTCATAACATGACTTCTTTCTCAAAGAATGAAAATTACCCCCAAATTACTTTACCAATTTGGTAACATTTGAAACATAAACCACATGAAAGAAATACCCAAAAATGAATATTTATATACACATTAATTTAATTATAATAATCATAAAATAAATATATTGAATTTATAAACAAATCAAAACACAAATGAAAGGTGAATAACGCATTTATCTCACAGAAATAGAAAGTGTAATGAAATCTCCTTTCCTTGTGGTTTGACCTACATCATAAATATAAAGGAATCTTGTATAATAACTATAATTTTATTATAAAAATATCCAAAAACCCTATTCACATATATAATATCATATATTATATTCTTATGAACTTCTATATCCCATTTAATAATAATTTAATGTTAAATTATATAATCAGATCTTAGATTATCCAACGAGGTTTGACAAGTCATTCATGATCGTCCTAATTATATCATGTTTTATATATTTAAAAAATTCAGAAAATGGAATATATATCATATATATTAATTATATAAACATTAATTATAATCTATAAATGATACATATATGAAATGGAATACACCATTCAGGGAGACAATAGATTTTATGTACCAATGAATACGGTCTCCATTTTCACAGCATATTGAAAGAAATAATGTAAATGAAATATATGTATATTTGTAAATAATATCATTAAAGTATAATTATTATGTCATATATATGATATAATTTTACTAAACCAATTTTTAATACATTCTATATAAGGTTTTAACAGATCACACCGCTTTCTGGGGGTAGTAGTCCACACATCTAAAAATGTAGTTATCATATTTTCACAAAATTAAAACCATGAATGTATGATTTATATAATAATAATAGAAGTATGAATACATTATTAGTATAATTAATATCATATAAAATAGATTTTCCAACATAATTACCTACCATAAGAGGTGGTAAAGGTAAAATGAACAACATCATTCCGTGTGGCCGTAGTTCTCTGTAAACAAGAACAGCATTTTAGTTAGCCATTATATAGAAGTGTGTATATGTGAATGATAAACCAATGACATATAAAAGTACTAGAATATTTTTTATAATGTGTAAAATATTTTTGCATTCAATAAAATTAATTGATGTGGTGATGAAATAAAATAAAATAATTAATCTTGAAAATGGATGTTACCTTTTCTTTGGGTACCTCCTTTTGGTTATCAACAAAGGGATTCCTATGGATGGATTTATTTAAAATTGGAAGATTCCAAAAGAAATGTAGGTATATTGGGAGATTAATTTGGTAGTTATTTTCCTATCCTATGTGGTTTTAGTGGTGTGAATAAAAGGGAGAGTTGCTGGAATTTTATAGGGGAGGGAAAGGACAGACATGGCATTTTTGAAAAAACGTTTTCTGTAACAGTTTTTTTACATAAAAATTCATAAAAAACAAACAAAAATTATGAATGGAATATTTATGCCTGAAATATGTACATACAATGGGTATTTTAAAGGCTTCTATTTCATTTGGGTTCATAATTTCTGGATTTATTCAATTATTAAGCATAATTTTACCTTAATCGATGTAATTAATCATAATAAATTTCACTAATATTTTTTACCAAAAATTATTTTAAATTTTCATACTAAAAATATTATAATGAATAAAAAAATTTATGATAATTTTTTAAAAATTCATTTTGCAAAAGAATAAAAACTATGTTTAATTCTAATCTCATAGACATGGCGAGAAAGCATGTCTTTAGAGTAAGAATGTTAAAAAGATTATTATGATTGTATATGTAACTCCAATATAAAATGGATTACAGTAATATAACTTGTATTAATAGAATTATAATGGATCTATATTGACTGTATGACCGACATGAAATATAATTTATCTATATAAACAAATTTGATTATAAATTTTTGTAATTAAAATTTAGTACTTTTCACTATTCATCGGAAATTGATGTTTCTTAGAAGAAACTGAACAATTTACCCTAATATAATTATTACATTCTAAATTTAAAGATGATTTATTTTTCAAAAAACATAATTCTTAAGAGTCTCTAATATTAATTTTATTATTGTTTATAGAAGGACTTGAAAAATCAATTCCATTGAGAAAATTGTATTTTTAAACACATAAAAACATTACAAAAAATTATATATTTCATTATTAATATGTCTAATTTATATGAAAAAATTATAAATAACATTTAAAATTTAGTTATTACTATTCTTGTTACTACGTTTCAATAACTAGGTTATAAATATATCCTTAAAATAATTGTAATAAAGATGTGATGTCTCAGAGAAACTTAGTGTTGTGTGTAATGTAAGCCATGTTAGTTTTTCATGTAGCAAAATCCTACCTTGGTGTAAATTATAACAAAAGTATGATTTAGTGTAGAATTCAATTCAAGATTCTGAAGAAACTCATTATTGGATTTTATGTATGCTATTGGATATAAGAACCACTTTAATGTAAAATAACTATCTATTCCATAATTTTTAAATAAATATAAATATGGAATATTTTATAATTACCCAGTCTATTACATTCATTGTACTCAATTAATTATTAACTATTGAATTCATCATATATATATATGTGTGTAAATTATCATTTCATAATTTAGTTAATCTATTTTGTTCAAAAAATTCCAATGTTTAGAAGGAAATAATGGTATTATTTATTATACATAGTAGTTTCATAAGACTCGTTCTTTCATGTAATGAATGTTATTGAAGGAACTAAACATTATTTGTAAGAAAAGTCATACATAGTGTTGTTTGTATTGCAAAGTTAACATGATGTTACAAATAATAGAATACAAACATATTGTTTTCATATAGTAAAATTTATATTAAGTGTTTCATGAAATAAATTTTTTTAAAGGGAATAAATTAATTCCGAAAAAATAATTCACACGATATATACATGTTAAACATTACCACACTTAAAATGAATTTATCCCTCAAAATTATTATATTTATTAAATTTTTTATACCTTAAATTTACATTCATAGAAACCCACATCATAAAATTGAACAATAAAATACCCTTTTAAAAATGAATGTTCAAAACATTACATTTACCCAAAGTAATATATAATAAGGATTCCACGAATGAGAACATATGTGGGATGTAAAAATATGAACTTACATGAAAAAAATTATTTATTGGGAGTGTTTGATGTCATCAATCACAAAATGCTGATTGATCAGTGGAATGTTTATGACCTTAAAGACATAAATGACTAATGAGTTAAAAGTTCATAAGATCAAAAAAAATTACATTATTATGGAAACATGTTATTCTAGGTTATTATCCTAATGCTGATGAATTCTCATGAGAAGATATACAAACATGATTTGAAGTCAACCTCACCCTTTGTTGTCCCCTGATCCACTTCACCACATTATTCATAAAGGAGGGTGAATTGTTCTTTCTTGAAGCACCAACAGATCATGAGGCCCGTGACATTCAATCAAATCTATCATAAGTTATATTCGATTAATAAAATTCAATAATAGTTATCTGATATTCATAAATCCTCATGTGATGAGATAATACATTACTCTGAAAACAATCATCCAAAGTGTAACTTAATCATTCCCCAAATGGTTAACCTTATAACTCTTCTGAAATTTGATAATACAATATATTATAAATAATGTAATGATATATGATTAACACTGATCGCGTATATATCATAGAGTATTTTGTGGTTTCCAAATTACAGACATCTGAATAGTCTCATCATAAATTCTCAGGACTTATTTAAATAACCAGAATTACCATAAATACTATTAGAAAACATTCATTATTCCATATTCCAAATATTACTAGATGTATTCCTTAAATCCAATAATTTTTAAACCAAATCAATGAAAACATAGACTAATTTTTCATAAAAAAAATAAATTCTGATTTAATCAGTACCTTCTAACATATCATTTTCCAAACATAAATATCTAAACATCATGAATAAATTAAGTGTTACCTCATCTTAATCAAAATATCCACTTCCTATGAAATCACTTTTCTACCTAATTGGAATTATTCAAAATATCCTATAAAATTTAATGTGATATTTTATACTGAAAATAATTATATATTTCAGGATTCATATAACATAATATTTCAATTCAAAGACATAAATACTTTATTCATCTTACATTATTCTCATACCATTACTCATGATTCATCAACTTATTCAAAAATACATGTATCCTATAATATAAAATAAGAATCATTTATTAAGGTTCCACCACCCTAATCTAAACATTATTATCATGTTTAATAATGGATGAATATCAAATAACTGTTACATGTCATTTATGGCCTCTTTATCTTCATAGGTATAACCAATACTTATGGACCATCCTGATTCTCCTCATGCGATTTCCACTAGAGAAATTGATTTTCATAATTATCATGCATTCCATATGTAAAACATTTTATACTAACAATTTCCTTTATAGTTCTCTCCATTGACAAAAACCAAAAAGTACAGGGTTAGGAACACATATCATATAAGAATCCCGCATAATCATGAAAAATTGCTTATATCATGACTAAGAAATGACACCATATTTTTATTCAATTACACCTTTGGTTTATCATTGGATATTAATAGTCATATTCTATTTGAATCCTTTATTATATATCTTATAGAGTTTTTTTATGTTTCAAACCATATCCCTTGGGAGTGTCAATCCTGGTGTGTTTTAAGGCACGATTTCATGTTACCGGTTATGCTTGAGTGAGGCCTGATGCACCATTTCAGAGTTTTTACTGCTAGGTATATATGTTCCAGAACCATGTCCACTTGTATTATCTATATATGGATGTTTTTCAAAGAAAAAACTCACTCTATTATTTACCAAAATCCCAATACATTTTCCTAAACGTTTACTGATACTTATATTTATCATTAGAGAAAATCCTAAAAATGTAAATAAAAATACCCATAGGAATCACACTAATGTTTTGTCATCCTATTTTACAAAGGGTTACTAAACCGTCACTCTAATACCAACTACAATAACACTAGATTTTCATATAGATAAATTACATCAATTTTTTAGAATACATAATACATTACAAAAACCAAATCCAAAATAACCTATTAGTTAATACATTTAGAAACATGGGAACATATACACTAGTATATATTTGAGATAAATTATATCCCCCTAGGGTCTTCTTATCTATAACCATTCTTAGACACATCACGTATAATAAATATCATAATAAAGAGGGTAAATGAAAAAAAATGGTGATCATATACACTCAGTAAGGATAAAAAAGGGAGTTATGTGCACATAATCATAAGAATAATGGTGTTAGAAGATGATCATGAAAATTGATGAAGATACCATTCATATAATAGATTCTAAATTGGAATCATGACCTAATCATTGGATGTTCATATAGACATAATAATAAGGAAATAATGAATATAATACCATAAATCATAAAATAAGAATAAGAAATTTAATTGTGGATGATAGTTAAGAATATAATATGACTTAAAAAGTAGTGAATTAATCACATCCAAGGACATATTAATAGTATGGTATCACTCTCCATGACATCTTGGTAGTCCTGGTTTACTCCCATGGTCATAATAGAATTATGAGTTTAATGCACATACCATATTGGTAGTCATGGTTCACACCCACGAACATCTTTCTAGTATTGTTTCACCCCCACGACCATCGTATTCAATCTAATTAGATATAAATCATTACCCTATGCATTAGAAGGACATATAGGTTCAACCCATCTCATAATGGAATCATACATACATGTTCCCCAAGATTATAAATAATTATATCATAACCCAAGAATTTAAATGGGCATCATAATCATGTAATCATATCATAACCTATGTAAAATATATTGGTTTCATAATCATTTAACCAATTAATAACCTATGATCATAAGTGGGTTTCATTGAAATATTACTCATAAAAAGAATTGAATTTCAAAAACAAATAACCCAAAAAAATTAATGGGTTTCATAAATATCACACCATAAAATTATAAACAATTTAGAGAAATAACATGACTAGTACTGTTGGATAATATTCTCATAAAGTCATAAATATCCACAAAGGATGTCTTCTTAAATGGAAAATAATTAGGAAATATCTTTTGAAAACAATTCTTGAGTAAAAAATCTTTTCTTCTTTGAAAATTAGAATTATTAACATAAAACCTTTTTGAAAACCATTTTCTTGGAAAACCTATAAAAATAGCATGAATTCATTAAGACAAAATTATACCTTAAAAATAAGTTTAACAATTTAAAAGAAACCTTGAAATAATTTTGAAAATATTTTCTATTAAATTAGATTTTAAAAATTATAAATAAATCATGATTTTTTTGAAAAACATATTATTAGAAAACACATTGAAAGTATAAAAATAAGACATGATAAAAATTTTAAAAACCATTTCCCAAGAAATTTTGTAAGAGAATCTTAAAAACATTTGAAACACCACTTGAACGTATTTTTTTTATAAAATACACTTTTTTAAAATACATTAACATCAATAAATATAAATTATATTTAGTAATAAAGATAAATAAATAACCCTGTAAATTTACAAAGGAAGCACCAATGGAAAGATGGTCATGATAGTGGGTATGTCCATCTGTGCCGAACATTCCCTCTACACCCTAAATGTTTATAAATTTTAATCTATCCAAAAATGACTAGAATTTAACTGTTAGAAAAAATTTCATAAAAGGTTATACTTGGTTAAAAATTCCAATTAAACATTATGGGATAATCGTATAAAATTTCTGAAAAAATCATTGAAAAAAGTTTTTGATAGAACACATATTTCTGACCAAAAGATGAAATAAATTCGTGTTTTTGTAAAATACATATCATAAATATATTGAGTAAAAAAGATGATAAAAAGGTATTTTTACTTGGATATAAAATTAATAAATAGTGGGTAATAATTATAATGATATTTATTTAGATATGGATCATAACATTTCATCAATGGAATAATAATCATAAACAATCATGATAAACGATGAGATTATAGCAATAGAACATTACAACTTTGGTAACATATTAATATAATTAAAGAATATAATTTTGTGATGCTTATAATATGATTAAAATATGAGTATTCATGATATAACATGTAAATGGTATTGTATAAAACTAAAATCAAATTTAGTTTCAAAACATGTATTTTGTCTCAAATAATGAACCTTGAGACAAAAATTACATTACCGATTTGGTAGCTTTTGATCAATAAACCCCATGGATGAAAAATACCTAATTGGATATTTATATACCCATGAATTTAATTATAATAATCATATATTAAATCCATGAGAATTATACACACCACACAACAAATCTGTTTAGAATAAGGCATGTATGTCATGGAAAATAAAGGTGTGATAAAATCCTCTTTCCTTGTCTCTTGGACTTCATCATATATGAACAAGAATATTATTTAATAAGTATAAATTTATTATAAATATATAAAAGAAGCATATTATTATATATAATAACATATATGATTTTTTATGAAATTCTATTACCTATAATATATGTAATGAAATATCTATTTAATCGTATGTGATTTTACTTGTTATTCTTGATATTGTCACATAATTCATGTTTTACAAATTTACAGAATTTAGAACATGAATTATATAACATATATATATATAAATATATAAATTCATTATATAAATACTTATAAAAATATAATATGGATATATATATAATGGAATACATCATTCATGGAGATGGTAGGTCATATGTACGGATTAAAGGAGTTTCCATTTTCAGGGAATATTGAATGAATGAAATAAAATAAAATACATGTATATATGTATATAATTTCCTAAACATCTAATTATTAAATCAAATATATCATATATGTTTACTATGACCATTATTAATAAATTCCATATAAATTTTGAAGGAATCAAATCACATTGAGGAGGTGGTAGTCCACACTTCCAAAAATGAAGTTATTGTATTTACACAAAATGAAAAGCATGAATGTAGGATTTATATAAAAACTAAATAAGTATAAATAATTCATAAATATCATATATATATATATATATCTCATATAAAAACTTGTGTTCCCTAATAATTATATTCCATAAGAGGGGTAATAGTAAAATAAATAACACCATTCTCTGAGGCAGTAATTCATTATACACAAGAACGACAATTATTTTACACATTATATAGAAGTGTGTGTATGTTTAGGCTGAACCACTGACATAAAAAAAATATAGGAATATCTGGGATATTTATGCCATTATCTATGCATTCAATATTATGAGTTGAGGTGGTCTTAAAAGAAAATAAATGATTGATTCTTGAGAACGTATGTCACCTCCTTTTGGGTACCTTTTTCAGTTTACAATAAAATACTCCCTTGGTTGGATTTTCTAAAAAGGGGTGGATTAAAGGAGGAAGGAAGATTTCTTGGGATTTTAATTTAGTTGATATTTTCCTATCCTATTTTGGTTGAGAGGTGTGAAGATTATGGAGAAGAGGTGGAATTTTTTAGGGGAGGGAAAAGACATACTTGGAATTTTGAAAACAATATTAGTGTATCCACATTTTTACCTAAGAAAAGGCATAAAAAACACAAGAAAAATCAAATATTTAATATGTATTAGAAAAATATTTCAATATAATGGGAATTTTCAAAGTTTCTACTTCATTTGGGAAATTAATTTAATGTTTCATTCCTTTTTTAATCTTAATTTTACCTCAATCATTGTAATTTATCTTAGTTACTTTCACTAATCTATTTGGTACAAAATTTTGTTGATATAATTATACTATAAATATTAATCTTATTACAACTATGTATTTTTAATTTCCAAAATTCAATGCACATAAGAGGAAAAATTATATTTAATGTAAATTTCACAGACGTGGTGAGGACACGTCTTTTTAAAGTGACAATGTTCAAATGTTAATTAAGCTTTTATATCTAAATCCAATGTGAATAAGATTCAAATGACCAAAACTTTATTAGTATATTCATAATGAATCTATTTTGTCTTTAATACACATTAAAATATAATGTCATTATATAAAAAAATTAAATGAACAAACAGTTTAATTAAAATTAAATATTATTCACTATTCACCAAAAATGATGTTTCACATAAAAATACAAAAAATTTCACACTAAGATAATTTTTACATTATCATTTAAAAAATGATTTTTTTATTAAAATAAAAATTATATGAGTCTATATAATGTATTTTTTTATTGTTGACCGAAATAAATAAAAAAAAGTTTCTTTAATAAAATAGTATCCTTAAATATATAATGACATCCCACAAAAATATATATTTCATTAAATTTTTTTTATGAAACCATTATTAATAATGTATAGAAAGTAGTTATTACTGTCAATATTACATTATTTTAACATATTGGTTACAATTATATTATTTAAATAATTATAATAATAAATTGATTTTTACCATAAGCTCAGTGTTTTATGTAACATAAGCCATGTTAGTGTTACATTTAGAAAAATATTACCTAGGTGTAGCATATAAAGAATGTCCGAATTATTGTAGATTTCAGTGCATGATTCCATGAAAACTCATTTTTTAATGTCATGTACACATTTGGACATGGAGTACACATTTGTGGTAAAATAACTATCTAATTTATATATATTTAATAAATATGGAAAAAACATATTCTAGCATTACATGGTCTATTACGTACTTTATGATCAATTAATTAGAAATTTATTATTTCATAATATAGAAAAGTGTAGATTATAATTTCATAATTTAGATAATTTATTTGATTCCCATCATTCAATGGGATAGGTCATAATTATGATAATATTAATAGTACATTGTGTTATATTAAGACTCGGTCTTCTGTGTAATGCATGATATCAATGGAACTCAGAACTTTTTGTAACCCAATAATAACATATTATCGGGTGTATTGAAAGATTATTTTTCTATTGTGTATAACTCTATAAAAACATATTATTTTCATATAATAATTGCAATATTCTGTGTTTCATAAAATGAAAAATATCAAATATATTAAAATAATTTTAAAAAAATAACTAAAAAGTATTTTTCTGTTACAAACCCACTATCCAGATGATAGTTATCTTCCTAGTCTTTTTTCATGAGAAACTTCTTTAAAAATGGCTATGGTTTTTTAAGTATCCTTGTCATTGGTCCACATTAAGAAGCTAATAAAGACTTAGAAATCCAAACCAGTTTAGAAAATATTTTCTTATTAGAAATATGTGTTAAGATATTAATTAATTTGGTCTACCATAAATTTCATTTTTCAATTATATACATAAATAAGAGGCCCAAATTTTATACAATAATTAAAAATTTATTTTGGGATCTTCCCTTTACAATAATTTTTTTTATAAATATTTGAGAAACTATATTGTTTTAAAAATATAATTCAATATTAACTTATAACGTCATGTTGATAACCAAAAATCATATTTAAACATTGATCAACATGGATTAAATATTAAAGTGTGTTTTAAAGCAATTACTTTCAACATAAAAATTCGCAATTTTTGGTTGTTTCTTTATTTGAAAAGAAAATAATAGTTTTCTTTTAAAAGTTTATATTTTTCAAAAATAAGTATATTTTATTTCTAATAATAAAACATAATATTTTAGAAAGTTTCACAAAACCCTTTTTTATGTTGATCTCTAGAATAACTGAGATATTTATAAAAAAAATAATATGTTTAATTAGTATAAGAGAAATAATTACAACATGAATAATTTAATTTCTTACAATCATTGACATCGATAAAGGGACACATAACACCTTATTTTAATTATTAATACAATGAATAAGAATCCTCAATAGCCCTCCATGTTCAAATTTGTATTAATAATTTCATTAATTAGTTTATATAGAACTATTAATTTTCATAGTACAATTTGTCTTGATGGTATGATCCTTTTTGAAACTAAATTGAGTAACATAAATTTATTTATTTTCCTTTCTAAATCATTGAAAAGATATTTTCTTTTAACTTTCAAAATTCTTATTCTTGAAAGACGACCAAAGACGGTGACACATCTAGTGGTGTCATCGTTAATTCCCTTGAATGAAATGATCTATTTAGTTTCCATTACACAATTTCCCACCATTTTTACTTGACAATCATTGTTATATAATATGAAATGAGATATAATATGAGAACCTAAAAACCCATGTTTCATATATCTTCATATTTATTGGTTATAGTGACTTATAGTACCCTATTACATGGAATTACATAAAGGATTTTATTAAAAAAAATTATAAAAACAGAGTTTTTCACCAAGTTTCTTTCTGCATTATCAATTTCCACAAAAATTATAAATATTTTAGTAATTGATTAGTTTGGGCGTATATAAAAATTCTAAAATACTTGTCTAGTCATATGTAGTATTGTTTTCATGACTTTGTTTGTTCCATCACGATTTACTTCTAAGTGTTTCCATATTTATTCTGTCATTTTTCATATAGAAATCGGAATGAATTCATTTTTTTCTACACCATAATGAAAGGAATTAATTTCACTATGATTTAATTTTAAAACATTAATATCATCAAGTGTCCATTTAGATTGATTTATATTAGTAATATTATAACCACTTATAACTATATTCCATATGGGATAACTAATTGGTCTAATAATGGTAGAAATATATGTCTTCAAATAACCATAGATCTTACATTATAAATGGAGCATACACCAAAGAGAGTACTCTAGTAGCACCATGGTGGAAGAGAGTCCTTTGGTATCACCATGGTGGTAAAAAAAATTTAAAAAATGGAACATTCATTAAAATACTTGTTAATGATTTGAAAAATAATAAATCATTGATATGGTTGAAAACCATGAAATAAAGAAAATTTATTTCAACAAATTCAATATGGATATGATACCAAATTTTGGTCCATGTAAGATAAATGGAAATAAAGTGGAGTAAATTTCCTTTTAAAAAAAAAATGTAAAATTCAATGTTTTTAATATTAAAAACATATTTTTAAAACATTGGTGATAAAACTATGTTAATAATACAAATAATAAAATTGATAATTTTTAATTAAAATTTAATGTGCAATAAACTGATAATATAAAAATATAAAAGTGAAGTAATATATGAATAATGTAATAAAAGATTAAACAATTGAGCATAAGAACATAAATATTTAACAGTTAAACATAGAAGTAATAAAATGATGTAAATTACATGATCTAAAAAAGGATTTTGAATAAATTTAATTGAAGAACCCATAAGTATTGTACCCCACTTTATTGATTCATTATAGTATTAGTATATTTATTTTTATAGAAGAAAACATAACCAATATCTCTTTATTTTTTATCGGAAATTTCAATAAATTGGATTACGATAGATTATAGAAATTTAATGGTTGTAAATAAAAAAAATTTCTGGATTTATTATAATTTCTGAAGTCTAGTTCGATGATATGTAACCAAACCAATGTTAAACCTAGACTCAATAATACCGCCCAAAACACCAGAGGATTTCAATTATCATTCAAGGGCCTATGGTGATATGGTGCGAATCATATTCCATCATTATCAGAGAACAACACAACTCTATATAAATTGAACAATAGTTGGAGTCATAATATACAATAATGAAGTGGAATATGTAACCATCTAATAAAACAATAATCAAGAAAAATAATAAATTGAACCATAATAATCATGATCGAAAATAATAATTATGGTTTCAAAATTCTATATAGAATGGGTAATACAAGGGAGACATATCATCATTAATATATAATATTCTTTTCAAAATTCTACAAAATACCAAAAAACTATCACTAATAACATCATAATCATATTTTTTGTCCTCTACTCCCATAATACAACTTATAATAAAAAATAAAGTGTCTTTAGTTGGGTGATTTCATTTTTAACTACATGCATTCATGATGACTTTCTGAGTACCAAATGTCAGCCCGAAAAAAGTGTGTAAAAACTAAGTAATCCACCGCCAATGGTTTCTATTAGTATCCAGTTTATTATTATATAATGTAGTAGTGTATAGGTAATAATATAAAAATTAGTGATTAAAAAATAATATTCTTGTTGGAATAGGTTCCACATCATACACCCATCTGATGCAACCTGTTGTAGAAAAATACAGTGTTTCTATAGATATTTATTACTTAATAAAAAATATTGTAAATCATGGTCGTCAATTTGGAATAGTCAATATAGAAATAAATTTCCATTATTTACTAGTTTGTATATTTCATGGATATATTTTAAGGTGTTTTAGTAAATGAACTCCACTATTTTATTAATAATATTTCCTATTTTGGAGGTAATTTACATGTATTATTTTTTATTGTAGGATTAACCAAATATTTGGAAAAGGAATGAAAATGTGTGGAAATTAAAGAAAAACAACACTTCACTCCATGAGTGAAGTGATAAGGCATGACACTATATATTTATTTTATCATGACCATTGATAATTTAATTAAAAATGAAAATTTTAATTGCACAATATACAACCCTAAAGAAGGTATGAACATTTTCAAAACTATAGGAAAAAGTTTTAAAAATGGTATCGAGAAAATGTTGATTCAACAACAGAAAAAATTATGGGACCATGGGAAATAAGATTTTAATGTGTTAAGTAGGGGATACCATGACCATTGGATCTTCCTTATGTCAACTCTGACACCAATCATGAATCAATATATTTTATTAAATCCAATTTCACCATAACCATAAAATTGAAAAATCACAAAATTCTCTTCAAAATCTATTTTCAATCAAATAAAATCAATTTACTTCCTTTTTTTGGAATCAATGAAAAAAATCACTTCCAAACACATTCTTCAAATAAATATTTACAATCTCCAGAAACCTAATGAAACTAAATCAACATCATAGAGGATTAATGTTAACCTACTTCTAATACTACATTAATTAAGTACCACATTTTAGTTTTATAAATTTGATTTTGCATAGTACCATAGGGAACTAACGATGCCCTGCGATGCTATCAATTACCAATAAAAGATGTGTCTTTTCATGTCCATTAATTTCAATAAAAAATGGAACACTAAGGTCATTAATTATAAATAAACGTCATGGAATTTCATGTTCAGTAATTGTGAATAAATAATATGGAATTTCATGTCCACAAATTCCAACTAACAATAAAGAACATCATTCTCATATATTCTAAGAGAACGATTGCAAATATTGTGTCTATAAATTTAAAATAATAGTTAGGAATTACATGTCCATTATTAATGGTAATAATGATTCCATAACAACCATGTTAAATTCAATGAAAGGATAATAATTGTAACTTGTTACATTTATAAATTCATTTTAGTATTTAAGTACTATATCTAATAAGTAATAATAATGGCCCAACTGTGTAGCAAACCAGCTAAAAATGACTAAATAAATTTCAAATATATTAATATTTTTTATTTAGATAGTTAAATTCATTAAAAATAATAAATAATTTTAAACTAAAAATTTCCCTATTTCAATATAGAATACGACATGCAACACAATGTTTCAATGAAACATGACAATATATTAAATAATATTAATTTAAATACAACCAATATGTCCTAGATGTTTTATTGTAGGTTATGTATAGTAAATAATAATTTTTTAGAAATATATATTTTATAAAAAATTATTAGTTATTTATCAATTTGGAATATAATAAGAATCATTTATGTGAATAAGAAATGTTTTCTGAAAGACAATATGTTTTTAAAAGGGTGGTTTATACAATTTTTGCACACAAAATTTAAAATTATTTTTACAAATTTAATTACTTGTTTTGATAAAAATTCCATTATTTTTAAATACTAATAATAATAATACTTTTGGATAAATTTCTTGGAATTCCTTAAAAATATTCATTTTTTATAAATAATGAAAAATATAACTTTTTATTGAAAGATTCTTTTACATTTACTTTATTTATAAACAAAAATTATATTTTTGAATTATTTTAATGTAAAATAAGTTATATAATGTATATGTTAATAAAATCTATGTCTTTTTAATCATGTTCATATTAAATTTTTATACAAAAATATATCATAAATGTATAATCATTTTCACAATGAAAAATCAATTTCTCTTCCCGACTACGAGATTAATTATAAATTAAAATTTCTAGTTATGAGAGATGAATTTTGAAAAATGTAACAAATATTTGTAATGGGAATAATTTATTTAATCCAATAAAGTAAAGTAAATTTCTTACCATAATGAATGGTAAGAACATTAAATATCATTTCCCATTCTCAATATAAAAATGGGGTTTCCATGGGGCTAAATAGAAAATTAAAGTGTTAAAAATGAACATAAACTTGTATAAATTCCATTTTACTAACATATTTAGATTATATAATCAATATGTTTGGAGAAATATCCATTTTTTGGACTTGTCAAATAAATCAAACATGGCTGGTAGTAATTTCATTTGGAAAATTACATGTGTTTCAATCACCTCACTTATAAATGGCCACCCCCTATACACCTCTATTCAGAGGTTGATACATATATTTTCTTCCAATCCCTACCAAAATAACTGCTATAATTCCATCCCCTCATCCTAGAAGGTTATTTTGGTCAGAAATCATTCCAAGGAATGTTATTGGTGCAAACCAAATGAAGTTTTTTTTGGTGAATAGGTAATGTTCTTCAATGAGAATTTTTATTTTTTACCATTAAATTGTTGGTTAAAAACAATTATATAATAGATATGGTATCCCTAATAAAATTAGAGGTTATTATTTTAATTTAATAACCTAAATCCATATCCTCTTCCCTAAAATGAGAAATTATACCAACACTCATGTTTACCATGCACTACCACCACTTGGACTGATGTCATTCGTTTTCCATCAACAATTATCAGTGTTGGGTATAATGATCTATATAATGTATATATATGATAAATAAAAATAATTATAACATTGAATTCATCATATTATATATTAATTTTTAATTTTATTTCTTTATGTGATTTGATAACATTGCTCGTACATGCGACGAATTACCACCTCGCGAGGTGATGTGATTCATTTTTCAATAACTATTATAGGGAACATAATAAGGGTACTAATATTGAATATATGTTATAAATATGTTATACTAATTATATTAATTTCACATTTATCATTCCAAAATTATAATATTTAATTTTATTTCATATATTTCCACTCATTGAAACATAATAACATCATTTGTTCTAGGTGTGGACTCCCCTTCTATGAAGCGATATAAATATTTTTTCATCACCACATCACTTGGATGATATTAATAAGTATATTTGAGTAAATATTATGTAATTTGTGAAATATTTATAATTATGTAATAATATTATAATATTTACTATCCTTCCATAATGATCGTTGGAAAATGGAAGCATTTCTCATGTATAAGTATGGTCAACCATCCCCATGATTACAACGTAGTTCATTTTTCAATACCATCAATTATGAATGGTTATGAAAGAACAATTTATAAATTAATTTGACAACTATTACATTTAATTTTTTTACAAGATTAATCAATAACATATTTTACATTCATCAACCATCTAATGTAATTTTTTAATCAAGAAATGATCATCATTAAAACGCCCATTGTGGGATTAACTTATTAAGTAATTATATACAACATTGTAATAGAAAAAATAAAATTAATAATCAACTTGTATTTTATTAAGAATGTAAATAATTAATATAATTTTATTATTTAGGACGATAAATAACATATATGATTATTTGGACTCAACGTGAGGGTTTTTTCTTAATTTCATTTCATTGAGGCATGTTTTCATATTTTGCAACATCCTAATTTAATGAAGTGTATATACAGTCCCATTGACATGTTATATAATGAATTATATTATAATTATTTTATTTAATGTTTTTTAAATGTAATCTTTTCATTTGGATTATGATTCCTGTGTTTCTAAATTGGTAAATTACAATTTTGATTAAAAATATAATTTGATATTTTCAAAAGATGCAATTTCAAAATAATTTTCCATAAAAAATGTATTCATGATATTATTTTAGGTTTTTATTTATATGGATATAAAACAAATATAATATAAATTTTATATCCTTTATTAAGTTACTTAAATGGTTATAAAAAGGAATCATTTTATATAATTTCATAAAATATTTGAAACGTTAAAACGATTGTTCTATTTTAACATATAAAATATCAATGAAGTTCCTATCACTGTGACAACAATTTTATATTAATATTCCTTTATTAGACATCAGGTTATAAAATAAAAACAACCATATTAACTTTCTTAGTTTATTTTTAAATTGAAAATGGTTTTTTAAGTAGAATGTTTATTTTATTAACCTTAAATGATTTCATTTGGGTGAAAAAGATATTTTATGAGTGAAATATTGAACATTATATAATATTTTTGTTATTATTATGTTATGGTTCATGGAAATTATATATAACGATGGGTGGTTATATTATAAATGAGGGATGTTTGGTTATGTTATAAACTAAAAATGGATGTATCGATTATATCCCACTAATGCATTGGGTATAGAGGTCGATCGTAAAGTTATTCCAATTATAATATTTAGATGAATGGTTATTCAAATTACAAGTGTGACATGTTAAATTAAGTCCCAATATACCAATAATATTTTCCTAGACATAATATTGTATTTAATTAATTTCATTGAGAAACAAATTTTTGTATTTTTTCTGTGAAAATTATTTATTTCTTCCACTCAAATAACATTTATATAATGGTAAAAATATCATGGTTTTCCAATTTTCACTGGAATAATAGTATTCCTTCTTTTATTCCCCTTACTGGTCTTTTTTGTGGATATACCAAATTTTAAAAGGTTTTTCTTTGTATTTAAGGATGGATATAATAATAGATGATAGTAATTTGAAATTATAGAATATTTTTCATTGAATGAAAATGTGCATCCTATAAAAAATAATATATTATCTGAAAATGGATACTAATCGGAAGTTTATACCTTTTAATTTATGGGTTTTTATAATTGAGTAGTGACATAACATTCTAAAATACTAAACTGGAATGGATCCCCAGCATGTAAGAATGTTAACTCAAGTAAATTGAAACTAAATGATGATATTTTTAAGTTTGGGTCCTTATTTTTTGCATTAGAGAAAATGTTTAAGAACATTTTTATTGTAGGATAATAATATTATTATTCACTTGAAAAACATTACATTCTGGTTAAGATGAAATGATACATCTTTTGATGATTAGCATTATGTTTTATAAAATTTATGTTTTTTCGGAATGGTTTTCTAAAGAGGAAATAGGGATGTTGTAGTGGGAAGGAGCTATGAGGAAAATATCATTCTGAATCAGTACCCTGAAATTCTTGGAATTAGAACTAAGAAGTTTTTCATTGTGATGGATCAGTTAATAGAGGATATAATTTATAGTTGTGTTAATTCAATATAGATACAAAATAAAGGAATGATGAAAATTAGAGAGGTTGAAATGTCACCTGAAGGGTTGAAGAGGAAACCCTCAGTTCAAAGTAAAATGAAAAAAATATAAACTATTATCTTAAATCCTTAGATGAATGGAAATCAAACTATCATCCTAGAGAAATTGAAACTAGAATGAATAGAAGTGAAAAAACATTTCCACTTATGAAATGTCAATTTTGTAGCTATCTGGGCCATGTGATGTCAAACAATGAAGGTGAATAGATACACTTAAATGGGGATTACCTAGGAAATCATCAAAAGAGAGAAACATTAAAACCTAATTAATATAGAAGAAAAACTTTCTATGGATATTTTTCATAGTGTTCAAACTATGGCCATAATTCTATTGATTAGGGGTAGATGAATGGAAGAAAAAATTGGTACATAATTCCGAGACAAGTCAATACTCATCAACTATATGGTTTTGTTCTATAAAATAGGTTCTATACTTTAGAAATATATACATTTTAAGGAATATCAAGAAAAATTTCAACGAAATAGTGCTGTTTCAGAATGGTGGTGGTCTAATGATCAACAGAAGTGGAAGTACTAAACTAGAAAATGGTGATCTAAAGAAGATGGATGTTCTTTACATGTATGGAATATGTCACAATATTTTTATCATGATTCAACTATGTGAGTCAGCACTTATAATTAATTTCAATAAAAAATGTTGTATTATCAAAGGAAATATAGGAAATTCCATCATTAATGGATGGAGAATAGATGGATACTCATATCAAATTGATAGTAAGGAGTATATTAATTACATGAAAGTTGAATAAGGAAACAACTTGTGCAATTAGATGTTGGGTAACATCAATCAACTCGATTTGAAAAATATATCTAAAATGAATATTGTTGTGGATATACCAAATATGAAGCATCAACAATAGAAGACAAGTGATACTTTCATGAGAGGAAATATGGAGTGTATTTCATATCATTGAAAGAGTAAAAGAGAATAAAATCTTCTTGATATCATTCATACATATGTATTTGGTCTGATAAATGTTGTGTGAACATGTGTAGAATGGCATGTTATCCTTTTCATTAATGATTATAGTACAATGGCTTGTGTGATGGTCATACACGAAAAAGGTAAAGTCCATGATTGCATGAAAAAATCATTGCCAAATCACTAAGAATGATACTAGGTGGACAATCAAAGTTCTGCGGTATGAAAATGGAGAAGAATATACATCCATTGAGTATGAAAATTACCTAGAGAAATATTTAATACAATATGAGGTGGATTCTATAAGAACATTGAAGTTAAATGTATTTGATGAGAACTAGAATCGACAGGTGACCAGTATGGCCAGAACGTTGTTGAAGAGAGTCATAGCTCATTCCATTATTGGAAAGTGGTTGTTCATGCTGCTGTGTGTTTTCAAAACCAAACATGGACTTATATGGGAAACCAAGACACCTTATGAGTTATGGCATGGAATAAATCCCTATTTGATGTATTTTCATGTTATCAAATGTAAATTCATTATTAAGAGAAATAATGAAATCAAGGAAAGTATGGTGATTCTGAAGATCAAGGATTATTCCTCAGTTATTCAATGAATAGAAATTTCTAAAATTGATTCAATATATGTATTATCAAAATTGTGGAATGTAGTAATGTTTAGATCATTGAAGATAGATCCAAAAATGCCTCATGGAATTCATTTGTTAATGTTTTTGATGACAAGGAAGAATGTGATCATATAACAGATCCAATTACATATTTATGGGAAGGCATGCAAAACACTCAGTAATCACATCATGATGTTGACTCAGAAAAAGAATTAGAAGAGGAATCAATGTTCGATGAAAATTTATGTAATCCATAGAGGTGAAAATGATGTTCATAAATTTATCAATCCAATATCACTGGGGATTGGATTTCACCCACACATACAAGGATAATGAGGATTAATTCAAAATATAAATTCCTATCAATATTGGTACCATCCTCTTTTGAAGAATCTAGAAAGGATAAATAATGTGTTAATGTCATGAATGATGATTTTTATCAGATCAGTAAGAAACAAACATGATATTTAGTTAAGAGATCCATTTACCAAAATGTGATTGGTAAAAAGTGTATTTTTACAAATAAATTTGATGAGCATGTAAATGTGATCATAAATAAGGCATGACTAGTGTGTAAAGTCTATTAATAAATTGAATGTGATTATATTGAAGATACATTTTATCCAATGTTTAGAATGGTGTCAATAATATTTTTTTGTTCCGTTGATATTGAAAAAAGAACAAAAAGTGTATCAAATGGATGTCATGACTACTTTCTTAAATGTTGTTTTTTAAGAAGAAAGAATTATTGAACAACCATTGGGTTTTGTTCTTGGTAACGTTGAAATGAAGGTTTCTAGACTAAAGAAGGATCTATATGGTCTAAATCAGGTACCACGAGAATGGTATTCTCGACTAGATTCTAATCTAAGAAATATCAAATTTAAAATAGGAGGAACAGATGACAATCTTTGTGTGAAGAATTATCAGATTTATCAATTTAGGGTTCTATTGTACGTTTTTGATATTATAATTGGTGGAAACATTGAAGGATCAATTGTTGAATCTTACAATCACATGAAATTATAATTTTAAAGGACTAAAATTGGTGAACTCATAAAATTATTTGGGATAAAAGTTATTAAAAATAAAACTACACTTACATTTCTCATGAAAAGTATGTGAGAGAATTGCTGATAAAATTAAATATGAATGACTCCAAACCAATGTCAAATCTTATTGTGGTTGGAACTATACCTATAAAGCATGAGAATGGGAATTCTGTGGATCCCACTATGTATAGAAGAATCATTGGTAGCCTACTGTACTTAACTCCAACACAGGTAGATATTTTCTATACAACATGCTTGGCTGACCAATTTCAATGAAATACAAAGGAAGAACATACGGTGGTAGTTAAATGAATCTTGAGGTACATTCAAGGTACTCACAATTAGGGGTTATATATTTATTCAGGTAAGGATAAATAACTATTGTCATTTTATTATACTGACTATGATAGGGATGTGATTTATATGAATTCCAAAATTGGTGGAGCATTATTTCTTGGCATGAAATGTGTGGGTTGGTTAAGTAAGAAACATGAAAGTACTTCTCTTTGTACTACTAAGGACAAGTATATATCGGAAAAAAAGGATTTCACTCAGCTACTTTGGATGAAGCAACAATTGAATAATATTGGTGATGAGGTGAAACATTAAATGGTGATTCACTATAATAAAAATGTTCAATTTATATATTAAATAATCCAATTCATTATTCTCGTATGAATCTCATTGAAATCCGTTATCACTTTATCAAAGAAAAGGGTGAACAAGGAATCAATAAAATAAATCTAGTTGGAACAGATGATCAATTGGATTTCATCCTGAAAAATCCATTCTAAGCACACATTTTAATGAAAAAATAGTTTTTCCTAATTGTTTAACCACCTCCTAGTGCATAAGGAGGTCATGAAATTCCCCTCTTTCTTATTGTGTTAATTGTTGTAACCTCTTTGTTAAAGTGGTGCAGGTTTATATGGGAGATATGATACAATGGGAGTGTGATTTCAATTCTACAAATTAAAATTTGATTCTTAGGGTTTGTTGAAAATGAGGGAGAATAGATAAATTCACTTCTATGAATATGTAGGGGAAATGAGTAAATGGGGGAAATGAAAAAATTATGGTTTTCTGGGTAAAGGAGAATGATGATATTGGAGAAAACAAATTGGCACATAGTATCAAGAGAACCCAATTCAAGATTCTTCTCGTGTTTTGTACACAAAGTATTGCTCACATAAACTTATAGAGTTGGATGAGGATTTTCTCATATGCCAGGTTTTGGTTTTTGTTGTGGCTAGTGATTCATTAAATTTATCCATGGAATAAAAAAAACCTAGGGATAGGATTGTTGGAACAAATTATGTTCATTACTAAAAAAGGATTTTAGTTTCTGTTTGTTTTCAATCCAAATTGGGTTTTTCATTGATGTTGCATGGAATGCGGTATTATGATTGAGTCTAAATGAAGTATTGAAGGTGGTGTAGTTAACAAGATGATGAGTGGTCGACGAATTCTAAAATCAAAGAGAACTTCTTAGGATAGGATATGAACCATGTACCATGTTTTGGGAATGGTTCATGGACCTCAAATGGTGATATGTGGACCATAGGAGAAAATTGTTCATGGAATAGAAAACGTTTAACAGTGGTGGTTTTTTGTTCGGGGATACTGAATGTGGTACACATATGGATTGATGTATGTAGGATGGTTCATCATTTGAGGAATTGAGGCAGTGTTTTGAGGAGCCTTGAAAGGTGTCGTTCGTGAAAACAAGGGGTGATCATTTCAATGGGGAGGTTTCCAGGTAGGGGGAATTGTAGTACATGGGCTGTGTAGGGAATACGGTTCACGAACTAAGCCGTACGCGGTGAAAGCGGTGCCACATCAAATACTTGATAAATATCAAATTAGAGAGATTTTAGAACAGTTTTTCCTATATAAGGAGAAATAATTCCATGAGTAGTTATCGCGACAGATATTAAAAAATCCAAATCAAATTTGGTGAAATCTAGAGTAGTTTACAAGATAAAGACCCCACGAAAGAGGTTCTGATTTAAAAATCATATAAAGTTGGTAAAGTGTGATGTTTCTTTCATGAAGAATAGGTCCACGTATGAGAGATGGTATATAGAAGAAGAACATGGTCTGTAAATAAAATGTAGTAAATGGAGAAAGTTGGATATCACATGCAGTTGGAAAGTACATGGAGAACATATGTTATGCGTAGAATGGTCAGTTCGTGGAAGGAAGTCTGTGGTTATGGTTTGCGAGGACGGTTCACAGAGGAACAATTTAGAGCTATTATTTAGAGAATAAAAATTATTGGTGTAGTGTAATATGAAGAGTAAGAACGTCGGTTCACAGAGAAGTAGTTAGTGAACAATTAGTGTTGGAAAAGTGAAATTCATATGTGCACAAAACGAGACATCAATTGGGAATCCATCTACAGTTGATGACGCATAACTTAATTCCAAACCATTGATGTGAAATTAATGTCAATAAACTGAGATGAGATTACTCACTGCGTAGTTTGAAAGGGGAGTCCAATGGAAGTTATCTGGGGGATGTAATGTTCTATCCATAAAACCATGTAAAGGTAGTGTGCCAGGCATAGAGTGAGCGTGGTAAATTTTTTTAATTTATAACTATTGATGATTAGTGTATTCTGGTACGAATGAAACACTTTAGGCATATGCCTCTTGGAGGTAGCCCTTATGATTCAACCAATAATAATTATGATGTCTCTACAATTCATTTTATTGTTTATGTTATATAAATTCTCATTAAACAATTTTCTGAGATTTCTTCCTACATGGGAACAAGATCCATCAAATTAAAATAAAATGTTGTACCCTGATTCACCCCTCCATTATCATGGTGTTCAGATATCCGTCAAATAGGCATCTTGGATACTATCTCCAGTTCATCAATACAACCATATGAGAGACGAGGCTTTTGTTCAGGGTCCATACCAAGATCCCCTACCTCTAGGTGGACATGTAGCAGCACATCCACATATTGAGCACCAAATAGTCCCATAAAATCAAATTGAGGACATGTGCAGGCTTAGTGGACTCTACGAGTTTAATCGCAAGAGACTTCTAAGGTTCTACAGTGAGCCATATCCTTAGGTAGAACAAGATTGGATGGAGTTATTTGTTCATGTCTTCAATATTGTTCATTCCTCCATAGATTAAATTGTGATTTTGGAATATAATAATTTCCACAGAGTAGCTGGGTGTTGTTGTAGATCAATTACTAATATGCATGATGCGTTTACACTCTCGTCAAATGACTTCCAACAGCAATTTTGTTAGGATAAGTACCCCTCTTTACACTCTATTTGGATTCAAGAGATTCTGGTGCTTCATCATAGAGGGATGACAGTGGAAGAGTACATGGTGAGGTTCACAGACCATCCATGCTACACTCTAAACATAACCAAAGATGGCAACTTCTGAGAACATATGTTCGAGTAGGGACTATAGAGAGAGATCAATGCCAGCATAGTTTCATTATATATTTTTACACATTATGGGATAATAGAGTATTCTCTTGTAACAAAGATATTTCTGTTAGAGGGATTCCATATATATTGAGATATCAATGGGATAAACAATAAATATACATAAATAATATCTAGTAGACATCAGACGAAAGGTCTCAAAACATTATCTATCCACATGATCGGACACATGTACATGGTCAAGGAAAATTCATGTTATCAGAACAAACTAGAGAGGGGTAGTAAAACTCATGTGACAAGAAAGGTCACCAGGCACAAGATTTCCTGACATGACATACCGAGGAGCACAGGAAAATGGGTGATAGACCTTCACATCATAGACAAAGCCATGATCATGGATCTCTTAGGCAGGGATAGGGTGGTCCCTTGGAAGGCAGTGCTGGTAGAGGAGAAGGAGGAGCTGTAGGTGGGGGATGAAAGTATGAGGTTCTTCCACCACCACCACCAGGTAGCCCACATTAGGCTTAGGGAGCTAGCGGTCAAGCAAATGGACACTTCCAGGTTTTGGATGTATATGATTCTATAGTAAATGAAATGATAAGAATTTTTCTCTATGTCATTTCTTCTTTATATAGTATACATTTATAAATTTAGTTGTGAGGTACTCTTTTCCTTCCTCTCTTTGATCATGGTTAAACTGGGGTGACGTGGGGCATTGGTGTAACCCTGTATTGGTCTTGTGTGATGGAGTGTTAGAACAGGTCCAAGCATTTCAAGTGGAGTTGTTTTTTATTCACCATTTTTTCTGAGGATGTTATTCATTGATGTGGTGGAGTTTTGGGGTTGGGGATTATCTCCTTACAATATAAGAAAAAAAATTTGGGTCAAAGGTGCTTTCTGTGACTAACATATCATTGTTGAATGAGTCTAGTCACCTGTCTTGTTCATTTGTACTCTTGTATACTCAACACCAACCTTGATGCAGTAGAGGAGTAGGATGGTATAGTTTTTATTCTGTCGATGGTGATGACCCCTTTACTTTTGGAGTATGGGAGAGAGTCTCAACTAGGAGACATCTATTACGAGGTCCGGTGTGATAATATATCTATATGAGTTCAACCAGATTGATTTTTCTCAAGTAGGAAATCATGCCATTTGGGGAAGAATGGTGATTCGGGTCTCATGACAATGACTTTTGATGAGTGTTTTTCATATATCTATTTTGGCAGTACATCTCGGTGTAGGGAGGAGCTGGGTTCCAAATTACTGTCCCCACCTGTATTCTTAGTTTGTCTTTTCAGGGATGAAACTATTTGAAGAATAAAATAATGTAGACTCGGGTTTTATCATGTATGACATTAAAATATTCCATGGAATAATTTTGGAGGTAGGAGATGAGAAGACATGAAATATTGAGGATGAGTGTTCCCAAAATAAATTTTATAAAAACAGTATATATATTTTTATTTCACATGTAGTTATTTTGAAATAATGGCATATCTATCACACAGTTGATCAAATTGGAAACCAGAAACCATAGTTGGTTCTAGAACGTGGTGTTTTCCCTATCTGTGATATAAAATGAGTTCGGGTTGTTTGATCGGACCCCTTTCTCATTGGGAGTGCGTTTAAATTATTTAATTTATTCTTTAGTTATTTAATTAAATTCATTTAACCAAATCAAAGCTGATTATAAATATATCTCTAAAGATTTTTTTTAGGATTCTCACATAATTCCTACCATCTCCATCAAGCTATCACCTCTACATTAAATTGGAAATCGATGAACATTGTCGAGACCTTGGATCCAAAGAGATCAAAGCGCGATGAACACATCAACTTCTCCAGATCATTGTGGAATTGATATCTTCATCAACATTGATTGATCGAATATATATAGGCCTCATATTTGGTGTTTTTACACCCTAGTTGAAATGAAGAATAATTTTATAATTTTCCTGCCAATATGTTCCCTTTTTAATGATTATATGCATTGAAATAAACAGCCTTTAGAAGTTATTTTCTAACCCATATACCCATTGTTGATCAATTGGCGATGTTTTCTCGGTCAAAGATCAATATATTTTTCATCTATTCTTTTCTCCAATATTTCTATAAATTCATCTCCATTTAAACCTTGTGGTTCCCATAACAAAAACAATATGGAATATCAATCTCGATCAGGCACCAAAAATTTAGGTAGACCAATGAAACTATGAAAAAATCACAAACGAAGATGTGATCTGTGGAGATCGGGACCTGAGAATCGCAGATCTGTTATTGTTTACTTATTTCTAGTTAAAATTAATTTTTGGTGGTCCACCAAAGTTGTGGTGTCCAACTGAATTTTTAGAGGTGTGTGTGCGGTGGACTAATGAGTCTGAGTTAGTAGGCGATGATGATGGCGTGCCACTCAGGCGGAGAAGGACATGATGTCTATGGTTCATAGATAAGGTAGAGAAGGAGGTAATAGTCTGACACAGTTTAAGGCAGGTGGCGTGGGAGGAATATTTTTAGGAATCAGAGGTGGAATATGGCCTATGGAGAGTGCATCTAGTGGTCGCAGCTACCAGAGACAATGACAGTGAGTGATGTCGTAGGCGATGCGGGTGAGGGGTGAGATGCAACCAGAGGGCAGCGAATGGGGTGACGAAGGGTGGAATCCCACATGAGGAGAAGGGGTACTAGAAAACATAATGATAATAATAATAATAATAATAATAATAATACTAATAATATTATTATTATTTATTTATTAAAACCCCCATAACACTCAGTTGTGGGGTCCGATTCATTTACCCTCTATAATGACATGGCCTCGTTCACAATACGGTCATTTTAAGACCATTTAGGATAATTTTCTCCAACTTGTGCCATGATCCCACAAAATTCCTATGGAATAATAGATTTAGAATTATTATTAAATATTTGACACATTATAACTACTGTGTGCGATGTATGATTGACGTGTTGTCAATGGAGATGTGACCATATATTTAACATTATAATTTCAGAACATTGTTTGATACTTAATTCAGGTGTGTGAATGAGGTGCACAAAATACCTTAGAATAATAATAATTATATTCTTATTATTATTGTAATATATTGTAACTGACATAGCTTCTCAGTATAATGTCTAATTTTTGAGATGTCAGTTGATTCATGCCCAGAATTTTAGTTGGATCTTTTGATACCAAATTTGGGAATTTACATGATGATAAAGGTGAATTTCACATGAAGTATAATTTAGGAATGTTTCAGTGAAATGTGACGTTTTCACCGGAAGCTTATGTAGACAAATGAATAGTTTATATCGTTCCTTTTTTATGAGGATCAGAATGGTGTGATAAATATATTTTATTTTGGGATTGAGATATGGGATCTATGAAGAACTATTACATTGTAATGGTGTGAAATACAAATTCCTCACTAGGTGTCGTATTTGGGTGAATTAATATTAGACCATGTGCACCTTTCCACAAGGGTCACAGTGGTAAGATCGGTTGTCTAATTTGTTTCCTTTTCAGGAAGCATGAAAGTGAAATCATGGTTTCTCTCTTCGGATCAATGTCAAGCGTCATGTGCACATCGGCCTCTTGAAGAAATATTCCATGTACTCTATGTTAAACTCACATGACACGGGGTATATGTAGAATGTTTAGTACACAGGGATGACTATGTACATGACAAGACAATGTGGGGGTGTCATACATCATGTGGGAACTATACAAACCGTGTACCTCATTAAAAATATTCTACCTCTCATATCCCCTTATTTTGGATTCGTGTTTTAGCCCTTGAGATTTAAATATTGATTGTTTCTTTGTCATAAAACAAGTTGGTACCCGCAAAATCAGCTTTGAGATATGATGTGAATGTTATGGGTTTGGAACACACAGTTATGGAACCCGATGACTACAATGATCATACAGGATTATCGAAGAAGTACTGAGCTTACCCTTTATCTAGTCTGGTTATTTTTAATCCTTGATGGCAGTACCGGGATTACCCTCTAGCTGGTTAAGGAAATGTCCTTCCATAACGATCATTCTGTGTTACCCTCTAGTAGGATATGGGCATTGGAGTTCCATCAAGTTCTGGGAAAACCCTCCAACTAGGCTGGATAGTGGAATTTCTTAATACTCTTCCTCATGTAGTCCTCAAACATAAATTTGTAGTGGAATATTTGTACTGAATCACTAGGATTAACCTCTAGTAGTAACAGGGGAGTATCGTTCCTCGGTGACCTTCCCAAGTGGCACCCTCTAGCCGGGCTCGGCAGTGGTGTTCTTTGGTGACTACCAGAGTAGGACCGTTAACTATGTCGCACAGTGATGAGGTTTCATTAGAAATACCCTTGGACTCATGAAAAATAGGGGCCCATTCCCGTGTGAGATACATTCTTGTGATGCGACATAAAACCATATGAGTGAGCCAGTGCCTCCCAAAGCAGATAGTATCAAGGTGAGGTGATTTGATCCCCTTTTTACTTGTGTCTCTAGGGTTGATGATAAGGTGTTGGGATTTGTAGAAGGAGTTATATGGGAACCTATGGCTATTCATCTTTATTGGGTTGATCTATGAGATGGAGATACCCTTACTTTCTTATTTGGGTTTCTTGGACTGATCATATATATTTATATATATCATATTACATTACCCTCTCCCTATGCATGGTTACTCTCTTTCTAGGAGAGGTGAAGATGCGTAGGGTATTCCACATGCTTTATGTGTCTATCTTCTAATGGTTTGATGAGCCTACTATTATATAGTTAGCGAAGACTCAATGAGGAGTTTATATCATCACCGTTTAGATATCCTTATGTTGGTTTGATTCTACCCATATCTATATTTGTTGTTTGAGTTCTACTCAGTCTATTCTCTTTTACCATACCTTGTTCTCTCTAATTCCTTCCCATTTATTGCATCTCTAATTTCTCCCCTTCACCTTTTCAGGGAATTCTTCTGTGTATGTATATATCCACCCCTATAGGGGATTTTCCCATCACAAATCATGAATTTTGAAGACTGTGGATAGTTCAATCATGACTATAGAGGTTCTTTGGGAAACAAGATTCTTATATGGTTTACAGTGATCATAGTTGTGATTTAGGTTGTGATAGTTTTTTGGTTTAGGAGTGCGTTTTTTCCATTTACTTTTCAATATTCACTATCTTACTCTTGTACTGTCTAGAGGTTCATGCATGTTCATTTTACATTATAGAATTTCTAAACTTTCCCACTCTCCCTCTACAAATTTTCATTGAGTTGGATGTTTTTATATTTGAATGATCTTAGGAAATGGCCTCCCCCAAGTTTATTTTTGCCTTCGGTGCTTGTCGCCAAACCTAGCTAATGGAGGTCGGTTGGGGATAGTTAGGGATCGATCCAGGCCTGGGTCTGGTCATGACATACATGATACTCATATAATTTATACTGTATGTAGTTATTTCAATATGACTAGATTTTATCATCGATCATCCAAGTGAACTTGACATGGGAACATTATATGTAATGATGGGATACACATGATATAATTTTTTGTTATGAAACCGTTACCAGAACCTAATAGAGTTTTTTATTTACAACCTGTTTATTTAACATGTTAATGTTTTATAAGTGAGAATGAACAATGATAATAGAATATTTTGACATACTGATATTGAAAAAAAACAATCCCAAAATTAAATCAAAATGTAAACCCATAACATTGAATAATTATTAATAAAAAATTATAAATTAATTATATGTCGGCTATGATTCCACTTAAATGATATAGGAATTTGGAAAGAACCAATTGGGAATAACTAACTCAAATTTATGTTATAATTAGTTATTAATTTGAAATGATCATAAATTTTAAGATAACGCCCAATAAAAATAATTCACTGTTTAATTGACATATGAAATTCTGAACAAAAATTGATGGATCATGAATTTTAATTTAAAATTAATTTATAGATAGATTTAAAATTACAGTATAATGTAATTCATTCTTTATTGATGATGTGTATGATTATTATGTCATACCATTTTGGTGACATAAGATGAAATGTTATATTTCATTTATTGATGATCCACACATTCTTCAAAATCATGGAACATCACTATAAAATCTCGAGGAGCTAGCATAGATGATCCTGATCCCTTTATTCATTCTTTATTTATCACATAAGGAATATCTTCATTGATTAATGATTCATTAGTTTATCATGAAAGTTTGAGGGAGTGATGAAGTATTGGTGCTCCTATTCTTGATTTTGTTCATGACAGGCTTCTCTCTTAGGGATTGAAGGAAGTCCCATTAGCTTTGTTTTGCACAACATGAGGTCCACACCTGGAATGATATATAACATGGAATTTAGAAAAATATGTTAGTGTTGGAAAACATGTAATCAATAATAAAAAATTCCTTAATTTTGTACTAAACTCCATTCATAATAATAATATAATTAATATAATTAATTTATTGTCATAAATTTTTTTCACATAAATAAATACCATTTTTATGATAAATTAATATTTAATTATTTATATGATATTTAATATATCATTTATAATCAGATCATTAAACAATATCTATTAATACTCGTCGATATTTATGTTACTTTAAATAATGAAATTTTATTTAATAAATTAAAATTACTTTACTGTTTTTTGATAAATTTAATTAATATTATATTAATTAAATATTGAGAATAAATATTTCTTATTATTTAACTCAAATATTAAATATTTCAATGGACTTTTAATTAAATCAAGGGGATCTACTAGCCTCGATAAATTATTAGGCAATAAGGGGAAAATAGTATTAATTATAACATGTTCAATTCAATGGGGGAATTTATTTAACATTCTGGATACACATAGTGTGTGGCCCACTTAGACACATTCTCAGTGGCATTAACCAGATCCTCCTATTGAACAATGTTATAATCTAATATCATAAAATGGAAAATATGGTTATAGAATTAATTTTTTCAATGACATACACATTCATATGAACACTCACATTTTAATATAATATATTTATCATATATTCTATAATAAATATGGTTTCATATTTGTGTAACAAAAAAAATGTGATCTTTGTCTCTATCATATAATTTATATAAATAATCCTTCCCACATAACACTATCTCCATGGATTTTATTAGGTGTTTCATTTTTTTATATATTCCCCATTATAATAAATTCTATTATAAAAATAAGAGAAAAAATCCTTTCCTACATTATTTATTAATTCAATATCACTTATGCTTCACCTAACACATCATTATTTCCCTTGATCATATGTAGTCATGTATTTTGTAAATAAATAAATGTACCTAACTCATGGTATGCATTAATAATAATAAAATCTTCCATGTAACATTACACATTTATATAGATAGGAACATCCAATGACACATAGAAAAGTAAATTTCCTACTAGTGGGTCATGTTTCACATAATATCATTATATAAATATTACCAATGACATACTCTTTAAGATAGTGTCTTAATGTCATATGAGTTTCAACTCCTTATATCATGTATCATTTGTGTTTCATTAATTGATATCATATTTATATAGAATATATATTCCTGAATATGTGTTTGGAACATCTAGGTTCACATAAAAACATGAAAATACTATGAAAATTCAATCTGATAGTTATATTATGGAAATTATCACATATTATTCCATAGATAAGAACAATTTTTTTATTATAAGATATTTATTAATATTCAAAACAATTAGTCCAAGAAGACGTAATGTATATATATATTAGTTTTTTATAAAGAACCAACTGTGACACATAGATTAATTATTTATTTCATTTAGATATTTTTAAATATTATTGGTTTCAATTTTTTAGTGAGTAACACCATCTAGGATATTTGTATGGAGACACAGATTAATATGTTTTAGACATATTAATTTGTAGGATGTAAAAAGTATTAAAAAAATAATCATGAGAGTTATGGATACATAATGGAATAAAACAATATATTAAAAAATATTAAATAGAATGAAACAGATATGAATTTCAAATAAACATGATTTATTTTAAATTAGTGAGAATTTATTTATTTAAAATTAAAAACATGTATATTAAATCGGTGATGATTTTAAAGAAACCTCCTAAAATATTATGTGTGAGATTCATTCCATGGAAAACACATACCAAACCATTACTATCAAGATGGTTTCAAATGGGTTATCATGTGTAACGAAAAGTGTAAATGGTTATCCCTATGAGTTAGGTAACCAAATCCCACTATAAGATTTTGGGGACACATCAATGGGAAAACAAATGAGATAGGATATCATAATAGTACATTTCACATTATCAATTTTATGGATTTGGAAACATTATTGTCTACTCAAATATCTAAGAGTTATATCTTATGTAATTTTCATTATTTCTTACCAAAATAGCTATATTTTGCGATGAAAAACAAATTAGACTCAAAAAAATAATGAAATGGGTATTTTGGCTCAATAAATTGATATGATTAATGAGTTAATCATATTTAGCGGGATTATGTTCATTAGATGTCATTTATGAATAGATATAAAACATGTTACCCACTTATAAATATTTTTTTATTGGAGATTATGGAAATTATAATGTTTATAATTTTCATGTCACTAATAGGTATGACATACAAAACTATTCTAAATAGGTATATATGATTTAAATGTTTTTTGAAAGGGAAGTATTCTGTACATATCAATGTTAATATTTTAGAAATCATTTTCTCAATCTCTGAATCATGATTATTAGATACTAGGATAGAATATGACATTGGTAATGATAAAGACAAGAATAACATATATGAGATAATTGATTAAAGTTGAAGTGGATTTATGTATTGAGAATAGGGAAAGAGTTGGTTCATTAGTTATTATCACTTATGTTCTATGTATTTCTACTGTATTACTTATAGAATTAAAAATATGATATTATATTTCATCTAAAAATATAAATTATATTTTTATATCCTATTAAGACAAGATGGGATATTTATTCCTTATTTGGAAGAGGAGTTATAATATTTATATGAAGGAATTGTTTTAGTGGTATGGGAATATATTAAATGGTTTATACAATTTGGATATTGATAATAATGACTATAAAATTTACAATAAGATGAAAAAAGTTGATTCTAACCATACATACATTGGGAATTGTTTTTTAGTAAAATATATGATAAAAAGATTAAATGTCTCCATAGTATTTTTTTTTGGAAAAAATTTATTAAGATTCACTTCATATATGTGACCATTTTTATTAGTAAAAAATATTTATAACACTATTTACATCAATATTTTAATGAATTTATTGATGTGAATTTGTTTAATGTTGATGGATTCAAAATGAGATTTATACCTAATTATATTTGTTAATTTATTTTTATAGAATATAGTCATTTGAAAAAATATGGGGGAAATAAAAACATTTTGTATAGATGAAGGTGTTTCCCACCGCCTCACGAAGACTGTGTCAGGGGGGGTGCGACAATAGGAAAATGATATTAATGTTGAGATCAAAAAAACTATACAAGTATTTTCTATACTATTAATTTTTTTCAACACCATGTATTGGTACAATAAGAATACATGCGAGGGAGTTAAAAAATCATAAAGGCAGTATACCATGAAAGAGGAAAGACTCATGAGGAAACGATATCCTGAAATAGAAACTGGGTAGCTATATAGTGTGAAAAAAAAGTTACATTGTGAAAATTTTATGACAAATAATATAATTATATTGAACCTTAAAAAAATCAACATGTGAATGGTGAATTCAGCTGGTGAATTTTTGAAATTGGGACACACATAATCCCAATATTTCAAGTTATTTCTAATTTTTATAGGGGGTATGACCTTGGAAAAAACGTGGATGACTAGAAGGTATATAAAGAGGTGTTTATAGAAAAATGAGATGGGATATTTGATTAGGGGAATATGTATTTGACCACTGGGAAGAAACTTCTAGGGTTCTAAACCAAGGATCATTCATAGTTATTATTTATTTATTTCTACATTCATTATTAATTATCTTGAACATTGGATCATTTTTATTTTAATTAAATTCTTATTCTCAAATCATTTGATTATGTTCCCTTCTTTATAGAATTTTTTCATTCATCATTGGTGATAACCTTGCAATGATTTCCAAAATACATAGAGAAAAATATAATTTGTAAAAATAGAAACATAATAAATGGATTTGTTTCTTTCATTACATAAAAATTATTTTATTAAATTGGTATTATATTGAAATTCATGCTTTATAATATCATTTATTAATTTATGGTCCATACATGTTTGGAAAAAGATGAAACCCATTATAACAAATGTAATTAATTAATGGCCATTGAATTAGATTATTTGTATTAAATTTTGTTATGATAAACATTAATCCTCATTATTTTAATTAATACGTACACGATGAATTATAATTATAGGGTTTTTAAAAGAGATTCACCAATTTTTTTATTAATAAAGTAGATTTATTTAGGATCCAATGAGCATTATTGTTTTTCATTTGATTCTAGGGATTTCTTCGTAGAAAAAATACCCACAATATGTGATATATCAATATTTCTATTTTCCATTTGATTTTGATTTTTCAATTTTTAACATTTAATTAGATTTAAAAATATATATATTTAAATTTGGGGTGGTTTAATATTCAGAAAAAATTATGATGTCATGTTCCCCAATCGTAAAACGGATCAACCCCAAAATAACTCTATGTTGTGCCTTTTAATCTACTCTAGTTTGATACATTATATGTATATAATTTATGTATTCTATAAGAATTAACATTATCCTTTAGACATATCACCTAATTTTGATTGTATAAATCCATATAGAAGAGTGGAATCGATCAAAATGGGTGAGTACCAAATTGTTTTATTTCTTTATTCAATTTCCATATTATTTAATTCCCCAAGTTCTGTGTTTTGATTTATGTTATATAATATATGATTTTAAATCATGGTCCAAGTTCTATTGGTATCAGATAATACACAATGTGATAAAGGTAATTGAATCATGATTAATGAATTGGAATGTTCCAATTCAATTTCAGTTCGGTCCTAATTCACTAAATTACAGTAATTAATCTGACCATAATGATTTAGGATTATAGGGTTGGTTAATAGAGATTGAAAAATTGATTTATGGATTAAATTTATTAACTTCTCAACCAACAGATGAAATTATTTTCAAAGTAGATTTTGACTTATTATTTGTTAATACTGTCCATTGAAACCAATTTCTCTATCTTCTAATTTTTATTTTTAATTTAATTATTTAATTTTTTCCATTTAATTCAGTTTATTGTATAAATTAAAAATGGAATGACCCAGCCTTTGTTTGAGAATTTGTTATGTGTTTCCCACTCTTGTTGGGATCATCCTTGTACTATTTCTTTGCCACACAGTTTTAACTAGTGTGTTTTTGGACATTATTAAATTCAAAATTTATTTTTCAATAGGATATAATCAATTTCCATTAATGTATCCTATTTTAAATTCATTTATAGGGATCATCTGAGCATAAAAAATGACTCAATACCTATTTATTTTTTCAAAAAATATCTCTTCCATTTTCCGTTCAATGATTTTATTTTTGTTCTTTTTAATTAAATAATTAATAATTATAGTTATTATTATTCAATATTATGATTTCGGTAGATTTTGGTGGTGTTCATGAATAATTTTTAAAAAACTCTCTATTTTTTCACACAACATAACTACAATGCATACCATGGGTATGCAAACACATGGGATACAATAAATTTATATTGGTGTTCATGGAATGAAGAAAGCTAGAATTACTCATACTCTAAGGAATGCGATGAATATAAACATCAATAGAGGAATGAAACCTATTTTAATCCCTATTGTGTGGCTCACAAATATAAATGCTACTAAGCTAACTACCAGACTAAATAATTAAATCATGAATACCCTTACATTTAGAAACCTCTTGAGAAGGAATTAGAGGATAGACTTAACATATTTCTCAAGAGGTTTATTCTGATGTTGGATAATGAGATAGATGATTGTGAGCCCCAATATAGAGAAGAGGGAGAATATAGCAAACTTTTTATCAGTAAGACGAAGAAGAACAACATGAATAAATTTTGTGACTATAAGGAAAACACAAATATGATGATGGAAATTAAAGATTGGATGGTTGATTAGAAAAAGGTTCACTAGTTTGAGGTTGTCTAGTCCATCCTATTGAATAAGAAATAATAAAAAGTGAAAGAATTGGAATACATCAAAAATACATTGACCTAAATGATTTTATTAAAAAGGAAGTATAATTTCTTTCCCTACTAAACATACATGTAAATGAAAAGAATACCACAAAAAATCTCTTCAATGAATTATAAGTGAGGAAGTTGTAGTGTCATGTTGTGAGGAAAACAAAATTTGATGACATAAAGGAAGAAAAAAAATATTTAATGAAAAATATGAAAAAGTTGTGGTGGGGTAGTATAGCTACAAAATTTTGTAAGATTTCGGTTTCTGTACATTAAATTTACCATCATTATGAATCCTTTTGTAAGAAACTATTATAAAGGGCCAATGGATGTGGAAGAGAAGAACTATGCCACGTGGGAAATAAATATAGAAGTGGGTAAATCGAATATGGTATACTTTATAGTATTTTCTTATTATTTAATGAAGGTAATGGTTGAGATAATCAAATATAAAAAATGGATGGTACAATGAGGCATCCCATATTTTTAAAATATCCTTCTAAGACTTTGAACTATTCTATTGAATTAGATTAATAATTGCCCCTATGAATAATAAAATTATCTATTTTATCCATAATGTTTTTATTTTCAACGGTGTTGAACATTTACTATTTATTTGTATTCTTTAAGACTGTGGAAGCACGATGCATGAAGTAAATGAAGTGCTTCATAAAATACTAATTCATGGTGCACATTCAAATTCACATAGTGAGTTTAATTTTCATCATGAAAACACATTACACATATCTTTCCTTGTTCAGAATCAACTAGATAAACCCATTAAAAATCATCAATTTAGAGGGAGTACTATTTTTCATGGTTATATTTTTTACATCCATATTTTTTCATCGCTTTTTTTTAATAATAATTTGTATTTTTTCAAGAAACAAAATGAATTATATTCACATATATATGATTGAATTATGGTCATGTACATTTTTATTCTATTTAAAGGATCATATGTGAAAATTATTTAGAAATTGTTGAAAATTTGATATGAAATTCCCAAAAATGAATATAATATAAATATATATTTTGAAAGTCATGGTCTTACATTATTTTTGAATCTCATAAAAATGATTCCAAGTATGATTGGAATTATTGATTTTGATTCCTAGAATCATTCGTTGAGTAGGAATATTATTAACATTCATTATGTGACCAATTTGACAAATATTATGTTCAACATCTATATAGGATTAATGATGAAATATTTTCTACTTTTCTAAGCATATTTCGTTAGTGAAACTCAAGGTATGTCAAACTAAATGAACTTTCATTGATATATTATGGATAGAAAAATTTACATTAGATATGATTGATGTATTTTATTAAATATGCTTTTATCCTTAGACCCAAAAATAGATTTATACATCATATCCCATAGAATAACTTGATGACCATAGAATGATTTATCCACATACAGTCCATTATTTTACATTCCAACCTACCTCATTTAATTTTACATTATATTCAGTTGAACGAGATTGGGGGAGGGGTTGTTCATGTTAGTGATGGGATTTTTATTATTTAGATGGTAATGTAGGTATTTCCTTGATATTTTTAGGAATTTTCATGATTCAATTCATTTTATTTTATTTTTTTCCATCTTGTTATTAAAAAATGGCTTGTTTCCAGGGAAGTCAAAAATAACCATTTCTAGACCGATGATATCAAAATAATATAGGGTTAGGTGGTGGATGTGAGACCTCTCTTAGGTAAAATATTCCAAAAAATATTAAAAAGAAAAAGAAAAAAATAAATAATAATAGTGTGTATTTATTTATTTCGATAATATAATTCATGAGTGTTTACATTGCGCTTTGGGAGTGTGTGAAACTACATTATATTTTGGTGAGGAGAATTTAATAAAACATTTATGTTTAATATTGTGTATTATAATTTAATGTTTTACACCTTTTTTAGACATAATTGTTCAACATTAGTACCTAACTACCCACATTCTCGTAGATATTTTATCTGCACTGCAAATCCCAAGAGATTAACTGAGTAATTTTCTTTATGGGGTGTAGAAAGTATATCTGATACAATTATATATCTAGGATCATGTACTTAAGTGATGTGAAAAATTCCATTAAAAAATTTAACTTGAGAGATGGGACACAATATATTTGGTGGGGTAAACAATAAATTGAATGTGTGTGATGAAAGGATGAAATTCATAAGTGTAAGGGGAAATTTGTTGAATTGAAAATTATAAATGAAACATGATTTATTATTTATTTATTTCCTATTATTTTATCTTAAAATCATTAGTTATTAAATTTTTTGGTACATCATACTTTGAAAATTCACATGTTGATGTATGGACCCTTGGTGTTTCGATGATGAATTGTTTTCTCAAGGATGAGAAAAGGTTTCAGTGTGGGGGAATTTAATATATTAATTTTCTATCTATATTTTGATGTGTTTTTATATTTGAATTAATTTAATATATATTTATTTAATATGAGATTCATCCCTAATTTTAATATTTTATGTATTTTTATGCTGTAGAGAAATTTGGAACAATATAGTGGAAATCATGATATTTGTGGAAGATAAATGCGCTTCGTTCCATGTTGTGATGTGGTGTAGTGCGACACCCAATAAATGACCTTTAGTCCATTATCACAGGATTTATCCAAATATAATTTCTATAATTATGGGACATTCCAAAATTGAATCGGTAACCTAAAATTGAAATTGAAATATTTATATCATCACATAGACCGTGAACCATGATGTTGGAAATCCACATGAGGAATGGAGCTCAAAAAACAAGAATTGTATAGATTCATGGTGTGAATAGTTTTTTTCAGAATGAATGATTCATGTTGTTGAAAAAAAATATTTTCCTATCTTAAAAACATTCAATATATTAAATTTTAGTTCAACACGTGAATTTTCCACTTCAGGACATACTAGTGCCCATTGATTCTACATATTTAGGTCTCCTTATGGGGGTTTAATCAAGGAAAACCATAAAATGAGTTAGTGTACTATAAATGGGTGGTTTTGTTTAAATGATATGGTATATTGGATTATGGTTTTAGAGATTAAACACCATAGTGGTTACTACTAGGGATCCAACATGATGATCATTCATTATATATAGGTTTTTCTTCCTAGTGTCTTTTGTTGTTTGATGTAACATTGGTTGATTTTTAATATAGTAAAATTAATATTTATATAATATTATTTTATATTCCATTCTATATGGATTTTTTTTATTTTTCGTTTGAGATTTCTCGGTGATGAACAAATAAATTAATAGGAGAGAGAGACAAATAGGTTGAAATAAGAATGTACAAAATAGTTACATATCATTTTTCACTTTCATAATGATTTAATTCAATTGATATGGGTTTGAGATTTATATTTTATAATATATATTGTTAAATGAGGGACCATTGCATTTTTTAAGATGATGAAACACAATCTGATAAATTATATTATTTTATGACCATTAAATTGGTTTATTCTTCTACAATTATTATATGATCTTAATGAACCCTTATTATTATAATTAATCAAACAACATTGAATTATAATTATAGGGAATGATTATATATACTGATAATATATTTTATTAATAACATGGAAGGATTAAGCATCCAAGTGATGTAATTTTTTTTCATGTGTAGTTGGAATTCTTAATTTGAAAAATAATCCATGGAAACTAATTCCTCTATCTTATGTTTTTCATTGAATCCATTTGATAAATTTCATCATTTAAAATATTTTCATTATTAAATTAAAATATATATGAACCAACCTTTTGTTATGAATTTTCATTGTGTTCCCCACATATTGTGGGATTGAACATATATATCCACTATTCTATTCCATTGTAGTGAGTATGGTTTAGTACATTATAAATTTATAATTTAATTTTTTTGGGCGAATTTAACAAAATCCTTTAGAAACAATAATTTCTCAATAAACATTTAATGGAATATTTGCATTGGTCTAATATATTAATATATCTTATACATTGTGATGTATATTAACTAATTAATTTACATGCAAGTAGTGATTATTGGCACAATGTAACATTTACCAATTACTTTAGATATTATAATTTATATTTTCTCCGGAGTCATAGGATTGAAAAAATTGAAGGTTCAGAGAGTTTCAAATTGATGTACATAAAAACTATGAAATGATATTATTATTTTCTAATTAGTTACATGTGATGAATAATTATGAAATCATTTTTTGATCATCTATGATAATATGGAATTATCCACTATTCACACATACTGAAACAATACATTATAATGGAGTTTCTGAGAGGAGGAATCATACATTCTTATACATAGTTTAATAATGATTTATTATAATCTAATTATTTCATAATGAAGATATTCTATAGAAACTATAACATTAATATTTATCAACATTATATTTTAATCATTGATAAGTAAAGAATATGAGATATAAAATAGGAAACATTTCAGTTTTCCTTTTATGAATATTTCAAGTTATGAAGTACATGTATCATTATATTATTATATAAAATTAACCATAATTCCATGAAATTGTTTTTATTTTCTAATAACATGGACACATTGGTATATTAGTTCAATTATTCTAAAAAAATTTAACATAAAAAGGTATATTTACTAAAATAGAATATATAATTCAAGGAGTTAGTGGGAGGAAATTATAACTTTGAGAATTTTAAGACAACAAAATTTAAATATTTATCTAACATATAATATGTGATGATTTTAAGAGAGCTTACAGAATAATAATGGACTCAATATACATAAAATTTCTAATAGTCTAGATGGATTCATCTAGTATTCTAGAGATAAGGAACTGTTATGTAAAATGATGATGAATTAAGGTGACTCAATGATATACATACTAACTACCAAGGGTCTATTGGGATTTTAATTTAGATAAATGGATGAATTAATTAACATATGAAAAGTTTCTCTATATATACTAACCATGTTTAGGACATGGTGATTATAGCTAAAGTGGTTATACATATAGTTTTAAATTAGGTTTTCTATAAAAACAGAAATTAATTATAGAATATCTACTTATAAACCCATGATGATATTAATTATATTCAAATATATTCAAGTTGATAAATATTAACAATCATTTCCAAAAAAAATTATGAAAATGTCTTTTAGGATAACGATTTCCATAATATCTTAGTTTTATAATTACATATATCAATTGGATTTAAATAACACACTCTAAATGATAATTTAGTCAAGGATATGTCTATGATACATTCTGGTGGTTATGAATTCATAAAATACAATAGTAATGTTTACAAGTTACAATAATCTATTTCTTGAATGTAGTAATCATATCCGATTTAGATCATTTTGTTTGATGATTTAATCAAAGAGTTTTATTTCATCAAAACAAGAATGATTATTTTTTATACAAGATGATTAATTTTATTTTGGTGGTATTTATTATATTTTCATTAGATGACATACTATATGAAATTATTTTATGACTATAGATTCTGTAATAATGTTTTTGGAAAAATGATTCTCATTAAAGGACAATGTGAAAACATCCTACATTTTGGGTATGATGATCTATATTGTTGGATTGAAAAGGAATCCTAGACTATTTACAAAGAAATATATTTTTAAAATTTTAATGTTATTTAGAATGGAACATATATAGACCCTACAATTTCATATATTATTATGACAATATTTATATGATAAATAATATAGTGGTAATAGATTTCATAATTGGAATGTTTACTCTCTTGGGAAAATTAGGCTCGTACCTGACTTATATTTAGTAATCCATAAAAATTACATAAGTCATTCATCATAGTTATAATAATTATATTATTGTTATAAACTATAAATATATTCACCGTAGGATACACACCAAGGAAATGGGTGATCTAAAATCCTAGTCATATGTGTAATATCCGGGATGTAATAATAGACCTGATTCAATAGTATATATGTGAGAATAACAATTTGCATCATCATATCGAAAAATAGAATCAAATTCATTTTCATAAATGGGGAAATTTAAAAAGTTAATGAAATTATTCACAAGTATAATATTGATATTTTATAACTTAAAGGTCAAATAAAACACATAACTTTTGAACAAAGTAAAAAATCATGTCCTAGTATAATACATGTGCATGAATCATAACAACAAAGTCATGAGAAAATGCAGAATAATGTTCATGTATAATTCATATAATTTTATAAGATATATATCATTACATAATGAATTCTAGTGTTATATAATTCTCTTCCACTTGTAATCACAAAAAATTATCACAATCTTTCATGTCATATAGGAAGGGAAAATATTTGAATGATTGATATATAATATACCCATGGAAATAGAAAGTGTTTCATAAGGTTTAAGTGAATCATATCATAGTGAATAACCATTTTGATTCCCAAAACAAAAATGTATAAAATTGGTTTTGAAAAAAAAATTCTATTAATATAATAGATCATGGAGATAAGAATCAACAATTTCAAAGTAATCAATGAAATAATTCAAAAAATAAGGTCTTTTGGAAATTTCTTAAAGTTAACATTGAAATCATCTATATGAATAAGAAGAAATCATATATCCTAGAAATAAAAAGCTAAAAAATTTAATATCAATTAGTTAGATCAATTGATAAGATTACACATTTGAAATAAAGAGAATGAAGTGATAAATCCTAAAATAAGGAGTGTTTTTCAAGCTTCCCCTTCCGTAAGATCTTATTTTATTTCATCTAATTTTTTTTATAATTAAAATAAATATATTAGAAAATGAAAACATTAGTGAATTGTGATTATTTTTACACTATTGATCAATTATAATCATTTTATTTTATATTTCAATTGAAATTGTTAAAAATATAAGGTTTTGTTAACATTGTTAACTTAAAATTATCTCAACTTGTTTCTATTTAGTAATTTCGTTATTTTAAAATACATACAATAACAATATTAAATATATAAGATTATAAATACTTATATTATGGAATTTATATATCATAAATTAGTTATTATAACCATACTTAATATTGGTGAAAATAGTATAACTGGAAACATCCTCATTGGAAGTTTACTGTTAATGAGAAATTCATAAATGAGGAGGTGAGGGATGTATAACCTGTAAATATGTTCTAAATTAAATCATTATTTTATGTTAATCACATTAATATTTTTTTAACACAATACTGATTTTTTTTAGTTTTTTTAATAAGAAATAATATATGTAATGGGTATGTAAAAATAAAAAATGGAAAATTAGAAGGAAAGTTACCTCCTTAGTATTGTTTCATTTCACCAAACGTAAAATCGTTTAAATATTTAATTTATGTGACTCTATAATGTTTTGTAGGATTATAAGGGTCTCAGAATATGTTAATGTGGTTGACTATTGGCATTATAAAGTAAATGTGATGTGGTTTTCAAATAGGAGGGAGAGAAGGTATTAATATATAAGTATGAGTTATTCTAGGATAAGATATTGAATAAAATAAAAATTAGAAAAAAATATTTTTTTCACGACTCCTACCTCGGTGCATATTCCATGACTAACCCTAATCCCACCTTCCACAGGCTGGGGTCTAGAGACTAGCACCAAAGGCGTATTCCCTATAACATGGAAGACATTTCCTTTATAACCAGTAAACACATGCAACAAGGCACACAATAAGATATGAACACATGTAAACTGTATATTAAAAAGAGTGCTGAATGTAAAAAAGGTGTTGGAATACAAGCCCCATAGTAAAGGTGCATGTACAACTGAGATACAAAACAACTAAACAAAAATGAATACAACTACTGGGTCATCCTTTGAGGTTCATACCTGAAGGGTAGGTACATATCGCCTCCTCAACACTACACATCCACCTGTCTCCTCTACCTACTAACACACCGTATGGTCCACCTCTAGATACCATCAAGTCCTGGTACTCTCACCCTCAGTTAGCATTGTCTGCTGTCAGCATTCAACATAACAAGGTTCGATCATAGCCTGTGCAGGACTGAGTATAACGATACTCAGTATGGACCCTGAGACCCTCAAGGTCTTACAAAATCACCATGGATAAACCACAAAGTAAGAAAACAACAGATAACCCTACCTAGGTATATTCCCATTCATATACCTATGATATCATGTAATCCATCTCAATCAAGAGGAAACACAAAGGAACTGACTCATATTACAACAGTATTTATTCTAGATGTTGTAACAACTAACATTTCATACACCTCGTCTGTTGGAGGACTCCTCCTCTATTGAGTATAGATGGAATTCCGCATCACATTGAGGTGCTTCCCACTAACATTAGAATACTGAGATACTCTTATGGTCATGTACCATGTGTCTGCCACATCACACAGAGGCTCTCCCCACTGTGGGTTACCTACATCTCAAAAAGTCACTCCCCCTCATGGCCTGCTGATGTACTCCTCCTGTCTAGTACCTTGGGTCTTCTGTGCCACCAAGGTGCTCCCCACCGTGGGTATGCCGCCTCACACAAAGGTTCTCCCCACTAGGCCAGTCGAGTCACTCCAAGTCGAAACAGTCGGTGGTAGTCAAGTATCAGCCATTCGTAGGGTTCTGTACATATCGCGCTTGGGGTAAACAACTTCCCAAGCCACATGTCACAATTAAAACTGCCACGATGTCCAACGAAGAATTATTCCAAAGTTCCACCACATAAAAGAGGTCTCAAAGAAATAGAAGATTTGTCAATCGAACGATCGGTCTGTGAGTCATTAACCTTTTAGTCCCGAGGGCCAGGTTGGATTCGTGCTTGATCCAACAAGACTGTTCCCCATATTAATCCGAAACTCCAGTGGGGTATACTCAATGGGACCATCTCGCACCATGATTTCCATCATCGCAAACGGTTCATCAAATGGGGGTCTAGTGCCAATGTTATGGCCAAAAGTACGTAAATGGGTATTAATGGGACTGGGTCCAGTCCGACCAGGTCGGACTGACCCGGTTTGGGTCGACCCGGCCCGACCCGCTGGGTCTGCCCTGGACCGGCCCGCGGGGCAGTCCGACATGCCACGAGGGGCCGCAGGTGTTTGGTTGCGAACGTATGTTTGGCTTCCAAGTGGCGGTCCAGACGTGGGGCGGCAGTCTGGCCACGGGGCAACAGACCTGCCATGGGGCGATGTCGTCACCTTCGTCACTGCCGGTTGTGGTGTCGGCCGTCATTCAGGTGACCCAACCTAGGATGGTTTTCTTCTTCTTCCATCGTGAAGAACACCACAATATTCGCGGAAGGGTCATGCCATATTAGTTTGGCATGTACCTTCCAAGTTAGGATGGTATATTATGTCTCAATAAGAATATAAAAGAAGAACGTCAAGCTTTACAACCTCCCACAATGATTTATTCCCAGTCCAAAAAAAGGATTCAGGGGAAGAACATGGTGAAAATATTCATACAAAAAATAAACCCCTACCTTGTTCATTTTATTCATTGAAGATTACTCGTAGGGAAAGAGACGATGTTGTTGGCATTCGTCTCGTCCGCCACACACCTCCAATCACGGGCTCGTGCATCGTTTTTTCGTAGTCGAAGACGTTCCTCCTTAGAAGGTGTCCCAGGGAAGTAGTCAAAGTCGGCGTTCTTCTTCGGTGGAGCGTTGTTTGTTGGATAGACTTTCTCCCAAGGCTCCCTCCTCTTCCCAATGATTAATTTCCTCCAACCCACCAAAAAGAATAGATATTCAATATAATATAATATGTTGTAATAATTTCAAATTGGAACATTTAAATTATTGATATGGCATAATTAATTATAGGGAGAGGGTTGGCAAAATAAATTTTGAGGGAGTTGAAGAGGCCCCCCATATTTAATATGAAGTTTGAGGGTTTCAAGCCTCGGGTGTTCCCTACCACCATAACTATTCATTGGAGGTTTTACTAGCTCAAGTGGTCCCCACCACTAAGCATTCAATTTGGAGAATAAAACTCATGTGGTCCCCACCTCTACAATATCCAAAAGTGGGTGGTTACAAAAAATAAAATAAAATTTGTGATGATATTATTTTATTATTTTCATGAAAAACCAAAAAATTATCTTTCACCCTCCACCAATTTTTATCAAGGTGAATGTCTTCCTATGAGAATACCAGGGTTGTGAGTTCACTAGTTGCCTTAGATTTCAATTCCATGATCTGGTTCAAAAGTTATAAAAACCAACCCATTAATTTACTGAACGTACCCAAAATAATGTTCATAAATTCATTTCGGTCACTCTGGCCCTTGGATTCATGGGCCGTCAAGTTTCATAGACTCGTAAAATTCCCATTTATTTTATTAAAAATTACATGGAAATTCTAGGTCATTACATTATCCCCACCTCAGGTCTTTATGTCCCCGTAAGCCACAACACAAACTAAGGGAACATGTAGGGGTACTGACCATGTATCTGAGCCTCCAGCTGCCATGTGATCTTTTGGAGGTTCCCATGTTGCAAGAAAACGCGCACCAGAGGTATCGACCAACCATAAAGGGACCGCATCTGTTGTAACGCCCCGACCCCAGTTACCCAGAGTCGGTGCATTATTACATAAAATTGGCATGATTACAAGGAATCATGTCTCGAAGGATCGACCAATTTAGCAGTCTTGTAAACAATAGATACATTCATAAAGTTTACATTAAATCATAAAAATGAAAACTACAACAACATAGTATCCATATTCCACACTCATAGCCCCACATAATTTCCCGGCAGGCCATTCATAAATTACTTCTTCACATCCTGTGAAAATAAAACATTGAAAGGGGTGATCTCAGATGCTCGGTAAGGATAAAAATATAGCAGAGACTTTAATAAATAAACATAAACATTTAAGGAAATGTATAAGTAAAACAAAAGAATTTTAAACTTCAACTTCATCATGATATGGAATAGATAAAATGAAATAATTCCATTTAATTATTCACATGGATATTCTACTAGTCGAATAATCACATGCAATATCAATAACCACCTTCATAATGTCGGAATGCATAATTCCAGACTTTAATAACCATGTAGCCAAGGCCTCATAACAAGACACTATTTTTCCTCATGAGACATACCGATGAAATTTTTTTAGAAGATACTTATATTTAAAATTGCTCAAATATACTCCAGCGTTTTTCAGAAAACATTATGCAAGCTTCTGAAAACAAAATAACTAATTATGAGACTTGTCGACTAATTACAGGCCATGATGGGTCCATGCCCAATCCCAAACTGTCTACCACACTCGAGAGTCGGGTTTTCTGAAAACATTTTTATGCTTGCATTAAATACGTATACATTTGCACTGGATTTTCATATATTTGAGAGAAATATCTATCTCTCTCTCTTTTGAAATCATTTAAAAATAACATAATTATAAAATAAAACCTTTATTTTTAAAATATACTTATAAGTGTGTAAGGGAAGCTTCAAAGGTGTTATAATGGTGGATAATAACTGCACCTTCTGTATAATTTTAATAAACATTCTTACCTTAGTTTTGTCGAAATGGTTAAAAATGACCTTCTTTGGAAAACGACGGAAAGATTGTTTATAATCATCTAATAAAAAGTCAAACAATGGTATAGATAACTTTAACCCATATTTTGTAAAATAGCAATAATGTTTTGAAATACATTTTTAAGAAACATGGATTTGTATGATAAAGAGTTCCCAGTAGATAATTATATATAAACAACCTCGGATTATGAAGAGATTGGGAAATAAACGTTTACCAATTTGGTAACTTATGAAACATACAACCCATGAAAGAGGTATCATACAATTAATATGTAAATACACAGAAATTAATTTTTATTACATAAATAATACAATTATGGGCAGTACATACACCACACAAAATGTAATAGTGGCAATATGGCATGAATCTCACGTGAATAAGGGGTGAGATGAAAACCCCTTACCTTGAAAATTTCCTTAGTCGATGGTATATAAACCTCTTGTATAATAGTTTGAACATTTTTATTAAATTATTCAAGAACCATATACATAATTATGATTTAATATATGCTCTTCTTATAATGATTTTTAAATAATACTTTAGTATTATCGTCATTTCGGGTGTTAACTTACTCATTTTCTTTTATATGTTTTCTTACCTAAGTCGCGTTTGTTATGTATAAGTTGTATCCTATTAATATCCAGAATGATATAAATTTCATCAACATTAATTTTAATCATCAAATGAGAATTAGTCTTGAATTGATACGATGGGGAATGAATCTCATCGCGTTCGTGGAGACGGCAATCCGTACGTATGAACGAACACTACTTCCATTTCAATTTTCATTTTAAATGGAATCAAAAACAAATGATATATAGGTATATAATTTTTTCAGTATAATATAATATCTTATATGTGTTACTTATGTTCATTAAAACCATCCTTTATACGTTTCATGTATGGTATGAATGAGTCATATAACATTTTGGGGGCAGTAGTCCGCACTTCCTCAAATAAAATTATCGTATATATCTACAACATGAAACTAATAATGGAATGATATAAAATGGAATTACATAAGATTATATAATAAATATCATTAATATCATATTTAATTATAGTTCCATCATAATGGACACCATGAGAGGTGGTAGGAGATAATTGAACAATCATCGCTTCGTGAGGTGTTTGGTTGCCATCCAGAGAAACGTTATGTTCTTCACCCATTAGATGGATGTGTGTGTTAGTGTAGTTCTAATAATTCTAATAACAATATCCTAGCATATTTAAGATTCTGGTTTTGTTACAAAATATTATAATAAGAAGATTTTAGGGGTTGGAGAATTAAAATAAAATAAAAGAAGTAAGAGAAATCGTTACCTTTATTTTGGGTAACTCCCTTTGGTTTGAACCAAAAACGACTCTTGAAGTTCCATATGTCTAAGGTAAGGTTTATAAGAGGAGAAGAGGGGTGTAGGGAGATTAATTGGTCAGAGTTTGGACGAGCCAAAGGGCTTGAAAGGTGTGCGAAATTGGTTACAAGTGGTGTCCTTTTATAAGACGGAGGAGGGGCTCTTTAAGAAAATCTAGAAATATTTTTTTATAATAAATTCATATTCGGTTTCTAATGGCTCCAATGTGTATTATTTAATTTTTAAGGTTGGGATAGGTTGATAACTACTCAAACAATATAATTTAGGCAGGTTTGGGTGACTATATTAACCTTAACCTTTAGTTTTAACTCTTAGTTAATTAGTTTGACACTTACCATGTCACTTTGTGTTTTTATATTATATTGTTAATAAACCAACTATATACCGCCAAGAGACCCCCAAGTGGTCCATTAACGATACACATATCATGATATATGTCTCTTGTATAAACCGTATATTTTTATGAATATAATATAAATTAATAATATAATATTTGTTTTAAAAACACATTTATGTATGTTTTGACACTACTCAATAATTGTTTTTTTAGTCTTATAAACTTTATTAATTAAAAAATTAATTTAAGAGAACCTATAATGTCATATTAACCAATAAAATTCGTTTATTTCATCAAAAAGTTCAAATTATATTTATTTTAAAATTTATAATATCAATTATTTGGTTCTTTCATTAATAAGGAAAATAATGCATCATTATTGTGTCATATATATTTTTACTTTTTTTATGTCTAAAAAGTAAAAATAAAATACCATTATTTAGGTAATCATATTATAATTCTAAACAATATTTATAATCAAAAATATAACATATATAACCCTATGTAAAATTTTTTTTGAAAAAAGATATAAGCTTATGTCATTTTTGTATTCACTTTAACTTAATTAATATAAAGTGTCCATATCACCTACAAGTGGCTTCATGGGATCCCAAAATCGACCCAAAGATGACCATGGTCAGAAATGTATCCACCAATAAGGTTATAACACGTTTTAGGGTAATTTATTATTATTATAATTTTATTTTTTAACCCTTATTTACCAGATTTACCCTTTAACAATGGTAAATTAAATATTTACCGAATTAATTATTCAAAATGTATAAAAATAAAAGTTACCTATTTACTCAATTTGGAAATACTGATTCCAAATATGGAATCCATTTTTCCAAATTCAAAACCCAGAAGTGGTTGAAATTAATATAAAATTAATTCCCGCTGTCAAAACAAAAAACATGTTTTTAAGATATAATAACTATCAAAATATTGAAACTTGTTTATGTCCAGTTTAATTGTGAAATTATGTCCAGTGACCCACATTGTATTAAAAGGTTAAAATATGTTCTATATATAATTTGAAACCACTCGAATTCATAATTTATCACTATGAATTATTTTTATTAAGAAAGTTGTTTTTAATTAAAATTTAGTAATTTTCACTATTCATCAAAATATGAAAGTTATCCGAAAAGCTCCAAAATTTCACCATAAGCTAATTTCAATATTACGAATCCAAAATTGAATTCCATTTTGATGATAAAATTTATAAAATTTCAAAAAGTAGTTATTACTATTCATAACGGCTAGTTTGATTGGTTGTGGTGTGTGTTAGAACTCAAAAATGCGTACAACACTTGCTACTATGTTATTTAAAGTGAAGCGTATCCTGGAAGCCTGGGGTGTTACATTCTCCCCTCCTTCAATAAATATCTTCCTCACAATTTGAAAATTTTCATTGATAATAAATTGTTGAAAATAGAAAGTATCTTTGTGGGAAAAACCACATCGGAAATTGGATTAATAAAATTTAGTCTTAATAAGAGGAAAAGAGAAATGAAAGGGTCACCACCAAATTATGATCTCTATTAGGAGAACATTGGTGGAAATTAGAGACATGTAATTGGAGGAAAACGTAAATATTTATAGGGATTGATTGAGGTCATCAATCACAAACAATTGTAGAATTATGGGCCTCAAAGCCACCAATTTATGATGATTTTTAATACCATTGGTTCAACAAAACGTAAGGTTTTAGGATAACACATTTTTGGTTTTAAGATCCCTTCCCTAAAGTTTAATAATTAAATTATCTGTAAAATAAACTGAAATATATATATATATATATACTTGACAATTAGAGTTTCATCCTTCAACTAATTCCTACTACAAACTCATCTTTTACTCTAAAATATTAAATATATATATATATATATATATTCTATTTATCCTAATCGTATAGGGTTCCAAAAATAATGAAATTATAATTCACATATCAGACCCTTTAAAAAACTACATTATTCAATCTGGTACATCACGTGGCCTAGTGGTAGGTGATACACCCTTGTCGCCCTTCGGTTTTGGGTTCAAGTCTTGCGGCCTTGCCGAACGTGACGGGTTCCCGCCCAACCTCCAGGTTTTCCTTTTATAAAAATTCAAAAATAACCATTCAAACTAAATCCCTTACAACCTTTATACTTATCCAAAATACTTCAGTAAACTCTTAGTCCAAAATTTATATGAAAGGTATACATAATGTAGATCATTTTTACCCCGTAATAGCATGTTAATACCTTCATCATGTATGTTTTTAAAACACTGAAATATCCTGAATTACCATAAAACCTTACTGATTACATTCATGCTCCATCATTCCTTATAGAAAACTGGATATACTTCATCCATCCAAAAATGTTGTAAACTCCAACAATGATGGAATATATAAATATTTAATCAGTTTCAAGGTAGTCAAGAATATCCAATATAATTTACCCAAATAACCCATATCTTATTCCAAAATCTGTACATCAATATTTGAACTATATTATGGTTTATCTTTCCTTCATCCATGTAATTTCCATGAAGTTTAACTCACTGTAGAGTCACTCTTCTTAGTACCATAAAATCTCAAATCCTCAACGAAATAGTACTCCAATACAATCCTTATTTATTTCCATTACATCATTGATACAACACTTCAATGAAATAATTACAAAATAAAAACATAATAACAATAGTCATTCCTCTTCATCTGTGGTAGTATCATAACTTGATTATTATCCAATAACATCATTTGGGGCATAGTCTGATGATTTGGACATCAGTTTGCGTATGTACATACTCCTTGCAGATGAAACATTGTACATTTGAAACCTTATTCATTCCCTTGCAGTCACGTACTTGTTGTCCTTTTCCTACACAATTATAACATACTCCCATTCCCATCAAGCATTTTCTAAGGATATTCTTTCTACAGTTATCACATATGGAAAAATCCTTCTTTACCTTACTCCCTTTATTTTTCCTTCTTTCTACCATCTATTCCTTCTCTGGAATCCCTTCAAATCCATAGCATTATGAGAATTCCTTACTTATCATATAAACACATGATAATATTTCTTCATATGATGATAATATGTGGGAGACTATTTGCCTTCTAAATTCTGGCTTAAGAACATGATAGATATTCTCTTTCTTGCTATTTGGATCATGTGTATTACTAGATTTCTCATTACTTCTACTGGGCGCCATTTCTATAAAATGTCATAAACTAGATCAGTTTATGAATCAAAATACATAATTCCATACTTGTAAAACACTTAACATACATTGAACAGTTTATGGATATAACCCATAATCATAAAAAAAAATTCATTGAGGAAATATATACTCATAAACCCTTCATAATGGTTCATAAATAAAATGAGAATTATCCTAAGCATATCCCCCAGGAGTGTCGTAACGAATAGTGCAGTAAGGACCATTGTCGTGCACTAGTTCTCGTTCGAGTCTAGCTCAATGCGGTGTTTTCAGTTTTTACCCCTATTTACATCTGTTCTAGAGCCGCCTCTACCTGCTAATATCCAGACAGGAGGTATTTCTCGAAAAACATAAAACATATCTGGAAAATAAAAATTCTATGAAGTTCTTCACTACTAATCCTAAAATTCTATCATAGGGCTAAGTTCTCTAATCAGAGTTTATCTAAATCTAACTTCCAATGTCATTGCTAAACATTCTCTGATACCAACTGTAACGCCCTTACCCCAGTTAACCAGAGTCTGTGAATTATTACATAACATTGGCATGATTACAAGGAATCACGTCCCGAAGGACCGATCAGTTTTGCAGTATTGGAAACACTAGATACATTCATAAAGTTTACATTACATCATAAAAATGAAAACTACAAAAATATAGTCTCTATAGTCCACACTAATATCACCATATACTTTCCCTATAGGTCATTCATAAATTACTTCCTCTCATCCATGGAAAAATAAAACATTGAAAGGGGTAAGCTTAGAACCTCAGTAATGATAACAATATAGAGGAGGCTTTCATAAATAAACATAAAAATTTATGGAAATGTATAACTAAAACAAAATCCTTTTAAACGTCATATTTAACATAACATGGCATAGATAAAATGAAATAATTCCATTTAATTATTCACATTGATATTCTACTAGTCGAATAATCACATGCAATATCAATAACCACTTTCATAATGAAAGAATGCATAATTCCAGACTATCATCACCACGTAGCCCATGCCTCGTACCAAGACTACAAATAAGATTTCTATCAAGGCCTCGTGCCAAGACACTAGTTTTTCTAATGATACCTATCGATGTAATTTTTTAGAAGGTACTTACATTTAAAATTGATCAAATATAAACCAGTGTTTTTCTGAAAACATTATACAAGCTTCAAAAAACAAAAAAACTAATTCTGAGACTGCTCGACTAATTACAGGCCATGATGGGTCCACACCCAATCCTTTCCTGTCTACCAAACTCGAGAGTCTGGTTTTCTGAAAACATTTTTAATCTTGCATTAAATACGTATACATTTGCACTAGATTTTTATTTATTTGAGATAAATCTCTCTCCCTCTTATTTGAAATCATTTAAAAATCACACAATTATAAATAATAACCTTTATTTTTAAAATATCCTTATAATCGTGTAAGGGAATCTTCAGAGGTGTAATAATGGTGGAGAATAACCACACCTTCCGTATAATATTTTAAGAAACATCTTACCTTACTTTTGTCGAAAAGGTTAAAATGGACCTTGTTTGGAAAACGATGGAAAGATTTCTTTATAAACTTCTTATAAAAATTCAATCAAGGGTATAAATGACGTTAACCAATATTCTGTAAAATATCAATAATTTTTTGAAATAAATTTTTAGGAAACATGGATGTGGATGATAAAGATGTCCCATTAGATAATTACGTATAAACAACCTCAGATTATGAAGAGATTATGAAATAAACCCTTACCAATTTGGTAACTTACGAAACATACACCCCATGATAGAGGTATCATACAATGAATATGTAAATACACATAAATTAATATGTATTGCATAATGAATACAATTATGGGCAGTATATACACCACACAAAAGGTAATAGTGGCAATATGGCATGAATCTCATAGGAATAAGGAATGAGATGAAAACCCCTGACCATGAACTTTTCCTTAGTCGATGGTATGTTAAACTCTTTGATAATAGTTTAGACATTGTTATTAAATTATTCATGAACCATATACATAATTATGTTACCATTTTTTATCTTCTAATTAATCTTTTTTAATATTACTTTAGTATTATCGTCATTTCAGGTGTTAACTTACTCATTTTATTTTATATATTTTGTTACATAAGTCGGGTTTGTTATGGATAGGATGTATAATATTCATATCCAAAATGATATAAAATTTTTAAAAATTAATTTTAATCCTCTAATGAGAATTAGTCTTGAATGGATACGATGGAGAATGAATCTCATCACGTTCGTGGAGACGGTAATCCGTATGTACGAACGAACGCTACTTCCATTTCATTTTTCATTTTAAAATGAATCAAAACCAAATCATAAATATGTATATAGTTATTACTGTATAATATAATATCTTATATGTGTTAGATAAGTTAATTAACACCATCCTTTATATGTTCCATGTATGTTATGAACGAGTCATATAACACTGAGGGGGTGGTAGTCCGCACTTCCTCAAATGAAATTATCGTATATATATAAAACATGAAATGAATAATGGTATGATATAAAATGGAATTACAGAATAAAATATAAAAAATATCATTAATATAATATTTAATTATAGTTCCATCATAATGGCCACCATGAGAGGTGGTAGGTGATAATTGAACAATCATTGCTTCGTGAGGCGTTTGGTTGCCATCCATAGAAACATTATGTTATTCACCCATTACATGGATGTGTTTGTAAGTATAGTTATAATACATCTAATAACAATATCCTAGTATAAATAGGATACTGTTTTTGTTACAAAATAAAATAATAAGAAGAGTTTAGGGGTTGGAGATGTAAAATAAAAGAAAAGAAGCTAAGAGAAATCGTTACCTTTAATTTGGGTAACTCCCTTTGGATTGAACCAAAAGGACTCTTGAAGTGCCTTATGCCTAAGGTAAGGATTCTAAGAGGAGGAGAGGGATGTAGGGAGCTTAATTGGGAAGAGTTTGGACGAGCCAAAATGATTGAGAGGTGAGAGGAATTGGTTAGAAGTGTTATCCTTTTATAAGGGGAAGGAGGGGCTCTTTATGAAAATCTAGAAATATTATTTTATCATAAATTCATATTCGGTTTATAATGGATCCAAAGTGTATTATTTAAAGTTTAATGTGGTTATTGGTCTAAACCCACTCAACCAATAGTTTATATAGGGTTGGGTCATTATATTAACCATATCTTTTAGTTTTAACTCTTAGTTAATTAGTTTGACACTTACCATGTCACTTTGTATTTTTTTATTATATAGTTAATAAAATTACTATATACCTCCAAGAGACCACCTAGATGTCCATTAATGATTCACATATCATGATATAAGTCTCTTCACCAAACCTTATATTTTTCAGAATAGAATATAAATTAATAATATAATATTTGTTTTAAAAACTCATTTATGTCAATTTTGACACTACTCAATAATTGATTTTTGTTAAAGTCTTAAAAAATATATAAAATCTAAAAAAATTCATTTAGGAAATCCTAAAATGTCATATTGACCAATAATATTATTTTATGTCCTCAAAACTATCATATTATATTTATTTTAACATTTATATTATCAATTATTTTATTATTTCATTAATAAGGAAAATACTGCATCATTATTGTGTCAAATATATTTTTAATTTTTCAAAGTAGAAAAATTATAAAAAAAATTCCATTATATAGGAAATATTTTTATCTTTCTAATGAATATTTATAATCAAAAATATAACATATATTACACTATGTAAAAATTGTTTTTAAAAGATATGCGCTTATAACATTTTTGTATTCACTTTAACTTAATTAATATAAAGTGTCTCTATCAACTACAAGTGCCTCCATGGGGTCCCAAAATCGACCAAAATATTCCTATAGTTGGAAATTTATCCACCAATATGTTTTGGACACGTTTTAGGGTAATTTATTATTATTATTATAATATTGTTTAACCATTATTTACCGGATTTACCCTTTAACAATGGTAAATGAAATATTTACCGAAATAATTATTCAAAATGTCTTTATTTTAGGTGGATCCCTCCAATCAATGACTACTTAATGGTGAATGTGGATGGAGCTACCTCTGTCATGCTAGGGCCTGTTGGATGTCGAGGAATCTTCAGGACGTCTCAAGTATTTGTAAAGGGATGTTTCATTCATTACATTGGCAATAACTACGCTCTTGAGGCGGAGCATTGGGCTATGGTACAGGCAATAAGGTATGCTACTCGATATGGTTGGGGAAAGATTCGGATAGAATCAGACTCTTCTGTTGCTGTGCAGATCCTCAAAGAGAAGTCCAGGAATGTTCCATAGAGGATGCTTCCTGTTTGGATTGGTTCCTTAAAGATGGCTGAAAAAATTACCCTTTAAGTCTCTCATGTGTTCAGGGAAGCAAATCAAGTGGCGGATGCACTCTCAAAAAGGGCAATTCTGGAGGTGAGATCTAGTTGGTCCTTTGTTCTTCCTGATTATTTCAATGATCTTGTTTGAAATGATAGAATTGGTACTGTGTATACAAGGCTATGTAAACCTCCCATTTCCTGTGTTGTTTGTACTGTTTAAACTTTTCTTTATTTAATCTTATGGGAGGAGGTTTTTACCTAGCTCTCGGGATTTTTCGGAATTATTCAAAATTTCTAAAAATAAAATTTAACTATTTACACAATTTGAAAATCCTGATTCCAAATATGGAATCCATTTTTCCAAATTCAAAATATAGAAGTGGCAGAAATTAATTTAAAATTATTTCCTGCTGTCAAAACAAAAATCATGTTTTTAAGATATAATAACTATCAAAAGATTGAAACTTGTTTATGCCCGATTTAATTGTGAAATTATATCCAATGACCAAAATTGTATTAAATGGTAAAAATATATTCTAAATATACTTTAAAACCACTCAAATTCATAATTTAGCACTATTAATTACTTCGATTAAAAAAGTTTTTTTTAATTAAAATTTAGTTTTTTTCACTATTCATCAAAATATGAAAGTTATCTGAAAAGCACCAAAATTTCACCATAAGCTAATTTCGATATTCCGAATACAAAAATGAAGTCCATTTTGAATGATAAAATTTATAATATATCAAAAAGTTGGCATTACTATTCATAACTGCTAGTTTGATTGGTTCTGGTTTATTTAGAACTCGAAGTTATGTACATCACAAGCTACTGTATTATTCAATGTGAACTATACCGTGGAAGCTTGGGGTGTCACACCTATCAATCCTCAATCTCTACTGGAAAATCTATAAAAGTCTCCAAATTGTAAAATCTAGCTCCCCATGGTCGATGATGTGAGAAGGGTCGTCCATGTATCTTCTCAGCTCGGATAAGTGGAAAATTCCGTGCACCTGGTGCAACTGAGGTGGAAGAGTTAAGCAGGATTCCACCTCTCCAACTCTGCTGAAGACCTTCAAAGGTCTGATGAACCTTGGAGATTACTTTCTGCCTCATCCAAATCTCCGAAAACCTCATTGAGGTGAGATATGTAGAATGACGTGGTCGCCATCCTCAAACTCTAGAGGCATGTGTCTCCTATCGGAAGATGACATATTCCTGTTATGTGTAGTCTTTATCCACTCCTAGATGATCTTCACCTTCTTTGTGGTAGCCCGTACCATCTCTGGTCCCACTAGTTCTGACTCCCCTCAGCCAGTCGAGTACAATAGTGATCAATATGGTCGCCCGTACAATGCCTCAAAAGGTTCCATACCAATGGTTGAGTAATAGTTGTTGTTGTATGCAAACTCCACCAATGGAATGTTATCCTCCCAGTTGTGACTGAAGTCAAGGACACAAGAATGCATCATGTCCTCGAGAGTATGAATGGTCTGTTCAGTCTGACCATCCTTCTAAGGATGGAAGGCGGTGCAAAAAATGAAGCTGCATCCCGAAAACCTCCTACAACCCCTTCCATAGCCAGGATGTAAAACATGAATCTTGATTGGAGACAAATCATTGATGGAAATCCATGTAGTCGCATAATATCCTGCACATAGAGGTATCCCAAGCTATCTACTGAACCATGTTCTTTTATCGGTAGGAAGTGGGCTGACATGGTGAGTCGTTCGACGATCACCCAGATAGAGTCATGACCTATGAATGTATGTGGAGGTCTTGTCATGATGTATAGGGATGTCCCATCCCACATCCACTATGGGACCTCTAAAGGATAAATCAATCCTGCTGGTACATTATTCTACGCCTTCACTTGCTGACAAATGAGGCACCACAAGAAATACTCGGATACTTCTTTCTTCATTCCCATCCACCAGTGTTTTCATCAAAGATCCTGGTACATCTATTCCACTGCTGGATGTACCTCTTGAGGGGATGTCTGGAACTCCCACAACACTTCCTCGTGAAGTGACACAGGTACCATGGTACGTCCTCTGAAGTGGATAACATGCTCTCTGCCTCTATTAGGTGACTGTCTTGTAGATATCTGAGCACTTGAGGCCTCTCAGTCAACATCCCCACACCGTGCCACCCTGACTCAATGAAGAGTTGGAGAAGTGACAGTAAGATGCTGAAAGAAAGATTCTCCATCTCTATGCGCATATGATATCTGAAAATTAGTCGGCTGCTCTGTCGCCCCACATTGAAGTTGTATACCAGTTCTCCTACTGAGTGCATATTCAACAAACCTTCCATTCCCCAGAGTATAGACTATCATGAAGTCATATTCCTGTAAGAACTCAAGAAAATGGCATTGTCTCAGGTTCATGCCTCTCTGAGAGAAGATATATCTATGACTATTGTGATCAGTGTACACTGTAAAACGTTCACCCATCAAATAGAGTCATTGTATCATCAAGGTGAAGACCAATGCAACTATCTTCAGGGCATGGGTAGTGTGGTTCTGCTCATGTTGTCTCGGCTATCAAGATCCATATGTGATCACTGATCACTATTACATTAGTACACATCCGAGTCTGATCCTTGATGCCTCGCAACAAACTATGCACCCAACGACCTCTTCCGGTAGCCTCAAGATGGGGGCACTAGTCAGCCTCTACCTTAGCTCTTAAAAAATCTATTGGAATCTATCTTACCACACAATGTATTCCCCTTTTTATTCAACGCTGATATTGGTTCTACAACTCTAGAGAAGTCTGAAACAAACCTCTGGAGTATCCAGCCAAACCCAAGAAACTACGTACCTCCGCCACACTCATGGGTGGCTCCCAAGAAACTACCGCCTCAATCTTTTTAGGATCTACCGCACCTCCACCCTCCAATGTGACATTCCCTAGAATGAGAACCTCTCGGATAAAAAACTAGAATATCGAGAGATTACCATAAATCGGGTGATCTCGGAGTGTGTCCAGTACAACCTTCAAATGATAGGCATTCTCCTCATCAGTAGTTGAGTAGATCAGAATGACAGAATGAATACTACTACAAAGAGATCAAGGTATGGATAAAAGATCATGGTCATCAGTCCCATGAACACTTCTAGATCTTTTGTCACGACGAATAGCATAACCAAGAACTCGTATTGGTCATACTAACATCTGAAAGGTATCTTCTACACATCCTTGTCTCGCACTCTGAGCTGGTGATAGCCTAATCTAAGGTCTATATTCGAGAACCAATGTGCTCAATTAATCTAATCAAATAGGTCGTTAATCCTTTGGAGTGTGAACTTGTTCTTCACGGTCACCTGGTTCAGGTGCCAATAGTCAACACAAATTCCCAAGCTTCCATCCTCCTTCTTGGTGAACAGAATCGGGGCTACCCATGTAGAAACATTGGGTCAGATGAATGCATACCCCTGCAAGTCCTCTATATGTACATGTAGCCTATGAAGCTCCAAGGGATCCATCCGATATGTTGGTGTAGATATCGTTGTCTTCTCTAGGTACTGGTCAATGTAAAAGTACACCTCTCTATGAGGGGGTAGACCTATGACATCATCAGGGAAAACATCCACGTACTGGTCCACAAATATAGGATAACTCGAACTCTCCACATCAACTGCTCTGAGGGTAAGGATAGCTAACTAATGAGTAATCGGCATCACCCTAATCCGGTTAAATCCATCCTATGCTTCAAAGGCTCACTTCTCACCAGTGAAGGTAAACACGGTCCCATCTGTGTGGACACACAGCAACTTGCGCCTAATATAGTCCATCTGAGCATGGACTATAGATAACCCGTCCATACCCATGATGACATCGTAAGGCCTCGACGCCGCTACTTGGAGATCCCAGCAGAAGCTATCGCCTCCTAGAGTAATCTTGCACTGCCAGAACCAGTGTAAAATCGTCGAATCTGATCATGTAGGAGTCTCTAGCCATATGGACGGATCCAACAACTCCGCCGGAATCTCCGAGCTCCAAACGATGGAAGTGGAAATAAAAGAATGACTGGAACCTGTGTCTATAATTTCTGGAGCTAAGGTGGAGTAGACATATATCATACTTCGTATCATCTCTCGAGCGCCATGATTGTAAGCCTTAGCTGACTAGAGTTGAGATCACCCCAGTCCACCAGCTCAATGTAGTCGGGGTGGACATCCTGGTGGTTGTGGCGGTTACAAATCAAATCGTCGCCCTCCGCTAGCTGGATGAACAGCTCCCCTGCCACATCATCGTGATCCATGCATACCTCCTCGGTCGAATATATATATCTGTATGGGTGGCCCTTCAACCGTTTGTTGATCATCCGAACATCATGTCGGACAGTCATGATCCAGGTGACCCTACCTGCCACATGTGTATCATTGCCCGCTCCTGGAATGACTAGCTTTGCCTCGGGTGCTCCGCACAACCAACCCTGAGTCATGCGGTCGTCCACCTATTGGTCTATTCCTCTTGGAACTCTGTGGAATTTATCTACTTCCAGCTGAAGAAGACTCTACTACGTGTCATCTGGTGGTGGGTCTCGCATCTAGTGACTGCTCAGTAAGTAAACTCTCCATTAAGAGGTCTCTCTCAAACACCATCTCCTACGTAGGGATACTGAGTGAGGTCATCGATGACCTGATCTCTCGCCTGATCCCCTACTCGAAGGTCTGGTACCTAAAGAGTGGGTTGTGCACCATATCTCTAGGGTAGCGTGAGAGGTCAGTGAACCTCCTTGAGTACTGAGTTGTAGTCATGCTACGCAGCTAAAGATGAAGAAACTCTTGTATGCGTACATCGTGAAGCATCATTGGAACAAACAATGCCCAAAATAGGCTCTCGAAGTCTTCCTTGAGAAGCGTCACATTATCGTGAAAGTGGATCACCACGTTCCACCATCTGTAGGCTATTTCATGTAGAAGGCTGGCGTCAAGGATCACAATGAGATCAGCTAGTTTCCCTACAAGTCGGGAGACTCTCTCCATGGCTGCCAACCAATCCCCATCCTCCTATGGATTCGTATCTCCCTTTAACTTAGGTGGCCTCTGGCGCTGTAACTCATGAAACACTTACAAGAGGTGTGTATCGTCTCCTGCTGAGGCTAGTGGAATCAGTGGCCCAACAGGAAATGGTATCACGGGTGCCTCCACTGCTACCTCTACTGGAGGAGGGCCTTGCACCAATGCCTCGTCGCATGTTGGGCTATCAGTGCATACAAATCTCGGTACCCTAACTGGTTGTCTGCGTACAGGAATCCTGAAAAGAAACAGGTGTGCCACAGTTAAAAAGATATACCTGGTGATATGACTTAAGAGTTCAAAAATACAACTCTTGAAAACACACACGCAATCAATGTTTTCATGCACTGAGTCATAAATCATGAGTCAGGGTACTGGTGTATTGATACATCAACCACCGCACTAACACTAGACTCACTGAACTGAAAACCACCCTTATTTCCCTTAACACTATTGCTTCATAGAAAAGATCAAAAGACTATTTTTTTGGTAGAATGGACACCTTTAATAAAAAAATTCATGACATGTCCCCTGGGTCCCATCCCGTGACTAACCCCAATACCGCCTTCCATAGGCCAGGGGATGGCGACTAGCACCAAAGGTGTATTCCCTAAAACAGGGAAGGAATTACCTTTATAACCTATAAACACACACAACCAAGAACAACGCATGATAGAAACACAAGTCAACTATATAGTAAAATGATTGCTGAAAGTAAAAGGGGGACAAAATACAAGCCCAACAATAAAGGTACAAGTATAACTGAGATACGAAACAACTGAAGAAAAATGAAAAAAGCTATTGGGTCATCGTCTGAGGTTCCAACCTGAATGGTAGGTACAAATTGCCTCCTCAGCACTCCATATCCACCTGTCTCCTCTTCATTCTGACTCACCGTATAGTCCCACTCCGAGTAGCATCCATTCCTAGTATTCTCACCCTTAGTCAGTGTTGCCTGTCGTCTGCATCAAACACAACAAGGTGCGGGCATAGCTTATACATGGGTGAGTATAACGATACTCAGTAGGGACCCTAAGACCCTCAAGGTATCACAAAATCCACCAAGGATAAATCAAAATGTATGAAAACAACAGATAACCCTATGTAGGTATATTCCCATACATATACCTATTTTATCATGTTATCTGTCTCATTATTGAGAAAACATAGAGGTACTGACTTAGCTCACACCATGATTTATTCTAGGGGTAGTATCAAGTAACCGTCTTGAACACATCGGCTACTGGAGAACTCCTCTATCGAGTACAGTGGACCTTCCACGTCACACATAGGTGATTCACACTAACCATGTAATGCTTAGTTACTCCTTCTGTTGAGTACCCTGGGTCTTCCGCGTCACACAGTGGCGCTCCCGACCGTGTGTTGGCCACGTCACACAAAGGCACTCCCCATCGTGACCTGCTGAGGTACTCCTCCTATCATGTATCGTGGGTCTGTCGTGTCACCAAGGCTCTTACCACCATGGGTCTACTATGTCACACCATGTTACTCCCCACTGGACCGATCGAGTAACTCCAAATCGAAACAGTTAGCACTCATCATGTCTCAGCGTGTCACAGGGTTCCGTACATATCGGGCTTCGTGGAAACTGGTTCCAAAGACACATTTCAATATTAAAAATTCAACAATTTCCCACGATAAAGATTCCAAAGTTCCTCCATGTCATATAGGTCTCAACGCAACAGACAGCACATCCATCAGATGCGCGGTCTGTGAGTTATTAACTTTTTTGTCCCGGGTCCCAGTTGGATTCCTGCCTGATCCAACCTGATCATTTCCAATCTTAATCTAAAATTGCAGTGGGCAATACTCAAATGGACCATCTTTCATGAAGATTTCCAGCGTGGCTGATGGTTCGTAAAACGGATGTCTGGTGCCAATGTTATGCCCAAATGGAAGTAAATGTGTCGTAGTGGGCCCAGGTCTGGTCTGACACAGCCTGGGCCAACCTCGTTCGGGTCGACCCGGATCGACTCGCTGGGTCTTTTCTGGCACATTTGGTTCATCCCAGCCCCAACCGTACTGGGCAGCCCAACCCGTGGGGTGGTCCGTTAGGCCGTGAGGGGCCACATGGGTTCGGTCGCGGATGGTGGTTCAACCACGGGGTGGCGTTCCAGCTGAGGGGGGCGGTCCAGCCACAGTGGGGTGGTCCATCCGCAATGGGGCGGTCCGACCTCGTGGGGGGGGGGGGAGGTCCGGATGTAGGGGTTGGTCCGACTGCGGGGCGGCGGCCAGGCTGCGGGGGGCGGTATGGCCGTGGCGCGGTGGTCTTGCTGTGGGGCGGCACCATTGCACCATCGCCTTTGACAGGGTCGGCGGTGGTGACAATCGTCGTTCTCATGCCCTAGCCATGGATGGTTTCCATCTTCATCCATCGTGAAGAACAGTCCAATATTTGTGGATGGGTTGGGCCATGTTTTTTAGGCTTTTTTCCCTCCACGTTAGGGTGGTTGCATATGGCTCAACAAAAACTTAAAAGAATAATGTCATGCTTTACAACTTCCTGCAACGATTTACTCCCAATCCCGAAAAATAATTCAAAGGAAGAACAAGGAAAAATTATTCATACAAAAAATAAACCCCTACCTTGTTCTTTTGATTCATTGAAAATTGCCTACGAGGAAGGAGACGACGTTGTTGGCATTGGTCTCGTCCCCCAAACACCTCCAATCTCAGGCTCGAGCATCGATTCTTCGTAGTCAAAGATGTTCCTCCTTGGAGGGTGTCCCAAGGAAGTAGTCGATTTCGGAGTGCTTCATTAGTGGATAATTATTCCCTGGAGATATTTGATCCCAAGGCTCCATCCATTTCATACAATTAATTTCCACCAACCCATGAAAAATAAGAGATAGCTAATATAATAAAATATGTTGGCATAATTTCAAATTGGAACATTTAATTAATTGATATGGAATAATTAATTAAATAAGGATGGTTGGCATAATAAATGTTGGAGGAGTTGATGAGGCTCCCCAATATTTAATAGGAAGTTTAAGGGTTACAGTCCTCGGGTGGTCCCCACCACCATAACCCCTCATGGGAAGTTCAACTATCTCGGGTGGTCCCCACCACCAGGCATTAAATTTGGAAAATAAAACTGATGTAGTCCCCACCTCCATAATATCCACAAGTTGTTGGTTATAGAAAAATAAAATAAATATTGTGATTATTTTATTTTATTATTTCCACAAAAAACACAATAATTAACTTTCTCCCTCGACCAACTGTCGTCGAGGTGATAATCTTCTTAAGCAAATACAGGTACTACGAGATCAACGGTGTTCTCAGATTTTAATATTGGGAACTCATTCAAAAGTTATAAAAACCCAGTCATATGTTTATTGAAAGTACCCAAAATAATTTTTAGAAATTAATTCCGAGCACTCTAGGACTCATATTCACGCTCCGTCAAGTTTCACGGACTCATAAAATTACCATTTAAATAAAAATTATTTACATGGAAATTCTATGTCATTACATTATTAATATTGTTATTTTTAAAAATACTAATTAAATTTTAATAAATTATATTTTACTAAGACTTTTAGACACATTATAAATATATTTCAGTAGTTATAAAAGCTGAATGTGAAAAAATGAATAAATTTTTTTAATAGAAGAGTTTATATTTTAGACAATGGAAAATATATTTTTTGGTTGATAAAATGAATTTCATGAATTATTTTTATTATTAATCTATTTTTATTCAATATTAATATCGTATAAATTGTTATGAAATTTTAATATCACGATTAATGTAATTTTAAACACATCAGTTACATAAATATTCATTATTTTTACTATTCACAAATAATTGATGTTTTTATGAGAAATAAAAAAATAAACTTTAAAAAACATCACTTTGCTGATTTAAAAAATGGAAATAATTTTAAAAAAATAATTTTCAAACTCAATATGTCTCTAATTATTAACATAATAATTACCATTATTACGAAATACATTAAAAATTGATTTATTAAAAAATGTGCATATTATTTCATTGAGATTTTATTCTTCATATTTATTTATGGAAATAAAATATTCATATTTCATTAAAATAATCAATAATAACCTTATTATATGGTCTTTTACTATTATTAATTGCAATCCCTTATTTTTATTACATAATTTTACATAGAATTATACAGACATATGATATTTTAATGTTTAGTGTTTGGGAAATTAGGCACATATTACATGAAAAGATAAAACCATTACTCTACTCCACATGAATTTATTTTTCATGGGTTAATCCAATGTATAATGATTGCATCACACAACATGGGGAAATATATCAATGAAATATGTGATCATAAAACCACAAAAGGGAAAAAGAAACACATCGAATGTGGGAGAGAGGCTTATAACCAAATACGATAATATAAAAATTCGGGATACCATAAGAGAAATAACATGAACCATAACATGTAAATGTGGTTACAAAATTTAGTTTCTAAATTCATAATCTTATCACCAAAGTCCATCCCCAATATGTCATAAATCAGAATAACAGACATTATTCACCAAGGCATCATAAAACATGTCATCTCTAGAAATTCAATTATTCAAAAAATTCATTCGAATGATATCAGGGCTAAACCTTCATATGTATTAATTAATGTGAAAAAATTATATCATAATAAAAAAATCTCTTAAATATACCATGGAGATGAAAATAAACAAGTTTTGAATCAAAATAATGGAGTTCTGAAAAGGGCTTTAAAACATGGTCAATATGCATTTAAAACCCATGGAACGGGAAAGAGGTATTTGTGTATACCAATTAAAGAATCAAATAAATCATTTTTAAATCATGGATAATACCCCTATAAAATAAATTTATTAGTGTATTCACGTAAATAAAATATAGGAATTTCTTGATAAAATGTGTGAAATTTGGAGAAGAAAATCTGGCAGTATAACAGGTATGAAACATACATTTACAAAAACATAAAAGGAGAGGGGAAATGGAATAAAATTCATAAATATTCATAATAACATAATGTTATAGAAAAAATATATACAATAACTTGGTTTGGAAATCTGAAATACATCACAAATAATAAAGGGAACTTGAAAGGGATAGGGAAGTTGGGATTTTCCTTACCATAATGTGTGACTCCTAAAACATGAAGATAATAACCATGGGGTGTTGAGGAAACATTGGGTGGACTCCTTAGTAGTTAATAATATCAAATATTAGTATATAATGAATTGGTAATGAATGGGAATTAATAAATGGGTAGGGATTTCTAGAAAATGTGTCGGAGTTTTTTATTAATTTCCCTGGACACCTCAGTAGTGGTATTTGAAAATCAATGGGCTTTCCCATAGCATTTGCCAATGGTAGTGTCCACCTAGGGATCCTATAAAATTATTGTAATCTAAAATAGTAGATCATAATTTTATATTACTCCATACATCATTATGTAATGTTTATTATGTAATAAAACATACAGAAACTCAAAACTGTATTGTTACTATTCTTCAAAAATAGAACTATTTACAAAAAACCACAAAAAACAAGCACCATATCCATTTTTCTATGTGTATAATTAAAAAATGAATTCCATTTTATGATTCTTTTATAAATATGAGATATTTATTTATTAAATAAAATCATCATTTATCCATAAAATACCAATACAAAAATTATAATTCATTTTATGACACATCGAAAAATAATATAAGGTCTCATATAATTACCTTATAATAATAAAGAACTGAAATATTAATTTATGATTCTAATTTATAAAAATAATGTTTCATTTAAATAAATATATTAATTATAATATTTAAAATAAAATTTATGTTTTATAAAAAAACAAATAAATAACTAATAATTTATGAAATTTTCACTATGTATATTATGATATAATTATACCACATTACCATTTTTTAGATTCCAAAATATTAATTATAATTTCATAGGATAGGTTACTATTCCATTGGTCATATCTCTACTCATATAAGTAACATTACCATTCCAGAGGGTTAAGTTACTATTCACCAAAAAATTAATTTGATCCTATAAGGATCTAAATATATTACTAATTTCATCCATGAATGTCCATTTTTTGAAATTCAACTCATAGAACTAGAAAAACATTGTTTAATCCTTATCCTTCAGGTGTGGTGAGAAGGCGAGTAAAAAAGAATGTTCAAAATTTCAATACATTTGTATATCTAATTAAAATATAAATATGATTCTAAAAAGTTACAGTGGATTAAAATATGTAATATTGAAAATTTTTGACTTTAGGAATAAATTTATTGTATGATAATTATTTGAACTAAATACAGAGTTTTTAACTTCAATGTATTATTTTCAATATTCATCACCAAAATGAAACATCATTGAAAAAAACTAAAAATTCACACTAAAATAAGTTTTTCATTGATAATTTAAAAATGATGCTAATTTTAACATAATATTTCTCTAAGTAATATAAATTTAACATTTAAATATAAAAAACAATAGTTGTAAAAAATAATAGTAGATAGACAATGTATAGAAAATTTTCAATGTAAATCTTCTAACACATTAAAAATTAAATTATTTTATCATTTATATTTTATAAAGGGTGATTTAAAAAAAATATTTCATTAAAATATTAATTATTCATCATTCCTAAATTTATAATATTATTATATCATTTATAAAAAGTAAAATATAAGTTTGAAAAGTCAATTTATCATAGTTTCCCCAGTTATTCATATATTTTATTAGAAAAACTATTCTTAAATTGGTATATACTATTGTTGTTCATAGTTTTACTAATACGAATTTATGAATGATTTATGATGTTCTGATGATATAAAAAGTCATTGTATGTGCTTTTATTGTGAACTATAGTAACTAGTTATTGGATGGAAATAGATCCATAAATAAAAGAAGAAACTTTTTTGGTTCATTACATTCTTCCCCCTCAAAGAAATTGATTTCTCATAATTTTCTCTAAAATTTTATAATTCTAAAGTTATTTTATATCTTAAATTAACATTCTTAAAAAAGTATTCTGTAACAAAAATTATCTTTTCTGTAAATCCATTATAATGGTTCATACAAAGGATGTCATTACCTACACATATCTCCCAGGATTGTGAAACCAAGAGAGTATCAAGGCCCGTTGTCATGTACTAGGTCGGGTCGAGTCAGGCCTACCACACCTTATTAAATTTTTTACCCCTGGTACATCTATTACAGATTCAGATCTAATTGTTCGTATCTAGAAATAGATTTATTTGTTCCAAACCCACTTATATTATATTTCACCAAACCAACAGAGAGTATTACTGTATTTAAAAATTTCTATGGTGATCATTATAATGTTTTTAAATACTAATTTTGAAAAATTATTAAACTATCACTTGATACCAATTATGGAATCATGCCATTTTATTACATAGAATTATATATCATTTTTCAAATTTATGACCTTTTAATGTTTTGTGTCTCAGAAATTTGGTACTTATTAAATGAATTTATAAAAAATTATTAAATTCTACATGAAAGAATTTATCGTAGTTTTATCCTATGTATAATGACTACATCTCATAACATGGGGACATGCATCAAAGAAAGGGGTGATCTTAAACCCCGCCAATGGAAAAAGAAACACTTCAAATGTGAGAAAGATGCATGTTACCAAGGATGATCCTTAGAAAATGTGGTATACCAGAAAATAAATAACATTACTAATAACATGTAAATTTCTCTAAAACATTTAATTTTAACATTCCTAAAAATATCACCATGTTCTTTCCCATAGGTTTCATAAATCATAATTACTGAAGTTATTCATTAAGGTATCATAAAACATGTAATCATGGGGGATTAAATTCTTTAAACATTTCATTGGAGATATATCAGGGTGCACCATTAATATGACTTTATTAATGTGATCTTCAATGCTCATAATCAAATATCACATAAATATCATGTGGAGAATAAATGATACATATTTCATATCAAAATCCTAGTGTTTCTAAATGTTCATAAAAACATGATCAATATGTCATTTATAACCCACAGAATCAGAAAGTGAGTTTTATGTATATCAATTCTAGAAACAAATTAAATAATATTTTATATCTTTTTGAATACCCATGGAAATGAATGATGTTTGGGTATGAATATTAAAAAATAAAATAATTTCTTGAGAAAAAGTGTGAAAATTTGAGAAGAAAATCCTACAACATAACCTGTATGAAAATGGTTTTAGTAAAAAATAAAAGAGGAGATAAAGGTATACCATTAAAAAATACTATAAATATTATAAAGGAAGTGAATAACATGTATAGAAGAACATGTTATCGAAATTTGAAAGACATACCACATAAATAGAGATCTTGAAAAGAAATGAGAAGTTGAGATTTCCCTTACCTTGAAGAGTGGCTCCTAAAAATATAAGATTGGAACCTTGAGGGCTTGAGGAAACCATGGATGGTCTCCGCATGAGGTAATAATATCAGTGATTCATGGATAATTCCTATGAGTACAAGTTATAAATTAGATGTTGATGCATCAAGAAAATCAATTGATATTAAATGTTTTATATGCATGATTGGTATCTTTCTTTATTTTCCTTCTACTAGGACTGAAATCATGTTTATTGTTTTTTATGTGAAATATTTCAAACTAATCCTATAGTCATTCATTTTAATGAAAGAAAAGAATAACTAGCTATGTTTAATGAACTATTAATTCTATTCTATTTTATACTATGTTTAATTTTTTGATTTATTATTGTATTGTGATTCAGATTTGGACGCTGTAAAATTGATACAAAAAACAAATTAGTTTTGTGTCGTTTTCTTAGAAAATGTTCAATTTCTTGGTTTTATATGATTAATTTGTATAGTTCTCTATCTACAAAAGACGATGAATATATCTCTTCTGAATATTTTTGTGCTCAAAGTATACTGATTAATTAAAATTTATTTTATTTTGACATTTATCTTGATATATATGCATCCCTGCCCTAGTAGCCACTAAACAGTGACCCAAGACTGTTTCCACAATACTTCAAGAACATATCCATGAATTACAATGGATGATGACTAGTAGCGAGGTCCTTGTGTGCATCTATGGGGATACTATGCCCTCATAGATTAGAATATGTAGAACATTGAATAATAGTTTACTAGTAGAGGAAGAAAAATCTAAATAGACAACAGTAGATATAATTTAATCAACAAAGCATTATATGTAAATATATTGAAGAATAATAATATAAATAATAGATTCAAAATGATAGAAATTATTTTGTTTTTATATCAAAAATATGTGTGTGGGGAGCTAGAGATAAAAACAGATACTACATATTAGAAAAATATACAAGATTGAAAAATTTCCACTATAGGCATCTCGAACATAGTCGCTTCTCACTTCCTCATGCCCCATCATAAAGCTATAAATCAATCTTGCATTAGAAGCTGTGTTCTTCCCTTTATCCATACTAATTATAAAAAAATTTACATTGGTTCCAAAAATCATCCGATTGGGGTGAGAGATATAAACCATTATTTATCGGCACCCATAGTCTCTAGGCCAATACAGTTCTTCAAAATAATAATGAAAATGATCCATAATAACAAGAGTATAATGATAAAAAATAAAAATGACTACCTTTTCCCAGGTTACCAAATGAACACCCAACCAATACCACCTTCTTCAGCATAAGATGGATATCTGGAATGAGGTACCATTGGAAGTCACAATATGTATACAAAGGCCATTGTAACCCAACAAACAATTTAATACATACCCCAAAGCTTATGATTTGGATTGGGCCCCCATTTCAAAGTAATTATATAAGGAATTATATATAATAAATAAGATAAAATGTATATAGGACAAGCAATGATTCCATCAAATCAAGAGTGGTGGAGTCTTGCGCCCGTACTAGGAAATCTATATAGTATCCCAATGGGTGATACCGATAAATATGAAATAACCAATACCTCTAAGTTCATCCATGGAAACCCATATGATATCCCGTGTTTCACTCAATGTATGGTGAACCTTCACCCCATACCATGTATTTCACTTACGGGATTTGGTATCCCACATGGCATGGCGTCGCCATCTTGCAAGAAGAATCATCCTCGGTTGCAAACCTAGTGAATCGGTGTAACTCGTGATTATAAATGATATCTCCTAGAGATCCTCTACCTGTAGAGACAATGTATCTCACCTGGTGTGTAAAGTAGTAACCAGGTGAAAATGGGGAGTCCTTCCATTAAATAATTAAAATGAGACACATGATCTCTCCTAGCCTGTAACAAGTGATCCATATCAAAAAGTCACATCCGAAGGAATGTAATATATATTATTACATGAATTCAAGTATCCATCTCAATAATACATGATTACTAAGCCATCTAAAAATAAAATTTAGTCCAAAAAATAAGGAACAATTGTATAGAAAGGAAAAGGCATTAAATAAGTGAAAAGCAGGGGAATGGGTCATAGGCAACAATGTATAACCTATTCATAATCACATGGCATCAATGGTGTCAAAACTTCACAATATAATAAGAGTTCCTCACCACAAAATTTAATTAAAGAAAAACATTAATGGAATAAATGAAATCAAGGGATTATGGAATGATGCACAGGAACACAAATACATTCATAATCAATTTAAATGTAAGGAAATAAAAATTGGAATCTATCTAATGAATAAATAATTAATCATATCCATGTTAAGAATTAAGAATAATCAATTTAAACTATAAGGTCTGGGCATAATGTGAAAGACAATCCATTCAATTCAATTCAATATAAATAATTAGAAAACATGGATAAGGAAAATTTAAACCCTAGTTAAAACCCATTTAAGGCATAATAAATTATTCATTAATAGTGACAACAACCATGAAAACAAACTAAGAATGGGTTCCACCACAATCAGATGTCATATAAGTCATCAAAAAACACATCAAATAATTTATTTAACCGAAAAAAAGCACCACCAAATTATTCTGCTACACTTCACAATAACAAAACATCTAAAATGCGACAAATGAGAGGAAAGAGAATATTTTACCGGCCTAATAGTATTATTTATCCACTCTTCCATTTTAAAAACATGATAAGACATAAAATTGAAAAACAATCATTTTAGAATTCCCTAGAAATAGGGAAACATTCATTATTCCAAAAATGATCCATAGATAGAAGATGAAGCTACAAATAGATTATAGAGGAGGGATGATCTTATTAAGATATTTTCATATATTCTAATAGTGAATAATTTGGACCATAGAGGTGGAAGATATAGAAATAACTATGGGGGAGAGGATGATGACACCACATGCCAAGGGGGAGGGAAACAACCAACTAGAAATGGAGGGGGGAAGAAATAAATTATGGAAAAATCATTAATTTTGGAAAAACTAGTATGTTCATGAAAAAGGAACTAAAAATAGTTTCACTACATGGTTTTTCTTATTCATGAACTAATTGTTCCCCTACCGCTACATCGAAGTGGAATACTACATGGTTAGTTGCATAGTTTAACTAAAAATATGTTTGGGATTTTTCCCAAACCAATAATTCACTGCATGACCTTCTATGATGGGATGCATGGTTTTAAATAATCAATGAGTCCTCTAGGAATATATTTTCTATAGATTCCCAATTTTGGAAAATCGTGTGGGCTAGGATGCACAATATACACTAACCATGCAGCCCAGTATTCCTGTTCCAATTTAAAGTATTTGAGCTTCAGAAATTCCTTAGATGAAACTAATAACTCTATTATTCTATGTGGCACTGTCGTTATGAATGTTTTCTGAAATTTAAACCGAGAAAATAATTGTTTGGGCCTTTGATAAAAGTTGGGAAGTTACAACCGCTCCTCCATAAAACAACTCATCCCTGAATTACCCCTATGCGGGCGGTTCAATGTATTTTTAATATAGTTTCATCCAACGTTCACATACTTTATCCAATATCTCAAAGGATTTTTCGTGTGCATGTCTATGCTACCATAACACCTGGACCAAAGGAAATGATCTGTAATTGAGTACCTTTGAGATATGATCAACGGTAGGAATTGACTGATCATTGAAGGACATATCAACCTATAGATTGTTATCCTCTTAATAAAATATATTATATAGGTTTTGATGAAATGTTTGATGCTATGATATATCGATGATGTCATGCATGACACAATACCTCTAAGGTAACAACTACCAATAGGATACTGGTCCAACCCTCTCCTCTATCTCTAAAGGCTAACATACTGTGGTGATAGATCGAATATTTTCCACATTTGTAAATGAATTTCATTGATTTAAAACTTTCCATTTAATCAATGTCATCTTATTTACAAAAATTTAGGATTAATGGTGTGTTTTGAACTAAAATGTGAAAATTTCATAATTATAGAATTTTAATATATTTTTAATGCAAGGGTATTATGGATAAAACATTTTAAATATTATTACAATTTGAGTGATTATTTTTTTAGGATTAATTGATTAATTTTATTCAACTTTTTCATATAGAGAGGGAGATGATTCAACCCTCATGAGGCCCAAAAAATTAGTCAATCTAAAAAGTTGGTTGTGCAGACACGGTGGATCCGACCTCCATAACAGAATCATAAATTGGAATAATCATCTCCAACTTAGGGGATTATACTTGTAATAGAACTTGGACACATAGAATCATTTCTTAAATGAATTTTATGAAGTTTTAACTCATTAAGGGGGAAATTATATGTTATATAATTACTTGATAATTATAGAATTATCAGCCAAAAATAGCCAGTCACGGTATTTTTCACATAATACCTACATCGGGTAGGAAATGATGATCAAATTTTGAGATTTAATGAAAAAAATATAAAAACATTTTATGAAGAATATAACATGTGAATCGTCAATTTAAGGTGTCAAAAATGAAAAAACATATTGTGGATAGATTTTGGCCTATAAATGGAGGAGGGAATCTACTTCCAAATACATTCAATTCCATATCATTCTATTTGAGGAACCAAGGAGGAGATCACCACTAGGAGAGACTAGCTAAAATCTCCCCATTTTTCTTCACCATTTTTTTAGTATTCCTTTTTTTAATTTAATCGCAATTCATATTTTACTATTAATACATGAATTTTTATCTCTCCATCCATTCCACAATTCTTTTTCTCATCTTACACACACTCCACCAAGTAATCTCTTACTCTCAGAAATAAGAGGAAAACCTTGAGACTTGGCCTTGGGGTGGTCAATGAGTTAATTATTTCATTACAGTTTAATTTTATATTTGTATATAGAATTTAGTTGAATGCATAGGTAAGGAGAATGTCTTCAATATAGAGACTTCCCCAGAATGCAATGAAACTTAACCTATATCTATTCATTTATTTATTCTCTTTTCACTATATTCATTGGTTATTTCTTCACACGTTGGAGTTCATAAAATAAATGGATGAAACAAAATTTATAGAATCATGTCCTGGAATATGAAACATCAGAGACAAATGTCTATTTTCGCCTTGATTAAATTAGGAGGTCGGATTGATATTCCATACACAATCAATGATATTCCATAATTTCTAAATAATGAATTTTAGTTTAAACATGAGATTTTTAATGTTTTGATAATAAAATTGAAATCAATCATATAAAAGAGTATAATGATTAAAAATTAAACCAAAACCTAAAACAATGTTCATTCTTATTAACTCATTGTGGTTATATTTTCATGATAGTTTTAATGGTCATTTTACATGTCATTGTGTTAAATACTAATAAATTTAAAAATATTCTCATTGTTTACATTAAATTCATAAAAACAGTATAGGTGATTTAGAATAAAGTAAGTGACCAATCTATAAGGCTCTTCATTTCAGACGACCCTCGTCAACCATTATTCCTTACTTGGAAAAAAACATAATTGCTTTTGGCCATGCCCTACGACAATCATTCGACAAAACTGGTGATGTTACCAAGGATCCAATTACATATTCCTTTACCTATTCTATTATTACATTTTAGATATATTTTACAACATTTATAAAAATAAAAACAATAAATGAATTCATTCTATGATGTATTCAAATGATTAATATACTATTTAGATTGATGATTAGTAACAGGTGTTAGAACTAGAAGATAACACCCCTAGTCTACAGAAGAGAGTGTTTCATTATGTACTATTCACATCAGTGGATCCCAGATCCAACATTTCAAAGAGTAATAATTCAAGGACCTCATTCTAGATCTAAAAGAGACCCTCGGGAAACTTTTGGTTAAAGGAGTCATTTGAGAACACACTGAATATTTGGTGTACTTCCCAAAATTCTACATAGAAGATGCCATGATACAAGAAGGGTTCTACACATTCCTTTTAAACACTTGTCAATATGTTCCATTATAATGTTTACAAGGGGAAGTGAAATAACACAATCTCATCTTTTAAATCCAATATCTTCCGAGAGATGGTGGAAAATCTACAATACATACTAGATTGGATAACTGAATACATACAAGAATCATTAGAGCAATATCTGTCTGAACCTAAGTCTGAGACTAAACTAGAAGATGAGACACTTTTCTTACTAGTATAGGAAACGGTATAATAATTTCCTACTGAGCAACATGTGGAAGATAAAATATATTTTTAGGATTTCAAGATTGAATGTTAGGAACTACTTGATCTTACCAAGACATACAATGAATAAGAGTTGACACCACCAAAAGAAGACACCACCCATGTGGTAGAATTTTATGTCAATATGTATGATCCAAAATACATGCCTCCATAGAAAAAGAGTATACTCCAAGAGAAACATAATATTGAGTTAAATATTTATGATGAACCTAATCAAGGTTTTGAAACATTTTATGAATATATCTCTTCTTATTTTACTAAATCTAAATTATACATCACTCCCTCTTGTTCTGATTATACATAATAAGACATTCTTTACTATTCTATGGAGGAAGAAGAAAAAACTATACATGAACCTATTGATGAACATACATAGCTCCCTTATTTCAATGAACATGCATTGGTGAAGACCCATCATGAGATCCTTGAATATGATCCTGAGAATAATAGACAAGAGGAAACTTTTATTGAATCCCCCATGAATCCATCACTAGAAGATTAGAAGGTATCACAGGTAGAATCCAAAGAGGATGATGGTCTATAATTAATTCCACCTGACGACAAAAACTATACCTTATTGTGGAAGGGGGTGGATCTAGTTTACTATATACATGGAACATTACTCACCTAGAACGATGAAGCACAAGCTGGTAAAATCCCCATGTGATGGTTCAAAACAAATAAGCATTATCAACCTTATGGTTTTGGATGCCAGCTGGAAATGCCCTCAAGAGGAAAAAACATTCAAGGCCCACATGGGGGATCATACCAAGACATATCCTATAATTTATATATAGGAATTAAGATTTCAATTTCAGTCTTAGGAAGGAGTTCATAATGCAACACATCCCTCTATCTTTGTGATCACTACATACATGAAACTTGTTCTTAATGGTGCAATTCTATTTATTAAGTTCATAATGAAAGAAGGAATCCACAAATAGCAATGTAAGAGGACCAATATTCATTTAAAAATGGAGTTATGTTTCATTATATATCTTTTTTACACTATAATTTTTGTATTAAACAACAAGGTTTTAATCATTAAAAGATGAAATTTCATTCTCACACGTGAATTTATGCTCTACTTGACTATAAAAAAGACGTGAGTTTTATAGAAGTTCAGTGATGTCATGTTTTAGAAATCATTTTTTATATGATTAAATATGTGAAATAGAGAATTAAATATTTAAAATAAAGAACAATGATTAAAATCAGGACTCGTGATTTGAAAGAATTTATTAATTCATGTAAATGAAATTCAGTAACAATTTTTCTTGCTTTAATTTTTTTATCCATGCGAATTGATTTGTTTTTATTGGTCGTCCATAACTAATTGTCCCAGATCATATGTTCCATTCCAAAAAATATTTCTAGAAAAATTATTTCCTATTTTATCATGATCATATTTCATGAGTGATCCTGGGATATACCTCCTACTAGAACATGAATTTTAACTTTTCAATATCTATGAGTATGAAAATAAATAATCAAAATGACTGAAGAATCATTTGAAAATCAAATTATCTTTAAAATACCACATTTACGTGAATACTTATTTATCCTATAGAGACCATGAATGACCTTTTTAGGTATGATCCATGTTTCAATCCATTTTAACAATTCCTACACTAATCATAGTAACCACATTGTATTTTAATGTTGATGTGTGGGGGTGAAGGGAATCATGGTGAATGGGATAATTTAAAAGGTAGGGAAGATGTATTATAGTTATTAATATATGAATTTTAAAAGGTTGTTGAATCATTTATTGTACTATATTTTCCCCCTCTTGAATAAAAAAAATAAAAATGACAAATAAAACCGAATAATGAGAAAAATGGATTCTCATTTTAGTAAACAAAAATTAACGATTACTAGACCAATTATTTATATAATATATGGTTAGGTGGTGGATATGAGGTTTATTCTAAAATCTAAATATTAAATAATATACATTAAATAATGTTATTTGAAAGTGGAAAATTATAAAATAAAAAGTATACAAGAGAGGGTATACATCATTCATGATTTTGAAACTTGTCAGGATCTATACATTAATTCTTGGGGAATGTTGGGAGTCTCTACATTGATGGGTATAATTTCATTATACATTTTTATATAATTCATTTTAATTAAGAGATAATCCTCCTCCACAAGCATTAATTTTGGAATCATCAAATCATAATAACCTTAACCATAGAGTCATTTGAACCTTTATTGAAAATTCCTCATTATTTTATGTGCCATTTGTCTTTATTAGCTGTAGAAGGTAGTTCATTTAGAAGAATATAGATAAGGATCATTTTCTCACGATAGGAGAATAAATCTTGTTGAATTTATTTATGAGTGATGAGGGAAAATAATCCAAAGTGAGTTAAATCATGACATTTCATTTTAATATTAATTAATTAAGTAGATTTAAGGAATCGAAGTAGAAGTGAAATCATTTTTCAAGGGGGAAAAGTAAAACAAATGAATTAATTTTTTCATTGAAAATGATAAATTAAATATATTTTTTTTTATTTTTCAATGTTTGATTTGGCCTTTAATTTTTTTTATTTTATTACTCTTGAATATGAATATTTGTAACTTTGGAGTCCTTTGAATTCTATGTTGAGATATTATACATGAGGACAAGCATGACTTATATGTGGGGGAATTGATTGAGATAATATATTCCTTGTTTTGACAGGAAGATTAATTATTTAAATCATAAAAAATTATAAATTTTAGTTTATTAACAAAAGATTTTGATTAATTGTGTTTTTTGATCTAAAATTTGAAAAATACATATTATGAATTTTTAACTGATTTTTATTAGTATGGTTTATTGGGAATAAATTTTAAAATTATTTTCCAGTTTCAGTGATTTGTTTTTTTATTTCTTGATTAATTTCATTCAACTATTTCTTCTGTATATGTAATTGATTTAACCATCATGAGGCCCAAAAAAATAAATAAAATTGAAATGTTGTTTTGGCAGACAGTGTGGATCCCAACTCCATAATAGAAACATAAATTGGCATAAAAATCTATAAATGATGTGATTATAACTAGAATTTAAGAAGGACACATTGACACATTTATCTAATAAAATTTAATGATTTTTGAAATCATTAAGGGGCCATTCGATGCTATACATTGAATGAATAATTCTGGAAAAGTTGGATAGAAATAGTCAGTCTCTATATTAATTACATAACTCCTACATCCCATCGCAAATGTTGTAATAATTTTGAGGGTGAACATAGAAATAAATATGAATTTCTTTCATGAAAGATGTAAGGTGTGAATCATCCATTTAATGGGTAAAAAACATTAAATCCATTGAAAGACAGATTCTTGCTTCTAAAAGGAGGAGAACTCCTCCTTCCTAAATCATTCAATTGCATCCCATTTCTTATGAGGCATCGTGGAGGATATCTAAATTGGAAAATTCTGGCCACAAATCTCCCCCATTTCTACTTTTCAATTTTTTTAGTTTTAAATATTTTATAGTTATTTCAATTATAATTTAAATTTTAGTTTTAATTCATGAATTTGTGTTTCTCAAACCATCCCACAATTATTCTTCTCCTCTTCCACCCTCTCCACCATGCAATATCTTACTCTCAGAAATGAGATTCTATCCCTGAGAAATGGCCCATGGGATGTCATGGGGTTCTCAAATTTTATTTAATGCTTAATTATATATTTTTGGATAGAATTGAGTAGAATGAATGGGTAAAGAGAATATCTTTTATGTGGTGACATCCCCGATGACATCGAACTCAACATATCTCTATTATTTTATTTATTCAATTTTCACTCTATCCATTGGTTAGTTATTAACCTGTTGGAGTTGAACTAATTTATGGATGAAGTAGAATTTGTAGATCTAGGTTCTCAAAAATGAAACATCCTAGTCCTAAGTGTGTAATCAATATTGATTAAAGGATGGGGTGGAACTGAGTGTTCTAAGAAATTCAATGATATTCCACAATTTCAAAATCATGAATAGTAGATTAAACATGAGATTTCGTGTTTGGATTATCAAACTGAAATCAAATATATAAACAAGAATAATTATTGAACATTAAACCAAACCCTAAAAGCATTTTCATTCTTATTAAATCATTCTGTTAAGATTTTCATGATAGTTTAAATTTTCATTTTCATGTCATTGTTTTAAATAATAAAATCCCCAAACATATTTTCATTGTTTTCATTAAATTCATAAAAAAATAAATAGTTTTGGTGATTTAGATTTAATTAGGTGAAAAAATGAAAGGCTTCTCAAGTGAGATAACCTTGGTCTGCCACTGTGATTTAATAAGAAATAATATAATTTATTTTGATCATCCCCACCAATGGAATGCATCACATGGAAATAACCTACACTATCTCCAGATTTTTCTATGTCCCAAACTAGAAGATACACTAAGAAAATCCTTATGTGCCAACTCAAACTCTAGAGGTATACAATGATGATTTTTATAAGACTTCTTCTTGGACTGATTAGTATCAATACACATATGAAGTTTCTAAAAAAGTCCTCAAGTATCTTGAATGAGATGAGGACTTTCTAGGTATTACTCATCTACCTCTAGCCATAACATAGGTGAACAACACAGTCTAACGTAGAGGGACTCATTTGAATCTATTTGAATTGATTCCTGAATACATTTTTAGGAAAAATTAACTTGAAGAATATGTTCTTGTCATGATACGCTAAAATCAAAGATATAATCCCATAGAATATCCTCTAACAAATGTATGGTCTACTAAGACTACCCATTGGTTTGATGGTGATACGAAGTACTCAAAAGAACCTGTAAACCCATTTCCCTTTCAACCCTTTCCGGAATTGTAATGTGAAAAACGAAACTCAGTCCAAATAGATAGAACATGGTATTACATGAAGTCTCACTATCTCCAAGATGTAAATTCTTACAAACTCATCAATAAAGATGATGTTCAATATTGGTATAGTAACAGACTAATTCCGGAAGCCACCTAGAGGTGTCCCGTACAAGGATGGTCGCATGGCCTCAGGTGCATTTCCCTGAGCACTAGAGGCTGTCGACTAGTAGTGAGGGATGTGGGTGTGATAGTAGGGAAACTATTCCCTCATTGGTAGAGTACATAGCGGAAGTAAAAAAATAAAATGGAAGCAGTAATAATTCATACAGAGAAAAATAGTAGAAGACTGAAAGAAGTAAACTGGAGCACACACAAATATATAAATGATGCATGATACATATATTTCTAGGAAATCTGTCAAACAAATCACAATGTTGGAATACAATAGTAAAATACAATGTACAAAAGAAAATAAATAAATATCTCCTCAACATCGCAATCCTATTCTTGGTCCCATGCTCTGCAGCTGCATAACATCAAGTACCTGAAGTAGATGAGCGCTTACCCTTATCTATATCTGTTGAAATGTAATGGATTTGGAACCAGAAGCATGACCCAAACAGGATGTGAGACTAAATCTTAGTACGCAACCACCCAATGATTTTTGCCTAACCTTCAGTGAATATATGGCAAGTAAAGAACAGAATGCAGTAAACAGGGAAAATACTCAGCAGTAGAAAATCCACAGTTTAATATCGAGCAATAGTTAAAGAAAAATAGGTAAACCTCTAGGAAGTACCCAAAACCATCCCCTCTAGTCCCACCTATAAGTACAAGAAACCCTATAGGCATCTCAATCAGCCTAACCCCTCTGGTTGGGTCATAATAATTCAATAAGACTCTCTGAGGAACAACTCATAGTCAATTCCCCTTATAGTGTGAGGTAGTCAAGCACTCTCTGAGGGAACACACAAGGTCAATTCCCCTTACATCCCCATGGTCAAAAGAACTCTCTGAGGAATAATGATCAGTCAACTCCTCTTATAGATCAGGTCGTACAAAGACTCTCTAAGGACGCTCGCTCGGTCAATTTCTCCTATAGTCTAAGATGGTTCGTGGTAATTTGAAGTAAAAAAAGTCTCTATGAGGAAGCTCACTCAGTCTATCCCCTCATGGTCTATATTGTTAAAAGTCTATCTAAGGAATCTCACTCCTTATATCCCCGTATAGTATATAATTCTCAAAGACTCTCTAAGGATGCTCACTCGGTCTATCCCCTTATAGTCTACTACATCAGGTTCTCACGGCCCCATGTATGTCAATGAATTGTAATGAAATATGGAAAAATTAATCCTATAGGGATACTTGGAGATCCAGTATACAACATAACAAGCATGCCAGAATACAACACTCCACCCTACAACTAGGCATGGGGAAAACATGGAAACATGGAAATAGGAAAAACCAAACCAAAAAGGTCATAAGAAGAAAATGCACGTGAAAAGCTTTCAAATAATGGTAATCAACAATATTCTCATCCAAATAATCTTTAAACTAGCATATAATCATGGCAATCAAGACACAAGGGCAAACTGTAAATAAACAATACGTCGTTCAAGGGTATTGGCACAATTTCACATAATATTCAACGACATTCAACGGAAAGGCAGAAACCACCTACATCGACATTAGGATACTTCTATACGTGAACCTTGAGGCACGAACTGCCTTCGAACATTGATGATCTGAAAAAACGTCTAAAACGTTCAACCCTCGATAACATGGAATATAGAAGGAATTGAAATACGAGGCTCTAGGATAAGGAAAATCTTATCGCTGCGGTTCCAACTCAATCAATGTCGGTCGATTTGGATAATGAACAGAGGCTAGGTGGCTCAGAGAAGATCTTCTTTCATACAGTGTCTCTCGGATGAACGAGACTGAATCAAAAGGTGTTATGTTAGTCAGACGCAAGCCCGATGCGTTAAATGAAAAAAATACACAGCGTGTACTTCTTGAGTACACGAAGTGTACTCGCCTTTTCCGTACTCTGCTTTAGGCTGCCTCCAATTCACCCTTACACAACCGTGTGTGTGGCTAGACATGGCTAGCACATAGTAGAGACCCGAATCTTGACGTAAATCGACATTACATTACTTTGGAGGAATACTTAATACATAACAAAAACAGACACACAAGGACCGTAATAGTTTAGTATCTTTGGAATCTCAGAATGTAATCGTCTAATCATGGTGAAAGATCTTCAACATCTCCCATAAAGATCTTCCCCATTTGTTTTTCTTACCTAAAAACTTTCATTAAATCCTGGGGAATAGAATACATATAAAGGGTGATATCAAATTATCAGCAAGGGTATGCATGGATAAAATAAACGAAATCATATACATTTGAAGTAAAAAACATGAACACAATGTTTAAACATCAAAATCTTGGGAAAAGACATAAAACATGGCAGTACATAAGGCGTAGATCATAAAGAAACATTAATCATGATAAAATTGAATGGGAATAAAACATGTGATTGTGGCAACCATTAATCACATGAAATGATTTCCATATTATCCAAGGCATTGTTGCCATAACCATCTTAGTGGACAGAGTCCCTTACTGAACCGGGTTTACATGTCATTCCAGCCTTGTATTACTGAACCATATTTTCTTTCCATTTCATCCATGCCTATCTCATGAGATATAAATCTTTACCCAATCCATTGGAGGGAGATATAGTTCCCACCTATCTTATATTGAAATCATTCCTTCGTGTGCCACAAAATCATAAACCATACATCATAGCATAACCCATGTAATAGAATGGGATTTTTAAACATCATGCCATCATAAAATAATCCATAAAAAATTTATATCATTTCTTTATAAGAGGAATCAAACCATTTAAATAATGGATAAATTATACTTGAAACATAAACATATTAAATAATTCCATTTTAGATGGAAAATAGTTCTGATAAAACACTTGAAATGAATTCTTGAGAAAAATATCTTTTCTTCTTCAAAATAATTTCTGTTTCACAAAATGCCATGATATTTAAAATCAAAAGGGTTTTGTTGAAAATAATCATGAAATATTGTATAGGAAGCTTCATTAAAATGAGGCATTATGCAACTGTAAAAACCCGTTCATGCCATATAAGTTTAAAATAACATTCTCCTCGTACTTTTGTCGGAAAAGTCAAAAAGTACCGCGTATGGTAAAAATAGAAAGATCCCTTACATACTATGTAGTAAAAGTAAAAAATTAGTAAAAAGGAATTTAAACATACATCAAACAATTTTTAGGAAACATGGACATGGGTGATAACAATAACCCTAGTAAATACTTACGAATAAACAATGTTGGATAAGAACGAGATCAGAATAGTTATCCCTTACCTTACGTCCGATATACTTAGTATGTATCCGAACCTCCTGTATAATGATTTAAATAATTCCATTTACTTATTAAATAATCATTTTCATTGTCATGATATCATATATGGTTCACTTACGACTTTATATTACACGTTCTTTTGTAAATTCCATGTTAATGCAGAATTTTGGGTAAAATCGTTTCATTTATCGTACGTGTTTCGACTTCTTGTTCATGATATTATTAATTATATACTGATTTACATAATTCCAGATGTAAAAAATGATTTATATATAATATATATTCATCATATACATATATATATGATAAATCAATAAATGCAATGAAATACACTGTTCATGGAGAAGGTAGGTCGTACGTACGCATGATCGTTGTTTTCATTTCCTTATTGAATTGAATGGAACTAAGTAGATGACATAAATATATATATACATAAATCCAGTATCATTATTATGTCATATATTTCATCATTATTCATTATATATACTTTATAATCATTCGTGAATGGTAAACATGGAGAATTAATGTCATCGCGTTGTGGAGACGGAAGTCCGTACGTACGCACGAGCGATGATATCATTCCCATGATCGTGGAATTGTATTTTAGTGTATGTATAATATTTCAGAATCAATATAAATTTAAAATAATCATATATAGTTTTTTATTTACACCATTATACCCATCCAAGTAAGGTGGTGGTCGAAAACAGATTACACCACGTCGTGGAGACGGTATTCCATACGTACGCATGTACGGTGATTTCGTTTTCCATAGGATGGATAGAAGGTGAAATAAGGTTATTTAATATCTATAATAACATATCATTATGTAAGTAATACTGATGTTTTATAATGATATAACTAAATAAGAAGAAGTAGAAGAAGATAGAAACTGGAGAGAATCGGAAGAAGAGATTTCCTCTTCTTCGACGCACCTCTTTTAAGCTTCCTCATAAGGAAATAGTTTTAGACTTTTGAGGAGACCAGAACGTCCAGAATGTTTATAAGGAAGTGTAGAAGAGAAATGGGAAGGGGTTGGCCGAGAATCAAGCCTCAATGGAGTGTGAAGAGAAGAGGGAAGGGGTGCCCTTTTTATAAGGGAGGAGAGGGGCACCTTTGGAAGAACTGAAAATATTATTTTATAATAAAGTCATATTCGGTTTTTAATTGCTCCAAATTAATTTATTTCGAATATAAGGTGGTTATGGGTCTAAATTCTCTCAACCAATAGATTTTATACTGGTTTGGGAAATTATATTATCCTTATCCTTTAGTTTTAAATATTAGTCAATTAGATTGACAATTACCATGTCACATGGTATTTTTATATTATATAGTTAATAAACATACCATGTAAGTCCAAGAGACCCCTAACTGTTCCATTAATGATACACCTATCATGATATTACTATCATGGCAGAACCTTATATTTTTAATGAATATAATAACTATTAATAATATAATATTAGTTTTAAAAAGTATTTTTTGTCAATTTTGATACTTTTTGGTAATGGATTTTTGTGAGAATCTTAACAGCATTATTAGTTCCAAAAAAGTTAGTTAATTACATTATAACATGTCATATTAACCTAGAAAATTACTTTAATTCATAAAAATTCTCATATAACATTTATTTGGTTATTTATAACATCAATTATTGTAATATTTTATTATTTAGGTAATAACTACATCACCACTGTTTCATAAATAAAATAGATTATTTAATGTATAAAAATTATAAATAAAATACCATTTGGTAGGAAATATTTTTATATTTATAATAAATATTTATAGTCGAATTTATCTAAAGTATAACCCAATATTAAAAATTATTTAGTTATTGGGCTTTGATTTTAACTATTTTAACCCTTCTTTAAATAAATTAATAATTAATGTCCTAATCTAATCCAAGTGGACTTAAATGGTCATATTTTATTCCTAAGGTTGTTTTCGGTCGAATTAAACCTATCCACTAGAATTAGGACATGTGTTAGGGTAATAATAATATCATTTTTACCCTTAATTACCCTATTTACTTTTAAGCGTGGTAAATAATGGGAAAACGTTACTATTCATCAAAAATTATTTTAATCTCATTGAACCACATTTTAGTCCTTGGTATTTCTTGTGTATCTCGTATTTTTGACATTCTACACATAGAAGTGGTAAAATTATGTTTTATTTGATTTTCAAAATTCTCCTAGAAGATTTGTAAAAGACGTTAAAAAGTTTAATAAAAATTATATATATATATATATAATTATTATAAAATGACTCAAATTATTTACATTGAACTTATATAGGTATTATGTATCAATTTTGACCTAAAATAAATTTAAATAAAGTAAAAAATTATTTAAATAAAAAGTCAGTTTTTAAATAGTAACCCATTGTTTTCACAATTCATAAAAAATTGTATGTTTTCAGAAAAATACCAAAAATTCACCGAAGGATAATTTAGGTATTCCGAATCCTAAAATGAAGTCCATTTTGAAAGATAAAATTTATAAAATTTCAAAAAGTGGGAATTACTATTCATAACGGCTAGTTTATATAATATTTTAATAACATATCGTTGTTTAGTGAAACTTGATATTGCGTACAACACAACTATCGCGGAAGGTCGCGATTGTGTGTAAAGAAACCCAAGTCAGGGATGTGCGTTGTGCAAGATCCTTTTGGTGTAGCATACAACACTAAAAATAAATGAAAATGAAAATAATATTTTTCATAAAATCTTTGGGTGTTAAATTTGACCCCCCATAAAATGAATTTCGCCCACGAAATTCGTCGGGGTTATAAATGGTTTACTACTTGAAAGTTTCATTCAAAGAAACCCACATCATAAAAAGGAATACCAAAACATGACTATAAAAACTAATGTATGAAACGTAACAGTTACCCAATTTAACTAATCACTGGGTTTCCACATAGGAGAACATAGGTGAAAATATGGATATGGAAGAGAAATATAACCACAAAATTCTGATGAAAAGTGGTAGAGTACATTACTATGAAAAATACAACAATCACAAAGCCATAAATTTGTGATGATCTAAGTACCATCTGATTCATCAGATATGAGAGCACTAGGACAACATTTTTTTGTTTTCAAGATCATTTCCCTAATGTTGAAGAATTTAAATTAGAAGAAATACTTACTTTATTTTGGTATCATCTCACCATTTCTCATGTATTGAACATTTTAAAATTCATATCATAATGAAATGAAGTTGAATTTGTCTTCTGTGAAGTGTTAGTAGATTATTTGATAGAATGATAGGTCATTCCATCTATTTCTATCGCAAAAAGTTAAGCACAATTTATTAAATATACAGAAGTCCTTCTATGATGAGATTAACCGTATATGGTTGCTAAAATGGACTTATACATTAGCTATCATAGAGTTTAATAAAATAAAACTAGTTTCTACTAACCAGGGACTTCTTGTAGGCCAGTGGTAGGTGATAAAGTCCTATCGCACATCAGTTGTGGGTTCTATTCCCACAACCTTGTCTGATGCGACGGGTTGTCACCCATCCTGCAGGTTGTCCTTTTTCTAAAACTACATAATTATAAAATTCCATCAATAATATCGAAAATAGTTCTAGCCATAAACAACACTAAATTATGTCCAACATAATCCATTTCGAATCTATAGGCTTATCCAAAATACTTCTATTCGATTACTAGAAATTTCATCTACCGAGCATCTAAAATCCTTCATTTGTCCCCCATATATCATAAGATATATCTTGTTGTAGGTCCCATTCAAAAAAATTTAGTACCTTAATAATTTATTCTATTGAAGAATGTATACCCATTGAACCTTAGTGAAAACATGAATGCTGTCAAAAGTTAACTCTTTCCACATACCAAAACCCAAAAATTCTATATACTCAAACCATGATATAACTTTGTCCTTATATCAGTCATGAGCTCATGAATACTGTCAAATATTTCATTTTCTCCTTATCCCTTCATTATGCTCATATCATCTTATTTCCAAAAATATCTCAATCACTTTCCATGGTTACTAGTACCATAAAATTATTGAAACCACAGTAGACCAACAGATAAATATTCTAATATTCCATGATACTATATAAAACATTATTTTGGAAGCCCATTACATAACCACTTAATCATTCCACCACATCATTATAATATTCAACATCGCCAATAGTGATCACATGTGTCTTCCCTATGTTCTTTGACTTAAGTGGTTTCTCATGTTCATCAACATTAACCCTTGGATTAGGTCATTGATTTGCATAATGCCACATTTCATTGCACTTGAAGCATTAAAGTGATCGTGGTGTGTTCTCTGCAGTCTTTTCTTTATTCACATCAATAGAAACCCTTTTTCCATTACATCGAAACTCAGCTTCTCGATGACCATATTTTCGACACATATTACATTTTCTAGTCCCTTTAATACAATCTCCACCATGCTTCGTTATACACTATGAGCATAATGAAACATTCATCTTCTTTTCACCATTGTTCTGAGATTTCTCCATGAACTCCATCTTTCGTTTCTTGTCCAAACCCTGAGGTGGATATGTAACACCAAATTCCATTTCTACCATGAAAGCACAACGCAAAATTTCTTCATATCTACTTAAGTATCTTATATCTAATTCCCTTCGAAGGCTTGGTTTTAAGCCACTAAAGAATCGATCAACTTTACTTTCAGGTTGGATGATAAAGCCAGATGCATACCTTGAAATCCTTGTAAAATTTTCTTCGTATATACCAATAGATTCATCGTCCTTTTGATTAAGCTCAAGGAACTCCTTTTCCATCTTTTTTCAAAGAATACAAGGGATGTACTTACTGAAAGACACGTTCTTGAACTCATCCCATTCAATGGATTCAGTTTCATCTTGGGGCCTTGTACTCTTAATTTGAGTCCACCATTGGTCTACATCACCTTCTAAACGGTAAACAGCTAGAATGACATTATCATGTTCTGAATATCGAAGTATGGAAATATCTTTTCAATGGTATTGATCCATTGTACAGCAGCAAGTGGATCAGAAGACCCATTTGTAGAAGGTGGACGTTGCCTCATGAAGGATTCAATATTATATTGTTCCCTTCTCTGCTCATTCGGATGTCCAGAATGATTCATACCTTGCGTGAGTATAGCAATAAGATTTTTCACTCCATCTCCCATAACAGTGGTTTGTTCAGGAGGACAATCATTGCATTTTACATTACATTGATCAACATGGTTTCTTCGGGTTCTATCCATCATCTAAAACCCATAAAGAATAGTGTGAGAGGAAAAAATCATGCTAGATAAAACAACATAATAAAGGGGGAGTACATTCAATATCTATCATCCTAGATTAAATTCTATGATCATTACCATAATCGTAGGAATATAACCTCTACTTATACTTAACCTTAGGTAAATCCCTAGACATACCTTAGAAATATCTCTAGGGATCTCACTAAAGTTCTCACATCCTAGTTTCCCAAGGTTAACTAAACCTTTCATCGGATACTAACTATAGAGACCTAGATCTTGAAGTACAATGACATTACATTACTTTTTCAGAATAATTAATACACAAAAAAACATACTCACAAGGACCGTAATAGTTTAGTGTCTTTGGAAACTCGGAACATAATCTTCTAATCGTGGTGAAAGATCTTCAACATCTCCCATAATGATCTTCCCCTTTTGGTTTTCTTACCTAAAAAGTTCTTTAAATCCTGGGGAAAATAAAACATATAAAGGGTGAATTCAAATGATCAGTAAGGATAAGCATGGATAAAAAAAAGAAAATCATATACATTTGAACATAAATTCATTAACATAATGTTTAAACATCAAAATCATGGTTAAAGACATAAAACATGGAAGTACAAAAGGCATTGATCATAATGAAATATTAATCATGATAAAATACCATGGGAATAAAACAAGTGATTGTGGAAACCATTAAGCACATGATATTATTTCCATAGTAGCCAAGGCATTACTGCAAACACCATCTTAGTGGATAAATTCTCTTACTGAACTAGGTTTACTTATTGTTCCATCCTTGTATTACTGAACCAGATTTACATTCCATTTCATCCATGTCTATCTCATTGAGATATTAATCTTTACCCAATGCATTGGAGGTAGATATAGGTCCCACCCATCTCATATTCAAATAAAATCTTTCATGTGCCACAAAATCAGAAATCATACATCGTAGCATAACCCATGTAATAGAATGGGATTCCTAAACATCATGCCATCGTAACATAATCCATAAAAATGGATATCATTTCATCATAAGAAGAATCAAACCAATTAAATAATGAAGACATTATACTTGAAACATAAATATATTAAATAATGTAATTTTAGATGGAAAATAGTTCTGATAAAACACTTGAAATGAATTCTTGAGGAAAATATCCTTTCTTCTTCAAAATCATTTTCTTATCACAAAATGACATGAAATTTTTAATGAAAAGGGTTTTTTTGAAAATAATCATGATATATTGTATAGGAAGAATCATGAAAATGAGGCTTTATGAAACCATAAAAATCTGTTCACACCGTATAAGTAAAAAATAACATTCTCCTCGTACTTTTGTCAGAAAAGTCAAAACGTACCTCGTATGGTAAAAAAAGAAAGATCCATTACATAACATGTATTAAAAGTTAAAAATAGTTACAAATTACTTTAAACATACATGAAACCATTTTAAGAAAATGGACCTGGATGATAACAATAACCCTAGTAAATACTTATGAATAAGAAATCTCGGATAAGAAGGAGATTGGAATAGTTATCTATTTCCTTACATCTGATATGCATCATATGTATCCAAAGATGATTTATAATGATTTAATTAATTACATTTACTTATTAAATAATCATATTTATTGTTATGATATCATATATTGTTCACTTATGACTTTATATTACCCGTTATTTTGTAAATTTAATGTTAATGTAACATTTTTTGGTAAAATCGTTTCATTTATCATACGTGTGTCGACTTGTTGTTCTTGATATTATTACTTATATACTGATTTAAATAATTATATAATGTAAAAAATTATTTATATATAATATATAGTCATCATATACATATATATATATATTACAGATCGATAAATGAAATGAAATACACCGTTCATGGAGACTGTAGGTCGTACGTACGCATGAACACTGTTTTCATTTCCATGTTGAATAGGATGAAATTAAGTAGATGAAATAAATATATATATACATACATAAAGTATTATTATTATTTCATATATTTCATTATTATTAATTATATATACTTTATAATCATTCATGAATGGTTAACATGGAAAATGAATCCCATCGCGTCGTGGAGACGTTAGTCCATACGTACCCACGAGCGATGATATCATTCCCATGATAATGGAATTGTATTGAAGTGTATGTATAATATTTCAGAATCAATATATGTTTACAATAATAATATATTGTTATTTATTTACAACATTATACCCATCCAAGTAAGGTGGTGGTCGAAAACAGATTACACCATGGCGTGGAGACGGTATTTAGTACGTACGCATGCGCCGTGATTTCATTTTCCGTAGGATGGATAGAAGGTGAAATAATTTTGTTTCATAGTTATAATATAATATCATTATATAAGTAATAATGATGTTTTATAATGATACTATTAATGAAGAAGAAGTAGAATAAGAAAGAAACTTGAGAGAATCGGAAGAAGAGGTTTCCTCTTCTTCGACGCACCTCCTATAAGCATCCTCTTAAAGAAGTAGAGATGGTCTTTTGAGATGACCATAACCTCCAGAATGATTCTAGGGAAGTGTATAAGAGAAATGGTCAGGGTTTGTCGGAGCTTCAAGGCTCAAAAGGGTGTTAAGAGAAGAGGGAAGGGGTGCCCTTTTTATACGGGAGGAGAGGGGAACCTTTGGAAAAACATAAAATATTTTTTTATAATAATGTCTTATTAGGATTTTAGTATCTCAAAATTTATTTATTTCGAAGCTAGGGTGGGGATGGGTTGAAATACCTTTAACAAATATATTATAGATAGGTTTGGGTCATTATATTAAACTTATCCTTTATTTTTAACTCTTAGTTAATTAGAATGACATTTACCATGTCACTTTGTATTTTTATATTATATAGTTAATAAAATTACGATATACATCCAATTGACCCCAAGTGGTCCATTAATGATACCCCTATCATGATATAAGTATCTTGTCTGATCCTTAGATTCTTAGGAATATAATAACAATTAATAATATAATATTTTTTTTAAAAACTATTTTATGACAATTTTGACACTATTTGGTAATGGATTTTATTGAAAATCATAACAGCATGATTGATTGGATAAAAATTAATTAATTCATTAATAAAATGTAATAATAACATAGAAAATTAGTGGAATTCATGAAAATTATCAAATTACATTTATTTGGGTATTTATAACATCAATTATTTTAATATTTCATTATTTAGGTAATTACTGCATCACGATTGTGTCATAATTAAAATTTATTATTTAATGTCTAAAAATTATAAATAAAATACCATTACGTAGGAAATATTATTAGATTTATAATGAATATTTATAGTCTAATTTATCTAATGTATAACCCTATATTAAACATTATTTAGTTATTAAACATTGATTTTAACTATTTTAACCCTTCTTTAAATAAGTTAATAATATATGTCCTAATCTAATCCAAGTGAACCTAAATGGTCATATTTTATTCCTAAGATTTTTTTGGTCACATTACACATATCCAATAGAACTAGGACATGTGTTAGTGTAATAATAATATCATTTTTACCCTTAATTACCCTATTTACTTTTAACTGTGGTAAATAAAAGTAAAAAGTTACTATTCACTAAAAATTATTTTCATCTCATTAAACCACATTTTAGTCCTTGATATTGACCGTGTCTCTCATATCTTCAAAATTCTACTCACAGAAGCGGTAAAATTATGTTTTAGTTGAATTTACCAATTCTCCTAGGAGATGTGTAAAAGACGGTGAAAATTTCAATAAAATTTTAATATATCTAAAATTACTATAAAATGACTCAAATTTTTTACATTGAAGATATATAGATTTTATGTATCAATTTTTACCTAAAATAAATTTTAATAAAATAAATAATTATTTAAATAAAAATTTGTTTTTAAATAGTAACCTAGTGTTTTCACTATTCATAAAAAATTGAATGTTTTTAGAAATATACAAAAAATTCATCCTAGGCTAATTTCGATATTCGGAATCAAAAAATGAAGTCCATTTTGAAAGATAAATTTTATAAAACTCCAAAAAGTGGGTATTAATATTCAGAATGGATAATTTTTATAATATTTTAATAGCATATCGATGTTTAGTGAAACTCGATATTGCGTACAACACACACTATCGTGGAAGGTAGCAATTACGTGTAAAGAAAGCTGAGTTAGAGATGCGTGTAGTGCAATCTCCTTTTGGTGTATCGTACAAAACAAGATATCAATGAAATTGAAATGAATATTTTTCATAAAATCTCAAGGTGTTACACACACGGACACCTGCGACAACACTGTATACGGCATGTACTCGTAAAGTACACAGCTTGTACTTTAAAAATTTCTAGAAATTCTTCTTATTCTTAAAAATTACCAGATAAGGAAAACTTACCTAAAAATACGATCTGGGTTCTTACATGTATGATTTTCCCAGCCTTAGAAAATTTTTCGATGATCACAGAAACTACATCACTACCTAAAGGAGATATTGGATAGGAAATCAAGAAATCCTAGTTTATTTACTTCCATATTCCACTCAATAATTGAAAGAATATGTAGATGTCTAGTTGGTCTTTGGTTCTCTACCTTCACCTGGTCATAGGTGGAGCTTCGAATTATGAATCATCCTATCTGCCTCTCCAAAGTAGGCCACCAGTACTGATGATGTATATCCCAATACAAAATTATAATCCCATGATGAACTTCCCAAATATAGGCATTAGATTCATTAAGTATATCTTCAAATATATCTGAAGGAACCCATGCATGTCAATAGTATAGTAGAGTCTCATTACTATCAACAACACAAACAGGAGGATTGTTAACACTGGTGATGTTTCCCCTCAATGTGAGACCTTCATAATCTGATAACTGTCTAATATGAACCCATTCACAAAGAGAGTATTTCACTACTAGAGTTCCGATAACTAATTTTCCATTTTATTCCTAAACTCCAATATACATCTCATAGAATAATTTCATTAACATCCACTCACTACTGGCCACCTGGATGGATTTCATAAGATTCATGTTGTTCAAAAAATCAACCACATCATTATACATACCAGGGTATACGAAGGAAAAAAATTAAATGATTTTAGGAATTACACCAACTTACGTATTCTAAAATTCATGTCACACTAAGTTGATATATATTTGTTACTTTTATGGTTCGTATATATGATTAACTTCTCTCCCAAAAAGTATTGCCTCTAACATTGCAGATCTTGAACCACCATTTCTACGTTGAGTTTTTGAGTTGTGTAATTCATCCCATGTGGTCTTACACGGTGGGACCCATATGCCCCGAATCGATCACCATTCAAAAAAGTGCACAAATACCAATTCCAAAAGCATCAATGTAGACTGTATAACTCCTACCTATATCTGATATAATTACGATCAACATTGAGATGTGTATTCTCTTTGACTAATGAAAATATATCTCACATTCTTGATAAAATACGAACTCCACAACCTTCATAGTCAGGGTCATCAATGGCTCTACTAAGCGACAGATGCCTGGATTTAATGTGATCTAATAAAGAGTTTTCCCCAATAAGCTAGTATGTCAAACACATTCATGGTTTTCTCCAAGGAAACCAAGATTATCACCATTTCAGGGTCAATAGATACACATGTATCATATATTATATGACTGAAGAAGTGAACCATTCTGATCCAAATGGTTCATTTACTGAGATTTACAATAGTTTGTTCTCTCTCTATGTACTTGACACGGTCATGAGATGATTTTCATGGTTGTGTATTGCGTGTGAATTATGCTAAAATATTATCTATGAAGACTACCATGAAGGTATCAAGATATGGATGAATAATCTGATTCATCAATTAAATAAATACTTTTATCAATTTTGTCAGACCGAATGACATAATAAGATATTCATACAAGTCATACCAACTCCACAGTGTCTTATATGTTATATTCGATGATTTCATATGAAGCTGACGGTGGCACATCATAAAATAAATCTTAGAGAAAATATGTTCTTCTTAGAGCATGATAAATAGATCATCTATATGAGGTAGTGGATATTGTATCTTCACCATAAGGTAGTTTAGGGGGCGGTTATCCATGCAAAATTTGAGGGTATCATCCCCCATCTGGGAACAAGGATTTATGAACCCAATGGTGTTGTGATCGTTTTGATAAATCCCTTAGCGTCAGGATCTTAATTTTTCTTTTTTATTTAATATATATCAATAGATTCCATCATATATGGAGGCATGTACAATATTGTTGCACCTACTACATTCCCTAATGGGAAATCAACCTCTCTCTCATGATGTAAGAAGGAGAAATCACCAAGGATGATTTCCCTAAAATGATGCACTACAGTAGCTAATTCTACCATCATCATTCATTGATTTCTCATAAAGAGGCATTCCAACTATTTTGTTACTCATCCAATCCTAGTTATCTTGGTTGTATCATAATTTTATTGGATACACCATTTTCTATTTTGAATATAAAAAGTTCCTTCATTTGATTTGATGGAATCATGATGGTGATATAAATCCACTTGGTAATGATAAGGCACATACCACTCCATTCCCCGAATGACTTCTAAGATGGTCATCGTGGTGAAAAATAAACGACACCAAAAAAGAAACTCTCGAAGAAACGACACCCATCTATCTGAAGGAAGAACTCATGGCACCGATGTATACCCTCTTTCTGATCCTTAATGGACTATTGAGGGACATGGCACAATAGAAGTACTACATTGAAAGACTAAGCCTTTCCAAAATATCAAAATATATGAATGAGTGGGAATCAACTATATCAAAAAGGGAAGAAAATAATATAGAGGCTACTAGAATAGTCCCTCTAACTATGGACGGTCATGGAATCTTGTCACCAATAACTACATACATTGTGTGCAAATAGAAAAAACCACGATTCTGAGGTTATACCTAACTATCTAGAGAAGACCCACTCTACTGACGCTAATCATACATGGATTCACTACCTCGACCACGACTAGTAATGCCTTGTCCTGATTGGATTGTAGAAGAAAAACTCTAATCATATCATGGAGTCGACGATCCAATACCTGATAGTTGTGCTAGCACAGATCCCCTTTCAATGGTTGTTGGAGGAAAAGAATGGTATAATCACTGAAGGTTACCCATCGCACCATAATTCGGGCACTAAATTGGGTTCCTAATGCACTAGGAATTATTACAGCTTGGGCTATGAAAATGATGACATACTATAGAGATTTTAGTTCATTTCACAAAGATGGAAACACACCCTTGTGGACCCAAAATTTAGTGATTTCTATTTCTAAAAGAACAACCACACTCTCTCAAAACTGAACCTCCACATCTCACACTACTATCATCCCAACGATTTGGTTCCATAATCATTGTCTAGTTATTATCCATGTAATAGTAATTAACAAAAACATGTTCACCTGTGACTGGACAGAATGCCCTAGTTCATTCTAAAAGCTCCTAATAGTCATCAATTCATCACTGGTCGGAGATGGAGAAAAACATCAGAGCTTGGTGAAATGAGTAGAATTATCAGGAACTATCATAGTGTCTTCCTGAATATGCATGAACTCCTTAGAATGATCCTTTCAGAAAGTCTTCAGAAAGATATGGTTATATTAATCCATATGAAAGACTACCATACCGTACCTCAGTAACACTTAGACTGAGATATGGCATCCCACCAATGCTTGGTGAAGTCACGTAACATATTTGTAGCAACCTTGACCCTCAATATGGATTAAACATAAGATGGTCGAAGTTAGACATCGTGAATTATAACCATGAATATTTAGCTTGAGGTCTATTTTACCACAAGATGGTGGAAGGATGCTACCGTTGAATGTCCCATGCCATCTCTGATATTGTTAGGGAAGGCCAGGGAGCACCCTGAGAAGACAAAATAAACGGGAGGAAACTCTCTCGAAACTGAGCATTGATTCAATGAAGTTGATTATAAAAAGGTACCTTGATTTATTCTACTAGAGTTATAATTGTTGGATTGTGTCCCACCTCCTTCGTAGTATCCTCATCACAACTCTCTTTGTGCATGACATGAGGATTTCATAGTGAAATAGATCTACAATTTCAGATCACACCCCTCAAAAAGGATTTATAACATATAAGAAAATTGGATAAGGAAATCAATAATAAGGATAGGGATAAATCCTTCTTCCAACCCTGAAAAATCCTTAATATCCTCTAAAATATATGTCTAGATAGGAAAATTTCATAGGAGGAACATAATAGACATAAATTACATCGCAAAGATGAGGTTATGTTTCGGTTAGGGTATCACATTTTTCCTGAAAACTAACCATTTCATTTAAAATAAGAAATCATTTTAGTTTATTCTTAAATTTAATACACATTTTTATTTGGATTAATTTATTGTATTACCATCCCAATTTATTAGGGCCCATGTAACTCTATAGTAGATATTTATATCCACTTAAACCAATTCAAAACATATCCCTATAATGTGATTTAACACAATAATATAAATAGATCAAATCATGAACTACAATGATCAATAAACAATACCCATCAACAATAACTTATATGAATAGAAATTCACAATTAAAAGTAGATATTACATGGGAAACTGCATGCCATTTCATGTCCTATTGTTCCTTAAATGATGCATGCATTTAAGATACCCTCATATCATCGGGCTATGATATGTGAATTCCAAGAATATCAATAATTGCATAAATAATATTAATAGAAAAAAAATAAGTGTGTTGCCAAAATGGTTAAATCCATCAAATTAGGACAACATATAGATTTTCCACAATTACCCATCCTAGTGAATTTAGGTTTCCCTATACATGGGTTAGCTATGTACAAGCACATGTTATTGTCAAATTTCCAATTTCCTAGTGTCGTTTCTAAAACCAAAAAAATAATACAAAAAGGAAAAAGTTTCACTAGTACACATTGTAGATTCCCACCCTGGTTTCTAATTGATAAATCTCTTAGATAGGGGAAATAAGACCTCAAGAACATCTCACTGAACACTGGAAGATTCTGACTAACAGTGAGGGTCTAGGATTTCTCCATCTGGAGATTATTCCCTCAAAGATTAGGTTATCCACAATCGTTAGTAACATATAACAAGAATGAGAATCATAATATTAACAAATAGTAGCATAAGTTATGTAATCAACAAGATAATATTATTAAACAACTAAAATAAGAAGAATATCAAAAATAGATAAAAATTATTGAAATAATTTCATTTCTCTATAGAAAATATGAGTATGTCGATATAGGGATACAATCTTATACTACGTGTTAGAAAACTTTTCCAGAATGAAAAAATTCTACTGTAAGCATCTTGAACACAAGCATGGTCATCTTGTCTGTTACATATCCTAAATATGTAAATAAGTCAGTCACCAAAATCCCCATTCTTCCTTTTATCCATTTATGAGATCAAAAAGTCTTCCTCGGTACCAAATAGATATAGAAAAAGGTGTGTGATATAAATCTTAGTAGGTTGGCACCAACTATGTCTAGACTGCACCATTTTGTGGAACAAATAATGATAATTTTCCATTATAATATATGAATAATGACAACAAATAAAAATTACTGGCATGGATGGGGTCCCGAAATGAACACCCGACCTATACAACCAATTTCACCCTATTCCAGATGTCTGAAAAGATGTACATATATGAGTCACAATATGTATACAAAGTCCATTTTAATCCAATAAACTAAGGAAGACATACCCCCATTTTTTATTTTTTTTGGGGTCCCCTTTCTATTTCATTTTATAAGTTATTCCAAAAAAAAATAATAAGAAAAGAAAATAACACGAGTAATCATGTTGTCATATCCAAATTGGTGGAGTCCCGATCCCATCCAAGGAGATCTATACAGCCTCTCAAGGGTCTCTATAGTAACTTTTGATATAACTGATACATTTGAGTCCTTTCATGGAAACTCAAAGAGAAACCCTTTTATCACTAAATGTATGGTGGACTCTGAATCTTAACAACGAGTTTTCAATGGGGACCAAGTATCGCCTAAGGAATGGAAAAGCTATATTTCCAATAGGATCATCCTCAGTTCCTCCCCTAGGGAACTGGTGTCACTTATGAGAAAATGTAAAAACACTTGTAGAGAACATACCATGAAATCCAGAGTTTCAATCTATGTGTTTGATGTGGTAACCAACCAAACATGGTGAGTCCATCCATGGAATCCTTAAAATGGGACCCATGATCTCTAATGAACCATAACAATTGGTCCATATCAACCAACAAACATCACACAAAAATACAAAATTTTAATCCCATCACATCATGTATATATATCAATACCGCATTTATACCATCATAACCAACTATATAATTTATTTTGACCACGCCGCATGAATGGAATGAATCACATGGAAATAACCTACACTATCTCCAGATTTTTCTATGTCCTAAACTAGGAGATACACTATGAAAATCCTAATGTGCCAACTCAAAATCTAGAGGTCTACAATGATGATTGTTATAAAACTTCTTCTTGGACTGATTAGTATCAATACAATTCTGAATTTTCAAAAAATGTCTCGATGTATCTTGAATGAGATGAAGACCCCCTAGATATTCCTTTTCTACCTCTAGGCAGAACATAGGTGAACAACATGGTCTAACGTATAGGGACTCATTTGAATCTATTTGAATTGATTCCTGAATACTTTTTTAGGAAACAGTAACTAGAGGAATATGTGTTTCTCATGAGACACTAAAATCAATAATATAATACCAAAGAATATCCTCTATCACCTATATGGTCTACTAAGACTACCCATCGGTTTGATGGTGATATGAAGTACTCAAAGGAACATGTAAACCCTTTTCCTTTTGAAACCCTTTCCTGAATTGTAATTTGAACAAGGAAACTCGGTCCAAAAAGATAGAACATAGCAGTCCATGAAGTCTCACTATCTCCTAGATGTAAATTCTTACAAACTCATCAACAAATATGTTGTTCAGTATTGGTTTTGTAATGTCCCAATTCCAGAAGCCACCTACAGATGTCTCGTACCCAGTTGGTCGCATGGCCTCAAGCGCATTTCCCTGAGCTATAGAGGCTGCCGACTAAAAGTGAGGGACCTGGGGTTGATAGTAGGGAAACTATTCCCTCATTGGTAGAGTACACAACGGATGTAAAAAACATAAAAAAATCGAAGCACTAATAATCCATATAGAGATAAATAGTGGAAGACTGAAATAAGTAAATTGGAGAACACACATATACATACATGATGCATGATTCATATATTTCTAGGAAAGCTTCAAAACAATTCACAATGGTGGAATACAATAGTACAATACAATGTACAAAAGAAAATAGATAAACAACTCATCAACATCGCAAGACTATGCTTGGTCCCATGCTCTCTAGCTCCATACCATCAAGTACCTAAAGTAAAAGGGTGCTTACCCTTATCTTTACCTGCAGCAATGTAATCTATTTGGGCCCAAAAGCATGACCCAAACAGGTTGTGGGACTATATCCTCGTAGGCAACCAGCCAATGATTTGTTCCTAACAGTCAGTGAATATATGGTAGGTAGAGTACAGAATGTTGTAAAGAGGGAAAATACAAAATAGTAAACAATACACAGTTTAATATCTAACAATATCTAAACACAAATAGGTAACCCTCTAGGAAATACCGACATCCATCCCCTCTCGTCCTACCTAGAAGTACAAGCAACCCTCCGGCCAACTCAATCTTCCTAACCCCTCTGGCTGTGTCATAAGAATTCAATAAGTCTCTCTGAGGATGAACTCACAGTCAATTCCCCTTATAGTCTAAGGTAGTAAATCACTCTCTGAGGGAACACACAAGGTCAATTCCATTTACATCCTCAAGGTCAAAAGAACTCTCTGAGGAAGCACGCTCAGTCAACTCCTCTTATGGCTCAGGTCGTACAAAGACTCCCTAAGGAAGCTCGCTCGGTCTATTTATCCTATATTCTAGAATGGTTCATGGTAATTCAAAGTAAAACAAAGACTCTGTGAGAAATATCACTCAGTCTATCCTCTCATGGTATATAATGCTAAAATCCTCTCTAAGGAATCTCACTCCGTCTATCCCCGTATAGTCTATAATTCTCAAAGACTCTCTAGGGATGCTCACTCAGGGTATCCTTTATAGTCTACTACACCCGGTTCTCACAGCCCCATGTAATTCAATGAATTGTAATGAAATATGGACAATGTAATCCTATAGGGATACATGGATAACCAGTCTACAACATAACATGCATGCTAGAATACAACACTCCATCCTACAACTTGGCATTGGAAAAACATGGCATCATCCAAACAGGAAAAACTAGACAAAAAAGGACATAAGAAGAACATGCATGAGAAAAGCTTGAAAATCATGTTAATCAACACTATTATCATCCAAATAATCTCTCCACAAGCATAAAATCATGGCAGACAAGTCACAATGGAAAAACTATAAATACACAATACCTCGTTCAAGGGTATTGGCACAATTGCACATAATATTCAACGACTTTCAATGGAAAGGGACAAACCACCTACCTCGACATTAAGAGATTTCTATATGTGAACCTTGAGGCTTGAATTGCCTTAGAACACCAAAGATCTACAATAACGTATAAAACCTTCAACCCGCGATAACATGGAAATGAGATGGAATTGAAAAATGAGGATCTAGGAGAAGGAAGAGCTTGCAGCTGCGGTTCCAACTCAATCAACGTCAGTCTATTCGGAGAACGGATGGAGGCTCAGGGGATCGAAGAAGATCTGATGTCGTACAGTGTCTCTTGGATGAACGAGACTGAAATAAAAGGTTTTATGTCCATCAAACGCAACCCCGATGCGTATAATGAAAAAACAATACATGGTGTGTACTTCATTAGTACACGGCGTGTACTCGCCTTTTCCATACTCTACTTTAGGAATCCTCCAATTCACCCTTACACAATCGTGTGTGTGGCTAGATATGGCTAGCACATGGCCACATGAGACAACACAGTACACAGCATGTACTCGTATAGTACATGACGAGTACATTGAAAATTTCAATGAAATTCCTCTTTTTCTTAAAAACGACCAGATAAGGAAAATGTACCTGAAAAGAAGATCCGAGTTCTTACAGATATGATTTTCCCAGCCTTATAAAATTTTACGATGATCACACAAACTACATCACTACCTCAAGGAGATATTGGATAGCCTATCATGAAATCCAAGTTTAGGTACTTCTATATTCCACTCAATAATTGATAGAAGATATAGATGTCTAGTTGGTCTTTGGTTCTCTACCCTCACCTGGTCACAGGTGGATCTCCGAATAATGAAACATGATAACTACATATCCATACCAGGCCACCAGTACTGATGATGTATATCCCGATACATCATTGTAATACCATGATGAACATCCAAAATATAGGCATTAGATTCATTCATCAGATCTTCACATATATCCAAAGGAACCCATACATGTCAATAGTAGTGTAGAGTCTCATTACCATCAATAACCCGAACAGGATGATTGTTCAAACTTGTGATGTTGTCTTTCAATATGAGACCTTCATAATCTAATAACTGTCTAATAAGATCCCATTCACAAAGAGAGTATTCTACTACTAGAGTTCCGATAACTAATTTACCCTGTTGTTCCTAAACTCCAATATGAATCATATAGAATAATTCCATCAACATCCACTCACTACTGTCCACTTGGATGGATTTCATATGATTCATGTGGTTCAACACATCGACCACATCATTATACATACCAGGGTATAAGCAAGAAAAACATTAAATGATTTTTAGGAATTACACCAACCTACGTATCCTAAAATTCACGTCACACTAAGTTGATATATATTTGAGACTTTTATTGTTCGTATATATGATTAACTTCTCACTCAACAAGTATTGCCTCTAACATTGCAGATCATGAACTACCATTTCTACATCGAGTTTGTGTGTAGTGTAATTTTTCACATGTGGTCTTACACAGTGGGACTCATATGCCCCGAATCGATCACCATTAATAAAAACTACACAAATACCAATTCAAGAAGCATCAATGTAGACTGTATAACTCCTACCCGAATCTGATAGAATTATGATCAACATTGAGGTGCATATTCTCTTTGACCATAGAAAATCTATCTCAAATTCTTTATAAAATAGGAAATGCACACACTTTTTTTTCAGGATCATCAAATGCTCTACTAAGAGAGAGATGTATGGAATTAATCAAATGTAATAAAGAGTTTCCCCCAAGAAGCTATGTATGTCAAACACATAAATGTGTTTCCCCAAGGAAACTAAGATTCAAACCTTATAAAGGTCAATAGATACTCATGTCTCATATATGATATGACTAAAGAAGTGAACCATTCTGATCCAAATTGTTAATTTACTGAGATTTACAAATAGTTTTTTTCTCTCTCTATATACTTGACACAGTCCTGAGATGATTTTCATGATATTTTCTTGCACGTGAATATGCCAAAATATCATATATGAAGACTACCATGATGGTATCAAGATATGGATGAATAATCTGATTCTTCCAAAAAATAAATACTTTTATCATTTTCGTCATACTGAATGACATAATAAGATATTCATACAAGTCATACCATCACCACAATGTTTTATATGGTATATTCGATGATTTCATATGAACCTGATGGTGTAATAAATATTAGAGAAAATATTTTATTTTTAGAACTTGATTAATATATCATCTATATGAGTTAGTAGATATTGTTTCATCACCATAAGGTAGTTTAGGGGGCGGTTATCCATGTACAATCTGAGGGTATCATCCTCCATCTGGGAAATAGGATTTGTGAACCCCATGGTGATGTGATGGTTTTGATAAAACCCTTCGCCTCAAGATTTTAATGTTTCTCCTTGAGTTCATATATAACTATAGATTCCATCATATATGGAGGAATGTAAATTAGATTCCCTAATTGGAACTCAACCTCTCTCTCATGATGTAAGAAGGAGAAATCACCATGGATAATGTCCCTGAAATGATGCACTACAGTAGATAATTATACCAACATCATTCATTGATTGCTCAAAGATAGACATTCCAACTATGTTGTTACTCATCCATACCTAGTTATCTTGGGTCTAACATAATTTTCTTGGATATACCATTCTCTATTCTGAATATAAAACATTCCTTCATCTAATTTGAAGGAAACATGATGGTGATATAAATCCACTTGGTAATGATAAGGCATTTACCACTCCATTCCCCGAATAACTTCTTAGATTGACATCGTGGGGAAAAAGAAACTCTTGAAGAAACGAAACCCACCTATCTCAAGGGAGAACTCCTAACAGTGATGTATACCCACTTTTTTATTCCTAATGGACTATTAAGGGACATGGCATAATAGAAGTACTACATTGAAAGACTAAGCCTTTCTAAAATCTCAAAATATATGAATGAGTGGGAATCAACTATATCAAAAAGGGAATAAAATATTATAGAGGCTACTAGAATAGTCTTTATCCCTATAGATGGTCCTGGACTCTTTTCATCTATATCTAGATACATTGTGTGCATATGGAAAAAACCACAGCTCTGAGGTTCTACCTAACTATCTAGAGAAGACCCACTCTACGGCCGCTAAGAATACGTGGCTTCACTACCTCGACCATTACCACTACCACATTGTCCTGATTGGATTGTTGACGAAAAACTCTCATCCAATCATAGAGTCGAAGATCCAATACATGAGAGTGGTGCTGGCACAGATCCCCTTTCAATGGTTGTTGGAGGAAAATAATGGTATAAGCACTAAAGGTGTCCCGTCATACCATAATCCGGGCACTCAATTGGGTTCCCCATGAACTAGGGAGTATTTCAGCCTGGACTATGAAAATGATGAAATACTATAGAGATTTTAGTTCATTTCACATAGATGGAAACACACCCTTGTTAACCATCAATTTGGTGCATTCTATTTATAAAAGAATGACCACGCTCTCTTAAAACCATACCTCCATATGCCACACTACTAGCTTCCCTATGATTTTGTTCCATAGTTAGTGTCTAGTTCACAATCTATGTAATAGTTGTAGGACCCCGGGACACCCTGAGAGGGGAGGGGTGAATTAGGGTGGAAACTTTATCTACTTTTATTTGTGGATCTTGTTCCCACGTTGGTAGGAACTGATTAAACCAGTATGATGGATATGATCAGCAATTAAACATTCACATGCAGAGAGATGACATAACTATATTTACTTGGTACACCACTAAGGGCTACGTCCAAAGAGCATACGCCGACAGGTTGTCGGTCATACCTAAATCCACTATGCTTCACTAGCTGTAGATTACAAAGGTTCGGGTACATACACGCTGTCCTAGGCTCACTGCCTTTACAATTGTTTAGGGATAGCTCACTACGTCCCTCGGGTCACTCCCGTTGACTCCCCCTGGCTCACTGCCATTGGTGAAGTCCCACTCAGTTTATAGATGTGAAGGTCTCTTCAATAAATGTGCATTGATGTTAATTGTCTCCTGTTCAGCATGAGACTTTGCTTGCATCAAGGTTCAGAGTTGATGCTCTTTATAGTTCAATCTTTCTTCTTTAGTGCAATGACTGAATGCACTAGATCCACTTGTTTTTGTTTTCCTGAATTACAATCACTTATGTGATTTCTCAACAAATGATGTTTAGCTTACTCGACATTCGTCAGAATCAATTCACCATGTATGCATGAGATCATGCATGAATCATTTATACTTCTTCTTTAATCTCACTTTGCACCGAATGTATCAGGCAATATTTATCTCTTGTGCAGCTCCAGAAAGGCGGGCATGCTTCAACAATATTTGGCTCTCCTCTTCAAGCCCGGCGCGCAAGTCTCCATCTGGCGCGCAAGTCTTAGGTGCACAAGTATAACCTGGCGCGCAAGTGTCTCCAAAGCACCTACACGACTCTGCATTCTTGAACTTCAAACCTGTGCGACTCACTTCCTTCCTTGCCCAAATCACCTAGGGCGCACAACCATCAGACGGCGCGCAACCTCTTCTTGCGCGACCCAACTACCACTTGCACGGTTCAACCACTTGCGCGACGAGAGATCGAACAATCTCAAAGTCTTGAGCTCCGTGAGAAATGAGGAGGGGTGGTCCAGTATTTATAGGCAAACTGGACACCCTGCGCGGCGGCGCGCAAGTCATCCATCGGCGCGCAAGTCTCGGCCCCTGCTAGGCACGTGCGCGATCATCATCCAAACTTGCGCGAACATCTTGCCATTTCCAAATTTAGATCTTCTGATCTCGAAAAAACATATGCGCGCAAGTTATATTGCATTAAAGGCGTCGGCGCGCAAGTCTCTTCCCGGCACACAATTCACTTGCACGACCCCACCAAAACTTGCGCGACCCTTATCCCTTTTCCATATTTTGATGCTCTGATCTTTAAAAACATATGGCGCGCAAGTTTCCTATACTCCAAGAGTATGGCGCGCAAGTCCCTTTGCCAAAATCACTCTTCTTCATTTGTTGATTTTGAGGCCCTGAAATTTGGCAAACACTCGAAAATGGAACCACCTTGTATCTGCTATTTTTGTACTGCCTCCAGATCATCCATTCCTCTGTCGATGTTCTTGAATCAAACATAAATCATTGATCACAACTCTTGAACTCGACATGTCACCATGGAATCTCCTTTATCAAAAATTTTTTCTATCGTTTTTTTTCTTTGTCGACAAGCACGATCACCTCAACAGCACTTCTTCTTGGTGATCTGTATCCTTCAACAACTCTTTTGCATTTATCACAAACTCCACTATTGTGATATGTATTCTTTTAAGTAACAACTTTAGTACCATCATCTTATATGACATTGTGATGTGCATGGCCATTTCATAAGTCAACTCATTGGCACATTTCCTCCTTCATCAACTGTCATGATCAACATCATGCAAACCATGTGATTCAATCCATCAAGAAGTCTATAGCATGGTTCTCACGCAATCATGAGTAATTGCATGGTCTTCATCCAAAAACACCATCCTGCTTTAATCATCCTTGGATGGATTACTCCTCACATTATTCGTTGTTGTAAAAAATGTATCACTTTTGACACATGTTCTTTGAACTTACGATCAGCACAACAATCGTCTGAATCACTACTCCTCTACTTCATCGGAGTACTTCATGATCTCCTTCATTGTGAGCTTCCATTCCTCCATTTTATTGGCGTAATTCTTGATCTCTTTCATTTTGATATTCCATTAACAACTATTGACAACACATAAAAACCTATACACAAAGTGGTTCAAAAAATCTCCCCCTTTGTATTTTTTTGTCAATACCTTATTCATCTCCTGAAATGAATTTGTCAATGTCAAAATGAGAATCTTCTATTCAATCAACTTTTCTATTCATTTCACTTTCTCTACCCTTTATTGACAAGAAATACAAAGCACATTGTAGGGAGGGTATCAATCCACACTTAAGAAATGTTTCATTAATAATTTCACTCTAAGTCTACATGAGAAATGCTCGATGTAGAAAACAAGAGGATTTGATTAAGTCAACAAGGTTGTCCATTTTCCACAGATCATGATACCAACATGAGATGATAACTCGTGTATCTTGTCTTCAAGGGTTTACCACTTTAATTTCAGGTAGAAGAAGATCAACTATGATAGAGAATAATCAACCTTCTCCATTGGCGTGTTCTTCAAGAAATTCACAGAGTAACTGCTTTTGAGTCCAGCTGGAGTTGATATTGATTGAAACAGTGATTATGGAAGCTTCTTCATTCTTCTCCCCCTCAAGGGAATCACTCCTCATCATATTCATCAAGAGTGATCCTTCATCATCATAATCTTTGAATATAAATTGAAGAATCTACTAAGGATGGAAACTTCTTCAGCTTGGCTATCATGAGTTGACAGCATTCACTACTTCTCAGGTTCTCCCCCTGAGAGCATGCTTCACCTTCAATTCCCTGCATTATTAGCACAAATACAATACACAAATAATTACGGGAATAAGGCGGTTCCTTCTTGATTCATTAAGAAGACATGCTTGGTTGAGGTTCTTTTCTCAACCAAGTTCCTCTGTTCACTCCAGTCTTCATGCCTGCACATTTGAACATATGTTCTAACATCAGTCGGTGTGGCATGGCTCTGTTCACATTATCTTCTGCTTTGTGTGGAGAATTGTTCTGCTTAGCAGCCATTATGAATGATACATTCTTACTCCTCCCAAGGACTGCTGCTTGCTCTGGTGTTAAGGTTAGGCAACCTTTTACAATGTGACCAGATTTATTGCATCTCTCACACAGAACTTCTTTGACACGTGTGTTTCAATTTGTTTGCAAACTCTCCTGCACTGTGTCATCATCATGTGAATGTTTTCATTTTCCTTTGTCACCATCCTTGGCCTTCTCAACTTCATGTTTCCTTATTCTTTTCAAATCTTCTGGCCAGATGACCAATATTTCATTTGGAACTTTTGCAGCTGGTTTAGGTCTTCCACATGGGTTCATCCGAGATTCATCCCACTTAGTGTTTCTTTTGGATGAATGACCCTTTAATTTCATGGATCTAAAATCCTGGGTCTTCTTAGCTTCCCTACTTGATATCTTCTTGGGGAAATGTGTGTTCACAACATTCTTCTGATTTCTCCCCAAGGTAGCTGCTTCATTCTTTGACGACATCAGAGGTCTTCTTTTCTTTTCAACAGTGAAAGCTTGTTGATATGGACATGTGCCTGCATTGTGACCACTTTCGTTTCATACATCATAGATGTTATCAAGAATTCCAAAACTGTTTTCTGTAAACAGATGCTTCTGGACCTTCCGATGTTGCTTCTTTTTCTCTGGCTTCCTTCTCTTTGATATAGGCATTCTCTGTGCTTTTCCATTTAAGGGATTATAAAGACAATCCAGTGCACAATGCCCAAATCTGTTGCAGCACCAACATTGACCCACAAATCTTTTCTTCTTTGTGTCTTCTGTATTAAGTTTTTGGGCCTTCTGCTTAATATTTTGTGCTCTATTTGAGGAACCCACTTCCTCCTTTTTCTTCCCATCCACCCTAGCCATGGTGGTAGGTTTCTTCTTCTCACCTTTCCTCATCCATACTTATCTAGAACTTTTCTTCCCACCTACACTGATTGTAGGAGTGTATTTAGAAATATGAGAACAAGATGGTTTGGATGGTACCTTCACTTTCTCAGTTTCTTGTGATAGATCAAAGAGTGAAGTCGTGATCTTCTTATCACATGTTGGATGTCTTTTGAAAATAGAATCCTCCAGTGGGCATTGAGTACCAGCAGCAACTGATTCTTGATATGGATAATCAAGAGTTGTCATAATCTTCTTATCACATGTTGGAGGCATTTCATCTTTAGAATCCTCCAACAAACATTGAGTGCAAGCATCACTCATTTCATTCTTTTTTGAAGTCTCAATATGTGTGTTCTCAATCTTGGTCAACTGAGCTTCCAATCTTTGACCCAAAATATTGAGGATGATCTTTTGATCTTCACTCGTGATCATCTTCTCTTCACAAGTCTTCATCAACCTTTCAACCTCAGCTTCATGCATCTTAACTTTGTTTTGTAACAAAGAGTCATGTTCCCTGAATTTAATGGAAGTTTCTTCCAAACAAAAACTCTTGACTTCATTGCTCTTCTTCATCTCAGCTTTAAGTGCATAGATCCTTTCTTTTAATGTCTTCTTGACTTCTTATTCTTCTTCAGAGACTTTCACCTATTTGATGAGCTTCGTACTTTCCATAACTTTTCTTTCCAACCCCTTTTCCATATTGTCAGCTTCCCTTTCTAATCGATTGATCTCAACCAGCATAGATTTGAATAGGCTACAAATAATAGCAACCCTTTCTTCTGGAATATCATGCAGATATGTTCTGAGTTTTTCCTGAAATCTTGAATTAGGGGTATCATCCTTTCCTCTGGATGAGTTCTGAGCCACCTTCTTGATACATTCCAAGCCTAATGTTTCTTCATTATTGGAATGGCATGGAGAACAAGACACTGCATCTTCTTTGGATGTGGGGGACTTCTTAATAATCTTCTTCTCTTTCTTTTTCCTATTTGACAAAGTCTTGGTGGATATAGATTTCTGCTCAGAAATGACTGCATCACTATCAAGACTGCTCTTCATTGTTGACACTAGGAAAGAAACTCAAATTTTCTTCTCAATAGAATTATTGGAGAATATCCAACATACGTTAAACTTTACCTTTGATACCACTTGTAAGACCCCGGGACACCCTGAGAGGGGAGGGGTGAATCAGGGTGGAAACTTTTTCTTCTTTTCGTTGTGGATCTTGTTCCCACGTTGGTAGGAACTGCTTAAACCTGTATGATGGATATGATCAGCAATTAAACATTCACATGCAAAGAGATGACACATCTATTTTTACATGGTTCACCACTAAGGGCTACGTCCAAGGAGCATACGCCGACAAGTTTTCGGTCGTACCTCAATGCACTATGCTTCACTAGCTGTAGATTACAAAGGTTCAGGTACAGAAACTCTGTCCCAGGCTCACTGCCTTTACAATTGTTCAGGGATAGCTCACTGCGTCCCTCAGTTCACTCCCGTTGACTCCCCCTGGCTCACTTCCGTTGGTGAAGTCCCACTCAGTTTATAGACGTGAAGGACTCTTCAATAAATGTGAATTGATGTTCTTTGTCTCCTGTTCAGCATGAGACTTTGCTTGCATCAAGGTTCAGAGTTGATGCTCTTTATAGTTCAATCATTCTTCTTTAGTGCAATGACTGAATGCACTAGATCCCCTTGTCTTCGTTTGCCTGAATCATAATCACTTATGTGATTGCTCAATAAATGATGTTTATCTTACTCGACATTCGTCAGAATCAATTCACCGTGTATGCATGAGATCATGCATGTATCATTTAGATTTCTTCTTCAATCTCTCTTTGCACCGAAAGTATCAGGCAATATTTATCTCTTGTGCAGCTCCAGAAAGGCGGGCATGCTTCAACAATATTTGGCTCTCCACTTCAAGCCCGGAGCACAAGTCTCCATCTGGCGCGCAAGTCTTAGGCGCGCAAGTATAACCTGGCGCACAAGTGTCTCCAATGCACCTGCGCGACTCTACATTCTTGAACTTCAAACCTGTGCGACTCACTTCCTTCCTTTCCCAAATCACCTAGGGCGCACAACCATTAGTCGGCGCGCAACCTCTACTTGCGCGACCCAACTACCACTTGCGTGGTTCAACCACCTGCACGACGAGAGCTCGAACAATCTCAAAGACTTGAGCTCCGTGAGAAATGAGGAGGGGTTGTCCAGTATTTATAGGAAAACTGGACCCCTTGCGCGGCGGCGCGCAAGTCATCCATCGGCGCGCAAGTCTCGGCCCCCGCTAGAAACTTGTGCGATCATTATCCAAACTTGCGCGAACATATTGCCTCTGCCAAATTTGGATCTTCTGATCTCGAAAAAACATATGGGTGCAAGTTATAATTCATTCAAGTCGTCAGCGCGTAAGTCTCTTCCCGGCACACAATTCACTTGCGCGACCCCACCAAAACTTGCGCGACCCTTATCCCTTTGCCATATTTTGATGCTCTGATCTTCAAAAAAATATGGCGCGCAAGTTTCCTATCCTCCAATAGTATGGTGCGCAAGTCCATTTGCCAAAATCACTCTTCTTCATTTGTTGATTTTGAGGCCCTGTGTAGAGACCCGAAGCCTGACGTACATGGACATTACATTACTTTTTCGGAATACTTGGTACATAACAAAAACACACACACAAGGATCGTAATAGTTTAGTGTCTTTGGAAACTCAGAACGTAATCTTCTAATCGTGGTGAAAGATCTTCAATATCTCCCATAAATATCTTCCCTTTTTTTTACCTAAAACCTTTCTTTATATCCTGGGGAAAAGAAAACATAAATGGGTGAGCTCAAATGCTCAGTATGGGTATACAAAAGAAAAATCAATCACATCATATTCATAAGAACATAACTTTTGGAAATCTTAACCTGCAAAAGAGAGCATAATTTCATAACATGGGATAAATCATAGTAGTGAAATGTAATCACAATAATCATAACTTAAAACATTAAACTTTGTGGCATTCACACATAATCATAGATAATCATTTCTTGTTAGTCATGACTCATTTCCAAGACTATCTTAGTGGACAAAGTCCCTTTCTGAATCGAGTAACCCTCGTTTCAGTCCTGTTTCACTGAACCGGTATAACCTACCATTCCAGCCATGTCTATCTCATGAGATATAAAATCTTTACCCAATGCATTGGAGGGAGATATAGGTCCCACCCATCTTATAATGAATCCTTTCTTATGTGTGCCACATAATCATAAAACATACATCATCGCATAACACATGTAACAAAAATGGGATTCTTGAAACATCATGACATCATAAATCAATTCATATAAGATAAAGGAATTCATAAACATAATTCCATCACAACATAGTCAAATCAATGTAAAAATATGGATAGAAACAGAACTCTTTATTATCTTAGATGGAAAATAATTTTGGTAAAACACTTGAATTGAATTCTTGAGGAAAATATCCTTTCTTCTTCAAAATCAATTTCTTTTCACAAAACATCATGCAATTTTAAAAGAAAGAGATTTTATTGAAAATAGTCATGAAATATTTTAGAGGAAGCTTCATGAAAATAAGGCTTTATAAAACAGTTGAAATACGTTCGTGCCGTATAAGTTATAAAAAAACATTCTTCGTACTTTTGTCGGAAAAGTCAAAAAGTACCTCGTACGAAAAACGACAAAAGATTCCTTTCATACGTATTACTAAAAACTCACCGAAGGGTAAAAATGGATTTAAACAATTTTAGGTGGATGGAAATAATATTACATATTGATAAAACATGGATGTGGATGATAAAATGCACCCCAGTAAATACTTACGAATAAACAATCTCGGATAAAAATGAGATTGTGATATTTCCCTTACCTTAGGTCCGACTTGCTTTGTAAGTGTCTGAACCTCCTGTATAATGATTTAAATCATGTTATTGACTTATTAAAGAATCATATTCATTGTTATGATATCATATATGGTTCACTTATGACATTATATTACCCGTTCTTTTGTAAATTCCATGTTAAAGAAGCGTTTTGGGTAAAATCGTTTCATTTATCGTAGGTGTTTTGACTTGTTGTTATTGACATCATTATTACTTATATCATGATTTAATTACTTCCAGAATATAAAATATTATTTATATATCATATATATTCAGTATATATATATATATAATAGGTAGATAAATAAAATGAAAAACACCGTTCATGGAGACGGTAGTCCGTACGTACGCATGAACGTTGTTTTCCTTTCCTTATTGTCTTGAAATGGAAGTAAGTAGATGACATACATATATATATATATATACATAAATCCAGTAGCTTTATAATGTCATATATTTCATTATTATTTCTTATATATACTTTATAATCATTCTTAAATGGTTAACATGGAGAATGAATCTCATCGCATCGTGGAGACGGTATTCCGTACGTACGCAGAGGCGATGATATCATTTCCATAAATATTGAACTGAATTAGAGTGGATTATACAATATATCAGAATCAATATGATGTTGTAATAACTTTGTATAGTTATTCTTTACACCATTATACCCATCCATGTAAGGTGGTGGTGGAAAATAGATTACACCACGGCGTGGAGACGGTATTCCGTACGTACGCACGCGCGGTGATTTCTTTTTCCGTAGGATGGATAGATGGTGGAATAGGGTTGTTTCATACTTATAATAACATATCAGTATATGAGTGATACTGTTGTTATTACTTCATAATGAAACAACCTAATAAGAAGAAGTGGAAGAAGAAATAAAGATGAAAGAATTGGTAACGGTAATTACCTCTTCTTTGAAGCGCCTCTTTGAGACCTCCTCTTAGGGCACTAAAATTGGTCCTTGAGGAAGACCAGAACCTCTATGATATTTCTAGGGAAGTGGAGAAGAGATTTTGGCAGGGGTTGGCCGAGCTTGAGTGCTCAAATTGGTGTGAGGAGGAGGGGGAGGAGGTGCCCTTTTATAAGGGAGGAGAGGGGCACCTTAGGAATTCTTAAAAATATTAATTTATAATAAATCTAACCCCACATAAAAACCTCCAAAAATGACTCATATTCGAAGCTTAGATGAGATAGGGTTGGAATCTCATCAACCAATCAAATTTAGACAAGTTTGGATCTTATTTTAGACCTTATCAATTAGATTTAACTCTAAGTTAAATAATTTAACTTTTACCGCGTCTTTTTGTTTTCTTTCACTATATGGTTAATACACTTACTATAACATGCCAAACGAACCCCAAATTGTTTATTATTAATATATATATCTTTATCTAAGTCATTTGGACGAACCTTAGATTTTTAGGAATAAAATAACAATTGATAATATAATATTTGATTTAAAAACTATTTTGTGTCAATTTTGACACTATTTGATATATGATTTTTGTGAAAGTCATAACAGAATTAAATGTTCGAACCAAGTTGATTAAATCAACATTAATATATCATAGTAACCTATAAAATTAGTGGAATTCATAAAAAGTCTCAAATTACATTTATTTTGGTGTTTATAACATCAATTATGTCAATATTTCATTAATAAGATAATTACTGCATCATCGTTGTGTCATAAATAAATTAAATTATTTAATGTCTAAAAATTATAAATAAAATACCAATATGTAGGAAATCTTTTTATCTTTCTAATGAATATTTATAGTCGAATTTATCTTATGTATAACCCCATATTAAAAATTTATTACTTATTAAACATTGATTTTAACTATTTTAACCCTTCTTTAAATAAATTAATAATAAAAGTCCTAATCTAATCCAAGTGGGCCTAAATGGTCATATTTTATTCCTAAGTTTGTTTTTGGTCGAATTACACTTGTCCAATAGAATTAGGACATGTGTTAGGGTAATATTAATATCATATTTACCCTTAGTTACCCTATTTACTATTAACCGCGGTAAAAAAAAGTAAAAAGTTACTATTCACCAAAAAATTATTTTTATCTCATTGAACCACATTTTACTTACTGATATCAACCGTGTCTGTCAGATTTTTGAAATTCCATTCACAGAAGCGGTAAAATTATGTTTTATGCAAAATTCAGTTTTTAACCTACCACTTAGTGGTTTCACTATTCATCAAAAATTGAAAGTTTTCAGAAAAAAGCCAAAATTTCATCCTAAGCTATATTTCATATTCCGAATTCAAAAATGAAGTCTATTTTACCAAATTCATAACATAGAAATTACATTAATTAATTTTATAATTAAATTCCGCTATTAAAACAAATAGCGTGTTTTTAAGAAACAATATCTATCAAAAGATTGACACTTGATTATGTCTGGTTTAAATGTGAAATTACATCTAATGACCAACATTGTATTAAATTGTAAAAATATATTCTAAATATACTTTAAAACCACTCAAATTAATAATTTATCACTATTAATTATTTCGATTAAAAAAGTTGTTTTTAATTATAATTTAGTAATTTTCACTATTCATCAAAATATGATAGTTATCCGAAAATTACCAAAATTTCACCCTAAGCTAACTTCGATATTACGAATCCAAAAATGAATTCCATTTTGAAAAATAAAATTTACAAAATTTCAAAAAGTGGTTATTACTATTCATAACGGCTAGTTTTAATAACATTTTAATAGCATATCACTGTTTAGTGAAACTCGTTATTGCGTACTACACACGCTATTGAGGAAGGTCGTGATTGCTTGTAATGCAAGGCAAGTCAAGGATGCGTGTTGTGCAATCTCCTTTTGGTGTAGCGTACAACACAAGACATTAATAAAATTAAAAAGAATAGTTTTCATAAAATCTCGGGCTGTTACATTCTACCCCCCTTAAAATGAATTTCGCCCTCGAAATTCGTCGGGGTTATAAATAGTTTACTATTCGAAAGTTTCTTTGATAGAAACCCACATCGTAAAAAGGAATACCAAAACTTATCTTTAAAAACTAAAGTATAAAACGTAATGGTTACACAAGTTAACTAATCACTGGGTATCCACATAGGAGAACATAGGTGAAAATATGGACATGGAAGAGAAATCTAATTGTCTTGTTCTGATGGAGAGTGGTAGAGGACATGGCTATGGAAAAACCAGTAATCACAAATCCATAGATTTGTGATGATATAAGGTACCATCTGATTCATCAGGTATAAGATCACTAGGACAACATTTTTGTTTTTCAAGATCATTTCCCTAAAGTTGAAAATTTGAATTAGAATAAATACTTACTTTATTTTGGTACAATCTCACTGTTGTTCGTGCCTTGAACAATTTCCACTTCATCTCTTAAATAAATGAAGTTGAATTTGTTATTCGTGAAGTGTTAGCAGATCATGTGATAGAACGATGGGTCATTCCATCTATCTCAAACAAAAGGTTAGCAAAAAATTATATACATAAGTCGATCTATAGTGAGATTAATCATATATGGTTCCTAAAATGGACTTATACTTCATATATCATACTGCTTAATATAATAAAACTAGTTTCTACTAAACAAGGACTTCCTGTAGGCCAGTGGTAGGAAATAAAGGCCAGTCGCACTTCGGTAGTGGGTTCGATTCCCACAGCCTTGTCTGACGCGATGGGTTATCGCCCGTCCTGCAGGTTGTCCTTTTTCTAAAACTATATTACTATAACATTCCATCAATAATATCGAAAAAAAATAATAACTTATGTCCAACATAATCCATTCTAATATTTAGGCTTATCCATAATACTACAGTCCACTCTCATAATATAGTGAAAACGATTACCAGAGATTTAATACTGTCATTGATCCCCATATATCATAAGATATGTCTTGTTGGTCACATTCCAAACATTCAAAGGCCTTAATCATGTATTCTCTTGAATAACCATTGAACCTTAGTGAAAACATGAATGCAGTTAAAAGTTAACACTTTCCACATACCAAAATCCTCAAAATTCTATATACTCTAACCATGATATCACTTAGTCCTTATATCAATCATGAGCTCATGAATACAATCAAACATCTCATTATCTTCTTATCCTTTCATTATGCACATATCATCTACTTTCCAAAATATTTGAATCACTTTTCATGGTTACCAGTACCTTAAAATTATTGAAAACCACAATAGACCAATACTTAAATATTTCAATACACCATAAAAGTACATCAACAACATTATTCTTGAATACCAATACATAAACACTTCAGTCCATCCACATCAATGATTGTCCTGGAATAAGTCCTTTCTTGATTTAGAAGTAACTTTTTAGGTCAGGGCATTGAGTTGGGTAATGCCTATGTTCTCCACAAATAAGACATTGAACTCCATAACAGTCTGTCACTCTATGACCCTTTTCTCCACACAGATAACATCGGTCCCTCCATTTGAGGTATTCCTCAAGGTTCTTCTTCCCTTCTTTAGAAATCTTAATCATCCTTTCTTTATGCTCCTCAACATGTGAACATGCATAATAGTCTATCTTCCTCTTCTTTGATGAATTAGGCATACCACTAAATTTCACCTTGTTAATCATATATCGTGATGACTGATTCGGCATAATCACAATATCTTTCTCTCTAGGAATTACACAATTTTGTTGCTCAAAGTCACCAATTTGTCCATTGGATTCAATGTTAACCGAATTCCTTCTGGTTCCCTCCATTAACTAAAACACAAAAAGAATCTTGTGAGAGGCAAAAATCATGCTAGGGAAAACAAAATAGTAAAGGGGAAGTACCCTTAATATCTAACATCTTATGTTAAATTCTATGATTGTTACCGTAGTTCTAGGACTGTATCCTATACTTATACTTATCCTTAGGGACATCCCTAGACATACCTTATAAATATCTCTAGGGATCTCACTAAAGTTCTCGCATCCTAGTTTCCAAAGGTTGACTAAACCTTCCCTCTGATACCAACTGTAGAGACCCGAAGCCTGAAGTACATGGACATTACATTACTTTTGCGGAATACTTGGTACATAACAAAAACACACACACAAGGATCGTAATAGTTTAGTGTCTTTGGAAACTCGGAACGTAATCTTCTAATCGTGGTGAAAGATCTTCAATATCTCCCATAAAGATCTTCCCTTTTTTTTACCTAAAACCTTTCTTTATATCCTGGGGAAAATAAAACATAAAAGGGTGATCTCAAATGCTCAGTAAGGGTATACAAAAGAAAAATCAATCACATCATATTCATAAGAACATAACTTTTGGAAATCTTAACCTGCAAAAGAGAGCATAATTTCATAATATGGGATAAATCATAGTAGTGAAATGTAATCACAATAATCATAACTTAAAACATTAAACTTTGTGGCATTCACACATAATCATATAGAATCATTTCTTGTTAGTCATGACTCATTGCCAAGACTATCTTAGTGGACAAAGTCCCTTTCTGAATCGAGTAACCCTCGTTTCAGTCCTGTTTCACTGAACCGGTATAACCTACCATTCCAGCCATGTCTATCTCATGAGATATAAAATCTTTACCCAATGCATTGGAGGGAGATATAGGTCCCACCCATCTTATAATGAATCCTTTCTTATGTGTGCCACATAATCATAAAACATACATCATCGCATAACACATGTAACAAAAATGGGATTCTTGAAACATCATGACATCATAAATCAATTCATATAAGATAAAGGAATTCATAAACATAATTCCATCACAACATAGTCAAATCAATGTAAAAATATGGATAGAAACAGAACTCTTTATTATCTTAGATGGAAAATAATTTTGATAAAACACTTGAATTGAATTCTTGAGGAAAATATCCTTTCTTCTTCAAAATCAATTTCTTTTCACAAAACATCATGCAATTTTAAAAGAAAGAGATTTTATTGAAAATAGTCATGAAATCTTTTAGAGGAAGCTTCATGAAAACAAGGCTTTATAAAACAGTAGAAATCCGTTCGTGCCGTATAAGTTAAAAAAAAACATTCTTCGTACTTTTGTCGGAAATGTCAAAAAGTACCTCGTAAGAAAAACGACAAAAGATTCCTTTCATACGTATTACTAAAAACTCACCGAAGGGTAAAAATGGATTTAAACAATTTTAGGTGGATGGAAATAATATTACATATTGATAAAACATGGATGTGGATGATAAAATGCACCCCAGTAAATACTTACGAATAAACAATCTCGGATAAAAATGAGATTGTGATAATTCCCTTACCTTAGGTCTGACTTGCTTTGTAAGTGTCCGAACCTCCTGTATAATGATTTAAATCATGTTATTGACTTATTAAAGAATCATATTCATTGTTATGATATCATATATGGTTCACTTATGACATTATATTACCCGTTCTTTTGTAAATTCCATGTTAAAGAAGCGTTTTGGGTAAAATCGTTTCATTTATCGTAGGTGTTTTGACTTGTTGTTATTGACATCATTATTACTTATATCATGATTTACTTACTTCCAGAATATAAAATATGATTTATATATCATATATATTCAGTATATATATATATAATAGGTAGATAAATAAAATGAAAAACACTGTTCATGGAGACGGTAGTCCGTACGTACGCATGAACGCTGTTTTCCTTTCCTTATTGTCATGAAATGGAAGTAAGTAGATGACATACATATATATATATATACATAAATCCAGTAGCTTTATAATGTCATATATTTCATTATTATTTCTTATATATACTTTATAATCATTCTTAAATGGTTAACATGGAGAATGAATCTCATCGCGTCGTGGAGACGGTATTCCGTACGTACGCACGAGCGATGATATCATTTCCATAAATATTGAACTGAATTGGAGTGGATTATACAATATATCAGAATCAATATTATGTTGTAATAACTTTGTATTGTTATTCTTTACACCATTATACCCATCCATGTAAGGTGGTGGTGGAAAATAGATTACACCACGGCGTGGAGACGGTATTCGTTACGTACGCACGCGCGGTGATTTCTTTTTCCGTAGGATGGATAGATGGTGGAATAGGGTTGTTTCATACTTATAATAACATATCAGTATATGAGTGATACTGTTGTTATTACATCATAATTAAACAACCTAATAAGAAGAAGTGGAAGAAGAAATAAAGATGAAAGAATTGGTAACGGTAATTACCTCTTCTATGAAGCGCCTCTTTGAGACCTCCTCTTAGGGAACTAAAATTGGTCCTTGAGGAAGACCAGAACCTCTAGGATATTTCTAGGGAAGTGGAGAAGAGATTTTGGCAGGGTTTGGCCGAGCTTGAGTGCTCAAATTGGTGTGAGGAGGAGGGGGAGGAGGTGCCCTTTTATAAGGGAGGAGAGGGGCACCTTAGGAATTCTTAAAAATATTAATTTATAATAAATCTAACCCCACTTAAAAACCTCCAAAAATGACTCATATTCGAAGCTTAGATGAGATAGGGTTGTAATCTCATCAACCAATCAAATTTAGACATGTTTGGATCTTATTTTAAACCTTATCAATTAGATTTAACTCTAAGTTAAATAATTTATCTTTTACCGTGTCTTTTTGTTTTCTTTCACTATATGGTTAATACACATACTATAACATGTCAAACGAACCCCAAATTGTTTATTATTAATATATATATCCTTATCTAAGTCATTTGGCCGAACCTTAGATTTTTAGGAATAAAATAACAATTAATAATATAATATTTTATTTAAAAACTATTTTGTGTCAATTTTGACACTATTTGATATATGATTTTTGTGAAAGTCATAACAGAATTAAATGTTCGAAACAAGTTGCTTAAATCAACATTAATATATCATAGTAACCTAGAAAATTAGTGGAATTCATAAAAAGTCTCAAATTACATTTATTTTGGTGTTTATAACATCAATTATGTCAATATTTCATTAATAAGATAATTACTGCATCATCGTTGTGTCATAAATAAATTAAATTATTTAATGTCTAAAAATTATAAATAAAACACCACTATGTAGGAAATCTTTTTAGATTTCTAATGAATATTTATAGTCGAATTTATCTCATGTATAACCCCATATTAAAAATGATTTACTTATTAAACTTTGATTTTAACTATTTTAACCCTTCTTTAAATAAATTAATAATAAATGTCCTAATCTAATCCAAGTGGGCCTAAATGGTCATATTTTATTCCTATGTTTGTTTTTGGTCGAATTACACTTGTCCAATAGAATTAGGACATGTGTTAGGGTAATATTAATATCATATTTACCCTTAGTTACCCTATTTACTATTAACCGCGGTTAAAAAAAGTAAAAAGTTACTATTCACCAAAAAATTATTTTTATCTCATTGAACCACATTTTACTTACTGATATCAACCGTGTCTGTCGGATTTTTGAAATTCCATTCACAGAAGCGGTAAAATTAAGTTTTATGCAAAATTCAGTTTTTAACCTACCACTTAGTGGTTTCACTATTCATCAAAAATTGAAAGTTTTCAGAAAAAAGCCAAAATTTCATCCTAAGCTATATTTCATATTCCGAATTCAAAAATGAAGTCTATTTTACCAAATTCATAACATAGAAATTGCATTAATTAATTTTATAATTAAATCCCGCTATTAAAACAAATAGCGTGTTTTTAAGAAACAATATCTATCAAAAGATTGACACTTGATTATGTTTGGTTTAAATGTGAAATTACATCTAATGACCAACATTGTATTAAATTGTAAAAATATATTCTAAATATACTTTAAAACCACTCAAATTAATAATTTATCACTATTAATTATTTCGATTAAAAAAGTTGTTTTTAATTATAATTTAGTAATTTTCACTATTCATCAAAATATGATAGTTATCCGAAAATTACCAAAATTTCACCCTAAGCTAATTTCGATATTACGAATCCAAAAATGAATTCCATTTTGAAAAATAAAATTTACAAAATTTCAAAAAGTGGTTATTACTATTCATAACGGCTAGTTTTAATAACATTTTAATAGCATATCGCTGTTTAGTGAAACTCGTTATTGCGTACTACACACGCTATTGAGGAAGGTCGCGATTGCTTGTAATGCAAGGCAAGTCAAGGATGCGTGTTGTGAAAGCTCCTTTTGGTGTAGCGTACAACACAAGACATTAATAAAATTAAAAAGAATAGTTTTCATAAAATCTCGGGTTGTTACACCCTGAAATTTGGCAAACACTAGAAAATGGCACCACATTGTATCTGCTCTTTTTTTACCGCCTCCAAATCATCCATTCCTCTGTCGATGTTCTTGAATCAAACATAAATCATTGACCACAACTCTTGAACTCGACATGTCACCATGGAATCTTCTTTTTCAACAAATTTTTCTATCGTTTGTTTTCTTTGTCGACAAGCACGATCACCTCAACAGCACTTCTTCTTGGTGATCTGTATCCTTCAACAACTCTTTTGCATTTATCACAAACTCCACTATTGTGATATGTGTTCTTTGAAGTAACAACTGTAGTACCATCATCTTCTATGACAATGGGATTTGCATGGCCATTTCATAAGTCAACTCATTGGCACATTGCCTCCTTCATCAACTGTCCTGATTAACATCATGAAAACCATGTGATTCAACCCATCAAGAAGTCTCTAGCATGGTTCTCACGCAATCATGAGTAATTGCATGGTCTTCATCCAAAAACACCATCCTGCTTTAATCATCCTTGGATGGATTACTCCTCACATTCTTCATTGTTGTAAACAATGTATCACCTTTGACACATGTTCTTTGAACTTACGATCAGCACAACAATCGTCTGAATCACTACTCATCTACTTCATCAGAGTACTTCATGATCTCCTTCATTGTGAGCTTCCATTCCTCCATTTTATTAGAGTAATTCTTGAGCTCTTTCATTTTGATATTTCATTGACAATTATTGACAACAAATACAAACCTATACACAAAGTGGTTCCAAAAATAGTCATTATCAAAAACATGCTCACCTATGACTGGACAACATGCCCTAGTGCATTCTCAAAGCTCCTCACAGTCATAAATTCATAACTGGTTGGAGATGGAGAAAAACATTGGAGCATGGTGAAAGAAGTTGAATTATCTGGCACTATCATAATTTCTTTCTAAAAATTCATAAACTCCTTAGAATGATCCATTATTAATGTCTTCAGAAAGAGGTGGTTATATTAATCCATCTTAAAGACTAACCATACCATTCCTCATAAACGCTCAGACTGAGATATGGCATCCCACCAATGCTTGGTTAAGTCACGTAACATATAGGTAGCAATATTGACCCTCAATATAGATTAAACATAAGTTGGTCAAAGTTAGACATCATGAATTATAACCATGAATATTTATCTTGAGGTCTATTATACAACAAGATGGTGGGATGATGCTACCGTTTAATGTCCTATGTCATCTGTGCTTTTGTAAGGGAAGGCCAGGGAGAAACCTTAAAAGACAAATTAAACTGGAGGAAACTCTCTCGAAACGGAGCTTTGATTCAAATAAATTGATTATAAAAAGGCGCCTTGATTGATGCTACTATAGTTATAATGGTTGGATTGTGGCCCACCTCCTTCGGAGTATGCTCATAACAACTCTCTTTTTGTAAGACATGAGGATTTCGTTGTGGAACAAATCTACAATTTCAGACCACACACCTCAAAAAGGATTTATAACAGATAAGAAAATTGGATAAGGAAATAAATAATAAGGATAGGGAGAAATCCTTCCTCCAATCATGAAAAAAGACTTAATATTCTCTATAATATATGTATGGATGGGAAAATTTCATAGGAGGAGCATAATAGACATAGCATACAGCGCACAGTTGAGGTTATGTTTCGGTCTAGGTATCACATTTTTCCTGCAAACTAAACATTTCATTTAAAAGGAGAAATAATTTTAGTTTATTCTTAAATTTAATCCACATTTTAATTTGGATTAATTTAGTGTATTACCATCCCAATTTATTAGGGCCCACACACCTCTATAATAGAAATTATTATCCACTTAAACCAATTCATAACATATACCTATAATGGGATTTAACACAATAAAATAAATAGATCAAATAATTAACTAAAATTATCAATAAACAATACCCATCTACAATAACTTATATGAACACAAGTGCACAATTAAAATTAAAAATGACATGGAAAAATGCATGACATTTCATGTCCTATTATACCTTATATGATGCATGCTTTTAAGACATTCTCATATCATCAGGCTATGATAAGTGAATTCCAAGAATATCAATAATTGCATAAATAATATAAACAAAAAATATATGTGTGTCGCCAAAATGGTTAAATCCATGAAACTAATACAACATATGGATTTTCCAAAATTACCCATCCTATTGAATTTGGGTTCCCCTATACATCAGTTATCTATGTACAAGCACATGTTATTGTCAAAATTCCAATCTCCTAGTCTCGTTTCTAAAACCAAAAAATAATAAAAACAGGATAAAGTTTCACTGGTATCACTTTGTAGATTCCCACCCAGGTTTCTACTCGATAAATCTCTCATATAAGGGAAATAAGACCTAAATAACATATCACCGACCACTGGGAGATGCTGACAAACAGCGAGGGTCTAGGATGTCTCCATGTGGAGATTATTCCCTCAAAGATTAGGGATTTCACAATAGTTCATAATATATAACAAGAACCAGAATTATAATACTAAAAGATAGTATAATAAGTTATGTAATCAACAATATAATATTATTAAACAACTAAAATAATCATAATATCAATAATTGATAAAAGTTTTCGAAATGATGTCATTTCTCTATAGAAAATATGAGTATGTGGATCTAAGGATACAATCATATACTTTGCGATGGAAAAAATTACCAGAATAAAAAAATGCTACTGTATGCATCTTGAGCACAGGCATGGTCATCTTGTCGGTTCCCTGTTTTAAATATGTAAATAAGTCAGTCATCAGAATCCCTATTCTTCCCTTTATCCATACATGAGATCATAATGTCTACTTGGGTACCAAATATATCTAGAAAAATGTGTGTGATATAAATCTTAGTAGGTTGGCACCAACTATGTCCAGCTTTTTCCATTTTGTGGAACAAATAATGATAATGTTCCATAATAATATATGAATAACGATAACAAATAAAAATTACTAGCATGGATGGGGCCCCGAAATGAACACCCGAACAATACCACAAGCTTCTCCCAATGCCAGATGTCTGAAAAGAGGTACCTGTGCGAGTAACAATATGTATACAATGTCCATTTTAATTCAATAAACTGAGGAAGACATACCCCCATTTTTTTATTAGGGCCCCATTTCTATGTCATTTTATAAGGTATTCTATAAAATAAATAAGAAGAAAGGTAAATATCACAAGAAATCTTGTTGAAATATCTAGATTGGTGGAGTCTCTATCCCATGCAATGAGATATATACAGCCTCCAAAGGGTCTCTACAGTAACATCTTATATAACTGATGCATCTGAGTCCTTCCAAGGAAACCCAAAGAGAAACCCTGTTATCACTGAATGTATGGTAAACTCTGAATCTAAACAAAGCGTCTTTCAATTGGGATCAAGTATCACCTAACTCATGGAATAGTTATATTTCCAATAGGATCATCCTCAGTTCCTCCCCCAGGGAACTGGGGTCACTCATGATCATAAGTAAAAACTCTTGTAGAGCACATACCAAGAAAGACAAAGCTTCAGTCTATGCATTGGATGTGGTAACCAACCACACATGGTGAGTCCATCCATGGAATTCTTAAAATGGGACCCATGTTCTCCCTTGAACCATAAAACGTGAGCCATATCAACCAACAAACATCACAACAAAATGAAAATTTCTAATCTCATGACATCAAGTATCATTATCAATACAATATTCATACCATCATAAAAAACTATATAATTTAATCTAATAACTCAGGGACAATTTTATTGAATACCACAAGGCATTATATAAGATAAAATCATGGTCATGAGGCATAAGTACCAAGGCATACCATATTCATAATCATATTCCATGAATGATGTCTCAAAATCTCAAGCCAATATACTTTCCAAAGAATAATATTTATTTTATTCTAAAATTCAATGGAATAATGGAAGGAAAGGGTTTATGGGATAGTGAATATGCACTCAACAAATTGCATAGTTATTTTAAAGATAAGTAAATAACCATATGCATATAACCAATGCAAAATAAATTTTTTATATTCAAGTGAAACATCAAGCTTAATCAATTTAAATTATAACTTATGAGAATAATTTTCAAGGACAACCATTAAGTGTAGGTCCATTTAATTAATTAAAACAACTGGATAATAAAAAATACATCCATTTTTAAAAACCATTTAATGAATTGGAAATCATCCATTAATCATAGGAAGACCTAAACAAGTGGAAATGACTAAGAAAACAACCCGTGGATTGGTTTCTTCGTAAGGAGATGTCATACAAGGAATGTAAAACCACTTTAAATAATATATTTAATAGGAACAAACCCTCGCATGAAGATTACAATGAGTGGTTCAATGACACATCATATAAAGTGAAGGAAAATGATGGGAAATGGTGTTTAACCCCAACCTCAATGTAGTAGTTATCCACCAATCCATTATGAAGCCTTGATTTTATGTAAAACAGAATAAAGAAAGGATTTTATTAAATTTAATGAAAATAAGGTAAATTCATTCATACTGAAATAACACAACAAATTAAAGAGGAACCTTGAAATAGATTAGAGATGGTGGAGACTCTTAGTGATGACATTCAATTACTTCAGATGAAAAATGATTTTAACCCTGATGGATGAAGATAGAGAAAACCCTATGTGAGGGAGGATTAGGACACCATGCACCAATAGGGAGATAAAAATTCCACAGGAAATGGAGGAGAAATAAATTAAGGAGGGTTTAAAATCATTAAAGGTGGAAAACATGAAATTACACCCACAAAAGAAATGCACATTGTTTTGATCCATGGGTTGGCCAAAATGGGCACAAACTCTGCACATGTTACTACAACATAGGGGAATTCCAGACATTTAGTTTCATTATTTAACTAACAGTTTGAAAACCAAGAATTTGGTATCTATCCCAAACCATTTCAACACCGCACGGTTGTGCACATTGGGACACACTGTTGTAGAAAAACTGTATGACCTCCAACCCTACACTATCTGTTGCCACATTGTTTAGGGAAACATTGCGGGTTGGTCTATGTGATTTCCTATAACTATGTGGTCCAACCCACCTCATCCAATTTCATGGCTTCATGATTTATATGACCCCAAAGGCACTCTAGACCTCCATTAATTGACTAGAAATAGTTATTAGGGACGTTTTGAATAAATTAATTAAAAAATTTAAGGGTCCATGTCTTTGAGAAAATCTGTGATGTTACAACAAAAACATATATATTTTTATAATAAATAAGTAATATATATTTATCAGAATACTTTATATCATTCTACAATAAGTCATATAGACGTTTGATTTCATTTTATTAGAGATCATGTGAATAATGGAGATATTTTTTGAGTTTATTCATACAAAAAATCATCTTGAAGATATATTCACTAATCATAAATACTTTTTTCAGTTTGAAAAACATAAATTTGATCTTGGCAGGTTTTAATCATTATAGTATTATATACAGATGTTTACAGGGAGGTTAATCTTATGTTATGATTAAATGTTCATTATTTATGAAATTTGTATAATTTAAAATTTGTTTTTAAGATTAATTGTGTTTAATGTTGTTTCATATTTTTCATTATATAACTATTCTAAAAAATTACATAAATTCTATATGATGTTAACCTAATGATTAAAACAAGGGTTTATATTAAAAAATATTTTGAAAAAAATAATTTTTGTTATTTTTATAAATAAACATACAAAAATTCATGTCACTGAAAATAATTATATGTTTCAAAAGTGGATGACATTATCATGGATTTTTTTACATGTTTTTTAATTCAGTCTTCTTGTTTATTTAAAAAAAAATTAAAGATTTTTTTGGAAATGGATTTTAGTTTTTAAAATGAATCAAAAAATAAGGATATTTTTTTTCATATGCTTGCATGTATTTTTTTAAAGATTGATTAAAACTCCACTCTGGTTTAATTAATTTTAACATGTGTTTATGTTTTTAATTTTCTTTCAATTACATTTTTATATCATGTTATATATATATTATAATTTTATATTGTGTTATTTAAATTATAATTATTCTAGATTATATCATAAAATTATTAATCTTATGGGTTATTTGGATTTTATGTTTTTATTTTTCATAACAAGTACTAGAAGTTATATTTTGTTTTCCTAGGAAAAATAAGACATCTAGAACCTTTATATTAATTTATTGGTGTTGTATAATGTTTCACTACATAAAAATTATTTTTCACCATGTAGTTATTTTATTATCCATGTGGACAGTTGTAAATTCACATAGTTGATTTGTCGTCCATGATTCCATTTTTCCAGTTTTAGGTTTCCTCTAATGTTTGAAAATATATCACGTTACAGAACACCAACTCATGTTATTATTTTTTTTAGATAACAATATTTTATACATTTAATTAAAATATAGAATCTTTTAAATTGATGTATATCATGTCTGAAATTAGGTTTTAATGAATTGAATTTTGTCAATCTCATTTATATAGTTTTTATAAACTATTTTATACTATTTTTTAATGATAGAATGAGTTGTATTGATTCAATTGATGTGAATATTGTTCACTTAACAATATAAATAATTTTATAAATATAATCCAATAGGAACAAAATTCAGTTCGGCCATTGCTAGGATCCTTGTTGAGATCTAATATTTTTAAAGATAATCTCTCAACTATTTTCAACAATTCCATTTCCTGAATTACCTACATAATAAATTGGTATACATAATGAATATATTACATGAGGAGTAACTAGTGTGATTTACCTTGTATAATTTCTAAAATTATACTCAAATGTGATTCTCCTATGTTGATTCCCTTACATAGTAAAAATCATATTTAAGGAATTCAAGAACATGATTATCGTATGTAGCAGATCACTTATGTAATTCCCTTACATAAAATTCATATATATTGAATCCCATAAGTGATTCCCCTATGTGTTCAATTCCTTAATTTAGTAAAAAATCTTACATAAAATACTAAAATGTGATTTTTCCTGAAAGTAACTTATAGAAATTCCTAGATAAATTATTGTTTTGTTTTCAGTTATATTTCACATTATGAATTTATGAAAGTTTCTTTCATATTATAATATTATTATAATGTATTTTCATATTCATAATCATTATATAGATCCTTTGAAAAGTGTTTTCAATTTTATAACCATTATTTTCCATGATCAAACTATGTTTTAGGATTCACACATGAACCATATACCTTGCGACATGAAAATTCATTTTCATTATTTTTTTTAGTTTTATCTGATAATATTGTATATATATATAAATTAATTAATATTGAACTACATAAAAAATGTTTTAAAATATTTAATTTACTGTTCTTTATTTTTGTTTTCCTCCTCATATTTTCTATTCGTCTTAAAATATAATATTTTTTATATATTTTTTCTAATTAATTTTTTTATTTCCACAATATATTTTATTGAAATATTATTAAGAAAACCCTTTAAAATATTTATCATGTGATCTATAATTGGTTTGAATTAGTCTCTATTGTTATAAATTTTATTCATTTATTTATCAATAAATATTCAATGATAAAAATTTTCTCTCTCTCCCCCTAAAAATCATGTTTTTTCAATTTTATTATTTGTAATTATTTTAAAGGTTTTCTAGACTTTATAGTCCATGTAGAAGTTTTTTATGGAATAAAGTACTCCTGGAATAATTTAATACATATATAAATTATAAAATTATGGTTTAATATTACATAAATAGATAAAAAAATCATAATCAAAGAACCTTCAAATGACCATGAAAGCTGTTTTTACTACTATTAGAAGATATGGCTGATCAAAAACAACTTCTACTTATACCTAATTAATGGGAATATCATGTTTTTAAAAGACAAAATAATAAATACCTATGTCCTATTCTTATTTTTCTATTTCAATAATCTTCATAGGTCTATAAAACGTCCTCCCATCTTCCACGTACACACTATTTTTAACATTATTCATTTATATAACAAAGAATTTTATATTTTTGGGTTTCCAATAAATGATTATAATGTCATGATTGTTCAAGTTATGACACCTGGTATATAAAGATTGGGTTTTTACTGGGTTGTGACTCCCAATATAAAATTCAGGTTTATAGATGTTATTTCACTAAAAAATTGTTTTTAATTGGGATATAATTCCCCTTAAAAATCATGTAGTTCAACACTTATATATCCCAATGTAAAGAGGTATATGACTAGACTACTTCCACATTTGACTGAACTAGAATACAATTATTTGTTTTCATTATTTTTCCTAGTGGTAACTAATTATTTAATGTAACTAAGATAAATTATCTATGATAATTAATACATTCTTTTAATGTTTTAATATGGTATATTCACCCACATGTATAACATTTTGGCATCCTATCTTGACATAAAATTGGTATCATAGGGTATAAATATTAAGAATATTTATCCCCTATTATTTTATATCCTCCTAGAAAACAATTTGTATCATAGGATGTTCCTTTTGGTATCAGCCAATTCTTCTATAGAGTTTATTTATATTTTTTGGGATATCCAATTCCTAGACCTCATAGTAGAAAGAAAGGATATTTAATATAGCATGAATGATTACAAAAATTGATATCATTCCTCATGATCCACCACACTTTTATGTAATTGATTGTGTATACTTAATATCCCAAATAGAGTCATACCTCAAACAATTAAGCATACAACGTTTGTCGATCATGTAAAAATTGTTCACAATACTATATGAGAACCTGGATAAACATATATGAAAAATATTATTCTAAATATATTTTAAAATAAAAATTTATTAATATTTTTTATTGTATAATAATAGAAGTGTGTTCAAGAAATAGTTTTACTGTAAGGACTCTCTTAGAATTTGGAAGATTCTATATGTCACACACATTGACATAGAAGTATTATTATAAACTAAACATATAATGCTTCGATCTAAGTACAAACATATCAAGATGATGAATATGAGGAAATAAATCTATAGTTACCAAGATTACCATGCATTTAAAATAAGATGAATTCCCGTGGAAAATATTATGAAATCCCAGTACATATTAAATAAGTCTGACGATCATTACCAAAAAAATAGAATGAAAAGAAGGTCTATATAAATTAAATAAATAACTTCAATGTGTAACATATTGTACAATTTATTGTAACATTACTTCAGTAAAATCCTGAGATGAATAATATTTAAGAAGATGGTACATAAAATGAGAAAGATATCACATTAAAATATCATATAAATGATTCCTCTCGAACTTATGAATCTGAATATTAGGAATTTTATAATGTAGAAATGGTAAATATAACCAAGGTATTCTATAAAATAAATAATAGATCGAATATGTAAAAGAAGATACATAATAAATATTTTAATAATGATTGAATGAAAACAAAGGATAATAAATATGCTTCATGTGTATCATGTTATTAATGTAAAATGAATGTCCACATCAAACCCGACACTCCAAAACTAAAGCAAGAAAGTATAGATAAAAAACACAAGAATGAATTTAAATGTTAATATCATGGCAGATAGAGTTTCACCTAATAATCAAACTCAGGGGATGAATCTAAATGTGAAATGGGACATTCAACCTCTTATTGAAGGAGATAAATACATATTGGGTTATTAGTAGTTTTTATTATACATATTATTCTCTTAGTGATGGTTACGACATTGATGAGTTATATTATGAAAATGGAACACATCAAAAATATGTTTAAGAGTTAAATAATTGTATATTGAATTAAAATAATAAAATAAATAGATTATAATAGAAAGTAAGAAACTGAATTTGGAAAATTATTCTCTAAAATAATAATAAGTAATTATGAATCATATTTTAATGGTATGATCTAGGATTACATTGAGGCTATTCAAAAATAAAATGATAATATTATAAACGATGTGTTATAATTAAATGATTTGTTATCGTCTTTTGTTCATGGAACGGAAAAATATGAAAACATGGTATCATTTATGATACTAAATAAAAATAAATATATTTTGGGTTACAATATAATAATTCCAAAATTATACTAGTATAATTTTGTTAAATGTGGGTCAACAGATGATTCTTCTATATCATATATTAAATTTTGTTTAAAAATTTATTATAATGAATTTTCTCTTAGAAACCCTCAATCTCTTTGTTTTTAAAATTTTATTATTTCAATGAATTTATCTTCTTGATTACATTTCAATAATGTTTTTAAATATATATGGGTAACAAAGAATTATATTTTTCACCAAGTTGGACTCAAAAAAGCATGGATACATAAAATGATAAGTAATTTATTTTTTAAGAAAAAATCATCGGGTTTCTTAGGAATGACATGTAGTATATAAATCATTTGTATTTTTGGAACATGACTGATGACCTATAATATTTTATTTTGTATACCAAATGTAAAAGAGGTCCTGTTACTTTTGGAGATAACTCTAATGATAATGTTGTAGGTTTTTGTTCAATAGGTATATTTAATGAAATTTAAGTTTCGAAAAAATATTACATTAATGTTTTAAATCAAAACATTTTTTTTATTTCAAAATTTTGTGATGATGGTATGTATGTTAAATATGAAGATAATATATGTTTTTTAAATACAAATATGTTTTATATTCTTATAATTGACAAGATTAAAATTATTTTATTAATATATGTATATCTATAATATAAATGTTATGTTTCTTAATCCTATAGAAACAGATGATGTTCCTTGATGTAAAATGATTGATCATGGTTATTTATGAATTATACATATTTTATCCATCCATGTACATGTTCAAGATTTACCCTTGTTAAAGGTAATCAATACAAATGGATCTTTCGAAAACATCTGCATAAATCTTTACAAATTTTCAAACATAAACTCATACTTGTTAACTAGGGACATTCTCAATTAGAATATATAAACATTGAAGATTCATTTACACTTATTCCCAGGTCCGAGGAAATTAGTATATTGTTAGATTTATTTAGTTTGAAATGATTTATATTGTTTAAATTTGTGTAATAAGTTTTTTGATAAATGGTTTTATAAATAAGTAAGTTATTACTTATCAACCCCATGGTTTTGAAAATAAAAAATTGCCCAATTTTGTATGTAATTTATCTATTTTTTTATGATCTCAAAAAAGTACCTCATGCTAGGTAGGAATTTATTTCTATGTATATATTAAATAATGGTTTTATAAATTTTATGTTTACCAGATACATTAGATTAACATAATTTATAATTAAATTTAAATTCTGGACATTTATATTGATGATATTGATTTTGGTCCTTCTAGTGACATGATTTATTATGATTTTTCTACATTGATTTCATCTGAATTTGACAAGATTTTATTGGGATAACTAAATTTCATTCTCATAATTTGTGTTTCTTAATGGAATGCCGAGTTGATTCATAATAAATCTATGTATTATAAAGAGTTGGTTAAAATATTTGGTCTAGAATATTCTAAATCAATGCAGAATCATATGATTACTAGTAATAAATTAGATGATGAATCAACAAAAAAATTTATATATATTAAAGGTTATAGAGCCATGATAGGTACCTTTATATATTAAACTACATCTATACCCGATATCATGATTATTGTTTTATTATGAAAAATATTTCAAGATGATCCTAAAGAGAGTTATTTTAATGATGTGAAATGAATAACCAGATATGATATAGGAACTATTAATTTTAGATTTTTGTATACTAAGTATAATTAGTTTGATTTAATTTCATTTTCTTATTATATATTTTAAGCCTATAAAATTAAAAGAATAACCACATCATGTATCTATTATTTTCTGGGAAAAGGACTAATTTCATGGTATTTTAAGAATCAATTATCTATTTCTCTATCTAATATTAAAATATGATTATATCTATGATGATTGTTTTTTTCTGAAATTTTTTGGAATAAGAATCCTATATTTAATTTTGATATTTATCATGGTAAGTTTCCTATTTATTGTGACAATAAATCTATAATATATATTTTTATCAATCATTTACATTAATATATAACAAAGAATATCTATGTTTGTTTTCATTTTATTGGAGATCATGTGAATAAGAGAGATATGTTTAAGACATTATCTCTTTTGAAAATAAACATGTAGAAAAATTTACTAACCCTTTAGACATTCCAATGATTGAAAAATATGAATATGATCATGGTATTTTTGAATCATAATTATTTTATGTATTTATTAGTTTATGGAGAAATTTAATGTGACAAAATTCTGAATGTTTTTTACTTATATTAAAACTATACATTTTGAATCTAATTTTCCGATTACATGTGCTTAATTTTTTTAATTTTTTTCCCTTTTTATAAATATTATAAATAATCTTATATATTCTATATGATTTAAACATAATAATTAATCCTTTAATTTATATAAATTATTTTTTTTAAAATATTTCTCACTATTTTTCTCCAATAACTTTTAAAAACATGGTGAACTAAATTTAATTCTATGTTTTAAAAGAATAAGACATTGTCAGGGATCATTATTATAATTTTTTCAAAAAATTTCATTCTTTACGTATATTTAAAAATGGGAGGAAACTATTTTGGTTATTAAAGTTCTATTTTGTAATAAAACAAAGAGGAAATGATTTTTTGTGCATGTTCATGCATGTATTTTTTTGATTTATTTCAACTCCTCTCACATTTGGATAATATTATCATAAGAATAAATGTATAGTTATGTTCAATTTCATGATTTAATGTTATTTCATATCATATATATTTAAATAAGTTTTATTTAATTTATATGTGATCTTTATTATATCTTTCTATTTATATAGTTATAAGTTATTTAGATTTCATGTTTCGATTTTTCATAACATGTTCTACAAGTTTTATTTAATTTTTTCTAGGATAAAGAAGACATTTTAGACCTTTAAATATCATTAATTTTTATGTTATAATTTTTACCTATATCAAAAATACTATTCACCAATTTTTGATTACATTATCCATGAAACCAATAGAAACTTCATATAGCCGATTTTTATTCCATGTAGTAATTCTTACAGTTTCAGGTTTCCTCTATATTATGACAATATCTCAGGCTACCGTAATCCAAATAGAGTGATTATTTTTTATAAATCTATTCATATATTATATATTTCATTATATTATATCAAATTCTAAATTTATGTATTCATGTTTGGAATTATTTTTTACGTCACTTCATTTTTTTAATCTAATTTCAAAAGTTTTTCAGAAGTATTTTTTTATTTTTTATGATAAAATAAATTATATAGATCCAATTGAATTGATTATTATTTCTTTAAAAAGATAATGTTATTATTGAAATATAAATAAAAATAACCAAAAGATAATTCAGCCTTTATCAATTATTATTTTTATAATTTTAATTTGAAAATACAATCTATATATGTTTTTTTGGAATTCCCTTCCATGAATTTCCTACAAAAGAAATTTGGATACCGAAAAAATTAATAATATGATAAATCTATTCTGTGAACCACCTATGAAAAATTTTCTACATTAATCCCATGTTTCATTCTATTATGTTGACTCACTTACATTTTATATCATCTTCATGAGGAATTTAGATACATGATTCCATTATGTTGAGAATCTATTACAAAATTACCATATATAAAACACATATGTAGTGAATTCATTATGATATTTTTGGAACACATAATTATTATTTTTAGGAACTCCCTCATTAATTATTTTCATTATAGTCTCTATTTGGGTGAATTTGTAGGATTCTCGTAGATGGAGAGCCTTTATTAGGGAAATTGAACTAATGTTCAGGGATGAATTTTTCATAGAATTAATGGAGTATTGGAATAATGATGTTAAATACATTGTGGGGGTCTTTCCAAGTTCAATGATTTCCTAGGGTGGGGTTTTTAGTATTTATACATTAATTTATACTTTTTCTAGTTTATTGGGAAATTAGATGTCTTTTAAAGGTACTAAACTAGACATAATGTTCCCCAAGATAATGTTGTAAAATAAGTTCATGTGATGAAGGTTTTACATGTTCTACAATATGTGCATGTCATTTACTATAAAAAATTAGGCGTTTTTTAAAAATAGAAAGGAATATTCTCTGCATGCCGGTGATTTTTAAAAAAACAGAACATGAAATGGTATTACCCTAGATGTAATAATCATGATGTGGGATTTTAGGGTGGTGAATAGATGATTTCTCATTAATTTGATTGCATCCATTCATCCTCTACACCTATAAGCTCTCAAGGGAGATTTGGGGGACCTCAAACCCTTCCGGATCGTTTTAGTCAGTGATTAATTATTGTTGTGGATGTGGTGTGTCTCTCTGGGTAAGCATTCCTTCAGGTTCTTCTTTATATTTCCTTTTGGTTGTGGTTATATTCATATTTATGATCAGAAAGTGTTTTTTATTGATCCATTTTTGTGTCTAGGAGTTTATTTTCTTTTGAATATTTTTCCCACGGTTTCAAATCACTATTGTTGAAGGTATCTTGGTTTATACTATTTTGAGGTATGATTTTCTATACAAAGTGGTATTTCAATGAATTTCTTAATTTTTTGGTAAATTTATTTTACATGTTCATTTTTTTAATTTTATATATTTTTTTAATGGATTTTTTTGTAAAAAAAATGTTTTATAAAAGGGTTGGTCTCGAAAATAATATTTTCTTGGTTTGGATATAGGTTTTCAAACACTAAAGTGGAATTTATTGGAATTTAATTTTTTTTATAAAATTATGATCATGGTTTCTGATTTTTAATATGACAATTGGGACATTGGGAACCTTGGATTCATCACTAAAGACACAATGGAAGCCTTAGAATGTGTGGAACCACTCAGAGGTAACCTTTTGGATATCAACTGATTGTGGTAGGACTCAATATTGGTTGGAACCAACATTATTCATGTTTAGTCTCTTTAGTGTTTGGTAAATATTTTCTCATATACTAGTTCCCAATTTGAAGCTCGTTTAATTTATAGTTATTTAACAAATTTTTTGTTTTTATCAGGGATGGTGGATATTACTTTTTCTATGAGTTTGTATCACATGGCTTCGTATGATGGGTTATTTCATTAGTGAGTTTACTTTTGTTTCTCTTGATGCATGGATATTATTGCTGCTTACATAACTTTTACAAGTTGTATTTATGGATTGAGAATTTGAAATTGTTTTATGTAAAACAAATGGGAATATTATTTACAATTGAATTATATTTATTAAAATTATTTGTAAATAAACTTTTTGATTTAAAGGATTGACCTATTTAATTATCGTTATTAGACCTAGTATACATTCCATGATGTAATAATAATTTCTGTTCAAATCCTATAATTCATGTCGGCTAGTTTTATATGTTGTATTGGAGGATAAATGAAATGCGAATGGAATCTTGTATCAATTGGGATTATCCATTGGACGTTTCTTTTGGTTTGATTTTGATTGGCGAGGACTATTGGTCACATGGAGACTTATTGGTCATTATTTTTCAATACTTTTAGTTTTAACTACTTTGTCTTGGATTGTATTGATTTGGTGGTATCATTTTATTCTTATAGTACACTAGTTTAATGTCTTGATTAATTATATTTAAGAAGTGTTTTTCTATTACATCACATCCTTTTTGTGATGGATGGATTAGGTGAATGGTTTTCATGATATAGGTTGGTCTATTTCAAGTTAGTTTGTGGGGGAAGGCACGACCTAAATTATGTGAAAACTATCTGAGTTTGATTTTTTCTTCTGTAAACTGGATTCATGATCCTCAAAGTTTGAATATTGGCTGTAAAAAATTTTCCTACCCATCTCACATTCGTGACTAAAGTCAAGTTACAATCTCTGTTCAAGGAATTTTTCCTTGTTTGGGACATGGGGTTTTGTTTAATTTGAGTAAAATATATGGGATGTTTATCTAAATTGACTAATTCTATTTTGGAAATGTCTTTTGTGCATATAGATATTAAATTTCATTAAATTATTGTTGTTTTAAATATTTTATTTGAATTATAGGAGTGGTCCGAATAATATAATGAAGTTTATAATTTTATAATTTATGATTTTATTATGATTATAAAAAAACCTATTCTGAGAATACATATTCCAAAACTGTAAAGGAAGTTGTTTGATAGGTTCTATTGGTGAATCCTAGAGTTTTACATTCTTTAGTTGAATTTTTTATCCACACTATTCATATTGTGGGACAAGTTGGTTCTGAGAACCCAAGATGTGTGGTGGATCATTTCCTTGAGTTTATTAAGAAGCATAGACCCATCTATTATGGAAAAAGTGGGCTACACAAATCTAAGGAGTGGCTTGATCATATTGAATAGATATTAAATTCATTAAATAGTTATGAAGTATTGATGGTGGATTTTTTCACATATGTCCCTGAGAGATCATGATTTTGATGGAATGACGTGATTTTGAGAGCAATGATTTTATGACGTCCTTACCTGAGATATTCAGAAGAAAATATTTATTCATATTATTTAACCAGAGACGTTACATGTGGAAAAGACTAAGATTTTCTAACCATATAGTATTGAGAGCGTACTATTATGAAATATTCTACTTATTTATATCAGTTGGTGGATCTTTTTTAAGCTTTTCCCTATTGATAACCTTAAGGAAAAATGTTTTGAGTTGGGAATGAGGCCAAATATTAGGTTTATATTGAATCTTATGTTTCTTATGACCTTTGAGGAGGTAGTTGACCAAGCATCATTGACTAAGGAAAATAGAGATAGGAAGAGAGGTTTGGGTGTTTCTTTAATTACATTAGTTGTTATTGAGGGTGTATCTTCTAGAAATAAAATGATGTTCAACGGAGGAAAGATTTCCAAAAGACATGTTTTCGGGATTTCAATAGTGAAGTAGTATGTTTTTTTCAATCATCTTCGGAGATCTGTACGAATGAGGCCTAACTATATAGAGTCCCATAGGACATTTCATTATTATTAGTTTCATTCTATCTAAATCATTTTGTTAAATTATTTCCCATGTATATATGGTATGATCCACTATCACTAGGGGTTCACATGTTCATACCCATGCTTTGAAGGGTGATGGGTCATGTCCATAGGATATGGGGGTGTTTATCGGGCTAAGGTTGGATTTCATTATACAATTGAGTATGTAAAAGAAGAATAAGAAGCAATGTGAGGTATTATTAGAGGTACAATGTTTATTTTGTCTTATATGGTGCTAGATTTATTTGATATAGGTGATAATCATACTTTTATATTGTAAAAGGTTTGTAGACATGTTGTGATTAAATTATGATTTTATGTCAAACTTTTTAGATATTTCCACACTTTTGCGAATGAGGTATGAATAATGATCCAATTGTCATATGTGTTAAGTCATAATTGCTAACATTGTGGTAGAATGTGACTCCATGGTGCTTGATCATGGAATATTCAACTTGATTATCAGCATGTATTTTAAAATCATTTCTAATAATCATATTGAATTTTTCATTGTTGGGTATAGTTCTTATCTTTCTATGAGGTCACTCATGTCTTTCCCGGTGAGTGGGACTCATTATTTGGAATTGAATGTCCTATTATTTCTTATGATGGTGTAATATCGTGCCAGTTCATAGAGAATATCTGAGAATATATTGATCCTTTTTTGGGTATTTGAATTCATTTAGTTGTGATTGTGTACCTTTATGTCCTTCCAAATGATTTTTTTTTGTTTAACTCCATAGAGCGATGTCAAGTTTACTTTCGACCTAGTCTCTAGTAGGATGCACATTCCTATGCCATATTATCGAATTCCACATATTGAGTATGTATAAAATATGGTCTTGATTTAGGAAGTAGATGCTAAATGATTTATTCATCCTAGCATTTCACCATAGTATTTTCATATCCTCTTTCCTAAAAATTAAGACATGAGTCTCATACATTATATTGAATTTTGGTAGTTAAATAAGGGGACTTTTGAGAACAAATATGTTTTCCCTGTGATTGATTATTTTTTTGATCAAGTTAGAGGTTCATGTTGTTTCTCAATGATTTAATTGTGGTTAGGGTACCACTAGTTATGTTTTTGATAATAGGATATATGCAAGACAGTTTCTTAAAAATGTTGTGGGAATTTTTTCTAGTTATGCCATTCAGTTTGACTAAGGCTCTTATGTTATTTATTCCTTTTATGAGCATTATTTTATGTTGGTTATTGGAATTTTTTGTGTGTGTTCATTGACGATATAATGGTTTACTACAATTCGTAGCATGGGAATTGGGATCATTTTGATATCATTCCTTAAACCTTGAAGGAATATAGTCTATATGGAATGCTTTCCAAATGTGATATTGGGATCAGTGAATTTAAATTACTTTGGATTTTTATATTTTAGAATGTTGTATAAGATGATCTTGAAATGATACATGTAGTGGTGTCTGGGGATCATCCAAAAAATTTATTTTTGATCTAGATAATCTTGGGTTTTTCTGCATATTATAGATGGTTTGTTAAATATTTCTCCAAGATTGAATCGTTGATGACTTCTTTAAAATGGAAGATAGAACATTTTGTATGTAATGAAATTTATTAAATATCTTTTGAGGAGATGATGGTGAGGAATATTTTAGTGTTAGTTTATATTATTCATGAACCTAGTCTATGATATAATGTTTTCTTTGATGCCTCTGGTTTGGGATTGTGATGTGTCTTGATGTAGGAATAATAGGTGGTGGCCTATGGATCATGAATGTTACACCCTCATGGGAAGAACAACCTTACCTAATATCTTTATCTAGCAGTGGTTATGTATGCACTCAAAATTTGGCATCAATATCTAGTTTTGGTGATAATTATAGTGTACTTATATCATAAGAAAATGAAACATATTTTTACTCATAGCTATCTGAATAAATGATAGATACTCTAGGTGGAGTATCTATACACTTTTTATTATTATATTTCATACAACCTTGTGATGAGAAACATTGTGTTTGATTATATAATTAGAGAATTACTAAAATAACTTCTAGATGAATCAGTTGTGAAGTGGTCTCTGACAATTTGTTCTTTTAGGAAGATAATACTAGTAGAAGTGGTTTTTTGATAGTTGTTCTTATATTCGATGAATGTTGTGTCATATTCACTTGGGCGAGATAAACCTGAGTGCGTTGTATACAATGAGTTTCAATGATTTAGTGAAATCCATTTTGGTGCGAAGACCTCATGTGAGTTGTATAAATCTCCTTGTGACACTTTTTTATTTAATGGAACGATGGTCATTCTGTTTTCCCAGATGTATGAGTTTTTAGAAATAAAAGTCTGTCTTCTTTGGTTATTGAACCCTTCTCTATCAATATGTTTCACGACATGAGATGGTATTATTTGTGGTAAGATATGAGGTGATTGGTATCCTATTTTTTCTTGTGGTGTCATACGTGATAGAGAATTAAAATATAACACTGGTGACCTATAGGTTTGATGTATACTTTACCCATTCCAGTATGATAGTGCGATTAGGCTTGTATAGACTTCATCATTGGTCATCCTCATTATCCTAATAGGAAGGATTTGAATTGGGGTATCATTTATCGACTCATGGAATTAGTGAATTTCTTCCCTATAAAGGATATAATAATGGTGGAACAACAAGGGGATTGTATGATAGAGATATTGGGAGGATTCACGACCGTCTATGGTTGTATCTGATATGGACCTGAGGATCACATCATGTTTCTGAAATGGTTTACAGGTGGAGATGGGTTCCCATGTTATATTGAGCATGATATATAATCCATAGATGGATGAAAATAAAAATAAGGATTTCATGGTTTTAAATAATATGATTTGGTCTTTTTCACTAGAATTTGGTGGATCTTGGGACAATAATTCACCAATGGAAGAATTTTCCTATAAAAATGGGTTTTAGGACTCGATTATGTTGTAATTGATTGAGGATTCGAATGGGAATCCATGTAAATGTCCCTTATTATTGGATGATTTGGAAGAGTAGTCCATGGTTTGGCTGAGTCTTGTTCAGGAGATGAAGGATATAGTTTAGTTGATCCATTAGAGATTGAACATGGCATAGAGTCATAACATTTATTATGTGGTCTATTGTCATCGGTCATTGGAGTTTTATGTTGGTGATTGGGGTTTTGATATATTTTCACCCAAGTAAGTAAATCATCAGTTGGGTAAGAAGATATGGTTGGTAATGTGGTTTTTGGGTTCCTTTGATATCATTGAATAATTGGGTAGGGTGTCCTATCAATTGGACTTATCTCCAAGTTTGAATTCTATCCCAGATATTCCTCATGATTCATGGTTGAAGAGGTATATATCATATCCTTCTCATGTTATCGAATGGGAGGTTGTTGATCTTGAGTCTATGACCACCTTGGTTGAGTAGTCAGTTTTGACTATAGATTTTCAATAAAAGGTACTACATGGTAAAAGGACTCCTCTTATCTGGGTTTTGTGTTAGTGAAAAAGATATTGCCATAATAGGTGAGAGAGGTAACTGTTGATGATGAAATAATGGCCTTCATATTTTTTGAGTCCTTGAATTTGTGGTCTTCATAATGGTAGAAAAGATTTATGGGGGTGGGGGGTATTGTAAAACTCCATTACAGTACTCTGGTAGCCCATTGATTATTCTTTATTTTTCAACCCTGTTTGTGTGAATTTGTGAGATTCATGGGGATAGAGATGATTTTTGGGAAAATTAACTAATGTTAAGCGATGTAATTAATTTTAATTAATGGAGTCTTGTAATTAAAATGAAATCTAATTAGCATGGTCTTCCTATGTTTAGGGAATTCTGGGGGTATTTAGGGATTTATGCCTAAACATGCAGTTTCAACTTTCTTTTATGATAATACACTAAATTTAAATATATCATACACCATATCATGTTCTATAGGTACATGTCACGAAACAATTCCTTGGTGTGAAGGGTTTACACAATTTTTAATAGGTTCATACAATGTACTATCAATAATTCTGTATTTAATAAAAAGGAAAAAGAATTTTTAGTATAATTCAACTTTGAAGATTACAAGTTGTGTAATGGTATTATACACCATGTAATCATCATGATTTGGAATTTTAGGATGTTTCACATATTTTTTATTTGTAATTTTTTTAAACTCATCTCTTTCAACACATAGAATCTTCTAAGACTGATTTTGGGTACCTCTCACTCCTCAAGATCATTTAATGTAGTGACAGATTATTGATAAAGATGCGATGAATTTCGCTAGGTATGTGTTTCTTCTGATTATTATTTATCACTGGTTACAACCATGGTTGTGTTCGGATTTTAGATCGGATAGTTTTTCTATTGATTGATTTCAGTATCCATGCATGGCTAGTCTTTTGATGTATTTTCCATTGGTTTCTAATCATTAATGTTTACGGAAACTAGTTTATACAAGTTTGAGGTATGTGTTTATTTGTAATGGGTTAATGAAATTAATTTCGCGTTTTTATATGTTAATTCATTTGGATTGTTCATTTTTTTGAAGTTATATGTGTTCATAGAGGATTAATTGGAAAGGAACATGTTTTCAAAAGGTTCTTTTCCACGAAAATGAATTTAATTTATTTGGTAATAGGGTATGTAACTCCAAAAAGGATTGGATTGGACATAAAAATGTGTTATAATATTTTGATAATGGTTTTAGAAATTTAATTTTTCAAATGGAATATTGGAATACTTGGGTGATTCGGGAAAGGCACTCGCGCAGTCTTAGTGTGTCCGGCTCCACTTAAGGACAACCTTTTGGATACCAGTGTAATGTGGTAGGAACCGATATCAGTTAGATCCAATGTTATGATTTTTTAGTATCCCTAGTTTTTAGAAAATATTTTCTTATAGTCTATGGATAATTATGAGGTTATATTACAATTTTAGTTATTAATCTCATGGTCATATCTATCATGGATTATTTCTCATGGCTTCTATATATGGTAATATGACATAAAATTTCATTATAAGTTACTTCATGTTTATGTTTCGTACATTCTTATGACTTGATGTATTGATATTATTCCAATATATATTTACTTGACAATTTTCTAGATTGATAATAGGAATGGATTTTATATACAACCCAAGGGAATTGATTTACAAATGAATTGGATTCATTACAATGGTTTCTGAAAATGTTTTGATATTAAAATCTAGAACTGATGTATTCTTGTTATTATACATTGTTTATATTCAATGGTGGTATCCTACTATGATTTTTCTATACACCCGAATGTTTCCCTTATTGAGTTGAAGATTTTTTATTTTTGGATACATGTAATGAGAATGGAATATTTTTGCATGTTGGGTTCTCCATTATTATTTTCCTTTGGTTCGGGTTGGATTAATGGTGACCAATAGTCACACTGATACTTGGTTTTCTTAATTTATATATCATCGGGGAAAGAGGGTGATGTGGAATGGTTTACTCCCATATATTTTATTATATAGTGGTTTTCTATATGTAGAATCATCTTTAGAAGTCAACAATGGTTCACCAATCTATAACAAGTTACAGACCAAAATTCAAAAAGTAGACTATCATCTAGATTTTCAACGACAATGACTCTTGGGGACTCCCATTTGTAGAGAGGAGTGGTGGATAGGCTCATCACTCCCTATAGTGAGAAATTTTATACTTGTCTAGAACTCTCTTATAGATTAATGATATGTCCTAAAATCACTTCCTAATCTTGATATGGAACCAGTTTCCATAACAAAACAATTATGGGTTAATTTTCTATTATGTGCAAACAACATGTCCTCTCAAGTGAATCCATCTATTAAATCTGAGGTTCTTCATAATTCTCTAATAACATGTGTTTTCTTATGTGCTTAATCTTTATAACCAAGAGCTTCAGAATCTGTTTCCACATAATGAAGAAATTAGTATTGCAAGGAGGGGATTGAGAATTTATAGGGAGTCCTACATATCCTGGTTAATGTAGGAATAAAAATAAATGTATTTCATAGAACCCATTATGGTTAAAAACATGAAGAAAGTACTTATATGGTTGTTCTTAGACACTAGGTAATCACGATCGAGTCCCTGGGATATATCCTACATATCCCGATTGATGAAAGAATTATATTTTTCATAGTTCATATGTCTTTACATCCCAAAAGTGAATTAGGTGGGAGTGATCACCCTATGGGTGTGATTGGGTCCCGATGGTCGAGATGACATATTCATAAATGGATTGGCACATGAAGGGGTTTTTATTTTAGTTTAGGGCATAGAAATACATCCTATGTATCCTGGTTAGGGTATGAATAAGATTTCACATAGATTACCCATGCCCTTTGGACTATCTTTAAGGTAGATGTTTTTGTAGAAGAAAATATATCATTCCACTCATCAGGGATTACATAATAACGTTTCCCTAGAGGGTGAGTATCTGTGATGTAAATTATATGACTATTGGAACTCCCTAAGATCACATGTGTTATACTCGAGGTGAGAACAATTAATAACATGTAATCAATCTCATTGAATATATAGAGAATATAATTCTCTAGGATACCCGTTGGGATGTTTAATGTGGAACTTATCACATGGAGAGGCATCCTACGTATCATAATTTCTGTAGGAATCAAATTCATCATAGTTCCCTTTATCATAGCTTAAAAGTTGAGGTTTCCATAATCATTATAGAGTTTTATAGTGGGGATGATCTGATCATTATAACTCTGTATTCCCACGTACGTTGTGATCTTTTTTATAAAAGGGGGTATAATTTAATAAATTTCATTGATCGAGGATGTAGGACTTATATTTTGGGATATCCCTGAATGATCAATATGAATCTATAACCATTAAGAGGTGGCCAATGTATCCAGAATATTGCATGAATTAGATTCATCATAGTTCCCATTATTAGGGATTACACACTGAGTTTTCCATATTTATCGGGGCATACACACCAATGATGGACAATGTTATCAAGTCCTACGAAGCCATTATGAATTTTCCTTCTTGTCTAGAGGATGATGCATGATTATGTTTACTACTCTAGGGGACATCACAATGCATGGATTTCTTATCAAGTTGTTGTTGCGTCATCAAACTAAATTTCCATGGTGTCATCTCGATAGCTGAGGAAAACACATTGAGGGTATCATTGGAGCCAGTAAGACACATCTTGTAGTGTGTCGCCTGTCATAGCTGACATCATTTGTAGAAAAATGGTCTTTACTATTGATTTTTTTTAAAACCTTAACATCGTTTTTATCCTAATTTTAAGCCTCCAATGTATAATATATGAATTGTGATGTTTTTGTAAAGGAATGCCAAAAAGCAATCACATCCAATGTTTGGCACCTATTTTTTAGAAAACCAATTCAAAAAATATCCATTAGTCTCACTTTTTGTGTTGTTTTATGAATAAATCGACACAATTTGTTTTTAAAAACAATTGGATAGGTTTTTCAAAAAAAGATGCTAAAATTTTACAAAATTAATTTTGTCTATGGATTTATAAATAATTAAAAAAAATTATTAAATTTATTTCAATTATGATTCATAAAATTTCATTAGCATTTATTTGACTGGTTGTAGAGCTAAAATAAAGAAACAGATCAAAGGTTGTAGTAATCAAAACATAAACCCATTTTCTCAATAGATATAACATTTTTCATATAAAACATGAGATACATGAATAGAAAATTACATATAAAAAATGAAATAAAATAAAAACAAAAAATTGAACACATTTCAGTTCAATTAAGAGTTTTCGTTAAAATGATATGTTTTTTATCATCATATCATTTAATTTTAGGGTATAACTCTTGTGATAATGAAAACAATGATCGATAATGGATTTTTCATCTTAGTTGGTAAATATCATTTTTGATGTTTCGTATTAATAACTACATGTCAATAATAAAACATCATTATAAAAATTTTATCAATATGTTTTTCAATGATGGAATATAATACTAAATAAATTAAATGATTAGAATAAATATCGTGATCAAATCATCGACTGAGGCAGCATTGAAAATTTTGTCGAATCAATGAGGTAGAAATTAATGAAGGAATGTAAAAATTAACATGTATATAGTAAAATAAATATTTTCAATGGTGTTTTATTAAAATTAATGGGGTATTTTTCAAAATAAAATTCTCATTGTGAAAAAAATTAAAAAACTGATTCTGTGTGTTTGCAGATTCATTTTTGCATCTGTTTTGATTAAAAAAACACAAAAGAGGATTTGTATTTGTTATTTTGGGATCGATTATTCCTAAAACTGACACAAAAATTTCCCACCGATATCAATTTTGGAATCAGTTTAAAATAAATCGATTCAAAAATGTAATGAAACTTATTTTTGGTGATTGTTTTTAAGAAAAAAAAAATCAAAAATTAATTTTTTTTTGGAATCTGTTTTCAATAAAACCGATTCCAAAAATTAAATATATTTTATTTTATGTTTTAGATAATTTTTTATTCTTTTGTTTTATTTATCATGGAACTATTCCCTAGTTATGGATTAAATGTTATGGACTTCTAAAGTATGACTTCTTTAAAACATCTCTTAGAGTAGTTCAACTTCATACATCTACAACATTTAATGCATAACACTGTTTGAGCTCCATGAATAGTCAAATAGAGTATTATGAAATAGTATAAAAAAATTTAATAATAATTTCAATAATTTTTTTCATTTCATAATATTAAATAAAAAAATTATTTTTAGCGTTGGTTCTTTTATTGATTGACCCAAAAAATGATATTTATGTGTATTTTTGGAGCCATATTTATAAAAAAAGATTCCAAAAAGTATATAAATAAATATTTACATCATTTTATAGGAAATGGAAATTATATTCTATACAGAAATGAAATTTTTTTGCTAGTTCATCCATAGATTGCGTCGCAATTTCTGGACAACATATCTAGAAGGCGTCGTGAGTCTTTGCTTACTCGCACATAAGGAATTATTGGAGATGATCGGATTTTCATAAAGAGTGTTTTTGAGAGTTATTGTGAATTATCTCATAGGGAATCATATGTCTTGGATGTCATGATTTGATGATTTTTTGAGACCACTCTAACATGAGTAGAAACTGTTATATGAGTCAGGCAGTGTGTCTAAAGGACTTCACAAGGCATGGGTGATGAGAATAGAGGGCTTCACGAGACATAATGTGGAATGCCTGGGCAGAATGTAAAAATTTCCTAACATGTCCAAAGAACATTCCATAAACCATATTTCATGTAAAAGGAGTGTCACATGACCTGGGTGACATGTCTTTCTATGCTCACTTGCCTTTGAGGGTTCACACAAAGTGAATGAGGGTCAATGAACATGTTTTTGGTTTTTGTATTCCACATTTATTATTTTTATTGAGATATTTTATTGTGAATTACTTATATCTATTCAGTTATAGTTTATTTTGAGCCTTTTATGATCTATCAGACATTCAGGATATTTTTCACATTCCAAGCAAAAGGAACTTTGTGTGATCTATGAGTGATCATGTGAAGTGATTTTATGAATGGAACATGATTATTTTGGATGTTTGATGATACAATACCTGAAGAAATAATTTTCAATCACATGATCAATGGCGTTGAGAAACCCACTTTGGTTCTTGGGTAATTAACCCAAGAATAAGTTTCCATGAATTTTTCATGCTAGGTTAGGTGATTTATAGGCCTCGCCACCCCTATTGTTCACTGATTTTTGCGGAATATATTGAGTGAATATAAGAAAGAGTTACTGAAGTGGTCTAGCACTTTATGTCATCATGATTCTCAGCTATGGATCTCTTTGAGGTCATCACAACAATTTCTGTGATTTCAAGTCCCTCCTTTCAATTATTCATTTATTGGATAATTTACAATTAATGGGGAATTTTTAACTCATTTAGTCATGAAAAATGACTTTCCTCTTGAGATATTGACATGTAAAAGGGCCTTCTCATTATCAAATTCACTACTGAAACCTTTTAGTGATATTTTCAATGCATTTACTAGTACATTTTTCAAGTCCAGGATGTCTTGTCTAGTGGTTTTTCGAGACAGTGTTATAGACATCCATAACTCATCGTATGATTTTTATGACCAAGAGTGCTTCCGCCTCTTCCATCCTTTATTTCCTTTTATTATATTACATATTTTGAGAGTTATGAGAGATCGTTTGTGTAATGATGGTGATAGTTAGAATATAATTTTGTGATGTGTTGTGTGACCAAAATGATCTGCTAGGACTGTGTGATCAATTCCTATAAAAACACATTAATTTTTCATTAGAGATCCAAAGGGGATGCGAAAGGAATCTTGAACATAATTGAGGACATTTTTACGATGAGGAAACAAAAAGGATGATATTTCACCAGATGAAGTAGACATGTCGCCAGGTACTCGCGGTGTCTTGCAGATCACTATGGGTGTGTTGCATGACTATTAGCAATCATGATAGGCTCCGCCTCCACACCCATAATTCCTTTGTTTTATTCCCCAAATACTCGAGGGTCTTTTGTGTTTGTTCAAATGATACCTAGGATAATTATCCTCTCCATTAGTGATATATCCCATGTCCCTTGCAACTACATGAGGCCACCTCACTTTGGACATTCTCCTTCTATTTTAAGATGTTTTTTTGATAGGTTTTCGAGAACAATCTAATGATGAACTACATAGCTTTTGGGAGCTTGTTTGTCCTATTACACACAACCAATGGTTGTTCGGAACACATTCACAAGTGAAAGAGGAATTATCAAAAGGGTCTCTATGATATCCACTGTTTGCTAGCCACTATTCATAGTGTCCCCATGTGACCTTATAATGGTCACGTGATCACAAGTCTCTTAACGGAATTCACGATCTATGGCCCTCGACCACCTTTTCCTTCCTTTACATTTTTGGGGAAAAGAATACCCATATATAGGTTCTTCATCCTTTGTGAATTTTTTGATTGTTATTTAGTGGGATTTAGAAAATTCCCCCTTATAAGCACCATTAGAAGTAGAAAATAATCAATTTTGAGTAAGGTAAATGCCCACCAGATCCTTACGCATTGTCTTGAAATGGTTTCTTGGAAGTCATTTGGTCTCTCAAGAGATACATGGTATTATATATAATTAAATCTATATAAGTGGTGTAGATCCATTCATTTCACCTGCTACCACTTCTCTAGAGTTCTCTCACATTGCATCCACCGTGTATCTAAATCGCATGATCATTCCATAAAACCTAGTTAGGAGACATGTTGACAATACATTGTTGTAAACATTGATCTACAAGATTACTTCTACACCCGAACGCATATCTTCCCCATCTATGAACTATATATTAATAACCATTACAAGTTATTCTTTGTGGAATGTAATTGTTTTGAGGACTTCAGATGATCAACTGGCTTAATAATATGATAAATTGAGTACCATGTGTTTCACATGACCATGTGAAGGTCACACGATTACGAGTCTATAATGAAATTTTGCAATTTTGCAATGGGCTATAGGTTTTATAAGAATCATGTTACATTTTTTTTGTGAGGTGAATCATGAAATCCTTATGTGAATAATTAATTCCTTACTAAATCATGTAATTGGAATGATACTGCCTGAATGTTATGTATTTGGTTTTTGAAATGATTTTATTCTATTTTCTGACATATGCAACTTACTTAGCATCAGATGGTATCCAATTTTTTAGGGCCTTTTCTAGTTGGGTATAAACATAGGGCCTTGATTCCATGGAATCACAATGAAAACCCTAGATATCAGGTGGATTTGTATAATAATATTTGAATAATTTCCTATCATCTTATCATCTTTATTATCCACTATTGCATCGATTACCTCTGTGTAGGTTCAGTTGAAAGCATTATTCAATTATTCCTCATTCATATTTTAATCTTCCATCACATTGGGTATCAACTTCTCCAAATTATGTTCATAAAAAAATCATTAAGTCTAGTCAGCTGATCATAGCTCGGTGTCAGCAACTATCTTACATATTGAAAGAATCTTAAGTTGTTCTAGATTGCTTTGATTTATCTCAACAACATATCAGTCAGAGTTATTCAAGCATTTCTACTTATTCTCTGAATAGTTTGGGTGGTGTATGGTACCCAAAATGGTATCTCCATAACTATGGGAATTTTAATGACGAATGGGAATGGCTTACGTGGTTAAGAAATGGTTGTTTTGAGTTTGTTGATGATTTTTACAGGGTCAATCTTTTTAAATCCATTTGGATCTTTCAATTCACATCTATATTTAGTTTGATCTCCTTCGTGAGTAGATAAGAAATTGTTGACCTAGTATAAACACATTCAAATTGTCCCATGGTAATGTAGGAATCCATGTATGGTACATCTATCACCTGGGATGGATTCCTCCCCTCAGGTAAATGTATGATGAGTTCCTTCTTGCTGCAGATTTCTGTGATAGTCCTTTGTTATCTCTCAAATTTTCCAGAGACATGCTTTATATCATTATTGAGTGGCTGAGAAAAGATTTGAATATGCACTCTCACATCTCTTTCATGGACATGATCGATATTCTCTTCTATATTAGAGGTGTTAGACCGACCGTTATTCGCCATCATCAATTCCCTTCCTAGAACGTCTGTTATAGTGATGGATCATATTGGGCCTATTTAGAGGCTGAAGACTATACCTTGTGAAGATTTTGTTTGAATAAGTAGGTATCTACAAGACTAAAATTGTATGTCTTTATGGATATGTTTTTGAATGGATGGATTTTTTCAGGATTGGAATATGATCTAAGGTTTCTAAGAGAGAACATTGGTAATGGAGGAAAATATTGCAGAAGGATGATGTCTAAATTTGGATGTACCATTCCTTTTACAACATTATCAATTGCTGGTCCATATTCAAAATGTTAGAAAACATTTTTTAATAAACAATCCTCTAAAATTAAATATTACAAGTATGTGAGACATTTTTCTTTGTTATGAATATAATAATTCCATCTAGATCCCTAATTCTTAACTTCTCCCATGATCATTGAATATATCGGGTGATGTGGCCATGTCTCTACGCTCTACTGAGGTTAAATATGTTTGTATTCATTCTAACATCTTTTATTCTACTCACATCCATGCAGTGGACAAAACAATTATTGACATTGAAAATGGTTATCATGAAGAAACATCATATATAACCTCTCTCTAGGATGGGATTCTCGCAACCACATTGGACGAGCAAGTCATATGTCATCCTTATGTATCTTATTGATTCTCTAATAATATTGGATGCATTCATAGTGTCTCTAGATTGAATTCGTTGTTTTTCAAGGTAATAATCATCTAGGATACATCATCCAATTTTGGAAGACGTTGGACCACTAAGATACTAAGGATGAGATCAGAATATTTCCTATTGACCCTTCTATCTTCCATTCATAAGATTATAACTAGGAATGTGTAGTATCTTAATTGGGTGGTGTGCTAAACCGACATGTTCATTATTTGAAAATACCTTTTGCCTACCCATCCCCATTGTTAGACGGGACGATGGAGATGATCGATGATCAGGTAGAGACATCAGAAAAGTATCATCCTCCGACTGATGACTATTCTGATGATGAAACAGACTATTTTGAGGAAATTAATTCTCTAGAATAGATTTCAGATGAAAAACATGATTAGAGAAGGGAATATAGGGATTCCTCTCCTATGTTTTCATTGGTGCAACTAGTTATTCATCATCTTATCATGCATATTATATCATAGTAGAGGCCCAAGAATAATTTAGGCTGGTCGAACAACAAATATATTCCCTAATCATTAATACCCCTTGTAAGTATTCCATGACCCTTGGGAAATCCGTCTCTAATTATTTAATGATTTCTAGGTACGTGGTTTTTATCGACACCCTCTATATGAGATTATGTAGTAAATCCACTTAACAGAATGAGATATAAGAAATATTGAAAGGGATTTTCATGATCACACAATGAGGCCCCCCTTTCTAGGTAGATGAGGTGGAAATTGGAAGAATTTGAGGTGGGTCATAAATTGATATCTACACTGCAATCTTAGATGGATTACTACACCATGAAAGTATGGAAATGTGGGGAAATAAATGGTGTTTTTATTTTTTATGTTTTAACATCATCATCATAGCTAGCTGCTGCTAAAAAGATGGATCATGAGATGAATACATTGGTCGAGACTCTCCATCCTAGAGAAGATGCTGAAGAGGCGAGGAGAGAATCACTCCACATTCTATCGACACTTCTTTTAATACTCTTACAAACCTTACAGCTATAGAGGATCATATTTTATCATAGTCCAACCCTTGTAATTAATTTTGTTTGGATGGGACTTAAGAGAGATTCCATGATGTGGAGATTTTTCCTCCTTTTTCATACTATATAAGAACAGGTTCCAAAACATTATATGTGTTGTTTTGTATTCCTTTCATTCACTAAGTGTATGATGATTCATTGATCAAATATTTCATGTCAACGATACCCTTCACTTGAATTATATCAAATACACTTGAAATCTTGAAATGGGATGTAATAATTCAAATAGATTCTCCTTTGAGATACGAACATGAATGCATGCCGATAAGAGATTCCATATAGACATATCTATCCCAGTTATCGTGAGATCACCTGGTTTTCAGAAGATATTTTGGGAGAATGTAAGTCTTGGAGGGAGTGTGCTCTTATGTTTTCTGGTGACGATAGTGTTTGTTAGAAAAGTTATATTTGTCTAAGGTCATATGGTGTGTCTTATAATATTTTTTAAGATAAATCACAATTCATCTTTAATTTAGGGTCTTTTATCTTTGGCATTATATTGAATTAGATTAAGGTCATTTAGCTCATACAAGATGTCACATTAGTTTAGGAAATTTTATCTCAGACCATATATCTCTTTAGTTTAAAGTCTATTAGCTCTGGAATAATATCTCATTAGTTTATGTTATTTTATCCTAGACCAGATATCACATTATTTTTTTTATTTTAGCTCAGACCTGAAATCACTTTAGTTTAGGGTATTTTAGTTTACACCTGATATCACTTTAGTTTCATGTCTTCTAACTCGAACCAGATATTTATTTAGTTTAGGGTGTTTTAGAACAGAATTGATATTACATTAGTTTAGAGGTTTTTTTCTAAGAAACAATATTTATTTAGTTTGTGGTATTTTTTCTTGAACTTTATATCACATTATTTTAGGGTCATTTTTCTTGGAACTGATATCACATTAGTTTACGATCTTTTTTATCATACCTGATATCATATTAGTTTAGTTTATATTAACTTAGAATTGATGTCTATTTTGTTTAAGGTCTTTTAACTCGAACTTGATATAGCGTTAGTTAATGGGGTTTTATCTCAGAATTAATATCCCTTTAGTGAAAGGTGGTTTAGCTCGTACCAAATATCACATTAATTTGTCATATTTTATCTCGAACCCGATATCTCTTTAGTTTAGGGTATTTTAGCTTGAACCTGATATATCATTATTTTATGGTCTTTTATCTTGGACATGATATTGCATCAGTTAATGGTCATTTAACTTAGACAAGATATAAATTTTTTTAGGGTCTCCTAGCTCAGACACGATATCGCTTTAGTTTAGTGTCATTCAGTTTGTAATTAATATCGCTTTAGTTTATGTTTTTTTATCTCGAATGTGATATTGCATTAGGTTACTATATCTTATCTTGGACCTGATTTCCCTTTAGTTTATATCCTTTTAGCTCGGACCTGATATCACATTACATTACGTTCTTTTAACATGGACCTGATATCACTTTAATTTATTTTCTTTTAGGTCAAACGTGATATATCATTATCTTATGGAATTTTAGCTCAGTCTATTATATGTTTATAGGATATGGTACAGAATTGTCCGGAACGAGCCAAAACAAGCTGATATATTAGGTTCATCCTTAGTGACCCTAAGGATTATGAGGAAAAAAAGATACTTTTTATTGTTACTCATTTGGATGATGACCACAAGGAAATAGTAATGATCCATATGCCTTCATTATTATTCAAGAAAATTTCCATTGAGTATGGGCATCTTTTCCTGGTGCTATAGAATATTTATAAACCAAATATAAATGATGGATAATATAACAACCATGCACTTTATTTCACACAAAAACATAATTTATTACATAATAAATCACTTAATACAACATAGAATATCGAGAGGTATTTAGTATTTGGGACTTTGGATTATTACATAACTACATAAACATTAAATACAACATTGTTATTAATAACATCCTTTACATGAAAATAACATTCCTTCGTACATAAATTGCATTGGGAAACCTGAGGACATACATAAGAAATGGGTGAAAAATAATTCCCAATATGTGAATAAATCTAGAATAACAAGAGGAATAAAATACATTCTATACAATACGTATATCAATGGAGTTGAAGACAAAAATGAACATTAAGGAAAAATAAAACATGAAAATCATAACATGGAGATGTGGCAGCAACATTTATCATGATATTAGCATGAGCCAAGGCTCATTGAACATGGTGCATGAGTAACCCTCATTGAACATAAATAATGAGTAAACCCTCATTGCACATAAATTATCATGAGTCAACATTCATTTCACATGATATATCATGATAATATACTTTACCCAATGCATTGGAGAACTATCAGGGTGCACCCTTCAAAATTATTTCATTTCACGCATAAGTGTTCCACATAGATCGTACAACATGGATTCATTAAAATTATATTTCACTACACGAATAAGATATGTGGAATACATAATTTATGTCTTAAATCAAAAGGTTCATGTGCATAAATCTGAATACCCTTGATAGAGAAATGGGTATGGTATTCAATACATGGTGATTTTGGCATTGGAATAGTTTGTGTAATTTTGGTAGCATAACAACGTCAAAAAGAAATCGTAAAATGGGTTGATGAGATAGAAAGGTGTCTATCATAATTTATACATGAAATAGAAAGTAAGGGTATCATTTTAAATAATATACCAACATATGTAATGGGATTTTAGCTGCATAATATAAAATAATTTCTTTAATATAATCGAGGAGAGAGAAATCTCTTACTGAATTTTAGCTTGGTAACTGGTGTACGTGGGAGGCATTAATGAGAGGGAATGGTACATCACATCATCAAAACATATGGATTAAAGTATAAGGGAGATTTTAAATCATAACCCAACGTTTATAACTGAAAATAGAATGGAATAACAATAATATGAATATGTGGATAAAATGAGAAAGGAAGAAATCCCTTACTTGGAAGTGCGAACCGGAAGGCTTGGTAGTGGCTTCAGAGTGGCTTTTTAAGAGATTAAGAGAACCTTGGGAGGACTCTATATAGTAGAGGGTAGCTACTGGTACAACCCAAAAATTATTTAGTTAAGAGGAATGAAATCATGGGCGGGTTAATATAAGAAATGAGAGGGCATTCATTATTATTTTGGTTTTGAATCCTACAAATTAAACATATCAAAACCACAAACCTACAATGGTTTTTTCCCATGGTTTATTCAAATGTTGAGTGAAAAAACTTATTTTATAATTCCAATTTCTGAACTTATTAAAATTATATGGGTGCTTATGTAGATGAGAGTCACACTCTCAATGAAATTGTTTTAAAATGAAAGACATTTTTGAAGACTTGGGGGGTTCACTAAGGCACTGTAAAATAAATGAAAAAAATCTAAAATCACAATATTTTAATGGTAAAACTAATATTAGCCTAATAAACCTTTTATATTAATTTATTACATCACCATAGGGTCATTATGATTTTATAAAATACATTATATATTTTTTCAGTATTTAATTTTATCCAAACATTCGATTGCCTTAGAAAATTATGAAAAATTCACCATTGGAAAATTCCAACATCCTGATTTGAAAAATAATATTTATGTTGTGTTAATAATTTTATAAATATGTGAATTTTATATTTAAAAATATACATAGACATTTATATGAAATTAATTGGTTTTGAGAAATAACAGTGTTTAAACCTTAATAAGAATTACTATTGTATTAAAAAAAATTAATAAAATTTGTATTTAATAAAAAATAATTTAGTAATATTATCTTACTAAAATATTATTTAATTCCAAAATCCATTAATTCATCAAAATAGATTTGTTAATTGAATGTAAATAATTATTACAAAATTATTATTTGTGCTTTTAAAACCATTTACAAAGTAGCAATAATAAAATGAATTTATATTATTTATACAAAAAAATAATTCTTGTAATCATAGTGCTAGGGCCTTCTTACATAACCCCTTATAAAACTCGCATATGACCTAAGGGAAAGGTGTGCGATGGTGGTAGACTTCTATGGAGGTTCATATATCATCGCTCGGGTAGAAATATATATTAACTTCCACTTCTCTCGTAGGCAATCCCGCTCAAGCTTAACGTGTTGATGCTCACCTTGGTCATGGTCAAGAGAGAAGCCCAGTTATGCTACCTCCATACCGAGATCTGGAAATGGGGATTCATATCGATCAATTCTACATGACGAGCTCATCACTTCATTCTTTTGAGTAAATTGGATTTGTTAAAGTCATAAATTTTTTCTAATCATTTGATCACGGTTCAATGGATATATGAGTAATGATCACAATTCTAGAAGGTATTTTAAAATCCAAAACAATAAAACCAATGATGTGTATTTGTTATTTAACCATAATTGGACATTTTATTAGATCAATAACAATTTTCATTAATGACTGTTTGGGTCGTTACAATCTTCCCCCTTAAGGAATGTCTCCCTGAAAATTTCATTTCCCACACTAAAAAATATGAGGGTAACTCAGCTTCATCAACTCCTCTAGTTCCCACGCCACTTCTTCATACTTTTGTTTATCCACAACACCTTGACTAGGGGTCTTGTCTTATTTCATAGAACTTTTTCTCTATGATCTATGATCATCACTGGCTGCATCTCATAGGAATAGTCATTCTCAAATTTTACCACATCTGGATTGACTACATGTTAGGGTAATGGTGTTTACATCCTCAAAATTGATACATGAAAGACATCATGTACTTGAGACAGGTTCAGTGGGAGTTCTAGTCGATAGGCTACCACTCTGTAGCGATCTAGGATCCCAAATGGGCCGATATACGTTGGAATAATCTCTCCCTTATTCCCTAATCCTATCACAATATTCCATGGAGATAAGTATATTAATAGAATATATCTAACGTCAATCTATAGGTCATGTTGATGATTAGCATAATAGAGCTTTTTTGCCTCTTTGAAGCTTTAATGTGCTGTTGGATGGTATTAACCTTCTCCACCATTTCTTCAACCATTTTTGTACCTAGGATTTTTAGCTCCCCAACTTCATCCCGACATTTTTGTGTTTTAAATATACTCTCATAAATCTCTTAATAAGGATCCATTTGTATTCTTGAGTGGAAATGGTTATTGTAAGAGAATTCAACCAGGGTAATATGTTGATGCCATCCTCTTTTGAAGTCCATTGAGTATTCTCTCAACATGTCTAGAAGTGTTTGGGTTGTCTGCTCAGATTGGCCATCAGTTTGAGGATGATGAACCGTACTAATGTTCAGCTCAGTATTTAGAGAATATTAAAGAATGTTCTAGAACATAGAGGTGAATCTAGGATCTCAATAGAATATAATAGATAGTGGAAATTCATGTTGCCATACCAAATCTCTAATTCATATCAGTGCCAGTTGATCCAATGAGAAATAATTTTCAATTGAATTGCATTTTGCAGTCTTTGTAAGAGAATCCACAAAAAATAGATAGCATCGTTTCATTTTGATGTCTTCGGAAGTCTAGTGACAAATTCCAGGGTGATGCTCTCCCATTTTCATGTTGGTATTGGTAATGGTTGCATCATCCCCTTGGACTTATGTCTATCATCCTTCACTTGCTGACATGTGAGGCATGTTGATGTATACTTAGTGATCTACTTCATCGTGTTATCCCACCAATAATGCTATCAGATATCATGATACATCAATCTATTTCCCTGGTGAATAGATAAATTATAACTATGTGCATCATCCAAAAGTTCTTCCATCAGCTCTGTACATGATATAAAATATAGCCTTTTCCCAAATCTCACAATTCCATCTTCATTGACATTGAACTCTAAGTATTTTCCTTTTTTGATTGTTTTCACCTTCTTCTGAATTCCCACGTCATTTTTTGATCATCCTTTAACTTCCCCAGATGAGACAGTTCAGAAATAACTTGTGAAATGATTGATGATGTTCCCTTCTTTGCGATTCACATTCCATTTCATAAAATCTAAGAAGATTGGATCTTTTTAAATTATATTAAATGATAGAATTGTTGGGTCCTTTATACTTAGAGAATCTTCCAAATTTTTCACCTTCCCATGGTGGTAATGTATTGAGAAGTCATACTCCTGGATGACCTCTAACCATCTTTAATGGCTCATATTCTTTCTATGTGAATATATATTTCAGAAATTTGTGATCCGTATATATTTCAAACTTCTACATGAAGAGATAATGCCTCCAGATATTTAACGTAAAGATCACTATTTCCAACTCCAGATCATGTGTGGGACAATTTTTCTCACGAACTTTCAACTTCCATGATGCATAGGAAATGAATTTTTTATTTTTTTTTCAACACAATGCCTATTCCCTTCCTTGCTACTTTGCTAAACATCATGAAAATCTCACCACTTGTGAGTAGTGTGAGCACATGGGTAGTGATAAGCCTTTTCTTTAACATCATGAATCATTCATTTCATTCATCATTCCATGTAAATATGACTCCATTATGATTTATCTTGGTAATATGGTTTGAAAACCGTGAGAAATTACTCAGAAAATCAGCGATAATATCTAGGTATCCCAAGAGAGCTATAGATATCTATCATTTTTATTGGTCTCAGTCATCCCTCAATTTAGTTTTTCATGGATGAATCTATATATATACCACAACTTGTGATGATATTCCCAATGAATGAAACTTGTTTCAACAAAAACACACCCATTCTATACATTTCATAGAGATTCTCCATTCACAAGGTCTCTTACATAGTTCTTAGATACTTCTCATTATCCTTATTAGTTATGGAGTACATTAGAATATCATCAATAAAGACTAACACAAATTTTTCAAGGTAATATCTAATGACTCTTCATCATGACCTTGAGGATTTCCAGAGAATTAGTGTGTACGAAAGGAATTACTATTAATTCATAGAGCCTATACCTTGTACAAAAAACAGTCTTGGGGATATCCTTCTTCTTCACCCATACATCGTAATACCACAACTAGAAATCCACCATAAGTAAGTATTGTTATCCATGTAACTGATAGAAAAAGTCTTAAATTTCTGGAAAAGTATACCTTTTCTTTATTTTGATTCTTTTGAGCTCGCGATAATCAATGAAAGTCACATTGAACCATCCCTTTTCATGATGAAGAAGACTCGTGCACCCCATGGTGATGCACATGGGCATATAAACCCTTTATCCAGATTCCCCTATAGTTGTTTCTTCATCTCCTCAAGATCCACAACACACATTTTATATAGATTCTTGGATATTGCTGATTCCATAGGTATAATATTAATTGAGAAATCAATATATCAACTAGGAGGGAGACCAGGAAATTCCTCGGGAAACACTTCAGTGAATTCTCTCACAACAAGCATGTCTTCAATGATGGTTGCATCCTTGGATTAAATCATATGAGAAAGATATTCATGCTCAAAGGTCAATAATATCCATTCTTGAGATGATGGATCTAATGAATATTCATCATCTTCCTTGCCCTTATACAGAGTCAGGTGTTGATTTTCCATATGGGGAGTGATTTCCCTCTCATGGAAAATTATATAGTCCCTATATAAGAAAATCCACTCCATGCCAATAATTGCTTCAAATTTCACCAGAGGGAGTATGAAGTGGTTCTCCTGAAATATCAATGCACAAATTATTACATGTTAGGAGTTATATTCATGGGTTTCAATGATTTCCCCATTTTATGTTCTCACTAATATATTTTCCTCCATGCTTTTTGGTTGTGTTGGTATTGTTCTACTAAACTTTTGGGATATAAAAGAATGCATTGAACCTAAATCAAAATGTATGTTCTCTATTCCTGAATGAATAACTAGCGTACCTGTCACCACATTGTTGTCTAGGTTCACATCAGCGGTAGTGAAGGAAAAAACTCTCCCTTGTTGCCTTGGAGGTTGTTGGTTTCCTCTCATAACCCTTGACATAGGTCACCGGTTTGCAATGTTCCCTCGTTATTTGCAGTTGAATATATTAACAATGTGTTGAGGGACGAACTGATAATTCCTCTTTTCTCTCTCAGCCGCGAGTTTCTCTTGTCAGAAGTTAATGGCCAGGTGCCCTTCTCCTCCACACAAAAATAATTTCCTCATTCCCTATAAAAAGTTTCTGGGGTTCTTCCTTATGCACCATTGGCATGCGGGGTTCTATATTTTCATAACAACGTTGGATTTATCCATCGAACCACTAGAAATAACTTCCACCTTATGAATCTTATCCCCATGATACCACTGAGATTCATCGATCTCTATTTCTACCATGAGGGCACATCAGATAATTTCCTCATAGCTCTCGAAGTCACAGATCTCTAGGTCTTTCTATAGGCTATGATTTATCCCACAAAAGAAGCGGTTAACCTTTCATTCAGGGACAATGACAATGCCGGAGTTTTATCATGCAATCAATGTGATGTTTTCATTGAATTCTCCAATGCATTCATCATCTTTTTTCATAAGGGAAAGTAATTTCCTTTCCATGTTAAGTCAAAGGGTTTAATGAAAATATTTATCTAAAAACATTTTCCATAAATCCTTTCATTCCAACGACTTGATCACCTCCTTAGGCAGTGTATTTTTTATCAATGTCTAAAATTGATCCGTTTCACCCTCTAAAAATAAACATCCATAAGAACCTTCTCATTTTTAGAACATTTATGGATGGAAAAGATCTTATCAATGGAGTTGATCCATTGATCAGAAATTGATGGATCAGATGATCTATTAAATGTAGGAGGTATTTGTCTTATGTAGCTCTCGATTGTGACTTTTTCTTTCTTAGGAGGGGGTGGGGGTAAATGTTTATCTTGACCCAGTTTTCTATTCAAAACATGATTTAACATATAGAGTATCATGAAATAATTCTTGATTCATGGTACTATCAGATTGGGAATCTCATTAGAATAGTCATAACATTTATCTTCACATCAGTTCTTATCCCATGTCCTCCTATTACCGGCCATAGGCTGTAATAAAAGGAATGTTAGGGGGAACACATAAAGGGTAATCCAAATACGAAAACGAATGACTTATAAATTACATTTATTTCCATAACTTATGAATTTATAGGGTTTAATAATTGTTATCCATGATTTACATCCCATCATATATTATTATGGGAAATTTTTTATTCCCTTAACAATGTTTCATAATATTCTTATGAATCATCCAAACCATATCCCTTGGTAGTTTCATAACTATGAGTGCAGCAAGGCATGTTTTCGTTCACTAGTTCCCATTCGAGTCTAGCTCAAATTGATGTTTTCGGGTTTTACCTCTATGTGCTTATTTCAAAAGCCGCGTCTACCTGATCGTATCTAGAACGAGATGTATCTTATTGATAAACCACTTAATTAATACTTAGAAAAATTAGTTATTTTTTATTATACATATTCTTATCCCTATGTTTTTCACTAGAGTTTTCTAATCCTTATCCCAAAAATAACTAGACATTTCCATTGATATCAACTGTAACAACTCTTCTCTTTATTTGAAAATTACACATAACTTATTACATAAGATTTCACTTAATAAAACATAGAAGATAGATAGGTCTAGTGTCTTTGGGGATTAGGATTATTACATAACAACTTAAAATGTGAAATAAAACATATTTATTGAAAATGTACTTTACATTATAATATCATTCCTTCGTACTTAACATTGCATAGGGTTACCATAGGACATACATAATAAATGGGTGATCTATAAAGCCCGGTAAGGGAATAAAAATGGAATAACATGAGGAATAAAATGTATTTTGGACAATTGGAATATCAATGGAGTGAAAGAGAAACATGAACATAAATGATAAATAAAGCATGATAATCATAACATGGAGATGTGGAAGCAACATTCAACATGATATTAGAATGAGCCAAGGCTCACTGCACCTTGATCATTAGTAACCCTCATTACACATGAAGCATTACTAATCCCTCATTAATGTTAAATAAGAGTGATTCAACAATCATTGCACAAGACATTTCATGATATTATACTTTACCCAATGCATTGGATTGCTATTAGGGTGAACCCTACATAATCATTTCATTTCATGCCTAAGTGTGCCACATAGATCATACAACCTAGATTCATTTAAATCATAATTAATTCCAGGAATAAGAGATGCGGAACACATAAATGTAAGTCCTTAGTCAACAAGTACATGTGAATACTGTTGAATACCCTTTATAGGGAAATTGATTAGTTATTCACTACACGATGATTTTATCATTGGAAATTTTGATGTAGCTTTACCAGCATAACAACATAAAAAAAATATTAAAATGGGTTTTTGAGAGTTGAAGTGTTCTGTCACCATTAATACATGAAATGGATAGTAATGGGTCCATGGAAAATAATATTCCAACATACAGAATGGAATTTTAGATGAATAATATAAAATAATTGATTGAATATATATGAGAAGAGATAAACCCCTTAAGAATTTCGGAATGGTAATGGGTGTATGTGGGAGGCATTAATGAGGGATAAATGGGTATATAATAATTAATAAATAAGGATGGTAGTATAAGGGAGGTGAAAATCATACCCCATCATTTATAATTTAAAATAAGAGGGAATGAAATTATTATGAAAACCTGAATAAATGAGAATAGATGAAATCCCTTACTTTTATGTGTTATCTTAACGGATTTCCAGAGGCTTATTTGGAGCCTGGGAGCACCATGGGAGGACAATAAAGACTATAGGATTGAGATTGGTCGACCTCCAAATTGATGGAGTGAAGAGGATTGGGGGCTTGGGTAAGTTTATATATGAAAGGAGAGCAAATTCTTTATTATTTAGGGTTTGGACCGTACAAATTAAAGAAATCAAACCCACAGACCATCCCGTGTTTATTGCCTATTTTTTTCCAATGAGGATTGGAAAAAATTATTTTATAATCCCAATGGCCTAACTTATTAAAATATTAGAGTTCCATTTTTTGAGGTGAGTCACACTCTCAAGGAAATTGTGATAAAATGTTAAAATGTTTTATAAGTCTTAGAGGGTCCACTAAGACTTTTTAAAATAAATCAAACAAATATTAAATCAAATTATTTTAAGGGTAAGAAATATATTGTACAAATACCCCTTTTATAGTATTTTATTACATCACTATATGGTCATTATGATGTCATAAAACAAATTATATATTTAACTGGTATTTAATTTTTACCCAAAACTTCTACTGTCTAATAAAATTATGAAAAATTTATAATTGGATAATTGTGATGCCCTGATTCCAAAAAAATATATTTATTTTATTATATAATATTCTAAATATGTGAATTTTCAATTTTAAAATAAAATTATCATTTATAGGGAATTGAAATGCTTTGACAAAAACTCTTTTTAAATCATAAAAAAATTACATTTGTATTCATAAAAAATATATGAGAAATTATATTTAATAAAAAATTATTTAGTAAAATTATTTTATTAAAATATTATTTAATTAAAAAATCCATTAATTCATCAAAAAAGTTTCTTAATTGAATTTAATTATTACTTAAAAAAGTACTATTTGTGCTTTTAAACACATTTAACAAGTAACAATAATATAATGAATGTATATTCCTTATAAAAAAATAAAGCATGTAATCATAGTGCTAGGGTCTTATTATATAACCCCTTATAACACTCTCATAAGACCTATGGTTAAGGTTTGCGATGGAGGTACACTCTTGGGGTAGTTCAGATAACATCACTGGGCTGGTAATCTCTATTAACTTCCAAATCTCTCATAGGTGAACCCGCTCAAGATTAACGTGAGTAAGCACATCATAGGATTCATCAAGAGAGAAGCCCCTTGATGTTACCTCCTTCTCGATATCAGAAAAATTGGATTCGTATGGAGCATTTATACTGGACGAGTCAATCAATTCCATCGTCTGAGTAAATTGGACTTGTAAAATCCCTATATTTATACTAATATTGTTATCACTATTCAACAACAATATTTTAAATGTTCACAATTCATAACTATATTTTAAAATCAAAAAACATAAAACCCATGATGTTCATATTTTTTTTAACCATAAGAAGTCATGTAATTAGATCAAGTGGAATTTTCATTAATGAATGTATGGATCATTACAGAGAAATACTAGGGATTCTAGTTCCCCATGGATAGTTGAAATGTGGGAGATTAAAGTCATAATCCAAAGTATTGAGTCATTAAAATGAGATGGGGTAGAGATTCCAAGTCTGTGTCATGACATTCTGAGATGTCAAGTTCCATCACAGCATTTTCAGGGCTCACATGGGTTGATGATAATTTATGAAAAGAAGGATATGCATTTATTTTGTGGTCCTAATCCCTTATACATCTCTATTATGGATGTGAAAAATATGAACTCCACTTCATTATAAGGGCCATGAAATATTTTTTAAAATTAAAATGTTCGTCTAACGAGGTTAGGTATGGAAATAAAGCTATATAGGAAGGGTTTTGGAACACAAGGTAAATTGTTTTATTGATTGTGAAGCTTGAGAACAATGCCAAGTTGTTTTGAATCATGAATCATGTTTTATAAATAGCTTTGGAACGACGTGTCATATTACTAAACATAGAAATGGAACAAAACATGGTGATGTAACAACGATGATGCCAAGTCTACTTGGATAGTCTCGCATGAAGGCTATAAATCATGGTCCGAAGTACTCAGATCAAAGGGATGATATGGGATAATTATACAATGAGTATTTCATCCACAATGAGGTTTCGAGTGTTGCGATAATGATTTATGGGCTCACAATGATTAGAATGTCCATTGCATTGTGACTAATATGTTTAACTCCCATAGACACATTTGCATGAGATGTAGATATTCATACTTAGTCAAGAAAATCTGGTTATCCTTTAAAGGTTCTATGGAAGATTTACGATGATACGAGGAACCAAAATCATGAAGTGTTATTTATTTAGAATTTCATATTCAAGAAGGGTTAGAGCACAATAAAAGTTGTTTCATTGCCTAGTGAACAATTTCTTGCGGTGAGGTTATGTGATAAATCATTGGTCTTGTATTTTTATAGACTAAGAGGTTCATACAAGCATAGATGGATTTTACATGGGAAATATTTCAGTCACAATAATCCTTATGTATTATTTTTTTACGCCCTTAATTTTGAATAAATTCACGAGATAAATAATTTAACGAGAAGAGGCTTGACTTTTTCTAATTCCTCCCTTTGGGGGTTTTCAACCTGACATGTTTTGTGAATACATTTCAAGCAGTTTAATTTCCATTTATTTGGACCATCATAGGATTGAGCTTATGTTTGTATAGCATTTACTGATGTGTGGGATTTTTTTAGTCATGATGAAAATTTAATTAATATAGGGGTGATACACAAGTTCCAAATTAGCATACCTAGGGTCAAGATTACATCAACATCCTTCTGAGAGGGAGATAGAAATCCTGTTAATCATGGATCGAGGTGCTCGAGTCATGAGTATTGATATTGGATAGTCATACTGGGATTAGTTCAGACACACTCAAGTGTTGAGTGCATCAACGATGTGGTTAGGGATCACATGTTTTGGAATCTCCTTTTATCATAGTGAAGCATTTGGTAGATTACCATATGATCATATGAATGAGCTGTAGGCATGCATACATAGTCAATCAATGTGTCCAATAAGGCCAAAAAATTTTCACAATGAGCCATAGAAGGTTTAAGGTGATCTAAGGCACCTAAGGCATGAAGTGTATCTTATGGATTGAGGTTCTTTTAAACTATGGCAGATGCACCCCATACTATAGTCGGCCAAGGTATGTTTCTCATGGACCTTTGATCAGGATTAAAATATGGTTTATCATCTATGTAGTTTATTATCATGTAGTGTAGATGTTTTTTTAATACAAGTTATCATCAATTTGTAAGGAAATTTCCCATGTAGTTTACTCTCACGTGTAAAGGACATATTTTTGGTTCAGTTTTAATGTCACACGACCAATTTTTTTCCTTGTATGTTAATGTTGTGTGGTAAGGATGTAGAATATGATGTGAATAGAAAGAAATGATGTGGTTGGGCCCAGATGTTCAAGTGTATCTACGTATCACATGATAATTACAATCAAACTACACACATTTCTATGAGGTTGGGCATTTAAACTTCATGTGATGAAGATGTGGATCCCTTGAAATAAAATAATGGTATTGAAGATTGGTTGATTTATGGAATTATGGGTGTGACTGTGTATTCATGGTGATGTGAATCAAGGCACACATAGTTACCAATGATTTTACAAGTGAAATTCTTACCCATATGTAAAAATGGGAAATATTTATATTTGATTTCTCATGACCTAGCCTAGTTTTGGAAATTTGGGTGTCGATACTTATCTTGTATAGACATAAATAATATCTCACATTGATCTTGAGTGGGGAAATACTCTACATTGGTATAATCCATTTTTAGATGTGAGAGTTATTAATATAATTTGTTGTAACTAATCCTAGGGATGAAGACATAGGAGTCGCATGTATCACATGGTGATGGGAATCATGCAACATGTACTTATTAAAGAACTCTGTATTTTAGCATTCTGCAGTCAGGAATAAGATTGAATGGCATGAAGATGTGGTGATGTTGTAGTTGGGGACATGGAAAATGTATGGATCTACCTACATATCTAATGAAAATGAGAATCAATCCACACATAGTTCTTCATGGACCATGTTGTTTAACTTATAGTGGTAATGAATCATGGTATTATATTTATTGTTGTACATTAAGAACAAAGATGGGCATGTAGAAAGCTATTATGTATTCTGTTTTAGAGAATCCCTCACTATAATTTCAATGTGTACATGATCTATGCTCAATGTGAGAAATAAGGAACAATAAAAGTACCCCTAACCAAGCTGAGGCATTTGAGAAAAGGACATAGAAATGTTGTATCATATTGTGGATCGACTAAGATATAAGATAGATGTATCCCTATGTATCTCATTGGATATGAGAATCATGTTCTATGTAGTTCTTGAAGAACCATTTAGTTTAACATTATAAAGAAATGATGAACATGACTCGATGTGAGATGGATGTCATGGATCTTTACAACTTTATATCATGCAGTAAGGGTGTGGATCTCCCAATGTGAAGAAGGAAGTCATGGGTCGGTGTAATATTATGTCATCCAGTAAGGACATTTCCCTTTTATTTATGTGTCATGTAGTAATTAAATTGCATCATCCAACATGGTAGGATAGTAATCGTAAGGCTGGGTCTAAGAATATAGGTTCAGGAATCACTATGTATCTTGTGATAGTATGAATGAAACCATATGTAGTTTCCAAGGAATCCTATAGTTTAATTACATGCAGATAAGATGAAATCCATAGAGTTTATGGTCATGTTGTGAGGAATAATGACATGTCTCACTCTGATGTGGATTCCCATTTGATAATACCTATGAAAAATATTTATTGAAAAATATTGGATCTGTGGGTGCTGTGTCATATTCCCAACCCATTGTGGAAAATTAGTAGGATCCACTATGATAGACCTTATTTATGAGATAAGGCCATTACCACATGGGTGCCAATTTTGGGGATTAATTCCATGAATCATTGGGGTTCTGATAGATAGTACTAGTTCTCCTTAAAGGAATTAATGAATTGAGCCTTTTTATTAATGGCCCATGATATCTGATTCTGATTGACTTCCTAATTGTGTAGTGTGTGATTCCTATTCCAATATATCCATTACAATTCTTCCTACCATGTTTTTGATCATTCATCATCTGAGATTTTCCCTCATATGATATTTGGTGAAAATGCAGCTGTACTTCTATAGGTAACAGTACATCATTCATATACATGAATTAGTATGGTGTTTCCTGTGTAGCTGTATTAATGGTGGTATGGGTAGCCCATAAATATTAGAGGATCTTTTCCAGAAAAGATTTCTGAACCATGTTCGACATCATATAGAGTAAATTATATAGATATTTATTAAAGGGCTCATTAAGTCTATTTGTTGTAGCATGATAGCGAGTGGAATGATGGCACAAGATATTGTACTCATTGTAAAACTTATTCAACTCAATGAAATAGAAATCAGTGATGTTTTATTTCAATGTTGTGTGAGGGACCCCGGAAAAGGTGAATATATGGGACATTAAGGCTTTGATGATATTTTATGTCCCAGATTACTTGTGGGGTATCGCCTTAGTCCATTTAGGAATGAATTTTGTAGATACTTGATTTAATCAAACTACTTATCTTCGTCCAGGGGATATGGACCCCCCGTAATACATTCCCAAAAAAATAGCAACGAATATTTAGCTATAGGTAGAAATTACAGGGGGTTGATGGATGAATTTTTCATTTATCTTGCTTGAATTACATTTCATGGTGAATTCCATGCAGTCCTGTTTCATTGTTTTTTAGGAATTTTCAAACCACCCGATTCAGTTGGAGAAGCTGGTCCTGGATTGATTGGTGTTGAAATATCCTACATTAACTACTACCATTATGGTGAGAGTCTCTCCATATGACATTCACTTGGGGATGATTCCATAAAAGACTCCTTTGTAGAGTAACTTCTTCTCATTATGACAATATTGCATAGTGAAGCTTCCTACACGACGTCGAATCTGTTACCTTCTAGCTCAATTTGATAAGAAAATATGACTTTTGAGATAATGGATTATGGTCTCCATAAATCCATGGGTGTTCCATGGGTCATCACACTCTAGGGTGGTGTTGACATTATTGATTTCTTCCATATCACATACAACGATAAATATGACCATTATTTCAAGCCTGATTCAAAATATATCTTTCTCCTGATCTGGGTTATCGAGGATGGTGGATGCATTAACCAGTGAATTGGCATGGGAGTTCTATGTCTAGGGAACATTATACAATGTTGGATCAAAATGAAACTCTTCCATCAATCCCCTGGTGTATCTTCTGAGAGGAGCTAAGTAATCCTTTTTCATGGAATATTCACAATTGATATTCTTTATAACTAACTCTGAGACCCCTATGATGATTTGGTATTCTATTTTCAGATTTAGGACCAGTTTAAGGATAGAAATGTGTTCTTTCTATTTGACCTCAATATTTTGGAATCCTTCCAAAGTGTGGAAGAGTATGGAAATATTTTGTCGTCCAGATTGAATAATAATATTTCTAGAACAACCAAATTGATCTTCGGGATTCCATAATTTCACCAAGAATACATAGGGAGGTTCAATAAAAAATAATCTCCCATTTATGAGGATTGTCACTAGAATATAATACCTCCTCATCTAGAAGATTAGTTTCTATCAATGTTTTTTCTAGGGTATGGTGTGCTACGAGCAAATTAGAGAACACATGCCATTTTACTGAATTCTATGATATAAAATCAATTTAATATAGCTACTATTTATCTGATCCTTGATACATGAATAAAATAAACATAGGGAGGCCAAGGATGTACTTGAGCAGATCAATATGAGTGTCCAAATGGATTTCATGATGCTTCAAGTAATGCATCAACTTTATCATTGTGAAGATGAGTGCATGTTAATTTTTCTCGATATTAGTTTATTAGGTCATAGTACCTCACACAGTCTGGCTGAGGTTGTAGAGACTATTATCACTCCCTACATCATTCATCCGTGAGAGGAGGCCACCATTTTAGTGTTCCATGGTATCCCCATGTAAGATTAGTGGCCTCCCTTCCACTAGAGACATCAAGACCAGTGGATGTAGACAATACTTTTTGATGATTTTCAAAGCTATTCGACAGTCTTTTTCCCTTTGATAGGTGATTCCCTTCTTCATTAGCTCAGTGAAGGGGATATATTTTTTGGCTAGGTTTCAATTAGTCATAGAATATATGAGAGGATCCCCAAGTTTCCCCTCAGTTCCTTGAGATTTCATGGGAGAGACATTTCTCATATTTCACTTGTTTTAGATGAGTAGACCACGATGTCATTGTGGAAAAAAATCAAAGGAACTTACAAGATATTACCTCGAAAGTGAATTTCAGTGTATTTATCTTCACACTGTGTTGTTCCATCTTTTTTAATATTGTTTGAAGTTCAATGATGTGAAAAAATCGATATGGTATTAAAACAACTATGTCATCGACATAACATCAACTATCGTTCTCATGAATGGATAGATGATATAACGAATGGGGCATTGATATGTGGTGCTAGAATTCATTATCCCAAAAGGCATGACCTGATATAAAAATATCATCTGAGGTGCTCTGAAGGTGGTGTCTTCTTCATCTTTAAGGTCTATCTTTATTTTATTTTATCCTAAGAACCCTTAAATGATGTAAATGTCTTGGATGTAATAAATTAAATTGATCAAGAGTTATGATATCAACAATGGAATGTATTCCTTTTTTTAATTCCAATTAAGGTCTCATAAATTGAAAAAGACCGTAATATTTCTGTTCTTCATCTTGACATGGATGATTTTCAGAAGCCAACATTTCTACTTCAATTCTCACACAATGTGTACACTGATAATCTTGTCAACATCCACCTCTACATTGGTGGAATGAGAGGTGTTCATCCTCAAAGATACATGCCTAAATCATTGATTCTCATTGGGTTGTCTGAAATGGGGTGTAGCTATATCTAGAGCTAGTACAAGAATTTCTATATAGTCTAAGGAAAACATATATCAGTGCTACTTAAAGAATCTATTATACATATCTTAATCTTCGAGGGGATTGAAGCAGTAATATGATTTTGTCAAAATTATTCCTAAATTCCCAAATTTATCTAACCCAGCTCATTGATGGTAGTAGATACGCCTTCCTTGAATAACTGAGGGGGGATTATGAGATGACCCTCATCTTCTTTTATTTTTGAGCATGTGGATACATTTACAAATGATGACTGAGGTCCAAGTACTTCTCCATCACTAGCAGGTTACGATATGGCATGTTGAACAGACATTATCATCACTTGTTTCTTGAGTTTTTGTAGACAGATACCAGAGTTGATTATATTTTATGCTATCACAGAGGATATGGATTGTTTGGACTGGTAGGACTAGTTCTATGACCTTGGCCAGATTTACGAGGAAACCATTGTCACATTCGAACATACAGAATGGATTCACAAGGGCGGTCCCCAAGCCATTAGGAGTTGTATCCTCTATATTTTCAACAACCATTGGTTTCTTTCCTCCTTTCTTGTAGAAATACGCTTCATCATATGTGGTTCTACAAGTCATATAGGGGAAATTATCACTATGCAGTATTATGACTTTCCCATTTATGGGGTACTTCAAACATGGATGCAATGTTGAAGGTACAACCAAGTGGCTATGGAGCTAGGGCCTTCGATGTTGAAAAAATTATGTGGTGTCTTGCTGAATGACCATAATCTCGTTATTTGACATGACATCCCCAAACTAGGATTCAATATTTATCTTATTTGTAAGTCATTTATCATGCTTATCATACACTTGAATTGTTATATTTTTGGGAGATTGGCCCCCTTCTCTATATCACAAATTTCATAGGGTTCAAACTGGGATATGATTGATCCTACAACCATTGTTAATCAGATCCCTTTAGATGTTGACATTATTAAATATTCCCAATTCATATATGGTTCCGATTTACCCTTAGATGGCCTCTTCAAGGTCTTGAGCTGTGTATGAGAGGAAACATGACATTCTAAGGGAGTGGTTCCACTCAATAGTCCTCAAATACAGTGGATTCTATCTCAAATTCTAATGGGATCTTGAGTGATTCAAAAAGATCATCCCGAAGTACTTTTGAATGAAAGAGTGCATTAGGGGTTGAGAGATTTGCTGGGACAAAAGAAAGGTGTTTCAGGCCATCTTTCTTTTGAGCCAGAGTTCAATGATTCCTTATATGGGGATACTTATAGGTATGAATTATAGGAGCTTAGGCATCTAAGTTAGATAAGAATGTTGGTTGTGTATAAGTCGATGTAATTTCTCCTACTAGCGATGAAGGTCGCACTGGCCTTCCCTATTGCCTCAGTTGATCAGATTTACCCCACTAGACGTTTGTGCAAGACAATTGGGTGTAGGATACCTCCAGATGGTTTTGCGAAACCTCCTTAAGTCTTTTGAGCCTACTGGAGTAATTTCCAATGAGTCTCATCTATATACATGTTCTATATTGGAATATGGATGAAATATTGTGTTTTAAAACATCCTCATTGTACCCTTTATCTTCGTCTTTGAAACATGAAAACTCATATTCCCTAGTTATATGCATGGAATTCATATTTCTTGGCTTATTCATCATCGTAGAAGGTTAATTCCTAGTGTATCACATTTATCAAACCAGAGATGAGTTCTTCAACTGTTGGGGATTCTATTTGGTTGGGTGTTTCCTGTCATGTGGATGTTTCATGGAAGAAGTTGGTAAGAGTAAGGGAATGCTTTGGAGTAGGGTATGATTCCTTCTTTTCTATTTCTTATTACTTCTGGTGGTCACTCACACTTTTGTGGGGCTTATATGATGATTCTTTCATCGGTTTTGGTTCTATTCCAGGTATAAGCTCATATGCTCTCATAGTGGCTTGATATAGATAAATTTTTTTCCAAGTCATCCATTTTTTGATTTTTTGTGCACGCCTGGATAGAACATTATTCCAACCATATTCTTCTTTTGAAAGGACTATGATTATGCATGCCAACAACATTGGTGAGTTATCTAATGCCACATATACAGAATTTTCATTGAACGAAGGACGTATTTGAAGACAAAATATCTCTATATGTTATGAATGAGAAATCAATGGAAGGGGTAGTATTCTATATGGTCAGTGTGGATAACCTCATCTAGATTCTTGTGATATGGAATCCTGAGATGGTTTTTGTCCATGTATGTTAATAAATTAATAGGAACTTGTTCATTTTTAAGGGGTACACTTTTTTCATTCATTCCCCAAATCATGGGTGACCTATATTTCTATACCATTCTAGAAGAGGGGAATTCTTCTTTAGTCACCTCTAGACATGAGTTGTTGAGGAGTTCCTAGCCTACCTATGTTCCTAGATGAGAACTTCTACTACCATAAGGGTTACATCTGTTACTTCTTCTTTTCCTATATTTTTTCGTTGTGTTGAGGGAATGAGTCTATATTGGGATTGGATTCGCATGATAGATTCTTAAAAAAAACTGGGCCATTTTTTTTACCCATGGAATCCACCAAGGTACTTCATGATAATGAATGGTTTTTGAAACTCATACTTGTGAATTTCAGCAATGAGTTTTAGTAGCGAATCCTAAAAGAGAGGGAAACTGAGAAACTAGGTTAAGACGTTCCATCATGCTATGAAATCTGACACCCTCTCATTCAAATGTTCATTGCAATTAATAATGTTTAAGTTTATCAGTTCATTTATGTTGAACTATATTGATAAAGGAACTACAAAAGGTATACATATCCTACGATGGATCCCACTATTAGACTATTGATGTTTGGTGAAGGAGGAGTATCATCCACCTATTCAGGATATAGATTCATCTCAGGCTACATAGGTGAAAATCTCCCATCTATGTCTTCCATTAGACTTTCTAGAGACTCTATTACATTTAGAAACACTATAGGGGATTTATGTCTATATCATCTCTCATCCATAGGGATGATGTCAGTTTCGATGAGGTGGCCCTTCTATCATCCCCCACTGTTGTTTATTTATCCTTCGACTAAATGATTACCTAAGAGATGGATAGGTTTCTTCCACAATGGAGGGAATTCGTGATAATTTTTAAATTATTTATAAATATAGAGTATATATATATTTATTTAACCAATAAGGTTCTTAGTGACCACTCTTTCTAGTGAATAAACTTTGGGAGATAGAATATTCATCTCTGTGTTAAGATGATTCCCATCGGGAGTATTTCACCCAAGTAGCTCCACATTTTGTTTTCTAAGTTCTTGTATCTCATCCTAATATTGTTATAACTATTCCTCCATGTATAGAAAATGATATTTAGTTACCTAATTCCATTTCTTGGATGTGTTCCATCATAGAGTTAGAAAATCTATATTCAGAGGTGATGAATTCAAGATGTTTCATAGTTCTTGGTGTGTACAACTATATTTGGTGTAACCAAATTTCTATCCTCTTTGGGTAAATATTATATGATGTGGCCCTCTTCATTTCTACACTAATATTCATAATCCTCCATATTTATGATGATGGTATTCACAGAGGAAAATCAGGTTATTGTGGTTTTCCATTACTTTTAAAGAAACAATTTGATTCAATACATTCTTCACCACTATCATTATTCGATTCTATAGACATGTTATGTCGTTATGTATTGAGACCCTGACAGGTTAGGATCACCTTTTTCATACGCAAATATCATCTTGGTCTATGAATAGTAACCATGAAGAAGTTTCCGATATTGATTTTTGAGTAGTCCCTGGCCAGCATATGATTATATTATGGTGGGGGAGCTGGTGGACTGCCAACAATTGATTGTTTACCCCCATCCTATAGATGACTGATTCCTTATATGGTGGTGATGAGGATGAAAATACCCCCAACATAATGTGGGTGGGGCTTATTTGACGTTGTCATTGGCATTGATTGGTCCTATTCATGAGTGTGTAATGGCTCTAGTCGGTGATTTGATGACTCTTAGGATGAACATGAAGATATAAATTCCACCAACCTAGTATGTTTGGGGTTATTATAAACCAATATTATTGTATCCAAGTCCTTATTAGGTTATGATGAAAATGATTATGATAATTGAGGTACAAATTCCCCCATCCCTATGGGATGGGGTTTGCTCGCAACTACTGAGGATTGTTACAAAATCCTCTCAAGAAATGAAGATCTAAGAGGTAGAGGTGGTGGTAGATATTACCCTATACCTAGAGGTAAGGCTCAATCTTGTATAGATCCTATGGTGGATTCCACTATGACCTATTTGATGTGGTAAAGTTTTTCTTGCGTTCAATCTATGTGGGATGGTAGACCATGATGAAAACCATTTGTTATGGGATGTTTTTTAGATGATTTCAACTTTTTTATCTATGATTGAAATGTATTATTTTTTATTCAGTGGGGGGTTTTTTATGTGCTTTTTTCTATATCATACCCATGTTCATGATGAATAGGAATCATTGATGTAGGGGAATTCAATTATTGTGATACCCAAAAAAAATAAATTAAGAACCTTGTATTCGATAGCAAGCATGACATGCGACACCAGGAAAATAAGATAATATATTAACTGGATACATTATAATATATTTACTATTTAAAATATATTATATATATTTGAATAAATTTAAAACATTGTTAGTTCGTGTTACAGACATATGGGACATTCCTCAAATCCATTAGTATCAAATAGTGGAGACCTTCCTTGAAATATTACATTATACGCAAGGTCGAGTTTCACCAAACAACAATGTATTATTAAAATATAATTATTTAATATAATATCATAAAACCTGTATTTTATATTATAATTTCTGAATACTATCATATATATTATGAAAATATATGATTTATAAAAATATATGATTAATTCAATGGTTAAAAATTTATGTAGGGACCAATTGAATATAAACGAAATGTTTTAATATAAAACTATTTTTATTCTCACAATGTTGTTTTATCATAACATATAAAATTAATTAAAATTAGTTTATTATTATAATGGAAGATATATATATTATATTCAAAAAAATAATTTTGAAATTCATCCATTAGGATTGATTTAAATAGGGTATGAACAAACCCTATATTATACATAAAAAGATAAATTTTTATCAAGGTGATTTTAATGCCTTTTAACAAAGAACCCATTTTAGATCTCAATTTTGACACATTAATTGATTTAATATCTCAAAATAAACATATTATTTTATTTCAAAAGATAATAATTAGGTCAGGGTGAATTTTTTATATTATTATGAGAGATTTTATTTTTAACTCACTGTTACAAATACTGAATTTTAGGTCAAAATTTATATGTAATCTAATGTATTTATATGGATAAATTATACTTTCAATTGGTTTTAGTGTTTAATTAGATAATATAATTATCAAATAATGCAATTTATTTCATTGTGAAAAATTTCACATTGAAATTGATTAAAAAACATAGAGAAGATTATGACATTTTTATTATAAAAACCCGCATTGTCGTCATTTTTACGGGAATAATATTAATTTAATTCCTACCAATTTAGTGATTGGTGTTTCTAAAAATGGATTCCATTTGGAGAATCATAATAATTTACAATTTCTAATATTACCAAATTTGTATTTTTATCAATATAATATGTGAAAGTAATTAAAATTTTTTATAATTATTAATGTTAAATCAAGTTTAATAATGGACTAAACATTGAACTTATGGGGGCCAAATGAACAACACAATTTTCCAACACCCATTTTATATCAATATTTCGTCTATTAACCTTCCATTATTGAGTTATTGTTTTGTTTTATATGAATTTTTTAGGTATGATAATATGTACAAATAACTTCTTTTAAAAAATTCTATATGAGTCATTTTCCTTCCCTATAAAAGGCCACCACCTCTACCCCTTACTCAAACCTCTCAAACTACATAGATTCGGCCAATACATGAAACAATAATATACCAAAATAAATAACCTCTACATAGAATCCTCCCTTTGGTATTAAATCAATCAATGGATTATTTTTTTCAAACCAAAAGTATTTACCCGATTAAGATGTAACATCTTCTATAATGTTTTTTTGTTTCATTTCCATTATCCACCAACTCAAATATTTTTTAAAATATTCTTGAAAAAAATAGTATACTCCTTATACAGGTATTTTTTTTATTATATGTGTTTGAAGTACACTTACCCACACCACCATCTAAAGGGAAAAACATATTGTTTCAGTGTACGACGAACTACTGCCTCACGAAATGATGATTGTTTAATTCTACATTACTGCCTATCATGGTGTCCAGTATGATGGAATCTCTATTTTAAAATGTTATATATGATATTTATTATTTCTTAATAATAAATTAATCCTTTTATTAATAATACATTTAATACTTTCCATTTCTGTTTATAAGATTATATCCTTTGTTGAAGTGTGGACTACCTCTCCCTCAAAGCGATGGGATTCATTCAAATGATACATGGAATGTATAAATAAATGGTAATAATTAAACAAAAGTGACATAAAAAATCAAAAATAAAGTCAATAAATAATTATCTTTCTATGATTATAATATATATATATATATATACCACTTTTATTATTACCCTTCCTCACACTTTAAACGATAAAAACATCGTTCGTGGACTTTTGGACTACCGAATCCTCAGCATGATGTGATTCCTTTTACAACATAAAATTATATATATTTATATAAGATTAAATAATATGGTATTTATTATATAATTATTTTTATGGAATTATTTTAGTTACTTAACTCATTTCCCCAATGATCATTTAAAAATTGGAATGTTACTCATGCGTACGTAATACATACCGTCTCCATGATCATAACGTTGGATCAAAATTATATCAATATTTAATTATTGATTTTAATAGTATAATTTATGTAAAAATATGATAATTATGTCATGGTTACTATTATGGAGATTTTATATAATTACCTCTTTGACCATATTTGAGAAACAGTAGTTGTTTTGATACATAAACTAAATTTGGTGGAAAACGACTGATGAAACCTTAATTGTTTAATTAGTTTTACACAACATCATAAAATTTGAAATAAATGTAATTATATACACGAATATTGTTTCAATTAAATTAGAAAATTCACATTGATTTATTTATATAGGAATTTAGTGGGTGTTCATCCCAAAGTAATCTCAAGGCAAGGGATTTTTATCTCAATTTTTACATATGTGATATAAATGTCATGTTCACTACTTAAATATTTTTTGTACTGTATATAAAGGCCATTTTTATATAATATATCATGAATTCTTTTTTTCGTGATGGTAGCTAATAATTTCATTTAACATTATTCTTTCATCAGTTTGTTGTTTTAAAAATGTTACAAAGTGGTATTGGACAATTGGGGATGTTTAATGATAATTTTTTCAAGACTAATCCTAATGATATTTAAATGTAATTTCAATTTGAGAAAATGTAATAACTAATTTTCAATAATTATTTCTTATCCTCTAGTTATACATGATATAATCATGTACCGGTACCATTTTCTATTCTTTGGTACATAATATAATTAATAAAGTGTTTTTAAGAATGCCCGACATTACCCTCTCTTTGGTCAGAAATATATTCAAAAACATTTTTTCAAAAAAGGGTTTCTATGAATATTATGCACGTCCCATATATTCTTTAAAAGTCATTTTTACCCTATTTTTAATTTACCAATATCTTTGAAGTAATATTTTTTTCTCTTTATTATTAAGTAATTTTATACCCATTTACTATACTAGAAGATTATTCTTTTTACCTCATATGAAATGTACAAATTTACCCTCTGTCATTTCATTAAAGCCTTCTCCTCATGTTTAAAAGGTTTATTTTCAAAATGTCTTCAAAAGTGATTTTCAATGAAAACAATTTTCAAAATATTTTTGAAAACCAATTTTATTTCACTCAACAATATTAATAAAATTTATTATTTTATTTAATTGATGAAAAAACCATTATTTTACTCGACATGGGGTTTTTTATATTGATACCATCTTTAATATTCATAAGGATGCTTTATGATTTATTTTTCCATGTATATTATTCACATATACTTCCTTGATTTATTTTTCCCCTTGAAATATTCAATTTTCTATGATCATTTAAAATTGAATTTACACTTATTATCTATCTCATTTTTCTTGTATAATACTATTGCCTAAATAGTATACCATTTTACATATTGTGTATACTTTGAAAATTACATGATTACTTGGGTAAATATTGATAAATCCAATTATCATACTCAATAAAGATATTTGATAAGACATGTTTTAAATTAATTATTCGATATATGAGGAATGTCTTGGACTGGTATGACATGGGTGGGGACCACTATAACCCCTTGATGCATTGGTAGTCTGAGGGGATGAGTCATTTTTCTACCATCGTTAGATGGAGAGTTACCATACATTTTTTAAACCGTCGTGTGAAAGGTCTTGATGGTAATTGTAACATGTTATAGGAAACATGATATCTAATAATTAATAATTTCCTTCATTTATATTATTATATTATTAATCCATGAGATATTTCATTGACATATATATGGATTCATTTCATTTTAAAGATTCTGTTATAATTCATCCTTGAGATTTTACATTGACATATCTATGGATACTTTTCATTTTAAATTCTTTGAATAAATGGCATGTGATTTAGTTTTCCCACATGACATATTGATATTTCCGTATATAGTAATATTAATGGCATGTATTTCCATTTCATCCTTTCCATAATTCTTATGTACATCCATTTAGTTTAATGATTACATGGAATGTGTGTTCTATTATTTACCATATCATATTGACTATTCTCATTGATTCATTTTTACTTTCTCTATGTTTTTACATACTTTCAATTTTATCTCACCTTTATTATGTTTATTTTCCCAGCAATCTAAGAAGTATACTATTAAATATACTCCAAAATTAAATATAACTATTATAGTTATCATAGAATATTTTTATTTAAAAATAAGAAAAAGTATTGTAATTAGTGTATTCATTTGTATCTAAATAATATTTAATGTATTTGGTTTAGAAAGACTACTAAACTTATTAGACTTTCTGTTCTTGATTCCATGTAATCATACCAAAGTAATTTATATCAGACACCAGATCTGGAATATCTGTGGAGGGGTTACTATAGTTGGGATCAAATGATGTTTAGTAGCATCCTTGGAAACTAGATTTAGGAAATAATAGATTATAAAACATAACCCTACGATAGAATTATAGGATAAATATAGATTAAAACCCTTGAATTTTGGTGATGTATAGAATATATTCATCTTTCTATCAATACATTTCTCTATGGATACTAAAAGTGGGCATGATTATATCATAGATGTACCTAGGAGTAACAAAACTGGGATGTCACCCTTCTTTCGTAGAAAACCCGTGATGGTTTCCTTCAACTAGGGTTTCCATTTCCTGGTTCTTCATCCCGATGCAAGATCCATTGCATAGGGTATTTCTGATTTGATGTCTTCTAGACTCTCACATGTTTCTTCCTCATTCTTCTTTGGTCTCCATCCCATCCCCATCAGTGTCCTTCTTTGGTTTTCCCCTTCGTTGTCCATTTATTGTGTTTTTCTATTTTTCTCAATGGTTTGTGGGTATTTCACCTTCATTCTCTCAGATATTCTGAGATCTGTGTCCTCCAATGGGATCTGGTGGTTGTGGGAGGGGGTTTATTTTATGATCGTGCAAGATGTGCGGTGGATTGGAATTTTATTGTTTCTTCAATGGGATTCTTCTTCTCTGGTTATTCCTAGTTAATGCAACTCATAACGGACCGACCCTCATTTGAGGGTCGTAGTAGTGATCTGTTTCAGGTAGTGGTCAATTGTTATGAGTATTTCGTCAAGAAACTCCATCGGGATGATTAATATGGTTTCCTCGTGGCAGATTGGATCCTTCTTGAGGTGGTGACTATGGATGATTTTTCTATTTCTGGATGCACTGGGGGTCTACTGGGAGCCTCTGCAGTTGTCCTGATGACTGATTCAGGTTATTCCTCTTGGAATTAGTTGATGGTCACTGAAGTGGAATTTTGATTCCTCATGCGATGTATGGTTTTTTTGTGAATTATTTTCATATTCATGTTGCTCTATTTAGTCTTGGTTGATGAATTTTAGATTTCTATATGGGTTTTGAATTATGTTTCACCACATTGGGTTATAATTTTTATTGTACTGTTGGATGCGCGACGTCAAACGAGGGATGGGTTTGTTGACACCCATCATCTTTCCATTTGTCCTATTGGATAGATGGGTTCCTTGTTTTGTTTGTGTATAGTTTTGTTGGTCTTGGGTGGTGTTGCATCTGGTTGAATTAATTTTATTTCTTGACTAGAATTTTCGGTGGGCGGCTCCAAAGAGAGATGGATGTTCTATTATCTATATTCCAGTTCTCCCTCCTCATTTTTATGTGTGTGGGATTAATGCTCAGCCATGTTATGCCACCAACATAGTAAAACCTCTTGGTGGGTGTGGGGGAAACACTTCTATTTGACCAATCACACATAACCATTTTATTTCAGGGTTGATGAAACATTTTCCCACATTTTTTGTCATTTTCTCTTCGTTGATAACTTGTTCCACACTTTGGATTTGTTTTATCAGCATCTTCCCTGATAATTTTAATGGGTAACCACTCACCCCGTTTGTCAAAATTTTATTTAAGGCTTGATTTTCAATTAAGGGGGATCAAACCAGCATATTTTTTTTAAAACAACACTGACAATGTATTTCATGCCTAACTAGTGGTAACCTTGTACAATAAAATGAGCCTTACTACAGATCATATTTGAATCTCTAGGGGGATATGCTTAGGATAATCCATGATTCCTTTATAAAAAATAATATATAATTTTAAAGGATAATGAAAATAAATATATTAGGTTAAACCTATGGAGTTTTGGTTTGAAGATAATGTGTCATGGTTTAGATATCCTATAAATGATATTTTGGATAATTCTTAGACCAATGATGGACCAACGATGAAATAAAATGGGTGAAGTATTGAGGTTGTATTGAAAACCTTCGCTAAAAGGATATTTAGTGATTAAACTAATATAAATAATGTACATTATATATAATTTGAATATTATATTAATAAGAGTTTAGAAATGTAAAAACTATATTTCAGGTGACAAACAATCAAATTTGACAATTCCATGGGTCTTAAACACATGACCAAAGGACGATAAGGGTTTCATGCCAACCACTAACCTATGCAATGTCCTAGTTAATTGTTTTTAAATACAAAATATAATGAATAAATATTAATGATGAACCATTTTTTACACTATTGAGTATTATAAATTAATCTATTAACCATATTTATTTAGAGAGATATTTAATGATAAATAGTAAAACTTGTCACTCTTTCATAGGCCTTACGATTCTTTAAATGATTCTTTTAGTGCTTTAGGAATGAAAATCATTATTTTTAATTTTATTGCGAATAATGGGATGAATTTTAATTTTATCACAACACAACATAATGTTAGGATTGTTCATATGATATTGAAACCTATTATGTAAGAATATTTCTTTATATTTTTCTTTATAATTACCGAACATTAAGAAAATGACTTAGAATTAAATTGTTTACCTAATACATAAATTTATGTTTAACCAATGGCCTTCTAAATAATAAATTATTTATGAATATGAGGCCAACAAAATTCTATTAATCATTATTTTTTTAATTGATGATCTCATTCAATCCCTATAAATATTTACATTTAACTCTAAGCACGTATATCCACATGACACAAATGTTATCAAACACAGAGACTGTAACTCCCGAGACTTTTATGAGAAATATTTTGGTTTTATGTTATATAAATCATCACATGAATCTTTCACTACACACAACACTTGTTTGGATTTCTTTAAAAGAAATCGCGACCTTCCTCGATAGATTGTGCCGTACACATTTCCGAGTTTCACTGAAAAACGATATGCTATTAAAATATTATTAAAACTAGCCGTTATGAATAGTAATAACCGCATATTAAAATTTTGTAATATTTATATTTTAAAATGGACTTCATTTTTGGATTTGGAATATTGAAATTAGCTTAGGGTGAAATTTTGGTACTTTTCAGATAACTTTCATATTCTGATGAATAGTGAAAATTACTAAATTTAAATTAAAAACAACTTTTTTAATCGAAATAATTAATAGAGATAAAATATTAATTTGAGTGGTTTTAAAGTATATTTAGAATATATTTTTACCATTTAATATAATTTTTTTCATTGAATGTAATTTCACATTTAAACCAAACATAAAGAGGTGTCAATCTTTTGATTGTTATTATCTCTTAAAAACATGCTATTTTTTTGACGACGGGAATAAATTTTTAAATAAATTAATGCAACTGATGTGTTTTGAATTTGGTAAAATAGACATCATTTTTTAATTCATAATATCAAATATAGCTTAGGCCTAATTTTTGGTATTTTTCTGGAAACATTCATTTTTTTATGAATACTGAAACCACTAAGTAGTAGTTAAAAAAACTGAATTTTTCATAAAACATAATTTTACCGCTTCTATGAGTGGAATTTCAAAACTCCGAGAGACACGGTTGATGTCAGTAAGTAAAATGTGGTTCAATGAGATGAAAATAATTTTGGGTGAATAGTAACTTTTTACTTTTTTTACCACTGTTAAAAGTAAATAGGGTAATTAAGGGTACAAATGATATTATTATTACCCGAACACGTGTCCTAATTCTATTAGATAAGTTTAATTAGACCAAAAACTACCTTATGAATAAAATATGGCCATTTAGGCCCACATGGATAAGACTAGGACATTTATTATTAATTTATTTAAAGATTGGTTAAAATAGTTAAAATCAAAGTTTAATAAGTAATAATTTTAAATATAGGGTTATACATATAATAATTTCGACTATAAATATTCATTATAAATCCAATAATATTTCCTACATAATTGTATTTTATTTGTAATTTTTAGAGATTAAATATTTTAATATATTTATGTCACAAAGATGATGCAGTAATTATCTTATTAATGAAATATTGACATAACTGATGTTATAAATACCCAAATAAATGTAATTTGAGATATTTTATGAATTCCACTAATTTAATAGGTTAATATGACATGTTATTATTTATTTAATTATCATTGTTAGAACTAATCATTCTGTTATGATTTTTACAAAAATCATTTACTAAATACTGCCAAAATTGACATAAAATAGTTTTTAAAACAAATATTATATTATTAATTTTTATTCTATTTTTAAAAATCAAATGTTGGAAAAAATGACTTATATAAGGTTATATATATTAATAATAAACAACTTTGGGTCCATTTGGCTTGTTATAGTAAGTTAATTAACCTTATAGTGTAAGAACACAAAAAGACACGGTAAAAGTAAAATTATCTAAATTAATGTTAAATCTAAATGATAAGGTAAAAATAGTAAACTAAACTTGTCCAAATTATATGGTATGAGATTATTTCGACCCATCCCCACCTTAGATTATAAATAAATAAATTTGGAGCTATTTAAAACCGATGTTGGCTTTATAATAAAATAATAGTTTTAGTTATTCCAATGGTGCCCCTCTCCTCCCTCATAAAAGGGCACCACCTCCCCTTCTTACTCACATCACCTTGATCCTTCAAAATTTGCCAAACCCTTACACGTTATCCTCTCCACTTCCATAGAGACATCCTAGAGGTCTTGGTCTTCCTTAAAGACCAATTTTAGTGCTCTAAAAGGAGGTCTCAAAGAAGCGCTTCAAAGAAGAGGTAATGTCCATTACCGATTCTTTCAACATTATTTCTTCTTCCACTTCTTCTTCTTTAGTTGTTTAATTATGAATTAATAACATCAGTATCAATAATATGATGATATGTTATTATAAGTATGAAACAACCCTATTTCACCATATATCCATCCTACGGAAAACGGAATCACTGTGCGTGCGTACGTACGTAATACCGTCTCCACACCGTGATGTAATCTATTTTCCACCACCACCTTACATGGATGGGTATAATGGTGTAAAGAATTAATATATATTATTATTGTAAAGTGATATTTATTCTTAAATAGTATACATACACTCCAATACAATTTCCACTATCATGGGAACGATATCATCGCTCGTGCGTACGTACGGAATACCGTCTCCATGATGTGATGCGACTCGTTCTACATGATTTTCATTGCATAATGATTAAATAAATGAATTGAGTGAATAAATATGATATATATTACACTAATAACATTATGGAAATGAGGTATCTATAACCTAAAAAGAATAATAGGAATTTATTTGGAAAAACACGCATAAGAACAAAAAATAATAAACACCCGAATAGCAAGTATCAATGAAGTATTACTAATAATAAGCTACGAATATGACCATATATGATATCATAAAAATGCTTATGATTCTGGAAGAAGTCAATGAAATTATTGAAAACATTACACAGGAGGTTCGGACACTTACGAAGCAAATCAGACCTAAGGTGAGGGAAAATATCACAATCTCATTTTTATCTGAGATTGTTTATACTTTGGTATTTACTAGGGTGTATATTATCATCCACATCCATGTTTCCTAAATATTTAATATTATTTACATCCACCTACAATTTTTTAAATCCAATTTTACCCTTCATTGAGTTTTTAGTAAAAGATATGAAAGGAATCTTTTGTCATTTTTCATACGAGGTACTTTTTGACTTTTCTGACAAAAGTATGAAGAATGTTTTTTTAACTTATACGGAATGAATGGATTTTTAAAACATTATTTCCAAGAATCTTACTTTACAAGTTTTCATGTTTATTTTAAATCAACATCTTTTAGTTTAGAATTGTATGACATGTTAAGAAACGAAATGTGTTATTTAAGTAGAAATGATATTTTCCTCAAGAATAGAATTCAAGTGTTTTATCAAAATTATTTTCCATCCAAGATAATAAAGGGTTATGTTTCTATAAATATTATTTCACTGATTTGATTTTGTTGTGATGGAATTATTTTTATGAATTCTTTTATCTTATATGAATTTTTTTATGATGTCACGATGTTTAATATTCCCATTTTTATTACATGGGTTATGCTATGATGTATGGTTTTTGATTTTGTGGCACACATAAGAATGGTATCATTATGATATGGGTGGGACCTATATCTCCCTCCAATGAATTGGGTAAGGATTTTATATCTCATGAGATAGACATGGCTGGAACGGCAGGTTAAACCGGTTCAGTGAAACAGGACTGAAACGAGAAGTGAACTCGGTTCAGAAATGGACATCGTCCACTAAGATAGTATTGGCGATGAGTCTTGAATTATAAGAAATGATTTTCTAGGATTATGTGTGTATGCCACAAAGATTCATGTTTTATGTTATGATTATTGTGATAAAATTTCACAACCATGATTTATCCCATGTTATGAAATTATGATCTCTTTTGTAGGGTAAGATTTCCAAAATGTTGTGTTCTTATGAATATGAAATGATTGATATTTCTATTTTTTACCCTTACTGGGCATTTGATCTCACCCTTTTGTATGTTCTCGTTCCCCCAGGCGAGTATGAAGTTTATTAAGAAGGATATGCCAAAAGGGACTATATATATGATGAAATAAATGGGAGACAATGTAGACGCTTTATGAACCAGTTGTTTATGTTTCCCAGTGTCTAATGACACTATACCTATACGGTCCTTTCATGGTTTAGTAATATGTTGTAATAAGTGTGCTTAAATTTTGAATTATTAACAATGTATGTAATTTATGGGCCGTTATAGTTGGTATAAAAAAGGTATAGTCAACCTTTGAAAACTAGGATGTGAAAGCTGTAGTAAGAACCCTAAGGATAAGTCTAAGCATAGAACACGGTCTTAGGGTTTTAAAAATGGCCATGAACAACCTCTGATAAGACCTTAAGTGTGAAATTTTATTCTTAATTATGTGGTTTTCCTATTATAATTAGTGTTTCTCACACTATTCTTCTTGGTTTTTGTCAATGGATGAAACCCGAAGGAACCGTGTTAATGCGGAATGTGACGGGCAATACAATGATTGTCCCCCTGAGCAACCAAACATTATGGGAAATGGAATGAAAAATCTTTTATCCATGCTCACACAACTTTCTCAAGCTATGAATCATCCAGGACATCCAAACGAGCAAAGGAAGGAGCAACATTCTGTTGAATCCTTCATGAGAGAGTGTCCACTGGGTCTACTGATCCATTAGTTACTGGACAATGGATCAGTACTACTGAAATGATATTTACAGTTCTTCATTTTTCTGAACATGATAATTTCATCTTAGTAGTGTATCATTTGGAAGGTGTTGCTGATCAATGTTGGAATCTAATCAAGAATACGAGGCCAAGAGATGAAATTGAGTCCATGGAAAGGGATGAGTTCACGAACTTATTTTTCAATAAGTACTTCCCTCGAATTCTCCGAACAAATATGGAGAAGGAGTTTCTTGAACTAAAGAAAAAGGATGATGAATATGTTGGTACCTATGAAGAAAATTTTACAAGACTTGCAAGGTATGCTTCTGGGATTATTATCCAACTTGAGAGTAAGATCGATCAATTATTTAGTGGCTTAAACCCAATTCTTCGTAGGGAATTATCCATAAGGGACTTCAATAGCTACGAGGAAATCATTCAATGTGCTCTAAAAGTTGAGATGGAGATTGGTGTTACCCATCAGTCATATGGGATTGATATGAAGAGGAAAATGGAATTCAATGGAAAATCTAAAGAGCACACTGAAAAGAAGATGAGATTTCCCTTATGCTCAAAGTGTGGAAAGAAACATGGAGGGAGTTGTCTTAAACGGACAAGTAAATGTTTCAAATGTGGAAAGGTAGGTCATCGGGCATTTTAATGCCGTAATGATGGGAATAATATGTCTAATGATGCAATCAAAGGAAGGGATACACATAATGAACCAACTACACATCAATGTTTCTAGTGCATGGAGATGGGGAATTATGCCAATTAATGCCCAAATCCAAGGGTTGATGATGATGGTCGACGTCAACAAACTCTTAAGGCTAAAGACAAATGAATGTCACATGCAATTTCTATCAGCAATGTGGAGTAAGATAATGAAGTGGTGAAAGGTACACTTACCATCCACTCTAAAGTAGAAAATGTTTTATTTGATTCTGGATCCACCCACTATTTTATTTCTGAAGAATTTTCTAATGGTATCACTGTATTACCTCAACAATTAGATATTGAGTTAGCTGTTACAACCCCTAATGGCACAATAGTCGCATCAAAAGTTTATAATTCTTCTCCGATTGAAGTTTGTGGGAATGTTATTCCTACAAATCTTGTGATCCTTCCTATAGTGAAATTTGATGTGATTCTTGGCATGTATTGGATTTCTTTATTTGGATCTCATATCAATTGCCAATGAAGGGAAGTCACATTTCATATTCCAGATCAATCTATGATCGTCTATCGATGCAAGGATGAACATAACCTTCCAGTGGAAATTTCTTCCATCTTATGGGTCTTGATTACACTAAATGAAGGTTATTTATCTCAAATGGTTGGTGAGAAACTCACGATTAATAATATTCCCATTGTAAGGGAGTTTGATGATGTCTTTCGGGAGGAATTACTGGGTCTTCCACCATATCGTGAAGTTGAGTTTTCAATAGAACTCATACCGGGTGCTTTACCTATTTCACAGACACCTTATAGAATGGCCCCAATTGAGTTGCAGGAATTGAAGAAGAAACTCCAAGAGAATCTTGATAAGGGGTTCATACGCCCTGGTACGTCACCAGGGGGAGAACCTGTTCTATTTGTTAAGAAGAAAGATGGATCAACGAGACTCTGCATTGATTATCGAGAACTTAACAAGATCACTATGAAGAACAAATTTCCTCTCCCATTCATTGGTGGCTTATTTGACCAACTACATGGAGCTCAATACATTTCCAAGAATGATCTCCATTTAGGGAATCATCAATTAAGGGTTAAAAGGGAGGATATACCAAATACGGCTTTCTGTACAAGGTATGGAGACTATGAATTTATAGTGATGCCATTTGGTCTTACTAATGCCCCTGCTATCTTCATGGATCTGATGAATAGAGTCTTTAGAGACTATCATGATCAGTTTGTGGTAGTCTTTATAGATGATATTCTTGTATATTCAAAGAGCAAGGAAGAACATGATGATCACTTGAGATTTATATTGAATACCCTGAGAAAGGAGAAGCTTTAGCCAAAATTTACCAAGTGCGAATTTTGGCTTCAAAAAGTTTCATTTTTGGGTCACATAATCTCAAAAGAGGGGATATCTATGGATCCAGCAAAAATAGAGGTTATTGAATGATGGTCGAGACAAACAAGAGTAACTGAGATCCGAATTTTTCTTGGTTTCGCTGGATATTATCGACGTTTTGTGAATGATTTTTCATGATTATCTAATCCACTCACTAGGTTGACTCGGAAAGGAGTTATGTTTGTTTGGACGGAGTAATGTAATGAGAATTTCAAGGAGTTGAAAAGAAGGTTATCCAATGCACCTGTGCTCACACTGCCTTGTAGTGGAGAAAGGTTTGTGGTCTATAGTGATGCATCCAAGAAGGGATTGGGGTGTGTTTTCATGAAAAATGATATGGTGATAGATTATGCCTCACGACAGTTGAAAATCCATGTGAAGAATTACTCAACTCATGATTTTGAGTTAGCTTTGGTAATCATTGCATTAAAGATTTGGAGGCATTATATTTATGGAGAAAGGTGTGACATTTATACTGATCATTAAAGATTAAAGTATATTTTCACACAAAAGGAGCTGAATATGCACCAAAGAAGATGGTTGGAGATGATTAAGGATTACGACTACTCAATCCATTACCACCCTAGGAAAGAAAAAAAGGTGGAAGAAGCATTATGTCGACAATACCATGCTAGTTTATCCATGATGAGGATCACAAAAGATCCAATATTTATGGATTTAAAAAGGATGGATCTTGGAATTATAATGGATGGGGAAAATTATTATCTTTCTCAAATGAATGTTCAACCATCTATACATGAGAAGATTGATGATGCCCTAAACAAGACCATGGGAAGGAGATTCTGGATTACATGGGTTATACATTTCCAAGAATGATCTCCATTTAGGGCATCATGAAAAGTTGTTCCGTTGGAGCAAGATTTTTCTTATGAAGAACAGCCGATAGAGATTCTGGATCGTAGCGAAAAAGTCCTACGAAACAAGACCACTAGATTGGTGAATGTTTTATGGAGGAACCAAAAATTAGAAGAAGCTACATGGGAGCTTGAGGATACGATGAGGGAGAGATATCCTCATCTGTTTGTTACAAAGTGACAAATTTCGAGGGCGAAATTCATTTTAAGGGGGGTAGAATGTAACACCCGAGACTTTTATGAAAAAAATTTTGTTTTTATTTTATATAAATCATAAAAGGAATATTTCACTACACACAACACTTTCTTGGCTTTATTTACACGCAATCACGACCTTCCTCGATAGCTTGCATCGTACGCAATACCGAGTTTCACTAAACAACGATATGCTATTAAAATATTATTAAAACTAGCCCTTATGAATAGTAATAAGCACCTTTTAAAATTTTGTAAATTTTATTTTTCAAAATGGACTTCATTTTTGGATTTGGAATATCCAAAATTAGCTTAGGGTGAAATTTTGGTACTTTTCGGATAACTTTCATATTCGGATGAATAGTCAAAATTACTAAATTTTAATTAAAAACAACTTTTTTAATCGAAATAATTAATAGTGATGAATTATTAATATGAGTGGTTTTAAAGTATATTAAGAATATATTTTTAATATTTAATACAATTTTGGTCATTGAATGTAATTTCACATTTAAACCAAACATAAACACGTGTCAATTTTTTGATAGTTATTATCTCTTAAAAACACTCTATTTGTTTTGACGACAAAAATTAATTTTTAAATAAATTAATGCAACTGATGTGTTTTGAATTTGGTAAAATAGACATCATTATTGAATTCATAATATCAAATATAGCTTAGGCCTAATTTTTGGTATTTTTCTGGAAACATTCATTTTTTTGATGAATAGTGAAACCACTAAGTGGTAGTTAAAAAACTGAATTTTTCATAAAACATAATTTTACCGCCTCTGTGATTGGAATTTCAAAAATCCAAGAGACACGGTTGATGTCAGTAAGTAAAATGTGGTTCCATGAGATGAAAATAATTTTTGGTGAATAGTAACTTTTTACTTTTTCCTTCCACAGTTAAAAGTAAATAGGGTAATTAAGGGTAAAAATGATATTATTATTATCCTAACACATGTCCTAATTCTATTGGATAAGTTTAATTCGTTCAAAAACAACCTTAGGAATAAAATATGACCATTTAGGCCCACTTTGATTAGATTAGGACATTTATTATTAATTTATTTAAAGTAGGGTTAAATTAGTTAAAATCATAGTTTAGTAAGTCAATAATTTTTCATATAGGGTTATACATTAGATAAATTCGACTATAAATATTAATTAGAAATCTAGATAGAGTTCCTACATAATGGTATTTTATTTGTAATTTTTAGATATTAAATAATGTAATTTATATATGACACAAAGATGATGCAGTAATTATCATATTAATGAAATATTGACATAATTGATGTTATAAATAACCAAATAAATATGATTTGAGACTTTTTATGAATTACATTAATTTTATAGGTTAATATTACATGTTAGTATTTATTTAATTAACTCTTTTTGAACTAATCATTCAGTTATAATTTTCTCAAAAATCAATTACTAAATAGTGTCAAAATTGACATAAAATAGTTTTTAAAACAAATATTATATTATTAATTGTTATTTTATTCCTAAAAATCCAAGGTTCGAAAAATGACTTAGATAAGGTTATATATATTAATAATAAACAACTTGGGTTTCGTTTGGCTTATTATAGGAACTTAATTAACTTTATAGTGTAAGAACACAAAAATACACGGTAAAAGTAAAATTATCTATATTAAAGTTAAATCTAAATGATAAGAGTAAAATAGTAAACTAAACTTTTCCAAATTCTATTTAATGAGAGGATGGAGACCCATACCCACCATATCTTAGAAATAAATCTATTTGTATCTATTTAAAACTGAATTTTGCTTTATAATAAAATAATATTTTTTGTTATTCCAAAGGTGCCCCTCTCCTCCCTTATAAAAGGGAACCTCCTCCCCCTCTTCCTCACACCACATTGAGACTTCAATCATGGACAACCCCTGCCCCATTATCCTCTACATTTTCCTAGAGACATCCTAGAGGTCATGGTCTTATTCAAAGACCAATTTTATTGACCTAAAAGGAGGTCTCAAAGAAGCACTTCAAAGAAGAGGTAATGTCTGTTACCGATTCTTTCAACTTTATTTCTTCTTCCACTTCTTCTTAATTAGTTTTTTCATTATGAATTAATAACATCAGTATCACTCATATACAGATATGTTATTATAATTTTGAAACAACCCTATTTCACCATATATCCATCCTATGGAAAACGAAATCACAGCGTGTGCGTACGTACGGAATACCGTCTCCACGCCATGGTGTAATCTATTTTCCACCACCACCTTACTTGGATGGGTATAATGGTGTAAAGAATGAATATATATGATTATTTTAAAGTGATATTGATTCTTAAATAGTATACATACACTCCAATACAATTCCATGATCATGGGAACGATATCATCGCTCGTGCGTACGTACGGAATACCGTCTCCACGATGTGATACGACTCGTTCAACAAGATTTTCATTGCATAATTATAACATAAATGAATTGAGTGAATAAATATGATATATATTACACTAATACCATTCTGTAAATGAGGTATATATAACCTAAAAAGAAGAATAAGAATTTATTCGACAAAACACGCATAAGAAAAAAAAAATAAATACCCGAATAATATGTAGCAATGAAATATTACTAATAATAAGATAAGAATATGACCATATATGATATCATAAAAATGAGTATGATTCTGGAATAAATCAATGACATTATTTAAATCATTATATAGGAGTTTCATACACTTACGAAGCAAATCGGACCTAAGGTAAGGGAAAATATCACAATCTCATTTTTATCCTAGATTGTTTATACTTTGGTATTTACTGGGTTATATTTTATCATCCACATCCATGTTTCCTCAGTATGTAGTATTATTTACATCCAACTACAACTTTTTAAATCCAATTTTACCCTTTGGTGATTTTTTAGTAAAAGATATGAAAGGAATCTTTTGTCATTTTTCGTACGAGGAACTTTTTGACTTTTCGAACAAAAGTACGAAGAATTTTTTTTTAACGTATACGACATTAATGGATTTTAAAAAATTATTTCCAAGAAGATTTCTTTACAAGTTTTCATGTTTATTTTTAATCAACTTATTTTAGTTTAGAATTGTATGACATGTTAAGAAAGGAAATGTGTTTTTGAAGTAGAAAGGATATTTTCCTCAAGAATGGAGTTCATGTGTTTTATCAAAATTATTTTCCATATTAGATAATAAAGGGTTTTGTTTATATCCCTATTATTACATTGATATGATTATGTTGTGATGGAATTATTTTTATGAATTCCTTTATCTTGTATGAATTGTTTTATGATGTCACGATGATTAAGATTCCCAATTTTATTACATGGGTTATGCTATGATGTATGGTTTATGATGTTGTGGAACACATAAGAATGGTATCATTATGATATGGGTAGGACCTATATCTCCCTCAAATTAATTGGGTAATTATTTTATATCTCATGAGATAGACATGGCTGGACCGGCAGGTTAAACCGGTTCAGTGAAACAGGACTGAAACGAGGAGTGAACTCGGTTCAGAAATGGACTTTGTCCACTAAGATAGTCTTGGCGATGAGTCTTTACTAATAAAAAATGATTCTCTATGATTATGTGTGTATTCCACAATTATTCATGTTTTAAATTATGATTATTGTGATTTCATTTCACTACCATGATTTATCCCATGTTATAAAATTATGATCTCTTTTGCAGGGTAATATTTCCAAAATGTTATGTTCTTATGAATATGATGTGATTGATATTTCATTTGTTTACCCTTAATGGGCATTTGATCTCATCCTTTTGTATGTTTTCTTTCTCCCAGGCCAGGAAGAAGTTTATTACGTAGTATATGCCAAAATGGACTCTAGATATGATGAAATAAATGGGAGACAATATAGATGCTTTATGAATCAGTTGTTTATGTTTCCCAGTTTCTAAAGTCACTATACCTATACGGTTCTTTCATTGATTTGATATATGTTTTTCTAAGTGTGCTTCAATTTTGAAGTATTAACAATGTATGTAAAGTATAGGTCATTATAGAGACGGAGTTATATGTTAGTCTATGAGACCTTTGTACTTTCCCTTCATTCTTTCATAGAGTATAACTAATGAACATCTTTGATGATATGGGATTCAAATCATAGTAATTATTAAGGACTATTTTACCAAGATATATTTGAATTTTTGAGGATGAATTTTATCTAAGGTTGGGAGCATTTGATGCCCCAAAAAACCAATTTTTTAACCTTATATTGGATGGTTTATATGTCACATGACACCCATCCCGTAAGGTAATGTAATATCCATACATAATATAGTATATTTACTATTTAAAATAGATTCAATATATTTCAGAGAATGTGACACTGAATTATCATGTGTTACATGCAAATGTTATCTTCCTTGATATATTTACTTACACACAAAAGTGACATTTCTCGAAAGCTTTCATTATACACAAGACCAAGTTTCACCAAATAACAATGTATTATTAAAATATTATTATTTAATATAATATGATATAACCAATCTGTTATATTAGAAATTATAAATAGTATTTACTAACTTATGAAAATATATGATTTATAATAATATAATATTAATTCATAGGTTATAAATGAGTATAGGAACCAATTGAATATAAATAGATAGTTTTTATATAAAACCATTTTTATGCTCATAAAGTTGATTTATCCTAATAAATTAAAGTAAATAAAATTATATAAGAAATATAATGAAAAATATGTGTTATATAATCAATCAAATATTTTTTATATTCATCCTTTACGTTTTTTTGTAAATAAGTAAGAACAACACCTATTTTACAGATAAAAACCTATATTTTTATAAATGAAATTTTACGACAATTTAGGGGAGAACCCATCCTAAATATGAATTCAAAAAATTTAATTGATTTAATTTGTCAAAATAACTTCTTATTTGATATTTTAATCTAATAATTATGATAGGGTGATATTTTTATATTTTTTATAAGACATTTATTTTATTAACTAATAGTTAAAAATACTGAATTTTTTATCAAAATTGTTTTTCAATATAATGTATTAATAAGGATAAATTATACTTTTAAATTTTTTTTAAAATTTAATTAGATAGTATTTGTATCAATTAATAAAATTTATTTCCCTAGAATCAATTTCAATTTTAAATTGATTATAAAGTCGTAGTAAACTTTAGGGCATTTTTACTCTAAGAACCCGCATTGTTGTCCCATCTGTTGGATTAATGTCAGTTTCAGTTATTCTACATATGTGATTGGAAATTGGAAAAATTGAGGCCATATTTTTAATAAAAATAATTTATAATTTATGAAAATGGAAACTATGTTTTTTAACAAGACAATTTGTGAAAGTAATTAAAATTAATTATAATATTCAGGATAAATCATGCTTAATAATGGTCAAACCCCTTATCTTAAAGGCCTAAATGACATAGAAAATTGATCAAAACCCATTGGATGTATATTATTCTTCCATTAACCTTACATTATTGATTTTTCTTCTATGTATTTTATTGGATTATATCATATGTACACCTAAATTCATTTAAAAAATTCCATGTGAGTCCTTTTCATTCCCTATAAAGGCCACTACTTATCCCACTTCCTGACACCTATCAAACCACGCAGATTCATTCTATACAAAACAAAATAGTCTCCCACCATCCATAATGTCATCATAGAGGCCTCCATTTGGGAATAAATCTATAAAATGTATATTTTGGTTCAATCCAAAAGTATTTACCTTATTAAGAGGTAACGTCTTCTCTAATGTTTTAGATTAATTTTCATTCTCCATGCCCAAAAATGCGTTTTTATATTCATGTAAAAAATTTAAGTATCCTCATGATACTAGGATGTTGTTATTATACGGGTTAGAAATACACTTACACACACCTCCATCTATTGTTTAATGAATATACTATTTCTTTGTACAATGAACAATTGACTCACGAAATGATTATTGTTCAATTCACCTTTACCGCCTCTCATGTTGGCCATTATGATATATACTCTATTTGTTAATTTTATATAAGATATTTATTATGTATTTATACTTCTGTAATATTTTTAGAACACATAAATTTAATTATTTCTGTTTTATGTTTATATGATAACATCGTTTGAGGATGTGTGGACTATCACCCCTGAAAGTGATGTGATTTGATGTCACGATAAATGGAATATATAAATGAATTGATATAATTAAACATGAATGGAATGAAAATAAATAAATAATATATTAATAAATTAGTTATCTTTCTTTAAATACAATACATATATATATATATATATATCCTTATTACCCTTCCACACACTTTAAAAGAGATCACGTCGTTTGTGGACGTGTGGACTACCACCTCCTCGACATGATGTGATTCCTTTTACATCACAAAATTATATATTTATGTATATATGATTAAATAATATTTAATTTATTACATAATGATAATTCTGAATATATTTGAGTTACTTATCTTCTTTTCACAATGATAATTTAAAAATGGGAATGTAAATCATGCATACTTAGGTTCTAACGTCTCCATGATTGTAACATTAGCTCATTTTTATAAAAATATTTTATGATGGATTTTAAAAGTATAATTGATGTAAAAATATCATAATTTTGTCATTTTTATTATTTTTTAGTTGTAAAACAGTGACCCTTATGACCATTGTTGACCAAAATTAGTTTGTTTTCCCTTAAACCGAATTTTGTGAATAACACCCGATGAAAACGTAGTTGTAACGTAGTTATAAAAAACATTGTAATAAGTGAAACAAATGTAATTATAAACAAGAAAAAGGTTCCTTAGAAAGTATAAAATTAAAGTAAATTTATTTATTTTGGAATTTAAAGGACATTCACCCAAAACAAAACTCGTGGTATGGTATTCTCTTCTCACTTTTTACATCGGTGAGAATAATGTCACGTACACTACATAAATATTTTGTGTGGCGTATCTGCTGCCCATTTTTATATTTTATATAATGAATTCCTTTTACTTCATGGTATTTAATAATTTTATTTAACATTATTCATTCATGAGTTTTATGATTTAAAATTGTCTCAAAGTATTATGGGACACTTTGTAATGTTTAAAGATTGTTTTACTCTAGAAAAATCCAAATGATCATCAAATAGAATTTAAATTTGAAGAAATTACATAACCATTTTTCAATAAAACCTTTTTCTCCTCTGGTTATCCATGATATAAAATTTTATTTGTACCATTTTGTACTCTTTTGTAAATAAGATAGGTAATAATTTGGGTTTAAGAAATCCCATTGTTCCCCTCACATTGGTAAAAAATATATTCAAATCCATGTTTTCAAAAAAGGTATTCCAATAATATTATTCCATTCCCCTATAGTTCTAAAATACATTTTTACCATTTTTTTCTAACTAATATATTATAAGAAATCATCTTATCACATTTGAAATGATGAATCTTCTACATTTTTACTATATAAAATAAATATTATTCATACCTCATATAACATGTATGGATTTATCTACAGTAATTTCGTTGTAGCCTCCATGTCATTTTTACAAGGATTATTTTAAAATTTTCATTAAAATGTATTTTCAAAGAAAAATATTTTCGGAATACTTATCAAAAGAAAATGTAAATTTACTCAAAAATATTTTCAAAAGTTATTCTTTTATTTGATCAATGAAGACAACCAATTATTTTACTCCAGATATGTTTGTTATATTGACATCATCCTAAATTTTCCTAAGGATGTTTTATGACCCATTTATCCAAGGATTTTTTTCACATTCAGTTCCTTGATTTCCTTTTCCCCTTGAAATAAAAAATTTCCTATGATCATTTATCATTGAATTTCCCATTAGTATCCCTATATTTTTCATGGAATTACTATTTCCGAAACCATATACCATTTTACATATGGTGTATACTTTTAATTTTTTTTTGATTATGTAAGTAAATAATTATAAATCCATATCTTTTACTCTATATGGGTATTTCATAAGGCACATTATTTAATCAATTATCTGATATATGAGAAATGATTTAGACTGGTACGATGCGAGGGGGCCTAGCTATATCCCCTAAATGCTCCAATATAATCATGGTATGAGTCGTTTTGTTAGCCGCCTTATATGGGGTTTACCCTAATTTTATAAACTTCCTCAAGAAAGGTCTTAATGGTAAAGGTACTATGTACCTCAGAAACATGGCATCCAATTATTAAGTATTTTATTAATTTATATTCTGATATTTATCATCTATGATATTTTGCATCGATATATCTATGGAAGTATTTAATTTTCCAGATTTAGTTATTATTCATCTATGAGGTAATTCATCGAAATATATATGTATACATTACAGTTTCAGTCCATTGATTAAATAGAATGTGTTTCAGTTTCCTATCATTCCATATTGATATTTCAATATCTATTTATTTGAATGGAATGTCATTATAATTATTACTTTTCCATATTTCTTACATACATACATTAAATTTATTGATTACATGGAATGTGTGTTCAATTATTTACCTTTCCATATAAACTATTTTCGTTGATTCATTACTTATTCATCTATATTTTTCCTTAGTGGTCATTTCAGGTCACCCTTATTATTTTTCTTTTCCTCGTATACCATGAATCAAAAAATGAATAATATGAAGCAATTTACTAAACGGATTATAGTTATCCTCCATGATATTTATTTATATAGAATAAAAAATATGTTTCAAATAGTGTATTCATTTGTAATTAAATAATCTATTATGTATATTTTTCACCAAGACTACTAAACTTATCTATCCATCGATGATGGATTCGTTATAATCATTCTAGTTTTATTGATAATAGACATTGGATTTTAGATATCTAAGGCTAGGTCACAACAACGGTATTGAAAAATTATTCTAAGCGTTATCTGGTCCCTTGATTTTGTTGGAGGATATAACATTGTAGGAAGTTGTATCTGAAGTGTAATTTTGTTCTAGAGTAGAAGAAAAGTGTAACACTCTATATTTTTTCCATTATTGAATATTGAATCATGGGGGCGCTTGAGGGATTATATACTGATATGTTATGATGAAATTTCAGCAACCGTGTAGTAGATTTTCATTACTCTTTTCTTGTTTTGGATCAGATGACCTAGAGTGTCTAGCTGATAAAAAAGTATCTTGATTGTTTGAAGGTGAGATCATATCTTGGATAAGGGAGATTTTTATCCTCCAGTCACCCATAAGTACCACATATATTTTTGCGTACATAAGGAGTGTAATCATTTTCTTTCTCATATGGGATCTCATAGTCATAAGTGTAGTGGGGTCAGAACATGATAAGGTGGTTGTTTCTAGAATACACTCTCCATATGTCATTTTTGGACTCCTCCCCTTCAAACATACATTATTATATCTGTTCGTACCGTATAATATGGATTCAAAGGTTTCCCTCTAATGAGAGTGGACTGCTATAGGAAGTTTCTTGGAAACAATATGTCATTTACCCTAGTTTTCGAGAACCTTTCTCTTAGATGGTGTGGGAGTATGGGTAACCTCTATATATGGAGGTGTTTTAGAAATTGGGGGGGGGTTACATATCTATGGGAGATATCATTTTGGTGAGTTTGGCCATAGTAGATATAAGGAGTAGAGTACCTAAGATCCATCTACACACTATAATAAGGAGGACTATCACGGTAATGAATGTCTTATTCATCGGCATTGATTGAAGTGTCAACAGACCCTTGATAGGTTGAGAATGTGTATTGAATAAACTATAGGCCACTATCAGTGAGATTATTAGGAATGCAGTCCTTGTTCTACATCATGGATGGAATATTCCATCCTTCTTTCTGGTATTGTGCAGGAATGTGAGCCTTCTATTTGACTATTGCTAAATCTGGTATATAACCATCAGATGATGTGGGAATATGATACCACTTCTGAGAAGATATTTGAATATTCCATTTATTTATCTCATTATTGGCATGAAAATGATCCTTTCTAAAATAATTTTCTATTCTCACTTCATGAGCCTCAGTTAAGATGAGAATATGATCCCCATCCTAAGCCATTCAGATATGTCGATGGACATTCTGGGTATGATTATGAGAAATACCAGAGGCATGTGTCACACTAACATGGTGATCACTAGTTGGTACAAGAATATACATTTGGTCCAAATATGAATTACTTATTGGGATATGCGGATTGACCTCAAAAATGGGAGAAATGATATGATCCTCCATGTATATTAACATGGAATGATGTTTCTGCAGTCATTCGTCAACAGAAGTAGGAATATTCACCTAGATCCTATGATCCTCTAGAATATGCAAGGCAGATTTGATGATAGTAATATTAGCCTATCCCAAGGCATGTTTCAATCTCAGTTGTTCATCCCCAGCCAGAACGAGGATATATACCTGATTCTAGCTCTTTGGATTATTCCACTAAACTTCTTATTTTGGAATATGAGCCTTTCCTGAGGATTTTTCACAACTCATGTGGTGAACCCCAGCTCGAGCATGAATGTCAGAACGATAATGGGAATTTGTAATATGTCTCTGGTATTCTTCTATTAGCATGTGCCCCTATCCCGAGGGATGTGTTGCTCTTACTTGTTTATCCCCGGTTGTAATAGGACTATCTAGTACCTCAATTTTTTTCAGAATATACTGATAATACTTTTTTGAAGGAGAAATAATGTGTCCTTGATCCAGTACAAATATGTGTTCATAGTAATTAGTTTTTTTTATTTCCCTGGTTGTAGGGATTTGTGTATGCACCTTTTACATTGTCGACAATATCATTGGAATATACCGGTAGATTTCTTCATCTGTTTCCAAAATATATTGTAATGTAATAAAAGTGGGATCAGGGATATAAGTCTACACCATTACCATATTCAGTATACAGTAGAATATTTCTTAGATTGAAGTGGGGATATGTATCGATTTTTTTCCACTTGGTTCCATTGGAATATGCAGATGGAATTCGGCAACAAGGTTAGGGATATTCTCCTCCCCCATGTCTATTTTAGGAATAAGAATGCATACATTTTTCTAGTGAGTGGGGATATGATCTTACTTTCTCATCCCTTCAATAATATTCCAATAAGATTCATTTGTAGGAGTGGGGATTTGATCACTCTATAGGATATCGACAATCTTCCTCCTATGATGATTATTTCTTGATACCCATGCATGGGTGTCTATGGTGAAATTATGTGGATTGATACCCTCAACTAGAGACTGGTGGGTACTAATGAGAAGGATATCGTGATTGTGGTTGAGAGGTTAACTCTCTAGCATCACCTGAACTAAAAGGGATGTTTATTTTTCTTCCTGGTCCACCTATATCGTGTGTGGACGGTGGAAGTATTCATATATTGGGGATAATATCCTCAAATTGTTGGATGTAGAGATAAGGGCTACTAGCTTAGCAACATCCTTCCCCAGGAAAAGAAAACACAATGGTTTCCATGTTAGGAGGACCTCACAGACAGATTCAATGGTTAGTATTGTACCAGGTCAGTGGTAATCCATGGACATCTTGACTTCCAACTATCATTGGAGCTATTGAGAAAGTTAGATCATTTTATGATCTACATGGGTTATAGCTACTGATGATTTACAAGAACAAATGTTGGATGAAGAATGCTTTGTATCCAAGCTATATGTTTGTTTCAGACGGTTTCTCTAGGGAGCGCGCATCCGTCTGTGGAGGACGTTAGTGTGACTTTTTTTCCCTGCATTCCTTCTTTCCAAAGGGGGGAGGCATTCGTTCCTTATTTAGGGATGTCTGCTCCATGATCAAAATGGGATGATGGGATTTTAGTTCCCCCTTCCATGGATTACTCCTCGTAACTCGTCACATAGTCTGGGTCTCCCTCATAGATTTAATAAGTTGATTGAGAAACTCTTCCTAGTGCCATGTTTCTATGGACACTGGTTAATTACACATCTTATGTCAGGACATTCCAAGGGTTCCAGTTAGGGCGGAAAACTTTGGTTGGGGGAGTAGTCACGTTGAGGCATCATTAACGTGTCTGAATGTTGGGTAATTTGTGTGTTTGTCTTTTTTCCCTTATTATAGGGTCTCTTGATGGCGCAGAAGCCCTAGGAGTACCACATCGAGCGTGGGAAACCATATGCCATAGGCATGTATCTGAGGTTTTCCTCAGCTTCCCATGTTTAACACAGGGCATGCCGCAAGTCTATCGTCCAGCGGAGATGGATCGGGCTGATCAGAACACTAGCTGGAGTGGATCAGATTGAGGAACACCTTTGAGGGAACACCAATATTGGGACCAGGGCATGGGCAGATTCTCGAATGATGTGGAAGGGAGTGAGGTGGCATGATCTCACCAGGATGTGGAGGCCCGGGAAAGAATCACGATGGATGGGGGTGAATTGAATGGAGTGATGGATGAATGTGATGGGACCATCGTGAAGATGAAGGTAATGATGGGCTTGATCCTCGAAGAGGCCTCCTACGTATCCCCGTGATAGGGAATCAATGTCCGCATAGTTCGGTTGGTGAGAACCTACGTGAAGGGGGTCGGAGCGACCAATGGGTGATGGGATTGAACCTCGTGAGGATTACTACATACCATGCCTTGACATGGATCAAAGTACATGTAGTTCGGGTTGAAAAGGGGTTGTTGAACTGACATGATGGGGTGTCAGAACAACTGGATGGCGGGGTCACAATGGCCTACCGCTGGATTGGGATGCAGTTTAACATCATGTGAGACGGGTGCGTGTCTAAGAACTGACGTGAATAAAGGCATTGGCCCAAGTGGATGGTGTGATTGAACCTCATGGATGCCTCATACGTACCATTCCTTGACATGGATCAAAGACCTCATAGTTCAGGTGGGATGTCGGTGAACCGACATGAAGGTGGACCGGGGGTCTGATGGGTATTGGGCTTGAACCTCATTAGGATTCCTACCTACCATGCCTTAACATGGATCAAATACCTCGTAGTTCAGCTGGAATGGGGCTTACGCTTTATGGAATCCCACGATGGGGTTTGGGGAACCGATATGAATCAGGTCGGAATGACTGGGTGGTGGGCTTGAACCTCAAGAGACTTCCTATGTACTATGCATTGACATGGATCAAAGACCTCGTAGTTAAGGTTAAAAGGGGGCATGGAACACCGACACGGAGATGGTCAGTGCCAATGATTATCAGGCTTGAACCTCATAGAGGATTCCTATGTACCATGCCTTAACATGGATCAAAGTCCCCATAGTTCGGGTGGATGCCAGAGAACCGATGTGAAGATGGACCTTGGTCCGATGGGTGATGGGCTTGAACTTCGTGAGGCTTCCTACGTACCATGCCTTGACATGGATCAAAGTCCCCATATTTTGGGAATACAATTTAATGTCATGATGGATGGGGCCGTTTGGGGTTTACACTCTTAGGAGGCCCAAGGTGTGTCATGGTCGTTGCTCACTCTAAGCCCATGTGAGTTTTGCTCATTTTGAGAAACAAGAGGTTGCAGGGACCTGACGATCACGTCGTGAAGGGTGCGTCCATGGGAAATGAAGATGGGCTTATGAATTAGGAGGCCCATGGTGATGGGACATACTCGAGGAAGGAGGCCCAAGGTGGGACAAAGTGCAGAGGAAGATGGATTTGGGACCGAACAAAGGAGATTCCTCGTTCCCTATCGCGCCCTCCGCTGGCCTTGGTAGTGGGCAAGTACGGGGGTTCATGGGTTCTACCTTCGGCAAGAGGGGCTAGGGGATTACACCAAGGAGGATTCCCTTCCCGCATAGGAAAACTCCACTTCGAGAAGGAGGATATCATCCCATGTGGGGGTGATCCCATCCCTGTAGAGATGAGTGTGAGTAAAGAATGCCCAAGCCGTGGGGACCCTACGTGCGAGGCACGGGGCCAGATCATAGTTTAGCGTCATGTTTTGAGGATGAGGGTGTGTGGTAGTTTAACTCCTAGCAGCTCAGATGAGGTGGGTTTACTCCGCAACCCTAGGAAATACATAACTGGTACCCTCTGCCCCTTGGGTAAGGGAAGGACTCAGCAAGACCATATAGAAGGGGTCACATAGCGAACGAACGAGGTGTCGATGTAAGCGTGACTATGCGAAGAAGAAATATCCATTAGTGTGCCTATGTGAAGAATCATTAGGCAAAGAAATGCCACAGGCGGTATTGTCCAGGGGATATTGAAGTCACATCGTGCAAACCTGGAGGGTCACACAGGAGAAGGGATTTTCTTGCAGAAGGGTCCATTGGCAGGGGCCTTACGGAGCTCGGTTTCTCTGTGTAGAGGAGTGCACTTGCGATGGGTTGTGCGTCATGGAGTGGGGTTCCTTAGCTTTAGAATGGGGTGGAGGTGTGAATGGGATGTGCTTCGCGAAGTGGAAGGGTTCTCACTGAGCATAGGTGCCTCGCAAAGCGAAACCGTGTGAAGTAGTGTGCTTCGCGAAGTACAATGACCCATCCTTGGCATGTGGATCACATGTACAGGGTGGGTGTTTCGCAAAGCATAAATGCTCTGCGACTACCCGGGTCCCCTTGGTGATCCCCTTACATCGCGAAATCCCTTATGCTTCGCAAAAGGAATCCCTCCCGGAATAGGGGATCAAAACAAGACAATGTCGATGCCTCTCGCGAAACAAAAATACCTCGCGAAGCTCATGACTCGTAGAGAAAAGAGTGCTTCGAGATTTGAGAGTTGAGAAGCCGAAAGGTCAGTTTGTCCATCGTGGAGGCTCAGGGGGATCTGAGTATTTATAGGGAAGAGGTGCCGTGAAGTAGAGCTCACACGACGAGAAGGGGGTTTCGGATGCTTCGCGGCGGGTCGTGAACGTAAACCGGGTTTGCGGAAAGGTACCACCTATTTTTATTCATGGCGGGTTCGTGAACGTCAGGGTAGTTCAGGGAGAGGTACCGCCTCCTCTGATTCATGGTGGCTGCGGGGCATAGGTGGATCCGCGTCGGGGCTTCCCAATGCATGGTGTGGGGCCTTTTTTCTTCTCTCCTTTCTTCAAATATTTTGTAACCAAAAAATGCTCCCCCTTAGACTTAGAGCCACAGAGGGATCAAGGGTTATTGTTTGAGGGAAATAGCCAAAATTATCGGCAGTTCGCAGTGCTAACTTGCAAAGCTGGTGCACGTGGAGGAAATGGGCCACACGGTCCAGACAATCCATGAAGCTCTGCGTATAGCATCCCGCCATTTTATAACGTAAACTTTCATTACATTACACACAACTGAGGATCTTTAAGGTTTAGTGTCTTGGAAACCAGGAACATAATACATGAAAACAACATAAAGCATTCTTCTTAAACACTTGAAAGGATTCTCCTTAAGTTAATCCTAGGTTCATTACTGCATCTCATAACCTGGGGACATACATCAAAAGAAAGGGTGAGCAAAAGGCCCAGTAAGGGAAACAAGAGAAACATTTTACATGTGAACTTGATATACTTCAATAAGGACATGAAAAGAACTTTAAGGTATGAGAAAAAAAATCATGAGGCATTTCATAATAAAAACAACATTTTCCCTAACTTGAAGATGTGGCTACATCATTTAACATAGACAATCATGAACATATCACCAAGGTCCATCCCCAAGGTGTCATTTGAAAATTACCAAGGTTATTCACCAAGGTATCATGAAAATTGTAATCTCTAGTGGTTACATCATTACCCAATGCATTGGAGCGCTATCAGGGTGCACCCTTAAATTTGCCTTTATTATAATGTGAGCCACATATATCATCATCAAAAATTTCATAAATAACCCACATAGCATAAAATAAATGGGTTTCATTTCATAATCATAACGTTTTAAAAACTGCTTTAAAGACATGATCTTTACGTCACTTTAAACCCACGGAAGGGAAAGCGGGTCTCATGTATGTAAATCCCAGATTTTAAAATGGAACATTTTGATATATATGTGAATACACTTGTAGAAATAAGAGCTTTGAGTATTCACTTTATAACATAAAATAATTTTTGAGAAAAGAGAGAGGCATTTTGAGGGGAAAATTCTGCAGCATAACGACTAAGTTTCGGGGTTTTAGAAAACATTGAAATGAGAGGGGACATGGGTCACCCACTCATAAATGATCCATAAAACATTAGGGTGAAAGAATAAGAAGGACATATGGACATGGTAACGAAATTTTAGGGACATACCATTTGAAATGAAAAACATGGAAGGAAAAAGATTAGATTTCTCTTATGAAAATTCCGCAGCCTTACGGCGTCACTTAACTTCAAAAGAAAATGATTTGACAAGATCAAAAAGGGTCCCCCATCATATAATCATAAGAGATCAGTATGATTGATATAGAGATCATACCCCAACATAATAAAAAGGAACTTGAAAGACTTGACATGAAAATCGAACATGAAAAATGAGAGTGGTGAAAGAATCCCTTAGAAATTCGGCAGCCTAACGGCGTCACTTAAACTTTCATAAAACGAAATGATGAGAGTAAAAGGGGATCTCTCATCATATAAACATGAAAGGGCAGTAAGAGGAATATAAAATAAAATCCTCTCACATAAAAACATGGAGCATAATAGGAATGACATAAAAGAGATTACATGAAAAGAAAGAGAGGGGTCGGATCCCTTACCTTAAAATGTGACTCTTGAAACTCAAATGATTGGACCTTGAGGGCTTGGGGGACCTTGGGAGGACTCTTTGGAAGGTAAGAAGACCAGAACTTCGTTGGGGAGAGTTGGGAGTGAAAACTAAGGGAGGAAAGGGTGGGTATTTATTGGGAAAGTGAGGGTACAAAGCATTAATGGCCAAGGGACACCTCACTAGTGGTTTTGCCAAAACCATGGGCTTTCCCATGGTATTTGCCCATGGTATTGGCCACTTGGGACACCTCACACCTTATCTTACTATTCATAATTCTACAATATTGAATATATACTTAATACATCATTTAATGATGTCATTAAACACCTGTAACTTAAAAACTATACTTTCACTATTCACCGAAAATTCAACTTTCTCAGAATAATCCCAAAAATTCACCTTAACCAAATATCAATTCTCTGATTTCAAAAATGAAATCCATTAAATAATTTTCTAAATATTTTTAATTTAATTTTTAAATAAAAATACTATTCATCAAAAATTCATTTTTTTCAGAAAAATCCCCAAAAATTACCTTAACATAATATCGATGCTCTGAGTTCAAAAATAAAGTCCTTTTTATAAAAATAATTTTCTAATTATTTTTAATTAAATTTTTAATTAAAAACACTATTTATCCGAAAAAACTAATACATGAATAATAATTTATGAAACCGTTATTTAACCATTTTATTGAATCACATTACTTAATCTAGGTGTCTAAATTATATTAAAACTTTCTTTGAGTGAAATTACTAATCCATTTGGTCATATTACTAATCCTAAGCGTAAAATCACTATTCATAATTTACTATTCATCAAAAATTATGTTGATCTTATTAGACTCCAAATTCCTTACTGAACACTTTTTTAGAAGACCATTTTTTGAAAATTATTACACATCATTAGTTATTTAGGGTTTACGTATATATTTCAAAATATCACTTTTTCAAAATTCATCAATAAAATACATTCTAAAATTATCTAGACATTTGAAATTTCACAAACATCACTAAAGGAAGAAATCTCAATTTATTCACCCGAAAGGATTACAAAAGGAAACTAGGGTCTCATCACATAGCCCCTTATAACACTGGCATAAGACCTAACTGTAAGGTGTGCTATGGTGAGAGAATCTGAGGGAGTCTTAGATAAAATTGCCCTAGTAGCAATCTCCACTAACTTGAACTTCTCCTGCAAGCGTTTTCGTTCAAGCTTGACATGCTGGAGCTCGGCTTGGGCTTGGTCCAAAGCGAAGCCCACAGATGCTACCTCCTTCCCATGCTCTGATAAGTGGGCTTTGTAAGGGTTGAGTCTACTGGATGAAGCCATCAACTCCCCTTTCTGCATTAACCATTAACGTCTTATTAAATCATTAAGAGTAAGTTAATATAATACTCAAAAAGATTGGGTCGTTACATTCTTCCCCCTTAAGAAATTTCGTCCCCGAAATTTATACTTGAGGCCTAGTCGAAAAGGTGAGGGTACTTTTGCTTCATCGTTTCCTCAGGCTCCCAAGTCGCTTCTTCGTACTTATGATTCCTCCACAACACTTTCACAAGGTGGGTAGTCTTGTTTCGTAGAACCTTGTCTCTATGGTCCAAGATCTCCACTGGCTGCTCCTCATAAGAGAGGTCATGTTCAAGTTGTACCACCTCTGGGTTCAGTACATGCGAAGGGTCGGGTATGTACTTCCTCAAGAGAGATACATGGAAGACATCATGAACTTCAGCTAGGTTCGGTGGAAGTGCTAGACGATAGGCCACTGCTCCTATGCGATCAAGGATTTCATAGGGGCCGATGTACCTAGGGCTGAGCTTCTCTTTCTTCCCAAACCGCATGACTCTCTTCCATGGAGAAATTCGAAGGAAGACTTTGTCACCAACACCAAACTCCAAGTCCCTTCGACGATTGTCAGCATAGCTCTTCTGCCGACTCTGAGCAGCCTTTATGTGTTGTTGGATGGCATGAACCTGTTCTGTCATCTCTTGCACGAGATCAGGCCCAAGAAGCTTCCTCTCACCAGTTTCATCCCATCAAGTAGGAGTTCTACACTGCTTTCCATACAGAGCTTCATTGGGTGCCATCTGAATACTCGCATGGAAGCTGTTGTTATAGGAGAACTCCACTAATGGGAGGTGTTGATCCCATCCACCCTTAAATTCCATTGAGCATAATCTCAACATGTCTTCGAGTGTCTGAATAGTCCTTTCAGATTGGCCATCAGTTTGAGGATGATAGGACGTACTAAAATTCCATTCAGTATTCAGAGCATGCTGAAGACTTCCCCAGAATTTTGATGTGAATCTTGGGTCACGATCAGATACGATGGATAGTGGTACCCCATGCAGCCTTACCACTTCCTTCACGTATATCTTGGCAAGCTGATCCAGAGAGAAATCTTCCCGAATAGAGATAAAATGGGCTGTCTTGGTGAGACGGTCCACAATAACCCATATCGCATTGTTTCCTTTGGATGTTTTTGGGAGACCAGTTACAAAGTCCATGGTGATATTATCCCACTTCTATACTGGTATGGGTAGCGGTTGTAATACCCCCTTAGGAAGTTGTCTTTCTACCTTTACTTGCTGACACACCAGGCACCTTGTAGTGTAATCGGCAATCTCCCTCTTCATGTTATCCCACCAATAATGATCACGAAGGTCTCTATACATCTTAGTGCTTCCCGGATGTATAGAGAAAGTAGAGCTATGAGCTTCATCCATCAGTTCTTTCTTTATATCCGGAATAGATGGAACACATAGTCTTGTACGAAATTTCAATACACCTTCTTGATCAATATTGAAATCAGGGAACTTCCCATTCTTTACAGCCTCGAACTTCTCCTGCAGTAAAGGATCTTCTTTTTGAGCCTTCTTGATCTTCTCTAATAATGAAGGATGAGAAATCATTTGGGATAGGGTTGATGATGTCCCATTCCTTATAATTCCCATGTCCAGTTTTACTAGATCTTTAATCAAGGGATCTCCCAGGATCCTCATTGTTGCCAGAACAACAGGATCTTTCCTGCTTAACGCATCCGCGACTTTGTTTGCTCTACCGGGGTGATAATGAATTGAACAATCATAGTCTTTAATAAGCTCCAACCATCTCCTTTGTCTCATGTTCAATTCTTTCTTTGTGAAAATATACTTTAGACTTTGGTGGTCAGTGTATATATCACATTTCTCCCCATAAAGATAGTGCCTCCATATCTTTAGAGCAAAAACAACTGCCGCCAGCTCTAGATCATGCGTAGGATAATTCTGCTCATGAATCTCCAACTGTCGAGATGCATAAGCAATTACTTTGTCATTTTGCATGAGGACGCACCCAAGCCCTTTCAGAGATGCATCGCTAAAAATAACGAATCCTTCCCCGATAGAGGGTAGTGTTAATACAGGTGCAGTAACCAATCTCTTCTTCAGCTCTTGGAAACTTTCCTCGCATTCCTTTGTCCAGATGAACTTAACCCCTTTTCGAGTCAACTTGGTTAGTGGATTAGAAAGCTGTGAAAAGTTTTTCACAAACCTCCTATAATATCCCGCTAAACCAAGGAAACTACGAATCTCAGTTACTGTAGTGGGTTGAGGCCACTCCTCCACAACCATTGTCTTTGCAGGGTCAACCGATATTCCTTCATTGGTTACGATGTGCCCCAAGAAAGCCACTTGTTGTAACCAAAACTCACACTTGCTGAACTTCCCAAAGAGCCTCTCCTTCCGTAGAGTTTTCAAAATAACCCTCAGATGATTTTCATGCTCCTCACGACTTTTTGAATATATCAAAATATCATCAATAAAAACTACCACAAAGTTATCAAGGTAGTCCTTAAAGACTCTATTCGTCAAATCCATGAAAATAGAAGGAGCATTGGTCAAGCCGAAGGGAATAACAATAAACTCATAATGCCCATATCTTGATCGGAAGGCAGTCTTTGGAATATCTTCCTTCTTCACCCTCAGTTGATGATAACCAGATCGAAGGTCAATCTTAGAGAAGAATTGAGCCCCACGAAGTTGGTCAAATAAATCATCAATTCTTGAAAGAGGGTATTTGTTCCTCACTGTGATCCCGTTCAGTTCTCTATAATCAATGCATAGCCGCATTGATCCATCCTTCTTCATCAGAAAGAGAACTGGTGCTCCCCAAGGAGACACACTCGGTCGGATTAACCCCTTCTCCAACAAGTCTTGGAGTTGTTTCTTTAGCTCCTCTAGCTCCACATTTGCCATTCTATACGGAGTCTTTGATATCGGTTGAGACCCAGGTACGAGTTCAATGGAGAACTCTACCTCTCTTTCTGGGGGAGGTCCAGGTAACTCCTCAGGAAATACATCCATGTATTCCTGAACAATCGGAACATCTTCAATTTGTATGCTCCCTTTCCCTTCTTCATCATCACCGATTAACTCCATAAAGAAAGCTATAGGAGGTGCTTCTAGATAGTAATCAGTTCGGGATATCTCTCCTCGGAAGATAACTGTAGGTCGTTCATTCAAGACTACTGAGATTTCCTTACTTCTGCATTTGATCTTAGCATTATACTTTGAGAGCCAGTCCATCCCTAGTATAACGTCGAATTCCATCATGGGGATGACTACTAGATTTGCGATAAGATTGTTCTCACCAAAGTAAACACTAGAGTCTCTAAACACTGTTGATGCATGGATAATCCCACTTGGAGTCTTGACTGACAACTCTACCTCAAGAAAATCGGGGATTGATTCTATATTCTTTGCAAACTTGGAAGAAATAATGGAATGCGTAGAACCAGAATCAAATAAAGAACATGCTAGTTTTGAGAGGACAACAAGAGTACCTGCTACCACATCATTCGGAACTTCAACTTCAGTTGTTGTGATAGCGAAAGCACGACCTTGCTCCCTTGGCCTCTGCTGAGGTTGATGGTGATTCCCCTCCACCGCCCTCGGATTTGGACATTGATTAGCAAAGTGCCCAAGCTGTCCACACTTGAAGCATGTGACTTCGGGTAGGGCCAGAACCATCTTTCCTCTGTCGTTAGTGTTGGGAAGTTGAGGCTTCACATCACCACGACAATTCCAAGAAATATGGCCTTATTTTCCACACCTATAGTACTTTCCACTTCCGATCATGCAGTTCCCCGGATGCTTCGTCCCTCATTTATTGCATGTGGCATGTTGCATATTATTTCCACCTCTTTCCTGATCAAAACTTCTTCCCAGGCTCGGTTCTAGAGTTCTCTTCTTCTCATTTGATTTTTGAGACCATTGTGTCTCCCCAAAATCTAGTTCAACTTTCATAGCACTTCGAACTATTTCTTCATAGCTATCGTAGTCCCTGTTGGCTAGATTCTTCCGCAGATGTGGTCGTAGTCCGCCAAATAATCTATCAACCTTCCTATTAGGGTCCATGACAAAGCTTGAGGTATAACGGGAAAGCCTTGTGAAGTTCATCTCATAGCTTCCGACAGATTCGTTCTCCTTCTGCTTCAGCTCGAGAAACTGTTTCTCCATTTTCGTTCTCATGGAACGAGGGAAATACTTGTTAAAGAAAATCCCCCGAAATTCTTCCCACTCCATAGCTTCCATCTCTCCTCGTGGCTTCGTGTTTTTGATCAGTGACCACCACTGATCAGCTTCTCCCTCTAGGCGGTAAACAGCAAGGGTGACTTTTTCTTGTTCCGAACAATGAAGTACAGAAAAGATCTTTTCAATGGAGCTTATCCATTGTTCCGCAACCAATGGGTCAGTAGATCCACTGAATGTTGGCGGTCGTTGACGCATTAAGGACTCAACAGAAAGTTGTTCCCTTCGTGGTGAGGTCGGCCTCTCAGCTTGATTCATGTTATTACTCATAACTTGAGTCAGTTGGTTCATCATTCGCATGAATGTTTCCATTCCGGCTTCCATCGGAGGGCCGTCAGCACATGGTGCCTTGCGGTCACCATCGGCACGGTTTTTCCTATTGCCGGCCATTTTCTAAAAGAATAAAACCTTAGTGAGAAACTTATTTCATTTATGAATCTTTTAACTAAGACTTCATGCTTATAAAATTATACTTCTCTATAATTCCTTCATAATGATTCATAAAAAGCTTGTGATTAACCAAACATATCCCCCTGGGAGGGTCGTAACCAAGAGTGCAGCAAGGCCCGTTATCGTGCACCAGTTCCCGTTCGAGTCTAGCTCAAAGCGGTGTTTTCAGGTTTTACCCCTATGTACATCTGTGCCAGAGCCGCCTCTACCTGCTCGTATCCAGACAGGGATGTATTTGTTTGATAGACCACTTACTCAATACTTACCAAAATACCAGGAAGTTTTCCTATATTTAAACTTTTCTATAGGGTTCTTCCTAAAGTTTTTATATCCTAATTTCCACAAATAACTAAACCATCCTTTGATACCAACTATAGCATCCCACCATTTTATAACATAAACTTTCATTACATTACACACAACTGAGGATCTTTAAGGTTTAGTGTCTTGGAAACCAGGAACATAATACATGAAAACAACATAAAGCATTCTTCTTAAACACTTGAAAGGCTTCTCCTTAAGTTCATCCTAGGTTCATTACTGCATCTCATAACCTGGGGACATACATCAAAAGAAAGGGTGAGCAGAAGGCCCAGTAAGGGAAACAAGAGAAACATTTTACATGTGAACTTGATATACTTCAATAAGGACATGAAAAGAACATTAAGGTATGAGAAAGATAAATCATGAGGCAATTCATAAGAAAAACAACATTTTCCATAACTTGAAGATGTGGCTACATCATTTAACATAGACAATCATGAACATATCACCAAGGTCCATCCCCAAGTTGTCATTTGAAAATTACCAAGGTTATTCACCAAGGTATCATGAAAATTGTAATCTCTAGTGGTTACATCATTACCCAATGCATTGGAGCGCTATCAAGGTGCACCCTTAAATTTGCATTTACTATCATGTGAGCCACATATATCATCATCAAAAATTTCATAAATAACCCACATAGCATAAAATAAATGGGTTTCATTTCATAATCATAACGTTTTAAAAACTGCTTTAAAGACATGATCTTTACGTCACTTTAAACCCACGGAAGGGAAAGCGGGTCTCATGTATGTAAATCCCCGAATTTAAAATGGAACAATTTGATATATATATGAATACCCTTGTAGAAATAAGAGCTTTGAGTATTCAATTTATAACATAATATAATTTTTGAGAAAAGAGAGAGGCATTTTGAGGGGAAAATTCTGCAGCATAACGGCTAAGTTTCGGGGTTTTAGAAAACATTGAAATGAGAGGGGACATGGGTCACCCACTCATAAATTATCCATAAAACAGTAGGGTGAAAGAATAAGAAGGACATATGGACATGGTAACGAAATTTTAGGGACATACCATTTGAAATGAAAAACATGGAAGGAAAAAGATTAGATTTCTCTTATGAAAATTCGGCAGCCTTACGGGGTCACTTAACTTCAAAAGAAAATGATTTGACAAGATCAAAAAGGGTCCCTCATCATATGATCATAAGAGATCAGTATGATTGATATAGAGAACATACCCCAACATAATAAAAAGGAACTTGAAAGACTTGGCATGAAAATCGAACATGAAAAATGAGAAGGGTGAAAGAATCCCTTAGAAATTCGGCAGCCTAACGGCGTCACTTAAACTTTCATAAAACGAAATGATGAGAGTAAGAGGGGATCTCTCATCATATAAACATAAAAGGGAAGTAAGAGGAATATAAAAGAACATCCTCTCAGATAAAAACATGGAGCATAATAGGAATGACATAAAAGAGATTACATGAAAAGAAAGAGAGGGGTCGGATCCCTTACCTTAAAATGTGACTCTTGAAACTCAAAGGATTGGACCTTGAGGGCTTGGGGGAACCTTGGGAGGACTCTTTGGAAGGTAAGAAGACCAGAACTTCGTTGGGGGAGAGTTGGGAGTGAAAACTAAGGGAGGAAAGGGTGGGTATTTATAGGGAAAGTGAGGGTACAAAGCATTAATGGCCAAGGGACACCTCACTAGTGGTTTTGGCAAAACCATGGGCTTGCCCATGGTATTTGCCCATGGTATTGGCCACTTGGGACACCTCACACCTTATCTTACTATTCATAATTCGACCATATTGAATATATACTTAATACATCATTTAATGATGTCATTAAACACCCGTAACTTAAAAACTATACTTTCACTATTCACCGAAAATTCAACTTTCTCAGAATAATCCCAAAATTTCACCTTAACCAAATATCAATGCTCTGATTTCAAAAATGAAATCCATTAAATAATTTTCTAAATATTTTTAATTTAATTTTTAAATAAAAAACACTATTCATCGAAAATTCATTTTTTTCATAAAAATCCCCAAAATTTACCTTAACATAATATCGATGCTCTGAGTTCAAAAATAAAGTCCTTTTTATAAAAATAATTTACTAATTATTTTTAATTAAATTTTTAATTAAAAACACTATTCATCCGAAAAAACTAATACTTGAATAATAATTTATGAAACCGTTATTTAACCATTTTATTGAATCACATTACTTAATCTAGGTGTCTAAATTATATTAAAACTTTCTTTGAGTGAAATTACTAATCCATTTGGTCATATTACTAATCCTAAGCGTAAAATCACTATTCATAATTTACTATTCATCAAAAATTAAGTTGATCTTATTAGACTCCAAATTCCTTACTGAACACTTTTGTAGAAGACCATTTTTTGAAAATCATTACACATCATTAGTTATTTAGGGTTTACGTATATATTTCAAAATATCCCTTTTTCAAAATTCATCAATAAAATACATTCTAAAATTATCTAGACATTTGAAATTTCACAAACATCACTAAAGGAAGAAATCTCAATTTATTCACCCGAAAGGATTACACAAGGAAACTAGGGTCTCATCACATAGCCCCTTATAACACTGGCATAAGACCTAAGTGTAAGGTGTGCTATGGTGAGAGAATCTGAGGGAGTCTCAGATAACATTTCCCTAGTAGCAATCTCCACTAACTTGAACTTCTCCTGCAAGCATTTTCGTTCAAGCTTGACATGCTGGTGCTCGGCTTGGGCTTGGTCCAAAGCGAAGCCCACAGATGCTACCTCCTTCCCAAGCTCTGATAAGTGGGCTTCGTAAGGGTTGAGTCTACTGGATGAAGCCATCAACTCCCCTTTCTGCATTAACCATTAACGTCTTATTAAATCATTAAGAGTAAGTTAATATAATACTCAAAAAGATTGGGTCGTTACACCGCGGGGGCTGGACGTGCCGCGAAGCTCCAAGGTCCTCCGCCTATAAATAAGGGGTTGAACTCTATTTCTCCCTTTCCCTTCTATAGGACATTGTCCTTTTCCACTCTCGATTCCCAATTCTACATGTACTCCACGATAGCTCACCATGAATCGAACATCACTGCGAACCGCGAGTCTCCGACTCCACGACTACGCCAAACGAACGTGTGCTTGCAAGCTGAGTCTAGGCTCCACATCTTGGATTATCATACAAGCTCTGTGAGCGAGCTCTGTAAAAGGTCTCTGTGACCAGACCTTAAATTTGTCCGAGTTATGAAATCCAATGGCCCACCAAGAAGCAGCGCTGGGGGTGCATGCAGATGCTGCCTGGAGGGATGAGGTGGCCAACTATCTGGGCCTAGGGGAGCTAGACCGAAGCGACTTGGACCATAATTCTTTGACAAAACTGCTATCATAGATCCAAAATAACTATCTATTGTGCAAGAAGCTACCATTGAATGGCTTCGTGATGTGGGATGGCGTCTTCATTCTTGAGGAGAGTGAGGACGAACCACCTTGCTAGTTCAGAAGTACGTCGTGCCAACACCAATGGTTCAGGGCGGCTGATGGTCATGTGTGGGAGGACTTCACACCTTCCACTATGACTGTCTGTACAACCATCTGATTAACATTTATGGGCATCCATTTCAATCGGATACGCACCCTCCCATGTATCACACTATACTGAAGGAAGCTTAGAGGGATTCAAAGAAGGGGTGGTCCGATGAGTGGGACCTACGCCAGGGCGGCAACTTCACCAATGATTGGGAATGGTCCTGCTGGGTAGGTTCCTCATGAGAGGAGTTTGGGGCCAAGCTCAGGAGAGTGGGATTATATGAGGTGGCATGGACCTACCAGTTCCACATTAATCAACCAAAATAGCTGATGTCGGAGCTGTTGTGCAGATGGTCGTCTAGGACCAACACTTTTCACCCGCACCATGGGGAGGTTGGTATTAGTTTGTGAGATGTCCATCATATTTTGTGGGTCCCGATCTTGGGGGCCATGTATGATGAGTTCCTCCCTGTCATGAGTTCATGGGATGATCTGTAGAAGATGTCACAGTGGGCGCTAGCACTGATGGGACTGGTCCCCGAAGAGGACCAGGAAGCGGTGAGAGATGTCCACTTTAAGAAGTGGTTCAAGTAGTTCCTGAACTTCCCGAAGGATAGAGAATATCACGCGATTCCATGAACATTCCCGAAGTGGGCTCAACGTGAAATAGAGAACTCTTATTGGCGGCTCCGGGAGGATAGCCAATGGAAGACATGGGGTTTCAGTGTCAGCATTGTACAACGGTCGATAGTCAGGATGGAGGCGTTTATCGCAGCCCTTACCTGTGGTTGGATCCTACCAGTGAGGGATACCAACATGGGAGGTCCAACCTAGCTCATTCATCATGTCATCAATGTTGTCTATGGGAAGGTGGGTAAATCTGGGGAGGTGATCTCCATCAGGGCCAACATAAAGTGGGCCCAGATCGCGGCTGATGAGTTGTGCCCACTCACCGCCGAGGAGGCGCGGGAGAGGAACAGGCAGCAGCATATCCTGGATGCCACCAGTCAGAGGGTGGCGGAGCTGCAATGTTCCTTAGACACTGTCAATCCATCCATGCGGGGAGTTGACCTCGGGTACTATAATGATTAAAAACACTTAAACGTACAATCATGCCTTGATTTTTTTTAATATTGTGGCATGAAAGAGTTCTGTTGTTTTCACTGGTTCATTGCATCCTTACATTGTTTGTGAAACGTCCAGTGACAATTCACTAAGCTCCTGTGGGTCGGGCCCGATGTGAGAAACAAGAGATAGTTGCCTCATCGCCCCATCCAAACATAGGAGTGCAAACAATGCTTCGTGCATCCGGGGTTTGGATAACCAGTCCAGATTTTCAAAAATGGGAGTGACCTGACTGGAGAAGGATTTTCTTTGAACAGATGAATTACCATTTTTCTAGCATTATCTTATGCACAAACGGTGCAATGCCAAGGGCGATGAAATCGGGCCGAAAGAATGGGAAAAATAATTATGAATCACAATACCCAAGATTCGGAACATTATGGGGGTGGCGTGGCAATGGAGGATAGTTGTTGACCGTGGCAAAAATGTTGCATCCATATCATATTATCCTGAAATAGGTACAAAAAATTAGGTTCGACCTTTGACCAGGTTCGAAACACAGGGCCAAACTCAAATATCATCAATCATTCTTCCGGGGCATTGGCCCAGGACAGCATGCGAACCATAAGTCGAACATCCATAATGTTAGAATGTCCCTCCAAACATGACCAGTCCTCCGGAATGTTGGACCAGGAAAGAATGCGGACCATATGTCGAACATCCACACTGTTAGGGGGTTCCTCCAGACATGAAATTGGACGAGACCAAATAATGGGAACACGATGCATGGGATGTGGAGTGGTGGTTTGTTCAAACAGAATACAACACTCATGAAATTATTCCACCCTGGTGGGAATACGCTAGGTGGGCGCATCAGTTTAATCATTTATTGTTCCTTCATTCAGAAACGGCTCACTGGAGAGGGGTCTTTTCGCTTCCCAATTTCATCTTGGGGCATCCTGAACTTGTTCAGGGTAGAGTTATATTTGTACAGTCCCCTACGAAGGGTCTGGACTGGGGGCTGGAATGGGGAAGAACATGATATATGATTCCTATGGGATGGACCCCAGGTAAAATACCCGGGTGTCCCTAAATATCACATGAGGATGGGAATCAAGCCACACATATTTCTAGAAGCACAGTTTAACGTCTTGCAGGATGATGAGAAGCGTGGTTGCTCTGGTACACATCCAACCAAAATGACTAAGCCCACGTGAGATGTGCTCATTATGGGAAACAAGATGTAATGGGGAACTTTCCCATCACAAGAAGGGGCAGGTTGTGGCCAAGGGACGCCGGGTGAATACCATCCCAACGATGCTAACGCGCCCATGTGGCGCACATAGACACGTGAAGAGGTAAAGCTGAGTATGTCATAATTCCACATAAACATGATGATGTGGAAATGTGTGAATCATGATGCACAAAATTTGGATCTCATTGATGGCAGTGTGACGATAGAGGATAACTATTGACTGGGGCGGAAACGTAGCATTAATATCGTGTTATCCTGGAATGGGGACAGACAAATGAGGGTCAACCGTTGACCATGATCGAACCACGAGACCTGTCACAAATGTTGTCTGAGATCCCTAGGGAATTTGGCCTGAAATGATAGGAGATCCCTTAGGCCCAACATCCATGGAGAGCCCTGAAGCCTAGCATCTATGTCATCCGAGGGTCCTTTGGATGTGGAAGAGGATGAAGATCCTTATAGCGAGCACACAATGCTTGGACTTGGAACGAGGGGATGTTCCCGTGAAAATTCCACACTTCGGGATCTTTGTCAAAATGCATTTGAATACGTTAACAAGACGTATTAGATAGAGGGAGCTGAGTACCTTCCCATATGGAGATCTTAGTTTAGGGTCGTAGAATTGGAACCATGGATGTAAGGAAACACAAGAGGCACGTGGCGAGTAATTACAAAAACCTGACTCGGATGGGAACCAGGGATGTGTACAATAAGGTGAAAAACCGGACTTGGATGAGGACATAATCCCATACCACACCGCATAACCCCCTTGGGAGAGGTTTTAGGTCAAGGGACCAAAAACGAGAGTTGATCTAGGCCTAAGGCAAAGTGCAAAGGAATTCCTACATACCCCATGGGGATGGGGATCAAGCTGCATGTAGTTCTTGATGGTGGCATGGCGTGGTAAGGAATTAGTGAAAAGGTTGAAGTGGGTGCGTGGGTCTATCCCTCGCACTAAGAGAAGCGGTATTTGATAGATCTTGTTTGTCCATTAAGGTGAGTGGTTCTTTTTGTGAAGCGACATGTCGATGGTAGCATGCCCTTGTGTCGCTACAAGAATAAAGCCATAGTATACGTTGACAAATGGTATGGCACATGACCAATACCCAACCCGACGTCCTCTATGACGAGTTCATCACAATGCAGTTCCGTTTTCTGTCGTGCGGTCAGGAAAATAATTTCACAGTTTAGGGTCGTGTGATAGGACCAAGCATACATTTTAACGTCATGAAACACAGACATCGCATAGATGATTCTAGGAGGGGAATGTGTATGGTTCCATGAAACATAACCGATGTGAATGAGGGAATAGTCCCATATCACACCATACAAAACTCTGAGAGAGTATCCTGAGGCTGAGGGGCCTACATAGAGGTAAGTAATAAAAGGGGAAGAGAGACTAGCTCCCAAACGATCTGGACCCAAAAAACATGATGTCTGAGCGGTCCTACTTACCCCATAAGGATGTAAATCAATCTATACGTAGTTCTAGATAAAGATCTTATTATATGGTCTTAGATCTCGGACTGTGGGAGCCCCGAAGTATGCCTTATTGCAGCTTTATCCCCCTTTAATGAAAAGGTGCACTGAGGGATGGCGCTAAAATTGTCGATATTCATCCTAGAAACGATGAGGTGGAACATAATTTGAATCATGCAACCAAAATTCAAGGACAGAAGGGTTGGCGTGATGACATAGGTTTACTACTGACCATGATGGAAAAGTAGCATCTATATCTCATTAGCATGAACTGGGAACAAAAAATGAGCATCAACTGCTTACCATATTCGCAACATGGGATTTGTGTTGATTTTTTGTCCAAAACCCTCGGGGGCATCGGCCTGTAATGGTAGGAGAGCCCTTAGGCGTGGCATCTAGGCCATTATTAGGGGTCCCTCCGAGTGTGAAAGGTAATGAATGCCCGAATGAAGGGGAACACGAATATTGACAGGTTGAAGGAACTTGACCAAGTTGAATATGACACTCTTGGTCCTTGACCAGAGTACTCTTAACACATGGGCGAACCACTGCAAGGGGTTGAGGGACTCACCTTGAGGGCGACCAAGAGATGGTGGGTACCTAGGAAAAAATAGGGCATATCGCCAACCAAAACCCTATACAACACCTATATATTCCCCTTGTGGAGAGGGACAGGCCAATGGGCCTATGTGACCAGGTGATCAAGAGATCTCTAAGAAGTGGGCCAGGACCAGAATTATAGACATTCAGGTGGTCATATGTATCCCATAAGGATGGAAAACAAGCCACACATAGTTCTAGACGGTTCCTTTTAATGTCTTGTGGGACAGGAAGTAGGAGGTCTAATTCTTAGAATGTGGTGCTTGTGTTGCGGCTATTGAAAACCCAATGTGAATGAGGACATTGTCCCACACCACGTCACGCAGTCCTGTAGTCAAGGTCCCGAAGGTGGGATAGATAAGTTGAATTAGAGGAACTCTAGTTGGGCACAAAGACAGAAGGTCTGGGCATTCCTACGAATCCCATGAGGATGGGAATCAAGCCATATGTAGTTCTGTGGAAATCTTAGTTTATGGTCTTAGAGCTCAGACCATGGGTGGATGGCAACTTTTTGAGGAAGCGCATTCCTCGACCCAATCCTTAATCCCACTTGAGTTAAACTCGGTGTGGGAATCAAGGCAGGAAGATCCTTATTGCAATATTGGAACGTCCATCAAAGGGAAGTCAATAAAGATCCCCAAAGGACATCTTTAACACTTCTTTGTTCCCACTAACGCACAGATGAACACTGAAGAATAGTACCAAGAGTTTCAAAACTCATCATGCACATTATGAGGTGGAGAAGTATGTGAATCATATAACCGACATTTTGGGATTAATGGGGATGGCATGGCGATGGAGGATAACTGTTGACCGTAGTGGAAAAAACAGTATCTACATTGTGTTAGCCTAATGTGGGAACAACAAACTAGCATCGAACGCTGACCATATTCGCAACACGGGATTTTTATCCATTTTTTGTCCAAAACCCTCGGGGGTGTTGGACCGTAACTGTAGGAGAGATCTTAAGCATGGTTTCCAGACCATTCGTGGGGGTCTCTCTGGGTGTGAATGGTGATGACAGCCCTGATGAAGGGAATCAAAAAGCCTGAAAAGTGGGCAATAACATACCCAAGCAGAGTTTGACATTCTGGGTAATGAACTAGAGTACCCTTAGGAACATTGGTGAACCACCGAAAAGGATCGGAGAAATGGATCAGGAGGGAGAGGTACATGGTGTGGTCATTACAAGACCGACATGAATGAGGACATAATACCAAGCCATTCCGTACACTCCCCTCGTCTAGGAATGGTAGGCCAAGGGGCCATGGTGGGATGGATATTTCTAGAAGATTGGGCTGGACCCGAATCCTAGACATTTGGGTGGTCCTATGTATCCTATAAGGATGGGAATCAAGCTACACGTAGTTCTCAAGATGCAGTTTAATGTCATGAAGGACGAGGAGGGGAGTAGGATACTCCCAAACAAGGGATGGGTATGGTACGACTGGAAAATCAACGTCAATGAGGACATAATCCCATGCAACACCATGCATTCCTATAAGATAGTACCTATGTCGGGGCCTAAAAAGGCCAAAGGGCCTGATAGTTGGGCTCTGGTCAAGAAGGCCTGGCCTATTCGTAGTTTAACATATTGCAGTGAGGATGAGGGTCGAGGAATAGGAATCCCTAAATATGGGAGGTGTACTACACAGCGAGTAACCCGACGTGAATGAGGATTTAATACAACACCACATCACACACTCTGGGTAAGGACATGGGATAAGGGGCCCGAGGAGGCCAAGGGGCCTGAGGTTAGGCCTTGGTCAGGAAGGGATGATCAGATTTTAGTTTAATTTCTTGTAGTAAGGACAATGTTCGGGGGCCCGAGGAGGCCAATGGGCCTAAGGCGGGGCCTCAGTCAGGAAGGGTGGACCAGCTTTCAGTTTCACGTCTTGTTGTGATGATGAGGCCTGTGGTCCTAGAATGGCAGAGGGGCCTATGGTTGGGCCTCGGTCAGGAAGGCCTGACTAGCTTGCAGCTTTAACGTCTTGTAGTGAGGACGAGGGTCGGATAAGGTGTCTCTTCCAGGGAGGTGTATAGTATGGCGAGTAACCCTACGTGAATGAGGACTTCACCCCACACCATACCGCACAATCCCGTCATAAAGAACCTAGGCCAGGGGCCCGATAGTTGTCCTTACCCGGAAAGAGTTCTTCACATTGGGACGCGGCTGAATGAATCACTACAGTCGATTCATGGGACATCTCGGGGTGGACTCAAAGATCTAGGGTGGTTGTTGACAATGTCCAAAACACAGCATCCCTATGGTGACCTGTGATGGGAGAAACAAATGAGCGTCAACCGCTGACCGCATTCAAAACGTGGGACATGTATCGGCTTGTTGCTCGGTATCCTCGAGGGTATTGGACTGAAGCAGTAAGAGGGCACTTAGGCCTAGAATCCATACCATTCAAGGGCCCTTCCAAAAAGAGAAATTGTTGGAATCCCAGTCAAGAAGTGGGTGAATCATGGCTCTACCCATCTGTGAAAGGAGAGAACATCTCTAGGGAGCATGGAATATGGCCGGATTGAGGATTTCTCGACATAAATTGGGGAAAAATTATGCACCCTGCCATATGTATTCACATGAGGGGATATTTTTTGCTTTTGGGCCGGGCTAATAGAAAAAATGTTTGCGTATTCTTTCTTATCCCATGTGTATGGGAATCAGACCATACGTAGTTCTAAAATCCACGCAGTTTAACATCGTGCAGTGAAGACATGGGAGGATAGAAGAACGGGAGTGAAAACATGGTGTGGCCATTATAATCTTTGTATGAGCGGGGCTAAGGAAGGATACTCCACATCATTCTAGGACCCTCCATGGAAACTATACCAAGGAGGGGACAGTCAAAGTGAAGATCTTGGGGCTATGCTCAAGATGAGACTTCTGAGTGTTCCTATGTATCCCATGAGGATCGGAATCAAGACATAAGTAGTTCTAAAAGAACAGTTTAACGTCATGCGGGATGATGAAACACATCCCATTTGGGGAGGTGTACAGTATGATGAGTAACCCGACGTGAATAAGGAAGTAATCCCACACCATACCATACAATCCCAGAAGAGATCCTGGGTCAGGGAAGGCCATGGGGCATGAGGCAGGGCCTCGGTCAGGAAGGCCTGGCTAGATTTTAGTTTGATGTCTTGTAGTGAGGACGAGGGTTGGGGGCCCGAGGAGGCCAAGGGGCCTGATGCTAGGCCTCGTTCAGGAAGTCCTAAACAGCTTTCAGTTTACCGTCTTGCAGTGAGGACGAGGGCCGATGACATGAGGAGGCCAAGGGGCCTGATGCTGGGCCTCAGTCAGGAAGACATGACTAGCTTGTATTTTAACATCATGCAGTGAGGATGAAATAGATCTAATTTTTGGGTCATAGAGCTCAGACCATTTTTTAGATTATTGTCACGCGGGAAGATAATGAGTAGTTTAACGTCATATCGGACGATGATGTAGTTAAACATCATGCAAGAGGGTGTTTCAATTTAATTCCATGCAAGATTGAATAGTTTAAGTTCATGCAGGACCATCATGCAGTTTAGGGTCATGTGGGACCGTCCAGTTTATGGTCATGTGGGACCATAAAGTTTATGGTCATGCGGGACTCTATAGTTTAAGTTCATGCAGGACCGTAGTGCAGTTTAGGGTCATTCCAGACCCATAGGCTCAGGAAAAGTATTTCATGAGGTACATGGCATTGGTGGGTGGAGTTATGCGCTCACCATCCATGGTCACCAAGGTGTATTCTCCATTGGGGTAAAACTTATGGAATATGTAAGGCCCTTCCCATTTGGGCACCATCTTGGGTTGTTTGTTGCCTAGGTGCATTGGTGCTCGGAGGGCCAAAACCAGGCCGCCTTGCAGAACAGAGTGAAGGAAAACCTTTTTGATGATGGATCTGGATATCTCATTCTGATGCCTTCCCATACTGTGCATGGCACAGAGCATGTTCTCGTCCATTGCATCCAATTTATCTTGATAGATTTCGGCCACCTTATATAGCGCCTGTTGGTCGTATACTGTAGTGCGAAGCGATGGAAGATGGATCTCGATGGGTAGGATGGCCTCAGCCCCATACACCATGGAATATGGAGTCACCTAGGTGGAGTTTCAATTCATTGTTCGATATGCCCAGAGGGCATTGGGGAGCTTGTCTGGCCAACTTTTCTTGTTCTGGAAAACCATTTTCTGCAGAATGTTAAAGATGGTTTTGTTGAATTCCTTGATCTATCCTTTTTCCTGCACATGATAGCAAGAGTTGTGGTTCGAATGGATATTGTACATGGCATAAAATTTATTCAGCTCAGCTACTCAGAAGTTGGTTCCGTTATAGGTGAGGAAACCGTGAGGGACTCCAGACTGGTGGATAATATTGGAGCTCATGAAGTCAACAATGGAACGGGCCTTGACCTCTTTGAGTGGAATCACATATGCCTAATTGTAGAAGAAATCCGTAGCATTCATAATAAACTGGAATTTGCGAGCCGTCGCCGGTGGATATGGTCCCACGACATCGAGTCCCCACACCGCAAATGGCCAAGAGTATTTGGTGGAGTGGAGAGGCTCTTGTTGCCGATGCAAGAATTTAGCATGAACTTCGCACATGTGTCATCTCTTGGCTAACTCAATACAATCATAGATCATAGAGGGCCAAGAGTACCCCAATATCTGGATCTGATGGGATAGCTTTGGCCCAGCATGGTGGGCACCACATGAACTGGAATGAACCTCTTGCATGTTCTGTGAAATTCCGACTCCTTGAATGCAATGGAGGAGAACAGCATTGAAGCCCCACTTAAAGAGGATCCACTCAAGACTAGGACCACACTGTAGGGTTAACTATAGTGTATGGAGTCGGATTTTCTCACGCTCGGCCCGATCATCACGGAGGAAACCATTTTTTAGATACTTGACAAACGGTGCCCTCTAGTCGAGGGTGGACTTATCCACTGTATCTAAAGAACCTGGGGCTCCTGACATGGAGGGTACGGTGGTAAGATGGCTTACCCGCAGGCCGTCGTCATCCTCTTGGGTGACGGGGGAGATGACTCTCAGGTGTACCACATATATAATCAGACCATCCTTCTCAGGTTCTGCAAGTGACGTAGCATAACCGGAAAAAGCATCTCCTTGACTGTTATGTGGTAGACGGACGTGGGTAACCTTTGGTCGAGATGGAAACCGGTCCATTAGACAGAGGGTGCACTCCAACAATGGTACGAGCTACAGCTTCTTGACAACATAGTCATCATTGACATACTTCATGACTAGTCCAAAATCCCCTTTTACGTGAAAATAGGGCACATCGATCCCAAGGTCTAGCTCGAGGCCAGGGATGAGAGCTTGATACTCTGCCTCATTGTTGGTGTAGCCATCGTACAATAGGATTGAGTATGGCTAGACGTCTTGCACCAGGGTGATGAAGACGATACCCATACCCACTCTATTGAGATTAGAATCGTTGATCCTCCTACCGGTGGGGATCTGGGAGGCACCGTCTAATTGAATTTGCTAACATGAGATGACATGATCGACTGAGAGGATTTTCTCATCAAGAAAATCCAGGTCTTGGGACTGATCCGAAGAGGTTCGATGGGCAGCTAGAACATCTTCCAATGCATGTCCCTTGATATCCTTATGAGGCACGGAACTGTTGTCAAACTGCTAGAGGATCACCGCCCACCGTTCAAGTTGGAGTGTCACCATGGGTCAGATCATAATGTAAATCAGTGGGTCTACCTGAGATACCAACTGTACCTCATGGTGCGACAGGTAATTCTGTAGTTTCTCTGCGGAAAACACGAGCACAAGGCAGCTCTTTTCGATGGGGGAGTATATGGTCTCTGTATTGAGGAGCATGCAGCTGAGTTAGTAGAGGTCGTTCTCTATTCCATCATTTTTCATATGGGTGAGCAGTGCGCCAAGAGACCGTTCCAGAGTAGTCACATAAAGGACCAATGACTTTCCGAAAATGGGTGGCATTAGGACCGGAGTATGGAGCAGATACTGCTTGATTTCCATGAAGGCGACCTGACACTCTTCCTCCCATTCATAGGCGGTGTCTTTTTTCATGAGCCGGGTAAACGTATTACACTTCCCATCCAGATTCGCGATGAATTGACATATGTAGGTTATGTGGCCTTGAATAACACAATGCTCTTGAATATAACTCAAGGGAGTCATCTTGATGATGGATTTGATCTTCTCTGGGTCGATCTCGATGACTCGGTATCTAACAACAAATCCCGGAAAATTCTTGGAGGTGACCCTGGAGGCACATTTAAGCGGGTTCATCATCAACTTGCAGGACAAGAGGAATCCTAACACTTTCTCAAGGTCCTTGATATGGTCTTGGCACTGGTGAGATTTGACCACCAGATCATCCACATAGCACCCCACCAATTTCCCAAGAAATGGCATGAATATGCGGTGCGTGGCCCACTGATAGGTGGCACCTGTATTATTCAGGCCGAAGGGAATGACCTGGTAACAGAAAGTACCTTTGGGAGCCCTAGAGGTAGTGGACTCCTTGTCTTCGGGGGCCATCCGGATCTAGTTGTACTCAGAATACCCATTCATGAATGAGAGGGATTTGAACCCAGTCGTAGCATCAATCAACAACTCTGTCACTATGAGGGAAAAATCATCCTCCGGACAGTGGAAGTTGAGATCGTGGAAGTCAATATAGACACTGATTTCCCCATTCTTCTTCTTGACAGGCACAATGTTGGGCAGCAACTTGGGGTACTCGACTTCCATGATGAAGTTGGATTTGATGAGATTGTCAACATCGGTCTCAACCATGTCACTGTGAGAAGGGTGCATCTTTCTGGGAGGTTACATGAACCCGTGAGGGTTTTTCAAGAGACCAAGGTGGTGAACAGCGACCTTGGGATCTAGTCCTGGAATCCCATCGTAACTCCATGCAATCACATCACAGTGCTGTTTGAGAACGACCACATAACGATGCTACTCCTTGTGGGACATGGCGGCACAGTTCAATGTGGGACTCTCATCGGCGTCTCTTCCAAGGTTCAATTGTACCAGCTCATCAACTGTGGTAGAGAAGCCTTCTTTAAAGGCAGGGGGATCGTCCTGTAGATCCACTTCTCCCATTGTGGAGGGATCTTCTGTGAGGGGAGTCGTTTCCAAGACACTGGACTCATATGGGAGGATGGTGTTAGCCTGTTCAGTTGTGTTCATCATATTAGGATCTTTAGGCACCAAGGAGACCAAAGCAATGAAGGCGGTTGATCCAATTCTATCGGGTCTTCGGCACAAGGGGCCACTCTTGATGACATCATTGTAGTACTGTAACATTGGCTTGAGCCGGTTAATTCATGCCCAATGGAAGAAAGACGCATGACGTATCGCCATTGCCATGATCCTGACGTCCCGATACGATATAGGGGTACGAGGTTCTGGGATCACCTTATCCTGGTTGGTGTTGGAGTATGAGGTGATTATCCGATGTCGCTTGGACCTAGGAATATGCCTTCCTCTTGTACCTGAAACAACAAAACAATGCCCCATGTCAGGGGTCGTGGCCTCCAACCGATGGATTGGGAAGACGTAGGTGTCATCCAGAACTTCCCAGAGATCACTTGTGACCGGGGCGGGCTCAAACTCACTTTCCAGAATATGCTTATCCTTGCTCTTATAATTGTTCGCGTCCAGATAGTGAGCTTCACAAGAGGAAAAAGGAGATGCATCTTCTTGGAGCACACCTACTCGAACATTGAGGGATTATTTGAGGCATTGGTGATACGACTAAGGGACCACTGCATGCAGGTGGAGCCACAACCTACCAATCAATGCGTTGTATGCATTGTCCTGGGAAACAACCATGAATTCGGCGCTGAGAATTCGACCACCAAACCGGGTCTTCAAATAGATCATGCGGACCAGGGTTTGCTAAGTCGTGTCATATCCCTGGATTCTGAGGTCGGAGGGAGTTTGATCATCCTCAGCAACCACATCTTCCACAGTGTCCGAGTCGGGATTAGGTTAATCCCAAAACCGTTGTCAATAAGACAGCGGCAGATTTCCACACCATTGAACTGACAAGTGATGTAAAATGGACAAATGTGCCCCTATATGGGAGGGTATTCATCTTCACCAATGAATGAGATGACTACCTGGCATTCGACATTCTAAATTTCCAAAGTGTGGAAAGCTTTTTCAGCTGCTACCTCCGTCTCAAACTTGAGGGGGCCCCTTAAGGCCTCGGCGAGCACCTCACGCATGTCAGATGACAGACAGAGGGCCTCAAGGATAGAAAGACTCACTGTAATTCTAGAAAGGTGCTTCAGAACATCATACTTATAGGCCAAACGTGTGCTTATGATTACAAGAGGTCGGTCTGCAATTGGAGGGACGGTGAGCCCTTCCGGCTGGACCGGCGGCTCGCTGGTACTGGGAACATCCTGCTACCTGCTAGTCGAGGCATGGAGAATTTATGCTGGATGAGGGTTGGGTAGCTGAGATTTTCTAGTAGTAGGGAAATACTGGCCGCGGTATGGATGTGGCAGCTCTGCCTGATCTACTAGCACAAACGGCGGTGGTTTCGGTCCTGACGACACCGGAAAGAGAGGCTGCGCGTGCTGAGCTCTATGCTGAGCCTGCTGTCTGGTTTCAGTAGCATGCACAGCCTGGATGAGAGAACCCGCTGAAATTCCATGATGACACATGTGGTCATGGTTCTATAGACACTGGTGTCGACTGGGGATGTTGGGGAGGATTTCCTGGCATTCCCCCATATCAGGAGTCATATAGGGATTTACCAACTCCACGGTATTAACCGAAGTGTACCCATGACTGTCGCTTGAGGAATCATCCACCACTAGGCAGATTGTGCAAGTAATCCCCATTTCAAGGGGAAATAAGTCACTGATATTGCGGGATGACGATGGCATCGGTGGAGCGCATTGCTACTTCTTGCGTCGTCGCAGCTTGCCCTTCTGGGAAGTGGTCAGCTGAGATGACGACAAAGAGGTACTGGTCACAAATTCTAAAGGCTCCGGCTGATTCAGGCGTGCTCCAATAATACCATGGGTGTAGGCGACAATTTTTTCGAGCCGTCCAGTTCTCATACTTCTAGGACCCGCGGCTGGGAACCTGTTTCCACTCGCCTTCATCGTCGTTACCGCTTTCTGACCTAACAATGAAACCCGCCACTTGTTTCGGAGCCGGGCCCAACCTGACTTTGTTTTTATCGACCTGGTCTTGGAACCTGTATTTAAACACATAGCACTACTTGAGGGTGTGCCCCAGGATCTGATGATAGGGGTAGTATTTTGGGTGATTGGTGAGATTCACCTATGCCATCCTTCTGCACTCAGGTAAACACACAATCCCCTGCTATAGGGCCCTACAGAAGTAACAAGGGACCTGATTCTTGTTGAATAAGTAAGTCTGGTTCCATCTCCCTGGATAGGGGGCTATGATAGCCTTTCCCTGATGAGGGTCCAGAGGGGCTTGCAGTGGAGGTAGAGCCTGATTGTCCCGCCAAGGAGGTGGGGGCACATTGCGTGGGGGATCCTGCCGATTCTGAGTTGGTTGCTGCTGGGTAGGAGGTTGTGCCTGAGGTAGAGGGCCTATGTGGGGTTGCGAAGTCGGTGACATTGGTATCAATTCTAGAATCCTTGGGGAATCTATTTGGGAAGCCGCAGTAGGCTCGGCTCTAGAATCCCTCCTTGCTGGGATCACAAGGGGTAGAAAACGCGCATGACTAGCCTGTTGCAGAGCACCCTCGAGGCGCTGGGCCTGAACTGGGAAGTTTCAGAACCCTCTGAGGTAGTTCTGGGTGATCAGAGAAGAAACTAGATTAGTTTTTACATTCCCTACACACATCGTCAGTAATTCCTCCTGTGTTAGTGGAATGTAGAGGGAGTATGTGGGCACCTTCCACCAGGCGATGAAGTCCATGACTTGCTCATCAGGCCTTTGCTTGAACATGAAGAGGTCTGCGATGCTGGTCTTTCATGTGGTAGAGCGGAACTAGTATAGGAACTTCCGGCAGAGTTCCTCCTAGCCGGTAACCAATCCAATAGGGAGCTTCTTGTACCAGACGAATGTAGGGACCTCCAATGTCTGCACGAAACATCCGAGCTTGGCGGCTTCCTACTTTAATGGGGTCCCCAACAAGGGGCCACACCTGGAGGAAAAGTGAGCCAAGTGCTACGGTGGGTCCCATGTCCCATTAAAGGGTGACAAAATTGGGTTTCCCAAATCCCAGAGGTGCGGTCATATCATCCACCCACGCGGGGATATGGCTTTCCATCTGGTGGGACTGCCACATTCCGTGATTCCAATGCCTCGAGGTGGAAAATGAGTGCCGCCATAGGATCAGCCGGGTGGGGGTACCTATCTTGACGGGGATACCTAACCATGAGTGTGTTGTTGGGCTCTTCGACAAGGTAGACGGGTTCAGCAGCTCATGGAGCGATTGGCAGAAAGGCCTGTGGGGCGGTTGGGAGAACTCGTGCTGGATTTCTCGGATTGCCTCACAGTTCAGGAGGGTTTGTCGTGATGTATCAGACACTCTTACCATGAGATCGGACTTCTGACCTGTTTTTGGGAGTAGCATGACCAGGTTTTCACAGAGGCATCTCGCTGGGGGGAAATTGTTTCGTCTCCTACTGCCCCAGCTTAGGATTACCATAGTTGGGTCGTCACACTACAGCGTGTTCGTCCAAGAGTTCATCAACCTACCTCTTTTCCTCAGCAAGTTGTTAGCGTAACACGACCTTCTCGGGGTCTTTGTCTGTCTTCCACACAAAGGTGGATGGGTCAGAGTGCTTGAAAGTTCTGAAATTCTCTTTACACTTACCGACAGTCCTACTGATTACCATAGACTCGGTGGGCACAGGGAGGCCTAGGAGGTTCCTCTACTGACGGGTAATCCTCTTTGATTGTTACAAAAATGGAGGTACACCCTCAGGGGGTAAGTCTACATCAAGAAAATCCAGCTTGTCCTCCTTGTCCACTATTTCATCCATGTGGACCGTGACCCTTCTTGGAGGCATTTCCTCAATGTCGCATAGCGATTCGGGCTGTCGCAGGATAGGACCGAAGAGGAGGGTGGCATAATGTCCCCAACCATAGACTTGAACATGGGGGGTAGCTTCCCTGTTGATTTTTTGGTGTACCTTGAAACTCTGAAATCATTTTTGTTGGAGGGTGCCCTGACAACTCAGGGGGCTGGGCCACGGGGAGTGCGGCCAAATTGTCCAGACGACATTGCTTGTCAATTTCCTCAAGGTGCACTTGGATCCTGGGGTACACCACCTGATAATAATAAAGATGAAATTGAGTCACCCATAGGGTTTGACGGAAGAACTCGACTACTTATGGGGTGGGGGATTCGGGCGCATGGAATTTCGATGCTGCCGCCGGCCATAACTTCTCCGGGAAGTGATACACTGCAAGAATGTTCAAGAAGCTCATGGGCTCGGATTTAGGGTCTGGCCTCATATTTCCCTACTCGTTTACGTGAGGTGGCTGAGGGACTGGTAGTGGTACTGAGGATGAACATTATGATAGTAAACTGGGCAGCGGAGAATACAAAAAATGAGCCAACTGACCGCCGAATTCTGGGACATCTTCTAAAGAGTGCGGTGACTTCACCACAATGTCACGATACAATGGGCTGATAGACACAACATTAGGTGCATGGATCACGGTTACCAGCGATGGGTCCTGCTGTTTCTCAACCGCCATCAGATCCCAAAATAGATCTTCGTGATCTCTGGTTGAGGTAGAGGTCACTTCTGGTGACGATGGTGGTGACTCCACAGTCGGAACCTATGGGCTCCCAAAATTTCATCCTTCAAGATTTACCTTCAGATAGAGGAAGGAATCCGGTGGAATTCGCATTCTGGAAGGATGAGGCTGACACACCTTGTTCATGTCCCAGTCCTTGCTATGGAAGAATGAGGGGAGGATTTCATTGCTAAGTCGCATTCTGCTACTGAATCTGAGAAGTGGGCCGGTTTGATCTCCGTCTGGGCCTTCCCATGAGTCTTTTTGTCATGGTGATGAACCTCCCTCCTTCCCCTTGATGAATCCTCGGTACAAGGCTGATTCCCGACATGTGGTATCAGGGTCATGTTGGTGCTAGGGTGGAGAGGAATTACGCTTGAGACAACCAGGGAGCGAGGGGCATCGGGAAAAATGGATAAGGGTACATGGGGAGGACCTCCATGAACATCACCAATGCGGGTGAAACGCCCTTTGTATCCTGAGGGGGCATGGGGAAGACCTCCATGATTGGTGCGGGTGGAGTGAGGCTGACATTCACCCTTATCGTTTCCAAGGTGGGGAGGACCTTCTCCAACAATGAAGTGGATGTAGGGAGGATCCCCGCATTGGATAGGGACCGGATGGGCTATGTCCCCACATCGACGGTCTGGGGAAAGAGGAAGAATTACATTCCCGGTGTGGTGGGAACGAGAGAGGCTTCCACGTCAAGTGTCGCTACCACGAGGCAGGTCTTCATTCAGGTTGGGGGTAGCACGAGGCATACCTCCATAACGAGCTTCGGAGTGAGGAAATCCCACGCTCTATGGAGTAGTGGTATAGGGAAGGCCTCCGTATTGGGTGACATCACCGCAGATTGGTTCGCGGCGATCACCACTTAGGCCTGCGACCCAGAGAGTCAACCCAGCCTGCCCGTGGGGCGGTTGGGGCCTCGATCCCGGTTGGGCGTAGGAGCGCCCTAGCTCATTGTGTGCAGGGACTTCATGATATACATCGGTGGTGTCTCATGCCACAGTAGTTATCGATTTTAACTCCCCTTGGTAGGCGTCCTCAGCTCGATCCCAATGATGGCGTCGAGTCAGGCGAGTCGGTGTGGGTGGTTGAGGGGCATAGCCTACCTGTTCCTCTGGAAAGGCTGAACGACAGTGCTGATGCAGCTGGGTGGGTGCCCTTTCTTGGAGTCCATTGATAGGGACTCTAACCGGGATGATCCGGACGTCACCCACCTCATCAACATATGTTAGGGAGTTGTCACGGCGTTCCAAGGATATGCTCCCGAAAAGATTGAATGTTGGGGTGGGGAGCAGGGGCTCCCTACGTAGCCATCAAGGGCGGTGTTGACGATTGGTCCTGGATGCCTCCCGGTCCAAGTGGGCCATATCCCGAGCTAGGATTATGCCCTCCCCCTCGTAACGGAATAAGAGGCTGTTAATCACCCTTCGTTGGATGACTTCCAAAGGGGAGATGGTGCATGGCTGCCCCACATTCATGGATGCATACACCATTGTGGCAGTAGTGGATCCACGCGGAGCAGCTGTGCTGGTGTTTCCCCTGGACCTGCGTAGGCGGGTGGCTGGTGATTGTGCCCCTGTAGTAGCAACCTGATTCTTGGGAAGTTAGGAGATTAACTCATCCACACTGTGAGGAAAAGAAATAAAAAACCAGTTCCCTAACAGCATTCCGTCTTTTATGGTTGCTATGAGGGATCCACACCGACAACATTGCAGAACGGAATTCACCACGTTCTACTACCCCATCCTCTATTGAGTTTCACGCCAGGCCCGCTATTTTCATGGAGGGACCCTGGCCGGATATCTGGATCTGGTGACATGTCAATCTACTGATGTATCGAGTGCTACTAATCTACACATTGAGGATAATAAATTCACTTCGGGTTCCCCGTTTCTATTTCTGATGCTTTCTTCGGGAGCGCGCGTCTGTCTGCGAAGGACGTCAGCGTGGCTTTTGTTGCCCCGCATTCCCGCTTTCCAATGGCGGGCGTCATCGGTTCTTTATTTAGGGACGACTTCTCCTTGATCGAAACGGGATGATGGGATGTTGGTTCCTCCTTCCATGGAATCCTTCTCAGAACATGTCACCTAGTCCATGTATCCCTCATAGATTTAATACATTGTTCATGAAACCATTCCCAGTTCCATGTTTCCATGGACACCGATTAATTACACTACTTATTTCAAGACATTCCAAGGGGTCTAGTCAGTGCAACAACCTTCGGTTGGGGGAGTAGTGACGTCCAGGCATCATTAAATTATCTGAATGCTGGAGAATTGGAATGTCTGCCTTTTTTCCTTTATTATAGGGCTTCTTGAGGGCGCATAAGTATGAGGCATACCACATCATGCGCGAGAAACCATATGAAATAAGCATGTATATAAGGTTCTCTTCAGTTTCCCATGTTTAACAGAGGGCATGCCAATAGTTTAACATCCATCGGAGATGGATCGGGATGATCAGAACATGACCTAGAGTGGATCAGATTGAGGAACCCCCTTGACGGAACACCGATATTGGGACCAACGCATGGGAGGCTTCCCAAATGCAATGGAGGGGTGTGAGGTGGCTTGATCTCACTGGGAAGTGGCGGCTCGGGTAATAATTAGGTTGTATGATGGGGAATTGGATGGATTGAACAATGAATGCGATGGGACCATTGTGAAGATGACGGTAGTGATGTGCTTGAGCCTCGAAGAGGCATCCTAAGTATCCCTGTGGCAGGGAATCAAATTCTGCGTAGTTTGGTTGGTGAGAACTGACGTAAAGGGGATTGGAGTGACCAATGGGTGATGGGATTGAACCTCATGAGGCTTCCAATGTACCATGCCTTGACATGGATCCATGTCCACGTAGTTCGGGTTGAAAAGGGGCTGTTGAACTGACATGACGGGTTGTCAAAACAACTGGATGGCGGGGTCACATTAGATTACCACTGGATTGGGATGCAGTTTGACGTCATGAAGGATGAGGACGTGTCAGAAAAATGATGTGAATAAAGACCTTGGCCCAGTGGATTATGGTCTTGAACCTCAGGGAGGCTTCCTACGTACCTTGCCTTGACATATATCAATGACCTCGTAGCTCAGGTGGGATGCTGGGGAACCGACGTGAACGTGGACCGGGGGTCCGATGGGAATTGGGCTTGAACCTCATGAGGCTTCCTATGTACCATGCCTTATCATGGATCAAAGACACCTTAGTTCAGCTGGAATGGGGCTTACGCTCTGAGGCAGCCCAATAAGAGGTTTGGTGAACCGACATGAATGAGGTTGGAAAGACCGGGTGTTGGGCTTGAACCTCGTGAGGCATCCTATGTACCATTCCTTGACATGGATCAAAGACCCCATAGTTTAGGTAAAAAGGGGTCTTTGCACACTGACACGGAGATGGTCAGGGCCAATTATTGTCGGGCTTGAACCTCATTGAGGCTTCCTACGTACCATGACTTAACATGGATCAATGTCCCCATAGTTTGGCTGGATGCCAGAGAACCAACATGAAGATAGACCTTGGTCCGATGAGTGATGTGCTTGAACCTCATGAGGCTTCCTATGAACCATGCCTTGATATGGATCAAATTCCCCGTAGTTCGGGCATACATTTTAACGTCATGCTAGACGGGGCCGTTTGGGGCTTACACTCTGAGGCGACCCAAGGTGTGTCATGGTCAGTTCTCACACTAAGCCCACTATAGTCATGCTCGGTGTGAGAAACAAGAGGTTGCAGGGACCTGACGATCACGTCGCGAAGGGTGAATCTGTGGAAAACTAAGAGGGGCTTATGAGTTAGGCGGCCCCTGGTGCTGGGACTTACTCCAAGATGGATGCCCAAGTTGCGAAAAATCGCAGAAGGAGAGGGATTTCGGACCGATCAAAAGAGATTCCTCATTCCTTATCACGGCCTCCCTGGCCTTTGTGGTGGCGAAGTACGGAGGCGCATGGGTGATACCTTCCGAATGTGGGGCTAGGGTCTTACACCCAGAAGTCTACCCTTCCCCCATGGGAAAACGCCACTCAGAGAAGGAGGATATCATCCCATGTGGGGGTGATCCCATCGCCATAGAGATGAGTGGGTGTAAAGAATGCCCAAGCCGGGGGGACCCTACGTGTGAGGCATGGGGGCTGATCACTATTTAACATCATGTTTTGAGTACAAGGGTGCTTGGAAGTATAACACCCTGCAGATCATATGAGGTGAGTTTACTCTACACCCCTTGGACTTACATAACTGGTACCCTCTACCCCTTAGGGAAGGGAAGGAATCAGCAAGGCCTTATAAATGGGGGGGGGGGTTGCAGAGAGAACCATCGAGGGGTCCACGTTAGCATGGCTATGTGAAGAAAAAATATCCATTAGTGTTCCTATGAAATGAAGCATTAGTCAATGCAACACAAAGTGCATTATTGTCCATGGTACTTTGAAGTCACACCGTGCAAACCAGGAGGGTCGCACGGGACAAGGGATTACCAAGCAGAGTGGTCCACAGAAAGTGGCCTTGCAGAGCTTGGTTTCACTACGTAGTGGAGTGCACATGCGAATGGGTGTGCTTCGTGAAGTGGGGTGCCCTAGACTTAGCATGGGGATGAGGTGAGAATGGGAGGTGCTTCGTGAAGTGGAGGGGTTCTCACAGAGCATTGCCTCACGGAGCATAGCTACCTCGCCAAGAAAAGCGTCATGAAGCAGTGTGCTTCATGAAGTACAGTAAACCTACATTGGCACGTGGATAACGTGTACAAGGTGGGTGTTTCGTGAAGAATAAATTCTCCACGACTGCCCGGGTCCCCATGGGGATCCCCCTCTTTCATGAAATCCCTTAGGCTTCATGAAAGACATCCCTCTTAGAAGAGGGGCGCAAATTGAGACAAGGCGGAGGACTCTCTCAAAGAAAAAATACATCTCAGAGCTCATGATTCACAGAGAAAAGAGTGATTCATGATTCGGTAGCTGAGAAGAGAAAGGTTAAATTGTATGTCGTGGAGGCTCAGGGGGAGCCTTGTATTTATAGGCAAGAGGTGTCGCGAAGTAGAACTCACACAGCACCAATGGGGGTGTGGTTTCTTTGCAGAGGGTCGAGAACATCAACTGAGTTCGCGGAGAGGTACTGCCTCTTTTGCTTCGCAGAGGTTTCACGAACGTCAGCGGAGTTCTTGGAGAGGTACCACCTCCTTTGCTTCATGGCTGCCGTGGTGCTTGGGTGGCTCTTCATCGGGGCTTCGCATGGTAGGGTGTGGGGCCTCTTTTTCTTCTATCCTTTCTTCAAATATTTCACCGCCAATAATGTTTTCAATATCTGTAGTTATTCTTCTGAAATGGAATATTTTTTCCAATTATTTAAATATCATAGGAATAAGGTGCCTAATGAAATATGCATGGTAAGAACAATTGTCATGATATTCATAATTCGGCCATTCTTCTCAGGTGGACTTGTTACAGAAAGGATGGACTTGTTTAATGAGAATGATGGATACAACGGATCATTTGTAAAATCATGCTGGTCTTAATTATTTGTTTGTATAGAGTATACAAATCAAAGGGGTCAGATACATGATTATTCAACCATTAAAGAGATTTATATAATTCTATCCATTCTTTTTTTCATTTTTGGGAAAAAAAAATGGCTTGATGGATAATAACCAATGTTTTTTATTTCGAATTTTCATTTAGGCTTCATCATTTTTGTTTATTTAGGATTAGAGGGAGACATGGAATGGATTTTTCCCCACATTTTGAATATGGGGTGATTTTCATTTTTTCAAATCTTCCTTAGAAACTGCAATAGGTTCCCCCATCCATAGATGGATATATAACTTCCTTCAAACAGTATGAGATCATCTATTTTTTCATGCCCAATGACTCTTGGGGACTTTCACTGCTCAAGAGGATGAGAGGCCATGCTCATCACACCCTGAGGGGGGGGGGGGGTTATTGTCTTATACATAGAGACTCTCTTTTATATTTATGATATGTCCATGAATCTCATCCAAATCCTAATAAAAGGCCAATTACCCTATAAAAGTGATTATGCATTAATTTTAACTTATGTTAAATAGTCCATGGCCTATATAGTGAACCAATATGTATATATTCGAGGTTATTTATCATTATCTAATAATGGGTGTTTTATTATTTGATAATGATTAATTAACAAGAGTTTTGTAATTTTATGCCATGCAAGGAATAGATTAGAGGAGGGGATTGAGCAATTTTTAGGCATTCTATGTATCCTAGTTATGGAAAGAATTAAAACCCACTTCGTTCATTTAACCCATGTAGTTTAATGTCATGCAGAAATGAATTATATATAGGTTAAGATACATTGAGTATTGTAGCTTGAGGCCTTAAGATATGGTCTAGGTATCCCAATTAAAGAGATAATTATATTTTTCATTGTTCATTTGTTTTCTCAGCTCACTGGTGGATGAGGTAGAGTGATCATCAAATAGGGATGATTGGGTCCAAATTGATCAGATTTCAGAGGTATAAATAGACTTGAACCGGAAGGGGTTTTTATTTGAGTTCATTCCTTTGAAAGGAATCCTACATATCCAAGTTATGGTAGGAATCCATATTCTCAGAGTTAAACCACTCCATTGGGACTTTCCCCAAGGTAGATTTTTTTATATAGAGGCAATATATCTATCCACTCTTTGGGGTATACATATTAACCTTACCCTTATAGTTGGGTATCCGTGATGAAAAGGATATGACTATTACAACTCACTAAGCCCATGTGGGTTATACTCTATGTGAGAAATTAAGGGATAATAGTAATCAGTCTCATTGCATATATATATGAATCTCATGCACTGGGGAACCCCTTAATATGTTTAATGTGGAAATTGGTCCTGATAGAGAATTCCTACATATCCTTGTTATTAATGGAATCAGAGTCGTCAGAGTTCCCTTTTTGGGGATTACATGTTATGTATGACCTAGTCCTCATGGAGGTTTATGGTGCAGATGGTAAGAGCATTGAAACACCCTAAGCCCGCATGATCTATGTTCATTTTGAGAAAGAATTGGTTGAAATTAAACAATGTAATTTCTTGAGGATGTGGGGTTTATATGAAAGGATTGACTTGAATGATTAATATGATGCTCAAACATTGGATTGGTGGCCTACGTATCATGAATATGTTAAGAATCATAGTCACTGTAGATTCCTTTTTGGAGGCTTTCACATTAATTTCTATCAACTGATCAGGGCTTACACATTGAGGATTAACAATGTAATCATGTACTTATATTCCCTTGTGTCATGGCTGTATTATCTCGTGATTTTCTCATGGAATAGTTGACTTGTCTGAATGACATCAAAAGAAATAGATGGATTCTCATGTCTGTGTCGTATGATCCAACTTTCATTCCTTGGTGCCATCAAAAGACCTAGATGACACACACAAAGGATTTCGTAGGAGTTAGTATGACCACTAGAGCAGAAAATATTTTTTATGTCATTATTTTGTTATTTTTTACATCGTTTTTTGCTGAAGTTATTAATAAGGATTTTAAGTCGGTTATTTTATCACCGATGAAAAAAACATTACAATGTGCTTTTCACATTGGTTATTAAATAAACAATGTAAAAAACCCTTGAGAGTCGTGATTTTTTTCATCAGTGATTTAATAAATGACATGGTATGTTAATTATGTTTTCCATTATTTAAAAACCGACACAAAAAAAGTTCTCCAAATAATTATTCACATCGGTTATTAAATAAACAAGGTGAAAAATGCTTCAGTTTGATGTTTATGACGCCAATTATTAAATATCTGACATAAAAACCCCTTCAGAGTCATGATTTCATACTATTTTTGTTAATAATCAACATGATATATCATTTATGGAATCAGTTGCTAAGTAATAAAGGTAAAAAAGGTTTATCCAAAGCCTTTTTAACATCCGTTATTAAATAACCGACATGAAAAACACTTTTGGTTGATTTTTTTTACGTCGGATAGAAAAAAATGTCATAAAAACATTATACAACATAGGTTATTAAATAATCTACTTGAAAAACCATTAATCATGAAATTCTTACGTAGGTTATAAAATTTTTTTAGTACAAAAACAATCTCTTTTTATAAATTTGTGAACCCATTTCTATCCACTACCGAAGTAGACCTGAAACAAGGACAAACAAGACCAACAACTCGACCAAAAATACATAAAACTAGACCCAAACAAGAAGAGCCATCTAGAAAATTAAATAGTCACATTTAAACATTAAAAACCTACAGTATCAACTAAAAAACCTAAATTCTACCAAACAAGAACCATATACACAATTACAATTACAATATTCAAAAATTACATTTCACACAACAAACATACTAAAATCCAATCAAACCTGTAAAAAAATTTTACTATTACACATTTAAGTGTTTGTCCTCTTGAGCACTATATGGTTGTGGTTAATTAAATAGATAAAGATAAAAAGGAATGTAGTTTACAAGTATAATGAATAAATCAAATGAAATAATATGGAAAAGTTTATATGTAAATCTAACCTGGTCAAACATCGAAATTGTTCCAGTTTTAATTATTTCATACATAAACTATAACATATTATATCTACATTAGTTGAATCCTTGGTTTTAATGAAAATTATGTTTAAATGAGTATGTTAATTCAAAATATCATTTTTATGTAATACATCCAAAATGTACAATTTATAATTTGATATTTACCTCTGCTCTTACATTTTGATCTATAACTCTTTTTATTTTTAGTTTTTGAAAATTAGGTCCATAATATATTGGAAAATAATATGAATGATATAAATTTAAAATTCATTATATTATAAACAATTATTATGAAATTTAAACTTACTTTTCCAACAAATTGGAAAAACCTGCTCGCACATCGCCATGGACAGAGCTGTAGAATAATGTGTTTTCACAGCTAGGAAAAAATGGATAACATATAATGGTATCTAATATAAAGGAAAATTTAAGGTTAATTTTTATGTTAAATGAAAAATAACACCTTTTCAGATATATGTTTCAAACCTCTCGTAGAAACGAATCATCCAACACTCTGTTATTATATTCTGTTCAAATCTTTTAGCAATAAAAATTGTTCTTTATTCCTCATCCAATGCATGGGCTTCATGGGAAATAAATTGTGAATCCATGAATCCACATACATATGTTTTCTCATTCTTATCACATATGTTATAATGATACCTAATAAAAAACATACATAAGTATACATTTTTGATAATATGGACATAGGGAAGGAAGTTTTTATGAATTAACTGGAAAACATTTATACTACATTGATACCCAAATTTTCTCCATTTACAAGCTCAATGATATCATTTTTTATAATCCAAACTCCTATTGCACATCCATAGACATGATATTCCATTGGGAACATATAATGAGCCGCCAATGAATTTGAATATCTTGACAATATTTTAATGATACAACTCATAAATTTTCTTCCATTGTGGACAATCAGAGGATGATGTATATTTTTCATCACATAAGCTCTCATCAGCATGCCATCTTAACCATTATGCATAATGTGAATTATAAAATAAACATTCCAAATTCTGAATTATATGAATATACTGAAATACAATGGAAAGGATCTTTGTAATCTCTACATCAGCGTGTGATTTTTCTTTCAACTTATACTATGATATCCCAGATTTAGGAAACTCTGAATGAAATTAATATTACTTCCTATATATCATATTTTCATTTGAAAATGAAAGTGTTTTCTTGTATCGGAATCCCATAAGACATAAAATTTTAATGGCCATATAATGTGAATCTAAAAGATTGTTTTCTTTTGGAAGTATATCTTTCAACTGTTGTAGGAGCTTTGTAAAAATCTTATCACTTAATCCATGTTTTCCTTCATATTAATCAATCTTAACACCGCCAATAGAAACATAAAATCTGTAAAACAAGGATAAAATATATTTCTAGTATCACTATATAACTCAACTGTCGGTTCTATCGAAATTTTTCTTGCTGCAAAACCACGAATGATTTCTTCAAATTCAATGAAATTAACAGCTTGCATATCATCATCAACAGTATATGTGAAATTCCATCCATTTTCACCATTAAAAATTAATGATTTGTAAATAAGATTAAAACCATGAAAAATGAGATGATATTTGGTCTCTCTACTTGTCATCTTCATTATATTCAATCATTTCAGGCATGGAAAAAAATTTTGTTGCTTGGAACATTTCGTTTACCAAATTACAAATTAATATCAATACCTTCCTCATAACCTTTACTCATATGATGTTCCACTATCTAAATCCCACTCATTATTACATATATCAAATATCAAAATTACGCATCTTGTTAAAATATGCTTGTTTTATACTTATAGTAAATATATGATAATTTGAACGTAAAAAAATTTTTAAATATTAAAAAATATATGCATATTTGAAGAAGTCGTGAAAGGAAATAATTTCAAAATGAAAATATAATAAGGAATAATAATTTTATATTTATATGAAATATTACATTATTTTAATAAAACACAGGTAATATTTTTATTTTTTCATTTGGGGAAAAAAGACAGAAATATTAATATTAATATATAATTAAGAAATTGTAAAAATATCAAAAGTATCATAAATATTCCTTAAACCCATATGTATAAAAAAAACATGTGGGAAATACATGAAAATAATGTTTCATCACTAAATAGTTGTAGTAATTTAGATGTAAGAAAAATGATGTTATCGTTTCTCATAGGGTGGAGTTGGGTCGGGTTGATCAGGTTACTGAAAACAAATCTACACACGGTCTGTGGTGCGATAGATATAGTCAGATGCTCCTTTCTCATATAGGTAGCAGTTGAGGAGGATAAAGATGAATGCCAATAGGGCGATGAGGAGACTCTAGAGGATATGGGGTCACAGTTGAGGTGCAGGTGGAAGCGGAGGTGGTGGGGGTAGATGCATGTGCGGTGGAGGTAGTGGGTGATGAAGATGACAATGAGGTTGCGGGTCTTGGGGTTGATGCAGTGGTGGGCAAGGGAGAGAGGAGGATCTTGATCTATACAGCGTCATGGTGGGAATCTCTATGAGTAACAAGATGAAACTAATGGGGATCATGGGGGCCCATCACTGGTAGAGGTTCTTTCACTGACACGAGAATATTACGTGGTAGAATCAACAATAATAAAGGAATGTGATGTGGAAGATCACAACAAAATGGGATGTTGACATGAGACAACGATTACAGGGACATGTGACTACATGAGTGACATAGAGGCAAGAAGTGGTGTAGGGATGACACATCAGAGTAGTGACGATGAGTTGTGAGGGCCTCACTATGAGGCCGATAGCAATGGTGGAAGGTGAGAAATGAGAGAGTGAAGTACGGTAATGGGTGGTGACTGCTAAAGGGAAGAAGGGAACCCATCAGTTGGTCAGTTCAGGTTGAGTCCGGTTTGGAAACCCCTAACAGGGATGTATCTTTTAAACAAATATTATCGACTCAACATAATCGTGAAAACATATTAGTTGTGAAAGATTAAAATTTCTCCCACGTTGAAATAAACTCTCTGAACAAAGGAGGTGAGTTAGAATAGCGTTTCCAGATACAAAGTAAGATTAGATCACCAAATAAAAAAGTAAACTTGATATTAACTTTTCTAGTAGAAATATCCCTAATCTAAAATTATATTATACAAATATCACAAACAAAACAATACATACAAAAACAAAACAACAATATAGTTTAATCCATTATATTTATTTATATTCACATCAATATGCAGTAAATCATGAACCAGATAACTCAATCTTCATTATATTCATTCATAGCAGTTCATCGGTATTAAGATCTCGACATGATTTGTAATTTAGATCCGTGTTTCAAAATCTATTTCACAACCATGTTATTTTAATTACATATAATTATGATATTAGGAATGAATCTAATGTATTGTGATATTTAAAAAAAAGGCATCGCAAAACTTAAATGTAGGAAATCTGTGAAAAATAATGTACGAAATCGAGGAGAGTGAGGCTTATCTGAGTGTTTTGACTCAGTCTGATAGATCTAGTGATAATAATGATGATGAATGTCACTATAAAACAAGGTTTTATAGAATTAGTTCAAAAAATCATATTTTGGTTTTCCGTGCGGGAGAGACAAGTCAAGGTCGCCCGATCAAAAATACAATAAAACCCGATACACGGCATGTTTAGTTTTTAAATTTATTTATAACATCAGTTATTTAATAACCAATGTGATAACCTATATTTATTTCATTTATCTCATGATTTATATAATAAAATATTTCATAAAAATATTCTTTACATCAGTTATATCATAACCGATGTTAGAAATCCTATTTTTAACATTAGTTATTATGAAACCAAAGTGATAAAGTGCATAAGTTGATTTTTCACATCAGTTATTAAATATCTGACCTTAAAAACAAACACATGATATTTGTTATGTTATTTTTTATAACTAACATAGAAAATAAAATCTCATAATCTTTTACGTCGATTATAAAATCAGTGACGTAAAAAATCAATGTTTACAACTGTCCATGTTGGTTATTTATAACCCAGGTATAAAATTCTTATGTGGTAAATATTTTCTGCACTAGTGGACATATATCAATGGGTGTCACATGTCATGGATGAAATCACTATAGGGTTTCATGAGTCCTTCCTAGAATATCTTGAGGGCATCATGAATCTTGGATAATGTGCCCAAAAGTAATTACAAGAGTTGATCTGACATTCTTGAAGAGTGTTTTTGATAGTTAGGGTGACATGTCTCGTAGGGAATCGCATGTCTCAGCTATCATGTCTGGATTCTTTTGAGAGACTTTGATTACATGAACAGATGTCATTATATGTGTTAGAAAATACATCAGAAGGCTATCACATGGCTTGGGGTTTGAGCTCAGAGGGCTTTACAAGTCTAAATTGGATTTCGTAGGGAGACTATATGACCATTTCAGACATGTCCAAAAGACATTTCAAAAACTAATGGAATACAAAAGGAGTGATGTGAGATTTGGGTGACATGTACTGGTGCTATCACATTTCATGAATGGTTCACATGAAGCACATCAGTGTCACCGAACGACTTTTTTGGTTTATGTATTCCACCATTAGTATTTTTCTCCATAAACTGTATTATGAATGCATAAGATTTATTTAGTTCTATTTTATTTTGAGTCTAGCATGATCTAGTTGATATATGGGATGTTCTTCACATACCCAAATAGAGGTAATTTCACATGATCTACAAATGATCATGAGAAGTGAATTTATACAGGGAACATGATTATTCTAGCTATTCTCTGGTACATTACCTAACTGAAGATTTGATGTTCATGAGATCAGCAGTTCTGATAAATTACCTCTAGTTCTTGAGTAGTCATCCCATGTGTATATATTCATGTATTTTTCATCCTGGGGTGGGGGATTTATAGACCTCGCCTCCCCAATTGTTCTCAATTTTCATAGAATATCTAGCATGAATCTAGCATACTATCAATGAAGAGCCCTGGTACCATAGATCTTTTTGATTCTCTGTTACAGATAACAATGCGGGTGTAACCTAATTTTTAATTCCAATCATCCCCTCCCATTAATGATTCCTTTATTGGAATATTTCTAATTAATTATGTCAACTTGAATCATGTATACATATATAAGTACTTTCATCTTGTAATATTCACATGTCCAAGGTAATTCGAAAGATCAAAGTGTCTATTGAAATGATCTGTGAGATTATTGATTCCTTGCCTGGGACATTTTGCAAGGAAATGATGTCTTGTCTGGGGTTCTTGTGAGACAATGTGGCATACATCAATTATGCATCGTATGGTTTTATGACTGTGAGTGCTCCTTCTTCCTCCCACGTTTAATTTCATTTATTATTTTACAAAGGTTGAGAGTTATGTGAGATCATGTGAGTAATGTCGATGAAAACTAATCTATTTTTTGGTGATGTTTCACATGACCAAAAGGGTCCTCTGGGGGTGAATAAGAATTTCATTGACAAACCCATTCAACTACCCTAAGGGAGACAACAGTGAAGTGTGAGTTTACCTGGACATTCATGAGGTCTTTCGTGTGACAAGGAAGACATGCCGGTGGGCTTTCGCAAGATGATTCAGCCATGTCACCAGGGACTCAACACGTCTCACAGATTTCTAGGGGTTTATAACATGTTTTTATGTGATCAAATGTGGATCATCCTATTTTAATTTTTTTCCTTTTTTTAGAAAATATCTGGGATCATGTCAGTTTTTCTTGGATTCTGTCTTGGATAATTATCCTCCCAGAAATTAATAAATTACATGTCCCTTAAGACAACAAGATGCCTCCTTATTTTTTACATTTGCCACCTATTTGTCATTATTTTTTGTAAGTGTTTTCAATCACTCACCAATAATTAACTGTAATTATTGGGGGATTTCATTCAGCTACCTCTGTGTGGCCACTGGTTGTCCGAATTTCCTTCACAAGAGCAATGGGACTTGTCAAAATGGGATTTGTTGAATCTGTTCCTTGATTTCCATTGTGTGTTGAGTTTTTTACCTTATAATGGTAATGAAATCAAAAGTATTTTAGATTATTTCATGATCTGGTGTTTTGGGACACTGTTTCATTCATTTGATTTCTGGGTGAAAGTAATACCCATATTCATTTATTTATTCCTTATTGAATTTTCCAATGATCATTTGGGGGAATCAATAATTTATTTGTAATTTTCTGTTTATTAGTTTTGTCTTAGATTTTTTATATTTGGTTGTTTCTATTTCATATCCTTGTACTCTTGTTGTATGTTTTGTTCCCTTATATACATAACGAGTTCTTTTTTCTTGATTCACTAACCACATGAAGGTAGGTTAAGCTGAATGGTTTTCATGACTCTAGATGTAATGTTAAAAATCACCTACGTGGTTAATTCACCTCTATGGATAAAAAGTTTTCTTTGATAAACACATACATTTTTTATTACATAACTTATTGAAATATCAATAAAAAATATTGTTCTACTGTATATTTTATTTCATAATCTGATTTCATTCATGTCCATTTCATATTATTAATTGTTCTAGTAACATTAAATAATTATATTAATTACATAGAACCTACAAGAAATGCTTTTTATTGTTTTAAATTTTTTTTTTTCTAAATATGAATGTATGTTTTATGTTTCACGCATGAATCACACAACATGGAACTAAAAAATTCATTCTTATTCTCTTATGTTTTATTATTCAATATATTTTTCCCTAAATAAATATTATTTGATATTAAACTCTTCAAACCTATTTTAATATTTTTAGGTTGTGTTATAATGTTTTAACATCACTGAAAATTTACTAATCATCTTGAAATGAGATTTTTTGAATTTAGTATTATTGAGAATTCAAACAATATAATTTTTTGGGATAAATTATTGAACAATTATTATGAATACAATTCTATATATTTATAAAATGATATAATTTTTTTTGAATCATTAATTATTGTTTTATATATATTTTTTGAGTTTAGTGATAAATAGACAATGTTAATATGTATTTCTATCCCTCTCTCTGATTATCCAATTTTTTTAATTTTATTAGTTTAAATTTTTTAAATAGTTTTATAGAGTGTGTAGTCCCCATACATTTTTGTTAGAAAGACATGTGTATTCCTAAGATAATATATAGACATATACAATAATGACATGATGAGGGAAAACTACTGAAATTTTAAAAAACTGTTCATACTCAATAAACTTTAAGTGATCTTATACATTTTTTTATTAATGTTGGATTATTTATCAAGGGATAAAAATTTAATTCTTATTCTACATCCTAATGAGATGATAAAGATTATTAATCTATCAAGAACATGTACCTATGTCTTTTTATTATTCAATAAATTTCCTCTAGTTTGTAGATTATGTAACATTTCTTCAAAACATTCAGAAACAGATAGTTTATCTCTTTATGGTTTTATATGACAAATCATTCCATATATTCAGGTTGTGACATCCAAATTCTATATTCAAGACTAGTAAGGTTTTGGATTCCCATATCTAAATTCATCGTTGTAATTTTTCATTTCTCCCCATATAAATGTTAGGTATATGGTTATTCTTCTATTAAAAACAGTAGTTTTTTTATTGGGAAATGATTCCCCTTTAAAAAGAATATAGTTCACAACGAATCTCCATCTAAGTAGACAAGTATATGACTAGACTATTTCCACTATTGACATATCCATTATAAGAACCATTTTTTCATTTTTTATTTAAACTACTTCCTAACTTATATAATTAACCATCATTGTTATCATTGATATTTAATCCATTCATTTAGATTTTTAATCTGTTGTATTCACCCCAATAGAAATTATATCATTCAATACATACATAATATTTTATATAATAGGGTATCCCAATGAAGAATCATTTATATTTTTTGATATCTTACATGATACCAAGAAACATGTTTCATAGTTCATTCATATCGAAATAAGAAAATTATTTTACAGATTCAATTTATATTTTATTATACTATACAATTTCTTGACATCATTGTATATAGATAAGATCATTAAAATGGAATGAACGAATAAAAATGATGATTTTATTCCAAATAATACCCCACACATTAATGCCAATGATTATGGATAATAGAGATCCCAAATGGAGGCATAGCTCAATCTAATTGGAATACTACATCGATTGGGCATGGAAAATTAATACACACAACCATAATCTGACCCTAATACACATACTGGAATCAATGCTAATATTTTTTATAAAAATTAAAATGTTTTTAATATATTATATTGTTATACTAATATGTCTGTGATCGGGCATGTGTCTTTATGTACGAAACTCATGAAATTTGAAAGATTATACATGTAATTCATATTGGAATAGAAAATTTAATTAAAACTAATATTGTATTTCGTCGATCTAAGTACCAACACATAAACATGGGTGAAGATTAGATAGTAAATCAATTGTTCCACCGATTCACAATCATTATTAATGGGATGAAATTTGTTTGAGAATATTTGTAATACCCAAATCATTTTGACTGAGTCTCACTAAATGTTCCAATGAAATGGAATGAAAATAAGGACTCCATTGATGACAACATGAACATTAAATTGTACAATCTTAATGATTGGATTATATCCCTACTCTAATATGAACATGTGTTTAAAAATATCTCAGAATAAGGAACATAAAAAATTAATGTTATTTATTTAAAATATCATACAAATGTTTCCTCAAAATATTCATAATAATAATATAAATAAATTGATATAATATAAATGGTAAATATAAATAAGGGAATCTATAAAATTATGAAGTGACAAAAAAGTTAAAAGAAGAGACAAACTAAACATATGATGAATGATCTAAAATAAATAAAGGGTACTAAATATGTTCAATATGTAACCATTTATTAATGTAGAAGAATGTCCACATCAAAACCTATTGTCATAAAATGAAGTACTAAGGCAGAGTTAAAAATTAGAAGAAATAATTGAAATGTTCATATAATTTTGGATGGATTTGAACCAAATTTCAGACTCAAGTGATGAATCCTAAAGTAAAACAGTGACTAATAACCCCAATAATATGGTGAAAAATACCAAAGATAAAAAAAATATTTATAAATATTATTCTAATTATGTTGGTTATATATTTTATGATTTATATGAATAAAATCAGAAACTGTAAAATTTTTTTTCAGGAGTTATTGAATTGTATAACGAATTAAAAGAAGAAAATTAAAAGGCTTATCAAATAATGTAAGAAACATAATACGTAGAATGATTATCTCAAATAACAAATAAAAAATTCTACATCATGTTAAAAAGGTATGATATATGATGATTTTGAGTATGTTCAAAAAGAAGATGATAATAATATAGAGGATTTTCATGTTTCAAAGAGATGTTCCCAAATTTTTTTCATGGAGAGGAAAAATTTGAAATGTTGGTATCATTGATGAAAATAAATAAAAATATAACTGGTTTTTGTTCGAATCACCATATTACACAATTATTTAATACTTATTTTATGAAATTTTTTGTTAGAAAAGTTTATTCTCATTCATGCGTTAAATTTTCTATTCAAGGAAATTTTTTTAATGAATGTTCTCTATGATATACTCAATATCTTGTTTTTACAATTAATGTTATTTAAAAAAATTTATCTTCATGATTACCTTCTAATAAACCTTTTAAATCTGTAAGGGTAACCAAGAGTTATATTTCCATCCCAGTTCAATCCAAAATAGAATTGTAACAAAAAAGGTCATGAAATTGTTTCTTTTATTATTAACATATTAGGTGTCTCAACACTGACACGTGGTATGTGGAAAATGGTTGTTCCCTGTACATGAATAGTAACCTATCAAATTTTCATTCATATAGAAAACACAATAGAGACTCCATCAGTTTTGGAGATAACTCTAATGGAAATGTTAATGGATTTTGAAAAGTAGTTACGTCTAATGTTGTTTTAATTTCAAAATTTTTATATATTGTAGATTTATAACATAACATAATTATTATTTCATAATTATTTCATGATGGCATGTATGTTACATTTTATGAAAATAAATTTTTAGTTTTTAATAATGAAAATGAATTATTTTATGCTAATATACAAGGTAATATTAATTTTTTTAATTTTTATGATCTCCCTAATCAAAATGTTTAGTATCATAATGGTATAAAAATATATGGTGATATTTTTAATAGAACACTTGGACATTCCCATTTCAGAATGATACACATTTTAACAATGCATGGAAAAGTTATATATTTACCCATGTTAATGGTAATTGAAAGTAAATTGATCTTTAGAAACTATATGGAAGAATGTGAACAAATTTATTAAAATAATTCAATAATTGTTTCCTAATGATACTCTCAAGAAGAAAGTATAGACTTGAATCATTCATTTTCACCAACATCAAGATTCGAGGCTACTATAATATAGTTAACTTTTTCTTGTTTTCATGTTTTTTGATTATATCAAATGGATATAGAAAATATTTTTCTAAAATGGTTCTATAAATGATAAAATTTTGTTCTTAAACCCCTTATATTGAAATTGAAAAATTTCCAAACAATGTTTTTAATTTATATAATGATTTCTATGGTCTACAACAATAACCTTGCTCATGGTATGAAATTAGTTATTCATTTATATTAAATTTTTTTTTAATAATGATAATTTTGATCCTAAACTGTTTATTAATATAATTTCTAATGATATATTAATTATGCAAAAAATATTTTGATGATATATTTTTTTGGTTCTTCAAGTGAAATTATTTTAAATGTTTTTTCTACATCAATTTCATCTTATTTTTAGATGAGTTTAATGGAAGAAGTAATTCTATTTCATAGAATCAAATTTATAAAAGGAAATATAAGATCAGTCTTAATCAATCTATTTATCCGAAATTGATGGTTAAAAGATAAGGTCTCAATTCATCTAAATCAATGAAAACCCCTATGAGTGTTAGTTATAAATTAGATGTCGATTTGTATAGAAAATATAATGTTATTAAAGGTTATAGTGGAATGAGAGGTATCATTCATTATTTATCAATATATATAAATGATATCATGTTTAGTGTTTTTTAGGTGGAATATTTCCAGATAATCTTAAGGATGGTAATTTTAAAATATATAAAAGAATAGATTGATCAAATAAATGAAATTTTATTTCTGGAATATTTTATTCGATGGATAATTAGTTTGTTTTATCAATATATTTTGATTCAAATTTTAGAGGTTGTTAATTTGATAGAAAAAACACATCAGTTTTGTGTCACTTTCATGGAAATTGTATTATATCATACCCTTCTAATAATAATTTTTTGTCATATATACCATATGAGCCTAGTATATTTTTTATTCAAGTTTTTGTGCTCATATTTTATAGATTATGAAAATGTTATGTGATTTTGGAATTTATCTTGATTAATTTCCTATTTATTGTGATATTACAACAATAATATATATATATATTTATAAATACATTACCACATTCATTGACAAATAATATCAATATCATATTTCATATTATTAGAGATCGTGCGAATAAGGTATATATTGTTTTAGATTTTAACCCAACAGAATATAAACCAGAATATATATTAACAAATACTTTATACATTTATCATTTTGAAAACCTTGAATTCGTAAATAGAATGTTAAAATCCAAAAACAAATTGTATGTAGGTGTTTATGGGGATTTTTAAAATGATTATACACTAAAATCATTTTATTTATAAGCAATATGTATAATCTATAATCATTCATTCAAATTACTTATGTTTAATTTATGTAAATATTTTTTCATTATATAATTATTTAAAAATTTCTAATACATTATGTTTGATGGTTATATACTAATTAAACCATTATTTTATAAATAAAATTATTTTGAAAATCACTGTAATTAATTTTCACAACCATCATTGAAAAATTCCCCTCAGTAAATTTAATTCTATGTTTTAAAATTTAAGGAAATTAACATGGATATTTATAACATGTTTCAAAAAAATTCATTAATTCTATTTATTTACAAAAGGGTGTATAATTATTTTGGTTATTTCTATTTAGTTTGGCAATCAATATAAAGGGGGAGATTGTTTGCGTGCGTTCTTGCATGTATGTTTTTGATTGATTATAGCCCCTATCAAATTTTTTTAATATTAACAAATGTTTAAATGTTTAGTCGTGTTCCATTACATGTTTTAATCTTGTTATATACATTATATATTTGAATATTTTAATATTTAGTATATAGTAAATAAGGATCATATAATAACATTTATAATCGTTAAATTTATTTATATTTCATGTTTTAATTAGTCAAAACATTTTCTATTAGATTTATTTTGAGTTCATATGAGAAATAAGTAATTTTTACCATTAAATATCATTTATAGGTGTTATATAATGTTTCCCAATCGATAAAAACACTATTCACCATAGAGACATTTCGTTTTCCATGTAGTAAATTGGAAATTCATGTACTTGATTTTCTATCCATGTTTCAATCCACCCAATTTCAGTTTTCCTCTATATTTTGATAATATATCAGGCTACATAACATCAAATTAAGGTTATTATATTTTTCATTTAAATAAAATAATATTTATACATATCATTATAATACGTAAAATCCTGAATTGATGTATATCATGTCTGAAATTATTTATTATGTCACGGTATTTTTTCAGTCTAATTTATAAAGTTTTTAGAACTATTATTATTATATTTTTTTATGATTAAACGAGTTATTTAGATCTGATTAAGGTTATTATTTTTCATTATAAATCTTATTAAATTTTATAAATATGTGTATAACTGATCCAAATCTAGATCACCCTTTATATGAGTCCTTTTTAGATCTGATATTTTAAAATATAAACTATCAATAGTTTTTAAGAATTCCCTTATATGAATTTCCTATGTAAGAAATTTCGATATGTAAGAAAATCAATGACATGATGAATAACTTAGGTGAATAACCTATCTGGAATTGTCTATATGAACACCATGTGTGATTATCTAAAGCTAATTCACTTACATTGTAAATCACTTATGTGAGGAATTCAAATATGAGATTCCATTATATAGTGAATTGATTACTTGATTCTCATAAGTAAAAAACCTATGATCTGAGTTCATTATGAGATTATCCTACGTGGTCAATTGACCTGGGTCATGAATAATTATTATGTGAAAAACTTTTAAATTATATTCTCCATACGCAGCAGCCTATTGAAATTCATACAGAAAATAATTCTCTAATTTACATTTTATTTCAAATTCATATTTTCTTCGTGTTTATTGAATATGTTGAAATTGTTATAAAGAATATATAGATTCATATTAATTATATATAAAATATGAGATGTGTTTCTATTGTTTTAAAATTTTCTTTCTAAAGATAAAATAGTGTTTTAAGTTTCATGCATGAAACATTGAGCAAGAAAAATAAATATTTATTTTTTATGTTTTAAGTTGTTTTCAATGATATTATTCTTCATAATTTAGTATTAAATAATATTAAACTCTCTAAATAATCATTTAATATTTATAATGGGGGTTTACTGTGTTTTTAATTTCTCTAAATATTTATTAGTCATCTAAAAATAAACTATTTTAAATATAATATATTTTATCATATTATAACATTCTTTCATCATGGGATACATTGTTAAACTATTATTATAAAAAGTATTTCAAATTTCATTCAAATTATTCCAATATTTGTTAATTATTATTTATTGTTTCATAACATAGTTATGATTTTATCAATTAATATTAATCAATATTATATGTTTGTCTCTCTCCCTAATAATCCATTTTTATTGTTTTTATTGTTTAGTGTTCTTCCAATAATTTTATTGATAGTGTATTCTATAAATATTTGTATTTAAATGACTAAGGGGTTACAATAATAAATAAAAATACATATACATGTATAAAATTATGAGTGCATATGAATCAATTTTGTAAAAGGTGGTCATACTCTAAAAATAATCAAGTGACCAAATACACTTGGTTTACTTGTGTTAGATGATCTATGAAGGTTTTATAAAAAAATTCTTCGACATCACTTCATTGAAAATATGATCATGATGATAAAAAAACATGAACTTGTACCTTTGTTTTCTTTTGATTCTATCTTTTTTTTTATATTTTCTTGAGTATATATCACTTATTCCTATTATTCATGAACACTCTATTTTTCTCTTTCAACATTTATGTAAAAAATAATTTTCTATCCTTGCTTTGGGAATGTCATATTTTAATGTCAAGACAATTTTTTTTGTGACTCATTGTATCTAATGTTAGGGTTGTAATTGGGCTGTGACTCCTCATAAAAATGTAAAGCTTCATTCTATTCTTCCACTGTAAATGTAGTTAGTGAATGGGATGTGAATCCCATTTAAAAACTAAATAGTGATGCATGTATCTATCACTGAGTAGAGATTTGTAAGACATGACTAGTCCCATATTGGAATAAACCAATATAAATATAATTAATTTTAATATTTTAATTTCACTACTATCTAACTCTAATAATTAACTCAACTAATAATTTTTTATAAGTAATTCATTTACAATGTTTTAATCGAGTATATTCATCAACCATATAGAGCATTTGTCATCCTATCCAAACATTGTAGATGATTTTTCTAGAATTCTCGTTTTCATTATTTCAAAATAGGGGTAGGTCACATAGATCATTGGAACTACTACATAAATTGCACGAAGATCTCTTAACACTGAGAATCAGCGCGCAGTGGATGAAGAACATGATTTTCCTCTAATGGAACCACATGATTTATAACTAATGGATCTGGTCCCATAACCTATATAGTGTGGTCTTCACCACCATCATGGGGAATTACTCGAGGAATTCATGACATAGTAGCTCGAAAATTTACTAATTCATGATTTTTAAAATATTAAACATCTTATAGGGTCTAGATAACAAATAATTTAAAGGAAAAAAGCATTCGTATATATTAGTCACACCATTATACCAACTCGTAAGGCATGGTCTAGGTGATATTTAGTGTGATAGAATTCATAAGATACACATCCTACTACACACTACTAAGGTCAGTTCGGGGTCAGTGTCTCATATAACACCACAAAGGTTCTAGTATATGGTGTTTTAAATGAATGGATTATAAGAAAACACTGTTTACTCTGGAATTTTCATCCCCAATTAACAATATCCATTATATTTAAAGGGCTAATTAAATAATTTGATTACTCTTATATATATATATTTATCATGGTCTAGTAAGATGTATCACTATTTCCAATTTATAATGGCCTATACTCATTATAAAATATAATTGTCTGGTAAAAAAATGTGAATTAGCTCACACATATGACATAAGGAAGCTTCTTGTCATATAAAATATTTTTATTAATAGATTTATAATTACCAATTTATATTAATACATGATTCATAAATTATTATTGGAATTAATGTAATCAAAATATCCTAACATTTCAACCCATGGAACTAGTGGTCTATGAATCAAACATGGTCTAATTGTTTAATTGTGGTTACATTATAAATAAATTTAGGAAAGGAACATTTAGAATTATGCAGTCGCATTAGTTAATATAATTATTTAATACCATAATAAAACATTAGCGTGTTTTCATATAAAATAATGATGTCACTCATAAAAATTATAGTTAATACAAAAAATTCACGAAAAAGATATACATATATGGCATGACATAATTCATGTCATTGAAACCCTCAAGTTCCTATAATGATAAATGAGATGATTTATCATTTCCATGATAGTATAATATGAAAAATAAAATCATAATAATAATAATAATTTAAACAATAAAAACATCACAAAATATTTGTGTCACCGAATGATGAAATCAGTACAATTGAAACTGGCACAAACCAAAAGAGTAATATCCCAGCCAAAGAAATTTGAGTTTCCCCCATACATGGGATAGCTACTCCCTATCATAGGACCACTATCAAATTATGGTACCTTACTAGACTCCTAATTAATACCCAAATAGAAATAAAAATGAAAACAAAACCTCTAATAACACTTTGTAACATCATGGACCTGGTTCACCGATAAATAATTATACCTAGTTTGCCATATTTCTTGAATCTCACCACACCATATGCTATAGGAATCAGAGTAGAAGTAAGGGTATTGGGTTGTATAGTGGGGAAACTATACCCTCATGATCAGTGTGTACTACAAAATTATGGAATAGTAGTATTCAATATAAACACCAATATATGGACAACATCATATTAATATATCACATATATTTAATGAACAAGAGGAAATTCAATAAATTTCATATATCAAAATGATGTTATGTCATGTGATATGAATAAAACAGAAATTTTGGAACAAGCATATAAATAAGGCTGTAAAATTAATAAAATGGAAAACATATCTCCACTAGCATCACAATCATATGATCAGTCCTCTGCTATTATGGTCAATCCTATGTATAAAATCAATCATAAATGGGTATAAACATTCAATTATCAATACATGTATACATGATTTCTATTTAAGTTCCAACCGGTGACTCAAACAGGGTTTGAGATATACATAGTAGACCACCTTTAGAGGTAAATATAAAATTAGGGGAGTGTGTGTATAATAATACGAGTAAAGATAAAAAATGCAATCTACTCTTCTCTATATCCTAAAAAAAGTTAGGGTAACACTACCTTCTTCTTCCTAGGATGGATGATCTCTGAAAAGGTATCCATATTTATAAATTTATATGTTATATATATAGTTATGTTTCCAGCCATATATATTGATACTACATTTTTCCAAGACCCAAGGCGTAACTCAAGAATCCATGGGTAGTAGTATAGATCTAGTAAAATGTTAAGGGATCACATTCCCATGTGTCACATTTTATAGGGTATTCCACACCCGAGTATCAAATTTATTGGGACATTATACTTTGGTATCATATGTGTATGGAGGATATGCTTTACTATTATAATTATAGGGATTCCATGCTCGAGTATCACAAGTACAAGGGAATCATGCTTGAGTATCACAGTTTGTGAATTTTGTGCCAAATTATCACAATTATAGGGATTCCATTCCTGATTTAACTAGTTTATATGGTCTGTAAATATTTACAATTATCCTAGAGTTAAATCAAAATCAATTTATAATTCCATTTAGTAAAGACATTGATCCTTTAATCATATGGTTGTCACATGGATGGGTCATACCTATCATTCTAATTTAATTTAGGTATCCTATTTACATATGCATCCTGAAAATAACACTTAGAAGGTGAATGGGCTATATGAACATTTACAATAAATATTTAAATTTCATAAGCACACCATAAGGGATGAAAAATGACGAGATGGGGGACCTCTGAGCATATACAAGGGTATATGAGAAATTTATAATATTTTTTACCAAATAAATAAAGGAAATATATAATTTTAATCTATAGAAATGTTTTTTGACATACAAAAAATAGATGATTCTATAAAAGGACTTTGTTTTTTGAAAAAATATTCATAAAACTTATCATAGGTAGGAAGATGACCCATCATTATTTGTGAGCCGTTTAATCAACTATAATGGAAGAACTATTAAAAAAATAAAATCCCTAAAAATAGGGTGTATTATCAAAAAAATTACATATAATATGGAAATAGAAACAAAGAAATGAAGGGAGTGTATTGAAGTTATTACTAAGAGGAAGCCTACAAATATGAACAGTGATTCATTCCATGATGAGATGGAAGATAAGTATGCCTACATAGATTATGTGTGGATAGGGATATTCCATGAAGTTGAGAGGTTTATTGTGTGGAATAAGAATTAAATATATGGGGAATGTTAAATATAAAGGAGGAAAAAAGTTATTTCCACCTTTTTTAAAAACTCACATGTGTTGGCTATACTATTGGGTAAAATATGTGTGAAATATATGAATAACTATATCCCAAGATACACCTCACATGCACTTGGAACATAGTTATGATGACCATGTGTAAAACATGAAAAAAAACCTAGGTTCTAGATCAAATATAATAAGTATTTCCATACAGCCTGGGTCCCATGGTTTTTTCAAAATGTGTATGCCATGGTAGAGCACTGGACTACCATGTACGGTTGAGTCACATGGTTAGGTCTAACAGTGTGATGACAATATGGATTAGTATGCCTTTCCAAATTTTGGAGCTCCGAGCTTTGAACATGACTTGGACTCTCCTTAACCATTCTATATTCCCTTAATAATATTACTATAATAAAAATAAGAGGTTTTGAATATTATCATAAATGTTAGTACACATTGAAACAATATGGATTTTTCTTTGTTACATTCTTCACCACTATTGAAATTTTGTCATTAAAATTTCAAAAATTTCATTAGATGAGAATATGTGAGGGTCCATCAATTATATTTCTTATGTGGGTTCCCTTGCTTTTTCACCATACATGTGACTCTTCAAAATTCCTTAATTGACGTATTTTTATTGTTTTGTAGAACATCATCTCAATAGTCCAGGATCTTCACTGCAAGTTCCTCGTTAGAGACACTCTAAATTTATACAAACTCCATATTAGGTACATTATAGGTACTAGTTATATACTCGGTAATGTGATATATGTGGAATACATCATGATGTTAGGCTATGTTTGGGGGAAGTGATAGTTAATAGGCCACTAAAACTATGTGATCATGGATAACAAATGTATAAACAAACCTAAGGATGATCATTCCTTTACTTCCATGATGCATGACTCTATTATAGTATAACATTGAATAAAAACATTGACTCCATATTTAGAAAAAAATTACCTTAATTTTTTTTCATTTCTAAATTTTCTACTTAGGGAAGTTTTAATGTCTTCTTGAATGTCTCTAACCTTATATGTCATTTCATGTACAAGATCCAGTCTAGAAAACATCTATTCATCATCTTCGTTCAAAAATTTAGGAGTTATACATTTATTCTCATTTAGAAATTCATATGTGTCCATTTGAATACATTAGTGTAAACTATTATCGAATGAGAACCCAACCATTTGAAAATGTTGATCCCAATTTCAATTAATTTTTATTGAGAACGTTCATAATATATCCATTATTCTTTGAATTTTAATTTCATAGTGGACATTATATTGGGGTGATAGGTTATACTAAATTTCAATTTAGTATACAAATGATATAGAATACTTATATATAATAAATGAGCTAATTTGATTCTCTATACAATATCACCACATTACTGTTATTTTATCTATTTTTGAAACATGAAATCTTCCCGAATAACGATGAAATGGAAATTATTGATTTTTCAATCCACCACAGACCATATCACATTTCATTATAATAATAGCTTTGATAGACATGTGAAGAACTATATAGTGATGTCCTCTCATTTTCATGTGGGTATGGGTAATGGTGACATCATCCCCTTATATTTTGATCACTATGTATTATCTTGAAAATATTCTATAAACATTGAGATGTACTCAGAAATATCATTATTCGTATTTTCCAAACATAAGTTCTCTCAAATGAAATTGTATATCATGGTAATTCTTGAATGGACAGTGAAAGATAAGTTATTTGTGTTATCAAAAAGAACATTATTTATCTCAGGCGATGTCGACACACACTATCATGTTCCAATCTTAAGGACACAATCTCTATCAATGATTAATTTTTGATAAATAAATTCCAACATTGTTATCACCTTTTTTGAAGCTATAAATCATCACTTTGGGCATCTATGATGTTTTCATAGATTAGTGGTTGGGAAGTAACTTGGTTAATGTATGATGTATTCGATGTAGTTATGATTTCTAGATATATATTTTTCATATCCATGAAAATAGTTCTTTCTAAATCCACATCATGGATAGTGTAACATATTATTTTCTATTGAATATGGTACCTCATTCCATTTTAAATATGGTATTGAACTGAGTAATCATATTCCTTGACCATATTTAAACATATTAAATTATTCATAATGATTTATTTCTATGTTAATAAATAATTTAGACACTTTTGGCCAATATATATCACACCTCTCACAATAGAGGTTTTGCCTCCAAATATTCAATGAAAATATTATTGTATCACAATATAGATAAATATTTGGGTATTTATTCTAATTGATCTACAACTATCGAGATGCATATTCTATTACATTATCATTTTTCTTGTGTAAACAACCTAACACATTCTTTGATGAATTGTCGTATATCACAAAACCATCTACAATTGACGGTACTGTAAGTATATAAAAAATTATGAGTTTCTTATTCGGATCCATAAATATTTCCTTGCATTCTTCTATCCTTACTCACTCTTCCCATATCCATGTTAAAATATTTGGTTAATTTTCGGTGTCAAAATAAATTCATTCACATGTGAACACATGCCTAAATAATGTACTTGTTCTATCTAGAAGTCACACTTTTTAATATTTCCATATAACATTTCATATATTTATATCACCATCAAAATTATTATGTTCTCTTCATGTTATCCCTTTATCTTCGTGTAGATAATATTTTCATCAATAATGGCTATAAATATTTTCAAGGTGATCTCTGAAGTATCTATTACTCAATCCCATGATGATATATGGGGTATTAGTATGTCCAAATAGAATCACAATGAAATCATTGTGTTCATATATTTTATGTAAGGATGTCTTCTGAATGAATTTTCCCATCACCTTTAGGTGATGATATCTATAAAAATGATCCACATATGATAAGTGTTGATCAGATTGATGTTGATCGAATAATAGCTATTTTTTAGGGCGATACCCGTTTTTTATGGTGATCTTCTTGAGTTATAGTTAATTGATTCGAAACTACATTGATCTGTACTTCTTCCTGACTAAGAAACACATTATAGATAATCGATTCACAAGGGAATTTGAACTTTTTTCCAATTTAACATCTGAATTCTTCTTTAACACCTCCAGGTCTATTGGTTCTTTCTATTGGGGAATCTTGGTAATAGTAATAGATCTGTGTATGAAATTTTTTAGGGACTCTACTTTAGTATTTATGATAAGTTTATGGAACTATTTGGGTAATAAAAAAATATATTCCCTCATAATGGGAATGTCCTCAAGGTTGATTATTTATTTTAAATCAACCATTTGGTAAATCTATACATAGTCACTTGGTATCATCACCGAAACTATTGATGTATTTTCAAAATGATATTCCTAATCCTCATTGGATTTATATAGAATAAAGGGATAGTTCATAATATTGATGATATTTCCATTTTTGGAAGTTAATGTGAGGCCTATATAGTGTGATATAATCCATCCATATTATAGAATAAAATTCCACCACGGGATGTATGGTGAGATTTACATGAAGAATATTCCAATATATTCTAACCAGATAAGAGTATAATAGTTGGGTTTCAATGATCACAATACTTGGTGTTTTTATTAATATCCCTACTTCCTGGTATCATGGATGTGCTTATACTATTCTAGGAAAAAATAAAATACCTTAAAGAATGTTTAGTCTTAGAATAAAAAAAATTCGAATTCATGAATGAATAAGGATTGTACCTTGTATGTATTTGTTCTCTTAATCCACCGTAGTGTGGGGGATCAAATAAGCTTCCCCATTATCCCTTTGAATGGGTGGTCGCAGATGTGGATTACTCTAAAAAACCCTTTGTTTAGTTAGATATCATTCATTGTTCCCATTAGCCATACAGTTGTATTATTTGAAAATGGGTAGTGCATTGGCTGGTACTTTCCTTTCCCTGATCACATTACTGGTACTATTCAGGTCTCTTCAATATTAATAAGCATGATGTCCTTATATACTACATTTAAATAATTTTTTATTTCCTTTCACGTAGTTTCCACAATGATTCTTTCCTCATGTTTGACTCTTAGGTTGTTGGATTTTCTTTCCTCTTTTATCATTCAATCCTATATTATGTAAATTTATCCTTTTTTCTAGTCTCTTTTTCCATGGTACTATTATCCAAAATCGAAATATACATTGGGGGAAAATCAATATACATCATCATAAAATATAATGTGAGGTATGGATGGAACATTTTGTAGATGAGGTTTTAAACCATCACAGAGTTTATTAATATTGTTATTATTTTTAGTAACAAAACCTAAGGCATACATTACAGGAATTGTGAAATTCTCATCATAAGTCACAACAGACTGACTATATTTTTTATGAAGCTCTAGAAATTTTCTCTCAATTATTTTCTAAGTGATTAATGGAAATAATTTTTTAGAAATATCTTCAAAATTTATTCCCACTTCATTTCATCGATTTAATATTACAACTTCGTATTATTGATCAACGTTCACTATTGATAAACATCTCCAACTAAATGATAGATGTCCAAAGAAAATTTATCCTTCCTAGAATTTTAGATCATAGAAAAGATCATTTAAAATGTGTTAGCCCATTATTCCATGATAATTGTATTTGAATATCTACTAAACATATGTTTTTTTATGTATAATGGACTCAATTACTAATTTCTCATTCTTAGGTGAGAGTAGAAGTTTTATATCATTCATGTTATAATTAATTTCCCAGCACAACTAAAAAAGCACCACTATGATGTTTTAAACTCCACCTCATATTAAACTAGGAAAGTAATGTGGATAATATTTATCTTGAACATCACATGGATTATGGGTTTGGATTTTCCCAATTACCACCATTATCTAAAATTGAAATATTGAGAACAATACCTACGTCTATAAACTAAGAGTTATCAATATTTTATCACATGAAAAGTTATTCTAAATTAAAATCCTATGGGATTAAAGAATTTTTAGAATTCCTAAATGATGCTGCTTGGTTCATATAATTCAGTCTTTTATAATTAAGAGAAAGAGATAAATTGTCTATATATCCTTCATAATGGTTTGTAAGTATAATATGAATCTACCAATGCTATCCCACAAGGATTTTCAAACTAGTTATGATCTAAGGATAACTAGTAATGTCCAAGGATAAAATTTGGTTAATACCCCCATAATCATTTTTCTATGTCATTAACCCTTGGGGCATCTTTTCTAAAAATTCATCCACTTATATTACCCAAATGAAATGTCATTAATTAGAGACCAGACACTATAATTTTCTAAAATTTAGGATTCTTTAGTACACGTAGATGTTTGCTTAGGGTTCTCATACATATTTTCAAATCATAAATTTTTGTATAACTAAATGTTTCGCAAATAACAACTATAGAAACCAAAAATTTTATTAAATTACTAATATTTTACTTCTATGATAATTATCACAATAATAATACATTAATGAATTAAAAGGATTAGTATGATTGGAAAATTAGTCTCATACATCAGTAATACTCAATAATTGTAACAAACCGAGACATTATGAGAAGTGTTATTTTTATTTTATTTAATGTCTTTTGTTGTATGGTACACAAAGATTATATGCACTATACACAACACCGTCTTAGCTTGCAGTATATGTAACACTATTCCTGGCTCCTGTTACACACAATTTCAAGTTCTTTTTGTCGAAATTATTCTACGCAAAATTAATTTTAGATTTTGTTTAATGTAAATATGAAATAAGTTTTGAATTATGTTATACTCAACACCAAAGGCAGATTGCACTACATGCAACCCTGACCTGGCTCGCATTACACGCAATCACGACCTTCCTCGATAGCGTGTGTTGTACGCAATACCGGGTTTCACTAAACAATGATATATGGTTATAATATTACTAAAAACTATCCATTATAAATATTATCAACAAAATTTTCAATTTTATAACATTATTATTCATCTTACTCATTTTGTAGAACATGTTATGAGAATAAAATAAATTTTTCGTGTAAAAAATGTATTTTAAAAAAAATGCAGTTTTGCCGCCTTTTGATGGCTCCCAAACATTAAATATAATTTTGACATGTTTATATGATCAATTTTTCTAAATAAAATTATTTTTTGGAATCAGGATATAAAATTTTACCTTGGATAAATTTTTTATGTTATTCTGATAACTTTCATATTTTAATGAATAGTAATATCACGCTATATTTTAAATAAAAACAACTTTTTTCATCGTAATAATTTATGAGGTTAAATTATAATATTTAATGGTTTTGAAGAATAAATAGAATATATTTTTACCAATTAATGTAACTTTTGTCATTATCATTGAAATTACATTGAATTCGTAGGTTAAATCAATACAATCTTTTGCAATGTTTTAAACAAAACCCCATTTTCATTCTACAATGGGATTAATTTTAATTTAATTTATGAAACTTCCGTCTATTGAATTTGGAAAAATGGATTCCAAATTTGAAATCAGTGGGTCCAAATTATATTAATAGACTACTTTTTATTTTTGGGAATTATGAATAGTAACTACGATAAATATTATTTACTATAGTAAAAGGTAAATCAGGAAATTAAGGGTAAATATCATATTATAAAATTACCCTAACACTTGTATTAATAAAAGTAAATGATTATATATCGTCCTAAGTCATATTTGGGTCGAAATTGAATCTATTATAACCCACTTGGAGGTGATTATGACCATTAGTTTATTTTATTTAAAGGAAAGTGAAATATGTCTCACTCAAACGTTAATAATTAAGGTATTTTTAATATAAGGTTATACAGAATATACATTAGGTTATAAATAATCATTTGAAAGATAAAATGTTTTTATTTATCATGGTAATTTATTTGTAATTTTTAAGATTTATTTAATTACCTTATTAGCTTATACATTAAGGATGCATAAATAATTTATTTATAAACAAAATCAATAATATTGTTTTTATTGAAATATTAATAGATATTAAAGTGCTCACAAACCTGACCAAAACATATTGGTAGTTTATATATACACCATAGGCATCCAATTACCTAATATATGACATTTTTGATTCTTATAAAAGTGATTATGACACTTATATTATTCTATTTTATATGATGTCAAAGTTGTCACCTTCATAATTTAATAAATATAACATTTTATATTTTGGGAGTTTTAGAATCTAAATCAGACTAAATGTATTATTATGAAAGATATAAGATTCATCTTCATCGTAGTACTTTATTTATATTTTTTTATTTAAAAAATAATTATATTTAATAATTATACATAAATGTTGTAGTAATTATTTTATTAAGAGAAATATCAAATAAATGGTTTTACAAATAGTAAAATAAATATTATATGAACTATTTTATGTTCTCCACTAATTTTATAGATTATAATGACATGTTAGGAATCTATTACATATATTATTTCGAATATATCCTCTATGTGGATTTTATTTAAATTCATATACATAAATAGTGTCAAAATTGACATTATTGTTATTTTATAAAAATAACATATTATTAAATTTTTTAAAAACCACTAAAATATTTAAAAATAATAAATTGGAATTTCTAAAGTCTAAAATGTCATAAAGTATATAATTATGGTTAATTAAAATCACACAAGTATTATTTATAACAATTTAAAATCGAGAATCTTATTACCACAAATAAAATTTAATATATTAAATAAGGATTAATCAAGTTGATAATGTTTAAAATAAATTACCTGCATATATAAATTTTATTGGTTAATGATATTACAAACATATCCCTTCTAATATTCTAATATGAGTAATTTTTGGATTTTTTAAGTGGGGTTAGATTAATTATAAATTTATCATTTTAAGATTTCCCAAGGTGCCCCTCTCCTCCCTTATCAAAAGGGAACCCCTTCCCACTTCTCTTCACACCCTTTTGAGCCTTGATGATCTTCCAACCCCTGACAATTCCTCCTATCAACCACTCTATTTATATCATATAAATTCTGGTCTTCTAAAATGTCCAACCCTAGTTCCATAAGAAGAAGTTTAAAGGAGGTGCGTCGAAGAAGAGGTAATCTCTTCAACCGATTCTTTCAAGCTTCTTTCCTCTTCAACTTATTTTTCTTTAGTTGTTTCATTATAAAGTAATAACATTAGTTTCAAAAATATACTGATATTTTATTATAAATGTGAAACAAACTCATTTCACCTTCTATCCATCCTACGGAAAAAGAAATCATCGCGCGTGCGTACGCACGGAATACCGTCTCCACGCCGTGGTGAAATCTGTTTTTCCAACACCACCTTACATGGATTGGTATAATGGTGTAAAGAATAACTATACATATTTATTATAACATCATACTGATTCTGATATAATGTATCATCCACTCCAATTCCATTCAATAAATATGGGAATGTTATCATCGCTCGGGCGTACGTACCGATTACCGTCTCCACGACGCGATGAGATTCATTTTCCATGATAACAATTCAAAAATGATTATAAAGTATATATAATAAGTAATCATGAAATATATGACATAATAATGCTACTGTATTTATGTATATATATATATATATATATATGTATTTCAACTACTTAATTCCATTCAATTCAATAAGGAAACGAAAACCGCGTTCATGCGTACGTAAGGCCTACCGTCTCCATGAACGGTGTATTTCATTCCCTTTATCGATCTATTATATATTTGTATATTATGAATATATATTATATATAAATCATGTTTTAAATTCTGGATTTAAGTAATCATGATCTATGTAATCATATTAATAATTACAAGTCAAAACATGGATGATAAATGAAACGATTTTTCCTAAAACGCTGCTTTAACAAAAATTTACAAAAGAACGGATAATATAAAATCATAAGTGAACCATATATGATATCATAACAATTAATATGATTCTATAAAAATTCAATGAAATTATTTAAATCATTATACAGAAGGTTTGGATACGTACGAAGCATATCAGACCTAAGGTATGGGATAAATTTCCAATCTCATTTTTATCCGAGATTGCTTACACGTACGTATTTACTGAGGTTACGTTTATCATCCATGACCATGTTTTTTAAAAATGTTTTCATTAAATTTTTACTATTCTTCCAAGAAATTTTAATGTCATTTTGACCCTTTATTTATTTTTACCACATTGTATGGATGGAATCTTTCCATTAGATACCATATAAGGTACTTTTTGAGTTTTCCGACAAAAGTACACGGAGAATTTTATTATTAACATATAGGGCGTGAACGTATTTTTATGATTTCATGACGCTTAATTTTCATTAAACTTCCTCTATAATATTGCATGATTATTTTCAAAAAAACCCTTTTCTTTTAAAATTGAATGGAATTTTGTGGAAAGGAAATGATTTTGAAGAAGAAAGGATATTTTCCTCAAGAATTCATTTCAAGTGTTTTATCAAAACCATTTTCCATCTAAGATGAAATTATTTCAAATATGTAGGTTTCAAGAATAATGTATTTATGATTTACATGGTTTCACTTATCTTATGATGAAAGGATATCCATTTATTTTCAATAGATTATGTTATGGTGGGATGATGTTTATGAAACCCATTTAATTCTTTGGGTTATGATGATTGATTTAGATTTAATTTGTGGCACAAGTAAGAATGATTTTATAATGAGATTGGTGGGAAAATATATCCCTCTAATGCATTGGGTAAATATTTTTATCTCATGAGATGGACATGGCTGGAATGGTATGTTAATCCGGTTTAGTAATACAGGACTGGAACGAGGAGTGAACTCGATTCAGAAAGAAACATTGTCCACAAAGATGGTCTTGGCAGCAATACCTTGGCTACTATGGAAGTCATATCATGTGCTTAATTGTTGCCACAATTACATTATTTATTCCCATTCTATTTTATCTTGATTGATTTTCCATTATGACACATGCCTTACGTACTTCCATGATTTATGTCTTTTCTCCATATTTTGATGATTAAACATTATGTTCATGTTTTTAAGTTCAATGGTATATGGTTTGTTTTATTTTCTCCATGATTACGCTTACTGAGAATTTGATCTCACCCTTTATATGTTTTATTTTCCCCATGATTTCAAGAAAGGTTTTAGGTAGGAAAAAAAATGGGAAGATCTTTATGGGAGTTGTTGAAGATCATTCACCAAGATTTGAAGATTATAATCCGAGTTTCCAAAGACACTAAACTATTACGATCCATGAGTTTTGGTTTTTGTTATGTATTAAGTATTCCGAAAAAGTAATGTATTGTCCACGTACATCATGACTTGGGTCTCTACAGTTGGTATTAGAGGAATGGTTTAGTCAAACTTTGGAAACTAGGATGCGAATACTTTATTGAGATCCCTAGATATATTTCTAAGGTATGTATTGGTATTTCCATAAGGTTATGTATAAGTATAGGTTATAGTCCTATAATTAAGGTAACTATATTAGAAATAATCATAAGATGTTAGATGTCGAAGTTACTCTACCTTAATTATGTTATTTTCCTTGTATGATTTTTTCCTCTCACAGAATTCTTTTTTTTAGTCAATGGAGGGAACCAGAAGGAATTCAGTTAACAATGAATCCAATAGCAAAATTGGTGACTATGAGAAACTAATTTGTGTAATGCCTAGAGATAAAGAGATTTTGATTATGCTGAATCAGTCATCGAGAAATATGATTAACAAGGTGAAATTTAGTGGTATTCCAAATTCATCAAATAAGAGGAAGATAGACTTTTATGCATGTTCGCATGTTGAGGAGAATAAAGAAAGTAAGATTGATATTTCTAAATAATGGAAGAAGAACCTTGATTAATACATAAAATGTAGGGGATCATGTTATCTATGTGGAGCGAAGGGTCATATAGTGACCGACTATTATGTAGTTCAATGTCTTATCTGTGGAGAACATGGGCATTACCCAACTCAATTCACTGACCTAAGAGGTTACTTCTAAATCAAGGATGGAATTATTCCATGATAATCATTGAAGAGGATGGATTGAAGTGTTTATGTATTGGTATTAAAGAATAATGTTGTTGAGCTAATTTTATGGTATATTGGAATATCTATGTATTGGTCAATTGTGATTTTCAATAAGAATATGGTACTGGTAACCATGAAAAGTGACTGAAATTTTTATGGAAAGCAGATGATATTTTCATAATGAATGCATAAAGAGAAAATAATATGTTTGATAGTATTAATGAGCTCATGGAAGATAAAAGGACAAAGTGATATCATGATTTGAGTATACAGATTTTACTTGGGATTTTGGTATGTGGAATGAGTTAACTTTTGACAGAATTCATGTTTTCGCTAAGGTTCCATGGTAATTCATGTTTCAAAAGAATACATGATTAAGGTATTCACATGTTTGGAATGTGACCAACAAGATATATGTTATCATACATGGGAGACAAATAAAGGAATTCACATGCTCGGTAGATGAAATTTTTAGTAATCGGACATAAGTATTTTCGAAAAGCCTAATGGTTGGAATGGACTAAGTTGGACATCATCTATTATTGTTTAAGGATATATCTTTTTGATATTATGATAGTATAGTTTTAGAAAAAAAGGACAACCTGCAGGACGGGTGACAACCCGTCGCTTCGGACAAGGTTGCAGGAATTGAACCCACAACCGAAGTGTGATAGGACTTCATCGCCTACCACTGGTCTATAGGAAGTCACTGGTTTGTATAAATTAGTTTTATTTTATTATGTGGTATGATAGATGATTTATTAGTCTATTTTTGGAGCCATGTACGATTAACCTCACCATAGATAGACTTATGTATACTTAATATCTTATACTCGCATTTTATTGTGAGAGAGACAGATGGAATGACCTATGATTCAAGAATTTTAAATTCAACTTCATATATTTAAATAAGAGATGAATCTGAAATTGTTCATGGAATGACTGATGATGATTTTACACTGAAATCAAGTAAGTATTTATCATTATACAAAAAAATCATCAATATTGGGGAAATGATCTTGAAAACCAAAAATGCTGTCCTAGAACTCTCATATCTGATGACTCTGATGGTACCTTAGATCATCACAAATTTATGGCTTTGTGATTGTTGGTTTTTTCATATCCATGTTCTCTACCACTCTCCATCAGAGATTGATGGGTAGATTTCTCTTCCATATCCATATTTTCACCTATGTTCTCCTATGTGGAAACCCCGTGATTAGTTAATTTGGGTAATCGTTACATTTCATACTTTAGTTTTTAAATATACGTTTTAGTATTCCATTTTACGATGTGTGTTTCTATTAAATAAACGTTCAAGTAGTAAACCATTTATAACCCCGACGAATTTCGAGGGTGAAATTCATTTCATGGGGGGTAGAATGTAACACCGCGAGATTTTATGAGAAGTATTATTTTTAATTTATTTAATGTCTTGTCTTGTATGCTACACCAAGATTATATGCACTATATGCAACACCGTATTAGCTTCCAGTATACGCAACACTATTCTTGGCTCGTGTTACACACAATTTCACGTTCGTTTTGTAGAAATTATTCTACGCAACATTAACAATAGATTTTTTTAATGTATAAATGAAATAAGTTTTTAATTATGTTATACTCAACACCAAAGGAGGATTGCACTACACGCAACCCTGACCTGGATCGCATTACACGAAATCATGACCTTCCTCGATAGCATGTGTTGTACGCAATACCGGGTTTCACTAAATAACGATATATGGTTATAATATTACCACGAACTAGCCATTAGAAATAGTATTAACTAAATTTTTAATTTTATAACATTATTATTCATCTTACTCATTTCATAGAACATGGTATGAGAATAAAATAAAATTTTTAGGTAAAATAAGTATTTTTAAAGAAATGTAGTTTTGCCGCATTTTGATGGTGCAACCACATTTAATCTAGTTTTTGACATTTTTATACATTCAATTTTAAAAAATAAAATTATTATTTAGAATCAGGATATAAAATTTTACCTTGGATAAATTTTTTATATTATTTTGATAACTTTCACATTGTAATGAATAGTAAAAACACGCTATATTTTAATAAAAAATAACTTTTTTCATCATAAACATTTATGAGGTTAAATTATAATATTTATTGGTTTTAATTATAAATATAATATAATTTCACCATTTAATGTAATGTATGTCATTATCATTTATTTTACATTGAATTTGTAGGTTAAATCAATTCAATCTTTTGCAATGTTTTTAACCAGAACCTGTTTTCTTTCGACAATGGGATTAATTTTAATTAAATTTATGCAACTTCTGTTTTTTGGATTTGGAAAAAATGGATTCCAAATTGGGAATCAGTGGGTCCAAATTATATTAATAGACTACTTTTTATTTTTGGGCATTATGAATAGTAACTATGGTAAATTTTATTTACCATAGTAAAAGGAAAATTTGTTAATTAAGGGTAAATATAATATTATAAAATTACCCTAACAATTTTCATAATGCAATTGGATGATTATATTTAGTCCTAAGTCATATTTGGGTCGAAATAGAATCCATTAGAACCCACTTGGAGGTGATTAAGACCTTTATTTTATTTTATTTAAAGGAAAGTGAAATATGTCTCATTCAAACTTTAATAATTAAGTTATTTTTAATATAAGGTTATACATAATATAAATTCAGTTATAAATACTAATTTGAAATCTAAAATGTTTTTATTTATCATGGTAATTTATATGTTATTTTTAAGAGTTATTTAATTACCTTATTAGCTTACACATTAATGATGTAGAAATTATTTATTTAGTAAAAAATCAATAATATTGTTTTTATTGAAATAGTAACACATATTAAAGGGCTCACAAACCTACCCAAAACATTATGGTAGTGTATATATACACCATAATCATCTAATGACCTAATATATGACCATTTGGAGTCTTATAAAAGTGATTATGACACTTATATTATTTTATTTTATATGATGTCAAAGTTGTCACCTTCATAATTTAATAAATATAACATTCTAAATTTTGGATGTTTTAGAAGATATATCCGACTAAACGTATTCTAATGAAATATATAATATTTATATATATCCTATAATATTAATTTTAATTTTTATGCAACAAATAAGTATATTTAATAATTATAAATAAATGTTGTAGTAATTATTTTATTAAGAGAAATATCAAATAAATGGTTTGACAAATAGTAAAATAAATATTATATGAACTGTTTAATGTTATCCACTATTTTTCAAGACTACTATGACATGTTAGAAACATATTAAATATTTTAGTAAGAATATATCCTCTGTGTGGAGTTTTTTTAAATTCAAATAAATGAATAGTGTCAAAATTGACACTATTTTTATTTTATAAAAATAACATATTATTAAATTGTTTATAAATCAAAAAATATTTAAAAAGTATAATTATAATTTTATATTCTAAAATGTCATAAATTATCTAATTATGGATAAATAACCTCACATAATTAATTATTTATAACAATTTTAAATTTAGAATCCTATTACCACAAATAAAATTTATTAGATTAAATAAGGATAAATCAAGTTGATAATGTTTAAAATAAATTTCTTGCATGCCTAAATTTTATTGGTTGATGATATTACAACACTATCGCATCTTATATTCTAATATGATTCATTTTTGGGGGTTTTAATGTTGGGATAGATTTATAATAAATTAACAATTTTAATATTTCTAAAGGTGCCCGTCTCCTCCCTTATAAAAAGGGAACCCCTTCCCACTTCTCTTCACACCCTTTTGGGCCTTGAAACTCGTCCAAACCATGTAAATTCCTCTTCTCAACCTTTCTAGTTATATCATATTGGTTCTGGTGTTCTCAGAAGACAAACCCAAGTGCCCTTAGAAGATTTTTAAAGGAGGTGCCTTGAAGAAGAGGTAATCTCTTCAACCGATTCTTTCAAGCTTCTTTCTTCTTAAACTTCGTATTCTATAGTTAATTGATTATAAATAAAAAGCATAAGTATCACTAATATACTGATATGTTATTAAAAATTTGAATCAAAACCATTTCACCTTCTATCCATCCTACGGAAAACAAAATCACCGCGCGTGCGCACGTACGGAATACCGTCTCCACGCCGTGGTGAAATATGTTTTTCCAACACCACCTTACTTGGATGTGTATAATGGTGTAATGAAAAAATATAAATAGTTATTATAACATCATAATGATTATGATATAATGAATCATCTACTGCAATTCCATTCAATAAATATGGTAACGATATCATCGCTCGTGCGTACGTACGGATTATCGTCTCCACAACACGATGAGATTCATTTTCCATGTTAACAATTCAAAAATGATTATAAAGTATATATAATAAGTAATCATGAAATATATGACATAATAATTCTAATGTATTTATGTATATATATATATATTTATTCCATCTACTTAATTCCATTCAATTCAATAAGGAAACAAAAACCGTGCTCATGCGTTTGTACGACCTACCATATCTGTGAACTGTGTATTTCATTCCCTTTATCGATTGATTATATATATATGTATATTATCAATATATATTATATATAAATCAAGTTTTAAAATCTTAAATTAATTAATCATGATCTATGTAATCATATTAATAATTACAAGTCAAAACACGGACGATAAATGAATCGATTTTACCCAAAACGCTACTTTAACATGAATTTACAAAAGAGAAGGTAATATAAAGTCATAAGTACCATTTATGATATAAAAATAATGAATATTATTCTGTAAAAATTCAATTAAATTATTTAAATCATTATACAGGAGTTTCAGATACGTACGAAGCATATCGGACCTAAGGTAAGGGATAAATTTTCAATCTCATTTTTATCAGAGATTGCTTATATGTAAGTATTTACTGGGGTTACGTTTATCATCCAAAACCATGTTTTCTGTAAATGTTTTCGTAAAATGTATACTATTATTCCATGAATTTTTAAAGTAATTTTTACACTTTATTGAATTTTTACTGCATTGTATGGATGGAATCATTCCTTTGGTTACCATATAAGGTACTTTTTGACTTTTCCGACATAAGTATGCTGAGAATGTTATTTTTAACATGTAAGGCATGATAGGATTTTTACGGTTTCATAACGCCTCATTTTCATGAAGCTTACTCTACAAGATTGCATAATTATTTTCAATAAATCCCTTTTCTTTTAAGATTTCATGGCATTTTGTGAAAAGAAAATGATTTTGAAGAACAAAGCAAATTTTCCTCAAGAATTCATTTCAAGTGTTTTATAAAAACCATTTTCCATCTAGGATGACATTATTTCAAATGTGTATATTTCAAGTATAATTTCTATGTAATTTACATGGTTTAACTTCTCTTATGTTGAAATGATATCCATTTATTTTATATGGATTATGTTATGATGGAATGATTTTTATGAAACACATTTTATTCTTTGGGTTATGATGAATGATTTATGTTTAATTTGTGGCAAAAGTAAAAATGATTTCATTATGAGATAGGTGGGACCTATATATCCCTCTAATGTATTGGGTAAAGATTTATATCTCATGAGATATACATGGCTAGAACGGTATGTTAATCTCATTCCGTAATACAAGACTGGAACGAGGAGTGAACTCGATTCCGAAAGGGACTTTGTCCACTAAGATGGTCTTGGCAGCAATGTATTGGCTATCATGAAAATAATATCATGTGCTTAATAGTTGCCACAATTACATGTTTATTACCATTCTATTTTATCATGATTGATGTTCCATTATTATACATGCCTTATGTAGTTCCAAGATTTATGTCTTTGCTCATGATTTTGATATTGAAACATTATGTTCATGTTTTTAAGTTCAATGGTATACAGTTTGTTTTATTTTCTCCATGCTTACCCTTACTGAAAATTTGAGCTCACCCATTATATTTTTTCTTTTCCTAAGGATTTCAAGAAAGGTTTTAGGTAAGAAAACAATATGGGAAGATCTTTATGGGAGTTTTTGAAGATCTTTCACCAAGATTAGAAGATTATATTCAATGTTTCCAAAGACACTAAACTATTACGATCCTTGAGTTTTGGTTTTGGTTATTTATTAAGTATTCCGCAAAATTAATGTAGTGTCCATGTCTGTCAAGCTTTGGGTATCTACAATTATACTTTAAATATATCTAAATACTCCATTATAGTCCCTATAATATCTCACTTGTTCTCTTTAGTATTTATACTCACTTAGGGATATATATCAAAGAAAGGGGTGAGAGAATATCTCAGCAAATGGAGGAATATCAATAATGGAATAGAATACGTAAATATATCGGTCATGAATGATGCAATCATCATCATCATATAGTAATTATAATATCATTATCATAATATTGAGGGAACCATTGGAAAAACTAACGGAATATGGAATTTCTATATTAATGAAACAAAATAACATAGTTGTAAAATACCATATACGAGTTGTAATAAATGATAACATCATGTTTAGGCATAACATAATCTCATAAATCATAACATCATAGTTGTGAACAATTATAAAATAATATTCACTGATAATACACATAATCCCCTCAGGTATATCACATTACCCAGTGCATTATAGAGTTATAAAACATTTGTACTAACCGTCACATCAGAAAATGATTATAATTATTCATTCCATATAGAAATGGAATATATTGGAATGATTAATAAGAAATAATAACACATAAATAGAATGGTTTTAATAAGTTTATTATGAACCATATCTCAATTAATAATATTTGATGTTCCTAAAAAAGAATCGAAAAAATAGTTTTATGCATAAAATGTTTTCATAAGTGATCATATTCCATGGTGGCAAGAATAAACATTTAAAAATGATTCAATGATATGTTTCATAAAATATGTTCTTTTGAAAAATCATTATAAATATTTTTAAAATCATCTACATGAATTATAATAATGAATATATATAACAACCATACCTGACAAACTGGGTCCATGCTAGAGTGCCACATGACCTCATCTATTCCTCCCAGTATGAAAGTATTTTATGACTAGAAGTAAGAGTCTATGTCCATTACTAGGGTGACTATAACCTCTATATCATGTCATATGATTGATAATAAATCATAAATAATATAATAACAAGATCAATAAGAGTAATTTTGTGAACTAAATAGGGCACACATGGTATGTAAATAATAGCTCCCAATGTTTAATGCTCTCCAGAGTAATGATAACAGATTATAAATAAAATAAAATTGGGGACTTTTGGTATTTATCCTAGTCTACTCCATTATATCCCTCACTTCTCATCCATATAATACATGGAAAATCCCATTTTTTGGGTCTTTCATGAAATCTACCACCACATCGATATGCAAGAGTAGGGTGTCAGTACATGAATCGATTGAAAACAACAAATTATTCCTTTCTTATTGTGATCAAGAATAACTACTATATTCTAAAATAATTATAACAAATGTTGAAGCATTAACACAGAACCAAAAAACAAGCTGTAGTGAGCTAACAATGCTTCCACAAAATCCACAGTCATACTGGCTTCGACTCCATGCCAGAAAGATAATCATGGAATGACTCAAGGAGCTTATACTAGTACATGGTGCTCGAAATCCATCTTTGAATGGGATAACACTAGATGTCTGAAATATATCTCCGAATACATGATAGAATGGTGTTTAGAATTCATCTCTGTGTATCTGAAAGCACACAGAACAGTAAGACACACTGAATCCATCTCTATAAAAATATTAAGGCTTCAAGTCAAAAACCATCTCAGGTTGTGGAATTTGAACTTGTATCATAGGTCACACTCACAAGATGTCATGTTTACACGATGCCTTAGTTTAGACCACCTGGTCATCATGTTCCTTGGGTCAAAACACATGACCCTCAGGCCTATAACACACTACCTCTATTCGGCCCTCAAGAAAATCACCCCTATAATCTATCCCCAGGTTAATCATCGTCATCATCATAAGTCATGGACACACTACCCCAACAAGGCATGTAAACCACACGATGGTCCACCTGTCTCATGTACCAACCCATCCACCAATACATTGGAAATGCATCTCATAAAAGAAACATATAAGGAAGGCATAAAACATCATAATAATTACACATGACCAATATAATATCCTTTGAAAATATCAATCATGGAAACATTCTACAAAAATATCACTCATAGAAAGCGTATATCATGATATATTTCACAACTTCACAGAAAAAAAAAATGAAATAACAATCAAACAATTTGAAATGAAAGGACAAAATAAATATTCTTCATGGAACATGTGTGAACGATAGCGCAAGAAGTTAATGAACTTCCTACATAAATTTTCTCGAGGTTAATGGTATGAATAAACCACCATTTGTAGTTTAAAATAAAAAGATGTATTATCAATAGTTATGAACACATCCTTTCATAAAATATTATCATATTCATCAACATTTCTACGATCAATGTCTGTCATGTGTTCCTAGATATTAGAAAACATATTTATTCCTAAAAATATTAAATAACCCATGCAATAATACATTCTCTCTCCTTAATAATTTCCAAATTATCTATTTCTGTTAATTCCCACATAAGAAATCCCTGACAATAATGATTACAAAAAAAATTAGATAACCAATATCCATAAATTAATTGATGAAAAATGTGGTATTCCATATAATTATTTATTATATACTAAAAACCATTATCCTTTACTCTTTAATATTTATCATATGATAATTTATATCATTATCATATGATAATTACCTTGAATTATCCATGAATAATTTATAAAATTATCATAAAATAATTTTCCTTAAAAATAATCCTTTCCTTATTATGAAATTATTAATTAATTTAAAAAATTATCCTTTTATTATTTTATTTAATTATCCCTGTATAATTCTTGATAAAGTATCCCATGATAATTTTTCCACGATAATTTTTCCAAAATTATCAGTTGATAATGCAACATTTTATCATCAGATAATTTCAACTTAAAAATAACATGATTATTCATTACATTTATCCTTGATAATTGCATTTGATTATAATTTTATATTTTGATTATTTTAGCTCTTGACATTTAATCCATCATTATTTTTCTAAAATTATGAATTAAAAATTTGTAAATTTTTATTTTGATAGTCAATAATCATGTCTTTTGGAATGACCAGGATTTTATAATAATATAATTTTTTATAAATATAATGTAATAATTTCCTTAAAATTATCATTTTTTGTGAAATTTCAAATTATAGTTATGTAATTATCTGTCGGTTAATTTTGGGTCGAATAATTTTATTTAAATTCAACCATTTTTATTTCACTAATTGAAGAAGATGAAATGAATTGGGGAAAAGAAATAAAATAAAATAATTGAAAAAATGAAATAAAAAATACCTTAACTGTTAATGAATTGAAGGATAAGGGGGTCAATTCATGCAAGGAATCATATTATGGAACCCATATCTAAATATAGGAGACCACAAAGATCATGCAAAAGAGAGTTCTAGAGTTGAACGGATTCAATCGATATCACCCCAATTGAATAAAATTGTTTGATTATTTAAAACCAAATAATTGAATAAACATTTGGCACAAATTAAAAATACTGTATTAATTTGAGATTGAAATGAATATTGATTACAGTGTCATTAGTTTTTCATCATTAAAGAATAACCAATTATATTGGGTCAAACCATATACTTTTATACTGTTGCATTTCAATTTAAATGAAAAATGGTGGTTTCATAGTTTGCATGGAGAATATGAAGAGGAGAGTGACAAAACGGATTTTAATATATTAAAATAATAATAATATATTAAAAATTTTAAAATATATTACACCTTTGTGATGTTTTGGCACACCCGATACGCACAAATGCAGTATTCCACCTAAGGTTAACCTTGCATCTCAGACCTAACTATGTTCTCAGGTTTCTCATACAACATACCATTTGAGATATATTTAATCATTTTTTATATATAATAAAAATATAAAATAATTTATCATTGTGTGCGATCTTACTAAACATCCAACACAAAAATGTTATGTCACAATTAGGATGAACCCCTCAACACAGAACAAATGGTGGTATCTAATATCTTATAAGATGCATATGGTTTTGTAATAAATAATAATTTTTGTAAAAATAACACATGAATAATATAATATTTTTATTATTTTTATTCAATCCACGTCGAGGATCTTCAATCCTTTAAATATTGAACTACATCAGCATCTGACTTTGAAAATATTCAAATCAGATATTCTAAAGATTCTCATGCTAGAAATAGAAGGTTATTTTATGGGGAAACTTAATTTTCTTATAAAATGTATTATTTCATAAAAAAGATGGGGTTTTTCTCAAAAAACGAGGATGTTATAAATTTCTCACTCAGTAGACTTATCATCCACATGATGTGATGCAATCATTCTCACTCAAACAGCTCATGCCATTGAGGTTGGATAGTATATTTCTATCCTACCATCATCTGGAGTCTAGACTATCGCATACACATGGCTTACATTATCTTTATGATATTATCTCCGAGACACATGAAAATCCCAAGTCGTCATCTGGCTATGCTGGTGAGGACCCTATCCAAATCCATAGATCAAACACTGAGATTGTTTTGCAACCCTATAAAACCCTAGTCATAATATTTAAGTAGAAAACTACTTGAGATGTCATGTGTTTATGTATTATGGGAACTGGATCTGCGGTGTAGTCTAGATACAATTTTAATGTACGAGCATTCAACATTTGATGCCCTGAGGCCCACACACTAATGGGACGACAGAAGCTAGACGGTCCCCTTTCTAAATACGGAAACCCTTCTTTACATCAGAATTCTTTCTCTTCCTATCTCTTGAAGTGGTACTCATGGGTGATGCTGGAGGCCAAACCAGAAGAGAAATGAAAGGTAGAAAGAGAAAAAATACATGAACCTCTTGAATTAACTTCTCTATTGTTGGGGCGTTCAACAACACCCTTGGATATGAAGTCTGGTAAAAACTATAGGCCTAATATATAAGTTCAAGTTGATTTATGATTTCAAACATTGTTGTCTTTTATTCCTCATTAATGTCTATTAGTATTTCAATGCTAATAACCTTATAAAAATGAGTAGATTATGAATTTATACTGATAGAGCCCTATTTCAGACCAATGAACTCCTGTAATCGGTCAATATTCAATTTTTTTGGAAAGTTATAAAAAAACAAGTCTTTAATAGCCTCCCATGAGAGTCCCTTACATCAGCTATCCATACCCATGACTTCTCATCAATGGTCGAATGGCCCATATGGCATAACACTACCTGTTTTATCTTTCAATTAGTTGGAATCTCGACAATGTCAATGATTCACTCTATAGTGTCTATCCAATCTTTTTCAACATTTAGTCCACCCATTCCGTCAAATAATTGGTGTTAATAGAGGTAGAAATATTTATTATTGTCTACCATGGAATTATATGGTTTCTATATTGGAAAAAATTACTTCTCAATAGGTGTGGTGTAGGAATGTGATTAGGAGAACCCTCCTACTCGGCTGGCGGCCCTACCAAATGATTTCAAGATCTCGTTTTCTATTAAATGAAGGAGAATTAGAAATATAAAATTTCTTTATATAGATGACATGATCATGAATGTTTATAATATGATTCTACCCATAATTCAAGGAATGATTCTCCTAGAACTATCATTGGTCTACATCCATGCTTGTTAGTCACAACCATCATATATGTATATATATATATACTATCAGAACAACATGATATGTTCTGCTAATGAATATCAATAAATATAAATCACAGGACATGGAAAAGCATAAAAATTTTATATAATAAAAAACTATCCTAAACAAATATGAAAAATAAAGGCCTTTAAATAATAATTACATTTCTACAAAACATAATTTCTATATATGGATTGTGAACCTATGTGTCCAAACATGATGCATGAACTCACCAAAAGTCCCATTTATCTTATATCAACAACATGTCCATCACTCAATGTGAATTTAATCATGGTAACAACAAGTCATTATTTAATCCATTATGAAGACTCAGGGGTTCCCTATGATGTTATGTCCAGACACTACCATAGCTCACCTATCCAAATATCAATCATTATATCTTCACTATAACTTATCCCAACACAAGGCATGGAAAAAAATAAGTAAGCGAGTTATATTCCTCTAATACCATTTTTTGATATCATAACATGAATCACAGGTTTAGAGCATGATTTCCACACGGCCTCATGCATTCCACCCTATACACAAGTGTTTTTCAACTAGTATCAATGGTCTATGTCAATTAGTAAGGAGACTATATCATTTGTATCATGTTATAGGATTGATTAAAAATAAAAAAAATTATTATAACATGATGAATCATAGTAATTATAGAAACTAAATATGGTATACATGGAATGTAAATAATATGTCCCAATGTAAAAAATGTTCAAATATTAATGATATTAGACAATAAATATATAATTTTGGGGTTTATACAGTCTGTCCCAATCTCTCCCTACGTTAAGCTCCACTACATAGAAATCTACTATATGAATGTTTCCCTTCATCAAGCCTCTAATGAAATCTAAAAGTGCACCAAAATTCACGAGTAGGGTGTGACCACATGACACATTAGTACACCAATAATGCATACTTACCTAGAATTCTTGTGTATAAATATTTTATTCCATAACCATGATAAATGCAGGAAGATTAAACACACAATCATACACAAAGACATAGTGCACTAAAATAGATTCCACCAAACCCACAATCATACCCTCATTATATCGATTCTGGAAGGATAGTCATAAAATTTATCATGGATAATGGATCAACACATGGTTCCTAAAATCCTTCTTTGAATTGACATACACAAGAAGGTTGGAATTCATCTATAAATATACCGACACATTTTTCTCAAAATCCATATTTAAGCATTAGTTGGATAATGGACATGCAATACACTAAGATTCATTTTTTCATTAATGGTATGTAATCAAGTCACATAACATCTCATGGCTCAGAATCTAAACTGTAACACCCTAAGCTTCCACGGTATGTTTCCCTTTGAATAATGAGATAGCTTTTATTGTACGCAACATCGAGATTCTAACACACCGTGAACCATCAAACTAGCAATTATGAATAGTAATACCCACATTTTAAAATTTTATAAATTTTATTTTTCAAAATGGTCATCATTTCTGAATTCTGAATATCAAAATTAGCTTAGGGTGAATTTTTGGTGTTTTTCTAAAAACATTAAAATTTTAATGAATATTGAAAACATTGTGTTGTTGTTTAAATCCGAAATATTATTTAAATAATTATTTATTTCTTTTAAATTTATTTTAGTTAAGTATTGATATATAATCCCTAAATAGGTTCAATGTAATTCTTTGGAGTTGTTTTATAATAATATTATAAATATATTTTAATTGAACTTTTTACCATATTTTACCCATCTCCTAGGAGCATTTGAAAATTTGCATAAAACATAATTTTACCACTTCTGTAAATTGAATTTAAAAATTCTTAGAGACACTATTGACATCAATAAGTAATATGGGGTTCAATAAGACGAAAATAATTTTTGGTGAATATTAACATCTTACTTTTATTTACCACTATTAAAAGTAAATATGGTAATTAAATGTAAAAATGATATTATTATTACCCTAACACATGTACTAATTCTATTGGGTATCTATATTTAGTCAATAACCAACCTTATTAATAAAATATGATCTTCTAGGTCCACATGGATTACATTAGGATATTTATTATTATTTTATTTAACGAAGAGTTAAAAGTGTAAATTTCAAAGTTTAATAACTGAAACGTTTTTAATATAGGGTTATATATGAGATAAATTCAACTATAAATATTTAATAGAAATAAAATAATATTTCATACATAATGGTATTTTATTTATAATTTTTAGACATTATATAATATAATTTATTTACGACACAATGATGATGCAATAATTACCTTATTAATGAAATATTAAAATAATTGATAATATAAATACCCAAATAAATTTAATTTGGGACTTTGGGTGAATTCCAATAATTTTATAGGTTAATATGTCATGTTATGGTTGATTAAAATAATATATTTTGAAGTAATAAATTTTATTAGGACTTTAACAAAATTCATTTACTAAACAGTGGAAAATTTTACCGAAATAAATTTTTAAAACTAATATTATATTTTTAATTAATATTATATTCCTAAAAATCTAATGGTATGACAAAGGAATTAGATAAAGTTATATATATCAATAATAAACCACTTGGGGTTCTCTAGGAAGTTTATAGTATGATTATTCTATTTATAATATAAAAATACAAAGAGACATGCTAAATGTCAAACAATTTAACTAAGAGTTAAATAAAAAATATAAGGTTAATATGGTGACCCAAACCAATATAATACCTATTGGTTTAGGGGTTTTCAATCCATCCCCAACTTATCCTTGAAATAAATTATTTTTATGCCATTAGAAACAGAAAATAATTTTATTATAAAATAATATTTCAATCTTTTCCTAAGGTTCCTATCACCCCTCTTATAAAAGGGAACTTCCCCTTATCTCAAATTCACACCTTCAGAGATATATAGCACACAAAAACCTTCCCAAATATCCTCTACAGTACCCTAAATTCATCTTATAGGCCTTCCATTGGTCAGAAAGCCAACCTAAGGAGCCCTTTTGTTCAAATCAAAAGAAAGAACCTGAAGAAGAGGTAAATATTGCATCACCTCCATCAAGTTCTTTTATTCTTCCACTTCCCCTTTCATTATTGTTTCAATTATAAAATATTAACTCTAGTATCTTATATATACTATTATGATATTTTAAAAATGTTATAACTATATTAATTATTTCTTCCCTCATATGAATGACAATGCCACCATACATGCGTATGTATGACTTACCTTCTCCTTGTCTTGGTGTAGTTGTTATTCAATACATTATTTTTCGGATTGGTATAATAATGACGTATAATTGATTTGAATAATAAATATAACATGTTAATGATTCATTATATATGATATAACTTCTATTTACATACTATTTAAATATCAAAAGAATGATATTTTCATTCGTGCGTACGTACGGATTACCGTCCCCACGAACGCGATGACATTCATTTTCCCATCATAACCATTCAAGAAATTTTTTCATTTGATGATTAAAAATAATTTTTATTAACATAATATCATTTATGATATGAATCAAATACATCATATCCATAACAAACACTACTTATTTAACAGAACATATAAAGTAAAATGAATCTATTAACACCTGAAAAGTGGATAATACTAAAATATTATTAACAAATCAATATTAGAAGATCCTATATGATATCATATATATGTATACGGTTCATTTATAATTTAATAACATTGATTTATCTATTATATAAGAGGTTAACGTACCCTCAATGAAGGAAAAGTACACAAAAATGGTTAAATTTCACAATTTCGTTATTATTCGAGGTTGTTAATACGCAAGTGTCTACTGGGATCTTCATTATCATCCACATCTATGTTTCATAAAAATGTATTTCAAAACATATTTAATATTTCCTAGACTATGGGTTAGTGTCATTTTTACCCTTATTTGACCATATATGTTTTGAATGGAATCATTGCATTGTTTTCCAGATATAGTACTTTATGACATTTTCAACAAAATTAAGGTAACAATGTATCATTTTAACTTATACAGTGGGTGTAGTTATTCTCCGCTATTATTACATGTTTGAAGCTTCCCTTTCAATCTTATAAGAATATTTTCAAAATAAATGTTTTAATTTATAATTATGTGACGTTAAATGATTTCCAAAAATAAATATATATTTCTCTCAAATATTTTTGACTTCATCTATGTCAACATCCTTTGATGGATCGTACACATGTTTGAAGTTGATTCATTATATTACAAATCTTCACTATTGTAATTATGGTTTTGTGATATGTTTAACTTTTGATGTTGTATTTTTATAACATTCATGGTTTATGGTTAACGTATTGACATTTCCAATGATAGTTTTAATAAAAATGTTTATGTTATGTTTCAACATTTTCGTATGAGGAATACATTTGACATAGTAACTGATAGGTGGATCCCGCTATAACTCCTCGATGCATTAGTATGTCTCATGAGACAAACTAGTGTCTTGGAACAATTCCTTGAAAAAATCATATTTTTAGTCTTGGAACAAGGCATTGACTATGTGGTTATGAATTCTAGCATTATGCATTCCATCATTATGAATTTGATCGTTGTTATTTCATGTGATTATTCGTCTAGTAGATTATCCATGTGAATAAGAAAATTCCATTATTGTTTTATATATTCCATATTATGCTGATGTTTATGTTTAGAAATATTGTGTTATAGTGTTATAAATTGCCTTAAATGTTTATGTTTAGTTATTAAAGATTCCTCTGTATTTTTATCCTTATCGAGCATCTGAGCTCACCCCTTTCAATGATTTATTTTTTCTTGGATGTAAAGAACTATTTTATGGTTGACCAGCAGGGATAGGATAAGGGATAATTGTCTTCAAAGGGGACAATATGTTGTTGTTGTTTTTATTTAATTATGTAATTTAAAACATAATAATTTATCTAGTACTTCCAATGTTACTAAACTGCTCAGTCTTTTGGTGATTGAGCCTTTGGGATGAGGCAAACGTTATATAATAATGCACCAAACCAGGGTAATTGGGGTTGGGAATTATAGATGGTATCATAGTATGTTTAGTACAATCCTTGGAAACTAGATTTAGAAAATCCCTGATTAGAGATTGTTACCCTAAGATAGACTTTGAGGATTAGTATAGAAGAACATCCTAGAATTTTGGTAATGTAGAGAATTTTTGAGTTTTCCAAGAAATACATCCATGTTTGGAAATGAGCAGATAGAGGCGGATCTGGAATAGATGTGCCAATGGGTAAAACCCGAAAACAACGCTTTGAGTTAGACTCGAACGAGAACTGGTGCATGAAAAATGGCATTGCTGCACTCTTGGTTACGACACTCCCAAGGGATATGACAAGGATAATTCTCATTTTCATTACAATCCATTATGAAGGATTTACGAGTATATACCTCCTTAATGAATTTTATTTTATAATTATAGATTATATCCATAAACTGTTCAATTTATGTTATGTTTTTTTACAAGTTTGGGATTATGTATTGCAATTCATAAACTAATATTGTGTATGGAATTGTTTATAAATTGAACCTAGTATACGGAATGGAAAAAATATCAATGTTCATAATCCATGTAGGGATTCCCCTCCTACTCAAGATATTGATAGTGGAGCTGGTGATGCAACTGTTGCTGATAATCTTATCACTAAACTGGGAAAACTCACCCATGTTCTGAATAATACATTACCAAAATAAAGCACCCTGATCCACAACGCAGAAGATCAATGTTAGACCTCTTCATGAGGAAACAACCACCAACATTAAATGGGTCTAAGAATTAATTTTTATCTATGAAATGGATATGTTCCTTAGAAAAAATATTTCTTTATTTGGGAGTAGTGAATATGAAAAAGTTGTCATGGCGGTTTATCACCTCGTGGGAGATGTAGATCAAACGGTGGTCATTAATTCAAAACACAATGAACGATTAAAATTATGAAATATGGAATGGAGGAAGTTTAAATATATTTTCATAGAAAAATACATTCTTCGTGACCATCAAGAAGATATGGAAAGGAAATTTCTGAGTTTGAGGAGAATGGAGAATGAGAATGTAGCAAAGTATGAAGCTATCATTACATGGTTAGAAAGGATTGAAATAGATTGCATACATAAATGAATGAGTAATATCTATATATTATTATATGGGATAAAACCATTTCTCCTTTGTGCATTATTATCATAATCCTTCTCACCGTACGAAGACATTATCTAATGTGCTATCAAGACAGAAAAGGATTTCTCTATTTCATACAAATTTAAAGTAAAGAAAGAAAAGAAGAGATCTACTGAACACTCTGGAAATGGAAATAAGGGGATGAAGTGAAAATTTTAATAACAATCATGCAGTAAATATGTGAGGAAACACCCAGGTACTTTCCTGAATAGAATGAGTGTATGTTACAGGTGTGGTGAAAATCCAACCAAGACCATGATTGCAGGGGGAAGAAATATGATATTAATGTTGAATTCAACAATTTTAGAGAAAGGGGGCATTATGAAAATTAATTTCCTAAGCACCAAGGAAACATACCTCATAAAAGGCCAATGGATCAAGGCCATCCTTATGTGATCACTACTGCAGAGGTTGATGCTCCAAAAGATGTGGTGGTAGGCAATTTAATGGTTTCCTCATGTTGAGCCAATTCATTATTTGATTTTGGATCATCGCATTATTTCATATCTTCACAATTTTATAAGAAAATTAGATATTTCAGATTTGATTTAACAAGGGAGTTCTCAGTAAAAACTCGTAAGGGATGTATCAATGTAATAATGTTTTGGTAATAAGTTCCCTTCAGGGAATATAAACGTTATTTATCTATGGGTCTCATCTCCATACCAATGATTGAATTTGATTTAATCCTTGTCATGGATTGGCTTTCAGACCATGATGAGAAAATTTATTGTAAGAAGAAGGAGGTTACAATTCTCTATGATGATAAGGAGTACCATATCTTTAGAGCCGAAATGTCACCATATGATTCTTATCTAGATAGACCCCTAGTAGCTCAACAAAATTCAATTATTGTGGAGGAAAATAATGAAATAATCGAGGGTGAGGAATGGAATGTTCAAAAATAGGATATACATATTGTGAATGAATATGTTGATGTGTTTCTAGAGGATTTACTTTGACATCCTCTAGAACAGTAAATTATGTTTTCAATTGACTTAATTCCTTGTTCAAGGCCTATATCAAAGATTTTATATAGAATGGAAACTGTGGAATTAGTGGAACTAAATAAATAACTAGAGGAAATGAGTAATAATGGATTTATTCAACCTAGTGTTTCTTCATGGGAAGTCCCCATTATTTTTGTTAAAAATAGATAGATCTATGAGTTTGTGCATTGACTACATGGAGATCAATGCCATAACAATAAATAACAACTACCCCCTTCATCACATTGATGATTTATTCGACCAAATTCATAGAGGTCAATATTTTTCAATGATTTAACTCTGATCTAGATATGATCAGTTGTGTGTGAAGAAGGAATATATTCCTAAAACCGCATTTTGAACCAGGTATGAGCATTACACGTTTACAGTAATGCCTTTTGGGATGACTAATGCACAATCTACTTTCATTGATCTAATGAATATAGTTTTCAAGGAATATCTTAAAGACATTGTGGTGATATTTATTGATGATATACTGGTTTACTCCAAAATCTACAAAGATCATGAAAATCACTTTCACATTATCCTAATGACTCTTAGAATAAATGAATTATATGGGAAATTTAGAAATGTGTGAATTCTGGTTTCATGAGATTTCTTTTCTTGGTCATATTGTCTCAAAGTATGGAATATATGTTGATCCTTCTAATACAAATGCATTAAATGAATGCCCAAAACCGACAAGTATAACTGAGTTACGCAGTTTTATTGGTTTAGAAGGTTAATATCATTGTTTGGTCAGAAATGTTTCTCGATTGGATAACCCTTTAACCGAGATCACATATAAAGGGGTTAAATTTGGTTGGATAAAAGTGTGGGAAGAATTTTTTGAATAACTAAAGAGAATATTAGTCAATGATCATATCTCGACTCTACCATCGGAGAATGATGGGTTTGTTAATTACTATGATGCTTCATAGAAATTACATGGTTGTGTTCTTATGCTGATTGATAAGGTTATTGCCTATGCATCACGTCAGTGAAAAAATCACGAAATAAACTATCCTACTCATGATCATAAGTTATCACCTATAATATTGGCATTTAAAATTTGGAGACACTATCTCTATGGCGAAACATTTGAGATATGTGACAATCACCAGAGATTGAAGTATATTTTCTCATTGTAAGAACTCACTATGAGGAAAAGGATATTCCTTGAACTAGTAATGGATTATGATTACACTATAAACAACCACTAGGAGAAGTGAAATAAGGTGCAATATGCTTTTAGAAAAAAGGATCATGGAGTTTTGAACAATATAAGAGTTGAGAGAGAACTTATTTTCATGGATCTAGTAAAGATGGATATGGGAATAACCATAGAAGGTGAACCATCAATAATTTTTCAAATGGTTTCCAAACCATAATTACTAGAAAGGATAAAGAGTTCTCAGACCAATGATGAGGATTTTCAAAAGAATATTATAGCTGTGAATGATGGGAGATTGAGTGAATTCATATATAAAGATGGAAGTATGAAATTTGTAAAGAGACATTGTGTTCCTAATATACCTGATCTAAAAATGGAATTGTGGGATGATTCCCATAGCTTCAATTTCTCTATAAACCATAGTAGCCCCACGATATATAGAGATTTGAAAGAACATTTATGGTGGGACAGCATGAAGAGAGAGATTGCTGAATTTGTGTCCAGATTTATGGCTTGTCAACATGTGAAAGATGGAAGAAAACATCCTAGAGGAGTCATGCAACCTCTTCCCATACCTGAGTGGAAATGGGATGATATTATGACGAACATTGTCATGGGGCTACCAAATACTCCTATAAGGAACTATGAAATATGGGTCATTGTTGATTTTATTAAAATGTCAACAAATTTTATTAATATAACATGAATATTTAACTCGTGAACGATTAAAAAGAATATATATTAATGAAGTTGTAAGACTTCATGGAGTAACTTTATCGATTATTTCTGATCTTGATCCCCATTTTACATCAAGATTATTGAAAAGTCTTCAGAAATCCCTAGATAATGAAATTTGTTTGAGCATTGCCTACCACCCTCAAAATGATGGATAGTCAAAAAGAACTATTCAATCCTTAGAAGACATGTTGAGATCTTTCTCACTTGACTTTCATGGTATGTGGGATCAATATTTACCTTTGGTAGAAATTTCTTATTACAATATCTTCCATTCAAGTTTTCAGATGGAACCATATGAAGCGTTATATGGAAAGAGATGTCACCAACCAACATATTGGGAAGTTGTTGGTGAAAGAAAACTCATAGGCCCAGAACATGTTGGCGAAACAATGGAAAAGGTGTAGGTTATACAAACCCACATCAAAGGAGCTCAAATTATTGAAAAGTGTTATACCGATTACCAAAAGAATGTTTTGGAATTTCAAGTAGGATACCATGTTTTCTTGAAGGTATATCCATGGAATAGAATTATATGATTCGATAAGAAGGGTAAATTGAGTCCGAGGTACATCAGAACTTTCGAAATTCTAGAATGAATTGGGGATGTATCATACAATTTGGAAATGCCCCCAAGTCTCTCCAAAGTTCATGATGTGTTCCACATATCACTTTTGAAAAAATACATGCCTGACCCAATGCATGTACTCACCTATGACGAAATATAACTCGAACATGAATAGTCTTATAGTGAAGAGCCTATCAGAATTCTTGATACAAGAGATCAAGTATTGAGAAACTAGACGACTCGTCTTGTAAAATTTCTATTGAGAAACCATAAAATGGAAGAGACAACGTGGGAACCCGAGGAAATTATGATGAAGAACCACCAGAATCAGTTTGTGTGGTTGTATTCTAGGAATTTCGAGGACAAAATTATTTGAATGAGGGAATAAGGTAACACCCAATGCTTCCATGGTATGTTTCCCCTTAAAAAATGAAATAGATTCCATTTTACGCAACTTCGAGATTCTAACACACTCCGAACAATCAAACTATCTGTTATGAATAGTAATACCCACTTTTTGAAATTTTATATAAATTATTTTTCAAAATGGACATCATTATTGAATTCGGAATGTCGAAATTAACGTAGAATGAATTTTTGGTATTTATCTAAAAACATTCAATTTTGTTGAATAGTGAAAACATTGTGTTTTTGTTTAATTCCAACTTTTTATTTAAAAAATTATTTATTTCATAGAAATTTATTTTAGGTCCAAATATATACATAATACCTATATATTTTCAATGTAATTAGTTGGAGTCATTTTGTAATAGTATTAGATATATAAATTTTTTTAAACTTTTAACCGTCTTTTACCAACTTCCTATGATAATTTACAAATTTGTAGAAATCCTAATTTTACTGCATCTATGAATTGAATATCAAACATAATAGTTATACATGGTTAAATTCAGTATGTAAAATATTGTTCAATAATATCAAAATAATTTTTTTGAATAGTAACTTTTGACTTTTATTTACCACAGTTAAAAGTAAATAGGTTAATTAAAGGTAAATTTTATATTATTATTAGCATAACACATGTCATAATTCTATTGGATAAGTGTATTCCAACCCAAAAAAATCTTTTGAAAAAAAATATGATCCTTTAGGTCCACTTGGATTAGATTATGACATTTATTATTATTATATTTAAAGAACAGTTATAAGTGTTAAATTCAACATTTAATAACTAAATCATTTTTAATAAAGGGTTATACATAAGATAAACAATAATAAAAATATTCATTAGAAAGGTAAAAATATTTCCAACAAAATGGTATTTTATTTAAAAAAATTAGACACTATATAAGTTAATTTATTTATGACATAATGATGATGCATTAATTACCTTATTAATAAAATATTAAAATAATTTATATTATAAATACCCAAAGAAATGTAAATTGAGACTTTTGATGAATTAAAAAAATTATATGTTAATATGACATGTTAGGGTTGATTAGAGAAATTTCTTTTGAAGAAATAATGTTCATAGGTCTTTAACAGAAATCAATTACTAAAGAGTGTCAAAATTGACATAAATAAACTTTTAAAACAAATATTATATTATTAATTTATATTATATTCCAAAAAATATATGTTTCGACAAAAGGACTTATATAAGGGTATATGTATCAATAAATAACCACTTGGGGTTATATAGTATGTTTATAGTATGTTTATTAACAATATAATATAAAAATACAAAGAGGCTTGGTAAATGTTAAACTATTTAACTAAGAGTTAAATCTAATTGATAAGGATAATATGGTGACACAAACCTATCCAAAACCTATAGGTTGAGTGTTTTTTGAAACATAGTAACATTATAATCTAAATAAATTATTTTGGAGGAAATAGAAACCGAAAATGGGTTTATTATAAAATAATATTAGAATCTTTTTCTAAGCTGCCCCTCACCCCTCTTATAAAAGGTCACTTCCCCTTCTCTCAAATTTGCACCTTCAACGCCATTTTCATGTTCCCTAACCTGACAAAATATCCTATCAAATATCCTTCCTTATTCCTAAAGGCCTTAAATCTCTCGTAAATAAAACCTATAGAGCCCTTTTGATCAAATAAAAAGTAATAACCTGAAGAAGAGGTAAATATTTCATCACCTCTTTCAAGTTCTTTTTTAGTCCACTTCCTATTTCTTTGTTGTTTTCAATATAAACATATAAATATGGTATCTTCAATATAATTTTATGTTATTATAAAAATGAAACAACCATATTCATTATTCTATCCATCATATGAATGAAAAAGTCACCATACGAGCATACGTAGGGCTTACCGTGTCCACATCCTGGTGTAGTTGTCATTCAATAAATTATTTTTTATGTGTATAATAATGATGTATAATTGATTTAAATAATAAATATAACATTTTAATGATTCTTTACATATTATATAACTTCAAATTAAATATGATATTAATATCAAAGGAATGATATTGTCGCGCGTGCATACGTCCGGATTACTATCTCCACGAACGTGGTGAGATTCATTTCCCCATCATAACCATCCAAGAATAATATTCATTTGATTATTATAAATAATGATTAAGAAAATAATATAATTCTTGATATGAATGTAATACATCCTATCCATAACAAACACGGCTTATGTAACAAAACATACGAAGTGAAACAAATCAGTTAACACCTGAAACCATGATAATACTAAAATATTATTAACAAATAAATATTAAAATATCATATATGATATCATATTTATGTATATTGTTCTTTTATAATTTAATAAAAATTATTTATCTATTATACAGGAGGTTAACGTACCCTCTACCAGGTAAATGTACATGGTAAGGGTTAAATTTCACAATCTCTTTATTATTCGAGGTTGTTAATACATAAGTCTCTACATGGATCTTCTTTATCATCCACATCCATGTTTCATAAAAATGTATTTCAAAACATTTTTAATATTTCCTAGGCTTTGGGTTTAATTCATTTTTACTTTTATTTGACCTTAAATGTTATGTGTAAAAATCCGTAATTTTGGTGGAAATTGTTTTAATAAATACATGGGAATTTTATGAGTCTGTGAGACTTAAGGGCGCATGATTTTGAGACCCGGTGTGTTTGGAATCCATTTCTGAAGTTTTGTTCAGGTACATTCATTAAATGTACAAGGGGTTTTTATATCTTTTGAATCGGTGCTCAGAATTGAAATCTTACGGCACCGTTGAACTCGCAGCACCATTATTTTCATAAAGAGACTTTCACTTTGACAGAAGTGAGTCGAGAATAAAAGTTAGTTTTTGGGTTTTCTTGGGAAGTAATAAAATAAATTGAGGTTCACTGTATTTTATTTTGGGCCACCATGTGGGAGTTTAGAGGTAGGTACCACTAAATATATTACCTCCTTTTAGAGGTTGGAAGTTGGAGGAGGGACCACCACACCATAACCTCTCATGAGATGTTATGAAGGTGGGGCCCACCCGAGGTCTAAATCTTATCTACTTGTTTAATGTGGATGGGACCACATGATATTAAAACCTCCTCAACTCCTCATTAAGTGGGGAGAATCCTATTGAGATCCACACTAAATGGTACCACCACCCCTCCACCTTAATTGAACCAACTCCCCAAATTAAATTGTCTCAATCCTCGTCATTTAATTAATTTGTGCCCGCTCTTGTGAATTATTTAAGCGGGAGACAAGTTAATTAATTAACCAATTTGAATTTTTGTGCCAAAAAATTAAATAATTGATAAACATAATATATTATTATATGGAAAGTAATTGTTCATTTTGGTGGCAGCTTTGAGAGGAGAGCCTGGGAGGAATAGAGGTATCCAACGAAGAACCACATCTCCCAACGAAGAACAAAGAACACTGACCATATTCAAATTCTTCCTCAGACACCTACCGACGTGGAGCATCTTCCAAACTGATGCAACTTGGGAATGGAAGTGTACGGCAGACGTAAAGAAGGACGATCATCACTATCTTCGTCCACGCGACACCGTTGATGATTGGCCGACGATATATGGTAGGGGTTTTTTTATATGTTGATAATTTCCTTAAATAATATCCTTCGGTTGGTAAGGAATAGTAGCAGGTGAGTTTTTGTTCATCATACCTCTCACTTGATTAACTGATTGTTACCACCCTAAACGTGGAGGGTGCGGGCTAAACCAACATGACCAGACCCCTCAGTTGTTCTTGTTTGTGATGATTTTTGGATTGGAGATGTGTAGAAGGAATGACAAAGGTGACAATGAAAAAGTTTTTGATACTCGCAGCCACCGAGAACAGCGCTTCCACCATAACCCTCCGGTGCTCCAGTCCGGACCGCAGCCCTCCAGTCAAGTCACCCAGGTCACACCGTCCGCCGGCTGAATCGGACGTGCCCCCTCAATCGCACCACCGCCGCCCCGCGCTAGCCTGAACCGCACAGGCCCGGCCTCCCGGCCGCCCACGCCTCCCCCGTTCCCTGACCGAAACCACCGGCCCACGCTGGCTGAGCCTCCACCTGGCCCGCCTTCCGGCCGGCCCGACCGCCCGCCTGGCGCCCTCCCCAGGCGTATGTCGTCCTACCCTGTTGCTTGTTGGCCTGCCTACCGGCCTGGCCTCGCCATGACCAACCGCTCTCCGGCCCACCTGGCACCCCGCCCTGCCATCCACCGGCCTGCCTGGCTGCCCCTTGGCCTTCTCGGCTGCCACCCGGCTGCCCGACCGCCTATCGAGCCGCCTCGGCCGAGGCCCCGTGCCCCTCGCGGCGCACCGGGCCGAACCACCCACCCAGCCTGCTGGGATGGGCCCAGCGGCCCGAGCCGAACCTAACGGGATGACCCGTCCAATGGGTAATGTCAGACCCAACAGGTCTGACCGGGTCGACCCAGTCCAGGTCGGTACGACCGGGGTGGACCGGACCCGGAACCACTTCGACCCTTTACTTGTTCTTGCCATAACTTTGGCATCAGATATCTGTTTGACAAACCGTTAGTGGCACTGGTAATCTTGGATCATGACGGTCCTATTGAGTATACCCCATAGGAGTTTGGGTTAGAGTTTAGATACAGCCAGGTTGGATCGTGCAGGAATCCAACAGGGCCCCATAGACTAAAAGGATAATAACTTATAGACTGGGCGTTCGATTGACGCGTTGTCTATTGCATTGAGACCACTATGACGTGGAAAACCTTTGGGATACTTCTTTTTAGAATTTCATGGAAGTTTATGTATCGAAACATGTCTTGAGGAGTGGACCCTCCCGAAATCAAGTGTGCTTGTGTAGAAACCATGTGGCTGCTATCTGACGACTATTCCTGGATCCTTTGTGGGTACGATAGCTCTGACTATTATTCCTAGATCCTTTGTGGGATCGACAGCTCCGACGACTATTCCTAGATCCTGTACGGGTTTGACAGCTCTGACTAATGTTCCTGGATCTTATGTGGGTTCGACATTTCTGATTTCTATTCCGGGATCCTATGTGGGCTCGACAGAATAACTGTTCCTGGATCCTATGTGGGTTCCACAGTTCTGACTTCTGTTCCTGGATCCTGTGTGGGTTCAATAAAATAGATTACTTAGTGGATACATCTAAGAATCTCTAAACATCCCCTATAAGAGGTGTAAACATGTGTGCTGAGTTAGTAACTTTGGTGTTTTCCTCCTGATTGAGAAGGATTACTTGATATCTTAGGTGTAAGTGTGGGCATACACCTATGGGGGGTTATCTATTGATTTCATACTTGTGGTTTATCCTATATGGTTTTTGTGAGACCTTGATGGTCTCGGGATCCCTATTGAGTATCATTATACTCACCCCTACACGGGCTATGCCTGAACTTCGTTGTGTTGGTTGCATATGAAGGACAACACTGATGGAGGCTGGAGCACCAGGACTGGATGGTAGCCATAGGAGGACCTTACGATGAGTCGGTACTTAGAAGATACTGATGGACTTAGAGTGCTGATGTGTCAATATATACCTACCCTTCTGGTAGGATTCATGGTGGTGGATTCTAGAGCTGCTTTTACCCTTCGACACTTTTCTCCATTTCAGTTGTACTTGTACTTTATAGTTGAGCTTTTATTATCATCCCCTTTACATTTTCAGCACTCTCTTGTTTTACAGTTTACATAGTGTTTTGTATCTAGTTGTGTTCTCTATTGGGTTTGTTTATATTTTATAAAGGAAACTCCTTCCCAATATTAGGGAATTATGGTTTCAGTGCTTGTTTCTAGCCCCTGGCCTATGGAAGGCGGGCTTGGGGTAGTCACGACACAGGCCCTGGGGGACGGGTCATGAAAAATGGGTATCAGAGGAGTTGGTTATACTACACAACATAGGACTGTAATCATTCATTTATTTGAATCAATAGTGTTAAAAGTAATGAGTGTGGTTTTCAGTCGAGGAAGTCCAGTGTTGGTGCGGTGACCGACATATATATACACTAGGAACATGACTTCTAATTTCCGACTCAGTGCCTGAAAACACTGATTGCGTGTGGGATTCTAGAGTTTTCTTTTTGATATAATTGACTCAGCTCATGAGGTATAACTTATTTACCATGGTGCACCTGTATCTTTTCAAGATGCCCCCACTCAGATAGCTAGCCAGGGTTCCAGGCATTGTACGAGTTGGAAGCCCACCGAGAAACGATACCTTGGTACATGGCCCAATCATAGTGGAGGACCCAGTGGTACCACTACCCATTGAGCCGCCATTGATTCCAGCCCCAGCAGAAGAAGGTGCACGCTGCTTGAGCGTGTTGCATGAGTTCCAGCATAGGAGGCCGCCTAGGTTCATGGGTGAGAGGGACCCGCATGCAGCTGAGGATTGGCTGGAGGCAATGGTGAGATTCTTCAGAATGGCAGGGACACCATCCGAGCTTATGGTGATCCATGTCGCGAGACTCCTTATGAAAGCAGCAGGCAGTTGGTGAAGCCTAATGCTTCAGGTGAATGACGAGGCGACACTTCTCTGGCCAGACTTTGAGAGCCTGTTTTGGGCTGAGTTTTTCCTAGACACCCTACGTGTGGTGTGGATATTGGAGCTACTTCATCTACAACACGACAATATTATTGTAGCTCAGTACTCAGTGTGGTTCACCGACCTCTCTCGATACACTGTAGACTTGGTTTGGGACCCTTTCAACAGGGATCAGACCTTTGAGTAGGGGCTCAGGTGAGATATCAGGGCTTTGATGATCTCTCTAGTCATCCCTACGCAGGTGGGGGTGTAAGAGAGAGCCCTCTTAGTGGTGAGTTTTCATGCTGAGTAGTCATTAGTAGCGATACCAACCACCGTTTGACAAATATTGATGTCTTCTGCAGCTTACAGCAATCAAAATATCGATGAGGTCCAAGAAAACCAGGCCATCAAGTGGACGACCTCAGGATATAGGTTTGGTTGTGAGAGGAAAATGAGACAGAGCCATTCATTTGAGGAACAGGTAGTGTTTCACATGCTGCAGGTAGGGTCACATGGCTCAGGAATGTCTGACCCACCGTTCAGATGATCAGAAGGTTGTTGATGGACCACCCATGCAGAAGGAGAGATTCAATCGAGGAGGTCCGCAAGGAGAAGGTGGACGTGACAGAGGAGCTATTCGTGTAGTAGGAGGTCGATGATGTAACGAAGTGTTACAACCACCACTACCAGGAGGTCCATCCCGACCACAGGGAGTAGGTGGACAGGGGATAGCTCAGCTCCAGGAAAGTGAAGATTATGATCACGGACCTCCAGAGATGATTTGAGGTATGATATGTGTCTACTCAACCTTATCTGGAGTTCTTATATACATAGGTTCCAGTCACTCTTTCATTACCACTGCCCTCGTTCGGAGCTCAGAGATTTCGATGAAGCTGTTGGCTTGATCCTTACGACTAGAGACTTTTACGGGAGTAGACACGATGATTACGCATTGGGGCAAACAGTGTGAGCTTATTCTAGGAGGCGAGAGCTTCTACTGGGATCTCCTCGTAGCGGCGTCGAGGCCTTAAGAAGTCATCTTGGGTATGGATTGGTTATCTACAATCTATGCTCAGATCTACGATATTAGGTGCAATGTGTAGTGTGTTCGCACAGATTGGACTGGGTTTACCTTTATCGGCAAGAAGGGAGCCTTTCCAACAGAAGATAGACTTACTCAGAGGAGGGTTCAGTCGATCACTCATCAGTTGGCCAACCATACCCTCAGAGCACTTGATATGGAGAGTCGGAGCTATCCTATAGAGGTAGACCAGTACATCGATGTTTTCCCTAATGATGTCCCAGGTCTACCTCCTCATAGAGAGGTGGACTTCTTCATTGACATGTACCTCATTACGACACTGATATCTACACTAGCATATCAGATGGCTCCCACTGAGCTTCGTGAGATGCGGGTACAACTGGAGGACTTTCAAGGGACGTGATTCATCCAGACGAGTGTTTCTCTCTGGGAAGCCCCAATACTGTTTTCTAAGAAGACGGATGGGAGCTTGAGGCTCTGTGTTGACTACCGGCACCTGAACCAGGTGACTGTGAAGAACAAGTACCCACTACCGAGGATTGACGACCTCTTTGATTAGCTGAAGGGAGAAAGGAGGTTCTCGAAGATAGACCTCAAATAAGGCTATCAACAGCTCAATGTTCGAGACGAGGATGTATAGGAGACGACCATCAGATGTCGGTACGACCACTATGAGTTCTTGGTTAAGACATTCAGCGTTACCAACACTCCAGCACTGTTCATGGGACTAATGAACAAGATCTTTCAGCCATACCTTGATCGCATTTTCGTAGTCTTATCGATGACATTCTAATCTACTTGATTACTGAGAAGGATTATGCCTACCATTTTGTAGGGAGTGCTGGACACACTATGAGATCACCAGCTTTATGTTAAGATCTCGATGTTCCAGTTCTAGATCCAAGAGGTTCACATTTTGGGACATGTCATCTCGGATGTTGGAGTTGCAGTGGATCCAGCGAAGATTGAGGTGGTACATTCTTTGGAGCCACCCAAGAGTGTGATGGAGGTACGAGGTTTCTTGGGTTTGGCTAGATACTACCGGAGGTTCGTACTAGACTTCACCACCAGAGTTTCAACACCACTATTAGTCTTGAACAATAAGGGGAAACCCATTGTGTGGTCATAGAGATTCCATAAGAGCATTCAAGAGCTAAGGATATGGCTGACTAGTGCCCCCATCTTGAGGCCTCTAGAGGAGTGGGTTGGGTACGTAGTTTACTACAATGCATCAGTGACCGGACTCGGATGTGTCCTGTAGTAGGAGTGAGTAGTGATCTCTTATGGTTATCGTCCGCTAATACATAATAAGAAAAACTATGCTACCCATGACCAGGAGTTAGCAGCAGTGGTCTTCACCTTGAAGATGTTGCAACACTAGTTGATGGATGAGCATTTTACCATGTAATCTGACCACAATACTCTCAGATATATCTTCACTCAGAAGGACCTAAACCTGAGAAAACGACATTGGCATGAGTTCTTCTGGGACTATGACTTCGACGGAGTTTATACTCCTGGGAAGGGGAACGTTGTAGCAGAATCACTAAGCAAGAGATCTGGTATACAGCTTCTAGGAGAGGCGACAGATCATCTAGCCACTTGGAAGATATCCTATCACTACAAAAAAACATGGTTTAGCGGCGGTTTTCTGGCGGCGGTTCACAAAACCGCCGCTAAACCTTTTTCGGTGAAGGTTTCACGACGGTTTTTAATAAACCGCCGTGAAACCGGAATTATTTTACACAGACGCCGACCCTTTCCCCCTTGCCCTTCACGATCCATAACCCTCGCGACTCCGCACCCCCCGCGCTGCCGGCGACTCCCCAACCCCCGCGCAGCCAGTGAATCCTCACCCCCATGATCTCCAGCGAAACCCGCACCCCCCAGCGCCCCACTCGACCACCAGCGACCCCCTCGACCACCGGTGACCCCCGCGACCCCCGCGCCCCCGTGCCCTCCGGCGACCCCGGAACCCCCCACACCCCCCGCGGGCTTTGGCGACCCCCACACCTAATTTGTGAGGTACTCTAATGAACTAATTTGTTTACATATTAGTGAATCGGGCTGGGGAATTCATATCATGATTATATGGTTCCTAGTCGGAGAGAATTGATTTTTATTTGTAGTTGTCGAATAATGGGGACTTGTATCTAAACACTAATACCACTAATTGAATATAAGCTTCTCTTTCCTGGGAATTTGCCTCTCTATGGAACTTTAGTGGAATCTAGTATTGTGGATCATGGAGTGCGCTAAGACTATACACATCCTTATCCTACTATACTAGTATAATATGGTGCTTGATATGTGGGGGTGTTTCTACCTACACGCCTAGTTGGATGACATGGTGAGATGTCCCTAGAAAAATGGCCCCATCACTAATCGACAATTCATAATGATCAGAATTTAGTACAAAATATAGATACATTTTTGTTTTATCGTAAACAATAACCAAGATATACCGTGGTATTATGGGATTATATACATATATATACACGGACAAATCTCGCGATTTAAAATCAATGTACTCAATCATATGTGATAAAATTACCAATATTTTATGTAACCATTGTCTCAGTATACTGAGTGAAGAAGCATGATGTCCATTTCTGGATGAATGGACATAATAGCTAGAACACAAACAGTTTGATCCCTAGACAAAATGAAACAATCAAGACTAGTTTACCAAATTCTGTTAAATTCTAAATAAAACATCACCATGTTAATAAATATTAACACCCTCATTAGGTTCAACCAACTCGGATAACATTATATAACATCCCAACCCATTAGACCACGGAGCTAGTGGATAACTGGTCCACCGCAACTCAAAGAACACCTATATTGGCACGAGGCTAGAAACATGAAACAAAAATAATAATTACTATTGTAATATTTTTACTAATATATCATTATGAACACAACAATCCGTATCTATTAAAAATGGTAGAGTTATAATATGTGAAGACATTGACCATTGTAGTAAAATTAAGGTTTTTAATAATTTTTAGTTTGTAAAAAATATTATGGTAGTAAAATATAAAAATTAATGTAAATATATTCATTCCCAACATGAAATGTTTTCTAAAAATAATAGAAACTATATACAAAAAAATAGATTCAATCATGAATCACAACATCCAAGTCTCATCCACTGTACACAATTAAAGTCACAAAATAATCTCTAAACACCACCAAATCTACCATAGTTTTATCTGAACATTTTATAATACATGAACATTTTGTACAATAACAATTGAAGGATGATTAGTCACATACCCATTATGACATCTAGAAAATTTAATTTGGATAAATAAAAGACATTATATAAGAATTCCGAACTGCATAGAGAAATAATGAAATGGAACCCAATAATAAATATATATGTAAAATGATGAATCCCATAATAGAAAGACTAGGAATCTGTATCTATCCTACCAACCCCGGATGATGATTATATTTATATCTTTAAAGATACATCGTTGATGACTAGTACCTCACTATTATATCCAAATAATTCATTAGGATGGATCCCACGTTTCCACTTCCCCACATGCCGATGAAGAGTAAACATAAAGGATAGAGGACCCATTCTTGAGTGTGATGGTGGTGAATATATAGTACCTACACCCTTGTGTGATAGGGAGCACTCTCTCCAAGGATAGGGGACCCATGCCCTTGGGTGATTTGAGTGTACTGCTTCTCTATTTATATATTATGTCCTGAAGTACCATTCTATATTGCACCAGGGTGTTGGTCCTATATCCATAAATATTGTATCCCCTTTCACACTAGGGTGTAGGTTCACAATATACATTATGTAGAAATATATTATGTAATCCCTATAACCCTAGGAAGAGGGCCCTCCATCAAACAGGATGGTTCTCCCCAGGAACATGTTTTTTGGATCCACCATTCACATTATGCCGAAACAAAGGAGGTAATACACTATTACAAAATGTAGAGATTCCACAATCCACGGTTGTTATGATCCATAAGATTATAGAAAATTGATGAGGTGTTGGTCCTCCTCAATAATTCCCTCAACAAATTAGCATGATACTGGGCATTGATTATATTTCATTAAAGAAGTTTTGAAACCATATTTATGGACTGGTATTTGAGATAGATATAACCTTTCTCTCCTTTTCGGTTTTCATTGAATAACATATCTCTTTATTGTTGGGTTAGTTTTTCGTCAATCTTTAGGCTCAGATGTCTAATATTAACATGTATTCTATTCCTCCTATATCGGGTTTGGATGCAACATATTGGGTATATATGTGCTCAAACCTAATTGAGTTATTCCCACACATGTCATGTATATATAGATAATATACAAATTAGTTGTGTATTATGATGGGAAAAGGGATAATTGGGTTAATTTGACCTTACATGGTGGTCGGTGATTATAGATCAATAGTCGATCTCTCTATAATTCATTCATTTCATATTATTGTCAGGATATGTAATATTTCCCTATGAGGTGTATATTTTTTCCATTTGTTTTCATATTACCTATTGTACTATTTTTTATTCTCTAAAGTAAATAACATGATAGAATATAAATATTTAGTTGATTTTCTCTTATTTTTATTATTATGAACATATTCATATATATGGTTGGGTGCATGCCTGCATGTACATTATGAAGAGGCCTACCATTATAATTATTCATTCTCGTCACTTATCTTTAAAAAATGGCCTATGGTGGAAATAATTGGGTTTTGGTGGCCTAGTCTTCCACCGTGAGGAGGTCATTACTGCGTCGAGTCTCAAAAAACCATAATGGGAAATAAAAACACATGGGTCATCAAAATAATGAAATATCTAAAAAATTATTTCAATTATGACAAATATACATGCCACCTTATCAACAACTACATGACTTAAATATTTCAAAATACCAACATATATTCCTATGATGTAGACATTGTTTTTTGGAGAGGCAGATAGATAGAGAAGGGAAAGGGGAATAAATAATATGGTTAGGAAGAAGTATATGTAACCAACACATCAAAAAGGTGATGCTAATGTCAAATAGGACATCATTTTCTTATAAAATACTTGCATCAACCTTGGATAAATTCCTCTACAACATCAGTCATGGCCATGGTTGGGGTCAAACATGTAGTATTATTTCCACTATGTATGACTACATTTGATGTTACCTTTACATTGTTCTTCATTTATTTTTAGATTTTTCTGTTAGATTTTGGAGATTATTTACACTGGATCATTGTTTAAATCATCTGATCTGATAATTATTTTTCTCAAAACTGATATGAGATGTCCCAACATTATTATCTCATGTTGTAACATGTCATTGGGTTAGAGGTACATCACCATTTATAATTTTTAAATAGTTTTAATTAAAATTAGATTAAGTTAAGTTATTTTGTTGATTGACTTGGTTCAACATCATATGTAATTTTTTTGGGATAAAGGATGGAGTTCACCACAAACAATACATAAGTGGTTGGTTATTATATAGATGTGATGAGGTGGGCTGGTGATTTTTAGTCAATTATTCCTTTTTGGTTTTAATTGAAATAAATTATAATTTTTATAATAAAATTATATAATTAACTATAAATTGTATATAATTATGTATTTGGTGTTGTGCCTTGAGATAGGTACTAAAGATATGATTTCATATTTAAAAAATCATAGACAAGAGTTATAGGGTTGTTCTTAAAAAGTGACAAAATTGAATTGATGTGAGTAGTCCTTCTGCATTTCCCATGTGTTTATGAATTTGATGTATGTATGTGTTTTACATTCTCACCACTATAGTGATCAGACCGTTTTAAGAAATTAAATTTTTTTATTAAAATAAAATTCTTATAAATGAGATTAATAATGTTTCAATGTATAAGCCAACCCTTGAATAAAAAACTGGTTCATTATATGTCGATGGTTGAAGACATGATTATAAATGTCTTACTTGTAATACTCAAACCTAGAGAGGTGACACTTCGATGAATAAAGTGAACATAGTGGCCCTCTTTATAGTTGGTTGTGTATGAAACCATTGAGAAACATCATTCCTCTTGGAGGACATCTAAGGTCAAGCCTAAAAAATCACATAATGTCTTAGGTTTAAAATGCATTATGATCAGTTTTGATCACACATCAATGGGGTGTTGTTTGAGGAAACATAAATGTGTGATCGATAGTGTTATGATAAGTGTGTAGCCCGATATTCTTATTGCTCCTCAATGAGGTGTTGATGATGTCTCCTATGGACCAGACTTGTTCTGTTGGTCTGAAGTGGTAAATGTGATCAATGAATCATCTTTATTATATTATCCATACTTTATGATCAATGGTTCATCTTTATTATATTATGTTTCTGTAATATTACACTATCGTATATTTTTGTGTAGGCATGTTGTGATATTCATGGATAAAAGCTGGATCACATTACCGAGGAACACACCTCAATATGTTAAGGGTTTGAATGAGTTTTTAGATTTTGCAATTTCTAATCGATCCGTTTAAGGGAGAATAAGATGTCCATGTCCTTAATGTAAATTTAGAACATGGTTGAAGAGAGATGATGTTTATGAACATTTAATACTGAAGCAATTCCCTGATCAATATTTGTGTTGGATTTGGTATGGAGAATCAAACAATACAGAAAGATTGAGGACTGATGTTAATCAACAGAATGAGGTCCCAAGTTTGTCGGCAATGGAAAATGAAATGTAAAACCTCATAAATGATGCATTCGGCACTGCAAGACACCACTATGAGCATCAAAACACATCAGAACAACTAGAAGATGATGCTACAAATTTAAATGTGACAAGTAATGTTTTTGAGACTGTAACACAAGAAGATCAAGATTGTAACATATCATTGGATCCTCCTCTTGATTCTGTGGATCCAAATGTAAGGGAAAACCTCAGTGAGGAAAATGCATTTCATGATTTAGTTGATGAGGGAAATCATGAGTTGTATAGTGGGTGTTTCAAATATTCAAAGCTTTCATTTCTGCTGAAGTTGTACCATATCAAATGTCTTTGTGTAATTACAAATAAGGCAATGTCTATGTTATTGGAATTGATTCGTGATGCATTTCCTGAAGCAAAAATCCCAGAATCGTTTTATGAGATGAAAAAAGTTGTAAACAAGCATGGTCTTAATTAGAGAAAAATACATGTGTGTCCCAATGATTGTATGCTTTACTGGGGAGAGGATTCAAGTAGACAGAATTGTAAGAAATGTTCTTCTTCTAGATGGTAGTCAAAGGGTAATGTTGGATGTATGACTGAACGTAATTTCATAGAGAATAAGAAAAGGAACACACGTGCAAAAGTTTTGCGTTACATTCCTTTGAAGCCTCGATTGCAAAGATTATTCATGTCATCAAAAACCACCGAACACATGAAGTGGCATGCTATAGATAATAATAATGATGGGTTAATGAGACATCCACAAGATTCCCAATTCTGGAAGACATTTGATTCATTACATCCAGATTTATCAGCTGATCCTAGGAATGTTCGATTGGGATTGGCTGTCGATGGATTCAACCCATTTGGGATTTTGAGTACGAGTTATAGCATTTGGCCAGTTTTTTGATCCCTTATAATCTGCCTCCGTGGATGTGTATGAAACAAACATCATTTATCATTTCGATGATTATTCCTGGAAAACAAATGCCTGGAAATGATATTGATGTATACCTGCAGCCTTTGATTGAAGAATTGCCAGAGTTATGGAGCAACGGTGTTGAGACATTTGATGTTTCTTCTAAAACAATGTTCAAAATGCATGCCGCTTTAATGTGGAACATTACTGACTTCCCTGGGCTTGGGAATTTATCTGGTTGGAACACTTATATGGGTTTGGCTTGTCCCGTTTGTAACTTTGATTTCGAGCCCAAATGGCTACCTCACAGTAGAAAATGGTGCTTCTTGTGCCATCGATGATTTCTTGATGCATCCCATAGATTTCGGCTGAACAAATCAAAATTTAATGGTTCCATTGATCGTAGACCACCTCTAAAGTTGTTAACCGATTATGAAATATTGACACAGCATGAAAATGTTAAAACAGAATTTGGGAAGGTTCATCATTTGAATGATAGCGGAAAATGAGTGTGAAGTGCATCGTCAAGTGAAATCAGAACGCAACAATGGAAGATAAAAATTATATTCTTAAAACATCCGTATTGGGAATTTAATTATTTGCGCCACAATCTTGATGTGATGCATATTGAGAAGAATGTATGTGATAATTTTATTTTCACAGTACATAATGAGCATGGAAAGTCGAAGGATCATCTCAATGCTCAGAAAGACTTACAGGTAATGAACATAAAATGTGATCTCTGGCCAGATGAGAATGAAAAGTATGATCCAACCATTTTTTCAATGAAAAATATGGATAAAGATACGTTCCTTCAAATTTTAAAGAATGTGAAGGTATCTGATGGGTATTCGAGTAACATCTCGAGGTGTGTTGACTTGAAGAATCGTAAGTTATATGGATTGAAAAGTCACGATTCACATATTTTGTTACAACAGTTACTACCATTGGCATTATGTACATTATTACCTGAAAAAGTTACTGCTGTTGTACTCCAATTCTGCACATTTTTCAGGTAATTATGTGAGAAATCTCTACATCCATTTCAGCTTGACAACCTATAAGAGAGGTTTGTATTGAACCTTTGTGCAATGGAGATGATCTTTCCTCCATCGTTTTTTACTTTCATGATGCATTTAACTGTGGATTTGGTTGACGAAGCTAAATTAGGAGGCCCCGTTCATTATCGATGAATGTATCCAATTGAGAGTTATTTTTTTTATATGTTTCCAGTTAAGTAATAAAAATTTGGCATTTAAATAAATGCATAATATTATTATTATTTTTCACAGATATCTTGGGAATTTGAAAGAATACGTGAGAAATAAAGCTCTACCAGAAGGCTCTATTGCAGAAGGCTATTTGGTCGAGGAGTGTCTCACCTTTTGTTCCAGATATTTGGATGATATTGAGACAAGATTTAATCGAGTTGGACGTGTTGGCGACACATCAAATCATTCTCAAATGCATCAGAAATCAAAAATATTTCCTGCTATTGGCCGATCAGTTTGGAGGACCTCATACGCGACACTAACAGAATTGGAATTATTACAGGCACATAGATATGTGCTGCTGAATAGTGAAATTGTAGATCCATTTATTGAAGAGTTGAGGATACAAACAATGAGACGAATGAGAGGCCGAACACGAAATGAAAAAGATATAACGAAAGATGTGAATAAAGAGCTGGTAGAATGGTTTGCTCGACGTGTAATTTATAAATATTGCAATAAATACGAATATTAGTTTGACACATACAATTTGCAAATATATTAATTTTTATTTCAGATCATGAATACTGATACTCGAGCAGACTTGTAAGAGGATTTGATGTTTCTTGCTAGAGGTCCTATAAAACAAGTTAGAATGTTCGGCGCTTATAATGTGAATGGTTTTAGATTTTGTACAGTCGATCGAGAAGTGGGTTTGAAAACACAGAATAGTGGTATATTTACATTTGCTGAAGTGGAATACTATGGAAAGTTGCATGATATTATTGAATTAAACTACCACGGGCATTTTTCTTTTGTTTTATTCAAATGAAAATGGGTCGATATTATCAGAGGTGTTAAAAGAGATTCCTTGCAATTTACTTCTGTAAACTTCTCTCGCTTGATGGATGTTGGTGATCGTGAACTGCATGATCCACATATCTTAGCATCGCAGGAAAAAATGGTATATTATGTGAATGATGTTTTGGATGAAGGGTGGAGTGTAGTTACTCGCGTTATACAAAGATATTTGTATGATATGGGAGATGAAGTGTAAGATTTGACCTCTGCAATTGACTTTCATCAACAATAGGAAGAAGAATTATTTGTCCATCATGATATTGAAAATATTAGTCTAGAAAGGATGAATGAAGTGGATGAAGCAATGGAGCAGGAAACCGACATGATTTAAGGGGGAAATGATTGTATGTACAATTATTTATTCATTCAGCAACCACTTGTTTCATTTCGGTAGTCATACTTTATCATTGTTATATATATTTTGTTTGTTAGTACTGGGAATCTATTATCATTTTTAATTTTTTTTCTGCATAAATTTTTTGAAATATATATTCTGAACTTAATTTTATTTGATTAGATGACAGGAATTCCAAGGAAGAAGCGGTACAACATTCCTTCTAATTATGCGACAGATGGCGATCCGTCTGTCCCCACGACATATGAGGTAGCAGCTGCCTACATCCCTGCATCATCTCCCCCTGCACCATCTCTTACACCATCAGTGGATGCCTCATTAGAGGATGATTCATCACCTCCCCCTATAGGAGCCTCAGCAGTGGGGCAGCGACACGCCCCTTCCAGTTCATCACAGACATTCTGGAGGGTCACAGTCATAGGTACAAATTTTAATTAAATAAATTTATTGCATTTTGTTTATAGTAATTGTTTGATCATTGCAGATGAAAACAATGCAACCGTGGAAAAACACATAAAATGTTTTGATGTTTGGAACATGCATGGTGAGAAGATAGTGGTGCCATTTGATTCTTATGGGGTCCCGACAGATGATGTCGCAGGTTTACTTGGTCAGATTATAGGTCAGCTGGCAGCGGAGCCCATTTCCCTGCCTATTTCATATGATGATTGGAGGCATATTCCTTCAAACTGGAAAAATGAAGTTTATGATTCTCAGATAAAGGTAATTTTATTACTTTATGTTGTAATTGAATGTCATGTTACTAATATATTCAAAATGAATTTCTATATTCAGATGTTCTTCTACTTTACCGTTGCTGATGTAATAGCACCGAAGTGGACATTGAAAAATCTTGGAACAAAATCAAAAGATTTCAAATGTAGGTTGTGGTGTGATGTTAACGATACTTCGTTGACCTTGCAGCAGATGTATGAGAAGCTACCCAGTGGGGTACTGAAAGAACAGTGGAAGGTGTTTGTCGATAGACATCATGATGAGAAGCGGATGGTATTGAAATATATATTATTATATTATCCTCATTTTACATTTATACATGTACATGAAGAGGAGATAGACATTTTATACAATACTATTAAATTTTATTTTATTTATTTTAGGATCTCTCAAGACAGAATGCTTCAAACCGGGCAAAGCAGGTCATCCCGCACACTGCGGGTTCAAAAATCTTTTCAAGAAGCCGAATATCATTGGTAATCTTTTAATTAGTTTAAATTATTTATAAGATAATATTATCTATTTAACATATTTAATTGTTGATTTATCATTGTTTAATGCAGTCACAGAGTTTAGGGCATGACGCATCCCGAACAGAACTGTGGCTGGATGTTCATAAAAAAACAGATAGAAGTTTTGTTAATGAACCTGCTAGAGAAGTTGGGGTATGAAGTCAATTATTTATTATAATAACTTATTATCAGTTTTTAATGTGTTAATATATATTGATATTTGATTTATAGGTAAAAATTAAAGAAATATGGGATGCCAATCCTCGGCAATCCCACTCAGTCTCCCAGGATGACCCGTTTGGTAAAGTCCTTGGGAAGGAGCATCTTGGTAGAGTGTGCGGGATGGGTTTGGGACCTGTACCATCTGAGGTCTTTCTCATGCCATCAGGGTTTTTGGTTACATATACTCCTGCTTATAGTCATTTCATACCTATAGATGCTCATAAGGAGATGTCTTCTCTACGAAACATAGTTCACCAGCAGGTGGATCAGATATCTTCTTTGCATAAAGAGTTGCTTGAAATACATCAGTATATGAGCAGATATGCCCCCGGTGGTAGTGCATCGGGTAGTGGTGAGCAGGAAAATCACAAAAAAAATTCAAAATCATGTAGTTTGAAAACTTTTATTGGTTTTAAGTTTTATTATAAATATGAAACAATATTTAATTTTTAATATAATGTTCTTACAGGTGGCATCAGGTGGTGGAGATGAAGGTGGAGAGGCTGACAATGCAGCATCCGATGATGAGTAGTAGTATTGTTGATGTGTTGAACAAGTATGATAACGGTTGGTTTGTATATGTAACATTTATGGCACATAGTTGCCACCAAAAATTTCCATATATGTAACCCATATTAATACCATTTCTACTATATAGCAGCACTCGGGTAGCCTCATTGTGTAAGATCGATTCATAAATGGATTGGGTGTTCTGACACGCTGGTCGGGTTGGTTTCATCTTTTATGAAAAATGTTATGGAGTTTGTGAGTGTAAACCAGATAAGTGTCACATGTGCGATTAAGGTGAATCTAACCTAGTTCTCTTATGAGCAGTTGTTCTATCTCTTCTTTTCATGACTAGGACACTCCTAATTTGGGGAGCATCATGTCAGATATAGTAAAAATGTCCTTCAAGGTAGTAGAAGTGATGGAAGTGTCTTAGACGTGATGGAAGTGTCTCCAATCTTCTGATAATATTTATACTCTCTTAGTGTACTCTTTCTTAGCAACGAGCATGTCCCCTATCTTTATGTCATCCTCGATTCACTAAGAGAGCATCAGTTATATGGTGGGTCGAAAATTTCTTCTGAGAAAGATTGCATGAGTAGTTTCAGTTAGGCTGATTGGCATTTGGCTGTTTCTTTATAGTAAGGTCCCCATTATGGCCTCAAAAGTATTTAGGATTTCCCAATTAGAGGAAAAATTCCAATATTATCATTGTAAATCTTTGGATATTATTTATAGGAAATTAAAATGGTGGAGAATACTATGGTTCATAATTTTCTGTTAATGTTAAAACCTATGGTGGGGAGCACCATCAGTTGGATGCTTAAAGGGATGATGATGTGATCATTTATCTAGTTGAACGGGCCTAGGTAAGCACAAAAAATATCATGTTTGGGTGGTATGAAAGGTGCACAAAGTTTTTCTAAAACTGTGCGAACCTGTAGTAGAAAACCATGCGGCTGGAGTAGGTGAGAAGAAGTGCCCCACACGGGCTGCACACAGTTTTCCAAACTGTGTTCCTAGCTTACATGGTTAGTTCCACTTAAGCATTATTATCACACAATTCATTACAAATTTTTAACATGGTTAGGGTAAACTATGTGGGGAAACCATGTGAGGTAGGATTCCTAAGTAGTGGGAGTCTCACGGTTGGTGTACGGTTTGGAAATTCATATAGCCAAACCATGTGAACTATTCTTAAGGGTGAAATTACCATTTTTTCATTAATAGGTTAAATGTTTAATCTCCCTTTCTTTCCTCCTCCTTCTTCTCCAGCATTCACATCTCCCTCCTCTATGGGTTTCTCCACCTCCCTCCATTAGGATTTGATGGTTCTCCTTCATCCATCATCAGATTTTATCACCATCGATCCCTAATTTATCAAGGTACAATATCTTTTCCCCTATTTTCAGGGTGGATGTATGTTTCTTAGATTTCTTCCCTTAGGGATTTTAGTTATTTTATTTATTCATGTACTAATGTGTATCATGCTACCTTCTATATGTATACTATTTTTTAGTTTTTTATCTTCATCTGGACATGAATTCATGGTTGTAAATTGTCATTGTCCTTTTATATTTAGTTTATATTATTCATCCAATGCTTTTTCTTTAATTTATTGTTGATTTAATTATTGTATGTTGTTTCTCTATTTATTATACCGCTATCCTACACTACCAAAATGGGGTCGAGATCCCCATGAAACCTAGGTGATCTCTATATTCTGGTTTGATTTATTTTTCAGGGCAGTGGTGTAGTAGAACCAATATTTTTTTTCCAGTTCAACATTTAGCGGCGGTTTTAACCGCCGCTAATGCCATACTTGGTAGCATTTAGCGGCAGTTTTAACCACCACTAAATATATTACGTTTATATTTAGCGGTGGTTTTTACTTCCACAAAATAGGTGCATCAAACGGGATAATTTTGCGGCCGTTAAAACCACTGTGAATAAAAAAGTGTGGCCAGGTATGAAGAAGGCAGTAGTGGAGTTTGTCTCTCGAAGCCTCACTTGTCTGCAAGTGAATGTGGGTCATCGGGTACCAGTAGGATTGTTTTATCCTTTAGAGGTCACAGAGTTGTGGTTGGATTCTATATACATGGACTTCGTGATAGGACTTCCAAGTAAATCTAGGGTTCACGACTCGATTTGGGTGATCGTAGACCGACTCACCAAGTCGGCCCACTTCCTACATATTAGAGAGAAGTGTTCAATAGGGATCTTGGGACGCCACTATGTGCATGAGATTGTGCAGATACATGGAGTACCTTCATTGATTGTCTCCAACCGTGATGCACGATTTACTTATCGACTATGGAAGGGGTTTCAAGAGGGTTTCGAGACACAACTTCATCTGCGCACCGCCTTGAATCCTCAGACGGATGGTCAAACTGAGTGGACCATTCAGACCCTTGAGGACATGCTCTGTGCTTGTTTCCTCAACTTCATTCGTAGTTGGGATGATCACTTACCCTTAGTGTAGTTTTCCTACAACAACTGCTATCACTCCACCATAGGGATGGAACCTTCTGAGGCATTTTACAGGCGACATTCCAGATCACCCTTGTACTGGACCAAGTGTGGAGAGTCAGCACTAAAGGGAACTAATATGGTATGAGCTACAATGGAGAAGGTGTTAGATCATCTAGGAGTGAATGAATACTGCACAAAGCAGGCATAAGTCGTATCCCGATAAAAGACGAAGACCTCTAGAGTTCGAGGAAGGAGACCACGTCTTTCTACGGGTCTCACCTCGACGTAAACTGCTTATATTTGGCCGAGGTGGATAGTTATCTCCGCATTCCATCAGACCTTTTTAGGTCCGCAGAAGAGTTGGTGATGTGGAATACCTCTTAGCTCTTCCACCTCAGATGCACTGGGTGCATGACGTCTTCCACATTTCTCAGCTAAGGAGATATGTGCACGACCCTTCTCACATCGTTGACCATAGATAGATGGACATTGATGATGGGGTGACATTCATGGAGGTTCTAGTGGAGATTGAGGATCGATAGGGGCGGGTCCTACGTGAATGGTCGATACCTATGGTGCACGTTAGCTGGCAGCACGGGAACCTCTAGGAGAGCACATGGGAGCGGGAGGCTCAAATGTGTGCTCAGTACCCCCACTTGTTCCCTTAGTTTGATTTGTAGCTTATGGGGACGTAAATCAATGAACTGGGGATAATTTTATGACCCGAAATTTCCATGGGAATTTTTTTATTAAATACATAGGAATTTTATGAGTCTGCGAAACTTGAAGTCGTATGATTCTGAGGCCCGGTGTGCCTGGAATGAATTTCTGATGTTTTGTTTTGGTACGTTCTGTAAACGTACGAGCTTGTTTTTATATCTTGTGAACCAATGCTCGAAATTGAAATATGAGGGAACCTTTGAACGTGCATCACCGATATTCTCTTAAGGAGGCTTTCACTTCGACGACATTATGTCGAGAATAAAATTTAGTTATTGGGTTTTTGTGTGAAGTAATAAAATAAAGTGAGCTTCACATTATTTTATTTTGAGGAGTCATGTGGGAGTTCAGAGGAGGTTCCCACTGGATCTATAACCTCCTTATGGAGGATGGAATTTGGTGGTGGGACCACCACACCATATCATCTCACAAGAGGTTATGGAGGTGGGGCCCTCCCGAGGTCTAATACTTCCCTACTTGTTTATTGTGGCGGGGACTACCCAAGATTAAAACATCCTCAACTCCCCATTAAGGGGGAAAAACCTCTAGAGCACCCCACTTAATGGTGCCACCACCCCTCCTCCTTAATGGAGCCAACTCCCCTAATATAATTGTATCAATCCTCCTCATTCAATTAATTTGTTCCAACACTCATGAATTAATTATGTAGGAGTAAAGTTAATTAATTCACCAATATGAATTTTTGTGCCAACAAATAATAAAATAGATAAACACAATCTTTTATTATTTTGATTGGAATTTTTCATATTGGTGGCATATTTGAGATGAGATATTGGGAGGATTTGATTTCTTCGACGAAGAACCCCATCTCCCACCGAAGAATGAAGAACGAAGAATGCAGACGTTCTTCGAATTCTTCCCCGTCCAACTACCAACGTGGTACGTCTTCCATAGCCAACACAATGTGGGATTGGAAGTGTGCGGTGGATATGAAGAACGACGATATCACCATCTTCTACCCCACGACACCATCGACGACCGACTTATGATCAAAGGTAGGGGGTTTATTACATGTTTATGCTTTCCTTTAATCTTCTCTTTCGGTTGGAATGGAATAGTTGCAGGTGAGTTGTTGTTCATCAGACTTCTAACGTGATGAACCAATTGTAACCACCCTAAATACAGAGGGTGTTGGCCAAACCATCATGGAACAACCCCTTCTCCATTCTTGTTTGTGATGAACATCATCATGGTGATGTGGCGATGGAATAAAAAAGGTGGCGACGACAAAGGCCACTCTACTCATGGCCTCTGTGAACCATGCCTCCCCCACGACGCTCCGGTGCTCCTGGATGAACAACGACCCTTTGGCCCACTCGCACTGGTTGCGCCATCCGTCGGCCGAATCGACTGCTCCCCCCAGGCCGCAACGTCACCGGACCGAACCGCGCTGACCCGACCACTCCGCCTCCTGGACGCCCGTGCCTCCCGTGCCCCTGGAAAAACCCACCAGCCCGCGCTGGCCATACTGACACCCGGCCCGCCTGCCAGCCTACCCGCCCCGCGCTGGCCCTCCTAATTCCCTGCATGGCCGGGTCGTGCCCTACTCGGCCGCCCACTGGCCTCGATGCGCCCTTCCTGGCCGCCACTCGGCTAGCCTGACCCACTCGCCAGCCTACCCAGCAACACCCCAGCTGCCCGACCACCTACCGAGGGACCTCAACCATACCGGTCGGGCCCCTCACCCCTTGTGGTGCTTCGGGCCAACCCATCCTCGGCCTCCAGGGCCGAGCCACCCGAGTCGCGCCCCTCGCAGCCCTCCAGGACGAACTACCCCCACGGCGAGCTGGGCTTGGCCCAGCAGGCCGAGCCGAACCTAATTGGTTGACCCACCCAACAGGTGAGTTCAGACCCAATAGGTCAGACTGGACCCGGTCCCACTTCGACCATTTACTTTTTCTGTCCATAACATTGGCACCAGACGTCCGTTTGACGAACCGTCAGCAACACCATAATCATAGAGCGTGAGGGTCCCTTTCGGTATACCCAATCGGGGTTTGGGGTATAGTTGAGATACATTTAGGTAGGATCGTGCACGAATCCAACCGGGCCCCTGAGAGTAAAAGGCTAATAACTCACAGACCGGGCATCCGATTGACGTGCCATCTGGTTCATTGAGACCCATATAACGTGGCGGACCTTTGGGATACATCTTTGTGGTACTTCATGGATGTTGATTTATCGACACTTGGCTTGAGGATATGACCCTCCAGGAATCAAGGGTGCTTGTGGGGAAAACATGTGGCTGCTCACTGACGACTATTCCTTGATCCTGTGTGGGATTGACATCTTTAACTACTACTCCTGGTTACTTTGTGGGTTCGACAGCTCCGACGACTATTCATGGATCCTATATGGGTTCGAAAGCTCTGAGTACTATTCCGGGATCATGTGTGGGTTTGACAGTTCTGATTTTAGTTCCAAGATCTTGTGTGGGTTCAACAGAATAACTCTTCAAGGATCCTCTTTGGGTTCGACATTTATGACTTCTCTTCCTGGTTCCTTTGTGGGTTCGACAAAATAGTTGACTTAGTGGCTACATCTAATCATCTATAAACATTATCTACAAGAGTTGTATACTTATGTGAGCTGAGTCAGTAACTTTTGTATTTTACTCAAGATTGAGAAGGATTACTTGATATCTTTTGTGTATGTGTGGGCATACACCTAAGTGGGGTTATCTATTGATTTCATAATTGTGGTTTATACTTGGTGGATTTTGTGAGACTTTGAAGGTGTCGGGGTCCCTACTGACTATCGTTATAGTCACCCCGACATGGGCTATACCCGCATTTCATTGTTTTGGTTGCAGACGACAGACAATGCTGATGGTGGATGAGAGCACTAGGACTGGACGGTACATGTTAGTGAAGGGTACAACGAGTCGGTACACGAAGGATACTGATGATCATGGAGTGCTGAGAAAACTATCTGCACCTACCCTTCAGGTAGGATCCATGATGGACAATCCTAGAGCTAATTTTACCCTTTAGCTCTTTCGACCTATTCAATTGTACTTGTAATTTACAGTTGGGATTGTATTTCAGCCCCTTTACTTTTTCAGAACTCCCTTTTCATACAGATTACTTAGTGTTTTTATACAGATTTGTGCTCTGTTGTGTTTTCTTATAGTTCATAAAGGAAACTCCTTCCCATTTTTATGGAATTACACCTTTGGTGCTAGTTTCCATCCCCTTGCCTATGGACGACATGCTTGGGGTAGTCATGGCATGAGCCCCAGGGGATGGGTTATGTCATTTTGAAATGAATCATTCCGTCATTTTCCAAAAAGGTAATTTATGAACTTTTTGACATAATTAAGGTTAGAATTTATTTTTTTAACTTATACATCATGTGTAGTTATTATCCGCCATTATTACACCTTTAAAGCATCCCTTACAAGATTATAAGAATATTTTCAAAATAAATTTTTTATTTTATAATTGTGTGAAATTAAAGGATTTCAAAGAAGAAAGAGATATTTCTATCAAATAATTTTGATTTCATCTATGTCATCTTCCTTTGATAGATTTTACACTTGTTTGAAGTTGATTCATTATGATACAAATCTTCCATATTATATTAATGGTTTTGTGATATGTTTGATTGTGGATGAGTTATTTTTATACCATTCATGGTTTATGGTTAAAGTATTAACATTTCGTATTCTAGTTTTAATATTAATGTTTATGGTATGTTTCAACCTTTTCATATGAGAAATGTATTTACATTAGTAGGTGATGGGTGGAGCCCGCTATAAATCCTCGATGCATCTGAATGTCTCATGAGAGAAACTACTGTCTTGAAACTAGGCCTTGACAAAATCTTATTTGTAATCTTTGCACAAGGCCTTTACAATGTGGTTATTATGCATGGAACTATGCATTACATCATTATGAATTTCGAGTTTGATATTTTCATGTGATTATTCGACTAGTAGAATATCCATGTGAATAAGTAATTGGAATTATTGATTTATATTTTCTATATTATTCTGATGTTTATGTTTAAAATTCTTGTGTTATAGTAAAATAATTTTCCTTAAATTTTGATGCTTATTTACGAATGTTTCTGCTATATTGTTATCCATACTGAGAATCTAATCTCACCCCTTTCAATGTTATATTTTTTCCAGTATGTGAAGAATAATTTTATGGTTGACCGGCATGGTTAGGATAAGGGATAAGTGTGTTCAAATGGGTCATGATGATGTTGTTGTTTTTATTTCCTGATGTGATGTAAGACTTATGAATTTTCCTAGTACATCCAATGCTACTAAACTAATTGGTCTTTCTGGAGTTGATCTCTTTTGATCATGCCAATGGTATGAAATAATTCATTGACTCTAGGTAATTGTTGTTAGGGCATTACACAAACTCATGTCACGATTCATGCTTATAATCATTCAGGTTCTCACAATGCATCTAGTTAGTCCACACATCCATCGTGTCCCTTAGGTCAGGCCGCCATACCATTACACCCCTAACATGCCGCCTTGGGTTTGGCCTCCAAGCCATCATATCTCAAACTCTATGCTTAATTTCATTGACATCAACATTGAAAGTCTTTCACACACTCCACCATCAAGCGATGTAAACCACACCATGGTCCATCATTCTCAAGTGCCAACCTAGAATCCACTGAAATTGTAACACATATAAAAGAATAAGGGTAAAACCTAGGTGTATCACATAATCATGAGTATATAGTAGCGAATTTACATCATGTGATCACATTAAACATTTCATAAAGATAAAAAAATTCACTCATGGAAATAATATATCAGTACTGATATCACAACTACACACACACACATGTGATCAAAATCAGGAATAGTGTATTGAAATCTAGACATGCATAATCATACTGAATACATGAGTAAACAAGATCCCAAGAACACGTCTTCGGATAACATAGTATTATATCTTTTTACAAGTTATTTCTTGAGGTAAATAATGTGTCCCTTGAACCAAAAGATCATATTTTATATAAAAAGTTAATTAAAAAATACATGCGATAATAATTTATCTCTCCTGGATAATTTCGAAATGATGAATTTCATTCAATTCCAACATTATTTGTACTCCTCAAGAATAATTATAAAACAACATCCAATAATTTTTTTTCCATAGATTATTTTTAGAAACAATGTGGTATAACTTATAATTATTCCTTAAAAACACCAAAAAATTATCCTTGATGGTAGTATAACTATCCTAAAAAAATAGATATCCTTATCATGTGATACTTCCATTCTAATTATAAGTGTATATTTTATATAATTAATACCTAATAATCTTTCATATATAATATAATTTCATATTTATATGATGATAAATTATTTCCAAAAAATCATTTTATAATTTGATGTAGTTATCTAATAATAATTATTGATAAACATTCCATTGATAATTATTGAAGGATATTTTTTTAGAAATTATCATTTTAAAAATAAACATTTTATCTTTTGAGAATTTCTACATAATAATCACTTGATTATTTTTTGCAGTTATTGTTGATAATTACATAATTATAATTTTATAATTCAATTAAATTATATTTTGATATTTATTGCATGATAATTTTTAGAAAATTATCATTTTATTAGTAGACATTTTATATTATAATAATTGTGTGTATTATCATTTTCAATGACCGTGCTTTATCATTTTAAAATAGTTTTTAATTATATTTTTTCATTTTCACTAAATTTTCATTTTATAATTTTAATTAATTATCTATTATAATTATGTAATTATCTGTCAGTAATTTTGGTTCAAATATTTCTATTTAAATTCCATCATTTTTTCCATATTATTATAAGATGATTTAAATGAGTGAAAATAAATAAAATAAAAGTGTTATAAAAACAAAATAATACCTAATAAATTCCATCCTAGAAGGAGATGCGAGTCCTCACACTCCCAAAATCAAATGAAATAACACATATATGATCTTTGGAGAAAACACCATTCATTCAAAAAATAGTTCTAGGATTTAACATATTTTATTGATACAACCCATGATGGAATTACATGGTAAGATTATTAAAAACTCCAAACATTCATATACATTCGACGTGAATTAAAAAACTATTTTAATTTGCGAATTAATTGAATATTAATAAAGGATTCATTATTGTTGCATCATTAATGAGATTACAATTAAATTAGGTAAAAAACGGATGATTTTAAATCATTACATTTAAATTGGAATGAAAAATTGGTGGCTTCGTTGTTTTAATAGAGAAGATAAAGTGGGGATAGATAGGGAAAACAAATTTTAATATATTTAAATAACAATATTTTATTAAAAATGTGTAAATTAAATTACCATGCCTCCATTGTTATGAAATGATCGATGTGAAAAAATATTATGTTCGACCTATGGTAAAATTTCATCATGGACCTAATGGTGGTATCATGTATCTAATACAAACAATTTTGGGGATATATTTAATTATTTTTCAAAAAATAACATAATCAAAGTATTAAATAAGTTACCTCTATTTGAAATCATACTAAATATCTGATAAAATTAAATGTTATGTCTTCCTATGGTGAAACCCTCATCCTAGACCTATTAGTTCTCTCAGATTTCTCATATAATTAGTTTTTAGAGGTTATTTAATTATTTTAGAAAAATCAGGCATGTGTAATTTAATATGATTAATATTATATTCTATGTGTTTTGTTTCTCTTCAAGTCTTTGAATATTACACTATCATGACACCTCCCTCAAAAAATCGTCCATATAATAGTCCAAAATTTTTCATGGAAAAATATTTTAGGATTTTATTGAAAAAAAATTTCTCATAAAATAGAATGTAACATTTAATAAATAAAATGGGTTTATGATCATTTAAATTTTAGGATGCTAAAATATCCCTAAGAAATAAAATTTGAATATAAATTTAAATTAAATAATTAATGAAATTAATAATATTTGACATTGGAAATAAAGATAAATAAATCATAAACCCAAAAAATTATGTGTTGGGTTCAATATTCTCCTCACCTTTGATCTCGTAGTATATCGTTACCTTTTTTATTCCTATATAATAAACTAATATTTATTAGAACATGAAACCAGCATAGAATTATGCTATGTTTTTCACTCTTAATCAATTATAATTATTGGATTTTATTTGTCTATTTTCCCAATCAAATATTTATTTTCATGATATTATGTTTTCATTAAAATTATATCGTCCTGTTTTGATTTTTCATTTTCATTATTCTATTTTATACATTAATAAAATAAACTATATAATATTATTTGTTCATATATAAAAAATTATATATATAATAAATAATATATAATATTTATTCGTAATGATGATTATAAGATGTAAAATTACCAACATACTTGTTGGTTGTTAATGAATAGTTAATAAGATATTGTCCAATGTCGATGTGAGAGTTGTATAACATATAAATATCTTATAAATTAAGACATTATAGTTTGTTGATAACATTAATATATGTTTTAAATAATACATAATTATTTTTTGGTTTGTTTAGATATAATAATAATTTATGGCTTGTGGAGGAGAATCATAAAATGGAAGTGAAAAGATAAAGAAACATTACCTCTTTCTTTGAGTTGTTCTTTTACTAAGACCATAAACACCTTAAAAGCATGGTTTTATATGACTCGAAAAGTTATATAAGTATTATAATGTGGTGAATTTATAGTAAATAGGTATAGTATTATCTTTAGGGAGATTAAGTGAACCTATTTTCCAAGGGGAGGGATATGGAATTTATACTTGACGAGAGGGAATATTAATCATAACATATTAAATAAAATATAATTTTCATGGTAACCCTTTTGATAGTAATATTTTTCATATTATATATTAGATTTTATTAAAAATATATGTTGTAGGACTCTAAAACCCATTAGTAATGGAATTCATTAGTTTATTAATAAGGAATGTGGAAATACGAAAAATTGTTTTATAGTGGAAAACATTAGTCATGACACATTTGAAGAAAAAACATAGGTTTAGAAATTGAATTTAATGAATAATTTATTATATTTATCTTTTTTTTTCATGATTCCAAAATTCTATAATTTATTATGTCACTATTACATCATGAATGTTCTAATTAAAAAAAGATGATTATATAAAAGTTATATATTTACATTTCAACTAAAAATATACGTTTTCTTAAAATTACTAAAGATTTACCATTTTGAAAAGTTTATTATTTGAATTAAAAAATAAAATTCATTTTATCAAAATAATTTTCCAAAATAACTACTATTTTTTCTCATAAAAATTTGGATTTTTGATAATATATTAAAGTAAAGTTTGTTGAACAATTCTCGTATAATTTCATTGAGTTTTTAATCATGATATTTATTTTATATTCTGAAATATTAATATTCCATTAAATATTTATGATAAATATTATTTATATAATATTTAATATATTGAGATCAATTTACTATTTTGATATCAAGTTACTATTCATATAATTCTGGATACTATTATTAAAAGTTAGGATACTATTCAAGTAGTTATATTACTATTCAAATAATCTTATTAGATCTTGTATATAACTTTTAATTCATTCATTAATCATTCACCTCAATTTATTTCATGAATATATATTCATTATTTATAAACTATTGATTAAATAAGAAATTTTTTGTTTCCGTTTTTAAATTTTCTTTGTGGTTGTAATGATTATAGGGGATCCAGACGTTATAAATTTTCCTATTCTTGAATTTTTATTTTATCTCTATTTTTTACCCATTATAATACTTCAAATTTTATTAGGTTTATCTATTGACTTTTTTTAATCTCTTTAATTATTTTAATTATATTTTTTGTTGTATACAAAAATATTATACAATTTAAAAACATTTTTTATTTAAAAAAATTTAATAAATGATTGGGTTCATATAGAGAACTCCACCTCGGAGTCCCTACTAGTGTTCCATGATAAAAAAATTGAAATCATAAAAATTATTTTAATGTGTAATAATTGATGGACATGATTCCTTATGAATCTTCTTTAGGATTTAAATACATTCCATGTCATGTACTAGACCTAATAACAATTGGTCATTGAACATTACAATAATATATCAATCCAATCCTCTTAATAATCACCATATTGAAGTTAAGAACATAATTAATTAATTAATAAGAAGTAATGGAATGTTTTTGGTCTTTTAAGAGATGTTTTGCTCATCAAAATGGGTTACACTAATAATAGAGTACAATTTGACAAAGATAATACATTATCTTAATTTGGTTTAATGTTTTTCTTAAACGGTGGAGCTATCAGTTGGAAGTGGTCCTACCAAGAAATCTATAGAATCTCTCATATTCCAAATATTATTTTTAACATTATTACATAACAAAAAATTTATATTAGAAAATTCTAAGGATCTTTTGAGAAATTGTATTTTTGAAAACAAGTATGTAATTCATGAAGGACATAATGAAAAATATATATAAACATAAAATTCAATTTGTCCTCTTATAATACAATTTTATAATTCTATAATGGGTCATGTAAATGAAAATTATTTCCTTTGCAAAAAGTCATATAGAAAACGATGAGAACAAAGACTAGTATTGCATAAAAAAGAAAATGGAAAGTAGTTGAATATTATGGATAAAACATTAAGAATAACATGAGAGAAAAATTTGGAGTATATAATATATATAATGGCAATGTGGATATAAAATTAAAATGAAAAAATCATAATATTTTAACCAATGATCATGACAAATGTTTCATTAAACATATTAGAATGGTTATTACACAAGGTATCATAATAATTTCATCGCTAGATATTAGTTATTTACCCAATAAATTGCAGCATTATCATGGTACACACTTCATATGTCATCATTAATGTTTTCCACATATAGCATATATCATAACAACTTATTTCATCATTTTATACCCTGAGTAAAGAATTTGGGATTAGTATATGCATTTACACAATAAATGGTTTATAATAATATCAACATGAATTTCATTGAATGAACACATGATTGGGTATTCACGACACAAAATTATGGCATAGAAAATTAAATAATTACTTTGTAAAAATTATGGTAATAAAAACCATTTGTGGATTGAGTCTAATTAGAAACAAAGGTAGTATCTAATAAATAGTTTATGATAATTATAGTAATGGAAATATTTCTAATACATTAGAACATAATCAATTGAAAATCATAATCTAATTACAAAGGAACCACTTGAATAAAAGGATAGAGGAAGAAAATATCTTTCTTGCAATGTGGCTTCTCAAAGCATCAATAAAGATAATTGTAGTCATATAATCTCATTATAAAGGCTATAGATACAGAATGTGAGTGGAAATATATAATCAATGTCTTTGGGGAGGGAATAAATGGGAGAGTGAGAGGATTTTTATTTCCAATAGTGTGGGAATTTTTTTTTAAATATATGTTTTCGACACTATGATATCAAAAATGAAAAATTGTTTCGCTTGTACTAGTTTTATCGCATATTATTTCAAAAGGGGTATTTTTTTAGTATTATATTTATTTATGATTTTAAATCATCAAAATAGTCTTATTAATTATATTGAAGTTATTTATATTCATACAAAACAGAGTTAATCATAAAATAAACATTTGGTATTGAATGTTTTATTATTGGATTGGAAAATTAATATTTTAACTTTAAATTAAATTATTATAATGATAATATATTTGATTGTCTTGAACGAAATTAATATATTAATTTAATAAATTTATTATAATTTTGTTGTTATATTACTTATTGAATATTTATAACTTATTTTACTTTCTAAACAAAAATTTAGGAGTCATAGAAAATTATGAAAAATATCTATTCGCTAATTATAATAAATTAATTTCGAAAATGAAATCCATTTTATCCATAAAATTATATAATTATAATAAATGATTTATTTAAAAAGGATTATATATTTAAAAATAATAATATAAATTATAAAAGTTAATGTCTAACTCATAGAAAAATACATATTATTGCATAAAATTGATGTATTAATTATATATGAAAAAATGAAATTTTTTGTTTTTTCAATTTAAATAAAAATTTATTTCATCTTAGAAATATTGTTTAATAAAAACAAGACATATATATATTAAAAAAATTATTTATTTTTATAAAAAATATGTATTATGATATTCATCCTATGTTTTGTTAAATTTATCTTTTGTATAAGGGAGATATACTGAAATAAAAATTCAGAAAAGGATTGATGGGGTCAAAGAAAACAATATTTCATTTCTAATAAAATTTACTCCTTAATACATCTTATGGTCGAGATACATAACGCCTTTTCACGTCATCATAATCCCAATATCTATAATGTATGATAGTGTTATATTCATGGGGTGGTTTAGCTAACATTTATCTAGTATTTATCTCTTATAACTAGAACATCTCCCATGGTTGATTCCGTTTGATCCTTATTAGTGTTATCTGATCTTAGGCTTCTTCAATGGAAAACACAAGTGATGAAAATTAAATGCTAATATCTAATAAATGGGATTCAAAAACCACGATTCCACTAGTTGATTCCATCATTTCTCCCATTAAAATCAATTAAAAGTTACCATTTCAATTTATATAAACTATTCTTAATAATAACTTAAGTCCCAATAGTCATAATTCCCAACAGTCATAATGTTGGATGGTTATAATTCCAAATATTCATATTGGTCAATAGTGAGGTAATGGTAAGATCCTAACTATAACATTACACATTACAAATTATTTATATACTCTTCCATTCTCTTACTTCAACATTCACAATGTCAATTATAAATCTGATCCATTTCCCTTGATAATTTCATTAATATTTCTATTTATTCATTTTAATTTTACTATTTATATAGTAGGATTGGACTTCATTGTAGAATTGGATCCTATAGAGGTTATATTATTTTATTAATTTTATTTATATTTTGTAATTATTCATATATTTAATATTAAATATAATGTCATGATGTGTAAATTAGTGTAAAGTTTATTCTATGTTATTTTATTGTAATACATCATAAAATAGTTAATATGAGACATAATTTATTTAATAATCAAAATTGATATTTATGAATTTTGAACCACAATAGGAGATTTAATCATATATGAAAATTACATCACTAAATTTAATGATTCAAAGGTAGTTATTTGGATCCAAAATATATCACTGGATATGGGATGGTTTCTAGCATTAATGGAAACAAATTGAGATTTACTATGAAATCATATAACATTTTCTCTGTATAAGGAGCCCTAATATCATTAAGGGACTAAACATATCCTACAAAAGTGACATATTATTCCAGAGATCATTGAGAGGGTGATGAAATGATCTATTTGGGGGGAATCAATGATGTTCAATAAATTCCATTAAAAACCCGTTAAAATTAAATAGAATAATGTCATGTGAAATATCTTGGTATTAGATACATGGGAGATTGGATATAAATGTTATGAAATTTATCATGGTTCTATAACAATTGAAATATAAATTTATCAATCATCTTGTCTGTTTCATTTATAAAATATGATGAGTTGAATGATAGAATCCCCTAAAATTAAAACATTCAGTTATCCCTAATATATTGTCATCACAGAGAATTTAGGGTTATGATGATATGTTAATATTATAATGTGTAGACTCTTCTAATTGATACAATTAGTATTTTATGATATCTAATGAATATACTCTTATGTTAATAATTTGAGACTTATTATCTTCATCGACCTTCCAAATTATATCATATGGAATTACATTCAATCATTGATAATATTAAGTGTGTATACTCATTATGAATTCATGTTACCTAAGGTTTTTGAGATACATTTCATAAAAAGAATCATATTTTGATATCTTTTTTATGAAATACATGATGGTTTACTAATGAAGTAATAGTTGGCCATGTTTTTAATCATGTCATTGGGGGAGATCAACCACGAAAATATTTTTACAGTTATATGACAATAAATTGCATCAAGGACCTATATTGTATTGAACTAAAAAATTCTTAATAATTAATATATAATACATATGTGATGATATATAATACATGATTGAATTACATGTTATTTATTCATTTAAATTTGTCATTTTATTTTGTATAATCAGGAATATATGATTTTTTATGTATAATAGATTAATGTTCCATATCTAGTGGTCACTAAATGCCATGGAAAATATATTATCTATGTATAAATGTATTTTGTGGGAAACATCTTACTATATAAATGTTTATTTATAGATAAAATTATATTTAATCAATATCACAAATGATCTATTTCTAGATTGAGCATCGCTAATGTTTTTCTAGGGTTCTACATTTTCATATATATATATATTTGATATAAAGATTTTATATTTATTTTCCTTTATATAAAGGCCAATGGGGTAAAATAGTTAGGCCTTAGAAAAAGTGGTAAATTATTGATAATTTGTTTATTCTAAAAATAATGAATATCTGATATACCACATCCAAAAGTGTTTAGATGTATTCATAATGATTTTTGTCGATTTTCATAAATTCTTTATGTGGTTTTATTAAATGTGGTTGATTGTTGGATATGCACTAAAAATGAATATTGGTTTGAATGAAATACCTGTTGTCAGAGAATACAATATTCAGGTGTTTCATAACATATTTTGTTATCATAGTGTATAATGGGATAACATGTTCATGGAAACTACCACATCCTTTACATAGTTTCCTATTGTTTTTAATAAATAGGTATGTTCACTTTTCCAACTCATACATAATTTTTTTTAAAATGTTCAATTAATTATATCAGAAAATAATGATTTAATTGGTAATTCGAATAAACTTATAATACATGGAATCTTTCCCTAGACTCCCTTTATTGAATGAACGAAGCCTATATATATGGTATAGTTCGTCATGTTAGGGGTTTCATGTATGTATGATACTAAATGGACATAAATAAGAATTATTTTCTATCATATTTCTACTTATCTATTTGATGAAGAAACTATCGCACACTATAGGGATTAAAGGGAACCTCCTGTAATGTATAAGGATTTTAGTGGTCAATGTCATATTGGTGGATGTGACAGTCCTTACGCTGTCACTCAATGATCTCATCAATTTAACCCCATCATGATTGATAAATATGGAGCTCAATTAAATACATGTAATCCTATTTTATTTTGATTCATTCCATATAAGATTATTTAAATATGATAGATATGAAAACAAAATGGAGAATCTAGTTTAATAATCATCTTATTGTCCAATAAAACCTATGTTATATAACATGAAGGAAAAGTTCTATCCTTTTTTTTGTTTTGGTTTTATATATGTGATTCATGTTCTATTTTCTTATTTTACCAATACTCATGATTATCACTCCTTATTTGAGGATTTTAATGTGGACCATAATGATATTTATTGTGTTAGACCATGTTTGGAGAGCCATTGGTTCTTTCAAAAGCTTTGGTGCATCACATGATAGAGATGGTTTAGTTGATCCATAATTAGAAAAAGGCATCCCAATACCATAATAAATCTAAAATAATTTAATACCTTTCGAGATTGAGGTTTTTGATTATGTGTTCATGAAGTTTTCTCATCATTGTAAGCATAAAAAATTTGGTATCGGGAGTAAGTTGTCTCCTCGGTTTTTTGGACCATTTGTGGTGTTTGAGATTGTTTTTCCAGTGGTATTATTATTTTCACTTCTTCCACTGTTTGATTGGATCAATGAAATAGTCCATGTTTCAAAACACATCAATATCATAAAAATGTATCCCATGTCATTTATTGGGTGAGTTGAATGTATAAGAAGATGTAATATTCATAAAGAAACGGGTTATGACTTATGATTGTTATAATAAGGTGTTTTATGTGCATGTTATTCACTTGGTTCATGGCATGTGGATGTAACGACCATAGCATTTCCTTCTTAAAATTTTATTGTTTCGATGTCTTTATCCAAATGAAACAACATGACCAAAAATTTAGATGTTGTAATGTATCTATATAATTAGAAAGTATTAATATTTTTATGATAATTATAATATATATACATATATCTAAAAATAATAACAAATAGTGATCAAATTAACTTTAAATATCGACATAATTAGAACATCTAAAGAACTAATAAAATAATATCTGTGTATAAAATGTAATTTATAAAATGAATATTTTTCATGATTGATATATTTATGAAAATGACTAATATTTGAGGAATAGTTAATGTAAAAAATTAGTTTCTTATAAATAGATTGTCTTCAATGATATATTAATATTTTATTTTAAATTCAAATTTATAAATTTTAGAATAATATTTTTAGAAAATTATTATAATTTTTTCATTTATGATGTTTATATTATCTTATGATATATTTTGGAAATTCTTCCAAAATATTGACTTTAGGTGAATTGTGAAAAATATCGATTTTACAAATAAAATTTCTTTTATGAAATTATTATTATATTAATATGAATAATAAATTTATGAAAACATTTTTTAATACAATGTATGCATATTATAAGTGAATTTCTAATTTCTAATTTCTTTTTTTATTTAATAAAACCACATTTGACTTTTTAAAATTTTAGTTTTATTTTTAAAAAAATATTTGTAATACGTTATACATTTATTATTATACAGTTAATTTTTTACCATAAAAATTAAATCAAATATATTTAAAATTTTTATTCAACAATTACAAATATATAATAAGGTTCATTTTCTTTTTTAGGACAAAGGATAAATTTCCAAGGTCAATACTGGTTACAATTATGAAAAAAATATGGAATCAATGAGTATCCTTAGACGTAATGGGCCTAAGAAGTATAAAATGTTTTTCTTATTGATTTTTAGATGTGTATATTGTAGGAAAATAGATTTTAACTCAGGTATAGGTCCTTAAAATTTGGTCTAATTATGTTTTATGGACCAAATGTGTATACCTTATGAGGTAGTTAAGGTTCATTGGGTTTCTGGAGCTTGTTCAGAGCTCTAAAACCGGGCCGGTGGATGATTTTTTCCTATATCACAACTAGAGAAAACCGTATGTGGTAGGCTTCATGGTTATATTTTATAATGCAAGGGTGGGGAGTGGGTGGCTTGGGGAGCACAGGTTTCCCAAACCATCTTGATGGTGGGGCACGAATTTGGAAAATGATTGTAGTTTTTATAAAAGGTGTTTTGTAGAGTTGGCACATAGTTTCCCTAACCAAGTAGCCTAACCACATATTATTCCCCCTATATGGATTCCTATGAACGGTTTTTGAACAATTTGGACAAAACATGCATCCAAACCATCCAAAGGTCTTTTTTTAGTGATCTTACCAATTTTACATTAAATTATGTTTTAAAACACAACCCTTATGCCTTTTGATTTTCTAGCAGATATCATCATTTACTTATACGTTTTTGAAGCATAAAACCCATCTAAACTAGTATTTAATCAAGAGTTTCATTGTGTATTTAGATCGATGCAGGATTTATCACATTAAAACAGAACCGATATGTTTTGGATTCCATTAAATCTTTCATCATTCATAATTATATTAAAGATGCAATTTTTATGCATTCTCATGTGATTTTCTTTAGGGAATTTTTTTTCATAAAATCTCATCCAATGAATCATGAACTAAAGGAAAATACTATATAAGGAGAGACATACGAGTATAGGGTGTGTGGTCTACTACTCACTCATCAAGATTCATTTTTTTTAAATTGGTGAGTGGGCATGTCGATTTCATCACACATCATATTTTTAATTTATATGTCTTTCTTATTGTTCATATAACTACATTCCAAGACACATTCCATATATTTTATTCATCATGGTGTGCTATTTTCACAATGTCGACCATCCCAAGTAAGGTTTTATCCATAATTAGAGTATTTAGTCGCTTGACATGTCTGTTTGACCCACTATTTAGGTGATATTGATATTGAACTTGTTATTTGTAATCCTCCTTGAATTAAATGATTAATGAGATTCTATTCGTTAGCCCATATAAGTTCCTTTCCAAGATTACCCACATAATTTAAGTGATTCAACTTGATTAATAAATTTCTAATGATATATTGACACGTGTATTATGTATATTTAACTTGGCATAGTTTATATTAAATAAATGGCATGACGTTTCTCATCCTTGTCCCAACATTATAAAAATATGAACGGTAAAGTGTAGAATGAATTAATTAAATTTGAAATGGATTAAATGGTTTCATGCACTTAGGAATATTCACACAGATGAAAGGAATGTCGTTAACCAATAGAAATCATTAAATGATATGACCATTAAACGGATTAAATAAATAAATATATCAAATATAAGGTGAATCATTATACTTATATATATATATATATATCTGTGTACCTTGAAATCATTATGGGGTCGGTCTGACTCAAGTCAGCTTAATGATTTTCATTGGAATACCTTGCGCACTCATGGATTCCAGTTCGATTCAAGGATGAATATTTCCTTTATTGAGACCCACCTTAGAACATGATCATCATATATCAGTGGATGCCTAGTATGAAACTATATAATCCTTCTTTTACTATTGTAGAATGCCTTCGATACACCCTTTGGATCCAGCCTAGATTCGATATACATTAGGTTCTCTTGTTACATCCATGGGCGTATCTAAAACTTATCTTGTTTTACCATGGATGTATGACTTAGAATCAGTTAGATCATCCCTATTGTGGTATGCCATGGATGAAAATCCTTAGACTAAACTCATACCCTTGAGCCAGGACTAAGTTAGTACTATGTTGGGGACCCTTGATATCTTTGATTTCATCATCATTGCCTTGGATCCCTTTCATTATTTATATCAATACAGTTTTCCTTTTTTACATCTTGGAACCTCTAATATTATTATCACAAGGTGATGTCAGTGATAGATATGAATCATGTGAATTGTAATGACCCAGAATTTCCATGAAATTTTTTAAATATATGGGAACTTTACGAGTCCAAGTAAATTGACCGTCCGTGATTCCAAAGCTCGGGGTGCCTGGAATGAATTTATGAACTTTTTTTGGGTGCATTTTTTAATCATTCAAGTAGGTTTTTATAACTTTTGAAACAGTTCTTGGAATTGAAATATGAGGGCACCGATGAACTTGCAGTGCCAGTATTCTCTTAAAGAGACATTCAACTTGATGACAGTTGGTCGAGGGTAGAATTTAGTTTTTGGGTTGTTTGTGGAATTAATAAAATAAAATATACCCACATTTTATTTTACTTGTTAGACACATCCTTGTGGATGTTGGGAAGTGGGGACCACCATAGCTTAACCACCCATGAGAGGTTATGGTTGTGGGGACCACTCGAACCTAACCTCCCACGAGTGGTTATGGTGGTGGGGACCACCCAAGGGTGAAACCTCTTCAACTCCCTCATTAATTTATCGAATCCTCTTGAGCGTCCTCCACATTAATTGTTCCAAACCTCCATAATTAATTTTGCAAACCCTTTCTATCCTCCAATGTGAATTTTAATTCCAAAAAACCCATTTATTGTTGCCAATTAATTAAGAAAACTTTTATTTCAAACAAATTTAATATATAAAGATATTTTATTAGGTTGGCTATTAGTTTTTTGGAAATTTATTGGAAAAGGAGGATTGTGAGAACATGGGAGAAATATCACCAATGATGATTGCTCCGCCAACAAAGAATGCTGACCACATTTGAACATATTCCTCGGGACTTATTCGGATGTGGGATGTCCTCACCTATGGCGAATCTTCGACCGTTCTACCTTCTTGCACCAAAGTCATCAACTGAATGAGGTAGGGGTTGATTTCTAATTGTTTATCACTTCCCATGCCAACACCATCTATTTCATTTACGGGTTGGGAAGAATCTTTGCCGGAGGGTTTGATGTTCTTCATTCTTGTTTATGTTGAGCAGTATCCTACCACCCTAACGCCGGGGGTACGTGCATAACCAACAAGTCCCAACCCTTCCACAAATATTGTGGTGTTATTCGCAATAAGGGATGACGAAACCATCCATGTTTGGGAAATGAGAATGGTGGTCAGCACCACCATAGGGTGTTATGAAGGCGTCGGCGCAAAGGCGCTGCCCCACGGTGGCCTTTGTGTCGTTTGTGTCTGCCGCTGCCATTTGTGGACTCACACCACTCGAAGGCTGAGGCACTGGCCCGTGGCCGGTCCACCGACCCACGGTCGGACCGCTGACCGACAGTCGTACCCTCCGCCCGCGGACGGACCACCGCCCCATGTCCGGACTGCCAATCCGTGGCCGGTCCGCATCCCTTGCGGCCATTCCATGCTTTAATAGTACCTATAGCCGGTCCACGCCCTCAAGGAACCCTATGGGTCGGGACACACTGTGGGCCGGGTCGGTCCGACCAGGTCAGACTGGGCCTGGGCCCACTACGACCCATTTAATTTCTTTTGGCCACAACATTAGAATTGGATGTTTATTTTATGAACGATCAATGGTGCTGGAAATCGTGGAGTGATATGGTTCCTTTGAATATATACCACATGAGTTTTGGATTGAGATGGGATGTTGTCATGTTGGATTGAGCACGAATCCAACTGGACCCCTCGGAGTAAAATCATAATAACTCACAGACCAGTCATTCGATTGACGCCCTATCTTTTGTGCTGAGACCCCAATGACATGGCAGACCTTTGGGATACTCCCCAGAACTGAAAGGATAATAACTCTGAGACCAGAAATCTGATTGATGCCTGGACTTTGGCATTGAGACCCCTATGACTTGGAGGAACAATTGGATACTTATTCATGGGACTTCTTGGTAGTTAGATCATCAACCAGTAACTTGTGGAGAGGATCCTCTCAGAGATGAGTGAGAATATTTTTGGGAACCTATTAGTTGGCTCAGACAAGACGACTGCTGACCCTTTTGACTCAGAGTGACTTAGATGACCCGTTGGGGAGTTCCTTGGTGACATGGTAGACCCATGGTGTGGAGAACATTGGTAACGCGGAAAACCCATGGTACTAAATAGGAGGATAACCTAAGCATGCCATGAAGGGGTGATTCTCTATGTGACGCGGAAGACCCACAGTGGGGAGTGCCTCTCTATGACGCGACAGAACCAAGGTACTCGATAGGAGGAGAACCTTAACAGTCCAAGGTTAGTGGGAAGCGCCTCTATGTGACGCGGCATGCACACTTTACTCGATAGAGGAGATGTTCTCTAGTAGTCGAGGGTTCATAATGTTACTTGTTACTGCCCCTATAATAAATCTTGGTGTGATCTGAGTCAGTACTTCTGTGTTTTTCCTAATGATGCAGATAGATTACATGATAATATAGGTTTATGTATGGGAATATACCTATGTAGGGTTATCTGTGGATTTCATACTATTTGGTTTGTCTTTTTTGGAGTTTTCTGAGACCTTGAGGTTATCAAGGTCCCAAATGAGTATAATTATACTCACCCTTCAATGGGCTATGCCCGCACCTTGTTTTATTAGTTGTAGACGACAGACAACTCAGACTGAGGCTGTGAGTACAAAGACTGGATGGTACCCGGATGTGGACCATACGGTGTGTCAGTATGCAGTGGAGACATGTGGATGTGGAGTGCTGAGGATGTGATTTGTACTTACCCTTCGGTTAGGATCATCAGAGGATGACCCAGTAGCTGACTATTTCTCGATCTCTAGTTTTATGGGACTTTAGTTGTACATGTACATTTACTGTTGGGAATGTATGTCGGAACCCATTTACTTTCATCACTCTTTTTGTTATACAGATTTCTTATGTACGTATCTTGTTTTGTTCTTGGTTTCATGTGTTTACAGGATATAAAGGTAATTCATTACCAGTTTTAGGGAATAATCCTTTGGTGAAAGTCGCCAACCCCTAGTCTATGGAAGGCAGGTTTGTGGTTAGTCACAACACCGTCCCTGTTGGATGAGTCATGACAAATTGGTATCAGAGGATTCAGTTCTACTGTAGAACAGTGGAATATGATCAATCTTTTTAACGGCAATAGTGTTAAGTGTATTGTGTTTGGTTTTCATTTTAGGGTGTGCAGTGTTGGTGTGGCGGCCGACGTATCCATAGAATAAGACCCTGACTTCTGATATCTGACTTACTACACGAAAACCCTAATTCCGTGTGTGTTTTCAAGAGTATTCTCTATGAACTCATTGAGTCATATCACCAGGTATAAAATTTTTACCATGTCACACCTATTTTTGTTTTAGGATGCCTCCATGCAGACAGCTGCCCAAGGATCCGAGAGTTGTACGCACTGATAGTCCACTGAGCGACGAGGCCTCGGTGCAGGGCCCTTTTCCAGTAGAGGCACAAGCAGAGGAACCAGAAGTACAATTCCGTGTTTGGACACCGATTCCACCTGCCCCAGCAGTAGATGGTACATGCCACTTGAGCGTGTTGCACGAGTTATAGCTCCAGAGGCCACCCAGGCTTAGGGGATAGATAGACCCACATGAAGATGAGGATTGGTTGGAGGCTGTGGTATGAGTTTTCCGATTGGGAGGGATACCGGCTGATCTCATGGTGATATTTGTCATCACCCTTCTATAGGAAACATCAGGAAGATGGTGGATCATGATGCTCCCGGTTCACAAAGAGATAACACTTCTATGGGTAGACCTCAAGAGCCTATTTCAGGCAGAGTTAGTCTCGTCGACTCTTCATGCAGTGTGCATAATGGAGCTACTTCATCTGCAGTAGGGCAGCATGACTGTGGCTCACTACTCAGAGAGGTTCACTGACCTCTCACAATAGTCCACAATTATGGTTTGAGACCCATTCATTAGGGACCAGACCTTCGATCAGGGAATTAGTTGAGATATTAGAGCTTCAATGATCTCACTCGGCATCCCGACATAGTCGGGGGTTCTATAGAGATGTTTTCTAGTAGAGAGTTTCCTTGCTGATTAGTCACCAGTAGCGAGACCCACTACCAGTAATCACGTAGCAGAGTCTTCTACAGATGGCAGCTGACAAATTTCGGAGAGGTCCAGGAGGACAGGACATATAGGTGGATGACTGCATGACTCAGGATTGGTTGTGTGGAGAACCCGAGGCAGAACTAGTCATTCTAGTAACAGGCGGTGTTACGCATGCGGCGTGAAGGGTCATATTGATAGTGACTGTCTCACCCATCGTTCAGATGATCAGTAGAGGGTCTAAGGACTACCCAGAGAGAGACTTAGATTCAACCGAGGCGGTTCGCAGGGAGAAGGCGGACGTGGATGAGGAGATGGTCAAGTATCTGGTGGTGGAAGACGATTCAAGATGTTACCGCCACCACCACCAGGAGGTCCACCACGACCACAAAGAGCAGGTGGACATGGGAGAGGTCATCTCTAGGTAGCTGAGGCCTACAATTTGACACTCCAGAGATGGTATGAGGTATGATCTATGTCTTCTCCACCATAGTTACAGTACTTTTATACACATGTTCCAGTCATTATTTTATTTCCAGCGCCCTCATTAAGTGCTCAAAGATTCCGATGGAGCCATTGGCTCGATCCTTATGGCTATATACTCATATGGGATCAGATTGAACGATTACTCTCTGGTTTCGGTAGTGCAAGATAACTCTAGGAGGCGACAACTTCGGCTGAGATCACCTAGTAGCGGCGCCAAGTCCTTTTCACGTCATCTTGGGTATGGACTGGTTATCTACAGTTCATGTTCAGATTAACTGTATTACGCGCAATGTGTGTTGTGTTCACATGGATGCGACCAGGTTTACCTTCATCGATGAGAAGGGAGCCTCTGCAGCACAGGATGGACTTACCCAGAGGAGGCTGCAACTAATTACACAATAGTTTTCTAGCCTTCCTGTAACGACCCAATATTTTTCAATGGAAATTCCCTTCTTATAAATATGCCATAAAATCAAATGAAAACACAAAAAATGAACTATTATGTGATAAGTGACCTTTAATCATAATTTTGTCACTTCTTTGTTGGGAATTTCAGAAATCTGTCATACGTAGTTGCAATCAGTATGTTTTTTGGAGTCTGATAAGAAAAACATAATTTCTGGAGAATAATAACCTACCCTTATGAATAGTTACATACCCTTATGAATTGTGATATACCCTAATGAATAGTAACCTTGACTATAATAGTATAAAAATAATATTCAAGTTTAATGTACGACATACCTATATTTTCAAATAAGACAATTAGTGTTTTAGAACTTGTTTTTCATATTAAATTATGATTTTAATCATGTATTAAAATTATCATATTTAGAAAATTATTTTTAAAAAATTTATTTCATTTTCATATTCTATTTTTCGAAATATTGTTGGGGTGAATTTATGGGATTTTTATAAAATACTGGAATTTTTTATGAATAGTAAGATACATTAATTTACCGTATATATACATTATAAGATAAATAGACTATTCATAGAATCATGGATGATGTCACCACCCTTGGTTCTAATTCACATGACCCATTTACTATTCATGGTCATGGAATAATTTCTATTCCTTGTCTTATGAATAAATAATAAATTCATGAATTTTATATTATGAAATCCCTCCTCTCCTCCACTATAAAACCCCCCTTCACTCCCTCTTCTTTTTACTCCTATCAAGCCATGTTACTTGCAAATATTCTACCAATCTCTCTCCAAAATCTCCTCCCCCACATCCAAAAGCTCTTAGCCTCCTCAAAAGATGTTATGGAATTGTTAATTAATAACCAAAATTTTCTTATTCAGGTCTTTAATAACAAGTAGAGAAGATCATCAAATTTAAGGTAAGGGATCCTATTTTTTCACAATTAATCAAGATTTTTCTCTATGATATGTTTTTTGTGTGATACCAGATTATGGGGTATGTTTACACACCTCCCCCATACTATACTCTTGATTTATAAGTGATGAGAAAAACCCTTTATCTCCCATAAATCCCTCTTGGTTACACCAGACACCATGCTGATAAAATTGTAACGAATTCTACCCAAACCATCTTTTTTATTTTAGGTTGCCATATCTTTCATTAAAAATGGTGTTATATTATTAATTTATCTCAATATTATGAATTCAAGATAGTTTTACAATATTCCTGTATCAAGACCGTTTCGTAACATTCTTTCGGGGATATACATGTTTATGAATGATTCCCTCCTTAGGAATTTCTGATAAGCAAACCTGTGTTAAGGGGAATTCCCAAATTTTTACACAAATTTCAACTACACACTATTGTAACATCCCATGATTCCATGGTACGCTTCACTTTGAAAAATACAGTAGAGTGTGATGTACGCAACTTCAAGTTATAACACACCACAACAAATAAAACCAGCCGTTATGAATTGTAATACCCACTGTTTAAAATTTAATAAATTTTATCATTGAATATGGACATCATTTTTGGAATCATAATATCGATATTATCTTAGGGTGAAATTTCGGTACTTTTCAGATAACTTTCATATTTTGATGAATAGTTAAAATTAAAAAGTTTTAATTAAAAACAAATTTTTTAATCGAAATAGTTAATAGAGATAAACTATGAATTTGAGTGGTTTTGAATTATATTTATAATATATTTTTACCATTTAATACAATATTATTCATTGGACATAATTTCCTATTTAAACCAGAAATAAACAAGTGTCAATCTTCTGATAGTTATTATTTCTTAAAAACACGCTATTTGTTTTGACAACTGGAACTAATTTTTAAATTAATTAATTCAACATATATGTTTTGAATTCGGTAAAATAGATATAATTTTTGAATCCATAATATCAAATATACCTTAGGCCGAATTTTTGGTATTTTTCTAAAAACTTTAAATTTTTGAGGAATAGTTAAAAACACTGAGTTATAGTTTAAAACCGAATTTTTATTTAAATAAATATTTATTTTATTTAAATTTAATTAAGGTAAAAATAGATACATAATACCTAGATAAGATCAATTTAATCCACTGAAGTTATTTTAGAATAATTTTAGATATATAAAAATTTTATTGAACTTTTCGATGTCTTTTACTCACCTCTTATGAGAATTTGGAAATTTAAATAAAACTTAATTTTACAGCTTCTGTGATTGGAATTTCGAAAATCTGAGAGACATGGTTAATAAAAGGAGTTAAATTTTGTTCAATAAGATAAAAATAATTTCTGGTGAATAATAACTTTTTACTTTTATTTTCCATAGTTAAATGTAAATAGGGTAATTAAGGGTAAAAATGATATTAATATTACCCTAACAAATGTCCTAATTCTACTAGACAAGTGTATCTCGACCAAAAACAACCTTAAGAATAAATAATTATCATTCAAGTCCACATGTATTATATTAGGACATTTATGATTATTTAATTCAAAGATGAGTTAAAAGAGTTAAAATCAATGTTTAATAACTATAACATTTTTAATATAAAGTTTTACATAAGATAAATTCGATTATAACTATTAATTAGAATGATAAATATCTTCCATATATCATGGTATTTTATTTAAATTTTTTAGACATTAAATAAATAAATTTATTTATGACACAATGATGATGCAGTAATTACCTTATTCATGGAACAATCAAATAAATTGTATTATAAATATTAAAATAAATATAATTTCAACGTTTTTATGACATCCAAGAATTTTCTATGTGAATGTGACATGTTAGGATTTATTAAATTTATTTTATTTGAAGTAATAATGTTGTTATTATTTAAAAAAACAAATACCAAATAGTGTCAAAATTGACATAAAATAGTTGTTAAAGCAAATATTATATTATTAATTGATATAATGGTTTTAAAAATATAAGGTTTTCCAAATGACTTATATAATAATATATATTACAGTAATGTACCAATTGAGGTTCTATAGGTAGTATATAGTATGTTTATTAACCATATAGTGTAAGAATAAAACAAGACACGATAAAAGTTAAATTATTTAACTTAGAGTTAAATATAAATGATAAGTTTAAAATGGTAATCTAAAATTGTCTAAAACCTATTGGTTGAGTTATTTTAGAACTATACCCACCATAGACATTAAATAATAAACTTTTGAGCCATTATAAACATAATATGAAATTATTATAAAATAATATTTTATGTTTTTTCCATGGTGCCCCTCACCCCTCTTATTAAAGGGCACTCCCCTTCTGTCTAATTCACACCTTCTATGCCATTTGGATCAGCCAACCGCTACACCAATGTAACATACCAAGTAATTAATTATTAATAAAAAAATCATATCTATATCTATTTATGAATTAGATAGTGTTTGAGAGGCTTAAAATGAGAATAAATCCAATATTAAGTATGGAATACACTAATATTTTTAAAAGATTGTTTTGCCGCCTTTTGATGGAGAACCATTTTTAAATCTATCTTTTGAAATTTTTGTATTCTCTATATTTCAAAATAAACTTATTCTTTAGTATTGGGACATTGAAATTTACCTTGGGTAAATTTTTTGTATTTTTCTGACCATGTTCATTTTTTTAATGAATGTTGAAAAATAATGCATTTTACATCAAAATAGCTTTTTCATCTAATTTAATTAGATGAATAGATGAAATTTTTAATTGGTCTTATAGTGTAATTAGAATATATTTTTACCATATATTCCAATGGTGGTAATTATAGTTAATTTCAATCTGGAATTGGGAATAAACAAGTGCCAAACATTTCATAGATATTGTTTCAAAAAAACCCGCTATTTGATTTGACAACAGAAAATAATTTTAAATTAAATATTGAAATTTCTATGTTTTAATGTGGTAAAATTGATTCCATATTTTGAATCAGAAGGTCCAAATTATCTAATTAAGAATATTTTATTTTTGGACATTATGAATAGTTACGACGGTAATTATCTTTAATTATCTTGATTAATTAGCAATCTTGTAGTTAAGGATAATAAAATAATATCATAATATTAAAAAATGACCCCAAAATGTGTCTTAATGCTACAGGTTGTGTCATGGAAGACCATGGGATACCTTGTGCCAAACTTTGGTACCCCATGGAATCACTTTTGGGTGAATGTGACACTTTATCTTTTTATTTTTTAAAGAAAGGAGAATATCAGTAAAGAATGTATCACCTGAGTAAACTTTTTTTAATTATCTCTAAATAAATGATATATTGTTCTATAAATAGTCCTTGGAAATATAAAAAAAATTCCTATATCATAGTATTTTTTTTATAATTTTTAGACATTAAATAAAATAAACTATTTAGGACATCATGATGGTACAATGATTACCTCATTAATGAACGATTTAAATAAAATGAAAAGATAATTTAAAATATAAGACTTACACTTGTCAAAGACCTATAGGATGAGTATATTTATAAACCTTACCTACTTATCCTTGAAATATATCAATGTGGGACCTTTTAAATCAGATATGCTTTTTAAAATAATGTAACATTTTGTAACTTTCAAGAGTGCCCCTCCTCTCCTCTTATAAAAGGGCCCCACCTCTACCTCCTTACCCACACTTCTCAAGACTTTGGCTCAGCCAATCCCTGATCATTTTATCTCTCCACATCCATCTTTTCATCCTAGAAGCATTATCGTAGGCATAAATAACTTCAAAAACCATTTTGGTTCAAACCAAGATGAGATATTCGATTTAAAGGTAAAGTCTTCTCTAATGTTCTTTTGTTTTATTTTGATTCTCCAACCCCCTAAAATCTTTTTATTCATCTCTTTTGTAACAACAACAGTATATTAAATATACTAGGATTTTGTTATAATAATTATTCGAGATACACTTACACACACCTTCATCTAATGGTTAAAGAGCATACTGTTTCCGTGGACAGCGAATTTCTGCCTCACGAAATGATGATTGTTCAATATAATTATAACACCTTCAAAGGTGGTCATTAAGATGAATCTATATTTATATATGATATATAATATGTTTGTGTTTTCCTTAATCTCTTGTATCTTTCATTTTTGGCATACCTTTATGGTTTCCATTATGGGTAAACACAATATCATCATTTTAGAAAGTAAGGACTACCGCCACTCAAAGTAATTTGATTCGTTAATGCCATATGTGGGACGTATAAAGGATGGAGTTAATGATATTATATATGATATTATACTAGAATTATAATATAAATTTATATCATTACGATTCCATTCCATAAAATATGAAATAGAAATAAAAGTATCGTTCATGCGTACGTACGACTTACCGTCTCCATGACGGTGCATTTCATTTCTTACCTCTAAATGTTATGTAAAATTATAAATTCCTGTATATACTTGATATATATTATATATATGATATCTAAATCAAGAATATAACTCTGGATATAATGGATACATTAACAACTTGTAATTATAAAGTGTTTATTTTTGACTCAAGTACCAATGATCGTTAAAACAACCATTATTAACATAAATAATTACATAGTGTTCATGACATGGTAATAAGTGATATAAAAGGAATAATGATCTTTAAAAAGGTTCTTATGAAAGTAGAAATTAACTCAAGTTTATCATTCAGGAGATTAAAGACCGATCGAGTCAAGTCGGATATGAGGTAAGGGAATTCGTCTCAATCTCCTTTCATTGAAGCATATTTTGTTTTATACACAACTTTATTTTATACGGTGTATAAAACCCTTTGTATTTTACGTTTATTCAAAAGGAATATTTTTATAAAAATCGTTCACTAAACAACAAAAGGGAATGTTTTTTTTGTCGTACGTATGCGGCGACAACGACTTCTCCGCCGTCGTGACCATTATTTGAGTTTCTGCTTCCTCTACAAGCCATAACCTTTTTTTAAATGAAAAATAAATACCATGTATTACGTTTCATTTATTTTGGTGTTGAAAATGGTTTTCATAATGTTTTTATTATATCAATGTGTTGTATTGATATATTGTGATTGAAATGTGGAAATGTTATGTTTCCTTTATGCATGTTTTATGTGATACGATTATGTTATGGTTCTTGGGCATTGCTATGAAGATGGGTGGTTTTGTGATAAACTAAGGGCGGGTGATCCCAATATATCTCTCTAATGCATTGGGTAACATGAAGGGGTTAAATGTTAAGGTTTATCCGAAGCGATTTAGGGAATATACTGTGATGGGTATTCCAAACGTAACCATGAGGGTTACTCACTATGTAAGAATGTTATTAATGCCTCAAGTTACCTTTATGTATTATGACTTCTATGATTTATTCATGATTTGATAAGGTATGTTAAGATGATTATGCTTCATGAGTAATTTATGATTTCATACATGGACTAATGTTTTGATTTCGCACTTTTATATCCCTTTCTATGATTTTTATGCTCATCCCATGTTTTTGAAATGTTTTTCACAGGTCAAGGGAAAGGTACATGATGTGATGATAGTATCAAGGAAGTATCAAGAAAGAATCTATGTTTTATTTTAAATATGTTTCCGATAATGGGAAATATGAGTACTATCTTTTATGTAACCACTTTGTTTAAATATGGAGTGTAATGCATGATTTATGATCTTATTCTATAAAACTCTAAACCTGAAAAGATCTTAAACGTGTAATCTTGAAATAACTCAAGATTAAGTAATGTTTAAGGGTGAGGCCTTATAGTTGGTATCATTGGTCGGTTTAGATAACTTTAGGAGTTATAATTATATTAAATTATTATCCAAAAATATTTTTTTATGGTAAAATTGAAATGATATAGAATTTGAAGATTACCATGTTGCTTCATCTAAGACATGTTTGTTCAAAATGGTTTTCCACAGTGGAAAAAGGGAAGAAGTGCTAGGAATGAATACAGAAGGATATGACCTTCTGAATCAGTATCCTGAGATGGCCGGAATTAGAACTGAATATTTTGTTGCAGTGATGGCACAATTGACTCAAGCGATAAATGGTGTTGGTAACCATGCACACGATCAGCCAGATTAACCGCAGAGGAACATGTCAGTGGTGGAACATTTCATGAGGAAACATCCCCCATCATTCAGAGGATCATCTGAGCCAGTGCTGGATGAAGGGTGGATTAAAGCATTGGAGAAGATTTTCAATGTCATGGGGTGTTCAAAAAATCAAAAGTTTAGTCTTGCTATTTACCGTTTGGAGGGTGAAGCAGATCAGTGGTGGTCGATGGTTAAAAATATCAGGGACGCTGATGAGATTGATGATCTCGACTGGGATGAATTCAAAGGTATGTTTCTTGACAAGTATTTTCCTTAGGCTGTTCGACTTAGGATGGAAGAACAATTCTTGGAATTGAGGAAAGAGAATGACTCAGTGGCTGCTTACGAACAAAGGTTCACTCGATTGGCAAGGTATGCCCCAAATTTTATCCGAGACCTTGATAATAATATCAATCATTTTTACTGAGTATTAAAGACAAAATATCGAAGGGCTTTAGCTTTTGAGAGTTCAAGAGTTATGAAAAGATTTTTCAATGTGCTGAGAAGGTGGAAATGAAGTTTGTCGATGATCAGGTATTCTATAACAACCAGCAGAAGAAGAGACTGAGGTTGTAGGAGAAAGGAAAGAATTATTCAAAAAGGTTTGATGGTAAGAAAACTATGTTTCCAGTTTGTGATAAATGTGGTAAATGCATGTTGGGGAATGTCTTCTGAATTCTAGAAAATGCTACCGATGTTGTAAGATGGGACACAAGGCTCATGATTGCACAGAAAAAGATCAGGGTGATGGTAAGAACAAATATTATTTACAGTTAGTGAAATGTTTCAAGTGAAATGAGATGGGACACTATGCAAACGAGTCTACGACAAAGAGCTCGAGTGATGTGAAGCAGTTAGACTACAAGAAGAAAGGGGTGGTGAAATCCTTTTCAACTACTTCAGTAGATTTTGGGCCATCAAATGAAGTGTTATCATGAACATTTTTTGTTTTTCCAGATTATTCCAGTGTATTGTTTGATTCAGGGTCTACACATTCTTTCATCTATGAAACATTTTCTAGTAAAATGGGAATAACATCTCAAGAAATGACTCCTGGCATTTTGGTAAAAACACCTGGGGGAAATGTTGAGGCATAAAGAATTTATAAGAATCTTCCTATCTGTATACGTGGAAAGAACCTACTTGCAAACCTTATTCCTTTACCTCTAGTAGAGTTTGATGTTATCCTGGGTGTGGATTGTCTCTCTATTTACCATGCTAAGATTGACTGTAGAGATAAAGAAGTTTCTTTTCAGAACGTCTTTCAGTTTGTGTACAAGAATGAACCCTTACTATTGATAACATATCAAGAGGCTTAGAAACTGGTAAAAGACAGAAATGAATGTTACCTTGCACATATTTTTGAAAACAAGGCATCTGTTCAGATTAATAATGTGCGAGTGGTAAATGACTATCCTGATGTTTTTCCTGATGAGTTTCCTTGAATAATACAAGACCGGGAAGTATAATTTACTGTCGACTTAGTTCCCGACGCTAAGGAAATTTGAAAACCCCCTTGTTGAATGGCTCAAATGGAACATTTAGAGATGAAGGAGAAATTGCAAGATTTATTAGAGAAAGGTTTCATTTGACCTAGTACATCACCATGGGGTGCTCTTGTTTTATTTGATAAAAAGTAATATGGTTCAGTGAGACTTTGCATTGATTTTAGATCATTGAATAACATCACTGTTAAGAACAAATATTCTTTGCCTCGTATCGAGGATTTGTTTGATCAGCTTCAGGGAGCTCTGTATACTTCATAAGATTTACCTAAGATCGGGGTACCCCCAGTGGAAGGTAAAGGAAGCAGATATTCCGAAGACCTCATTTGCTACAAGATATGGCCATTATGAATTTTTAGTTATGCCTTTTTTCTCACCAATGCACATTCTGTATTCATGGACCTTATGAATAGAATTTCCCATGAGTTCTTTGATAAGTTTGTGGTTGTTTTCATTGATGATATTTTTGTGTTTTCTAAAATTAAAGAGGAGCATGAATGTAATTTAAGGGTTATTTTGCAAACCATAAAAGGAAAGAAATTGTATGGTAAATTCAGAAAGAGTGAGTTTTGGTTGCAACAAATTTCTTTCCTTGGTCATATTGTTTTTAAAGATGGGATAAATGCTGATCCTGCAAAAACAAAGGTTGTAGAAGAATGACCAAGACCCACAAATGTAACTGAGATCTGTAGCTTCCTTGGTTTTGTGGGCTACCACCGAAGGTTTTTTAGAAATTTTTCACAGTTATCTAGTCCAATGACTAAGCAAACTCGTAAGGGAGTTAAGTTTATCTGGACAAAATAATGTGATTATTGTTTTCAGCAATTGAAAAGAAGATTGGGGAATACTACAGATTTGGAACTACCTTCCAGGAATGGGGAGTTTGTTATCTACAGTGATGCTTCATTGAAAGGAATTGGTATCGTTCTAATGAAGAATGACCAGGTAATTTCTTATGCTTCATGTCAGTTGAAAACACATGAGGTAAATTACCCTACACTTGATTTGGAATTAGCTCATGTTGTTTTTGAATTAATAATTTGGAGGCATCATTTGGATGGAGTAAAGAGTGAAATATATACCGATCAAAAATGTTTAAAGTATATATTCCCTCAGAAAGAATTGAACTTGAGACAAAGGAGATGGGTGTAATTAATCAAGGATTATGATTGTATAACTCATTAACATCCAGGAAAAAAAATAAGGTGGTTGATGCTTTGAGTCAAAAATGTAACGCTTCATAAATAATGTTGTGTTTGGAACGTGATCCTTTGGTTAAGGATTTGATGAACATTGGCATAGACGTTGTTGGTTTAGGATGTCCTTCTGTTTTATTTCAGGTATCAGTGAAATCTTCTATATCAGACAGAATTAAGTAAGCACAAAAGCAAGACACCAAGTTGCAGAAAAAGGTAGAGCTGGTTCAGAAGGGTAAGTTTCCTAAATTCAACATTGATAATGATTGTGTTCTGAGATATGGGAGGATATTGTGTGTGCCATGTGATTCACAGTTGAAGAGAGAGTTGTTATGTGAAGCTCATAGTTCTCCGTTTTCAGTTCATCCAGGCACTACTAAGACATATAGAGATCGTTGGGAGTACTACTGGTGGGATGGAAAGAAAAGAGATATTTCTGAATTTACTGTAAGTGTTTGACTTGTCAACAGGTTAAAGCAGAGAGGCAGTTACTGAATGGGATGCTTCAGACTTTATTAGTACCAGAGTTTAAATTGAAGAATATATCCATGGACTTTGCTGTGAGATTGTCGAAGACACCTTGTGGTAATAATGCAATATGGGCTATTGTTGATTGCTTGACTAAATCTACTCATTTCCTTGCTATACGAGAGACTTTTTCCCAAGATCAACTTTCTCTTTTATAACATAAGGAGATATTTAGGTTACATGGAGTTCCTCTCTCCATTTTATCTAACCGTGATCCCAGGTTCACTTCTAACGTTTCGAATAGCCTTCAAAATTCGTTTGGTACGGAATTAAATTTTAGTATAGCTTTTCATCCTCAATCAGATGGGAAGTTGGAAAGAACGATTCATACTTTGTAAGATATGCAACGTTCTTGTTATATGGATTGACAGGGATGTTGGGAACTACATCTTTCATTGGTTGATTTTTCTTATAATAACAGTTTTCATTCCATTATACAGATGGCACCATTGGAGGAATTATATGGGAAGCAGTGTCGAACTCCATCTTTCTAGGATGAAGTGGGTGAAATGAAGTTGATGGGACCAGAATTGGTAGAAGAGTTGGAAGAAAAATTCCCGCTGATACAGACACAATGAGAACAGCTTAGAGAATTTATAAGAGTTATACAGACAACAGGATGAAGGATATCTCTTTTGAGGTTGGTGATCATGTCTTCCACAAAGTCTCACCATGAAAAAGTGTGATGAGATTTGGTAAGAAAGGAAATTTGAGTGCAAGGTTCATTGGACCATATGATATTTTGGATAGAGTTGGATCAGTTTCATACCGTGTGTCTTTACCTCAGATTTTATCTCAGGTACACAATGTTTTTCATGTTTCAATGTTAATTAAGTACATGCCAGATCCATCTCATGTTTTGAGTCCAAAGGTAGTTCAGTTGGAAGAGAACCTATCTTTTGAGGAACAACCTGTCCAGATTCATGACCATAGGGAGAAAGTGTTGAAAAATAGGTGATTCATCAAGTAATGTTTTTGTGGAAAAAACAACATGATTTAAGAGGCAACATGGGAATCTGAAAATGCAATGAGCGATAAATACCCCCAATTATTCAAAAAGTAAATAAATTGTGGGGATGCAATTTTCTAAAGAGGGGAAGGATGTAACATCCCATGTAAGTAATGAATAATAATAAATTCTTATATATGTCTATTTATTATTTAGACAGTGTTTTAGAGGCTTAAAATGAGAATAAATCCAATCTTAAGCATGGAATACACTAATATTTTTAAAAGATTGTTTTACCGCCTTTTGATGGATAACCATGTTGAAATATATATTTTGAAAATTTTATAATCTCTATTTGTCAAAATTAACTTATTATTTATGAATGGGACATTGAAATTTAACTTGGGTAAATTTTTGGTATTTTTCTGACCATGTTCATTTTTTAATGAATAATGAAAAATACTGCATTTTACATCAAAACAGCTTTTTCATCTAATTTAATTATATGGTTAGATTATATTTTTAATTGGTATTAAAGTGTAATTAGAATATATGTTTACCATATAATCCAATGGTGGTAATTATATTTAATTTCCATTTGGAAATTGGTCATAAACAAGTGCCAAACCTTTCATAGATATTGTTTAAAAAAACCCGCTATTTGTTTTGACAATGGGAATTATTTTTAAATTAATTACTGAAATATATATGTTTGGAATTTGGTAAAATGGATTCAATATTTTTAATCAGAAGTTCCAAATTGTCTAAATAAGACTCTAATGTTTTTGGACATTATTAATAGTAAAAACGATAATTATCTTTAATTATCTTGATTAATTAGTAAACTGGTAGTTAAGGATAATAAAATAATATCATAATAATAATAAATGGCCCCAAAATGTGTCCTAATTATACTGGTTGTGTCATGGAAGACCATGGGATGCCTTGTGCCAAAATTAGGGACCCCATGGAATCACTTTTTGGTGAATTTTACACATTATCTTTTTATTTTTTAAAAAGGAGAATATCACTAAAGAATGTATCACCTGAGTAAAACATTTTTAATTTTTTCAAAATAAATGATATATTGGAATATAAATAGTAATTAGAAATATAAACATATTTCCTATATCATAGTATTTGTTTTATAATTTTTAGACATTAAATAAATTAAATTATTTACGACGTCATGACGATACAATGATTGCCTCATTAATTAAAGATTTAAATAAAATGAAATTATAATGTAAAATCGAAGACATACACTTGAATAGAGCTATTTTATGAGTAGGTTTCGATCCCTTATAAACTTATCCTATAAGGATATCAATGTGGGACCTTTTAAATAGGAAACGCTTTTTAAAATAATTTATCATTTTGTAACTATCCCAGAGTGCCCCTCCTCTCATCTTATAAAAGGCCCCCACCTCTACCTCATTTCCCACACTTCTCAAGCCTTTGGATCGGCCAATCCCTGCTCATTTTATCTCTCTACATCCCTCTATTCAACCTAGATTCATTACCTTAGGCAGAAATCTTATCATGAAACCATTTTGGTTAAAACCAAGATGGGTTGTCTGATTTAATGGTAAAGTCTTCTCTAATGTTCTTTTGTTTTATTTTTCTTCTCCAACCACCTAAACTATTTTTATTCATTTATTTTGTAACAAAACCTGTATCTTAAATATACTATTATGTTGTTATAATAATTATTAGAGCTACACTTACACACACCTTCATCTAATGGTTAAAGACCATACTGTTTCCGTGGATGGCGAATTTCTTCCTCACGAAACGATGATTGTTCAATATTCTTCAAACACCTTCAAAGATGGACATTATGTTGACACTATATTTATATATGATATATAATATGTTTATGATTTCCTTATGCTTCTGTATTTTTCATTTTTGGCATACCATTTGGGGTAAACGCAATATCTTCATTTTAGGAAGTGCGGACTACTGCCCCCTCAAAGTGATTTGATTCGTTAATGCCATATGTGGGACATATAAATGATGGAGTTAATGATATTGTATATGATATTATAATGGAATTATAATATAACTTTATATCATTACGATTCCATTCCATAAAATATGAAATATAAATGAAAGTAGCGTTCATGCATACGTACGGCTTACCGTCTCCATGAACGGTGCATTTCATTTCTTACCTCTAAATGTTATGTAATATTATAAATGCATGTATATAATGGATATATATTATATATATTATATCTACATCATGAATATAACTCTGGATATAATGGATACATGAACACCTTGTAATTATAAAGAGTTTATTTTTGACTCGAGTACCAATGATCGTTAAAACGACAGTTATTAAATTAAATAATTACATACTGTTCATGACATGGTAATAAGTGATATAAAATGAATAATAAACTTGAAAAAGGTTCTTAATCAAGTATAAATTTTCTCAAGTTTATTATTAAGGAGATTAAAGAACGATCGAGTCAATTCAGATACGAGCTAAGGGACTTCGTCTCAATCTCCTTTCATTGAGGCATATTTTGTTTTATACAGAACTTTCTTTTATACAGTGTATAAACCCCATTGAATTTTAAGTTTATTCAAAATGAATCTTTTTATAGGAAGAGTTTACTAAACAACAAAAGGGAATGTTTTTTTGTCATACGTATGCGGTGACAACGACTTCTCCGCCGCCGTGACCATTATTTGAGTTTCGGCTTCCTCTACAATCCATAACCTTTTTTTAAATGAAAAATGAATACCATGTATTAATTTTCTTTTATTTTGGTATTGAAAATGGTTTTCATAATGTTTTTATTATTACAATTTTATCTATTGATATATTTTTATTGAAATGTGGAAATGTTATGTTTCTTTTATGCATGTTTTATGTGATACAATTATGTTATTGTTATTGGGAATTGTTATGAAGACGGGTGGTTCCGTGATAAACAAAGGGTGGGTGAGCACGATATAGCTCTCCAATTCATTGGTTAATGTGGAGGGGTTAAACATTGAGGTTTCTCTGAAAAGATTTAGGGAATATACTATGATGAGTATTCCAACCGTAACCATGAGTGTTACTCCCTACGTAAGAATGTTATGAATATCTCAAGTTACCTTTATGTCTTATGATTTCTATGATTTATTCATGATTTGATGAGGTATGATAAAATTCATATGTTTCAAAAGTAATTTATTATTTTATAAATGGGATTATGTTTTCATTTCTCACTTTTATATCCCTTGATGATCTTTTTATGCTCATCCCACGTTTTTGAAATGTTTTTCACAGGTGAAGGGAAAGGTACATGATGTGATGATAGTGTCAAGGAAGTTTCAAGAATGAATATATGGTTTATTTTAAATATGTTTCCGATGATTTGAAAAATGATTACTATATTTTATGTAACCTCTTTGTTTAAATGTGGAGTGTAATGCCTGATTTATGATCTAATTCTCTAAAACTCTAAACCTAAAAAGACCGTCAACGTGTATTCTTGAAATAACACAAGATTAAGTAATGTTTAAGGATGAGGCCTTATAAAAAATACCCTCTCAACTATCCTACCTTAATCCTAGAGGACTTAGTTTGATCAGAAATCCAACTTAAGAAGCCATTTTGTTCAAATCAAAAGGAAGATCTCGAAGAAGAGGTAACGATTTCACTACCCTCTTTCAAGTTCCTTTCTTCTTCCACTTCCATTTTCTTTGTTGTTTCCATTATAAAATAACAAAACTAGTATATTCTATATACAGTGATTTATTTTAATTATGTTACAACCAAATTCATTATTCTATCCACCATTGGAAGGACATGCCACCATACATGCGTACTTACGACTTACCGTCCTCACGTCGTGGTGTAATTGTTATTCAATACATTATTATTTGGATGGGTGCAATGATGATGCGTATTTGATGTAAATAATAAATATAACATGATAAGTATTATGTATATATTATGTACCATCCAATTATATATTATATTAATATCAAAAGAATGATTTTTTCGCTCATGCGTACATACGAATTACCATCTCCACGACGCGATGAGATTCATTTCCAAGTTCACCATTCAATGATGATTATAAAAAATATATATAACTAATAAGTATATAATATATGACATAATAATGCTACTTGAGATATATATATATTTATATATATAAGTATTTATGTACTTAAATATATCTTATTCACGTACATTCGTTCAATAATATATGAAAACGGAAACAGCGTTTATGCGTACGTACGGACTACCGTCTCCATAAATGGTGTTTTCCATTTCATATATACGTATATTATAAATTTTTTTATTCTAAATATATATGATAAATAAATCATGTTTTATATTCAGGATTTATTTAAATAATGATCTACGTGATACAATTAAGAGTAACAAGTTAAACCATGTATGATAAAGAAAGCAATTATTGCCCGAATTACTAATATAACATGGAAATTATTATTAAATGGATAGTATAAAGTCATAAATGAATAATTTATGATATCATAAATATTAATATGGTTCTGTTATAATTTAATAACATACTATAGTCTTCATACAAGAGGCTAAACGTACCCTCGACTAAAGGAAACTGCAAGGTAAGGGGTTTTTGTCTCACTCCTTATTCCCGTGAGATTCATGCCTATTGCCACTATTACCTTTTGTGTGGTGTTTGTACATCCCATAATTTTATTATTTGTGTAATAAAAATTAATTTATGTTTATTTACATATTCATTGTATGATACCTCTTTCATGGGCTGTATGTTTCGTAAGTTACCAAATTGGTAAGGGTTAATTTCACAATCTCCTTATTATCTTAGGTTGTTTTTACGTAAGTATCTACTGGAACATATTTATTATCCATGCCCATGATTTATGAAAGAGTTTTCAAAGGGATTATTTTAAAGTAATTTAGAATAAAACATCATTCCAAATTTTTTAAATATTTATTCTTCTTAATATTTTTCATTAATGTACATGTCTTAAAAATGGTTTATAAGGATTTATTTATATGGACATGAATATTTTTAAAATTCTAATTCCTTTCAAAAGTTTCAATGTTTTATGGGACACTTTGATTCAAAAATGTATTTAAATGACTTCTTTTCCAAATTTTGTGACTTTTAAATGTTTTCATAAAAATGTGTTATTTCTCTCAAAGAGTTTTACAAATCATTTTCATCGACTTCAAAATCATTTAATGGATTTTAAATTTGTTTTGAAGATGATTTATCATGATACAAATCTTCCATATTGTGTTGAAGGTTTTGTGATATGATTGACGGTGGATGTGTTATTTTATACCATTGATGGTTTATGGGTAATGTATTGACATTTTGTATGATTGTTTTAATATGGATGTTTATGTAATGTGTAGAAATTTTCATATGAGTAATCCATTAGACTTAGTATGTGATGGGTGTAGCCAGCTATAGCACCTCGATGCATCGGTAGGTCTCAGGAGACAAAATAGTGTCTTGGCATGAGGCATTTACAAAATCTTATTTGTAGTCTTGGAACGAGGCCTTGGCTACGTGGTTATGATAGTCTGGAATTGTGCATTCCATCTTTATGAATGTGGTTATTTATATTGCATGTGATTATTCGACTAGTAGAATATCCATTTAAATAAGTAAATGAAATTATTTCATTTTATCTTTTCCATATTATGTAGAAGTTCAAGTTTAAAAGGCTTTTGTTTTAGATATACATTTCCTTAAATGTTTATTTTTATTAATGAATGTTTTCGCTATATTATTATCCATAATGAGAATCTGAGCTCACCACTTTCTATGTTATATTTTTCCCCAAGATTCAAAAAATGTATTGTGATCGATATGTAGGGTTAAATCAAGGGAATAATGGAATTCATAAAGGATTATTTATTTTTTTTTGTATGTTATGAAGTGTAATGTAACATTTATGTTTGTTATCTATTTTCTAAAACTACTAGACTGATCGGTCCTTTGGGACTTGATTCCTTGTAATCATGCTAATGTATTAAAATAAAGCACCGACTCTGGGTAACTGGGGTTGGGGCGTTACAGTTGGTATCAGAGGAAGTTTAGTAATAACCATAGAAACTAGATTTAGATAAACACTGATTAGATCACATATACCGAAGATAAACTACGAGGATTAGTATATATGAACTTCCTAGAATTTTGGTATTGTATAGATTTTGTGAGTTTTCCAAGAAATACATTCCTGTCAGGATACGAGAAGGTAAGGGCAGATCTGGCAGAAATGTACATAGGGGTAAAACCTGTAAACACTTCTTTGAGAAAGACTCTAAAGGAAACTGGTGCACGACAACAGGCCTTGTTGCACTCTTGGTTACGACACTCCCGGGTGATATGCTTAGGATAATTCTCATTTTCGTTACAAACCGCTATGAAGGGTTTATGAGTATATACATCCTCAAAGAAACCATTTTTGTGATTATGGATTATATCCATAATCTATTCAATTTATGTTATGTATTTTACATGATTGGAATTATGAATTGTGATTCCTAAACTAACATAGAGTATGACATTTTTTATAAATGGTTCCCAATAGAAGGAATGTGAACTCCAGAAATACGTATGATCCAAAGAGTAAGAAGGGCCACATCATTCATGGTATTAAGAAAACATTTAGAAAGGAAATAAGTCTCCCACATATTATCATCATATGGATAAATAGTATCAAAAGATCAGTAATGAATACTCTGAATCCAATGGATTTGAAGGGAATACAGATAAGAAAAGGATGGTAGAACAAAATATGGATAAACAGAATAAGGGAAAGAAGGATTTTCAAATATGTGTTAAATGTGGAATGAATAACCTTGGTAAATGATTGAAGGGAATGGAAGTTTTTTTATAAGTGTGGAGAAAAAGGATACCATGTATGTGATTGCAAGGGTAAGAAAAATATTTCAAATGTACAATGCTTCATCTACAAGGAGTTGAGACACTACAAAAACCAATGTCCAAATAATCAGTGTATGCACAAAATGATGCTATTGGATAATAATAAAGTTAAGATACTACCACAGATGAAGAGGAATGACTAGTGTTCATATATTGTTATTAATGAATTATTTAATTTTAGAGTTGTATCAATAATGTACTGGTTATATGAATTATGGAGATAAATAAGGATTTTACTACAGTACTATTTCATTGAGGATTTGAGATATTATGGTACTATGAAAAGTGACTCAACAACAAGTAAAACTTTTTTTTAATTATGGTAGAAGTAAAGGTAATCCTTAATAAGGTCTTGATACTAAGGTAGTAATTTTGGAATTAGAGATGGTTGTTTTGGATGAATTCTATTGGATATTCATGACTACCATGGCACTTATTAATGGTTTGTTTATTTCATCATTGTTTGAATATTCAACGTTTTTGGATATAAGGAATATATCTAATATTCTATAAGGAATAAGGGAGCATTAATTTAATCAATAATGCTTTATGGAAATTCAGGTTGTTACCATATTTTTAAAGAATACATGATGAATTTGTTGACATGCTATTACGTGAAAAAAGTATATTCATTGTGTTTACCTACCTTATAAATTTTGGACTGTGAGCCTGGGTAGATGTATTTTGGATAAATCTAGTTTGAGATTGTTTTTGGATTTCCATAAAAAGGTCAAACCAGAGGTTGGGCGGAAACCCTTCGTTTCCGGCAAGGCCGCAAGACTTGAACCCACAACCGAAGGGCGACAAGGTTGTATCATCTACCACTAGCCCACATGATGTATTGGATTGAATAATGAAGTTTTTTAAAGGGTATGATATGTGAATTATAAATTAATTATTTTTGGAACCGTATACGACTAAGATAAATAGAATATATATATATATATATATATATTAACTCTTCTAGAGTGAAAGATGAGTTTGTAGTAGGAATTAGTTGAAGGATGAAACTCTACTTGTCAAGTATATATAAATACACACACACACATATATATATATATTTCCTCTTATTTTATGAGTAAATTAATTATTAAACTTTATGGAAGGGATATTAGAACCAAAAATTCGTTATCCTAATACTTACATTTTGTTGAACCAATGGAATTTTAAATCATCATAAATTGGTGGCTTTGAGGCCCACAATTTTACAATTGTTTATGATTGATGACCTCAATCACACCCTATAAATATTTACTTTTTTCCAATAATTATGTGTCTCTAATTTCAACCAATGTTCTCCTATTCGAGATCATAATTTTGTGGTGACCCTTTCATTTCTCGTTTCCTCTTATTAAGACAAAATTTTATTTACCCAATTTCTGATGTCGGTTTTCCCACAAAGATATTTTTATTTTCATCCTTTTATTTTCGAAGAACAATTTAAAATTGCGAGGATGAAATATATTGAAGGAGGGGAGAAAGTAACACCCCATGCTTCCATGGTGTGCTTCACTTTGAATAATATAATAGCGTGTGTTGTACGCAACGTCGAGTTATAACAAACCACAACCAATCAAACTAGTAGTTTTGAATAGTAATACCCACTTTTGAAATTTTATAAATATTATTTTTCAAAATTGACTTCATTTTTTGATTCGGAATATTGAAATTAGCTTAGGGTGATATTTTGGTGCTTTTCGGATAAATTTCATATTTTGATGAATAGTGAAAATTAGTAAATTTTAATTAAAAACAACTCTTTTAATAGAAATAATTAATAATGTTAAATTATGAATTTGAGTGGTTTTAATGTATATTTAGAATATATTTTTACCATTTAATACAATTGTGGTCATTGTACATAATTTCACCTTTAAACCAAACATAAACAAGTGTTAATCTTTTGTTTGTTTTTATTTCATAAAAACGCGCTATTTGTTTTGACAACAGGAATAAATTTTTAAATTAATTAATTCAACTTATATGTATTGAATTTGGTAAAATATTCATCATTTTTTAATTCATAATATCAAATATATCTTAGGCTGAATTGTTGGTATTTTCTGAAAGCTTTCAATTTTTGATGAATATTGAAAAAACCAAGTTATAGTTTAAAACCGATTTTTTATTTAAATAATTATTTATTCTATTTAAATTTAATTATGGTCAAAATAGACACATAATACCTATATATGTTCAATATAATTCATTGATGTTAGTTTAGAATAATTTTAGATATATAAAAAGTTTATTGAACCTTTCACTGTCTTTTACCCACCTCCTAAGAGAATTTTTAAATTTACATAAAACATAATTTTACCTCTTCTATGAGTGGAATTTTGAAATTACGAGAGACACAGTTAATATCAAGGAGTAAAATTTGGTTCAATAAGATAAAAATAATTTTTGGTGAATAGTAACTTTTTACTTTTATTTAACACGGTTAAAAGTAAATAGGTTAATTAAGGGTAAAAATGATATTAATATTACCCTAACACATGTCATAATTCTATTAGACAAGTTTATCACGACCAAAAACAACATTAGGAATAAAATATTATCATATAGGTCCAATTGGATTATATTAGGACATTTATTATTATTTAATTCAACGAAGAGTTAAAAGAGTTAAAATGAAAGTTTAATAACTATAAAATTTTTAATATAATGTTTTAAAAAAGATAAATTTGATTATTACTATTAATTAGAACTGTAAAAAGATTTGCAACATCATGGTTTTTTTATTTATAATTTTTAGGCATTAAATAAATAAATTTATTTATGACAGAATGATGATGCAGCAATTACCTTATTCATGAAAGAATCAAATAAATGATATTATAAATTCTAAAATAAATATAATTTCAAAGTTTTTATGAAATACACGAGTTTTCTAGGTGAACATTACATATTAAGGATGATTAAATTTATATTTTTAAGTAATAATGTTTTAATTATTTTAACAAAAAACAAATACCAAATACTGTCAAAATTGACATAAAATAGTTTTAAAAAAAATATTATATTATTAATTGATATAATGGTCCTAAAAATGTGAGGTTCGGCCAAAAGACTTATATTATAATATATATGACATTAATTAACCAATTGGGGTTCGATTGACTGTATATATTATGTTTATTAACCATATACTGTAAGAATACAAGAAGACAAGGTAAAAGTTAAATTATTTAACTTAGAGTTAAATCTAAATAAAAATGTTTAAAAGGTAACCTAAACATGTCTGAAAACTTTTGGTTGAGTTTTTTTCGACCTATACTCACCTTAGACTTTAAATAATCACCTTTGGAGCAATTAGAAACCGAATATGAATTTATTATAAAATAATATTTTATGTTTTTTCCAAGGTACCCCTCACCCATATTATAAAAGGGAACTCCCCCATATCTCTAATTCACACCTTCTAAGCCCTTTGGCTCGGCCAACCCCTACACAAATACCCTCTAAACTATCATCCCTTAAACCTAGAGGCCTTATTTTGATCAGAATTCTAATATATGGAGCCCTTTTGATCAAATCAAAAGGAAGAACCCAAAGAAGAGGTAATGATTTCACCACCCTCTTTCAAGTTCCTTTCTTCTTCCACATCCTTTTTCTTTGTTGTTTTCATTATAAAAAAATAACTCCATTATATTTTATATACTGTGATGTTATTATAATTATGGTACAACCAAATTCATTATTCTATCCACCTTTTAAATGACATGTCACCATACATGCGTACGTACAGCTTACCGTCTCCACGTCGTGGTGTAATTGTTATTCAATACATTATTATTTGGATCGATACAATAATGATGTGTATTTGATATAAATAATAAATATAACATTATAAGGATTCTGTATTTATAATATATACCATCCAATTATAAATTATATTAATATCAAAGGAATACTATTTTCGCTCGTGTGTACGTACAAATTTATGTCTCCACAACGCGATGAGATTCATTTCCAAGTTCACCATTCATCGACGATTATAAAAAATAAGTATTACTAATAATTATGTAATATATGACATAATAATTCTACTGGAGATATATATATATATATATATATAATTATTTATTAACTTACATATATCTTATTCACTTACTTCCGTTCAATAGTATATGAAAACGGAAACAGCGTTTATGCATACGTACAGACTGCTGTCACCATAAACAGTGTTTTCCATTTCATATACATGTCTATTATAAATTTTTATATTATAAATATATATGATAAATAGCTTATGTTTTAAATTCTGGATGTATTTAAATTATTATCTAATTGATACAATCAAGAGTAACAAGTTAAAACATGTACGAAAAAGAAAACGATTATTACCTGAATTATTAATATAACATGGAAATTATTATTAAATGGGCATTATAATGTCTTAAATGAATAATGTATGATATCATAAATATTAATATGGTTATGTTATAATTTAATAACACACTATAGTCTTCATACATGATGCTAAACGTAACCTCGACTAAAGGAAAATGCAAGGTACGGGGTTTTCATCTCACTCCTTATTCCCGTGAGATTCATGCCATATTGCCACTATTACCTTTTCTGTGGTGTATGTAATACCCATAATTGTATTATATGTGTAATAAACTTTTATTAATTTGTATTTACATATTTATTGTATGATACCTCTTTCATGGGTTGTATGTTTCGTAAGTTACCAAATTGGTAAGGGTAAATTCACAATCTCTTTATTATCCGAGGTTGTTTGTACATAAGTATCTACTAGGAAATATTTATTACCCATGTACATGTTATATAGAAGAGTTTTAAAAGGGATTCATTTAAGGTAATTTTTAATAAAACGTCATTCGAAATGTTTTAATTATGTATTCTTCTAAATCATTCTCATTAATGTCCATGTCTTCAAATGGGTTTAAGGATTTATTCATATGGACATGAATGTTTTTAAAATATTAATTACTTTCAAAAGTTCCAAAGTGGTATGGGACACTTTGATTCAAAAATGTATTTAAATGGATTCTTTAGAAAATTGTGTGAATTTTAAATGTTTTCATGAAAAAAGGTGTATTTCTCTCAAAGAGTTGTACAAATCATTTTTATCAACGTCAAAATCCTTTAATGGATTTTAAACTTGTTTTGAATTTGATTTATAATGATACAAATATTCTATATTGTGTTGAAGGTTTTGTGATATGTTTGACTATGGATGTGTTATCTTATACCATTCATGGTTTATGTGTAATGTATTAACATTTCGTATGCTAGTTTTAATACGAATGTTCATGTTATGTTTAGAACATTCTATATGGGGAATGCATTGGACTTAGTATGTAACTGGTGGAGCCCTCTATAGCTCCTCAATGAATCGGTAAGTCTCATGAGACAAACTAGTGTCTTGGTACGAGGCCGGAAAAAATTCTTATTTCTAGTCGTCGCACAAGGGCTTGGCTATGTGGTTATGATAGTCTGATTTTATGCACTCCATCATTATGAAAGTGGTTATTGATATTGAATGTGATTATTCGACTAGTATAATTTCCATGTGAATAAGTAAATGGAATTATTAAATTTTATCTTTTCCATATTATTCTTAAGTTCATGTTTAAAAGGATTTTGTAATAGTTATAAATTGTCTTAAATATTTATGTTTATTTAGGAATGTTTTCGCTATATTATTATCCTTACTGAGCATCTGAGCTCACCCCTTTTTATGTTTTATTTTTCCGTAGGATTCAAAGAAGTGTATTGTGATTGATATGCAGGGTTTAGACAAGGGAATAATGGCATTCATAAAGGATTATTTATTTTTTTTGTATGTTATGAAGTGTAATGTAACATTCATGTATGTTTTCTATTTTCCAAGACTACCAAACTGATCGGTCCTTCGGGACATGATTCCTTGTAATCATGCCAATGTATTAAAATAATGCACCGACTCTCGGTAACTGGGGTCGGTGCGTTACATATATCCTCTCTTTTAAGGAACCATTTTCATTATAAAATCGGTATTTTTTTTATGAAAATATTCTCGGTTAATTTCTGGTTTCATATAATAGAATGTCTTGTTTCCTATTTGAAAAACTCTTTAGTGATTTCCTTAAAACCACACAAAAATGTTTTATACTAATATTTCTAAAATACATTTCTAATATGTTTTCACTTGTATTTGGCAACACTTACCGTGTTATATTCCAATTTTACACTCATAACTTCGATGTATGCTATAATCCTTTCCATTCATGGACACTTTCGTGATATTCCCATTGGATATGTTTCATGTCATGATTGTGGTACCCAATTCATTCCATGGGTACCCTTATATTTATGTATGATTGATTATGTATGATTATCTATTTGGTAAGATTATTTATGTGGAATGAATATTCTTGAAAATGTTGAGATGGGTGCACCCACATAGCGCTCCAATGCATTGGATATGGTTAAGTCCCACGAGACGTGATGTGAAATGGGATTGACGGTTAGCCTTGACCCGTACTGAAATGGGAAACGGGAATGGCGGTTAGCCTTGACCCATACTAAAGAAATGTTTTATGATTCAACCACATATATATGATTCCATGATTATATGATCCCATTCTTATATGATATTATTTCATATGTTTCATGATATGTATATCATTATGCCATGCCTCCTAACTCATGTGTTTAAGATGTATCCTTACATTCATTCCCTTACTGGGCTTTTCATCTCATCCCTTTGTTCATGTATTCCCTAGGGTACCCTATGCATATTTAACGGCTCAAAGAATTTTAGGAGCTCATTATGGAGATTAAATAATTATGTTTTCTTGAGCCTCATGTTTTATGATTTATGTACCTAGTCTTCCAAGACACTAGACTTATCGATCCTTGGCTTGGACTATGACGATAAAATAAGATTACAATAATGAAATGATATATGTAAAAGGTTTGGGTTGATATATTTGGTATTAGAGAATGGACTACTTATTTTGGTACATTATGATAGAGAACCTTAGCGAGAACCTTATGGATGAGACTAAGAATAAGAAAACATTCCTGATTATTGTTGAGTATTTAGTAAGGGGTTTACCAAACAAATACATCCTTTTCTGGATTCGAGTAGCTAGAGGTGTCTCTGGCATAGATGTATCTGGGGTTAAAACCCAAAAACACCGCTTTGAACCACACTAAAACATGAACTAGTGCACGACAACCGGCCTTGCAACACTCTTGGTTACGACACTACCGGGGGATATTATTTGGTAGATTAAAGAGCTTAGTACAAACCATTATTAAAGGAAAAACCCCCATATGAATATAAGATAAGAAATAGATTAAGGATAACCAATATTTAACCTAAGGAGTCATACGTTAGGATATATTTCTTCATTATATGTTTATCCATTTATGTTAAATGTTTTCTTTTTTTATCAAAAGCTAAGTATTAAAGACCTCTAATTATATGTTCTTTTTCATAGTTAATGGAAGGAAATATAAGAACACGTTCTAACAACCAATGTGATAGCCAATGTAAATATTTCCCAAATGATAAGTCTAATATGATGGGAGAGTGTTCTCAAAACTTCATGACAATACTTTCTCAAATGTCTCGAGTTACGAATAATAACTTGAACTAGGCGGAACGCCCTCATCCTCCAAGGAAGGAGAAAGTTTCTGTGGCATCCTTCATGCCGAAGAGGCTTCCCATGTTTATCGGATCTTCTGATCCACTTCTCTCAGAACAATGTATTAATCCCATTGAAAAGATATTCTCCATCCACCAGTGCTTTGAAGAAGAGAAGTAGGAACATGCGGTCCATCGTTTTGATGGGGAAGCTGATCAGTGGTGGAAACTCATCAAGAATACAAAGTCCCAAGAGGAAATTGATTTTACATATTGGGAGGAATTAATGAGGATGTTTTTAAACAAATATTGTCCTCTAACACTCCGTATCAAGATGGAAAGCGAGTTCCTCAGACTCAAGTAGAAGGAAGATGAGTCCATCAGGGTATATGAAGCAAACATTACAAGGCCTGCAAGGTATGCCTATATATTTATCATGAACACTGAAAGAAAGGTGGATCATTTCTTTAGTGGACTAAAGCGGAGTCTACCAAATGCATTGGCGATTCGAGACATCGATAGTAATGAAGACATTGTCCGTTGTGCCCTCATGGTTGAAATGGAGATTGGAGAAACCATGTGGTCTCGTGGGCCTAGTGACCAGAAGCGAAAAATGGAGAACAACATGGGTGGTTCATCAAACAAATCCCATGATGAAAATAATCCTAATTTTCTCCATTGAAAAAATTATTGGAAGAAGCATCACGGTGACTGTCTGAAGGGAACCAAGAATTGCTTCAAGTGCGGAAAGTTTGGTCATCTTTCCAAGAACTGTCGATGTGATAGGAAAAATCCCTCTAATGTTGAAGAAGGAAAGAAGGTTTAGATCAGAACTTAGCCTCCACTGTAGGGTTACAACTACAAGGAGCTTGGGAATTATGAGAACAATTTCCCTATTCCGATGGTTTTTGGAGGCAATCAACAGCAACCTCCAAGGAAATAAAGAAGGGATTATGCTATCACAACTACTAAGGTGGAGCCAAAAAAATGAAGTGATGATAGATACAATTATTATTCAGTTAATTATAGTGAATGAACTATTTTATTCTTTTTCTATGTATTCTATCATATCATGCATGTTTAGTAGAACTATTCAAACACCACCTCAAAATTGGGAGGAAACATTATCTGTTAGAACAACGAATGGGGAATGTTTTGCATCCATGGTTTATAACTCCTCCCCGGTTAACGTTTGTGGACTGAGAATCACAGAAAATCTTTTCATACTTACTTTAGTGGAGTTCGATGATATCTTTGGCATGGATATTATGTCTTTATACAAAGCCGATATCAACTGCTAGGAATTGGAGGTCCCTCTTCACATCCTGAAGAATCCTCCAATTCATACATGTGGAAGGAGCAATATGAGTCTCCTTTTTAATCATCGTCTCTTGTGTGGATATTTTTGCCTTATGAGCATGTATATCTAGCTCAAATGAATTGGACAAAAGCGATAATTATAACATCCCTCCATTTTATAACAAAAACTTTCATTACATTACACAAATCTGAGGATCTTTAAGGTTTAGTGTCTTGGAAACAAGGATCATAATACATAAAAAAACATAAAACATTCTTCTTAAACACTTGCAAGGCGTCTACTTAAGTTCATTCTAGGTTCATTATTGCATCTCATAACCTGGGGACATACATCAAAAGAAAGGGTGAGCAGAAGGCCCAGTAAGGGAAACAAGAGGAACATTTTACATGTGAACTTGAGATACTTCAATAAGGACATGAAAAGAACTTTAAGGCATGAGAAAGAAATCATGAGGAATTTCATAATAAAAATAATATTTTTCATAAATTGAAGATGTGGCTACATCATTTAACATAGACAATCATGAACATATCACCAAGGTCCATCCCCAATGTGTCATTTGAAAATTACCAAGGTTATTCACAAAGGTATCGTGAAAATTGTAATCTCTAGTGGTTACATCATTACCCAATGCATTGGAGCGCTATCAGGGCGCACCCTTAAATTTGATTTTATTATCATGTGAGCCACATATATAATCATCAAAAATTTCATAAATAACCCACATAGCATAAAATAAATGGGTTTCATTTCATAATCATAACTTTTTAAAAACTGCTTTAAAGACATGATCTTTACGTCACTTTAAACCCACGAAAAGGGAAAGTGGGTCTCATGTATGTAAATCCCAGAATTTAAAATGGAACATTTTGATATATATGTGAATACCCTTGTAGAAATAAGAGCTTTGAGTATTCACTTTATAACATAAAATAATTTTTGAGAAAAGAGAGAGAGCCATTTTGAGGGGAAAAATTCTGCAGCATAACGGCTAAGTTTCGGGGTTTTAGAAAACATTGAAATGAGAGGGGAAATGGGTCACCCTCTCATAAATGATCCATAAAACAGTAGGGTGAAATAATAAGAAGGAAATATGGACATGGTAATGAAATTTTAGGGACATACCATTTGAAATGAAAAACATGGAAGGAAAAAGATTAGATTTCTCTTATGAAAATTCGGCAGCCTTATGGCATCACTTAACTTCAAAAGAAAATGATTTGACAAGATCAAAAAAGGGTCCCTCATCATATGATCATAAGAGATCAGTATGATTGATATAGAGATCATACCCCAACATAATAAAAAGGAACTTGAAAGACTTGAAATGAAAATCGAACTTGAAAAATGAGAAGGGTGAAAGAATCCCTTAAACATTCGGCAGCCTAACGGCGTCACATAAACATTCATAAAACGAAATTATGAGAGTAAGAGGGGATCTATCATCATATAAACATGAAAGGGAAGTAAGAGGAATATAAAATAACATCCTCTAACATAAAAACATGGAGCATAATAGGAATGACATAAAAGAGATTACTTGAAATGAAAGAGAGAGGTCGGATCCCTTACCTTAAAATGCGACTCTTGAAACTCAAAGGATTGGACCTTGAGGTCTTGGGGGCACCTTGGGAGGACTCTTTGGAAGGTAAGAAGACCATAACTTCGTTGGGGGAGAGTTGGGAGTGAAAACTAAGGGAGGAAAGGGTGGGTATTTATAGGGAAAGTGAGGGGACAAAGCATTAATGGCCAAGGGACACCTCACATGTTCTTTTCTCAAACCCATGTGCTCTCCCTTGGCATTTATCATGGAGTTAGGCCACATGGGGCCCCCAAAACAATAATTAATCACCCTTGGCCGGCCAACCCTCAAAAGATCTCATGACATCATCATGACACCATTATGATGTCATTAAACATACCGAAACCCTAAAACTGTATTTTTACTATTCACTGAAAATTCAACTTTCTCAGAATAACCCCAAAATTTCACCTTAACCAAATATCAATGCTCTGATTTAAAAAATGAAATCCATTTTATAAAAATAATTTTCTAAATATTTTTAATTTAATTTTTAAATAAAAACACTATTCATCGAAAATTCACTTTTTTCAGAAAAATCCCCCAAAATTACCTTAACATAATATCGATGCTCTGAGTTCAAAAATAATGTCCTTTTTATAAAAATAATTTTCTAATTATTTTTAAATAAATTTTTAATTAAAAAAACACTATTCATCCGAAAAAACTAATACTTGAATAATAATTTATGAAACCGTTATTTAACCATTTTAATCAATCAAATTACTTAATCTAGGTGTCTAAATTATATTAAAACTTTCTTTGAGTGAAATTACTAATCCATTTGGTCACATTACTAATCCTAAGCGTAAAATCACTATTCATAATTTACTATTCATCAAAAATTATGTTGATCTTATTAGACTCCAAATTCCTTACTGAACACTTTTGTAGAAGACCATTTTTTTAAAATCATTACACATCATTAGTTATTTAGGGTTTACATAAATATTTCAAAATATCCCTTTTTCAAAATTCATCAATAAAATACATTCTAAAATTATCTAGACATTTGAAATTTCACAAACATCACTAAAGGAAGAAATCTCAATTTATTCACCCGAAAGGATTACACAAGGAAACTAGGGTCTCATCACATAGCCCCTTATAACACTGGCATAAGACCTAATTGTAAGGTGTGCTATGGTGAGAGAATCTGAGGGAGTCTCAGATAACATTGCCCTAGTAGCAATCTCTACAAACTTGAACATCTCCTGCAAGCGTTTTCGTTCAAGCTTGACACGCTGGAGCTCGGCTTGGGCTTGGTCCAAAGCGAAGCCCACAGATGCTACCTCCTTCCCAAGCTCTGATAAGTGGGCTTCGTAAGGGTTGAGTCTACTGGATGAAGCCATCAACTCCTCTTTCTACATTAACCATTAACATCTTAATAAATCATTAGGAGTAAGTTAATATACTACTCAAAAAGATTGGGTTGTTACATTCTTCCCCCATTAATAAATTTCGTCCCCGAAATTTACCCTTGAGGTCTAGTCAAAAAGGTGAGGGTACTTTTGCTTCATCGTTTCCTCGGGCTCCCAAGTCGCTTCTTCGTACTTATGATTCCTCCACAACACATTCACAAGGTGGGTAGTCTTGTTTCGTAGAACCTTGTCTCTACGGTCTAAGATCTCCACTGGATGCTCCTCATAAGAGAGGTCATGTTCAAGTTGTACCACCTCTGGGTTCAGTACATGTGAAGGGTCGGGTATGTACTTCCTCAAGAGAGATACATGGAAGACATCATGAACTTGAGCTAGGTTCAGTGGAAGTGCTAGACGATAGGCCACTGCTCCTATGCGATCAAGGATTTCATAGGGGCCAATGTACCTAGGGCTGAGCTTCCCTTTCATCCCAAACCACATGACTCTCTTCCATGGAGAAATTCAAAGGAAGACTTTGTCACCAACACCAAACTCCAAGTCTCTTCGTCGATTGTCAGAATAGCTCTTCTGCCGACTCTGAGCAGCTTTTATGTGTTGTTGGATGGCATGAACTTGTTCTGTCATTTCTTGCACATGATCAGGCCCAAGAAGCTTCCTCTCACCGGTTTCATCCCAACAAGAAGGAGTTCTACACCGCTTTCCATACAGAGCTTCATAGGGTGCCATCTGAATACTCGCATGGAAGCTGTTGTTATAGGAGAAATCCACTAATGGGAGGTGTTTATCCCATCCACCTTTAAATTCCATTGAGCATAATCTCAACATGTATTCGAGTTTCTGAATAGTCCTTTCAGATTGGCCATCAGTTTGAGGATGATAGGCCGTACTAAAATTCAATTCAGTATTCAGATCATGCTGAAGACTTCTCCAGAATTTTGATTTGAATCTTGGGTCACGATCAGATACGATGGATAGTGGTACCCCATGCATCCTTACCACTTCCTTCACGTATATCTTGGCAAGCTGATCCAGAGAGAAATCTTCCCGAATAGAGATAAAATGGGCTGTCTTGGTGAGACGGTCCACAATAACCCATATCGCATTATTTCATTTGGATGTTTTTGGGAGACCAGTTACAAAGTCCATGGTGATATTATCCCACTTCCATACTGGTATGGGTAGCAGTTGTAATACCCCCTTAGGAAGTTGTCTTTCTGCCTTTACTTGCTGACACACCAGGAACCTTGTAGTGTAATCGGCAATCTCGCTCTTCATGTTATCCCACCAATAATGATCACGAAGGTCTCTATACATCTTAGTGCTTCCCGGATGTATAGAGAAAGTAGAGCTATGAGCTTCATCCATCAGTTGTTTCTTTATCTCCGAAATAGATGGAACACATAGTCTTGTGCGAAATTTCAATACACTTTCTTGATCAATATTGAAATCAGGGAACTTCCCATCCTTTACAGCCTCGAACTTCTCCTGCAGCAAAGGATCTTCTTTTTGAGCCTTCTTGATCTTGTCTAGTAATGAAGGTTGAGAAATAATTTGGGATAGGGTTGATGATGTCCCTTTCCTTGTAATTCCCATGTCCAGTTTTACTAGATCTTTAATCAAGGGGTCTCCCAGGATCCTCATTGTTGCCAGAACAATAGGATCTTTCCTGCATAACGCATCTGCGACTTTGTTTGCTCTTCCAGGGTGATAATGAATTGAACAATCATAGTCTTTAATAAGCTCCAACCATCTCCTTTGTCTCATGTTCAATTCTTTCTGTGTGAAAATATACTTTAGACTTTGGTGGTCAGTGTATATATCACATTTCTCCCCATAAAGATAGTGCCTCCATATCTTTAGAGCAAAAACAACTGCCGCCAGCTCTAGATCATGCGTAGGATAATTCTGCTCAAGAATCTTCAACTGTCGAGATGCATAAGCAATTACTTTGTCATTTTGCATGAGGACACACCCAAGCCCTTTCAGAGATGCATCGCTAAAAATAACGAATCCTTCTCCGATAGAGGGTAGTGTTAACACAGGTGCAGTAACCAATCTCTTCTTCAGCTCTTGGAAACTTTCCTCGCATTCCTTTGTCCAGATGAACTTAATCCCTTTTCGAGTCAACTTGGTTAGTGAATTAGAAAGCCGTGAAAAGTTTTTCGCAAACCTCCTATAATATCCCGCTAAACCAAGGAAACTACGAATCTCAGTTACTGTTGTGGGTTGAGGCCACTCCTCCACAACCATTGTCTTTGCAGGGTCAACCGATATTCCTTCATTGGTTACGATGTGCCCCAAGAAGGCCACTTGTTGTAACCAAAACTCACACTTGCTGAACTTCCCAAAGAGCCTCTCCTTCCGTAGAGTTTTCAAAATAACCCTCGGATGATTTTTATTCTCCTCACGACTTTTTGAATATATCAAAATATCATCAATAAAAACTACCACAATGTTATCAAGGTAGTCCTTAAAAACTCTATTCATCAAATCCATGAAAATAGCAGGAGCATTAGTCAAGCCGAAGGGTATAACAGTAAACTCATAATGCCCATATCTTGATCGGAAGGCAGTCTTTGGAATATCTTCCTTCTTCACCCTCAGTTGATGATAACCAGATCGAAGGTCAATCTTAGAGAAGAATTAAGCCCCACGAAGTTGGTCAAATAAATCATCAATTCTTGGAAGAGGATATCTGTTCTTCACTGTAATCCCGTTCAGTTCTCTATAATCAATGCATAGCCGCATTGATCCATCCTTCTTCTTCACAAAGAGAACTGGTTCTCCCCAAGGAGACACACTCGGTCGGATAAACCCCTTCTCCAACAAGTCTTGGAGTTGTTTCTTTAACTCTTCTAGCTCCACATTTTCCATTCTATACGGAGTCTTTGATATCAGTTGAGACCCAGGTACGAGTTCAATGGAGAACTCTACCTCTCTTTCTGGGGGAGGTCCATGTAACTGCTCAGGAAATACATCCATGTATTCCTGAACAATCGGAACATCTTCAATTTGTATGCTCCCTTTCCCTTCTTCCTCATCACCGATTAACTCCATAAAGAAAGCTATAGGAGGTGCTTCTAGATAGGGATCAGTTTGGGATATCTCTCCTCGGAAGATAACTGTAGGTCGTTCATTCAAGACTACTGAGATTTCCTTACTTCTGCATTTGATCTTAGCATTATACTTTGAGAGCCAGTCCATCCCTAGTATAACGTCGAATTCCATCATGGGGATGACTACTAGATTTGCGATAAGATTGTGCTCACCAAAGTAAACACTAGAGTCTCTAAACACTGTTGATGCATGGATAATCCCACTTGGAGTCTTGACTGACAACTCTACCTCAAGCAATTCGGGGATTAATTCTATATTCTTTGCAAACTTGGAAGAAATAAAGGAATGCGTAGAACCAGAATCAAATAAAGAACTTGCTAGTTTTGAGAGGACAACAAGAGTACCTGCTACCACATCGTTCGGAACTTCAACTTCAGTTGTTGTGATAGCGAAAGCACGACCTTGCTCCCTTGGCCTCTGCGGAGGTTGATGGTGATTCCCCTCCACCGCCCTCGGATTTGGACATTGATTAGCAAAGTGCCCAAGCTGTCCACACTTGAAGCATGTGACTTCGGGTAGGGCCAGAACCATCTTTCCTCTGTCGTTAGTGTTGGGAAGTTGAGGCTTCACATCACCACGACAATTCCGAGAAATATGGCCTTCTTTTCCACACCTATAGCACTTGCCACTTCCGATCAAGCAGTTCCCCGGATGCTTCTTCCCACATTTATTGCATGTGGCATGTTGCATATGCTTTCCACCTCTTTCCTGATCAAAACTTCTTCCCAGGCTCGGTTCCAGAGTTCTCTTCTTCTCATTAGATTTGTGAGACCACTGTGTCTCCCCAAACTCTAGTTCAACTTTCATAGCACTTCGAACTATTTCTTCATAGCTATCGTAGTCCCTGTTGGCTAGATTCTTCCGTAGATGTGGTCGTAGTCCGCCAAAGAATCTATCAACCTTCCCATTAGGGTCCATGAAAATGCTTGAGGTATAAATAGAAAGCCTTGTGAAGTTCATCTCATAGCTTCCGACAGATTCGTTCTCCTTCTGCTTCAGCTCGAGAAACTCTTTCTCTATTTTCGTCCTCATGGAACGAGGGAAATACTTGTTAAAGAAAATCCCCCGAAATTCTTCCCACTCCATAGCTTCCATCTCTCATCGTGGCTTTGTGTTTTTGATCAGTGACCACCACTGATCAGCTTCTCCCTCTAGGTGGTAAACAGCAAGGGTGACTTTTTCTTGTTACGAACAATGAAGTACAGAAAAGATCTTTTCAATGGAGCTTATCCATTGTTCCGCAACCAATGGGTCAGTAGATCCACTGAATGTTGGTGGTCGTTGACGCATGAAGGACTCAACAGAAAGTTGTTACCTTCGTGGTGAGGTCGGCCTATCAGCTTGATTCAAGTTATTACTCATAACTTGAGTCAGTTGGTTCATCATTCGCATGAATGTTTCCATTCCGGCTTCCATCAGAGGGTCGTCAGAACATGGTGCATTGCGGTCACCATCGGCACGGTTCCTCCTATTGCCCGCCATTTTCTAAAAGAATAAAACCTTAATGAGAAACTTATTTCATTTATGAATCTTTTAACTAAGACTTCGTCCTTAGACAATTATACTTCTCTATAATTCCTTCATAATGATTCATAAAATGCTTGTGATTAACCAAACATATCCCCCGGGAGTGTCGTAACCAAGAGTGCAGCAAGGCCCGTTATCGTGCACCAGTTCCCGTTCGAGTCTAGCTCAAAGCGGTGTTTTCGGGTTTTACCCCTATGTACATCTGTGCCAGAACCGCCTCTACCTGCTCGTATCCAGACATGGATGTATTTGTTTGATAGACCACTTACTCAATACTTACCAAAATACCAGGAAGTTTTCCTATATTTAAACTTTTCTATAGGGTTCTTCCTAAAGTTTTTATATCATAATTTCCACAAATAACTAAACCATCCTTTGATACCAACTATAACATCCCGCCATTTTATAACATAAACCTTCATTACATTACACAAATCTGAGGATCTTTAAGGTTTAGTGTCTTGGAAACAAGGATCATAATACATAAAAAAAACATAAAACATTCTTCTTAAACACTTGAAAGGTGTCTCCTTAAGTTCATTCTATGTTCATTATTGCATCTCATAACCTGGGGACATACATCAAAAGAAAGGGTGAGCAGAAGGCCCAGTAAGGGAAACCAGAGGAACATTTTACATGTGAACTTGAGATACTTCAATAAGGACATGAAAAGAACTTTAAGGCATGAGAAAGAAATCATGAGGCATTTCATAATAAAAATAACATTTTTCATAACTTGAAGATGTGGCTACATCATTTAACATAGACAATCATGAACATATCACCAAGGTCCATCCCCAAGGTGTCATTTGAAAATTACCAAGGTTATTCACCAAGGTATCGTGAAAATTGTAATCTCTAGTGGTTACATCATTACCCAATGCATTGGAGCGCTATCAGGGCGCACCCTTAAATTTGCCTTTATTATCATGTGAGCCACATATATCATCATCAAACATTTCATAAATAACCCACATAGCATAAAATAAATGAGTTTCATTTCATAATCATAACGTTTTAAAAACTGCTTTAAAGACATGATCTTTACGTCACTTTAAACCCACGAAAAGGGAAAGCGGGTCTCATGTATGTAAATCCCAGAATTTAAAGTGGAACATTTTGATATATATGTGAATACCCTTGTAGAAATAAGAGCTTTTAGTATTCACTTTATAACATAAAATAATTTTTGAGAAAAGAGAGAGAGGCATTTTGAGGAGAAAACTTCTGCAGCATAACGGCTAAGTTTCGGGGTTTTAGAAAACATTGAAATGAGAGGGGACATGGGTCACCCTCTCATAAATGATCCATAAATCAGTAGGGTGAAAGAATAAGAAGGAAATATGGACATGGTAATGAAATTTTAGGGACATACAATTTGAAATGAAAAACATGGAAGGAAAAAGATTAGATTTCTCTTATGAAAATTCGGCAGCCTTACGGCGTCACTTAACTTCAAAAGAAAATGATTTGACAAGATCAAAAAAGGGTCCCTCATAATATGATCATAAGAGATCAGTATGATTGATATAGAGATCATACCCCAACATAATAAAAAGGAACTTGAAAGACTTGACATGAAAATCGAACTTGAAAAATGAGAAGGGTGAAAGAATCCCTTAAAAATTCGGCAGCCTAACGGCGTCAGTTAAACTTTCATAAAACGAAATGATGAGAGTAAGAGGGGATCTCTCATCATATAAACATGAAAGGGAAGTAAGAGGAATATAAAAGAACATCCTCTCACATAAAAACATGGAGCATAATAGGAATGACATAAAAGAGATTACTTGAAATTAAAGAGAGAGGTCGGATCCCTTACCTTAAAATGTGACTCTTGTAACTCAAAGGATTGGACCTTGAGGGCTTGGGGGCACCTTGGGAGGACTCTTTGGAAGGTAAGAAGACCATAACTTCGTTGGGGGAGAGTTGGGAGTGAAAACTAAGGGAGGAAAGGGTGGGTATTTATAGGGAAAGTGAGGGGACAAAGCATTAATGGCCAAGGGACACCTCACATGTGCCTTTCTCAAACCCATGTGCTCTCCCTTGGCATTTATCATGGAGTTAGGCCACATGGGGCCCCCAAAACAATAATTCATCACCCTTGGCCGGCCAACCCTCAAAAGATCTCATGACATCATCATGACACCATTATGATGTCATTAAACATACCGAAACCCTAAAACTGTATTTTTACTATTTACTGAAAATTCAACTTTCTCAGAATAACCCCAAAATTTCACCTTAACCAAATATCAATGCTCTGATTTCAAAAATGAAATCCATTTTATAAAAATAATTTTCTAAATATTTTTAATTTAATTTTTAAATAAAAACACTATTCATCGAAAATTCACTTTTTTCAGAAAAATCCCCAAAAATTACATTAACATAATATCGATGCTCTGAGTTCAAAAATAAAGTCCTTTTTATAAATATAATTTTCTATTTATTTTTAATTAAATTTTTAATTAAAAAAACACTATTCATCTGAAAAAACTAATACTTGAATAATAATTTATGAAACCGTTATTTAACCATTTTATTGAATCACACTACTTAATCTAGGTGTCTAAATTATATTAAAACTTTATTTGAATGAAATTACTAATTTATTTGGTCACATTACTAATCCTAAGCGTAAAATCACTATTCATAATTTACTATTCATCAAAAATTAAGTTGATCTTATTAGACTCCAAATTCCTTACTGAACACTTTTGTAGAAGACCATTTTTTGAAAATCATTACACATCATTAGTTATTTAGGGTTTACATAAATATTTCAAAATATCCCTTTTTCAAAATTCATCAATAAAATACATTCTAAAATTATCTAGACATTTGAAATTTCACAAACATCACTAAAGGAAAAAATCTCAATTTATTCACCCGAAAGGATTACACAAGGAAACTAGGGTCTCATCACATATCCCCTTATAACACTGGCATAAGACCTAAGTGTAAGGTGTGCTATGGTGAGAGAATCTGAGGGAGTCTCAGATAACATTGCCCTAGTAGCAATCTCCACTAACTTGAACTTCTCCTGCAATCGTTTTCGTTCAAGCTTGACACGCTGGAGCACGGCTTGGGCTTGGTCCAAAGCGAAGCCCACAGATGCTACCTCCTTCCCAAGCTCTGATAAGTGGGCTTCGTAAGGGTTGAGTCTACTGGATGAAGCCATCAACTCCTCTTTCTGCATTAACCATTAACATCTTAATAAATCATTAAGAGTAAGTTAATATACTACTCAAAAAGATTGGGTCGTTACAATAATCTCGTTTGAAGACATGCCCATCACGAGGGATTACACAGAAATATTCCCTGAAGTGTTGTATGGTCTTCCCCCAGACTAAGAGGTTGAGTTCTACATGGAACTTATCCCTAGATCTCTGCCATTCTCAAAGACACCTTATAGAATGGAAACCATAGAGCTATTAGAGATGAATAAGTAGTGACGGGAGAATATGGAAAAGGGTTTTATATGCCCGAGTACTTCACCATGGGGTTCTCTAGTCATCTTCATCAAGTAGAAGGATGGATCAATGCGCCTATGCATTGATTATTGTGAGCTCAAAAAAATCCCTATAAAGAACAAGTATCCCCTTCCATGAATAGATGACTTGTTCGATCAACTACGTGGGGCCAATTATTTTTCTATGGTGGACCTTCAGTCAGGATATCACCAACAAATGGTTAGTAAGGAAGATATTCCCAAGACTGTCTTTAAAACAAGTTATGGGCACTATGAGTTCATAGTGATTCCCATCAAACTCACTAATTCTCCATCAATATTCATGGATTTAATGAATAGAGTCTTTAGTGATTACCTCAAAAAAAATTTGGTGGTCTTTATTTATGATATTTTGATATACTCCAAGAGCAAAGAGGAACATGAGGAGAATTTTGAAACTGCGTTAAAGACATTACGAAGGGAGAAGTTGTATGAAAACTACAGTAAATTTGATTTCTAGATGGAGGAAGTATCATTAATGGGGCTTGTTATCACCTGAAAATGGATATCTTTGGACCCTTCAAAGATGAAGGCAATTGAAGAGGGGCTGAGGCAACCTTCTATAATAGAGATCCACAGCTTTTTGGGTCTTGCTGGGTATTATCGATGATTCGTGAAGAACTTTTCACGATTGTCAAAACCAATGACCATGATGACATGGAAGGGAGTAATGTTTTTCTGGACCCATGAATGTGAAGAACGTTTCAAGGAGTTGAAAAAGAGGCTTAACACTGTTCCAATACTCACACTTACTACTAGTGGAGAACTCATTGTGGTGTATAGAGATGGTTCAAAGAAGGTATTAGGATGTATTCTAATGAAAAATGAAAAAGTAATAGCCTATGCCTCAAGGAAGCTGAAAATCCATGATCAAAACTATCCAACACATGATCTGGAGTTGGCAGCTGTGATCTTTGCCTTGAAAATCTTGCGATGTTATCTATATGGGGAGAAATGTGAGATATATACTGACCACAAGAGTCTAAAATATAAATTCATACAGAAAGTGCTTAATATTCACCAGCGAAGATGGATAGAGCTCATCAAGGATTATGACTGCTCAATCCACTACCATCCCAGTAAGGCAAACAAGGTGGCTGATGCTCTAAGTAGAAACGATCCAGCATCTTTATCAATGATGAGAATTAAAAATGATCCGATATTATTGTGTTTTAAATGGATGGACATGAGAATCATTATGTGAGGAACATCATCAATCCTTTCGCAAATGATTTCTCAACCATCCCTCTTGGGGAAAATAAAGGATGCTCCAAGAAAGGATGTGGAATTTCGGAAAAGGGTGGAAGCTGTTAAAAATTGGAAACACTCTGATTTCAAAATTGATGAAGAAAGAGTTTTATGATTTGGGACACGATTATGTGTACCACACTATCCAGAGATAAAGAAGGAGCTATTTAATGATGCACATAACTCGACCTTCTCTATCCACCCAGGGAGCACAAAGATTTATCGTGATCTATGAGAAAACCTTTTGTGGGACAATATGAAAAGGAAGATTGATGAATATACATCAAGGTGCCTCGTATGTCATCAAGTGAAGGCTGAGAGACAAAATTCTAAGGGGATGATGCAACCATTACCCATACCAGCTTGGAAGTGGCAGAAGATTACAATGGAATTTGTCATTGGACTTCCAAGGGCATCTTGAGAAAACAATGCTATATGGGTCATTGTGGATCGTCTTACAAAGACAAATCACATTATCATGATTCGAGAGGACATCTAATTTGATCAACTTGCCCAGATTTACATAAAATAAGTGGTAAGGCTGCATGGAGTACCACTATCTATTGTATCTGATCGTGTTCCGAGATTCACCTCGATGTTCTAGAAATGTCTCCAGCATGCTCTGAGCACTAAACTAAACATTAGTACTACCTATTATCCTCAAACGGATGGCCAGTATGAATGAACTATTTAGACACTGGAAGACATGTTGAGAGCATGTTCTATGGAATTCAAAGAAGGATGAGACTAACATCTTCCACTGGTTGAATTCTTCTACAATAATAGTTTCCACTCGAGCATCCAAATGGAACCATATGAAGCCCTTTATGGGAAATGGGGTAGAATACTGACATGTTGGTTTGAAGTCGGTGAGGGTAAGCTTCTAGGACCTGAAATGGTCAAAGAAATGGTGGAGAATGTAAAAACCATTCAACAACATATCATGGAAGCCCAATGATGACCGAAGAGTTGTGAAGATAACTGTCTATGAGACATTTAGTTCGAAGTCGGATACATGGTATTTTTATGCATCTCCCCATGGATAAAGGTAATGAGGTTCGGGAAGAATGGTAAGTTAAGTCCAAGGTACATCAGCCCCTTTGAGATCCTTGATCGGGTCAGTGCTGTGGCATATCGACTGTCACTTCAACTTACCATGTCGAAAGTACATAATTTCTTTCATTATTTCTCTTAAGGAAATACATACCAGACCCTTCACATGTTCTCTATTCGAAGGTGGTACAGTTGGATGATGATCTTTCCAATGAGAAGCAGCCAATGAAGATGTTTATCATAGATACAAAGTTCTACGCAACATGACTACTCATCTGGTCAAGGTACTGTGGAAAAACCTTAAGTACAAAGTGGAAACATGGGAACTGGAGGAAGAAATGAAGGAAAAGTACCCACATCGGTTTTTATCCTAGAATGTAAAATGAAATTACAAGGGTAAAATTTCTTAAGGGGGAAAATGTAATGACCTAATGTTTTTCAATAGAAATTCCCTTCATATAAATATGCCATAAAATTACCTGAAAACACAAAATAATGAACAACTGTGTGATAAGTGACGTTTATACATAATTTTTTCACTTCTGTGTTTAGAATTTTGAAAATATGTCATACACGGTTGCAATCAGTATGTTTTTTGGAGTCTGAAAAGAAAAACTTAATTTTTGTTGAATAGTAACATACCATTATGAATAGTAACATAAAAATATGAATAGTGATATACCCTAATGAATATTAACCTCAACTATGATAGTATATAATAATATTCTTGTTGAAAGTACGACATAGCTATATTTTCAAATAAGTTAATAAGGGTTTTAAAACTAGTTTTTGAAATTAAATTTTGATTTTAATTAAATATTAAAATAATCATATATATAATATTATTTTTGAAAATTGGAATTCGTTTTTGAATTCTACACTTCGAAATTTGGTTGGGGTGAATTTTTGGGATTTTTCTGAAATACTTGAATTCTTTATGAATAGTAAAGTACAATAATTTACCATATATATACATTATAAGATAAATAGACTATTCATAGCATCATGGCTTATGTCACCACCATTGGTTCGAATTCACATGACCCATTTACTATTCTTGGTCCTGGAATAGTTACTATTCTTGGTATTGTGAAGAAATACTAAATTAATGATTATAATATTATGAAATACCTCCTCTCCTCCACTATAAAACCCCCTTTCACTCCCTATTATCTTCATTCCTCTCAAGACTTGTTCCTTGCAAATATTCTTCCAAAATCCCTCCCCAAGCTCCTCCCCCACGTCTAAATGATATCAGCCACCTCAAAATACCATGACCTCTCCCTATAAGAGGTTCTCAAATGAGGAAGTCTTAAGAGGTAATTTCCACTTTTCAATTCCTTCCTTTTTTTTGTTCACTTTATTTTAATTTCTTTCCTCATCTCCCTTCACCATAGAAATATGATAAATCCAGTAACATACATTTACTGGAATTTTTTCATGCTAATGTTATATTTAATTATCTTATCTCCAATACCCACCTTTTATATTAATGAAATGAATGCACCATTTGAGATGTGCCAATTTAGCACATACAAGGACACCAATTTATCAATTTTTATTATTATGATTAATTATGGTAATGAAAACCTTTTTGTTATGGTTGAAACAGAATAGTATACATGTAATATATCCTATTTTGGTTCTATAATCCTTTTGTAGAAATGGTATTACGTTATAAAAAAGAACATGTTCTTTGTAATCCAATCCATCGATTAAAAAAAGGTTATCACTAAGGTTATATATATAATAAATAAATATCATTATAAGTAAAATAATTAAAATTAAAACCATGTAATCTCTTGAATGTGAACTAATGAATATAACTTCAATTTTGGACAGCCACTTTCATCATACATATTATCCAAACATGATTACAAGTGAACCGATCTTTTAATGCCAAGTAATCAAACGAGCCCAAACAATGAAATTGAACCTTATAACTATTAAAAAATGCATTGAATTAACTAAAAAGGGTTATAATAAATAAATTAAATATATATGTGGTACTGGAATTATTAATTAATTATCCTAATTTGCTTATTCAGGACTTTAATAACAAATGGAGAACATGAAAAGATTTAAGGGAAGGGATCCTCTTCTTGTCAATATTATTCAAGATTGTTCTCTATGATATGTTTTTTGTGTGATACCCAATTATGGGGTAAGTTTACGCACCTCCATCATACTTCCCTATTGATTTATAAGTGACGAGAAACCCCCTTTCTATCTCATCAATCCCTCTTGGTTTCACCTGACACCATGCCTATAAAATTGTAACGAATTCTACCAGAACCTTCATTGTTCATTCAGGTTTCCATATGTTTCTTTAAAAAAAATTTCTCTTATTCATTTATGTGAATATTCTGAAATCTGGTTAGTTTTACAAGATTTGTGTATCAATACCCTTTCATCAAATTCATTCGGTGATATATATGTTTTTGAAATATTCCCTCTGTAGGACTTTCTGATAAGCAAACCTGTTTTAAGGGGACTTCCAAAAATTTTACCCAAATTTCCAGTGCACTCTATCCTCTATTTTAAGGAACCATTTTCATTATAAAAAATGTATTTTTATTATGAAAACCTTCTTGGTTCATTTATAGTTTTATATAATTGAATGTAATTTTTCCAATTTGAAAAACTCTAGAGTGTTTTCCTTAAAACCGCACAAAAATGGTTAATGATAATATTTATAAAATACATTTCTAAGATGTTGTCACTTCTATTTGACACAACATACTATGTTATATGTCTATTTTACCGTATGAACGTCCATGTATGTTTTAATCTTTTCCATTCATGGACACTTTAGTGATACACCCATTGGATATGTTTAATGTCATGGTTGTGGTACCCAATTCTTTCAATAGGAACCCTTATGATTATGAATGATTGATTATGTATGATTATCTATGTGGTAAGAATATTTATTTGGAAAGAATATTCACGAAAATGATGAGATGGTTGTGCCCAGATAGTGATCCAATGCATTGGGTAAAGTTATGTCTCATGAGACGCGATGTGAAACGGGATTGGCAGTTAGCCATGACACGTACTGAAATGGGAAACAGGATTGGCAGTTAGCCTTGACCCGTGCTAAGGAAATGTTTCATGATTCTGCCACATATATATGATTCCATGTTAATATGATACAATGCATATATGATATTATTTCATATGTTTCATGCTATTTATATCATTGTGTCATGCATCCTAACTCATGTGTTTAAGATGTATCCTTATGTTCATTCCCTTACTTGGATTTTCATCTCATCCATTTATTACTGTGTTCCCCAAGGTACCCTATGTAGATTTAAGGGGTCAAAGGTAGTTAAGAGCACATTATGGAGATTTAATTAATACGTTTTTAGCCTCATGTTTTATGATCTATTCACCTATTCTTCTAAGAAACTAGACTTATCGATCCTTGGCTTGTATTCTGATGATTAATTGTGCATAAAATCATGAAATGTTATATAAAAAAGGCTTGGGTTTCTATACATACCCTCAGAGTGGTTGAATTGGAGAGTTAGAGTTATCCTATAGTGGTGGACCAGTACGCGGATGTTTTCCCTGATGATGTCTCAGGTCTACCTCCCCACAGAGAGGTGGACTTTAATATTGACTTGTACCCCGGGACAAAACCATGTTCTACTCCATCATATTGGATGTATCCCACAGAGCTTCTTGAGCTGCAGGTATAACTAGAGGACTTGCAGTGGAAGGGATGCATCCGGCCCAGTGTTTCTCACTAGTCAGCGTCGATTCTATTCGCCAAGAAGGCAGATGGGATCTTGACTCTTTGTGTTGACTATCGGTGCCTGAGCATGGTGACCGTGAAGAACAAGTACCCACTCATGAGGAATGACGACCTCTTTTATCATCCGATGGGAGCTCAGTGGTTCTCAATGATAGACCTCGGATCAGTCTATCACCATCTCAGAGTTTGAGATGATGATGTGCTGAAGATGACTATCAGATGTCGGTATGGCCATTAAGAGTTCTTGGTTATGCCATTCTGCATGACCAACTCTCTAGAAGTTTTCATCGGTGTAACGTCCGGGACTCGGGTGCCACGCAACGGGTGCCCCGAGCCCAGTTCACCACGTGACCTCAAGCGCATTTCTCCAAACGCCAGAGGCTGCCGACTAGCAGTGATGGCCCAAGTTTGGCAGTGGGGAAACTATGCCCTCATTTTTCACAGTGTAGCGTAGCGGAATACCTAAATAAACATACAACGATAGCGGAAGCAGTAAACATACACAACTGAAATAAACAACAGCATTGGATATAACCAAAATATATAAACAATGATGCTACATGTTACAAGTTCTAAGAAAGCAGCCAGAACATGTTATACATCAATACAGTTCAACAAAATATAGAGCACATCAAAACAAGTAAAACATATCGCAGCAACATCGCGAGACTAGGCTCAGTCCCATTCCCTCCTACTCCTCAGCAATAGTCATGTACCTATATAGGGACTCTTTCCCCTATCTACACCTGCAGAAACGTAATCTGTTTGGGCCGAAAATCATGACCCAAACATGGCGTGAGAAATATATCTCAGTAGCCACCAACCAAATGCTCGTGCCCAACTGCGTGTAAGTATGCAACAACAGTGTTCAATAATAAAATGCAATAAATTAAGAATTACTAAATAGTAACTAACATAAAAATTATATTTCCATTTTATTATTCATTGAATCCATTAAATTTGGTATTGTTCTATGCTCAACAGCACCAAGCCCTCAGGCCAACCAGTATTTTGCCCTCAGGATAATATAGTGAACCACGCCCTCAGGCTATATAGAATCCAACCCACAGGTATTTCCCTCAGGAATATCAGCATCTCGCCCTCAGGCATACGAATTTTCACCCTCAGGCATAGAAGTCAAGCCCCCAGGCACAAAAGGTTTCCCTCAGGCGGAATAACGAAGACCCTCGGGCTAAAACAGTCATTCCCTTATGCTAATCACAACAATGCCCTCAGGCCAAATACAACAATTCCCTTAGGCTAAGTAGGTAATCGGGCCATTCCCAATAGGTAAACAAGCTGTAACAAGTAATTCCACTCCAGGAAATTCTACAATTACTACTTTAAAGGCATACCCTTGGGTATCCTGGCCAAATGGATAAATAGTGAAACAAACCCCTAGGGTGGTTCCAGAACCAATAAATGACCCCAACCTGCATTTTAATATCATAATTAAATACCTATTAAATTCTAGGTGTTTAATATATCAACGGCCTCAGCCACACAACACCCCAACATGGGTTCATGGCACAAAAATGCACAAAACACACAGTAGTTGGAAAACTAAACACCAAGCCACATACCTTAAACATCAACGAGCGTTATACACGGACACCGACTTCAGAAGTGCCCAAGAATGGCGTAGATCTGACGCAGAACAAAAACCATTCAAACGTAAATAACATACATTAGGAGAATAATTGGTAAGAATGGTACTAGGATAGGAGAGGGCTTACCCGTGCGGTTCCAACGAGATCGTCCGACACGGAAACCGATTCCAGACTAACCCCCAGCAGATATTCAAAGAACCAGCCTCCTCCTTTGGCTCCAAAACGGTTCAAGAGTCTCCTCTTCCAAATGAGGAGGCTACTGCCTGTTTTAAGCCGAAAAAACAAAGTACACGACGTATACTTCTGAGTACACAGCGTGTACTTCTATCATTTAACTGTTGATTTGGCGGCACCGCCACACTGTTCATCTGTTGACATGAGTACACGACATGTACTCCAAAGTACACGTCGTGTACTGTTTCCCAGCATGAAGTGACTCCACTGCCATATTGTTGAAGCCTGTTGACTGACTACACGGCGTGTAAGGTACCACTACATGGCATCTAGTCAGTTCCTACCCCCTTCGTCGCCGGCATGGCTACACGCCCCATGTACTCATCCCAACACGGCCAAAAGTACACGGCGTTTGGAAAAGTACATGGCGTGTAGTTCTAAAATTAAGGATTTTTCCCCATTTTCAATATTTTCTCAAAAAAACATAAGGAAAAGATAAAGCTCAGAACAGCTCTTGCCACTGAGCACGTACGTCTGTCTCCCACTACCTGGTCTCATCCTGAACTTGGCCATGCTTCCATAACACCTGTATGAGAGGAACCGAAGGACCTCGGAGAACGTTCGTGCTCTTGTCAATGATACGAATCAGATTCTCCTCAATGGACGCATCATATTGAAGCTCAACCTCTTCTGACTGAAAGGTGTGAGATGGGTCTGAATGGTAGCGACGCAACTGAGACACATAAAAGACGTCGTTCATGGCTCGGTACCGTTGTGGTAACTGCAACCGATAGGCAACCAACCCAACTCTCTCCAGAATCTCGAATGGCCCCACATTACTCGATGAAAGATTACAATGTCTCCTAATCCGCTTATGTCCCAGCCTCGGCGAAACATGTAAGAAAACCTGATCCCCAACCACGAACTCCAAAGGTCATCCACGATGATCAACATAAGACATCTGACGAGAATGTGCGGTAGCCATCCGCTTCCGAATCAACTGGACCTGCTCAAATGTCTCCTGCACAAGATATGGCCCCAGTAAAGCTACCTCACCAGCCTCTAACCAGCACAAAGGTGATCGGCATGGCCTACCATATAAAGCCTTTTATGGTTCCATCTCAATAGTCGCGTGAAAACTATTGTTATAGGAAAACTAAATTAAGGGTATATTCTTCTCCAAAAAGACCCCAAAGTCTAGGAAACATGCATGCAACATGTCCTCTAGCACCTGTATCGTCCTCTCTGACTGGCCATTTGTCTGAGAGTGGTATGCGGTGCTCAGAAGCACCTGTGTACCCAGCGCCCTCTGAAAACTCTTCCATAAATGAGAATTAAAGAGGGCGTCCCTATCTGAAACGATAGAACGAGGGACCCCGTGATGACGTACGATCTCACGAAAATATGTCCTTCCAAGCTTGTCCACACCGAAGGTCTCATTGATAGGCAAGAAGTGAGCTACCTTCTTGAGTTTTTCCAAAATAACCCACACGACGTCATTACCTCAAGGTGACCTCCGCTATCCCGTCACGAAATCCATCGCCACATCATCCCATTTCCACTATGGAATGGGAAACTGCTGTAACAGCCCATCTGGCCTCTGGTGATCCACCTTCACCTGCTAACAGGTGGAAATCCTCATCACAAAATCAGCTATCTTGCTATTCATACCCGACCACCAGTACTGACGTCTCATTTCACGGTATATCTTGGTAACCTCGGGATGAGCTTCCATAGCTGAAGCATGAAACTCCCACATCATCTCCTCGGGTATATCCCATGGAACCCATACATTTCCTTGTAAACACAAAACCTCATCATCGCCTATCGTCCAACCAGGAGGAGGGTCTTCACTTGACACCGACTCTCGTAGAACTAGGCCTTCTGAAACCGATAGCTGCAACATCCACACCATGTCCAGGAGGGTAGAAGTCACAGATAACGAGGAAAGATAAGCCTGCCTCTGAATGTTGTGCACCTCCAGATGCATCTTAGAGAACAAATCCATGACCTGCCACTCACCACTAGCCTCCTGCACTGCCTATATATGAATCTTCCTGCTCAGTGCATCAGCTACTGCATTACCTTTTCCAGGTGTATAGGCAAGCTCAAAATCGAAGGACTATAGGTACTCGACCCACCTTCTCTCCCACACATTCAGGTCACGCTGAGTAAAGATATACTTGAGGCTTTTTTGGTCGGTGAAAACCATAAAATGCTCTCCCAACAGATAGTGTCTCCAACAGCGCAACACATGAACAATTGAAGCCATCTCGAGATCATGTGTCGGGTAATTCCTCTCATGTGGCCTCAACTGTCGAGACCCATATGCAACAACTCAGTGGCCATGCATCAAAACGGCTCCCAGGAAAAATACCTAATGCATCACAGTAAACTGTATAGCTCTTTTCCTGCTCTGGGAGTATCAGGATCGGTGCTGATGTCAACCTTCCCTTCAGGTCCTGAAAAGCTGTCTTGCAAGCTTCTGACCAAACAAACTTCACACCCTTCTTAGTCAGACCTTTCAATGGTGCTGCTAAGTAGGAGAAGCCCTATATGAAGCATCTGTAGTAACCCGCCAACCATAAGAAACTTCTTATCTTAAACACGTTCTTAAGCTTCTCCCAGGAAACTACTGCTCTCACTTCTCTAGGTCTACTAAAACTCTTTCTTCTAAGATAACGTGACCTTGGACGTGAATCTGGTCCATCCAGAAGTTGCACATTGAGATCTTAGCATATATTCAATGCTCTCTTAGTGTACTCAATACGATCTCAAGATGGGTGGCATGGTCGTGTTGAGTGTGAGAGAACACCAAGATGTCGTCCATGAATACTAACACAAATGAATCAAGATACAGATGGATCACACGATTCATCAGAGCCATGAAAACTACTGGTGTATTCGTGAGTCCGAACAACATAACAAAATACTCGTACAGATCATATCTTCTCTGAATATCTATAAGCGGTATATCCAACGGTCTCACGCGCAGCTGATTATATCTGAATCTCATGTCAATATTTGAGAACACTCGTGCTCCATGAAGCTAATCAAACAGATCATCAATCCTCGACAAGGCATATCGGTTCTTACCTGTAAACTGGTTCACCTTTTGATAATCCACACAATGTCTAAGGGTACCATCCTCCTTTTTCGCAAAAGGACCGGAGAACCCCATGGAGAAGTTCTAGGTCAGATAAAACCCTTCGCCTGTAGCTCCTCTAACTTCCTCTTGAGCTCCTGCAACCTAGACGTGGCCATCCTATAAGGAGGAATGGACACCGGTGCTGCTCCTAGAACTAGGTTGATAGGGAAATCCATCTCACGCACCGGTGGTAGACCTGAAAAGTCATCCCGGAAGACATCCCTGAAACGATCAACAACTGGAGGGAAATATGTCTGAAAAGTCTCCTAATCATCCAGATATAAACTCACAATCTGGGTTGTGACTCCACCTCGCCCATGATGCTTTGGTGCATCTCGACTTGCCTGAACATCCCATTCGTCCTTGTATAGAAACTCCCCACCTACTGGTGATGTGAAACACACCCTGCGATGGTAGCAGTATACAAAGGCTCGGAAGGGAACCAACCAGTCCATCCTGAGAATGATGTCATAGATCATCGTCTCCAAGACATAGAGGTCCCAAAGGAAGTGACACATTCCAACCTCAAATGGGCTCTCCTTGCACTGACGCACACCAGCCGTCCTAGTCCCCAACGGAGTGTCTAGCGTCATGATATCAGAAGAAGAATAAACACAGATCCCAAGGCTCTCCAAAATGGGTACATATATGAAACTATGTGTAGAAACTGTATCAAAATGTACCGAAGATAAAATAGAAGATACTAGAATAGTACCTATGACTTTAGAAGGTCCGGGATAATGATCATGCTGGGTCTGTCGCACTGCATATGCCTGCCCAGTGCTGCGGCCCTATGACACAGCCTGGCTACCATGAGATGTCCCGCCCTACTGCCTCTGCGATCCTGGTGTCTGGCTACCAAGGCCATGACCACCATCTCACCCTGCACACCCTGACGCATTCCAGTTCCCTGACTGGTAAGAATCCACTGGTCCTGCTCCCGCACGTGGATTCTGCACAGAACCCCTCTCACTATCCACTGGTGGAAACGTCCTACAAAAGCATTGCAGATGACCAATCTTGCCGTAAGCTCGGCACTCCACTGGGTTTCGTGGACACTACGGCCTCTTGTATCGTTCTCTTCCACACTGGTAGCACCTGATCGGGCCACCTGAAGAAGTTGCCTGGCTGGTACTGCCTGAGAGAAGTTCAAATGTCTCTTCCACTTTCTAGTAGAAATAGTACTAGTAACTGGTGCTGAACCGCCCTGGCCCACACTGGTAGCACCTGATCGGGCCACCTGAAGAAGCTGCATGGCTGGTACTGCCACCCTGAGAGAAGTTAAACTGTCTCTTCCACTTGCCAGTAGAAATAGTACCAGTAACATGTACTTGTACCTTTATTGTTAGTCTTGTATTCTGGCCCCCTTTTACTTTAAGCACTGTTTTGGTTATACAATTTGATGGGCGTGATTGCATGATGATGGGCGTCGGTGAAGCTCACCGGCGTTCTGGTGTTGGGATGATTTCTAAATGGTTTAGATCCGTTGTTTTTTGACGACGTAGATGGATGAAGATTGTCGGGTTCTGTCGCTGGTGACATGCTGTTTTTTTGGTGATGTTTTCCAGGGATGACCATGATGGTCTCCAGTGATGACAATGACGGGAGCTGGTGCATCTCGCCGATGTTCCGGTGAATGTGTGGCACATGACGATGGTTCAATTTTCATGCGGGCAATTTGATTGAAGTGTGGTGCACGACGCGAGGTATGTTAGTGCTGTCGCGGGATTAGTTGACAGGGTTGATACAATCGTGGGCGGGTGATGATGATACAGGTTTGAAGATCGAGGTGGCTGGCGGTGACCTGATTTTGAAATTTGAAATGTGTTTTTCATCCGGATGTGGAGAAGTGGATTAAGGGATGTATGGGTACAGCAAACCCCTTAAACCGGCTTCAGAAAATGAAAAAAATGATTTCTAGCAGTATGTGTTTTCATTATATAAAGGCAATGTCTTCCCAGTTTTAGGGAATATGCCTTTGGTGATAGTCGCCATCCTCTGTCTTATGGAAGGCGGTCTTGGGGTTAGTCACGGTATGAGCCCCGGGGGAAGGGTCGTGACATGAATAATATATATTACCTCTAACTTAATTAATTAATGAAATGGCAACATTTTCAAACACCAGTCGAGGTATGAAGGAGATACATAGTTATTTATGTTATTGTAATTCATTAATTTCATATATTCATTCTTGCAAACTAATTTAGTTTATATTATAGGAATAATATTTTATAGAACCGTTTTTGGTGTCCTACATAGATTAACATAATACCTTGTACGGTCTCCTCTGTTACCCGTACCAAAAAAAGTATAAAATAGTTGACAAAGGGAAGCGTACCACTTCATAAACATGATTACTTTCCTGCATTGGAAGGATCAATATTCACTTGACCCAACTAGAGCTCCGGATACTAGGGACAGTATTTGTATTTTGTTTATTTTTCTTTATCATGCATATGTTTTTTGTTTGTATCCATGTTTTCCATCATTCTAGATTCATGAAATGTATCATTGTATTTTGAATATATTTTTTCAGTTATTCACTTTATTAATCTAGTCTGATTCTGTTGTACCATATGATTATTACATTGATACTTCTACTTATCATAAAATATCTTATAGTCCTCCAATATTCTACAATGGGGTACTAAGGTCATAATCCCTCCATGGACACACCCAATTCCCTCACAACTAGTTGTAAGCCTTTGGAATTTTGGGAGATGTGATTTAGGCCATGTCACAAACCTATAACGAGACATATTCCATGGAATTGAGGTGTACGATTTCAGAAATTGGTATTAGAGTGGTTCCATTCATTCTTTACTATTAGGATAAAATATATTAGAAATTTTGAGTCTTTGAAAGTGGGTTATATGTTGTGATTGGGCCTCGAAAACCCATGTTCGAGATAAAATCATTTTCCATAAATTATAATTATTGTTTATCTTTTTCCTATTATGGTTTATATCATTTCACAATTAGGTGATGCACATGATATGTGGTGTTGTTGATTATTATTCTTATTTAGCTTCTTGTTTCTTCCTTGGACTATTTATATAAGGAAAGCAATTATTACATGCATCATAATATACACATTTAATTCACACACAATGCATATTCCATGACATATATGTGAATTTTACTACTTGTATTGCTTGATTTCCCAATGATAATTGACTTAGCCTTGCATGAATAACGAGCTTATGCTGCTTTTCGGATTGGATTGAATTATTTCTATTTTCAATTCATGAGATGTATGGTCCCTCATGAGCTGTAATTAGTAATTTACTCAATCAAATTATTAATTATAATTTAAATGGATGTAGTTATTATTGATATGGGGTTTGGGACCTGAATCACTGGGATGAAAAAATATGTTTTAAGTGAATCTCGATATAAGATAAAAGAATATTAAAACATAACGGTAAAACATGACATATTAAAAGAAATGAATTCTATTAAATGATGAGGCATGATACAGTTTAACATTAATATACTAGAACCCCTATAATATATAATTGGGTACTTACTGATACATGTCCTTCTATGTGGGTGGTTTTGGTATCATAACATGGCTAGTGATCTGTTTCTATTCATTCTACATTTGTTATTGTTTCTATCTATATGATTATAAGAAATTTTTATACATTTTCATAGCCGTTTAGGCCAATTTTCCACAACATCATTGTTTCATGTGCTAGGAGGGTTGTGACAACCATCCTCCAGATGTGGTGGGGCATGAGCCACCATTCTTACCACCATGAGTACCGGTTGACAAACCACATGATAAACCTATTCTGGGAACTGATTGTTATCTTCATGATAGTCTCCTACATCTGAGTTATTCCATTCAAAGAGCTCCACATCCTTCACATAGGATGAATAATTATATTCATGAACTATAGTAGTATCCTCCACCTAACTTCTCAAGGTATTGCAGTCCATATGATACTAAATCATAGCTGGAGGCCAACTTGATTGCCTTTGAGAATCATGATACGCCTCTATATAAAAGGGTCATTCTTGTTTTATACATGCTATGTGATTTTTCCAAGCACTAGTGGATTGAACTTACCCAAGGTGGTCACAATTAAGTCTTGGTATTGGCTGATTTCTAGACTGCCGTCTTTGATCAGTTTTTTCCTCAGATGCTAAGAGCTAATTTAGCCATAGAGTTTATGCATCTAAATCTTGGTACTATGCTAGTTATGGATTATTAAATGTGTTTCAATGAGGTAAAATAATTTTCACTTAATCTAGAAATTGACGTGATTTTTATTATAGTAGCTTCTAGGATAGGCTTGTGTATGCCATCTGTACTCAGGTAAATATGTTTCACTTAATGATTTTTTCTAAAATATTCAATCAGACTCTTATAATTGAATGCAGCCTGAAGGATGGTGATAGTACCGAGAAAAAAGGACCAGTTTGGAGGTAGGAGAGTAGTTCCTCCAATAGATGAAGGATATCGATTGAGGTTTCTCATCCTGGTAGTTCTTTCTAGAGTACCCATGCTAGTAACATTACGGTTTATCACCAGTGTAGTCTATAGGTGTACCAGAAGCCTAAATCTAATAGAGAACCTCATGAGTAATAAGCATGAAACCATATGGGTAATATATATGATTCTATCTATCCTTTTCATCAGCTTTATGTTGATGAGGATCTGCACTAACTCCACCTTCTCTGGAAGGCACTTTTATGCTACATCAGGAATGAAGTTAGAGTATCATTGGTAAGACTAGCCAAAGAGGATGTCATGGTCCTAGTAGCTAGATGCATGGTCACCAGCACTTCAAGTAGAGTAGTTATGATCATGGTAGTCTAGATATATAGAATTTTTTTGGATCAGGTCAATTGCATGAAATACATCTGATATAATTGGTTTAGGCTGTAGATGCATCAACATTACAAGGTATGTCTCTGGTATCAACTGCTAAAGTATCAACTTAATTTGATGTAGGTTCTTAATAGTATATTATCTATATTTATAATGGAAATACATGGGATGGAAATTCAATATTACAATGGTGTAATGACCCTAGATACACCATTGGGTGTATGGTCATAAGGAATATGTCAGTGTAGGGACTATCCCCTTGAGGTAGGCAATTAGAATTTATTGTGGGACCTTGTTGTTCTTAAGATGAAGTGATTCAATTACATTATTGTTAGAGATTGATTGGTTATGTATCTTGCCATTGTATAATTCTATCAACTTAGGAAATCATTTATATCCCTAGAGGGATGTAGTTTCCTACAAAAGTGTGAGTGGGATTTCCTGGCTAGTAGATCTGAGTTATAACATAATGGGCTAGGTGGAGTGACCACCCTGATTTCCAATCTCATTATGGAGGATCATGGTTTACATTATGTTTAATTCCATCTAGTTGTTGATAATTGTATGGAAGTCCTTCCTAATGATTTTTCTGGATTAGCTCCAAGGGGGAGGTAGATTTTATGATTGAAATAACTCCAGGATCATCTCGAGTGTCAATTACCTCATATAAGATGGAACATACTAAGATCCAGGAGATTAAGTGGATGTTAGTCGATTTAGAGGCCAAAATTCTTATATGGATCAATATTTATTCTTGGGGATTACCCTTGATTTTTTATAATATACCGAATGATACCCTTCATCTATGTGTGGATTATAGATAGTTAAACTAGATTATGATCAGGAAAAATAACAAAAACCAGTAATAGATGATATATTTGACCAGTACCGAGGAGCTTGTGTGTTTTAAATGATAACTATGAGACTATTCTATCATCAGGTTTGAGTAGGGCCATTAGGCATACCTCGTATAGATTTTTCTGGTTTCTATGATGTATATGAATACCTTTTAATTTTGGTTGATCATATGAATGTGCCAGCAGTTTTCATGGATTTGATGAATAGTGTCTTCCACCTGAATGTAGAATTATTTTCTGTAGTATTTGTGTGAAACATCTTGATGTATTCTCATACTCGCAGTGACCTTTCTAAGAACCTTGAGGTCTTTTGGAGTACACTGAGAGAGTATCTAATTTATGTAAATTTTTCTATGTTCCGCTTTTGGATCAAAAAATTTCACATCATGGGTCACATTATCTTGGAATCAAGAGTCTTTATCGACAAATTGATGGTGAGTTCCATGGTTTCCTATTATTCGTGCAGTAAAAAGTTTGATATAAGAATTTTCTTAGGGTTTTATGTATAAAATAAGAATTTCATACAAGAATTTTTGTTACTTCCATCACCTATTACTAGTATGAAAAATAAGGTTTTCAAAATCATGTGTTTGGGAGAGTGCATGAAATACTTCCAGGACATGAATGAAGGCTTATCTCAAAACTTATTCTGACTCATCAAAATCTAGGAATAGAATATTTAGTTTTATATGACACATAGGGAATCTTTCTAGGATATGTGATAATTCAATAGGATATGTTCATTGTATACAGATCACATTAGGTGAGGCTAATGGGAACAATTACCTGACACATGAAACCAAGATATAAACATTTTTCCATGCCTTACGTTATCGGAGACAACATCTGATGGGTGACCACATTGTGATGTATACGGATCCCAAGAGACTCATATATATCTTTTCACACTATGACATGAACCCCAGATATTGCATATGGGTAAAATATCTTTATTCCTTATAAATTAAGATTTTGACTATGTCTGGAAAGGGAAATATTGTATTAGATTTAATGAGTTAGAAAACATGAACATATGTCATTAGAGAAGCTAGTGATGAGAGGAAATAGATGACAATATTATCTAATATGGATGTATATTTTCATGTTAAATACAAGTGGTATTATATCTCAGCCATGATAATAACCTATTACATCCTCAGTAGGGTGAATAGTATGAAATCATAAATCAATAGGGCCTTCTTTTCTATTAGTGTATTTTTCATGATAAACCACCTCCAAATTAATCTATGAACAAAGACAAGATCATGTGTATTTAGGGATGTGTTTGGGATACTATAGTCAATAGATATGAGTTGATGTGTGAGTTATAGTCATCTCAGTTGGTAGTTCATCTAGGAATCTCCCAAATGTATTGATATATGTGACACCAGTATTGGTGGACTAGGATGAACAATCAGGTAGTAGGTTTTATCACTAGGTTTTCCTCCCATAAACAGGTGAAAGTGGAGGACCAATGACTTATAAGATTGTAAATGTTTTTTCTAGTGTTGGAATTGAAATGGAAGTGTATTTCAATGCACTTGATAGTTGTCTTACCAAGGAGGTTGAGGCTTTTAATGGGTAGTTAGTGATCGAATGAAAATTGTAGCCCACTTCCATTTTATCCCGGATACATTATCAGTTGATGATCATGGAAAAATGTATGTCTATGATATAATTAAACTGCACATATTCCCTCGTTTTATTATTTTATATAGGGATGCATGTTTCATGACACTATTTTATTTGGGGTTATAGAGGGAAATGGGTAAGCAGGTGCTTCTAATCATAACCTTTAACCGTTAGATCGATGTATCTTTGGAAAAGATGATATAGGACCTAGAGTAAATTATCTTGGAATGAATTTCTGATATAGGCGGTTCTTGGGAGAATCATATCCCTTTCATTGAGTTCACCGATAATATATCTTTCAAGAGAATATTCATATATTTTTTTGGATTCCTTGTATAGTAGGTCATGTCCTTCCCCAATGTACGAGCGATATGAAGGAGAGGCAACAATACTAGTTCCTCATACAATTAAAGTTACATCAGAGTATGTTCCTATCATCAATATGTACATGTTTACTTCTCAGTCGAGATAGAAATCTTATGTTGATCACCATTGATAGAATATATAGTTTGAGGTAGAGGATCTTGGTTTCCTTCAGCTATAACCCATGTTAGGTAATATATGGATATGGATTCAAAGGAAGTTTCCACTATAATTTTTTGTTCCATTTGAGATACATGAAATAGTTAGGTCAGTTCCCTATAAATGTATACTACTATATAGGAATTGTGTCATGCATGATGTCTTCCATGTTTCACAACTTCACCAGTATCATGGATGCCGATATCATACTTTTAATCCTAAGGATATTGAGGTATATTTTTATTCTACCTTTGAGAAGTATCCTATAAATATCAATAACTAGAGCATGAAGGATCTCGGATGCTGGTTTACACATATAGGGAAGGTGATATTGAACCACCGTCTTGTACATGATGACACCCAAGAGTGGGAGGGAAATGTACATTCTTGGTCACCCAAGTTGTTCTAAAATAGTGTATTTCCGCCCTTGGCAGGTGAACTCATAGATGAGTTCCATTATAGGGGGAAGACTATAAGAACTCAGTTTTTCACTCATGTATGAATTCATTAAAATATGGCCTAATTGTTTTCAACCTAATGTTTAATCCTTATGAATTAATAATGTATTTCTAGGTTCATAGAGGTTTTATGAAGTTTGGGAACCCGGTCGGTGGAGGGTTTTGTCCTATTAAATAGTTAGAGGAAACCATAAAAGTCGGGATGCACGGTTAGGTTTAACTGTGTGAGGTTTGATAGATGGGGATATGGGTTCACAATTTTTCCATACTATGTGGAATTGGATGAATTGACATTAAAAAATTATTTAATTTTTAGACTAGTTGATTCACATGTTTAGTGCATGGTTTTAGTAAACATGCAGTATTCCCCCCTCTACAACTACATCTGTATGTTCTGCACACGGTTTGTCTAAAACGTGTAGCCAAACCATGTGAATGTATTTTTTGGGTGGTTTAATATTTTCCCCTTATATCATGATTTAAAAAACACCCCTTCTCCCTTTTTTAATTCCAGTGGAAAATAGACCCCCCCCCCTCTATTTTATAAACCTATGTTCCATATAGCTTGGATTTAGACCAAACCGTCCACCTTGAGTCTGATCGAAGCATCATTTAACTAATTTTTTCGTAATGGTATGTTATTAATTCATTTTTAGTGTTTTTTATTTATTCTTCAAATCAATGATACTATGTAGATATAAGATAATATGCCCTATTACCAGGGCATATGTTCTTTATTCAGATCTCTTCTAATATAGTCTAAACTAGAGGCTGATACTAGACAAGGATATTCATATGTGTATGAGGTAGGTGTTATATAAATCAAACCTCACGATTCTTCATTTTAAAAAAAACCAAATTGATGTGCTAGTTTCATTGGGAATAATCTATTTAATTTATATTCCCTACTTATAGACATTATAACCAAGTTCTATGACCCATGTAAAATATGTTATTCATCGTTAGTGGTTACATCTATATTGCCGACCACCCCAAGTAGGGTGTTATCTATAATTTGAGGTTTTATTAATTTGACAAGTTTTTCTGAGCCACTTTTGACATGATCATGATATTGACCTTGTTATTGGAAAACATCCCTTGTTTAAATGATTAATGAGATGATAATTATTAGACCATATATTCCTTTTTCCCACTCCCACAATATAAAGTAAATTATTTATCAATATTAATAAATGATAAATGGTAAATTAGAAAGTATATTGTGTATATATGACATGGTGTAGTTTATATTAAATTAATTTGATGAGTTTTCTCAACCATATCCCATCCATGTCATTATATGAATTGCAATGGAGATAAACATGTAATTAAATATGAAATAACATAAATGGCTACAATCAGCTAGGCCTTATCACACCAACAAAATGCAATGCTAGAAACAAGATAACACATTAAATGATATAACAATTAAATTGTTTATAGAAAAAAATACATCTAATGTAAGGTGAATAATTATATATAAATATATATACATTGAAATTATTTTAAGGATGGTCAGACTCTAGTAAATGTTTGGATTTTTGAGGGAATTTCTTGAACACTAATGGACAGAATTCTGATTCAATGATACTAATTTCCATAGTTTAGAACCAACGTGGAACCCAATCCTCATATATACATGGATACCTAGTATGATATCATAGGATCCATCATTTACTATTATAGGATTCCATGGATACACTCATTGGATCCAAAATAGATTTTATGGACATGAGGTTCCTGGGTTACATACTTGGGCGAAGCTATAGGATGTCTCATTTTTTTTAGGAATTTATTTCATCGAGATTACTAGATCATCAACATTATGGAATTTCTTGGATGAAAATTAAGGGATTTCATTATTTCCCTTAACCCAAGTAGTAGTTAATAGTGAGTTGGTAACCCTTGGGGTGTTGGATTCCATATTCATTACATTGGATCCCCTCCATTATTAATATTAATAGAGGTTTCCTTGTTACATCATTAAACCAATACTATAACTATCACAAGGTGATGTTAGTGTTGACTTGGCCTCATGATACTAAAATATATAATCTAGAAATTAATTAATTAATTTATTGTTTACATGTTCAGACACCAATCAATAGATAAATCATGTACTTGGTAATTTATGTTATTATACTACTACAATTTTATATATGTAGGCTTACAAATTATTTATGTTTATATTACATATATTGGGTGTTATAGAAACCATTTTTGGGGACCTAATTAGATTTTTCACACACACTAATTCAACCACTCTGGTACTCAAGCAGACTAGATAATTGTAGATGATGATAAGGGGATGTGTACCGCTTCAGACACTTGATTGTTTGACTACTTAGGAATAATCTAGTAGTAGATGAATGAGATGGAGATTAAGATGACATGGATGGTTTTAAAATTCATTTTTTCTACTTTTGTATATAATGTAATGTCTACTGCTTGATATCCATGTTTTTAGTCCATATAGAGACATGACATGTATCATCATATTTTGTATATTTTGATAAATTGTTTATGTTATAATTCATGTCTCCATCTGGTATTCCATCTAAATATTACATTCCTTATATTACTTATCTATTTTTTTGTTATACATATATGTTGTGATAAACTATAGGAATGAGTTCGTAGTCTCCCAGGAGACACACCTCAGGCCCTCTTCGCTAGTCAGCAACATCTAGCGTTTAAGGATATACACTTAAGGCAATGTGGGAAACGTGGATTGGGGTAACATAAGTGTAATCCAGGGCTCATAAATCACATATAATAACAAAATAACTTTTCAAATCAATTATTTATCAATTTGTTATCCAATTTCTATAATAGTGACTTCTCAAGATTAATTTTTATGGGTATTTACAAAAATGACCCTTGTTTTCACTTATAAATGAGAAACTGATCTCCCCACTTATCGCCCTAAATAAACCCTTAATATCACCCCAAAATTAATCTGGAATTCTCCGACACACTTTTATACAGATTAAGGAGGATCTTTTCTCCCCAAAAGAACATCTAAAAAAATTAAATCACCTTCACAGAAGATATAATCCAAGAATTGAGGTCTATGATCATATCATCTCAATAAATATTTTATTTCATTATGTGATTTTCTTTCATCCTAAAATTACATATCACTATCATAAAATATTAACATATATTTAATTATTATAATTATATGCTATTATTATTATTTTATGAGCATTAACTGCCATCCCCCATTCCTACAGATAAAAATTAACACATGAATCGTGTTTGGTGCATTCTATGGACTACCACATCCATGAATAAATGTGTGTCATTTTCCATTTTTTCTAAAGATGGATTGTTTCACTATATAAATTAGGAGTATAAATAATATATCTAAATAATATATATCATAAGTATAGTTTTTTATAAACCAAAAAGGAATAATCGTTATAATTTAATCTACCAACAACAATAAATATCAAAAAATGATTTCATCATTATTTTCATCTTAATGAAATGCATCTAAAACCCTTATGATATGGAATTATAAAAATATAAATATTAAAAAAAATAAATACCAGAACCATTAACTGTTAAAAATCATGATATTTTAGTTAATAAGGAATATAGAAGGAACTTTTAGGAACTTAGATTCAATCTGTCATGATTATTAACATCTGATGTTAAAAAGAGATTACAAAAATATAATATTTGAAGATAATTATAGTAAATGATTATTATAAATGTATTTAATTATGAATAATGTTCTGATATTTGTAATTATGTTGTTTATACTTTTGATATAGGAGATTAATGTGATTCCATGGAAATCAAGGGTACTGGTAAGGTACTTGGTAATTAAAAATCCATTCTTTGGGATAAAACTTTTTTCATTAGACTTAGTTTTTCAATGATATTAAATTTTGATTGATTCAATCAATTTATTTGTCGTGTAAAATCCTTTATTATTTTAATTTATTTTTATTAATTTTTTTCTCCTTTCATTTTTGTAAAAGAAAGGATACTTTTTCAAAATAGAATCATATATGTAACATTAATTATGGTTAATAATATTTTTTATAAAACTGAATTTTTATGATTATATATTCATTATGTTAATATTAACTACCGCTAAATGTGTTATATATCATTTATATATATATTTTTTATTTTATAAAGTGATTATTTTTAGTGATCAATATTTTGATATCAAAATATTTAATTCATGATGTTATTTTATACTAGATGGATGATATTAGAAACCCATTTTTTAAATGGGTTATTTAGGATCTGATGACGATTGATTTTATGAACCATATATATGTATAGATGATGATTTTTTGGGTCCTTTATCAATAAAAAATACACTTGTTTAAGCATATATCTCCTTTGATATCCTAGCATGAATATAATTAGTCTTTTAACAAGGGTAACAACATGAAATGTTTTATTACAATTTTAGGTGTGGAAATAATTAGTTTGTAAAAATAAATGTTGGAATAATGGGTTTTAACAAATAGGATTTCATATTATTAGTTCTTTCCCACATATCCAAGTTGATCATAAAGTAATTAAATATTTTAAAGATGCACTGCATTTCATTGAAATGCACTCTTTTTATGATTATACCTTTTTTTGAATTTATTTCTCACTTTTATATAATGATCACATGATATATGAATATTGAGATATATTTTTATCCAGGACACACATTTATTCTTTGTTAAAGATCCTTTTATGATCATATTTTTTTCTAACATGTTTTGTGACTATCATATAAGGCCTTTTGATATTTTATTATGATTTTCAAGTATTCCTAAAGTTTTCATTCATGTTATGATAACTTTCCATTACCAAACATATTTTATCACCTCATTTATGTTTCTAATCCCCATGTTATGATGATGATTTTATCATGTTAGATATCGAGAAAGTGGTCTATATAGGAATGATTATGGACAAATGTTTACATATGTATTAAAATAAAATGTTTATATTAATTTATGACACAATAAAACTTTTGGTCTATTGATTATGAGACTGTTTTAGTGGTGTATTATTTAAATAATATAAATAATATAATTTTTTTCTGGTTTTAGGTGTAATAAAATTACTTATTAGGGACAATATCAACTCAACAATTGTTGAATTTAATGGATCATTCAAATATTTTTCAAGAGCTAAATTTTACGACCAATGAAATTTTTGAATTAATAATTTCATGGAATGTAACAAAAACTAAGATAATATATTTTCACATTAAATTTATAAAAAATTTAAATAGATCAGAAGAAACAATATTTTGTTCTAAATATCACTCTTCGATGAAGATGTTGATCATATAATACCCTTTATCATCAACCTTCATTTTTTTTTGTAGGATCCATGTGTAGAATCCATCTAGGAGTGATCCACACATGCTTCTTTAATTTCTAATAAAATGATTTATTTTATTGCGCTAGGTTGATGGGTCATTAATCTTGTGGTGTTCATATTGATTAATATGATGATTCATTCAGGAAAAATATATCATCCATGAAGTCTCATTCTTGATATGGTCGAGGATTGGGGATAATTTATAGACCATTCATTAGTCTTGAGAGATGGATCGTGATTTTATTGTGCATATAGATTCTCAAAATTATCAAACTCAATCATAATAGGAATAACAATAAATTTATTAGGATAGTATTTGGTATTAAAAATTACACAATTTAAAAAATCCCATTAATAATACGTTAAACCTTATATGACTTCATTCCACATGATAATAATAATAATATATTTCTCATGTTGTACACTAAATAGAGCATTGATAACTATTATTTTATCATCTTGGAAACTAATATATTTCACTGGACACCATATCGGTCCCCTCATCCCCCATATAATTTATCTAATAGATGAATAAATTTTTAAATAAATATTTCTTAATAAAATAAATAAATATTATATTCACTGTTAGGCGAATAAAAATTTATTCAATATTCAATAAATATATTAAATTTTATCTTCATAGTGAGGAAGTTTAATATATATTAAAAATTAAAACAATGAAATAAATTTTTTATTAATGAGTAAAATATTATTTATTAAATCATGAATAAAAAATATATATCATATAATCATGTGATTAAACAATTACCTTGCGAATAAATATTTCATTAATATTTGAGGTAAATAAATATAGAACAAAATTATTACTTGGTCTTGAAAATAATATATATTCCCGTAATTTAATTCGTATATAATTAATTATGAAAAATGTAAAAAATTAGGGTGTGATCCAAGAGGCTTATTTCTCATTGAAATTAGGCACATTTAGCTAATGTCCAAGATTACTATCTATCAATAGGTCAAGGAACCCAAGAGAATGATTTTCATGTTTCAAAACATGACACCATATTAGAGTTATAACAATGTAATAAAATTCATTTTTCACAATATATCACAAAAATGGTAATTATTGTAACACCCTTGTATTTTAAAAGGTGGAAATTATGTTTGTTAATGTGTAAGACACGTAACATCGAGCTTAAATTAACCATGAAACTTTTTTGATAATATATGACCATAATACCCATTAATTGAGTTGGAATGTGTGATTAATATTAATAACATTAGAAAATATATAAAAATATCCAAATCAATATAAATTTGTTGATTAATTATTAGGAATTAAGAAGTAAAATTTTAGAAAATAAATATTATTCTTCAAAAATACATTTTATTTAAAAATGATATTTATTGATTATTGTAAACTAACATTATAATCAATTTATAGAACATTTAAAAAGTTTTTTTTGATAAAAAGGATATCATTTTTTAAATAAGAATATCAAAATTTTCTTATGGTGATTTTTGATGATTTTTTGAAAAGTGTTCTTTTCATTAATTAGTGAATATATAATAATTTTACTAAAAACTATATATTATTTTAGAGAATTTATTTGTGAAAATTATATTATATAGTAGTTTTAAAATGAATATCTTCTCTTTTTATAAGAATAATCTAATTATATTCCTCATAATTAGTTTTATAGTAGATACTTCTCTAAAAACATTTATACTAAAAAAATTTTTTTTGAAAAACTATTTCTCGTCGTATTTTGGAGGATTATTTTTAAATTAAAATTTTCATCTTATATAAGATGAATTTAGAAAAATAGATTCACTGTTTTGAATAATTATTTCTAAATTTGTAAAAAATGCTCCATTTTATTTTTTGAACATTATGAATAGTTATGTTATTACTTCTTGTTACATTAGTAAAGGGTAAAACACATAATTAACGTCAAAAAATGTAAATGGAAAAAATATTTTCCTAAAACGTGTATATATTTTATTTTATTTTTATATATCACTCATAATAATCCATAATATGATTAGTTTTTCTTTTATTTCATTTCCCATGTTTTATCCATTATATTATTTAATATATCTAAAAGTAAAAATTATCATTCTCCTTGTTTTATAATCATTAAAATATTTTCATGTGTATAGATAGAGTATAAGTTCAGTTATATGTTACTATTTAAAAGATAAATTATTTGATTCTATCATGTTATTTTATTTTTAATTGCTGGTTATGAAATTATTACTTTTAATGCTTACCCAACATTGACATGGTCCTTATGTAAGAGATAAAAAATCAATAAAATTATTTGAAAAATTCATAAATAGTATTATCTCAATGATTTATTGTGTTTAAAGGAATGTTTAGATAAAACATTTATATTATATATCATTTAATATATTATAAAACAATTCCATAATTTTCTTGCTATTTTAAAATATCAAATTATATAAATATATACAAATTTTACATTTATTTTATTTAATAATAATTTAATATTTTGTTAAATTATTTGATAATATAATAAATAATCTGTTCAATGAAGTTATTGGTATATTGATTAAACTATCAAAGATGTTCTATTTATGTTCCACTTTCCATTTTATAGTAACATTATTGACATATAAATAGTGAAAAACCTTCTTTCGTGGTGATCTTCAAAAGGGATAACGTTGCGTTAAACAAATACAAGGGAGAAAACATCTACTAACATGTTAAAATATTTTTTGTATCAGTTTGATTAAACAAATCCATTTTATTGTTTCAAAAAATATCTTTTTGGATCCATTTGGACATTACAATTAAATTATATAAAATTAATATTTTTTGAACTTCTAAGATTTCCCCTACCCTCTCTTATAAATGCACAACTCTTATTCAAATTTATTCACACATAAAATAGAATAATTTATTTCATAAAATAATTTTCCAAATTTATTATATACATCCATCTTCACATACTATATGCCTTATTTTGAAAATAAATCCAACCTTAGAATGATTCTTGTGTATCCCTTAAGTAGTTGTCTGAAAACACTAATATATTTCTTAATAAGGAATTTTTGTTTTATTTTTTCACATCATTAAAATATTATAAAACCATGATTATATTTTAAGTATTATATCTCCCATATAATAATATTTTATTATTTTAAAGGAATTAACCACATCCAAATACTCTTCCATCCGATGGAAAATGAAACTATCATTCGTGCGTACAGAAAAATTCCTCCTCATGAACCTATGAAATTATTTTTACATCACATCCTCTTACACATGACTTTAATAATGGATTTAAGGTATATATATATATGATATTAATAAAATATTTTTCATTCTGAAAATATAATATATTAACAACATTTTTACCATTCCATTCAATAAAAAATGATAAAGTTGGTCGTGCGTACATGTGGACTACCATATCAACAATGAAATGTGGTCCATTTTCCCCATATAATCATATAGTTTGTATATATAAGATTATTTTAAGAATTAATATGTTTCTAATTATATAATGAAAATTATGTAAATATAAAATTATAGTTACCTTTATTCCATATTGATCATTGAAAAATTTAAATGTTATTCATTCATACATTAAGCATAACATCTCTATGATTGTGGGATATTTAATTTTTCATAATCATCATTCATTGATGCTTGTAAAATTATAATTTATGAATGAAAATTAAAATTACATGATGGTTATTATTTTGGAGATGATGAAGTTAGGACCAATTTGATCATAATCAACATGTCAAAGAAATTTTAGAAATATGAATTGAATATCATCAAAAACATTGTCATGAACTTAATTGATTAAATCTTGGATTATATCATGATAAAATGAAATGATAAAAATAAAATATATTCTTAATAAATTAATAAATTTAAAAAATTATATTATTATGGAAGTTAAAAACTATAAATGATGAGTCAAACTCAATGTCAGGGCCTTTATTTTAATATTTTCTTTTTATGATTCCATTCTAACTCTTTTTCTTCCATGTATATATTTCAAAAAATATTTTGGAAATTTATTTATATAAACATAAATTAATTATAATTGATATTTTTTTAATTTATTCCAATGAAATTAAATATGAATATTTATATATTTTTTAAACCCAACATTTTAACATTTGTTAAAAAAGTCAAAAAGAATGTCATATTTTAACATATACAATGACAATGAATTTTCCCACCATTGTAACTGATATATAATATTTTAATTCCTTTATCAGATTCCATGTTTATTCAAATAAATATAGTCATTTTATTTGTTCTAATTATTTTCAAAAAATGGTTTGAAATATAATAGATTATTCAAGATAAAAAATTATTTTCTTGTGTGAGAATACTATTTTTATTGGGGTTTTTTGGAAAAGTACAAAATTTTTGTGTTATGATTATGTTATTTTTCTTGGGATTTGTTTATGATGATGGGTGGTTCCATTATAAACATTGTATATATGGTTCCATGATATTCCTTTAATGTGTAGGGTATAGTTTATCTATATGATTATTTTATTTTTGTTATGGTTCTTACCAAAATCAAACGATTTTAACGGTAATATAATGAGTTTTTATTTAAATAATGTTATTCTCTATATCATATGGATAAAGAATATCACATTATAAAAAATATTCATGAGTTTTTCATGAATGAAATGATTATTTTATGATTTTAATTAATCATTTATGATTTATTATTAATTTGTTTATAAAATAAATTGGGAAGAGAAGTTGGTTACTTGGGAAAGAGAATGTTTATTTTGATCATAGATCTTATTTTGAAAAACAAAAAAAAATATGTGTTTCCGATGGAAAAATAGTATATTAATTTAATTTTATGTTCCTCACTAAGATTTTAATGATCATCCAAAATTAAATTGTCAAATTATTTAAGGTGGAGAAGGTACATGGATGTTGTATAGATGATAATTGTAAATAAGTTCCCTAAAAACAAATAATGTTTTATCATTGAAGTTTTATTTTGTGAAAAAATGGAGACTATTTGGATGTTTCCACTATTTGATTTAATATTTTTTTATTTAAGGGTGATAAACTAATTCTATAAAACTGAAAAACTAAAATATATTATAGAATGATGCCAAATGAATTATTTTATAATTATAATAGAAAATATATTGTTTATGGTAGAATATTTATATTTGGTATAATGAAAGGGTTTTGATAACATAAAATATTATGAGATCTTCATGTGAGGTTATCCTCAGTGTTATGTATTCCATAATGCTTTTATATGATTAATGTTTATTTAATGGACTACATATAATCATTAATTTTGAAAGGGTGACATGAGATTATAAATTTATAATTAACCCATCTAACACTATTGTGATGTTATGTAGAATAGTGGAAGATTGTGGTCAAACCAAAAGGAAGGTGAAAACATGGAATTGTGACATTAGGTTTGGATCTTTGAAACAGATTCCTCGCATGATGCTAATGTTGTGGTTTTTATTCTAAAAAATTATTCTAAACCCATGTTGATGGAACAAGTGTATGGAATAATATTTTCGGAGCCTTTACATATGATATCCCAAAATGACGAAGGAGAATGTGTATTATCCAAGGATATATAGCTTTTCAAGAATCTAAAATTTAGCTTTGGTCTAGAAAATAGGATCCACCTAGATTATAACCCACTCTTTGGTCTATATGTGGTTTCCACTAATGATACATTTTGTGAAACTAAGAAGGTATAATAAAATAATAATATTTTCCGTAGATTGATTCTTTCCTATTATGTTGGGGTCCTTATATTATAGTGAAAAGTTTTTGATCATGGAATTGAATAAAATATAATTTTATAATCAACCAAATTTTTTTGATAACAAAGTACCCTTGTTTTCAATTAGAGATTAATTTAAGGGATATTAATCATACTCTATTTCCCTAACCCTAGGTGTATTTTTCATACAGATTAAAAAATAATGATGCATGTTAAATAAAAATTTAATTAAATCAATCATTATATCAAATAAATATATTTATAAATGAAACTAAAATGGATGCGATTACAAGGATAAAGAAGAAATATATATCTAAAAAATTTAAATCATGAGGAACTTGTATGAAGAATACCTTTGAAAACAGAACAACATCAAACCATGTGACAAAAAAATAAAAACCAATGAAACAATATAATACATAACATAAAGGATGAACCCCCAAAAACAAATCATGATCCTAGAATATAAAAAATATTGGTCTAATCATCAAATGAATGGGTATAGGGAATTGAGTAATCATTATATTAATCCCTCTCAAAACAATCAAATCGTGAGTCTACAAGATTCATGTTGAGTTGGAATTCCAAGAATTAATATATTTTATGTCTCATATAATTTTAGGGACCTTTGGGTTGTACCGATCTCAAGAAATTAATTAAATAAATTTCATTCACCCCTTATTTTTTCTTCATCCATAGGATTCAGGACTTGTACTAGTTTAATTTATTAGGATCTGGAGTTACATGGTCAATACACCAGGATAACATGTTATGAATCATGTTCATAGTTTGAAAATACTACAATATGCAATAATTTATAACATCACCCCCACTCTACATTGAGGGTCATATTCCAATAAAAAACCTAAAATCAATGAAATAAAGTATAAAATATTATTGAATCATAATGAATTGAATTAAAATTTTATATATACATTAGGATCATCAAATTTAACCAAAATTGAACATTTCCTCTTTATCATGAAAAATGAATCTCATCAATGATTTCAAGGGGAATATATTTTAGTGAAAAACGTTTATTACAACCTTAGAAGTAAACCAAAATATTATTTGAAACATTTAATCCTATAAAATCACCCTTGTAATGAAAATTAGAAATTACTCATAATAAAGTTATTCCTTCAAATCTATTTTCCCTTAATTTCAATTTTTTAACTTTTCATTAATATTTACACCCATGTCACAATTTACCTAACAATGGAATCTCTCTTACCACTCATGGTAAAAAAATATTGGAGTTATGGTTATACACTGAATATATATTCGTAACCATATGCCTAAATTGGTTCTAATATCTTTACTCCATAATAAAATATAACATTATTAATCATCAGGGAATTAATGGTAAGGTTCAAAGGACATTGAGAATGAGGGTTGGTGGGTTAATGGTAAAAATCAAGATATAAAATGATGTTGAACTCTATAGTATAATGAATAATAATCAGTAATAGTGCAATGAAGAACTTATTCTAATAAAATAGAATCTCTTCACTCTTGTTATCTCATTTAATATCCATGGATATGTCCGAAAATTATAATTAATGTTCTCTTCTTTATTCGCTTTCTCAGATTTTTTTAGAAGACCTATTTTTGACAGATCACAAATCAATCACCTTACAACATAAGATCTACCATGATATTAATTAGTTGGGTAATAGTTATTTTTTACCCTCCTAAAAACCCAATATAAATATATATTAAAATTGTATAATCATGAAGGTACATCATAAGTAACCATGGACAACACCACCTACATCTTGTAAAAATTCTATCCCACATCTCCTTAGCAACAAGCATCTCATTCTAAGAAGAAATAACTATTCCCCATGAATTATTAAAATTAAAATAATTAAAACAAACCATATATTTGTGTTGGAAGGGATAAAATGGTCTTATAGATTGGATCAATCCTAATAAGGTCATCTGTACATTATACGCGCATAAGAAGGAATAATGTAATGGTTGGGCTCACAAAAAATGGCTAAATCAATAAAAATTATTCAATCATTTTAATTTTTTTTGCTAAGTCATAGAATCGATATGATTCCAATGAAATTTATGACAGATTTATATTCCACAAGTATCTATCATGAAATAATCTATGAATTGAATAGGAAAACGTTGGTCCATAATCCTTTCAAGAATATTCAAACAGGGAATTCACTTAATGTATAGTAACTAGTAATATGCTAATAAAAAATCTTTCATAAATTTTTAAATAAATGTTAATTACTCATAATAATAATAATAATTCTATTCAATAATATTGAATAAAAATATGACTTAAAAAATTTCTATAAATACTATATCATTTATTTACATTATTTCCATGATATTCCATGTTAATGAATTTTTTAAAGGAGAAATACGATCTTGAATAATGTGAAAAGGAAAAAATATAGTTTTATATGAAATATATATCAAGAATGATCCACCCTACAACCACACATAAAATGAAATATTTTCTACAATTTGGATTTGATTGAAATTAAATTAGACATATATCATATGTATACAATGAAATAAATGTTGAGAATCTATAGCTCCCTATAATTATGTTAATGCTAGGGGAATATTCTTAGATATTGATGTGAAAATATTTAACCATAAAAAATAATATAATGAGAACATATATTCAGTAATATAAGTGATTAGTTCATAAGATATAGCCATTATGAATGAAAAAAATGGACAGGTGAACATAGTAGGAATTAGTGGATATTAGCTCCTATAATTACATCAGAAAAAATAGAAACTAAACCTGATGAACTCCATGAAAAATCAATTAGAAATAGAGAATAAATGGTCTAAACAAAATTAACTAAAACTCAACAGAATAAAATATGGTTTTCTCCAATAATGTGAAAAACAAAAACATAATCATCTATATGGATGAGAGTTGATCAATTGGAGTATTCCATTATCTTAGTAGTCCTCAACCTATTGTATGAGAATGAAGCACTGAAATCTAGTTCTAATGGTATATTGGGAGGATCCATGACCTGAATTTTGGGTTGACCATAGAAATCATACAATTACTTATGTATCACAGAAGGTTATTGTTGGGTTTCTTAGGGTCATCCCCATATCATGGATGTATTAGGATATCCCTCTTGAGGTTGACTATATAGTATCGTTGAAGGTACATCATTAGTGATAGAATAAGTAAATTATTTGGACATAGTAGACTAAATTCACAAGTAATAAGATCCGATTATGTGAACCATTTAGAAAAATATGTATATACCTTATATAATATAATTTAAATGATACAAGCAATGATGTTTAATATAGAGAATAAAGAAATATCCACATGATGATAAATTCATTAAAGAGGTACATAGGATCATAACTAAAGAAGTGTGGGAATAATATCTTATATTAATAGTAGTGGTCTCATCCCCAAATTGTAGTGGCTAGATATAACACACTATGTCAAAAAAAATTATATAGGTGGTGATAGGTGAATCAACTTCCATAATAGGTGTCATTTTTCTAAAATAGGTTTCATTAATAATAGATAGAGTTTAGGTGTTATTATATCCATAGGACACATGTCTAGTAGCTGGATCGATAAATGTAAACTGACGTGTAGTTGGAAAGGAAGGTCCCTTTCCATCTCTAACCTATGCTACCAAAAATTATCTTTGAGAAGTAGTGTCCATAATCTATAGAGGTTACTGGACGAAGAGAACTATTAGCGATAGGTTTAATGGGACTAGAACTAATATGAATGTGGGAACATTTAAAAAATAATATGGGTGGGTGTTAGTTGGGGAAACTAGAAGAAATGTGTCCCTGGGTCTAGGTAACTCTAGTGGTTCAATGAAGGGGAACTCCATGAGCGAAAACACGTTATTGGGGTTCTCCAAAATTTAATAAATTGTGTCCCTTGAATATATAATCCACTCTAATTGTATGGGTAATGTGTGATACTAATCATAAGAGGTTGGTACCTCTGTGGTAGGTGTAGTTATGGTAGTGGGTAGATAGGGCTTGGTTGAAGGAGTAGTCTAAGGTGCATAGGTAGTAGCTACGGAAACCATAGTTGGTTTATAATTAGTAGACTTGGTGGACTCAAGTTCTCACTCATAATTTATCATGAACATTATAATGAAACATATCATATTTATAAATAAAATATTGACCGATATCATTAGTCCTAATGAATAAAAGTGTTTTGAGGATTTGTAGATTCTAAGAGGCATAGCAAGGTCATTAATTATAATGGTTCCCAACATAGTGTCACACACTCTCCTCACTAATCCCTTATAGTATAGGGTGAAAAGAAATTACATAATTGTTACACCAATAAAATAATATATAATGGGTATTTATATCTATATTATGGCCTCATGAGATTCATGTTTGGCTAAACAGGCATAAGAAAAATCAAAATAAAAAATCTGTAGGGTGGGACCCATCAGCTGGGTTGATACAAGGATTGTAGAATATTGCAGTGTCATTCACTGTCATCACCCAACTCTTTAAAAAAACTATATTTTTATGATCAAAACATAGAGGTGTATAGGATTAGTATGTAGAAAAAAAAAGAATTTAAGCCCATTCAAATCAAAATATCTATTATAATGAGCTCCCAATCCTTGCCTCCCAGTATAAAGGAGACATGAATGAAATGTGGCTTCAATTTTTCCTAGAACTCATGAAATAGTTATTGGTATATATACCTACTCACATGAACAATTTGTGAACAATACATCCATCAAATGATTTATTTTAATTCCTCTTCCATGGGGATCTTCTGAATCACAACATGGGTGAGCTTCCTATTTGTCCTCAAAGGCTATACCTACAAATGAGTTAATCTGACTTCTTATTGGTGGTCAAAAAAACTAATCTAAAAAATGGATTGGTAAAATTTTGGTATTTCCCTCTTATACATGGGATGTGAATTTGTAATCTTGGGCATATATTGGAGTGGAATACCCTGATGTGGATGGATGAATGTAATGATTCACATGCAGTGAAAAGTTTCACTTAATCTTCATGGGAAGTTGGGTATTCTACACATTGGGTCACTTTTTTGGTATGAAAAAATGACACTACAATTTGTTTGGACCATGGTAAAATGCATGTAATGGGGATGATAGTGTGGAGATTGTGGAGGAATTTGACCAATAGGTAGGGAGAGAAAACTAAGAAGGAGGAGTAGTGATGGAGGAGGATTTGTGAGGGAGAGTTGTGAATAAAAGACAATGTGGCAGGGGAGGGGGAATCACTTTCATGAACCTAGGGCTCATAGTTTATGTTTTCGATTCACCAAATATTTGACCTAATGTATATGTCCATGATGTTAATAATAATGTTTTGGAGATTATTAAAGTAAAATTAACTCATGATGTGAATCATTAATACACATCATGAATTAATATAAAAAGAGGATAAAATATAGGGGTCTTAAACCATCAAATATATAAATAATACCTATGAAATATTATCCTTTAATACATATTCTATCATAAGAAATAGAACTGGTTTACCAAGTTGTTAGTGCTTCATTTAATTTTTAGATCTAAATATTCCTTGGATTAATTAAATTATAATAACGGTCATGGGATTTTAGAAACTAATCTTCATAAATTTAAACCTATTGTATGTTGACATTGATGGGTTTCCCAGTTTCTCATTGGACATTAATGATTCCTTAATAGAATACATTATCAAATTCATAGAGACCCAAAAATTGTGATTTCATTTTTTGGAGGAATAATTTCATTCAGGAATTGAATAGAATATACTTCTCCCCTTGCATGACTATCTATCAGGTGATGCATTAGTTATGCCATTATTATGATTTTGCTTAAAAAATTTAGGAATTCTTGTAATTTTCTCTTCTGATTTCTTCAAGCTCAACCAATTATAAAACAAAATCCATGATTTTGGAGGATCCATTATAAACGTTTTTATTACCTAGTATAAGTGATTCTCTAATTCAACAGGAAAATGAAACTATTTTTTATAGACATGTTATAAAAGAGTTATGTTGATGGATTTGTTACCTTGCTATTTTTTACATTAATTTAAATTATTTGGTTAATACCCATATTTTATAGTTCAACCTATCAATAAGTTTGGGGATGGTGTGGACTTCCATTATTGTATCGAATACCATATTTTTCAAGAAATCCTTTGAGGATTATTAAATTTAGTTACATATTCACTATTGAGTAATAGAAAAAATCCAAACCAGGAAACATTGTTTTTATTCAAAAAATTAAATTCCCAATTTGGTTATGAAAATTTTGGTGGGTTATAATATTACCCAAATTGAAACATTGTACACATCGACAAGGATATATAAAATTTCATGAGAATATGGATATAGACCCATGAAATTAGTTCACCAAACCTTGATGATTTATACATATAGGATAGGGTTTTAGGGGAATTTCATTACATTGGATAATCATAAATGTTTAATGGAACTGATCCCAATTTTTTATGAAATTTATTTCATCCCAAGGATGTTTATGAAAAAATAATTCACAAAGATTTATTTTATATACAGTACACTTAGACTCATGATTTAATCCAGTTCTATATGTATGATTAAAATATTACTAACATTGAATGTCATCTTATTTAGCATATATTTTCATTAAAGTATCATGACATTGATTAAATAAAATTTGTTCAAACTAGTATAAGTTCTAAAAATATGGTTGCAACATCTTCTAATATTGATATGAGAAGTATGGGTATAGAGTTATAGTGGAAAATAGATTTCTATATTCTCAAACCCTGGTCATGACTTCACATCCATATAGAAGAGTGCCTCATTTGGTAACTCATAATCAATTTTCAACTCTTCATCAACTTCGATATTGGGTGGTTTAAGTCTAGATAGATGGTCATAAATGACATTCTTTATCCCTTTCAGGTATTTTCTGACTGTTAAACACTTATACAAGCATAATACACTATATCAACCATTGTTTCTAGTCCTTTTTATTCAGAAGGTTTCTCAATGATGCGTTATTAGTGTAAACAAAAACATTGGAGAGCATGACGTGTAACCTACACTTTTAAAACATGAAAATCATTAAAATAATCACTTAATATATTGTCATGTAAATATTTTTATCACCATTTAGAGTATGAAAAGAATAATAAATGAAATAAAATATATATCCAACAAGATATAATAAACTAGTACACACATCGAATTCAATGGGATCCCATATCATCTTAGCATCCCTATCCTATCCTGGTTATTCGATGATATGATCATCCACCATGTATTGTTTTGAGTATCAAAGTCCCACAAACAATCTTAAAAAAATAATGATGTTTCCTCCTATGATAGTAAGTTTGTCACAAGTTGGTTTGATTGTACAAGGATCCAAACAAAGAGATGATAGAACCATGTGTGACTAAAAAGAACTTTATTCCTTTCATAGTTGTTGGTTCAGGTCAGCATTTTATTAATCCTATTTTTTGTCTCAACTTCTATGCCATCCCTTGAAATCTTATGATGAAGGAAAATGAATATAGGGCCATAAAATGAAATTTCTCAAAATGGAGCACTACAAATTTATCGTCAAATCATTGAAACACAAGTTATAGATTTCTATAATGCTCCATCAAGAAATGTCCATTTTTTAAAATATCATTTATGAATATGTATACAAAAAACACCACTATATCAGGGATAATTGGTTTCATACAAAATTGGAATGTTTTGGTTTCGTTACACATTGCAAAAAAGATCATTCACTAGGAGAATGTTATAAAAGTATATGTGATCTATTTATTTTAATAATCAACTTTGTCAAAAGTTATTTGATTGTACACTATAAAAAAATCAACCCTTTATGATAGTTTATTTTTATTTCATGGTGATTTAAACTGCTTCCATATAGTTCTATGATGTTCTAAAAAATGGTTATGGTTGTTGGTATCAACATCCAATATGCGGTGGTTAGTTCCATTTAGTTGTGGTTTCTGGTAATAGTCATAGATTTTATATGTAGAGATAGTTTTATGCATTTTCATGGTGGGTTTATTAAAATAAAATAGAGAGGTTTTAGTGGCAGTTAAAACCACTGTATAATTTTTTAGCCGAAGAACCATCAATAAAACAATGAAAAATGTGGCTAGATTAATGGTGTGTGAGATTAATATGTGGTTAAAACCGTCACTTATAAAAAAATATACCATATTTACAGGTAGTTTTTACTGATGAAAAATATTGATTTTAAAAAAAATTATAGATTATGTAGACCAGAACTACACAGGAAAAAAAATTCCCAGACCCATACCTTTCATATTTTAATTAACAAAAAACCTATACAACAATATACTATAACACAACTACTTCACCATCGGCCAACGATCACAACTACTTTCACCACTATGTGAAATAATAATAAATCACCACATACACACATAAATTTCATCATTAAATTTAAAAAAAACATTTTCTCATATAAAAATGCACCCAAACTCATCATTAACAAAAACAACCCTACATGAACGAATCATCAGTAGAAGAACACAAGTAACCAATTTGGTTTATTCTTTATTCATAACAAATCATCCATGAAACGCTTCATCATCCACCATCTCAAAATGGAGATCCTTGGAAAATTGTACATTCTCCATGATTTCTGGATGAACATCCCTAATTAAAGGAGAATATTTCAACATATCTTGTGACACCACCAATAGAGAAAAATAAACCATCTTTTCAAGTGTTAATAATTTGCATTCATCTTTCATTGAATTTGTCGTACACTCATGAGATCTTAGATTTTATTCATCCTTACCTCCTTAGGTATGAATCATTGGAGAAATATGGACTCAAATAATTCCCATCTCATCCCAACATGCATTGTTGGAAGAGAAAAATAATCTCATTCATCCAAAGCATGACCCCCCAAGAAGACCCTAAATAAATCAAAATCTAATTGATTTGGGAGTTCCAAACACTCTGATGATATGATAAAATTTATCAAGCCACTTCACTGCCTCTAACCAACTAAGATTTCAACAGAATATTGGAAACAAATAAGGAGAACCGGAAACAAGGTGAGAGCCACTAGAAACTTTAGGGACCTTTTTGGACAGAAAATTCTGAATAACAGTGAAATATTTATTTAAAAATATATTTTTAACCTTATTAGTGGAAATATAATCTTCAATACATGCATTTTAAAAATTATTAAAATTAAATAATTCAAAAGTAATACACAATAAAAATAGTGAAAAAATTCATAATTAATTCCCTTATAATAATTATAATAAATTTTGAGAGTTACATATGAAGTTTATCATTATATGCAACACAAATACTTGAAAAATAAATAATATATTAAATACTTTATTTTGGATCATTCATATACAAATAATAAATTTATTTTAAATGGATTTTTATAAAAACATTTTCATCAAAAAAATAATAGTTATTGATGTGTAATAATTTTAAAAGGACAATCGTAAATATATATGTTCTTATGGTAAGAAAGATTAAAGATTTATGATGATAAATTTAAAAAAACAAAAGTATGTTTAAAGACATCTTTAGATGGTTAGTTTGAAGACACTTTTAGGGTGGCTACTAATGACATGATCAAATATGCAAACGTCCCCCGCTTTTATATCAATATATTTTGTAACAATCCTTTATCCAAGACATGTTTTTGAATGTTCACAATGCATAATTCAATTCCACGCCCATTTTGTAGAATTATCTGAAACCCAAATGATGATTGGGTTACATATTTTCTTGAGAATTCTCTTAGAGAATTGGAATTGAAGTTGTTGAAAGCACGGAGAGACATGTAGAGGTGAAAAAACACAAGAGTGATAGTGTGATAGGTGGATTCACCTTAAGTAGAATATTAGTGTTTGAAAACTCGGTGTTCATAGTTTTTTTAGATGGGGGTTTACAATAATTTTATTCCCTAACTTCTAAAATAGGATAGGCTATTTCTATTGCTGACACATTGATGATGGGAAAAAATACATGGAATAGCCTTCATATGTGAAGATGAGGATGTAACTATAGGTGATACTATAAAACTCGATGAACTTATGACAACCTTCATAAAACCTAACATGATGACCAAGAGTCCTAGTTTCAATGAATAAAGGATCCCTCCCGAATTTGTGGCCACCAAGTTTTGTTTTAGGAAGGCTGGCGGAAGATCATCGAGTTCTATAGTATCCTTTATACATATTTAAACATCATCACATATCAAGGATATTCCAAGTCTATTATATATATGTTCAATCATTGGGAACAAAAATACCCTACCCTGTTTTACATGGTAGCGAAGAAAATTGTAGTGAGCACCTATCCAATAAAACAAGGAACACGTGATTTTCAAACACTAATCCCCCACTCAAAGTGAATCTACCTCTCCAAAACTCTCTATTGTGTTTTTTTACCACTATATATCTCTCTATGTTTGAATAAACTAGTATGCAAGATCTATAAGAAAATTTTCAAGTAAAGGTATAACCCATTCAATATTTCTTCTTTAGATCAATCTATAAATTGGTTATTGAATTTCTTATGCATCATGAATGTTTAAAAACATGGCTTTGTTAGAGGATTGTCATATAAGTCAACGATCTAAAAGTGGGGTAAATGTGTATATTTTATCATTTCATTAGTAGTCTCCCTAAAATTGTCTTCAAAATTACCATCATTAGACGTCTCTAAGCAGATGTTTTCTTTTTCATTTTTCATCATAAATCATTAATGCTTCCAATCATAAGCACATATATATTTACTATTCTCCTTTTAAAATAATTTCACATTAAGAGCCATTATTTTTTGTTGAAAATATTTTGATTATAATCCATGGAAAATAAATTAATTAGTGAACATAATTGTTAGAAAGTATGAAAATCGATAAGAGATAGTGAACAAAACACAACTCAGGTAATTATATGAAGAGTAATATAAGTACTAAAAAATCAAATATAAAAAAAGGAAACCAAACCTGAATAATAATATGTAAAATAGAAGACAAAGAAAAATCATAATCATATTAATTTAAAACAGAAATCATGGGATAAATATTCTAGGTCAGTATGTCTAGGTGAACCTAGTAATTTTATATCACCATAGGAGTGAGACCAGTGAGGGATTCACATATGGTACCCAAAAGATAGTAGGGGGCACCGAGAAGATGGCAGCGAGCAATGCTCGTTTTCATGAATAAATTTATGGACTATTCATAATTAACATAACACACACATATATAACTCATGATAAATTAAGAATTACCCTATTGATTTATGGTTGTAAAATCCCATGGCCACTCAATTCATCTTAATACCTAATATATATATATATATATCACAAGAATATAAAAGTAATCATAAATACATCAAAAATAAAAATATTTCAACTAGTGGAGATAATACAAGCATCAAAAGAAATAAATTAAGACATTAGGAAAATACGTATCAATATATATAACGAATCATATAGTATTTAAAACAAATTAAAAAAATGGTATATATTTAGTTCAAAAATTTCCCTAATCATTAAAATATAAACATTTCATTAAAATAATTATATTTCATAATATATAATGGTTATACGAATGAATTTAAAAATGAATTAAAAATTAATCTTGATAAGAATATAGAGGAAACAAAAGAGTGATTGAAAAAAGAGAATTCATACCTTTATTGTTTAAATTTTTAAAAAAATTGAAAATGAGTCACATAAAATAATTATTTTCAAAAATGGTTCAAATTATTTAAAATGATCATTATAGTAATAAAAAATCACCACCAAGGAATATAAAAAATCAATAGATTTCATATTGATGTATCTTAGGGGATAAGGTAAGAAAAATGTAAATTTTTTCGTATATATACTACATATGGTTTGAATTATTTGATGAGTAGGACGAAAATCATAAATAGATTAGTATCCCTCAAAAATTAAAGATAATGAATCAAAAATAATATAAAGGTGTTATACTATAAATATTTCAAGATTATGAATGAGTGATAAAGAATATATCATCAAGAACTATAATTATTTGGAAGACCTCATACCAACTATATAGGTTATGAACATTGAATATTTATAAGAGGAAATGAGATATGTAACGCCTAAAAAGTAAATGTAAATAGTTTAATTATTTTTGCAATATTTTTAGTATATTACATTTAAGTGAATATAGAGCATAGATAAACAATATATGAAATAAAAAAGGATAAAAGGAAAGAATATATCTTACCATGACTCTCAACTCGGCTTAGAACATGCATATTAACACGAAATAACCAAATTAATTTTATTAAATACATATTTTAGATGAAAAATTGAATATATGATTTATTATTCTTCATTTAGGTTCTATTATATTCATTTTGTTTTATATTAGTTTCATTTCCTTCATTAGAGGAATATTTTTTCATGGTTCCATGGCTGAATCAATTTATCAACAACGGTAAAACATTGTAACAAATTAGTCTATAACTCCGTATTTGGGTTGAAATTGTTATGGTTAAATTTCATAAGTTCAAATGGTTCCATGTAACAAATTGTATGAAACTCTATACAAATTTTAATTACTATTATTTTTATCATTTATTGGAGTATTCATATTGGTGATTTACTGTCCATATTAAAATTAATTTGAATGAAATTTTTTTATTATTTTACTCCAATTACAAAAAAAAATTGATATTTTATATTTATAAATAATATGGTTCATCATAACAATTGTTTTATTTAAATACATACCAATTTTCATATAGATGGGGCTAATAATCTTATCCAGTTATAAATCCAACCAAAAGATTACCACACATGCCAATAAGAATAGAACAACATAGATCAATGTTTAAAATATAAATAATACTATAGTGAGAATCTATAATACAACAAACTTATTTATTTTAATTAAATATAATAATTAGAACTAATTTATCCATTTCATCAACATTTAATATCACTTCCGCATTCACAAACACAAATAAAAACTTCATGAATCCAAATAGGAGTATTACTAACTCATGATTTGATTCACATCCTACTGGTCATGTCATCACATCCACATAAATCCAAGATACTGTTATCTAGAATAAAACCATTCACAAACCCAAACATTATATAAAATAAAAAAATATATAATAAATGGTGAATTAGATAAAGTTAGTGAGTGACAATTTGGTCAAGTAGGGTGTGATGGTGCAAAAAAGAAGTGGGATTGCATTATGGGAGAGAAGGGGGTTGCGTTCGAGGGGCTAGGGGTTGGTATGGCCAGGGCCGTCAGGGAGGGTCTTGGGTTTGGAGGGCTAGGGTTTGATGGGGTTAGGGGCCACCAAAGAGGGTCTAAATTTCAAAAGTGTGAGGGATTAAACAAGGTCATGAGATTGTGATAAGAGGTATGATGTGGTGAGGTACTAGTAGTGAAGGGTTTGAATGGGCTGGGGCTGGTGGCGAGGGGTTCATCATTGGTAAGTACTAGCGAAGAGGTTTTTGTCACGGTTGGGGGAAGTGGAGGTGGGGGTGTTGTTCTAGGGGGGGGGGTGTAGACCATGTGTGGAAAATATTATTTATTATAATATTTGGTTGAATTTTTTAAAAACCACTCCTATATTTTGAAAAATATTAACATCCGTTTATTAAACCACCACTAAAAAAATCCATTATTTACCAAATTTGGTGTAGTGGTGTCTGGAATATCAAACCAAGAAACAATAGAATTCCTGATCATATAATCTATCAACAACATGATACATGAATGGGAGAGGGAAATGGTCTTTCTGAGTAATCTTATTGATATTTATATAATCAACACAGACACACCCACCCAATATTGTAATGGTTTGTGTTGGGATTTATTAATTTTTATTTTTTTATTATATTCATTAATCCCTTCATTAGTCCAACTGAAGTAAACTCACCGTTTCAATATCGTAGATGGAAAAGTAATACAAGAATTAGTAAGCCCAATAACTTTTATATTAATGAATTATTTCATGGGGGTGGGGTTGGGTAAATAAGCAGTTTGTAAATTTGGATTAGATAATTTTTGTTGTTTAATCTTATGAGTTCAGATTGTGGGGATAATCCCCTTCATCTAATCCACACTCCAGGATATGGAATTTTTGTTTCTCGTAAGGAATTATATCATTTGGTCTTGTTTACTATCATTTATTTCCATGTTTATCATGATATAATTTCTATATCTGGTCAATAAGAATAATAAATTTATTGCACTTGGTTGAGTAATCAATTATAATATTGGTGGCTTAATAATAATGGGTGTGAATTATATAAAGGAATCTCGGGTCAGAGGCTCTATATATTTTCCCACCTTATATTCCTTACCATGTTCTTCATCAAGAGATAGTGTGTCACTTTGATATTCAATATTAGTGAAATAATATTTTTCATTTGTTTAGAAAATTTATTGTTAATCAAATGAGCTTCCACGTTGCATGGAAGTATTTTTTCGATCAAACACATCCCCTAATTCATTATCTATGATGATCATTCTACCTTGGTTCACATAAATTAAAGGATTTATAAAGGTAACAAATGGTATTCCTATAATTACAAGGGAAACTCATTCTCTATCAATATCATGAATGATAAAATAAGTAGGGAATATTAATTTTCCAAAATTAACTAAGATTCCCTCGAGAATTCCCCATTGATATGTTACAAATTGACTAGTGAGATGATGTTCTACTCATGTTGGTTTATGTTCATCGAGCCCCAATTTTCAAAAGGAACTCATTGGAAATTTATTTATATATTATCTGAGATCACATAAATAATTTAAAAAATTATACATCTCTATGGTTCGAGGGATTGAGAATCTATGAGGGTATCTTATCTTTGCTGGGTGCATTAGCTTCACAACTGCATAGAATTACCCATTAAATGAAATAACACCAAAAACAACCATCATTTTCCTATCATAGAGAATCAATATTAATAATTTGTAATGAGTTGCCAACTATGAAATTTCTTCAGTTAATGGGATATTAATGTTGTGTTTACCTAAAATATCCAAAAAAATTATATTGATTGAATAACTTCCCTTACCACATCAGTTTTTTGAATCTAAGTGGAAGTCAGTATGTTTGTAGTTCCACATAGACATATTCTTTAAGGGATTATCCTATTCCTCGTAATTTTTTATTATATTCCCTTTTGATTCACGTCTTTGGTTATTTAATTCAACTGTTTCTAGAACTACCTCAATTTGGTTTTATTCCTAAATCATTCACTATGGCATTGATGTAGGGCTCTAAAAAATTTATCTATTGTACACTTAGAAGAACCATATCTTGGGATTCCTCACTTTGATGTGTATTTATGATAATAGAAATTATAACCAGTCATTGGTCTGATAGAGTTTTGAAAATCATTCCTACTTTTTATTCATGGTTGTTGAGGGAATCTCATTAATTATCCATTAATGTTTATTTGGTAATCATATGAATGTTCAATTTCTAAAAACAAGTTGTGTTTTTTTTATTTTTATTGTATAGGTGGGGATGCATGTGGCTATTTATGTATATCTTGCGAAAATTATTGTTATTGGGGTGGAAAATTTATATCCTTGTTAGGTATATTTTTTGTGCACATGGTGATTTGTTCTATAGGGGTAACCAGGTGGCCCCAAATTTAATGATGGATATTGAACACTCATCTATTTATAGTACCTTATAGTGGGTTTCTTTTTGTTTTTGTACAAGTCTATGTGGGTAATGGGATTCTTGAATCTATTACGACTAAAAATTTTAATTCACGTAATTACAATTTTTTTTCTGATTCTACCTTTTCCTTCATGACATTCCTAATATGGGTGAAATCATACAGACATTTTCCATATGTGAAGCTCTATAATAGGAGTTAGTGGAGGTGTTTGGTGTTGAAGAAGTTGGAAAATATCCATGTTTTTGTGAGGGCTTTGACCTAAGCCACAAGGGGGATGGCCTCTTAAACATGGTATAGTCTACACCTTGGAGTTCCTAATTTACATTTATAAAGGATATCATTATAAGAAAATATCATATAAAAATTATATCCCTACTTTAGGTGTCTTAATAATGAGCCCAACTTTAATGTAAATGTCTTCCATAGTCCATTTAGTTGGTTGTAAGAGACGGTAAAATGTTTTTAATTGCCTCTAGAAATCAAGCATGTGGTGTGGGAATTTTCTTGTATGTTCCTTAATTTAATCCCAAGACACCCCGACTGATTTTCTATTTCCCTAAGAAACATATAAATTCAATTTCATAAAATTGAGGTCTATATAGGATGAATATTTATCCAGAATTTTTTAGATAGGTCAGCCCATTTTATAATTGGCTCAGGATCCAAATCCTTAATATAGTACTTATAACTATCTCACAATAGGAAAGAAATGATCATCAGATGAATATTATCGTATAATAATCCTTGATTCCTGAAGGTGTCATATACTTGGATTAAATTCAATAAATATGTGTGTGGGTCTAGGATTTAAAGGCCACTATTTTGACCCATGTTTTGGATCATCTGGATTAGACTCAGATTTATTTTGAAAGTGTGTGCCTAGATAGGAGTGTGAATAATTTTGGGCATAAGATCACTAGTTTTCAAAGACCCATAATTTAATATGGTGTAATACTATATAATTTATCACCTTCCTTATTGTTTATGTGGAACATATTGGGAATTAGGGGGTATGAGAGCATCAATATTTTTTTGATAAACATTCTTTTAACATAATAGTATAGAATTTTTCCTTTGATTTCATGGTAAAATGAGAGTATTTTTTGAGTTTCTGGGCTCCAAGAATGAATAAATGGGGCCTAAATCATGCACGATAAAATATCATTGATGAAGCACTAATCCTCATGAAAATTATTTAAATAAAAATTTTATGATAGGATGCTGTTGACATCCAAGGTTCATGGTAATGATGTCTTTATGAAATGTAAATCATAGACAATGGTTCCAAAATTTCATCGATTGTCATGGAATCGTTAACTCAAAAAAGTCTTGATTAAATTTTAAATTTATAATTAACACAAATAACACTATTACAACGTTATAATAAATAGTAGAAATATGGGGTCAATCCCTTATGGAGGTGATGACACAAAATTATGACCTTTAAAATGGAACGTAAATTTGGATACCTTGTGAAAATCAATGGGAGTTAGACATAGTATCAAAAATTAGTAAAGATCAGTTGATAGAATAAGTGTTCATGATCAATTTCAGTGATCCAATACATAATATATACCTAAATATTACTAGGATTGTTCTATTCTCTTACATTACAGACATGTTTGAGAATCAACAATTTAGCTTTGGTGTTGAAAATTTGATCTAACATGATTGAAAACACTAATTTTTCTAGACGTGATATCTAGAGAAGATGCATTACGTTCATCTACAAAGTTACAAGACAAATAAAACTACTATTCCAAGTTATATTCATTTCAATTAGTTTTAGGTCACTCCATTATATTCACTATGTATGGTTCATATAAGCTAATCAAATAGTAATTTAGAATCAACCTAATTCATTAAACCATAAATTGCCCTTTTTTAATTTAGGGATTCATTAATGGGATACTACAAATACTTTCAAACCCTAACCCTCTATAGATTGTACACACATTTAAAATATTGTATTAGGTATGTGAAATATCATTGTAATTTATGAAATCAACCAATTAAGATATAAATAAACAAAATCAATTAAAATGGATATTCATACAAGGATAGAGAAGGAATGGATTCCTCAAAAATTAAAATAATGAGAAACATGTATGAAACTTCCAAAGAAAATAATATAGTAGAAATCCATAATAAAAAACCCTAAGAAACAATGTCGAAAAGAACATTAAAAATAAATCATTAATATGTCCCAAGAATTAATAATATAAATATGTTAGATAAACTCATTATGTGAATGGGTTTCATGATGTGATTCTATATTAACTTCATCCCTCTCAAAAATTTGACATTGTGATTCTTCAATTTATCTAATGAATGGAAATTCCATCTTTTAAAATATTTTCTATCTCACCTAATAAACATGATCTTTATGGTGTACCAATATTGATACTTTCATGATCTGAATTTAATTAACGCCTTATAATTTCTTCATCTTGATGATTAATATCTTGTAATAGTTTCATGGCTTGGGATCTGCCTTGAATTGTTCAATACAATAGGAACAAACATTGGAAATCTTATTCAAGATGTGAAAATTCTACAATTTATAGGAATTTAAAATATCACTGCCTTTCAGTATTAAGTGTCATATTCCCTCAATAACTGACTAGATACCAATTTAATAAAGTCTAAAACATTTTTAAAGAATGACTTTGGTCCATTCGGGTGATGATCGACAAATCCAAAGTCTTATAAACCCACTTTTAGGTTTTAAATAATGGGATTCTAAAATGATTAATGACATTTTAAGGTAAACTATAGGATTAATATAAAGGATTATTTCATGAAAATAATACATTTTTTGGGATATAAGTAGAAATATCTGAGATAACATTTTAGGATAATTTTCATTTATGTTGAACTTATTATGGTTTTTTTAGGATTTTACGGATAAAGCATTATAGAATTTCTATGTGTATTTTATTTACAAGGACTATTTTATTTTAATAAGAAATAATTCATTTCAATTTTTAATGATTTTAATTTATTCAAATTAATTTTATTCAATTTTTATAGGAAAAGGTTCTCACAAAACCTTCTAATCCTTTTCCAGTAGACTTAATCATAACTATCATGGAAAACACTTGTCCAAATTATTTTGAATCCATTTTGAAAATCCCAATCACCTGTAAGAATATATTTGATATATCTAAAAATATTCTATTTGTATAAAAATTATTTGGATCATGGTATTTCATTTATTTTATTTCAAAATCTCAACTTACCATAATCATTCATCAAGATAAATACCACAAAGAACTTTTCTATTTATTTATAGAGATATTGACATCATGCAGTTAGATAAAGGGTATTTCAATAGCATAAATGAAGACCCTGATGTATGGATTCAAGGTATGGAATATCTTCTTATATTCTAAGTATGAATCATCATTGATTTTATATTTAAGAATCATAAATATGAATTTTGTAATTAGGAATAAGAAGAAATATCATTATCAATGTTTTATGAAGGAAGTTGAATGATGTATGTATTTATGTATCTTTTTAAAACAATTAAAATTTAATAGTGTATTATTAATTATATTATTATTCTTTTAAACTATTATAAAAATCAGGAAATACCTAATAATTATTATATATTATTCATTCATAATTTTAAAACATAGGGTGTACTGAAAAGATGCTAATTTTTCATTTTTTATATATATTTTTTGGTATATGTAGCCCATATGTTTATCATGAAGAAATTTTATTTGAGGAGTAATGAATTTTCATTATTTTCATATAAGTTTAATGTTATTGATATCCCTTATGGTTTATATTATCATTGATATTGTGAAAATTAGGGGTTATTACAGTTTGGGTATCATATGTTTTATCATATAACCAACCATGGGATTCATAAGTGATTTAGTGATTGGGTTATTAACTTTATTTTGGAAGACAATAAATATTGTGGAAACCATATATGATTAATGTAAAATAATTATTTGGGATAATATGGGATTTTATTTATAAATAAATTTGAAATATCTTTTGGAATTATATATGAATTTAAAATTACATTATGGTAATTCAATTTATTTATGGAAATAATTTTAAAATCGTAGAGATCATACGAAAATATCACATACATTTTTGGAATGAGACATTAAGAGTGATTGATGTAATTTGGTTATGAATGTGGGAATAATATATGATAAAATCATTCAAATATTTTGGTTTTATTCATGGTCGGTAATATATAGAAAATTTTATGGATTGTTATTTTCAGAATAACATTGTATAAACTTTTGGTATATCTATTGAAATTTAGAATTTAATATATTTTTTCTTTATATAATGGTTTATTCATTTTGGTTGTTATCTTATATTATTATAAATTTTTTGGTTTTTAAAAATGTCTAATGATATGATAAATAAAATGTAATTATTTTTTGGAAGTAAATTATGTGAATAATGTGGATTTTAGTTCTTCGTTCATAAAAACACTTCTTGAATATTCTTCATTTGGAGAAAAATATGATATTGAACTTAATATTAATTGATGGATGAAATTATAATAATAAAATAAAAAATATTTCCTTATTCTTTTAGTAAAGATAATAATTTAATTCCACATCTCTTAGGGAAAAGAAGATGAAACAAAAATTATGTTGAAATACCTTTATTTCTAACAAATCAATGGACTCTTCACCCATCACAAATTTATGGTTTTGTGGTCACATAATTTGTCATTAGTATGTTATCTATCACACACTATCATTCTATGAGTGTGATTTTTATCATACAGGTCAATATTTTTACTTCATATTAATGTTCTCGTATTTGGAAACATTGTTTTGGGATATTTTAGATGAACTTTATATTCCCTATTTACTCTTTTGAGAAGGATGTTTTACTAACCATTTTTACACTGTGGGATATCACCAATTTTTTTTTGGATGGAAACCATGTGATTATCAAGATCAACATCAAATTGAATGGATGTAATTTTATAATAAGGGGTGGGATATACACCATGAGATATTAAAATAAGGGTTTTATGTCTGATAACATGTTTGGCATGCAATACAATGCATAAAAGAATCACAAAATATTATCATTTAAGTATTTCTCTATAACATAGTCATTGAATTGGATGGTTTGAATATGATTCTCAAAATTATGTAGTGTATATAAATTTCTGAATAAATAAAAATATATTGATTAATATATTGGAAATAAGAACTCAAATTTTAGAAATGACATTTTATTCTCCAAGAAATATGTTTTTGAAATATGTTTTTGACAAAAATCGTATTTATGGATTTCTGTGACATTTTATGGTATCTATGGATTTCATTATAATTTCCTCGTTTTTTTAAATTAGATTATCAAAATTTTCTTATGGTAAAAATTTTACTTCTTTCTAATAATTTTTTGTATAATTTTTTTATAAAAAAAGACTTTACTGAATATTTTATTTTATTTCCAAGTATTTATAATGTAAACCTATATTTTGTATTATATTTAAAATTTAATTTTTTCATTTTATTTTAAAAAATACAGTAATATTTCATTGAATTGTTTTTATACATCATTTTTTATATAAATATTTTTATACTAAAAACCGAAATTTCTAAAAAAAAATTTCCAGTTTGTTTTTAAGGATTAGTTGTAATTAAATTTTTGAAACATATATGTACTAAATTTTAAAAACAATATTACATATTTTTAATTATAATGTATTAATTTAGTAAATATTTCCCTTTTTATGGTAATATGAATAGTTTCCATGAAAATATTTATTATCAGTTTAAATGGTATATAATCTGATTTACATTAAAAACATTAATGTACAAAATAATGAACCTAATATTTTTCAAAAAAAAATTGTTTGATTATATGTCATCTATAATCATCCAAAAGAAAAATACATGGCCTTTTTCCATTTTTTCATGATTTTTAACTTTATATTAATTTATATTGATAAAATTTAAAATATCCATACAATTTTTTACAATATCTTTTTTATCATGATAGTTTAATTTCAATATTTTGAAAATTAAATAACAAAATTGAATTGATATGTAATACAAATGAAATCAGTTTACAAGCGGCATTTAAATTAATAATTGTTTTTTGAAAACATTAAAAATAATATTATTTGACTGAGTGTATGTGTTATATTATTTTTGAAGATAGACATTACATATTAGAGAGGTTATAAAGTGACATATTCTAATTAAATTATTGTATTGTAGTTTTAAAATTTCAAAACAAAAGAATAGTTATGAAATTGATATTAATGTTATTTATTAATAAATAATATTTTATTAACTGTTATAAAAAATCATACTCTATGAAAATTTATTGCGATTTGGTTTAAAATATAAATAATGGTCAATTTATTATCCAATATACCTTTTATATTAACTTTATTTATCCATTGAGTGTAAATAACATTATTTCTAGGTAATCATCAAAATAGTTAACGAGCATTAAACAAATATACGGGTGATAAAATGAACTTAACTTCCCAAAATTTTCTTTTATGAGAGGGTTTCAACCAAAAATTATCTTAGATAATAAATAAATCAGTTTGGAACCAATTTAACATGAAAATTAATTTACATTATTTGATAATTTTATTCCCTTCCAAGACTGCCCTCCCTTCTCTTTTAAAAGGGTACCTCTTCTTCTCGTTGCCTCGGAATTAATGAACCATTTGGCATATTCAATCCATAAAATTTTTTTTTACAATTCCAATCACATCCTTGAGGCCTTTTTTGATCATAAATCTATCCTAGTAAGTCTTTGGTCTAAACATTAAGAGGTTGTCAAAAGGAGATATATAGTTCATAACAGAGCATTTTTGTTTTTTTTATTCTTTAATATCTTTAAAATATAATTCATAATAGATGATATAATAAAATAATTATCTAAAATATTATTATATTTCATTATGATAATTCCATAATCCAACTCCATATTGTCTTCCTTCAAATGGGAATGAAACCATCATTCGTGTGTTTAGCGGATTACCTCCTTGCAAACCAGTGTAATTAGTTTTCCATCACATATACTTATCAATTGTAATAATTATTGATTTGAAACCTATATATTATATATAAGAAAAATTTATAATTCTTAAATGATAATATATCAGCTACTTTTTACCATTCCATTCACTTGAAAATGATAACGGCTTCCATGCATTTGTGTAGACCATCACCTTCACACAGTGATTGGATTCATTTTTCATCATCACATAACATGGATGGTATATATATAAAGTTTATTTAAGGAAATAATATGGTATTAATTATATAATTCATATTTTATCAAGTTAAAATAAGTCATACCTTGTCCCCAAAATGATCGTTGAATAATTGAAACATTACTAAAACATATATACAGTCTAATGTCTCTATGACTGTAGTATAGATTAATTTTTAAAAACATATATCATGGATTGTTTTAAAATTATAATTTATGTATAAAAATTATAATATTATCCCAATTATTCTATTATTGATGAATTTATTACCTCTATGATTGCAACCAACCTATTGAAGTCATTTTTCACATATGAGCCTAATATCATCAAAATGACAGAACTGAAATTATTTGATTAGGATATTGTTTATAACAATATTAAAAGGAATTATAAAATAGTACAAATTAATTAGGAATGTAAATAATTAACATGGTTTTATTATTTATTAATATAATGAATTTTTTTGACAATTTGGATATAGGTTTAGGGGATTTCCTATAAAAATAATTTTTTAATATTTCTGTTCCAACTCTTTTTCTTCCATGTATTATTTTGAAAATTAGTTTATTTATGTACTAAAATGGAGATAAATAAATTATAAATAAAATTTCATGTCACTTTTTACATTTATTATTTGTTTTGAAAATTTATATTTTATTTTTTTACACGAAACAATTTGACTTTTTTACAAAATAAAAAATGAATGTAATATTTTAATGTGTAGGTGTTATGACCTTTCCAACTACCATAATAGTAATTTTATATTTTTAATCCAATAAAATATTCCATGTTTTCGTCAAAAAAATTTGTATTGTCCTTTTTTATATTTATAAAAAAATATTGGTTAATGATGAATGGTTATGCAATATCCTAAATTTTTTCTTTTGGGAGTAAAAAAATTTGTTTATTGCATTGACGTTGAAAACCAGGGGCTTTATATGTTATGATTATAATATGGTTTTTTTAATCTCTTATGATGATTTTTGGTTCCATTATAAACCAAGGACTGGTGGGTTCATGATTTTTCTATTATGCATTGGTTGAAATTTATGTTGTAATTTGACCAGGATAGTCATTCCAAGTGTAACCATGATGGTTATTCTATGTATAACCATGGAGGGTAATACATTTTTAACTATGAGGCTTATTTCATTACTAACGATTAGGGTTACTCCATATATAATAATTATGTAAAATTAATACCTCAATCTACCTTTATGAATGATATGGTTTTAATAAAAATTCATATGATTTATCCAATGAAAGCTAATGAGTTTACGTTTAGTGAAAATATTTCATAATAATTATGGGGGAAAATTGTTAGTTTCTGAAAATATATTCATGAATTTTTCATCCTAATTAATAATCTTTTTTGAGTTTTATTTTTTCCCTTTAAGATTTATTATGAAATTTTTTATGTAAATATTTGGGTAGAGAAGTACATTTGATGGGTATTAAAATATTTATTCTGAGCCCCATGTTTATTCTAGAAAAGAGAAAATTTTAAGAGTATCCATGCACTAACTATTTTTTATATTTGATTTCATTCCCTGAATTATGATTTTAATAATCATTCTACATTTTTTCAAATAGTTTAATGGATGACTAATTAAATGGATTAGGTACTTATAAAAATTTTATTGATCTATCCTGGAAAATAAACTTTCTATTTCATAAAATATTTATTTTGTGGGAAAAACAGATACTAATCGGCGGTGTATACTTTTTAATGTAAAAGTTATTTGTTTAATGGTTATTAAATGATTCTCACAAAATCTTAATTAAAAATATATTTGATAATGAATGAAAAAAATTTATTATCTAAATAGTTTAGAATATATATTATTAAATTTTGGGTCCTTAAACATACTAATTTCATGAACTAATATTCTTGATACATATTTCTTTTAATGTCTAAAATAAACACATTTTTACACTATGGACATGGAATTTAATATGACTACTCTATTTCAGTCAAAGCATTGAGATATAAAATATCAAAAATATAGAATGGAAAAATAGTTACTTGACTTATTATATTATAGCACGACATTTGTGATGAACCCAATATATTTAACATCACCATGGATATGAATTTACATGTTTTTACAGAATTACATCTTAGTGTGAAGGTCATGAAACACATTAATAATATTATTAAACTACAAATAATATTACACACACTCATAGATAGGAATATTAAATGATATGTAAAAATGTGGAATTTATATAAGCAGATCCATTCTTATAATCTCTCATCGTAATGATTTCCAAGTATGGACTTCATGAGAATTAGTAGCATCTAATTGAGAGTACTAGAACCTAGTAGTTTACATAAAATGTTACCCATCAAAGAATAACATACAACTGGTTTTAGTCATTATATTATGGAATTTCATGGTCCTCATAAAAGTGGAGAACATATATAAACATTCTAATATCACAGATTCTACAAAACATTATCAAATTAATGTTATGTTGAGGAAAAAACAAGATATGAAATGGTATTTATATTAATATTCACTTCTTTGAATGCACATGTAATATAAAGTAAAAAATAATTTGGTTCTAGGGAACTGTCCCCGAAAAAATACCACATGCACTAGAGCATACAACTTATGAATGCTAATTTCTCACATATTAAACATGATTCTACTAATTATGGATTTGTAAAATTATTGTACATCATTTCCATGTCTAGATTTAGTTTAGAAAAATCATTGTACGATGAGTTGGTTTATTTTTTAATTACTACATTAAATAAATCCCTCATGTAGTGATATAACTGAGTATCCACCCTCAATTACAATATTAGAATCTTGACACCCTGACCAAGTCCATACTAAAATATTCTCCTATTAATGATAAAATCACTCTTTAGTATAACCATAAATTTGACCTATAAATTAAAAAACCACTCCATTAACAACACTATAAACCACATCATACAAAGATAATGTAGATATGGAAACCATTAGCTAAAAAAATGTTTTATTTTATATTATCTTATAATTTTCAATTATACTAGATAAAATTGAACTAAATGATTAGAATTTTACAATCCCATTGATCACTAGTATTCCCACTTCTCCAAACACAAGGATTTCATCTAGTTATACTTTTCCATGTACTCTTTGGTTGTTCTAAATACACATTGATGAAGTTGTGTTTCTCCTGTTTCATATACAGCAACTATTCATTATTCATTAGACATATCATACATCCTTACATATCATTCAACATGAGATAAATTTATATCACAAACTCCTTTAAAATTATTTTAATCTCAACAATAACTTTTTATGCCCTTTAATTATCTACTAGAAGAATTATACACCAAACACAATTCGACATTGAATTGTTTCAACTTTTAATTTTCTATAATTATTAAATATATGTACTATGAATAGATTTTGAAAACAGTTGAAAGTATTTTTTATATCATGTTTCCTAGAAAATGGTTTCTAATTTATGTCATACTTGGAGAACTTTCCTTCCATAGTATTAACAAACTAGAAATACACAACATTTATTTCTAATATTTTATCACCATGTCAATCCAGAAAATATAGAGTGCTCTCACTAACCTGTAAGAGACACATCTCACTCATTCATTAATAAATGAATATTAAATGATCACTATAAAGGATTTATTCATAAATTAATTTATGTAATTTGTATATATCATTAGAATTTATTGATGTCACTACCCCTTTATATATATTCCATGTAGACAAATAAAATATCGTATTCCATTGGTTGCATCATGTAGGCATCTTCCATATGTATTCCTAAAACGGGGTGGCCTAGAGTATCATTAATAAAATTGAATGATCATATAATTATTCATTGAAATGTATAATTAAAAATTATTGTAGTCTTGATTATTGGTGTAGAGGTTTTTTCATAGACTAAATATCTCAATAACAAATCCTGATTTATTAGTAGAATCTTATACCATCTATATCCTTTATATATTTAATACTCTATATAAATATCACGTTTATGAAACATTCAATATATAGATTCCTTGAATTTTGATACAAGGTCTCAATTACTTAATATTCACATAATAGGAAATCATAAAATGTTTTGATTTACATTTTCCATGTAGGAATGTTTTTTATAAAAGAATAATATTTGTATCACCCACAATAGTGAACATAAGAAACCTCTTTGGTTATGAATTCATATGAAGTATGTGTATCGTAAATCTCTCTTACTACTATGATTAGTGGGATCTAGCATTATTATTTCAACCCATGTATATACATGACCTTAATCCATCAATGTTATGTCTCCGTGAACTATATTTATAGTGGTAGTATTTTTTATGGAAATGTAGTTATTCTTAACTATATGTTGATATCATTAGTTTCTATATGATTATTAACACAAATGGACCATAATTATTTATGTTAATTTATAAGAAAATATATATTTTAAAAAATGGTTTTCAAAAAAACGTCTTGAATCATCCTAAAATCATGATATCATAACATAGATGATTTGACATCCAATAGAAATTATAGTTGGATTATGCTTAAATATTTCTCTATTATTTGAAAAACATTTAATGGAAATAAATATTCCAGATTTGAAATATATATAAGAATAATGACTGAAATTTATTTTACTATAATCATGATATTTATGTATATTATGATTTATATGATTGGGAATAACATTACTCTATGTGTATGATCAATGAATACTTGGATACGATGTTTTATGAAATGCTAGCCTGAAGATTCCTCAAATATTTACCATGTGCACTCATTTACTACAATGGAATGTTTTAAAATTTCTGAAAGGACTCTCATGAAGAGTATGAAGTTACCTTAGAATTATAATAGTTCACATGTCCATGTTAAACTAATGCATAAAATATTTATGCAATACCATAATTTATAATGGTTTATTTTTCTAAATAATTATATGCAGTTTGTTCGTATATATAATATATTATCTCAATTGAGAATGAAACATCTTTTTATAATAAATAAGTTACCTACATTTAGTTTTATTTGAAAAATAATTATCTTTCCAAATTCAAATAAAGGTATTATATTTTATATTCATAATTCATTATGATTCATATTTTTGATTCAAGAGTTTCTAATTTTTTTGTATTTAGGTATAATGAAAACATTAATTCCCAATGTGAAATAATTTTTCATTGTGTCTAGATGGAAATGGAGATAAATGTTTTCATAATGCATATTAAAAACATTAATTGATCCATTTATATATTAAATGTAATGACCCCACCCCTTGGTTGATATAGAGATATCCCTTTTTCTATCTTCTGGAGTTCACTCTATGACATTTATATTATTTTATTTTCCTTATATTTCAAAATATGTATGTATTATAAATACTGTATTTTAATAAAAAAGATGCTGATATAAACTTTATGTATATACGTAAAGTGGAAGAAACTTTTTTTATTGAATTAATTGAAATTTCTTTTCCAGTATCCATTCATTCTATATTAGAATAATGTATCCTCATATTTATTATCTTACCTTTGAATATTTTTTATTTTTTAAGGATTATATGAATTATCTTATGGATTTATATTATCAATGGGATATTCAAACTTGACTGTTATGAATTATACTATAAGGGGTGGTGAAACATGCTTCAACAAACCCTTACACACATGGTGAAATATAGTCAATAGATTCCTAGGGGACATATCGATTTCATTTATCAAGTCTTATATAAATTAGAATATCCTTCTTATAGAGGATAATAAAATAAAATTAATGGATAATTTCTTATCAAAGTGGAATCCCAATTTCACTAATGGATCAATATACCGTATAATTAAGAAATCGTGATCATTAGATAGATTCCCTTATTCCAGTTTACAATAATATAATTCATTTATAATATATTATATTTGAGGAATTTTCTTCTCTTCTAAATAAAAAAGAATATGAAATAGTATAATGTAAGAATAAATTTCATTATGTTGAATGATAAACTCATAAAACATTATTGATAATATAAAAATACTTAGATTAGAAGAAAACACTACATATCGTTGGTAGGAATCATTTTCTACTGTACCCAACTATTGGGGTGGCATAATAAGAATAAGGGATTCTAAAACAAATACAAATTAATTGATAGTAAAGAATCAAATAAATTATTTGTAGTATATCAGGAATTTGTTATTTGTTATATAATGATATATGTTATGGAATTATCATAGTGTTTTCAAGGTTATTCATTCAATTTTTATTAAATAATTAAAACAAATGATCGGTAGTTTAACTTATTAATAATTATGTGTGAAATAATAATTTTAATTTCAGTAAGTCTCCCACTATTTTATCAACAATCAAATGAACACACTATTGACATATAAATGTCTAGTTTTATGAAAATTCTAGTGTAAATGATATATATTTCCCTCCTTACGATCCAGACTATATCTATGAAAACCATAAGATGGCCTTTTGTTATGTATTATTACAAACTAAACACATGTAATTCCTTATTTCATTGTATAGAATAAAAAATCCTGAAATCTTAGCTATGTTTTTCTCAATACATGCATCAAGATTTATATTCAATATAATACAAAAGGTAAATGTTTTACATTAATGGTAATGTCAACCCAAAACCCTTTTGACAACTCAACGATAAAAGTAAACGTTTAGACTATGACCATATAGAAAATTTGTAATATGGTTTCATTTATAAATAAAGTAATGGAAGTCTCAGATAGATTTAATATATTATTGTGGTATTTTTTGATAATATTAATGATTCTTATTCAATATTTTACAAATCTGATTAATATTATGTGGATTTTAATTAAGTGATTAACCATATTATGATAATACTTTCACACAAAATCCATTTAATTTAATTCCATCCTTTCATATTATTCCATTTAATTATTTAATCACTGACCTGTATCCACAATATGAATCATTCATAAGATGTGAAAATATTAACAAATTGCATGGTCATGAGTTTATGTATTAGTTGATTTATTGGGTGAAAAAAACCTAACAAACCGTGAAAAAATTCACCTAATGCGTTTTTTATAGGATTGCATCATTCTTCTTATAAACATATGTTTCACCAATATTGGAATCAACTCAGTTCCATCTTGAACCACCCCCACCATAAATCTTCCTTGATTCATCACCATGCACCTTCAAATACTAATTTTATCACATATGTTTAATAATTATCATATAGTTCCATGGAACACAACGATTAGTTAAATTGGATTACATAAAATATCCATGGAAACAAAGTCACAAAATAATAAATGAATGAGGAATGACATGCATTCTACCATATTTAATTTAATAATATTTTAAAAAAACACCTTAAAATATAATTATATTAAACCAACACATACATGGGTTTGGTAAAAATAAAAAAATTATTCATAAATATGTAAATAGTATGCATTTAAAACATCTATCTAATATCCATTTCAATTCATTTTTTAATAAGAGAAAAGTAGTAAAAATTAATCAAATCAATTATCTTATTTATCAATTAATTAATTTTACCTTATTTCATCAAATCATCTTGATATTCCCAACTAATTTTATTTTAAATAGAATAAATAATTTAATTTTACTTGAAAATCAATAAATTAGTACACTCTATTTTTCTTTGATGGAACTCAATAATTACTTATCTGAACCACTTTGTATGATTTTAAATTTAAACAATGCACTCATATAATATAGTGTGTACATGGAATTTTTTATAATTTTTAACATGTCCTGCATATTTAAGGGCACACAGATCACATGAAAATTGTACATCATTTACTGTATAATGTGTTGAATAATTATTATATAATAATTTTATCTGATTCATTATTTTGAATATTACATGAAAATAATTAATCATTTAAAATAATATAAACACAATGATCGGCATCTCCTTCAAACCTAAGGACGAATGTAACTCAGTTATATAAAGTTTTATGTAGTAACTAAGTAAATTTAAAATTTTCAAATAAACCGTTTAGCTATATTGAATGTTCACGAAAAGAACATAGCATGTACTACTTTTTATCGGATATCTATAATACACTCATAGGGGCTGAGTGTGAACTTATCCTAGATATTTTTGAAATATGTAGAACATAACAAGAATAAATGGAATCTACATAATGTTACAATACATCTTTCCTGAATGCATTGTGTACTATATAAATAGGTTATATTAATTACATGATGTGGTTTTGTATTGTGTTTTTCACCTTAATAACACCTGTACTAAATCTCATGTAGTAAATTTAATGGTGTGTATTCAGGAGAATTCATGTAATACCCTGAATGGAAAAAACATGGTGTGATTATTCAATGCAGTTTGTACTAATTACATGATGATTCCACCTAAGCATCCTTATGCGATTAATAAGGATAACTAAAATTTAACAATGGATTATATGACATGTAGAATTTTATTATTGAAATAGATTTTTGGGCACCTCTAGATGCGTTCTTTAGATCCATTAGATATTAATTATTTACTAGACATGGATTTGTTCGTGATAAATGAATATGAGGAAGAAGAAAGGTTAATGAAGGATAAATTTGAAATGAATTTTTAATTTTAAAATCATTATCTTCAAAACTAAAGAAAAATAATAAATTTTAAAGATATAACTCTGATACCAATTTATAGTTTTATGCATAGTAGGAACACTTATTAGTGCTGAAATTGACACTGGGATAGTCAGATTCAATTGATCATTAATATATTGTACAAGATGTAAAATCACGATTAATATGAGTTTTCTAAATAATATTTATATGGAATGTGGCTATAACCAATAAAATAACTTTTCACATTAAATTGATGATTTCTTTAAATTGATTAGAAAAAAGGATACTTCAGTCTTAATATAATTATTCTATGATGATGTAGGTCATATAAATCCCTTTTATATAAATTATAACTATGCATGTAGGTTCTACGTATAGAATTTACCTTGTGGTGATCCACACATGTTTATTTGATCTAAAAAACACTGATTGGTTTTCGAGTTATATCATTGATGATAGAACATATTATATTGTTCTTTTTGATCATTACAATGATTCCTTTAACCTTGATGTATAATCCTTGAACAACCATTCTTTAATGGGTGGATGAGTAAAGAGAATTTCTATGGCATGATTTGTTCTTGAGAGAGGGATCTATTTTTTTTGTGAACATCGATTCTTAAAAATGATCAATCTTGATCATAATAAATATAAATGGCTATTTATAGGGATTGGGATAGTGTTTAAATGTTATTTAACTATGAAATGACTATTGAAAAATATATTAAACCTTATATGACCACATTACATGTAATTATATTATTTTCATTATATTTGTTAAGTTGTGTGTTATCTCGTGAAATGATAAATATCATTTTACCCTCATAGAATTTAATATTTATCGTAAGATGTCATCTGGATATAGTCGTCCTATATAGAATGTTTCATACTCCTAAAAAATATTTATTTATTTATTTATTCACAAATGAAAGAAATAATCTACTAACAGTTCAATGAATAAATTTTTATTAAATATTCAACAAATAAAATAAATATTATAATCGAGCCTAGAAAATAAATATTTATTAGATATTCATATAATTCAGAAAAAAATTATTAATGAACATATAATTTTTCTTGAAATTTGAATAATAAAAAATTTATAAATATTATAAATTCACTTTATATAAAATTACATTTTTAATAAACTTTTATTAAATATTTTCTATCCAAAAATCATTATCAATATTATTCCATAGTCATGAGAATAATATTTATTCCAATAATTAGATTCAAAAAGAATTAAATTAAAGTCAATTGAACCACATTGTGTGTGCCCCTCTTGGATTCTTTCTCATTTGAATTAGGTAGGGTTTCTAGAGTCTAGGATTATTATCTTGTAATGAATCACTAAACCCAATAGAAAAAAGTTAATTTCATAAAATCAATAGCCACATACAAGTTATTTCTATAAAAAAAATGCATTTTCACATCATCTCATCAAAAGGGATTCACAATTATTTCATCAACCAATATGTTGGATGCTTCATTCCTTGATTATCCAAAATGAAAACGCTAATACAACATGTATTTATAATTTAATGTGACAATTCTATTCCAATTAAAGGGTTGAGATGTCAAATTCTATAAATATGAATCAGATAAGTCCTTCCATTACATATTATGTTAGAACAAATAATTCATGATAAACCTTATGTACCCAACATCACCACAATCCAGTATCATCATGGTTCATATTAATAAAACTAAGTGAAAGAGTCAGGAAATGAATTAATAATAATCTTAAAGTCCAGGGAACATTTCACATGCTTATAAATAGGACTATCCAATTAAAATATACATTTATGATTTCTAACAGAGGGTATGTTCTTATAATCTCTCATCCTGGATATAACCAATTGAAAACATTATAATAAGAAGTATCATTTTCTTATGAGTACTCTCTCTTGATTGTCAAAAAACTATATGCCCTGTCAATTAATTTTATCCTACTATAGAACTAGTTTTAAGAATATCATCATGGTATTTAAAGATTTTATTCATAGTTGAGAACTTCTATGAACATCTTAACCTGAATGATACACTAAAAATTATCACACAAATTTTATATAGGAGAATAATAAAATTTGATAACTTATATAATTAATATTCACTTCATTAAAAATAAATTAAATCTAATGAGTAGAGTAGATTGATATAGTGAAACAACTCTAACTTTATTTATGTTGTGTTTTACGTGGATTCCTTTATTTTGTAATAGAGAAGTGTTCAGTTAATTTTGGAGATTAGTTTAGTTAACAATAGAGAAAATCCTAGGAAAAATCACTAGGTATGAGTCTCTATATAGGATTACATCCCAATGTTTTAGTAAATTATTTATTCTATTAATCTACTTGAAATTACATCCCCATCAAGATATTATATTTGGGTTCAGGTTCTATCACAATTGTACCTAGATATAATAACCATTAAGGGAGAATGTTGGGTATTAACTAAATTGTGGACTTATACATAAAAAATATACCTAATATTAAACATGGGTTGATATGATTTGGAGATATTATTTTGTTAATCAAATTATATTTACAAACTATGATAAAAGATTTGGTTATGATTTTAATCAATTATGATAGAGAACCTAAAAGGAAAATTACCATGGATAAGCTATATTTAAACCTAGATCTTCTTAAACTAATGTATGCCTTTTATTTATGAAACACAACATCTATGTTTACATTTTCATATTTTATACATAATTTATTTATATATACTCATTCCATAATTCATAATTTTCAATGTAATAGTAAAAATTCAAAAGAACCAATTTAGCACTGGATGCAATGGTAAATGTGGAGATTTTCCTAATGATAAACCTTATAAGATTGGGGATCAAATGAAAAAATCATATAAATGGTCAAAATTATATATCAAGCTATGAGAAACTACCCAAATCATCATGATCTCCAAAATTCAACAAGGAGGTAGGAACTAAATACTTAATCAATAATAAAGAATTTTAAAATGTTATTTAGTGGGTCCTCTAATAAAATGGTTTCTGATTAGTGGGTCAATTCAATGGAAAATATATTTTACATTATCTACTCTTATGGCCATGAAAATATCATTTTGGTACTCTATAATATAGATTGTGTTGTTGACCACTATTGGAGTCTTATTAATAATACCATGGAAAATGAGTGTATAGACTCAATGGAGTAGGAATAGTTAAAGTATATATTTGTTCAATAACAATTTTCCATTGATTATTCACACAAACCCGTTCTGAGGATTCTTGTAATTATATAATAAATATTATGATAATATTGGATCTCGAAAAGAAAATTCCAAAATAATCATAAGTTATGTCTTCAGTTTTATTAATAATACTGATAGAAAAACTGATCATCATTGTAATATCTTAAATATTCATCTGTAACATCTGTCAGTCATAAGAGAATTAAATAGCTATAAAGATATTAGTTGATGTTATATAAATGTAGATATGTAAACTAGAACCTCTCAGTATTTTGTGTAAATGAAAAGGAAATTGAAGTAACTTTTACTTGGTAATGATAATATAGATTATTAGAAGATATATCAATTTCATACATGAAATTCATTTGGGATAAATCACATAGTAAATTATCTCAAGGGACCAAGGAAGTTTTTATTGTCTGGTGAAATAGGAAACTAAGACTATAAAATCCAAAGAAACTATAAGAGGTATATTTTTGAAAAAAAAAGAGAAGACAGTACCAGGTAATGATCCAGGAACACTGTAATATTTCAAGACTAAGGAGTTTAGAAATTATGTGAATCATTTCCCAAACCCTAGGGTAATGATGAAAATAAACCCTAGAACAACCCAAACTGGGGGAATAAGTAAATCAATTTGCGTTCGTTACCACTAAATATGTTGTTGATAATTATGTGATGTGGGGTAAAATTAATTTGTTTTATAGATCTAATAATAGAATATTTCATTCATATTAATCATGTTGTCTTATATCACACATGTTTTCTATGAATGTGAAATATCTACCCCATGCAATAGATTTTAATCTATATGTGAAATCCTCTAGTAGAACAATGATCACATCTACGATTAATAAGTCTAATCCTATTATAATTTGTGGGGGATTCTATATATAGATATAATTATTCATACTTTCATTGAATTTGATGTAAAATTGTGTATGTATCAGATTTAACTTCATAATTCAAAAATCAACTCTTGGGATAAAGATAACTCATTTCATATACCTAATTATCTTATTATCATGTATCAACACAACTGTTACTATGAACTCTATATGGAATAAAAACATTAAAATTGGTTATGATATCCAAAAATGAGGGACTTTTGACTCAAATGATATGGGAGGAAGTCGACATTGATGAAATGCATATTGTATGAGAATATACTGATGTATTTTCATATGAACTGTCTTTTATTCAATTGGAGCATAAGATTTAGTTTTCAATAGAACTCATACCCTCAGACATGACTATATCAATGATTCTATATTAAATATATTTCATTTAATTAGATGTGTTTAAGAATAAATTTCAAGAAAATTTGGAGAATTAATAAGGATGGTTCTATGTGTATGTTTAAAGATTATGTCGTGCTTAAAAAATATCAATAAAGAACAAGTATCATCTACCATGTATTGGTGATCTATTCAATCAACCTAGAGGAGATCTTTTTGTTTCAATTATTGATATTTGACATAGATATCATTTATTAATGGATAAATGGGAGTATATTTCTAATATAGCTTTACATATGTGGTATAGACTTTTTAAATTTATTTTGATTCCCTTAGGACATACCAATTCCCCCACAATCATCATAGATATAATGAATATATATTTCGGAAACTAACATGGTTAAAGTTTTTGTATTTATTGGAAATATTTTAATATATTCAATGATAAATGTAGAGCATTCTAATCATTTAGATATTGTATAAAAAAACATGAGAAATTCTATGTTATATGAATAATTAAAAAAAGGGAATTAGAGATAAAAAGTTGTTATTCTTTACATGAAAGGGTATACAAGTAGGTCTATCAAAGATTGAAGTTATCACAAAATATCCCTGACTAATGTATGTAAACAAGATCAATAGTTATATAGGTTTTGCATGATATTATCAATTAATTTTTATAAAATTTACATGTATATAAAATATACTAACCATGATAAATTTGAAGGGGGTAAATTTATTTTTGATAGTTGACTGTGAATAATATTTAAAGGAGTTAAATAAGGGTTTGGTCACTTCTCCTATTCATACATTACCCTATAGTGGAAAATAGTTTTTAATATATATTGATGTATATATAAAGGTATTTGGTTTCATTTTCATGAAAAATTATAAGGTAATTTCTTATTAATAACTTTAAAAAACATATGTGAAAAAATTATCTATCTCGTGATTTAGAGCTGGTAGTAGTTATCATTGAATTGATGATTTTTTTCATATTATCTACGTGGAGAAAAGTGTGATATATATACATAGCATAAAAAATTGAAATATATATTCACATTTATGGATAGGAATATTCTCTAATATATATATTTAGAATAGATAAATGATTATGAATTCTTAATACATGACAAGCCATAGAAAGATAATAATGTTTCTAATGCTCTGAGTAAGAAGGACCATGCTACAATAACCATGATGAGGATTGAAAGATATGTAATACTTATTGATTTATTAAGTATGAATCATGAATTAATAATGGGTGAATATAAATCCTATATAGCTCAAATAACTATTCAACCTTCCAAACATGGTAAGATTGATGATTTACAAAAAGATGATGTAGATATACATAAAAAGGTTGTGAATTTTTTGGAGTTTAACTTTGATAAATATATAGTTATATGGTTTGGATTCCTCAAATGTGTCCCATAAAATATGGGATTTAAGAAGGAAATTTTGGACAATTAACATACCTAGTACTTCTGATTAAACAAATGATTTATTATTATATATAGTAATATAATGAAAATCATCTAGTTGGAAAATAAAATGAGAAAGATTGTAGAATATGTAACATTCTTCTTTGTATTACAACTATTTAAGAGTACAAAATAAAATTCTAAGGGTATGTTACTATTAATAATACCAATATGGGAATTGGAATAACATCACTATGGGATTAATCATTGGAATCCCTAAATCTTTTAAACTCTATAATGTTATTTTTGAGGTATTTTATCATCTTAAAAAGTAAGAATATTTTAATACCATCAAAGAAGATTTCTACCTTGACTAAATCACCATGATATACATAGTATAAGTGTTTTAGAGAAATGTATTAACACTTTACATTATATATAATCAACATATGTGGTTGAACATGATGTTATAGAGATGTCTTTAAAAATAATTAGATATATATCTTTAATTTAATAGTTAAAATCATCCACAAATAGATATATTGTGTAAGAGGAAAATTTAGTTAATGAATGATATATCGATATTTTTTGATATATTTCCATGTTTTTAGGAAAACAGAACAAATTTTTAGAATTATCATATAAAATAATTTTCAATAGCGTATTTGTATTTTATTACATATCATTTTATTACATTGTACAAACAAATAAGTTTTTAATGTTCAGTTTCTTTGAAATAAGGTACATAATACATGAAAAATAAATATAAATCACCCTAAAATATGAAATATATATTCATGTCTTCACTCTAGGTTACTTTAACTATATAAAATGTCATTGGGACACTCATCAAAGGAAAGGGGAGAGTATGAATCCCAGTAAGGGAATAGGAAAGACAGACATATAGAATGTCATCTTCTAACATATCAATAAGAACATGATGCATAATGACATGGCATGAGAAAGAGGAATATTGTAATATTATGAACATGAATAATAACATATCAAGGAGGCTGAATCATTTAAATGATAAATTCATAATCATATAACCAATGTTTATCACCAAGGTGTCATAAATGAAATATTACACGGTTATTCACCAAGGAATCCGATAACATTTCCTCTCCAGAGATTAAATTATTTACTCAATACATTGGAGAACTATCAGGTAGAACCCTTCATATTTATTTATTTCATGATATCCATATTGATTATAATAAATCATTTCATTTTTAACCCATGGATGATAAATAATGGGGTTCTAATCAATTTCATTGCATACAAAAGATATTTAAGATGTGATCGTAACATCATTTTTAAACAAACGGAAATAAATTTAGGTTTAATATTTGTAAATCCCCTATTAAAAGTATTTATATTATAATATTTTGTAATACCCATTGAATAAAAAATTTATTTATATGTTGAAAAATTTTATAATTGAATTTATCTTTTAAAAGAGGAAAATTTAAGAAGAAAATTTAGCAGCATGATGGCTATGAAACATTGTTTTAGAGATTAGAAAAATGAAGGATACATGGGTCTCAAATTCATAAACCTCATTTCATATAGTAATGGTATAAAAAAATTATAAAAAAGAACTTATCCTGGATATTGGAATACATACCATATAAAATGGAAACATGAATTGAAAATAGAAGTGAAGATTTCCCTTACATGGAAGATTTGATCCTAAAACATAATGGAAAAACATTAGGGGATTGGGGATACATTGGCTACCTTATTTGGATGGAAAATAACCATATCACTATGGATGATGGATTGGGAGTGAATAGAAATTGATAAATGGGTGGTAATTTATAGAAAACATGAAGAATTGTTTAATAATATCAAAATATCTATCATGGAGAACTAGGTTATGGAAATTAAAAAAACATTGTCTTATGCAAGCTTTATGATATTTGGGTCACATTTTAGGATACTATATTGCTAAAAAAATATTATAATTTGATAATTTTTTTGCACGGAAAAGAATGATTTCACAATTAAATGTAAATTTTTTTCTTTTTATACATTGGAAAGTAACTTATAGTTTTATAAATTGAATAAAAACTTTTATAATAATTAATATTAAAAAAAATTCTTTTTTTTGGATTGTGGTTAATTTATCATTACATAATTATGAAAATAATATGATTTAAACAAATTAATGAAACCCTAAAACTATATTTTTTCTATTCATTAAAAATAAATTGTTTTTTAAAATTCTCATAAATTCACCCTAACCCAAATTAGAATTGATGGTTTCAAAAACGATGTTTACATTTTTAGATAAATTCTATAAATATGATAATAATATCCATAATAAACAGAAACACCTAATATAATAAAAAATGTAGTTTTTGAGACACATTCAAATTTCATACACATATAAAAAATTTCCTAGACCCTTATAAAATTATTTTATCATTTTTAATTTAAATAAAAGTGTTTTAATATTATATTTAATAATGAAATACTGTTAATAATTCCTTTTATTGTTATAAAAGATGAATATATTTTCATGAAAAATAAATTTATATTTCATTTGCATACAAAAATTAATTTATTAAAATCAATTCAATTAAACACATATTTTATAAAGAAAAACTATTCATCATGGGAATTGATCGAATATAGTTTTTATTTATATATTTTAATTTTCACTATATGTTACTATGATATGGACATGTAATCACTTATTATAAAATCTTTTTCCCTAAGGGATGGAGTGTGATGGTGGTTGTTTCATGGGGTACCTTGGTAGTCATCGACGGAGTGCTAATATCTACTAACATGAACATCTATCATGAGAAATATTGGTCAGGATTGACATCTTAATTATTGGATTGAGAGTGGATAAGGGGGAACCATTATAAGGATACTTCCGTCCCATTTTCTCAAAAATGGGCTTCAAACAGCACGCCTCTTCTGGTTGAGGCCATCTATTCTCTTTTCAGCATCAAATAACCATTATTACTAATACTTATAAAAACACATTATAATAGTAAAATGATTAAAAACGGTTATATCTTCCAACAGTAACATTGACTAGTTGTCATATAATGGTTGAATCACAATGGTCACGTATCCTTTTATACCATAAAAATACTACATCATTCGTTCACTCAAAATTCACTACCATTTCCCTTATGGACAAATTTTCATTTTCATAATATGTTGATTGGTTTCAAAATATTTTTTTTCATTTATATATTATTTATAGTGGGGTAAATGATTCTACTAGATTGGGGAAATCCAAACTCTTCCAATTTAGCTATTTTATTTTATATTTATTGATATGTTTTAATATTGGGTATTTAAATTGGTTTTATAGTTGACTAATATAATTATAATTAGAAATGATTTTAAATATTTTCCGTATAGGTATATTATTTATATGTAAAATTATATATAACATAAATTTTATAATAATAAAATATCATTTAAAATGTCTGTGTCGTTACATTCTTCCACCCTTACGAAATTTTCTCCCCAACATTTTGACTCATTATATCAGTTTTGAGTGGGTTTGGGTACTTGTATCACAATGAATCATATGGTTCTAAGAACACTTCATTATATTTATGGTTCCTCCACAGAACACATTGCCAAGGTGGGTAGTCTGGTTGGGTAGAACCTTGTCTCCATTGCCCAAGATCTCCACTGGATTCTCCTCAAAAGGGAGGCAATGTTCTAGTTGTACCACCACTTGATTCATTTCATGTGAGTGGTCAGGTATTTCCTTCCTCAAGAGAGATATGCGGAATATATTATAAAAATGAGATGGATTTCGTGGATTTTCTAGTTGATAGGCCACTGCTCTGATGTGATCAATGACTTCAAAGGGGCCAATGTACATATGGTTGAGCTTCTATTTCATTACAAATAATATGAATCTCTTCAAAAATGATATTTTAAGGTAACTATTATACCCAAAATCATAATCCAAGTCCCTTTTAAGATTTTCAATAAATATCTTCTTCCAACATTGAGTATATATTATGTTTTGTTGGATAGAATGAACAATTTCTGTCATCTCTTATACAAGATCATCTCCAAGGAATTTCCTCTCACCAACTTCGTTTGAACACGTATGAGTACTACATTTCTATCCATATAGAGCTTCATATGGTTCCATTTGAAGACTATTGTGAATGTTGTTATTGTATGAAAACCCATCTAACATGATGTGTAAATTACATCCACCATTAAATTCATTGGATCATTTTCTCAGTATGATTTCTTGTTTTTGAATAGTCCTTTTAGATTATCCATTAGTTTGGGGTAAAAGTTTATAATAAAATTCTATTCAGTATGCAGATCATGGTAAAAACATCTCCAAAAAATATATGTGAACCATGGTTCACTATTAAAAATTATATAATATGGAACCCCATGTAAACTCAAGAATTAATTTATGTATAACATGGGAATTTTTTCAAGTGGGAAGTTTACTAATTTATAGTGATATGGGTATGTGTGGTAAATTGATCTATTATAACCCTTTTTAAATTATTTCCATTCAATGTTCTTTTGAGACCAGTAATGAACTCCATAATTATGTTGTAAAACATCTATGTTGGTAATGGTAATGGTTATAATACCCCATTAGATAGTTTTCCCTTGGCATTCACTTGCTGACATACTAGGAATCATGCAGTGTAGTCAATAGTCTTTATTTTTATATTATTTCACCAATAATCTTCAAAATGGTCCCTATAAGTTTAGTCCTTCCAGGATGTATAAGGAATGTTGAGCTATGAGGTTCATCGATCAGTCTCTTATTTATCTTCAAGCTAGATGGGACACAAATCCTCGTATGGAATTTCAATACACATTCTTGATCAATATTGAACTCTGAAAACCTACCATTATTTATAGCCTCTGTCTTCCTTTGTAACAAATGATATTCCTTTTTTGATTTCTCCATATTCTCTAGTAATGATGAATAATAAATTATTTTGAAGAGGGTTGATTATGTCCCTTTCCTCACGAATTCAATGTCAAATTTTAGTAGGTTTTTTTATCAAAGGATCTCCTTGAATCCACAACATTTCCAATACAATAGGGTATTTCATACTTAATTCATCAGTGACAACATTTTCTATTTCGAGGTGACAATGAATTTTCATCCATCCAAATATCTTTTTTTATTTATCAAATAAAACCACTTTGAGGATGACTGGTAACCGGTTACAAGAATACCAATTCAAGTACCACAAACCATTAGCCAAACTACCAAACCACAAACTGTCTAACTGAAACCAAAACCACCCCCAAAAACAAAAACTCCAAAATTTAAACTTACAGTTGCTGCCACTGCGCTACAAGACACTTAAACAAATTTTCTTGATCCAAATTCAAAGTCAAATGTAAATGATGACCAGTTGAACCTGTCATCACACCTTGAGCCACGAGAACCACCGTACACAAAGAAACCGAACCCTCCATCACTTCCATCATCATCAGTATCACCGGTGAGAGCAGCCCGCCAGAACCAGTACGCCGATGAGACACACCAATCACTGAAAATATTTGGGGTTCTATGTATATATCACATTTATACCTATAAAGATTGTTCATCCATATTTTAAGAGAAAAAATAACCATATCTAGATCAAGGTCATTCGTAGGATAATTCTGATCATTAAGCTTTAATAGCCGAGCTGCATAAGTAATCACCTTCTCCTTTTTCCATAAAATGTACCCAAACATTTCCATATATGCACCACTACAAATAATGAATCCTTATCTGATAGAGGGTGCATTTAAGAAGGTTTAGAAACAAAAATATTCTTCTATTATTTGAAACATTTATCAAAATTATTTTGTGTAGGATTACTTATCCCCTTTTCATGTTAACATTGTTAGTGGATTATAATTTCATGATTTCTTTTCAAAACCCTCTGTTAATATCCATATAAACCAAGGAAACTATGATTCTAGGTTACTATTGTAGGATGAGGTCACTCCACTCTAACATTTGTCTTTGAAGGGTCAACATAAGTTCCTTCATTGGTTATATTTTACCCCAAGAATGAATATTATTATAACCATAATTCACATTTTTATATTTTCCAAAAGGATTATATTTCCATATAGATTTCAATATAACTATTAGGTTATCCTCATGATCTTCAGGAAATTTGAAATATATAATAATATCATCAATAAAAACTGCCATGAATTTATGAAGGTAGTCCATAAAGATTATATTCATCAAATCCATAAATATAGTACGGGAATTATTCAGGATGAAGGGATTAAGAACAATTTAAAAATTCCTATATTTTATTCAGAATGAAGTCTTTGGAATACCTTCACTCATTACCCTCAATTTATGATATCTTTATTAGAGGGAAATCTTGGAGAAGAATTGAACCCAACAATGTTTTTCAAATAAATGATCAATACTTTGGTGGAGGTACTTGTTTTTCAATTCGATCCCATTATGTTCTCTATAATCAATGCATAGCCATATTGATCCATCATTGTTCATAACAAAGAGAACATGTTCTAAAAAAAGAGATGCAATTGTTCAGATAAATCCATTCTCCAAAGTCTCCTAAAGTTGTTTTTTAATTACTCTTTCTCCATATTTTTCAATCAATATGGGGTCTTTGATATCATCATGGATCTAAATATGAGTTCAAAAGAAAACTCTACGTATCTTCTTAGGGGAGGTCCATGTTACTATTCAGAAAATAAATAAATTTTTTTCTAAATGGTAGGGACATTATCTATATTTATACATTCATTTCCTTCTCCCACTTCACTAATAATCTCCATAATTAAATCTATAGATGGCTATTTTAGAAGAAGATCGGGTTGGGATATCTCTCCTTTCAAAATGAATATAGATTGTGAATTCAAGACTAATAAAATTTCATTTATTCTAACGTTTATCTTATAATTATACATTGAGATCATGTACATCTATATTATAATGTCTAACTCCACTATTGGAATGATTTCTCGATATGTGATGATATTTCACTCTACATTGTTAATACTAGAGTTTATATACATGGTTAATGCTTAGATAATTTTTCTTGACATCCAGACTGATAATATACTTCTATATGTTCAGGGATTGATACTATATTCATTGAAAAATTGGATTAATGAATGTAATTCATAGAACTATAATCAAATAAATTACTTTCTAGAATTGAGAGAACAATGATTTTTCCTAGGACTAAATCATTGAAAAATTAATATTCACTCTTGGTGATATAAAATTCCAAACCATGCTCCCATGTCCTATAATGAGGTTTATGGTGGTTCCCCTCTATTGTATTTTAATATTGAAATTCATTTTAAATAAAACCATGTTGTCTAAACATAATGATTTGAACAAAAGTTGTGCTTGCACAATATTCAGTTTGTTGTTAGTGTTGATAAGTTGAGGCTTCATTTCACAATGATAGTTTCAAGAAATATGGTCATCTCATACACACATATTTCTTGTTACACTTCAAATTAATAAATTCCCATAATGCTTAATACCTCATTTTTTTCTCGTGGGGAGTATCATTTTATTTCTCCCTCTTCCATGATCAAAATTCGTTTTTTAGTTGGGCTCCATTGGCCTCTTGTTATCATTAGATTTTTGGTACTAATGAATCCTTCAAACTAATGTTCAACCTTCATATCTCCCTAAAATATCTGTTCATTTCTTTTAGAGTCTCGATTTTTTAGATTGCTTCATATAGGGGGTATTTGTACACTAAAGAGTCTATGAATCATTCCCATAGGATACATTATGTAGAAATCTATTTATGGGGATTGCATTGTAAATTTCAACTCATATCATTCAACCAATTAATTTTTATTGTACTCCATTATTATGAATTCCTTATATAAGTTGTTTCATAGCGAACAACAGAAATATTTAATGAAAAATATTCCCGTAAAATATCCCCACTCCAAAGAATCAATCTCCCTTCTTGGATTTATTTCTTTACAAATGTTGACCACTGACCATCTTCTCCTTCTAGGCATTACAATTATAGGGGGATTTTATCTTTCTCTAAAAAATGGGGTATAGAAATGATATTTTATATAGATACTATGAATTTTTCATCAATAAATGGGTTGTAAAATCCACTAAAATAATGTTGTTGTTTATGCATGATGAACATAACATAAAACCCTAGAGAGATGATTTACATGGTTCCTCCTATATTCAACTATTTATTAGAAAATGAAAACCATAGAGTGAAATGCGTTAATTTTACAAATATTATAATTCTAAAAAAGATTTAATGACTTTAAATATCATGCATAAATATTTGATTAATCTCCACTAATAATATTTACATTGTCTATATATATTTCATAATGGATCATATAAAAGCTTTTGATTAACTGCACATATCCCCTAGGACTGTCATAATTGAAGTACAGTAAGGAATGTGGTCATGATATAGTTCTAGTTATATTCTAGCTCAGTGAAATGTTTTAGAGGGTTACCCATAGATAGATATGTGCCAGATCCACATCAACATGATTGTATCAACACATGGATTTCTTTTCTTGGAAACCACTAACTTAATACATACGAAAAATAGAAAAATCTTTTCCTCTATTTAGAATTTTCCCTAGGGTTACGTAAAAATTTTAAAGACCTAATTCCTACAAATGTCTAAACCATACTTTGATACCAACTATGGAATCCAACAATTTTATTACATAACAATTCTTTATATTGTACTAACAGAGGATGTTTAATGTTTATTTTCAGAGAAGTAAGGTATCTAATAAGTGATTTTTTTAGAAAAATTATAAAACAACATGAAATATATATTTATTAGTTATTTATCAGATACTTTTACTGAATCTCATATAAGAGGGGAATATGTCAAATGAATGTGGGGATCATGATGCCTAATAACAAAATAAGAAAGAGAGACATATAACAAGTGATCTTGATAAATCTCAGTAAGAAAATTAAGTGTAATGATAATTAATCTGAAATAGGAATATAATATTAATAATTAGATGAATTATAACATATAAATGTGGCTAAAAAATTAAAATGATACATTCATAAGCATGTAGAAAATATTTATCCCCACGGTGATATAAGTGAAAATTACAATTGTTATTGACCAATGTATCGTAAAACATGAAATCTATAGAGTTAAAATTCATTACAAAATGAATTTGAGTGATATTAAAGTCAACCCTTAATTTTATTAATTTCATGATACCCACATGTAACAAAATAAATTGTTTTATTACTAACCTATGGAGGATAAAAAAGGGATTTCATATCTGAATCATAACATAAAAAAGATCTTAAAAAAGATTATTACATTATTTTCAACACATGAATAGAAATGGAAGTTTTATATATTTAAATAATGAAATAAATATTGTATATTTAAAATATATTTTAATACTAATTGAAAAGAAATGGGGTTAATGTATTCATATAAAAAGTAAAATAGGATTTATGAAGGAAATGAGGAAATGATGAAAAGAAAATTTGACAGCATGAAGTGTATAAAACATGGTTTTGTAAAAGTTCTTCATGGGAAGTGAAAATGTTATAATATTCATAAAATACTCCTATTATTGAAATGGTAATAAATAAATTTAAAAAATTGAAATTATTTTTGGATTGGAATACATACCACATAAAAAGTGAAATTGAATGGAAAAGGGAAGGGAAGATTTCCATTACCTTGGAGAGTTGTTCCTAAAACTATAGGAATGAACCATGAGGGATTAAGGACACCTTGGGGGACTCCATATGTGGAAATTTCAATAAAACCTAATAGAGGATAGATTTTGAGTGATTAAAATGGATAAATGGGTGGGTATTTATAATGAATGTGGAGTAATTATTTATTAATTTTCAAATATAGTTCTTGGAAAACATGGTTGTGACAATGAAAAAACAATTGCATAACTATGGTTTTTTATTCTCATGGTTTTGGAAATTTGGGTAAAATTTTATGATAATTTAATCTTCTAAAACCAAAACCATCACATAATAGATCTATTGTCATGAAAAAGGCAAGATTCCATAAAGTAATTTTAAAAAAATCATATTTTCCATTTAACACTATGGTAAGTTACTTATAGTTTTAAAAGGTGAATACAAACTATAAAAATACATAAGATAAATAAAATAACATAATTTAGTTCATGTATTGTGATTAAGTGATTATTAAATAATTATAAAATAAATATGATTTCATAAAATATTTGGAAACCCTAAAACTATTGTTTTACTATTCATTAAAAAATAACATATTTTTGAGAATTCTGATAAATTCACCATTACCTAATTTCAATATTCTTAATTCAAAAATAATTTTTTTAGAGAAATTATCTAAATAAGATATTTGTAACTTTTATGTATGAAAATAATTATTTATTTAAAAAATTCTTTTTTAAGGAACATAAATTTCTGACTCTTATAAAACATTTCCATGGCAATTATAAATTTTTTTTATAATTTATTATTTAATTTAAGTGATTTAAAATTATATTTTGTTTAAAAACATTGTTCAAAATACCTTGCATTATTATAAAAAATGTAATTTTTTTTAAAATAATACAATTATGTTTTATTTTTTTGAGAAAAAAAATTATCAAATTCATCTGAATTAAACATATATTTTATCAAAAAAATATTAAAAATATGTTTTTCTAAATAGACATTTAATTTATAAAAAGTAATCTACCCTATATGTATATATGCTCACAACACATAAATTTTTATCACACCCAACGACACTGTAAAGGTAAGATGTTTGATCGTGGTAGTTTTTTGGGGAGCCTTAGATAACATCAACTTATTGGTAAAATACACTAACTATTACTACTCCCATATGAAATTTCCTTCCAAATTCACTTGTTGAAGCTTGGATTTGGATTTTTGAAGTGAAAAGCCCAGTGATGATCCTTCCCTCACATGTTCTGAAAAATGGGCCTCAAAGGACACAAATATACAATTTTATGCCATCGATTCTCAATTATTTATCAATTTACTTTTTCATTATTTCTGATAAACACTATTTATAATAGTAAAATTATCAACCGAATTTATAGTTTTCAACATTAAAATTTAAAAAACAGTTATATACAGATTGAATCGAAATGATTATTTATCCCATTATACCCTATAAATACTACTTCATTATTACACTCAGAATTAACCAAAATAACACATAAGGTTATATTTTAATTTTCATAAAATTTTGATTGCTTTAATAAGATTTTATTTCATTTTTATAGAATTTGATGTGGGGTAACGACTCTAGAATATAAGGGTGATCCATAATTTCTCATTTGAGCTATATTATTTTATATTTTTTTCCAATTGTAAAGTTTGAGGTTTTAATTATTTTCATAGATGAGTAATGTAATGATAATTATTAATGATATTAAATTTTTGTTTGTTTCACTATATTTTTTAAATTTATACTTATAAATAATGCACATTTATTCCACAAACCAATATCATTTAAAAATTTTTGGGCATTACTATGGCCATTCTAGAATTTGGATAGAACCATATGAGGCTATTTATGGGATGTGAAGTAGGACTCTGACGTGTTGAGATTAATTTAGATTGGGGAATCCAACATTAAATGACCTTTTCAAAAAAAATATGAAGAATATTCAATCTAGTATATGAAATATAACTTTATCTTAAATTCAGTAGATGATTTATACATATAGTCATTGGAAATATTTTTAGAATGAAGTTGGTGACAAGGTGTTCCATGGAATATCTCAACCGAAGCAGGTCTTATGGTTTTTTGAGATAGGTAAGATTATCCAAAGATACATCAGTCACTTCGATGTACTTGAATTTTTTAGGTTCATATTCTATCATTTGTCATTTATTCTAAAGCTATGCCAAGAACATGTTGTGTGACATGTATATGTTTTCTGAAAGTACAATCCAAAACCATCATTTTTTCAAATCTCATAATCCATTAAATTGGAAAATGTTCTATCATATGAGAAACAAATTGGATAAACAGCATATCAACAAGATAAGGAGTTTATGAACAAAACAAATCATCTAGTTGATTCTATATGGTGAAATAAAATTGTTTAGGTGGAAACATGGGAACCTAAGGATGAAATTTTGGAAAAATCCCTCAGTAGTTTTCTTTCAGGTAATGAAGTTTTTTTGGGTCAAAATATTTTTATGTGGGGTCCGAAATAACGACACATGTTTTTACTTTGTTGATAAATACAATGTCTGGTCGATTTCCCCCCATGGAAAACCACATCCAAAAAAATATACCATTATAAGGTAACCATTTAATTATAATGTAAAAATACTTATAATGGAATTATAAAATATACATAAATAAATATTATATAAAAAGGAAATAAATGAGATAAAATTCACCTTAAATGTCGATGAAATTTGTATAGAAAAAAATATCAGGGTGGGTGTTGTTAATGTAACACTACTATGGAGGTGATAATGTCAATGTTGATGTGGGAAGGCAGTGATATATGCATGGAATAGGCAATTGGCGATGGAGGAACGATGAATCATGGCACACATGTATGATTATGATAAAATGACATTGCACTAGCCTTTCGAGCCTTGTTATGGGCATAATAAACACTTGACCTATGATTTGTGTATAAAATAAATAAGGCTTGATTGGGTGATTTTCCCCTTAGGGTGATATGGTATTAATTTATGGATGGTGTGTGGGTTTTGTGTGAGTGATTAAATGTAATAACACTCCAAATCCCGAAATATAAAAATATAGGTTTATGATTTACATTAATTGATATAAAAAGATAATATACCAAAAAATTATATCCAATGAATTATATTTTTCAGGATATATTATGATTTTATTGGAAAGTTAGTTTTATCAAAATTAGGTTGTTAATTTGAAAAAAGTAACATTATGTTTTATTTTATCCTAGTAATTTCTGGTTAAAATGAATTTTCTGAATCTTTCTAATGGTCTATATTTAGGTGAATACACAAAAATACTAATTTTACAATTAATATGAATTTTATGAAATATGTATTATATAAATATGAATTATAAATTTATGAAACCATTTTAGAAGACAAAATTACGTATTTTATTAGTTACATTATAAATTAAAATAAATTATTTTATAATCTCATATTTTTCATTATATAATTTATGTTTAATTTTTTAATAGAAATAATTTTTTATACATTATGTTTTTAGAATATTTAAATTATTACTGTCACAATGATAAAGAATATGAAAACAAGGATTTAAAATTTTTAATCATCAATTCAAAATTAAATATTAATGTCCTTTTTATTTTTTCACATAAAAGATAAATATCCTAGTTAAAAACTATTTTTAGTAGTGAAAACTAAAACGGTAAAAATGAGTTACCCTATATTTAATGGGCCGATCATTTTTAAAATGTGTTTCTAATTTAGTGTTGAAGGATTGGATAAATCATGTATCTGCTACTGTATCATATTTCCTAAATTTTAGATCTACTATCCTTGAGGGTGACTTCCCGTTATTTATTTTTTTTATCAAAATACAACTTACTTTCACATAACTTAGTGACACACCTCTCATAACATCCCCTAATAAAGAAACCCTAAACTTTTTTCAAAAACTATGGCTAGACCTCTCCTACAAACTCATAAGTACAATAATAAGGTTATGTTATTATATAAAATACCATCCAAAAAAGGTTTAATACCCTTCACAAAGAAGATAATCAAAGAAGTAAGTTATATGTTCCCAACATCTCTTACTTTTTTATATTAATTTACCTCATTTTAACACTAGAATTTCTTTTCAAAATCATAAAATGAAAATATATTTACGATTATTATACTTTTAAGAAATTATTATTATGATAAAAACATAAACCGCCCTCCCCTTTTCCCATTATGGAAAACAAAAACAAGAATCATACATTATGCAGACTATCACACCAATGAAAAACATGTGTTATTTTCATTCACTTAAACACATTGCTAGTTTAATTTTATATTTTTTGATTATATATGATATATATATATATATAATTAATATATATCATAAATATGGTTATTTTGAAAAACAATATAATTAATTATAGTTATAATTTAATCCATAGATATCGATAAATAACCAAAAAATGAGTTCAACACCATTATTACCTTCAAGATGCATGGATAAAGCCCACATATAATGGAATTATAACATTATTATTCTTAATAGAATATCAATTTTAAAACCATTATGGGTGTGAATATGATTATATTTATGAGAAAAATTAATATCAACATCATTTTTGCTATCATAGTTCAAAACTGTCAATATTATTTACACTTGATATTTAAAAATGATTAAAATAATATAATACATGAAGTGAATTTTCATTAATTAAGAGTATAAATTGAAGTTTATATGAATATTGTTTTGAAATAGGTAATTAGTAGGACTATATTTATGATGTTGGTGGTTAAATAACCTCTATCAAAATCAAGCGTAGTTGTAACGGAATTGGTATGTAAAAATCCTATATTTCAGTTTTTAAATTTCTAATTAAACGTATTTTTTCCAATAAATTACACTTTAGGTGAGTAACTATTATTATTTTTTCGGGAAATAAGTTTTTATTATGAAAATATATTTCCATGAAGGTTTATTTTATCACATAAATTAAAAAATCTAAATAGAATTTTTGAAAAGAGATTCAAAAAGATGAATTTTATAATAGTGGATTCAAAATGATATCGAAAATTTATTTTGATGTTTTAGTTTTTATTATATTCAAATGAACTATATTTTTGGAAGTATTATTTCTTGTTTCACCTAATATTTTCTTTAATTATGTGATTATATTGTGTAATAAATTTCTTATATGAAACTATTTAATTCATGATATTGTTTTATAATATTTTGATTTTTTTGAGACACATTTTTTCCATTGGTTCATTATGATAAGGTGATAATTTATTTTTACTAGAACAAATATATATATACATGATGAATAGAGGGATCTAATATCTCCCTCCATTATGTTGTTTTTATCTAATGTATCATGAGATATCCATGCATGAATATAGTGATTTGTTTCACACATATGTGGGCATGATGGGGATGATCACATTTTTGGAATATACATAATAACATTGTTCACATAGGATTGGAAATAATGGTTTTTCTCACAATGGATTTCATATTAATATAGTTCTTCAACATCTCCATGTTGTTCATCAATCAAGGCCAAATTATCAAGATGGGTTTTATCTCTATTAAATGAAATTTTCTCACTTTTATGACATAATTTAAATGTATTCCACACTATTATGTAATGACCACATGTTATATGACTCTTGAGATGTGTTTTGATCCATTTCATATATTTAATTCTTCCTTAATGATAATTTTTCGATTTTATATTTCTCTGAATATTTTAATGATTATTATCTATTGTCTCTTGATGTTTTATTATGACATTTATGTCTTCCATATATTTTCCCTCATGTTTTCACATGTTTTTACCATACTGAGAGATTTATATCATACATTTAATATTCCTTCATTACCCAGGTTAGGAAGAAGATTATATCATTTTAGATATCAAGATATGGGTTGAGATGATCATGATTATAGAAGAATATTTTCCTATTTATTAAAAAATGATGCTTATGTATCTATTTTTTGGGACACTAAACCATTCATCACATGTATTTTTGGACTATTTGTGACATGTATTATTTAAATCAAGATATTGGTGTATTATTTATGTACCAGGGAACTGTAGCATTACTGTAGCAGCGGCGAAACTGTATCAGTGGTGGAGAGACTGTAGCAGGAACTGTAGCGGCGGATGTACTATAGCAGGCATTGTAGAAAGCAAGAGTACTGTAACAGTGTTGTTCACCGAAGGGTCCTTTGAGCCAAAAAATGGGCTTTCAAGCCTTGTATTCATGCCACCTAGCCTTGGGCCATCATGTTATGTAATGGGTCACCCTCTACCCGGTCTAAAGAGTTCATTTCTTTAAATAATAAATTGAGGCTTCGGCTTCAACATTTAAAAAAAATTTATTAATTTCATGTTTATCATGGGTTTCTTTAGTATAGGAATACTGTAATGTAATAATGTAAACAGAACTGTGATTTATTGATGCATGAAAAACATATCACAATGTTTTGAACCCCATTTTTATTTGATTTTCCATTGAGGTGATTGATTCTATAAGATTATTATAGAATTATCTCTAACTTGTTAGCTATGTTTTTCCATAAATATAGGTGAAGTTATATTATGAGAGGTATATCTAGAATATATTTGGGTTTCTTATTCTATTTTCATTCTATGTTTTTAATTAATTATCATGAATTTGAATCAATTTAAAATTATATAATATAAATAACATGGCAGTTTTGGACCTTTCCATTTCATTTTAAAGGTGATACTTGTATTGAGGAAAATCATGGTATAATAAAAGATATGTATTAACTGAACATTCAATTGGGGGTCATAGGTTTTGTAGTGACCATCTATGTTGTAGTGTGGTGATTTGGATAGAGTATATGAGGTGTTAAACACTAGGGTTCTAGAACATGATTAATTATATTATAGTTTGATGATTATTATTATAACATGTCGGTTAGGACAAGATATTTTAGTTTAATTTGGTTAGTTTCTCAATTGAAATTACACCATGATTGATTATGTTTAAATATGGTGATTCATTGAGTGTTTTTTATTAATAGATAAGGTATTTCATTCCTTGATGATGGGGGTTTTTCTATAGAGCACATGTTTAGGAAACCAATTGGTTTTACCCTTTATATACTATGTTTTCATATGGTATGGTGATATGTTTTGATGTTATTATAGAATGTTACCAAGTTTGGGGTTAAGGATATGATATACATTTTAATCCTTGAGTATTAAAGAGTTATGGTGTTGGGGGGCCAATTGTTTCATGTCCTTTCATGGTTTCATTTAATTTAGATAGTTTGAATCCCTATTCTATGTGGAGGATTGATCGATTAATATTGTATCATATCACTTTTTCGTGTGACCAGACACATCAATATATGATATATTATTTTTATACTTTTATTATAAATTTCAATGATCATTGAGATTTCCTCAAAATCCCTCAAAATTCCTCAAAACCAATAAAATCAGTGAGTTTTCTTTAGAAAATTTTTATCTTATTGATGTGTTTTTTTCCCTTGTCATAAAAAGATATATCCAATTCAAATTAAGGTTATCTCATCTCAATTACTTTTCCATTCTCTCATTTTTTTCTTATTATGAGGCTATAAAGGTGATGTTAATTCATATTTAATTTCTGTTTTGTTTTTTTTCTTGATGGGTATGGTTTTTATTTAGTTTTTTGGTTGATTATAAAAATTTTGGTGGTGTTTGTATAGTGTTTCCAAACCAATCCATCGATTTTTTTAAGAGTCCTTTGAGGTATGAGAATCAAGAAATATACGTTTTTATTGTGATATATTTTGAAATTATCAAGTATTGTCTATTATAGGGTGAATAATTTTAATTATCATAGAAAATATATTGCATTAAAATAAATAAATTTAATAGGAGGAAGTGTGATTCATGTGTATTTTTTAGATTTGATGTTATCAGTTTTGGGATGTAATTTCTTATTAATATGTGTTTCTATGTTGAAATATGTTCATTGTTTTTTATTATATTCATCATTACTAAGAGGATAATAGGTTAAATAATTTAAATAAATTTTATTCATTTAAATTAGATTTTTTTATTATTTCTATTCATTAGGTATTTAATTAATATGATCTCGATTAAAAGGATGGAAATGAGATGTTGTTTTATGTGGTATTTAGTACAGTATATCACTGTAATGGGATTATTTTTTGTATTAGATTGGTATTTGGATAGTGGAATGTTTTTTATTTCTAGTTCAGATTGGTTGGTATTGAAAGAGTTGAATCCTTATTTTTTCCATCGGATGGGATTTGGGGTAGTGGTCAATTGAAGAATTTGTGTATTGGATGATGTGGATTTTATAGTAAGTTGATGTTATGATATTATGATTTCTAGTAATGTGTATTTTTGATGAAATGGATGAATAACTACTCCTCATTCACTCTCTCTCTGCCAAATTTAGAAACGGTATTCATGATCAGAGATAAAGATTCATGATCTATATTGGATTTAAAATATAGTGTTTATGATATCATTTTGAAGACATGCATAGTGGGGTGATGAATGATATAAGGTGGGAATCTGGTTGATGTCACTCATGTTCACATTAGTCTAATTTTATAATGATGGTATTTTCTATATTTAAATGGATATATGGAATTTGGAAGTGTTTGGGATATTTGGTAACGGATATGTGGTTGTGGTTGTGAAGATTTAGTTATGTGGATATGTGCATTTAAATGGTGTGGGAGCTCTATAGTGTATTTTATTATGGAATGATATATACTTGAGCATTGGGGAAGTTTTATTAATGTACCAATTTGTTCTATTATTTTGACACTATTTCACTATACTTGGATTAAATATTGAGTGAGTGAGACTTAGTGAAAATGCGTTCTAGTTGAACTTTCATAATTACTGAGTTATTTTGGTTTATTATTAACTAATGAATTCTTATTGTTTTTTTTACATTTACGTTATTGGTTTTAGGGAGGATATTATAGTATATTCTTGTATTCTCATCCCTATGTGTGTGTGTGTGTGTTTTCACAAGTTTCTAGGAGGTATTTACTTATTTAAATGAACCTTAAAATCACATGGTGATCATTGGTGCTCGTAGAGTCCCTACCATAAGATTTTCATTCTGAAAGTTTATATTTGCGATAATTTTTATATATCAAATTTTGATACATTATGGATTTATTTTAATATAACATAATATTATCTTGTTTTGTGATTTTTTCATGTATATATATTATATTTAAAATGTTAATTCATCCCACAAGTGTGTCTTTATTCCATCAACTCAATTCACCAACTGTTATCAATCTAGTGGAAGGATTCGGAGACCACTATCATCTTCCCTACTATCCTAAGAGGGGGTTTAGTATCAAATGGTCATGAAAATTATAAATATTAAATGTAGTGAATAAATTTAATGGTGTCCTAAAAGATAGTTTATATTGTAAAATAAGAAACCTTATTTAGGTAAAAATTAAATATAACACCATAATTGATGCAATAAAAATATTATATATAATAAAAAATGTCATGAAATAATAAAAAACAGTATTTACATTATCAATTCTTTATTAATTATTCATTTATCTTTTTAATATTTCCGTATATACATTTTCATCATTTGTTTATTTTTTGGATTGATTTTTATTTTCAATCATTCCAAGAAATCAATTTACATTTTCACATCTAATTATTTAATTATAATTAATTATTATATAGAATTTATTTTTTATATAAAATAATTTTCATGATATGTATTAAATTATGGATAATACTTTATTAGAGAATCATTTACCACTTCCTAAATTTCAATTTATGATTAAAAATTGAATAATTTATAGTATCATTAATTGGAAGATAGGAAAAATTTTTCAATATGATAAATAATTAAAATATTATATTTATATTATTGATTATAAATAATTACTCATTTTTAAACTAATTCACCGAATTAAACACCATTGTTATTGAAAAAACACATTTATTATTAATCTTTATTAATAAAAGACACTTTTAGGTTGTTTTGTGTTGACAGGAAGTGGGTGTGGGCCAAACATAAACCTAGTTAAACTCGATTATATATTTTTGTTTTTCATATTCTCCACTACATGAACAGGGTAACCTTTCCAACAACCAAATGAGGTCATGGGTTTCAGGTATTTCATAAATATCTAAGATGGATTAGAAATGGATGGATAACTTCTCCCCCACCACAGTCTCTCCCTACAAAATTTTCAACTGGTTATCATTATCTGAGTTTATGATGCAAGATCTATAATGGATTTAATATAGAGGTATTATGATATATTTGTGAAAACATGCATAGTGGGGGGGATTCATGATAAAAGAAGGGAATCAGGTTAATTTCCTTCATGTTATCATTACTATACCTTAAGGAGGATGGAAGTTTATTTATTTATATGGTGATATGGAATGTGGTATTGTTTGGGTTATGTGGTTATTGACATGTGGTTGTGGTTTTGAGGATTTATTTATGTGGGTATGTGTATTTGAATGGTATGGGAGATCAATGGTGTATTTTATTAAGGAATGATAGATACTAGCTCAATGTGGAAGTGTTTTTAAGGTACATTATTGTTATATTATTTTGATTCTATTTCACTATACATGGTTATAATATATTGTGAGTACGACTTATGAAAAATGGGTGGTAGTTGAACATTCATAAGTTGTGAGTTTTTTCAATATATTGTTCACTAATGAAATATTATGATTCTTTTACATTTATGTGATAGGTTTTAGGGAGGATCCTATAGTGTATTCTTGAATGTTAACCTCTATGTGTGCGAGTGATTGTTTTTACATGTTTACATGAGGGATTTGGCGATAATTTTAATCTTTAAAAATTTTTGGTGATCATTTTTGTTAGTGGAATCCCTTCCATAGAAGTTTCATTGTAAACTTTTATTTTTAAGATAATTTTTATATATTAATTTTTTATACATGATGGATCTATTTTAAAATTATATTATATGATGTTGGTTTGTGATTTTAACATATATATATATATATATATTGGATTTATAAGGTTAATTTAACCCATAAGTGTGTATCTATACCCTCGATTCATGTCAGCAATTTTTGAGTAGTTTATGGTAGGATATAGACATCACTCTCATCTTACCTACTATACTAGGAGGGGTTGCAGTGTTATTGGGGAATGAAAAGTATAAATATTAAGGGTAATAAAAAAAGCATAATTTTGATGAAGTAGGTCATTAATAGTTTAAAATTAAAATATTTATTTACTAAAAAAATAAATATAACACCAAAATTAATGAAATAAAATTAATATATATAATAATAAATTACATGAAATAATTAAAAATAGTCTTTACACTCATAATGGTTCTATAATTATTCATTTATCCTTTTAATATTTCCTTGTATTCATTTTCATTATTTGATTATTTGTTGGATTGATTCCTTTTTTCAATGTTTTTCAGAAATACCAAGACCTTTTCAAATCTAATTATTTAATTATCATTAATAATTATATAGAACATTTTATCTATATGAAATAATTTTCAATCATGGTACTAAAATATGGTTAGTACTTTTTTAGAATAATTTACCCATTAAATAATTTCTATTGATGATAAACATGTGAATAATATAGAGTATGAGGAATTGGAACATAGAAAAAAATTGTTAATGTGATAAAATAATAAAATATTATCTTTATATTATTTCTTATAAATAATGAATCATTTGAAAAGTAATTCAGTACTTCAATCTCCATTATTATTGAATTCACAAATTTTGTATTCTTTTTTTATTTATAAAAGACCCTTTTGGGAGGTTTAGTGTGTACTAGAACAGAGTGTGGACCATACTTTAGTCTGGTTAAGCCTCAAACGCTAAGGACCCAAACCCTCCACACCACAAACCTTGATCATAATCCTAAATTGAGATATTAAAAGGGTGGGATGGTTCATTCCATAAGGAATATTATGAAAGTTGTGGATTTTATTAAATAGCCTAGTCTAGTCCATGAGAAATGCATAAATATTAAATAAAGGCCTATAACTAACTATGTGGTTCCCACAGACTGACAGGATGACCCAATGACATAAAAAATTTTAATAATATTTTTTTCATGGTAAGTCATGATGAATGGGATTCTGTAATGAAAAATGATTGATATTAGGATAAAAATTTAGTTTTTAATTATCATTAACAACTCTAGCAACAACAAAAAACCCTATATAAATTATATCATTTATTTTTTATGTATGATTTTATTAGGAACCTTTAAATAATAATTATTTTCCATACTCATGATAATTTATTTTATTACATTATTCTATTTAATTTTTTAATCATAACTTTTTAGTATGGTGATTATAATTATAGATTAGACAGGACCCATGAACTCTTAGAAATAATGTCTGCATGGGCAGCGGGTTTCATAGGTTGGATCCAATACTGTCTAATTTCTTATGTGGATATATATTTTATTCCCTAACCAACAGAAACACATTGTCAAATGGATCAAATGGTAGTCCTGCATGATTTTTTATAGTTATAATCCTAGATGAAGATCATTTTTGACATTAAACAAGACAGTAGCACTTGTACGCATCCCATCATCATTCTTTGGGACCCTTAGTGTCGATGTCACCTGTGAATCAAGTATGATTACAATAAAAAATATTATTGAATACATTGGGTAGATGGTGAAGAAAACAACCAAAATCATAAGGTAAATATAAATAACCCAATCCATTAATTGAGTAACCTCTAAGGTCCAGAATTATTAAATCATGGTGAATGATATCCATGAGATAGTAGAGCCTATTCAGACTAAAATAAGCTAGGGATTGAAACACATGTGGGAATATCTATTGAGATGGTAAAAAATAAGTGATCTCCCACCACGAACTATGGTAGGATAATTAGAAAAGAAACCAAAAACACCATAAAGAAAGGATGGTGATTTTTCACACTAGATAGAATCCTAAAATTGAATGATAAATAAAATATAGCAACATACATTGATCAATAACACAAAATGGAATCACACACACCGACACACACAAGGCCAAAACTCTAAAAAATAATTCCCATGATAGAATAACATCATCTAAATGAATAAAAATTAACATAAATAAATGAAGTAAGTAGGTCCAGGTCCATGGAATCCAACTATAATGATGCGAGACCATACCGACATCATGTTATAAACTTTAGAATCAATAAAAATCCACGCAAAATTCAGTGGTCATGGAGAAAAACCCCTATAAACCCATCATGGGGATATTTGTAACACACCAACCTGTTTATGTAAAGTTAGGAAAAGGAAATTAGTTCGTCCAAAACATGTTAAGAATAATATTTAGTTAGTTAGATCAATTCAGAATATTATCAAGATTGCGCAAAAAAGATACATGATTTATGATGATCATCAGAGAATGAACATGAAATTTCTATAAGGGGATTTTATCTTCTTGAATCATTCTCTATGTAAGGGATTTAAAATGTTTATAAATAATAGGAATCTAATTCAATGGTATATCAATAATTTAATAATTAAAGAGATAATTAGAGTTATGATTTACAATTTATATATACCACCCAATCTCCCAAACATACATAAAATAATCCATGTATCATTATTAAGGAAGTATATTTTAAATACAATGCACATACTCACCACCATGGAAATAGATTTGGATCCAAACATATCTTATTATTTTGTGTCATTCAAAAATCATGACATGATAAAGTGTTATGTAATCAAGAAACAAGAGTGGTAAAAGTACATCAGAGGCATCACAAGTTATGGGAATAAATGTGAGTTCCTAATGAAGAAATAATGGAAAGTTATCCACATTTTTCTATGGGCTAATATATAATATATATTTTTGGGATAATTTTTTTTAAAATGAAGAATATAAGACATGAGATGTAATTATAGTAAATAAAATATTCATCAAAAATTTAATCCATAAGTCACATTCAATTATTTCATTATAATAGTTTAAGAGAAATAAAAAATATACCATTCACCATAACAACTACAAAAAGTATGATATAACCCGTATTAATATTAATCAATAACATATTGTGAACTATAGAAGATCATAATCCATAAATAATGAAAATTCTATAAGAAAAAATGTTATTATTAATAAAAATAAGTTGTGAAATAGAAATGGTATTGGAAATAAGATAAGGAAAAGAATGTGTTGGCCCACTGTGGTAAATACTCACAGTTGGGTGAATCAAGGTATGATGGATAAAAAACATCCTATTTTATTTTATCATTTCACTAAACAAAACTATATTATCTATTATTCTCTTATTAATACATCCATAAAGAAAAAAACTAATAAGGATTTATAAAAAATTTACATGGTTCACCATAATTTGGATAGTCCATGTTTCATAGAAATGTGATATGACGATGTACCATAATACCCTATAGCACAATATTGATACAATGTTCAATGTGGGAGAATTTTCCCCCGTTTTTATAGCCAACACTAAATCATTATGAATGTTCCACTCACATAAGTGATGACACCACTCCTCCAAATGGTTCTTGAATTCTTCTAAAACACCTAAATATAGGGTAACACATATTTTTCTATCATGAAGCTATTTTTTCACCCAATAGATAAAATTTACTCTATTTCATATCTTCGCCTTCAGGGAAAACCCCTTTCTGGCCTTTTTATTCTCTAGGTACTTTCTATTTTTCACTAACGTTGATGACAACATGCACTCCTATTAAAATTCACCATTACTACTTGTGAGTAATGGAGAATTTCTTATTTAATATACACCTACACTTGCCTGCTACATAGAAATTTTTTGTGAATATCCAATGAAAAGAACCCATGAAACTATTATTCCAAAATACCCATTATATATAGAAAACACATATAATTCAATTATTATGGAAGCCTCTATTTTCACATACTCCCCTCATGGACTTCCTTCACCACACACTATACCATTAAAACTACCCTTCAAACATTGTATAATTATACGATAATGATCATTTATGATTATTTTTTATCTAAATGATGAAATTATTATAGGGTGGTTTTATTGGAAATGAAACTATGAAAACCCTCTAATTATAAAAATATTATTCACCCATTTGTAACACCTCTTCATGCACTCTGAACTTCACAGTTTTTCTAGAAAAATCGCCTTACTAAAAAACACAAATTACATTATCTAGTAAACCATTTTCTCCTATTTCCATCCATGAACACCCTTCATAAAGAACAATTTCACAACATTTTCTTCTATGATTTCTCATCACAACTGTTCTTTCCACATGACATGTCTTATTAGTGTGTACCCATCAAATGGCATTGTTAACTATTTTCCACCTCTTGTATAAATTTATGTATATGTCATGTTGTCTAATAAGATTCCAAGTAAAAAAATTCTTTTCCCATTTTCAATGAAACCACCAATAATATTTATCTTCAATAATCATACACATTAATTTTTAAAATATTCTGAAACATTTCTACAATCTAAAATCTTATATTGTGAAGTAAACATTCAATAACTATTTCTACAATCATTTTCAACCATCACAACCATCCAAAAAACAATAAACCATCAATATAAGGTATTTTCCACTATATTCTCCCTAGTTGGATTTTTTTACATTTCTTGAAAATGACTAAATACATCATACTGAAAAAAACTATGTATTTTCATGTTCAATAACAATTTTAACTATGTGACTCCATATATAGACTAAATAAATAATTAAACCGTATTATATTCCCTCATAAGTTGAACTTGGTGTGATTAGAAATAGTAGTATAAAAATAAAATCAACAGATAACTTCATTCTTGATGCTAATAACATAACCATTCTCAATATGAAATGTTTTTAGGGGTTGATTCCAATGTACATAAACTATTTAATAGAGTGTTACTATTTAGAAAAATGTTTTTTACTACATAAAAAAATGTCCATTGTGAACCCATTTTTCATTCTCTAATTGAATTTCTTAATTAACTTAATATAATCATCAAAACCAGTTTTAGAACTCCACCAATATGTATTCTATTCCTGATTCAATATAGATAATATCTCACTCTTAACAACACATTATCCTCCCATTCATTTATTTTGAGAAATATACTTTTTCCTTCTTTGTTAAAAAACCTAATGGTCACTCCTTTGGGGTCTAAAATAATGAAATAATAGGTATAAGAACATAGTGAAATTCAAAATATACCGTAGGGAATGGGGTTTCCAATCCACACCAATTAGGTATTGGAGGGGGAAACTAGTCATGGTGATCCTTATAATTCCATTAAAATGATTCATTAGTTAAGGATTTTATTATAATACTTGTGAGGTAAATTTCTATATGCATATAATCCAAATTGAACATCCCGTACTCCACTTTATTCATTATAAAATCATACATGATTTGATTTTTCTAACATTAAGTGATGGAAATTATTTCTTCTATGACATATAGATTTTCAATTGTCAAAATTGGTTATGATCAGAGAGTTTATTGAAACTCACATATCAGCATGATGGAAATTCATTCAGAATAGTTGTGTGTATGATTGAGTGGATATAATATATTCTTCTTCTAATGTTCGTAGTAAAATGTAGTCTTGGATCAATCTCAAACAAGAAATGAATAATCTTACAAGGTCAGAAATAATAGATTAATATAGATTTCTTATGATCAAGTAATGAATCCCAAAAATATTATTTATATTATAACAACTATTGTTATGATTTCTTATTGTAATGTAATCTGAAAACCAATTCTCGATTGATATACCATTGTATTACCCTTAATGAAATCATGTGTTTTTATTATAGATTAAATTGAACCTATGACATTATATCTATGGAAAATATAACATTGGTTCATGTTGTTTTAAGGTATAATAAACATACAATGGATTAATTTTATTTCATATCATTGAGAATTTCTATCACCATCTATTAATAACTTTATTAGGGGTTTACTTGGAGTCATCATATCCATAGAATTATCCTTTTCAAATCATCTATAAACCACCTTACTATATCTGGATTGATAATTTAATGTTCAGTTTATTATTTTATTAACCTAAATACCAATGAAAAACGTTATCTCACTAAGAATATACATTTCTAATCACTCTTTAGGAATTTTGAAAATTTTTTGTGTTTCACTTTAAACACCCTGTTATATATTATTTTTTCCACATAAACTATTATCATCATCATTTAATTACTCACATGTTGACATAGAGTTTCCGAATTACTCAAACATGTTGGAAGCTAAGCTTCATCAAGTATTGATCATGTCCTGAAGACAATGATTATGGTTCCTATGTCTGCCCATACAAAGCGTTATTCCGTTCAATATTTATCTCATCTTCATAGAAAAGTAAAAAATACATTAATTAATTGAAAAACACTTCCTCAGGAAATCAAATTAATTTTTTATGTAAATCCATATAGAAAACATTTCATTACATTTTTAGTACTATGTATTGAAAGAGAAATTTTCAACATCTATACAATAGGTGAATATTTCTCTTATATATTGATTTTGATAATCATGGAGTGTCCCTTGCACATCAGTGAAGATTTTTTTCAAATCATCATTTCATCATCATTTATTTTTAACCAAATATAGATTTATTATTGAGGTTGTTATTTTTAATCAATCATTAAACACTCTATCATGAATTAATCTTTTAAATGTCATCAAGAGCTTCATTAATCACAAAAAACTAATTCTCATTTATTTCATCTTATTTTAAAAAAAATTTCTGTGCGTGACATAAGAACATTAATTGTTGTAGATAATTTTTTCTCCTCATGTTCTCTGTTATTATCTAATCTTTATTGATATTATACTCCTCAATTTTAAATTTGTAATTCTATTTCATTTTCCTAGAACATTACACATAATAATTCCCATCATAAATGTATTCTTCTAAATGATTAAGAGTCCCCTCTACTACCCTAGAGATACTCAACTCTTCATCACTATCATCATGAAACTACTCCTTCTATATCTATATATTCATCTCATCTTCCACTCAAATTACATCATTACATTCAACAAACCTTCATAAAAACTTATTGAATAATTTATATATATATTTTTTCTTCATTACCTATGGAAAATCCATTTGTCCCTATGGGACTAAAACATATTTTTATTATAATTTAGGAGAATGAAACACCTACTTCATATGATTTAAAATTACATCAATGTAAATTTCCTTATATACCATAGTTTTTATAGTGTTTTTTCATTTCATAGACACAATAAGTTTTTCTTATAAATGTTGACCAATTTCAATACTGCTTACATTCAAAAAATATTATGAGGTCCTTTTCAATAAGAATCATCCTAGAAAACTTTTTTTGATCTTGTTTAACACTAAATAACACCATTTTTATCATACATTATACTACTAAATCATGTATAATAATAACATTATCCTTGAGATAATCTTACACCTAGATACTAGTAATCTTAGTACCATTATCTTCTTTTAATTTCATAATTTGCATTCCAATCATCATTTCAGTATCCATTTGAAACCATATTATGAATTTGAACACCATAGAATATGAGTGAGTAACATTATCCATGAAATACTACTATAATAATTAATGAAAAATATCTATTTCCATTAATATATATAGGTGATATAGTTCCACGCACATAAACACACACCAAATAAAATATAATTTTTTGAATTTATCTCTATTTCTTTGTGTGCCATTCTTTTAATATTCCCATATTGATAGGTGTTTCACGTTTCTGTATGATCAAATGTTATATTTGGGATATCTCATGATTGATCAATTATATCCATATATTCCATGGTTGTTTGGAATAAATTCCAAGATATATATGACATAAAATATTTTCTTATTCCATGGATAAAATTAACATACCCTCTTCCCCATTGATATGAATGATATTATCCTTCACATGATACCCCTTTTTAATAATTGTGTCTTCCTTTTCATTAATAAAATTATTATTCTTGGTAAACATAATTTTATTTTTTATGTCATGATGTTGACTGAAACTATGTAATTTTTTATTATGAACTACCAAAATCAAGAAACCTATGTTTCTTAAATCGTTTCCCCCAAATTTAGCTTTCCCAAATACAATAATGTTCAGACCATTATAATTTCCAAGTATGATAGAATATTCATTTTCATTAAATATTCCTATGTTGATAAAATCATTTATCATCATGTGGAAAGAGTATATACAATTAAGAATTTATACAGAAGTACATTATGATGCTTTAAGAGTTCTTTATATAACAAATTATTACTAGTTATTTTTTTTCATCCACTTCTATGACTTCAAACTAGTTTTTTATTGACTGGAATGATCTCATTAAAAATATGATAAACCAAATCATCTTACAAAGCTACAAATTGATTTTACATTTTTAGTCAAATTTATTGTTCCAAGAGTTTCTATGTATATACACTTCCAATCTTTATTGGCACATTCGACTACATTAGTGACTCGAAATAACATGTCATATATTGAGATCCTATATTCAAAAATTAGTGAACATAAATAGGATCCCAAGAATGTTTATATCTATTTTGAGAACTTTTATTATCTTATGAAATTTGAATCCTATTGGATGTAGTACAAGAATTTTGTGAATGTACCGTTTTTTATAACAATAACACATGGTAAGATGTGAATTGTTATGTTTTATTTTTGTAGAATTAATTTAACCTTGTGTTTTATGAATATTCCAATTCTATATCATATAGAATTCTAGTAAAAACATTGTAATATTTTCTTATGGATTAGAATAAAACACAGCTTATTTAAATTAATGATCAAGCCCCATATGGGCCTTTTAATTCAGATATGAATTTTTCATCCACTAATTGCATCTTGAGAATTTTAAAAGACCTATATGATCGACATTCATTTCCTTACAATTTAATCATTTTTTTCTTGATATCATACAAGTATTAAATATTATCTACTGATATTCCACTTTTCACCACAAGATGAAAATTTCCTATCAAAGCTCTTCAATAAATTTAAACTCATAATTATATATTTCTGTCAAACTAATATAAATTCATTTTGTTCGTCAACATTAATCTTACTCTCAATCACCTTCTCAATTTTTTTGGCATTACATTTTTGATATTTTAAATTTCTAACATTAGCTCAAGATAATCATCTTATTCTTGATGTATATATAGTTTCGCATCATAGACCAATTTATTTTCGAATTCTTCATTTTGGAATTCTGAACATCAATCTCATCTTGTTAAGCCTCTAATTCAATATGGATATCAAATCTTACTTAGAATTATCATTTTTTTATTTTTTATACCCTCCAGTTTATTCAAATATCCCACAACATCAACCTTATAATTTCCGACATGATATTTTTAGTTTTCAATCACAAAAACCTCACATCCTTCTAATTTATTGTTTCAATGTATGAAAGAGTTATTTTTCCTAATGAAAATTTCCTTTATTACTCTCCTATAATTTTCATTTTCAGAATACTTCTTCATGGGAATTTTATATTACTCATTGAAAGTTTCCCATAATTTCCTCACCAAAATTATGTGAGTGGATTTTTTGCTATAAAAGTTCTTTTTAAAAAATATTGATTTGAGTAAAGCGATAATTTGACTCCATCTATCACTTATTACTCTTATATATCATTCATAGTGATATTATTTATATTCAATGATTCCACCCCGTTATACTTCCCCTATTGAAAATCATTATTATCATTTTCTATCATCTCATATACAAAAATAGTAATCTATAAAATATCAAAATTTATATCGTTTTGATCATTATTCTCAAATAGAAAAAGGTTTCATATTGAACTGATATGGAAATAATCATAGTATGTTCTTGATTATCTATAAATAACTCAGGTTTTATTTGAAAACATGTAAGTCCTCTACAATTACATTCACCCGATCATATAATACATCAACAGATTCATTTGGGTGCATCCTCAAGTGCTTAGGATGGTTCCAAAGAACCTACAATTTAACTTATATAATTGTTTGATTACCATCATAGGAATTAATATGATTTTTAGACATTGTATGTGAGAATTAACATTACATAATTTTATATTAGATTATATTGGATAAATCATACACAAACGAAGTGATTAGTCTAGCATATGTATCAAGTTATCTTTGTTCATTTTATAATAAAGGAAAACTATCCAAATATACAATGATCCAATAAATAGAACTTTTATATACATCCATTCCTAGATATCATAATTTATCCTAAATATGATTCTTCTACATTTGGAAATTATTTCTCCCAAACATCAAAATACCTTTCTCATTTAATAATATTTTCATCCACTATAATAGATTTTATCACATCATCCTTTTTATTTGATACAAATTATTTGTTCCAATATGTTAAATACCCTTATATAGGGATAGAATTAGGGTATGATGGATAAATATAACTTCCCTGTTGATATTTTTTCATCATTAAGAAAAACGATGTTCTATGTTCTTATCAAAACAATATATATATATATATATATATATATATATATAATCACGAAAGGGATGCATAAATTTTAATTGGTTTTCCCCCACTAGGATAGTTAAAGGATAAATAAGGGGTTCTGTATAGATACACAAAAATTATATATTGTTCATTATTGAAACATTTATTAGAGTGTGATCTCATTCGCCAGGTATAAAACCAATCTTTCTTAAGAAATAATTTTCCACTCAAATTATGTGAATATAAAACTCCTCCAGAATAATATTCTTTTGGCCAAAATCACCTAGGAATTGGTTCAAACATAAGTGAGTGTGTTGTGAATATTTTTTTCACCTGAGAGATGATATTAAATATATTTTTTATTTTCTACTACAATGAAAAATCATGCATACACTTTTCTTCTCAAAAAACATCCCACAAAGAATTGACCTTGATGACATGACATAGTCCCTATGAAAATACACCTCCACCACATGGGAGATCAGTGTAATATTGTATGAATGTTGTAACTTTTACACCTCTTGAGTAGACTGGCATCATATTCTTCCTCCACAAATAACCGATGAAAACCTTATTCCTCTAGGAACTACCAACATGGAAACCTCTTTTGATAAGTTAAAATATAAATATCTATTGTCACACACTCCCCTCATGAACATAGATCGCAAAATATTGTATAGGGTTAATGTGCTTTCTATATTTTTGGAATTCACTAGTGATGATCCTATGATACATTTGTTTCTCTATGTAGTGAATTTATTGTGGGGTAATAATATTATATATTAAACCTAGACAAAATAAAAAATTAATAAATTACAAAAATCCTTTTGGAGACATATCTTTATGCACACTCACATTCATGGTCCACCTAGAAACATAACCTTTCCACATTTAAGTAATTATATTTCATAATAACCACCTTCACATATTCCTAGCCATGAACTCCATTCACAATGAACCCCTCTCATGAAATTCCATCCATAGTATCCCTTCATATTTTCTCATATCCAATGAATCTATCATGATAATGTATATTCCAGGAAATATCTTGTACATTTTCCCACCTTTTATGTATATTAATACATGTAATTAATTTTTTCGAAGTTACCATGAAATAATAATTACATTTCCATTTTTATTTAAAACACCAAACATATATTTCCAAAAAAAATACTTTCCAAAATTTTGGAAAACATAAGAAATTGTTTTACCTTATAAACATCTTCTGAATTCAAACATCATCACCTTACAAACTTATTCACATTATATACTTATTCATTGAGAAAAAAATGATATAGACCAATGTCAGTATTTATTTTCAACATTCACAATCAACCCAAAAAAACTAAAACATAACCATGATTGATTATTCAAACATAATGCTTTTAGATGTTATAATGATGTTCATATATAAGGGATACTAGGACCACTTGTAGGGTAAGGGGGCCATTAAAAATTAATAATTGGAAATCATATCATTAAAATAAAAACATACTAATATAAATTTTGTAATATAATTATTCCCTTATACAAATAAGTGTATAATAATAGAAATAAAATGATTTCATAATATATTTATTAATAATTATTGATAATATATATTGATCAAGGTTGTCATAATTCATCTAGGTTTTATAACCCGGAAACATGTTATCGCATTTTTTTACCATTCAAGAAGGTGGGGTATCTTCAATTCATTCATCAGTCATACCTATGCATTTTTAACCCTCAATTGACTTGGATTCGTTATTTCTTCTCCCTAGTATTCAGTTGTTCATAATACATCCACTTCTTGGTCATGGTATAATTAAGCATCCAATCTCACCACTAGTGCTCAATGATGTGTATACTATATCACTCATTTATTTCTACATTTAGTTCATGAATACTATTACATTATGTATCTGATCATATTATCAATGGATCTTATGTATTGAATAAACATATGATTATTGAGCATCATAAGTTTTGACAAATCTCAATTATAAATTTTATAGAGGAATATTTTTCTTATAGACTCTCATAACAATGGTGACCCATTGATGGTAATAATTTCTCCATATTTATATGTTTCATATATGTTCATATGATCTATGATCCCCATCCTCAGTGATTTGGGTCTTATTTCATTTACTATACCCCCCTTTTAAAAGGAATTTGATTCTAAAAAATACTTTTTAAACATGATTTATTCTTTTTAATCTTTGATAATAAGACCAAATCGATTCTCCCCTCTATTAATACATGAATATATTTGAGGGATTGAATTTTTAAAATTCTAGTGGAACAATCCTATGTAAGAAATCAAAGAGGAATACTGATTCTTTCAAATGGTGTATTATGAGTCTTGATGTAATTTTTATGTATCTAGTAATTAGATTATCCTTCTACAATATTTTTATCATTGAGGTCTTTTGGGGTGTTTACATTTGAATTAAGTTTGTTATTAAAAATTTAATGATCATATTCTTAAGGAAAATAAGTCTATATTTTATATTTTTATGTTCCACCTTATCAATTACTAGTAGAAAATGAAATTCGGATTATAGGGAATATTTCTCCCTCAATAGTACATGAGTTTGAATTTGGGACTAGGTATCATTACATCAAAAAAACAAGGATTTAATTTATTAAAAATAAAAGTGTGAGTGTAAATACGTTATAAAATAGATACACACTCCATCTAATTCATAAGAAACCAAATTAAAAAAAATAAATTGGAAGCTGAGATTTTATAAAAATCTATAAAGGTAGGATTTGCAACTTCATCTGGTATCCATAGGTTATAATAATTCAAATAGTGGGACCAAAATTCCCTATAAAATTTTGTAATGAGGGACCACCCCAATATTATAAATTGTATCCCTACACTCACCATGATATTTGAAAATGTTTCAAAATATTAACGAGGGATCCTTGGATGAGGAATATGAGGATGGTTACAATGTAGACATAGAAAGAAGAAGAATCATCATCGGGACCTAGGTTTAGATGTGGGGTCTAATTCAAAAAAAGTATTAAAATATTTATATTTGAACCAAGTAAACATGAAAATGATAGTAAGTCATCATCTCAAGGCAAATTAAGATTCAGTGACATGGCACATATGAATTAGATATTGTTTTTTCTAAATCAAGTAGAAAAAATAGACCAAGGGTTTCAATGTACCATGAATTATATTTTTTGCCAAAGGAATATGAAAATGTGATCAAATAATTATCAAATAATTATAATTTATTTATGAAATCGACGAGCCAGTACTTTTTTGAGCCCTAGGGAACTCAAGGTGGAAGTAGTTCATGAACCAATTTAAGGCCATGTTACTCCTCCTAAGAAACAAGAGGTAGAATAACATACTCTTAAGAACCATGAGGTAGGATCTATTTATGAATGTGTCAAAATACATAAAGATTCCATTAATCAACATAATATAAGAATAGTAGAGTCTAAAAATAAATTCTATATCCCCCCAGGTTATACATATTAAATCAGAGTCAACAAAGATGATATTTAAATATCAGAAATAAGATCTACCATCCCCTCAGGATGTGATCGAGATTTAATGAGGTTTTGACTAGAGGTTTCTCTCATTACGATCACATTTATAAAAATGATAAACAATATTATGTATAAGAATAGAAAATACTCCTTAAAAAAATAAATTTTAAGAATGATTCAATTGATCTGTGTCATGAGGACAAACCACAAATTCACCTGGAGATATTTTATAGTGGTTTTCAGTGAATCCCTAGTAAATTGTTCTATATTGAATTTTTTACCTTTTAAGTCCTAAAATTTGTTTTTTTCTTCTATAATCATTATCTAAATGTCCTAGAACTTAAAACCTCCATATTTGAAGTGATTCCTTAAGTCCATCCAATGAATAAAAGTAGTGACTTAACATGGAAATACTAACGAGACAACTATAGCCCAAAATTTGACAAACCATGACACCTTGTATCCACTTTTGGTTGTGGTTATCTTCAATGAAATGACTTGTAACTGATTCCCACGTAGACTAATGTGGCTCATTGAAAATTCAATAATAATACAAATTTAGAATAATATTAATAAAATTATTCAAATATATATTATAATAAACAATAATCCTTAATAAAGAATAGATACGAAATATGTTGTTCTAAATTTAATTTTTTAAAATACTATATGGGGTAATAAAAAAATTAAATTTATTACATATAAAAAATTAATCCATAAATTCGATACAAATTTATAATCAATATATCATAATTACCGAAATTGGAATTTTTAATGATTCTATGAGATAATATAATTTTTGGGTAAATATTAAATAATAGTATGAATATTTTTATTCCAAAAAATAATGTATTTTAATATAATAAAATTAATTTTTAAAACCTATAAATACATTTTAAAATCCAAAAGTCTATTTTATTGTTTTATAATAAGTATTTCTAAAAAAAATTATTTCTATGAAAAATACAATTTTGTTTCAATGATATCGGTTCCTAAACATTTTAATGTTATAAATATTTACCTAAATGTAAAATAATATTTCATAAAACCATGGTAAGGAAAATGATTTCGAATTTTTCCACAATATAAATTAAAAATAATATAGTTCCAAATAAAAAACCCCTCAGTTTCTTTAAATACCCTTCCTTTTTTCCCATTTCTGTCAACTCCAAAATAGTCGAGAATAGTTTTCTTATAATGTTTTCTAATTATAGTCATTGGAAAGGTATTTTGGTATATAATATTTACGAGAACTGTCATTATTTTTCTATCTAATCTTGTCTAATCTGAATTGTTCAAGAGACATAGTTGGATAATGGGTTATCAAACACCTATCTATATTTCTAATTTATGTGTCCCAAATTTAACTATCTAAGTAGTTCAATCTCATGATTTTTAAGGGAAATATAATGGATATTGTATCCATAAATTTTTATTCTTTTTCTTTAAAATTCCATTACCGTAATTTTCATTTACATTTTTAATGATATTATTTGATTATTATTTCAAAAAAAATTGATTATATTATGAATCTGAAATAAATTTTTTTTCTTATTATACCACCCTCATAAGATTGTATATTTGAATAAATATCATTCAATATGGTATTTTAAAATCATTTCATTGGTCTTTAATGATTTCATACATTGATTCATTCTTATTAATACCCCCATACGAGGAATTAATTCTATTCAAATACAATATAATAATGGATTATTACCATTCAACTATGCATATCTTATAATTTCCACCGTAATGTTCAATATTTACCCAAATATATATGAAATTCTAATAATTGGGGAAACAATGAAAATCCATTTAGGAATTATTTCTATATGGAAAAATATTACTTTGTTATGAAATGTATCTAAAAGTGGTATCTTTTTATAACATCATGATATTTCATTCCATATAATATATTCTATGTTATGGATGTATCAAAATTATTTTTTGATAGGTTGGTCTAAGAATTATATATCACCATCATGCATTAGTACGTTCCTTGAGAGAAATTATATTGGGTATTTCAGATATATCTTACCCATGTATATAATATTCCTTAGAACAAGGCCTTTTCATTATATTTATGATTTCTTATAAAATGATTCTGATCACTATAAATGAATTTATTTTTATCAATGTTATTATTTATTATATTATTTATGTTATCCAAAGATATAATTCATGCTCATGTTATCATTTTTTTGTGATCATTTGATTATTATTCATTCCTTCTATATAACCTATGATACAGTTATTCCATGTTAAGTTCGGTTTTAAGGAACCCCATTTTGAGTATAAGAGATCACTAATTTATTTTTTTCCATTTCCCTTGGTAATACATAAATAACCTATTTAATCCATGTACGACTTTGAAATATATAAAAGAAATGTTTTGGAGCCATTTGTTTAGACAACATGTCATTCTGAGGCCCGATGGACCTAAAATTAATTATTAAAAAACTAAAAATATTTAATATCATTCAATAATAATTTTCATAAATGATGGAAAATCTCTTAAATGGTGTCTAAAATAAAAAATATAAGACCATGGTTGAATCTCGAGCATGGGATCACCTCAAGATGTGACCTAAATTTTTTATGCACTAGGAATTTAGAAAAAATTTCATGTTGTTAGGGATGTTAAGGGAATTAATTAATTCATTCATTTAATGATTTCATTAAATTGACTAAAATAGATTACCTCTATAAATACACTTTTATTAAGAATTTATAGTGTTTGACCCATATTCCTAGAACCATTATGAGTTGGATTCCATGAATCTTTAATGATGTATTTAGATCAGATGATGATTTGAAACTGGATCACTGTGAATAAATTTGAAATAAAAAGGAAGGATCTCCCCCCACAATGGAAAATGCATTATACACCAAGGATTATTCCAATATTGATTTAGGGATTTTATTCTATGGATTATCCCTTATGAGTAAGATATTGATCATGATGAATTCTATTATTCCTTAATATATGTTTAAATGAACTCCTCAGTTGAGCCCATGTATCAGATTTCATTTGTAAATGAAAATTATCCTTCTTAGTCCATGTTTCTCACCCTAAATATCCCTAATCAATATTCATCGGCTAGGAACACTTGACCATTAGTGTTTCACCATTTGTTTTTTCTTTTTGCACAATCTTTTTCTTCTTTCGTTGTCATTGGCCAATCGGACTATGGTTCTATATTTTCCGTTTGGTTTGAGAAATATTAAAACACTCGATTAATGAAATAACCACGTATTAATGATCTTTTGATTATTTGAGTATGGATTGGGTTGTTTTTAGGATATTTTTGATTCCTCTATTGATCAAATATCTAGTGAGGGGGTCGGAGGTGCCACGAGTGACATGTGGCATGTCTGGGCTTCATGCGAAAGGATCATGATTTGAATTTTGACCACCCAAGGGATGAAATCACTAGCTACAGGAAAATACCATTTGATATGGGGAGAAAATATATTGGATTCAAGGTAGAGACTCCAAATCTTGGGAAATTAATAGATATCTTTAGTTTCTATGAAAATAATCAATAAACATCGTATTTTATGGAAGATCACATTGTGCGTTCTTCAGAAATTCATGGTATTTTGGTTTCTAGGAGATCATAAGTATCACATGATATGTGGGACCCCCATATTCTAGGGGACCTAGACCTAGTGGCCCATAGTGTATCCTAGTAGTATATGGTCATATATATTGGTAGGAGACACGGTGTGTACTCAAACATTGCTAGTGTACATGGACACAACCTGAAGGACATGATGATGACTAGGAGAACAAGTCTTAATTATTAGTGGTCGAGACATGGCATGTAGTACCCTAACATTTTGTGTAGTAATAAATGATCATGGATCGGTATTCTAGGAAAGACAAGGGTAGTAAGATGTGTTGTTTTTCATGTTGTGAAGACCCCTATCATGTTATGTGCCTACTTTTGTGAAAACATCTACCTATCATATCAATTTTGTTTGGAAATCTATTTTGTCATGTGAGTAACCTATCCTAAGTGTTTTTTCATGTAGAACAAGATTGTGGCCATCATATTGTATTTTGAGATAATATGTGATATGTTCCAAGGATTATTATTATTCAAGTGTTTCTCAATGACAGCAATGATTATACTCGACTATCTAGAGAGTGGTTCTCTCCTATTGGGATATGGACTAGGTCCGCTATCCACACCGTGTAAACCCCTTGATTGTCTAGGAAACGGGTCTTCTATAATTCTACTATATGAAACTTAACTACTAAGAAAGGTCATGGTTCTTCAATATATATTGAGTTGATCCCCCCTGATAGACTAGTTCATGGGTCCTCTTTCTATCTATAGAGTAGAACCTTTTAATGTGACATCGAATATGTCCTCTATCTATTGAGTGTAACCTCTTATATGGACTCGGGTGGTTCCTTTATCCATCTTTAGATTATCACCCACTTTATATATATGTTCATGAGTTCTCTACCTACCACGTGGGACTCCCTCTAATTAATTATGGCATGGGTCCTCTAGGTATCTACATATTGGAACCCCCTCGAGGAATATGGAATGAGTAATAAAAATATCAATAGAGTGATACCCACTTTCTTATTTATGGAATAGTTCTTCTATATATATAGTAGAACCCACCCGATAGATTATTTTATGGGTCCTCTATCTATCTACGGAGTGGAATCCTCCAGCCATACCAGGTCACGGGTTCTCTATATATAGATTCCCCCCCTCGCCTATGTGGCATAGTTGTGAGGTGTGGCTCTACATATATACTCTTTGGGAAAACACACTAGATAATGGGAATCATTGATGGACCTTCAGAACTATTGGAAAACTCTTTTCCAGGGTTAGGATGAGAGGCGGAGATCCCCATTCCCTCTAATCTAGATTTCTTTTATGAGTGTGTATCTATGTTGATTGGAAATAATTTTAATTTTTCTATGTGTTTATATATCTTCTTAAAATGTGTCTATAATATATCCCCTCTATTTTTTAGGGCATCATACTGGGCATGCATATACTCACCCCTGAATTGGCTTTTCCAGTGCATTTCATGTTTTATGTAGATGAAAGGCAAGTCGACATTGATTTCGGAGGGGCATAATGATACATGTGTCCATTTAACCCCATACGTTAATCGAAGCATAGTGATTTGGATTTGGGATATATCTTCATTCACTATTCTTATTATTTTCATGCTGGGGAACCTTTTTTCATTGGGCATGTATTTCCTCCTTTAAATTTTAGATTTCAAAAAGAAACTATTATTTATACCCTATAAGATTGTTACATTAATTTTTTTTACTATAGATGATTATATCTTTTATATTTATTTCCATTAACATCTTAATTGAGATGGTTTAGTGTCTGTGTATATTTAAATTATGAAATGGACTCCCTTATTAGTTATTCCTTTTAGTTCTTGTCTCCATACCATGGCCTAATATGGTAGCCTTTTGATAGTTGTAGCTCAACTCTCATTTCGAAAGGTAGGTGATGATGGGTCGATTCATGATAGGTTTTTATCAATGGGGTTTCATACTCATGATAATGTTTGGAGTTATGTACCTCTGTGATTTTTGGTTGAGAACATTGGGAAATAAGAAAAAAGTGTACTGAGTGTAGATTTCAGGCTAAGGAACCCAGTTCTGGTGTGTCGTCCAACGTTTGTAAATGTCATAACTATAACTAATTACTTATCAACTAGGTATACAGAGATATTTTTTTCCAATATCATAGTTATATGAATCAAATATGATTTATTATTCTTATTTTACTTCCTGATTCATCTCCCCATATATATATATGTATCTTACCATGGTATATCTTGATTAAATTTTTAGGTTTATTCAAAAAATATAGCTACCATAGTTATCGATTAATTATCATGATGATGATCCATTGAGTGTTGATGCCTCGATTAAGGGTCCATCATGTGAGTTATATCCTCAAGGAGGGAAATAGTAGCACAAAAACCTATGAAACCGAATAATAAACCTGAATGTCATGATAAGGATGCACTCATGTTTAGCTTTCTTTATGAGCATCAGATAGAGAGGTCTCTGACGAACCATGGTGAGAAAGATCCCCACGTGTCATAAGGTTGGATATAGCAAGTGATATGAGTTTTGATACTTATCTAGACATCACCTGATTAGGTGGTTATACTATTACCAACTCTTTTTAATGGAATAACAATGGACTGGTGGAGTCTATCCATGAAGATTCATGATGATTCAATTCTTACATGGACCGATTTTTACTTGCTTTTTCAGGCTGAGAATTACCACTCGTTATTGAACACATATAAATTAAAAAATTCCGGATCATTAGTGGGGAGGGATAAAATTTTCTTAGTATTCCAAAAGGATCATTTACATTATGCAAGCCTCCCTCGACATGATTATTAATGTCTAGTTCTATGTGTATTAGTTTGGGAATAGTCTCTGCAGATATATTTGTTCTAGTTGGGTATACCTATGCATTCCAACAAATTCTAGAGTATTATAAAGTGACCTGGTAATGGAATATTCATATTCAATGGATTCCATGTAGCTAGAGATGGTAGTGGGTGTTATAGGGATGTGTTAATTGTAATATCTAGAAGGTACTACATTGTAGGATCTTGGATCATGAAATCTTATCAGGATCAAAATTAGACATGTGTTCATGTGGAACAAGGACCAAACAAAGGACCAAATAAACCTGAATAGGAAAAAGGTTATATGTGTGATGGGATAGGTAAAATTTTATGATTTTTACTAACCCAAAGTATCAATTAGGTCATAGAGACAACAGACATACTAGAATGGAAAAGACAACAGCTTGATTATGGTTCTTAAAATCATTTCTAGAGAAACACCCTAGGTGGTGGAGCTGGTATAAGAGATGGTGAGGTTCCAGAAGTAGGAGTTATGGGTGGTGGAAGATATTATGATATACTTCCACTAAAACCACTTGGTAGACCATGTCAGGCTTAGGGAGACTGAAGTCTGGGTTGTGGGTAGCTACTAGTAATAGATTCATAGATCCCAACATCTTGAAAGAATATTAGAGGTATAATATTTGTTTACTCTACTCTTGATTCAGTACTAGTAGACAAACATGAAAGTCAGTACTTCATCTCATAAATCTTTATTCAATAGCTAGGGATCCCAATGGAGACATTGATCCAACATCCTTTCCTTGATATTCCTACAAGGATCTCTTCTAAGATATCATGTATCAACATGCAGTGTGTGTTATCTCTTGGTGAACAGAGAATCTCATGGGACCTTTTCGTAATCAAAATTATTCCATATGGTGTAATCTTGGTCATGAGCTGATTTTCCATGGTCTAAACCCAGATCGGCTGACACAACTAATGTGCCATACACATTTGAACATATCGGATTAGTTTCTCTTTTATGGTTGAGAGAGATATCAGGGTTAACTGTTTAAGTCATGTGATTGGAAACATAAATCTCATCACTCATTAGTTGGAGATTTTTGAAATTGGAGCATGGGGCTCTTTAGGCATCTGGATTACATTATTCATGGAAGGTTATATATATGTATTCTTTGAGGATATTATGGGACTACCTCATAGGCGTGAGATGGATATTTCACTCAACTTTCACCCAAAGAAATTCCGAACTCTTCTTTTTCATATCATTTGGGCCCTAAAATGATCTAGTATATGAATTTGTGGTTGGAGGACCATTTAGAGAAGGGTTTGATTAGAAAAAATGTGTCATCATGGACAGATCTAGTGTTGTTCACAAGAAAGGTGGAAAATTTATTATGGGTTTATATTGATTAACATTTCTTAAATAAGGAAAAGAAAAATAACAATTACCCCTTATCAATGATTGAGGAACTCTTCGATCATTTGTGAGGAATGTGAAGGTTCTTAATGATCAATCTCAATTTTTTCTACCACGAGTTGAGATTTTGTGAGGATGATATTTCTAATCTTTCATTCCAATTTTTCAACATACACTTTTATTTTCTGGTGATTCCTTATGATGTGAAAAATTCTTCCACTATTTTCATGGATTTTTTATCTTGATATTTCATCCATACATGAATTGATTTTCAATCATTATCATCGATGACATACTCATGTACTATGTGTTATAGGTAGATCATGAAGAGAACATCATGATGGTTGTAGAATTTCTTTGAGTTTAATAAATTTATTGTATGCTCTCTAAGTTACAATTCTGTATCAATGAGGTACACTTTATGTGGCATGTCATATCTGATCATGTATTATCCATGGACCTGGTGAAGATTTACACATTTCTTTCTTGGGATCCTCCCAAGAGACTGTCAAAGGTGTGGAGTATTCATGGATTATGGGGGTATGAAATAAGGTTTGTGGAATTATTATCCTAGATTATATCCCCATTTACCAACCTGACATTGAAAGGGAAGTTGTTTACATATACTAAAAAGGGAAAAATATCATCTGGGGAATTGAGGAAGAGGCTGATAAATGCTCATGCTTTGAGACTACTTGAGTAGGGCATGGAGTACATAATATATTACGATGCCTCTAGATCTAGGATCAGATTTGTATTTATGTAGAGGAAGAAATATATCATATATGGGTTGAGGCAGTTGAAACCCAATGATAAGAATGTTTCTACTCATGAACTAGAGTTTGAACCGGTGGTCTTTTCTTGGGGATATTTAGGCACATTATTTTGGGAGGTGTTCGATAGAGTTCAATTAGTACTATAACATCGATAAAGTATATACACATGGGAAGAAAAATTATCTGTAGGATTCATTTGTGGGATGTTTTATTCTGGCATGATATAGTAAGCATCCAAGAAGATTTTTTCCTTTTAACTGATCTGTTTGAGGAGGAGGGTTCATTATTTCTTCAGTCGATGGTGTTGGATCATCCACATATCCAAGATATGAGGATGGATGAGTTGGGAGACAGTGACTAGGTGGTCCTTTGTGACCAAATATCCTTGAGAGATTCAAAAAATAGAGTTTATTAAATTGGGAGTCATATTAACCATTTCTAGTTCTGGACAGTGGTCGTGATCATGATGTGAGATGTGGAGATAATGGAGTTTCACACTTCTCCATTTTATGAACATCTTAGTGTGGGAAGATCAATTGAGACCTTTAGTAGTTGGTCTATAAGGCTAGAATGAGGTGTATTATGGATTATTTTCTCTCTCATTTCCTCACATGTTAGTAGGTGAGTTCTAGTCACTATGTTCACGATGTTTTTAGTATCCACTTGATATCCGAGAGAGGATGTTGGACAATATATCAATATACATCATAATGGGTCTTATGTTGATAGTGAAAGTATATGATGTTGTATGGGTGATAGTTTATTGTCCTAATATGTTCATAAAATTATTTTCTATCAAGGAGAATAGATTAGTGGAGAATCTAGAGATGACTTACATATGGTATATTATAAGACATTATGAGTTTCCTTTGATAATTATCTACAACCCTTTCGTGTGGTTCATATTCTATTTGTAGTGAGTATTATAGGAAGAAATCATGGAATAGATGAGGATGAGAAAAAACATTCACCTCCAAAAATATGGGAAGACCAAGTGCGCTAATAATGATTTTGATGATATGTCATGGGATTTCATGTTATAGTTTGTTCGAAGCTAGGTGGATCACTTTTCCATGTTAGATTCATATAATAAAAATATTTATCACTCTAATATTTGCATGGATCCATTTTTGGCCCTATTCGGAAGACATTGCAGGTCACCCTAATGATGTACTATGATAATTGCGGCATATCATCATAGAACATAGATGGTAAGGTCGATGATGGATAAGTCCCATGGGATCAATGTCAAGTTGATGATTGATCAGAGTAGGTAGAGTTATTATGAATATTGACATCATAATCCCTCGGATATTGATTAGGGAGACCATGTTTTCCTAAGAGTGTCTCTATATAGTGAAATTTGGATTTTTCATATAGGGATTTAAGATATACCTGAGGTTCATCAATCCATTCATGATCATGAAAACAGTAGGATAGGTTTCTTAACACCCCACCATACCCCCAAAATGGGAACTGGTGCATGACATCTTCAATGTATCGCAGATGAGGATATACATGTAAAACCCCATAAATGTTATTTAATTGGGTGAGTTGGACATCTAGGATGGAACCACCTTCATAGAACACCATTTTTTTCTACGCTCTCACAATAGTAGAATTTATATCGTGTTTGTTTAACATGAAACTAGTGCACATTGTTACCCTACATTCCTTCTTTCCAATGGAAGGTACATTCATCAATTTGAGTGGAAATGTCTCATCCAGTATCAAAATAGTATGATGGGAAGTTGATCTATCCTTCAATGTATTTATCCATGGATTTCATTGAATATTCAAGTTATCCCTTATAGATTTGAGTCGTGATTGTGAATTTCATTCACACTTCCATCTCTTTGGTGATGAAATTTAATTACGTTGATTCGGACTATACATTCTAGGGTGTCTTCAAAGGGATGAAACATTCATTCTAAATAGTAGTCATGTTATGCATCACTGGTATGTATGGATTATATGAACATTTCTCATCTGTATCTTCTTCATATGATGGAACCTCGTAGAGGAATCTCTACACATGGATCTGGTGGCATCCAATGTCGATCACGTGGAATATAATTCCAATTTAATATCTCTCAAGTCTTTCACCTAAGTCATCCCATGCTTATCACGAGGTAGCTAACTTCATAGGCACTTATCATTGATGTCATTAAACTCATCAATCCCATGCATAGCCTGAGGTAGCTCTTATATAGATGGGTCATGAGTTTAATGTTTGTGGATATGAGAAGAGACTGATCATATCTCCCTATGAAATAGGATCAAATATGAGAATCCATAGGATGAAACATTTGGGTGGATTACCATGTAGATGTATTAGAATGCAAGTTGTGGAAGAAAATAGAGCAATTTCACATAAGGAAAAGATGTCATAGTATGAAGGCTATTCTAGACACCACCTAAGGTGGATCCTGGTGGCTCACCAATATGAGGGGGGACAACAAGGTTTACTTTTTGTTGGGATTGAACCTTAGACAGGCAGCCTACATACCCGGTTTTGAAGATAGGGATCAAAACCCATGTAGTTCGAGGGATGGGTGTTGGGGATTACACATGAGTACAACCATTCGCCGATGGATTTATATTTGATGGATTGGGCTTAATTGTGTAAGGCTTATACATGGGAGGTTTCCATGTAATTATAGGAGAAACAATTATATCGATGGGGGATTACATGTAGGAACGTCCCATATGGGTTTCATGATTCTTACATGATGTGCTGGCCAAGGTAAAATCAGGATGGATTATTGAAATATTTAATTAAGTGGATGGGTTGGATGGATTTTCAGGATTGGACCTCAAAGTGGCTTTGGACATTTCCCAAGTGATCATGAATCGAAGATCACATTATTCGACATTGGGGTATAGGGATAACACCTAAGGATACAGCCTACATAAATAGAGTATGTTGTAGGGGATTACGTGTTGAAGTAGAAGATAGAATATGATGATTGGTTGGAGATTACTCTATAAGGGATCTCCATTAATGGTGTAGGAGGATTGGTTACATGGTCACATCCAATCTCTAAGCCCACACTAGTCATTCTCGGTGTCTGAAACAAGAGGAAATAGTAGACCATATAGTCGTGTTGTGAATGTTGTGCCGACGAGTAATGATGTGGGGATTATACATAGAAGCCACCAGGTTATGGTTTGGGGGCATCTAGATGTCATGATCATGGATGGAATTCATTTATTCATGAGTCGAAATGAGTGATGTTGAATGTTATGGACACGAGGGAGAAAAAGATATGGAAAACCACACACATATCCTCCTCTATTAGTGGATTATGGTGAGTTTATGAGATATGGTGGATAGGGCGTCAGTTCCTTCCCTTATCTGATCCTATAGCCACGGTTGCTAAGAGGATCTGGAGTGAAACCATCTATAATAGTGGCTAGAACATTAATCTATGAATGAGTCATATGAAAGGGTCATTAATTTTTCACAGGATGTCATTCCATGTGGGGAGGATCTTATTCCATGTGAGGATTGACTCATTCATTTTCATTCATACATGGGACTTCCTGCGTCCTTTTCACATTTAAAGGATATATTTTAACATCAAGTTATGGGGACGATGGTTTAATGGAATTTCAATGTCATGTAGGAGGGGCGTGGTGAACTCACTTCATACCACTAGGGATTATATAACTCAGATTAGGAACCCTTAGGAGGAGGATGGATTTAGAAATACCATCTTTAGAATGTTATGGAGAAGATTCAAGTCACAAGGTCCACATTAGCCTCCCAGTGCTTAAAATCAATGGAAAATGGAGTACCTATGCTGAAATGTAAAAGGTAAGGCAACACATGCTCTAGGGTAACATGTGACTTTTAGTGAGAGAAAAGGAAATCATTGTGATTAATATTGGAGGCCAAATGAAAGAGGCATGTGCATGGAATAGTGGAAATGTCCAATAATGGATCATACATGGTGATTTAGAATAAAGGGAATCTTTAGTGATTCGAGGTGGGGGTTCTTGAAAAAAAGTTTCTTGTTCACAAAATTTACGGCTGACCACAATATTGGGTTGTGCCTAAGACCAAGGGGTGAAAATAAGAGGGGCCTTTTATCTTCACATGACTTAGGTGGAATGAATTTGGGAGTGGATTACCCAATTATGGTCCCACACAATGGAGAACCCAGAGGGAACCTGTCCCGCAAGATATATACCTTGAGGTTCACATTCATTTTTCATTGTCACAGAATAGTAGCATTACATGTTACAGAGTGACGATTCGAATTCTAGAAGATCACCCTAAATATGGGAGGTGGCCATAAATATAGAGAATAAGGCTTAAATGACATAACAAAAGATTTTGATCATAGAAGATGACTTTTAATAACTGAATCCATTTTCTCAAGGGATTAGTGCACAATGGTTGGTTTGATATTGCATTTGGATAGAATGATATTTCTACACAACTATACTTTTGTGGGCATATTGATCACCTTATTCCTCTACCTTGTCCGTTTGAGTGGCCAGTGTAGAAATGGCCGAAGAAACATCACATTTGATGTGTAAGAGTATTACATTCAGATTTCAATCTAGATCTCAATCCTAAAAACTTATGTAAACATTCCATAGACATATCAGAGTGTTTTGTTATGTTGGATGGTAGTTTTGGTTTAGAAAAATACGGTTTCTTGTGTCTTGAAGTGGAATTCAACATAAAAAATCCCCCCTCTAAATCTGAGCTTAAAGGGGACCAAAAGGTCATGTTTCGAGGGAAACACTGAAGAGTGGGGTTGATTTCAGACCATGAATGTAAATTGAATTTTTGTACATATAATCTCTCTTTCATGTTCATGGACGGTTGGGTCCACACCAATAAATATTTGGGCAAATACGTAATGTACATGGACTTTCCACACTATAATATTAGGATGTTTTTTATGAAATATATTATTTAAATATTTATTATTTTTCAGTATCATTCATTTCACACAATCATGAGTTTAAACGAACCGTGATATTCCCTTATTATAAAATTATAATTATAAACTAGTTGTTATGTTGGAGGGAATACATTAATTAACTTTTAAAAATCTATTAATGATATAAATCATTTACATGTCCTATTAAAAAATAGAGTGAATTACTATTAGTGAATGAATTTAATGAAATATATATATATATATATTAATAAAATATGTTTTGTATTCATCAAGTAGATATATTTTTCATAGGGTATGAATAAACACTATTTGTGGAATGAAAACCAATACATTTTAGAATGATGATTTCCTCCTTTTAATGATAATCCCGTTTTAATTTAAGATATTGAATCATTAATAATTTCAATATGAAATTGTAATCATTTTCTTTGTATGAGGGATATAATAATTTACTTTTGTTAAAAGTTTTATATTTTTCTAATGACCATCATATTTGGATAAATAGTAATAATACTCAAAATTTTAATTGAAAATAACTTTTTTTCGTAGATAAAAGTTATATACTTAAATTATATTACTGAATTATTTAAATGTATAAATAGAATATATTTTTACCATTTAAAATTAATTTATTCAATGGAATTAACATTACATTAAATTCAAATGTAAAAACATTTGATTCTTTTGCATTATTTTTAAAACTCATTTTCTCATTTCAACAACGAGATTAATTTTAAATTAATTACTGCAACTTTTTTGTTTTCAATTTAGAAAAAGTGATACAATATTTGGAGTCATTAAAACCAAATTATGGTAATAGGTTACTTTTATTTTTGGGAATTACAAATAGTAACTATGGTAATACTTTTTATTACCATGTTAAATTGTAAATCGGGTAATTAAAGGAAAAAATATTATTTTAAAATTACCATAACGACTGTAGAAACCCTATTGAAAAGATAAATTCGTCCATTATCATCTATATTTCAAAATGGAATATCTTAATGGCCACATACCTATGAATATGACATGAATATAATAAAAACTAATAAATGTGATAAAATTTCACAATCTCATTTTATATAAGTATATTAATTTTAAAATATATATAACTAAGAGATAATATCAACTATAAATAATGTATGGAAATTTAAAAGAATTAACTACATCATAGAAATTCATTTATAATTATTAGTTATTTAATAACTAGCATTAATGATGACCGAATAGTGATGTAGAAATTATTTTGCTAATAGAAACATCCAAAAAAATGGGTTTAAAAATATTAATGGAAATATCATATTATCTAATTAATGTTCTCAATGAATTTTCTAGGTGATTGTGACATGTTAGGATTATATTATATAATTTTTTTTACATTTATCTTCTTTGTGTATTTTATTTAATGTCAAATAAATTAATTGTTTCAAAATTGACACTATTGATATTTTATAAACATATAATTTTATTAATTTATTTAAAAATAATAAAAATATTTAAAAATTAAAAATTGTAAATTATATGGTCTAAAATTTCATAAAATATCCATTAATGGTCAATTAACACCGTATAAGAACAGATTTATAACCATTAAATATTTAGAATGTTATCACAAAAATTAAAATTTAATAGAATAACTATATGTCAATTAAAAAGATATGGTTTAAATTGACCAACTAACTTGTAAAAAATTATTAGATGATGGGATTAAAACCATATATAAACTCCTATTCGAACTGGTGTCATTTTTTTGGTATTTATATGGGGTTTGATGTTATTAAAAATTAATATTTTTGAGTTTTCTAAAAGTTTCCATCATCTCAATTATAAAAGGGCACCTCCCCCCTCAACTATCCACTTCATTGTGTTCCTTAATTTTCGACCAAACCCTTCCAATGTCCCTTATAATTTTTTCTAGAGGCATTTTAGAGGACCTTGTCCTCTTCAAAGACCAATTCTAGTGCTCTGAGTGGAGATTTAGAGGAGGGATGTAAAAGAAGTGGTAATATCCTTTACCGATTATTTCAAACTTATTTCTTCTTCTACATACATTTTATGAGTTGTATAATTATTAATTAATATCTACAACATAATATGTATACTATTATTTTATTATTAATATGAAACTCCCATATTCCATTATCTATCCATCCTATAAAAAATTAAATCAACACAACGTGTGTACGTACTTCTTACCATCTCGATGCCGTGGTGTAATCAATGTTTTATCACCAACATATTTGGATAGCTATAAGGATGGAAATAGTAAATATATATATGATTATTATAAAATCATTTTTATTCTAAAATATTATACACCATCCACTTAAATACCATTCAACAGTTTTTGTAATCATATCATCGCTAATGTGTACATGTAGCATACTGTCTACAAAATGTGATGTTATTCGCTCTTCATGATCATCATTAAAAATGATTATATAAATGAATTTAATGAATAAATATAATATATATTATGATAGTATCATTTTTTAAATTATATAACTTAATCTAATATGATAAAGAAGAACTTATTCGACAAAACATTCATATGAACATAAAGTAGTGAACACACGAATAACATGTAACAGTGAAATGTTACTAACAAATAGAAGAGAAGATGACCATATATGATATCATAAAAATTAAAATTATTATAAAATAACTCAATTACATTATATGAATCATTAGATATGAGGTTTGGATACATATAAATCATATCATTTTGAATGAAAAGGATAATTTTTCGATCTCATTTTTATCCGAGATTGTTTATATGTAAGTATTTACAAGGGAATATTTATCATCCACATCCATGTTTCATAAATATATTATATTATTTATATCCTTCTAAAATTTAATATTATATTTAATTTTCTCACTTGGTTTAATTTATTAAAATGGTATGAATTGAATATTTGATAATTTTTGTTATAAGGTACTTTCTGACTTTTCCAGAAAATGTATGAGAAAAATGTTTTTTTATCTTATTCAACATGGTCATATTATTACACTTTTATAAAAAATTATGTACTCAAATATTCTCCTACACTCTTATATGTTTATTTTCACATAAAATTTTTTGTTTTAAAATATGGTGGCATTTTAAGGAAGGAAATAATTTTTGAGGAAGAAAGGATATTTTCTTCAATAATTAATTTCAAGTGTTTTATCAAAACTATTTTCCATCTAATATGACATTCCTTAATATGGATATATTTCAAGTATTATCCCCCTATTATTTTAATTGTTTTATTTTTTAATGGATTATGTTATGATGGAATTATATTTATGAAACCCATTATATTCGTTGGGTTATGAGAAATGATTATGATTATTTTGTGGAACTCGTAAGAATGATATCAGCATGAGATCGATGGGACCTATATCTTCATTCAATGAATTTGGTAATTATTTATATCTAATGAGATACACATGTCTGGAATGGTAAGTAAATATAGTTTAGTAATATCATGCTAGAATGAGGAGCGACCTCGGTTTAGTAATGGACTTTGTCCGCTATGATTGTTTTGCCAATGAGCTTCAACTAATATGAAATTATTTACCTATTCTTGTGTGTATGCCACAAAATTTCATGTCTTATGTTAGGAATTTTTGTTATATGTTCATTGATTCTTTATGAACATTTATGATTTATTTCACGACATGAAATCACGATCTTTAATATAAATGATAATATTTTAAAATTTATGTTATTATGTCATATGATTATGATATAATTGTTATTTCCTTTATTTACCCTTAACAAGCATCCTACCACACCCTTCCCTGTGTTTCTTTTTCCCTGTTCATGAATAAGGGTAATGAGTAATATATGTCAAAAAAGAGTTTTAGTTATGACGAAATTAGTAGGAGAAAATGAAGATATTTTATGAATAATTTTTTTTATGTTTCCCTGTTTCTAAATACACTATACCTATATGGTCCATTCGTGGTATTGTTTTATTTGGTAGTTAATATTCTTAAATTTTGAAGAAATATGAAAGTATGTAATGCATGGTCTATTTTATTCGGTATAATAGGAACGGTATAGTTTACCATTATAAAAATATTATGAGAGAAACTAAGTAAACCCCTAAGAGTATGTCTATGCATAGTATACAATCCTAGTGTTTTATAGATGTTCATTAATAACCTAGGATAACACATAATGTGTTATAAATTGAATTTTTCTTCTTGATTATATGTTTTTTAAATTATGATTATTGTTTTTCAAGCTATGCTTCTTGGATTTAGTCAATGGATGGAACACGAATGAACCGTGTTAATGCTTAATGCAATAGAAAATGCAATAATTGTCATAATGAGAAACCAAATGCTATGGGAGCTGTAATAGAAAATCATATATCTCTGCACAAAGATATATCTAAAGCTATGAATCATTTCATACTTACAAAAGACCAAAAGATTTAGAAATATTCTGTTAAATCCTTCATGAGGTAGCGTTGACCTTCATTTAACGAGTCTTCTGATCCATTAGTGGCTGGACAATGTATTAGTACCACTAAAAAGATATTTTCAATTGTAAAATGATTAGACTATTATAATGTCATCTTAACTATCTATCATTTCGAAGGTGAAGTTGTTTAATGGCGGGATCTTATCAAGAATATGAGGCAAATAGATAAAATTGTGTCAATGGAATGGGTTGAGTTCAAGAACGTATTTTTCAATTACTAATTTTATCATAATCTTCCAAAAATTGTGATGAATATGTTCCATGAACATATGAAAATGGATGATGAATAAATTGGAACCTAAGAATCAAATTCTACAAGACTTGAATGTTTTGCATGTAGATTTTATTTTACATCCTAAGAGCAGAGTTGATCGATTATTTAGTGGAGAAAACCCATGTCTCTAAAGGGCATTATCCATATAGGACTTCAATAGCTATGAGGAAATTGTTCGATGTTCTCTCAAGGTTTATAAGAAGATTACAGTAACCCATCAGTCAAATGGGTTTGATATGAAGATAAAAATGGAATTCAAAGGAAAGTATAAATACCACACTAAAAATAAAATGATTATTCCTTTATGCTCAATGTGTGGAATGAAACATGCTGGAAATTTCTTGAAAGGGACAACAAAATGTTTTGAGTGTGTAAGAGAAGGTTATCAGGTGGTTGAATTCTGATGTGATGGGGAAAAGGTATCTACTTATGTTAATAGAGAAAAGGCTACACCGAATGCACCTCCTACACTTCAATATTACATGTGCAAGGAAATGTGTAATTATGCCAATCAATGACCTTATAAAAGGTTTATTAATGATGATCGATGTAAACAAACTCGTAAGGACAATGATAAATGAAATTCACATTAAATCACTATCATCAATGTAGAGTGCGATAAAGAAGTGGTGAAAGGTACACTTACTATCCACTATAAAGTAGAATTTTGTTTATTTTATTCTATATCCACCCAATAATTTATTTATGAAGAATTTTCTAAAGGTATCACCGTATTACCACAACAATAAGATTTTTCGTTAGATGTGACAACTCTAAATGGCACAACAGTCATATCGAATGTTTAGAAATATTCTCATGTTGATGTTTATGGGAAAGAGCTTCTTAAAAATATTCTGATCCTTAATACAGTGTAATTTAATGTTATTCTTACCATGTATTGAATTTCTATATATGGATCTCTTATAAATTTTTATTTAATGGATCTCACATTTCATATTCCAGATTAATCAATGATCATCAATCGATGCAAGTATGAATATAACCTTCAAGTAGAAATTTATTCCATTTATTGGTCTTGATTCCTATAAATGAAGGTAATATATCTCTAATGGTTGGGTAAAAACTATAAATTAAAAATAAACCAATTATACATGAGGTTGATGATGTATTTCTAGTGGAATTGCATTGTCTTACAACAAATTATGATGTTAATTTTTCAATATAACCCATTCCATGTGCTATGTCAATTTCAAAGACACCTTATATAATGGCCCCAAATTATAAATTGGAATTGAAGAAGAAACTCCAAGTGAATCTTGGTAAGGGATTCATACACCCTAGTGCCCCACATTCAGGAGAACATGTTATTTTTGTGAATAAAAAAATGGATCAATGAGTCTCTATTTGATTATCGAGAACTTAACAAGATCACTATCAAGAATAAATTTTCTCTTCCCCTCATTGATGTCTTTTCTTACCAACCACATGGACATCAATACTTTTCCTTGATTGATCTTCATTCGGGATATCATAAATTAAGGTTCAAGAAGGATAATATTCCAAAGATGGAATTTCATAAAAGGTATAGAGACTATGAATTTATTGTGATGCCTTTTTGTTTTATTAATGTCCATGAATTATTCATGGATCTAATGAATAGAGTCCTTAGAGAATTTTTGATCAGTTTGAGGTAGTATTTATATGTGATATTCTTATTTATTCAATGATCATGGAATAAAATGAATATCACTTCATAATTATACTGAATCCCCTGGGGAAGGAAAATCTTTATGACAAATTTACTGTGTGTGAATTTTGGATTCCGAAATTCTGCTTTTTTGGGTCACATAATCTCAAGATAAAGGATATCTGTGGATCTGGAAAAAATAGAGGTTATTGAAACATGGCCGAGACCAACAATGGTTACTGAGATCCGATGATTTCTATTTTTGGTTGGATATTAATATAATTTTGGTGGAGATTTTCCAAGATTATATAATCCACTAACCAAGTTGACTCAAAAAAGGAGTTGTGTTCATTTGGATGGAGATATGTGAAGAGAATTCCAAAGAACTAAACAAAAGGTTAGCCAATGAACCATTTCTCACACTTCCTTATAGTATAGAAATGTTTTTATCTCTAGTGACACATCCCAGAAGGGGTTGGTATGTGTTCTCATGAAAAATGATACAGTTGTATCTTATGCCTTATGACAGTTGAAAATTCATGAGAAAAATTACCCAACTCATGATTTGGAGTTAGATAGAGAAATCATTGCATTAAATATTTGGATACATTATTTTTATGGAGAAAGGTGTGACATTTATACAGATCATTAATGATTAATGTATATTTTCACACAAAAAGAGTTGAATTTTCAATAGACAATATGGTTGGAGGTGATTAAAGATTATGACTGCTCAATTCATTATCACCCTGGGAAAGAAAACATGGTGGAAGATGCTTTGATTCGGAAGGACCATGATCCTCTATCTATGAGAAGGATAAAAAAGATCCAATATTTATTGATTTTCAATGAATGGATCTTGAAATTTAAAAGGAAGGGTATAGGTCACGACCTGTCCTCGGGAACCATGTCGTGACTACCCCAAGCCCGTCTTCCATAGGCCAGGTGCTGGAGACTAGAACCAAAGGCGTAAATCCCGATAAAAAGGAAAGGCATTGCCTTTATAATGAAAACAAACACCACAAATTAAGAAAGCTAAAGTAATCACTAAGTAAACTAGGTACAACTATAAGTGCTGGAATGTAAATGGGCCAGAATACAAACTCAACTGAAGTAAATTACAACTGAAAAGAAGGTACAGCAACTGAAAAGTAAACCAGCAATGCTGAGCCGTCCACTGGAAATCACACCTGAAGGGTGGGTACAGTTAGCCTCCTCAGCTCCTTGGGTCTAGCCGTCCGCTACGTGTATGTCTCACCCAGTGGTCCACCTCTAGGTACTGGCTTGCTCCACAAGCCTCAACCATGATCAACGTTGTCTGTCATCTACATCCAAAACATCGTAGTGCGGGCATAGCCCGTGCAGGGGTGAGTGTATGCTACTCAGTAGGGACCCCGAGTATAAGACCCCAACCTTATACTTTACTTAATATTGAATTAAATGAATAATTCACATTGAAGATCTTTTCAGGTTTAGAGTTTAAGAGAATTAGATCATGAAACATGCGTTACATTCCACATTGAAACAAAGCGGACACATAAAAGATTGTACTCATTTTTCCCATAAATGGAAACATTTTTAAAATAAAACATGGATTCTTTCTTGACACTTCCTTGAAACTATAATCGCATCATGTACCTTTCCCTTATCCTGTGAAAATCGTTTAAGAAACATGGGATGAGCATAAAAATATCAGTAAGGGATATAAAAATATTTAAAGGAAACATGAGTACATGTATACGTAAGAATCAATGAAATCATACTTTACCCATAAAAAATATTCACTTTAACATACCTCATCAACTCATGAATAGAACATAGAAATCATAAGAAATAAAGGTAACTTGAGGCATTCCTAACATTCTTACGTAGGCAGTAACCCTCTTGATTACGTTTGGAATACCCATAACAGTATATTCCCTAAATCTCTTCGGAGAAACCTTAACGTTTAACCCCTTCGTGTTACCCAATTCATTGGAGAGATAGAACGGGCTCACCCACCATTAGTTTATCAGAGAACCACCCGTATTCATAATAATGCCCATGAACCATAACATAATTGTATCACATAAAACATACATAAAGGAAACATAACATTTCCACTTTTCAATCACAAGATATCAATAAAACACATTGATGTAAAAACATTTTGAAAAACATTTTCAATAAAAATATAAAATAAAAGTAAAATATGGTATTTATTTTTCATTTAAAAAAACATATGGCTTGTATAGGAAGCCGAAACTCAAATAATGTTCATGGCGGTGGAGAACTCATTGTTGCCGCATACGTACGACAAAAACATTCCCTTTTTTCATTTAGTAAAACAGTTCGTAGAAAAATACTACTATTGGATAAACGTAAAAGTAAAAGGGGTTTATACACCTTATAAAAGAAGGTTGTGTATAAAACAAAAATATGCCTCAATGAAAGGAGATTGAGACGAAGTCCCATACAAAGATGGTATCCTTGGATTAAGGATAAATCAATTACATAATTATGTGTGACAAACTAATACACCAAATATAAGTGGATATTAAGTGTAAAACAATCAGATTTTATTCACACATATTAATAGAACAAAATATTCAAGTAGTACAAGTTTATCCCATAGAATCAAAATTGGGTTAAGAAGTTCCCTCTCAAAAATTCGACATCCTAACGGCGTCACTTAAAAATTCGGAAAATGAGTTGCTGAGAGATAAAAAGGGTATATCATCACTTTGACATAAAATTTACATCAATAAGGAGATATAAGAATATATCCCAACATAATATTATGTGAATTAAAAGACATAACAAAAGAAGTATTTTAAAAAGAGGAGGGTGAAAGGTTCCCTTACCGACTTGGGTAACTTTCGAAACATCGACCCCATTGACGAAAGGTTGAAAAATGAATATGTAAATAACCATAAATGAAATTATATTACACAAAGTGTATAATAATGGTCATTACATACTCCACTCAAAGGAACTGGAGGCAAATGTAGCATAAATTTCACGGGAATAAAAGTGAGATGAAAAATACCTTACGAAAACTCGGCAGCATAACGACGCCACTTAAATCATCCAAAAATGGATTGATGAGATCAAATAAGGTCTATCATATTATTAAAAAAATGTACAGAAATAGGAATATAAAAGGACATCCCTCATGATCTCGTTGTTGAGCGCGTCAAATTAGTTGTTTAATTTTGACTAGAATTTCTGCAGTATAGCAGCAACCCTAGGTCGTCTCTCGACGGAGCCCTAGATCATTAATTTAAAAAGAGGGTTCAGATTATGCAAGTAGAAGGTGAATTAGATTTTGTGAAACTTGTGGGTTTTATGATTAATGATGAAAATAGAAAATGAATGCGATAAAACAAAAGTAGAATAAAAAGATTGATTAAGCGTGATCAACTCGGGGAAGTCTCGTGATGCTCATCCTTCATCGCTTAAAGGGATGGGGTTATGATCTTTTAATAACTGGATTGTAACACCTAGAACAAGAATTTTACTGAGTTTATACTAGGATACCTCCTAGGGTTCAGTCGAAAACACATAATGATTCACCGGACACCGTCGATGATTGGGTGATTTGTGTTCGACATCATAACTGAAACTCACCAAGGCAACACATGAATAATTCAATGTGATTTACAGGGTTTATTTTATTTCATTGTTATACCATGACATAAATCTACATGGCTTTTACAGAGCTTGTGTGAGTTCTATTGACCAATATGAATCACACAAGCACCGCAATTGAAAAGGGGGAAAAGAAAGTGTTGAACGGTGTGTGAAACATCACATGAATTGGTACCCCCAAACATGATCATAAGAGTTGAGCATGACATACCAGTACATAACCCAATAAAATAAGAATAGAGGATGAGGAAAAATAACATACAACCTGGAATTAAAAATATCATTCAAATTAATACAACTTTGAAGCTCGGGATTACACCACATTCCTCCCCGGGTGATCACAAGGGGTTTAGAAACCCATGGGAGGGGAAGAAGAAGAAGATGTTGAAGTAGAACCTCCCATAGACTCCAGAAACTCTAGGGATGTTTAGAAGACTCCTTGGGAACTCCAAAATGGCAGAACCATTCCTTTTGGCCGATCTTACAATGGGGATCCCACGGTGCCATTTTATAGGAAAAATGGACGGCAGTTTTATGCACACAGATTTCTTCAATCCACTTGTACCACGCATTTCGGCCTTCAGACAGTCTTATCTCGCATTGTAGAAAATTAAAAAGTTTTAGCCCTACCTATTTACTATCTCCACCGAAGGTTGAGCACCCTTTGGACAACCACAGCTCATGATATTGATAAAATACAAAACACCGCATTTGACTTGGTCCAAATTCGGTGGCTTGGACAGATCAGTTCGGATGGGAACCATTGAAGCCGAATCAGCATTGGGTTACAAAATATGAAATGTAGCATGTAAAGTTTATGACCGGTTAGCAAAACGTCAGCACATTTTGAAGCACATATTTTGTGTACTATGCAAAAAAATGGACAGATGTCCATGGATCCATGCAATTTTGGCCTCTTTTTCCTCCACTTCATCAAAGGCCCTCCAAATCACCTCCACCTACATTGAAACAATAAAAACAAGTAACATTGCCCATTATAATATTGATTAACATTAATTAATTTATTCAAACATGATGTGCAATTTATTATAATATTTGGAATATTCATTACAAAACTAGTTTAAAACTGCGGTGTAAGGGTGGAATAAAACACTGAATCGTGGTACGATCACACCCCCACACCTAAACATTTTCACTCCTAGGAAAAGTCACATATCAAAATACAATGATTCATATATATATATTTCCAAAATCCTGAATATTTATCATTTGAGGAAATATTATTTAATGTAAAGTGATCAATGCACGAACCACACCAAGGAGTTCTTCCTAGTGAAAATAGAAAAAGATGTCTCATAAATCATATCATAGCGAAATCCAAAAAGATTAATGATACCCAATTGAGAAAGGAATCAAAAAGTAAACCATGACACTAAATCTCTATGTGTTTTTGTGAAAACCATTCCATTCTATTCTTTCAACTTGCTATCCAATAAATATATGTTATTTTAACATTTTTTAGCTTAAATGATTTTGTCACCGAACCTGTCCTACATCCTTTGCAATAATATTTCAAGACCCACTCATTTAAGCATTCCCAGAAGTCAAACCATAATCTCCTGACCTAGATATCCCCATATGTTGCACATTTCATCACTCCCCTCATTTATTTTATTTTTTTGAAGTTTCAATTGGAACAAATCTCACACTCAACTCTCAACCCTTGTTTGATCTCCTCATGACACTAATTGAAATTGTTATAATAAGATCAAAGGTTGGGGAGGAGTGGTTTTTGAACTTCCCAAGACACAACAATTTTTTTTAGGGCATACAACAGTCAGACATTAGGTACACATGCATAGGTCAATCTGGTACAGTAATAAAACAGATCGAATAAGGAATGAACGTATGGAAATATCATTTAAAGCTGAAAAATATTAACCCAACATATATTTACCTTTTATTAAGTATGAAATAATCACAATTTGTGATTTGGTGCAAAAATTTGTGGAGATATTAGTGATACAGTTTTCCAAAAAACTACTCACACAAAGGGCATCAATTATATCAAAGTTTTCATGTAGATACAACCATTTATATCATTGACAGAAAACCGATTCACTAAAAATCACTCCTTGATGGTAAACTCATACACAAATTCTTTTTAGCCTTCGTTATGGTATTTTTACTTTCTCCACTTTATGGTCGCCACATCATGGAATTTTGAAATTGTTGTTGGGGAAAAATAAAAATACCATAAAAAGGAAAAAAAGAGAAAAAAAATGGAGAAAACGATGAAAATTACTATCTAACCCAGGAATGTATCCACCCCCCACACCGAGAATGTGCAGTGTCCTCACTAAAATAATTGAAAATGTGAGAAGGAAGGATAAAACCTGGTGTGTTTTATTGGTATGATGCGCCGATAAGGTGGATTTTCTCCACCGGATTCTTTGGAAAATCCTCATAGAAGTGTTTAAGTCGATGCCCATTGACAGTAAGACTTTGTCCACTCTGCTCATGCAAAACCTATATTGCACCAAAAGGGTAAACATTAGTAACATTATAACGACCGAGCCATCGAGAACAAAGCTTACCTGGTTGGATCTTAAGCCTCGAATTGAACATGAGGACCTACTCACCAATATGGAACTTTCACTGGTGAATCATGATATCATGAATAGCCTTTGTCTTCCCTTTTTAGATTCGGGAGTTGTCATATGAATCACGTCGAATTTCTTCCAGCTCATGAATCTGTAGCTTTCTTTCCTCACCTGCATCTGAAAGGTTTATATTACATTGTTTAACAGCCCAATATGCACGGTGTTCTACCTCCACCGGTAGGTGACATGATTTTCCAAACACAATCCTATATGGTGACATTCCGATTGGTGTTTTAAAAGCAGTACGGTACGCCCAAAGTGCATCATCCAAGTGCAAACTCCAATCGTTCCTATTGGGTTGTACTGTTTTCTCCAAGATTCGCTTAACTTACCGATTTGAAATTTCTGCTTGTCTGTTAGTTTGGGGATGATATGAAGTTGAGACTTTATGAAAAACCCCATACTTACGAAGCAAGCTTTTCATGTTAAGATTGAAAAAATGAGAACCCTGATCACTAATGATGAATCTTGGTAGACCAAACCTACTGAAAATCAAGGACCTCAAAAAATCAACCACCACTCGATAGTCATCAGTCTTGATGTCCTTTGCTTCCACCCATTTAGATACATAGTCACAGCCAATAAGATGTACACAAATCCAAATGAATTTCGAAAAGGCCTCATGAAGGCAATGCCCCATGCATCGAAGATCTCACAAAATAACATGGGTTATTGGGGCATTTCATTCCTCTTGGAGATATTCCATGTGAATTGACAATGACTAAATGACTTGAAAAATCTATGGGCATCCTTATACAATGTTGGCCAATAAATTCCTGAGTCAAGGACCTTTCGAGCAGTACGTTGAGAGCCGCTGTGACCCCCACAAGCCAAAGTGTGGCAGAAGGTCAAAACATAGGTGAACTCATGGTCAGGGACACACCGACGAACTACTTGTTCAATACAAATTCTCCACAAGTATGGGTCATCCCAAATGTACCAACGAGAATCATGCTTAAGTCTCTGGGATTGTGATGTGCTAAAACTAGGGGGGCTAGATGTTACTAGAAAATTCACAATGTCCGCATACCAGGGGGTAAGGTCCACAACATCATAAAGGTTCTCATGAGGTAAGAATTCTCCAATGGGTAGGGGTGAGTCAACATGATGGTCCAATGGTGGGGAAATCCTACTAATTTGTTCAGATACAACCTTCTCCACCCCTATCTTATCTCTAATCTCAATGTCAAACTCTTGGAGGAGGAGCATCCACCAAATGAGGCGGGGCTTGGCTTCAGGTTTCATTAGGAGGAAACGAAGGGCAGCATGGTCAGAAAACACAATCACTTTTGACCCAAGAAGATATGAACGGAATTTTTCCAAGGCAAACACAATAGAAATAATTTCTTTTTCTGTGGTTGTGTAGTTTACCTGGACAGGGTCAAGGGTACACGAGGCATATGCAATGACATGAGGAGCCTTTTCAACCCTTTGTGATAAAATTTCCCCAACTGCAATGTTAGAGGCATCACACATAAGCTCGAAGGGGAGATCCCACCTTGGTGGTTGGATTATGGGAGGTGATTTGATACTATTTTTTAGTGAATTGAATGCATCCTCACAATTTTTATCAAATGAAAATTCAGAATCCATTTGTAACAACCAAGATAAGGGAAGTGTGATCTTACTAAAGTATTTAATGAATCTGCGGTAAAAACCAGCATGACCCAAGAAAGACCGCACCTCACGAACACATTTTGGAAATAGAAGGGTTGAAATTAATTCAATTTTTGATTTATCAACCTGAATTCCCTTATTTGAAATTATATGCCCAAGATATATCCCCCGCTCAACCATGAAATGGAATTTTTCATAATTTAAAACAAGATCTTTTTCAATGCAGCGGCGGAGGACAGAACCTATGTTTTCCAAAAAATCATCAAAAGAAGAACCATAAATCGTGAAATCATCTATAAAGACTTCCATACAACTCTCAAGGTACTCAGAAAAAATACTTAACATACATCATTGAAAAGTACCAGGAGCATTACATAAACCGAATGGCATCCTTCTGTATGCAAATGTGCCAAATGGACAGGTAAATGTTGTCTTTTCTTGATCCTACGGGGCTATATGGATTTGGAAATAACCCGAATATCCATCAAGGAAACAATAATGGGACTTACCAGCCAATCGTTCTAACATTTAGTCAATGAAAGGTAAAGGAAAGTGGTCCTTCTGCGTGGCTTGATTCAGTCGACAGTAGTCAATACAGACTCGCCAACTGTTTTTCACACGTGTTTGAACCAATTAATTCCTTTCATTTGACACAACTGTTATTCCTGTTTTTTTAGGCACAATTTGCACTGGGCTAACCCATTTACTATCAGATATAAGATAAATGGTCCATGCAGCAAGTAATTTCTTGACTTCCAATTTTACCACTTCAAGGAGAGTGGGATTCAACCGGCATTGAGATTGTCTTACGGTTTTACCCTCATCATCCAAAAGTATATGGTGCATACAAATAGATGGGCTATTCCCGAGAATATCAGCCAATGTCCATCCTATTGCCTTTTTACACTCTCTCAAATGTTTGAGCAGTTTCAATTCCTATTGTGGAGAGTGGTTATTGGAAATAATGACGGGCAATTGGTCAATACCCTCAAAATATGCATATTTTAAATTAGAAGGAAGTTGTTTAAGTTCAAACAGCGGTTGTTTCTGGATTTTGGGAAGGGATTTAGGGGGAGTGAGGTCCATGAAACTATCTATATGCTCATGTTTATTCTCAAAGAAAAGAGAATCTTTTGAAATGAGATTTGCAGAATCATCGATAGTCATGGGTACCTCAGAATAAATACACTCATCAATTAAAGTAAAAAAATTACATTTTTCAAAACCCAGACAACATTCAAAAGAAGAACAAAAACTCAAATCATCCAAGGGTGAAGAAAACAAAAAAGAATCAGAGTTTGGGTTGAGGAGAGAATTGTGTGTGTGTGCGTCGTTTGAGAGCACTTCCATTGAATAGACAGGAAGAGTGGAGTGCTCTTCAATGTGGTGTTTCATAGACTCAAGGATATTAAAACATACCTTTTCTCCTCTGAATTCCATGGACAGCGTACCATTGTGAACGTTGATTATCTTATTTGCTGTTTTTAGGAATGGCCTCCCAAGTATGAGAGGGGCATGTCCTTGGGTTCGTGTATCTTCCATATGAAGAATGTAGAAATCAGTGAGCAAGATGAGATTCCTCACTCTAACAAGGACATCCTCAATCACTCCTTTTGGATGTTTTGTACTCCGGTTGGCAAGTTGCACAACAATTCTTGTTGGTTGAAGCTCTCCAACCTGTTGAGAAGTATACACGGAGTGAGGCATTACATTAATGGAAGGACCTAAATCTAGCATAGCATCAGAAAAGAAGGTCTCCCCTATGGTACAAGGTATGGTGAATGTGTCGGGATTCTTGCATTTGGTTGGCATTGCTGGTTGAATCAAGGCCGAGACATTCCTTCCCAGGTTGACTCTCTCATTCCCCTTCAGCCATCGTCGATGGGTGAAAAGCTCTTTATGAAATTTGGCATAACGCGGAATTTGCTTGACTGCATCCAATAATGGAATATTAACTTGAACCTTTTTAAATGGATCCATTATTTCATTGTAAATCTCATTATCAAAGTTTTTCTTAGATTTAGAGAGTCTTTGAGGTAAAGGAAGAGGAATGGATTGTTCATTTGAGTCATCAATGACTATTTGATTACCATTTTTGTCTTTTTTTTTCTTTACATGATGTTTCTGAGGGTTGGGAAAGAGAGTTTTCATGAGGGAGACATACCTGATGTGCTGAATCAGAAGAAGGAGAAAATTATTTACCACTACGAAGTGTAACTGCACATACATTAACTTTGTCCTTTGGATTGTCAATGGGTTGGGATGGTAGTTATCCAGAACCTTGCATCTTAAGATCACCGATGGTGTTTTCCAATTGCCCCACTTGGGTTCGTAGGTTTTGAATAGCTGATTGTGTGGTCTGTTGGAACTGAAGGTTCTAGGTTTCCATTAGTTTCACCATGTCCTTGAGGCATGGTTCAGATTTGGGAGGAGGAGGAGGATGATTGTTTTGAGAAGTTTAAGGATAAGAAGGTTTCATACCTTGGCCTTGTTGATACCAATTCTTCTTGGGGTAGCTTTAGTTTCCTCCCTATCGGTATTGTGGTTGTGCTTGCCACCCCGGATTTGGATTTGGCCTGAATTGTTCTTGCTTGAAGGGAGGTGCTTGTTGGAATGGATTCCTTGGGAACGCAGCTGCACAGGACTCAGATGAATTTTGAAGTTGTGGGCACTGGTCAGAAAAATGAGTGTTATCAGAACAAATCCCACAATGTAATGGAATCAATGTAGAGAGTGAGTTACCTTGTGCATTAGCTAATTTCCTTAGAAGGGTATGCATCTCATCAAGTTTATTATCTACCTTTTGTTCTAGGGCTGAATGACTTACATCATGAACTCCTCGGGTTGGTGCAATAGCTCGCATACCAAATTGTTGTGCATTTTGAGCCATGTTGGCTATTAAGTCACGAGTGGCAGAAGGGGTTTTGTCAACTAGGGCACCACCAGCTGCATCATCAATCATTCCACGATCCATGGGCATAAGTCCCTCATATAAGTATTGAATTAAAAGTTGTTCACTATTCTCGTGGTGGGGTCATCTTGAGCAAAGTCTTTTGAATCTCTCCCAGTATTCATGAAGGGTCTCTCATTGTGATTGCCTAATTCCACATATTTCTTTCCTAATTGAAGCAGTCCGGGAGGCAGGGAAGAACGTCTCTAGAAAAAGTCTTCTTAGGTCATTCCAGACCCCAATTGTGGAAGGAAAATAGTATATCCAATCTTTGGCTACACCATCAAGGGATAAAGGGAAGGCCCTAAACTTAATGAGGACCTCAGACACATTTTGGGGATTCATGGGGGAGCACACTATGTGAAACTCCTTTAGATGTTTGTGAGGGTCCTCACCGGGAAGACCATGGAATTTTGGAAGAAGGTTGATGACACCTGATCTAAGCTCAATGTTGGCTGCTTCCTTGGGATATTGGATGTACGCAGGTTGGTACTCCACATCAGGGGTAGTAAGTTCTTTTAAAGTTTGATTATTTGCAACCATGTTTTCTTGTGTTTTATTTGGTTCAATTTTGGGTTGGTTTAGAAACACATGAGGTTTCACAAGGGTTTCCTCAATATTACTTGATTGACATTCTCTAGATGCCTTTATTTTTGTGTGAAGTGACTTTTCGATTTCAGGATCAAATTCAAGTAGTGTTCCTCTACGAGATCTTGTCATGCAACAATGATGTCCAGTTTGATTGATTGATTGTTCGTTGTGTTTCCTTTTTTTTATTTAAGATGGATACAATAGAAACTTAATAAGGTTGAAAGAAGAATAGAATTTGATAGTATAGAATTAGAGAGGAAGATGGAGAAGAAGATAGAGATAGAGAGAGAGATAAAGAACACACCAAAAACAACCAAAAATAAAGACAAAACACAAAACAAAAAACAATCAAATGGGGGTGGGGTATTTAAAGGAGTACTAATAAAGAAGTAAAATAAATAAATAAAATTAAATAAAGAAAAAAATGATCTCGGCTCCCCGGAAACGGCACCAAAATTTGATCTCATTGTCGAGCGCGTCAAATTAGTTGTTTAATTTTTACTAGAATTTCTGCAGTATAGCAGCAACACTAGGCCGTCTCTCGACGGAGCCCTAGATCATTAATTTAAAAAGAGGGTTCATATTATGAGAGTAGAAGTTGAATTATATTTTGTGAAACTTGGGGGTTTTATGATTAATAATTAAAATAGAAAATGAAAGCGATAATACAAAAGTAGAAAAGAACAAGATTGATTAAGCGTGATCAACTCGGGGAAGTCTCGTGATGATCATCCTTCATCGCTTCAAGGATTGGGGTTATTATCTTTTAATACCTGGTTTGTAACACCTAGATCCAGAATGTTACTGAGTTTATACTAGGATACCTCCTAGGGTTCAGTCGAAAACACATAATGATTCACCGGACACCGTCGATGATTGGGTGATTTGTGTTCGACATCATAACCGAAACTCACCAAGGCAACACATGAAGAATTCGACGTGATTTACAAGTTTTCATGTTATTTCATTGTGATACCATGAAATAAATGTACATGTCCTTGACAGAGATTTTGTGAGTTCTATTGACCAATATTAATCACACAAGCACCGCAATTGAAAAGGGGGAAAAGAAAGTGGTGAACGGTGTGTGAAACATCACATGAACGGGTACCCCCAAACATGATCATATGAGTTGAGCATGACATACCAGTACATAACTCAATTAAATAAGAATATAGGATGATTAAAAACAACATACAACCTGGAATTAAAAATATCATTCAAATTAATACAACTTTGATGCTTGGGATTACATCACATTCCTCCCCGGGTGATCAAAGGGGTTTAGAAACCCATGGGAGGGGAAGAAGAAGAAGATGTTGAAGTAGCACCTCCCATAGCCTCCAGAACCTCTAGGGATGTTGAGAAGACTCCTTGGGGACTCCGAAATGGCAGCACCTTGCCTCTTGGCCGATCTTACAAATGGGGAGCCCAAGGTGCCATTTTATAGGAAAAATGGAAGGTGGTTTTAGGCACACAGATTTCTTTAATCCACTTGTACCATAAATTTCGGCCTTCAGACAGTCTTATCTAGATTTAGAGAAAATATAAAAGTTGTATCCCTACCTCTTGGATATCTCCACCGAATGTTTGGCACCCTTTTGACGAACACAGCTCATGATATGGATAAAATACCGAACACCGCATTTGACTTGGTCCAAATTCGGTGGCTTGGACAGATCAGTTAGGATGGGACCCATTGAAGCCGAATCAGCATTGGGTTCCTTAATATGAAATGTATCCTATAATATTTGGGACCGGCCCACTACATTTCATCCCATTGGGATGCACATATTTCGTGTACTATGCAAAACAATGGACAGATGTCCATGGATCCATGCAATTTCGGCCCATTTTTCTTCCACTTCATCAAAGGCCCTCCAAATCACCTCCACCTACATTGAAACAATAAAAACAAGTAAAATTTCCCATTATAATATTGATTAAAATTAATTTATTTATTCAAAATGAAGTTCAATTTATTATTATATTGGGAATATTCATTATAAAACTAGTTTAAAACTGCGGTGTAAGGGTGGAATAAAACACTGAATCGTGGTACGATTACCCCAACATAACAAAGAGGAGCTCTAAATAAGTGACATAAAGGAGAGTACATAAAAATAAAGAGGGATGTTGGATCTCATACGAAAATTCGCCAGCCTAACGGCGCCACTCAAAACATCCAAAATGGATTGATGAGTGAAAATAGGGTATATGAACATAAAAAGTACAGTAAGAATAATATAAAAGAACATCCCAATCATAAGAAATATGATCCTAAAAGTAATGACATAAAAGAGTGTTTTTAAAAAAAGATAGGAGTAGGATCCCTTACCTCAAGTTTGACTTGTCTTATTCGTTTCATTATATTCATGAATATTAACCTTGAGTTAATTTCTAAGTGATTACGAACCTTTTTCAAGTTCATTATTCCTTTTATATCACTTATTACCATGTTATGAACATTATGCAATTATTTAAGTTAATAATGGTCGTTTTGTCGATCATTGGTACTTGAGTCAAAAATAAATTCTTTATAATTACAAGTTGTTCATTTGGTAAAATATACATTATATCAAGAATTATATTAATTATTTAGATATCATATATATCATATATATCCAGTATATACATGCATTTATAATAATACATAATCATTTAGAGGTAAGAAATTAAATGCACCACTCATGGAGACGGTAAGTCGTACGTACGCATGAACGCTACTTTAATTTCTATTTCTTACTTAATAGAGTTAAATCATAATGATATAAAGGTATATCATAAATCCAGTATAATATCATATATAATATCATTAAATATATACTTTATATGAACCACATATGGGGTTAACGAATCAAATCACTTTGAGGGGGTGGTAGTCCGCACTTCCTAAAATAAAGATATCGCGTTTACCCATAATGGGAACCATAAAGGTATGACATAAATGTAAAATACAGAATATTAAGTAAAACATAAAAATATTATATATCATATATAAATATATTGTCATCTTAATGGCCACCTTTTAAGGTGTTATTTGTATATTGAACAATCATCGTTTCATGAGACAGAAATTCACCATCCACGGAAACAATATGCTCTTTAACCATTAGATGAAGGTGTGTGTAAGTTTAGATAGAATAATTATTATAATAACATCCTAGTATATTGAAGATATTGGTTTTTCTACAAAAGAAAAGAATAAAACGAGTTTAGGGGGTTGGAGAAACAAAATAAAACATAAGAACACAAGAGAAAACACCATCTTTAAAACGGGTAACTCTTTTTTATTTGAACTCAAAAGATTCCATGATAAGACTTATGACCAAATTTAGTCTTCTAAGAGTTAGATAGGGATTTTTAGAGACAAAATGTGCAGTGGTTGGCCAGGCCATAGGCTTTGGAAGTGTGGGTAAGGTGGTAGAGGTGGGGGCCTTTTATAAGAGGAGAGGAGGGGCACTCTTGGAATGTTAAGAAAATATACTTTGTTATAAAATGATATTCGGATAAAAAAGGACCCACAAATATATATTTAGAGGATAAGGTGATAAGGGTTCGAAATACCCCCATCCAATATATTTTTGACAAGTATAGGTCTTATATTTTACATTATATTTTCATTTTATTTAAATCGTTAAATAATGAGGTAATCGATGCATCATCATTGTGTCATAAATAAGTTAATTTATTTAATGTCTAAAATTTATAAAAAAAAATAACATGATGTAGGAAATCTTATTATATTTCTAATGAATATTTATAGTAAAAAATATGACTTTTTTATCCCCATTTAAAAATTGTTTTAGTAAAACAACTCATGTTTGTGACATTTTAATTTTAACATTAAATAAAAAGTTATTAATGTTATTTTACCACCAATGTGGCTCCATGGGGTCCCCATGTTGACCCATGGATTTTCTTGGCCGGACATGACACATCCAATAAGGGTAGGACATGTGTCCAGATCATTTCATATTATTAAAACATCATTTTTACCTTAAATTTCACTAATTACCTCTAATCGGGATTAAAAATGTAAAAGTTACTCTTAACCAAAAAATTATTTTAATCCCATTGAACCACATTTTACTTATTAATGAAAACCATGTATGTCAGATTTTTGAAATTTAAAACCCAGAGGTGGTAAAATTTCATTTAAAATGTAAAGACCCGTAAATTTCAAGGAAATTTTATTCTTAATTTTCATTGGAATTTTACAAGAATGCAGTTTCTGACGGCACGTGATTCCGAGGCCCGGTGTGCCCGGAATCATTTTTCAAAGTTTGGCTCAGGTACGTTCAGTGAATGAACGAGCGGGTTTTTCTACCTTTTGAACCGGTGCTCGGAATCAAATTCGGAGGGCACCAATGGGATCGTAGCGCCGGTATTTGCTTAGAAATGCCTCTTCTGGAGTTGTGTTTGCTCGAGTGTGCTTTTTAATTTTTGGGTTTTAAGTTAAGAAATAAAATAAAGTGGTACGACAACTTTATTTTTATTTCACTTAAAACCACTTAAAAGCCACTTTAAGCTCCTTAAGCTGAGTTGAAGCGGATAGGGTCCAATTAAAAATATCCAACCCACTTGGTAGGATATTTGTGAGGTGGGGCGCGCACGATCCCCACCATTTCTTTCCGCTAAGTAACGCGCCCGTGAAAACCCCTTTTAAATAAAAGTCAACTGGGGCGTTTTCTTAAACAATTAAACGAACCTTTTAATTGGGCGGTTTATTCGTTGAAATTAATTCTATGAATTAATTTCGTTCGTTTCTTAACACTTTTTCGTTTTTTGGCATGTTAATAAAATAAGGCCAACACACCTTCTTTTTGAATGTTGTGTTAAACATTTGGAGAATCTCTAAATATCTTCCTCCATCTTCGCGAAGAACGCGAAGAACATGAAGAACGCGAAAAACACGAAGAACGCTGGCCTTCAACGAAAGGCGACGAAGGACGCCGAACCCGCGGAGATCAACGATGCGAAGCCATGTACCGCGATGCCGACGAATCTCCCTTTGCCACGCTTCTTCCGTGACGATCCAACCCCGCGACAACCATCGATCGACAACAACAAGGTAGGGGGTTGCGCTCCTTTTAAATTATTTTTGGATTATAACAACAACATAGATTTAATTATTATTAATTAAATCTGTATGTTTATGATCCTCGAAGTTCGTCGACGTGACGCCATGTCCCGCGCGACAGCGACACTCTTCCGAGACGCGACGATTCTTTTCTTCCGCAACAATCAATTCCGCAAAGAACACACATACGACGAGGAAGGGGTTTGATTCTTTAAATCTTTGTGATTAAATCCCCAGTCGTTTAAATAATGTTGGGTGAATATCTTTAAGACCGCTAACGTGGTGGGTGCAGACTAACGAACAAGTCCGAACCCACCACACCTTTTCTTTCTTGGTGTGTGAAACGGCGGACGATGACAAAAGGGGCTGCAAGGGGCGATTCGAGGGACTGGCAGTGAAGATCGAGTCCCGGGAGGACCACTGGCGAAGACCGCATGAAAAACGGACCATCGTAGCACGTCCGGTGGCCCGTGGAAGCTCCCGTCGGCGATGCGGCGGCGCCCGTCGGGCCGCCGGCAAAACCCACCCCAGCCGCGCGGAACTGGGAGGAGGGACGAAGCCCGGCCGCCGCGTCCGCTGGCGAGGCGGCCCCACCCGGGGTTGCGGCGTTTCTTCATGCAGGGGCAGCAAGCCCCCCCCCCCCCCGCTGCTTCACCTCGCTCGGTCGGGTCGCGCCCAGGCCGGTCCTGCCCGGGCCGGGAGGACCCGGGTCAGGTGGACCCAGTTTGGTTCAACCCGGTTCGGGCCGACCAGGGGTGGTCGGGCCGGGTCGGTCCGGGCCCAGACCCCCCGTTTCTGGATCTTTTCAGTCCTTTGCTCATAACATGAGCTACGTGACTCCGAATGAAACGCCGTCAGCGGAAATGCGATCCTTGGATCGAGACTGTCGTTTCGGTATATCACATTAAAGGATTCAGAATACTTTGAATTCGGCTGGTTTGGTTCGTACACAAAACCAACCGGGTCCTCGGAGGGGAAACACTCATATCTTGAGCTACAGACGTCTGATTGACGTGACATTAACATTTTTGGATTCCTCTAAGTGAGATAGATCTTTTGGCTTACTCTGCCCGAGGTTTGGACGCAGGTGGAGTACGTTCGGGTTGGTTTTCCCTTAAAACCCAACCGGGCCCCTGGGACGAAAAAGCCAATAACTCTCAAACCGGGCGTCCGATTGGCGCACCGTCTGCGACGTTGAGTTCCTGTTGACGATATGGAACTTTTGGATACATCAACTCTGGACTATGTGTCAGTTGATGTATCAGACTCTTGCCTCGTGGAGCGGACCTTTCCGAATGAGCTTGTTGTGTGTGGGAACCCTAGAGCTGGCTGTGACTGCTACTGTGACGACCACGACTGTGCAGAGATCCTCAGTGGATTCGACGGCGATGACTACAGCACTCAGCGATCCTTTGTGGGTCAGTGCTACTGATCATGTGTTGGTCCAATCCTGTATGGGTCAGCGCTCAGCGGTCCTGTGTGGGCCAGCGCCTATAGGTCCTGTGTGGGCTCGATCCTGTGTGGGTATTTGCGGGGGTTAGTTACCTATCGATCTTTTGTGTGTCATATCCTTTGTGGTTCATTGTGGGGGTTAGTACCTATCGATCCGTTTTGGGTCCGAATACTTAGATGGATCAGTGATCATCTCTATCATCATTCGAAGAAGTATACCTGTGTGAGCTGAAACCCTGTTTTACTTTCCTTTGTGGACTGTGTTGTGCTATCCTGTGTGGATTTTACGTTTTACTTTCCTTTGTGGATTGTGTTGAGCTATCCTGTGTGGATTTTACGTTTTTCTTTCCTGTTTGGACTGGGTTGCACTTGAGATCGGATGTTGGAGCCGAGCGAGGATTGATGACTTAGGTATATGTATGGGCATATACCTAAGCAGTGTCGGATGTTACTTCGTGATTGTATCTTTCCTTTGTGGTTATACTTTGTGGATTCTGGGAGACCTTCGGGGGTCTCGGGGTCCCTACTGAGTAGCTTATACTCACCCCATCACCGGCTATGCCTGCACTACGTTGTGTTGGTTGCAGACGACGGATAGCGCTGATCGTGGTGGAGGCTTGCGGAGCAGGACGGTACCTGGAGGTGGACCATTGGGCGGGGTGTACTTGGAGCGGACGGCTGGACCGAGGAGCTGTGGAGGCTATATGTACTCACCCTTCAGGTGGGACTCCTAGAGGACGGTTCGACACTGCGTCTTTTCCATTCAGTTTCGGTTTTTCCCCTTTTAGTTGTACTTTACAGTTGGGCTTGTATTTCTGGCCCCTTTACTTACCTTTCTGCAATTAGTGTTGTACCAGTTTTTTATTAGTGTTTACTTTTTCCGCTTCCTTACTCTGTGGTGCTTGTTTACTTTACAGAGGCAATGCCTTGCCTTTACCGGGATTTACGCCTTGGTTCTAGTCGCCAGCCCCAGGCCTATGGAAGGCGGGCTTGGGGTAGTCATGGCACGGGCCCTGAGTACGGGTCGTGACATAAAAGAAAAATCAGTTTTTATATGTACCACTTAGTGGTTTCACTATTCATCAAAAATTGAGGTTTTTCAGAAAAATACCAAAACATCACCATAAGCTATATTTGATATTCCGAAATAAAAAATGATGTCTATTTTACAAAATTCAAAACATATAATTTACATTAATTAATTTAATAATTAATTCCTGATGTCAGAGAAAATTGCGTGTTTTTATGAAACAATAAGTATCAAAAGATTGACACTAGTTTAAGTCCAATTTCAAAGTGAAATTAATTCCAATAACCACTATTGTATTAAATGGTAAAAATATATTGTAATTTCAATTTAAAACCAATTAAAAATATAATCTAATCATATAAATAAGTTAGATTAAAAAGGGGTTTTGAATTAAAATACAACATTTTTCACTATTCATTAAAAAATGAACATTATCGGAAAAATACCTAAAATTTACACAAAGTAAATTTTGATGTCCCGATTCTAAAGAAGAATTTTATTTTGTCAAATCTAACTCATAAAATTGTCAAAAAGTGGATTTAAAAGAGGTTCTCCATCAAAAGGCAGTTAGTTGACATTTTAAAGAATATTAGAATTTTTACGCTCAAAATTGAATTCCTTCACATTTATAATCCTCTAAAATTTATTGTAAAGAGTAAAAATATTTGAAAAAAATATATAATCATTTTGTAGTTAGTTCTGTTCATTCTTCTCTTTAAAACAGCTAGGTGTTAACTACCATTTAAAATTAAATTATTTTATTATTAGAGTGCAACGTAATATTTCAAAGGAACTCATTGTTGCGTACTGGGTAAGCCATCGAGCATAGCGTTCCCATTAAATTAATATGAACATTTTATTCACAAATAGGGATAAATATAAAAATGTCATTTTATTTATTTTCCTGGGGTGTTACATCATTCCCCCCTTTTCAGAATTGTGTCCTCACAATTTTAAATTTGGTCTCGGAAATATCAATGAAAGTCCCACATCGCAACAAGAGTCGGTAAAACAATCACTTTAAAAGAAAGAAAGAGAAGTATAGAGGTCACCCGAGTTAACCCATACTAGGATTCCATGTAGGAAAACATGGATATGGACGAAAAAGCAAAGGGTCATGTTCTGAGGGAGAGTGACAAAAAACATGTTTAGGAGAAAGTTAACCATAAGAAAATCACAAACTTGTGGTGGGTTAAACGGTATTCGATTCCCCGGTAGGAAAATTTAATAGTAAACATTTTTGTTTTAAGTTACTTTTCATTGAGTAATTTATTTTTGATCTTAAGGAAACATATTTACTTGTCATGTTGACATTCAACTTTTACTAGATTTCTTAAACAAACTCATACTTTCCCCAAATGATGAGTATTTAGGAAGACTTGTTCACACTAAAAGTACTATAATCAACTTTTAGAGAATCACCTGATCCACAAAAGAGGACTATATATTTCCCATGTCTTTAGACTCTTACCAAAAACAAATTATTAGAACAAGATCAGATAATCCAGAAAAGGATAACCCTTTATAAAAAGAAATTTTATTCTTAATCTCCAAAATTTTTCCAAAAAAACCCAAAGATCAACGAAGACCATTTGATAAACAATTTGTCCACAAAATTATTCAAAGTAAACCAAAGTAATATTGGAAGCCAAATATTTAGAGGATTTAATCAAAGTCTTCCAAGGCACAAATTAACAATTATCTCCAAATAACATCAGTTGCTCTTAATGTCTCATATTGAAAAGTAATTAACATAACAAGATATCCTCCATGATAGGTTAATAATTTCCATAGATAACCCAAAATAAAATTACTCTTCATTCATAAAATCATATAACTAAAAAATAATAATTCATACTAACCATGGCCTTCATGTAGACCAGTTGTAGGCGATAAACACCAGTCGCACTTTGGTTGTGGGTTCGATTCCCGCAGCTTTGTCCGACACGACGGGTTTTCACACGGTCTACATGTTTTCCTCTTTATAAAACTCTAAAAATAATCCTAACATGTTTTAACCTCAATAGTTTCTTTCTACCTCTCATTTTCGTCCAAATTCGTTACGATCTAAACATCTTAATTCTTGAAGTCTTATTTCACCACCATAAGATAAAATAAAATGATTCCAAAAAAGAATAACATCATACCATGATCATGGCATCCACTCAGTTTCATCGTCATCTTGATCACGTAGGTAGAAGTCACATGCATTACAATAATGATTTAGGGATACTTCAAAATAATTTGCGTCCTCCATCCAAATACACCTTGTACAACATGCGTCATATGGGTGTTCACAGGAAAAAAGTTTTGGAAAATAATCATGTATGAAATATAATTCCAAAAAATCTGATAAAACATGATTTCTATAAAATAGTCGGACAAAATTTGAGTTTAAAATTTATATTATTGGTCGTTTTAAAATACCATAAGTATGTGCTGAGAGACTATATTTTAAAATCAAATATAAATTGGTTGCGCAAGGGTATCCTTCTTCAACACCATTTTTAAAATCATAATATGCTTCAAATTCTTGTGATAAGGTAAAATATTGGAATTTTTTTATAATATTTACCTTTCTTGAAAATATGAGAAAATAGTGAAAATAGTATTTGTCTAAAAACAACCCATGATCCACGATGATAACGAGTTATAGTGGAGGAGTTTGATATCTCAAACAACTACTTGCAAGTGATTTGTATGATAGAAAAAGTTTCACAATCATTCGAACATGACTTTTCAATAATTATTGAAAGCATTTCATTAGGAAGAGATAGTTATATCTTTTGAGATCCTTCTCCTTCCATTCGTAACTGAATTTACTTGACCTAAAAAAAGTTATAAAAAAAGGCTTTAACTGAAATAAAAGATATAGGGACTAATCATATGTCTAACAAAAACTCCTAATCCCTAAAGTTGTCTAAACCGACCTCTGATACCAACTATAAGAGCCCATCCTTATACCTTACTTAATATTTAATTAAATGAATAATTCACATTGAGGATATTTTCAGGTTTAGAGTTTTAGAGAATTAGATCATAAAACATGTGTTACATTCCACATTTAAACAAAGTGGTTACATAAAAGATAGTACTCATTTTTTCCAAGAACCGAAACATATTTAAAATAAAACATAGATTCATTCTTGAAACATTCTTGACACTATCATCACATCATGTACCTTTCCCTTAACCTGTGAAAAACATTTAAAAAACATGGGATGAGCATAAAAAAGCTCAGTAAGGGATATAAAAATATGGAAAGGAAACATGAGTACATGTATATGTAAGAATCAATGAAATCGTACTTTACCCATAAAAAATAAGCACTTTATCATACCTCATCAACTCATCAATAAAACATAGAAATCATAAGACATATAGGTAACTTGAGGCATTCATAACATTCTTACGTAGGGAGTAACCCTCTTGGTTACGTTTGGAATACCTGTCACAGTATATTCCATAAATCTCTTCAGAGAAACCATAAAGTTTAACCCCTTCAAGTTACCCAATGAATTGGAGAGCTATAACGGGATCACCCACCCTTATATTATCACGGAACCACCTGTATTCATAATAATTCTCAAGAACCATAACATAATCGTATCACATAAAACATGCATAAAGGAAACATAACATTTCCTCTTTTCAATCACAAGATATCAACAAAACACATTGATATAAAAACATTATGAAACCATTTTCAATACCAAAATAAACGAAAAGAAAAACATGGTATTTATTTTTCATTTAAAAAAAATATTGGGCTTGTAGAGGAAGCCGGAACTCGATTAATGGGAACAGCAGCGGAGAAGTCGTTGTCGCCGCATACGTACGACAAAAACATTCCCTTTTTTCATTTAGTAAAATGCTTCATATAAAATGATTATTTTTGGATAAACATAAAGGTAAAAGGGTTTTATACACCGTTTAATATAAGGTTGTGTATAAAAAAAATATGCCTCAATGAAAGGAGATTGAGACGAAGTCCCATACAAAGACGGTATCCTTGGATTAAGGATAAATCAATTAAATAATTCTGTGTGACAAACGAATACACCAAATATTAGTGGATATTAAGTGTAAAAGAATTAGATGTTATTCACACATATTCATAGAACGACATATTCACGGAGTAAAAGTTTATCCCAAAGAATCAAAATTTGGTTAAGATGTTCCCTTGCAAAAATTCGACAGCCTAACAACGCCACTTCAAAAATCAGAAACTGAGTTGATGAGATATAAAAAGGGTATCTCATCAATTTAAAATAATATTTACATCAATAATGAGATATAAGAATATATCCCAACATAATATTATGTGAATTAAAAGACATAACAAATGAAGTCTTTTAAAAAGTGGAGGGTGAAAGGTTCCCTTACCGACTTGGGTAACATTTGAAACGTACACCCCATTGAAGAAGGGTTGTACAATGAATATGCAAATACCCATAAATGAAATTATATTTCAAAAAGAGTATAATAATGGGCATTACATACTCCAATCAAAGGAACTGGAGGAAAATGTAGCATAAATCTCACGAGAATAAAAGTGAGATGAAAAATCCCTTACGAAAACTCAGCAGCCTAACGAAGCCACATAAAACTTCCAAAAATGGATTGCTGAGATCAAATAGGGTCTCTCATCATATTAAAGGAAAATTTACAGAAATAAAAATATAAATGTACATCCCCCAACATAACAAAGATGATCTTAAAAGAAGTTACATAAAGGAGAGTACTTAAAATGAAAGAGGGAGGTTGGATCTCTTACGAAAATACGGCAGCCTAACGGCACCAATCAAAACTTCCTAAATGGGTTGATGAGAGATAATGGGGTATATGAACATAAAATGTACAGTAATATTAATATAATATAACATCCCAATCATATGAAATATGTTCTTAAAAGAAATGACATAAAAGAGTTTTTTAAGAAGAAAGAGAGGAGTAGGATCCCTTACCTCAAGTCTGACTTGTCTTGCTCGTTTCTTTATATTACTGAATAATAAACTTGAGTTAATTTCTACTTGCTTCAGAACCATTTTAAAGTTCATTATACCGTTTATATCACTTATTACCATGTTATGAACACTATGTAATTATTGAAGTTAATAATGGTCGTTTTGTCAATCATTGGTAGTTGAGTCAAAAACAAACTCTTTATAATTACAAGTTGTTCATGTGGTAAAATATCCATTATATCAATAATTATATTCATGATTTAGATATCATATATAAAATATATATCCAGTATATACATGCATTTATAATATTACATAATCATTTATAGGTAAGAAATGAAATGCTCCGTTCATGGAGACGGAAGGCCCCGCATATGCATGAACGCTACTTTCATTTCTAGTTCTTACTTAATAGAGTGAAATCATAATGATATAAAGTTATATCATAATTCCAATATAATATAATATATAATATCATTAAATTTATCCTTTATATGTACCACATATGGTGTTAACGAATCAAATCACTTTGATGGGGCGGTAGTCCGCACTTCCTAAAATGAAGATATCACGTTTACCAATAATGGAAACCATATAAGTATGCCATAAATGAAAAATACAGAATCTTATGTAAAACATAAACATATTATATATCATATATAAATATAGTGTCATATTAATGGACACCTTTGAAGGTGTTATAAGAATATTGAACAATCATCGTTTCGTGAGGCAGAAATTCGCCATCCACGGAAACAGTATGATCTTTAACCATTATATGAATGTTTGTGTAAGTGTTGCTCGAATAAGTCTTATAAAAACATCCTATTGTATTGAATATACTTTTGTTTTTACAAAATAGAAGAATAAAACGAGTTTAGGGGTTTGGAGAAGCAAAATAAAACATTAGAACACAAGAGAAAACACTACCTTTAAAACGGGTAACTCTTTTTGATTTGAACTCAATGGCTTCCTTGAGAAGAATTCTGCTGAATGTGAGGCTTCTAAAAGTTAGAGAGGGATGTTTATATACAAAATGGTCAGGGGTTGGTCCAACCAAAGGATTTTATGTGCGGGTAAGGTGGTAGAGGTGGGTGCCTTTTATAAGAGGAGAGGAGAGGCACACTTGGAAAGTTAAGATAAGATACTTTGTTATAAAATGATATTAGGATAAAAAAGGTACCAAACTTATATATTTATAGTATAAGGTGATAAGTGTTCTAAATACACCCATCCAATATATTTTTGACAAGTGTAGGTCTTATATTTTACATTATCTTTTCATTTTATTTAAATCGTTAAACAATGAGGTAATCGCTGCATCATCATGGTGTTATAAATAATTTACATTATTTAATGTCTAAAAAATATAAAAAAAATATCATGATGTAGGAAATAGTTTTAGAATTCTAATGAATTTTTATAGTAAAAAATATGTCGTGTTTAACCTAATTTAAGAATTGTTTTAGTAAAACAACTTATGTTTGTGACATTTTAATTTTAACATTAAATAAAAAGTTATTAATGTTATTTTCCCACCAAAGTGGCTCCATGGGGTCCCCAAGATGACCCATGGATTTTCATGGTCGGCCATGACACATCCAATAAGGTTAAGACATGTGTCAAAATCATTTCATATTATTAAAACATCATTTTTACCTTAAATTACACTAATTACCTCTAATCGCAATTAAAAACTTAAAAGTTACTGTTCACAAAAAAATTATTTTCATGCCATTGAACCACATTTTAGTTCTTAATGACAACCATGTATTTCAGATTTTTTAAATTCAAAACACAGAGGTGGTAAAATTTCATTTAAACGGAAAATCAGTTTTTATAAGTACCACTTAGTGGTTTCACTATTCATCAAAAAGTTGTGGTTTTTCAAAAAAAATACCAAAACATCACCCTAAGCTATATTTGATATTCTGGAATCAAAAATGGTGTATATTTTACAAAATTCAAGACATATAAGTTACATTAATTAATTTAATAATTAATTCCCGCTGTCAGAGCTAATAGCGTGTTTTTATGAAGTAATATATACCAAAAGATTGGCAGTAGTTTACGTCCAATTTCAAAGTGAAATTAATTCCAATGACCCCTATTGGATTAAATGGTAAAAATATATTCTAATTTCACTTTAAACCCAATTCAAAAGATAATCTAATCATATAAATAAATTATATTAAAAAGAGTTTTTGAATTAAAATACATCATTTTTCACTATTCATTAAAAAATGAGCTTTATCGGAAAAATACCAAAAAATTACACATTGTAAATTTTGATGTCCCGATTCTAAAGTAGAATTTTATTTTGTCAAATATAACACTTAAAACTGTCAAAAAGTGGATTTGAAAGAGGTTCTCCATCAAAAGGCGTTTAATCGACCTTTTAAGAAATATTATAATGTTTACGCTCAAAATTGGATTCATTCCCATTTTTAATCCTCTAAAATTTATTGTAAAAAGTAAAAATATTTGACAAAAATATATAATAATTTTTTAGTTAGTTCTGTTCATTCCCCTCATTACAACGGCTAGGTTTTAACTACCATTTAAAATAAAATTATTTTATTATTAGAGTGCAACGTAGGATTTCAAAGGAACTTGTTTTCGTGTATTGGGTAATCCATCGAGCATAGTGTTACCTTTAAATTAATATTAAAATTTTATTCCCAAATATGGATAAATATAAAATTTCATTTTATTTATTTACTTGGGGTGTTACACTGTGACCCCCGATGGTCTCCTAGATTCCACAAAGGATAATCCATAATGGAAAGATACAATCATGAAGTAAAAACCAACTCTACATAGGTATATGTCCATACATATAACTAAGTAATCAATTCCAGTTCAGATCCAACATCTGAGCCAATGTTCGATCTAGTCCACACAGGATAACACAATTCAATCCACACAGTATAACACAACCCAATCCACTTGGGAAAGCTATTCAATCATATCGATGATAATGATTAAAAAGTCAAGACTCAGCTCACAGAGGGATACTTCTTCGTAAGATGATAGAGATGATCAGATGTAGCCGCTAATTCATCTAAGTTGTCAGAACCACGTAGGATACAATACCAGCTAAGCAATAAGACCCACAAAGGATACAAGACCACCTACTCTATCGGACCCACGTAGGATACATGTACAGAGTCAAATATTGACGGACCCAGGTAGGATTCATGAACAGTAGTCATGTACTTCCAGACCCACAAAGGATACAAGAACAGTAGTAATCATTGTCGAACCCACTAAGGATTCCAGTACGGTCGTCGTCGCTGTCGAACCCACTGAGGATTTCAGTATAGTCGTCATCGTCGTCGCAGTCGCAGCCAGCTCTAGGGTTCCCGTACATAGCATGCATGATTCCATGAGGGTCCTATCCACCCAGTGAAGGAGTTCAATACATAAACTGACACGTAGTCCAGATTTGATGTACCCCAATGTTCCGTCTCGACAAAAGGAACTCAATGTGACAGACGGCGCGTCAATCGGACGCCCGGTCTGAGAGTTATTGGATTTTCCGTCCCAAGGTCCCGGTTGGTTTTTATGTCAAAAGAAACTGGATCATACTAAAACTATGTCCAATCGTCAAGTGGAGTATTCCATAAGGTCCTTATCACTATGAAAAAACCAACATAGTCGATCGTATATCAATCGGATGTCCGGAGCTCAAGTTATAAGTGTTTCCACTCCGAGAGCCCGGTTGGTTTCATGTTTGAACCAAACCAACTATACTCAAAGTTCTCCTAAACCTTGAGTGTAATATATCTAAATGCCTATATCCATCCAAGGATCGCATTGCAACTAACGGTGTGTCAATCGGAGGTCTGTAGCCCTAGTTACGGGAGTTTGAACGAAGCTGTCTGATTTAGGGATTTTGGGCCCGGACCGACCCGGCCCAGAACCCCCTGGGTCGGTCCGAACCGGGTCGACCCGACCCGAGTTTGGGTCCGCCCCACTATGGGTGCGGCCCGGCCCGGCTTGCGCGACCAGGCCTAGCAGGCGCGGCAGGTCCGGCCTGGGTGGCTCGGTGATGGCCGAGCGGGGCGGCTCGACGCTGGCCGAGTGGACGCAGAAAGGGGGGTGGGGGGGGGGGGCTGCCCCCTCGTTTTGTTACGGCGGCCCCCACGTGGGGGCACGCCCCTTTTCCAGCCGCTGGTGGTTACAAACCCCCGACCCTTCTCAATTACGGCCGGCCTTGATGGCCGGCCCTTGAGCCGCCGCGGGACCCCCCACGGGTCCCGCCTTCCCTTGCACCGGTGGCAGGATTTCCGGCCGCCCTTCCCTGCACCACCGCGGCCTTATGTCGCGACCTTTGTCTGACCATCATGGCGCGAATTGGCACACCCCTCCGATGCGGCCCGCCTCAGGCGCGGCCCTTCATTGTTCCCTGGCACGGCGCGACGGCGTGACGCCCCTCCACCACGGCCCGACTCCGGCCGCGACGGCGGGGCGCGAAGGCTCCGCGCTCCATTGCCACGTTCCTCCTCGTTCCCGCATGGTGCTGTTGCACCACGCTGCCTTCGTTCGATCCGCAATTAGTACAACAACAAAGGGGGAGGAGGGTCGGCCGTGTTCGTGTGGTCCGGACCCCACTTGTTAATTCTATAACAAGCGGCTAAATAATTTAACTTTGGATGGAAAAATAATATTCACAAACACAAAACCAAACCCCTACCTCAAGAAGTTGTCGTACAAAGACCATCGCAGAAAAAAGACGTCGCGAGGGTGGATTGAAGACGGTGTTGGCGAGAATCCAATAAGTTGATGTCGTCTCACACTGGCTGCTGCAAAGGGAGATATCAGCACGTCGTCTCTCCTTGGTGCCCTGGTGTTCTTCACGTTCTTCAACAAGGAAGAAGATGTTCTTCATGACCACAAGAGTTCTCTCCTCTATTTCACAAAACGAAAATCCACCAACAATAAAATAAGACCATGTCTTATTTTATTCACACACATATATGCCAATATTAATTTGAAATTCAAAGATCTCATTCAATTAATTAACTTAATTGAAGAGTAATTAACAATCAAATTAATTGCGAGTGTTGACATGTCATTAAATTGGGGGAGTGGGTGAGTTACAAAATAAATTTCAAGAGGGAGGTTAAAATGAATTGAAGGGGTGGGGGTCGTGTGGGCCCACTTCACTAATATCCTACCAAGTGGAGTTAGAATGTATTGAGTCCCACTCCAACTTCCATGCATAGGTTATAACTACTTAGAATAGAAATAAAAATTTTAGCACAAATTTTTATTTCACTCTTCAGTTAACCCATTTATTTAATAACCTCACCCGAGAAAACGCAACACCAGAAAATGTGTTCCTATGAAATTACCGATGCTGCGGTTCCATCGGTGCCCTCGTATTTCAATTCCGAGCAACGGTTCAAATGTTAGTTAATCCCGCTCATTCTTTCACTGAACGTACAAGAGAAAAACTTCGGAATTTGATTTCGGGCACACCGGGCCTCAGAATCAGGTGCAGTCAGAAACTGCGTACTCGTAAAATCCCAAAGAAATTAAGAAAAAAATTTCATTGAAATTTATGTGTCATTACATTACTCCAACCTTATATCTTTACGTCCCTATAAAGATATATCACAAAATAGAGGAACAATGAGGGTACTGATCACGCATCTGAGTCTCCCGCTCCCAAGTGCTCTCCTGGAGGATCCCGTGCTGCCACCTGATGTGCACTAGAGGAATCGGCCACCAACGTAGGACCCGCTCCCATCGATACTCGATCTTCACCGGGACCTCTGAAAATGTAGACCCATTATCAATGTCTATCTCCCCATGGTCGATGATATGCTTTGGGTCATGCATGTACATCCTTACCTGAGATACGTGGATGACATCGTGCACCTGGTGCAACTGAGGTAGTAGAGCGAGGCGATAATCCACCTCACCTATCCTACTGAGAAACTGGAATGGTCCGATGAAGCGCCAAGATAAAATGTCACCTCGGACAAATCATTGTAATCCACGTCGAGGTGAGACCCGCAAGAAGACATGGTCGCCATCCTTGAACTCCACTAGTCTCCACCTCCTGTCAGCAGAAGACTTTTGTCAGCTCTGAGCTGTCCTCATCATCTCCTGGATGACCTGTACCTTCTCTATCATGGCCTGGACCATCTCTAGTCCCACAAGTGCTAACTCCCCAGGGTCTATCCAGCACAGAGGTAATCTGCATGGTCAGTCGTAAAATGCCTCGTTTGGTGCTATCCCGATGGTGGAGTTGTAGCCGTTGTTGTACGCAAACTACACCAAGGATAGGTGATCCTCCCAAGTGTGACCAAAGTCGATGACACATGCACGAAGCATCTCCTCGAGAGTCTGAATGGTCCTATCTATCTGACCATCCGTCTGAGAGTGAAAGGTGGTGCTTAGACGTAGTTGCGTTCTGAATGCCTCCTGCAACCCCTTCCAAATCCGGGATTAAAGCGAGCATCTCGATCGGAGAAGATAGATGATGGAAAACCATAAAGTCGTACGATCTCTTGAATGTAGAGTCGTACCAAGATCTCCACTTAGCCCTGCTGTCTGATGGGTAAGAAGTGGGCCGAATTTGTGAGTCGGTCGACAATCACCCAAATGGAGTTGTGACCTATGGAAGTACGTGGTAGTCCAGTCACGAAATCCATAGATATACCATCCCACTTCCACTCCAGGACCTACAAGGGCTGTACCAAGCCTGCTGGTCCCTGGTGCTCTGCTTTCACCTATTGGAATGTAAGGAATCGAGAAACGAACTCTTCCACATCCTTCTTCATACCCGGACACCAATGCTATCGTTTGAGATCCTGGCACTTCTTCGCTACCCCGGGATGTACCGCTATAGGGGAAGTGTAAAACTCTATCAGAACCTCATCCTGTAAAGTAGCTGGTACCATGGTACATCCTATGAAAAGGATGTCGTGCTCTCCTCCTATAAAGAAACTATCAGGTGCCTGTCCTGTTGAAATCTGCACACACCACGTCTCACAGTCAACGTCCCCACACTGTGCCTCTCTAACCTGCTGCGAATGTGGAGGAGTGACTATGAGTGACTGAAGAAAGGCTGCTCCATCTCTATCCACGAATGATATATGCAAAGTGGCTAGCTACTCTGTCACCTCCCCAAGTAGCTGAATTCCCATCCTCCTGCTGAGAGCATCAGCTATTATGTTCCCCTTTACAGGAGTATAGATTTTCTCTATGTCATTGTCCTGGAGGAACTCAAGCCATCGTTGTTGTCTCAGGTTCAAGTAATTCTGCGAGAAGATGTACCTGAGACAGTGGTGGTCAGAATATAATGTAAAGTTCTCACCCATCAGATAGTGCCTCCACTTTGCGAAGACCACTGCTGTTAACTCCAGGTCATGGGTAGTATAGTTTTGCTTGTTCTTCCTCAACAGTCATGATCCATAGGCGATCACTGACCGCTCCTACATTAGGACACACCCGATTCTGGTCCCTGATGCATCACAGTAGACTACGTACCCTACTCCCTCCTCCGGTAGCCTCAAGATAGGTCCGCTGGTTAATCTCTATCTCAGCTCCTGGAAGCTCTTCTGACATCTATCTGACCACACGAAGGGTTTTACCTTCTTCATCAAACATGAAAGTGGTGCCACAACTCTGGAGAAGTCTAGCATGAATCTCCGGTAGTACCTAGCTACACCCAAGATACTTCGCACCTCCGTCACGTTCCCGGGTGGCTCCCAAAACTGCACTACCTCGATCTTCACAGGATCCACCACAACTCCCTCCTTAGAAATAACTTGTCCCACGAAGTGGACCACACGTATCCATAACTAATACTTCAAGAGCTTACCGTAAAGCGGGTGCTCTCGGAGTGTGTCCCGTACAACCCGCAAGTGGTAGGCATGCTCCTTCTTAGTGGTCAAGTAAATCAAAATGTCGTCGATGAAGACCATGACAAATTGATCGTGGTAAGGATGAATGATCCTGTTCATGAGACTCATGAACACTTATAGAGAATTGATTAGGCTGAAATGAATAACCAAGAACTCATAGTGGCCAAACCGACATCTGAAGTCCGTCTTCTGCACATCCTCGTCCCGAACTCTGAGCTGATGGTAGACTGACCTGAGGTCTGTCTTCGAGAACCACTGTGCTCGCTTGAGCTGATCGAAGAGGTCGTCAATCCTCGGAAGTGCATACTTGTTCTTCACAGTCACCTGGTTCAGGAGACGATAGTTGACACACAGTCACAAGGTCCTGTCCGCCTTCTTGGCGAACAAAATTGGGGAAGCCCAAGGTGAAACACTGGGTAAATGAATCCCTTTCCCTGCAAGTCCTCCAGTTGTACCCGTAGCTCTAGAAGCTTGGCGGGAGACATGCGATATTCTGGAGTGGATATTGGGGCTATCCTGTGGTACAGGTCTATATAAAAGTCTACCTCCCTACGAGGAGGTAGTCATGTAACGTCATCAGGAAAAATGTCTGCATACTGATCCACCACTATAGGAAAACTCGGACTCCACATGTCAAATGCTCCAAGGACGAGGCTATCCATTAGATGAGTGATCGGATTTCCTCTCCTATGTGTGAGTCCATCCTGCACTGCAAAGTCTCCCTTCTTTCCGGTAAGGGTGAACCTGCTCCCATCGGTGCGACCACACCGCACCTTGAGCCTAATACAGTCGATCTGATAATGGGCTGTAGATAACCAATCCATTCCAAAGATGATGTCGTAAGGCCTCGATGCCGCTACAAGAAGATCCTAGCTGAATATCTCACCTCCTAGAGTAAGCTAGCATTGCCGGAAACAGTGTGTAATCATTGATTCTGCTCCCGTTGCAGTCTCTAGATGTAAGGATCGAGCCAACGGCTCCGTCGGAATCTCCGAGATCTGAACAAAGGCATAAAAAATAAAAGAATGACTCACTCCTGTGTCTATAAGAACTGGAGAAAGGGTGGAGTAGACAAATATAGTACCTAAAATCATCTCTTGTGCGCCGTGGTCGTAGGAATCCACTGCTTAAAGCTAAGCATGTCTCTGCTTTCCAGCTCCATATGGTCGGGGTGGTCCTCCTGGTTGTGGTGGTGGTGGCGGTGGTAAAGCCTCAAAGCGTCACCCTGCACCTACTTATCGACCAGCTCATCTGCCTCATCCACCTGCTCCCTGCGGTCCGCCACGGTCGACCCTCTGCCTCTTCCATGGTGGTCCCTCAACCTTCTGCTGCTCCTATGCACGGCGGGTTGGGTAGTCACGGTCCATGCGGCCCTTCCAGCCACATGCGTTGCACTATCTGCTCCTCGGAAGGCTGGCTCTGTGCCGTGTGACCCGCACCTCTGATCCAGTGTCCTGAGGTTATCTGCATGATGGTCTGGTCCGCCAGGACAACTGTGACATCCATCAACTTCCAACTATAGAGGACTCAGCTACGTGCCTCCATGTGATAGGTCTTGCGGCTGGTGTAGGCTTAGCAAGAAATCTCTCTATGATAAGGGATCACTCCAGTACACCTACCTTCTTTGGAATGCTGAGGGAGATCATCGATTCCCTGATCTCATGCCTCAATCCCTGCTCTATGGTCCGATCCTAGAAGAATGGGTCATGTACCATGTCTGTCGAATAGCGCAAGATATCAGTAAATATCGCCGACTACTGGGTTACCATCATGCTCCCTTTCCAATGCTATAGTAGCTCTTGAATGCGCACTGCACTGAGGGTGGCTAGGATGAACTCTGAGCAGAAGAGGCTCTCAATGTCTGTCCAAAGGAGAGATGCCTCGTCGTGCACCTAGAGCATCAGACTCCATCATCTGTCTACTGCCGCATGCAGAAAACTCGATGAAAGGATCACCATGGGGTAAGCTGGTGTCCCCACTAACCCGAAAACTCGATCAACAGCCTCCAGCCAATCCTCGGTTGCCTGAGGGTCCATCTCCCTGTGGAACCTGGGCGGTCTCTAATGCTGAAACTCATGCAGTGCACTAAGGCGACGTGCGCTCTCAGCGGTTGGGGCTGGTGGCATTAGTGGCTCGGTGGGTAGAGGTACCATTGCTGCCTTTGTATATAAAGGGCCCTGCACCGAGGCCTCATCGCTCAGTGGGATGTCATCTCACACAATGCTCGGAACCCTAGCTGGCTGCCATCGTGGGGCCACACTAAAATAAAACAGGTGTGCCACGGTCAATACAGTATACCTGGTGAGCTAACACAAAGTAATCACAAAGAAATCTTTTGAAACACACATGAAATCAGTATTTTCATGCACTGAGTCGGAAATCAAAAGTCAGGGTCCTGGTGTACAGATACATCGGTCTCCGCACCAACACTGGACTCCCTGGACTGATAACCACACTCAATACCCTATATACTATTGCTTCACATAGAATAAAGATCAGAGTCCTGAGTTCTGCAGTAGAACTGAACTCCTCTGATACATTTTTGTCACAAGATTTCATCGGGACCCATGTCGTGACTACCCTAAGCCCGCCTTCCACAGGCCAGGGGTTGGCGACTAGTACCAAAGTCTTAAATCCCGATAAAAAGGGAAGGCATTGCCTCTTTTAAGTAAACAAACACCACAGAGTAAGAAAGCTGAAGTAATCACTATGTAAACTGGGTAAAACTGTAAGTGCTGGAAAATAAATGGTCCAGAATACAAACCCAACTGAAGTAAAGTACAACTAAAAAGAATGTACATCAACTGAAAATTAAAGCAACAACATCGAGCCATCCACTGTAAATCTCACATGGAGGGTGGGTACAGATAGCCTCCTCAGCACCACGGGTCCAGCCGTCCACTCTGTGTACATCCCACCCAGTGGTCCGCCTCTAGGTACCGACTTGCTCCACAAGACTCATCCAAGATCATCACTGTATGTCATCTGCATCCAACACAACGTAGTACGGGCATAGCCCGTGCATGGGTGAATATATGCTACTTAGTAGGGACCCCAAGACCCCCAAAGGTCTCCCAAAATCCACAAAGGATAATCCACAATGGAAAGATATAATCATGAAGTAACAACCAACTCTACTTAGGTATATGCCCATACATATACCTAAGTCATAAATTATAGTTCGGCTCCAACATCCGAGCCCATGTTCGATCTAGTACACACAGGATAGCACAATCCAATCCACACGGGATAACAAAACCCATTCCACTTAGGAACGAAAGTCAATCATATCAAATATAATGATTGAAAAGTCAAGACTCATCATACATAGGTATACTTCTTCGTAAGACGATAGATATGATCAGATGTAGCCACTGATTCATCTATGCTATCAGACCCACGTAGGATAAAAGACCATCTAAGATGTCGGACCCACAAAGGATAGAAGACCAGCAACTCTGGTAGACCCACGTAGGATACAAGTACAGAGTCAAATATTGCTAGACCCACGTAGGATACAAGAACATTAGTCACATACTGCCGGACCCACAAAGGATACAAGAACAGTAGTCATCACCTTCATACCCATGTTGAATTCCAGTACTATCGTCGTTGTTTCCAAACACATGGAGGATTTTAGTACAGTCATCATCGTCGTCACAGTCGTAGCCATCTCTTGAATTCCCACACACAGCATGCTCGATTCCGGGTTGGTCTGCTCCACGAGCCAAGGGGGTCGAACATCAAATGACTCGTACTCTGGATTTGATGTACCCCAATGTTCTGTCTTTCAAAAGGAATTCAATGTGATAGACGACGCGTCAATCAGACGCCCGGTCTGAGAGTTATTGGTTTTTCCGTCCCAGGGGCCCGATTGGGTTTTAAGTCAAAACGAACCCGAACATAATCCAAATGGATGCAAACCTCGAGTGGAGTAAGCCAAAAGGTCCGTCTCACTAAGAGTAAACCAAGAATGTCAACAGTACGTCAATCGGACATCCGGAACTCAAGTTATAAGTGATTCCCCTCCGAGGGCCCGGTTGGTTTCGTGTTCGAACCAAATCAGTTGTACCCAATATTCTCAGAAACCTTGTGTTTAATATATCGAGACAAAAGTCTCTATCCAAGGATCGCATCACAATTGATGATGCTTCAATCGGAGGTTTTGTAGCCCTATTTATGGGCGTTTAAACCAAACTGTCTGATTTATGGGGGGTTTGCGCCCGAACCGACCAGGCCCTGAACCCCCCGGGTCAGCCCGAACTGGGTCGACCTGACCCGAGCCCAGGTCCGACCCCACAGGGAATGGCCCGGCCCGGCGGGCGCGGCCCTGTCCCTCCGACGTGGGCCGGCCACGCGTGGGCGTCCCAGCCTAGTGCTGCCGGTCCGGCCTGGGTGGCTCGGCGCTGGCCGAGCGGGGCGGCTCGACACTGGCCAAGAGGACGTGGAAGGTGGGGGTGGGGGCACTGCCACACTCGTTTTGTAACGGCGACCCCCACATGGGGGCCTGCCCCTTTGCCAGCCGCCGGTGGTTACAAACCCCCAGCCCTTCCCGATTCTGGTCGGCCATGCTGGTGACCGGTGAGCCTCCGTGGGACCCCCTACGGGTCCCGCCTTCCCTTGCACCGGTGGCTGGATTTCCGGACGCCCTTCCTTGCACCGCCGCGGTTTTTGTCTGACGGGCGCGTCACGATGGCGTCGCGCCCCTACACCGCGGCCTGCCCCGGCCGCGACCCTCCATGGTTCTCCGGCACGGTTCGACGACACTGCGACCCTCCACCACGGCCCGACTCCGGTCACGGATTCATTCGGCCTCGACGGGGCAACGGGACGGCGCCATGTTCCTTCACCGCGTTCATTCTCATTCCCGCGCGGCGCCGTTGCACCACGCTACCTTCGTTGGAGCCGTAACGAGTACAAAAAAAGGGAGGGGAGGGTTGGCCGGGTTTGTGAGGTCCGACCCCATCCCTTTAATTCGATGACAAGCGGCTAAAGAATTTAACATTGGAAGGGAAAAGAATATCCATGAACACAAAACCAACCCACTACCTCATGAAGTTGTCATACAAAGATCGTCGCAGAAAAATGACGTCGCGAGGGTGGTTTGAAGACGGCATTGGCGAGCGTCCAAGAAGAGGATGTCATCTCACACCAGCTGTGGAGAATGGAGAGATCGGCACGTCGTCTCTCTATGGTGCTCTGGCGTTCTTCACAATCATCAGCGAGGACGAAGTTGTTCTTCAAGACTGCAAGAGTTCTCTCCTCTATTCCACTCAAAGAAAATCCACCAACAATAAAATAAGTCCTTGTCTTATTTTATTCACACAAACACATGCCAATATTAATTTTAAATTCAATGATTTCATTCAATTAATTAACTTAATTGAAGAGTATTTAACAATCCAAATAATTTCAAGAGTTGACATGTCATTAAATTGGGGGAGTGGGAGAGTTACAAAAAAAAATTGCATGAGGGAGGTTAAAAGTAATTGAAGGGGTGGGGATCGTGTGGGACCCTCTACACAAATATCTTACCAAGTGGAGTTAGGATTTAGTGGGTCCCAATCCAACTTCCATGCATAGGTTATATCTACTTAGAATAGAAATAAAAATTGTAGCACAAATTTTTATTTCACTCTTCAGTTAACCCATTTATTCAATAACATCACCCGAGAAAACACAACTCCAGAAAAGGTGTTCCTAAGCAATTACCGGTGTTTCGGTTCCATCGGTGCCCTCGAATTTTGATTCCGAGCACCGGTTTAAAAGTTTAGAAAACCCACTCTTTCGTTCACTGAACGTACCCGATCTAAATTTCAGAATTTGATTCCGGGTACACCGGGCCTCAGAATCAAGTGCCGTTAAAAACTGCATACTCGTAAAATCCCAAGGAAATTAATAAAAAAAATTCCTTGAAATTTACGGGTCTTTAATGTATAAATAAATTTCGTTATCAAATTAATTTTAAACCATCTATACAAGTGACGATTAAGGGGGCATAGAAGCAAGATGAAAAACTAAAAATGAAGGTGATAAATATTCTTGAATTCAACCTTGATTATGATGGAATAACAAGTTTCAAGAACCGTGTTTTTATTCCACCCAAACCAGAATTAATGTTGGATCTATTAGATTAGGGTTATATTTCTTCATTCTATATTCACCCTGGAAGAATAATGATGTACATAGACCTAAAAGTGTACTTCTGGTGGGATGGAATGAAAAGAGATGTCCCCGAATATGTCTCTTGTTGCATAGTTTTTCATAAAGTTAGGTTTGAGAGAATGAAGTCAAATGTGATTTTACCACCATTACCCTTACCTGAATGGAAATGGGGAAACATAGATATGGACTTCGTCACCGGTCTTCAAAAAACATCTAAAGTCCATAATTCTATCTTACATAGAGTTTATTTCCTTATAAAGTCTTGAAAATTTATTTCTATTTGGGAGGATTTCTCTCTTGATGAGACTTCCAGGATATATGTAAATGTAGTGGAAATATTTAATAGAGTACCACCTTCCATTATATCCAACATGCATCTGAGGTTTAACTCTATGTTCTAGATAAGTCTTTAGGAGGCACTAGATAATAAGTAACGCTTCAGTGCCAGTTATCATCCTCAGATAGATAGTCATTCTAAGAGGAAAACTGAAACTCTAGAAGACACATTGAGAGCATTCCTTATGGAATTCAAAGGTGGTTGGGATCAAAAAACACCTTTTGTGGAATTTTCTTAAAATAATATCTTTCACTCTAGTATTCAAATGGCTCCTTATGAAGAATTATATTGATATATGTGAGGGAATATAACTTTTTGGGATAAAGATAGGGAATGAAAACTATTAGGACCTGATCTTGTTGATGAAATATAACAAATTTTCAGATCTATTAAACAACACATAAGAACATATCAGAGTGGAAAAAAAAGTTATGTTGATAGTCGATGAAAAGACCTAGAGTTTGAAGTGGGTGATAAGGTATTTCTAGGAATATCTCCCTAAAAGTGAGTAATGAGATTTGTAAGGAAGGGAAAGCTGAGACCTACGTAGATCAGTATTTTTGAAATTTTGCATCGTGTTCGGATGGTAGCTTACCGATTAGCACTTCCACAGAATCTATCTCAAGTTCAAGATTTGTTTCATGTGTCTCTCCTAAGAAAGTACATACCTGATTCTTCACATGTACTATGGTTAAAAGTCATACCAATGGAAAATGATCTTTCTTATGAAGAACAACTGATAAGGATTCTATATTTTAGCGAAACGTTCAACAAAATAGGTCCACTCGCATGGTTATTGTTTTATGGAGGAACCACCAATTTTAAGAAGCTACATGGGAACTTGAGGATATGATGAGGGAGAGGTATCCTCATCTATTTTTTTCCATGTGACGAATTCCGAGGGGAAAATTCTATTTAAGGGGGGTCGAACGTAACACTCAATTTTTTTTTTTTGAAATTTTTCTTTAAATAATTTTTATTCAGCAGTATCTTTATTTTCCTACAATCCTGAGTTTAAAATTATAGCGAGATACCCATTTTATAAAATAAGCATTATAACCTAGATATTATGTTAGAAGAAATATATATCACAAACCTATAAAAATTTATAATAGATATAAATCTATTAAATGTCATATTAATAAATTGAGAAAATGAAATTAATGAAATCTATATATTTTAATTAATAAAATATTTTTTATATTTATAAAATATATATTTTTGACATAGGGTCTGAATAAACCCTATTTGTTGTATAAAAACAAATATATTTTAAGAGGTTGATATTCTACCTTTTAAAATAGAATCCCATTTAATGTAAGTATTTGACACATTAATAATTTTATTTTGATAATTTAAACATTTCCTTTAGAATTTCAATATAAAAATATACTTTGCTTAAAATTTTGATATTTTTATCATAATATTCATTATCATATGAACAGTAAAAATAAGCAAAATTTTAGTTGAAAATAAAATTTTTCATTGAATGAATATATATGAAAAAATATTATTTAATGTTTTAAAAGTATAAATTTAATATATTTTTAACATTTAATATATCTTAGGCAATTGAAATTAATTTTATATTAAATTCAGATGTAAGAACATTTCAATCTTCTTCAGTATTTTGAATTAATTGTTTCTCATTTAAATAACAGGCATAATGTTAAATTAATTATTGAATCTTCTATGATTTTTATTTGAAAAAATAGATTCCATATTTGGAATCAGTAGCTGTAAATTATGTAAATAAGATAATTTTATTTTTAATCATTAGGAATAGAAACTTTGGTAATAATTTTTATTACTATGGTAAAAGGTACATCGATTAATTAAAGGTTAAAAAAATATTACAAAATTAACATTACATATGACAAGAATAAAATGAATACTAATAAATGTGATAAAATGTCACAATAACATTTTATATAAGTTTATTTATTTTAATATATGGATAAATAAAAGATAATATCGACTATAAATAATATGTAGAAAGATAAATCAAGTACCAAAATCATAAAAATTTATTTATAATTTTTATCGATTAAATAGATAGCATTAAAAATGACACAATAGTTATGTAGAAATTATTTTATTAATAGAAATATAAAATAAAATTAGAAAAATTAAAAGAAATATCATATGGTATAATTAATTTTGTCCATAAATTCTATATTTGAATATGCCAAATTAATAGTGTATTAAAAATTTGTTTTGAATTTATCTTCTCTCTGGATTTTATGTAAAGTCCTATAAATGAATTGAGTATAAATTGATACTATTGATATTTTATAAAAATTGAATATTATTAAATTATTAAAAAATCATAAAAATATTTTAAAATTACAACATGAAAATTATATGGTCTAAAATTCCATTAAATATCCATTAATTTTAAATTCAAACCATTTAAGAAAATATTAATTACTATTAAATATTTAGAATGTTATCACCACAACTAAAATTAAATAGAATAACTAAGTGTCAATTAAAAATATATGGTATAAAATGACAAACTAACTTGTCCAAAATTTATTGGTTGATGGGATTAAAACCCTATATCTAATAATTTTGAAAATTTTGTCATTTTTTTTATGTGGGATTGGATTTTATTATAAACTAATATTTTTTAGGTTTCAAGAAGTTCCCATTACCTCAATTATAAAAGGGCTCTCCCTCCCTCAACTCTCTACTTCATTGGGAGCCTTCAATAATGAAAAACCCATCCCATTTACCTTATCAATTTCACTAGAAATATTATATATGTCCTAGTCTTCTTCAAAGTCCAACTCAACTTCTCGAAGAGGAGATTAGAAGAGGCACGTCAAAGAGGAGGTAATGTCCTTTACTGATTCATTCAAAATTATTTATTCTTATACATCCTCTTTATAAGTTGTTTCATAGTTAATTAATAAATCCATTACAACTTGAACAAATATATGTTATTACTAATATGAAACTAAATTATTCCATCTTAATTCAATACAATAAAAAATGAAATCACCATGCGTGTGTATGTACGGATTATCATCTCCATGTCGTGGTGTAATCAATTTTCTATCACCAACATATTTAAATGGGTATAATAATGGAATTAATATATATATATATATATATGATTATTATAAAATTATATTGATTCTGAAATATTAAACACCATCCACTTCAATACCATTCAACAACTATGGGAATGATATCGTCGCTTGGTCATACGTATGGCCTACCGTCTCCACGAAGCGATTCGATTCATTCTACATGATATGCCTTAAAATGATTATAAAAATATATTTAATGAATAAATATGATATATATTATGATAATATCATTATTTATATGATATAACTATAACCTAATTAGATAAACAATTACTTATTCGACCAAACATTCATAAAAACATAAAGCAGTTTACACATGAATAACGAGTAACAATGAAATGTTACTAACAAAAGGAAGAGAATATGACCATATATGATATCCTAAAAATGACTATGATTCTGTAATAATTCAATTAGATTATTTCAATTATTATACAGGATGTCAGGATACTTACAAATCATATTAGACATATGTTAACAGATAATTGTTCAATCTAATTTTTATCTGATAATGTTTATAATTATGTATTTACTGGGGAATATTTATCATCCACGTCCATGTTTACTAAATATTTATTTTTATTTATATCCTTGTAAATTTTTTTTTATATTCAATGTTACCAATTGGTTTGTTTTATTAAAACTTTATGGTTGTAATTTTTTGTCGTTTTCAGTATGCGGTACTTTCTATCATTTCCGGAAGAAGTACGTGAAGAATGTTTTTTAACTTATACGACATGAATGTATTTTTAATCATCCATAAAATCATATTTCCTAAAATATAAACTTATAATAATACTAGGTTATTTTCACCTAAAATTATTTATTCTAAAATTTTTTGTATTTTGAGGTAGGAAAACAATTTTCAAGACGAAAGTATATTTCCCTCATGAATTAATTTCTACTATTTTATCAAAACTATTTTCCATCTAAGATGACAATATTTAATAAGGTTTTCCTTTATGTATAATGTCCCTATTATTTAAATGGATTGAAATTTTTATGATAAGATGTTCTCCTTTTTTATATGGATTCTGTTATGATTAAAAGTTGTTTATGAAACCCATTTTAATCGTTGGGTTATGATGAAGGATTTATGTTTTTTCTCACACGTAAGAATTATTTCATTATGAGATGTGTGGGACAAATATATCCCTCCAATTAATTGGTTAAGGAATTATATTTCATGAGAAAGGCATGGCTGGAAAGGCATGTAAATATCATTCAGTAATACAAGGATGGAATAAGGAGTGAACTCAGTTCAATAATGGAATTTGTCTACTTAATGGTCTTGGAAATGATCGTCGAAAAATATGAAATGATTTTCTATGCTTGTGTGTATTCCAAAAAATTTCATGTGTTATGTAATTACTTTTGAGAATACGATCATTAAACCTTTATGAAAATTTATTATTTATCCCATGACATTATATCATGGTATTTCATATGTAGGATAAGACTTTAATATGTTATGGTATTATGTCTTATTATTATGATATGATTGTTGTCTTTTTTTACCCATACATAGGATCCAAGCTCATCCTTTCTAATTCTTCTATTCCACAAGACATGATAAAGGGTATTAAGTAAGATATGTCAATAAAGAGGTCTAGTTATTATAGAATAAACCGGAGACACTGTAGTTGTGTTATGAACTACTTTTTTATATTTCCTAGTTTTTAAAGACACTATACCTATATGGTCCTTTCATGGAGTTGTTATATATTATAATGAATATTCTTCAATTTTGATGAAATATCAATGTATGTAATTTATGGTCTGTCATAAGAACAACAGAAAATTCTCTCTCAGGAACGTAAGATAAATATTATTAAAAGAAAAAACCACCCTTCAGCATCTTATTCAGTGAATCTTAGGCTTCTTGCACAATTTGTACTCTACGATAACCTTCTATTCTGCATGACTGCTACCTGATTTTTCATATATGTAGAGACTCAAATCTTGACGTATATGGACATTACATTACTTTTGCGGAATACTTAGTACATAACAAAAACACACACACAAGGATCGTAATATTTTAGTGTCTTTGGAAACTCGGAATATAATCTTCTAATCGTGGTGAAAGATCTTCAACATCTCACATAAAGATCTTATTTTTTTACCTAAAACCATTCTTTATATTCTGGGGAAAAGAAAACATAAAAGGGTGAGCTCAAATGCTCAGTAAGGGTAAACAAAATAAATATCAATCACATCATTTTAATAAGAACATGACATTTTGGAAATCTTAACCTGCAAAAGATAGCATAATTTCATAACATTGGATAAATCATAGTAGTGAAATTAAATCCCAATAATCATAACATAAAACATGAAACTTTGTGGCATACACACATAATCATAGAGAATCATATCTTATTAGTCATGACTCATTGCCAAGACTATCTTAGTGGACAAAGTCCATTTCTGAACCGAGTCACCCTTGTTTCGGTCCTGTTTCACTGAACCGGTATAACCTACCGTTCCAGCCATGTCTATCTCATGAGATATAAAATTTTACCCAATTCATTGGAGGGAGATATAGGTCCCACCCATCTCATAATGATACCATTCTTATGTGTGCCACAAAATCATAAACCATACATCATAGCATAACCCATGAAATAAAAATGGGAATTTTATACATCATGACATCATAAAACAATTCATATAAGATAAAGGAATTCATAAAAATAATTCCATCACAACATAATCAAATTAATGTAATAATAGGGATGAAAACAGAACCCTTTATTATCTTATATGGAAAATAATTTTGATAAAACAATTGAACTCCATTTTTGAGGAAAATATCCTTTCTACTTCAAAAACACTCTTCCTTTCTTCACATTCCATACAATTATAAACTAAAAGAAGTTGATTAAAAATAAACTTGTTAACTTGTAAAAAAGTTTCTTGTAAATAAGGTTTTAAAAATCCATTCATGCCGTATAAGTTAAAAAAAACATTCTTCTCGTACTTTTGTCAGAAAAGTCAAAAAGTACCTCGTACGGAAAACGACAAAAGATTCCTTTCATATCTTTTACTAAAAACTCACCGAAGGGTAAAATTGGATATAAACTATTGTAGAAGGATATAAATATTAAATATTGAGGAAACATGGATGTGGATGATAAAATACACCCCAGTAAATGCCAAAATATAAACAATCTCGGATAAAAATGAGATTGTGATATTTCCCTTACCTTTGGTCCGATATGCTTTGTACGTGTCCAAACGTCCTGTATAATGATTTAAATAATGGTATTTACTTATTAAATAATCATAATTATTTTTTTTATATCATATATGGTCATATCCTTAGCTTATTATTAGTAATATTTCATTACTACTTGTTATTCGGGTGTTTATTACTTTTTGTTCTTATGCGTGTTTTGTCGAATAAATTCTATTCTTATCTTTAGGTTATAGTTACCTCATTTAGAGAATTGTATTATTGTAATATATATCATATTCACTAATTCAATTCATTTATATAATCATTATGAAATGAAGACCATGTAGAACGAGTCGCATCACATCGTGGAGACGGTATTCCGTACGTACGCACGAGTGATGATATCGTTCCTATGATCGTGGAATTGTATTTGAGTGTATGTATACTATATCAAAATCAATATAAATTTATAATAGTCATATATAGTCATAATTTACACCATTATACCCATCCATGTAAGGTGGTGGTGGAAAATAGATTACACCACGGCATGGAGATCGTATTCTGTACGTACGCACGCGCGATTATTTCTTTTTTCGTAGGATGGATAGATGATGAAATAGGGTTGTTTCATACTTATAATAACATATAAGTATATGAGTGATACTGATGTTATTACTTCAAAATGAAACAACTAAAGAAGAAGAAGTGGACGAAAAGATAAAGATGATAGAATCGGTCACGGACATTGCCTCTTCATTGAAGTGCTTCTTTGAGACCTCCTTTTAGGGAACTAAAATAGGTCTTTGAAGAAGAACAGAACCTCCAGGATGTTTCTAGGGAAGTGGAGAGATGAAATAGGCAGGGGTTGGCCGAGCTTGAAGGCTCAATGTTGTGTGAGGAAGAGGGGGAGGAGGTGCGCTTTTATAAGGGAGGAGAGGGGCACCTTTGGAATAACTAAAAATATTATTTTATTATAAATCCAAGCTAGGTTCTAAATAGATCCAAATTGAGTTATTTCTAAGCTAAGGTGGGTATGGGTCACAATACTCTCATCCAATATAATTTAGACATGTTTAGGTCATTATATTAACCTTAACTTTTAGTTTTAACTCTTAGTTAATTAGATTGACATTTACCATGTCACTTTGTATTTTTTAATTATATAGTTAATAAACATACCATATATATCCAAGAGACCCCCCAAGTTTTGTTTAATTAATATATATAACCCTAGCTATGTAATATGTCCGAACCATAGATTTTTAGAATAAAATAACAATTAATAATATAATATTTTCTTTCGAAACTATTTTATGTCAATTTTGGCACTATTCAATAGTTGATTTTTTTGAAACTCATAATAGAATGATTACATCGAGAAATGTTAATTAAATAAATCCTAAAATGTCATATTAACCTAGAAAATTAGTTTAGTTCATAAAAAGTCTCAATTTATATTTATTTGGGTATTTAGAACATCCATTATGTCAATATTTCATTAATAAGATAATTACTGCATCATCGTTGTGTCATAAATAAATTTAATTATTTAATGTCTAAAAATTAAAAATAAAATACCATTATGTTGGAAATATTTTTATGTTTCTAATGAATATTTATAGTCGAATTTATCTTATGTATAACCCCATATTAAAAATGATTTACTTATTAAACATTGATTTTAACTATTTTAACCCTTCTTTAAATAAATTAATAAGAAATGTCCTAATCTAATCCAAGTGGGCCTAAATGGTCATATTTTATTCCTATGGTTGGTTTTGGTCGAATTACACATGTCCAATAGAATTAGGACATGTGTTAGGGTAATAATAATATCATTTTTACCCTTAATTACCCTATTTACTTTTAACCGTGGTAAAAAAGTAAAAAGTTACTATTCACCAAAAAATTATTTTCATCTCATTGAACCAAATTTTACTTACTCACATCAACCGTGTCTCTCGGATTTTCGAATTTCACTCACAGAAGCAGTAAAATTATGTTTTATGAAAAATTCAGTTTTTTAACAACCACATAGTGGTTTCACTATTCATCAAAAAATGAATGCTTCCAGAAAAATACCAAAAATTAAATCTAATATACATTTTATATTATGAATTCAAAAATGATGTCTATTTTATCAAATTCAAAAAATAAATTTTGCATTAATTAATTTAAAAATTAATTCCTGTCGTCAGAACAAATAGCGTGTTCTTTAGAAATAATTACTATCAAAAGATTGACACTTGTTTATGACCGGTTTAAATGTGAAATTACATCAAATGACCAACATTGTATTAAATTGTAAAAAAATATTCTAAATATACTTTAAAACCACTCAAATTAATAATTTATCACTATTAATTATTTCGATTAAAAAAGTTCTTTTTAATTATAATTTAGTAAGTTTCACTATTCATCAGAATATGAAAGTTATCTGAAAAGTACCAAAAATTCACCTTAGGCTAAATTCGATACTCCGAATCCAAAAATGAAGTCCATTTTGAGAGATAAAATTTCTAAAATTTTAAATGGTGTTTATTACTATTCATAACGACTAGTTTTAATAATATTTTAATAGCATATCGTTGTTTAGTGAAACTCGGTATTGCGTACTACACACGCTATCGAGGAAGGTCGTGATTGCATGTAATAAAATGAAAGTCAAGGATGCATGTTGAGAAAGCTCCTTTTGGTGTAGCGTACAACACAAGACATTAATGAAATTAAAAAGAATGTTTTTTTATAAAATCTCGGGCTGTTACATTCTACCCCCTTAAAATGGATTTCGCCCTCGAAATTCGTTGTGGTTATAAATGGTTTACTACTAGAAAGTTTCTTTAATAGAAACCCACATCGTAAAATGGAATACCAAAACATGTCATTAAAAACTAAATTATGAAATGTAACGATTACCCATATAAACTAATCACTGGGATTCCACATAGGTGAAAATATGGATATGGAAGAGAAATATAACCATCATGTTCTGATGGAGAGTGGTAGAGAACATGGCAATAGAAAAGCCAGCAATCACAAAGCCATAAATTTGTGACGATCTAAGGTACCATATGATTCATCAGAAATAAGAGCACTAGGACAACATTTTTGGTTTTCAAGATCATTTCCCTAAAGTTGATGAAATTGGAATTAGAAGAAACACTTTCGTGATTTTGGTATAGTCTCACCGTTTGTCGTTCTTTAGACAATTTCCACTTCATATATTAGAGATATGAAGTTGAATTTGTCATTCGTGATATGTTAGCAGATCATGTGATAGAATGATGGGTCATTCCATTTGTCTCAAACAAAAGGTTAGAAAAGTTATCAAAACATACATAAGTCCATCTATAGTGAGATTAATCATATATAGTTCCTAAAATGGACATATACTTCATATATCATACTGCTTAATATAATAAAACTAGTCTCTACTAAATAGGGACTTCCTGTAGGCCAGTGGTAGGCGATAAAGGTAAGTCGCAATTCGGTTGTGGGTTCGATTCCCACAGCCTTGTCCGACGCGATGGGTTGTCACTCGTCCTACATGTTGTCCTTTTTATAAAACTACATTACTATAACATCACATAAATAATATCAAAAAAAGTTCTATCCTTAAACAATACTAACTTATGGTTAACATAATCCATTCCAATCTTTAGACTTATCTAAAATACTTCGGTCCAATATCATAGTATAAAGAAAACGATAACTTCAAATGTCGTCAACCAGGCATGTGAATACCATCATTTATTCCCCATATATCTTGTTGGTCACATTCCAATCATGTGAATACCTTAATGATGTATTCTCTTGAAAAATGAATACCCATTAAACCTTAGTGAAAACATGAATGCTCTCAAAAGTTAACTCTTTCCACATAACGAAATCCAGAAATTCTATATACTCAAACCATGATATAACCTTCTCCTTATATCAGTCAGGAGCTCATGAATACTATAAAACATTTAATTTTCTCCTTATCCCTTCATTATGCGCATATCATCTACATTCCAAAAATATCTGAATAACCTTTCCTGGATACTGGTAACATTAATCATACACTTTCAAAACTCAAGGAAAGACAACAGTGTAACAATCCTTAGATGTCTCTTTATTCCATAGTACCGTGAGATTACTTATACAACATTACACATGATAAACATGTAATCATTCCACTACATTCTTAAACCATTGATCGAGCATCAACAATTCTTTCATCTCACATATCATTTGTAGTCTCTTCATCATCATCCACTTAAATACTACCCATACGACCATACATATACTTTTCATGAGACTTTCCCTTAGGGCATTGGTTTGCATAATGCTCGTACATTCCACATTTAAAACATTTAACCATTGTTGATGTCGTAGGAATACCATTATCCTCATCCCTGGTGTTAACTGAACCTTTTCCTTTGCACTTACTGGCTTTGTGTCCTTCTTTTCCACACACAAAGCATCTTCCAGTTCCTTTGAAACATTCTCCTTGATTCCTCTTCCCACATGATTTACATAGGGGATATTGAACTTTCATTCCTCTATGATCATCATGAAACTCAGTCTTTCTCTTATTAGCTGAGTCAGGAAACTTACCAAATTTTAATTTATTGATCATATTATGAGATTGCTGATTCGGCATAATAATGATGTTTGGACTTCCAAATCCCATTTAATTTGGTTGCTCATGAAGAATATCATTCCATTGTCCATCATATCCTCCATTATCGTGAATCATCTTGTTTCCAGCCATTTTCTAAAACCCAAAAAGAATAGTGTGAGAGGAAAAAATCATATTAAAGGTGGAGTAACTTCAATATCTAACATCTTTGGTTTATTCTAATTTTGTTACCATAGTTCTAGGACTATATCCTATACTTATAATTATCCTTAGGGACATCCCTAGACATACCTTAGAAAAATCTCTAGGGATCTCACTAACGTTTTTGCATCCTAGTTTCCAATGGTTGACTAAACTTTTCCTCTGATACCAACTGTAGAGACCCAAAGCTTGACGTACATGGACATTACATTACTTTTCTAGAATACTTAGTAAATAACAAAAACACACACACAAGGATCGTAATAGTTTAGTGTCTTTGGAAACTCCGAATATAATCTTCTAATCGTGGTGAAAGATCTTCAACATCTCCCATAAAGATCTTCTTTTTTTAACCTAAAACCATTATTTATATAGTGGGGAAATGAAAACATAAAAGGGTGAGCTCAAATGCTCAGTAAGGGTAAACAAAATAAATATCAATCACATAATTTTCATCAGAACATAACATTTTGGAAATCTTAACCTGCAAAAGAGACCATAATTTCATAACATGGGATAAATCATAGTAGTGAAATGAAATCCCAATAATCCTAACATAAAACATGAAACTTTGTGGCATACACACATAATCATAGAGAATCATATCTTATTAGTCAAGACTAATTTCCAAGACTATCTTAGTGGACAAAGTCCATTCCTGAACCGAGTCACCCTCGTTTCAGTCCTATTTCACTAAACCGGTATAACCTACCGTTCCAGACATATCTATCTCATGAGATATAAAATCTTTACCCAATGCATTGGAGGGAGATATAGGTCCCACCCATCTCATAATGATACCATTCTTATGTGTGCCACAAAATCATAAACCATACATCACAGCATAACCCATGAAATAAAAATGGGAATCTTATACATCATTACATCATAATACATTTCATATAAGATAAAGGAATTCATAAAAATAATTTCATCACAACATAATCAAATAAATGTAATAATAGGGATGAAAACAGAACCCTTTATTATCTTAGATGTAAAATAATTTTGATAAAACACTTGAACTCCATTTTTGAGGAAAATATCCTTTCTACTTCAAAAACACATTTCCTTTCTTAACATGACATACAATTATAAACTAAAAGAAGTTGATTAAAAATAAACTTGATAACTGCTAAAAGAATTTTATTGGAAATAATGTTTTAAAAATCCATTCATGCCGTATATGTTAAAAAAACATTCTTCTCGTACTTTTGTCGGAAAAGACAAAAAGTTTCTCGTACGGAAAACGAAAAAATATTCCTTTCATATCTTTTACTAAAAACTCACCGAAGGGTAAAATTTTATATAAACTATTTTAGAAGGATATAAATATTACATATTTTGGAAACATGGATGTGGATGTTAAAATACACCCCAGTAAATTCCAAAGTATAAACTATATAGGATAAAAATGAGATTGTGATATTTCCCTCACCTATGGTCCGATATGCTTTGTACGTGTCCAGACCTCATGTATAATGATTTAAATAATGTTATTGACTTATTACAGAATCATACTTATTTTCATGATATCATATATGGTCATATTCTTAGCTTATTATTAGTAATATTTCATTACTACTTGTTATTCGGGTGTTTATAACTTTTTGTTCTTATGCGTGTTTTGTCGAATAAATTCTTATTCTTCTCTTTAGGTTATAGATACCTCATTTCCAGAATGGTATTAGTGTAATATATATGTTATTCATTAATTAAATTCATTTATATAATCATTATGAAATTAAGATCATGTAGAACGAGTCGCATCACATCGTGGAGACGGTATTCCGTACGTACGCACGAGTGATGATATCATTCCTATGATCGTGGAATTGTATTGGAGTGTATGTATACTATTTCAGAATGAATATCACTTTATAATAGTCATATATAGTCATTATTTACACCATTATACCCATCCAAGTAAGGTGGTGGTGGAAAATATATTACACCACGGCGTGGAGACGGTATTCCGTACGTACGCACGCGCGGTGATTTTTTTTCCGTAGGATGGATAGATGGTGAAATAGGGTTGTTTCATACTTATAATAACATATCAGTATATTAGTGATACTGATGTTATTACTTCTTAATGAAACAACTAAATAAGAATAAGTAGATGAAAAAATAAAGATGAAAGAATCGGTAACAGACATTACCTCTTCTTTGAAGTTCTTCTTTGAGACCTCGTTTTAGGGCACTAAAATAGGTCTTTGAAGAAGACCAGAACCTGTAGGATGTTTCTAGGGAAGTGGAGAAAAGAAATTGGCAGGGGTTGGCCGAGCTTGAAGGCTCAAAGTGGTGTGAGGAAGAGGGGGAGGATGTGCCCTTTTATAAGGGAGGAGAGGGGAACCTTTGGAATAACTAAAAATATTATTTTATTATAAAGTCAAGTTCGGTTTTAAATAGCTCAAAATTGAGTTATTTCAAAGCTAAGGTGGGGATGGGTCGAAATACGCTCATCCAATATAATTTAGACAAGTTTAGTTCATTATATTAACCTTATTGTTTAGTTTTAACTCTTAGTTTATTAGATTGACATTTACCATGTCACTTTGTATTTTTATATTATATAGTTAATAAACATACCATATACATCCAAGCGACCCCCAAGTTGCGTTTAAATAATATATATAACCTTAGCTAAGTCATTTGGCTGAACCTTAGATTTTTAGGAAAAAATAACAATTAATAATATAATATTTGTTTTGAAAACTATTTTATTTCAATTTTGACAATATTAAATAGTTGATTTTTTTGAAACTCATAAAATATTTATTTCTTCGACCAAAGTTAATTAAATCAATCCTAACATGCCATATTAACCTAGAAAATTAGTTTAGTTCATAAAAAGTCTAAACTTATATTTATTTGGGTATTTATAACATAAAATATGTCAATATTTCATTAATAAGATAATTACTGCATCATCATTGTGTCATAAATAAATTAAATTATTTAATGTCTAAAAATTACAAATAAAATACCATTATGCAGGAAATATTTTTATCTTTCTAATTAATATTTATAGTCGAATTTATCCTATGTATAACCCCATATTAAAAACGATTTACTTATTAAACTTTGATTTTAAATATTTTAACCCTTCTTTAAATAAATTAATAATAAATGTCCTAATCTAATCCAAGTGGGCCTAAATGGTCATATTTTATTCCTAAGGTTGGATTTGGTCGAATTACACTTGTCCAATAGAATTAATACATGTGTTAGGGTAATAATAATACCATTTTTACCCTTAATTACCCTATTTACTTTTAACCGTGGTAAAAAAAGTAAAAAGTTACTATTCACCAAAAAATTATTTTCATCTCATTGAACCACATTTTACTTACTGACATCAACCGTGTCTCTCGGATTTTTGAAATTACTCTCACAGAAGTGGTAAAATTACATTTTATGAAAAAGTCAGTTTTTTAACTACCTCTTAGTGGTTTCACTATTCATCAAAAAATGAATGTTTCCAGAAAAATATAAAAAATTAGATCTAAGCTAGATTTGATATTATGAATTCAAAAATGAGGTCTATTTTGTCAAATTCAAAACATATCAGTTGCATTAATTAATTTAAAAATTAATTCCCGTCGTCAAAATAAATAGCGTGTTCTTAAGAGATAATAACTATCAAAAGATTGACACTTGTTTATGACTGTTTTAAATGTGAAATTACATCCAATTAACAAAATTGTATTAAATTGTAAAAATATATTCTAAATATACTTTAAAACCACTCAAATTAATAATTTATCACTATTAATTATTTCGATTAAAAAAGTTGTTTTTAATTATAATTTAGTAATTTTCACTATTCATCATAATATGAAAGTTACCCGAAAAGTACCAAATTTCACATTAGGATAAATTCGATACTCCGAATCCAAAAATGAATTTCATTTTGAGAGCTAAAATTTCTAAAATTTTAAAAGGTGGTTATTACTATTCATAAAGGCTAGTTTTAATAATATTTTAATAGCATATCGTTGTTTAGTGAAACTCGGTATTGCGTACTACACACGCTATCGAGGAAGGTCGTGATTGCCTGTAATGCAAGGCAAGTCAAGGATGCGTGTTGAGCATGCTCCTTTTGGTGTAGCGTACAACACAAGACATTAATAAAATTAAAACGAATAGGTTTTTATAAAATCTCGGGCTGTTACAATATAGCATTATGTGTTACATGATAAACCAAAAATCATGCATGATTCATCCATAAATCATTTAGATTCATTTGAAATGGATTCGAAGAATGATGTTTCTCATATTAAAAATTTTGTTTCCACTAATAGATCTAAAATGACTGGGAACCATAAAATTCTTCAATCTTGGTGATTTTTATCAGATTATCATATGATTTTGAGAATTTTTACATAGTTGTAGAAGGATTATATTCTTTGAAACTATATTTCACTCTGGAACTTTAGACATTAGGATGAAGTAATCATTATGGTAGTTGGGTATCATTCACTATTGTCATGTTCGACATGGAAAGATGATATCCAACACTATAATGTCACTTTCTATGGTCATACTACATGTGATGATAGGGAAATGGTTGTCTTTGTGTTAAATGGGAGGCCCATGACAGTCATCATAAAAAATATATTCAAGGAAGAGTTCCCCATCCATTATGATTTTGAATTTCAAAACATCATAATAGATGACAACATGTTCTAGAAGAATGAATGGTTCCTGAGGTCATTATATAACATCACCAATAAGTGGGCATGTGAATACTTGGTTCACTACACATTCAAAGAATATGGGAAAATCTATGTAACATTGGGTTGTACAGAGCAGTATGGACATCACAGTTTCATTTCTACCTGAAAAAGTAAATAGTGCTAGGGCTCCTCAGTCAATGGTCCCTGGACATGAATATGTTCCATCTCCATTAAAGAGAAGTCGAAATAATATTTTGGAATATCCATTACATTAGAGGCATCCTGCTGGCTGGATTCTAGTACGATGAGTTCCTTTCACCATATAATACTTGGGAATATAGCGAGAAGAATCCAATATTGATGCAAATAATTTTGGATGTGGTGAAGAATAAATTGAAAATCATGCCCAACTCTAATGTGGATATCTTGTTCTCGATGTGCTTTGAATTTTTCATTAATAAGTAGATGAAGGTGAGAATTCCAAGTTGGGTAATCTAGTATTTGATCACATCACAAAAGGCGAAGGAGGGACCATATATGTTTATCCTATAGGAGGGATAATTCTAGATGTGGGGATAAAATATGGTAGGAATCTAGGACCACTTGTTTTTATATTTCTTTCCTAGCAACATTCTTGAGTGGGTTGTTTCTCCTAGTGAGGGACACAAGGATGGGTGTTTGCCAGACAACATTGGTGATGGAGGTGATCCTAGAATGTAAGTAATTGGTTATCTGGGTAAATCAAGTGTAGTATAGGATGTGTAATATAATGTGACATTTTATGAGGGGAATATAACTCATGAGGATGTGTGTGTCATAAAAAATTCTACATATTTGGATCGCAACACATATCGGGGGCTATGAATTAATGAATTTCATTTTTCCAGCAGATTCTATACTTTGTCCATCACTATTAAACATTCTTGGGGCCCGATTGAAGATGATTCATGAGGGAGGGATCATGATTGTGATTGATAAGAACACAAATATAAACATCCACCCATTTTAAACACTGATTGGTCCCATCTTGGACAACCTGCATGGCTCATTGGAGAAAAAGGTGACCTGAAATGATGCATGGGTGAAGTGCTAGAGACCTATATAAATGATAAAGTGTTCTGTGAGCTGTACAAACCATCCCAATTCTCTAATAAATTTATAATCCTTCAACAGGTGGAAAATAATGTCTACATGTGGGGTCTTTGATGAGAGGAACTTTTGTATCCTTTTCAATATGTGGTGAAATTGAACCATTGCCGTGTCCATTAGAAAAACCAAGAAACCATCAAAAAATATTGATGTGGGTATGTCGATGAAATATTCCAAAAAGTGGGTGGAAGCATATCTATAGCCAATATTGCAAAATCATATTTGAGTGATTAATCCTGTGATCAGGGGGTCGTAGCAGTGAGGATGAAATAGATCTTCTTCTCAAGGGGAAAGAAAGACTTCTAGGGTGGCTCAAGCTATAACCACAATGGTGGGGAAATCACATGGCATGCTAGCACCCCCACCATGTAGATGAGCCTAGTTATAGAAGCTACATCATAGAAAAAATAAAGGGACTCTTACGAAAATGTTGATATATCTTTTACAAAATGTCAGTGATGCTATCTTTATGTCTATTTGGTTCTCATGGATGAATTTCTGGCATCATTGATAAGAGATTGCTTTTGGAGGAAGATGAAATGGTATGAGATTGAGCTTCTGGATGTCGATCACATTCAGGTGGTAGACAGGTTGAACTTCAATCAGCTACACATGTACTTGTCGAAATTGGATACTTATTCATTCCAACGAGAGTAGTACTAGGCACCCCCACCATGGTAAATGTGATGTTAGGTAATTAGCCTAATGGGGAGGTGACACCACCCGAGGAAGAAACTGATTAAGAAGAAGAAGGTTCTGATGATTGGGTGTCCTAGGTTACATATTCTCATAAACAGAGTCCCCCATGATAGCGGTTACTTGGTGAGAATTGATGAATAGTTGAAATGATATCTATCAGTATTCAATAACTCACATCATTCTTTGATAACTCCCATTTTTTATTTGGTCCACTAACAAAAAATTATCTTGTATAAGAGAATATTGATAGTGAGCAAGAGGCCCCCATTGTGAGAGGTAATTGGTGAGTTGGTCGTGGTTTATGTAGTTAGAAGAGGGAAAGCTGAGTTGAATGTTTTGGAAATATTAGAACCATAATCACTTCTTATCATCTATGGGGGTCCATTCACTAGAATCCCCATAAAGGTACCTTGTACTAGGGTGGAAGTTCACCCAAGAAGTCTTATAATTGAAATTCCATCTCTTTAAGGTAGGGGAATTTTTTGAATCACTCGTCCTTATTTAAATTTTAATGAAAGTCAAAATAATATTTTTTTCCAATTCCATGAATCTTTTACCAAAAAAACAAGTGGAGAAGTTGTGCCAATAATTTAAATACACATTGTTCATGAATTACCTATGGTGGAATTCCTTAATATGACTCAGGGGATCAACTAGGGTTTCTAGGCTCTTGTAAGTCCTATCTTCCACATGTTAGTTCTTGTTATTCTCTGATTAGAATGAATAATGACTTTTTTCTCCATGGAGTTCTCTGAAGATTTTATGAATGATGACTAGTTGAGGTTGGGGTATCCATGAGATCGCTTATGGTGGTTGGGCCTATTAATGAGGAGCCATTTTCTAAGTTGATCTAGCCTCCATGGTCTCATAAGAATAGTATTTTAAGGTTGCGAGTGATTCTGTAGATATGGATGAATCTAATCTTAATCTGTCCAAATAAAATCATATCAACTAGTATTGGGAATGGATTTTAATCCAATGATTCATTGATCATACCCCAAGTACATAGTTTATGGGTCAGATGGGATACTTTCAACGTTTTCTGTGAAATATGTTCACTAGATGGGAATATGCTCGAGTTATACAAATGCTTGGCCTTGATTTCATTTTTAGATATATGCAAAAGGGCATCCAACACCTCGATGATTCCTACTGTTAGAAGAAGTATAGAATCATATGAAGGATTTGAGAGGAAAATGAGGATATTCAGTATCTGGATGAGCAAGAGGGTGAGTGTGATTCCTTCCTCAAGACTGAAAAAAATATCTTCACCAAGATGAAAGCTCAATGAAAAGATTCTGAGAACCAAATGAAGAAATAAACATCCCAAATTTCCAATATATAGCATGTTTGGGTTCATCAATATGAATGATATTATTATATTTTCTTGATGGATATCAATGAAGTATCATATATTTGGAAGAGGCATCAAATCATTCATGAAATATAGTATAGGATGGAAGTGTTGAAATGATCAATCATAAATGTGTTTCCATATGGGATGTATTACCAAAACTTCTGAGAGGAACCAATTTTTGAATTACCATTTATATGACCCATAATTTTTCTTTTCGTTCAAATATTTCACATGAATGGACATATTACTTTTATTGTTTTAATTGTTTCACTTCACATAAATTTGTGAGACAACTACTGGACATTTCCTAATTTCATATGGGAAATTTCTTATGTGACATGAACGTAATGACCATATAACCAATCACTTTATATGAGACTGTGGAATAATCATTTCATGTTCAGGGACTTCTGTTGTTAGCTGACCAGAAAGATTGTTCAGGCTGAGGGAGGTTGTGGATGGGGAATGGGGCTCTTAGAATAGTCCTCTCACTTGTCTGATGTATGCTAGCGCATGGATAGGATAACACCAAGGGAGTTGGAAGATTCCAAAATAAAGGGGAATGAAAATTGTGAACCATAGTTATTAATTTTTGGAACACGAGGAGAGTGGAATGGAGGTACATGATAACTGATGACTGTGTTCAAATAATAACATCTTTAAAATTAACATGAAATGGGGTTAATACAAGGTTCAACTTCTGAACATGTTTAAAACATGGAACCTATCTCAAAATTATGTAAGATGTCTTCTAGAAGATTGACCCAGGATGGTAGGTGATCCAATGCGCATGATACCAAACTGTTATAGGGTCCTTTCATACACGGAATAGGATGAGGATCTAAATAAAAGGAAACATGAATCATGGAAATGTAGTGATCTAATGTTCTAATGGGTCCCAAAACTCTCAGAATTATGACACCACAATTTAGAATACATTAGTGAAACAAATTTCTTGATAAATATCAATCCCATCTTTAAGGGGAGCATCATCTCTGATGTTGAGTGTTATGTTAAAATGAAAACAATATATTATATGTTCAGAAATGATTGAGAGGGTCTCTTGTGATGATGACCTATGATTCCTTTTAGTTTCACATCTTACAATAAGAATGATAGACATTCAATTTCACGACAAATTGTATGAAAAAAAGAGATATAGTTTTATGTCATATGATATGGATGATAAACATGGAGTTTTAAGTCATATGATAAGTATGATGCATTTTATAGTTTATGAATCATGTGATTGGGATGAATCTTATAGTTATTCATCATGTGAACATGACATTTCATATAGTTTATGGTCATATATCGAAGATTGTGTCATGAAGTTTAGAGTTGTGTTTCAAAGACATGGGTTCTTCTCCTAGTTTTAGGACATATTGTTTGGACCATAACTAATGATATACCAAATGGACATGTGTAGTGAAACATATTGAAAAACCCAAATTTGAATGAGGTAAATGGAGACCCATAAACATAAAATCATTCGAGGGGGTACTTTCACAATGTTTAAATTCATAATTTCTCAGACACATGCTTCTATAATAATATCGTAGAGTTAAAACATAGGATACCTTAGGTGGGCTAAACACATTAGCACACACCCTACCATTACTCTTATTCCCATGTGATCCATGAATGGTTTTCGAAATAAGGAATCATAATGGGGGTCTCCCTCTATTTTGAGGAGCTTAGTATGGGTGATGCTAATGGTAATGGAAATTCACCAAGATATGAGGATATATAAAAAGAGTTATGTTGTGACATTAAAGATAAGTACTAGGGGAGATTGATAGGTGGGGTTTAATTATTGAATATTTTTGACAAATATGGACCACAGCGGTGTCATCCATGAATGTGGTGAGCAATTGAAATATACCTTGTTGACAAAGTTCAAAAACACTGGATCAATGCATTTTTACTAGAGATATATTAGGGCATTGGCCCAGGATGGTAGGTGATCCAAGAGTTTCATGAGACCAATTATTTTAGGGGAACCATTTGGATGATAAAGGTGATGGCAACCCGAATAATGAAAGACTCAAAGTGTTTAAATGTGTGTATTAGGAAGTGAGATCCTTACCAAAGATATATAATCAATTTTGAGGACATTATTCTTGGACTATGGGAAATATTTTAATGTTTTACTTCTTGGAATATTGATGGAAATGTTTTTACTTTGGTATATACATGGAATGTGGGATGTATTACCTTACGTGAACAAGGAGAAAGAGGCTCGTGTTCTACATTCAAGCCATAAGATAAATGAACTATATTTAATGTTTGTAATGTAAGTATCGTATGTTTGTACAAGTTGACATATATTTTATGGATTCACAACATGTCCTAATGATAAAATGTATGGGTGTCACTATTTATCCAATAAGGCTAAGGATTTATGCCAAAAATGCTTCTAAAACCCATCATCGTAGGAGGCCAGCAATGGTAAAGGTGGCCCACTCTATAGTGGGGGATCAGTAATCCTAAACTTATTCAGGGTAGGACATAGTTTAACATCATGCATCGTGGATGTTAGGTTATGTAGTTTAATGTAATACAAATTAGAATATAAGGGATGGAAATAGTTTAAATTCATAATTATTAGACCTAATACAAAAAGTTTAAGGTCATATTTCATGGACCACTGATGGAAGGGGAATTCAAAGACATCCAAGTGGTGTGGGAGTTGATACCCAATGTGTGTGTGAGTCAATGAAGTTTTGACCCATATGAAGAAATTAGAATACCTATTGTTAATAGTTTAATGCCATTCGATCTGAACCATATTGGAAATCAATTTGCAGTTGTGACATGTGAACTAAGAAAAAATTAAATTTCAAGGGTATTTTTGTGGTACAAAAGATTCATAACCTGACATGAATAAGACAAGGAGGAACTCATACGACCTATATTCCCTGAGATAGACTGCGTCTTTTTTAAGGTCATGTACCTGGGCCATAATTGATTCCAATAGGGGGAGGTTTTGTTAAATTTGAGACTAGAACAAGATTAAAATTGAATTGGAGTCACTATATATCCTATATGGATTGGAATCAAGTCACGTTTAATTTTGTAACATGGTGTCTTTGGATAGGAACACTTGTGGGAGAAATCCTTTATTGAGGGGGAATTTAGAATGTAACTCTTAGATTTAGGTAATGTTTTTCTGACCACGAGGGGGGAATTTATGTAGTAGGTATGTTTATTGTGGTGTTATAAAATTTCAACTGTGAATAGGGGAAATGAATGAAAAATCCCACACCACACATCTTTGAGAGAAAATATGCACACAATTTAGTGTAGAGATTCTTGTACTATGATGAGTCCAAGGGGCCAAATATGAAATAAACTTGTGAATGGACCCACAGACAAAATTTTTTGGGTGTCACTATGTATCCTATGAGGATTGGATCCATACCTCATGTAGTTCTAGAAAACCTATGCAGTTTACTGTCATGTGGTGGACACATAGACAATCAATTTGAATGAATGGTAATGTCATGGAGGGACCCCTTATTAATGTTCTTGGAATCAATATGTATCTCAATGGAAATTTAATTAATCCATAAATAGATCTAGAAGGATATATCCACATGTAGGGATGATTCGTACACAAAAGGGGATTCATTTTTTGTTATTTTTTGGGATCTATTTGTTTTGAGTGGCTTTACCATGATGGAAAATTTAGGTGTTTTAATGTATCATGCATTGAAAGGAATCAAGACCTATGTAGTTCATTCTTATGTAATAGTTGATGATTGATTCCAAAGGACACAACCTCTCAAGAGAGAGAATCACAGTTATGTGTTGTGTATTTTCAAATAACAAAGATGCGTGTGCTATGATGTTTATCATTATGTTTCTAGAACGGGGGATGTTATGTAGTTATACATCGTGAAACATGGATGATAACATCATAGTTTAATGTCATTTTGTAAACATGATGGAGAGTGATTATTCCATGAGGGATATTCATGGATCAATAGTTATAAAAATGAGGTCCTAGGAGACCCCATGCCATGTGACACACACCTAAGGAAGACTAATGGACAATTGAAATTTGTGATTCTTAGACATATGCTATTAGTTTAAGGGCGTAGAGATCATATCATAGGATGGGTATCTAAAAAATGGATACACATGTTGTGACAGGAATAAACTAGTGTGAATGTGGTTCCAAGGATACCTACACCACACAACACACTGTCATAGGGATTTTCACATAGTTCAAAGTCATGATACATGGACATAGGTTCCCAGTTTAATGTTTTGTTCTTCCGATGAAAGTACATACCTTTTAAGGTCATGCAGAAAGGATCATTATTTCTATGTAGTTTAATATTTTGAATTTAAGACCCATTTCACTAATGTGAATTATTTCTTGAGAAACATGGATTTTGTTGTAGGAGTGGTGTCCTCTCAATCCATGCTGATCAAAGAGTATGAGCCATTGGGATAACCCTTCTTCATGATGTATTTTTTCCCACATGGGCTCCAACATTGGTTGATTTATATAGGTATCATTGGCATTCATAGAGTCCACATTGTGTTTATATGGGAGAATGAGTGGTGGATAACTTCTTTGTTGAATGCTCTCACTAACCTGTACCAGTGCCTCTCTTGATTGTGTTAGGAATGTAGGATGTTTTTTTCTAGAGATTTCTTCTCGTCTACATAGACTTCTTCTATTCTATATAGAATATTCTGTTCATTAACATATTTTAAAAGTGATTTAATGCATATCTAGATGGTTAGGAATGCCACTATTTCATACACCAAGGAATATGGATTCATCTAGGAAGGAATGCGAGTCATTTCATGATTAACCCATAGAGGGTGGGGATCTTGTCCAGACAACTTTTATTATTATTTTCAACCAATTTCTAAAAAAATTTAGGGGGTATTTTCTTAAATTACCATATATAACCATTTTTATAAACATTATTGAGGGAATTATGGTTGGATTTGATGTCGTACCAAGTGTACCACCTCTTCCCCTCATTCAATCAAAAGTTGGTGTCATGCTCTATGAGAATAGATTGAGGTAATATGAACTGATGGATGATATTGGATCTAAATAATTCCACAACTAATCAGGGATTTACTTCCTTGATAGGAATTTAGTATACTCACTTGGAGAAGAAATATATTATCGACAGAGTGAACCTGCATTTCCATGTATTAACTAGGGGGTATGGTCCCATGACATCGATTCCCCATATAACAAAGGGCCAATAAAACATGGAGGTATAAAGAGGATCCAGTGGTTGATTCAAAATGATGTCATGTATCTAAAACATGTGGAACCTCTTAGAAAAATATATATTTTCATAGAAAATTGCGGGATAGAAGTAGCTCAACCATTGAATATAGTGGTAGTGATTCAAACCTACTGGATGAGTACCACATCACCCAGAATGACCTTCTTGAATAAAATAGGGGAACTAATACCCTTGATTACAGTAGATGAGAATTCTATCAAACCAACATCTCGATATATTATATATGAGGTTGGGGAAACTTTGGAAGATGAACTAAGCTACGCACCAATAGATTCTCTCACGCTTGGATCTGTCTATCAGGAGCGTTTCATTATGGAGATGCTCAATGAATGGAGTTTTGCAATTGGATGATTCATTTACTACATGGAAATCTGGAGGTCCGAATGTTGAAGCACCATAATTAATGTGATTTAAATATAGGCTATCATCATTATAATCTTAAATAACAAGGGAGATGTCCCTTCTTTTATACCAGACGATTGAATAGCTCTTCCTAGTCAGGCTCTATAAGGGAAGGGGCTAAGATGTGCAAGGTGCCAGATTGACTATTCTGTTACTATGGAACATTATTCATCTATAGAAGAGAAGGAAACTGATCCCTCATCTATACAGTGTTCTCCAATAGGGTAAAGTTCTCTGGATTCTTGATGTTGTAGTAACCATTTATTTTTTTTGATGAATAACTCATATTCTCCCTTCACATGCATTTTGGGAGCATCAATCCCAAGGGACTACATGAACCCAATGATTATATCTGGATACTCAGGCTCATAGTTGGTCCAACCTTATAATAGAATGATATTCTAGGGTAGGAAATACTATGCCAATGTGATTAAGATGATCCCTAGGCCAGTGTTGTCGAGCATGTGATCGATGACCCTTGTAGAGGATGGGCTCTAGGAGGAGCCATTGAAATGCATATACTATAATGGAACAACCTAATTAACTATATATATGGGTTCATTTGGGAAATAGAAAAAATAGGTTCTTATTTAGTGTATTAATGGGCGGCATGAATGTATCAATGAATTTCAACCATGATGACATTCTCTAAAAAAACTGATGTTTAACTACTAAATGTTCACATTCCAACATTCCAAATATCCTATAAACATAAGAAGGTACAAGATATTCTTAATTGGATCCACACAAGACACTAGATATATCTCATGATTTTATAGTAAATTATGCAACTTATTCACTATGAATAATAGCACAATATAGCTCTTCTCGATAGGAGAGTATTGGGAATCTGTGTTAAGGAGTATGTGACTGAGATAGTATAAAATATTCTTCCTCATTCTATTGTTCTTTTGGGAATGTAGGGCACTGAGGTATTGTTCTAGGGAGGTCACAAAAAGGACCAAATTATTCCCTTAGATGGATGGAATTATAACCGGATGATGTAGTAGATACTACTTGACTTCATAGAATGCAATATGGAATTCCTCATCCCACTGATAGACTACATCTTTATTATTGATCATGGAGAAGAGTCTACACTTACCATAAAGAATCCTAATGAATTATTGCATGGAGGATAATTGGTGATGAAAAACATAGTGTTTCTGGAGGTTTCTCGGAGGAGGCAAATAGATGATGGACTTGATCATCTATTGGACGATCATGGTACTAATGTGGGGTGTATTTGACAACCAAATCATCAACATAGTATTCCCCCTGCATCCCTAAGAAAATCTTGACGATATGTTTCATGGATCACTAATAGGTCGATCATGTATTCTTCATAACAATGGGTATTAACTGATAAGGGAATTTCTATTGTGGCACTCTGAAGGAAGTGGTCTCCTCATCCCATGGTGACATTAGTATCATATTTAGTCAACAAAACCCATCCATTGAGGAAAAATCATATATCCCAGCTGTGGAATCGATCAACAACTCTATCACATAAACGAAAATCACCCTTTATACAATGGTGGTTGAGATCATGGAATTTTATATAGAGATTAATTTTTCTATTATTCTTCATGATGGGAATGATGTTGGATAGCTATATATGGTATAGATTCCCCTTTATGATGTTGGCTTTGATGAGCTTATCAACTTCATCCTAAACCATTTCACCATGAGATGTGTACATTTTTTTGAAAGGCTTCATGAATCGATGAATATTTATTGGGAAACAGGGATGATGGAAAACAAATTGATGGTCTATTCGAAGAATCTTTCCATAACTCTTGTAAAATACATAATGATGATTCTTTAGTAAACTCATGTACTATTGTTTTTCCTATGGATACATGGATGCACAGAATATTTTTCACCTTGTATATTCATATGATCTTTATTGATAAGAACAATCTTATCTATAGTAGTGGAGACACCCTCTTCAAATGTGGGAAGAGTGAAATCTAGATCCTCTTCGTTATATGAAGAATGATAATCAATGGGAGTTGATGGATCATCTAGGATGACTGATTCTGGGAAAAACTATTAAAAACATAGGTGGGAGATGTGGAATTTTTATTGGAGACTCCTCCTTAGTTGAGAGAATGCATAAATTGGCTATCAAGCTAATCAGATTAGGCATTCGACCATAGGGTCCATGCTTGATGTCAACGAAATGGTAGTGGTTGGCTTGTGTCGGTTCAACAGATCTTGGTGGAAAAATTTCTGTCATGTATAGTTTTAGTCACATGGAAAACATTACGGTACCTCATAGGCGGAGGGAGTTCTAGAACCACCTAATCATGTACTATGTAGGACTAAGTGGTAATATTCCATTATTCATTGTACTTAGGGACATATGTACATTTCCACCCAGAAATGGAAAAATAATTTCCCATGCCCGACGTCGTTGACTCCAACCCATGAATTGGGAGGATTAAAGAATCATCCATGTCTGTCAATGGGCTCACTAATATAGTGGTGTGCTCAAAATGATTAGTATAATCTTTCTTTTCCTTGTTATAATATTAGCCAATATCCATGTAGAAGGATTCATAGGAGTTTAAGGAACATGCATCGCCTTGGAGAACGCCTATTCAACCATTAAGGGAGTACATGGGGAATTTGTGATTTGAGAAGGGAACTACTACATGAAGATAAATAAAGGTTGTTCCCATAAATGTATTGTTGGTGGTATCCTATTGGACAACCATGGATTTAGTGATTTCTACCAAGCCACCAAACCTGGTCTTCATCTATATTCATCCAAAACAGTCACTTCGTGGTCCTCTCATAATCATTAATATTTAGTTTAAAAGGACTAAAATATTCTTAAATTATCCCCAACATATGGAGCATACGAGTTGGGATAAACTCATCCCAATACCTATGAAAACTTGAATGTGAGAGACCTTCATTCCGTTGAACTGGCTAGAGATATAAAATGGGTGGAGTTACCCTGCACGAGGGAGTAGTCATCTTCTATGTAGAGTGAGATGATGGTTTGGAATTTCTCTTTCTCGACCTCCTCGATCTAGAAGGTATCTATGGCCGATACCTCTATTTCATATTGGAGGGGCTCCTCAAGGATTTTGTGAGGACCTCAAAAATATATTTTGATAAGAGGAGGTCCTAGAGGATTGTGATCATTGAAGTAATGTTGGAGATGTGATTTAGCACATTGTACTTCCATTCTAAATTCATATTTCTACCCACTGGGGGTTTCTCATTGACACAAGGAATTATTAGAACTACTGGATGAACCAGTGGATTTTTTCTAGTGCTTTTCATTTCCTTCTTCTAATTAGAAAACTCACCCAAAACGACTACTAGATGACTAGTGGCTGACTAAAACATGGTTTTAGTTTGGAATGTAAGATCAATGTGTCGCCATGGATTCTCTTCATGGAAAAGTATCTTGGAAAGTAGTTGAGGAATGTTTGACAATATAGCCTGGGGTGATTGTACCTGGTGAGATTAGCATAGAACCTAATTTCTGTCATCATTAGCATGAATGGATTGTCATAGAGAACCTTTCCAGTTTGTATACCTTAGTTCACTTCTTCGATGATGTCATTCGGAGGAACTGTAAGGGACCTCATCATATTAATCATCACTGGGATCTAGATATGGGTCTACAAGCTCGATGGTATTCATGGAAGAAACGTTTTCTCCATCATCATATGATTCTTCCAATTCGGGGAAGAATATGGCGTTGATTCCAATTTTTGGAGGAATGAATTATCCATGTGTGAGGGAAGGAATTTGAACTGATGGGGGTGCATTGATATCCCTTATGTCATCAGTGAATGATATTTCGAGATGTGGAGGTGTGTGAAGAGGATGAAGAAGCATCAATTGTAGATGGTGTGATGAACTCAGGAGATTTTTTCCATCTTAAGTAGGAATTAATAATGACAGGGGTGAAAGCTATTGATAACTAAGTCAAATCACTATCATACCTCTCAGTCTCATGGCTAGAGACCTACTACCTTCCTCCAAAAACATTATTTCCACCATTGGGTATGGCACTAATGCACATCACTTATGCCAGAACATGGGCCAACATGACCACATCGTTATCCACATGGTCTAGGAGACAGTCCATGAACAAAAAAAATTTCATAATGGTATGCATATGGATCATGTGTTGGGGTGATGTAGTTAATTAAATCAATGATCTTGAACTCAGGGAGCTTCCTGCATTCAATAATATCTTAAATACATACTTCGAGGAACTATGGAAATAACTAAGGACATATGCTTATTGAAATGAGTAGGTCTAATTTATCCTATATGGGAAGGGATCCCTAGGATCCTAGCCTTGTTGAGTGGTTGGTTACTAATGGGGATCCAAACGCACATTCTCTTGTCGAGGAGGTTGTCCTTGCTGAGACTACTCTGACAAATTCTACATTAGGAGAGGATGAGATTGATGCTGTTACACTCGGTGAGGTTTTTCTTGAGGAGGCTATATGGGAAAGAAATATATCCGTTACGGAGCCTCTACCAATACTTCTATAATTATCACTACTTCAATGATTATTCTTGTAGGTTATGGATGATGCAACAAATGTTCCATGTAATATTACTGCAAGTATTTCTCTAGGCACTTTTGTCAGATATATATTGGTACCACCTGGGGAATTCTAAGTTATGGGGGAAGGGGAAATATTAGTATTGGCATTCCCCCACACACATTATTAGTAGTTTCTATTTAATCTAATGCACATCGGGTTAATACATGGGGCCCTCCCACCTAGAGAAAAATTTTGTGACACACTCATATAGAAAATTTTGACATTCTGAGCTTATAAATACCTATCTTGTGCATAGTGGAGCTGAACTGGTAGAGAAACTGAATGTGTAGATCATCCAAACTAGTGATATAACCAATTGGGAACTGGTTCTACAAAATGAATGTGTTTACTCACAAATTATCCCCAAAAAATCAGATCTTGGATTCTTCCTACTATCATGGGGATCCCAACAAGGGTCTTTATATTGAAATGAAGTGGGACATATGCTGCACTAGATTTCAAGTCCCAATAATGGGGATGAAAGAAAAATTCATGAAATTTGGGTGTGTTTTCATGTCGTCCGCCAATTCCATATATGAATTACCGTCATGTGGTATTTCCCGCTATCATGTATCTATGGAATCATGTTTGGTGGTAAGAGAGGATATAATATCATCTTAGTGGGGGTTCTTGAAAACTATTGCATGGATAGGCTCATCGACACCGTTATAATCTAAGTGGTTCATGCATCGTCTTAGGGAATAGCTTGGGGAGATGAATGATCTGGGATCAGATGGAGGATATCACACTGCTCATGTGGATTTAGTGATGCACACTACAACCACATGCCATAAATCCTTGAATCTTCCTGACCAGGATATTCCATATTATTGGTCTCAATCAGGGGAACCTAGCCATGAATGAAATGTGGATGCCCCTTCTCGCCCAATGGATGAACATGATCTTATTGAGGAGAACCATAATCTGGGGGCCGCTCAGTGAGGATCTCATTAATGATCCTCTTCTAAAATATGATGTACTAATATAGGGATTCCATAGTCAGGACGACCATTGTCTCTTGTGCAACATAGGTATCGTTCTTCTTTTTACCCTTGTTGATATCCAAAATGGAAGGAAAAAATTTGGAGGGTACTCTGAGGCTAATATTCATCCTTTAATAGTGAGTGGGAACAAATTTATAAGGATCCAAATCATATCGGGTCTCCCCAAGAGGTGGGTTCTCTCTGCTGGTACCTACATCTGTTCCCAGGTACATGATTATCTTAGAGATAACCATGTTTAATGTGAAAATTCTTGGGGGAATATACTCAATGTCACATGGTCAGTCTAACTAGTATAGGATATTACTCAAGTGTAGTGAAATATACTAACCCCAACCATGATTTTTTACACATGTAGATTCAACATCAAGGATTATACGGAGAACTGTGAATCTATGAATGCATCTTTGTTGAAGGGTCTAGTGGTAGTCTGGTGATGCAGGGTTTCAACCCACATGTATTGCTGCAAACTAAACCATGAGGCACTATTGTTTGATATCATAAATGTTATCTCAACTACCTATGTAGACCAATGGATGGTCATGAATGAGAAAACATGTCACCAACCTAGTTTAGTGAATGCATGTAACCTTATCTTGGGTGAGTGACTCCAAAATGTCAATGTCTTACATTGCATTTAGCCAGAATTTAACTGATAATTGATCTGTGTCTAGTGTGTCCTACTAGAATCCTTGTTCGGAAGTGAATCATAGATCTTGGTTGGACCAAGCATTTATTGGTTCCTAGTCGAAGAGTAGCTACAATAATGATGTGGATCGGTACGATATTGTACTATCTCATGAAGGATCCACTGCATTAGCTAAGAGTTCGATGCATACTGGGTAATCTCTCAAAGGCGGTATCAGCTCCAGAATTATGTACATATAGGAATGGGTGCATACCACTGATGTAGGTGTGAGGGAATTTTAAATTTTTGGTAGTTGTAATGGATTCTTATCAACTATCAAACTCGTAAACAAAACATTGAGATGTTGGGAAGAGGCAGAGGATGAAATTTTTTATAAAAAAATGACTGAAATAAGAGACCCAAGAAGTGAGTAGGAAAATAATTCCCTACATTCATATAACTGTGAATAGATTCATAAATCTTGGGGATATCACCTTCCAGGATAAAAAAATTCACTTTATGAGCTCATGACCCATATTTTGATTCATATGACCATGGTGAGGGATTTATTATTGATTAATACTAATCTTTGGAATATGAGAAGACAATGGGATCTAGAATCAATTAGATCTTTCTTAAATTTTTATGTCTATGGTGTTGGATCTCCCTTTTAACCCAGGACAATTTTTTAATGCAGGGATGTTCTTTGGAATGAGGATGAACATTGTTCTATTGGGTGATGGGGTAGAGAGGAACTCCTCTTTGATTTTTAGGGAGAAGGGGAGGACCTCTGTATTGGTTGCTATCATATTTTGGAGGACCTCTGGTTTAACAACATACATAGAAGATAATACCACTTCTTTATTAGCATAGAACATGGGTTGGACCTCCATGTTGGTTGTGATAGTGGGGAGGGCCTTGTCTTTAGTGGTTTGATGTACGAGGATGGGATTTTCACTAATCAAAATATTTCTAGGGAGAACCTCCATTTTTAGAAAAATAAGTATGGGGAGGAACTCCACATTGGTGAGTACTAAATAAGGAATGATATCCACATGAGCTAATAAAAATAAGGTGATGTCCTACATTTTGAGCATAGAATTAGTTGGGTTGAACTCCACTCAACATGGTTATTTTACAGAATGGTCTTCCATGTTGACTAATAGTGATAGCATAAAGATGGTCTTCATATAGATCACCGATGAATTGATGAGGGACTCCACTCTGGTCAGTTCATGGATGAGGTGTGCCTCCTGTTGAGGCAGGACTCCACTATGTTCAGTGTTGGGGAGTAGGAGGATTACACCGTCCTCTAGATAGATTTGAGGTCCTCTCGTACTTATGGTTCCCCTTGATGGGAATCCTCTTGAGCCTGGGACCCATGTTGGAATTAAGTCATCCTGGCAGGGGCCTGTAGAGGAGGGTGTAATCCTCCAACTCCCCTTCCTAGAGAACTAGTCATTGATGTCATTGAAGAGGCATTATGGTAGCCATCCATAGAGTCTCCCAAGAATTGGTCTCATTCGAGATGACTCATGCATCTTATACCTCCTTGAAGTAGGTGAGTGAGTCACAAGATCGCTATGTGGAGAGGATCCCAATGTATTTCATTATTATTTTAGGTAGAAGTGCCTCCCCGAGTGACCCTTGTGGGTGGAAATGTCAGTGAGGAGTAGTACCATCTAGGTCTGGGAGAGCCATATCACATTGGGGATTGAATAATTAATTCTCATATCTACATAGGTGTCAGTCTTTAGCCCTCCGTAGAATGATCTCTGAGGGTGAGATGTGGTGTGTTTACCTAATAGTTATAGTCACAAGTAGAGTCTTTGAAGGGGTGAAGTCATTCAGGATAGTAACATTGACATTTCTCCAACCCCTATACTAGAAGGTATAAGGTGTTTGGTTTCCTGTAGATTGGGAACTAAAATGCAGGAAGATTCTACTATCATTATGGGTAAAATGAAATCAATTCCCAATGCCCTAGAATTATCCCATCTTTTATGGATGGAGATTTATATCCACATTGATGATGCCACGGAATGGAATGCGTAATGATTAACCGCCACAATTTCTAATGAGGTCCATGCCTAGACCACATTATTCGCAGTGGGATAGAGCACCAGATATCTAGATTGGGTTACTTTTTACCTATTGATGTCTCAAATTCTACTAGACTCCATGTTCAAGAGAATATATTCATTTCAGGTTTACAATATTGCTTCTGATGCATTCGTAGTCAGGGCACACCAAAATTTTTACCAATGGAAAATACATTCTTGTAATTATTTCTTATAGTACAATCACATAAAATCACATTTAGAACACTATAAAAACATTATAAATGAACAATGAATTAAATATGAAGTATTTCTAGAAGTTATGGAACCTATACCGATTCCATTGTAACTTGACAATTGGACTAGTAATGTGACCCTTATGAATAGAAAACTAGAAAATAGAATTTTAAACACACCCATGAAAGTATAAATAAATTTTTTTCATAAAATAAAAGAAAATATGATACGATTATATCAAATTATAATTAAATAAATATTATAGAAATTATCAATTTAGTATTGATATTTTTATAAAACATACTTTTTTATTATCAATTTTATAATTTATATAATTTTTTAAAAAGAAATGTATTTCCCTAAAATTTATTATTAAATTAATATTTTTTATCATATTATTATAAGTTAGTTTAATGAGAAATATATTTTTTTTTAAAGATTTACAATATCATTTATATTTTTAACATTTTTTTTACAAGTGAATGATGATTTTAATTAGAATTTTAAATTATCGAATTTAGAAAATTATTATAATATATTTATTTAATTTTTTAATTCTACCTATCAAAAAGTTGATAGGGTTTTTTTTTTGTATTTTTTCTAAAAATCATGAATTTTTCATGAATAGTAAAATACTATCATTTATGGTATATACTAAATAGAATATTTATTGAGCCAATGATGGTGTATGGAAACTATAAGCCCATAATATCTAACTATCCATTATTATTTTATTATTTTTAGTGATAATTCTCCAACTATTCATAGTCATGAGGAAATATAATAATCTAATGAATAAAATATTGGCTAAAAACACCTCTCTCCACCCCTATAAATACCACTCATCACCACCTATTTTCCTCACACCTTTCAATAATTGAGACTTTTATAAATTATTAGAAAATCACTGCCCAATCCCCTACCTAACGTCTAAGATCCCTTGTTATCATCAAAAGATCAATTCCTCTTCTCTAAGGAGGTTCTCAGTGCGGTGGAATTCAAGATGTAACGTCTTTCATTGCATTTAATGTCTTTTCATGTTTTTTTATTTTTCTTATTATCTCCTCCCCTCCCCTCATAAAGGTGTCATGATAACTCTAGTAATTTATATATACTATAATGTTCTTATTGTAATTGTAAAATCCATAATCAAACCTCTTCCCCTATCTCTTTTTACTCTAAAAATGTAAACTTTGTTCATGTGTTGTTTTTTAACACCTTTATGGATGAAATGTTTTTATATTTCATTCCCTCCTTCAATATAGATCATAAAACCATTTTTATGGTTAAAATATATTATAATACATGAATTAAATTCTTTTTAATGTTTGGTGAATATTATATATACATGATATTATTTAATAAAACAAAATGAGTTTGGATGATCAAAAAATTTCCCAAATAATTCTAAACAATTATCACTAATGTCTTATCTTGTAATCCATCCTCGACCCAAATTAAAAAATGGAATATACAAATATTTAATGTTAAATCTGTTTATTAACAACATATAACTTCAATTCATGAAAACCATCATCATTTTACATGATTTTCTGTAAATGTATACAAGTAAACCGATCATGAATACTAAGGAAACCAATGCTCTCAAATAGTGAAAGTGAATCTCATAACCATCCAAAATGGAAATAAATAAACTTAATAAAATTATAATAAATTAAATACATGTATAAATGGTTCTGAATTATATAATTAATATATTTAATCTCATTATCCCAGACATTACGATCACGTGAAGAACAGTTTCAAACATAATTTAATTAAACCTTTTGAGCCTCCTTTTTTCCTCTAGGTATCATTTATATCAATTTACCCAATAATAATATTATTTATTTATATTTACATTCTAAATTATATGTATATGATCAAAAATAATGTATCCCGATCATATAATGTTTTTTTATGTGGAATTAAATGTTTTTAAAAGGCTCTCTCCTCAATTATTCTTGATAATAAATCCCCATTAAAGTGAAAATCCTATTTTATTATGAATTTTCATATACCATCCATAATCTATACTAAGCCACTATTATTTTTCTACAATAACACTTTTTATCGTAAAAAATACATTGTTTCATTATTTGTTTTATTAAAACAAATATGTGTTGTTCCTTTTTAAATGCCCTCTAATATTTTCATTAAACTACACTAAAATGTTTAATTTCTAAGGTTAAATAAATTTTATTTTGCATGTTTTCACTCTATTTTGAAAACAATTATCATGATCTATTACTATTTCCATTTTTAATGTCCATGTATTATTTAAATCCTGTCATTAATGGACACATATAGATATTCCATTTTGTTATTCCTTTTCAGATGATTATGATACCAAAATCTTTCAATGGGTAACCTTTGTATTTTAAAATTGTTCTGATGGATGCGCCTAGATAGCGCTCTAATGCATTGGGTAATTTTTAGGATGATCACATGTCCTGTTGGGACATGGAGTGAACCAGATTCCATTTTGACACTTCTTCCATCATGTCTTGGTAGATAGCCCCGACTTGTGTTTATTTTAGGTTAAATGGTGTTTCTATGTTTATTTGATTTCATGGTTATATGTTCCTCTATTATAGATGTTATTATTTCTTATGTTTATTGATGTTCCATCCCTTTATGTCATCATGATATAACTTCTATCCCATGTGTAATATTTTCTTACTATTCTTATTTCCATTCTGGGCTGTTTAGCTCATCCCTTTTTTCATGTATTATATAGGTTACCCTATTAAGATATAAGGGGTCAAAGGGAGATATGAGCTTATTTTTATGAGTTAATAAAATAAGTTTTTATTTTGCTTAAATAATTTTTATGTATGTAACTAACTTTCTTAGACAATTGACATCAAGATCCTAATATTGTAATTTGATATTTAAATTTACTTAAAATAATTTAAAAATATTTGTAATATGATAGGGTCACAATAGTAGTTATCATAAAAATAGTTTATTTTGTTAATTAGGAATATAATCCTCTAGTGGAAGCCTTCAAGATAAGACTAAGTACATGAAAACCTCCATATATTTTGGATAATATAGAGTAAGTGGTTTATCAATAAAATAAATCCATGTATGGATATTATAAGTCGAATTTGTTTTGGAATAGATGTACCTAGGAGTAATAAATCTAACAATGTGTTCTGGGCCTGACCCTAGGTAACCTAGTATACAAAAAATGGGCCTTACTGCATAGCTGGTTTGACAGTCCTTGGCGATATTCTATGGTAATTTCATATGTTCATTATGAACCATTATAATGGGAAAAAATCCCATAAGAATATATGTTATAAAAAAAATCTTGGATAACGTATAAACCGTGGGAATCACAAGTTAGGATATAAATTTCATTTACATACATTTCCTTCTATGTTGAATGATTTAATTTTTATATTCTTATTAGTTAAGTATTCAATCCCCCTAATTGTAAATTTGTTTTCCTAGTTAATTGTTGAAAATAGAAGAACTAGTTCCAAAAATAAATGTGATATGAAATGTGAAAATTTCTGTAATGACATGCTAAATATGATACGAATAGGTGCTAAAAATATTATGACAATACATTCTCAGGTAGATCATGATATGAAAAATAACATGAATCATGCGTAACTCTTTCATTCTCATAAAAAAGGAAATGACGACGTCAGGTCCTTCATAATAAAAAAGCCTCCCATGTTTAGTAGACATATTGATCTCCTTATTTTTTAATTATCGATTAAATCTACTGAGAAGATATTTAATGTCCTCCAGTTCTCATAAGAAGAGAATACTATGTAGGAGGTCTATCGTTTTTATGGGGAAGCGGATATGTGGTTTACATGGATCAGGAATACAAATTCATAGGAGGAAATTGATTCCATAAATGAAAATGAATCCAAGAAAAATATTTTAGAATAAATATTTTCCACAATTCCGCTTACTCAAGATGGAAAGGAAATTATTTAAATTGAAGCAAAAGGAAGACCTATCTCTCAAGGTGTGTGAGGAAAGCGTCATATGACATGTAATATATGACTTTGGATTTTTTATGAACACCAAAAGCAAGGTGGACCACTTCTTCAGTGGTATAAAGTTTGTTCTATGAAAAGAATTTGCGATTCAAGATATCATTAATTATGAGGAGATATTACATCCATCCATTAGGGATCAAATAGAGATCAAAGATTCTAAGTGGCCTCATGGTACCAAGGAAAAATAGTGGTAAATAATTTTTGAAATAGTTTGATCAACAATTAAATCCCATGATGGAAAGATAACCCAACATCCCACATCTCAAAAATCTTAGAAAAAGCAACCTGGGAACTACATAAAGTGAATCAAGATATGATTCAAATGTAGAAGAGAATGAATTATGGATAATAACTTCCAAATGGCACTGAAGAATCCTAGAAATGAGGAAGAAGAAATGAAGGTTCAAATAAACACTAATCTTGTTACTATAGTGTTTCAACTATAAGTAACATGCATATTATGTGAGCCATTTCCCAATGCCATGGGTTGTTAGAGGAAACTATCACCCAAAACAACTTATAAGGTAGCAAGGAAGGGATTATGCCATCACCACTTCTGAGGTGGATCCCGAGAATGCTTTGGTGATAGGCATGTTGGTTTATCATTCAAAAATAGACAACATAATATTTTATTATAGTTCTATACATTCTATCTTTTATATAATGTTTAATATAACTATACAATCACCACCTCAAATTATGGTGGTTGATTTATCCCTGAGTATAGAAAATGGGGATATTATTGAATGTAATGCTCATAAATCCTCCTTGGTTAATATTATAGGACAAAACTTCCCAGAAAAATATTTTCATACTCGATTAGGTAGAGTTTGATCCTATATTTGGAATGTATTGGATATAATAATAAAAAGATGACATCAACAGTTAGGTATGGGATATCACCCATCACATCCTTATGCATCCTCAAATTTTATACAACTGAATAGAGGAATATGAATCTCCATTATAATTATAATCTCAATTTTTGATATTGATGGATTATTAGAATGAATATCTATCTCAGTTTCATGACACAAATGACATTATAATGCTCAAATACATTCCCATCACGATGGATTACACTGATTTATTCCCTGGATAATTTTGTATTCTTCCTCATGAAAAAAAGGTTGAGTTCTCAATTGAACTTATTGTTGGATCTCAACATATGTTATAGAAACCATATCGAATGGAAATTATGGAGTAGGAATAACTAAAAAATAAGGTATTTTATAATTAGAACATGGGTTTTATTTACCGGAGTGCTTCAACTAGGGGTGTGCTAGTCCACTTAATCGAAAATAAATATGGATCAATGCACCTCTAAATTTATTTTCATGAGCTCAACAAAATCACAATAAATCAATCGTATCCCCATCCAAATATAGATGAATTTTTTGATCAACAATGTTTTGAATGTAATTTCATTTAGGTGAACCATCGGTCGGGATATCATCAATTAAAGGTGAGGAATGAATATATTCCCATGGATTTCTGATGAACACGGTGTAGACACTATGAGTTTATAGTGATTCCCTTCAGACTCAATAATTTTATAGAAATTTTCAAATATTTAGTGAATATATTCATTAGTGATTACATCGAAATTTTTTTTTGTCGTTATTGATGATATTTTCATATACTCCAACAAAAAGGTGGAATCTGAGGGGAATTTTAATTCTATAATAAAACATTGATAAGGGATGAAATATATTTTTTAAATTGTAAATGTGAGTTTGGGATGGTGGATGTATCATTCATGGGGTGTTTTATTAACATAAAAGGAATATATGTGGAAACTTTCAAGACAGAATAAATCAATGAACATTACATGCCAATATATGTTACAGACATCTGTGGCTTCCATGGTCTAGCTGAGTACTATCAGCAATTGGTGAATAACATCTCATGATTGTCGAACCCACTAATCAAGATAAAATTGAAGGGAGAAAAGTTTTTATAGATCAGTAAATGTTAATACTGAATCAAATAGTTGAAAAAGTGGCTTATTACATCACTAGTACCCACAAATCCAATAAGAGGGGAAATCATTATGGTGTATTGTAATTCATAAAAGAATTTCATAGACTATGTATTTATGGAAAATGATAATGTGACAACCAACATGTCAGTGTAGTTAAAAATTCATTGGAAGAATTATCCAACGCAAGATATAGTGTTTAATGGTGTGATATTTAGGTTGAAATTATAGTGGCATTATCTCTATGGATAGAAGTGTGAAATATATACTGATTATTAGTGTCTCAAATATCTATTCACACAATGAGATCCTAATATATACCAATGAATAAGGTTAGATCTCATGAGATATTATGAATGATCAATTCATTATCATATTCATAACGTAAATAATGTGGAGGATTCTATTAGTAGAAAGGATACTAAAACATTATCAATGATGAGAATTGAAATAGACCCAATCTTCATAGATTTTAAAATGATGTAAATTGGAATGATTAAGGAAGGACCATCATAAATACTCTCTCAAATTATTTTCAAACTATCCCTTGTGGGGAAAATAAAGGATTCTCAATGAAATGATGTGGAAATTTAGAAGTAGGTGGAATACATGAGAAAATGGAAATAATTTGAGTCCAAAATGGACGAGGAAGGAGTTGTGATATTTGGGTAACAACTATGTGTGAAATCCAAGCCATAGATAAATAAAGTGATTCCGAATGATGCACATATCTCAACCATCCCCATTGACCCTTGGAGTACAAATATGTATCATGATATTCGAGAGAACTGTTTTTGATATAGTATGAAAAAAGATATCAGTAAATATACATCAATGTTATTGGTGTTCCAACAATTGAATTTTAAAAGAAAAAATTCTAAGGGGATTATGAAACCATTATCCATAGAAACCAGTATATTGAAAAACATTACCATGGACATTATCATTGGAATTACGAATACATTGAGAGGAAACAATGATTTAGGGATGGATGTGGATTGTATCATAAACACATCTCACTATATAGAAATTCGAGAGGACTTCCCCCTATATCAACAAGTACACATATATGTCAAAGAATTGGAAATACTACATCGAGCACCACTATTTATTTTATATAATTGAGATCAAAGATTCAGCTAAAAATTCTGGAAAAGTATACAACATAATCTAAACCCTCCGATTATCATTATTATGTCCTATAATCCTCAAACTAATTACTATTCAGATTGGACTCATTAGAAATTGGAATATATGATGAGGGAATGATCTATATACTTAAAAGGAGGATAGGACCAAAATATTACACCAGTCTTATTCTCCTCCAACAATAGTTTCCACATGAGAATCCAAATTTCAACATATGAATCCCTTTATGGGAAAATACTAAGAACACTAGCATGTTGGGATGATCTTGGTGAACATGATCTCTTAGGACATGAACTGGTCAATGAAATAATGCAGAATCTGAAATCCATTTAGAAAAAAATCAAGGAATCCCATAGTCACCAAAAGGGGTATGCAGACAATCGCCAATGAGACATTGGGTTTTTGGTTGGAGACATGGTATTCTTCACATATATCCATGGAATTGTATCATGTGATTTAGGAAGAACGGAATGCTAGGCCCCTGGTGCATTGTCCCATTTAAGATTCTTGTTCATGTCAAAGTTGTGGCCTATTGACAATCCCTTCAACCTACACTGTCTCATGTACATGATGTATTCTATACATTCTATTATGGATTTGTATATCAGATCCTTTATACATAATGAATTTATACGTAGTATAGTAGTAAAATGGTCACCCAAATGAGTAGTATCTGGTGAAGAAGATGGATCAGTGATATAATGTTCTACGCATTAAGGCTACCCCCTGATCAAATTACTATGGCAGAACCATATTTATAAAAATGATAGATTGGAACCTAAGGAAAAGATTATGATTAAGTACACACATATCTTTTAAACTTATATTGTAAACTGAAATTTGGAGGATGAAATTTCATAAGATAAAAAATGTAACAACTCAGTGTTTTTATTAATGGAAATTCTCTTCTTATAATTATGTCATATAATATAATCACATAAAATCACATTAAGAACTCAAAAAAATTAAAAATGAAGAATAAATGAAATAATATGTACTTTCATAAGTTAAAGAACATATATCGACGAAATAGTAACTTGACAAGTGGATTATTAATATAGACATTATGAATAGTAAAGTGGATAACTGAATAGTATCATCTCCAATGAAGTATAAATAAAATTTAACAATATTTAAATTAAAATATGATATAATTATATCATAGTATATGTAAATAAATGTTTTAGAAATTATTAATTTTTTCATGATATTTATATAAAACATTAGTGTTTATTTAGAATTTTTTAAATAATATAATGTATTAAAATTAACATTATTTCAATAAAATTTATTCATAAATTAATATTTTTTTATTTTTTTATTATAAAATAATTTTATGAGACCTTAATTAATTTTCAATGTGTTACAAAATCAGTAATAATTTTAAATTTTCTAGATTTGAAGTAAATAATTATTTTATTTAAAAATGAAATTTCTCATATTTTCAAAATTATTTCCATAAAAATGAGTTCTTATTTTTAATTCTACATGTCTAAAAATGGTTGGGGTGAATATTTGGGATTTTTCTAAAACACATGAATTTGTTGTGAATAATTAAATTTGTCAATTTACGGTGTATGGTAAATTCTTGATATATTGAGTCATGTATGATTTATTTATGATTTAAACCAATAATATCTAATTATAAATAACTATTTTTTTATATTGAGTGAAAATTATCTAACTAGTCATATTATTGAGTCAAAATAAAAATATAAAGAATATAATATTGAGAAAACACTACTCTCCTCCCTTATCAATACAAATCCTCACCACCTATTCTCCTCACACTTCTCAAGATTTGAGCCTTATCAAAATTATAATCAATAATATTCCTAATTCCTTAAAACAATTTATGATACCTTTGTCTCAACAAAATATGAAAACCTTTTCCCTAATAAGGTTCTCAAGGAGGAGGAATTAAGGAGGTAAAATCGTCTTTATTTTCTTTTATTTTCTTTTCATGTTATTTTATATTTCTTATTCTCTCCTTACATACCCTCATAAAAGAAGAACGATAACTCAACTAAATTACCTATAATAAAATTTAATTTTTATAATCATAACTTCCATAATCAACCCCCTTCTTCTCTCCTTTTTATTCTAAAAATGGAAACATCGTTCATGACGTGTTCTTTTGTCACCTTCAATGATGAAAAGTTTTTATTTTCCATTCCCTCCCTCAATATAACCATTTTTATTATTAAACCATATTATAATATACGTATAAAATCCGATTTATTATTCTTTATCCATTAAATATAGAAAATAATAATAATTAAAACAAAACTAGCTTGTGATGATCGAAAACCCCAAAAAATAATGTAAAAAAATTATCACTGACATCTTATCTAATGACTCATACTCACCCAAAATTACTATATTAATTATATAACCATTTCATATTATTTATTTTGATTAATAATAGATAACTTAAACTCTTTACATCAATTCTCATTTTTCATGATTTTCCGTACATGTATACAAGTAAACCGATCCTGAAAAACATGGAAACCAAATATCTAAAATGATGAAATTGAATCTCTTAATGCCTCAAAAAGGCCATAACTTAAATTAATAAAATTATAATTAATAAAATACATTTAAAAAATGTTATAAATTTATTAATTAATGGATTTAACATTAAAATATTGGATATTAAGATCAACTGTGGAACCATTTCATACATAATGTAGGGGATCCTTTCCGAACATCCGTTGTTTTCCTTCGGGCTACATTTTCTCTCCCTTTACCCATTATAGCTCTTATTTACTTTTATTTTAATCCTATAAATTCTATTTATATGTTACAAACTCATGTATGTATATCATATAATACTTTTTTAATGGGTATGTACATTTTTTAAAAAGGTTCCCCTCTCAATTAATCTGGATAAGCAAGTGTGATTCAATAATACCACCAAATTTCATAGGAATTTTATGTACAATCTATAATTTATTATATGAAACCATTATTTTTATAAAATAAATCTTTTTATCATGAATAAATATCTTGGTTCATTTATGGTTTTATGAAAACAAATATTCCTTATTCACCATTGAAAACTCTTTAATATTTTCCTTCAACTATACTAAAATATTTCATTTACAATGTCTCCTAAACACTATTTTGCATGTTTTCACTACATGTTAGATTCACATGTCATCATATCAGTTTATTTTTACTTATTAATTTTCATGTTTTATTGAAATATTTTCTTTCATGTACACTTTTATGATATTTCCCTTTGTTATGGCCTTCAACATGATTATGATAAAAAATTATTTCTTTGAGAAACCCTTATGTTTATGTTTGAATAATTATGTTTGATTCTTCTTATGGAACACATATTAATGAAACTTTTCATGATAGGTGTTCCCAGATATCACTCCAATGATGTTTTTAATTTTTAGTGTCGTGATAAATCATTTAGTGACATGGAGTGAACTCGATTCATTTATAGTACTTTTTCCACCATGTTTTGGCAGTTAGCCTTGAATCGTATTTATATCAGGTTTTATGTTAGTTCCACATTACTATGATGTCTTGGATATATTTTCTCGTGTTATACATGTTATTATTCCTTATTTTTATTCATTTTCCACGTCTTTTTTTCATTATGTTATGCCTTCTAACCCATGTGATATGTGGTATTCTTTTTCTTATTCCCTTATTGTAACTTTTAGCGCATCCCTTTTATTCATGTATTCTAAAAGTTATCCTATATATATATAAGGGCTCAAATGGAGTTAGGATCTAATTTTTATGATTAAATAAAGTTGTATTTATTTTCTTTAATTATTTTTAATTAAGGACATAATAATCTAAGAAATTATACTTTATGATCATTGGATTGTAATCTCATGTTTAATTATGCTTAAAATAATATTTTAATATGTGTAAAACGATAGGGTCTCTATATGTATCATTTTGTTACCCCAAATTCCCAAATACAAGAGACATGAAACACTCGCCACCTTAAACGATAATGTATAATCCTTGATCACAATATCATGATGGTATATTGATCCCTCCCTCCATGGATTTCTCCATGGAACTCTTCTCATAGTTCAAGTCTCCATCCTAGATTTGAGTCATATTCATGAATATCATTCACAATTACATCTCTTTCTGGATGTTGGTTTATTATTCTACTTATATCTGGACATTCTGAGGGGTCATGAAAGGGATGTGACCTTGGACTAACAAAGTAATAACTTTGGGCATCACAGGCATGTCTGGACACTAGGAACATTGGTTGACAATGTATTCTTCATAGTAGGGGCCCTCATGGAAGATTCTCTAGGCATTGAACCGGAGGCATCCCATTTTGATCATGAGGTATATTATGATAATTTAATATCTTTTAATTCATTCACCTTGGTCATCACATTCTTAGCAATAGGTATCTGAATCTATTGGCGCAAATCTTCCAATGATTTCTCCTTAGGCATCGCATGATTTTCATGAGTTATCTCTTATAGAGATGGATCATGATTTTAAATTCATATAGTAATGGGATGAGATATATTATAATTCCATGTGGAGGCAGATTAGAGAAGTTCATCTTTTAGATGGAACACTTTGATGGTTTACCAGGTGGATGGATTTGAACAACTACAGAGGCGAACCCAAGAGGCATGTCCCATAAGAGGAAGATGTCACCCCAATAATGTTGTTCTAGTCACAACTAGAGTAGGATCATGGAGGTTCATACCTATGAGGGGGGATACAAATATTTACCATTGGTTGGGATTGAACCTCAGGGAGGAATCCAACATAAAATGTCTAGAAGCTATTGATCAAAACTCACGTAGATCAATGAATGGGTGTTGGGGAATATGCATGAGCCCTAGACTTCACAATAAGATTTCTCTTTTTTTGTATTGTGTTATATTTTATGGGTTATTCCCATGGTTACTACCTAGGTACTTATAGAATTATCAAAAATGTGGATGGGTATTATGTGTAGGAACAGAGGAGATTAGCAGCATTATACAACCGAGTTATGAAGGCACATGTAAAATTGGTAAGGATTATGGTCATAATGTAGTGGATTGGTTGGATGGATTGATGGGTTTTGAACTCAAAGAAGCATTATAGGTATACCATTTGATTCGTAAAAAAGACCATGTTGTTCAAGATAGGTCATTGGGGCTTACACCAAATGAGGTGTCCCAAGGAAATGGATCATGTTGTTGGGGATTGTGCATGGAAAAGGCCCATGGAATATGGATACTGGTTGGGTATTTCTCTAGGAGGTATTCCCATTAATTTTGGATGTTAACATGTTTCGTGGTTATTTCTATACTCTAATACCACGTGAGTCATGCTTCGTGTGAGAAATTAGAATAATTCGTAGAACCAACACTCGTGTCTCAAAAGATGTGCTGACGGGTAATAATGTGGGGATTATACATGGAGGCTACCGAATTAAGGATTTTGTTCCTATAGATGACATGATCATTGATAGACTTCATGTATTTATGATTATGGATAAACCATGATTAAATGTGATGGATAAGAGGGAGCAGATGATCTAGAAAACAACAAACTTTTCATCCTCCACTATTGGAAGAGGGTATGGGTATGGGAGAGGGTGGAGAGGGTTCAAATTCTCAGCTTCTATCTTATCCATTATCCATGGCTGTAAAGAGAAGCAGTGTTGAATCCTGTTTCCATAAAGTATAGGATCTTATACCGTGAAGAATGCCTAAGAGGGTGTCATTCCCTATATAGTGGATGACATTCCATGTGGGGAGGATCATATTCCATGTGAAGAAGATCCCATTTAGTGTCCATCATACATGGGAGATCTTCTGTCCATTTCACAGGCAAAGACCACAGTTTAATGTCATTTTATAAGATGGATGGTTTCATGGATGTTTTATTTCATGAAATATGGACATGGTGGACTCAATCCTCACCCCTTAGGCTTACAAAAACTTATATCATGAACCCTCAGGAATGGGATTTCATTATAAATTTCAGGTTGCAATAGTGTGGTTGATTGGATAGTATAAAGGTCCCCTTTAGTGCCTCATGGAAGAAAATTCACGGTAATTATTGTTCTTAAACTAAAAATCAAAAGGTAAGAAAACTCATGGGATATGGGAATATGGGACATCACATGAGGGACCAGAAAATTACTGTACATAATTAGGGTGGACCATGTACAAGAGGTACATGAAATCCATAGGGTAATCATGAAAGAAGGGTTTGGACATTGTTAATTTGAATAAATTCATTCAATAGAGAATCAAGGAGGTGGTGCGTGCAAGATAGGGTTCTTGCATGAAAATTCAGGGTTGAGCACAATATTGGGTTATTCCCAAGACAAGGGGGTGCGTATAAGAGGCATATTGTGAACACACAAGATGTAAACATAATGAGGTTGGATGAGGATTGAACAACGTGTCCCACTCAAGGGAGGACCCATAGGGAACCTTTCCTGTGTGATCTATACCATGAGGGTTTTATGCCTTTCATGATTTAATGGAAGATCATTCTTATGCACAAAAGGGCGATGATATTACTTTATGATGATAAAACTATTGATGATGGTGGTCTCCAATATATAGAAAATGTATTCTATGATGATGCACAAGATTCAGTCATGGAAGAGGTATTCCTCATAGCTGCATCATTTTTCGCATGGGAAGATAATTCAGAGAGAGGATTGATGTCACATTGGGTGTGAAACAAGTTTTCTCATGGTTATGGTCTCATTGTACCATGATCACCTAGTGTTCCCCATTCTTGTCTGTCTGTGTGACGGGCACGAAAGCAGATAGAGATAAGTTTCACGAGGAACACAAGATTCTTTCTCTTGGATTTCAATGTTCTGTAATATCCTCAAATATTTCACACACCCTCCATTGAATTCATAAAATATTTCCTTATGTGGGATGGGGGTTTTAGTTCCTCTAAATATCGTTGTTTTCAGGTCGAATTAGAATTAAGAATCAAAACACATGATGGTAATCAATTTTTGGTAGGGGAGTATCTAATGTGGGTGGAACATTCCTTTGTTATGTATTCCATGGATTCTTGGGAGAATATAAGTGAGATCTTGGTGGTGGGAGATCCATATACGGTCTTTCTATCCCCACATTTATAATTTAATATTTCCTTTCATGTGTCAAAATATTTATGGACGTAATAATATATAGACCTTTTTTACTAGTATTAATTTTAAATATATTGTGGAAATGTTTTTGAGTCTCGTTATGAGACAATGGATGATTTAGAGGCCTAGTGAACTTTGAATTGATTATATAAAAATATTCATTATATTTTATATAATGAAATTATAGTATTTCATAAATTAGGTAATATATCATACAGTGTTTCTTCAATAAAAAAATATAATACAATTTTTTGATTCCATATAGAGAGATATACTCTATGAGGGGCCGAATGTTTATCGGCTTCGGTTGTTTGGATAAAGCATCGGTTTAAGGAAATATTATGTGAATTATTTATTTCATTCATTTTCATAATTAATTAAATGAATTTAACGATATTCCATTATAAATATGTTATTATGGAGAATCTATATGGTTAGATAAAAAACCTTTATTCCACCAAGAGGATGATTCCACCATTCTACATTATTGTATTGTGATCAGACGGAGATCTAGAACCTGATCATGGTGAATCAAGGAGCATCGAGTGCAACAAATCATCCTCATACTCTTAGAACACATTTTATACCGTTGAGTAATCTAATATCAATGTAGGACTCATCATCATTGGGTTTTTACGTTATGATTAAGAGATTCAAAATGATGAATTATATTATTCTTACGTCTTTATTTTAATAAAACACTCACATGGGATAGTTTATTAGTTTAAATTATTTATGAAAATTATCTCCATTATTCCGTGTTTCTTACCTTAGATATCCTTTATATATTTTCATTTTCAAATAATTCTTGTCGAACTATTAGTTCACCATTTTTTTATTTATCTATTATAATTTTTTTATTCTTCACCATTGTCCCATTGGGTATAGTTTGACATTATCGGGTGGGTTCGAATGCGATCAAACTCTAAGAATAATAGTAGATTAAGATGATATATAAATTTTGAAGATTTGAGGGTGTATTGGATTTTTTTGTATGCAGGTGATTACACCATGGATCGACAATATGATGAAGCGGTGGGCGGGTCCACAAGTGATAGACGATGCATATAGGCTTCATGAAGAAGCATCGAGATACGATTTCATGACATCAATGGGATGGAAATCTAAACTGGCAGAGACTACCATCATCTATTGGTAGAAAATCAGCATGATTTGGGGTTGAGAGGATAGATCATAAGAAGTATGTTGAGATATAGTGCTTCATGGAAAGTCCTGACTACAAGTCATGTAGTTTAGAAGAAGACACATTTTTCATTAGAATGTTGTATCTCTAGGGTGTCTGAATGATCATAAGTGTCTCCCAACATTTGGGAACCCCACATTCCATGTGACCAAGACCTGGAAGTCTAGAATTTACTCTACGAATACATGTACACAAACATGGGTAGGAAACATGTTGTGTACTAGAACATGGATAGTGTACAAATACACATCCAGAAGGACAGGGGCCTTACAATGAGAACACGACTCGGTCCAAAGTGGTTGAGACACACCATGTTGTGCCCTTACACACCATATAGTACTACAAGGTCGTGATATGTGTTCTCCCAAGGACATTACCATGTAGAGGAGAGGTTCCACAAGTCCTATGAACCCCTTACATGCCACATACCTCATTTTGAAGAAACTTCTACATATCATATATCTTTCATTTGGAATCATATTTTGTCCTTTGATTAGACTATCTTTATTGTTTCTGTATATAAAAAATGATCATGGAACTTTAATGGATTTTGTGATATTATTTTTGATGTTCTGAGGATGATGATTGTTTAGATATCAGTCGATGATGGTGGTGATCATTTTTAACTATCTAATGTGTGGAACCCTCATGTTTGAAAAACTTTTGGATACCATACCCATATAGAGTAACTCCCTTGATTTAATAGGGAATGGTTCCAATATATATATATATAGTAGAAAATTCCATATTGGATAAGTCATGGGTCCTATATAGAGTGTGGAACCACCTGACAGACTAGGGAATGGGACCTCTTTCATTTTACATAGTGGAACACTCCTGATTAGATAGGGAATGGGTCCTCTATCTATCTAGTGGAACACACCTAGTGGACTAGGTAATGGGTCCTCTATCAATCTATAGATACGATTCCTGACATTTTATGGATTGAGTCATATTACTTCAAATTGAAACCCCCTAGGTGATTAGAGTGTGGGTCATCATGATATCTATAGAGTGGAAAACCTTGATAGACTAGGTAATGGGTCCACTATCAATCCACAGAGTGGAAACCACCTATTATGATATGGCATGGTTCCTATACATATAGAGTGTAAACACCTTACAGATTAGGTTGTGGGTCTTATATCCATATACTAAGTATAATATTTCTATACTACAATGGGATGGATCCTCTAACTAGAGATTTTTCCTCCTCGAATGTGAAACATAGTAGTGAGGTGTGGCCCTACACGGTTACTCATCATATTGACATGAGAGATACTGGGATTCATTGACGGCACTTTTTAACTATTAGAGGACTCATTTTTGGGATGTGATATGATATGAAGATCCCATTTCTCCCTAGTATGGGTTTATTTTATAATCATATATCTCTATTATTTGGATTTTTCAACTTTTTTCCTATGGGTTGATTTATCTACTACTATTATGTCTCTAATTCCCACCCATCTAGTTTTCATTGAATCCTAATGGGTATTCATATACTATCATTTTCATGTGATCTTACTACACATTACATGTTATATTTAGATGAAGGATAGTTCAGTAGAATTTTCATTATAGATAGGGATACCTTGGTGCATTTTACCATATACTGTGTTCAGTGGATGGAGATTTTGAAATGGGATCACTCAACATTTACTTTTAAAGTTATTTTCAGATTATGACATCATTTGTAGATGGACGAGTATTTTCCCCTTTTCATTTCATATTTCACTGATGTTCTCCTCTATATTTTGTTTATCATTATTTCATGCAACATTATTTCACAAAATGTTACTATCTTTTCTTTTTATTACTTTATAATTTTTCCTTAAGACGTCTGGGTGGGCGCATACCTATACTATTAGAAAATTTCCGCCCATATTATTTATGCCTTTTAAAATATGTTTCAAACCCTTGTCCTAAGAGGTTGTCTTGGTTAATTGCGGCTCGTCACTCAACTGGCGAGTTCGACTCTAGTGGGTCGGGCCAAGATATAACCAATTATAGTACTGTGAATTTTACAAGGATATTCTTTGATGAATATTAATTTTATCATTGAATTTTATTTTATGTAATGTAAGGATCATGTATGTATCTAGTCTCATATGTCTTCTGAAATGTTAGATATTATTCAATGTGATCTCTTATATTTTATACCGATGAAATAAAATGAACCCCAACATTGGGTTTATGGATTCAACTTGTTACCATTATGGTATAAATTGAATCCCCATATTTGGAATACAAATGTAGTTTACATAATGTCTATAAGTTTATCATGGAGCGGCCTTCATGTCGATGAACATAAAAGATACCTACATGTGTATAAAGTCGTATATTTTAGAGTAGTGGGATATGTAGGTGAATGATGTTAACCTTGGGAGCCCATCACCATTTCCTTAAAGAATGACATAATGTGAGATTTGGTAAGTAGTGGCTTTACATAAATCCTATATCCATTTAAACCAAGATTATATATTCGATTTATGGTATATTTCAATAATAAAGAGTCTATAATCATATCATGCATTACAATGTTGGTCAATCAAAAACAAATATTTGTGAGTTGTGTGTTTTACATTTATGATTATGTAATTGGTATTTTTTGATATAATGTGAGAAAGTAATTAATGGACGAAAATACTCATTCCAACAAGGAGTTATGGTCAAAAGTGATTTATGATAAATAAAAAATTATAGTTTCAAGATACGATCATTCATCATTCCCCCATCTCATGTTTTTTCGAGTTATAATAAATTGTATCAAATACCACATGTAATTTTTTCTATCAACCTAATATATTTGCCTTATGAAGGTGTAAATATTATGCAACATATGGATAATATAATTTAAACTCATTGATATAATTGATGTATTTTTCTAATTATAATGTGTTCATGTCATATTTAGAGATATATTTTAGATCCCTCACGATATCTTATTAATTGGTTTTATTTTTCAACATTTATATGGAATTTATCTTAATAAGAATCAATTACATTTAAATAATAATGTACCTATCATGAATTCGTTTAATGATACCTTAGTGAAAGGGAACCAAAAGAGTTATCTCAATGATTGTATTTAATGTTTATGTGAATTATATGTGATTGTTTTTATTGTAAAGTACCTATGGCTTAAAAAGTTGACCAGTTTGTTCAATTGAATTATAAAATGAATGGATTGAAGATATTGGTATGAATATAATAAAATAATAATGTAATGTGAAAGCTATCAAGATGAAGTAGAACAATATACATGAAGCCAATAACTTTTTTTCCTAATGAGGCAAATAAAAATATCCTTTTATATATCTAATTATTATATTAAAGTGTATATTTTGTGTCAATCTAAACACACTGATAATATATTGCCTCATTACCTAGAGGATTATGATTTAAAATAGATAACCACATCTTGGGGTAAATATATATATTTTTTATACAGAAAACAATAGAATATTTAATCAATTATGTGTGTAGTAATATTATTAGAGGATAAGGGTGAAATGAACATTGTATAAATAATAAATTTTGAAGAATCAAACATAAATTTGATAAAGGGATATATTGATTAAATGGTAAGAATTATAATAATGAAACAAAGAAATAATTAAATAGTGATACTATTAAATAAAATGTACAAGAGTTGAGGATAAGCATTAAAATGGATATACAATATGATGCACTAATTTCTTCTACAAAACATTAGTCAAATCATTAAGTAAAAATTCTAAATAATAAAATAAATTCTCACTCCTATAATTTTAATGAAAAACTAATGGTAAAGGATTTTAGGATTAATAATCTTGATGAAGAGATCCATTCTATTTTGTAGAATAAAACACTAAGGATTCTTTCATAAGAACTTTAGTGTGTAGAAAGAAGAACATAAATATCGAGTTAGTATATAATAAAAATTTGAATGCAATACATTTCATGAAATAACTATTAATGGAAATGGTTAATGAATTTATATTTTTGTGTTTTAATTGGGAACACAATGGTTGGGTGAAAAGGGATATTTGAAATATAAAATCAAAGAAAATATACTAATACATCTCATCCATGAAAATTTATTCAAAAGTTTGAATATTTTGTATCCTATTTTTATTATGCTAAACATAATTATATGGAATGATATTGTAGAGAAATAGAAACAATAGAGAATACAATAGTATGTATTAGGGAAATGCTAGGTGACATAAAAGTTTAAACAATATGTTTGACAAAAAAATATATTAATATCCTCTATAGTTAGTAATTGTGATAACCTATGTATTTTAATTAGTAATAAATTATTCAATTTTATTTACATTAAATATATGAATTCATATTAATATTTAATATTAATAATTTTAGGTTGTTACGGTGAATGAATATGATAATTTATTAATAAATAGTTTTATGGATAATGTTTTTTTTCATGTCTTCTATGGTTTTATTTAAAAGTTAAATATATGAATTTTAAAAATTTAATTTCATAAAATTGACTTCATTCTTTATTTCATAATGATTCAATTATCTTATGGTGAAATATTGGGACTTTTTTGAGTAAGTTGGATTTTTTATTGAATAATATAAATTTATTTTTAAAAATTATCAAATTTTTTATATATTATTTATATAATATGAATTAAAATTTTTGAATTTTTACAATATTAATAGATAAAAAATCATATTTTATACTCCAAATATAATCTAATTATTAAAAATTAAATTTTTTATCTACAGAAATAATAAATAATTTATTCAATTTAATATAATGCCTACGCAAGACTTGGGAAAGTAAAAATGTTATCCATTAAGGTAATATTTAGAATTTTATAAATCTAGTATCATTTTTTAAGAAAAATATGATGAATGATAAATGATATTTATTTATATTTTCGAATTTTAGAGTGATGTAACATGTGAACAATCAAAATTCTTATACAGTCATTGCACACTGTGAGGAAAATCATGATAATAATTCAAATAATTTTTTATGATATGAATGAAAATTAAAATACACAATAAATGATTTTTTAATATAATATTTATGAATAATATATTTATATATATCTTATAAATTAATTTTTAATATTAAATAATTTTATTATTTTATAAAAAAATAACATATTATTGATACAAAACTTATTCTAGTAGGAAAATATACATATTAAACTTATTTAAAAATATTAAAAGGGTTATAATTTTAATGAATTAGGGTATTGAACGATTTTTAACGATTAAATCTATTGGTATGTAAATGTTTAAATTTATAAATTCTAATTGCATTGTTACCTAGTTATTATTAAAGTCAAATGATGAAAACTAAAATAAAAATGATATTAATTGTGATTTATTGAAAAAAAATAATTAATAATTGGTTAAAAATTCAAACATATTTTTAGGTAAATGAGATTGGGAATGGTAAAAAATACTATATATTTTTTATTTTAAAACTACTTTCAATTTTAATGTTATTATACTTTCCATTAATGAATGAGTATTTGTGATAATTACAAGGATAATTTTCCTATTAAAGAAACTCATTGTCACCTTCCCATGCGACTTTTAGGGTTTTATTTCCTCTATAAATTATAATATGATCCCATTATAAACTCCCCCTTACACTTTTATAGGGCTATGTATTTTATAAAATCCCTATCTTTAATAGATTTGGATTAAATATAAATAATGGGAATTGAAGAATGTGGAGGGTAGAATACGTATGAGGAAACTGAGTACTCGAGGAATGAGGATTTTCCTTTCAACCATTATATAATTTTTTGGATGATTTCTCTATAATTTTACCTTCTATGTAAATATCCCTTATATTTTTTTATGAATTTTATTCATTATAGTTAATTTATTTATTTAATAAACATTCTATTCAATTTTATTTCCTTTATAATGGTTTAAAATGAACTATTTTAACATTTCTATGTGGATAATTTTATTTACTTTCCTTAAAATGTTTGAATAGATTATAATTTTTTAACATTTTTTAATAAATTTATTTACCTGATTTTATAATATTAATTTCTTCATTAATCTTCTTCTTCATGTATTATTGTGTTTCCAAATAAATTTTCATTCCCATTGTTTTTTGAATTTTTTTTAATGATATCGAAGGAAATTATTATTTCCTCTTGTTTTACATATAATTTTTCTAATTATATTATAATATTCAAGTTTTCATTTTAATTTTACGCATAATAGGTAATTTTTCATCCCATTTCATGAATTATTTATATTATATGGGTTAATATAATAATTTGAGAGTTTGGGTTGAAAAAACTTTTTTCGGTGATTTTATTTTGAAATGACTGTTCTTATGAATATTATTCATTTTATAGTTCAGAGAAGTTATATTTGATGAGGGTTGGTCATAATATAGACTATCACTGCAATTGGAAATTATTTATTATTTTCATAGATTATTCTATATATAACTAAATAGGTTATTCCATTATAAATTTATATATAAAAGTTATTATGAAAAATAATTCTTATGTAACCTTCAAGGTTGATATATTACCTTTATAATTTCATACTAGATTTTGTAACAAAACTATTTTAGAAAAGAAGTGATTTTATTATTTAATATATGTTTATTCCCTTTTAGAGGCTTATAGTTAATTTTTTTAAAGGAAATTAATTTTCATGAAAATTGAACGGTTTTCAATCTTTTTAGACCCCTCACTGAGATTTATATTCATATCCCTTGTTTTATAATAATTTCATAGGTTTATGAATGATTAGGAAAAAATAATTATGTTTCGATATTATTATGGATAATTTTCCTATTTAATTAAAAAGAATCATTTCAGAAATTTTTTAATACTGAAAACATGTACACGCAATGAAAAAGTAGTTTTGTTATTTCATTGAGTTTCCCAATCATATAAAAATATAAAACAAAAAGGTAATTAGAATGTATATAGTGTAATATTTTCATTAAATTGTGTACATATTGGACGGTTAATTTTAATTATTTTTAGTTCGTATGAAGGCATGGTTTAGATACATTTAGGGTTTAGGATGTGGTTAAATAAATTAAGGAAAGACATCTTTGGGATTCTAAACTGGTTGTATGGGGTTAAAATATTAACTTATGGTTACATTTTCTTGTGAATATTTTTAATTATCCTAAGGTTTTTCATGTTGTTTCATAAAATCTATGTCTATTTTATATTGATATTTCATAGAGGAAATGACGTGTATTTAGTAGTAATGAGTTAATAAGACAATATCCATCCAAATCAACAATATTATATGGTTACAGTTTGAATCAAATAATTTATGTTCATGTTATCTTAAATATCTGATTTCATAAATGGGGGTACACATATGTGGGAGAAAACAAAATCTCTAGAGAAGAATAATTCAATAATAAGTAATTTCATGTGATTACATCCTCTAATATTTTTACTCTAATGGATCTTATAAAATTATTGATAATAAGAGATCATGCTTGAATCTAGTGGGAAAAATCTATCCAAGAAATCTCAATGTATGAAAATCAATTTTCCTCATATTTTAAATATGGTAAAAGGAATAATTTTGATTTTTTTATGAGATCTTGAAAGTGTTATCAATGTGGTAAAATAGGATACAAGGTTCATGATTTTGAATAAATAAAAAATTAGTATACTAGTAATGGTTAGTATGTAGTGAAATATTTTAATTGTAACAATATAGAACCTTATAAAACTTTATTTCTAAAGATAAGTATTAATTGTGTAAATAATTTTGATTTTATGACAAAATGTGTGGAAAATACAGTTACTAAAACTATGAAAAATGTTGGTCAATCAAACTAATGGTAGTCGGGTACCTAATTTATTTACTCAAATTATATTCAAGTCTTGTATATCCATGAAACTATATGTTTTTTATGTCTAGGAAATTTTATAGTCATATGGAAATACCAAATAAAGAAAATGAGATAGAAAATTTTATAAACAATAATGTGGGAGATATTCTAGAATCAATTACATATATGAATATTCATGTAATTATTTGAAATTTCTTTTTTTTCAATAAATCTTGTTGTATTACCAATACTAAATTATTATATTATTTTGGGAATGGAATAGATTTTTGGTTATCATGATGAGATAGATTTTATAGCATAGGATGTTATATTCAATTTTCATTATCATTTTCAATTGTTCTATGATAATGAATTTTAACAAGTGGTAACATATCAATAGGCTGAGAAATTGATAAAAGATATAGGTGAACATTATCATTATAATATAATTTAATAGAATTAAAATTATCCAACGTAATAATTTTCTAATTATAATTAAATGTTTGTAATTATTTATTCATGAATTTTATACTGTTATTCTAGATTGAAATGTTTAATTTCGAATAGTCATAGTTCAAGATGTTAATTAAATTTAAAAACCACTTATAGAAAGAAACCAAGAGATAAATTATAATTAAAAAGGTCATTAGAAGAATTAATTGATAAGCACTTCATACATCATAAAACTTCACTTGGTGTGCCCATATATTATTTTTAAAAAAGAATGATATTTTCTTTAGAATTTTTTTTGATTATAGAGAACTAGATAATAATATCATTAGAAACAAGTATTTTTAGTCTCATATTGGTAACCTGATTTCTCATTTCCTTGGAGTATAGTACTTTTTGATGATTTTCCTCATGTCTGGATATCATCAATTGAATGTAAAGGATGTATATATTACAAATAAATCATTTAGAAAAAGATATGATTAATTTCATCTATTAATTATGACCCATTAATTATTCAGTAAACCAACTATGTTTATGTGTATGATGAATAGAATATTCATAGAATAATTGTAAAAAATATTTGGTGGTGTTCATGGACTATATTATTAAATATTCTAAATGTTATGATGGCGATGCGTATTATTTGAAGATTTTCCTTCAGACGTTAAGAGAAATTATATTATATGGAAAATTCCCTAAATATGTATATTTTGAAGAATAAATTCTCATATGTGGGAATATAGTAACTATTTATTGAATGATAGTTTATTCTACTCAAACTAATGTGGTGGAAGAATGTACAAGGTCGTACAATATCAAACAAATGTATAGTTTTATTTTATTAGTGAATTATTACTGATGCTATGAGGAAATCATTTCCCATTTACCTATCCCAATAACCATGTAATCTCAAAAGGGAGTGAAATTAATTTAGAAAAGGTAATGTGAGAAATATTATTGGGGATTAAAATAATATTTATTAAAGATATTATATTAGACTTTCCATCATGAAATGGGGAATTTTGTATTTATAATGATGCTTTATCATAGGGTCTTGGTTGTGTTTTTATGTAAAATGACATGATAATTTTGTATGCCACATAGTAGTTAACTCATGATGAAAAAATTGTCTAATTTATGACACTGATCTAGTAACTATAATTTTTAATTTGAAATTTTTGAAAAATAATTTATATAGGGGGAATATGTATATATATATATATATATATAAACATAGATTATAAAATTATGAAGAATATATTCACTTAGAAATAGTCAAACCTGAGTAAAAGGTGGATGTTTAAATTAATGAAATACATTTATTTCACAATTCAATATCTTCCAGGTGATGTAAACATGTTATAATATGTTTTTTAAAGGATAATGAACCATTAACCAATACACATTTGGATCTTGATCTATTAGTTATTGATTAAATGAATATTGATGGGAAATTGTGCATAAAGAAAACTATTATCTTTTAGACCAACTAACAGTATAATAATCCTTGAAATAAATTTTAAAGTATACTTAAAAAGAATATAAAGTTTACATATAAAAAAATATATAAATAAATGATAGATACATGAGTGTCATATTGAAAAAAATGTGATATAAGATATGTAAAGAGGTTATCATTACCAAATCACATTCAGTTGAAAAAATATTTATTGAATTTGGATAATGAATTTACATATTATTCTCAGCATGTATATAAAATTATAAATATAAACCTTTACGAGAATAAATTATATGAAATAATAAATAATTATATTTCTAGTTTTACATTGAAATGTTTCACTTTTCATTTGGTTAATACTAAAAGGAAACATCCATAGGGGAACCTAATTCATTTATAATTATAAAATATTATGGTATAATACATCCCTGGATTTAATGGTGTTATTACCAAGGTCATATCTAGGTATTAATTAAATAAGGTTCACTATGGATGGATTTATTAAATATGAAATTTTTTTCCCATTCGAGATAATTTGTATTTAGATCATCTATCTCGTATCTATCCAAAATATATAGTTAAATTGTTTGGAATTCCCATTTCTAATATATCTACTGATTATATAATGTTTACCTAAAACCATTAGAAGGGAATTTTGATGTAATTATTTACTAAATCATTTTTTAGTGAAGCTTTTTACCCTAAAACTGAGGAATAATCTGAGTGGTAAATTCAAACTTTTGAGGATATTCATTGATCATGTTGATTAGATTATCACGATGGATTGTATCAACATATTTATTTGGTTGGATTTTCTGAAAATAACTAATTTCACTAAAGTATATAGATGTAACCTATTTTTGGAAACATCTATGAGGATTCCACTTTTCTATATTATGGTGTCCTTAGACTAGTAGTGATCTTTCTAGTACCACATTCCATCATTCCAAAGGTTGGAATCCTTCCACACTTGGGGTGACGGTGTCAAATCCATGATCATAATTGGGTGGTGAAATATCGGCCATTAAATTCTTCTATATATCACATTACCTAGTATTGGATCCCTCATATATTTAAGACATTCTCGTGAATAGTTTTTATAGTTCCATCTTCTTAGAGACTCTTGTTAATTACATCAATGGATCCATTCATAGTTTAAACACCTTCAATGAAGAGGAATAGTGATTAGGCTTCATAAAACATCATTGTGTATGTTTGGAAACCATAAATGTATTCTTCATTATGGGAAATTGGGGAATTCTCTGCTAACAATATAAACAATAACAATTTTAAGACCAATGGAATCATGTGATCATAGCACAAGGAAACTTATTATCATTTCATAAGGAATACTTAGAATTTTTTCCTCGGGTAATCCTTGATTGTCAGTAGATCCCACTCATCCTCATCGCATAAAGAATATTTCTCACCTAGTACAAGGAAAATTAATCTCTTCACTCAAGTAATCCCTTTATCCTCACCAAAGTCATTATGTGCTCATCACATATGGTATTTATATTAGGCTTTACACCAAAGTAAAAAAGGAAGAGACCTCATACATATCATATAGGACTATTGTGCTCATAAAATAAGGCCTTTAATTATCTTCACATGAGACACCTTAGGCTCATTACCTAAGGCTGAGTATTTATTGAATTATGTATGGTGTTTTTTCAAAAAACAATACAACGAAACACTGAAACATTTTTGGTTTGGTTGTGTTTTTTGAAAATATGGTTTCCATGCTGATTTGTAGAGTTCTAGAGATATTTTAGAAAATTAATGTTGACAAAGAACCTTGAAAATTAATGGATGATCTAGAGGTAGTAAAAAAAGAACATAAATAATGTTTCTGGATCAGAACATAATAATTAGGGAATGTCATAAAGTGCATGAATGATTTGGAACTGGCGTGAAAGATGAGTTTATGAGAATGGGGCATACACACCAGAGGAGACATAAAAATTATTTTTTCGAGCTCGAAGAAGATCATGAGTGACAAATCATGATATTTTTCATTGGATTTAGTGATCCCTATAAATAAAACGTTACCACCCCTCATTAAAAATATCGACACTTAGAGCTAATCTAGGATCTGAATCTCATAAGAAAGGGAGTTGCACGTAAGAATTTAGTAGAACTAAGGGAAGGGAGTTGTCTGTATGAAAGAGAGTTACACATAAGAAGGGAGTTTCTTGTGATAAGGGATTTTTTCATATAAAATATGTTTAAAACATAGGTTTTCTATTACAAAAGTTATGTGTTTTATTCAAGGAATTAATGTTGTGTGAAAGACACCCAAAATGGTTGCACCAATATTTGTAGTGGCCTTGTACATATGTGGTAATGTGGTATTCATAAGTGGATGAATGTATTAATTCAAAAAATGAATCTACATACAGTGTAGGATTCATTCATTAGTGATAAATACGGGGCCTACTAATCCATAAATTATGTGTGGATCCTTTCTAGGTCAATGAGAAAATTAAGAGGAAGATAATCATCCTTTCCACTGGTAGTGATCCAGAGATAGGGACACAATGAGAGATCCTTGGGAAAGCATTGAGCTGACCATAAACATTGTAAAGGTAGTGATTTTGGGCATAGATGTGATCAAACCCAAAATTTTAAATTGGATGTGATCTTTAATTTACATGGTAAATCGACACATCATCATCGTATTCCCCTTGGATGGATACTAGTGATGGTGAACCGAGTAAAATCTGTGTGTATGTTTTATATGTTCCCTTTATTACATTATAGTCATCATTAGGTAAAGAATAAAAGAATAATATCTGAATTAACAATTAAGTGAAAACAAAGTTACCCCTAAAATAAAGAGGTCATGTCCCAATAGGGTAGGAATAATTTCAAAAACAGTAACCATACCCTGATTCACCCCCACCCTCAGGGTACCTAGGCCCCTTTTAAACCTAACCGGTTTTTTAGGATCACTATATAGGGCCTCTTGATATAATCACACAAGAGAGGGACATATTTAAAGTAAAATAGATATATTACCACATATTCACATTGTTTATAGGCTCATAAGAGGTCTAGAGTCTAGTGGGGATAGTACCACATATGTTTATCCCATATGGGTAAATAACTGATTTTGATTTATGTGTGGTAGTACCACATTTTCACATCACATATTCACTGGTTATTGTTTTAGAGTCGAATGGAGAAGGTATAATATAGGTTCATCATGTATGTGTTTTTCATAGGTTTAGAGTATTGTGGGCACAATACCACATTGGAATAATATGTATGGGTAAGGCATAGGTTAAAATCTTGTGCCAATTATTGTCACGACCCGTCCTCGGGGCCCGTGCCGTGACTACCCCAAGCCCGCCTTCCATAGGCCAGGGGCTGGCGACTAGCACCAAAGGCGTAAAATCCCGATAACTGGGAAGGCATTGCCTTTATAAAGAAAACAAGCACCACAGAGTACAAGCGGAAGTAAAACACTAAGTACAAAAAGAAGAACTGAAAAGTAAAAAGGGGCCGGAAATACAAGCCCAACTGTAAAGTACAACTCGAAAGGGAAAACAGCGACTGAAAAGTAAAGCTGCTACGCTGAGATGTCCACTGGAAATCCCACCTGAAGGGTGGGTGCAGATAGCTCCTCTGCTCCTCGGGTCCCGCCATCCGCTCCGAGTATGTCCCGCCCAGTGGTCCACCTCCGGGTACCGCCTCGTCGTATAGTCCACCTCCAGGTACCGTCCAGTCCTCGAACCTTCGGCTTCTGTCAGCACTGTCCGTCGTCTGCAACCAACACAACGAGGTGCGGGCATAGCCCGTGCAGGGGTGAGTATAACGATACTCAGTAGGGACCCCGAGACCCTCAAGGTCTCACTAAAACCAACAAGGATAAACACAAGAAGATCTCAACAGATAAACCCTACTTAGGTATATGCCCATACATATACCTAAGTTATCAAGTAACCCATCTCAATCATGAGGAAACACAAGGATTGTGAAAACGACGGATAACCACTACCCGGGTATATGCCCATACATATACCAAAGTTAGCAAGTGACCCATCTCAATCATGAAGTAAACACAAGGTCAAAAGTCTCAGCTCAAACCAGGATTTTCATTATCGAAACCGTAACTGCTGAAGAGCTCCGTCTCTAGAGTGTACAGTGGTCCTGTAACGACTCTGAGGCCGCCGCTCACTACCCTAAGACAGCTGAGGTACTCCTCCTGTCGAGTACTGCGGGTTTGCGGCCAACTACCTGGCGCTCCGTCCGCTGAGGGTCTGTCGCCAAATTACCGGGCGCTCGCCCAAATAGCCTACTGAGGTACTCCTCCTGTCGAGTACCGCGGGTTTGCTGCCAACTACCTGGCGCTCCGTCCGCCGTGGGTCTGCAGCCAAATACCGGCGCTCCGTCCACTGGGCTAGTCGACTCACTCCAAGTCGAGTCGGTCAAGCAGTCGTCAGGTCTCAGCCGGCTACACGGTCTCCGTACTCTGCACGCTCGTCTCCGGGAGGGTCCGCTCCACGAGCTACTGGTCGATACTCCAAGTATCTCAAAGTCCCATGAAGAAGTATCTCAAAAGTCTGTCTCGTCACAGGGGTCTCAACGCAACAGACGGCGCGTCGATCGGACGTCCGGTCTGTGAGTTATTAGCCTTTTCGTCCCAGGGGCCCGGTTGGTTTCGAGAGCGAAACCAATCCCGGCCGTATCTCAACTGTACCCCGAACTCCCATAGGGTATACTCAAAGGGACCGTTACTCAACGTAACCACCAACGCTGCTGACGGCTCGTCAAGCGGACGTCCTGTCTGTAAGATATAGATTTTCCGTTCCAGGGACCCGGTTGGGTTTCGGGTGCGATCCAACCCGGCCATACTCCGACTGCTTCCAAAACTCGGGCGGAGTATGTCAAAAGTTCCGTCTCATCAAGAGGAAGTCAACGAAACAGACGGCGCGTCAATCGGACGCCCGGTCTGTGAGTTATTGGCATTTTCGTCTCCGGGACCCGGTTGGTTTTTAAGGCAAAACCAACCCGACCGTACTCCACCTGCGTCCAAACCTCGGGCGGAGTATGCCAAAAGATCCGTCTCACTAAGAGGAACACTACGCGACTGACGGCACGTCAATCGGACGTCCGTAGCTCAAGATATGAGCGTTTCCGCTCCGAAGGCCCGGTTGGTTTCGTGAACGAACCAACCCGGCCGAACTCAAAGTAACCCGAAACCTTGAGTGCGATATACCGAAACGACCGTCTCGATCCAAGGATCGCGTTGCCGCTGACGGTTCGTCGATCGGAGGTCCGAGGCTCAAGTTATGAGCCAAAAACCAAATCTGGTTCGAAAACGGGGGGTCCGGGTCCGGGCCGACCCGGCCCGACCCCCCCTGGGCGGCGCGGTGGCCGGCGGCGGCGGCCGGCGGCGGCGGGCGGCGGCGCGCGGAGGCGGCGCGGCGGCGGCGGCGGCGGGCCGCGGCGGCGGCGGGCCGCGGCGAGGCGGCGCACGCGGGGGCTAAGCCCCGCGGTTCTTGGGTGTCGGCGCGACATATAGCCGCGCCCCTTTGATTGAAACCGCCCCCCACGTGGGGGCCGGTTTATTTAAGAGAACCAGGGGGGCCGGCTGCCCCCCTCCTTCAAGAACCGCCCCCCCTCTTTAAGAGGGGGGTTTTAAAGAGGTGGCCGGGGAATTAAATTCCCCAGTTTAAAGACATCCGGCCGGCCAGCTGGCCGACCGGTTTTCTCAAACAGGACCGGAATTTCCGGTCCCCTTCTTCGGCTTCCGACGCCGGCGGCCCGGCCGCCGGTCTTCTCTTCCGCTGCGGCCCTGAACCGGCCGCGGTCTCTTCGTCCCGCCGCGGCCCGGAACCGGCCGCGGCGTTCGTCGTCCGGCGCGGTGCGACGGCACCGCGCCCCTCCGCCGCACTTTAATTCCTTTCAACGCGGCGCGACGGCGTCGCGTTCTTGATGTTCCTTCCATGGTGTGCGCGCGACGGCGTTGCGTAAAATAAATGCACGATCAACCGCGTGGTGCGACGGCACCACGCCACTTGCTTCCACCCGCAAGAACAAACAAGAACGATGGAGGGGGTTCGGCCGTGTTCGTACGGTCCGGCCCCCTCACGTTAAATTAATAACGCAACTTTAAATAAACAACATCCTCACGTTAGTCAAACGAACCACGAGCAAGAATGAGATAATTAAATAATAAATCAACATCCCCTACCTCGGGTATAAGGTTCGAAGATCGTTCTACGTTCCGCGGAAGACGACGTCGCGGAGGTCGGGCGACGCGGTCGTCGTTCGTCAAATTCAACGACGAAGAGGCGCGTCCGAAGAGGCACGTCGTTGGCGAATCCTTGTACGCCGACGAAGGTTGTCCGAGGAAGGTGCGGTGTTCTCTCTCGTTGACACCGAAGACGAAGAAGAGCGGAGCGGCGTTCTTCGTCGGAAACTTGAGCGTTCTACGTCAAGTCTTGAGGAAAGTCAAATAAAAAGGAAACAACGAACTCAAGAACCCCTACCTCGATAGTCGCACGTTGACGGAGTCGTGGAATATCGGTGTCGATTCCTTTGACGTCGGAGGAAGAGTCGTTGTCGATGGCGTTCGTCGCGGAAAACCGTCGCGGAAGAGATGACGCAGAATAAGTACGTCACGTCGCGGATACGGCGTCGCGGATGGATCGTGTTCTTCGGCGGAGAAGTTCTTCGTTGAGTTTGAAGAAGAAGAGGAGGCTCTCCAAAAGCTCTCAAGGAGACAAAAAAAACAACACAAAATAAAATAAGACAACTTCTTATTTTATTATTACAATACACATTAGAATTTCAAAAGTTTGAAATTCAAAAAGGTTAAACTCCCATAATTAATTAAGTAACTCAAGTTGACAACATTAAAAGAAAAGAGTTAAAGGGGAGGTTTTGAGAGAATTTGAGGAGTTGGGGTTCGTGTGGACCCCACCTCACTTAATCCTCCCAAGGGAGGTTAAGTGGATGTGGGTCCCACTCCCAACTCCCTTTGGTAGGACTTAACTAGATAAAAATAAAATTTGTTCCTCACAAATTTTATTTAACTTAAACTAAAAACCCAAAAACTAACTTTCAACCCGCAACGAACGCAACTTCCGAAAAGGTCTCATTAAGCGAATATCGGCGTTGCGAGTTTATCGGTGCCCTCAGATTTCAATTCCGAGTACCGGATCAAAAGTTAGAAATTCCCGCTCGTTCGTTCACTGAACGTACCCGAGCCAAACTTCGGAAATTAATTCCGGGCACTCCGGGCCTCGGAATCAGGTGCCGTCTGAAACCGCGCTCTTGTAAAATTCTAAAGAAAATTAAGAAAAAAAAATTCCCTTGAATTTTATGGGTCTTTACATTACTCCCACCTCAGGGCTTTACGTCCCCGTAAAGCTACAACAAAAACTAGGGAAACAAAAGAGGGTACTGAGCACGCATCTGAGCCTCCCGCTCCCATGTGCTCTCCTGGAGATTCCCGTGCCGCCATCTGTTGCGCACAAGAGGAATCGATCGCCCATGTAGGACCCGCTCCTTTCGGTCCTCTAACTCCACCGGGACCTCCGTAAAAGTCACCCCATCGTCAACGTCAAGCTCCCCATGGTCAAAGATGTGTGTCGGGTCGTGCACGTATCTCCTCAGTTGAGACACGTGGAAGACGTCGTGCACCCGGTGCAACTGAGGTGGTAGAGCCAGGAGATAAGCCACCTCTCCTATCCTACTGAGGACCTGGAAAGGCCCGATGAAGCGTGGAGACAACTTTCCGCCTCGGCCAAATCTCCGAATACCACGTCGAGGTGAGACCCGCAAGAAGACGTGGTCACCATCCTCGAACTCTAGTGGCCTCCGCCTCCTGTCAGCGTATGACTTCTGCCGGCTCTGTGCTTTCCTCATCCGCTCCTGCATGACATGGACCTCCTCTGACGTGGCCCGGACCATCTCTGGTCCCACATGAGCTGCAAGATTTCTTCTTTGCCGATAAGAGAAACCTGGTCTCATCCCCTGGATGAACCACATTCTTTGCCTAAAACAGTCAATCCTAACATGGATGATACTAATCCATACCAAGGATGACGTCATAAGGCCTCGACGCTACTACTAAGAGATCCAACCGTTACTCTCGCCTCCAAGGGTTGAGTCACACTGTCGGCATCAGTGTGTGGTAACTGGGTCTCCTCCAGTAGATGTCTCACAAGTGAGGGTCAAGTCAACAGTCAACTGGAACCTCTTAGTAACATCACTAAAGAGGATAGGAAAGAAAACATCACAAAGGTATGCGTCTTTTATTATTGCAGCTCATAATACAAGACGCTACACAAAAGCAACATCAACATGGAACTAGAAGTACAAAAGACGTATCTACTAGTTCCTCCCCTGTCCACCTGCTCCCAGAGCTCCAGCATTTGTCGCTGCCTCAACCTCGGTGGCTCCCTCCAAGCCTGCAGATCGAGGAGTCGGACAGTCACGTGCCAGGTGACCCTTTCCGCGGCATGAGTAACACAACCTTCTCCTTGCACGGCTAGCTCTGTTCCCACTCCGGGTGCCCTGCACTACCGGTCCTAAAACCCGAGATCGCCCAACTGCTGGTCTGGTCCTCCTGGACCTCTGCATCATCTGTCTACTGCCCACAGATGACTCGGCTTCTGATCGAAAAACACGCGGTAAAGGCAGAATCTCCTGTACACGCTCGGGGTGTAGAGATACTGGCACAATCTCCACCCTGAAGAAGGTCTCGAAGTCTTCCCATGCGAAGTTCATCTCATCGCAAAACTGAAACAAGTGGCTCCACCACCTACCTGCTGCTGCCTGAAGGAGGCTGGTAGCAAAGATCACCATGAAGTCTGCCGGCGTCCCCACTAGCCTGAAGACTCTCACCACAGCCTCCAGCCAAACCTCAGCCGCCTGCGGGTCCGTCTCTCCCCGGAACCTGGGTGGCCTCTGGCGCTGAAACTCGTGCAGCGCGCTCAAGCGTCGTGCATCGCCTACTGCTGGGGCTGGTGGCATCGGTGGCCCAACGTATGGTAGTACCGCTGGTGCCTCCGCTGGTGCCTCAACTGCAAGAGGGCCCTGTACCGAAGCATCGTCACTCGACAGACTGTCAGCACGCTCATCCCTCCGGGCTCTAGCTGGTCGTCTGAGAAAAGACATCCTGAAAGAAACAACGTAACACGATCAAACGATTGTACCTGGTGAGCTGACCTGGTTTGAGCTGTTTTAAGGGGAAAAACCTTTGAAAACACACAGGCAATCAGTGTTTTCGTGCACAAAGTCGGAAATCAGTTGTCAGGGTCCTGGTGTATGGATACGTCGGCCGCCCGCACCAACACTGGACTCCCTGAACTGAAAACCACACTCGGTACCCTTAACACTATTGCTTCACAGAAAGAAACATCAGAGTTATAAGTTCTGCGGTAGAACCGAACTCCTCTGATACCAATTTGTCACGACCCGTCCTCGGGGCCCGTGCCGTGACTACCCCAAGCCCGCCTTCCATAGGCCAGGGGCTGGCGACTAGCACCAAAGGCGTAAAATCCCGATAACTGGGAAGGCATTGCCTTTATAAAGAAAACAAGCACCACAGAGTACAAGCGGAAGTAAAACACTAAGTACAAAAAGAAGAACTGAAAAGTAAAAAGGGGCCGGAAATACAAGCCCAACTGTAAACTACAACTCGAAAGGGAAAACAGCGACTGAAAAGTAAAGCTGCTACGCTGAGATGTCCACTGGAAATCCCACCTGAAGGGTGGGTGCAGATAGCTCCTCTGCTCCTCGGGTCCCGCCATCCGCTCCGAGTATGTCCCGCCCAGTGGTCCACCTCCGGGTACCGCCTCGTCGTATAGTCCACCTCCAGGTACCGTCCAGTCCTCGAACCTTCGGCTTCTGTCAGCACTGTCCGTCGTCTGCAACCAACACAACGAGGTGCGGGCATAGCCCGTGCAGGGGTGAGTATAACGATACTCAGTAGGGACCCCGAGACCCTCAAGGTCTCACTAAAACCAACAAGGATAAACACAAGAAGATCTCAACAGATAAACCCTACTTAGGTATATGCCCATACATATACCTAAGTTATCAAGTAACCCATCTCAATCATGAGGAAACACAAGGATTGTGAAAACGACGGATAACCACTACCCGGGTATATGCCCATACATATACCAAAGTTAGCAAGTGACCCATCTCAATCATGAAGTAAACACAAGGTCAAAAGTCTCAGCTCAAACCAGGATTTTCATTATCGAAACCGTAACTGCTGAAGAGCTCCGTCTCTAGAGTGTACAGTGGTCCTGTAACGACTCTGAGGCCGCCGCTCACTACCCTAAGACTGCTGAGGTACTCCTCCTGTCGAGTACTGCGGGTTTGCGGCCAACTACCTGGCGCTCCGTCCGCTGAGGGTCTGTCGCCAAATTACCGGGCGCTCGCCCAAATAGCCTACTGAGGTACTCCTCCTGTCGAGTACCGCGGGTTTGCTGCCAACTACCTGGCGCTCCGTCCGCCGTGGGTCTGCAGCCAAATACCGGCGCTCCGTCCACTGGGCTAGTCGACTCACTCCAAGTCGAGTCGGTCAAGCAGTCGTCAGGTCTCAGCCGGCTACACGGTCTCCGTACTCTGCACGCTCGTCTCCGGGAGGGTCCGCTCCACGAGCTACTGGTCGATACTCCAAGTATCTCAAAGTCCCATGAAGAAGTATCTCAAATGTCCGTCTCGTCACAGGGGTCTCAACGCAACAGACGGCGCATCGATCGGACGTCCGGTCTGTGAGTTATTAGCCTTTTCGTCCCAGGGGCCCGGTTGGTTTCGAGAGCGAAACCAATCCCGGCCGTATCTCAACTGTACCCCGAACTCCCATAGGGTATACTCAAAGGGACCGTTACTCAACGTAACCACCAACGCTGCTGACGGCTCGTCAAGCGGACGTCCTGTCTGTAAGATATAGCTTTTCCGTTCCAGGGACCCGGTTGGGTTTCGGGTGCGATCCAACCCGGCCATACTCCGACTGCTTCCAAAACTCGGGCGGAGTATGTCAAAAGTTCCGTCTCATCAAGAGGAAGTCAACGAAACAGACGGCGCGTCAATCGGACGCCCGGTCTGTGAGTTATTGGCATTTTCGTCTCCGGGACCCGGTTGGTTTTTAAGGCAAAACCAACCCGACCGTACTCCACCTGCGTCCAAACCTCGGGCGGAGTATGCCAAAAGATCCGTCTCACTAAGAGGAACACTACGCGACTGACGGCACGTCAATCGGACGTCCGTAGCTCAAGATATGAGCGTTTCCGCTCCGAAGGCCCGGTTGGTTTCGTGAACGAACCAACCCGGCCGAACTCAAAGTAACCCGAAACCTTGAGTGCGATATACCGAAACGACCGTCTCGATCCAAGGATCGCGTTGCCGCTGACGGTTCGTCGATCGGAGGTCCGAGGCTCAAGTTATGAGCCAAAAACCAAATCTGGTTCGAAAACGGGGGGTCCGGGTCCGGGCCGACCCGGCCCGACCCCCCCTGGGCGGCGCGGTGGCCGGCGGCGGCGCGCGGAGGCGGCGCGGCGGCGGCGGCGGCGGGCCGCGGCGGCGGCGGGCCGCGGCGAGGCGGCGCACGCGGGGGCTAAGCCCCGCGGTTCTTGGGTGTCGGCGCGACATATAGCCGCGCCCCTTTGATTGAAACCGCCCCCCACGTGGGGGCCGGTTTATTTAAGAGAACCAGGGGGGCCGGCTGCCCCCCTCCTTCAAGAACCGCCCCCCCTCTTTAAGAGGGGGGTTTTAAAGAGGTGGCCGGGGAATTAAATTCCCCGGTTTAAAGACATCCGGCCGGCCAGCTGGCCGGCCGGTTTTCTCAAACGGGACCGGAATTTCCGGTCCCCTTCTTCGGCTTCCGACGCCGGCGGCCCGGCCGCCGGTCTTCTCTTCCGCTGCGGCCCTGAACCGGCCGCGGTCTCTTCGTCCCGCCGCGGCCCGGAACCGGCCGCGGCGTTCGTCGTCCGGCGCGGTGCGACGGCACCGCGCCCCTCCGCCGCACTTTAATTCCTTTCAACGCGGCGCGACGGCGTCGCGTTCTTGATGTTCCTTCCATGGTGTGCGCGCGACGGCGTTGCGTAAAATAAATGCACGATCAACCGCGTGGTGCGACGGCACCACGCCACTTGCTTCCACCCGCAAGAACAAACAAGAACGATGGAGGGGGTTCGGCCGTGTTCGTACGGTCCGGCCCCCTCACGTTAAATTAATAACGCAACTTTAAATAAACAACATCCTCACGTTAGTCAAATGAACCATGAGCAAGAATGAGATAATTAAATAATAAATCAACATCCCCTACCTCGGGTATAAGGTTCGAAGATCGTTCTACGTTCCGCGGAAGACGACGTCGCGGAGGTCGGGCGACGCGGTCGTCGTTCGTCAAATTCAACGACGAAGAGGCGCGTCCGAAGAGGCACGTCGTTGGCGAATCCTTGTACGCCGACGAAGGTTGTCCGAGGAAGGTGCGGTGTTCTCTCTCGTTGACACCGAAGACGAAGAAGAGCGGAGCGGCGTTCTTCGTCGGAAACTTGAGCGTTCTACGTCAAGTCTTGAGGAAAGTCAAATAAAAAGGAAACAACGAACTCAAGAACCCCTACCTCGATAGTCGCACGTTGACGGAGTCGTGGAATATCGGTGTCGATTCCTTTGACGTCGGAGGAAGAGTCGTTGTCGATGGCGTTCGTCGCGGAAAACCGTCGCGGAAGAGATGACGCAGAAGAAGTACGTCGCGTCGCGGATACGGCGTCGCGGATGGATCGTGTTCTTCGGCGGAGAAGTTCTTCGTTGAGTTTGAAGAAGAAGAGGAGGCTCTCCAAAAGCTCTCAAGGAGACAAAAAAAACAACCCAAAATAAAATAAGACAACTTCTTATTTTATTATTACAATACACATTAGAATTTCAAAAGTTTGAAATTCAAAAAGGTTAAACTCCCATAATTAATTAAGTAACTCAAGTTGACAACATTAAAAGAAAAGAGTTAAAGGGGAGGTTTTGAGAGAATTTGAGGAGTTGGGGTTCGTGTGGACCCCACCTCACTTAATCCTCCCAAGGGAGGTTAAGTGGATGTGGGTCCCACTCCCAACTCCCTTTGGTAGGACTTAACTAGATAAAAATAAAATTTGTTCCTCACAAATTTTATTTAACTTAAACTAAAAACCCAAAAACTAACTTTCAACCCGCAACGAACGCAACTTCCGAAAAGGTCTCATTAAGCGAATATCGGCGTTGCGAGTTTATCGGTGCCCTCGGATTTCAATTCCGAGTACCGGATCAAAAGTTAGAAATTCCCGCTCGTTCGTTCACTGAACGTACCCGAGCCAAACTTCGGAAATTAATTCCGGGCACTCCGGGCCTCGGAATCAGGTGCCGTCTGAAACCGCGCTCTTGTAAAATTCTAAAGAAAATTAAGAAAAAAAAATTCCCTTGAATTTTATGGGTCTTTACAATTATTGTTCAAGGATTAATGTATTGTTGGAATGCTCATTGTTTAATGTCTAGTAGAGAATTTTGGATTAAATGCTGAGAGTTTTAGTATACTCTGATAAGATAATCAGGAATCAAAGGTGCCCACTCAGAAGGTAGAGATTGAATCATAGTGATGGAATGATTGATCCATAGAGACACACCCTATATACCATAGTGGGAGGAAGGTATATAATCCCACATAGTTAGAGGCACATTGTTTATGTTCATGTGATAGGAAACCACCGAGTAATTTAACTTCATGTTGTAAATATGTGTGTGTTATAGAAAGAGAAATAAAATTTTATGGTGTGAGGATTAGGATTTGGGTTTCTGTGAATATTATGGTCATCTCATTCTGTTCACAAAATATATCCTATGTTAACCACATGGGATATCCTATGATCATTACACAGGGAATCCAATGATTGTCACATAATGTGAGATACAATTTAACATATTGTTCCATGGAAACTAGTTACAATTTATTTTATTATGTTTGGGATGTATTCCATGATTTAATATATTTTGATGACAACATGTTATATAGTTTTTCATCTTCTATTGACGATGTAGGTAGTAGTTCAACGTCACACCTTGTGAAAGTTCATGTTAAAATGGAGAAATAGTATGTGATGGATGGGGGATTACACACTAAGCTACCTATATACGTGACATAATTAGAGACTTGGGTTTATGAAAAAGGGATTATGGGCCCACATAAAGGAGATATCATATAGATCTTCTTATAATATTGAATAGCATGAGTGGGGATTATCCAATTAGTTTACTTACTAACAAATGATTTGGAGAAATATGAATTGATACTACTGGGACCTTTTTTGGTGATAGGGATCTTAGGATGAGTGTACCTATGATTTATAAAAAAGGAATTTTTTTTGAAATTTTCAAACTAAAATAAGCATGGGAATATGGGTAAATTATAATTATTATGAGTATGGAATTTTCATGAGTACAATTAGATCGATTGTTGTGGGGGCCATGAAAAATCAAACACAACAAAACCAAGTTCAATGGAAGAATGTGTCCACTAGGATCTCTCATTTCTATGTTTTAAAATACATTTGAGCTATATGAATATATATTTTTGTGTAATCCTTGGAATATAGAACATGTATTTTTAATCAATGGTTGAGGTAGGGGTTTCATTCAGGTTGGGTGTCTTTAAAAACATTGAGTTGTGTGAAGAATTTTCATCATGTGTGGGATATGTTATCCATTAATGAAATTTTTAAATACATATTTCATGAAAGAATAATCTGAATTGAAATACTTATATGAGGTATTTTTAACCTATATCTCACCTAAAGTAAAAAATGAGTGTATCTGGTTTGATGAATTTTTAAATGGAAGAAATTTAGTTACTAAAAAAATAACCCTTTGGATTAAAGATGTTCATTTTAAAAAATACTGAGTAATGATGAATTTTTATGAAATTTCAACTATGAAAGAATGGAGATTCATCAAAATGTTTTGAAATATCATAACTTGGTAGATGAGTACTGCTCTTACTCAATTTCATAAAACATGGATTTGTGTAAACTTCTATCCTTTCCGTTTTGGATAAGGGCTTTGTTGTTCAAGAATATTGGGACTTATTTTTTCCTAGAGTTATATATTCACTCAACTCTATGTTTCATGATTTTTATAAGTTACACAAAAAGCATTTAATTTCTCTATATTTTCTTCCAATATCCATTGTATCTCATGAACCATATTATTATTTCTTCTCAAATCCATGAATACATAATATAAGTGCCACTAAATGCCTTCTCTCAAATTGGGATCAGATAGTGACCAAAGGAATGAATTATAAGGAATCTTTTGAAATAGAAATTTCATCCACTAGTTATTATAATTGATGGTAGGTTCATACTACATGGTTAAATTTTTCAAACAACACAACACTCTAAATTTTATTACTCTAGTTTTCCCTTCTATAAAAATATGTTTAGAGGACAAAGGTTGACCATGATCTATTTGTAAAACATTGAATATATCCTTATTCATGATGATATTTACCTTCCAAAAATTATGGAAATTCAAATCCTTGACTTCTACCAAATGTTCTCTAATGTGAATTTTTATGAGAAGAATAATACTATAAAACAATCTTCTCCTAATCATTGTATCTGTCATATATAGGTGAATTTGTGAAAAAATAGACCCAATTTGTGTGACATAGACCAAAGTTTCGTGAATTAAACATTGTGAATATTCTCAATATCTGATATACAAATATGGGACTAAGGATATTGTGAAATGAAATAAATATGTATTTAATAACCCACATATTACTTCATGAAGTATTATTATAATTGGGAAGTAACATCCTTTTCAATTTTTAAGCAATGAATAAATATGAAAATATAAATCAACTGCCTACAATTATATGGATTTGGACATTGTGATTATGTATTCATTTCATGTAATTACATTTACTCCCCAAGGGACTAGACCAAGAACTCATATTATTTATATTGGTAGAATTTCATTGTTTTTGGTCATAGTGTGAGGGACCATAAACCAATGACCATCGCCACACTAGGAAAGTATTCGAAAATGTTCGATGGGTGATTCCAAGAACTATTTCTCATTATTAGGGAATGGATTCTCATTTCTATGCACCTATAGGTGAGGGAAATCATATTTAATAATGTTTGTTTGTAAGACAAATGATCTAATTTAATCATACCTACATTTAGTGTTTCTCTAGTGATGTATCTACGTTGTGTGACAGAAGTGGTGGAAGATAAAATTTTCCCAAAGCATTTTGATGAGTGGGATTTACAGGGGTAGTTTCTGAGAATAGATCTATTTTTATGGAAGATAACAATGGATGGGGTGGAGATACTAGGATATGGGATTTCTAGGCTTAACATAAAGGCAAAATTGTAAGACTGATTCAAGTATATCTCTGTGCCGAAGGCCCTAGCGTACATGAATAATTAGGATAACCATGACACTAATATTGTGTATACCATGCATGTTGAAATACTTGGTGCGATACCATACATTAATGATCCATATTCAAAAGTGACGGTGAACAAATTAACAAATCATGGAGTAGATATGAGATATTATGGTGATGAATACTATTGGAGAGGTTCTTCTAATCTATAATGTTATCCGGTCGAGAGAAGGGGAACCACCCCTGAGGAAAGATAACGAGTTATCACACAAACTGAGGTAAATCAAAATAAAAATGGATTATTTTAACAACTAATCTACAAGTTATAGTAAATTATAATCTCTAACCTACCTGATAAATGGAAATGTAGGAGGACGAATTTCATGGATGTGTGGAGTGTAGGACCTCTGAATATTTTTAGTAGAAACCCATATGAGAAGTGGTGGAGTAAGAATAATCACAATCCCTTAACTCTCATACGCTCCTTGTCATCTTTGTAGGATTATACCCTAGAACCCCTGAGGTAATACTTCTATAATTTTGGAATGCCTCTTAAAGTAGTTGATCATATTTATTTCACTAAGAACCATATGTAAATTTCAAATATTCCTTCTATGGTTAACATTATTTTCTAAAAAATTATGTCTATTATATATTTACATTATTTTTTATATTTTTATATTATTTATATACATAAACAGACGGTGTTGTACAAAAGACCATGGGGTGATGAAATACATGGATTGGTCTCTAATGGTGGACTATTACCTCAATACTATAAACCTCATATTTCATGTAGTAATTGTGGGTGACGATGATTAGATTCTTGTAGGGGTTATTCCTTATACTGAAAGTCATATAGAAAATGCCTTTTTGTAATGTCTTTTTTTATACTAGCCTCCATTTCCCAACATTAATATTACCATAGGTACAACTAACATTTAATTTTCTATGATAGTGAATTAATAGGCGATCCTTTTAGAGGATCAATAACCATACATGATAAGTGTACTTGAGTATCCTACTATCATCTATGTAGCTGGAAGGGTGGAGTTATTTCTGGAAGTAACACCTACTCAAGATCAAACTATTGTAAATTTTGGGAAAAACTGAATAGGTAATAGGCTTCCAAGGATTTGATGATAGTGGATGATCTAGTATCAGGTTCATCTGTCACACAGGGGGATAAGGATTCTTATGCCCACATAGGAATATAGATTAGTACTCTGTTTCCTAATGTTAGTCTGGTTAAAGAACTATAGGAACTTTTCCTAGTGTATGAGATAACTATTGAGAAGGATGAATAATCAAGATCATATGTCACTAAAGATTACTCAGAAAACTGGAATAGGAAACGAAGGAACATCAAGAACATAATTACTATATATCCATCAGATTATATGATTGTTGTAACACCCTGAGGTTATAAAAGAGGAACATCATATTAAATAGTGTTTTTGAATAACATCACCATGCATAGAGTACAATGTAAAATACCATGATTTTATGATATTTTTGTTTTTAAATAGACTAAATATATTAAATATCTTGTGATTTACTCATCCTAGAGTTTTAAAAAACAATATGTTTGATAGCATCTACAACATGCAACACTGAGCTTCAATGAACCGTGAAATATTATTTAAATATGACACTTATAAACAAGTAAATTATAGAATATGAATCATATTCACTAAATTTTGATATATATATATACATATATTGAGGACCTACCTAATAAAAAATCACTGATAAATTATTGTGAAATAAGAACTGAATTTCCAGAAATGTTATTTTATACTTCATAATTAGGTTTTATTTAAAAATGTTTTCAATTAATAAAATATTATAATAAAATTCTGGAGTGCATATAAATACTCTTTTAAAAATATAATATCATTATTTATATCATCATAAAAAATTTATCATAGGGTCAAATTTGAGGATTTTTCTCAGAAGTCATTTTTTCAGTCAAAAGTTAAAGATACCATTTTTATTGAAAACTGTATTTTTTATTGCAACAATTTTAAAAGTTATATTTAATTCTAATCTAATTTTAATGTAAAATTATTCATAAATTAAATAACAATATAATTTTCATTATAATTTATTTCATTTTTATATTTCGTATAAAATTATTGTTACACAAAAAAGGGCATTTTTTAAAAAATATTTTTTCATTGTAATTTGTTAGTTTAATTTAAAATTGAATTATGTAACTTATATGATTTGAAATTTCAAAAATGGATTCTGTGTTTTGAATCTATGTGTTCATATATATCCAATTATTCCATTTTTTTTTATTCAAAAGAAATAGTAAAATATTTCTTATGTTACCATAGTAGAGGGTAAATCAGAACATTTAGGTTAAAAAATTATATATAATAACACTTAAAAGACCTAAAGAAATGCCAAAATATTATTATGTTAATAAATATCAACCATAATTATCTGATGGTATATTTTATTACATCTTGGGGTCACTTAGGTTATATTATTACTTCTTTAGAATTTTTATCATGAAAAGTCAAACCTGTCACACTCTTGTTTTTAGTAACTATAATATTTTATAATATTAGGTAATCTAGAGGATATGTTAATATAGAAATACTATTCTAAAATAAAAAATATTTACCTTCATCAAGGTAATTAGTTTATAATTATTTGTGAAGAAATAATTATCTTCAATGCTTACACAATCTTGAGACATTAATTATTCAATTAACGTGAAAATCAAATAAATGATATTAAGAAATATTAAAATTATATAATCAGAGTTAATTAATTTAATTCATCTAAATTATATTTTTCCTTTAACTTTTCAGTGTATTATAATATATATGGTCTTAATTTTACATTTTATATTGATGTCAATGTTATTAATCATCTTTAGAGTTGAAATTATTGATATTTTATAGTAAATAGTATTTTAACTAATGATATAAAATTCATAAAAAATAATATCATAAAAGTGTTTCCTAAAAGGTTTAAAATTTCATCCATGGTCCATTTGTTTCTCTTTTAACATTTTTTTGTTACTATATTGACCCTAAAAGTGTAAAAATACATGTTGTCACAGTAAGAGTTAAAGACGTTAACCCTAAAATATAATGGTATAAATATAGAAAATATTTGTCTATTTTTTATTGGATGAATATATTTTGACCCATAAACATGATTTTTTATAAACAATTAATTTTTAATCTATTTATAATTGAAATTAATATTTATTTATTTAATATTCTGAGAAATTCCAAAAATTTACCTCCCCACAATTATAAAAGGAAACACCTTCATTCACATATTTTTTCAACATTTAACCATATAGATAAACCAACCACTATAGATTCATCTTATAAAAATCCTTATTTATGTTATTGAGTTTTTATCCTTCCTAGATAGAAATTCTATGTCCCTTAATAAGATAACTAAAGGGATTCCATAGACGAAGAGGTAATCATCTTTACCGACTCTTTTATGTTTATTTCATCTTATACATCCTCTTAATTTGATATACACATCATAAAATAATAAATACAGTATAATAAATATACTAATATTTTATACCTATTATGGAGAAACCATATTCCATATCTTTTCCATAATATGAAAAGTATAAAACATCGCTTGTGTATGTACAACTTACAATCTTTATGTAGCGGTGTACCTCTTTTTTCAGTGTAAATATAGTGGAATGATAATAAATATAGAACTAATGAATATATATGAAATATATGACTTAATAATTGTTATATAGTGGTTAATTATTCTTTACCATTATTTCAATCCAACCATCAAAAAAATGAAAATATTGTTTATGTGTATGTATAACCTACCATCTCTATGAATGGTGTGATTCATTTTTCATATTTATCCTCATGGACGACTCAAAATATCTAAATTGTGTACATAAATTATATTTAATCCATAAATAATAATATAGATATTATTTAACAATGATAATTTAATAAGTACTCAAATGACAGATTCAAATCATACATGAATAATATAATTACCACATGTATAAGTGTTTGTAACAATTAATTGATAATCAGTTTGTGAAAAAATATTATAATTAAATAATATATGATATGATATATTTTATAAATGTTCATAAATATATTTCTAATATGTCTATATATATTACACACTATTTTTAATCAGGAACTATGAAATCAGACCTGAGGTATGGATATCTCGTCTCACTATTACTTTTATGAGACATATACCATATTCAATACACATTTAATTTATAACGTTTATTTAATAACTCTATAATATATTATAATTTTGGTATAAAATATATTAGAATCAGTCAATTGTTGGTGAAAATTTAAAATTTATTTTTTTAATCATTTCTTGAACATTGAAAGAGGATCTTACATGTCCAATTTATAATAAATTTATATAATTTCTGAATAAATAAATACGTGCGGTTAGGAACATTCTTCTTTGATGAATTTTGATCATCCATAAAGACCCTTAGGAATTTCCTTCATTTCATTGTTGGTATCCAAGGATATAATCCCTCTACAGGTTACCCACACATGCTCCAATGATCTCTACGAAACAACACTCGATCTCTGGGTTCTAGTGCTGAGAACCGATTGTATTGTTTTGATCATACATGATTTCACAATCATTGGGCTTGAAAAAAATTATCTCGGGTTTCTTGTTTTTTATATGGATATAGAAGGAGTATAGAGTGAATTTTTTATGCATGAAAATTATCTATTCCCAATTGTGCAAGTAGCACATAATAAATGAAGCTACATATTTATAGTGTAAGAATTTAGGATAAAATATTAACTAATATCATGCCGACCATTAAATAAAATTTCATTCCTTTTATAAAGAACTTCCCTATTTATAATTTATGAATTATGTTTAGGTGTCCCAACTTGTGAAAATAGATAAATAATATTTACCATATTGTATATAATTATTTTTTCTCAAGGCACATTCTTGGTCTATTAGAACTCCTCCGTATTTATTGAATATCCAAATAAATATTTTATATATGAATAAATATTTAATTCACAAAATGGAAAATATACATTTATTAAATATTAATTAAATTAAAAAATTATAATGTTTATTCAATGTTGGTGAATAAATATTTATTTAACTTATGAAGTCCGTATAAGTTTAATATAATTATTCATTTGTCTTGAAAATAATATTTATTAAATTTATTAAATTCAAATAGATTTTAATTGATATCAACAGAAAGAATCGGTGTGGGACCCTCTAGGATTCCCGCATTGGCATTATAGGTTCTTTCCTATAATTGATGATTATTGTCTAGTAATGTTTCAAGAATCCCAATAGAAATAAATTAATTTAAAAAAACAATAAACACATAAAACTATCACTCTATAATATTATGCATTTTCACAATATCTCATCAAGAATGTTACATGACTGTCTCGTCATCCCATTTACTAAATTTGTCTTTCATTAAATATATAAAATAAACATGTCGTTGAACCATGGCCGTGGAATTTATGTGATGATTATATTCCAATAAATTTAATGAGTTATAAACAATAATAAATATAGAAGGAAAAAATAATTACACAACATATCCATTAATGACATGAGAATCATGATGGACACAACACATCCTACTTCCTACAATCATATGAAGTGACGGTTCTTGTTAGTAAATATATGTTTGTGAGTCATGAAATGCATAAATTGTAACATACCAAGTAAGTAATGAATAATATATATTTTTATCTATGTCTATTTATGAATTAGATTGTTTTTTAGAGGCTTAGAATGAGAATAAATCCAAACTTAAGCATGGAATACACTAATATTTTTAAAAGATTGTTTTACTGCCTTTTGATGGAAAACCATTTTTAAATCAAACTTTTTACAATTTTATAAGTTCTATTTTTCAAAATAAACATATCATTTATGATTGGGACATTTAAATTTACCTTGGGTTAATTTTTGTTATTTTTCTGACAATGATCATTTTTTAATGAATAGTGAAAAATACTGCATTTCACATAAAAACTGCTTTTTCATCTAATTTAATTATACGGATAGATTATATTTCTAATTGGTTTTAAAGTTTAATTATAATATATTTTTACCATTTAATCCAATGGTGGTCATTAGGATTAATTTTACTTTTGAATTGGACATAAACAAGTGCCAAACTTCTCATAGATATTGATTATAAAAAACCTGCTATTTGTTTAGACAACGGGAATTATTTTTAAATTAATTATTGAAATTTATGTGTTCGGAATTTGGTAAAATGGATTACATATTTGGAATCAGAAGGATCAAATTATGTAATCAAGACTCTTTTTTTTGGACATTATGAATAGTAATGATGGTAATTATCTTTAATTATCATGATTAATTAGTAATCTGGTAGTTAAGGATAATAAAATAAGATCATAATAATAAAAAATGAACCCAACATGTTTCCTAATTCTACTGGTTCTGTACTGTCCGACCATGGGATGCCTTGTGTTAAACTTATTGACCCCATGGAATCACTTTTTGGTGAATGTGACACTTTATATTTTTATTTTTAAAGAAAGGAGAATATCACTAAAGAATGTATCACCTGAGTAAAACATTTTTAATTGTGTCTAAATAAATGATATCTTTTAATATAAATATTCATTGGAAAGCTGAAACGATTTCCTACATCATATTATTTTGTTTATAATTTTTATTCATAAAATAAATTAAATTATTTATGTCCTCATGATGATACATCAATTACCTCATTAATTAACGATTTAAATAAAATGAAAAGATAATGTAAAATATAAGACATACACTTGTCAAAGTCCTATGGGATGAGTATATTTCGAAACCTTATCACCATATCCTAGAAATATATCAATGTGTGACCTTTTAAATCCGAAACACATTTCAATATAAAGTAACATTTTGCAACTTTCTAATAGTGCCCCTCCTTTCCTCTTATAAAAGGCCCCCAACTCCACCTCCTTACCCACACTTCTCAAGCCATTGGCATGGACAAACCTGACACATTTTAACTCTCCACCTCACTCTATTTATCCTAGAAGCCTTTACATAGGGAGAAATATCTTCTAGAACCCATTTTCGTTCAAACCAAGAACTGTTACCCGATATAAAGGTAAAGTCATCTATAATGTTCTTTTGTTTTATTTTGCTTCTCCAACCCCCTAAACACTTTTTATTCATTTATTTTTTAACAAAACCAGTATCTTAAAAATACTAGGATGTTTTTATAAGAAATATTCGAGCTAAACTTACACAAACCTTCATCTAATGGTTAATGAACATACTGTTTCTGTGGATGGGGAATTTCTGCCTCACGATACGATGATTGATCAATATTATTCTAACACATTCAAAGGTGGCCATTAAGATGACACTATATTTATTTATGATATATAATATGTTTATATTTTCCTTAAGCTTCTGTATTTTACATTTTTTGCATACCTTTATGCTTTCCATTATGGGTAAACGTGATATCTTCATTTTAGGAAGTGCGGACTACCGCCCCCTTAAAGTGATTTGATTCGTTAATGCCATATATGGGACGTAAAAAGGATGGAATTAATGTTATTATATATTATATTATACTAGAATTATAATATACCTTTATATCATTATGATTCCATTCCATAAAATTTGAAATAGAAATGAAAGTAGCGTTTATGCGTACGTAAGGCTTAACGTCTCCATGAACAGTGAATTTCATTTCTTACCTCTAAATGTTATTTAGTATTGTATATACATGTATATATTGGATATATATGACATATATTATATCTATATCATGATTATAATTATGGATATAATGGATATTTTACCACATGAACAAATTGTAATTATAAAGAGTTTATTTTAGACTCAAGTAACAATGATCGAAAAAACGACCATTATTGACATAAATAATTACATAGTTTTCATAAAATGTTAATAAGTGATATAAAATAAATAATGAACTAGAAAAAGGTTCTTAATCAAGTGGAAATTAACTCAACTTTATTATTCAGGATTTTAAAGAACGATCAAATCAAGTCGGACCTGAGGTAAGGGACTTCATCTCAATATCCTTTCATTGAGGATATTTTGTTTTATACACAAATTTCTTTTATAAGTTGTATAAACCCAATTGACATTTAATTTTATTCAAAATGAATCTTTTTATACGAAGCATTTACTAAATGACAAAAGGGAATGTTTTTTTGTCGTACGTATGCGGCGACAATGACTTCTATGCCGCTGTGACAATTATTTCAGTTTCGACTTCCTCTACAAGCCATAACCATTTTTAAAAAAAATGGAAAATAAATACCATGTATTAATTTTATTTTATTTTGGTATTTAAAATGGTTTTCATAATGTTTTTATTATATTAATGTGTGTTATTTATATCTTGTGATTGAAGTGTGGAAATGTTATGCTTCCTTTATGCATGTTTTATGTGATACGATTATGTTATGGTTCTTGGGAATTATTGTGATGATGGGGGGTTCCGTGATAAACTAAGGGAGGGTGAGCCCGATATATATCTCTAATGCATTGGGTAACGCGAAGGGGTTAAACGTTAAGGTTTCTCTGAAGAGATTTAGGGAATATACTGTGATGGGTATTCCAAATGTATCCATTTGGGTTACTCCCTACGTAAGAATGTTATGAATGCCTCAAGTTTCCTTTATGTATTATGATTTCTATGATTTATTCATGATTTGATGAGGTATATTAAAATGCTTATGTTTTATTAGTAAAGTATGATTTCATTCATGGACTAATGTTTTCATTTCGTACATTTATATCCCTTACTGAGATTTTTATGCTCATCCCGAGTTTTTGAAATGTTTTTCACGGGTCAAGGGAAAGGTACATGATGTGATGATAGTGTCAAGGAAGTGTCAGGAAAGAATCCATGTTTTGTTTTAAATTTTTTTCTATTGATGGGAAAAATTAAATACTATCTTTTATGTAACCAATTTTTTTAAATGTGGAATGTAATGCATGATTTATGATCTAATTCTCTAAAACTCTAATCCTGAAAAGATCCTCAATGTGTAATCTTGTAATAACTCAAGATTAAGTAATTTTTATGGCTGGGGCCTTATTGTTGGTATCAGCGGTCGGTTTAGATATCTTTAGGAATTAGAATTCTATTAAATCATTATCCAAAAATATTTTTTTATGGTAAAATTGAAATGATATAGAATTTGAAGATTACCATGTTGCTTCATCAAAGACATGTTTTTTCAGAATGGTTTTCCGCAGAGGAAATAGGTAAGTAGTGCTAGGAAGGCATACATAAGGAAATAACCTTCCGAATCAGCATCCTGAGATGGTTGGAATTGGAACTGAACTGTTTGTTGCGGTAATGGAGCAGTTGAATCAAGCAATAAATGGTGGTGGTATCAATGCACGAGATCAGCCAGATCAACCGCAGAGGAACATTTCAGTGGTGGAACATTTCATGAGGCAACATCCCCCATCATTCAGAGGGTCATCTGACCCTATGCTATCTAAAGGGTGGATTATTGCACTGGAAAATATTTTTGTTGCCATGGGGTGTTCATACAATCAAAAGGATAGTCTTACTATTTACCGTTTGTAAGGTGAAGCAGATCAGTGGTGGTCTATGGTTAAAAATATCAGGGATGCTGATGAGATTGATGCTCTCGACTGGGATGAATTCAAAGGTATGTTTCTTGAGAAGTATTTTCCTAAGGCTGTTCGAATTAGGATGGAAACACAATTCCTGGAATTGAGGCAAGAGGAAGACTCATTGGATGCCTATGAAGAAAGGTTCACTCGATTGGCAAGGTATGCTCCAAATTTTATCCATGACCTTGATTGTAAAATCAATAATTTTTACTCAGGATTAAAGCCAAAATATCAGACAGATTTAGCTTCTCGTGAGATCAAGAGTTATGAAAATCTTGTTCAATGTGTTGAGAAGGTGGAAATGGAGTTTGTTGATGATCAAGTGTCCTATAACAACCAACAGAGGAAGATACCAAGGTGGACGAAGATAAGAAAGAATTATTAAAAAATGTCTGACGGTAAGAAAACTAAGTTTCCAGTTTGTGATAAATGTGGTAAAAGGCATGATGTGGATTGTCTTCTGAATTCTAGAAAGTGCTACCGATGTAGTAAGATGGGACATAAGGCTCGTGATTGCACTAAAAAAGACCAGGTTGATGGTAAGACCAATTTTTTTTGCAGTTAGTGAAATGTTTTAAGTGCAGTGAGATGGGTCACTATGAAAATGAGTATCTGACAAAGAGCTCGAGTGATGGGAAGTAATTATACTACAAGCATAAAGGGGTTGTGAAATCTTTTGCAACTACTTCAGCAGATGTCGGGCCATCAAATGAAGTGGTATCAGGTACTTTTTTTGTTTTTTAGATTATGCCAGTGTGTTGTTTGATTCGGGGTCTACACATTCATTCATCATTGAAAACGTATCTAGTAAAATGGGAATACCATCTCAAGAAATGACTCCTGAACTTGTGGTAAAAACACCTGGGGGAAATGTTGAGGCAAAAAGAATTTATAAGAGTATTCTTATCCTTATCCTTGGAAAGAACCTACTTGAAAACCTTATTTTTTTACCTCTAGTAGTGTTTGATGAAATCCTAGGAATGGATTGGATCTCTATTTACCATGCTAAGATTGACTATAGAGATAAAGAAGTTTCTTTTCAGAAATACTTTCAGTTTGTGTACAAGAATGAACCCTTACTGTTGATAACAAATCAAGAGGCCGAGAAACTTGTAAAAGATGGAAATGAATGTTACCTTGCACATATTGTTAAAAACAAGGGAACTGTTCATATTAATGACGTGCCAGTGGTAAATGAGTATCCTGATTTTTTTCCTGATGAGTTACCTAGAATAATACTAGATATGGATGTTGAATTTACCATTGACTTAGTTCATGATGCTAAGACAATTTCAAAACCCCCTTATCAAATGGATCAAATTGAACTTTTAGAGTTGAAGGAGAAATTGCAAGATTTATTAGAGAAAGGTTTCATTCGACCTAGCACATCACCATGGGGTGCTCCTGTTTTATTTGTTAAAAAGAAAGATGGTTCAATGAGACTTTGTATTGATTATAGAGCCTTGAATAACACCTCTGTTAAGAACAAATATCATTTGCCTCATATAGATGATTTGTTTGATTAGCTCCAGGGAGCTGAGTTTTTTTCAAAGATTGACCTGAGATCGGGGTACCATCAACTGAAGGTAAAGGAAGAAGACATTCTGAAGACCACGTTTTGTACAAGATATGGCCATTATGAATTTGTAGTAATTCCTTTTGAGCTAACCAATGCACCTACTGTATTCTTGGACCTTATGAATTGAATTTTCCATGAGTTCATGGATATGTTTGTGGTTGTTTTCATGGATGATATTTTGGTGTTTTATAAAAGTAAAGAGGGGCATGAAAGACATTTAAGAGTTATTTTGCGAAACATAAAAGAAAAAAATTGTACTAAAAATTTAGCAAGTGTGAGTTTTGGGTGCAACAAATTTCTTTCCTTCGTCACATTGTTTCTAAAGATGGGATAACTGTTGATCCTGAAAAAACAATGGTTGATGAAGAATGTCCAAGAACCACAAATGTAACTGAGATTCATAGCTTCCTTGGTTTTGTAGGCTATTACTGAAGGTTTGTTAGAAATTTTTCTTGGTTATCTATTCCAATGACTATGCTAACTCAGAAGGGTGTTAAGTTTATCTAGACAAAATAATGTGATGATTATTTTCAGGAATTGAAAAGAAGATTGGTGAATGCTCGAGTTTTGGCACTACCTTCGAGGAATGGTGAGTTTGTTATCTATAGTGATTCTTTATTTAAAGGACATGGTTGCATCCTAATGCAGAATGATCAGGTAATTGCTTATGCTTCACGTCAGTTGAAAACTGATGTGGTAAATTACCCAACACATGATTTGGAATTAGCTGCTGTTGTTTTCTATTTAAAAATTTGGAGGCATCATATGTATGGTGTAAAGTATGAAATATATACCGATCACAAAAGTTTAAAGTATATATTCACACTGAATGAATTGAACATTAGACATAGGAGATGGCTAGAATGAATCATGGATTCTGGTTGTATAATTCATTACCATCCGAGAAAATCAAATAAAGTGGATGATGCTTTGAGTCGAAAAATTAATGCTTCGTTAACAATGATGTGTTTGAAACGTGATCCTTTGGTTAATGATTTGATGAAAATTGGAATAGAAGTTGTTGGTGCAGGATGTTCTTCTGCTTTGTTTCAGGTATCAGTGAAATATTATCTATCATGTAGAGTCCCGAAGCTTAACATACATAGACATTACATTACATTTGCGGAATACTTAGTACATAACAAAAACACACACACAAGGACTGTAATAGTTTAGTGTCTTAGGAAACACGGAATATAATCTTCTAATCATGGTGAATGATCTTTAACATCTCCCATAAAGATATTATTTTTTATTAAAACCTAAATCCTTTATTTATATCTAGGGGAAAAGAAAACATAAAAGGGCGAGCTCAAATTCTCAGTAAGGGTAAACAAAAGAAATATCAATCACATCATAATCATAAGAGCATATCTTTTGGAAATCTTAACCTACAAAAGTATTCATAATTTCATAACATGGGATAAATCATAGTAGTGAAATGTAATCCCAATAATCATAACATAAAACATGAAACTTTGTGGTATACACACATAATCATAGAGAATAATTTCTTATTAGTCAAGACTCATTTCCAAGACTATCTTGATGGAAAAAGTTTCTTTCTGAACCGAGTTCACTCCTCGTTTCAGTCCTGTTTCACTGAACTAGTATAACCTACCATTCCAGCCATGTCTATCTCTTGAGATATAAAATCATTACCCAATGCATTGGAGGGAGATATAGGTCCCACCCATCTCATAATTATACCATTCTTATGTGTTCCACAAAATCATAAACCTTACATTGTTGCATAACCCATGTAATAATAATGGGATGCTTAAACAACATGACATCATAAAACAATTCATATAAGATAAAGGAATTAGTAAAAATAATTCCATAACAACATAATCAAATCAATGTAATAATATAGATAAAAACGGAACCCTATATTATCTTAGATGGAAAATAATTTTGATAAAACACTTGAACTCCATTCTTGAGGAAAATATCCTTTCTACTTCAAAAACATTTTTCTTTTTTTAACATGTCATAAATTTTAAACTAAAAGAAGTTGATTAAAAATAAACTTGAAAACATGAAAAAGAAGCTTCTTGGAAATAATGTTTTAAAAATTCATTCATGTCATATTTGTTAAAAAACATTCTTCTCGTCCTTTTGTCGGAAAAGTCAAAAAGTACCTCGTATGAAAAATGACAAAAGATTTCTTTCATGTCATTTACTAAAAACTCACCGAAGGGTAAAATTGGATTTAAAAAATTATAGGTGGATGGAAATAATATTACATATTGAGGAAACCTGAATGTGGATGATAAAATACACCCCAGTTAATTTCAACGTATAAACACTCTCGGATAAAAATGAGATTGTGATATTTCCCTTACCTTAGGTCCGATTTGCTTCGTAAGTGTCCAAACCTCCTGTATAATGATTTAAATAATGTCATTGAAATATTCCAGAATAATACACATTATTATGATATCATATATGGTTCACTTATGACTTTATATTACCCGTTCTTTTGTAAATTCCATATTAAAGAGAGTTTTGTGTAAAATCGTTTCATTTGTCGTCCGTGTTTTGACTTGTAATTATTCATATGATTACTTAGATCATGATTACTTAATTCCAGAATATAAAAAATGATATATATATATATATAATATATATTCAGGATATAAATATATATAATAGATCAGTAAATGGAAATAAATACACCGTTAATGGAGACGGTAGGCCGTACGTACGCATGAACGCTGTTTTCGTTTCCTTATTGAGTTGAATGGAATTAAGTAGATGACATAAATATATATAAAAATAAATCCAGTATCATTATTATGTAATATATTTCATGATTACTTATTATATATACTTTATAATCATTCATGAATGGTTAACGTGGAGAATGAATCTTATCGCCTCGTGGAGACGGTAGTCCATACGTACACACGAGCGATGATATCGTTCTCATGATCATGGAATTGTATTGGAGTGTATGTATACTATTTCAGAAGCAATATCACATTACAAGAATCATATATAGTTATTCTGTACACCATTATACCCATCCAAGTAAGGTGGTGGTGGAAAATAGATTACACCACGGTGTGGAGACGGTATTCCGTACGTACTTACGCGTGGTGATTCCGTTGTCCGAAGGATGGATAGATGGTCAAATAGGGTTTTTTCATACTTATAATAACATATCAGTATATGAGTGATACTGATGTTATTACTTCATAATAAAACAACCTATGAAGAAGAAGTGGAAGAAGAAATATAGTTGAAAGAATCATTAATGGACATTACCTCTTCTTTGAAGCGCCTCTTTGAAATCTCATTTTAGGGCACTAAAATATGTCATTGAGGAAGACCTGAACCTCTAGGATGTTTCTATCGAAGTGGACTGGAGAAATTGGTATGGGTTGGACGATCCTGAAGTCCCAAAGTGGTGTGAGGAAGAGAGGGAGGAGGTTCCCTTTTATAAGGGAGGAGAGGGGCTCCTTTGGAAAAACTAAAAATATTATTTTATTATAAAGCCAAATTCGGTTTTAAATAGCTCCAAATTGAGTTATTTCGAAGCTAAGGTGGGGATGGGTCGAAAGAATCTCATCCAATAGAATTTAGATAAGTTTAGGTTCCTATTTTAACGTTATCAGTTAGATTTAACATTATGTTAAATAATTTTACTTTTACCGTGTCTTCTTGTGTTCTTACACTATAAGGTTAATAAACTTACTATAACAAGAGAAACGAACCCCAAGTTGTTTATTATTAATATATATAACCTTATCTAAGTCATTTGGCCGAACCACAGATTTTTAGGATTAAAATAACAATTACTAATATTATATTTGTTTTAAGAACTATTTTATGTCAATTTTGACACTATATAGGAATTGATGTTTGTGAAAATCATAACAGAATGATTAGTTAGAAAAAAGTTAATTAAATCAATACTAACATGTCATATTAACTTTTAAAATTAGTGGAATTCATAAAAAGTCTAAATTTAAATTTATTTGTGTATTTATAACATCAATTATGTCAATATCTGATTAATAAGATAATTACCGCATCATCATAGTGGATATAATAAATTACATTATTTAATATCTAAAAATTACAAATAAACTACCATTATGTAGGAAATGTTTATATATTTCTAATTAATATGTATAGTCGAATTTATCTTATGTATAAACCAATATTAAAAATTATTATTTATTAAACATTGATTTTAACTATTTTAACCCTTCTTAAAATTAATTAATAATAAATGTCCTAATCTAATCCATGTGGGCCTAAATGGTCATGTTTTATTCCTAATGTTGTTTTTGGTCGAATTACACTTATCCAATAGAATTAGGACATGTGTTAGGGTAATAATAATAACATTTTAATCCTTAATTATCCTATTTACTTTTAACCTAGGTAAAAAAAAGTAAAAAGTTACTATTCACCAAAAATTATTTTCATCTCATTGAACAACATTTTACTTAATGACATCAACAGTGTCTCTTGGATTTTTGAAATTCCATTCACAGAAGCGGTAAAATTAAGTTTTATGACAAATTCATTTTTTTTAACTACCACCTAGTGGTTTCACTATTCATCAAAAAATGAAAGTTTCCAGAAAAATACCAAAAATTAGGCCTAAGCTATATTTGATATTATGAAATCAAAAATGATTTATATTTTACCAAATTTAAAACATATTAGTTTCAATAATTAATTTTAAAATTAATTCCCGTCGTCAAAGTAAATAGCGTGTTCTTAAGAGATAATAACTATCAAAAGATTGACACTTGTTTATGACTGGTTTAAATGTGAAATTACATACAATCACCAAAATTTTATTAAATTGTAAAAATATATTCTAAATATACTTTAAAACCACTAAAATTAATAATAAATTACTATTAATTATTTCGATTAAAAAGTTTTTTTTAATTAAAATTTAGTAATTTTCACTATTCATCAGAAAATGAAAGTTATCCGAAAAGTACCAAAATTTCACCCTAAGCTAAATTCGATCTTCCGAATCCAAAAATGAAGTCCATTTTGAAAAATTAAATTTACAAAATTTCAAAAAGTGATTATTACTATTCATAACGGCTAATTTTAATAATATTTTAATAGCATATTGTTATTTAGTGAAACTCGGTATTGCGTACTACACACGCTATCGAGGAAGGTCGAGATTGCGTGTAATGTAAGGCAAGTCAAGGATGCGTGTTGAGCAAGCTTATTTGGGTGTAGCATACAACAAAATACATTAATGAAATTAAAATGACTATTTTTCATAAAATCTCGGGGTGTTACATTCTACCCCCTTTAAAATGAATTTCGCCCTGAAATTCGTCGGGGTTATAAATGGTTTACTACTCGAAATTTTCATTAATAGAAACCCACATTGTAAAAAGGAATACCAAAACATGGCTTTAAAAACTAAATTATGAAACTTAATGGTTACCCAAATTAACTAATCACTGGGTTTCCACATAGGAGAACATAGGTGAAAATATGGATATAGAAGAGGAATCAAACCGTCATGTTCTGATGGAGAGTGGTAGAGAACATGGATATGGAAAATCCAGCAATCAAAAAGCCATACATTTGTGACGATCTAAGGTACCATCTGATTCAGCAGATATAAGAGCATTAGGACAACATTTTTTGTTTTCAAGATCATTTACCTAAAGTTGATGAATTTTATTTAGAATAAATACTTACTTTATTTTGGTACAATCTCACTGTTGTTCGTGCTTTGAACAATTTCCACTTCATATATTAAAGAAATGAAGTTGAATTTGTTATTCATGAATTATTAACAGATCATGTGATAGAATGATGGGTCATTCCATCTGTTTCAAACAAAAGGTTTGCAAGAGTTATCAAATATACATAAGTCCGTCTATGGTGAGGTTAATTGTATATGATTCCAAAAATGAACTTATACTTCATATATCATACCGCGTATTAAAATAAAACTAGTTTCTACTAACCAGGGACTTTCTGTAGGCCAGTCACACTTCAGTTGTGGGTTCTATTCCCACAGCCTTGTCTGACGCGATGGGCTGTCGCCTGTCATGCAGGTTTTCCTTTTTATAAAGCTATATTACTATAACATCCCATCAATAATATCGAAAAAAGTTCTATCCTTAAACAATACTAACTTATTTCCAACATAATCCATTCCAATCTTTATGCTTATCTAAAATACTTCGGTCCAAGCTCATAGTATATAGAAAATGATTACTTTAAATGTCACATAAAAATCACGTGAATGCCTTCATTTATCCCCCATATATCATAAGATATATCTTTTTGGTCAAATTAAAAACATGTGAATGCCTTAATCATGTATTCTCTTGAGGAATGAATACCTATTGAACCTTAGTGAAAACAAGAATGCAGTTAAAAGTTAACACTTTCCACAAACCAAAATCCTCAAAATTCTTTACAATCAAACCATGATATCACTTAGTCTTTATATGAATACAATCAAACATCTCATTATCTTCTAATCCCTTAATTATGTGCATATCATCGGCTTACCAAAAATATCTCAATCACTTTCCATGGTTACCAGTACCACAATAGACCAATACATAAATATTCCAATATTCCACGATACTATATACAACATTATTTTGGAATCCCATTACATAAACACTTAATCATTCCACCACATTGTTGTCATATTCAACATCGCCAATGGTGATCGCATGTGACTTCCCTTTTTCATTTGCCTTATGTGGTTGCTCATGTCGATCATCAATAACCCTTGGATTAGGGAATTTATTAGCATAATTCCCCATTTCCTTGCACTTGAAGCATTGAAGTGTAGTTGGTTCATTCTTTGTATCCCTTCCTTTGTTTGCATCATTAGACATCTTCTTCCCATCATTGCGGCATTCAAATGCCCGATGACCTTCCTTTCCACATTTGAAACATTTACTTGTCCCTTTAAGACAATATCCACCATGCTTCTTTCCACACATTGAGCATAAGGAAACATTAAGCTTCTTTTCACCATTATTCTGAGATTTCTCCTTGAACTCCATCGTTCTTTTCTTATCAAAACAATGATATGGATAAGTAACACCAAATTCTATTTCTACCTTGATATCACAACACACAATTTATTTATAGCTAATTAAGTCTCTTATAGCTAATGCCCTTCGAAGAATTGGTTTTAAGCCACTAAAGAATCGATCAACTTTACTTTCAGGTTGGAATATAAATCCAGATGCATACCTTGCAAGCCTTGTAAAATTCGCATCATATATACCAACAGATTCATCATCCTTTTCCTTTAGTTCAAAAAACTCCTTCTCCATCTTTGTTCGAAGAATACGAGGGAAATACTTATTGAAAAATAAGTTCTTCAACTCATCCCATTCCATGGACTCAATTTCATCTCTTTGCCTGGTATTCTTGATAAGATTACACCATTGATCAGTTTCACATTCTAAACGATATACTACTAAGATGACTTTATCATATTCAGAACATTGAAGAACTGAAAATATCTTTTCAGTGGTACTGATCCATTGCTCAGCAACAAGTGGATCAGAAGACCCACTGAATGAAGGTGGACGTTGCCTCATGAAGGACTCAATAGAATATTGTTCCTTTCTCTTCTCATTTGGAAGTCCAGAATGATTCATATCTTGTGTAAGTATAACAACAATATTTTTCACTCCATCTCCCATAACATTTGTTTGTTCAGGAGGAAAATCATTTCATTGTCCATTGCACTAATCAACACGGTTCCTTCGGGATCCATCAATCGTCTAAAACCCAAAAAAATAGTGTGAGAGGCAAAAATCATGCTAGGGAAAACAACATAATAAAGGGGAGGTACCTTCAATATCTAACATCTTAGGTTTAATTCTAAGATCTTTAGCGCAATTCTAGGACTATAACCAAAACTTATACTTAACCTTAGGGACATCCCTAGACATACCTTAGAAATATCTCTAGGGATCTCACTAAAGTTCTCACATCCTAGTTTCCAAAGGTTGAATAAACCTCCCTCTAATACCAAATATAGAGAACCAAAGCTTAATGTACATAGACATTACATTACTTTTGCGGAATACTTAGTATATAACAAAAACACACACACAAGGACTGTAATATTTTAGTGTCTTTGGAAACTCAGAATATAATCTTCTAATCGTGGTGAATGATCTTAAACATCTCCCATAAAGATCTTCTTTTAAAAAAAACCAAAATCCTTTAATTATATCCTAGGTAAAAGAAAACATAAAAGGGTGAGCTCAAATGCTTAGTAAGGGTAAACAAAAGAAATATCAATCACATCATATTCATAAGAACATATCTTTTGGAAATCTTAACCTGCAAAAGAGATCATAATTTCATAACATGGGATAAATCATAGTAGTGAAATGTAATCCCAATAATCATAACATAAAACATGAAACATTTTGACATACACACATAATCATAGAGAATCATTTCTTATTAGTCAAGACTCATTGCCAAGACTATCATAGTGGACAAAGTCCCTTTCTGAACTGAGTTCACTCCCCGTTTCAGTCCTGTTTCATTGAACCGGTATAACCTACCGTTCCAGCCATGTCTCTCTCATGAGATATAAAATCATTACCCAATGCATTGTAGGGAGATATAGGTCCCACCCATCTCATAATGATACCATTCTTATGTGTGTCACAAAATAATAAACCATACATCGTAGCAAAACCCATGTAATAAAAATGCGATTCTTAAACAACATGACATCATAAAACAATTCATATAAGATAAAGGAATTAATAAAAATAATTCCATCACAACATAATCAAATCAATGTAATAATAGGGATAAAAACAGAACCCTATATTATCTTAGATGGAAAATAATTTTGATAAAACACTTAAACTCCATTCTTGAGGAAAATATCCTTTCTACTTCAAAAATATTTTTTTTTCTTAAAATGTCATAAAATTTTAAACTCAAATAAGTTTATTAAAAATAAACATGAAAACTTGAAAAGGAAGCTTCTTGGAAATAATTTTTAAAAAATTCATTCATGCCGTATAAGTTGAAAAAATCATTCTTCTCATCCTTTTGTCGGAAAGGTCAAAAAGTACCTCGTACGAAAAACGACAAAAGATACCTTTCATATCTTTTACTAAAAACTCACTGAAGGGTAAATTTGGATTTAAACAATTGTAGGTGGATGGAAATAATATTACATATTGAGAAAACCTGGATGTGGATGATAAAATACACCCCAGTAAATTTCAAAGTATAAACAATCTCAGGTAAAAATGAGACTGTGATATTTCCCTTACCTTAGGTCTGATTTGCTTCGTAAATGTTTGAACCTCCTATATAATGATTTTAATAATGTCATTGACTTATTCCAGAATCATACTCATTATTATGATATCATATATGGTTCAATTATGACTTTATATTACCCGTTATTTTGTAAATTCCATGTTAAAGATCGTTTTGGGTAAAATCGTGTCATTTGTTGTCCGTGTTTTGACTTGTAATTATTCATATGATTACTCGGATCATAATTACGTAATTCCAGAATATAAAACATGATATATATATATAATATATATTCAGAATATACATATATATAGTAGATCAGTAAATGGAATGAAATACACCGTTCATGGAGATGGTAGGTCGTACGTACGCATGAACGCTGTTTTCGTTTCCTTATTGAGTTGAATGGAATTAAGTAGATGAAATACTTATATATAAACATAAATCTAGTATCATTATTATTTCATATATTTCATGATAACTTATTATATATACATTATAATCATTCATGAATGGTTATCGTGGAGAATGAATCTCATCGCGCCGTGGAGACGGTAGTCCGTACGTACGCACGAGCGATGATATCGTTCTCATGATCGTGGAAATGTATTGGAGTTTATGTATACTATTTCAGAATCAATATCACTTTACAGTAATCATATATAGTTTTTATGTAAACCATTATACCCATCCATGTAAGGTGGTGGTGGAAAATAGATTACACCACGTTGTGGAGACGGTATTCCGTACGTACGCACGCGCGATGATTTCGTTTTCCGTAGGATGGATAGATGGTGAAATCGGGTTGTTTCATACTTATAATAACATATCAGTATATGAGTGATACTGATGTTATTACTTCAAAATGTAACAACCTAAGAAGAAGAAGTGGAAGAAGAAATAAAGTAGAAAGAATCGGTAACGGACATTACCTCTTCTTTGAAGCGCCTCTTTGAAATCTTCTTTTAGGGCAACAAAATTGGTCTTTGAGGAAGACCAGAACAACTAGGATGTTCCTAGGGAAGTGGAGAGGAGAAATTTTCAGGGTTTGGCCGATCTTGAAGGTTTAATGTGGTGTGAGTAAGAGAGGGAGGATGTGCCCTTTTATAAGGGAGGAGAGGGGCTCCTTTTGAAAAAATAAAAATATTATTTTATTATAAAGCCAAATTCGGTTATAAATAGCTCCAAATTGAGTTATTTCGAAGCTAAGGTAGTGATGGGGCGAAATAATCTCATCAAATAGAATTTAGACAAGTTTAGGTTCCTATTTTAACCTTATCATTTAGATTTAACAGTAAGTTAAATAATTTTACTTTTACCGTTTCTTCTTGTGTACTTACACTATAAGGTTAATAAACTTACTATAACAAGCCAAAAGAACCCCAAGTTGTTTATTATTAATATATATATTCTTATCTAAGTAATTTGGCTGAACCTTGGATTTTTAGGAATAAAATAACAATTACTAATATAATATTTTTTTAAAAAACTATTTTATGTCAATTTTGACACTATTTAGGAATTGATTTTTGTGAAAATCATAACAGAATGATTAGTTAGAAAAAAGTTAATGAAATAAATACTAACACGTCATATTAACCTATAAAATTAGTTTAATTTATAAAAAGTCTCATATTATATTTATTTGGGTATTTATAACATCAATTATGTCAATATTTCATTAATAAGATAATCACTGCATCATCTTTGTGTCAATTATAAATTAAATTATTTAATGTCAAAAAATTACAAATAAAATACCATTATGTAGTAAATCCTTATATATTTCTAATTAATATTTATAGTCGAATTTATCTTGTGTATAAACCTATATTAAAAATTATTTAGTTATTAATCTTTGATTTTAACTATTTTAACCCTCCTTTAAATTAATTAATAATAAATGTCCTAATCTAATCCACGTGGGCCTAAATGGTCACATTTAATTCCTAAAGTTGTTTTTGGTCGAATTAAACTTATAAAATAGAATTAGTACATGTGTTATGGTAATAATAATAACATTTTTATCCTTAATTATCCTATTTACTTTTAATCATGGTAAAAAAAGTACAAAGTTACTATTCACCAAAAATTAATTTCATATCATTGAACCAAATTTTACTTACTAACATCAACCGTGTGTCTCGGATTTTTGAAATTTCATTCACAGAAAGGGTAAAATTACGTTTTATGAAAAATTCATTTTTTTTAACTACCACTTAGTGATTTAAATATTCATCAAAAAATGAATGTTTAGAGAAAAATACCAAAAGTTAGGCCTATTCTATATTTGATATTATGAACTCAAAAATTATGTCTATTTTACCAAATTGAAAACATATCAGTTGAAATAATTAATTTAAAAATTAATTCCCGTTGTCAAAACAAATAGCGTGTTCTTAAGAGATAATAACTATCAAAAGATTGACACTTGTTTATGTCTGGTTTAAATTGGAAATTACATCCAATGACCAACATTGTATTAAATTGTAAAACTATCATCTAAATAATCTTTAAAACCACTAAAATTAATAATTTATCACTATTAATTATTTCGATTAAAAAGGTTGTTTTTAATTAAAATTTAGTAATTTTCACTATTCATCAGAAAATGAAAGTTATCCGAAAAGTACCAAAATTTCACCCTAAGCTAATTTCACTATTCCGAATCCAAAAATTAAGTCCATTTTGATAAATAGAATTTACAAAATTTCAAAAAGTGGTTATTACTATTCATAACAGATTGTTTTAATAATATTTTAATAGCATATCGTTGTTTAATGAAACTCGGTATTGCGTACTACACACGCTATCGAGGAAGGTCGTGATTGCGTTTAATGCAAGAAAAGTCAAGGATGCGTGTTGTACAAGCTTCTTTTGGTGTATCATACAACACAATACATTAATGAAATTAAAAAAAAATTTCATAAAATCTCGGTTACATATCAGGAAAAATTAAGCAAGCACAGAAGAAAGACAACGAGTTGTAGAAAAAGGTAGAGCTGGTTCAGAAGGGTAAGTTTCCTGAATTCAACATTGATAATGATTTTTTATTTAGATTTGGTAAGAGATTGTGTGTGCCGTGTGATTCACAGTTGAAGAGAGAGTTGTTATGTGAAGCACATAATTCTCAGTTTTCAGTTCATCCAGGTCGTACTAAGATGTATAGATATCTTCGGGAGTATTACTGGTGGGACGGAATGAAAAGAGACATTGCTGATTTTACTGTGAAGTGTTTGACTTGTCAATAGGTTAAAGTAGAGCGGCAGTAACCGAAAGGGATGCTTCAGCCTTTACCTGTACCAGAGTGGAAATGGGAGAATATATCCCTAGACTTCATTGTGGGATTGCCGAAGACACCTTGAGGTAATAATGAAAGCAGGGTTATTGTTGATCGCTTGACAAAATCTGCCCATTTCCTTACTATAATAGATACTTTTTCCCTAGATCAAATTTCCCGTTTGTATCTTAAAGAGATAGTCAGGTTACATGGAGTTCCTCTCTCCATTGTATCTGACCGTGATCCCAGGTTCACTTATAACTTTTGGAAAGGCCTTCTGAAGTCATTGGGTGCTGAATTAAATTTTAGTACGACTTTTCATCCTCAATCAAGTGGGAAGTCAGAACGAATGATTTGGACATTGGATGATATGCTATGTGCTTGTTCGACAGATTATCAAGGAAGTTGGGACCAACATATTTCTTTGGTTTAGTTTTCTTATAATAACAGTTTTCATTTCAGTATACATATGGCACCATTTGAGGCATTATATAGGAAGCGGTGTCGAACTCCATCTTTTTGGGATGAAGTAGATGAAAGGAAGTTGATGAGACCAGAATTGGTAGAAGAGTTAGCAGAAAAAGTTTAGCTGATACAGAAACACATGAGAACAGCTTAGAGTAGGCAAAAGAGTTATGCAGACAACAGGAGGAAGGATCTCTCTTTTGAGATAGGTGATCATGTTTTTCTCAAATTTTCACCGTGGAAAAGTGTGATGTGATTTGTCAAGAAAGGAAATCTAAGTCCAAGGTTCATTGGACCATATGAAATTCTGGAGAGAGTTGGATCAGTTGCATACCAAGTGGTTCTACCTCCGAGTTTATCTCAGGTACACAATGTTTTTCATGTTCCAATGTTAAGGAAGTACATGCGAGATCCATCTCATATTTTGAGTCCAGAGGTTGTTCAGCTGGAAGAGAATCTATCTTATGAGGAACAACCGGTCTAGATTCTTAACCACAGGGATCAAGGGTTGCAGAATAAGATGATTCATCATGTAAAGGTTTTGTGGAAAAACCACATGAGTGAAGAGGCAACATGGGAATCTGAAAATGCAAAGAGGGATATATACCTCGACTTATTCATTAAGTAAATAAATTGTGGGGGCATAATTTTCAAAAACGGGGGAAGGATGTAAAATCTCATGTAAGTAATTAAGGATAGATATTTTTATCTATTTCTATTTATGAATTAGATATTTTTAGAGGCTTAAAATGAGAATAAATCCAATCTTAAACATGGAATACACTAATATATTTAAAAGATGGTTCTACTGCCTTTTGATGGGATTTTTTTTAAATCAATAAGTTGAAAATTTTATAAGCTCTATTTTTCAAATTAAACATATTATTTATGATTGGGACATTGATATTTACCTTGGGTTAATTTTTGGTATTTTTCTTACAATGTTCATTTTTTAATAAATAGTGAAAAATACTGCATTTTACATCAAAACTAATTTTTCATCTAATATAATTATATGGTTAGATTGACATTTAAATTGGTTTTAAAGTGTAATAATAATATATTTTTATCATTTAATCCAATGGTGGTAATTATTATTAATTTTACATTTTAATTGGACATAAACAAGTGCCAAACATTTTATAGATATTGTTTCTAAAAAACCCGCTAATTTTTTTGACAACGAGAATTATTTTCAAATTAATTATTTCAATTTATATGTTTGGAATTTGGTAAAATGGATTAAATATTTGGAATAAGAAGGTTCAAAATATCTAATCAAGACTCTTTTGTTTTTGGACATTATGAATAGTAATGACGGTAATTATCTTTAATTATCTTGATTAATTAGTAATCGGGTAGTTAAGGATAATAAAATAATATCATAATAATAAAAAATGACCCCAAAATGTGTTATAATTATATTGTTTGTGCCATGGCAGACCATGGTATGCCTTGTGACAAACATAGGGATCCATTGGAATCACTTTTGGGTGAATGTGACACTTTATCTTTTTATTTATAATGAAAGGAGTATATCACTAAAGAATGTATCACCTGAGTAAAACATTTTTTATTTTATCTAAATAAATGATAACATGGAATATAAATAGTAATTGGAAATATAAAAAGATTTCCTACATCATAGTGCTTTTTTTATAATTTTTAGACATTAAATAAATTATATTATTTATGACATCATGATGATATAGCGATTACCTCATTAATTAACGATTTAAATAAAATGAAAAGATAAGTTAAAATATAAGACGTACACTTGTAAAAGACATATTGGATGAGTATATTTCTTACCCTTATCACCTTATCCTAGAAATATATCAATTTGGGAACTTTTAAATCCGAAACACATTTCAATATAAAGTAACATTTTGTAACTTTCCAAGAGTGCCCCTCCTCTCCTATTAAAAAAGCCCCCATCTCCACCTCATTACCCACACTTCTCAAGCCTTTAAACCGGCCATGACCTGCACATTTTATCTCTCCACATACCTCACTTCATCATAGAAGCCTTACATTAGGTAGGAAGCTCTTCAAGAAACCATTTTGGTTCAAACCAAGAAGAGTTACCCGATTTAAAGGTAAAGTCTTCTCTAATGTTCTTTTGTTTTATTTTTCTTCTCCAACCCACTAAACACTTTTTATTCATTTCTTTTGTTAAAAAAACAGTATCTTAAATATAATAGGATGGTTTTATAAGAGGTATTCTAGATACACTTACACACACCTTCATCTAGTGGTTAAAGATCATACTGTTTCCGTGGATGGCGAATTTATGCCTCATGAAACGATGATTGTTAAATATTATTCTAACACCTTCAAAGGTGGAAATTAAGATGAAACTATATTTATATATGATATATAATATGTTTATGTTCTCATTAAGCTTATTTATTTTTCATTTTTGGAATACCTTTATGGTTTCCATTATGGGTAAACGTGATATCTTCTTTTTAGGAAGTGCGGACTACCACCCCCTCAAAGTGATTGGATTCGTTAATGTCATATGTGGGACATATAAAGGATGGAATTAATGATATTATATATGATATTATACTGTCATTATAATATACCGTTATATCATTATGATTCAATTCCATAAAATACGAAATAGAAACGAAAGTAGCATTCATGCTTATGTACTGTTTACCATCTCCATGAACGGTGCATTTCATTTCTTACCTCTAAATGTTATGTAATATTGTAAATGCATGTATATACTAGATATATTTGACATATATGATATCTAAATCATTAATATAATTCAGGATATAATGGATATTTTACCACATGAACAACTTGTAATTATAAAGAGTTTATTTTTGACTCAAGTACCAATGATCGATAGAACGACCATTATTAACATAAATAATTACATAGTGTTCATAACATGGTAATAAGTGATATAAATGAAATAATTAACTTGAAAAAGGTTCTTAATAAATTATAAATTAACTCATGTTTATTATTCAGGACGTTAAAAAATGATCGAGTCAAGTCTGACCCGAGGTAAGGGACTTCATCTCAATCTCCTTTCATTGAGGCATATTTTGGTTTATACACAACTTTAATTTATATGGTGTATAAAGTCCTTTGACTTTTACATTTATTCAAAAGAAATATTTTTATATGAATCATTTACTAAACAAAAAAAAATGGAATGTTTTTCTTTTGTACGTATGCAACGATAATGACTTCTCCGCCGCCATGACCATTATTTGAGTTTCGGCATCCTCTACAAGACATAACCGTTTTTAAAAAAAATAAAAAATAAATACCATGTATAAAATTTCTTTTATCTTGGTATTGAAAATGGTTTTCATAATGTTTTTATTATATCAATGTGTTTTATTGATATCTTTTGATTGAAATGTGGAACTTTTATGTTTCCTTTATGCATGTTTTATGTGATATGATTATGTTATGGTTTGTGGGAATTGTTATGAAGACGGGTGGTTCCATGATAAACTAAGGGCGGGTGAGCCCGATATCTCTCTCCAATGAATTAGGTAACGTGAAGGGGTTAAGCGTTATGGTTTCTCGAAAGATATTTAGGGAATATACTGTGATGGGTATTCCAAATGTAACCATGAGGTTTACTCTCTACGTAAGAATGTTATGAATTCCTCAGGTTACCTTTATGTCTTATGATTTCTATGATTTATTCATGATTTGATGAGGCATGTTAAATTAATTATGTTTTATGAGTAATGTATGATTTCATTTATGGACTGATTTTTACATTTCATACTTTTATATCCCTTACTGAGCTTTTTATGCTCATCCCATGTTTTTGAAAGGTTTTTCACAAGTCAATGGAATGTTACATGATGTGATGATAGTGTCTGGGAAGTGTCATGAATGAATCCATGTTTTGTTTTAAATATGTTTCTGTTGACGGTAAAAATTGAATACTATCTTTTATGTAACCACTTTGTTTAAATTTATAATGTAATGCATTATTTATGATCTGATTCTCTAAAAATATATACCTGAAAAGATCCAAAATGTGTAATCTTGTAATAATTCAAGATTAATTAATGTTTAAGGCTTGGGCCTTATATAAATGGTGATCTGAAATTCTACGGATCATTACACATGCTCACAAATTTGAAAATTTTATGACACCAAAACATGTGGTATTCCTATTGATAGGACTAATCTCATAATATATCATCCTAGAGATTACAGAGTGAAAATTGCATAAGAATATTCCTCATTCACTTATGAGTATGGACACATAATTATCTAAAACTAAATGTCCAATAGTAGTAATTTATCCAACCACATAACACTATTATTAATATGTTCATAGAACATCAAGGTTATAATCATTGAGAGGAACAATTATAACTTTATAAATTTTATTAATGCTAGAAAATTATTATATTAAATCCATGTATAAAAATAATCACTATTTTATAAGATGACTAATTAATAATCAAGTCCTCAAATATTAATGTAATTAAAGTAAAATCAGTTGGTTCCTGGAAACCAACATTATCAAATCCCCGCATAGAATAAATACAACTTCTTATGATTTTAAGTCCACTATACCACACATTATAACATTTTTTCTCTTGATTCAATGATTTAGTCACGGTATACCACACATTTTCTCCCAAGAAAATACTTCTCACTAGAACATCACCTCAAGAGAAGAAATCCTTAGGAGATTATACTTCATTTTATGTTTTTTTCACTGATGTGACCTTGCCTATTATGTGATAGTTGTGTCAGTAATATTGTCATAATATAGTGTGACAGGATATTCATTACTCGATACCAAATCAAGATCATAGATGATGTTGTGTATCAATACATCATCCTTAGATTCCTTATAATCTACAATATACTCATAATCTATTATATAATCTATGAAGAAACCTACTATGAGCTATTCCATATCAAAAAACCTTCATTAAAAGTGAAGATGTGTTTAATTTGTGACTTAATGTGATAATTATCAGTTTGGAAACTAGAATTTCCATATCATTTGATGACTATTTCTTTATCTTCTTCATAGTCTAGGAACATATCCTTATAACACCACATAAACTTATGGATGGTCCTGACATCCCTCGATTGGTGGTAACCTAGATTATTTTTATATTTTCCCACCTCAAACAATGCGTAGTAAAAATCAATCCTAGTACATAAGATAAAATACATGAGAAATCAAATCCCTAGTGTGTATAATATCATTTTCATTAAATTTAATTCCTCATCTGTCCATGGACACATTTTATTGGAATGATGAATGTCGTATGATGGTTTCAACAATCCCCACTTGTCTTGTTCCACAATGAATCTCTTAAGTTTCTTATAAATCAATATACATTGACCTAGGTCGAGTAAACTCTTGGATCAATCATGGTGTATCTTGATCGAAATAATATATGATGACTTGCTCATGTTGTTCATTGATAATCATTTTTAACCATGTCTTAATAGACTGTAAGAATGATATTTTTTCCTATGATTAATATATCACCATGGTATACTATTAATAAAATTACTGCACTTCCATTAAACCACATATTGATATAAGGCATGAATTTTTTATTTATGATACCATATTTTATATTGGATTCATCAAAATGAAAGTCCATAACCATGATTCTGTATTTAATAAATAAATTATTAATTTCAATTTTAATATCTTATTTGAATACTTTAGAGTCAAAAACCTATAGGGTTGTTTCATATAGACATCTTCTTGAAGGTTCCAATTAGGAAAGTTTGTTTTGACATCCATTTACCAATATCATAGTCATGGTAAGTCGTAATGGAATATATTCTTATGATTGATTTCAACATTGAAATTGGTAAAAAAAATTCATCATAGTCAATGTATTGACACTATTTAAAACATTTTGAAACCATTCATTCTTTATAGGTACTAAAGTTTTCTTCCATTTCATGTTTCTTATCAAATACCCATTTTCAAACAATGTGATTTACATCTATTGGATGGTCAACCAATATCTATAATTGGTTTTGTCACTTGGAATCCATTTAATAACTTATGGATTCTTCATACTTGGAATCATATGTACCACTTTATACATAATTATATTTTATAGGATCATTATTAACATATAATAATGAGTAACAATCCTTGATAACTATAAACCCATAACGTTCTAGTTCTATAACAACTCATTTACTCATACAAAGGAATTTTGTCTACGGAATAGTTTCATCTTCCAAAGGGCTTTAGGGAATCTGTTTTGGTATCATCTATCGTGTTCCTTGTGCCTCAACTTCATCTAATTCTATCTCACTCGCATTATCTTTTTTAGATAAGTTATAACTCCCAATGAATAATAAATGTCCTTCCAATATAACATTTTTGTCTTAAGGGACATGTATGTAATATACCATTGATTACATGGGGTATCCAAAAAATATATACTTTGTGCATCAGAGCGAAAGTTTCTTACCAATAAATGCATTAAAAAAATCCCTCACTTGTCCACACATAATGATTTGATAATATGGTTTTTATTCCACTCCAAAATACATATGGAAAATTTTTTATCGATTTTATAGATACATAGGTTAGTATTTGAATGTCTATTCATAACTCGAATCCACAAAAGGATAATGTAGGAATAAAAAGACTAAGCATTGATCACACCAATGAGAACATGGTATGGTTCCTCATTTAATTTACACCATTCCACTAAGGTGTGTAAGTATAAGTGATTTGGGGCAGGATCCTAAACTATCATATTTAATCAATGAAGTCTTGATTAAGATATTCTCCACAATAGTGTGAACATAGTTTCTTAATCTTTATAACAAGAGTGTTTTGAAATTCCTTCTTTTATTCCTTGAATATAATTAAAGAATCCGACATATACCTCATTAAGTAGACATATCCATATCTACTAAAATCATTATTAAAAGTTTTGGATTATGTGTACTCACCCATTTCATTATCAGGAAATGGTCCACACATATCAATATGAACTAATTCAATGATCTATTTATTTATTTCACCTTTCTCACTGAATAGGGCTTTTCTCATTTCTCATTGTAAACATTTTTTTATAAACTATTTGGTTTTACATTAATATAACAAAAATATCTAGCTTGATGCAATTTAGTCAAGTGCTTTTCATTTACATGACTATTCTGATGATGCCAAGGTTGGGTGCAACATGACTCATGTATAGTAACTTCCTTATTGATTTCCATTACATCATTCATTTCATCCAACACATAAATACCATAATTTAAATTTTACATTACATAAAAAATTCTATATTCATAAAATATGATTCATTTATTCCAAAATTAAAAAATAAATCCATATATATTTAGTCATGATACAAAAATAGTGTTTTTGGTAACTAAATTCATAAAAGACCATCCCATTAATACGAAGATCATTCTAGTTGGAAATGTGATGTGGTAGTCCTCAATATATACAAAAACAAGTTTAACTCTATTTTCTTTTCATAGATCTATATATCCTCTTTCAATAATCCTAAGTCTACATGGTTCTGATCTACGAATACATATGTGAGAACCACAATCAATATCTAATACAAAATTTTTTCAAATAGATAAGTTGAACTCAATAAAAATCACACCAAAATATTTCCCTTTAATCTTTGGATGGCTATAGTTTTGCATCTAGTGGATCTTTATTCTAAATGAGAAACAAATACTATCATACTCCCTTGTTTTCCCTTTTATCATACTCTTCTAGGAAGCATGTGAAGAAGTTTTTCCTTGATAATATTTTGATTCCCTTTCCATTTGTTCATCATAAGGATGGAATGATTTTCGTACTTCTTATCCTAATCAATTTTTGGAAGAAGAGTAATAATTTCTATAAGAGACTTATCAATGATGTTCATATTAAATTTCACAACATAGATAGAGAATCTATAATGGATTTATGGCTATATGAGATCAATTACTAGTTCTTGAGAGAGTCTAAACCCTAGAACATGTAGGCACTCAATGCATCCCTTGAGCCTGACTTCATTAGTCCCAACTAGGTAACCCTCCACATAAATTCTTTTAAAGAGTTCCTTTGATATATCCGAATATTCCTTTATATATCTATCCTCGTAAAGATAATTGTGGTTATCAAGAATTATATACACGTCCATGTTTTCATGAGACTTAATTATTTCACTAGAAATTGACGATATCATCAAACATTGAAGGTCAACCGCATATCAAAAATGTTATTGGTAGACATGGAACTATTCATCTCTCACCTCCTTAGCTTTCAGATCGAACTTTGTGAATTCTAGTATGTAAGGGTTCAGTTCATGGCATAGAACAACCCAAAGAAAAATACCACATTCCTAGAAGTTACTTCATGTTAGGAGGTTGTATTTATCCAATACTGATCACTGGGATTATGATGGTTCAAAGATTTACTTTTCATTCTAAAATTTAAAATTTCATATTATTAGTACATTTCCAGATTACTAATTATGTGATAAATAATAAATTAATTGATTTCATTAAATCTCAAACTATTTTATCATGTCCCAATATCCCTTCAAATTAATCATCAAATGTCTAGTTTCATTAATATTCTAGTCATCGGGATCCACATTACCCTTCAAATAACCCAAATAAGGTTTGGTTAAGCTACTTTACTTTGTTTCGGTATCTACTTCATTTCCAAATATGATCTTACAACACCATGATTCGTTGAGTGGATTCCCCCATCCTGAAATCCCATATCATATTTCCTCAGTAGTTACATCCAAATTACACCTAGTCTATGAAGTGATACACTTCTTGATGTAAAAGTTTATATTCTACCCAATAATTTCTTAATAAATCCATATATAAATGTAACATTCCAAAATGGTGTTGGACAAACACTAAGTTTTATTGATTAATGTTTCAAATCATATAATTGATGGAAATTTCTTCCTTAATATTTAGTAAACTAATTTTGATTTATTATTCATAAATTATATCTTATTTTATCCTTTACATGTACTGTTAATATTAACAGTATATTACTTAATTAAATAACCAATATGGATAAAAAACTATACATAATTCAATTATATAATTTCCCTCTTTTCACAATAATTCATTTATTTGTTGGATCGCTTCCTTTAATCCATAAAAAATAATTTCATACATACAAGTAAATAAATTAAGTATATGAAAGGACATGAGCTAATATGATTGGTTATTTAATTGGCGGGCATTAAATCAAGCTTTGAACTAGTAGAATAACATCATTTTCCAATCATGGTATAAGTTATAATATTCCACATGTCCACCTCTATGTCATTTGAGCTGGCATCATAAAAGATAAATATTCTAATGCATCCATGCACCTTGGGATGATTCATTAATTAAAAGTATTTATTAATCACATAACGGTGAGAGGGCCAATGGATTAGTTAACGAGGATTATATAAATATATTTGTACACACATGTCCTACACAATAATAGATGGAGGGATGCCCCATAATCTATTATTTAATTAATTATTTAATAATTTCAAAACTATTAAATAAATTAAATTAAATAAATTCCAATACATACATAGGTGTTGGTCAAGATAATTATCGGTCATACAAATAATGAATACACAAAACATACTAGCTAGCATCCATTTATTTATTAATTATTTATTATTATGATAAATGTGGTAGCATTAACCAGTTTTTTATTTAATTATATTTCATCTTAATGATCATTCAATCTTAATTAGAGATACCAATCATATATGGAAGTCATGTATAATAAACAGAAAAACAATAAATTTATGTTTACTATAAATAATTCATTGATAATTTAATAATCATTAAAACCATTATGAAAATTTCAAACACAAAATTGATGAAAATAAATAAATTATAAATTTAGTGTTGCAATTATAAATTTAATATAATTTATTTATTTATTTTTTGGTTCCAAAAAAACCTTTGCCTATATTGAAAATTTATTGGAGTATCTGACTTAAAATTATCATTTCTATTGATTAAAATCTTAATAATCAAAATGGAATCACGGTGGTCTAAAGTACTACTAACCCAGAGCATCATTAACCACGAACTTCATCCCCTCACTGGAAAATGACACCAAATAAGAGAAAGAAAACATAATGCATTCAAGGGTTTCAAGAGAGGCCAAGAAATAAGAGACCATATTTCCCTCCCTCCATGTGTGAGAGACCTCCATGTGAGACCCAATTAGCATTTTTCATCTCCTAACAATGTAAGAAATACTCCATGGAACCTTACCTTTTCCCAGGAATGCATTACAAAAAATCATGGAGTCAGTCTCCACCATTGTCAGAGTGATCCTCCTCTGATAACACATTTTCAGTCTTGTAGCCAAGGCTAGAGCCTCCTCTTGATGTGAATCACCTCTTCCAAGCTTGCCAGAAAACACATCAGTCACAGACCCCGCTGGATCTCTCATGACGCAACCCACCCCCCCTGCACATCACCCCCATGATCATTGATCCGTCCAAGTTATGTTTTAATCCATGGCTTGGAGGTCTCCAGTGATCCCACTATCCCTGGCCAGAGGAGACGACCTGTTGATCAGAGAAAACGTTGGAGGCTATGGAGCACACCGATGGTGCTGAATTGCAATCGGGGCACAACTTGACCAGGTCCAAAAAAGAATTCTTCATTTTGAAAATAATTCCCACCTGAGTTTTAGAGAAATTATTATGACGGCTGTCATTCCTTGACTTCCAAATTTTCTAACACCTTGCATTTATAATGACTATCTGAGCGTTTCATTCAGCCCCCTAATTCCCAGCTCCTCTAAACCATGAATTCAGGGAGCTACCTTACACCCCATCATAGCCATCCTAACTGAAGAAGGCTCCAAAATTTCTCCATATATTCCTGGCCCATTCACTATAATCGAAGAGATTCCCCATTGTTTCCTGGTTGAAAGACCTGCATCACCAACATCGAGAAGCCATATTAACTCCCATACATTGCAAGCTATCGTCTGTTGGAAGTTCCCTACTCCGTATACGCCATAATAGAAAATTAAATTTGTAAGGAATCTCATTGCACCATAAGGCCTCCCCCCACAGTTCATTATTCGACATAATCATCGTCACCGGAGCTTAATCCTTGATGAAAAGGCACCAGACGTAGAACCAGTGAGAATGAGCCTATCTGCCTTATCAATAACAACTATGCTGTTGATAAATTCCATTTGGATTTCATCAAGGATGTCCTGAAGAAACTGGGGGTGACTACTTGCCTCTTTGAAGGATAAATCCGGGATGGGGTAGCCTGAGAACCATACCCTGCCCACCCCCAATCAAGCTGTAAGAAGTTGATCTTTCATTAATTGGGATACTACAGAGCATGTAAAATCTAGAAACAAATATTGTACCTTTTTTTTGAATTCATTCGATTCACATTTTTTGGGTCTTTGGTGTGTTAATTCACTAAACTACATGGCATGTACATTCCAGCTACATGGAATGTATCAACTTGTTGTATGATAGGTTTTCCCAGAAAACATGTGGTGTGAAATTAATTAATGATATGTAATTAACTACTCAGCACATACATGGAAATGTGTCTCGGTACACACCATGTTCTTAGGCTACAGGTCGTGTAACCCAGTTTTACAAGCCAATGTTTTGGTACTTTTCGATATCCTCTCTAGTTGTTCTTCATCTATTATTAACAAATTATGAGAAAGAATCTCTAAATTAAAATGATTATTATTTATATGAAATGTTAATTCAAATTGGATTAATGAAAAAAACATTAAATTAAAATATACCAATAATTTCACATAGATAAAAAATTAAATAAGTAATTATAAATGTAAACATGACAACTCTAATAACACTTGATGGTTCGGAGAACATCAATATCATGCAGTGGTAGCTGAAAAATTAAAATTTATTAGAATTATCATTCCTTAAATCCATTGGTGAGGATCTTTAATATCAAATTTATAATTATTTTATTTAATATATGATGATATAAATAACTGGTCATAGGAAATTTATTCATTGGTAAATTTTGATTGTCTAGAAAGAACCTTTCATATAAACTTCATTGTGATATGAGGATCAAATTATTTAATCATTCATTGGTGATCCCAAAGTGTTCCAATTAACTCTGAGTATTGTCACTCCATCTCCTGGTACTAGTACAATGAATTGAATGTCTTCGTTGTTCATTCTTGATCACTCATTCATCAAACTGGAAAAAATACCTGTTGTGTTTCTCATTCTTGATAGGGATAGATAATAAGGATTCAATATACAATTTATTGTGATCAATAATTCTGTATTATCAATTTCGGATGCAATACCCAGAATTCATAGTCACCTTTTTATGGATTTAGTATTTAGAATATAATTCTATTTAACTTCATGCTGACCATTAAAAAAAACTTCACCTTTAATAATCTTGATGATACATAATAATATTATAATTATTTTCTTGTTCACCAACCTATGAAAATTGATAACAATATTTACCATCTTGTACATAATTATTTTTCACCATGCACAGTCTTGGTTTGTTTTAAATCCTCATTATTTACAGAACATTAAAATAGATATTATATTAATCAATAATTATTTCATTCACATACAAGAGAATAAATAATTAAAAATATTAAATAAAATCAAAAATATATATTTTATATTCACTTGTCATAAAATAATAATTTATTTAATTTATGAAATCGATAAAACATGAACAAAGTAATTCCTTGTTCTTGAGAATAATATTTATTCAATTAAATAAATTAAAATATGATTTAATCGATATCAATGGAAAAACATATCATGTTTCCCTATAGATTCATTCTCATTGGAATAAGGTGGGCATGCCTAAATTCCAAGATTATTATCTATAAACCAGTTAAAGAACCCAAGAGAAAGTCAACAACCATAACATAATAACACTCACTATTTAATATAATCCCTATATTACAATATTTCATTAAGAAGGCTGCACGATGGTGTCATTAATCAATTATTATTATAAATATTTCATTGCATATTGCAAATAAAAACATCATTACACCATCGCCATTGAATTTAAGTTATGATTATATTCCAACCAAAGGGAGGAGATATCAAATCCTATAAATATCGATGGTACAAATCCTTCATCAACTTATCAAATACTAACATGTCATTATTCATGCACCCAATAAACCCTAAAACTCTCAAATGTATGGAATACTGGTTTTCATTAATAAATCTAAGTGTTTATGTCCTAAAATGAAAAAAAAAATTAAAATTAAAATTTAAGGAGCATTACACATTCACACATATAAGAATATCTGATGAAACCAAGACATGCATAATTCTTACTCATGGTACTGTTCACATATTCGACCATCATGAAGATTACCAACTGAAAACATCATGAGAAGAATTCAAATCCAATACTGAGTAATCACACATGATGGTAAAAATAAGATTTTCCCATCATAGTACACTATCCAACTACAGAACTATATTAATAATATTAACATAGTACTTCAAGGTTCTTATTATAGAAGATAATTTCTATGAACTTATCAATGGGGAAAATACTATAGAAAATTATTGAATTAAATCCCTTTACAACATTGAAAATTGCGTAATTATCATTATAATTGATATCTTAGTCATTGTATATTCATGTAATCAATTTACAATCATTTGGTCATAGTACACCAACTCTAGTATATATCATGAATCACATTGTCTTCATGGTATTCAATGTTTCATTGGAATTTATTTCAATCATGGGGATTAGGATTCAAATGTTATGAAAGGGTTAGGCGTTTATTTTAAAATGTTATCATTATTTGGGAATTACACATTTCATCCATGTTTATATCTTCACATTCCGCCAATGTTAACCTACATGTAAATCAAGTTATGTGATTATTCAAGATGACCATTGTACATAGGGCTCTCTGTTATCAAGAGGATGTTTTATTAACCCTTCTCCTGATGTAGGATTTCAGGAAGATTATTTTTAAATGTAAAACTATTTATTTTTGAGATCAATAAAAAATGTCAAGGATAAAATTCATTAAAGTGTGAAATAATGTAACTCCTTGAGATTTTAAAAGACAGACATCATATTTAGTTGTGTATATGACACACAACACCATGATTATAAGATAATGTAACACACAAAATTTTATAGAATATTTATTTTAATAAAAATTATTCACTTTGATAGCTTGTGGGGCATACAACTCTGGCTGTTTAAAAGAACACTATGTTAGATAATCTATAAAACATGATACCACACGCTTCAACAAATCTGGAAATATTATTCAAATATGTACATTATATTCTAGTAATTAAATTAGAGGGTATTACTATAATTAAAAAAATTATTATTTATATATATATAAAGGAAATACTTGTTACAAACGCATTGATTAATTTCGATGATAAAAGTTCTAAATTTTCAGTAATGTTAATCTATATTTCAGAAATATATTTCATTCAAAATTGTTATTAATTGAGAAAATATTAAAAATTAAATTTTGAATTTATATTAATGTTATTTTAATAAAAAAAATATTATTTATATCATCTAATCAAAAATATTTAAGGGAATATATTTTTGGTTTTTATGAAAATATTTATTATATACTAAATAGTGACAAATACAAATTTTTATTGAAAACTATATTTTTATTTAAAAAATTTGAAAAGATACATTTTTTTAAATATTTCCCAAAATTAAAATTAGTAATACTATAAATTATCCAATTAATTTCATTGTAATCAATTTCATGGTTGAATTTGGTATAAAATCATTTTTACACAAAAAAGGGCATTTTTCTGAAAAATTGGTTTCGGTGTGTTTTTTAGGTCTAATTTTAAATAAAATTATGATACATCTATGTTTTGAATTTTAGAAAATGTATTAAATATTTTAAATATTTTTTTGATGATTTATTAAATATGTACATTTTATTTTTAGTGAAAATGAATAGTAAACTTAGTAATTGTTTTACCATGGTAAAGGGAAAATGTGGTAATTTTGGATGCAAATTAAATTTTAAGATCAAATATTTTTCTCAAATAATTTTATAAATATTATTTTATGATTATATCTCAACCATAATCATCCAAGATTCTAATTAATGCCTTTTGGGGCTATATGGATGAGACTATGACTATTATAGTATTTTATTTGATAAAATTTCAAACGTGTAACACTCTTGTTTTTAAGAACAAATTTTTTTAATATAGAGTTATCTAGAGAATATTATAAAAATAAATATTACTATTAAATCTAAAATATTTATCTTAAAAATTTTAATATATTAAAAATCTTTAGTTAAGAAATAATTTGCTTAAATTCTTACACATCACTGACACAATAATTACTCAATTAATTAAAAAATCAAATAAATTACATTAAACTAATAAAATAAATATTATTTCAGATAATAAATCTAGTCCAATAATTTTATATATTTCCATTAAATTTTATGGATATAATGAAATATTTGTTCAAATTTTAATTTTTATCTTCATTAAAAAGTAATGAAGTGTTCGTAAAATTGATATTATGGATTATTTATTGGAAATAAAATTTTATTATATGATATAAAATTACTAAAAATATTAAATTCGTCCAAGATATTAGGTTAAGGATTCCATTGTGAACCATGTTCCATTCATGGTTAATTTGGAATTTTATAGCAAATATATTGACCCTCAATTCATAAAAATCCATGTTGGCACGGTAAGAGTTAAAGAGGTTAAATATGATTTCAGAACCAAATGATTAGGTTAGAAATATAGTTAAATCATGTATAAATTTTATTTTAGGAGATAATTTCTACCTATTCATATCATATCATCCAAATAACTCACATTTTCCAATTTTGAAATGAAAATTAAATTATATTATTTTAATATTTTAATAATTTCCAAAAAAACCCCCTCCCCTAAATTATAATAGGGCCCCTTACATAACTTATTTTCAAAATATTTATCTATAAATTATGAAAAACCAAAATAAGTCCTACTATTAAATTCATTATATAATTTTAGAAGGCTCTAGTGATTCCAAAATTAATAATACTATATCCCTTAAGAAGATATGTAAATGGAGTCCATCAAAGAATATACAATCATCTTTAACGACTCTTTTAAGTTTATTTCATCTTTTACTTATTCTTAATGTCTTGTAACCATCATATAGTAATATATCTAGAAATTTAATTTATTGATTTGTTATTATGATTATGGTAAAACAATATTCCATCTTGTTTACATCCTTCGAAAAGTGAAGACATCTTTTATGTGTACATACGGCATAACATCTGCGTTTAGCCGTGTAATTCATTTTCCATAACTACATTAGTTGGAAGGTTATTAATGTATAAATAATAAATATATATTATTTATATGATTTAAAAATGATTTAGGGAATGATAATTAATCATTATATTTCTGGAATTCAGTTAATATATAAATGCAAATAGTGTTCATGCATATGCATAACCTACCGTCTTGATTAATCATGTAATTAATTTTTCTATCTCCATCATTATATATGAATTTAATAACATATATATATATAATATTATATTTAAAACATACAAAATATTCTATAGTTGATTTTAATATTAAAAAAGTATTAGGGATAGAACTACCGAATCAAAACATATATGAAAAACGAAGCAGTTTCCACAATAAATAATTATTGTAACACTGAATTGATAATAAAAGGGTGATAAGATTTTATAAATAAACAATATATGGTATTATATATATGATTATGGTTATTTAATGTGTCTATAATAAATATATTTTTATTATACAGTAGGTTTAAACAATACCATGTAAATCAAACAGAAGGTTTGGATTTCCTATCTCCCTTTTACTTATTTGAGACGTATACAATATTGACCATTAATTATATTTTGGTTGTGTAAATACTTCCTATTCGATATATTATAACATTAATATCAATGTAATATTATAATTTAATGTTTCATTTTAATTTATTTTTTTCATGTGGCAATTTTTTCAAAATATACTATAGTGGTATGGGTTTATTTCACAACCTCATCATTATTTGGGATTATTTTGGATTATCCCTCCAATGAAAACTATTTCTCTTCCTATTACATGTTTTCCAAAAGAAAATTAATTTTTTTTACTATTATTTTGTGATTCATAAATTTAATTTTCAACCAAGTTTGAATATTTATAACATGCTTTAAAAAGAGTCTTTTTATTGTTTTCCAAACAATATACATTCAAAATGCTTTGAACTTAATGTTTTTTAACTTATATATCAGGAACATAATTTCTCCCCATATTGATGCCTCAATTATTTTTATATTCCATTACATGTTTTGAATTTTCATTTCAAAAAATTTATTCTTTTATAATTTCATAGATTTTTTAAAATTAGTGATTTCAATGTGAAAATTAATATTTTCCTCAAGATTTTTTAGATAATCTTGTTATTTTATTTTCTTAAACGTCAACATAATTTAATTATTCTTATGATTAATTGATGATGGTAACTTATAATACCATTTATAATTATTAATTGAGTTCTATATAATCATTTTGTCTAGGGATGTACTATTTGGATATATTTCAACATATCATTATGGATGTTTTATGATTATGTTTATTGATTAGGGAGATTATGCATATTTCATATACTAGATTCAATATGAATGTTCATGTTGACTATGTTTCACCCATTTAATATAAGGAATAAATTATGCTTAGTAAGTTATGGTAGTGGCATGCTATAGCCCCATGATACATCAGTATCTATTATGAGAAAAACTCATATGGGTATTGGTGAGTCCTTACCAATTTATGTATGATGTATTTACATGAGGCCTCGATGGTATGTTTACGCTATCTTTAATTATTCATTCTGACATTATGAAATTATTTATTTATGTGCATGTTTTTTTTATTAGTTAGTGTATATATGGATAAGTTTCAAACTAATGAGATTATTTATATGGAATTATTTTTTCATCATTTATTTCTTCCATATTATTTATCATATTCAATTTTTTTATTATATGGATTTTTTTAATTATTTATATTTCCATATTGAATATGAATTACTTGTTCATGATAAATTCCTCGGTATTCATACCCTTATTGAGCATTAGAGATTGAGACATTCTTATTTTTTTCTCCAATATTAGAATAAGTGTATTAGATTAATATATTGGGTGATGCTAAAGGGAATAATTGTATAATAAAAGAAAATATTTATTATATTTCATGATTAATTATGATTTGAAATTCATGTATGTATCAAGGTTATCATTATTAATAAACAATTTTTTCCTCTAGGATGTGATTTATTATATCTATTTCAAATGTAATAAAGTATCCAATAACTCTGGGCTATTGGAATTGGGGTAATTAGAAATGTTCAGATGAGATATCTAAATCAATGTTTATTGAATGTGTGGACTAAATGGGTTAATTGTTATGTACTTCCCAAAATGATATGTGATATTTTTTTGAATGTGAGAATTTTTTAGTGGTTTTGATTCCCATTATTCATACATGAATCTATATCTATTGGTGTCACCTCTTTTAAAATTTCCAAATCAAATCTCCCTTGACTAGAGGAGCATGAATATCCATAGAAGGATATCATTTATTCTAGGGAAGATACCATTCTCCATCTTCATGATAAATTGGTGATAATAATAGAAAATTAAACTCAAATATAATCATATATATTATAGAGAGAATATTATAATGGTAGGATTTAGGTATTTATGGATGACTTTATCCCATGGGTAGTGGATCTTGTGTAACTAGCCTGACTACATCAACTAATCAAATCACCACAAAAAGCCTAGTTTTTTTAATAGTATATCACTAAATTCATTCCATATGGGGTAATTATTTATAATAATGAAGAGGCTATAATATGTAGATATCCATCCTCTTTCACTACTCCAAGAGATAATTTTTTTAACTTCTTTGAAACTTACTATGTTAAATTGTTCCTCTAAATAAAAAATGAAACAACAATCTAAAATTATTTAAGCCCACCTGATTCATTCTCAAAGATAGAATAAATATATAAAAAAAAGTCATATATACATTTTATTGTTATATATATTGAAAAATGGTTCTATATTAATATGTTTTACTTACCTCCACTGTAATCCCATTAATATGTGTGAATTGGGTTGGTGTGATTCCTTGAGTTTGGCTTCCCTAATAATGTGTAGGATCAAAGTGGGTTAAAAAATGGTCTTAAAATTATAATTGAGTAAATTCAATGAGTATATAAGTATATGATTACATTTAGAGTCTATACAAATCTAGGGATGATGTATACATGATGAGGAGTATCATTGATCTCATTCAAGCATTGCTTCTACTACTGTACAAATGAGGATATCTCCACTGGGATGTGGACCCCATATGATAGCCGAGTATTTGCGGAAATGTGTTTTTAATATATAGGATTTTGTTCTAATATTCATGTTAAGGTTTGTCTATGGTGTGTATCCTAGATAGGAGGAGTGTATTTGGATATTTGTTTCACCATATAATGACCACACCATGATTCACCATTATTTCCACACTTCTTCCACTCTATGAAATTGTTTTTTATTGAAAATGAAAATTTATTAATGATTTTCAGTTATAATTTGTATTAATTAGTCAATTTTAGTCACTATTAAAAGGTTAAATATTACATTTTTATGTTTTCATTTTAGTTGGGGTAATTTTGAGATCTTAATATGATGTGAGTAAAAAATGGGCTAGATGGAATGGAATCCCTAAAAGACTTATTCAACGATTTTCGTATTATTAAATATTTATGGATCTAACTTGGTTGGAATTTTGATGGTGGATATTTTAAAACATGATATCAAATTCTTAAAAATTAAAAAAATGTAAAATTCATCCTTCACTTAGACTAAATGACGTGACTTATTGAGGAAACCAAATCCTCTCAATGTCAACAGGACTATTTTTAATTTTGACAATATATATGATTATATATATTAAATAGCCACAAAATTTTTCAAAGGGACAACCAAGAAGAAAAAATAACTATTTGATTATAAAAAAATAGATTACTAGTAAAAACACAAGACACAAATTTAATTGAGAAATCAATTTTATATAAACCGACTTCAAATTTTCTTGTAAAATGTCTATTTGGTTTTATCATTTTCAATTTTGACCCACAAGTGAATCTAGAACCTATTAGTTTTCCAAGAAGTAATATCATAATATTATTGGTTCATAGGGATTTTTAAATGAATTGTGATACTATCTGAGACTCCTCCTCTACTAAATAGAGAGATAAACCATGGGAAATCATTTAAAGAGAGATACATATCATTTAAAGGGAGTTCTGGAACATAATTATCCATTTAGTTTTACATAGTATTTTGTAATACTTTCTTGGGTTTTTATCTTTATTCATTATCCAATATGATATATATATCAAGCTTCTTTCACATAATTCATGTGTTCTCTTAATCTATTAATGTTAACATTAGACATGGGATACATATGTTTTTTAGATTAGATATACAGGGATTCAAATTCATTCACAAACACATTAAATTAGTTTGTGATTTCTTCCACCCAAAAACATTAATAAAATGTGGAACTTTCTTTAATGATGGTTACACCAAGGATCATGACTATGTGAGTCAATTCTGGGGCTAAAGTGTAATTAGGATAGTTGTTAAACTCATGAAAAGTCGTACTCCATTCCTAAATCAACTTCTAAGAATTAAGAACATTATATTCTATGTAATGAAAATTTAATGATCACCTATATACACCAATATCAAAAATCATTTTATTTTTGCAAACTCTCATCTTCAATAGCTTTATTATTTTCATAGAAAACAATTTTAAAGGATATGTGCGAACCCGAATAGAATCACTACTAGCACCCTATACTCCATGAAAACAAACCAAGAAAAAAACAACCACTATAACTCACATTTGGTTGATTATCTATCATCTAATCCAACCATCCATGCCACTGGTTTCCAACCCCCCATATAATTTTATGTACTACTCAGAAAACATAGAAGCAACCGAAATCACCATTGAGTCCACACCTAGCCACCCCGAAAAACCTGTATGATTCATTGATGGCCTAGAAACTACACAATACTATGGGGGAAAAATAAACCTACCATCAACAGGATCAACCCAAAATAAAAAATGCATTTCCATCCGATTGTAAATTAAATGTGTTCAGAGTCTTCTAAACTGAGAAGACTCAATATGATAAGGAATTTTTTCCATTTTAGGATTCTCATATAATATCCTCTAATATATAAAATCCATAATATCAAAACTATTAATGAACTCCACCATAAAAATCATCCATTCATAATATACTCTATATAAAATGTGGGCCTAATTATTAATCCATGTAATTTTCTACTCAGTGATTGCTTTCAAAAATCTTTCATTCATCCGAATTTGTTCTTCATTGGATGCATTAATTGTTAAATATAATTCCTCTATTTTTATAATTATGGTGGATGAGGTTGATCACACTAGGTTGTTTGGCTTCTAAGAGTTCTTCGAAATTATCCCAGAGACCCTCCACTCTTAGGTATTTCACAATTGATGTCTTTATCCATTAATGAACCATCCATGTTTAAGAAATTATTTTCATCCACCGATGAGACTTAAATGGATGGATTTTGAGAAATAGGAATCTTTAATATGTGGGAATATGATTGAATTCTTTACCATCTTCAAGACCTTGTGTGGAAATATAAATAAACTTTTTAACCCAAATAACCATACATGAAGATCGAGTTAACATGGGTTTTAGAAGATATGAGTAGTTTTTTAGAGCCTTTGTTTTCTTTTCAGTAGTAATTGGGTAATCAAAAAATTAAGGTCCCATTTAATTACCTTTAATCATTCAATTATAATAGAATAATTAATTTTTAACATTCTATTTTTTTTCTACATACATCAATTATTAATAAATAATAGATGAAAATGAAACAATACAAGTGGAAGGATCACACATGCCTTAAAATAGAATACCAATAGAATCACCCATAACAATATCAAAAACACATAGGGGAATGGAACCTGTATTAATAAAATCCTTGAAAATTACCTCATGGCTAGCCTTAGATGAAAAGACGTCAGCTACCCAATTTCATTCTATCCACATGTGAAGAATCTCAAAACCATTGTCCATGAATTATTTTAATTTATTAATCATATTGATGATAGGACAATGAATCAATCTAAGCTCATTTAGAAAAATTCATAGGATCTACAAATCAGTCTCCATCGATGTCAATGGGATTTTTTTGGAATGACATAGATTAAGCCCATGAAAAATCATACTTTCATCCACCTAATATGAGTCTACATCCCAAAAAATTCATTGGAGGACAAAATTACCGAGCCAAAGGGATTATTAACACCCCCTGCACATGAAACCATTACTGCAAGATCCATCCACATTCAGTTTAAATCCATGAGAATAAAGATTCCATTTATCCATGTGGCCTATATGAGGTGTTCTAGAAGTAGGAGGAACACCGTTATGGGCCAGTAAACATATAATTCATGGTTCCTCATCCACATTCATGAGAATTTTTCCATGATCCAGCACGATACAACATTCCTTCACCACTGTATCCATCTTCGATCGATGGATTCTAGTGTTGTGATACCAATCCCTCGCTTCCTATATGCACCATAAACCAACTAAAAGGAGAATCAGATGAGAAAATTTTTTTGTTAACATTACATCTCGCACCTCTAATCCATTTATGAAGATAATTCAAAAAAAATGAACCATATTAGAAAGATTTAAAAAATATTGATCATCACCAAAACCATGATCACCCAGTCACTATGGAAAAACCATTGTGTTTCTGATTCTTCCATATGTACAACATAGCACTTGAACATGGAATCTACGTGCAGTATCTTACCCATAAAAGCCGCATTAGTAGTTAATTTGTTCTCACGAACACTCCAAACAACAAAATTGATTTTTTTCGAATATTTTACAAAATAGAGTTTCCTCACATATATCAATGATTTTCATAGTATTAATAATATTCTTATTAGCCATGGATGAATATTTGAAGGATCAATTTCTCTAGATTGAAACAATTATGATTTATCCTTTATATAATTCATATTTTTTTATCCTTTCTATTACCAACCCTTTTTTACCCCATGAAACATCATCATCTAAAGTCATAACTCATAAATCGAATACTTTGTTTTTAGGGAGAACTCACTTAGATCTCCCATATTTAGGATAGGAGGATACCCCCTTCCACTAAATAGAGTGTTCACTATTTAAAATTAATCTTGGTGTTGGAAGATGGAGGGAGTCTAGAACCATAGGAGAACATAACCCCTCCCTCGTATCCTCCTTAGATTTCGGTTGTATCGAAATAAATCCTTTATTAAACCCATCTATTCCAAAATTTTAGGATCATTGAGGATATTATTAGCATGACTCTCTATGTAGGATGCCATATAATTCATGTTGGATCTGATCCTTTCAATATAGGGGTTATAGAACACCATAATAATTTGACCAGAAATTGATTCCATACACCTTGTTAAAATGGATATGTCAACAACTACTTCCACCAATGCATCATAGTCTTCCATTATTGGTGAACCTACATGATATTATTATTTCCCCTAATATTCAAGCTATAAATACCATATTTGTATGTTAGAGATAAAGGAATAGACTGATGACCCAATGGTCAATTACTACATGATTGTTGAGTATGGAAAATACAATTATAACTAGAGATGAAATCCACTGTGTGTTTGAAGGCCACCCCTTACATTAAATTACACTCAGGTTAAAACTAAATCCATAGAAAACATAAACGGGGTTTCAATAAACATATGTGTATAAATTATATGGAAGAGGTTTCAGGATATATCATCAATACACAAAAATGTTACTAACAAATTTCTTAACATCTTGATTTGAGAATGGTTTTGAAATTGCACATGAATCAATATAAAACATACATAAATCATAAAATTTGTAGGATATCCAATCTAGTGAAAACGTAGGGACACATAATGATGGATAATTAATAGTCGTTGAAGTAATTTATTTATATTGATGATTTCATCCATCTTGGGTGTTTTAAAACCATTGATGATTCTACAATGACTATTGATACTGAATCACCCACTATGATAAGAAAAACGAGAATGTAGATGGAATAAATGAAATTATTTACACAAAATCATTACCTTAAATTCTTAAAATTCCTTATATTGTTTTGAAGTAAATTACAATTAACTAAATGTATGTAATAATTGAGGATTTACATAATTACACGTCATTGTTCCTAGTAAAATCTCTTCAGAGCATGAAATGTAAATTATTTACCATTTAAGTTGATAAAGAATGGAAATTAGATTAACATTGGTAAATATCCCTTGAATTAGATCATCCGTATTCATGAATAGTATTATTCTTAAGGATGATAATAAATCAATAAGGAATGGACAATTGTGACTAAATCCCACCACCTTGATGTTCTAAAAATGAGGTGAGAACAACCTTGGCATCTTGGATCGTATATCATAACTCTCATATTAAATGGGTTAGTCAAATAATTTTTTTTTTCTAATTTTATTTTGTTATTATTTTTTATAATGATTATAAAAAGTTGGTTCAAAAAAGAGAAACAAAGATTTTCCATGTCTTTTTAGACTATAAAATGCATAGCCAATTCACTCGAAATGATTATTCGTAAATATCATTTAGTAGAAAAATATTCTAAATGGTGGTAATTAAATCAAGTTTCTTTTTCCATGATTTATTATCTAGATACCAATAGATAATTATCAGAAAAATGATAAATTTGTATACCTATATGGTACATTAACATATAGGATGATGTTATGTAGTCTATTTAATTCTTCATGTACTTTATAGGGATGCATGATTTATACATTTTCATATTAACTAAAGAATTCCATGGGTGCCATTATGGATGAATTAACTATTTATGGTTACTCTTTTCATGAATATTTATATACTTTTTGTTCATTGGATGATTGGGGAATTTTAAAAAGTTAGGTCCTGAATTATATAAAATAACATTTTTTGTGGAATGGTAATTATTTTTGGTCAGGTTGCATATTGGTAGGGTACCTGTGATGGTATGTCTTAAATTGATGAAATTTGTGAATTACCCTACCAAAATTATTTACGCAGGTATTTTCATTTTTCAGATTTAAGGGGTTTTATCATTTAATTCAGAAATATATTTTTATAATTACACTCTTATAACCCAAACATTTGAAACAAGATGTGAAAATTATTTTTAATGAAAATTGTAAAATGAATTTTCAATGTTGGGAAACTGTAATGAATTTAAGAAATATCATCTTACCTATATGGTGGGATATACCCTTTAAAATCATGTTCGATGACCCTAACTATGATTCTGGGGATATTCATTCATAATGATTAGACTACACCTATCACGTTATAACATAGGAATCACAACCATTATACCTATAATAATTTTAATACGCGACATCTAAAAAATAATTCAATTCCATATTGTTTATTTGGACATATTTGAATCATATCTACTTTATTTTCATGTAGTGTATTTTATACGGATGTTACCATTAAATATTTGTTCATTATGCTGGATTGTAACATCATATTTTTTATGGAACTTATCAAGCCTTTAAATTTATTTTTAAACCATTATTTGTATCAATATGAATGTTACTAACATTTAAAGGAAGGTTTTTTGGGCATATTTTTCTTATTCAGATCACATTGCTCTAGTATTTGTGGAAACATGAAGAGGTACAATGTAGGTACATGGTTAGTAGTAATTGTCTAGCACAATCGTGTGGCCATATAGGGAAGGTGCATCGTTTGATAAACTATATAAGGAATTCGATATGGTCAGGTGAAATAGTGTACATATGCTTGAGATATGAAATTTATGGTTAATTCATGGTTTCTTTGATCGTATGCCTAACCATGTTTGGGGGTTGAGTTTTTGAATTGTTATCACACAAGGGATTTTTCTTGGTTTTTTTAAAAATGCACCCAAACATGTGATGGAATGCCACCCAATAAAATGATCACACATGGTAGGAAGATATCCAAATATTTTTACATTTATAATAGGCGAAATTAACCTTTACACGCCCTTATATTAATCTTACCACCTTCACTTTTCGTCCCAAAATAATATAGTTTCCTTATCCCTCATGTTTACTACTCCCTTGTACATGAAGATATGATTTGACCCATTTACCCTCTGATGTCCATTTCACTCATTTTTCATCACATTGGATACTCATTGGTAATATCATAGTTACTCTTCCATCCTTTCATCGTTTATCTGCATATATAAAATTTTATATATGTGTGATAATATTCAGTAATTTTAGGATATTATTCAATTAATCCAATTTCACCCATTACATCCTTAAATAAAATCCAATACTTCATGAGGAGTCATCTTCAACTATAAGTTAAGTGTTCTGATATGTTTACCTAAAACAATTTACATTTTATATCATGGATCATTGTGTTTTACATCAGGACTGCTTCACATTCCCTTGATAATGAGTAAGATTTTTATGTTCATTATCTCATTCTAAAAATAATCACTTTACCCTTATTATTTTTAGAGTTTTAACTCAATTTCATGTACCACCACTTTGGGTGAGTATATAAAATTCCATAACCTTGTAATTTCCTCCGCTACCATCCCACCATCTATGTGTGTTTGCATATGTATCCAATAGAAATGGATAAATATAATTAAATTAAAATATAGTGGTTTGACCATATGACATTTTTCTTATATAAACTAGACATGTTTTCCTTGAGAAAATAAAATTTATAATGTTTGGAAACAATTTATTTGATTATGTTAAAGTAGATAATTCTAGTATATTACTATTAATATTCAACTTTGTATATTTGTAATTGTGACATGGTCAAGGACAGTGTTGGAAATGAAACTTTGGTTTTCCCAAATGGGATATGTTGTACATGACATTTCAAATAATTTAATGGATTTTAGACTTGCAGTTTCACATAGTTTATATGGTCATTTCTCATGATGATTCATGTTCTATTTGATATAATTTTGATCATGATGATTCAAATCATTGATTGTGATTTGTTGGACATGACGCTTCAATATCCAGATGAATACTGTGCCAATTACCCAATTTAATGTTCGTCTATAACAACCCTTATATTGATTTCATATTTAAGCCTAATTTATTACATAGATTGGCACATAATATAACTCAGAAGATCAAGAGGTCATGTGTCTTGGTAAATTAGGAACATTAAATAACATATTAATAATTAAATACATCATATTTATTGAAACCATATTTTACATGACCACAACATTTCATCTTACATAACATCGCATGGGATAACCTAAGGATATACATAATAAACGGGTGAGATATAAATCAATGTTAGGGAATTAAAGTCGAACAACATGAGGAAGACAATAAAGATTGTAAAATATTCATATCAATGGAACACAATAGAATCAATATCATAAAGTCAAGATAATACATGATAATAACAACGAAGAAATGTGGCAACAACACACAATATGATATGGAAATGATTCTGGGCACATTGACCATGCATTATAATAAGTAAACCCTATTTTCACATGAATTAGCTTATGTAAACCCTCATTTCACATTAATTAGAATTATTTAACTATCATTGAATATAGTATATCATGATATTAAACATTACCCAATGCATTGGAGTGCTATCTGGACACACCTTTTATAATCATTTCATTTTCATGCATAGGTGTGCTACATAGATGATATAACATGGATTCCTTCAAAATCATAGGTTATTACCTAATCATGGAATGTGTAATACATACATGTAAGTCCATATACAATAAGTATATTATAATAATGGTGAATACTCGTTATAGAGAAATGGATACGGTATTCAATACATGAATACTTCTCCATGGAATATTGTAGTGAAATTTGGCAGCAAAACGACATCAAATAGAAATTATTAAAATGGGTTGATGAGAGGAAATTATATCTGTCATAATTTATTCATGACATGGGATGTAAGGGGATGATGAATCATAATATCCCAACATATGAAAAATATGTTTAGATGTAAATTACAAAATAAGTTCTTGTATGGAAATAAGAATACTGAAATCCCATATGGAATCTCAGCAAATTAACAGGTGTACATAAAATATAATAAGGGGTATTAACGAAAGTGAAAGGAAGATATAATAATTTATAAATTAAATGATATTTTAGGGGTTCAAGGAACCTTATGTATCAACATTTACAAAAATGAAATCAAAAGACATAATATGAAATGAATGCTTGATAAACAAGGAGGGTTGAGTATTCCTTACTAGGATGTGTAACTTTGAATGATTTGGAGAGGCTTCATGTAATCATGGAGAGAATTATAAGGACTCTAGAGAGTAGTGGGAATATATTGGTCAAGATTCAAGTATTGTGAGTGAAAATAAATGGGAATTTGTATTGTTGTATATCAGAAAAAAAGGGAAAATTAATTATTATTTTGGTTTTGGACATGACATAATAAATTATTTAAAACCACAAACCATATCATGTATTTTGATCACGAATTCAATAAATTGGTAGTGTAAAAGATTATTTTTTAATTCCAATGGTATAACATAATAAAATATTTTTATTTCTTATGTGGAGGTGAGTCACACTCTCAAGGAAATTATTTTAAAATCTCATAATATTTTATAAGTCTTGAAGAATTCAATAAATATTTATAAAGTAAATCAAAAAAGCTAAAATGACATTACATAAAAGTTTAAACATATATTTTTCCTAATATCCCTTAATATAATTTCATTACATCACTATTGGTTCTTTGGGATGTCACAATATGCATTATATATTTGTACGGTATTTAATTTTTACACAAAAACATGACTGTCTCATAAAATTATGAAAAACTCACTTTTGGATAATTTTGATATCCTAATTCAAAAAATAATATTCTTTTTTTTCAAAATAATTTTTTAAATATGTGAATTTTCAATTTTAATATAAAAATTGACATTTATTGAAAATTAACGGGATTTTTCAAAAGGATTTTTTTAAAAATTTAATAAAAATTAAATTTGACTTAATAAATATTGTATGATCATTTATATTTAAAAAATGTAATTGAATAATTTTATTTTATAAAAAATTATTTATTTCAGAAATCCAATAATTCATGAAAATAGATTTCATAATTGCATTTGAATATAAACCAAAAATACTATGTGTTCTATAGAAATCATTTACAAACAATAATATAAAGAATGTATATTCATTATTCTATATAACAAATATTGTAAATAATCATAATTCTTTGGTAATAATACATATCTCTTTATTACACCATCATTATACCTAAAATAAATGTCTGTGATGGTGGGGCTTTCTTGGGTCCGTTTGGTGAACATGGTTTTGTACGTGATCTCAATGAGCTTTAAAATCTCCCATAATCATTACTGCTCTTGCTAAAGTTGATGGATCACAGAATGGGCTTGGTCAATGGAAAATCATAGAAATGCTATCTCTATTGGAATCTCCAATAAATGTGCTTCATATGGAATAATCCAACTAGTCAAGGCCATCAATTTCGTTCTCTATTTCAAAATGATTCATTATAGCCCTACACTTATACTAGTCAAGTGGTCACTAGTCAGAAGTTATGTTATCAAGGATAATGATACATAATATTTATTTAAATACAATTTTATATAATAAAACAAAAAAAGTGCGTGTGTTTTCTATATCCATAAGTCATTTATGTAAAAGAAGGGGAATTTTATTCATAAATCTTCTAGTTCTTACAACATTACCCACTTAAGAAATTCATCAATCTAAATTTTATTTATCCCACACTAAAACAGATGAGTGTAACTCTGCCTCATCACTTCCTGCAGTTCCCTTTACACTTCTTCAAACATTTGGTTTCTACAAAATACCTTAATGAGGGTCATTTTCTTTTTTCATATAACTATTTCTCTACTATCATTGATCTTAATCGACTTATCCTCATAAGAAAGGTAATTATTCAATGGTACCACCTCTAGATTGAGTACATGTGATGGGTCTTCTATGTACTTATTTAACAGTGATACATGAAATACATCATGTACATGAAACTGGTATTTTGGGAGTGCTAATCGTTATTCCACTACTCTAATGAAATCATGAATCTCAAAAGGGCAGATATACCTTTCCCAATGCATTCATTATTCCTAAATATCATTCCGCACTTCTATAGGGATATGTCAAGTAAGGTTATGAATCCATCATCAAACTCTATGTCATATAGACAATTTTCATCCAATATCATTTATCAACTCTGAGTATCTTAGATGTGATGCTAGATGATCTAATACTTATCCACCATTTCTTGGACCTTTTTCAGACCTAGAAGTTTTAGTCCCCCAATTCATTCCAACATATCAGTGTTCAACATATCTTCCCATAAAAGACATCGTAAGGATCTATTTGGATGCTTGAGTTGAAACTATTTTTGTAAAAGAACTCAACTAGAAGAAGATGTTGATCCCATATACCTTTTATGTCCATTGAGTATGATCTCCACATTTCCTAAAGTGTTTGGTTAGTCTACTTATATTTTCCATCATTTTGGGGAGGATATTTTGTGATGAAGTTCAACAATGTATTTATATAATGTTGAGAAATCTTTGAAAACATAGAGGTGATTCCTGGATATCGATCGGACAAAATCGGTAGTAGTACTCTATCAAGATTTACCACTTCTATGATTCATTTTTTGTGATAGTCAATCTAGTGAGAAATCCTATTAAATCAGGGTGAAGTGTGAAACCCTTGTGAGATGATCCAAAAAAACCAGGATAGAATTGTTTCCTTTGGATGACATGGATGTCTGATGAAAAAGTCCATGGTGATGTTTCCCCACTCCCATATTGGGATGTTAAATGGTTTCATCATCCCCATATACTTATTCCTCTCATCCATCACTTTCATAAATACCAGGAACACTGACATATATTTAGTGATCTCCTTCTTCATGTTATCCCAACAATAGTTATCCTGAAGAGATCGATACATCTTCTGGTTTCATATGTGAATGAAGAAATTTGAAATATGCGTATTATCAAAAATTTCATTATTTAACATCATATTTGAAGGAAAAAATAATATTGACCAAATTTTCAATATTCCTTCATCATTAACATTGATCCACGAGGATTTCCCTTTTCTTATAGTTTCCACATTTTTCTGAATTCCCACATCAAACTTTAAGAATATTTTACCATTCCTAAAAGATTGTTTAGAAATATTTTTTCAAAGGATTAATGATGTTCCCATATTTAATATTCCCAGGTATATATTCATTAAATATATGAAAATTGGATCCTTTTCAATTCTCATCAATGATAGAATCTCTAGGTCATTTCTACATTTAGTTGTGACGCATTGTTTGGTTTCCTAGGATTGTAGTGGATTGAGAAGTAGTAATCCTGGATTAGGTTGAACTATCATTGTTGGTAAATATTATCATTGTTGGTGCATATTAAAATCTTCTTGTGTGAATATATATTTTATAATTTTTTCCATATATATTACACACTTCACCCAAAATAGATAATTCCATAATATTTTTAACAGAAAAATCACTATTGTCAACTCTATATCATGTGTCAAATAGTTTTGGTCATGAATTTTCATGTTCCGTGAGATGTAGTCAATGAATCTTCCATTTCAAATCAATACATGTCCTAACTGCTTCATTGAAGCATCACATAAAATTATGAAAATCTCCCAACTTGTGGTTACTGTTAGCACATGGTCATTGGTAAGCCTTTTATTCAACCCCATGAAGCATTCATCACATTCATAATTAAAGAAAGTTTAAGTCGCTAGTATGTTTTCTTTGTAAGAGGGTTTTAACATCATGGAAATTTCACAAAATTGGAGATAATATTTAGACAACCAAAGGAAGCTAGGGATATTTGTCACTTGTGTTGGCCACATACATCCCTCGATTTCTTTTGTCTTGGATGGTTCCATAGATATCACATTTCATGTGATGATTTTCCACAAGAATGAGACCTCCTTTAACCATAACTCGAACTTGTTGGACTTTGAATATAGATTCATCATTCAAAAGGTCTTTATCATAGTTCATAGATTCTCCTCAGGATCCTCCTCAGTTTTTAGTATATTATAATATTAGCTATAAAGACTACAAAAAATTTGACAATGTAATTTCTAAAGACTCTATTCATCAATTCCATAAACATTTTTTGAGAATTATTGATCCAAAATAGAATTACAATGAACTAATAAAGCATGTACCTTTTTTGAAAACTAGACTTGGGGATATCCTATGTCTTCACCATTAATTGGTAATTTCATTACCACAGATCCACCTTCGAGAAGTATAGTGATCCATGTTGCAGATTGAAAAATCATCAATTCATGAAAAATAGATACTTGTTCTATATATTGTTTTTTGAGCTCATGATAATTGATGCAAAGACGCATTGACCAATCCTTATTATTATAGAAGTAGATTGGTGCAACACATGGTGAAGCACTTGGGCATATAAACCTATTATCCAAATTCTTCTAAAATTGTTTCTTTAGTGACTCAAGCTCCACAATATCTATTCTATACAGAGTCTTGTATATTTAAAATTCCCTATGAATAAATGTAACACCCCAAGCTTCTACGGTACGCTTCTCTTTGAATAATGTGATAGCGTGTGTTGTACGCAACACCGAGTTCTAACACACCATAACTAATCAAACTAGCCGTTATGAATAGTAATACCTACTTTTTGAAATTATATATATTTTATATTTGAAAATGGACTTCATTTTTGGATTCGGAATATTGAATTTAGCCTAAGGTGAAATTTTGGTACATTTCGGATAACTTTCATATTTTGATGAATAGTGAAAATTTCTAAATTTTAATTAAAAACAACTTTTTTAATCAAAATAATTAATAGTGATAAATTATGAATTTGAGTGGTTTTAAAGTATATTTAGAATATATTTTTACCATTCAATTTATTGTTTATCATTGGACATAATTTTACAATTAAACCGAACATAAACAAGTGTCAATCTTTTGATAGTTATTATCTCTTAAAAACACGCTTTTTGTTTTGACAGCGGGAATTAATTTTAAATTAATTTCTGCCACTTCTGTGTTTTGAATTTAGGAAAATGGATTCCATATTTGGAATCAGGATGTCCAAATTATTTAAATTGGTAACTTTTATTTTTACACATTTTGAATAATTACTGCGGTAAATATTTTATTTACCATGGTTAAAGGGTAAATCCGGTAAATAAGGGTTAAAAAATAATATTATAATAATACAAAATTACCCTAGAACGTGTCCTAACCTTATTTATGGACACATACCCGACCATGGGCATCCTTGGGTCAATTTGGGGACCCCTTGGAGCCACTTGTATGTGGTAGGGACACATTATATTAATAAAGTTAAAATAAAAATACAAATGGCATAAGCTTACATCTTTTAGAAGGACAATTTTTACATAGGGTTATACATGTTGGATTTTCGATTATAAATATTCATTAGAAAGATAAAACGATTTCCTACATAATGATGTTTTATTTATAATTTTTAGACATTAAATAATTTATTTTATTTATGACACAATGATGATGCAGTAATTACTAAAATAGTAAAAAATTAACATAATTGATATTATAAATACCCAAATAAATATAATATGAAACTTTTAATGAATTACACTAATTTTCTAGGATAATAGGATATATTAGGATTGATTTAATTGACTTTGTTCGAAGTAATCAATCTGTTATGAGTTTCACAAAAATCAACTATTGAATAGTGTCAAAATTGACATAAAAGAGTTCTTAAAAACAATATTATATTATTAATTGATATTAAATTCCTAAAAATCTAAGGTTCGGCCAAGAGACTTATATTATGATAGTTTAATCATTAATGGACCACTTGGGGGGTCGCTTGGATGTATATAGTAAGTTTATTAACCATATTATATAAAAATACAAAGAGACATTGTAAATGTGAAACTAATTAACTTACAGTTAATACTTAAAGATAAGGTTAATATAAGTACCCAAACCTGTCTAAATTCTATTGGATGAGTGGTTTTAGACCTATCCCCACCTTAAACTTTGAATAGTCAACTTTGGAGCCATTAGAAACCGAATATGAATTTATTATAAATTAATATTTCTAGCTTTTCCAAAGGTGCCCCTCACCCCTCTTATAAAAGGGCACTCCTCCTTCTCATTTCTTCACACCTCTAAAGCCTTTTGGTTCGGCCAAACTCTACCCGAATAATCTCCCAACATCCCTCACTACAACCTAGAGGCCTTAGTTTGATCAGAAAGCCAACCTAAGGAGCCCTTTTGATCAAATCAAAAGGAAGAACCCGAAGAAGAGGTAATGATTTCACCACCCTTTTCTAAGTTCATTTCTTCTTCCACTTCTTCTTCCTTTGTTCTTACCATTCTAAAATAATAACTCCAGTATCTCACATATACTGTGATGTTATTATAAATATGGTACAATCATATTCAGTATTATACCCACCCTTTGAATAACATGTCATCATACGTGCGTACGTACGGCTTACCGTCTCCACGTCGTGGTGTAATTGTTATTCAATATAATATTATTTGGATGGGTGTAATAATGATGTGTAACTCATGTAAATAATAAATATAACATTTTAATGATTCTGTATATATGATATACTATCCATTTATATATTATTTTAATATCAAAAGAATGATACTGTCGCTCGTGCGTACGTACGGACTACCGTCTCCAAGAACGCGATGAGATTCATTCTCCATCGTAACCATTCAAGTATAATTATCATTTGATGATTTAAAAATTATGTTTAAGGACTAGATCTCATTCTGGATATGAATAAGATACAACGACCATGGCTTATATAACAAAACATATAAAGAAAATGAGTAAGTTAACACCCGAAACGACGATAATTCTAAGATATTATTAACAAATCAATGTTAAAAGATCATATATGATATCATATTAATATATATGATTCTTGTATAATTTAATAACAATTATTTCACCATTATACAGGAGGTTAACCTACCCCAACCAAGGAAAAGTACAAGGTAAGGGTTATTTCACAATCTCTTCATTATCCGAGGTTGTTTATATGTAATAATCTACTGGGATCTCTTTATCATCCACATCCATGTTTCTTAAAAATGTATTTCAAAACATTTTTACTATTTACAAGAATATGGGTTAAAGTCATTTATACCCTTGTTTGACTTTTTATAAGAGGTTTATAAAGGAATCTTTCCGTCGTTTTCAAAACAAGGTCCTTTTTAACCTTTTCGACAGAATTGAGGTAAGAATGTTTTTTTTAACTTATACGGCGGGTGCGGTTATTTTACGCCGTTATAAAATCTTCAAAGCTTTCCTTACAAGCTTATAAGAATATTTTCAAAGAAAATGTTTTATTTTATATGGATCTTAAATGATTTCAAAATAAAAGGAGATATTTCTTTAAAAAGAATTTTGATTTCATCTATGTCAACATCCTTTGATGGATTTTAAGATTATTTGAAGTTGATTTATTATGATACAAAACTTCTATATTGTATTGAAGGTTTTGTGATATGTTTGACTGTGGATGTGCTATTTTTATACCATTCATAGTTTATGGTGAAATTATTGACATTTCGTATGCTAGTTTTAATACGAATGTTTATGTTATGTTTAAACCTTTTCATATGGGAATGCATTGGACTTAATAAGTGACGGGTGGAGCCCGCTATAGCTCCTCGATGCATCGGTAGGTCTCATGAGACAAACTAGTGTCTTGGCACAAGGCCTTGACAAAATCTTATTTGTAGTCTTGGCACGAGGCCTTGGCTATGTGGTTATGATAGTCTGGCATTATGCATTCCATAATTATGAAAGTGGTTATTGATATTGCATGTGATTATTCGATTAGTAGAATGTCCATGTGAACAAGTAAATGGCATTATTTCATTTTACTTTTTCCATACTATGTTGAAGTTAAATTTTAAAAGGCTTTTGTTTTAGTAATTCATTGCCTTAAATGTTTATGCTTATTTTGAATGTTCCGCTATATTGTTATCCTTACTGGGCATTTGAGCTCACCCCTTTTCTATGTTTTATTTTTCCCAGGAAGTGAAGAAGTAAATTATGAATGACCTGCAAGGATTTTATGAGGGGATAATAGTGTGGTCTATTGAGACATTATGTTGTTGTAGTAGTTTTTCATTTTATAATGTAATGTAAAACTTATGAATATATCTGGCATTTTCCAAGGCTACTAAACCAATCGGTCTTTCGAGATTTGATCTTTCTTATTATCATTCCAATGTTATGTAATTAATGCACCGACTCTGGGCAACTGGGGTCGGGGCGTTACAGTTGGTATCAGAGGAAGTTTAGTACAAACCTTGGAAGATAGATTTAGATAAACTCTGATTAGAGCACGTAGACCTAAGATGAACTTTGAGGATTAGTATAGAAGAACTTCCTAGAATTTTGGTATTGTAGAGATTTTGTGAGTTTTTCGAGCAATACATCCTTGTCTGGATACGAGCAGGTAGAGGCGGCTCTGGCACAGATGTACCTAGGGGTAAAACCCGAAAACACCGCTTTGAGCTAGACTCGAACGGGAACTGGTGCACGACAACGGGCCTTACTGCACTCTTGGTTACGACACTCCCGGGGGATATGCTTAGGATAACTCTCACTTTCTTTACAAATCATTATGAAGGGTTTATGAGTATATACTTCCTCAAAGAAAACATATTTATGATTATGGATTATATCCATAGATAGTTCAATTTATGTTTAGTGTTTTATAAGTATGGGATTATGTATTTTGATGCATAAACTGATCTAGTTTATGCCATTGTTTAGAAATGGCGCCTAGTGGAAGAAATGGAAACCGTATCAATGCACGCACTCCATGTAGGGATTTCCCTCCTGCTCAAGATAATTATAGTGGGGCTGGTGATGCAACTGGTGCTGATCAGCTAATCACCATACTGGGACAACTTACTCAGGTTATGAATAATAACCTTACCCGTATGGAGCACCCTGATCCGCAGCGTGGAGGATCAATGTTAGATCGATTCATGAGGCAACAACCACCAACGTTCAATGGGAATACAAATCCCTTAGTAGCTGAGCAATGGATATTTTCCCTAGAGAAAATATTTCAGGCTTTGGGGAGCAGTGAAAGGGAAAAAGTTATCATGGCAGTTTACCGCCTCACTGGAGATGCTGATCAATGGTGGTCATTGATTCAAAATACGAAAGAAGATGATGAAGTGTCAAATATGGAATGGAGGGAGTTCAAAGATCTGTTTTTAGAAAAATACTTTCCTCGCGACCATCGAGCAGATATGGAAAGACAATTTCTGAGTCTGAGACAAAAGGAGGATGAGAATGTCACAAAGTATGAGGCTAACTTTACAAGGTTAGTGAGGTATGCTGGAGATTATATACGCAACCCAAGAAGTAAGATTGATCGTTTCTTTGATGGGTTAAAACCATTTCTCCGTCGAGCATTAGTCTCACAATCCTTTTCATCGTACGAAGACATTGTCTCATGTGCTATCAAGCCCGAAAAGGAATTCTCTAAGTCTTATGACTTTAAAGCAAATCAAGAGAAGAAGATACCTTCTGATCAATCTGGGAATGGAAATAAGGGGAAGAAGGGAAAGGTTGAATATCCATCTTGTGGTAAATGCGGGAATAAACATCCTGGTACTTGATTGAAGGGAATGGGAGTCTGTCACAAGTGTGGTGAAAAAGGCCACCAAGCTCATGATTGCAAGGGGAAGAAGGAAGCTACCAACGTTCAGTGCTACAATTGCAGGGAGATGGGGCATTATGAAAATGCATGTCCTAAGCGTCAGGAGAACTTACCTCAGAAAAGGCCAAGGGATCAAGGCCAGGCTTATGCTATCACTACTGCTGAGGTAGAAAACTCCGAAAGACGTGGTGGCAGGTAATTTAATGGTTTCCTCAAGTTTAGCAAATGCATTATTTGATTCTGGATCATCGCATTGTTTCATATCTTCCCAGTTTTCTAAGAAAATTAGATATTTCCAATTTGATTTAATAAGGGAGTTGTCAGTTAAAACTCCTAAGGGAAGTATCGTTGCAACAAAGTTTTGTGAATCAGTCCCCATTATAGCACATAAATTTTCTTTATCTGATGATCTCATCGTCATACCTATGATTGAGTTTGATATAATCCTCGGTATGGACTGGCTTTTGGACTATGATGCGAAGATTTATTGTAAGAAGAAAGAGGTTACGATTCTTGATGATAATGATAAGGAACACCTTATTTTTAGAGCAGAATCGTCACCACCTAATTCTTATTTAGATCCACCCTCAATATCTCAACTAAATTCAATTATTGGGGAGGAAGAGAATGAAATAACTGCGGGTGAGGAAAGGAATGTTCAAATAGAGGATGTACCTGTTGTGAAAGAATTTGTAGATGTATTTCCAGAAGATTTACCTGGACATCCTCCAGAACGAGATGTTGAGTTTTCTATTGATTTGATTCCTGGATCAAGGCCTATACCGAAGACCCCTTATAGAATGGCCACTGTAGAGTTAGTCGAACTAAAGAAACAACTAGAGGAATTGAGTAATAAGGGATTTATTCGCCCTAGTGTTTCTCCATGGGGAGCCCCTGTTCTTTTTGTTAAAAAGAAAGATGGATCTATGAGGTTATGTATCGACTACAGGGAGATCAATGCTATAACGATAAAGAACAAGTATCCCCTACCTCGTATTGATGATTTATTTGACCAACTGCATGGAGCTCAATACTTTTCAAAGATTGACCTTCGATCTGGATACCATCAGTTGTGTGTGAAGAAGGAAGACATTCCGAAAACAGCATTTCGAACCAGGTACGGGCATTACGAGTTTACTGTAATGCCGTTTGGATTGACTAATGCACCCTCTGTATTCATGGATCTGATGAATAGAGTCTTCAAGGAGTATCTCGATGAATTTGTGGTGGTATTTATTGATGATATCTTGGTATACTCCAAAACCTACGAAGATCATGAAAATCTCTTGCGCATTATCTTGAAGACTCTGAGGAGGCATGAATTATATGGGTAGTTTAGCATGTGTGAATTCTGGCTTCAGGAGATTTCTTTTCTTGGCCATATTGTCTCTAAAGATGGAATCTCTATTGATCCTTCTAAGACCAAGGCAATCCAAGAATGGCCAGCACCTACGAGTATAACTGAGGTACATAGTTTTATTGGTTTGGCAGGTTATTATCGGCGTTTCGTCCAGAATTTTGCCCGATTGGCTAACCCATTAACGAAGCTCACACGTAAAGGGGTTAAATTTGTTTGGACAAAAGAGTGTGAAGAATGTTTCGAAGAACTGAATAAAAGATTAGTCAATGCTCCTATATTGACTCTACCATCGGGGAATGATGGGTTCGTTATTTATAGTGATGCATCGAAGAAAGTACTTGGCTGTGTCCTTATGCAGAATGATAGAGTTATTGCCTATGCATCACGACAGTTGAAAATTCATGAACAAAACTATCCTACTCATGATCTTGAGTTAGCATCTGTGATCTTTGCTTTGAAGATATGGAGGCACTACCTCTATGGTGAAAAATTTGAGATTTATACTGATCACAAGAGTTTGAAGTATATTTTCTCACAAAAAGAACTCAACATGAGGCAAAGGAGATGGCTTGAATTACTCAAGGATTATGATTGTACGATACACTACCACCCGGGGAAAGCAAACAAGGTGGCAGATGCTTTGAGTAGAAAAGACCATGGAGTTTTGAACAATATGAGAATTGAAAGGGATCCAATTTTCATGGATCTAGTGAAGATGGACATGGGAATAACAAGGGAAGGCGAAACATCAATACTTTTTCAAATGGTTGCCAAACCATCTTTACTAGAAAGGATTAAGAGTTCTCAGACCGATGATGAAGAATTCCAAAAGAAGATTAAAGCTGTGAATGATGGGAGATTGAGAGACTTTGTGTATGAAGATGGAATTTTGAAATTCGGGAAGAGACTTTGTGTTCCCAATATACCTGATCTAAAAAGGGAATTGCTGGATGATGCTCATAGTTCCAATTTCTCTATACACCCTGGGAGCACCAAAATGTATAGAGATTTGAAGGAACATTTTTGGTGGGACAACATGAAGAGGGAGATTGCTAATTTTGTGTCAAGATGTATGGTTTGTCAACAAGTGAAAGCTGGAAGGCAACAGCCTGGAGGAATCATGCAACCTCTTCCCATACCGGAGTGGAAATGGGACAATATTACAATGGACTTTGTCATGGGGCTACCAAAGACTCCTAGAAGGAACGATGCAATATGGGTTATTGTTGATCGTCTTACCAAGTCAGCACATTTTCTTGCTATAAGAGAAGATCTACCCCTGGAACGTTTAGCAAGACTATACATTAATGAAGTTGTGAGACTTCATGGAGTACCCCTATCAATTGTTTCTGATCTTGATCCCCGTTTTACTTCAAGATTTTGGAAAAGTCTTCAGAAATCCCTGGATACTGAACTTTATTTGAGCACTGCTTACCACCCTCAGACAGACGGACAATCAGAACGGACTATTCAAACCTTAGAAGACATGTTGAGATCTTTCTCACTTGACTTTCAGGGTATGTGGGATCAATATTTACCACTGGTAGAATTTTCTTATAACAATAGCTTCCATTCGAGTATCCAAATGGCACCATATGAAGCGTTATACGGAAAGAGATGTCGTACACCAACCTGTTGGGATGACGTTGGTGAAAGAAAACTTGTAGGCCCAGAACTAGTGGAGGAAACGGTGGAAAAGGTGAAGGTAATCCAAAATCACATTAAAGCAGCTCAAAGTAGGCAGAAGAGCTATGCCGATAATCGAAGGAAGGATTTGGAATTTCAAGTCGGTGATCATGTTTTCCTGAAGGTATCTCCGTGGAAGGGAGTCATACATTTTGGTAAGAAAGGTAAATTGAGTCCCAGGTACATCGGACCTTTCGAAATTCTAGAACGAATTGGGGCTGTAGCTTACCGATTGGCAATGCCGCCAAGTCTCTCCAAAGTTCACGATGTGTTCCACGTATCTCTGTTGAGGAAATACATGCCTGACCCAACGCATGTACTCACCTATGAAGATTTAGAACTGGAACCCGATCTGTCTTATTGCGAAGAGCCCATCAAGATTCTTGATACAAGAGAACAAGTACTGAGAAACCGGACGACGCGTCTGGTAAAAGTTTTGTGGAGAAATCATAAGATGGAAGAGGCAACGTGGGAACCCGAGGAACTTATGATGAAGAACCACCCGAGTCTTTTTATGCAGTAATACCCTAGAAATTGCGAGGACGCAATTATTTGAAGGAGGGGAGAATGTAACACCCCAAGCTTCTACGGTATGCTTCTCTTTGAATAATGTGATAGCGTGTGTTGTACGCAACACCGAGTTCTAACACACCATAACTAATCAAACTAGCCGTTATGAATAGTAATACCTACTTTTTGAAATTATATATATTTTATATTTGAAAATGGACTTCATTTTTGGATTCGGAATATTGAATTTAGCCTAAGGTGAAATTTTGGTACATTTCGGATAACTTTCATATTTTGATGAATAGTGAAAATTTCTAAATTTTAATTAAAAACAACTTTTTTAATCAAAATAATTAATAGTGATAAATTATGAATTTGAGTGGTTTTAAAGTATATTTAGAATATATTTTTACCATTCAATTTAATGTTTATCATTGGACATAATTTTACAATTAAACCGAACATAAACAAGTGTCAATCTTTTGATAGTTATTATCTCTTAAAAACACGCTTTTTGTTTTGACAGCGGGAATTAATTTTAAATTAATTTCTGCCACTTCTGTGTTTTGAATTTAGGAAAATGGATTCCATATTTGGAATCAGGATGTCCAAATTATTTAAATAGATAACTTTTATTTTTACACATTTTGAATAATTACTGCGGTAAATATTTTATTTACCATGGTTAAAGGGTAAATCCGGTAAATAAGGGTTAAAAAATAATATTATAATAATAACAAATTATCCTAGAACGTGTCCTAACCTTATTGGTGGACACATACCCGACTATGGGCATCCTTGGGTCAATTTGGGGACCCCTTGGAGCCACTTTTATGTGGTAGGGACACATTATATTAATAAAGTTAAAATAAAAATAAAAATGGCATAAGCTTACATCTTTTAGAAGAACAATTTTTACATAGGGTTATACATGTTGGATTTTCGATTATAAATATTCATTAGAAAGATAAAAAGATTTCCTACATAATGATGTTTTATTTATAATTTTTAGACATTAAATAATTTATTTTATTTATGACACAATGATGATGCAGTAATTACTAAAATAGTAAAAAATTAACATAATTGATATTATAAATAACCAAATAAATATAATATGAAACTTTTAATGAATTACACTAATTTTCTAGGATAATAGGATATATTAGGATTGATTTAATTGACTTTTTTCGAAGTAATCAATCTGTTATGAGTTTCACAAAAATCAACTATTGAATAGTGTCAAAATTGACATAAAAGAGTTCTTAAAAAAAATATTATATTATTAATTGATATTAAATTCGTAAAAATCTAAGGTTCGGCCAAGAGACTTATATTATGATAGGTTAATCATTAATGGACCACTTGGGGGTCGCTTGGATGTATATAGTAAGTTTATTAACCATATTATATAAAAATACAAAGAGACATTGTAAATGTGAAACTAATTAACTTAGAGTTAATACTTAAAGATAAGGTTAATATAAGTACCCAAACCTGTCTAAATTCTATTGGATGAGTGGTTTTCGACCTATCCCCACCTTAACCTTTGAATAGTCAACTTTGGAGCCATTAGAAACCGAATATGAATTTATTATAAATTAATATTTCTAGCTTTTCCAAAGGTGCCCCTCACCCCTCTTATAAACGGGCACTCCTCCTTCTCATTTCTTCACACCTCTAAAGCCTTTTGGTTCGGCCAAACTCTGCCCAAATAATCTCCCAACATCCCTCACTACAACCTAGAGGCATTAGTTTGATCAGAAAGCCAACCTAAGGAGCCCTTTTGATCAAATCAAAAGGAAGAACCCGAAGAAGAGGTAATGATTTCACCACCCTTTTCTAAGTTCATTTCTTCTTCCACTTCTTCTTCCTTTGTTCTTACCATTCTCAAATAATAACTCCAGTATCTCACATATACTGTGATGTTATTATAAATATGGTACAATCATATTCAGTATTATACCCACCCTTTGAATAACATGTCATCATACGTGCGTACGTACGGCTTACCGTCTCCACGTCGTGGTGTAATTGTTATTCAATATAATATTATTTGGATGGGTATAATAATGATGTGTAACTCATGTAAATAATAAATATAACATTTTAATGATTCTGTATATATGATATACTATCCATTTATATATTATTTTAATATCAAAAGAATGATACTGTCGCTCGTGCGTACGTACGGACTACCGTCTCCACGAACGCGATGAGATTCATTCTCCATCGTAACCATTCAAGTATAATTATCATTTGATGATTTAAAAATTATGTTTAAGGACTAGATATCATTCTGGATATGAATAAGATACAACGACCATGGCTTATGTAACAAAACATATAAAGAAAATGAGTAAGTTAACACCCGAAACGACGATAATTCTAAGATATTATTAACAAATCATTGTTAAAAGATCATATATGATAACATATTAATATATATGATTCTTGTATAATTTAATAACAATTATTTCACCATTATACAGGAGGTTAACCTACCCCAACCGAGGAAAAGTACAAGGTAAGGGTTATTTCACAATCTCTTCATTATCCGAGGTTGTTTATATGTAATAATCTACTGGGATCTCTTTATCATCCACATCCATGTTTCTTAAAAATGTATTTCAAAACATTTTTACTATTTACAAGAATATGGGTTAAAGTCATTTATACCCTTGTTTGACTTTTTATAAGAGGTTTATAAAGGAATCATTCCGTCGTTTTCAAAACAAGGTCCTTTTTAACCTTTTCGACAGAATTGAGGTAAGAATGTTTTTTTTAACTTATACGGCGGGTGCGGTTATTTTACGCCGTTATAAAATCTTCAAAGCTTTCCTTACAAGCTTATAAGAATATTTTCAAAGAAAATGTTTTATTTTATATGGATCTTAAATGATTTCAAAATAAAAGGAGATATTTCTTTAAAAAGAATTTTGATTTCATCTATGTCAACATCCTTTGATGGATTTTATGATTATTTGAAGTTGATTTATTATGATACAAAACATCTATATTGTATTGAAGGTTTTGTGATATGTTTGACTGTGGATGTGCTATTTTTATACCATTCATAGTTTATGGTGAAATTATTGACATTTCGTATGCTAGTTTTAATACGAATGTTTATGTTATGTTTAAACCTTTTCATATGGGAATGCATTGGACTTAATAAGTGACGGGTGGAGCCCGCTATAGCTCCTCGATGCATCGGTAGGTCTCATGAGACAAACTAGTGTCTTGGCACAAGGCCTTGACAAAATCTTATTTGTAGTCTTGGCACGAGGCCTTGGCTATGTGGTTATGATAGTCTGGCATTATGCATTCCATAATTATGAAAGTGGTTATTGATATTGCATGTGATTATTCGATTAGTAGAATGTCCATGTGAACAAGTAAATGGCATTATTTCATTTTACTTTTGCCATACTATGTTGAAGTTCAATTTTAAAAGGCTTTTGTTTTAGTAATTCATTGCCTTAAATGTTTATGCTTATTTTGAATGTTCCGCTATATTGTTATCCTTACTGGGCATTTGAGCTCACCCCTTTTCTATGTTTTATTTTTCCCAGGAAGTGAAGAAGTAAATTATGAATGACCTGCAGGGATTTTATGAGGGGATAATAGTGTGGTCTATTGAGACATTATGTTGTTGTAGTAGTTTTTCATTTTATAATGTAATGTAAAACTTATGAATATATCTGGCATTTTCCAAGGCTACTAAACCAATCGGTCTTTCGAGATTTGATCTTTCTTATGATCATGCCAATGTTATGTAATTAATGCACCGACTCTGGGCAACTGGGGTCGGGGCGTTACAATAATATTAATCGATAATTATATATCCTTTCTAGGATGAAGACCATTAAATTTCTCATGAAACACAATTGTGAATTCCATTACAATATAAATTTCTTTGCAGCTTGTTCCCTTCTTAAACTCAATAATCTATGAAATATATGAATGCTCATAGGGTAGTAATATACATGCTTTGGATGATGGTGTTGAGGAATATTCATCCTCCTCCTTCAACGTGTATAGAATCGGGGGCTGATTAGCCATATGGAGAGTGATATATCTCTAATGTAAATTTATGTTTTCTCAATATAGGGAAAGTCAATAAATGAAAAGAATTGAATAAAACTCCACCGAGGGAAGTACGATATGTATAATTTGGAAATTCGATCTAGAAACTATGATAAAGGAGGTTTTATATTCATGGGATTCTATAATTTCCTCATTTTTCATTTTTACTGACATATATACTTCCATGATATGTGGTGGTTGTTTTATTATTCTACTAAACATTCGAGATATAAAAGAATGTATAGAACTAGAATCAAAAATCACATTCACCATTCATGAATGGATAAATAGTGTACGCATCACCACTTCATTGTTGGGATTCCCTTCGGTGGTAGTGATGGAAAAACACACCATTGCTTCATTGGAGGGTTTTGGATTCCTCAAAAAACCCGTGGAATATGGAACTAGTTTTCATAGTTCCCCTGTTCCTTGTAGTTGTATCAATGAAAAACGTGTTGAGGGTCGACCAAGATATTCATTTCTTATATCAAATGGAGGGGGTTTTTATGATATAAATTATCGGATAGGTTCCCTTCTCTTCTAATCCAATAACATTTCAAAGATTCACGTAGGAAATGTCACGACCCGTCCTCGGGGCCCGTGCCGTGACTACCCCAAGCCCCCCTTCCATAGGCCAGGGGCAGGCGACTAGCACCAAGGCATAAATTCCAGAAAAAGGGAAGGAATTGCCTTTGAAAAGTAAACAAGCACCATAGAGTAAGAATGCAGAAATGTAATCACTATGTAAAAATTGTAACAAGCTATGCTGAATGTAAAGGGTCCGGAAATACAATCCCAACAGTAAAGTACAACTGAAACGGGAAAAAACAACTGAAAGGAAAATCCGCAGCGCCGAGCCGTCCTCTAGAAGTCCCACCTGAAGGGTGGGTACAGATAGCCTCCACTGCTCCTCGGTCCACCTGACTGCTCCGAGTACGTCCCGCCCAGTGGTCCACCTCCAGGTACCGTCCTGCTCCGCTAGCCTCCACCATGATCAGCGTTGTCTGTCGTCTACAACCAACACAACGTAGTGCAGGCATAGCCCCTGCATGGGTGAGTATAAGCTACTCGGTAGGGACCCCGAGACCCCCAGAGGTCTCCCGAAATACACAAAGGATAAACCAAAAAGGAAAGATGCAATCACGAAGTAACAACCGACACTGCTTAGGTATATTCCCATACATATACCTAAGTTATCAATTCTCGTTCGGCTGCAACACCCGAGCCCAAGCACAGCCTAATCCACACATGAAAGAAAAATGTAAATCCACACAGGAAAGCTCAACAAAATCGACAAAGGAGAGTAAACAGTAAACCCACACAGGAAATCTGAACTCAATCCACAAAGGAGAGTAACAGAAGATTCAGCTCACACAGGATATACTTTTTCGGATGACGATAAAGATGATCACTGATCCATCTAAGTCGCCAGACCCACAAAGGATCGATAGGTACTAACCCCCGCAAAGACCCACATAAGATCGGGCCCACATAGGACCTATAGGCGCTGGCTCACACAGAACCGCTGAGCGCTGACCCACACAGGATCGGACCCACACATGATCGAGCCCACACAGAACCTGTAGCACTGATCCACAAGGGATCGCTGAGTTCTGTAGTCGTCGCAGTCCACTGAGGATCTCTACACAGTCTTCGTCGCAGTCCACTGAGGATCTCTGAACAGTCGTCGTCAGAGTCCACTGAGGTTCTCTGCACAGTTGTCGTCGGAGTCCACTGAGGATCTCTGCACAGTCGTCGTCGGAGTCGCAGCCAGCACTAGGGTTCCCGCACACAGTAAGCTCGTTCACGAGGGTCTGCTCCAGGAGCCGAGAGGCTGATACATCAACTGACACAATGTCCGAATTTGATGTATCCAAAAGTTCCGTATCGTCAATAGGAACTCGACGTCACAGACGGTGCGTCAATCGGACACCTGGTCTGAGAGTTCTTGGCTTTTTTGTCGCAGGGGCCCGGTTGGTTTTTAAGGAAAAACCAACCCGACCGTACCCCACTTGAGTCCAAACCTCGGGCGGAGTATGCCAAATGATCCGTCTCACTTAGAGTAATCCACCAATGCCGACCGCACATCAATCAGACGTCTGTAGCTTAAGATATGAGTGTTTCCGCTCCGAGGGCCCGGTTGGTTTCTTGTACGAACCAACCCGGCCGAACCCAAAGTATTCCGAAACCTTGAGTTCGATATACTGAAACGACCGTCTCGATCTAAGGATCACGTTGCCGCTAACGGCTCATCGTTCGGAGGCCCGTAGCTCATGTTATAGACAAAAGAACGAAAACAGGCCGAAGACGGGGAGTCCGGGCCCGAGACGACCCGGCCCGACACCCCCCCCCCCCCCCGGGTCGGCCGAACCGGGTCGACCCGACCCGGTTTGACCCGGCTGGAACCGGTCTGGTCCGGCCAGGGCGTGGCCCGGACCGGCCGGCCGGTCCGGCTCGGCTCGTCCGAGCGGCCGAGCAGCGTGGGGGGCTCACTGCCCCCGCGTGTCAGCACCGTGGCCCCCGTGGGGGACCGCCCTGGTCAACGGCCGTGGAATAAGCCACGTCTCGCGTGTTTGCACCAGACCCGCGGCGGCCTTGTCCGGCGACCCGCGCTGCCGGCGGCTTCTACGGGCCCCCGGAGTTGCTCCGGTGGCCCGATTCTGTTCCCGTCTGCGCCGCTGCTCCTCCCGGGTCCCGTTCATAACTGCGGAACCATTATATTTCCTTTCCGGCACGTTCCGTCGTCGCCCTTCAAATCCGCACAACAACGAAGAACGGCGGAGGGTTGTCGGGCCGTGTTCGTTTGGCCCGCACCCTCCGCGTTAGGCGATAACAATTGGGAGGATTAAACAATGCAAAGAAAACATAACTAAAACAATTTTAATGAATTAAAATTGTTTTTATAGTCCGGGTTCTCCACTTTGAACGGAAACATTCACGGAGTATAAAACATTTAAATAAAGCCCTACCTCGTCAAGTCGTCGCACGCGGGTTCTTCGCGGGTTTGATCGTCACAGAAGTAGGGGATCGTCGCGTCGTCGCGGTATCCGGCGTTGTGTCGACGAACTCTGAGGTTGAAGAACAACAAATTTAATTAATAATAATTAAATCTTTGCGTTGTTAAAAACCACAAAGGAGTTTTAAAAGAAACCTGAAATCTCTCACCTCAAACAGATGATTCGAGAATTTCATTGCGGATGAAGGAACGTCACCGAAGAACGTTTTGGGAGAGGAAACGTCAGCGTCGCGGCACACGACGTCACATCATCATTTTCCGTGGGTTCGGCGTTCTTCGTCAGAGGTCGGCGTTCTTCGCGATCTTCGTGTTCTTCACGAAGAAGGGTGAAGGCACAAGAACTTCTGTCAAAACCTCTCAACGTGTAATCCTCCAAAAGTCGGTGTTGGTCTTATTTTATTAGTATGCAACAAACGAAAAAGAGGTAAATAACAACCCATTAATTCGTAGAATTAATTCAACGAAAGAAACTGCCCATTTAATTCACGAATAAAACCGCCCAATTAAATGGTGCGTTAAGAATTTAAGAAAACGCGTCAGTTGACATTCAGAATGACGGGTTTTCGCGGGTGCGTTACTTAGCGGAAAAGAAACGGAGGGGCTCGTGCGGGCCCTACCTCACAAATATCCTACCAAGAGGGTAGGATATTTTTGGATAGCACCCTATACGCATCAACTCATCTTAATCCGCTTTAAGTGGCTTCAAGTGGCTTCCATGTGGCTTAAGAGAAATAAAATAAAGTTTGTCGAACAATTTATTTTATTTCATAACTTTAAGCCCAAAAATTAAAAACCACCACCGAGAAAACACAACTCTGGTAGAGGTGTTTCTAAGCAAAAACTTGCACTGCAATTTCATCGGTGTCCTCAGAATTCGATTCCGGGCACCGGTTCAAAAGTTAGAAAAACCCGCTCGTCTGTTCACTGAACATATCCGAGCCAAACATCGGAAAATGATTCCGGGAACACCGGGCCTCAGAATCAGGTTCCGTCTGAAACTGCATTCTTGCAAAATTACAATGAAAATTAATATTAAAAAAAATTTCCTTGAAATTTACGGGCCTTTACATTACTCCCACCTCAAGGCTTTACATCTCCGTAAAGATATATCAAAAACTATGGAAAAAATGTGGGTACTGAGAACGCATCTGAGCCTCCTGCTCCCAAATGCTCTCCTGGAGGTTCCCATGCAGCCATCTGATGCGCACTAGAGGAATCGATCGTCCACATAGGACCCGCTCCTATCAATCCTTAATCTCCACTGGGATCTCCGTAAACGTTGCTCCATCATCGATGTCCAACTCCCCATAGTCAATGATATGTGTCCGGTCGTGCACGTATCTCCTCAGCTGAGATACATGGAAGACATCATGCACTCGGTGCAACTGAGGTGGTAGATCCAGGCGATAAGCCACCTCGCCAATCCTGCTGAGGACATGGAAAGGTCCGATGAAGCGTGGAGACAACTTGCCGCCTCGGCCAAATCTCCGTAAACCACGTCGAGGTGAGACCCACAAGAAGATGTGGTCTCCATCCTCAAACTCTAGTGGCCTCCGCCTACTGTCAGCATAAGACTTCTGTCGGCTCTGAGCTGTCCTCATCCGCTCCTGGATGACCTGGACCTTCTCTGTCGTGGCCTGGACCATGTATGCTCCCACAAGTGCTGACTCCCCAGGGTCTGTCCAGTACAAAGGAGATCTGTAAGGTCTGCCGTACAACACCTCGTATGGTGCCATCCCGATGGTGAAGTGGTAGCTATTGTTGTACGCGAACTCCACCAAGGGTAGGTGATCCTCCCATATGCGACCAAATACGAGGACACATGCGCGGAGCATGTCCTTGAGAGTCTAAATGGTCCTCTCTCTCTGAACATCCGTTTGAGGTTGAAAGGCGGTGCTCAGACGTAGTCGCGTCCCGAACGCCTCCTGAAACCCCTTATTGAGTCGGGAAGTAAAACGAGCATCCCGATCGGAGACGAAAGATGATGGCACACCGTGAATCCGTACAATCTCTTGAATTTAGAGACGCCCCAAGCTCTCCACTAAGCCCTTCTCTAGGATGGGTAAGAAGTGTGCCGACTTGGTGAGTCAGTCAACAATCACCCAAATGGAGTCGTGACCTCTGGAAGTGCGTGGAATTCTAGTCATGAAGTCCATAGATATCCCATCCCACTTCCACTTCGGGACCTCCAAGGGATGTACCAAGCCTGCTGGTACCTGATGCTCTGCCTTCACCTGCTGGCAGGTGAGGCACCGTGAAACGAACTCTGCCATAGCCTTCTTCATGCCCGGCCACCAGTGCTGTCATCTGAGATCCTGGTACATCTTCGCCACTCCAGGATGTACCGCCAAAAGAGAAGTTTGAAACTCTCTCAGCAACTCCTCTCGTAAATCAACTGGTACCAAGGTACGTCCTCTGAAAAGGACGTCGTGCTCTGCTCCGAGGGAGAAACCATCAGGTGCCTGTCCCGAGGATATCTGTGCATGCCGTGTCTCACTGTCGGAATCCCCACGCTGTGCCTCTCTGACCCGCTGCAGTAGTGGAGGAGTGAATGTGAGAGACTGAAGGAAGGCTGCTCCATCTCTATCCACGAAGGATATCTGCAAGGCGGCTAGCTGGTCTGTCGCCTCCTCAAGTATCCGAATGCCCATCCTCCTACTGAGGACATCGACTACTACGTTCACCTTCCCAGGAGTATTGACTATCTCAAATTCATAGTCCTGGAAGAACTCGAGCCATTGCCGCTGTTTCAGGTTCAGTTCCTTCTGAGAGAAGATGTACCTGAGACTCTGGTGGTCAGAAACGACTGTAAAGCACAAGCCCATTAGATAGTACCGCCATGTCTTCAGAGCAAAGACCGCTGCTGCTAACTCCAGATCATGGGTATCATAGTTCTTCTCATGCAGCCTCAACTGACGTGATCCATAGGCAATCACAGCCCGCTCCTACATCAAGACACACCCGAGCCCGTTACCTGATGCATCGCAGTAGACTACGTATCCAACTCCCTCCTCAGGAAACCTCTAGATAGGTGCGCTGGTCAATCTCTAACTCAGCTCCTGAAAGCTCAGCTGACTTCTGTCTGACCACACAAAGGGTTTCCCCTTCTTCGTCAAAGCTGAGAGTGGCACCACAACTATGGAGAAGTCCGTCACAAATCTCCGATAGTATCCGGCTAGACACAAGAAACTCCGCACCTCCGTCATGCTCTTAGGTGGCTCCCAAGCTAGCGCTGCCTCGATCTTCGCGGGATCCACTGCAACTCCCGCCTCAGAAATGACGTGCCCCAAGAAGTGGACCTCACGTATCCAGAACTGGCACTTCGAGAGCTTTCCATAAAGCTGGTGCTCTCAGAGTGTGTCTAGTACAACCCGCAACTGGTAGGCGTGCTCCTCCTCCATGGTCGAGTACACCAAAATTTCGTCGATGAAGACCATGACAAATTGATCGAGGTATGGCTGGAAGATCCTATTCATAAGGCTCATGAATACTGCTGGAGCATTGGTTACGCCGAAAGGCATAACCAAGAACTCATAGTGGCCATATCGACACCTGAAGGTCGTCTTCTGCACGTCCTCGTCTCGAACTCTGAGCTGATGATAGCCTAACCTGAGGTCTATCTTTGAGAACCACCATGCTCCCTTGAGATGATCGAAGAGTTCATCAATTCTAGGTAGCAGATACTTGTTCCTCACTGTCACCTGGTTCAGGCGACGATAGTCGACACACATTTGAAAGCTCCTGTCCACCTTCTTGGAGAACAATATCGGAGAAGCACAGGGTGAAACACTGGGTCAGATGAACCCCTTGCCCTGCAAGTCCTCCAACTGTACCCGCAGCTCTCAAAGCTCAGAGGGTCCGATCCGATACGCTGGAGTGGATATCGGGGTTTCCCCGGGTTATAGATGAATATAAAAGTCTACCTCTCTGTGAGGAGGTTGCCCTGGAACGTCATTGGGAAAGACGTCTGCATACTGATCCACCACTGCAGGAAAACTAGGACTCTGCACTTCCACTGCTCCTAGGATGAGACTAGCCAACTTATGAGAGATGGGATGTCCCCTCCTCTGCGAGAGTCCCTCTTGTGCTGCAAATCTCCCTTCTCTCGGGTGAAGGTGAACCTGCTCCCGTCGGTGCACACACATTGCACCTTGCGCCTAAAAAAGTCAATCTGATCATGGACTGTGGATACCCAATACATGCCCAAGATTACGTCGTAAGGCCCCGACGCCGCTACAAGAAGATCCCAGCCGATGCTCTCGCCTCCTAGAGTAAGCTCACACTGCCGGCACCAGTGTGTAATTTTCGAGTCTTCTCCCGTAGGAGTCTCTAGCCGTAAGGATCGAGCCAACGTCTCTGTCGGAATCTCCGAGCTCCGAACAAGGGTAGTGGCTATGAAAGAGTGACTCGCTCCTGTGTCAATAAGAACTGCAGCAAGGGTGGAATAGACATAGATCGTACCTAGAATCATCTCTGGCGCGCTGTGGTCGTAGGCCTCCACTTCCTGGGGCTTTGCCTGTCTCTGCCCGCCAGCTCCCTGTGGTCGGGGCGGACCTCCTGGTGGTGGTGGTGGAAGAGCCTCAAAGTGTCGCCCACCACCTGCTGCTCGGCTAACTCCTCTGCCTCATCCTCCTCCTCCATGTGGCCTACCACGATCGACCCTCTACCTCTGCCTAGGTGGACTCTCCACCGTCTGCTGCTCCTCGGTATGGCGGGTCGGGCAGTCACGAGCCATGTGGCCCTGCCCGCTGCACACGTAGCACTGCCTGCCTCTCGAAAGACTGGCTCCACGCTGTGTGCCCCGCACTGTTGAGATGGTGTCCTGAGGTCGTCTACGAGAGGGTCGGGTCTGCCTGGAACCCTGAGTCATCTGTCGGCTACCTACTGCCGAAGACTCCGCTACCTGCCGCCTTGCGGTAGGTCTCGCTGTGGACTCAGCCAGAAAGCTCTCGATCAGAAGGGCTCGCTCCAGTACTCTTTCCTAGGTCGAGATGCTGAGGGAGATCAGCGATGCCCTGATCTCGTGTCTCAAACCCTACTCGAAGGTCCTGGCCCGGAAGAAGGGGTCTCGTACCAGGTCGGTTGAGTAGCGAGAAAGATCGGTAAACCTCGACGCGTACTGGGCCACCGTCAAGCTGCCCTGCCGCAGCTGAAGAAGATCCTGGATACGCACCGCACGAAGGGTGGCCGGGACGTACTCTGAGTGGATGAGGCTCTCGAAGTCCTCCTAGAGAAGAGATGCCTCATCGTGTACGTGGAGCATCAAGCTCCACCATCGGCCCGATGCTGCGTGCAGTAGGCTCGCCACGAGGATCACCATGAGTTCTGCTGGTGTCCTCACTAGCCTGAAAACTCAAACGACCGCCTCCAGCCAGTCCTTGGAAGCCTGGGGTCTATCTCCCCACGAAACCTAGGTGGTCGCTAACGCTGGAACTCGCGCAGAGCTCCGAGGCGACGTGCATCGTCAATGGTAAGTGCTGGAAGCATCGGGGGCTCGGAGGGTAAAGGTACCGCCGGTGCCTCTACTGTCAAAGGGCCCTGTTCCGAGGCCTCGTCACTCGGCAGGCCATCGTCGCACTCTACTCTCGGAACCCTAGCTGGCTACCGTCGTGGGGCCATCATGAAAAGGAAACAAGTGCACCACGGTCAGAACAATATACCTGGTGAGCTGATACAAAGTAATCATGAAAAAAACTTGAAACACACATGCAATCAATGTTTTCATGCATTAAGTCGGAAATCAGAAGTCAGGGTCCTGGTGTACAAATACGTTGGCCCCCGCACCAACACTGGACTCCCTGGACTGATAACCACACCCAATACGCTAAACACTATTGCTTCACATAGAAGAATGATCAGAGTCTGCGGTAGAACCGACCACCTCTGATACCAATTTGTCACGACCCTTCCTCGGGGCCCGTGACGTGACTACCCCAAGCCCGCCTTCCATAGGCCAGGGGATGGCGACTAGCACCAAAGCGTAAATCCCAGAAAAAGGGAAGGCATTGCCTTTGAAAATTAAACAAGAACCACAGAGTAAGCAAGCGGAAAAGTAAACACTAAGTAAAAACTGTAACAAGATGTGATGAAAGTAAAGGGTCCGGAAATACAAGCCCAACTGTAAAGTACAACTGAAAGGGGAAAACAGCAACTGAAAGGAAAAGCTGTAGCGTCAGCCGTCCTCTTGAAGTCCCACCTGAAGGGTGGGTACAGATAGCCTCCACTACTCCTCGGTCCACCTGACTGCTCCGAGTACGTCCCGCCCAGTGGTCCACCTCCATGTACCGTCCTACTCTGCAAGCCTCCACCATGATCAGTGATGTCCGTCGTCTGCATCCAACACAACGTAGTGCGGGCCTAGCCCGTGCAGGGGTGAGTATAAGCTACACAGTAGGGACCCCGAGACCCCCAAAGGTCTCCTGAAATCCACAAAGGATAAAACACAAAGGAAAGATTCAATCACGAAGTAACAACTGACACTTATTAGGTATATGCCCATACATATACCTAAGTCATCAATTCTCGTTCGGCTCCAACACCCGATCCCAAGCACAGCCCAATCCACACAGGAAAGAAAAACGTAAATCCACACAGGAAAGCTCAACACAGTCCACAAAGGAGATTAATCAGTAAATCCACACAGGAAAGCTCAACACAATCCACAAAGGAGAGTAACACAAGATTCAGCTCACACAGAATATACTTCTTCGGATGACGATAAAGATGATCACTGATCCATCTAAATCGTCGGACCCACAAAGAATCGATAGGTACTAACCCCCGAAAAGACCCACACAGGATCGGGCCCACACATAACCTGCAGGCGCTGGCTCACACAGAACCGCTGAGCGCTGACCCACACAAGATCAGACCCACACAGGATCAGGCCCACACAGGACCTGTAGCACTGATCCACAAGGGATCGCTGATTGCTGTAGTCGTCGTAGTCCACTGAGGATCTCTGCACAGTCGTAGTCGCAGTCCACTACGGATTTCTGCATAGTCGTCGTCGGAGTCCACAGAGGATCTCTGCACAGTCGTCGTCGGAGTCCACCGAGGATCTCTGCACAGTCGTCGTCAGAGTCGCAGCCAGCACAAGGGTTCCTGCACACAGCAAGCTCGTTCGTGAGGGTCCGCTCCACGATCCGAGAGGCTGATACATCAACTGACACAAAGTCTGAAGTTGATGTATCCAAAATTTTCTGTATCGCCAACATGAACTCAACGGCGCAGACGGCGCGTCAATCGGACACCCGGTCTGAGAGTTATTGGCTTTTTCGTCCCAGGGGTCCGGTTGGTTTTTAAGGAAAAAACAACCCGACCATACCCCACCTGCATCCAATCCTCGGGCGGAGTATGCCAAAAGATCCGTCTCACTTAGATAAATCCACCAAAGCCGACGGCACGTCAATCGGACGTCCGTAGCTTAAGATATGAGTGTTTCCGCTCTGAGGGCCCGGTTGGTTTCGTGTACGAACCAACCCGGCCGAACCCAATGTATTCCTAAACCCTGAGTGCGATATACCGAAACGACCGTCTCAATCCAAGGATCGTGTTGCTGCTGACAGCGCGTCGTTCGGAGGCTCGTAGCTCATGTTACCGGCCAAAGACCGAAAATGGTCCGAAGACGGGGGCTCCGGGCCCGGGCCGAACCGGCCCGACCGCCCCACCCCCCCCCCCCCCCCTGGGTCGGCCAAACCGGGTCGACCTTGACCCTGTCCAACACGGCTGGACCCGGTCCGGTCCGGCTCGGCTCGGCCGAGCGGCCGAGCAGCACGGGGGGCTCGCTGCCCCCGCGTGTCAACACCGCGGCCCCCGCAAGGGGCCGACCTGGTCAACAGACGCGGGATAAGCCATGTCCCACATGTGTGCGTCAGACCCGTGCGGCCGCGGGTCCACTGGCGCCGCCACCGCTGTGGCTTCATCCGCGGCGGCCTTGTCCGGCGGCGCGCCGGGGCGCCGCCCCCTCCGGCATCCGGCGCCGCCGGCGGCTTCCGCGGGCCCCCGGAGTCGCTCCGGTGGTCCGATTCCATTCCCGTCTGCGCCGCTGCTCCTCCCGGGGCCCGTTCATAACTGCGAAACCATCAAATTTCCTTTACGGCACGTTCCGTCATCGCCTGTCAAATCCGCACAACAACGAAGAACGATGGAGGGTTGTCGGGCCGTGTCCCTTTGGCCCGCACCCTCCGCGTTAGGCGATAACAATTGGGAGGATTAAACAACGCATATAAAACATAACTAAAACAATTTTAATGAATTAAAATTGTTTTTATCATCCGGTTCTCCACTTTGAACGGAATCATTCACGGAGTATAAAACATTTAAATAAACCCCTACCACTCCAAGTCGTCGCACGCGAGTTCTTCACGGGTTTGATCATTGCGGAAGGAGGGGATCGTCACGTCATCGCGGTATCTGGCGTTGCGTCGATGAACTCTGAGGTTCAAGAACAACAGATTTAATTAATAATAATTAAATCCGTGCATTTTTAAAAACCACAAAAGATTTTTAAAAGAAACCCGAAATCTCTCACCTCAAACATATGATTCGAGGATTTCGTTGCGGAAGAAGGAACGTCACCAAAGAATGTTGCGGGAGAGGAAACGTCGGCGTCGCGGCACACGGCATCGCATCGTCGATTTCCGCGGGTTCGGCGTTCTTCGTCGGAGGAAGGCTTTCTTCGCATTCTTCATGTTCTTCGTGTTCTTCGTGTTCTTCGCGAAGAAGGGTGAAGGCACAAGAACATCTGTCAAAACATCTCAACGTGTAATCCTCCAATAGTCGGTGTTGGTCTTATTTTATTATTATGCCAACAAACTAAAAAGGGGTAAGTAACGACCAATTAATTCGTAGAATTAATTCACCGAAAGAAACTGCCCATTTAATTCACGAATAAAACCTCCCAATTAAATGGTGCGTTAAGAATTTAACAAAACGCGTTAGTTGACTTTCATAATGACTGGTTTTCGCGGGTGCGTTACTTAGCAGAAAAGAAACGAAGGGGCTCGTGCGGGCCCCACCTCACAAATATCCTACCAAGAGGGTATGCTATTTTTGGATAGCACCCTATCCGCATCAACTCATCTTAAGACGCTTTAAGTGGCTTCAAGTTTCTTCCAAGTGGTTTAAGAGAAATATAATAAAGTTTGTCGAACAATTTATATTATTTCTTAACTTTAAGCCCAAAAATTAAAAACCACCACTGAGAAAACGCAACTCTGGAAGAGGCGTTTCTAAGCAAAAACCAGCGCTGCGATTTCATCGGTGCCCTCAGAATTCGATTCCGGGCACCGGTTCAAAAGATAGAAAAACCCGCTCGTCTGTTCACTGAACATACCTGAGAAAAACTTCGGAAAATGATTCCGGGCACACCGGGCCTCGGAATCATGTGCCGTCAAAAACTTCGTTCTTGTAAAATTCCAAAAAAATTAAGAAAAAAATTTTCCCTGAAATTTACGGGTCTTTACAGGAAATCGCTAGGAAGCTTCTTTCCACTCCTTTGGAAAGCGGTGGGCTAGAATTTCTTAGCACTGTTGCATTTATCCATCTGACAATCAAAAATAAATTCCACTTTCTGCTTCTCATCTCAATGACGCCCCAACGATTCACTGATCTCCATATCGATTTTCAGGGAATATCGGACAGTTTCTCCATAGATATAAAAGTCATAGTTTTCTAAGGCTTTTCATAGACTACACTTTATCCAACCACAGAAATTATCATCCTTACATTCAAGATTAATGAAAAAACTGGAGGCATATCATGAAAGACTTGTTATGGATTCCTTGTATTCCAAAATAGATTCATTATCCCTTTTCATGAGTTCAAGGACATCTCTTTCCATCTAAATAGATATGGTGTCAGGAAATTATTTATCAAAAAACATTTTAAAAAATTAAAATCATCCCATTGTATCGATATCTTCCTCGAGATTCATATATTTTATCAATGTCCATCATTGATCAACTTCACCATCTATATAATAATCAGTAATAACCTTCTCTAGTTGGGAGCATTGAAGGATAAAGACGATATTAACAATGGAGTTGACCTATTGTTTGGCTATTATGGGATCGGATTATCCATTGAATATAAGATTAATTTTACTCATAAAACTCTTGATAAGGACTTTTTCTTTCATAGAGGGGGGTTTTACAATCCTCTTTATTGAATACTGTATTCAAAACACGAGTTAATTGATAGAGTATTGTGACAATTTTTGTGATTCCCACTCCCATCAGATTGGGAATCTATTTATGGAAATCATCACATAAAACATTGCATCAGTTGTTATCCAAATTCCTCCTATTATCGACCGTTGGCTAGAATAAAAGGAAAATGAGGGGTTTTTATTTTAAAATATTAAACACATAAAGAAGAAAACAATAGAGCAAAATGGAAAACATATAAATTATATTTATTTCCTTAACTTATTAATTTCTAGTATTTATTATATGTTATGCATGATCTAGTTATTTATTTACATTTTATGGGTTTTTTCTTCCCTTAATAATGTTTTATACTATGATTATTAATTTACTAATGATTTACCCCTGGGAGTATCGAACCAGCAGTGTTGAAAGGACCAATGCCATGAACCAGTTCCTATTTTAGTATAGCTCAAAGTGATGTTTTAGGGTTTTATCCCCACATAAATTTATATCCAAGCCACATCCACTTTTTCATATCCCAATAAGGATTTATTTTCATTAAAAATCAGTTACTCTATTCTCATTAAAATTTATGGCGGTTTGTCTTATACATAATCTTATTAGTAAGGATTTCATGACAGGTTTTTAATCCTAATCCCAAATATAGAAAAATAATCCTTTGATAAAAATTATGAAAACCCTTATCTTGATTTCAAATTTAAACATAATTTATTACATAGATTGGAACATAATAAAACTCAGAAGATTTAGAGGTCTACTGTCTTAGTATATTAATAACATTACATATCAACTTAAATATGAAATAAAAGATATATATTTAAAAATTCATTTATATAAACACAACATTACTTGATACTTGGAATTGCATGTAATAACCCGAGGATATACATATCAAAGGGGTTATTTATAATTACTATCAAGGGAATAAAAATGGTATACCATGAGGAAGAAAATACAGGTTGGAAAATAGGTATATCACTGGATCACAAGAGAAATATAAACATAAAGTCATGATAAGGCATGATAATCTTAACATGGAAATGTGGAAGCAACATACAACATGATATTAGCATGAGAGATGGATTATTTCACATGGATTAGCATGATAAAACCCTCATTTAACTTGAATTATCATGACTAAATCCTCATTACACAAGGCATATCATTATACTAAACATTACCCAATGCATTAGAGCGCTATCGGGGACACCCTTCATAATCATTTCATTATCATGCATAAGTGTGCCACATATATCATATAAAATGGATTAATTGAACATAAAAGGTTATTAAATGGTCAAGGAATGTGATATACATACATGTGTGTCTTTAATCAATATGTATATTATCATAAAGTTGAATATGCATGATAGAGAAATGGATATGGTATTCACTACCTGATTACATTGGCATCGTAAATCATACTGCAATTTTGGTAGCATAACGATGTGTAATTGAAATTCATAAAATGGCTTGACAATAGAGAATGGGGTATCTCATCATTAATTCATGACATGGATAGTAAGTGGATCCTTAAGCATAATATCCCAACATATGAAATGGAATTTGAGATGCACATTATAAAATAAGTTCTTTGATGGAAATAAGAAGAGAGAAATCCCATAGGGAATTTCAACATAGTAATGGGTGTACCTAAATGATAATGAGGTATTAATGATATCGAAAGGAAGTTCACATAAATTATAAATAAAATGGAATCTAATGGGGTCATGAAACATTTTATCCCAAAATAGGTAAACTAGAAATTAAAAGACGTAACCTGAATGGAATTCTTGATAAAACAGGAGGGTGGAAGATCCCTTTAGTGGATGTGTGACTCCAATGAATTGGAAGCATATTCATGGGAGCTTATGGAACATTGGAAATACTCCATGGAGTAACGGGTTGTGTGTGTTCGTGATTCACGAATTTTGAGTGATGAGAAATGGGAGGTTGGTGTGTTTATAAAATAGTGGGTTCTTTATTATCCAGGTTTTGTACACCTCGTAATAAAATATTTAATACAACAAAAAATCCCAATGTTTTCCCCTTGTTTCTACCGATGGAGAGTGAAAAAATTTATTTTATATATCCAATGAATTAATGTATTATAATATTTTACTTGTTTATGTGGAGGTGTGTCACACTCTTAAGGAAATTATTTAAAATTTAAAACGTATTTTTTATGTCTAGGGGGATTCACTAATGATTTATAAAATAACTTAAACACATATAAAATCACATTATTATAATTTATAAATGTATAATTTTATTAGTATCTATTTTATAATATTTTACTACATAAATATTAGGTCATTATGATGTCATAAAACACATTATAAGTTTATATGATATTTAATTTTTAGCCAAAAAATCCATTGTCCATAAAATTTTGAAAAATTCACCATTGGATAATTTTTATGTACTGATTAAAAAAATAATATTAATTTTATTTAAATAATTTCCTTAATATATTGATTTTCAAATTTAATATAAAAATAGATATTTAATGAAAATTAAAGAAATAGTTCTTTAAACATTAATAAAAACTACATTTGACTTCATAAAAATTATATGAACAATTATATTAATAAATTAATCCAATAATAATATTTTATTAAAATATGAATTATTTCCAAAAACTATTGATTTATTAAAATAGAGATCTTACATAAATTTGAATTTTTACCAGATATACAATTTGTTCTTTAGAAATAATTTATGAACAATAATAGAATTAATGTATATTCATTATTCTATAAAAAAATAATGTACATAATCATAATTATAGGGTCAAGATACAAAAACCTTTATTACACCAACGTACTACATAAGAGTAATTTGTGAAATTTTGGGGCTTCCTTGGGGTTGTTTTATGAACATGGTTTGGGCTGTGATCTCGATGAGTTTGAACTTTTCTCTTTAGTTGTTCTGCTCATTCTTAAGTTGTTGGATCTCTTCTTGGGATTGGTCTAAGGAAAAGAACAAAAATTCCTTCTCCATTGGAATCTCTAATAAATTGGCTTCATAGGGAACATACCTAATGGTCCATGTCATCACATCCATTGTCTAAGTCAAAAGGATTCATTAAAACCTTATATTTATATTTGTCATGTGGTCACTATTCAATGAATATATTATCAATGATAATGAATGATAACGGTCATTTAAATCCAATTGAGTATAATAAAACAAATGGACTTCATATTTCTTCTATATCCATAATACATTTAATTAAAAAGGGGAAGTTTTATTCATAAATGTTTGGTTAGTTACAATGTTACTCTTCTGATTAAGGATGAAAACCATGGATTCACACCTCATGAAATGTCTAGTACCTTGTATTTATATGTAATTCTATATATGACTATACATATATAGTCTATATATACATAGATAATTATAAATATACACATATACATATATATATTTATATATACATGGGTATAATTTTTCAAAGTCGTTCTGGTTAGTAAAAAAGCTTATAAAGTCATTCATGGGACCATTTGGTACTCGAGCCAACATCGTTCAATTTACACTACTACATTATAGTTGCTATACCTACACAATCCTCATTTTATATTCACAATCTAAATTATACTAGACTATGATAGGGGAAACCTTTCGAGTTTGCCTCACACCATTTTTGGGCCGTTATTTCCTACCCAAATAAATATTTAGGTTAAGGGTAGGTATAAAGGGTTGTATCCAACTATGGATTTCTGATTTCCAATTATTTTATGGAGTATAGGATTATGGAATTTAGCTTATACTTCTAATTATATTAGAGATATATTTGGCCTTATTAACATTTTTTATAGTATGTTGTTTATGTATGATTCTCTATTCACATTTATTCCTATCATTAATACAATACAAACATGAAAAAAATATAACTCTATATTGTAATTATCCTTCCTATGTTATTTATATAGATAATTGGATCTACTACTCTTGTTCATTATTATCTATTTCCACTATTTATTCACTTATGATTCCAATGTGCTCTACTCTGATAATAAGGTTATAGTATCCCCATAATACCATCTGGAACCCTCTCTACTTGGAAAATGACTCTGGTATATAAGGAGTAATAATTAGGAACATGTGAATAACTAGGGTTGGTTGGTTATGGGTGAACTGGGTCTGAGTAATTATAAGTGGTATCATAGATACTTTTTCTTTGCTTTACTGTTTTGGAATGGTATACATGATAATTGGAGGTGTTGATGTTTTTTTGAAGAGACTATTCCATGAAGTATCTTACCCATGGTTAAGGAAAACCCCAAATTAACAAGAATGTGACTTCATATTTTAGTTTATTCATATTGATGTTGTATTTATTACATTATTGGGTGATGCTCATTTTTTTGGCATTTATTATCATTATTTTTTGGTGTTCATTTTTTACTCATGGACTAGTATGGAAAGGAGGTATAGTTTCATGAACCATTATTGGCATTTAAGGTGTCTCATTCTATGCATATGTCAGGCCATATTTTTTATATCACATGTATTTAATGTAGCATGTATTAGTTCCTTTAATCGTTTATATATTATACTAATAACGCTGGTACCTTGATAGTGAGATAAATAGTTGGTTAATTAATGTTTTCAGTAACTTAAATAGTTTTTTCCCACATAGTTTGATGGTGTCACCTTATCCAACCAATTATCACTTGTTTAAGCTTCGTAATCATGGTAATAATATTTAGAAATATAGTTTCTTCTGATTACATGGATGAAAATTATAATCTATAAATAGTTCATTTTTATAAATTGGTAATAGTGATTCGCCTTATTAAACAATCTAATATAGATATTTACATTTTTAGGTGGGATATAAAAGGTCTGGTTTTAGTTATATGGTGTGAAAATTGTAACTTCTAAACATTTTTTTATATAACACGTGTATGGTAATGCATCTAACTAAACCATGATATATATATATATATATACATGTTTCTGAATTGTAACTCATGAATGAAAAAGTTTCCACTAATTGGGGATTTCTATTAAATCAGATACAGTGTTTTATTCTATAACATTCAATTGAAACTCCATATATCGTAATATATTCTATAATATATGTGACCCTGACCCTGACCCTGACCTTAGTAGTTGGTAGTAAGGAGTGAATATTATGTTCCTTATGATCTTATATATCTCCTTTGTATTAGATTTTTAGAATAATCACATATTGAAGGCCTTGAATCATATGCCAAAATTTTGCTGAAGACCATGCTTCAAAGGTGGATGTCCTGAAGGCCCCATTAGTACCTTCAGAAAGGCCACTTATAGAAACTTCTACTATTCTTGATCTGGGTGCCAGTGCTATATTTCAAGAGGACTTATTAAAATGTTTGCATTCCCTATAAGGATCTAATTGATCTTCCACTGCCATGGTAGAGTTTACATGGGAGTTATAATTACACCATCAACATAGTTTTCTATGGGATGATGAATCTCATACTATTTATTTGAGGCTTTAAATCATACTATCTATATTCAAGAATCGTGAGATACCTTTTGAAATAATGATCAATCTCATTGAATACGTGCAACGTGATTCATCCAAGAGTTAGAGGGATGTTCTTACACAGTAAGATCATCGTCAGGACATGGTATGGAGCAACATCTAGATGTTATTCTACTGTAACATATTTCCACAATTTCTATAGGATGAACACGATAGATATTTCATGAATTTAAAGTAGGGAGCTGTGTTTGTTATGGATTATTCATCTCGTATCACTATATTAGAGTTTTTTAGCTGACTCTATTTTTCGATGAGCTAACTAAATCAAGATGATTAATGTATAGGTTTTTATACACCATTAGATGAATGGTTAATTCCTATTAGATGAATTTAATTTCCAAGATAGTGAATAAGGCCATCATAAATGAGTGTAATTTGAGTTATGTCATGGGTGTGGGAAATATTGTTTTAGTACATATATAGTGGGGTATTTAATCTATATAAAGGTAGAGATTCCAAGAGTCTACTTGGAGGGAAGCGGTTTTTAGAATACATTAATTGATATTTATGTGATATTTTATTAGTGTGGGAAGCCGAGACACAAAAAACCAATGTGTAGTAAAAGGAAGGTTTAGTGAAGATCCTTTGGAAGGATCATGAATATTCATTATTTCTATAGAAAAAACCTTCTAGTTCCTAGTGAAAGGGGATCTTCATCAAATCCACAGTAATGAGTGGGGTCTGTAGATCCATGATAGGACAAAAGCTAGATTATAACCACCCATTCAAGGTGAGGAGGTGGTCATGGTTGAGGGAGATTTACACATGACCTATAGTGATAATATAGCATACCTAATCCTGGTAGATATGTTGTATCTCAGTGATGTATATTTGGCCAGATATATACAATACAGATCGCTCCCCAGAGCAGAGTTTGGGGCTTGTACTCAATGTGGTACTAATTTAATAGCCTCTATTTTAGTGTCTTTTTTATTTGAAAATGGTTCATCACATTTTTCTATATATGTGGAAATTATGGAATGTATAGGCCAAGGGATATATTACTTATATTTTGTAATGACTCTGAATACTCTTTTGGGGATCTGATCTAAGTGTGTATATCAATGGAAGGAATTACCCTTTAATATAAGCACCTATATTTTCATATGGAAATTTTTCCATTGACAAGATAGTATTGGATTTAATTCATGGATTGGATATATTAATATATTATAGAGAACATATTGATTGTTAAAAATAAAATTCATCTTTCTTATTGCCAAAGGGAGATCAATAAATTTCCAAGGAAGAGTACAATGTCTAGGTGAGTAAAGTAGGCCTGATCATCATTGTATGGGTGGAGTGTTATTCCAGATTTATAGTCATTTTTTACGGTTATCATAGGATACATTAGAAATATTTCCCTTAATTAGATGAATGGTTCATGATTAGTTTCCATAAAACCCTTTAGGGATGCCATTTAAAAGAGAGGTTGTGTATACAATTGATCTACATCTAGGAGTAGTACTACTATATATTCTCCCTTACAGGATGGCTATTACTAAGTTGTATGAACTCAAGAGGTGGTTAGATGACCTATAAGCTAAGGGGTTTATACAACCCAATACATCGAGATGGTTTTAACCCATACATTTCCCCAATAAGGATGATGTGGCCCTACAGATATGCTATAAATATGAGTAACTTAATCAACTTATTATTATGAACTAATATCCACAACCTCAAATAGATGACCTCATTGAGAATCTAAAATGAACTCGATATTTCTCAAATATTGAGTTGTGGTTGGGCTACCATCTCGTACATGTTATGTCTTCAGATATAACATCTACATCATTCCATGATATATATGTATTGTATGAGAATTTTTAAGCCATTCTGTCTCTCTAATGTACCATTAGTTTTCATGGCTTTGACGAATCATGTTTTCGACACACATCTGGATTCATATATGGTTGTCCTTATATATTACAACTTGGTGTAATATCATAAAAATTTTGATCATGCCAAACACCTTGACATCATATTGAGTATATTGTGAAACCATAGGTTTCACGACATTAGAAAAAAATTCAATTTAGGATCAATAACCTCCACTTCTTGGGATACAATATCTCATAGCTTTGTGTAACACCTCGATATATTAAAATAACTCTATTCTTTATATTGTTTTCAACATGATACACTGATTTTGAACTAACTATGATATAGTATTGAAATATTACATTTTATATGGGGAAGATATAACCTATTCATAAAATTGTTAGGTAAGAATAATATTTAAAAAATTATTTAATATATATTAAGATCCTACTCAATAAAAATTTATTTACAAATTCTATGAAAATAAGAACTCAACTTTAATAAGGATATTTTATTCAATAAGATAATATGTTTCATTCAAAAATTATTTTTATTGATTTTATGAGAAAATATTATAATTACATTCTGGAAATTTTATAATTTTTTTATTAAATTAAGATATTTTTTAAATCATCATATAAATATTATCATAGATTAAAATTTTAGTATTTTTCTGAAAAGAAAGAATTTTCCATGAATAATAAGTATTTTTAACTCTAATTACTTTTATAATTTCTGTAATTTAATATTCATATTATTATGTTAATATGATTTTAATGTAATATAACTATTATTTAGTTATATTAAATACAATTAATTAAATTTAAATACTCTTTATTCTTTATTTTAGTATATTTTTATTTTTAGTCACAAAAATTTACTTTTTCTTAAAACAGTTTTAGAGTGCATAACAATCCTCTATTTTAATTATTTAAAAAACCTTTAAAGATTAATTATTTAAATTTTAATCACCGATTATATATATATATACTTATTTAAATTCATTTAATTATTATTACATATCATATAGTTATAATAAGATCATCTAATGCTTAAAAAATTCATTTATTGAAAACCCAATTTTGACAAATATTTGGGTTTTATTTTAAGTTATATCCCATAAACTATATGAATTTAAATTGATAACATGGAATAATTTTTTAAATTATAAAAATATATAAATTATATAACATTTTCATCTTAATTATTCTCATATTATATAATAAATTTTTTAAAAGTTTATTCCCATGATTAATGTTAAAACCATTTTGTTGGGGGTTAAACTAAAGAGGTTAAAGGGGTAAAATGTTTAAACATTATGTATAATGAATTTTAGAGGTGGGTATCATACTTATATCTCTTACATTTCATTATTTTTAAATTTTAAGGAACTTTTATTGAGTGTGACTACCTATTATTTAATAGTGTTGTCTATTTACAAGAATATCAATCCTTCTCAATTATAAAAGGGAACCCCCTCCCCTCACTTCTTCATGACTCTAAAGATCTTATTATTAACAAAAAACAATATAAATCTATCCCCAACATCTTTATCCATATTCTAAATCTTATGTTCTATCAAGAATACCAATCTCTAGGTCCTTAATAAGTTATCCACATGGGGATTTATCTAATAGAAGGTAATCTTCTTAATGGAGATCCTACATTTTTCTTTATTCCTTTTCCACCTAAAATTATGTCATAAAAATTAAAACTTAATATCACCAGTATCTCCACTATAATTATTTTAAATTATATTTATTCCATAGAATTCATCCATTTATTATTTCATAAAATGTGAAGTGAAACCTTCATTCATGTATATGAAGGACAACCATCTCAGGACCCGATGTCATTCATTTTTCATCATCTCCTCCAATAGATATTCATGATGAGAGATTTAATATTTATATATTATATTAAATACATATTAATCATTATATAAAATAAATATATCATATATTTAATTACATTACCATCAATTATAAAATTATAATGTCATTCTTTTGTACAAAGGATAATCCTCTTCGGAAGAGATGTGATTCGGGTTTTTTGTTATATAATTACATGAATAGTATATGTATATATATTTAAATTAATAATAATATATTTATATTATTATTATCACTCTATAAACAATAAATAACACTTAACTTGTTTCAATCATGATCTTTTAAAAAAGTTAATGTCAAACATGCCTACTTATGTCCCACTGTCTCAATGATTATAATGTAGTAGATTTTCCATAATAATAATTCATGGTTATTATTAAAATAATAGTTTGTTTATAAATGAGATAATTATTTCATTATTATTATTCTGTATAATATATAACAAGGACCACTTTTACCATGGTAAACACATAATCTCTTATTTAAAGTAATGAACACAACATCATCAATACAGGAGACATGGACATAATTGATTATTTAATTAAAAATGTAATTGTAATAAATGAACTAAAAGTTATGATTAAAAGTAATTAATCATGTAAAATATTATTAATAAAACAAATAATTTATATAATTTTTTATATGAAATAAAAAACAAAAACGACAAATGATGGACCTGAGCAAATTGTTTCTATCTCAAAACTAATTATTTTAATAGACAAAATATTTTATACAAGTAATACATTTTATATGGTGCATACAATTAAAATTTACATATTATAAAAATTATCCATTATACATAATTTTATTTTAATTACCAATCCACTTACATCATTCCAGGGGATTATGATTAAAAATTTACAAAGTTGCTATGAGTTTTTTCTTTACTGACACATTAATCGGGATTGTTTATTCTTGAAATTCCATTGAATAAAATTATTTGATAATTTTTTAATAAATCCCTTTCAATATATTCTCTGATATTTATTGGAAAAATGTTATCATAATAGTATAGTTCTATACTCATTGTTACTTAAAATTGTTTTGAATATAATTTTTATAAATTTTTACTTCATTTCTATCTTCAATCTATTTTTTTACTTCCATTAAAAGTTTTATCAAATATATATTTAGTAATATGTATAAAATATCCCAATGATTTTATTGAATAAATATTTAAAAAATTTTAACTTCCTTAAAAAAAATTCTATTCATGGAATCCTGTATCCTTTTTCAAATAAAAAACATTTTAACTTTTTTTTATCAATTTGAAAGGAATGATTATTATACATTATAGGAAATTTATGGAATTACCCAACATAATTCCTACATATCCCATTTAATATTACTTAATAAGTTCCTTTTTTTTAAATAACATTTTTTCTATGATACTTTGGATTTTTTTTTATTTTTAATAAGTGATTCCAAATTAAATAATGTTATTTCTCCCATAAAGTATTCCATGTATTATTTTAAAGGAATTTCCATAAATAAAGATAACATTTGATGTTAGGGAAATTTTTTAAAATTATTTATATATGTCTCTAACATAAATTCCTAACTTATTATAACTCACTATTATGTTGTAATGCATTCCTTTTGTTCATAACTCAAATGCCTCCATTTTGAAATTTCCATTGTTTATGATATACGAAATGGTTAGGAAACCCATTTATTTCCATAAGTAATTCTTATTTTTATGACTTACGGTTGATTTAATTTTAAGGAATTCATAAATAATCAACATGTTCTGATGGTTTCACCCAGGTAGTGTCGACTGATCTCGATATTGATTATATGATGGATGTACTCAAATAGTGCTGAAATTCATTGGGTGATGTTTTTAGTGTCATGAGACATCATATATGGGATTGTTGAGTGAAAATAATTTATTATTGGAATTTTACATCATTTGATATTTTTATTATAGTTATACTTGTAATAGATTTATGTCCTGTTAAATGTTTCTACCTAATCCCATATGATTCAATGATATTCACATACCATATTCCTTATGTTATGGTCACATGTTATTACTCTTAAATCTTTTCTATTTTTATATCATGTTACCATTTTCACTCATAATATGTGCTTCCTTATCATGTTTATTCCCTTAGTGGGCATTTCAGCTTACCCCTTTTTTCTAACAAAGTTATCCAATTTAGTTATAGTGTCTCAAGATGATTTATAAGCTTGTGATGGGGAAAAAATAATGAATTTTTATTTTATCAACACTTTTATATATTTTGAATCTATTCCTAAAAATACACTAGACATCATGATATTTGGTGTTGTAATTAATATATGTTTTTTTAGAAATCCTGTAATAATATGTGTAAAATTATTCGGTAACTATATTTGGTATTAGAGAAAATTTTTAGTTTAAATTTGAAAACTATAATAAGAAAATGTTAAAGATACTATAAGGATATGATTAAGGATAAGTACAAGGATAATACAATGTATACAAAAATTCTTGATGGAGTTTTGTTGAATTATATAGAAAGTGTGTTCTATGAAATTACATCCATGTATATAAAATACATGTAGATAAGGTTATGGTATAGTTGTTCCTAGGCATAATAACTCCGAAAACATGCATTAAGTTGGACTCAATCATCACCTAGTGAATGAAAATGGGCATCGATGCCCACATGGTTTGACACTCATGGGGGATATGTTGTTGAAAATTCCTAGGCTATTTCTTACCAACATTTAGGAATTGAATAGATGATTAAAGTGGATAACCTAGGTTAAATCTAATGTTTCTTGAGTTGATAATTCTGATATTAATCACATGTTTAAAGGCATAAATTAATCCTTTTATGTTGTAAGTCATGGATGACTAAGATGATGAAATTTGTTTTTGGATATATTTTTTATAAATATTACCCTTTATTGTATTATTGTTTTTAGTAAAAATAATTTTTTTATGAATAATGAAATAATATTTTATTGACATAAGTTAAACATTAGTTGTAAACATTACAGATAATCCTATATTTTATTTTAATGTAATAATACTAATCAAATATTGTATTATTTTATAGAAAAAAATGATTTATAGAAAACAATAGTTGTTACAAACTGATTTAGGGATTATTGTTATTTTTAAAAAAAATTATTCAATTTTTTGGAAAATTATAGGAATTATATTAGTATAGTTTTATAAAAAGTAAAACCCACAATCTAGGAGAAAAATCATCACATAAATAAATATTGTGGGGCATGAAACCACAAGATAATGGTGATAGGTGTGTGCTTCCTACCACTAAGATATATGATGTACAACGTAGTATGATTTCTTTTACATAAATGAATTGGTGGATAAATATTAGTTTTATTTTTGGAAACATATTAGAGGATCAAATATTGATGAATTTATTATGAATATGAGGATATTAATGATGATTTTGGATATATTTTACTAGGCTTAGATATATATAACCTTTAGTTTAAATTTAATGGATTATTTAGGAAAACATTTATTATGTTTCTTGAGATGTAACTTGAAGGGTATTAGATAACCTTTACGGTTAAAACCATCATTATAATTTAGGCTAGTGAGGTAGTTTGGGATATAATGTTATTTATTTAAGTAATGATCAATGTAAAACTTTTTTTATTGTTAAATTTTGGATATTTATATATTAATATTCATTTTGAGTATTATATTACATTATGATTACCATTTTGTTTTTAATAAGAATCCGGGGAATAGATTTTTACTTTTCTGTGGATATTATGATCCATTAAAATTGAATTTTATTAATTCATGCATTAAAATTCATATTGGATATTCATTCTATTGTGTAAGAGGATAGGTAGAAATTGATAATAACACTAAAAAAGGGTTAAAATGTTTTTAGGAAATAAAAAGATGTTGTGTAATTAGATTTTATAGGGTTCTCAATATTGATAGTAAAATAATCCTTCAACTATATAAAAGTGTCTTCAAATAAATTTTATCATTTTACCTTCATATCTAATAAATAAATGGCCCTTTATATTATCACAAATTTATGGTTTTATGATTGTTAAAATTCTCATGATCACTCAATTTATTTTTATTAATGATCCTTATCACTCTCCATAATTATTTTTTCTTTTCTTCTATCTCTGTATTTTCACATCCCACTATTTTTCTCCTACTCGTATACCATGTCATGTGTTATTTCATGTGACCTTCATATTTAACTTCTTCTATTTTAAGAGGTGGGTTTATTAACCATTTTTATGGTAATGTTTTCCATAAATTTATTTTTAAATATCAAACCCATAGTTGCTATGGAAAATATAAAATTGAGATGAAAAAATTTATTAAATGTCTGAAGAATGTAACACCCAAAAATTTAAAAAAACATTATGATTGATAATGTATTCAACATAGAACATTGAGTTAAAATGAACAACAATATAATACTAAACTATTTTTATTTATATGTGACAGATATAATCTAGCCATTAAAATTTTGGGTATGAATAATCATAACTACTTTATGAAATATATATAGTGGTCCTTTTCAATATAAATTTCTGATATATTATTAATAAAGAGGCACTCAACCTAAATAATCATATTTAATTATTTGAAAAATATGTTTCAATAAAAAACGATTTTTATTTATTTTGTGATAAAATATTTTAATTAAAATATTGAAAATATTGGTATTTTATTTTATAAAATTAAAATAAATTTTTTAAATCATATTATCATTATTAAATTAGGCTGATATTTTTGGGTTTTTTTGAAATGATCGATCATTCAATGAAAAATACCTATTTCTGTAAATTTTTAATTTATTTTAATACATAAAAAAATATTAAATTCATATTGTTCATTTAATTTTATATTAATGTCACAAAAAAACAATTTAGTTATAATTAATCAAATTAATTACATTTAAATCATCAATACACTAGATTTTAGTATGTGTTTATGTTAAGGCATAAAATAAAGTTTTTATGAAAACTCTTTTAAAGGGCATAATGATACCCCATTTGATTTATTCAAAATAATAAATAATGAATAATTATTTATAATATTCTTATAGATTCTATATCTATAATCATGAATTGTAATTCATCTAATTTTCATTACTTTATATATAGTTATTATTAGATCTTCTAATACTTGGAAAATGCATTTCTTGAAAAACGGTTTTTTCGATAAGACCATATGTTTTATTTTAAATTATATTTCTAAAATTATATAAATTGAATTTGATATAATGGAATATAAATTTTTAGTAATAAAAATTTAAATTATATAGTTAGTTCAACTTAATTTAATGTCATAATGAATTGGAAAACATTTAAAATCAGATATCATGGTTCATGTTAAATCTAGTTGTCCAGGGGTTAAACATAATAGGTAAATGGAATAATATTTTTAAAACATGTTTTAATTTATTTTTTTAGGTTTTCCTTGACCTTATATCAACTCTAATCCTTTATTTTTCAATTTTGGAGTCACATGCCTTGAATGCGACTTCCCATTATTGACTTTGTTTTGTATTTATAAGAAATTTACTCTTCCTCAATTATAAAAGGGTAGAACTACACTCACTTATTCTTAAATATCATTCAATTTTATTCAACCATATCCTACAAAAATATTTTCCAGAAATTATTAACCATATTATAGATATTGTATCTTCCAAAAAATGCAACATGTCGGTCCTTAGGAACATATCCAAAGGAGGTTCTTGTAAGAAGACATAATCGTCTCCACTGAGCTTCTTCTTTTTTCCTTTTCTTTTTAGACCTTCTATCATGAATTAAAAATTACAATTCAATATAAATAGTATGTAAAATATAATATGATTTTATTATTTTTAGGGAATAATAATAAACTCTCTTCTTTCCCATAAAATGGGAAACAAAACCAACATTCTTTTGTATAGCGGACTACCTCCTAACGAGTCGATGTAAATATTTTTCCTTAATCACCTCTTAGGAAATTTTATGTTGATGGATTTAAGAATTATATGTGATATTCATGAAATATTAATCATTCTATAATGTTAATATTCCATCTACTTCCATTAATTACCATTCATGGGAAAACCATAACATCGTTTGTGTGTACCAATGATTGTTTCCTTGTGAAGTGATGTGATTTGTATTTTTAATAATGAATCACATGGATTTTTTATTTTATTATTTTTCAAGAAAAATTATGATATTAATGATATTAATATCATTCTACAATGATAAAATATTACTTACCTTCATTCAAACCTTATCATGGAAAAATTAAAATGGTACACGTGCATACCTACAACCTACCATCTCTATGATTGTATTGTAGCTCATTTTTCCATAACATAGTTAATAGTTATATTAAAAAATGTAATTTATATATAAAAATGATAAAAACATCCTTAAAATTATTCTATATATGATAGAATAATGACCCATTTGACAATAGTCAACACACCAACTCCATTTTGTAATAATGAATTGAGCATCCTCAAAACACTAGATGTGGAAATGACTGATTATGTAAGTAAAAATGAAATTATAAAATATTGATTAAATTTTTTATGTAAAATTTATTGAACCAATAATATTTTATTAAAAAAATATATAATTGATATAATTATATTATATATGAGATAAAAGTCGCACACACAAAAAATAGGCCTTTAGGTAAATGTTTCTTTATCAAAACAACCTTTATTCAGACACATGTTATTTTATAAACGTAATTTATTTAATATTAATAATATAATTCCCCATTTATATTTTATATCCTGAATAATTCATGATTCATTTTATCTTATAATACAAATCACATACATCATTCATTGAGGTTGTGATTCAAATGTTACCACGGTTGTAAGTGTATTTATTTAATCCCATTTTAATTGAGATTATTTATGGTTGAATTTCCAATGAAAGAATTATTTGATAATTATCAAATTAAAACCTCCAATTTAATTCTTTTTTGGTAATTCATGAAATTATCATGTAATAGTATAATTTTTTTCACTTTGGTATATAAAATGGTTGATAAAATGTTTTTTTAAATCTGACATTGTTTCTCTCTTTGGTCTAATATAATTTTTCCTAAAAGATCCATGCTTTATAAAAAAAATCAAGATTATTTTTACTCTTCCCCAAATGTTTTATAAGTGGCATTTTTATCAATGTTGGTATTTTTTACAAAATGGTTTTAAATAAATCTTCTTACTAATTTCCAATGACAGACTTTTTTATCATTTAAAATTAGTGTGAAAATAATTTTTATTTTAATTTATATGTCATGAGCAGAATTACCATCCATAATGACCACTCAACTCATTTGATAATCTTTTATATGCCTCCATTTCTAATTTTAAATAATAAAATTTCTATGATTTTAATGAAGCGATTTCAAATATAAAAAGGGAACTTTTCTCAAGAAGTATTACATGTAATATTTTAAAGAAATTTTCATCGATAATAACAAAATTATATGTTATTAATTACATTTATATTATATATATATATATCTCATGTTTATAGCAAGATTATGATCGCATACATTGAATGGGTAATAGATGCCTTACGTTTATCAATCAAACGTATTCAATATGAAATGTGATTTTATTATGATATGATATAAGATTATGTTTCCCATTTATTAATAGGGTTAATTTTTATGTTTTTAAATTATGATTGATTTTCTTTTATAGAACACTTAATTGATTGAACATGTTATGATGGGTGTGCCCAGATAGCACTAGGTGAGCCTGATATATCTTATACAACGGGTGCACCGAGATAGGTATATAATGAATATGTTATTTCTTTAAGACTAATGAGACGTCATGCATGGGATTTGGGAGTAATCCTAGTATATTGTGATATTGTTTCAATATTGTGATATTTTCTAGGAAGTTAACCTTTTCTTAAGTCTATGATATGATAAATACTTGTATTACATCCCCTATGGTTCAAGAATCAATTGATACCATGTTTTTTGAGTAATAATCTATTTTTATTACTCTTTTCCTTATATTTTATGATATCCTGTTATAAATTTAACTCTGAAGCTATGTATCCTTAACACTTTTATTCCCTTAATTAAATTTTTAGCTCACATTATTTTTTCTTTGTATTCCTCATGTTTTCCCTTGTATTTTTAAGAAATTTAAATAATTTAGGAACTCATTATAAAGAAAATATTAATTGAGATCTATTTAATCCTAACCTTGATTTATTATGAACAATGTATTCCAATGAAATGAGGGATCACATTCATCAGGGTTGTAATTAAAATATGGTTTGTTAAAATTTAGGTATTAATACTTTTAAAAGACTTGGGTTTCTATAACATGAGTATCTATTGAACTAGAGAAGATCAGTGTTGTGGTTTCCTGGAAAAACACAAAGAATGTATTTGATATTCAATATTTCATTCATTGGATAGGTATTATAGGAATTTTATACAAGTTTTAACATGCATTGTACCACCACTCATAATAATTAACAAGAAGGTACTCAAATTAATATGGTTTAAAGCATGTGATAAAATAATTTTGGAAATAAAAGGACAATTGACTTGGATGTCGATCTTGATTATTACATGGTTCCATATAATCTATATTATTTATTATGATTCGTAATACATTGAGCTAGGATTAGTTACAATAAATTATGATTGAGAAATGGTGTATAGGTCTCATTAGTTTAGGCCATATTAGTGGAATTACATAACTTATGATTTAAATCTTGTTGTATTCGTTCATTACTTTCATTATTGTGGGGTTTTTTTGGATAATTTTTTTTATGCATTGACCAAAAATCCTAAAATTAATTTTTACATAGTGTGATTTGAATATCAGATATTGGAGATTGGTTGAATACCTTCAAGTAGTTGAAATTTATCTTTATTATATGTTTGTAATGGGAAATGTAGTGGAAATTTGTCTCTGTAGGAAGACTCTGGAGTTGTCTCTTCAGGAGGCCAATAGTGAGTGAATGGTAATTTCCCTATTCATAGAAATATATTTGGAGGTTCCTGACCATATAAGGACAACATTAAATAATTATTTATCAATTATATCCTCACTTATAGATAGAGTGAATATGAAGAAACATTGTGATCTAAATGAATTAGTCATAAAAGGAGAGTCTATTAAGTTAGGACCCACCACCTGATCGGTTCCTTGATGGATATGGTATCCTTCAAATTCATATAAGTGTTTTGTTTCCCAAAGTCATATGAGAATAATTTATGTGACAGTATCATGCCTCTACTTTGAAAGTGCATCCCAGTCTCATGAAGTTGTGTCGTGATTTACACCAATGGTATTAATGTACTGGTCTGAATAGGGAGAGAGCTTGTTTTGTTACAGGGTGTTCCACATGTCAGTCGGTGAAGTTAGAACAGAATCAACCAGTATGAATTTTATAGTCATTATCCATTACTAAGTTGAAGTGGGATTAAATCACTATAGATTTTGTAACATTATTACCTTGGACACTATGAGTCTTTGATGCAACATGTGTGAAAATTAGTAAAATGAAAAAGGTCTTCCATTTCAGGCATATTGAGGAGAACATTAGAGTGGATGACCTATAAAGGCTATATTTTAGGGAGATCATATGACTTCAAAAGATACCATTAACAATCATCTCAGATTGGGATTGTAATTTTATGGATCAGTTCAGGAAAGGGACAGAGAATGAATTTGGTTCACTGATGATTCTATGTATATCATATCACCTTCAGACCTATGGGTAGTCTAATTGTACAATACATTTATTATAAGAAATGATCTGAAAATTAATCCTTGATTTTAGATAATCATGGGAGAAAAATCTATTTTTTGAGTTATATTATAAAAATATATTCCAAGTGATCATACTATTTCCTCATTCTAAAACCACATACAGTAGGTCTTGTCGTTCACCCCTATTATGGCTACAGGTAGAGTAGGGAGTGTTACTCAGACATCATCTCATTTAAGAGACCTTAGAGTAGGTGAAAATATTTAAAAAGTGTATGGATACAACTCAGTCATGGAAGAAGTAATATGTTGATCACCATCAATGCCCTCTAGAGTTTTAGGTTTGTGGTTGAGTCTTCATTTATGTTTCAACTAGACTGCGACGCATATTTTTTAGCAGGAATGTAAATCAATCATCCATGTTTTCAATCCTTTTAAGGTTTTTTAGAGGGTCAATTCAGTAGGTTATGCATTGAACACTAAGAAACCCCATGTAAATTGGGATATAAGTAAATAATGATTCTATATGATACATACACTCTATTGAATTACCAAATGGTATAAAAGGGTATCATAAAGGATTTTAAGACTTCACTTGAGAATGGGTAGTGGATAATGGTAAATAATGACATCCATAATTATTATTAACAAATGCTTTTGGATAGTATATGTATTACCATTGATCAAATTGTAAACAAATTTTCCATATAAGTGTTACTATGAATGACGAAAAAGGGGGCATATCAACTGGCCATGTCATTAAAGCTCTATGCCCGTAATAGTGTTTATAAAAATGTAACATCCATAGTAAGTAAATAAAATTTCATTTTAATATCAATTGATTTTTAGGAATTAGATAATGGATTTACATTAATGGGGATGATATCTCTGATAGTGTACTCGATAGGAAACATCGAGTTTCTCTGAAATCTTACATTTCACAGAACACTAAATTATAATGAAAAGTAGTAAAATATTAATATTAATATTATTTTTAATTATTTTTTACACCTAGAAGTTTTATTAGTGAGAATGAATAGAAAACACTATATTATGATTAGGCATGTTTTATAAATGTTTATACATTTATCAAATTAAATTTAGAGGCTTAAAATGGGAATATATCCAATTTTAAGCATAAAATACTCTTATTTTTTTAAAAGGTAGTTCTATGACTTTTAATAGAGGTTCATTTTTAAATCTAGTTTAAAAAGAAACAAAGTAGTTATATTTGACATAATATACTTATTATTTAATAATAGGAAATCAAATTTTACTTTGGTTTAATTTCTTGTATTTTTTTGATATAATTCTTATTTTAATGAATAATGAACAATATTTCCTTTTAACTCAAATCTTCAATTTCACCTCATATATTTATATTATTAACTATAATTTTAATTGGTTTTAATGTGAAATTGTATTATATTTTTATCAATTAATCTAATTTTAGAAATTGGATGTAATTTCACATTTAAATTGGACATAAAAAGATATCAATCTTTTGATATGTTTTACTTTTAAAACCCATACCTCTTGTTTCGACAACGAGAATTATTTTTAAATTAATATATGAAATTCTTGTGTCTGGAATCTAAAAAAAGGATTCCATATTTGGAATCATATGGTCCAAATTGTTTAAATTGGAATCCTTTATTTATGGGCATTATGAATAGTAAATTCATAAATTATATTTATTTACCACAGTTAAAGTGTAAATTATGTAAATATGGGTAAAAATATTATAATAATAATATTAAACTACCCTAAAATGTGCACTAATCCAATCAGATGAGTCACGGATGACCATGGGCATCCATTGGTCGATTTTAGGACCCCATGGAATCACTTGGGTGTGGTAATGAAATTTTATCATAAAATAATTAAATGTGAAGAGAAATATAAAATAAACAAGTATATTTATACTAAAAAATTTTATGCCTGGGTTATATAATTTTTCACTTTGACTATATATAGTAATTCTAAAAAAGAAAAACTTCCTACTAAAGTTATTTTAATTATATTTTTTAGAAATTAAATATATAAATTTATTTATTAAACAATGATGATGTAATGATTACTATATGAACGAAACATTTAAATAAATGATATTATAAATGTTAAAAAAATATTTTAAAATTTCTGATTCCATAAAATAATTTTATGGATGATTATGATATATTTTATATGAGTTATTTCATTTTGTTCAATGTAGTCATGATGTTATGACCTTAACCAAAATCAAATACTAAATTATGTCAAATTGACAACAATGAGTTTTAAAAAAAATACTCATGTATTAAATTATATAATAGTCTTACAAATCCTTAATTTTGAAAAATTACAAAAATAATGTTCATAACATCATTAATGAACAAATTTATTTTATCTGGGTATTGTTATGTAACTATAATAACCATATAGTATAAAGATACGAGAAGACATGGTAAGAGTTAATTTATTTAACTATGGGTTAAAGCGAAATGTTAAGGTGAATGTTGTTATTGAAACTTGATTAAAACCTATATTTTGAATGAATTTTGACCCATCCTAATATTATACTCTAAATATATCACATTGGTGATATTTTAATTCAAAAATCATTTTACAATAAAATAATATTTCAAGACAACCAAAATGTGTCCCTCCTCCATCTTATAAAAAGACAAAACCTCTACCCACTTAATCATGCCACTCAATCCCCTTGGATCTCCAAGAATCTACTAAAATAATCTCCCAACAACTCTAAGTTCCTTTTGGAAGCCTTACATTGGATAAAAGGTTGTTCAAAAATTCCTTTTGGGTCAAATAAAAATGGGTTACCTGATTGGTGGTAATATTTTCTCTCAAGCTCATTTCATATGTTTTCCTTCTCCAACACAAAAACATCACGTAATTACATTATTTTTTTACAATAATATTATCCTAAATATACTATGATGTCTTTATGATATGTATTTGACCTAAACTTACACACACATCCGTCAAATGGATAGATAACATATTGTTTTTGTGGAAGGAGAACTACTACATCACGGAACGATGATTGTTTACTCTTCTCCTACAACCTATCGTAGTTGACATTATGATGGAACTGTATTTATATATGATATATGTTATTTTCGTATTGTCTCAATTCTTCTACAATTTTTATTTACAAAATTCCATTATTCTTTTTATGTTGTTTAATTATGATAATTTCTTTTGAGGAAATGTGGACTATCGCCCCCTTAAGTGATATGACTAGTTCATGATTAACATGAAATATATAAAGTGTGGAATTAATGAAATTATGTAACCTATATAAAATATATATTTTACTATAATTGTAAAATACCTATGTATCATTTAATTTTCATTCTTTTAATATGACATAGAAATGAATGTGGCGTTCATGTTTACGTACGCGCTACCATCTCCTTGAACGATGCATTTCATTTCTCATCTCCAAATAATACGGATTATTATAAATACAAACAGACATATATATATATATATATATATATATATGATATTAATGTGTTATTTATGTTATTAATATAATCATGTATATGATTTAATTATAACTAAATGGATATTTTACATAAAAATAAGTTCATTTTTTGACTCAAGTACCGAACCTCGAAAAACGTCTGATATGATCTTAAATAATTATATATTGGTTATAACATGATCATAAGTGATATAAAAATAAAAATTTATTTGAAAAGTGTTTTTAAAAATATATAAAATAACAAACTTCTATTTTTTAGGAATATAAACAATGAATTTTAGAAGTTAGACTCGAGGAATGATACTTTGTCACAATTTTCTTTTCCTTGAGGCATACATGAAATAATACATGAAAATAATTTTATATACTTCATAATAAACACATATAAATCCCGAATCAATGTCAAAATTTTGGAATCCACTTTGGTTTCCTATATGGTATCATAAATATCACAATATTCAACTAACCCTTTAAATTTTTGGAGATATAATGGGATGGACATGTCTGCATTAGTGGAAATTAAAGGACAGATGATGTATCTACTAATTACTATGAACATTGGTTGAGAACACTCATCATGTATGGAGAATTCAATGAATTTTTCCCAAGTTGGAACGATACCACAAGGTCTCATCATGAGTGGTATGATCACATGTTTTGAGTTAAATGGGGATCATAACATGAACACTCATCGTTTATGGTTTGGTGAGAGGATTAGAGTCTAGTGGGGATGATAATAGATACACTTGTTACATACTATCCAGTCGAAGGACATCATCTAGTAGGGATGGTTGATTACAATTTTATGTTTTTTAGGTATGTTGAAGGTTTAATTTATAGTGGAAAATTGGGAAGGAATTATGAAGGGTTTTATATACCCCTTATAATATGATAATGAATCATACATTCCACTTACCAAGGAGGAGATGGAATCATGGTGATTTTGAGATTGAGCCTCACAGAGGCATCTTATGTACCTAGCTTGAAGGTAGAGATCACAATCGACATATATTGAGGAGAATGGTGTACAATACCATGAAGAGATCACACATTATAGTATAAAATCATGCAGTGAGGATATTCATGTCGTAAAAGGAGTGATGATGAGAGATAGAATAGGGTTTATGTTTTAGGCATCTTAGACGATGAGGGTTATCACAAGCTCATCACTTGAGGAATCCCATGATCATCGTATAAGGAATCTTGTTATCATTAGTCAGGGAATCATATATTCATCTCATAGGGTATGATGTATTTTAAAATCTTTTTAAGATAACATTTGATACAATTTAACATCTTATGTTGAGGAAGTTGGTCATAATTTAATATATTTAACTGAGGAAGTACGCAATAGTTTAATATCATATTTTGAGGGTGTAGGCCACATTTCAAGGTCTTTCATTGAGGTTATTCATGTTTTAAAGGGGGAATAATGAGATATGGAGTGAGACAAATTCACTAGACTGAATATATTAATAAAATAATTTGTGACTTATGTGGAGGAATATGAAGGTTTGGGTCACATTTCAAAGATGGGGACAATGGAACTTCTCTTGAGTTGGGAGAGAATGAGTGATTCTTATGAAAATGTTTTTTCATCCAAAAAGTCCTTGGGATAACCATAAATTAATGATACTCATCACTTTATTGATGAAAGGGATGTGGGATTAGTGAACCAAATCTATTAAGAAAAATGAAAATGGATTTCCATGCATATTCTTAGTGCGATGGACCTAGGAATAAATATCCCCCATACTGGTTGTGTGTATAGATTTCTCAAGAGTAAACCTAGATCAAGTGGATGTGGGGCCCAAGAATACACAACCTCTATGAAACTTTGGCTATAAAAATTTGGTATTAAGTATGATTTCATGATTTTATGTTTATGAAAAATTTTAGTTTTTAGTATGCATAGATTCTCAGATCCATGGCCTTTAGAATAAGTTTGTTACATAGAAGACTAAGGCAAGGGTTTCGAACATATTGAGTGTTATGGAAGACATTGAGTTGGATGACTAATTTTTTTATGTGTACATCATTTTTTGCATTGATGAACATTCTAGGAAAACATATTAAATATATTTTGATGCATTGAGGGACCCATTTGTGTTATTCCATGAATGTTTCTCAAATAAGGGAATCGATCGGCATCTCTTATTGTAAAAATATTTGAATAGAGGTGTTCTATGAGCTGGTAGGATACCGCTTCATATTTTATAGGTCCATCCCCATAAATGGGTGGTGATTATATATTTATAGCAATTTAATCTCAATAAAGGATATTAGTTCTTGTATGACTTATGTGATCGTGTAAATTGGGAGTTGAGAGGTGCTCTTAATAAATTTTGTGATACATCATATTGTGAAAACAAATTTTCCATTCCATTACTATAAATGATCTATCATTTATGGATGTTGTGTGATGCGTGGTGACTGAAGTTATGGATTCATGCAACTTCAAGTTAGGATAATTTTTAAAAGAATTGTAAATGTATGTCATTTTCACTAAAAAACATTCCAGCGTTTATCCCCCCTGATATTTCTTAGGAATGCTTCTCAATTCCATAAACGCATATTTTTGGAACCAAATGTAGAATTATTTTCATCATATGGAATTAGTTTCCAATGTACAACATAATAGTATGATGTTTGGAAAATTATGTCATTGGTTCCTGATTTGGTTAATGAGATGGTTGAAAAGGTGAGATTTATTCAATGTCATTTAAAAGAATATGAATGTTGAAAAAAGATCTATGATGATAATAAAAATAAAAATAATGTATAAGATGTATGATACTGTGTTTTTATTAAAATATCTCCGTGTAAATATGTGATATGTTATGGTAATAATGGAAAATTATGCCCCATATTTATTGGTCCTAATGATTTTTTAAAAAGTAGGTCTTATATCTTATCAAGTATCTTAAAATACATGTTTACCTCAAGTACATAATGTTTTTAGTATTTCCATAAAAAATATAAATGTACATGATGTATCTCTTATTTTAAACAATAAAACAATAATGTTGGAGATGAATCATTCCCATAAGAAAACCCCAGTTAAAATTCTTGACTAAAGGGATAATGTTTTGTTAAATGAGGTTATTTGTGTATTTAATGGTCTATATAAGAATCATATAATTTAAGATGAAAAAAGATTAACAAAAAATGAAAATTTGTGGTGGGTTTCTCATGGAAGAGAGGTGGTTTAAATCACTACCTAATAAAACTGCATGGGTCATTAAAACCTATGTGTATTTCATGATCTATATTATTTTAGAGGTGGTTTATTAATTTCACAGCGGTTTTTCTACAGCTTATATTTTATCCCTTACTGGTGGTTTCATGTTTGTATAGTTGAAATTTTTTTTCTAAAATAATTATCGAGGGGGAATATAAATAAAATGAAACTAAAAACCACTAAACATAATAGTTTTGGTTTGATTTAACAGTGGTTAATAATAACCACCACTAAAGATATTTTAATTTTTTCTTTTAGTGGTAGTTCCGAAATATCACCACCAAATCATAATTTTTTTTCAACATTATATTTAATAGATAACTAAAAATATAAAAAAGGTTACCTAAAATAAAATAAAACACTAATTTTTAATAACCCATCATACATAAGTCAAACATAGATAATCATATATAAAAACATCCATAGCTATCATAATCTCAGTCTCAGTCAACCCATAAATCCATCTACCAATACACTAGTCATTCATATATATATATAATATGTTGAACAACAACCCATTGTTAGTATATATCTACATCATTTCCTCCACAACATCTATCTACCTCTACATTATCCCATCAGTTGAAATCGACCATGTCTTATCATAAAATATAAAAAATTAAAACAAAAAATAAATCTTAACAAAATAACTGAGAACTACATTAAAATAATTGATAAAATTTTAGGATATAATGAAAACTAAGAACCATAACAACTTCCTTCTAAAAATGTCTTGAATTATAATTTTCAAACTCCTACCTACTACTAGCATCTACCACCAACAATGAACACTAGAACATTTAAGTAAAGAAATGAAAAAGAAAAAATAAATACAATATATTCACATTGTTTCACATTAAATTTCTGATTTTTTTAATCAAACAGAAGACATATTAATATAAAACAGATATTATATGATTAAAAACACATAGAAGTCATAAAAATACAAAATTAATATATAATTAAACACTTGAATCAAAAAATGGGGTGTGTAAATAATCAAATTATTTTTTTAAACTATTTGGGGTGTGCTTAAAATTTAATAATTTTTATTAAAATAATTTGATATAACATCATGCCCTATATTTCAGAAATTACCAAGTGGTGGTTATCTCATGATTCCATGTCAATCTGATGTCATGTGTTATGTTTCATACCCTTTCATGAATGTTTAGTGTTTTAATACACAAAATTTTCTTTTATAGCCATCCTCGAAAAATCGTAATTTGAAATGAAATTTCGTTATTACATTGATATCACAATTAAATATATGATCGTTTCCATCTGATTTCAAGGAAATCCAAACTTATTTTCCTAATTTTTACCTCTTGACCCTTGTTTTTAAAAATTTTATAAATTTAATAAGTATTTAACTAGTAATTCTGACCACATAAAATGTTGTATTGACATTTCATTATCAAATACATGTCAATAATAACTCAATGGTGGTTTACCTATGATTTCAAAAAAATATTAGGTTGTTAATATGGTATTAACCCTTCCACACATGATTTTTCATTTTAAAACATTAAAAATGTGTTTATAGACATCTCAAAAAAACCATAATCCAGAATGACATGTCATTGTTTTTTAAAATTTGAAATTCAATCTAAATTCATTTTCCTCTAATTTCAGAGAAATCCAAATTCGTTTTTCTGGTTTTTAACCCCCTAATATAAGTTTTTAAAGGCATGTGTACCATTAATAATTGTTTACTGAGTCATTATGACCATGTGACATGTCAAATTGATGTTTTTTCTCTATGTACATGTCAAAAATAACTCATCGTTTTTGTTCACATAATTTCACAACAATCTGTGGACATTTAGTATCATTTTCTCCATTCCAAACATGTTTTTGGGTTTTCAAATACTATAAATACATTTATGGCTATACATGGTAAACTATTAATTACAATGATGTGTTTTCAGTTCCTACATTTCAAAACCCAATCTACATTCGGTTTCCTCTAATTTCGAAGTAATTATACATTTTTGTCTAGGTTTGACCCCCAACACATGTTTTGATATTCTTTTATACCTTTAAAAAGTGTCTACTAAGTCATTCCGACCACACAACACATCAGATTGATATTTTATTTTTATGTACTTGTCATAAACTATACATAGGTGGTTTTCCCATTATTTTACATTATTATGAGGAGGTTTTCTATTTTTTTGACCATCCAATGAATATTTTTGTGAATTAAAACAACAAAAAACCTTTTACAGCTTTCCCAGGAACACCATTGTTTTGAATGATGTGTTGTCGGTTCCTACATTTCACAACACAATCAATGGTCATTAAACCATAATTTCTAGTAAATTCGATGTTGTTTTCATTGTTTTGATCCCACGATATGTGCTTTAAAGGCTTAATAAACTTTAATAAGTGTTTATTGAGTAATTCATACCACACCATACGTCAGATTGACATGTTTTCTGTGCTTAAACATCAAAAATAACTCAACAATGGTTATATCATTATCTCATCTATGGTTTTTATCCCCTTTTCAATAAATAAATAAAACAACCAGAAAAATATATATTTTTATTTAAAAAGGACATAAATAGTATAATTGGTAACTCATCAATATACCCTAGATAGAGGGGTGACCTTCTATATAATTGATTAATGGTAATAAGGTGGTGGGATACCAACACTATGGGGAAATGGTTGGCTCACTAGTAGTCTCAGGTATAAATAAGTAACTAGGATTCACAAAAGATAACAATATTAGTGGCATGTTATGAGATTCTAATTAGCTAGGATCCTGATTTTTTTTTCTCAAAATTAATTCATTTCAATTGGTTACGTTCTAAAAAATGTATAAAAATTGAAAACTAAAATATTTATACAAAATAAACTAGAAACGATTATATATGTAGGTCACACTTATCAATGAAAAATTATAATATATTTTCATTTCCATTTTATTAAATAAATTATCATTATCTTCATGATCTACATTGTTATCAACCTCTATTATGATGAGTATTTCATTTCCACCATCTCTTTAATGTTATACTATATCGATATTATTAGGAAAAATCAATTGATGTTTTGGTGGTTGATGAGGTTCAGTTTAAAAAATAACCAGTTTGGGATTGGAGTCCTTAAGACTTTCATGCCACCTAGGCCTTCAGGTCAATGGGGCTTTCAGGACACCTTTAAGGCCTTTGGGACACCTCAAGGCCTTCGGGCCACATGCAGTTTCCCCAGATAGACTCTACAAAAAAGAAACATCCCACGAAGTTGATTAAAAGTAGGTGTACTCACCAGAGTTGAGACAAATGTATTTGATAGAATGATAGGGTATGGTTATGCCATCAGGACCATCCTGTTCTTACATAGGAATACTAGCTAGATGGCCATGCGATGGTGGAGAGCAACTATCGTGATGCAGATACTGGGGAGGGGCAGTTCCTTGTAGATAGTCTAGTTGAATTCTCTAAGACCTTTAGGTCAAGTAATCTTTTATGCCTATGTTCTATGTAATATCTGATCCTACGGTCCTTGTAAGGATTCCCCCTCATCCCATGGAAGGGGGTTATCAAAAATAAATAATAATAATAATGGCATTCGGGCCATTAGGGGGGATATGAGTAAATAATTACATAATGGTCGAACAATTCACCAGTCTCCTTATTTACATCTTTCATTTATTCCAACTGAATTTTAGCTTAACCATGTAGTCACCACTTAGTTTTCTGTCAAAATTCATGATAATTAGATCTGTAATAACACTATTGATTAGTACATAGGTATATCATTATAACAACTCAAATTTAGTCAGTGTAAAATTTCACCCCCTTGCAATTATTTTTCCAATAGTTGGAAATACCAATGAATAATTATCAGAATGAGAATTAGTGGGTATGTCATCTGGATTTCCAACATGATTGAATTTAGTTTAAATCATATCCATATACCTATAACGGAATGATAAGCACTCTTAATCTGTGTATCCTTTATTAATTGAGCCTCTAGGTTGACCAATATTCCCCACATCAGATTTCAAATGACCTAAGTACCTTACAAAAAAATGAAACATATAAAAAATATTACACAATAAGTTGATAAATTTGAAATTGATAATAAAAATAAAAATAATATCATCATTCCTCTCAACAGGATAAATACATTGACAGTATAGCAGTCCACCCTGTTCAGATTCTTCAACAAAATGAACAGTCAAATGAATCATGCCTATGAATAATGAAGGGGGAAATAACTTCTCCAAATGAAAAAGTGTTTAAATGATTCATTCTTAATGTTTATCATGAGTAGTTGGATTTATAGTTTTTCAACAAATCTCTCTGAAAAAAGTATAAAACTCAACTTGAACATTAGTTACTTTTTCATGTAATGTATTACACAATTCCTACGAAAAATAGTACTACATCAAAATATGCGAGTCATAAATTTTCAATCTAAGTAACGTTTTCTGTTTTATGTCAACACACCTATATATTTTACTTTAATATCCATATAAAAATTTAATATTACTTAATTTTTATAGGAATACATAATTATCATGATTTTTAATTGTAAAAATAGTAGTATCATACATTCCATTCTCATTTACCAAAAAATGAAAATTTTTATTCCTTAAATCCAAGTCATTATGAGAATTAAAGAGATCCTTTAACTTACCCAACACATTAACAAATGTAAAAAATTACATTATCACAAAAATTCTTATCAATTTTCATTGCATAAAGATTATGACACATCAAATTAAACTCCTAGTAAGGATGTCTAATAAAGAACTTTTTTTCATCCATTGTTGAGTTCTAGATTCATTGGATAATGTGGCTATTAACCTTTCCCCACTTTTTGAAACTGATTATATTTTACAAATTATTTTGTGACATTTATTAATTTTTTCCAAGATTTATGAACTACCTTACACATTCAGTGATATTATATTTTAAATATATCCATTAATTTATGTCTTTTTAAAACTAAAATAATGAGAAGAACCATGAAATTGATGATGACACATAGAGTGTCATTTTCTGTCATGAGGAAATTTTTGAGGTTAAAAATAAAAATTAAATACTAGATAAGACACACCAGAATGTGTATTTGAACTAGATAAATCTAGAAGTTCAAAATATCAAAAAAACATCATTAAATATCATGAATTTTGACTAGTAGTCTTGTTGTAGTATTATATGTCTCCCCACAATCATCAAATAATTTTTTTCATTCATTGATTTGCGGTGGAATGTATACATCAATTTCATTTCAATACATTTTCATTCCATGAATAATAATAAATATAATGATAGAAGTATACTTCATAAAAATCCATAGAAATATATTAAAGGGGATCAAAACAACTATCCAAATTCTATAATTAGAATAAGAAGTACCAAATTGGTTAAAACTATCTGAAGATAATCCAGAACATACATTCCTATGATTTGATGAAAAATATTGAAATAGTGATTCAAAAATATTCCATGATGTTGGATATTTTGGATACCACAACAAACCACTATTACTAACCTGAGCATGCCAATCCATGTCACACGCTGTCTTAGAAAAAATAAAAAATCATTGTAAATGTGGTTTCAGAGTAAATTGACACAATACCTTTGTAGGAGTTTTCATCTTATGTTTCTTCCTGGGGTTGTATTGATTGATACTCTCATTTTTTTTGTTAGATTACATCTTCTAGTATAACATATTATGCAATATGATTTACCATACTCTTCTCCCCATTAAAGCATGAAATCATTAGGGTATGCATGTATCTTTATATAATCACGTCCTTGATTGTTTTTGACTTTATTCATCTCAAGTAATTATGAAAGGATAGTAGTTTCACTAAATTCACCATGACAAAACTCTAAAATCATGGACATATATTTTTCTTTAATTCAATAGAGACAATTTATATGATTCAAATTAATTATAAAAAGTCAACATTGAATACTTGGAACACAATTTAAATAGTTATTGATGTCCATTATAAACTAATTCATTAAAGTCAGTAGTTTATTCACTGATGTAATGAAAAACATTCACATTCTCATGATCAACTGAATGTTCTATTGATCTATTAAAATATATATACATTGTATTCAACAAAACCAAATAATTCATTAAATAAATTTCAAAATGAATTTTCTTCTTCATGTAAATTTGTGTTTCATCTATAATATTATCATTGTTTTTACTTTTCATAACATTTCATTCACCATGAAAATCCAAAATACATGTCACACAGGAAGCTATTTCAATATTAAATGATCATATACTTTGTTTTTATTTAACAATTTATTGAATTTATAATGAGGACACATACATTTTATTCTACCATCTACAGATCAGTTTACAATTGAAAAATCAAAAAATTCATTAATACACATAGCATACCAAGGTGTGTATCATGGTAAATTAATCCAAATTTTATCTATATATAATGTATTTTCAATATTCTCTCTGTATATTCATATAAAAGGACATAAATGAATAATAAAATAAAAACAATTAAAATTAAACACCTCCCTTCTTCTTCATTTACCACGGGAGTGTCCTCATTCGACATAACTCCAAATAAATGTTTTAAAATGATTAGAGTTAAATCCAATGTTTATATTTATAAAAAAAAATTAGTTTGAGAATTTACCCTCTAATATTATGTCTATGGTCAGGAATATATGTCCTCTCTATGAAATTTCAAAAAACCATCCACTATTTCAATAAAAATAATAAAATACCTATAAAACAATGTTTGATATTATTCATTTCATTTCTTGATCTTAAGAAAAAAATCAATGTTTATAGATCCCCTTAAAAAAATATTGACATCTATAAACACCTATTAATATTAACATTAATCCAATATATTCAATATAACACCTCATGATAGTATGACTAATAAACAACCCATAAAAATTCTATATATTATTAATCACTTGCAATATTGTTATTTATCAAAAAAATATAGATATTTGGGGAAAAAATAAAAACCATGAAAATCATAAATTGTCACACGCCATAAATCCTTAATAGTATCAAAATAATTTATGCTATATGAAAACTATATTTAATAAAGCACCTTTTGTGAACAATTATTTTAAAATTGGCATATAATATTTCTATGTAAAAACCTTAATTTATCGCATTATATCCAAATAAAACTCACCATATTACTATCCACATTTAATCCTTAATAATCAAAACAATTCAATCTTAATTAAAATCATAATAAATAAAATTAAATAAATAATGGTCATGGAAATGAAACAAATATATTGAACCACCTAATGTAGAGTGATGAGGGGTACAGAAGGGAAACTAGGGGGTCGTGATAGATGGGAGTGGCGATGGATTAGGGAAGGGGTGGTGTGAGATCAACGAGATATGGGGTTTGAGGAGAGGTGGATGAGGTGGGGATGGATGGCCAGGGGTTAGTGAGTAGTAATGTGGGAAATTAGTGGTGCCACCTCAGGAAAAAAGGGTGCGGGGTGACTGTGGGATGGGGGCATGGGGACTCGAGGAGAAGTTTGGTCAAAGAGTGGGGGATCTGGGGGATCAGGGGGGTGTTCATTGAGGTTATGGAATTTTGTAAGGGATTATTATTGGTGAGTGTAGTGGGTAAGGGGAATCACATTATTTAGGAGAAATAGGTTGAGGATGGGGAGGGATTGGTTAGAGGCGGCGAGGGGCGGCGTGTGGCGACGAAGTGCAGTGAGGGTGCACCAAGTATTGAAGGGAGGCATGTGGATATGAGTGTGTATTAGTGAGGGGTGGTGGGAATTGTTGGGTGACATAGTTTTGAGGAGAAAGGGGTAGGCAGTAGGGGATATGTTTGGTAAAATTAGGGTTTTTAAAAAAATAAGTCGTTTCAATAAAAAAACATCTAAATGATTAAATAAAAAAAGATGTTGTTCACTTAAACCACAACTAAATTTTATTTCTTATTAATATTATTTATTTATTAGTGGTTCATATAACCACCAAAAATAAAATGTTTCTATGACCTATTACTTTATAGAGTTCCGAACCGGAAAAATCTAAGAATGGAAAGTATCCCCTCCTATATACCAAGGGGTAAAAATTAAGAGGATGAAATTTCTCTAAGCAGGGAGAATGTGATAGCCCACATATTTTTATTAATAATGTAATTTAATGTTTTATAAATATAAATTCTATTAATTAAAATTATTATTTAGTAGAAATAATTTTATTAAGTACATAGTAAAAAATATGATCATTCGTTTGAAAGATTAATATTTTTTATAGATAAAATATTTTTCCATAACCTATATGGATTAATATAAAATGTAAATTTTTAGATTTTTGGAACTAAAATATGATAAAATTTAATTCATATTTACTTTCAAGGTGTCTAAATTATCATTGGGTGAAATTTTGTAATTTTTATGGAGAATGATTTTTTTGGTGAATTGTTAAAAAATTACATTTTTATAAATATCACAACATTTATGACGTCACCAAAATATTATTATGAAATAAATGTTTTTGAAACATTTATATCAACATTAAGATCTAAATATCAGGATTTTATACACAAAAATATCATTTAATTAGTAAAAATATACTTTTATGCCATGATATTTATGAAAGTATTTTCTAGTGTTGACCTAATGCCTGGACAGCCTTGGAAAAGTAAAAATGATTTACTATATGATAATATATTGAATGGAAGAGTCTCAAGATGAATTTAAAGATAAATATTGTGAATAAAATTATTTAATTTATATTTATTAATTTTTTAGTTATATAATAAGTACACTATCAAAATGCTATTGTAATTATTATACATTATTAGAAAAGTCAAAGTAATTATTTAAATTTTTTGTCATGATAGGAAGGGAAATTAAAATAAACTATAAATGATTTTTGGTGATAATATTTATTTTTAACAAATTATATTTATGTAGTAATTTATTTTGAATATTATATAATAGTATAATTATCCGAAACACATATGTAGTGTTGATACAATACTTGTGAATGATGGAGAAAAGTCATATTAAATGGATTAAAAAATATGAAAAGTGATATGATATGGATGAATTAGGGCCTTTCATGATTTTTGGGGATTAAAATTATTGTTAAATTTTTATTTAAATGTTAAAATTTGAATTCCTTTTTAATCTAGTTGTTATTAAATTCAAATTATGAAAATAAAAATGAAAATGATATTAAAGGTTATTTAATGAAAAAAAATAATTTATTAATTATTAAAAAATTTAAAAAAATATACTGAGAAATGTGGTTATTGGAATAATATATAATATCTTCCATTTTCAATTTTAAACCCATTTTATTTTCAAATTATATTCTTTAACCTTAAATATTTAGTATTTTTTAGAATACCATTACACTTTTACTTATAAAATCTGTCTAACTCTAACCTTTACAATCAACATATAAAATTCAGTTTCCTATCTAAATTCTACCAAAATACAACTTTACGACCCCTGTACACATTTATATGTCTATAGACTACCCACGATTCCAATATCTAAAATATTTAGACTCAATCTATATGAAATGATTCGATGAGCGAGGAAGGAATAGGATGTACAATGGGAGTTAGGGCTTGAGGTAGGGGGACTTTTATTTTAAAACATTACATGACATTTTTTTGTAGTTTTAATCTCAAATGATTCACTTACATGTCTGTATTAATTATATTTTTTATTAATTTTCTTCATTACACATAAATTACTATTAAAAGTCATATTTATTTGACTTTTACATCCTTTAAATAAAATATCATAGGAATCTTCTTAACATTTCCACATGCGTAATTTATGACTTTCTTTAAAAAAGTGTGAATATAATCTCATTTTATGAACATTACACATAAACCCTTTTTCGGAACTATATAACTATTTTTCTTAATGAATATCCTTCCCCGTTATTTTTTGTTTTTCAAAATAACTTCTATTCAAATGATTTTATGAATATTTCATTTGATTTTTTATCAAAATAAAAGGTTATTTAATTTTTATTTACAAAAAAATCGAAATATTATAGGTTTCAATATAATTTAAATCTAAATATAAAATAGGTTAAATAATTTTTTAATTCACCAATTTTTATCATTCAACATTAGAGTTTCCAACTTTGGGTTGACTCATAAGTTGTTATGTGTTTTAAGGTGAAATGAAATCTCCAATGTATTTTATTCATGTTATTATTATATAAAATTATATATGATGAAAATATTGTCCTATATGGCCCTCTAATACAATGGGAAATGATTTATTCTATATGGAAATTATGTTGGAAAAAAAACAATAGGATATTCTTTTATAAGGGTGATTGTTAGAGAGAGTGTAAATATTATGTCTGAAGTAACCTAAATGGTTAAATTGTAGACCTTATGCTTAGATATATGATTGATATATAGAGCCCTTATAGGGAAATATTTATTTCATTTTTGAATATATCATTTAATTATTTTAAAAGAATAATGTTTTATTTATAATAGAAATTATTTTTCATGGTTTTTCAAGTATTTTATTGGCCTAATATATTTTATTTTTTATAACCTCTAATGAGATTTATTTTCTCATTACAAGTTATAATTAGATTTATTGGGTTTATAAACACATATTAAGAATAATGAAATCTATTTCTTGATTTGTATATTTTTTATACTATACAAAGTGTATCAATTTAGGAATGTGTTTCTGTGAACAAAATGTACACATAGTGGAAGAGTGGATTTTTTATTATATTTGGTTTCTGAATCCCCTAAATCCTTAAACCTCAAATTTCTTATGAATGTTTATAATATAATATTTTATTTAAATCACATAATTTTTCAGTGATCATGTTTGAGCCTTTATAGTAAAAATAAAAGTAAAAATAGAGTCGATCAAGAACAAAAGGTTGTTCACCTACAAAAACGTTCATAGAAAGGGAAAAAGAAAATAGGGAAGAAATAGAAGGATATTATACTCATGTATTTTAATGACTATGTGAATAGAGTAACACCTAATTCTATATTAAATAAAATGAAACATTTAGGTGCATTAAACACTATTGAAGATAGAATCATATGGAATAAAAAATAGTTATGCACAATTAATTTGTCTTTAAAGATCACCACTTTAGAGGGGAGAAGTTCAAATTTATAGAAATGATTTAACAAGTGGTTTTATTATTAGAAATACCATATTTAAGGCTTATAGGAAAATCAAATGAAATGGGTTTGTTCAAAATTAATAAACGCACACCTAAATGTGATGATTTGTGATGTACACCTCTCACATTGCACATAAATTTTATATTTAATGATTATACATTTATTGGTTTAATGGGGAGATATAATCAATGGTATAAGTTCATTTTAAGAGATGATTTTTTAAAGAAGGTAATTTCTCATGTTTTATAAGTGTATGGATGAAACTAAGTAACATGTATATCATTGTGGATATTTATTTAGACACTTTTTTCACACACCATGTTATGACATGGTAGGATTAATGGATTGTGGGATGAATAATTTTCATGAGCTAAATTCACTCATTGAAATTCCATGAGAAGAATTCAGTGGAACATGAAATTTTGTTAAAGTGGTTGTTAAAAATAAATATGGTTGCAATAATCAAAAATGTTGTAATGATAATAAAAAATGATTAAAATCGTGGATGGTTTTGATAGTGAAAAAAGTATGTGAATATTTTATATGTATGGATTACCAAGGGTGATTTATATATCTCTTTTTAATATGGTGTAATTATTAGATGAACATTTAGAAAGAGATGTTAACGAAGATATCCATGTACCATATACGGAAAAAGGGGAACTATTAATGAAGCATCTAATGAATTTTAACCCTTTTCATTTCATTGAATAAAAGTAATAATGTAATATATAAAATCCATTTTCATATAAGATATTAGAGTGAAATGAAAATTGGGATAGGTTTATCCATATTTTAATGATACTTGTTTTTTATGTAAGCATTATCAACAAATTTGAAAGGTAGATGATTGCAACCAAGAGGCTGTGTGTTGGAATTTTTGACAATCATTAAATACTGATGAAGATATAAGAGATGAATGTTACAAGAATGAGGTTTTCTAATATCTATTATATTGTGTGATGGATTTGTAGAAAAAATATAAAGGATGGAGTTACTAAACACAAGTTTGGGGTATGATCCAACAATATGTAATGAATTTCATGAGTCAACAGAACCCTATATGGGGATGTTGATATAGAAATTATTGAATTTGAGATGTATTTAATTATATTTTAATGATTTTTGATGATGTTTAATGATATTATTCACCAATATTATAGATTTACAATTGGTGTGAGTAGGTTTTATGATATTTGGCGAAGGATGAGAGGAAGTTGAGAAATATCTGATGTTGATAAGACTATGTTTTAAGAACAGGAATCCCATATATGGATGTTTAATGAGAAACTTATACAAAAGGTTAACTGGAATTTTTATAATGAATCCTATGGTTTACTATATGAAAATTGGGTATGCAATATTATAATGTATTTGTTAATTAAGGGTCTACATAATTTTCTTTATGATACATAATGGTTGAATTTTATAATACATAATGGTCATCTTCATGATATATAAAATGGAAAAGAACATATATGTAAGATTCATCTTCATGATATATAAGGTTCGCCTACATGATACATAATGGTTATATATGGATACACATGTTTTACCACACAGATGCACATATTATTCATAAGGGGTTATCCTCATGATATGTAGGCTTCATCTATTTGACACATAAAATAGAAATTACATTTATATAAGATTAATTTTCATTATATTTATAGGCTACCAACATTCTATATAAGGGTAATATGAGGAAAAAATAGGGTTACCTCATCGATGAACCTAATAAATAATGGTATTTTCCATTTTCATTAGAGAGTATGCTCATACATAAATGTGACCCATTGAATTCATATGATATTTGATTTTATGAGTAGATTTTATGATTTAAAACTCATTTTATTTTTATTTATTATGGAATTAACATTATTATATTGAATAAATTTTAATAGTGGAGATTTTCTTGAAAATGGTCTTAGGGATGAATTAAATTCCAAAAAAATTTCATGGTTGTTAATTTCATAAATTTTAATTTGATTATATAACCTCTTAAGTGTAAATTTACGGATATTGGTTAAATATAAATGATAATAATTATTAAAAAAAGTTAGAGAAATATAAAATAACATATAGTTTCGAGGAATGATAAGGAAGAATAATTATGGTGGCGATAAACATTGGATTTATTGAATATATGAATTAGTGAAATTGAGTTTCCTATAAATAACATGGAATAAGTGATCAAATATTTGGATGTTAATTGTTATAAAAAATTAATAAAAATAAATAAAGATAATTATAAAAGTTATATTGCTCACATTTCATTAAATGGTTGATGACTTTATGGTTTAATATGAGAATTCATAATATATAATTATCATTATATGCAATCATGTTGTTGTTTAATTTTTGATTAAAGTTAGAAGATAAAGCTCTTCTCACATAGAGTTGAATATATCTAGCCGTAAAATTTTTGAGTTTCACATGGTATAAAAATTATCATAACATCTAATATTTTGATGTATTTTACCTCAGTTTAACAAGATGAACATCGAGTGACCATCATGTTGAAAATATTACAAGCTACATATAAGTCTATAAAATGGTCTGTTCTATAGAAGTGTGTTATAGAGGAGAATGGAGTGTCCAATGGGAGGTAGGGATATATTCCGTGAAAATATTATAGGTTGTGATCATTGGTTATGATTTAATTAACATAAATTCTGTATCTAACAAAATATTGAGTTTATAGTAGATTTTTTGACATTAGATCAATTGTATGTGTATTCTCCTTAGATGTAGATCAATGTTGGTGGACCAAATAAAATATTTTTTTTATGTGTTTTTTATATATCTATATTTTTTTAATTTTGTTTGAGTATGTATGGGGTGTTATTTAATGGTTTAGAAGTTTCCTTCTAATGAGTAAAAACATTCAAATATGATTTGTGAGAAAGATGAATATTTTACATAAATGGAACCCTGATTCACCCATACCCCCTCTTGAAATCGTGGGTTAAAACATACCATAAATATTTTAGGTCATGTTTTTACCATGATACCTAATATCTCATCTATATAATAATTATTTTATAGTAGAGGCATTTTATTTATAATTTAATTAGTCATAGAAAGTAAAACCTAATAATAAGGAGGATTATTAATATGTTGAAATTAAATAATGTCTATATATTTCACAATACAATGATAAGTATGTTAGGATATAAGAGACATTTATGTTCATTGATAGTGTCTTATTAATATTTATTTATCACACCTTAAACATTAAAATCTTATTAACATGCAGTTACTCTTGTGTTCGGGAGTACATGCATGAGGTCCATTAGTAGTTTGGGGTTCGAGTTTGAGACAATGGTAAGGATTTTTTAGATGATGATAAGAGATTTAATAGGTATGTTTTTTGTATTATTTATGTGGACTCTATTATAAATCATTATGATACATGTTTATAGTTTTATATTATTACTTAGAATGGCTATTTTCTATATTTGAAATTTTTTCGGTTATTTTGGAGTTATATTTTCTGATGATTTCTATTATATTTCACTATGTTCTCATTTACTAAAAATTTATTTAATTTTATCTATGGTTATATTATTGATATCAACCCTCTCCCCAAGTAATACATTCAGTACTTGATGTTAGTATATTTCCTATAGTAATAAAGTAGTGTATTTAATGATATTTGGTGTTTCTCCTCAGTGGCATGGTAGTGTTAGACTAGGATGCTACACATTATGTGATTAGATCAATTATCATAATTATGAATTTTATATTTTTTTCAATTAACCATTACTGGTAAACATTTTGATAAGAACATAAAAAATATAATATTTTCTTTTAAATGATCGTTAGAAATTTTACATATGGTGATTTTAGGTAATAGTAATCACATCATTATATATTTAAATAAGAATCCAATATAAGGGTAATTTTTGAATTTCTTGAATGGAGGTAACAAATCTAGGTATTTCCTCAAACTATACCCAAAATGAAATACAATAAATTTTGTTCGAACATAATTATATACAAGAGAAGTTAATGTTATTAGATATCAGTATGAAATCTGACTGATTTAAATCTCCACCAACATATACCACTCATATTTAAATGGTCCTTTAGATCTATTTTTATATATTAAGGGATTTTTTAACAAGAAGTTAGGGTTTGATTTGGGTGTAAGGATAAATGTAACATGTTATTATTTTAATATTTATAAATTGTGCTCTACTTTAATTCATTATAATTATTTAATGTTTTAAATAATGAAAAAAATTCTTAAAATTAAATTATTAATCTTATAAAATTTATTGGTTATATATATATATATAATTATATTTATTTTAGTGGGTTTGTGAGTCTGTTATGATTTTACAATAGATATAATAATATATTATTTTATTAGTAAAACTATTATTAAAAAACATTTTTCAGTCATTATTTGTTTTTATTTGATAATTAAATTTTACCATATTTACATATTGATTTAAATAATATAATAGAAATTTTATAATTATCCTATCAATATTAGGTGATATAGTAAAAATCATTTTTCGTTTAAATAATAAATTACTCAGGTATATAATGAAATACATTGATAAATAGTAAATAAGTTAAAATTTGGTATATGGTGAAAATTATTTATAAATTAATTAAATTAAATATATATATTAAAAACATGTATAGAATGAACAGATTTTTATTTTTTCAATTTTTAGGACAACTTACAAAAAGCATTACATTCCATATCCATTTAGTAATGTTTATTTTAAAAAATTTAACCCATTTTTATATATAAATGGAATTAAATATAAAAGGTTATAATACTCTCCTAATATTTTAAATATACCCTAAAATATCCCGAATACTCTCTCCCAATATTCTTATCCATGGTTGTGTGGTTTTGGACAAAAAATGTTATCCATTGATTCAACAAAAAGTCCATAATACTACGATATGATCTCATCTAAGTAGTAATATATCATACCAAAACACTTTATTTAATTATCATATTCATATAAGTATTTATTTTAACTACTAATTTTATAATCATACGATAAAAGAAAAATTATTCTATAATATGGATATAATAAATAATGATTCATTATTTTCAATAATTTTTCGTTATCACATCTATGTTTGGGATGGTTTCACTACGTACATGGGTGATACCCCTTTAGAACTATCATTATCATTATGGATAATAAAAAATTATTGTTTAATATTTAATTAATGTTGCATTTAAGGAAAATTTTATCTTTTTAATAGTATACCTCACTTTGAAATAAATATTCATATAATTCATCTTGATTGACCAATAAATCCTGAAAATATGAACCCCAATATATTTATTTATTGAATTGGAAAAATTTCTATTGAACAAGGTACGTAAGATTCCATAGAATAATTATTATGTGATCACATTATATACTATATATATGAAGGAATCATGTATTTTGAATAATTATTGAATTCAGTAAAATAAAATTATTCATGGAAGGGTTGGAATTAATAAACACCACTAAGGTGAAATCATACTTCATATAGTAATGACTTGAGTTTATGGGAATCTTCATAGTATTCCTCATCATTGATTTGAATTATATCTTTATCATCTATCTTATTTTTTATAGTATATATTATTACCATTGATTGTATATTAATCCAATTTCATCTTATATTATTTGTATTTTGATTATATTTCTTCATTCTCTTTATGATTTACTATAATATTTTATGTAAACTTTTATTTTTTTCATCTACACTAATTTCTATCATATAATCAATATCTATTAATTTATATGATTAAATTAATTTATAATTTCTTTATTCTAATTTCATTCAATATATAATATTTACTTTCTTTCTACGGACATGATATTTATTTATCCTTTCCATTATCTTTATTTATTCAAACATCATGAAATAAAAACATTAACTCTTTTCATTTCATAAAACTTATTCTTTTTCTCCTTAATATTATTCTTCTTTTTCAAAATATTATTTATAGCTCTCACCCATTACCTAAATATTTTACCATTTCCCTTAATTTTATAGGATATATGTATCAATTCATTATCTATAAAATTATTAATACATGTTTTGTAAAATCAGTATGTAAGGTTTTTCTATCAAACCCTCTCTTTAATTGAAAATTTTAATCTATTTTACTTATTTGGAATTTTTTAAACAGAATATACTTAGAATATTACATATTCTATTCTCTTATATTATTATTTTTTTATTTTTATACAATTATTTTATCCTCTATCTTCTTAATTCTTTTTTTACAAAAATGGTTATATAATTTTTTCTTTATTTTCTAATAATTTCTTCACTTCCAATCATAGATTCACTTTTTAAAAGGTTGTGGTCGATGCCTCATTTATTATTAATGATAAGAAAATGCATCTTTTAACTGCGAATAGGGAGACCCATTACATAGCCCAAAGGCCCAGTGGTAACTTTACCCCATTACATGGCCTATAAGCCCAAATTTATGGCGCAATCCCATTCTATGAATACTACTACTACAGTACCCACCTGCTATAGTACTACATAGTACTCACCACCGCTATAGTGCCCTGCCACTGCTATATTGCCCATTTTTGCTGCTGTTTCACCGATACTAAAGTATGCTACAGTACTTCTACAATACCTGCACCCAATGGGTATTGAGCACCCATATTTCATGTAGTATTATAAGTTTCTTACCACTAATCCAAACTCCAAGTACATTCTTTTTTTTCTACATTAAATATGTAAATATCTATGTAATTTGTTTACCACCACATAATATTTTTTATAAGTAATTTCATCTTCTCTTACATGTAATATGTTGAAACATATAATGAAAATGTTATGCAACACATTATTTTTCATGGGTTTATCATGTTCTTCTTTGTGATAAATGTTGGATAACATTATTATTCTTTTTTCATAGAGCACCCAAATTTTTTAACATGTTATAATATTATGGGTCGGATAAAAATTACATATATATCTAATTCATTTTGTAGAATAGTATACTCATAGTTCGGTATACCTTATACTAATATTTTGAAAAAAGATTGGTATATCTTGTTTATGGGAATGTTGTACCAATGGATTTAAAAATCCATAGGTATATATCATTCTATACCATGGTTTAAAAAAAAGGTAGTCATAGAGTATGTCTATAACAATTGTCTTAATAAATCATTGGTATAACATCCTTCATGTACCCTGCTGTGTGCACTCAACTCTTCGAATTTCTCTCCCATTAAAAATCTAGACCCCTATAGGATTTAGTTTTTTTCCATAGTTATGTCTCTCTCTATTAACTATCATTTTTAATTCGATTATAATTTAACATGAAATTTTAATGTTCCAAATCCATTATATCTTCTATAACCCATCGTTTTTATTTATTTTATTTGTATAAATGAATAAAAATGAATATTTTTTTATCATGTTGTTATACAATCATTTAATAAGGGTTATTTTTAATTATATTTGTTATTATATTTCATAATAAATATTATTTAATGTGACTTATTTCTTTAAATTAGATACTCTCAAATTATATATAAATAAAATATGAATGGATTATTTTATATGACATATTTGAGGGAAATATATAATTATTTATTACATTGTATTATTTTTTATTGAAAATAGTATGGATTATTTAATTTTAATATAATGGTTTTAACCCATTAATGAATTTGGTGGGTTATTTATTAGGGTGTAATAAAATGTTTTGTTATTATAAAGAATAATTCAAGGCTGTAAACTTGGATACTTTAGCACAAATGTAAAATAGATAATGTGTTGGCCATCTATGTGAAATTTGGTTATATATGATTTAAATTTTGATTTATAGTTTTATTAGGGTATGTATCTCCCAATGAGTAAATAATTCTTAGATGTGGTTCTCCCATCAAAATTGAAACATAAAGGCATGGAGCTCCCATGAAAATAAAACCCAATGATATAGAACTCCCATATAAAATGAACTATGTATCCATGGTTATCCCATGTAAATACATCCCAAGCACATGACACACTAAAAGGAATAAATTGTTTAAATCCTTAGCTCTTTTCGTACTTAACCATGATCCATATTGTCAAAATTTAATAGGAGATATTCAAATAATATATCATTGTTTCATCTAATTCTACTCATATAATCTAATATATTATATTTATTTGTGGTTACCTATTTTAATCATATTGTTGTTATTGATTATTAATTCCTCATGCTTTTATATTCACTATGTTTTAATATTCCATGGAAGTTTAAATGTATATTAATTTTTTGTAATAATCTTTATTTTCTATATGGCGATGTCTAATTTGAAAAATATAATTTTATTAATCCCTACGTTATTTCAAATTGTATAAAAATATTATAATTGCCTCCTGATATTCATCAACCATCATTACAATTTTCCTTAAATGACACTTTCATCCTCATAAATTAATATTAATTCAATAATCTGTCATTTTTTGATTAAATTTTATGAAAAATATTTGATTATATTTATTAAAAGTGGACAACAATACTACCTTCAAAAAGGTGAAGAAAAGTTTCTTCATTGATGCTTGTATTTTTTTAACTAAAACTTTTGATTAATAATTTTATTTCAAACTAGCATTTCATTGATTATATTATATTTTTTATGAATAGAAAATTTATTGTATTTTGAGTATAAACTATCTATTACACCATATACACACACTATATATGTATGTAGAGCTAGCTTACATTATTTTAATTTTTTTTGGTTTTCATTGAATTTAACTACATTTATTAAAATTCACAAAAAATTTCATGAAATTGTTTTTTAATCATACATTACATAGTTTTAAATTATATTTACTAAAATAAGTTATGATATGGTTTATCTCTTGTTTGAAATCTAATTTTTATGAACAATAGTTAAAAACAATTTTTAAAAAACGTTAATTACATTCATATGATAATTATTCATGAAAATAATGTAATTTAAAGGGAGAGATGATTTGATAATGATTAAAAAATTCTCGAACTAGAGGTTCCTACTCTAGTTCTCTTATTGAGTATAATAATTGTAATAAATTTCTTCTTCATTTCATTTAATTTCATGCCATTATTTTTTTTAATTTCTTTTAGAGACATTAAGTTAATCCATAGTGGACCACTCTTATGCATATTAGTAGGGGTGAGGGACATGGAAAATCCAGCGGGGATGCTACTTATGCTACATATTGCACCGGTCATACCCATTCACACCCAGACCCACAAGCAGACGTCCCACAACATTAGCCTACATGGATGTTCCTAACTATACATAAATCATCATCATATTTAGGTTATACATCTTATATTCAATTTATATATTCTATGATGTATCCTCATCCCTTATTTCCTTATATTGCAATGTATACACCACCTCCAATTCATACTCTTATCCACCAAGGATCAGAAAAGTGTTCTCAATAATCTTCCACTAAAGAACATGTAAATGACACAAAGCATGAATTGGAATAGGAACATATTTTAAAGGGTATTGATCTTGAATTTCCCAAGGATCTATCAGATCCGAACTATTATGATGGATCAGACTTATGTTTAGATGTTTTAAGAATTATATCAAATAATTCTTGTTCTGTTGTACGGATAATTCATTCTAATTTTTTACTTTTATAATTTGAAGTGGGATATTCTAGTACGTGACAGCGGATCAACCATATGTTTGATTTATGGAACAAAAAATAATAATAATAGTTGATTACAATGAAGATAACCAAATTATAGTTAATATTTCCAGATGATGAAGCATTTTCTAGGAAAATATTGCCATGTATAGTGATATAATTCTAGTGAAACCAATATATTGGAGTCACATTGTAAGAAAATCTAGGATAATTCATAGGGGAAGTTATGTTTTAAAAAATTTGGTAAATTAAAATTGATATTTCTATTTTATTTGTATGAATTAACATGTTCTTCGTAGCAACGATTTAACATTCCTAATGGTAAATTTGTGAATATGGTAGGGTTTATGGGACATGGGGTTTTATGGTGACCATAAAAACATGAGTTATATGTTGGTAGGAAGATTATATTAGGAACTAAGTTAAAAGGGATATGTTTCTTCATTGAATTTTCAACTACAAAATACCAATAAATGATCATTTATTGGATGAGTAATGAGTTTAAGGCATTCTCAATCATTAATGGTTTGTATTGAACTTTAATACTTATTAATTGCATTAAATTACTTTCTAGGATACGTTCAAAATAAATAAAAAGGATAGGAATGTTATGAATTATATCAACACTTTTGTTTGAACAATAAGGCGGGATAATAAGAGTCACATGTTAATTTTTATAACCAAATGAGTTTTACTAGACACTAAATAATGAACAATTCCTAATATTTATGGATCTTAACTTAATATAAGAGAATAAAATGTATCAATATTATATGACCTCAACAAAATAATTAATAAAATTTATCTTAAAAATATAACTACCACCCAAAAATATATACCCAAAACATAAACACAAGTATACCTATGTGATATATAAAAAATTTAACCATCTCCAAAATTACAATTATAAACATTGATCATTAAGATAACACAACATGATACCTCATAACAATTTATATAAAATATCTAGATAGCTTATCCACATTCTTAGAAATTTACTAACAAATGATGAATAACAAAATAAATGTCATGAATAGTGAATAATTAAAGTATCTAAAAAACATAAACTAAAAAAATAAAATGTTCTCAAAGATTCATAAGAAACACAACATGGGTTAATCTCATTATATTGGACCAAATATCAAATTTCATAAGTCTATCAATGTAGAGTATTCCATTCCCAACCTATCAACCTAGGATTGGTTTTCAAAACATTGACCAGCACTGAAAGGGTTAGATTATTCCATCCATGGATATAAAATATGTAATGAATTAATCATCCCATAGGCTAGGAAGGATATTATTCTAATTCCAGATCAACATCACACAACATGTAGGTGATCAATAATTGATTCTTTTAGAGATAGTAGTCGCCACAGTTTCTCTACCACTTACACTCCACGAACAATGTTTCTATTAATTTTATCCATCCTCTCTAGATATTATTAGACCAATATCATCTATTGACCTATCCATTGTACATAAGACCGCAACTCTAAAATAAAATCTTCCATATGAAGGATTTTATATACACCACCTAACTGAGGTATCTCTTCCACACATGATTCCATAGATTCTCACCATAGTATATCTACCAATATGTCTCATTCCTTTATCAATCAATATTATTTTCCACTTTCTTCTACACAAATATGAATCATATCATCTTCTACCCATCACCCTATTTACCATTAGTTTTACTAAATCTATGAAACATACAAACACACTTACCCAAATCAATCTATAAGTGATGATATCTCTCTCCATCTGTATTCCACTTACATTAATGACATTATTATTGTGCACATAAAATACTATTAAACACACTTACCTCTTATAATATTAGGTAAAAATGTTACCATTATTCTTAATAGATATTAACAAGGAAGGTAGATATAAGTTAGACACCAACATATCAAATTTATGATAGTCAAAAAGATACCAAACATTATCCAAAAAGGAAAAAAGTAATAGTAATAATAATAATATTGATGATGATAATAATCATAAAAATGATGACATATGGGTTAGAACCAATACCCTTTGATGTTAATTACGAAAAATATTATAAGAAAACCCAACCTAATAATACAACAAGTTCCTAATAGAATGATACCCACTAAAACCAAATAAATTCAATCATAATCAAATAAAATATACCTTATATCATCAAAATTTAACCATTCGGGTCTAATGATGTCCACATTATTATGAGTTAGACCAATCCAAACTAAATAGAACAAAACAATATCGAACCGAAATAAAAAACCCAACATTATGTGTTTTGAATTATATTTTAATAAATTAAATCGAATTGAAACGTTGAGAAATAATTCATTGTTTATTACCATATTAAAAATATTCTATGCTCACATGTGTTTTTTATACTATGAGATGGAAGAAGTGTAGGAAATCCGGTTAGATATTTCAAATAATTTTTTTTCTTATTAACTTTTTTAAACATGGAAGTGGTTGGAAAATCATTGGAGTGTATTTGGATCTATACCTTCAGTGGGATTCTATATGTTCATATATCATGTACTATAATTTATATAATATTTAATTTCATGAAAAATAACTTAAAATTGATGTACGATTTATTCGAATATCATTTGAAAACCATTACTTTGATATATAAAATGAATTCTAATGGTGGTGCATTAGATGATGGTATGGAATTGTTAAATGGGGATTAAAACATTATTCAGCGGAATTTTTTTATGGTTTTTTTGACATTAGTGCAGGTATAATTATTTATGAAAAATATAATTTTCATTCTTTTAATGTAATGAATTTATATTTTCATTAAATTCCAAGATTTAATATATTTTTTATAGTTTTTAGACCTCAATTCATGAATTATTTATAGACATCATAGGTTACGTTGAAAACTATTACAATTGTTCCTAATGATTCTTGGTCGCATAAAATAAGTTCTGAATTCTGATCTCACATATTCATATGATTATTTTTTAGAAAAGTTTTATCTATATATAACTTTATTATCTTAATCCAATTTCAATTTCAATAGGGATATATTTCATCATAAGTTAATTCCAAAAACTATTGATATAAAAGAATATTTTTCATCATAGTGTGTAGCCTATATTCACTCAACAATATTTTTAGAATGAGATGTATATGTAAAATACTGAAATATTTATAATTATTGTATTAGTTTGTTTATCAAGTCTAGTTGGAATTATATTCCCAATATAATGGACGAATTTATCCTTTAATAATTTTTTTATATTTCAAATCATTCATTTCACTATATTTTTAGCTTCATGAAAAATTGATTTTTCCTTACATATCAAAACTTTATTTATAATTGGTCTTTTAAGCTTATCTTTAAATATTTCCACATTGCCATATGTTAAATTTATTTATCCATCTATTTCATATATAATATTTTGGTTATAAGGACGTAATATGGTTCAATGAATACAATATTATTGAATAAGGTTTTCTACATTCGATTTCAATACATAAGTTGGCATTGAATATTGAAGGACATGTTCATAGAGAAAATTCTATTTATAGAGAAAAAACAAAAAATATATAAGTAGAGTAAATGAACATATATAATTTAACATTTTGAACTTTAGTTTGTTGTTTTCATATTTTAATATCTATTTTGTAAGTTAATATTTCATCTTTATTATCAATTATGTTCTTTGGAGTCCCTTGATGAGTAGGAAGATGAAAAAATTAGGTATAATTGTCATTTAAAATAGGTATTAGATGATTATCAACATGGAAGAGTATGAAGTTGACCAGGAATGTGCATTGTCCAACTTAAATTTGGGCCCAATTATATTTCCAGTTTTGGTACCACCAAATTTCAAACAGCTCATAAAGAGGATGAAAAAGATCATATAGAGGCACTAGATTCCAAAAAATTAATCCTTCATTAGCATTAACCGATTCAAAAATCAAAAGACATGTTTATGAATGTTATTTAAACCATGTATCCTTCACTTCTGTAGTGATACTTAAAATTATTATCGATATGATGGTGAAGATGATGGATGGATGATAGTGATGATGATGATGATGATAGTGATGAAAATGGTGATGATATTGGTTGTGATGAGAGAGATATTGGTACTTTATATTTTTTTACTGATATTTAGGACACATGATGTGTTATTTTTGGACGTGAATGCATAAATGTGCTGTTTTAGTTAAAATAAAATGACCCATCTTTGGTAATATTTTTTATAATGAATCATCTCCATTTCAACCTCTCTCATGATGACCATTAGGCTTCCCACAGATTAATGTCCAAGGAAGATGGAGCCCTACCTTCCCTTCCAATGAGGTGGAGGGTCTGTTAGGTTCATCTTCCTCCATCCTTATTATTCCCTCTCACAGATTTATTGACCCTCCCTTCATTACCTTCCATAAATCTTGATCCTAAAGTTCCCTCATTAGATGATGGGATCACCATGATTCTTCTCTCTTTATGAGTGTTTATTGATGCTTTGGACTTATAGAGGCCCTCCACGGTGGCCTTCTTTTGTTTGATTATAAAATTAAATGATGGTTTTGACTAGTTCATCCATGATTCATATGATATACAATAACATTCATTCCTTGGGATATTGTACCCCTATCAGTTCATCATCTTTTTTTAGAAGGATGATGATCTTCTGTCCACCTAGATAGGTATTGGTCATTCAATCAACAACATATATTTCTTCCACTTATTGTGGTCGTTAAATTTCTATTTCTGTTATGATCCTCTGACCACACAAATTGGTGTATGTTTTCTAGGTATTCCGCTCCCATTTCGAAACCTATCAATCCTCTTGATTATTGGAAATTTAGTTGTAATACTATTATTATTTAAAGTCCAATGTAACTCCATTTATCATCGTATATAATCATGTGTTTTTGTTTAAATTTATGTATCCAAGACTTCGGTTGAGTTTATATGGATTTAGATTGAAAGAGAGTATCATATTAAGCAGGTAGTGTGGTCAGAGAATTGGATAGAATTCTTCTACAAATGTTTTTTCTAGGACATCATTAATACAATTTTAGGAATTTTCTAGTTGTCCATATATCTGATTTTAACTATTAGATTTTTGATTCCATGAATGAGACATTTAAACTAGTGTTGTCATATGTGGAATAAACCTATTTACTTAGAGGAATGATTGTGTCTTTTGATGATAGTATAGGTGGAAATGATATTGGTCATCAATTCCCAAGAGTATGTGGAGTTCATTATTAAACACAAAACAAGGTATCAATCATGGTGCCTTCACCTGAGGCGGTTATTCAAACAATTGAAATTATAATGCGCTGTATGTGACAAGATTAACCATCTTTTACGGATACCATGAATATGGTTAATAAAGGAGTTATAATTTATAACATGCTCTAGATTTTATCATTTAAAACATGGAGAAATCTGATAGTGATGGATGAGAATCAGTTAAATATAAAATGAACAATTATGATTCTCCTTTGAAGGGACCAAAAAAGGTTTTCATAGATTTTCTATAGAATACCCATCATATTTTGTGTGACAATGAATCAGGCCCCAGATATTCTTTAAAATGGGAGCATGATCAACATTCCATAATTATTGTTTGATATTGCTTAAGTAATGGGAAGAAAAGAAAATGTTGAATATAGAGACTTTACAGTCAATAAAGGAAAAAATATTATGCAATGTAAATACTAATTGAGCATTCCAATTCTTATTTTCACTAGATTAGTTTGAAAATTAATGATAAATGAGGCAGGTTCTAGGTCATACAGAGCAGATGTTTAGAAAGGTGGAATTCAAGGTGGGGATCATAGCTCCTCTTAGTAATGAATAGGTCAGAAGGGTACTTCTCCTACACTCTTTCAAAGAGATGACTCTTTAAGACCTCAATATAATCATTTCAAATGAGGATAGTGATATAATTTATGAGAGATTATTTCTATTTGTTCTCAATGATAACAAGTGGATTGGATCAAAAAAAAAGATACTAAATTGTCATGAGAAATCAACGATGGTAAGATTAATATTGAGGAATATATCTAGACATGGGAAAATATGACCAACCTTTTTGAGTATATTATAATGGTTAATCCATATATGAGTGAAACTATGCTATAATGGTGTTTTTAAGGTCTATTAATTCCAATAATCATAGATTTTTATATAATGATTTTTTGAGTTCATTCTCTTTTCATACTCTTAAGGCCGGACAAGTTTAGTTTGACACATTTTCTTAAATGTTTTTTTGGAATATAAGTTTAATTTTAATGTCTTATATGTGATGTTATATATGTGCATTTTCATTATTTTAATGAATTATTAGTTTCTTAAATTTTTTATATTGTTTTGTGGTGGATTGAATTTAGTTATTTTGGTGTGTTTGGGTGCAGGTGTTTTGGGACATGGTCGGGTGCTCATGGAAGGGATGGTAATCCATGAATATACCAATGTTTTCAGAGATATTGGTAAATATCAATGCTAATTGGTTTTAAGCCCTTACTATATGACAATGGCAGGTGAGATATACCAACTGTTTGAAAAACTATTAGTATAGTGTACAACAAATTGGATTATACCAATAGTATATAAAAAAGTATATGTACAGTCATATACCCTTTCCCATATTCCCAATTTCTTGGAGAACCATTTTTATAGGATATACCAACAACTTCACAAACCCAGACCAATGGTTCAAAATCATTTGTATACCCTTGTTTTCAATAGTGAAATTTATATCTCTTGAGATATTAAATATGGGACATGGGTAGTGATCTTTGTCCATTATGTTATGATTTATTGGAAACAACATTAACATATGATTATGATTTCTTATTTTATTTATATTCTATGTTTTATTCCATCACACATTAATATTCCATATTTAGTCACATATTTCCATATAACATATTTTTCATATAGTATTTCCATTATTGTCAACCATATTATCCCTCATACATCTCTTGTTGATATATCTTATGTTTCCCATGACAAGGATATAATTTGACCATTTCCATTATATATATGTTTTCTAATATTTCTTATTAAATGATGTATCTATTTTGTGTTTATAAGACAACGTTTATATAGGATGTTTTTAATAAAAATAGTGTTTACTGGGGGTAGATTGTATGTATTATGTTGTATAATATATTTAGTGAATATTTAATTTCTCTAATAATTTAAAACTGTACTTTTTATAAATATGTGTTATTCATAGATATTTTCTGAGAGAACTAAATATTTAGGATTTATTTTTCTGTTAAAACATGTTTTATGGTTTATATTTTTGAAAAAGTGATCTGAAAATTATGTATTTTATATTTTTATCATCATAAAACTAATATTTAATAGTAAACGCCACCCAATAAAGGTATTTCCAATTCATCATAACCAAAAACTTTTTAATTCCTAAACATTTTTTCAGAAACATATAAAAATTAAAATTAAATAACCACCCATTTTCATTATTCAAAACACCACCTAATTCAATTTTAAAAAACATTTTTTTAATGATATAATAAGTAAAATAAAAGAATAATAAAAATGTGTTTTAATATCAATATTCATATAATAACCATATTTAAGTCATTGTAAAACTATAAATTAATACTTATAAATTAATAATTTAATCTAATTAAGAAATTTTATTTATTGAAACACACATTCTAAATAATATATAAACTATTAAATAGGTAGTATTGAGATACATCTACCATAATGATCCTCAATAATTCATATCAGCAGGTACTATGAAATTGAATCATTTCTTAGTACGTAATAAACAACAAACCCCATTATTTCATTGATAAAATAAAAAAAATGGCAAGCAGAATTCTAGAGATTCATACTAATCACTAAATATACGTTTATTGAAAAAAAAATCAATAATGGGGTACATTGAACTAGTATTGAGGTACTTTAACCTCCTATGGTAAATGAAACACAATAAATAATTATTTAGATATTTTTTAGTGAATCCTCCAAAATCCCAATCCATTAATTTATTAATAATCTAGTAAAAGAGAAGGCTGTGAAAAAATAATAATAGGGAGGATGAGAAGAAGAAAATAACAAATAATTCCATACCTTATAGAAGATCCATATAGAAGTAGATAGAAACGTAGAAAGGAAAAAAAATGTTAGATAAGGCTTAATCCTTGGCTGGTTAAAACATTTTATGCTTAATATATTATTGTTGGATAAGGATTCCTCCTTGATTAACCCATAAAAAGAATTTTTTTTATGATAATACCTTTAATGAAATTATCATAATCTATTCACAGAAAGAACATGATTGATATAATAACATCATAATCAAAGTGAAGAAATAGTAAAGTAAAATAATGATGAAATATGTAAATACCTTTTAAAATAATATATAATGCATTTATCATTAAAAATTGAATATACTCTTCTCTTTGCGTAATATTTTAAAAAAATTTAAAAAATATTTGGGGAAAATATTTTCTTATAAAATTACAATGTAATCTTATAAAATAATATTCTAATTAAATAATCTTTTTGATTTTTGGATAATCCATTCATGTCGTAAATGTCAAAAAAAACAATATTTTCTAACATTTTGGATGGATAGTAAAAAGAAGCCCATGTGGAAAAAATTAAGAACCACCCTTTTATAAAAGTTTAAAAGAAACTAAAATATCATTTAAAATATCAATACAAAACAATATATGATTATCAATGAAATTTCTTGAAATCCTTTTCGAAAACATGGATATGAAATAGAATGGTTCTTGATTTAAATGTTGATATAAGATTTGTATCACTAACATATATCATTCTTGATGTTTCATTAATCAATATGGTAGGAAATGTAAAATAAACATGTAAACCCAATACATATCAGTAGGATATGAAAATATATTTCATTCAAAAAAAATATGAGAATAATTTTCACAAAAATTAATCATGTACATAATCACTCTCTAAAATAAATTTTGTTTTAAACAAATCATTTCAACATAAGTATATTTGGAAGAAACATTCTATGAAATAAATTGTTTAAATTACTCTTTAATTCCCATTATTGTTATTAAGTGATATTTTAGAACTCATTCATGAGGTATTATGTGAACCATCCAAAAAATAATGTTGCAATACATGAAATTTGTCTCATTGAAATTATTTTGAGATAAAGATAACTCTTACAAAGGTCATAGATTTTGAAGAAACAATTAATCCCTAAATTTATTATGTTCAAATAATTAAATCCACTACAATGTAGTGTAAATATATAATAAAAAAACTTATAGATGAATTAATACGTAAAAATGGAAATACAAATTCTATGATGTTGAAGTATAACCCAATGAATGGAAATTTTGTTATGAAATTCCTCACAACCTGGTAAACTTCATGTAAAATCCCATAAGAGAAAATAATTAGAATTAAAAAATAAATTAAAATAAAATATTTATGATTAATGATATAAAATATATTGGTATATAATATAAAAAATAAAAAAATCAATTTGTTTCATAATATTAAAATATTCCTTAGTGAATGGAAATTGTGATGAAATCGCTTACCTCGATGACAAAATTGCTATATATGCCCAATAAATTATATATAAATATATATACAATATCGATTATATTATTTATTAAGAACAATTTCAATATTTAATAAATTATAAATAAACCATTTCATTAATTTATTATAATAATATATTTAATTTCTTAATCATTTATGTCAACATCAGGTGTTTTGAGGATATTCATTTCAAAGGTAAAAAATGATGTTCGTATGTTGAATATGGAGAAATGGGAAATTATTAAATCATATATATAATAGTAAACCTGAAATAAAAATAATTTTTATACATTAATTATACATTAACAATTAATGAATAAAATTTTATATGAAAAATGAACTATGGTATGGTCCTGGAGATGGTAGGTCGTACGTATACAAGAGTAACATTTCCATTTTTCAATGATCACAATTGAAAGAAGGTACGAAATTTTTTATCTTAAAATAATTAAAATTGTATAAAAAATACCATATTATTTCTATCAATATAGTTATATATTATTCAAGTTATTTTGTGCTGAAAAACGAATCACATCGATTCATGGTGGTGGTAGTCTAAATGTATTCATGAATGAGATTATCATTTTCAATGAATAGAAAGTCTAGAAAATTGATGATATATTAATTTTCCATAATAAAAATTAACTCATGAATAATATATATATATATATATATATATATTAAATCTATATTTATAACCATTCGTGAGAGACAATGACGGAAAACGAATTACATCAATTCATGAGGCGATAGTCTACCATACACACGAATGATACATTCAATTCACACTTGATGGTAGAATGAGATATATTATGGTTATTAAATTGTCATTATTACATATAAGTATATCATAGATATTTAAGTTGCAATATCATCATGTTTTAAGAGGATTTTAAGGACAGGGAAGAAGAAATAAAATTAAAACATTTTGTTAAACAATATTCTTGTTCTTCAAACAACCGTGTTTTCTTTACAAAATAATCTATATAAGGAAGCAATTAGGGATAAGAATACAAATGGATCATGAGGAAGGAAATTTTTAGTGGCTTTGGTCATTTATTGGTCCAACCAAATTTTAAATGAAGGGTGAAGAATTGAGAGGAGGTTCAGTTTTATAATTATCTTATGGGATCTTTTTGAATTACATAATGTAATGAATTAATATAAATAAGTATTAATAGAAAATGGTTGTCAATTGAAAATTTTTGAATCTGAGATGATTATTATTCAAAATCCTCCATTCATATATAATATTTACAGGTTAGGTTATATTTTCACCATTATCATTTTTTTATCCATTCATTAACCCTATAGACAATTACTCTGATAACAAAGTTTTTTATCCATTAGGGGTTATGATAGTTATAATAAAAGGAAAACTAGTCCATAAGTGGATTTTGATGACATTTTCAACCATATCCAAATAACATGGTAGAATATTATATTTTTTATTTTTTAACCATTTAATAAAATATAATTTATTATAAAATATCTTTAATATCATTTTTGGAACTATTCGATTAATTTACTTTAAAAACAACATGACCGTGAAGGAATACAGATACAATCCTTTAACACATAACAAAAATGTTATATTTAATATAAATTTAATAAACTAAAATAATAATTATTAATTAATTTACATTAAATATTTTCAAAATGGTTTATAAAATGGTTTATTTTAATTAATTAAATATAATATCTGTGTTGCACAGGCATTTGATGTAATTTTATCATCACTAAAAATTATAGATAATTTTATATAATAAATAAAATTAGTTTATATTTAAATACAATATTTATAGTTTAATACAACTTTTTTTCATCCCATTTCCTAAATTTAATGTTTATAAAATAAACAGAAAGACATTTTTTAATTTTCCTGAAATAAAATCATATAAATGTAAAAAACAATACCAATTGAAAGAGAAAATAATATATAATATTTTTGTATAATTATTGGAAAAATATATGCTCATCTAATGACATTAAGTAATATAGGCACACATTATCGTCCTTGTCACATTTGTTTTACACTTAATTATCCCATTATTCCTTTAACTTGTTAATAACATTTATTATGATTAAAATTCATTATGACTACAAATAAAAGGGACCTATTTATAATAAAATTTCATCTTAATTACAAATATTGAATCCATTTTCTTTGATTCAATTAATATAATTTTTAGAATTTAATATAATATTAAACCCATGTAATAAAAAAGAAGAATCATTTTTCATCAAAATGAAGTTCTAAGTATAAAAAAGTTTTTATAAGAAATTCATGTACAAAAATATTGAAAAATGGCGGAATTGGATTTATATTAATAAAAATTATCTATTTATTTTTAATTCTAATAAAAAATATAATTTTACTTTTTAAATACTTGATAAAAAAATTTATTTTCAAATAAAAAATATTATTTTATATTATTCATTGAAAAATAAATCTATTCAAAAAATTCATAAAATATAATCCTAAAACAATTTTAAAAAATTATTTTCAATATGATATACTATTTTTCAAATATAGTTTCTAAAATTTCAATATATTTAGTATAATATTATTCAACAAAAAATTATAAAACAAATTTTTAATAAAAATTTTCTTTAATGAATAAAACGACTTTAGTAAAAATTGAGTGCATATTCCAAAGAATTAATCAATACATATATACTATGGAAGAAAATTATATATATATATATATATATATATATATATATAATTACTTTAATATTATTAATTCCTCCTAATTTAATGTCTAGGTTCATTGATGCCCATGTTGCGTATCTTGTACTCTATCGAACATAGTATTTATTTTAAAAAAATAGGATATAAACTTCTCATCCCACCCCTTAATAAACATCAACCTCTAAAATTGAAATTGAACTCAATAATCATGGTTTTGAAATTTTAAAACACCTTTTTCAAAACTTTAATAATAAAAAGGATGATTAAAACATCATTTTGAAAAGTGGAAAAGAGAAATATGAAAGTCATCTTGAATAACATATAAATTGGTTTCTAAATAAGAGAACATTGGTGGGAAGTGAAAAAGTGGACATCGGAAAAAATTAATAACCACATAGTTATAGAGAGTGATGAAGTATATTGATCACAAAAAAGTAAATAATTGATAGAAATTTAATGACCACAAAACCAAAAACCGAATAGGTGTGAAAAGACAACTGATTCATTATAAATGAAGTTTATATGATAACATTTTCATTTCATTATACTTATCCTACATTTTATTAATTACATTATCTTATATACTAAAATTGTACCTAAATATAAATAGTTCACAATTATAATTTAACACATTAATAAATGTTCACAGAAATATAATTTTTTCCTCCAAATGAAGAATATTCATGATAACATTTTCATACATGAAGCACTAAAATAAAATTATAACATATCATATAACTCATAGAACATTAACAAGTGATTCAAAATATCATTATACAATATCAAAAAATGGTTATCCTCTTACATGATAATTTAAAAAATGAATAAACCATCAAATGAATAAATACAACATTAATATTTAAAGCTTTGTAAATAAAAAGTACATTAATTAATTAATATATATTTTACTACGATTGAAACCTTAATATTAGATTCATTAGATCACATATTTTTTCATTGTAAATTTTATATTTATCTAAAAATAATCTCAATCACTCTTAATGTTTTATAAAAAACTATATTCCCTATCCCTGTAATCTAAAATTTTTTATATTAATTTCTTGAATCACTAAATCACTTTTAAATCCCATGGATATTTCTATGATAAAGAATATTATACCAAATTATAATAACTCATAATTAACATAATATGAAAGATCAAATAAGAACTAAAGGTTATCAATACCTTTAAATATATTTCAAAAAAGTGTAAAGTTGTTATTTCATAAATGATACTTCTTGACAATCCTTGGAGTTATATATACATAAAACCAATAAGAGGTATCTAAAAATCTCATTAATCACTGTAAAATCCCATCACATAAAAACCCAAAATGGTTTATACATCTTTTAAATTTTAATTAACCTTACATATATCAAACATGAGGGTATACATATCTACTAAGTTAACATCACATGATAAGTCTGAATCTCCAAAGTTTTCTAAACCCTTCACTAATACACAATATAATATCCTCGAACCCGCAGACCCTTACCCAGTGTTGATAACATAAAATTAACATATTTTGATTGATTCTAATAAACATGACCCAATTTTATCCCTCCAAAACATAAAAAATCAAAATAAAATATGGGATCACTTACCTACCCAAGGATTTATAATGTTTATATATTTATATAATTATGAAAAAAAATATATTAAAAAAACAATACTCATGTCTTCAAGTTTTTATTTCATCCACTATACGAAGATTTTCATATTCAACATTAAGTCATCATTATCATCAATATAAAAACCGTCTAAAAAATTCATTTTGGATCATTCTTGATAAACTGGAGATAATGAAACATAATAAATATGTGCTCAAAAACTCAATAACGGTATACATAATCACTTAAAATTTAATTTCATTAGTGAGCATAAAAACATAATAAGAGAAAGATGAAAAAAGAAAAGTGCATGAGAATAACATAAAAGAACTCATGCCCATCAAAACATGAATCTGAACCCATGATTCATGGCATTAATCATTAAAAAAGTCAATATACATAATAATCCATAATCATGATCAATGTAATGTCAATCATAATCAAATAAACTATTTAAAACATATTATAACAAAAATTAGAACAATTTGAGAAACATAGGGAAGAATAATCATAAGTCCTGTAAAACATATATCATAAATAATAGATCCTAGTTAAATCCATTTGACAAACTAAATTTGTTAATACCATCATTTTTACTTTGAAGATAATGAAAATTAGTTAATATATTATATGTCTATAATGAGGATCACCCATCATTTAAGTTTTATCAGGATCACCCATCATTCATGAGATATAATGGATGATACCTATGATACTATATAAGCTTGTTTGAAAATGATTATGATGATGTAGATGAAGAAATAATACTAAAATACATGGTTGTGTTATTCCTCTTCTTTTAGCAACCCCCTTAGTTTTACACCTTAAACTATATAAGTATGGTATTATGATGGAAAAGGACCTATAGATCATGGGTATATTTATTTGGGAAGGTATTTGAGAAGGATATTTTATTTCCAAATGGTTCTTGAACTATGAATAAAAGATGAGGGGACATTCAATTTTATATTCAGGGGAGGGGCACTTCCGGCCTTCATATATTATTAAACTAATTTTAATTAATTTTTATGAAAGGATTCTTCTAAATTATAAATATTAAAATAAAACATGATAGTAATTCTAAATTTATTCCTCCAATAAATTCTTTAAATTTTTTTATTATTTGTTCACCCTAATATTTTCTGTATAACCCTCCATTGAAAATTTTGACAAATGTCGCGACAACAAATATTTTTAACCTTTAGTGGTCAAGAGAGATACAATAATAGAAAAATTGGTATATAAAGGGAAAATTATTTATATTTTAAACCATTTCCCAATACATTGGATGTAAATTATAATTTTAGAATTTTTATATCATTTAATAAAATATTATATACTATAAAATTAAATTAATGTCAATTTGGGAACAACTCATTTAATTTGGCTTTTAAAAAGAATTATAATATACTTCATTAACACATCTATAACATTTTATATTTATCTATAAAATTCATGTAACATAATAATTCATATATATTTTATTACATTTAATATTTTTAAAATAATTTATTTTCATTAATTTTGAATTAAATAAATTATTTATTAGCACTTCGTAAACAATTAACATACTTATATAATTAGTAAAAAACGTTAATAAATTGAAAACATATATATAGATAATTTATTTTTAAAATTGTTATTTAGAGATATAAATTCATACTTTTTATTAAAATTTCAAAAATATATAGTTAGTAAAACAAATACAATTACATTTTTGAATTTTCTTTACATAAAATATTATAGAAGTAACAATTATTTCGAAATGAATTTTTTTTAATTTTTGATAATTATAGAAAAATAAATTAATCTAATAAAATTAATTCAACTGTTAGGGTTAACATTAGTCCTTATCACATTATTTAAAGCATTTATTAAACGATTTTACATTTACTATGGTGACCACATCAATAATGATTACTATTCATAATGACTAAAAATAAAGGTGACCTAATTAAAAAAAATTACAACCTCATTCAATATATTTAATCAGTTTTTGAAGAGGTAATTCATAGATAAATCTAAATTTATTTTAAAATTAAACTTACAAAATTTGAAGGAAAGCGATCTTAAAAAAATGGATTTTTATGTTTAAGAATATTATTATACAAAAATAAAGTATAAAATTAATTCAAATTATAATAATTTGATTTATATTGATAAAAATGATATATATATTTTTAAACCTAAACTAATATAGTTTTTTACATGGAAGATACTTGAAAAGATAATATTCTTTCCAATGAAAATCAATATTTTTTACAATAAATTAAAAATAAATCATTTCAAAAATTTCTCCAAAATTCAACCTATGATAATTTCATCATTTTATATTTAATAAAGATAACCTATTTTAAAATAAAATTTCTAAATTCTATAGAAATTAACAATATTATTAGCTCAAAAAAATCAATAAGACAATTTTAGAATAAAAAATATTTTTATTGAATAAAATTAATTTATTAATAAATGTGTTCTTATTTAAAAAGATTTAATAAATATATTTTTATTTTGTAGGAATTTTATTTATTTTTCACAATGTTTGAAATTCTCTTCATTCTAGATAATTTTATGGATACATTATTTCATTCATATAATAATATATCATGGTTCATTTATGATTGGTTTTCCCAATATATTACTTTATCGAATAAAAAATTTATTTTTAAAAAATATGGATCATATAATGTTAGGGAAGTAAAAGGAAGTGTAAAAGTTTATTTTTTATAGAAATTTATCATAACAATAAAAATAATCCATCTTGGATTAAAACATTCAATGGTTAGTTAGGGTGATGGATGAGTTTAGTAACGTGTTCATGGGTTGATGAAGTAATGTTTATAAAAGAAACCAATTTACATTAATTAGTGAAACATTCATTGTTTTTAATGTGAAAGAATTATTTTTTTGGAATACATCTTGGTTTATGAGAATCATCTAAGAATAGTTTGGTTAAACTACTGAACGATCAAGCTAAGGAACCATAATATGTAAATTTTTAAATACTCATAATGAGTATGAGAAAGGTTACATGTTTTCATTTTATGGAATGGAATTTAGGGAGTTTATAAAACACAATGTTACTTTATTCTCACATTTTTTGAGATCCTAATATATAACTATTTAAATGGAATGTAATTTTTATATTTTATGTGATAATATGAGAATTTTCATTTTTTATTATTTTGTATTGACCAAAGTAAGCATTACTTAGTCTTTGTGGACACACAATAGTTTTTGTAAATACATATTAAAAATTTAAAAAGCCCATTTCTTCCCAATTATTTTCTCATGATAATTCCATATAACACTAATACAAACTAAAGGATGACTTGGGGAAATATTTCAATGATCCTTCTAATCTATTGGTAAATTTATTCAAGGGAGTTTCTATATTTAATCTTAGGTCAATATTAAGTGTGATTATGGTTAATTGATTATGATGGATTGGGGTAAAAAAATTAATTCTCATTTATAACAAGTATATTCCCTTGATGTATTAGATTTTTGGGGTAGAAAATTTAGTTTTATGGGGGACCATAGATATAATCATGGATAGGTACACAATTATCCTAATTAGGGTTATCAATTATGTATGTTTTGAGAATCCCCTTGTAGAAACACATGTTTAGGTGTATTTTTAGGATAACTATATTTTAAAACTATGGATAAATTTTTATATATATTAATAGTATATATATTAGTTGTAGAGTTATCCTAACCATGTGAGTTAACCATATATATCTGTATTTTTTTGGCATAGATTTCATTTCAAATGACAATTATCACCCCATAAAACCCCATTATCTCTCGAATTTGACTTTAGTTGAATATATGGTTTTCTTGGGGTGATGTTTGTGTGTTTACTACATAAAAATATGTATTCATTATCGAAATTTGGTTAGTCTTCATGGAATCGAATGTTATGTTTCAATGATTAGATTTTCATTAATATCACTTTATATCTCTTAATGTATTTTATTATCCTATATTTATATATTTTTATGGTATTTATGTGTTCTTTGATATGGTATTTAGTAAATATCATACAATGTGATTAGGGATTAGAGGTTTCATCTTATCATTGTGACTCATTGTGTACTGAATTTATGAATTTCAGAACTGACATAACTAGGCTGGTGGCTGCAATCTCATACATTATTTGGATTTTTTATGTGTTTTTAATAGAATATAAAACCTTGATAACTTATTTTATTTAATTATTTAAAAGTATAAATTTATAAGAAATGATGTTTTTGTAAAACCACTATTTTTATCGAAATTGGGGCGTTTTACAAAACCATTTTTTATGATTTTGGAATTCAAAAATAATAATTCACAAATATTTGGATTTGGATGTATTTCATAATGTTAAAATAGGTATTTTAATAGGAAAGTAATTATTTTATAAACAAAACTAACTAAAAATAAATTAGTTATTTTTTATGTTAATTTTATATGAAAATATTGGTTTTGAAAATTCAATTGTGTTGTGTAATTTCTAACATGGATTTTTGGGATTTTTGAATTGGGTTTGTGAATGTGTCAAAAATGTAATAGGGAGCCCTTTTTTTAAATCGATATTTTTAGTATATTAGTATTTCTCACATATAGTGTGTTCATAAAGGGTTGAAATTGTTTGGATAATTGGATAGAAAAAACAATACTCACTATAGTATGAGCTTATGTGTATAAACGGGGTTCAAATTTTTTAATTCTGTTTATAAATAGAAAATGGAAAATAAGGGATTTTTTTCCTTAATGGAAGGACATATCAAATTTATTTTTATGGGAAATGTGTATTGTCAAATGGATTTTAAAAAATGGGGATTCCCTAACAATTTATGAAAAATTGGGAGTGTCCATAGAATTTAGAAAAAAATTCTTTGATATGTTGTTTGGGGGAAAATTCCAATTTGATGATTCATTTAGAATTAGACATTGATGAATATTTTAATAATTATTTAAAAATATTTATAAAATAGTACATCTCTTATAGAAGTTTTTTTATAAATTAAGTGTTTTGTTTGTAAATATATTATTATTTATCACGGTTTATTGTTATTGTAATTAAAATTTTAATTTTTATGGGACTGTTGGGGACTCTTCCTAATTTTACTCTCACCCTTACATTTTCACTTCGTTTTATATATATTAATCATTAAAAATGATGTTTTTAATGTGAGTATACCATCATGTAGTTATATATTGTATATATGGAATATGAATTGGAGGTTTGTGATTTTAGAACATCATTGTGGCATTGGATGATCTATCTTTTGGTTCAATTCCAATTTTTGGTCTTATTTTATTCATTATAAAATTAGTTTAATCAAATAATTTAACATTGTTTCATGGTTTCTCATTCATATAGTTTTTTATGATAATGGATAGTTTAGGGATTTACCTTGAGGTAAAATAAATCTCTATGGTTTCTTTCATTCATTGTTTTTTTAGAAACCTCCTGTGATTGAGGAACATTTTTGAGCCCATATGGAATCCATGATTATGTTTTGAGATTCAATCTCCCCGATTCAGGTGTTATATATTTATATTGTTTGTAATTTTTTTATATATGGTTGAATCATTGGTTTATTATAGTTATTATTTATGTATGGATTTAGATGGTGAGATTGGTGGTAGAACATTAAAATGATTGATCTTTACTAATATAGGGGATTCAAACCTTTCATTTTAGAAATGATTTCTGAATTAGTATAGCTTTTTTGATATGGTGTTTGGTAATTGTTATAAATCACATAAAACAATAAAATATTAAATATATTTATGTAAATATATATATGTTTAAATTGAACCTATATATAATAATGATATAATTAATAAGGTAGTAATTTTTGTACTTTTAGCAGAGAAATTGGATTAAATCAATGATTTGAATGAAAAAAATGTTATGTCATTAATGTAATGATAAAAATGGGGTTTCACAACATTTTATTAAATATTTGGGTATTTTTATAGTTGAAACTATTATATTATATTGGTATATTTTTTTGGTTTTAGTTTATGTATTATAACTATGTATTATAAACTATGAATGGTTAATTTGAATAAATGGTTCTAATGTTGTGGGATTGTAGTGGTAGATTTTGGGGTACATATTGAATGAGTAAAAATAGGATATAGGAGGAAGTTATTCTCAATATATTATGATTCTCATTCTGCTATGAAATATGGTAAACTGTTGTCATTGAATTTGTGGATTGATTTTTAGTTTAATTGTATTATGATGAAATTATTTTTTGACAGGATTTTTTTACCAATTTAGGCTCTGTTACGCTATCATTGCTGGATAGATATGATATAATAATTTTTGAGTAGTTGTGAGTGATGTAGTTTTCTATAATGTTATTTCAGTAAGGTAATATTGTAATCCCAAAATAAATACAATATTGTTATGTATTTGTATATTTAGTTATGTTTTGTTGTTGTTTTAATACTTCAATCCATGTTTTATGAAAATATATTTATTATAGTTATATTGACGATAATTATAGGTTTATATGATGGGGGGTTCATATTGATGTATTTATTATGATTTCATTAATGTATTGAATTCGATGAATTGGTGGATTCTAGGGGAATAAGGTTTTTTTTTTGAATATTTTTCATATTTTTCATTAAATATTAATTTTTATAAAATTAATTAACTTATACATTTATTTTCCTATTCAGTTTACATGGTAGGTATTTGAAGAGGAACCTTATATGTATTCTAGGATAATCACCCTACGATTATTTTTAGACCAAAATTATTGTTTCAAGGGTGGTATCAGGTGTAATTTGTTTTCGAATTAGGTGGTCTGACATGGAGTAGGAGGAGTCACACATGGTAGTCTACATTGCGTTGACATTGATTTTTTTGTACCTTTTTTGTACTTATGTGTTTCATCATTTATGATATTGAGGTTGGTTTATGGTTTAGATTGATCATTGTGATTGTATACATTGAATAAGGTAATGATAGAATATTCATGATTTATACCCTTGGTTCTAGTTTCCACCCTTATCTTATTTTGGGAGACTTCAAGGTATCTCTCAATCTAATTACCTTCTTAGGGGGGGTCTGAGTAGGGTTAGATCATAGATAAATGGTGTCATAGATATTTTTCTAGGCAAGAGAATAGAGAAGTAATTGGTTAATTTTGTATGGTTTGGTAATGAAATCATATTACATGAACCAAAATAGTATTATAAACTAGGGAAATCATCTCAAATCTAGAGGGAGCATGTGGTTATGTGTATGTACTTTGATTATTTTTGAATCATTACTATAGGGATCAAGTACTATCAACGAGGAAGTAGTTTAGGTATGGATTGTACATCACATAAAAAAATTTCAAGAGGGTTTTGTGTATTGTCAATTGAAATATTTGTTTTGATTGTTACTAAGGTAGGGTATAAATGTACATCTACATTCATCTTATTATAATATTTCTTATTATAGTTATATATTTTGTGCATTGAAATAATGAGTTATTGGGAGATATGGTTCATGGGATACCAATGGTCATACATTAATGGTATATCACATTGTAGTAGAGGTGTGTAGGGTAACTTTATATGACTTTTGATGGTATATACTACTGATGAATGAGGTATGCAATTCTGATAAATAAATATAGTGGTGGTTGGAGGAAATAGAGATTGAATTTCACCTTATCAAATAAATTAATGATATTTTGTTTTTTTGAAATGAGCATGTTATATTTAGAATCTCAATATAGTTAAACATTGTTACATGTGGATGGTGATGTTTCAGCAAAAAAATTGAGAATATTTTGAGAACATTTCAAGGAAGTGTTATTTTCTTCTATGCTTATGTAAAATCTCAAATCAACAATCATTAATGTACCCTGAAAAAGATTGTTACTTAAATTCATGTGTGTCTCCATATATACTAGAGGATCTTAAATAGAATCGATAGATGAAATTATTTATGGGGATAATATTGTCAAAATATAATCCTACAATATTCATTCATACATCTATCAAATATTTATGATGGATTATCTATATAATAGATGATTAAAATCCAATAGAATAAGACAAGGTTCTAAGAGGGTTTCTTAATGTACAACATGTAAAATAAATTTATTATATGATGAAATAGAAAAAATATTCTATCATTAGAGTAACATTTATGATATATAGAATATAATTATAATACTTGGTTCCTAAGACGGTATAAATGTTGTATAATTGAAAATAAAAATTCATTCACATTTAACCAAACTCTCTAGAAAAACTCTTATGAAACATCATCCTCCAATAATTACCTCGTCATAGGAAACAACTCTATCTCTATTATAAATCATATACCTACAATGAAACATGAATTACTAGAATGTACATCAAAATTAATGTATTTTATATAGGTACAATATGGTTTAACATCTTTTTAGGACTCCCTCACTCATCTTTATTAATTGAGTTCAATGGATTTTGTGTATATATTTGTAAGTATTTAGTAACTGTCACTCAACCCACTAGAAAAAATATTACTCAACCATATTCAAATTTGATATTATGGTTTAAGAGGTACTTGTAACCCTAATTCTATATAGTCCAATTACTTAGATACTCTCATATCAATATAAGGTATGTTACATAGTTATTTTAATCTCATATGAGAAAAATACAGGAGGGGTATCACCTTACAATTATAATAGTCACTCTCAGATTCCCACATGAACCAATACTCATATCACAACTTATTAAATTATAAAAAACAAAAAATATCATGGGAAATAACAATGATATTGAAAAATTTCATGAAGGAAAAATAAATTTGATCAAATATCAATAAATACATTAGACAACAATAAAAAAAATTGGAAGTGAAAGAGTGACTGAAGTGAAAAATATCAAATAACCCCAATCCCATAATAAATAAAATAAAAAATTAAATAATATTTCCTAACTATATGAAATAACAATCCTATTTATCATGCCCAATACCATTTCCTATCATTATTCAACATCAAATATATCTATATGAATAACTAAACAATACCAATTACTCTATCCCATGAATCAAAAGTTGTCATATTTGTTTACTCCCATTATAATATTGTATAGTGTTATGGATACACATTAATCACTCATATCATATGGAGTATCATTATCTAAAATATGTGTCATGTAAATTGTCTTATCATATATGTAATTATATAAGATGATGGGTTTCACTATTATATGTAACCAAAACGTCCACTCATGAATCAATTACCATCTCTCTTAGTGACTACTCAACTCCATGATATATTTATACAATTAAAATAGAAAATAACTTGTGAAATTTTGAAATCCAATAAGAAAAAAAATCATTTATCTTGACCAAAAAAATTTACCATTCCTCTAAATCTAAATCTCACCCCCTAAGGTCCTCCAAAACATAAACTCCCATGGTGTTGTGTCTTAATCAAGAGGTTAATCTCTATGCCCTTTTTTCTACCTCACACTACTATAAAATAGTATACAATGGGTGTAACCCACCCTCCATTAAATCAACATCACTCTAAAGTGAGCCTACAACCTCTTAGTCAATAAGTTGAAGTATAGAATACACTCAATCGTTGCTCCCAAATTTAGACTCATAGTATAAACAGATCATAACCCATGGATTATCTCTAAACTAAAATATTGATTGTATTTATGTGGTCACTCGTAAAATTAACGAATAAGACAAATTACAATGAAGAATATGAATTCCTACCCTATGACTAATAATAAATGATCCCATATATCACACAATCAATGTTAGGTATCTCCCTTCACACCAAGGGCCACCCCATACATTAAACATAATGTGCGTGAGATTACTCAATCAAAATATCAATGAACACAATGGATCACTCATAGTAGATTGGGTAAATAAATATTCCTTGATTCAATCTAACTACAAGTGGTGTGTAAAGGATCATATCGTAATCCATTAATATGGAACCAACTGGATATCATAATCTAATTTAACTAACCCATCATCAATGGTATGATTTCACATATATTTTCTATGTTCTCATGAATCATCATGAAATATGTGATAACATAAAATGAAATCATAAAATACAAGAGAAAACACAAACACATATACTGTAAATTTTTTCCATTTCCCTTAGGGTGTTAATTAGGCTAGACAATTTCAAAAAATTCCATTTCATTAATTTATATTAAAAGCCAAGATATAATCCCATTTGACGAACCAATTGAAATCATATTTCATTCCTTGTATACTCACCCAGTTTTTATTTCCATTAACCAATAAAAACACCATTTTAATATCATCATTCCCCTTTTCTAATCTCATCCAAATGAAACCATTATGAAAAAAAAATCAATTTGAAATTATATTTCCTCATTTTTCCCCATTAAAATTCAATTTCAATGTTGAATACAAATTTTTTTTTTCAGAAAACCTAGTCATCAATTAGCCTTCTCCTCTATGAAAACTATTATATGGGTCACTGACACTCACTTATCCATGTAGTCACTAAATAAAAAAATGAGAAGGTTATTTTTTACATTAGTGATTTTATACCAACATTAGCCTATCCAATTTTAGGATGTATATAAAAAAGCCCATCAAATCATGCTCACTATAATAATGATAGCACATTAGCCAAAAATAACCACTTTTAAAGTTTATACCATACACATGATAACAATTATAAATAAATAAAGGTAAACTACATTATCTATTATTATAATACTCTACCAAATGGGTAATACAACACACCCTCAATGAACTCAATCATATGATAACTAAGATCCACAATTTTTGAATTAAAATAACACATCATTTTATTCTTAATTTTTCCAAAGCACATAAATAAAATTATTACGAAATGCGTGTCAAATAGAATGGTAAAAAAATACCTTAATAATTATTACAGTAATCAACATCTAGAAAACCCATATGATTAATATCTAATTTAACTATCAGTGGTAAAATTTTAAAAAATAATTCCCTTTCAAACCACTCCAAATTTGAAGAGGATAAAAAAGAATATGATGAGTGGGTGGAATTATAATAGATGACTCTACCATGGATATATGAATAATACACTCTCAGATCTTTATATATTTGGTGAAGAAAATTGTGGTGATGGGGGAGTAATGGGGTCGGTGTAATGATCCAGAATTGATACGGGTCATCATTTATAAATAAACATTGGTCCAGAGTTAGGGTTATTTTTTGAATAGGATTGATGTCAGAATTAGAACATACCATGGAGATGTTTTGGACATGGATGGAGGCTTTGGAGATGTTTTAGGTGATAGTGAGTGTGTGATATCAAGGTCAAGTGACCTTGCTGAAATTATACATCTATAGAAGGTTGATTTATAACCTTTTGGAGACACCAAGATGGTTTTATATAAGGGACATCTGAAAGTGGGATGCATTAAGATTGAGCCATTTTTGGGAGATCAACGTGTTGAAGTATAGAATAAAGTGATGTCATATAATGAGGGATTAAGCCTCACATAGAAAAAAGTTGTATTATACCAGGACCAATACAGGTCATTAAGTGATGGTTTTTTCTTACGTATGGGATCCCCTACATTGGATTAGTCATGCTACAACCCTAGAGGTCCACACTATGGTGGAAATATGATAATTCAAGAGTCGTATTAATAGTGTGTCCATGCGATGATACTAAAGGACCATACAAAAACCTATTTCATTAAGGGAGTATCAGATATTGACTCCTATAGTTGCATCATGACTTCCCATTAAGCCCCTTTCCGTAATAAATGTAAATATGTAAATTTCCTATCAAATCATTCCAAATTTTATGGAATGGGGCATCATAAGACTGTTGATGAAAATGTCTCGTAGAACCTTTTTCATCCCTACATACCCCCCTAAAAATAGGTTAATTTGGTCGATATTTTATGTTCAATTGAGCTGAGTTCTTCTCCTCTTTTTTATACTTTTGGTTTTCCATTACAATCCATTTTATTTTGGGTGATTTTTTCTATGGATTTATTAATGGTTTCTCTAGACTATTGTAGATTCATCCTTTTTTCATGTGGGTTTTCCTCAAAATTTCAAGAGCATATCCCAATTGTGAGAATGATTTAGGTTTTGTATAGTTTTGATATTGGAGTGTTACCCAGTGATTTTTCAGGTGATTATGCCTTTTTTATATTAAATAAATAATTATAAAATGTTATTGTTAATTATTTGAATGTTTTGGTCTAATATGGATGCTTTGGTAGTGTACGAGGTTGGAAGAGATGTAAATGATCGTAGTACTAGTTGAGTGGATCATATTGAGGTTGGAAATTTTTTTTCATATAGGTGGACCCCTTAAAACAAATCCATATGCATGTTTATGAATGTGTTTTCATGACATTATGTTTTTTTTTTGTATTTTAGTAGAAGGGATAAGGAATGAGGGTTCCCTAGGTGAAGGAGATATGAATTATTTTATCCCTGTAGACATAGAATATATTATTCATAAAACATTATTTAATTTGGGATTTCTCATTGACTTTGTATCTAAGGGGTAGGGGTGTCGCTTCACTTGATGAAATACCTCATGTTTTCCATGGGATGCGAGGTGTGGAGAAATTAAAGAAGGATAGATCCACAAAGACTAGTAGTCAGGAATTAGTGTCCTAGGAATAAAATAAATAATTGGGATGCTTTTACATCTCATGTATTATGAGGGACACCCTCCAAAGGATTGAATTGCAGCTTGGTCTTAGAAAAAAATGGGATGAGTCCACTATAGAAATATGGGTTGTACCAAAGAGGTGTTTCCTTTGGGTGATGGTATGAGATCTCTCACATGGTTTATTTGATATGAGACCCCAGGTGGTAAGCATTAACATTTATAGGGTATTCTAGTGGGATCCCAATGGTCACATAGCATGTTATATTGAGATGGTCTTTATTTAGTGTGACTGGAGGACATGTAAGATTTTGATGAGTTGTGGACTAGCCTATTGAGACTTGGTTTAGGTAGAGAATAATAAATGTGGAAACGTTAAGGGGCATGGTTGTGGATTTCTACGAGTAATAATAAACTATGTGTGGTCTAAGGGACCTACTCAATTCCCTAATAAGTGAGATGAGATTCTCGATACATTTGGAGTGATAGGTTGTGTGACTATGATTTCCTAAAGGAGATTATGTTATGAGGATAAATTTATAGATAGATTAATAGATGTATTTCATTGTGTGAGGCTATTTTCTGGGTGACTAGTTCCTTGGGATAAGCAAGTGAAATGGTGTGATGTGTTGTATGCCCTATTTTATTTTTCTTGTGTGTTCCCAGTTACGTAGTTGTTAGATGAAGGATTACATTTCATGCTGAACATGAGGAATAAGGTTGGTCTTTGAGATGTAAATTATCCTTCTTCAAAAGTGATTGGGTTAGACACTTATGTACCCTCTGTATAGATACTTTTGATGGTCACCATCCTTTAACAGATGATTCATTGGGTACTATAATGTCAAACCTACCATGCATCAATGAGTAGTGGTTGTGTACAATGATTTGTTCCCAAACCTACACCAAGGGTTAGTTAATGGTTACTTTCTATGTTCCATCCCTGATGATGGTATAGGATAGTATCCACCAACATGCCGTTGACTGAGGGGAATAAATTTGGTACTATCGGTGTGACCTTACCTTTGGTTAATTAATTAGTTTACAATTAAATGTAGATGATAGTAGATGGGGTATATGACATTGGAACCTGAAACTAATCCTTTGGGTATGTTTTGGTATTTAAATAATGATACACCTAGATTTCCTCGTGGGGATGATGCGTGTAATTTGGGTGTCGTGGTGGCATGGTGACCACATGATTACCAGTCATATGTGTGTGTGTTGGGAGTTTTTTAGGTGGATTTTTACATAGGCTAACAAAGGTTTGGTCCGATGTCATTTTATCTTGATTAGAACATGATGACCTGATGTGAAAGTTTTTTTTTCATTTACTTCATCATGAATTCACATATTTGATATATTATATTTATGGAACTTAGTCATACCCTAATGAAATTAACATATCACACCTTACATGAAAACTCTGCTGCAAGTGAAAAACATTAGTTCTATTCTACCCTAAGAAGAGGTTTTCCAATAGATCAGATTGGAGCATCTTGAAAGTATTCAGTGAATGGGTTGATATGGTTCAGGGATATTAGTGGAATATATTATTTATTTTAATTTTATTTTTTATATTGATCATGTGATTTTCTGTGGGGGTGATTTGTGTCTATGTATAATTGTAGTCTTCTACATATTAAATTTTTTAAACATGTTTTCCAATCGATTATGTGTACTCTGATTATACATGTTGTTTATTTATTTCTAACATAGTCGTCACACTGATTTGGGGCCTTAGTCTCCAAAATTTATTATGTAGGACTTAATTGATATTTTGAAGCCTCTAGCGTATGGGTAAGTTCACTTGATAATACATATCCCTCTTGAAGAGACTAGTGTGTTAGACAGAGGTTTTAATGTGGCTCCACTATAAATTAATATTCAAAATTAGGCACACAAAAATTGGCTATAATTTTATAAAAATGTATAAATACTAACATTCACTACAAAAAAGGACACATGGACTTCTAGGAACTTCTTGGGAATCTATCTACCTCCCAATATCCCAATAAATGTTTGGTAAAATACCACTATGTAAAACACCAATCCCCTTTATGGTAGTTCTCTCATAAATTATATTAAATCAATTTTAATATTCTTATCGAGCATCATTCATAGTCTAAAATGTATCTTCGAGGTTACTTGGGGATCATAGGGTATAATTTTTTTAACACAAGTATAGAAATGATGTTTTGGAGTAGATACAGTTCCAATATATTGTTGATGTATTGGGATGTACCCCTCTAAACCTATCGGAATGCCCTAACTATCTAGTGTGATCAAAATAGTTTTCTAGGGGTACTTTTCTAATAAAAATCCATGATAAATTGAATTTTAATTCTCTCTAGAGGTCTAGATGTTTTAGTTTTTGACTAAACATGTTGTATATTTTTCATTTCATCAAAATTATTCTTCATCCATACCTTATGTGGTGGGTCTATCATTTTACATTGGGATTCATGGTGTTTCTCACTGATCTATATGCTTGATTCATGGATTTCTTCTTATATGCTTTTGGGGTAGGTGGTCTAAAGTAGCTATATATGATCTCCATTTGGTTTATAGTATATATAACATGTGTGATCAGATCATCATTCCAAGTACATGAACTAATTCAATTGATAATTTCTTGTACACCATGAATCCCTTTTCCTAGATCTTTTAAAGATCACATTGGGTCTGCCGGTGGTTCAAACCCTATACATTCAACCACCAATTAGGTGGGTATATCCTTGACCCTAGGATAGAAATATGTTTTATATGAATCTAGGTCTCTTAAAAAAATTTGGGTGTCATGAGTTGGTTCGGGGATCAGATATTATAAATCTTGTTACCCTATGGGTTTCATATTTTAAATTTGGATATATATTGACTTGTGACTTGATAATTGGGTATAATTAACAAGTAAATTAGTAATTTGACATTTTATCATGAAACTGGTATAATTTCCTTATAATTGGATAAATATTTGTGTAATATGACTATTGTCATGAATTGGTATATTGGAATTTAATTAGTTATTTTCATTATAATTGGCCCCTCGTATGGGAATTGGCCTTGGGACTATGGTGAATTAAATATGTAATCTTCCCCGAGAATGAGAAATATGTCTCTGCCCCTCTATAAAAATATAATACAATTAATGATGACAGATAATGACCACCAATTCTCATCTCTAGTAGGCCCCAGGTTGGATCCTAGCACTGATGGTATAAAAATATCAAGAATGGGAGACATTAATCTCTATATAAAAATGATTGGAATACAGAGTGAATCAACTGAAAGAAGCTCAATGATATAATATATAAAAAAGTAATACCAAATACAAAACACATTTTATGTATAAATAAAACTGATATATATTAAATTATATAAAGGAAATACCTAAAAGTAAAGATAAAGAAGCAGCACAACAATAGTCCAAGGGTCTGAGCTATTAATGTCTAACACAGTCCATGTAGACCTCCAGGAAACCTATAAATTAATTTATATACATAAGCTGAGTGTTTAATTATATATAGTAAAAATAGAAAGACACTAATGAACTTGTGAATGAATCACACTAATGCACCCATGATAAAACTGTAGAACCAAAAACACCTTAATAGGTCATCTATCCAACCAAATCATCACAATAACTTGCAAACTAAAAAATGAAATCCATGTATAATAATATAATATAAATCATATCATTATAGGGTACCATGTACCAAATTCACAATGATTGACCACTGTTAATCCCAAAATTTGTATTTATTAGTCCTCCAATATCTTCTATATAACATATTGCATAGCACTTCCCAATAGTATAGGGACATCACAACTCACTACTACACATCATGGTCCCATTACATCATTCATGAAGAGAAATTGGATATCAAAACACATCCACTTATATATCTAGAGAAGTAGGGTATCAAGAACATAAAGGAATTCAACTTCATTCCCTTCCCCTATATTGAATGCCCCCACTGTAAGCTTCCCCACAGCACGGTCACATCATATCTCACCACTACATTACACTATCACATCACATCTCATCCATAGAAACCTTGTCAATCTCATGGCATCCACTACCATAAGAAATGTCATAGGGTTCCATGAACATGAATAAAATAAACCTCGTTACATATTTTACCATTAACAACCCCACCATAATCTATCCCACAACACGATCATGCCACATATAGCTTGCCGACACTTAGGCCACCAGATACTGTAGTATCTGACCTCCGGCCATCAAAACTAATGCTTATCAACCCACATGGAATATAGAGTAAGAAACGGTGGGTATCCATCCATCAAACCTCATTATGGGGATGTTGGTAAACACAACTCCACCCACCCATATAAAGATATGGTTGTCGATAAATTGAGCTCGATGTGGGTGGGGTTTATATAAAAAGTCACAATGAACATACAATGTATATATAATAGGCATACACATGTCAATTATATGGGTTCAATACAAACCCAACAATATAAAAACACCGCAACATATCCTCATAAATCTACCACTTTCACATCTACCACTAAATTCACAACAACTAACAATCCATAAGCCACATCTCAAATTATTATCTAATTTCAATCATACTTCCCACTCACATTATTAGTATGCATTAACCTCATTTAACAACACTTCTCATTTTCAATTCATTTGTAATCCACTATATTTTATTAACCAAACCACCAAATTCAATTTCACATTAAAAATCAAAATTTAATTACTGTATTAGCTAATAAACTACTACATTGAACACACCACAGAGGCAAACAAACAACCCATCATCCATTCCAATCCAACCATCCTCATATCCCCACCACACATCACCTCCCTACAACATAGCCACACATTGCATCACACCACACCCCATGGTCAAACAATAACAAACACCATCCCAATACCATTTTATAGAAAGACCAAACAACAAGAACATACAATTTTTATCAAATCACAACACATTATTTTATATTTATAAAAAGGGGGTTTATCACATTCAACTTAATTTATTTGGATATTATTAGACAGTCTTTAATCCCAGGGTAGTGATTTCAGTATCCTAAAATGTGTCGTTTGAAAATTTCTATTTTTGGGTGTTGTCAACAAATCAGAATAAGTATGGGTTCCACCACTCATTCAAAATTAGTGCAAAAACAAATCCCCCAATGACAACAATTTTAACTAGGTAATTCAGTCCATAAAATCATAACACCACCATAATATCAATGATATAATTTTTTTTTGAAATCATTCACCTTCACCATCAATATCAATTAACCAATTATTTATCTTCAGTTAAGACAATGAAAACTATATCCCAAAAGGGAAATAAGAGAATCTCCTCCATGATTATATACAAGATGATAAATGAAAAAACTTATTCCTTAAATAAAGATTTATGAACTTGTTTTTTAATTCATGGAAATGAGGAAACACCCGAAAACCACAAATACACCCAAAATACTTAGTTCAAACCACACCACATTGAGGTTTACCAAAAAAATCCTCCCCAAATCAAGAACACTCCAATACGGATAATCCCTAGAAGATGAACAGAAATAAAATTGTGATATGTAGATGAGAACAAACTGTGATCTACAAATTACAAACACTAGAATCCATAGGTTGATGAAGGATAAAGAGGGTTGGAAGATCATTCAAAGTAACCTAGAGTTCATCCAAATACAATAGAATTTAGGCAATCTAATGGGTAGAAAAATCAACCAAAAAATGATCTGATAACATGGAACCCACCCCTATTCCTATTATAATTCCAATAATGATGAAAATTCTGGGGTGTCCCACATAATACATACCATGAAACCATTATAGGACATGAATATCCCATTTCATTAGTTTCATCTACAAATTATGTTGACTTCTCATGAATTAATTACAAATTAGGAATTTACATTTTACAATGTGAATTTGTTTTCATGAGAATCTCTTAATGACTTATACAAAGCTGTAAATGTTTTCATGCTCACATGATTTGTACCATAAAATCAGGAATTGAATCAAGTTCACATCATGAATCACCTGATTTGTCATTCTAGCATCTCTTGTCTTTACCAATCACCCTTAAACCTCCACGATCATCCTTCTACCACTCTCTAACCACCAATACCAGTAAAGTAATGATATATGATGAAACAAACAATCGCATCAAATATCTGTCAAACAATTCTTTTCTTTAAGAATAAAAAACATTCCCAATTAAAAGAAAGGGGTATGAATAAAAAACTTACGAGATACCTCTCAATACTTTTATTAGGACTCACCACCAATACAAAACAAATATGGAAAACTAAAATACCAATAATACACCCCACAAAACCACATTACCAACTCCCATTGGGAACAAAACCTTTTCATCCAATAACAGCCATAAACCACCACATTTCCAGACACCCACCGCACAGAAAAACCAACCACATCCATAATAAAGATATAGAAATGCACATACTGAGAACATCAATTATAGAATCTGATCTTCCAGGTCAAGCTATAATCTTCATTGGGATGATCTATCTAACCCACATGGTTTCAATAAAATAAAATTATAATGACTACAAATGAGGATTTTGTTCCTCCTATTTTCACATGTTGGAAATTTTATCTCACATAGCACATAAAGAAAACAATAAATATCATAAGACAATAAGATGTATCATTACATTAGAAGGAATAATAGATGAAATAAAAATAAAAAATATATCTGGGCACTGGGCACACATTTGCATCAGATAACCCCAATTACTCTCCCCCAGCCACAATGCCTCTAAAATTAATAAACTAATGGAATGGTTCGTCTATAAAAAACCTCTCTTGATGACCCAAATCTCTATTGGCCACTCTGCAAATGCCCCTTTGACATCGATATCCAACTATCCCTGATTAATAATGATGGACTCATCATTAAGATACCGAAGAAGATGGGGTATGTGGAAAATGTCATTGTATCTCCCCAACCACAATTGAAATACGATATTATACACCAACTCAACCCAACACCTCCAAGGTACAAAAAAAACTAAGTGAAAGATCAATCCCCTTCAAAATCGTTAATTCACACGTCAAGGGGAGACTCTCAATAACACATGTCCTACAACAGTGATTTCTTATGGCCTCCTCCTAGGATTATCAAAATACTTCTTCATATCGTGTTCTTGGTTGATCCTCCCATGAATATGTTTGAACTTCTCTGTCCCGCATTGCCCCACATCAGTACCACAAAATATTGTTTCCTCAAATTCCATCCAGCACATCTGATAATGACACAATTACTTTTATAGTTCTAAAAATAGAGCCATTACTAGGGATGAGTGATATATATATTTGTATGAAAACAAAACTAGTGGAAAGTTTCATTACAATGTTATGCCAAAGTACATGATACATAACGAAATACATCCTCTAATATCTGGATGGTCCAGTCTTTTTTTGTGTATGCGAGGGGGTGAAAAATAGTGTTATGGTGTAATATAGTAGAAAAAATATGATTCAATCCCCTCTAGAATCAAGAGGAAAAATGAGTGTCCTTATCTAAGACAATGGACCTCAGAAATCCAAGCAGCCATACCACTCAATCCACATACCTCCTTAGAAAAAAATACATGGTTCCTGACTCCCTGGTCCATAGGATGTGAGATGATTTCATCAATAAAAAATATTCCAAGATAACAACACAATACACATGTTATTTTGGTATCCCTATGAAAAAATATTTTGTAATGACATCCCATATCAATGTGGGGACACCGAAAAGATGTAACAAACTTCCAGGAACACGATGTTCATCCATTAGCTTCAAGAAATCCAGACTTCGAGCCACAAACATTTCCAGTTCCCACTTCATCCTAGGAAAAAATTAATAAACCTTCAATCCATGGATCATCTTGGATAATCATGGGTATACCTCAAAATGTGAGATATAGAAATTACAAAGGAATCCATGATGCATCAATACAAGAAAAAAAATCCTCCCCTAAAATAGAACCTTATTCTATTCATCCTTCATCCATCCTATTGGAGCATCACTATGGAAAAAAGATTCTGTATCACCTCTATGTATGAGTATAACTACTGAGAATCCTCCAACTATTGTATAATATAATACTTCAGTTTCATATGAAATAAAAATCTAACACTATAAACCACTCTTGTATCTTACTTGAGGGCTTCTAACTCCTCCATTCAATTACAAAAATCTCTAGAATCATTGTCAGCATCTCTCTATGACCTCTTGCATAAATAATTGGCAAAGAAATAACCCATTACTAGGGTATATGAGATTTAAAATTCTTCATCTAGAAGAAACTCCATCCAACTCTATTGATTCATATTTAGTTCACTCTCATAATAGATATCCCTCGTCTTCTTGTGATTAGTGAAGACCACAAAGTTCTCCACAATGACATAATTCCTCAAAAACTTTTAAAAAAACAACAATTTATTACTCTATATGATGGGTATCATTCTTATAGTTATGGGGAAATAATTTCATAGACCCATAAGTTATCACTACCCTATAATAAATTAACACACATATCAAGACTAGAATAAAAGCATTGAAAAATACCTCAAAAAAACACATCCTCATCTCGTAGATGAATTCCTAGAGAACTAATAAACTTCTATTTTAGATTTTTGAATATCTCATGACAATGATTAGTCGAAAAAATAGTCATGTACATCATATTTAAATATATATATGGTGTAGTATCCCGATAGAAATTTAATGAAATACAATGATTGTACCTGAAATTCCAATGAAACTACAAACCTCTACCAATAAATGCAATGATTCCCAAGAAATAATTTCCTCGACCATAAAAGGGTCCAATTTTACACCCTACTGAGACACAAAATTACCAATGAATTGAACCGCTCATGTCCAAATCTTATAGTTTGACATGATTCTGTAAATTTGGTTGTGACGAAGAACCGAAAAGTGAGCTCTAATATAATCATCTTTTTACACCTCTGAATTTTAGAAGATCAATATATTTTCAAGGAACGTGACTACAAACTAATCCAATAATTCATGGAACATGGAATTCATGGGCCTCATGGACATAGATGGTGCATTAAAGATAGAAAACATGATGACCTTGAACATGATGTTCCCATACCTACATCTAATGGATGTATTCTGGATGCCCAATCTATAGATCTTTCATAGAAAACCAACCCACCACTCTAAAATGGTCAAAAGGCCATATATTCTTACAATAGAGTAATGTTTCAAAGTCATTACTTGATTCAACATTTGATAGTCTATTCCCAACCTCATACATCCATTTTCCTTCTTTGTGAACAACACTAGATCTCCCAAAAATGACACACTAGGCTAGAAAAACCCCGTTTTCCTAAGATATTATATCAAAATCCTCATATTATAAAACACATAAGGTGACATTTGTAAATGATCCATTGATATTAAAGAATTGCATGGAGACAAGTCTATCCTAAACTCAACATCACCTCGAAGAGGTAGCATTACAATATACTAGGAAAAACATATGACCTCCAATGTATTAGCATCCACTGATTCCAAAAAAAACTCATCCATCATAGAATCATGGTACACACACCACTACTTACCCCCTAAAAAATGATTGAAAAAAACACATTGGCCTTCCACATCCAAGAAAATGAATCACTTCTGAATGTACTCAATAACAACACTCATTAATATAACCAGTCAAGGTCACACATGAAATCTTATGATATAATATAAAATAAGGATGGTTATCTATGGGACTGATTTGGCCTAATAATTAGTCTACACCCCCAGAACACATCAAACACGTTGGTTTGTCCTTCGACTAGCATAGTCCACACCATGTACATGGGAAGCCTCTCTACTTTTAGTCCAAAGGAACTAGTAGAGTGTATGAATGAAATGATTTTGACCCTCCTGAATCAAAAAAGACATAAATAATGGAACACCTTAAGCTGAGCATACCTTGAATGATCTTTATCCCCTCTAGATCTTCCACCACAATTGTATGCAGTTGATCATGCCCAGATCCCCGACCTCTCTGCTAATTTCTACCTCCATGAACACACAAGGTTTATGTTACCTAAACTCAAGGTCAGCCTCTATCATCATCATCCCATTTCGGAGGAGCATAGATCAATTACCTTTTTTACTAAAATTTCCTCCCTAGAATCAACTGCTAAGTATGAAACTAAACATGGCCACCTCTACTAAACTGAGCATGGAGAACCATTGGTTACTTGTTCTTGTTATGAACATGAAACCCATATAACAAACCTTATATTGAAAAACTAAGAAGAAAATAGATAAAAATATACTATATAACACCTAAATGAATGCTACTAAGGTTGACACCATAATTTTCAATACATTTATGGCCCTGGTGCCTAAGAACTTACATTGAAAACCCTTCTCATTGAGGAACCCTGATGGTTCCCGAGTCATGGTAAACCACATTGTTACTGTATCCTGTTGATCACTTTCATCATACTCTAAACAGATAGATACTTCTACAAAATAAAAGGTGTAACTGCATACTAGATGAAAGTAAGGAGTCCCTACACATGACTTCTAATATGAGGTACCGAATTAGGAAACAATCAATTCAAAATTGCATAAGGTCCTTAATCTTGGTTCCCAACTCATGAACTATCATTCTAACCTAATGAATTGAGATTAGATCATTCCAGTTCACTAACCTCATGGTTTATGAATAAAATATGAATAAAACTCCTTCTGAGAGTCAATCCACAACACCTATTTCTACATCTAAACAAGAAACGTCCACCATTGACGTAAATATTCTCACATCTAACTAACTTCCAATGGGAACCATTACTCTATTGAGGCCCATAGTAGACTAAAATAAATTTCATTCTCCTCTACACTTCTATTTTTCAGCCAATTTAAAAAATTTCCCTTCTAATTCCCCAAATCCTACCACTGAAAAAAATATTCGCATCCTCTACAAATAATCATCCTCCACAATAAGATCAGCAATATAGAGATTAAATACATTTTCCTACTAAAACTCCAATACATAAACCACTTGAACAAGATGAACATGAACCATTTTTTAAAGATAAAAATGATTTCGCAATCCCCGTAGTAATTAATTTAGTCAAAAAATCATTTAATTATTTTTATTCATTTTTAACTTCCCATAACCAAAAACACCGAATTCAAAAAAGAACACATGCTTGTCCTGATACATTTACCTCTCCAAGGCCGCAGCTATTAAAATAGATCCACCCCACTTGGATATTCAATAATCTCATATTCCATGAAATGAATCATGAGCGGTAAATTCGTATGTCCTAGCTGGTCTCCTTGACCTGTGTCATAAACCTATATTGACTAGCACAATTTCCATACCATCCCATGATATCCTAACAATTATTATACCAAAAATTCATAATATCCATTCACCACCAACTAAAATAAAACTCCTTCATAACACCCTCCCATAAAAGATACTAAAATAAAGAAGGATAGATAATAACCCCTAATTCCTACTTCCAGTTGGCCAAGGGTTGAAGACTACATTTGAGGGTGTAAAAGTATCAGGAATGGGAGGAATTAAAGTCTATATAAAAAAAATATTGGGAGATCGGATGAATCAACCATAACAAACTATAGTACATAATATATATAAAAAATAAAACCAAAACCATCCCACAATAAATGTATACATAAAATTAATATTGATAAATTATATAACATAAATTCCCAGAAGTAAATTTAAATTAGACTCGCATAAAAAGTCAAAGAGTCCTAGTTAGTAATGTCAGCAATTTTTTAAATAGTCTTCTTGGAAACCAAAATAATAGTATATATAAATTTGGTGTGAATATAAGTATCCATAGTTGTAAAACCATATTCTCTCATGCACATGTGAAATAAGAATAATAATGCACCTCTTAGAAAAAAAGAGAACCAATAGAACCAAAATAGTTTAACTATCCAACTCAATCCTCACTAAGATACACAAAAAAAATAAAAAAGGTCAGTCACATCATATCCCACCTCCATATAAAATGGTCACATCACATCTCACCCACGGACACCATGGTCATCACACCACATCCACATTCATATCCATTGTAGTAGGGTGTATTGAACATGAAGGAAATAGACCTTGTTTCACCTTATTAAAATGAAAACCCCCTCTTATAATCGTTCACACAGCCTGGTCACATCACATATTTTCACACCAAAGAATGGTCACATCACTTCTCACCCACAAAATCATGTTCCTTCACACCATATCAAATTCCATAACCACAGTAGTAGGGTTTCATGAAAATTAAGGAATGAAACCACATTATTTCCTATGAACATCAATGAAACCAACCATAAGCCTCCCAAAAACATGATCAAGTCACATATTACCTTCCCATATCTCGGTCAAATCACATATCGCCCACAAACTCCAAAGTCATCACACACATAAACTATCATGAGCAATGTAGTTGTGTATCATGAACATGAGAGAAATTAACCCCATTCCATCTTCCTACCATACAGGATATTACCCTAATACACCCCCTATAATTGTCACATCACATCTCACATGTAATCACCTTTTTTATAACCTAGTGAAATATATTTCCTCCACCACTTATATCTTGTGAATATCCATCCACCTAGAAGAGAAAGTGGGAAATATCGGGTAACCAACCATACATATTCATCACCTGGATGTTGGAAAAAATACCCATGCATAAATATATGGGTTTCAAAACATGGTTCTTGGTATGGGTGGGGTGTGTATAGAAAATCCCAATGAACATATAAGTATAAATAATAGTTTTACATAATAACATATTATGGGTTCACCAAAACACCAACAAACTCAAATCATCACAACCCAACTTGAAAACAATACCACAATCACTGATGTCATGATCATAACAACATTGTTAGAAGATATAAGATACATCTAAAATTACTAACCATTATCCAACACTCATACCAATCACTTAATTGATATAAATCAACCACATTATACCACATTTCACATTTTAAATTCATTTAATATTCACTTTATTCAATATAAAAAACATTCATATGTCATTTGGCATTCAAATATCATAAATTATTTCCAATACTACCTAGGAAGCTAGCATAATTCACATACAACACAAACAAAAAAAATAGCCCATTATCCTTGCCAATATAACAAATACCATATATCCACCACACTTATTGTCTCGTAGAAAGATCACACATCACATCACACCTGACCACCACATACCATGATCACACCTCAACACATATATTCCATATACCACCGAACAACGCAGTCACACAATAAGAAAACACACCACATATCCCATCAAAACCATTATTTTAAATTATAAAAGGTGGATTATATAATAATCCACTTTTTTAATTTGGGTATTGTCAAACAATCCATATTCCAAGGGAATCTATTTTAATTGAAAAATTTAAGTGATTATCAAATTTCTATTTTAGAGTGATTTAAATGAAATGAAAAAATAGGGGTTCCAAAAATCATTCCAAAACTATGTAAAAAATCCACCCACATCCAAAATTTTCACTGGGGAATTTTTACATTACAATCATAGTATTACACTAATATCAAAGATATATAAGAATGAAATATAATTCTCTTTACCCATAAATTCCAATTAACCAATTATTTATATTCAACATAAATGGTTCAAAATATCTTCCCAATGTAAAAAAATTTAAAACCCCTCCTACATGTTGCACAAGAAGATAATTGAAGGTAAACATACCTCATAAAATGATTTCAGATCTCGTTGTACGTCGTATCATGATGCAGAAACTCCTTCACATGAAAATTGAACACAAAAAACATAGATTAACCAACACCAAATCATGGTTAACAAAACAACCATCCCAAAAATCTACCTAATACGATAAATTACCACTAGTGAGAATCCCAATAAGAATTACTGAAATAAAACTATAGGGAATGGAGGGGTCAAACCTCAGCCACCCAAATTCAACCACTAGAACTTGTAGATTGATGAAGGGGAAGGATAGATAAAAGATCCAAAAAATCGCCTTATGTCCCACAAAAAAGATATTTTGAAATAGTCCTAATGGGGATAAAAATAATATAGTATAAATATATAAAAACCTAGAACCCACCACTTTCAATGAGATAATTCCTTTCATTGAATGAATCCTTTAGGTCTCACATATTACAAGCTGTGAATCCATTACTGTAACACCCCTAGATTTTATGGAAAATATTCTTTTAATTTCATTAATTTCTTGTGTTGTATTCTACATCAAGATTACCTTGCGCTATACACAACACCATATTGGCTTGCAGTATACGCAACACTATTCTTGGATCGTGTTACAGACAATTTTGATAATAGTGATTCTACGAAACATTGAGTATATATATATATATATTCAATGTATAAATGAAATATGGTAGGATTATGTTATATGAAACAACTAAGGATTCTTTCACAACACGCAACACAGACTTGTCTTGCATTACACGCAATCACGACCTTCCCCGATAGCGTGTGTTGTACGCAATACCGGGTTTAATAAACAATGATATATTATTATAATATTGTAATGAACTAGCCGTTATGAATAGTATTAACTAAATTTTAAATTTTATAACATTAATATTCATCTTACACATTTTCTAGATCATGGTATAAGAAAAAAATAATTTTTTCGGGTAAAATAAGTATTTTTAAAAAAATGCAATTTTGCCACCTTTTGATAGAGCACCCACTTTAAATCTATTTTTTGACATGTTTATATGTTCAATTTGACAAAATAAAATACTTATTTTGAATCAAGATATAAAAATTCACATTAGATAAAGTTTTGATATTTTTCCGATAAATTTCATATTTTAATGAATAGTAAAAACCCGCTATATTTTAATTAAAAACAACTTTTTTATTCGTAATATCTTATGTGGATAAATTATAATATTGAATGGTTTTAAAGTATAAATAGAATATATTTTTACCATTTAATATAATTTATGTCATTAGCATTGATTTTACCTTCAATTCGTAGGTTAAATCAATTCAATCTTTTGCAATGTTTTAAACAAAAACCCGTTTTCATTCGACAACGGGATTAATTTTAATTTAATTTCTGAAACTTCTGTGTATTGAATTTGAAAAAATGGATTCCATATTTGGAATCAGTGGGTCCAAATTATGTTAATAGGCTACTTTTTATTTTTGGGAAATTAAGAATAGTAACTACGGTAAATTTTATTTACCATAGTTAAAGGTAAATCGGGTAATTAAGGGTAAATATAATATTATAAAATTACCGTAACACATGCCAAAATTCTATTTGATGGCTAAAGGTAATCCCATATCAACTAAGGGTCGGATTAGATTCATTTTATGGACTTTTGACCATGAAAATAATTTAATTATTATTAAAACCAAAGAAAGTGACAACATGTCACTCTCTTAAATCTTATAAGTATAATAATTTTAACTTGGTGATAAACATCATAAAACTTAAAAAATGAATAGTATACACAAATCTAACAAAATTATCTACATAATGAGAATTTATTTAGAATTTTTTGGGATTAAATAATTATCATTAATTGTGACACAATAGTGATGCAGAAATTCTTTATCTAGTGAAAAATCAAGAATATAGTTTTTATTAAACTAATATTGACCATAAAAGGCACAAAACCCTGAAAGAAACTTATTGGTCATGAAAATTTAAACCATAATCATCCAATGGTAGAATATTGGACCATTTGGAGATTTATAAAAGCGATTATGACACTTATACTATTTTATTTTAAATGATGCCAAAGTTGTCACCTTCATAATTTAATAAATATAACAATTTAAATAATGTGATTTTAAGATGATAAATTATATTAAAAGTATTATTATTAAATTTAATATATTTAGCTTCATCATAGGATTTTATTTTTAATTTTTATGCAAAAAATAAGTATATTAAATAATTATACAAAAATGTTGCAGTAATTTATTTATTAAGAGATAAACCAAATAAATGGTTTTAAAAATAATAAAATAAATATTATATGAACTATTTAATGTGTTAAACTACTTTTCTAGATACATATGACCTATTATGATTCTATTAAAGCTTTTCTTTCGAACATATCTTCCGTAGATATTTTATTTAAATTCAAATAAATGAATAGTGTCAAAATTGACACTATTGTTATTTTATAAAAATAATATATTATAAAATTGTTTAAAAATCACAAATATATTTAAAAATTATAAATTTAAATTTATATTGTATAAACTGTTATAAATTATCCAATTATGGACAATTCAAAAAAAATAATTAATTATTTGATATAATTTAAATTTTAGAATATTATTACCACAAATAAAATAAAATTGACTAAATAAGGATAAATCAAATTGATAATGATTAACATAAATACCCAACATGTCTAAATTTGATTGGTTGATGATATTACAGCCATATCTCATCTAATCTTTGGATATGAGTCATTTTTTGGAGGTTTTTAAGTGGGGTTAGATTTATTATAAACTAATATTTTTAAGAATTCCAAAGGTTCCCCTCTCCTCCCTTATAAAAGGGAACATCCTCCCTCTCCTCCTCACACCAATTTGAGCATTCAAGCTCGGCCAACCCCTGACAAATTCTCTTCTCCACTTCCCTAGTATCATCCTAGTGGTCCTGGTCTTCTTCAAAGACCATCCTTAATTCTTTAAGTGGAGGTTAAGAAAAGGCACGTCAAAAAGAGGTAATATCCATTACCGATCTTTTTCAATTTATTTCTTCTTCAACTTCTTCGTCTATAGTTGTTTCATGATAAAGTAATAACATCAGTATTTTTTATAAACTGATATTTTATTATAAATATGAAAAAACTCTAATTAACCTTCTATCCATCCTACGAAAAAAAGAAATCATCGCGCGTGCGTACGTACGGAATACCGTCTCCACGCCGTGGTGTAATCTATTTTCCGCCACCACCTTAATTGGATGGGTATAATGCTGTAATGAGAAACTATATCTGATTACTATAAATTTATATTGATACTGAAATATTATACATACACTTCAACACAAGTTCATCATCATGAGAATGATATCATCGCTCGTGTGTATGTACGGACTACTGTCTCCACGACGCGATGAGATTCATTCTCCATGATAACCATTTAAGAATGATTATAAAGTATATATAATGAATAATAATGAAATATATGACATGTTAAATCTACTGGATTTATGTATATATATATATATGTATGTCATCTACTTACTTCTTTTCAAGACAATAAGGAAAGGAAAACAGGGTTCATGCGTACGTACGGACTACCGTCTCCATGAACTGTGTGTTTCATTTCATTTATCTATATATTATATATATATATACTAAATATATATGATATATAAATCATGTTTTATATTCTGGAAGTAAGTAAATAATGATATAATTAATAATAATTTCAGTAACAACAAGTCCAAACACCAACGATAAATGAAACTATTTTACCCAAAATGCTTCTTTAACATGGAATTTACAAAAGAACGGGTAATATAAAGACATAAGTGAACCATATATGATATCATAACAATGAATATGATTCTGTAATAAGTTAATGACATTGTTTTAATCATTATACATGTGGTTCGGATACGTACAAAGCATACCGGACATAAGGTAAGGGAAATATCACAATCTCATTTTTATCCGAGATTGTTTATTCTTTGATAATTACTGGGGTGTATTTTATCATACACATCCATGTTTCCACAATATTTAATGATATTTCCATCCATATAAAAAAATTTAAATCCAATTTTACCTTTCGGTGAGTTTTTAGTAAATGATATGAATGGAATCTTTTGTCGTTTTTCGTACGAGGTACTTTTTGACTTTTCCGACAAAGGTACGAAGAATGTTTTTTTCAACTTATACGGCATGAATGGATTTTTAAAACATTATTTCCAAGAATATTCCTTTTAATGTTTTCATGTTTATTTTTAATAAACTTCTTTTAGTTTAAAATTGTATGACATGTTAAGAAAGGAAAAGTGTTTTTGAAGTAGAAAGGATATTTTCCTCAAGAATGAAGTTCAAGTGTTTTATCAAAATTATTTTCCATATAAGATAATAAAGGGTTATGTTTTTATCCCTATTATTACATTGATTTGATTATGTTGTGATGGAAATATTTTTATGAATTCCTTTATCTTATATGAATTGTTTTATGATGTCACAATGTTTAAGATTCCCATTTTTACTCATGGGTTATGCAATGATGTATGAATTATGATTTTGTGGAACACATAAGAATGGTATCATTATGAAATGGGTGGGACCTATATCTCCCTCCAATGCATTGGGTAAAGATTTTATATCTCATGAGATAGACATGGCTGGAATGGTAGGTTATACCGGTTCAGTGAAACAGGACTGAAACGAGGGTGACTCGGTTCAGAAAGGGACTTTGTCCACTAAGATAGTCTTGCCAACGAGTCTTGACTAACAAGAAATGATTATCTATGATTATGTGCATATTCCAAAAAGTTTCATGTCTTAAGTTATGATTATTGTGATTACATTTGACTTCCATGATTTATCCCATGTTATGAAATTATGCTCTCTTTTGCAGGTTAAGATTTCCAAAATGTTATGTTCTTATGAATATGATGTGATTGATATTTCTTTTGTTTACCCTTACTGGGTATTTGAGCTCACCCTTTTATGTTTTCTTTTCCCCAGGATATAAAGAAAGGTTTTAGGTAAAAAAAGGAAGATCTTAATGGGAGATGTTGAAGATCTTTCACCACGATTAGAAGATTATATTCTGAGTTTCCAAAGACACTAAACTATTAAGATCCTTATGTGTGTGTTTTTGTTATGTACTAAGTATTCCACAAAAGTAATGTAATGTCCATGTACGTCAAGCTTCGGGTCTCTACAGTTGGTATCAGAGGAAATGATTAGTCAACCTTTGGAAACTAGGATGTGAGAACGTTAGTGAGATCCCTAGAGATATTTCTAAGGTATGTCTAGGGATGTCCCTAAGGATAATTATACGTATAGGATATAGTCCAAGAACTATAGTAACAATATTATATTAAACCAAAGATGTTAGATATTGAAGTTACTCCCCCTTTATTATGATTTTTGTCTCTCACACTATTCTTTTTGGGTTTTAGAAAATTGCTGGAAACAAGATGATTCACGATAATAGAGGATATGATGGACAATGGAATGATGAGCAACCAAATGAAATGGGATTTGGAAGTCCAAACATCATTATTATTCCGAATCAGCAATCTCATAATATGATAAATAAAGTAAAATTTGGTAAGTTTCCTGACTCGGATAATAGGAGAAAGATGGAGTTTCATGTTGATCATAGAGGAAATAAAGTTCAATTTTCCCTATGTAAATCATGTGGGAAGAGGCATCAAGGAGAATGTTTCAAAGGAACTGGAAGATGCATCGGGTGTGGAAAAGAAGGACACAAATCCAGTAACTGCAAAGGAAAAGGATTAGTTAACACCAGAGATGAGGATAATGGTATTGCTACGACATCAACAATAGTTAAATTTTTTAAATGTGGAATGTATGGGAATTATGTAAACCAATTCCCTAAGGTAAAGTCTCATGAAGAGAATCATTATGGTCGTATGGGTAGTATTTATGTTGATGATGATGAAGAGACTACAAATGATATGTGAGATGAAAGAATTGTTGAAGCTCGGTCAATGGTTTAAGAATGTAGTGGAATGATTACATGTTTATCATGTGTAATGTTGTATAAGTAATCTCATGGTACTATGGAATAAAGAGACATATAAGGATTGTTACACTGTTGTCTTTCCTTGAGTTTTGAAAGTGTATGATTAATGATACTAGTATCCATGAAATATTTTTCAGATATTTTTGGAATGTAGATGATATGCACATAATGAAGGGATAATGAGAAAATTAAATGTTTGATAGTATTCATGAGCTCATGACTGATATAAGTAGAAGGTTATGTAATGGATTGAGTATATAGATTTTTTGGATTTTGGTATGTGGAAAGAGTTAACTTTTGACAGCATTCGTGTTTTCACAAAGTTTAAGGGGTATTCATTTTTCAAGAGAATACATTATTACGGTATTCACATGATTGGAATGTGATCAACAAGATAATGGGAGATAAATGATGGTTGGTTGATGACATTTCAAGTAATCATTTTATTTATACTATGAGCTTGGACCTAAGTATTTTATATAAGCCTAAAGATTGGAATGGATTATATTGTAAATAAGTTAGGATATAACTTTTTTCGATATTATTGATGGGATGTTATAGAAATATAGCTTTAGAAAAAGGACAACCGGTAGGACGGGCGACAGCCCATCGCGTCGGACAAGGCTATGGGAATCGAACCCATAAATAAATTGTGACTGGCCTTTATCGCCTACCACTAGCCAACAAGATGTCCCTGTTTAGTAGAGACTAGTTTTATTTTATTATTCGGTATGATATATGAATTATAGGTTCATTCTTTGAATCGTATACGAATAACCTCACCATAGATGGAATTATGTATATTTGATAACTTTTGCTAACCTTTTGTTTGAAACAGATGGAATGACCCATCATTCTATCACATGATCAATTAACACATCATGAATAACAAATTCAACTTCATTTCTTTAATATATGAAGTGGAAATTGTTCAAAGTACGAACAACTGTGAGACTATACCAAAATAAAGTAAGTATTTATTCTAATTCAAATTCTTCATCTTTAGGGAAATGATTTTGAAAACCAAAAATGTTGTCCTAGTGATCTTATATCTGATGAATCAGATGGTACCTTACATCATCACAAATTTATGTCATTGGGATAGTTGGCTTTTTCGTTGCCATGTTCTCTACCACTCTCCATCAGAACTTGATGGTTAGATTTTTCTTCCATATCCATATTTTCACCTATGTTCTCCTACGTGGAAACCCAGTGATGAGTTAATTTGGGTAACCGTTACATTTCATACTTTAGTTTTTAAAAGCCTTGTTTTGGTATTCCTTTTTACGATGTGGGTTTCTATTAAACAAACTTTCGAGTAGTAAACCATTTATAACCCCGACGAATTTCGAGGGCGAAATTCATTTTAAGGGGGGTAGAATTTATCACCCATAGATTTTATGAAAAATATTCTTTTAATTTCATTAATGTCTTGTATTGTATTCTACACCAAGATTACCTTGCAATACGTAACACCGTATTAGCTTGCAGTATACGCAACACTATTCTTGGATCGTGTTACACACAATTTTGATAATAGTGATTCTACGCAACATTGAGTATATATATATATATATATTCAATGTATAAATGAAATATGGTTGGATTCTGTTATACGAAACAACTAACGATTCTTTCACAACACGCAACCCTGACTTGGCTTGCATTACACGCAATCGCGACCTTCCCCGATAGAGTGTGTTATACGCAATTCCAGGTTTAATAAACAATGATATATTATTATAATATTGTCATGGACTAGCCGTTATGAATAGTATTAACTAAATTTTTAATTTTATAACATTATTATTCATCTTACACATTTTCTAGAACATGGTATAAGAACAAAATAATTTTTTCGGGTAAAATAAGTATTTTTCAAAAAATGCAGTTTTGCCACCTTTTGATAGCGCACCAACATTAAATCTAGTTTTTGACATGTTTATATGTTCAATTTGACAAAATAAAATTCTTCTTTTTAATAAAGATAAAACATTTTACATTAGATAATGTTTTGATATTTTTCCGATAACTTTCATATTTTAATGAATAGTAAAAACCCGCTTTATTTTAATTAAAAACAACTTTTTTCATCATAATATCTTATGTGGTTAAATTATAATATTGATTGGTTTTAAAGTATAAATAGAATATATTTTTACCATTGAATATAATGTATGACATTAGCATTGATTTTACCTTGAATTCGTAGGTTAAATCAATTCAATCTTTTGCAATGTTTTAAACAAAAACTCGTTTTCATTTGACAACGAGATTAATTTTAATTTAATTTATGAAACTTCTGTGTATTGAATTTGAAAAAATGTATTCCATATTTGGAATCCGTGGGTCCAAATTATGTTAATAGGCTACTTTTTATTTTTGGGAATTATGAATAGTAACTATGGTATATTTTATTTTCCATAGTTAAAGGTAAATCGGGTAATTAAGGGTAAATATAATATTATAAAATTATCCTAACACAATACAAAATTATATTTTATGGCTAAAATTAAACCCATATCAACTAAGGGTAGGATTAGATTCATTTTATGGTCTTTTGACCATGAAAATAATTTAATTATTATTAAAACCGACGAAAGTGACAACATATCACTCTTTTAAATCTTATAAGTATAATAATTTTAACTTAGTGATAAACATCATAAAACTTAGAAAATGAATAGTCTCCATAAAACTAACAACATTATCTACATCATGAGAATTTATTTAGAATTATTTGGGATTAAATAATTATCATTAATTGTGACACAATAGTGATGCAAAAATTATTAATCTAGTGAAAAATCAAGAATATAGTTTTTATTAAACTAATAGTGACCATAAAAGGCACAAAACCCTGACCAAAACTTATTGGTAATGTACATTTAAAACATAATCATCCAATGGTCTAATTTTGGACCATTTGGAGCCTTATAAAAGCGATTATGACACTTATACTATTTTATTTTAAATGATGCCAAATTTGTCACCTTCATAATTTAATACATATAACAATTTAAATATTGTGATTTTAAGATGATAAATTCTAGTAAAAGTATTATTCCGAAAGTTAATATATTTAGATTCATCATAGGATTTTATTTTTAATTTTTATGCAAAAAATAAGTATATTGAATAATTATTCCAAAATGTTGTAGTAATTTATTTATTAAGAGATAAACCAAATAAATGGTTTTAAAAATAATAAAATAAAAATTATATGAACTATTTAATGTTGTACACTAATTTTATAGATACATATGACCTCTTATTATTCTATTAAAGCTTTTGTTTCGAACATATCTTCTGTATATATTTTATTTAAATTCAAATAAATGAATAGTGTCAAAATTGACACTATTGTTATTTTATAAAAATAATATATTATAAAATTGTTTAAAAATCACAAATATATTTAAAAATTATAAATTTAAATTTATATAGTATAAAATGTTATAAAGTATCCAATTATGGACAATTCAAAACAAATAAGTAATTATTTGTTATAATTTAAATTTTAGAATGTTATTACCACAAATAATATTAAATTGACTAAATAAGGATAAATCAAGTAAATAATGATTAAAATAAATTCCCAACATGTCTAAATTTGATTGGATGATGAGATTACAACCATATCTCATCTAATATTTGGATATGAGTCATTTTTTGGAGTTTTTTAACTGGGGTTAGATTTATTATAAATTAATATTTTTAAGAATTCCAAAGGTGCCCCTCTCATCCCTTATAAAAGGGCACCTCCTCCCTCTCCTCCTCACACCAATTTGAGAATTCAAGCTCGTCCAAACCCTGGAAAATTCTCTTCTCCACTTCCCTAGTATCATCCTAGTGGTCCTGGTCTTCTTCAAAGACCATCCTAAGTTCTTTATGTGGAGGTTAAGAAAAGGCGCGTCAAAAATAGGTAATATCCATTACCGATCTTTTTCACATTATTTCTTCTTCAACTTCTTCTTCTTTAGTTATTTCATGATAAATTAATAAAATAAGTTTTTATTATATACTGATATGTTATTATAAATATGAAACAACTCTAATTAACCTTCTATCCAACCTATGGAAAAAGGAAATCACCGCGCGTGCGTACGTACGGAATACCGTCTCCACGCCGTGGTGTAATGTATTTTCCGCCACCACCTTAATTGTATGGGTATAATGGTGTAATGAGAAACTATATATGATTATTATAATGTTATATTGATATGAAATAGTATACACACACTTCAACACATGTTCACGATCATGAGAATGATATCATCGCTCGTGCGTACGTACGGACTACCGTCTCCACGACGCGATGAGATTCATTCTCCATGTTAACCATTTAAGAATGATTATAAAGTATATATAATCAATAATAATGAAATATATGACATGTTAAATCTACTGGATTTATGTATATATATATATGTAAGTCATCTACTTACTTCCATTCAAGACAATAAGGAAAGGAAAACAACGTTCATGCGTACGTACGGACTACCGTCTCCATGAAGGGTGTGTTTCATTTCATTTATCTATCTATTATATATATATATATACTGAATATATATGATATATAAATAATGTTTTATATTCTAGAAATAAGTAAATCATGATATAAGTAATAATAATTTCAAGAACAACATGTCCAAACACCTACGATAAATGAAACGATTTTACCCAAAACACTTCTTTAAAATGGAATTTACAAAAGAGCGGGTAATATAAAGTCATAAGTGAACCATATATGATATAATAACAATGAATATGATTCTGTAATATGTTAATGACATTATTTTAATCATTATACAGGAGGTTCGGATACGTACAAATCATATCAGACATAAGATAAGGGAAATATCACAATCTCATTTTTATCCGAGATTGTTTATACTTTGATAATTACTGGGGTGTATTTTATCATCCACAACCTTGTTTCCTCAATATGTAATGTTATTTCCATCCATCTAAAATTTTTTAAATTCAATTTTACATTTCGTTGAGTTTTTAGTAAAAGATATGAAAGGAATCTTTTTTCGTTTTTCATACGAGATAATTTTTGACTTTTCCGACAAAAGTACAAAGAATGTTTTTTTAACTTATACGGAATGAATGGATTTTTAAAACATTATTTCCAAGAATCTTCCTTTTACAGTTTTCATGTTTATTTTTAGTCAACTTCTTTTAGTTTAAAATTGTATGACATGTTACAAAAGGAAAAGTGTTTTTGAAGTAGAAAGGATATTTTCCTCAAGAATGAAGTTCAAGTGCTTTATCAAAATTATTTTCCATCTAAGATAATAAAGGGTTCTATTTTTATCCCTATTATTACATTGATTTGATTATGTTGTGATGTAAATATTTTTATGAATTCCTTTATCTTATATGAATTGTTATATGATGTCACGATGTTTAAGATTCCCATTTTTATTACATGGGTTATGCAATGATGTATGGTTTATGATTTTGTTCCACACATAAGAATGGTATCATTATGAGATGGGTGGGACCTATATCTCCCTCTAATGCATTGGGTAAAGATTTTATATCTCATGAGATAGACATGGCTGGAACGATAGGTTATACCGGTTCAGTGAAACATGACTGAAACGAGGGTGACTCGGTTCAGAAAGGGACTTTGTCCACTAATACATTCTTGCCAATGAGTCTTGACTAACAAGAAATGATTCTATATGATTATGTGTGTATGCCAAAAAGTTTCATGTTTTAATTTATGATTATTGTGATTACATTTCACTGCCATGATTTATCCCATGTTATGAAATTATGCTCTCTTTTGCAGGTTAAGATTTCTAAAATGTTATGTTCTTATGAATATGATGTGATTGATATTTCTTTTGTTTACCCTTACTGAGAATTTGAGCTCACCCTTTTATGTTTTCTTTTCCCCAGGATATAAAGAAAGGTTTTAGGTAAAAAAAAGGAAGATCTTTATGGGAGATGTTGAAGATCTTTCACCACGATTAGAAGATTATATTCCGAGTTTTCAAAGACACTAAACTATTACGATCCTTGTGTGTGTGTTTTTGTTATGTACTAAGTATTCCGCAAAAGTAATGTAATGTCCATGTACATCAAGCTTCAAGTCTCTACAATTACACGTTGGGAATCCCCCTAAACAACAGTTTACTATTAAAATTAAATCATCTCATCCTAAATTAATTCAACATTATGAATTCACTTTAAAAATGTGAATTCATATCAAGGACACCCCATTATCCTGCATACAAGTGGTAAATTTCAGTATCCTCATATGTCATGAACTATGAACTCACGATGTGACTCTACTTCACATAATGAACCACCTACTTCACCACTATTTCATCTCCATCCTACACCATACTCCAAAAAATCACCACTATAATAATATAATGACACTCCAATAACCAAAAAATTAAGTGTAATATTCCTTGAAGGAACATTCTATTAAAAATTTACCATTGGTCTATTGTGAAGAAAATACTTTTTTATCCCCTGGAATAGGAATTCACCTTGGAATTATAGAGAAATATTCTAGAATTTACGTATATTAAATATACCGGTGCACAAATCAATCATGGATATGGAAAATGGAATTTTGGAATTGGATGAAGCATGTATAGTGGACCTAGGGAATCACCATGAAGCCCAATGGTCAGTGGGTTTATTTTTTAGTTCCATATTTAATATTAATTAATTAATATCTATATTGGATTGTCAGGCACACTATTACTCAGACTAGACTATTTTAGATTTTTTTTGGTGGCCAATTTAGTTTTTCTCATGCCATGTTTATGTCATTATTTGTTTCCCAAGTACACTCTCGGGAAGCAAGTCTAGATAATGGCACGGTACCATGTTCTCAATTGTCCGACCTTGTCTGTTTGGATCAGATGTCATAAATAAATTCAATCATGGGATTCATGATCAGTTTTTAGATGCTTTATTTTGAGACCTTCATTTGGTTGTACAATTATATTATTGAAGTATGATATTCTTTATGAAATTTCATGGATTGAGTATATTGGTGTTTTTTGGGATATTGTATGGTTTTCAGCTGGAGGTGATTGTATAGATTTTTTTATTTTTTTTCATCTATGATATGCAATATATATTATATTGTATAGTCTCCACACTATACTTATTAGACCCTCATTACAAGTCTGTAGCCTTTGGAATATGGATAGGTACACCTGAGCTATTAGGTTGAACAATTCTTATCATGTGACGGAGAACTAGGCTGGATACTTTAGAATGTGGTATTAGAGATGGTTCATTTTTGGTTTTTTACTTTTTAGGAAAGGTAGACATGATAAGTGGAAGTCTCAGGGCTTGGTAACAAACATTTACATGGGAGTATATAACTATTATGTGGGGGGTAAAACCTAATTTCTAGTGACGGGATTATTATTCTTTATGTTTTCTTATATCATTTAGGATGTTATTTCAAATTGGTTGTTGCACTTGTTATGAGAAATGAATTAATTATTAGGTTTTACTCAAGGGATGGTATGGACTGAATTTTGTATGAATGAATCATAAAAGGCATAGAGTTAAATCTATTTACATTACTCACTCATGATAGGTATATAATTACATTATATGAAATATCTGAATGTCAAAATTTTGAAATAATCTCTAAGACATGTCAGTTAAAAGGAATGCAATTAATCTGTTTTAATGCATCAATTTACCTATTAAGACAATATTTATTTTGACCTTGTATCTATTGTAATTTTTTGCCTATTATTTTCCCTTGTGAGTTTAAATACGATATGTTTCATGTTATATCATTAGTGTGTTAATTATGATAGATAAATTATGATGTATCATTGTCTAGTTGAATGTTAGGAGAGTTATATGAGCATAAACTTCGTGCCGAAGAACTAGAACATCCTATGGCTCTAAAGAATCTAATAGACGATGAAAACTATGATTGTTTCTTGTAGGTCATGTGATCCATAGAGAGGAACACTAACAAAAACATATGTTTTATGTCTGATATGATGATGGAATTACTATTATATCATCACACCCATGTATTCTAGGTAGGGATTCTCCATCCATCATAGTTTTAGATCTATTATGTTCAAATGATCTTTGGTCACATGAAGTTGACTATGGAGACAATGGTGAATCTTGATACCTATATGCTATAGAGAAATTCCAATAATATGTGGGAAATATTATTATAAGTTGTTAAATATTTGGGGATGTCCAAGAAATAATTCAATAGGAAGTTACTATGTCACTACTACCATGAGAAGTTTAGCGATGAATGGGACCAAATGTTCATTCACCTAACAAAAATGAGTATGTATTTGATGGACTATTCTTTTATTTTTACCACACTAAATCACTTAAATCCATCATTTAAAGGAGATGACATATCTTGGCTAAATAACTCTCAATATGGGATTTGTTATGAAATCAAGTCAACGGATGAATGTAGTCTGCTTGAACTAAATATTTGATAGGAAAAACCAGGATCTCATCACTAAAGGGAACCTAAAGGAGTCCCCGAGTAGTGGGAAGGAGATTCTAGTAAGATGATCATGGAGTTCCTATTTATATATCTGGAGGAACTACATTTATAATCTTCACCATGGAATAGGTGGGTAGAGAAACAAAGGGATTCGATCGTCATATCAGGACTGCATCCACATTCAGTGTTATCATTGTGGTAGGGCTCTATACAGGCACTGGTAGTGTTCCTTTATATTAGTGGAGTGTCAATATTGTCACAATATGTTTCAATTTATGAAATTTTTCTAGATATCATAGTAACATAGTGGTGGTAGAGGATAATGGAATACACTAGATCTTGGGAAGGACTCAACTACCCCTCAGTAGGCAGATTTTCAGAGTTCCATCATTCACATGGGATATGGTGGAAAACATGGTACCTCAATATAAGAGAAACAATAACATTAGTAAGTAACATTATAGGGGAGTTAGTCTTGATATCAATGAATAGGGGAATGTAAATTCTATATATTTAAATAAAATTCTACTTATATGGATGCACATATTTCCACTATCAAAGGTAAAATTCATGGGGAATCTACCCTTTCATGAGTTTTATTATTATATAACCATCTCAGTCCTTTATAACATCCCAATTATTCAAGGTATTGGGTTTTTCTATAGAGAGTGTGATGGGAATATGACTATCAGTATACCATTTGAGATTCAATTAGAATGCATTCAACACTATAAATAGTACGCTCTTGAAATTGGAAACTATCAATTTCTCTGGGATTTTTTTGTAATGAAGATGGATGGATTTAATTTTATGTTGGGGATGTATTTGATTGTTACTTAACAAGAACATAACCACTATTATTATAATAATGTATCCTTTCTATATCCAGAAGGAAATAGTCATGCGTAGTGAGGTAAACAGTATTATTGGGCTAGTCATGAAGAACCAATACAATCTAAATTTTATTTTCATACAACCCTAGTAGAAATCCAAATTATAGATGAGGAGATTCATAAAAATTAAATTCACTCCAATGGTGGACCAATTTTAGGATGTATTTCATAAAGAGTTTTCTATAATACCACCCATATGGTTGATGAGGTTTACTATCGAACTGATTCCATGAGCCAAACCAATTTAATTTTTACCTAATAGGATAGAACCAATAGAGATTTATGAGATGGAAGTATAGTTGGAGGATATAGAAGATATGTTATTTATACAGCCAAGGATATAAGAACCCAGATATTTTATAAGTTACATATCCCTTCTTTTTTATTTTCAGTGTTTATATATGGCCAAATGTGAATTACCCTTGAGGTAATAGAGGTGTCAGAGTTGTTCATGATGATTTTGAAGCCTATAACCCGGTTTTTGGGATGAAAACTTCCAGGAACTTGGTTTTTACATAACATGTGAGGCATGCTATATAGTTGTAAAATCCATGCAAGGATTGGATTGAGAGCAGGGGAGGACGCATGGTTAGGTTAGACTATAATATTTTGGCTACACATACATGTGTCATGTTTGTAGTTTTTTAATGTGGGTCTTGACAATATTTCAATACATTTAGTCAAACTGTGTGGGACCCCTTCCCTACACAATGCAGTGCATGATTTTTGTATGGTTTTCCAAACCATTTTCTCCATCCTTGTGACCCCTAATATTTTTTTTTAAATTTCATAATATTAAATTTTACTATATCAATATTGAACCTAAAATCAAAATTCCACCTCCCACAAAGCAGCATCAATATTTTGAGATCCTTCTATGGTGGTTAACCTTGGATTCGAGTATTCTTCTTTAGAAGATCATTGATTCAGTTACAGAACATCAAATTGGATCCGCATTAGTGTGTAATTTATTCAATTTCAATCATTCATCTTTTTTCTTCCAATCAAAAATCTTATTTAGTTACATGCTCATTTTCCCTAATTTTAGTTTCATCAATTTTTTACTTCATATTTATCAATATCTAAGTCATATTAGGATTCAGTACTAGATGTTAACTCTACTACTGAGCTAAGGTAGGTGGTCTATACTTTTTCCTTGAGATTCAGTGATTTATTAGGTTACATTCTATTGTTTTACCTACTAGACATTTAATCAAGACCCCAAAATTGGAATTATTATTTGAATTAAAATTAATTCCACATGTTAGGGATTACCATAAGTTGTATTGTGAAGTGTTAGGGGTTATTACCCCCAAAAAGGTCACCCATGGGGTATTCTAGATGAATTTTCCCTTTTTATTCCTTGAAGAACCACTCGTGAGGTGAGATGATACATTCCTATATGAAGTATTACTTTTTATAAATGAATTGATTTCTTGGATATCATTAGGATATGGGTTTAATCCTCTACCATGTGAGAACATAATGATGTTGAGTTTTTTTAAGGTTGAATTGTGAATTGTTGGTTTAAATGGGTTTGTATAATCATTGTTTACTATTGAAAGTGAATTGTGTTATGTGAGTGGGAAGAATCATGAGGTGTAATTGAATGTGAAATGGGTACATGAGTTGGTATACTCATGTTATAAAATGGTAATTAATTACATAGATTCTAGTGATTATTTTCCTTATATCTTAATGCAGTAGGAATTCCTTAGATAGTGTACGTATCTTCAGTATTTATTTTGTGGGATGCATTGTGCCTTATTACCCCTTGGATCCAACTTACTTGGATATTAATAGGTCATGTTCAGTATAACACTCTCATATGAATCAATACAGTGCCTATCTTAGTTTCCATCGATATGATCCTTAGATTCAATGAGAATACCATGGTATTTAATAGCAAGGATCTGATCCTATGTGGTCTGACACTTCGATATTAGGAATTTACATGCTGGATTTGATTCTTTTTATAATTTTCTTATTCTTGGTATTTTGTGACATGTGTGATTATGTGGCTCGGTCATGGATGTTATGACTCCTCTCATTGTACGGAGAGGTTGTGTTGGTTACTTTTGTTTCTATTGTAGTTTTCTTGTATAGGTGAAGACAGTTGTTTGTTAAACTAGCCTTAGAAGACTATTCATTAAAACATTAATAATAGTTGATATTCTAAGGGAACTTTCCTTTATTTAATACATTTCGGTTTTACATACACTATTTATCTTTTTAGATTGCACAACATAGTTTGTATAGACCTTGGGGTAGTTTACTGTAGGTTGTTATCCCACGCCCTATTTGGGAAACCCATGGGGACACAAATTTATTATATAGTTGTAGGTATGGATAATGGAAATTTCCTTTCTACAGGTAATTAATTGTTATATAGGGATAGGGGGTCATGGGACCAAGCAATGACTTCTGATGCATCTAGGTTACTTTTATTCTTTTTATTGTTTTGGATAATTATATTGTAATACACTATTATTTTTCTATTTTTTCTTTTTTTAGAGACATATTAAATGTATCATCATTTTTTATTTTTTATTTCATTTAGATTGGTTTACATATAAGACTTCCTATTTTTACTTTTATCATCTCTATTTATTTTTACTTCCGCTACTTTTGGGTTATTTAGTTTTCACTTTATTACACTCTGGTGATGAGGGAATAGTCTCCCCATGGACACATCCAAGACCCTCACTACTAGTTATCATCCTCTAGAATTTGGGGATAATCACTTGATTCCATGGTGCCAACTAGGCTAAGGGCCCTATATAGTGGCATTAAGTGCTGGGAAATTACGAATTGGTAAAATATTCTTTATTTTCAAGTTCTCATTAATATTGGGTGAAAATAGATTTGGATAGTAATGTATTAGAGTTTGATAATGTGTTGTTCCTGAGTGTAGCTATCCCATGTATAGAAAAAGGAAAAATTTCTTCAATGAAATTGTTCTTTTACGGATTTTGACTATTATAGTTGTTTTGATTCCATCATGTGGAAATTCACATAATTATGATGTAATTATTGATATAATTTAGTGTTGAAATTTGTTTCCACATGATAATGTGAGGGTATTCCATATTATAAATCATACTATACACGTGATAGAAATCACACTCCATGCATCATTCCATGCATTTGAAGACATATTACTTATTTAATGTTGTTCTTATAGGAATTGTGATATCTATACATAATTTTGTGATATATTTTGTGCGATGGATATAGACATTGATTCCATATTTTGGTTCATAAGGAGTATTGTCGCATATGTACTGTAATGTTACATTCCTTTTGATTATATTTTTTAAATTAATTGTGATATGGTATGGATTATATGGGCATTAAATTTTGGTTCATGATGTGTTCGGGGCCTTCAAGGATAAGAACTTGGTGAAGAATTGGTTAAACATTTTAAATCAATTTATTATGTAAAATTATATGTGAATTTAATTATTAATGAATTTAAATGTGAAAATGTACTTGGAAATAGAGACTTGATCTAGACCAATATTTGGAGTTGGAAAGGGGTACTGTCTCTAGTGGTTTTTGGTGAATGTGATTTTTATACCCATGGATTTAAGAATAGTCTATGATTATTAACATGGTATTAGGAGGGTTTTTACCTATCCTACACTTTGGAGCTGATAACATTGATATCCTTATTTTCTATGGTGTGTGTTTGGAATTGTAGATGAATTCCAAAACCATGACCTCTAGTGATGTGTCATGAAGGTTGAAATAACCACGCTCTAGAGACCGTGGTCCATGGAATATAAGAGGATCCTCTTTTAGTGCCATTTGCAGCCCCAACTATTACTCTGGACATAGGTGTTGATTCATAGTTACATGAGGGATTCTCTCACTTGATGCATAATTATTAGGGAGCACCAGAACCTTCTTTTCATTGGAAGATATGACGTGGGTGTCCTAGAAGTAACATAATCCCACCTTTCTAGGGGATGGAATTTCATTTGATGCTAAGTTTTTGAATGATACAATGAAATTAATATTCAAGAGTCTTTAGAAAACTCCTTAGAGGAGTGAAAATCTCGTGACATATATTTTACGTGGTGTAGAAAAGTGCTGGAGGTGTGTTGAACCATGCTGACAAGCTATGAGATATGGTTTTGGATGATTTAGAAACCATATTCTATGGAAAAGTCTAACATGAGAATCTATGGGAAGAGAAGGTTAGTGAATTCATCCATCTAGATTATGGTGTGATGATGATAATGGTGTACTCAACATGTTTCATATAGAAGTAGTGTTTTCCCCAAACATCCCTTACCGATAAGATATATAGAGGGGGGGACTTTAAAGAATGTCTTTGATATGCTATCAAATATCTTGTAAACCTATTCAAATTGACTTTTTCTCTAATATTGTAAATTATGTACTCATTACAAAATGAAATATTAAGGAAGTTACGAACGCATAGAATTAAATTAATGATTAACAACCCTATACTTTATCGTCTTCTGGTAGGAAGCACCGTTAGGAGGGTTCCTGGGAGATGAGTGGTAGTCCTAATATTAGTACATATACATCAATGTTTTTCCACCATTGTCAAAGATGTGGAATCAGTGTGATGGTGACCCAGTTTAATGAAGAGCCTGCGGTGGGATGGTCTATATAAATAATTTTTGTAGGACCTTACCTCAAAATTTGAGTTGTAGGGGGTCAAATTTTAAACTTGGATTAAGATTAGGTTTCTTAAATCCACATCAGGATGTGAGTTGGAGAAGTTCATGTCGATTAGGTTGAGGTAGTTGTGTTCATGGCTATGACATATAGGAACGAGTTACATCGAGATGTCAAAGTCGGACTACTCTGAGCAGTGAGGTTGTGTCACTAGGCCGTGGTTTCGGCTATATCCATTCTATATATCCTACATCAAAGAAGAAGGGAACCAGAGAGTCTTTGGTGATATGTAAGATCTTATAAGCCTCTATAATTGAATATTCTCCTTTTGATACTAGTGCATCACATAGTTTTATATATGTACATGTGGTAGAAATCCTTGGAATTATTCTAAAGTTTTCTGCGAGTGTTATAATGCTCGATACTCCATTGGGAATTAGAACAGAGGTTGTAAAATAGTTCATGGAGTGCCCCTTTTTTTGTAGTTGTCACAACATCTAGGATCGTTATGTCCTCAAGATGATTGGGTATGAAATCATACTCAAGATCGAAATGCTAGTATATTATCGTGATAATATTTACAATAATCACTAAAGTGTGACATTCACATCACTGGTGGTTATAGATAATACTAAAAATGGTGAATGGGATGTCCAAGAATGCAATGATGGACCATAGAATCATGGTCTATGCGGGTTGATATCCCCGATCACTAGTTCGTATCTGGATTATCAAGGAGAGCATCAGAAAAAATTTCCACTAGTGGTTGATCATCTCATGGAAGTATTCCTGGATGATTTCTTCAGTTTACATTTTAAGGTATAGGTTGGGTTCTCCATCAATATAATTCTAGGTGTTCCATTGGTATCTGTTCCTCCTAAAATTATGGATTTGTTAGACTTGGAGGAGCTCAATTGGTAGATATATTATTTTGAGGGAAATGGTTCTATTCGAACCAGTGCATATCCATGGGGTTTTCTGGTCCTTTTTCAAAAAAAGTGGAAGGAACTCTAAGTAAATGAATGTATTATCCGAAAATGAACGAGGTGATTCTTAAGAATTGGAATCCTCTTTCATTGATAGATGTCCTTTTTTATCATCTTAGAGGGGCCTAGTGTTCTCAATAATTTATTTAGTTCTAGATATTAATATGTATGTGTTCATCCAACATATATACATACTACAACATTTCATCTAAAGTATAGTTTATATGAGCATCTGGTTATGTTTTTTGGTCATAGAAATGTTTCAACAGTTTTCATGGAGTTGATGAACCGAGTGTTTTGTATTTACCATGCTTATTTTGTGGTGGTTTTCATGGAAAATATCTTATTGTATTCTAAAAAGAGATGTGATCATGCCAACCTAAATACAAAACATGGATTATCCATTTTTAGGCTTTTACAGTGCTTGCTATAAACACTGTTAAAGACATCCTTTGTCTGTGCTAAATAAATTATATTAAAGGTAGTCTTTAAAACCCCTTTTTTAACACTGTTAAAGACACACCATTATTAGTACATATTTACCAATGATGATAAATCCCCCCCATATCAGTGCTATTAAAAATGAACTGATTAACTTGGTTGTTTATAAGACCATGTAAAAAAACAATGTTAACGGGGAAGCATGGTATCTGCACTTTTTTATAAGTACTTATAAAGACCCCCTTAATCAGTGATTTTTTAGTAGATCTAATAAAGGGTATAGTGGTAAAAATATTTTATTTCATTGAAAATAATATATAAATACATCAATATATTTATATTGATATAAATATAATATATATTTTTAAAATATGCTTTAGATAAGGTAAATAGGCATTTACACTTAACATATAATATATTTAGTGAAAATGGATCATAAATTAAATAAAAAACATATTTTCAATCAATAATTTTCTAATTATTATTTAATAATAGTCTTTTAATATCAATTGAAATAAACAACAAAAAACTTATAAATGGTCTAATATATGTTGAAAATCTTACTCAAACATCACATTTCCATAACTGTTGATCCATGTATTCTTTTTGGATCTATTACCTATCAAATAGAATCATGTGATGATATCTATGCACATATGAAATAGGGAAACACTGCATCATATTATTAAATTCCAAAAAGGCCCATAAGGCCTCCAAAACTGAGTTTTCAGTTGGGGTACCCTAATTTTTTAGCATTTAATGGATTTTAATCCTCTTTTATGGGGGTAATTTTTCATTTTTTCAGTGGGGACTGAATTTATTCCTAGGTATTACATTTATATTTATATTATGGATTTAAATTTTTTTATTTTTCACAATGTTTTATTATTTATAAAAAATTATATAACAATATATTAACTTTTTTATATATTCACACATAAAATTTTTAATTTATAATTAAATAATTAAAAATATTTACATATAAAATATATTTATTAATATGTAAACAAAAATATACAAAAATATATTAATATATAGTTATAAAATGTAACGAAATATATATATATATATATAGATATATCATATAATGTTAATCAAAATAGTATAGGGGAGTGGAAAAGACACCGGTGTTTAAGCTATAAGTCTTAGATTTGAAACTCGTTGGAGGTAGGGGAATGTGGGGGAGGGTGGGGTTGTCTAATGTGTTGATAAAGGTATAGGGGAAAAATGATAAAGGGGTGGGAAGCACTAATAAATGAATTGATGGGTGGGTGTGGAAAAAAATTATACACCCTTTATTAGTGTGGCCATAAACAACGCTTTATTAGTACTATTGAAGGCCCCCTTTAATAGTGCTAAAAATCAAGGTAAAAGACCACATTTAATAGTAATAAATAAATACATATTAAAAGGGGCCTTTAACATCACTAAATACTGCACTGTTGAAAGACCTATTTAACTGCTATTTTTTAGCACTGTTAAAGGAGGCCATTAAAAAATTTTTTTAGCACTGATAAAAGTTTCGGGGTTTTAGCCATGTTCAGATTATGATCATTTTTAGGGATGATTACAACATATTATATAACTAATAAAGGCCAATTTTTTGTAGTGAAACAATCTTGATATTGTTTTCAATACACTGAGAGACCATCAGTTACATGTAAAGCTCACAAAGTTCCACTTCTGGATGGATCAAATTCACTTTCTAGATCATATCATCTCAAAGACAAGAGTATTATTAGTCCCAGAGAAGGTGAGAGTTATAGTTTCATTTGATAATCCATAGTTTTTAATATATAAGTAGTTTCATTTGGTTTCTCTACTATACCAGAATTTCCTACATGAACTTTCAGGATAAGAAGCACTATTAATGGGATTAACTAATAAGGGTCTGATGTTTGAATTGTCAGATTCCTATGAGAGATCATTTCTGAAATTGAATGGTATATTGTTTGTAACAACAATACGAATACTTTCAGAATATGATAGGAGAAACAATGAATATTATGAAACATCAGGTATTTGGATGGGAGTAGTTTTGATGTCGAGGGATAGAGTCTTGGGGTAACGGTCTCGATAGATGAGGTCACATGATAATAACTACCTGGGATATGATCTTTTGATAGCTACATTCATGGATGCTTTTAGCTATTGGAGATATTACTTATATTGAGAACATTTTTTGGTGTACATGGACCACACACGCCTCATGTACATATTTACATAGTGTGATCTAAATATGAGGCATCAAAGGTGGGTTGAGTACCTGCAGTAATTTAATTTCGAGCGTTCCTACATTCCTAGTAAATGCAATGTAGTGGCCAATTAACTAATCAAGATGACTCAAATAAAAGAAGTTCAACATGATAGTAGTGATTGTAAGCTCATCGAATTTTTATTTGAGTTTCACTTAGAGGTTCATGATAGACAAGGATAAAATTCTATGTCATCCTTAGCTATGACCTCTACAATACAAGATGTATTCAGGAAGAGGAAACTATCAAAACCAGAGGTCTTATTTTAATTGTAGACTATGTCTGATGAGGATCCACTTTCTAGTTGAACTATTAGAGATGATGAAATCCTTTGTATCCACAATCATTTTTGTGTTCCATTGCACATACAAGAGGAGATGATATAAAGTTTCTTTCCTCTTCTTGAGAAGTGTAGTCCAGATTCACTATGATGTTCTATGAAATTCACTATCAGTACTAGTGGATGGTTTTAAAAAGGAAGGTAGCTTATTTTATTACAAGGTGTTCGAACTTATAGTAGGTGAATGTGGAACATTAGTTGGAATCTGGGCGTTTCCATCATTTACCTATTTCGGAGTGGAAATGGGATGATGTCGCGAAAGATTTTGTGACTAGATTACATAGGTTTACTCAAGGTAATAAAGTTTTATTGGTTTTTTTAGATTGGATCATGGAGGATGTTCATTTGTTATGGACCAAGGAGACCATTATTGTAGATTATCATGGGAGGTTGTAAAAATAGAGAAAATAAACATACATCGGTCCCACACTCTATCATTTCAGATAGGGATGCCCAGTTTATGTCAGGATTATGGTAGTGTTTTCAGAGGGAACTATGTAAACAAGTTCTTCTGAGCACATCACACCACCCATGAACTGATTTCAAATCAGATTGTATCATACTAGTGCTTATGTAAATGATTTGAGCATGAGTCCTAAGATTTGGGGGATCATGGAAGATTTATAAACCCCTCGTGGAGTTCTATTAAATAGAATTCATCAGGTGACTATAAAGATGGAACATTATGAGGATTTATATGGTAGGTCATTCCTATCATCACTATAATGGTTAGAGGTAGGTCAAGAAACTTTTCTTGGATGAAATCTCATTCCTTTGATTTCTGAGTAAGTCCAGTTGATTAAGAAGCATATGGATACTATTTAGTATCAATATAAATCATAATTTGATCCCCATAGATGACCTATAGAGTTCAAGGTTAGGGATCTAGTCCTTTTATTTGTTTCACTGATGTTGGGACACAAACAGATCAAGAGACAAGGTAATCGTTCAATGTGTTATGTTGGGTCATTCATGATTCTGGGTAGTGTTGGCCTAGTAGCCTATAGGTTGTATTTATATAAAAGGTATCAATACATGAATAAAACAATCAACAAATCTCTTTTGCACTGCTATCACTCAGACCCATCTCAAACTTTTTATACTCATAAGGTTTAGTAACAGGTTGATGCATCCATTGAGGAGTATTTAATTTGTATCGTTGAAATGAGCATGGAGGTTCTTTATGACCAGTATTTTCTTTTAGTGTGGCTATTATGTAAACTTGACCATTTATAGTATGAGACTTATTATAAGGTGGTTGACATACATGATATGTGGCCAGGGTTTTTCTCATAAAAATCGTGAAAATCATTTAGAGTTAAATTTGGAGACCAATATCTTTAAGGGTGGAAGATTGAAAGAACCTATTTTTTAATATGAGTTATGCATATCTTCTTTATTATGTTTCAATGATTAAATATTGATAAAGTGAATGACCTAGGTGTTCATAGAGTTATCGAAGGTGTACGGGCCTAGTTCGGGCCCCGAAACTAGGTTTTTGGGATAACAAAATGCATATTGTATAGTTAATACAAACCATGTGAGGAAATCTACATGGTTTAAAAAACCATGAAAGTATTTGATATAAAGAATGGGAAGGCTTGATGACTAGGTGAAACTATGTGATTTGGTCCGCACAATCGTGGGGTATGTTTGTAGTTTTTAAAATTGGGTTTTCACCCAGTTTCCACATTGTTGGTCAAACCGTGTGAGGTAAATGAGTGAGTGTCCCTACCCTACAGAAAACAATGCATGGTTGGGGAATTTTTTTTCAAACAATATGATCAAAAAATCTGACACCTGATATTTTTTTTGAATTTTAATAATTTTATATTAAATTAATTCTATATTATATGAAGAATAATATTTATTCGTTCCCCATAACAACTTCAAAATTTTAGATACCTTCTTTGTGGATGACCTTGGATTCCTGGATTATTCTTTATCTACTCTTTGATTCATGTGTAGAATGTCTCATTGGGTCCCCATCAGTGAGTAATCGATTCCTTTTTATCTATTCATTATTTTGGTTCCTACGGATGACACTATTTAGGTGCAAGATGATTTTTCAAAATTTCATGTTCTTTGTCTATTCTTCATATTTCTCCTCAGTTTAGTCGAATTCGGAGTGGATTCTGGATGATAAATCCACTATCGAGATAAGGTAGGTGGTAATACTTTTTCCTTGAGTTTTTCATCTTTATTTGGCTACATTTTATTGTTAAATATGACAAAAATTCCAAAGAGGAACAGAAATTGAAACAATTAATTGAATTAAATTGAATTTTACTAGTTGCAGATACCCTAACATTCAGTTGTGTCATGTTGGATGTAGTTTACCTATCCAAGGCCATCCATGGGGTGTTCCAGATTAATTTTCAATATTTATGCCTTGTAGAAGTACCCATGGGATAGTTGATGCTTACCTAGAAGAAGTAATAATTTTAATAAATTAATTGATTTAAATTAGATGTTTATGAGATAGGATGCCTCTGATACTATGTGAAAACATGTTGATGTTGAATTATCGAATGGATGAAATGTAAATGATTCGGTTCAATGAGCCTGTATACTCGTTGTGTTTTCTTGAATGTGAAATTTTTTATTGGTTATATGCATGAGGTGTAATTGAATGTGAAAGGGATACATGAGTGGGTATACTCATGGTATGAAATGTTGGTCAATTCCATGCATTCCTTGGATGATGTTCCATAGTTATAGATGTGGTAGTGGATTATTTGTATATAGTATTCTCCTTGTGTTTTTATTCTGTTGGATGTGTTGTGCCTTTCTAGACCTTGGATTTGGCTTGCATAGACACATGTAGGATATTTTCAGTATGACATGATTCTAGGACATCAATCAACTCCTAAATAATTTTCCATTAAGATCCTATTTGATCATGACAATCATACATTGGTCTTTGGAACCGTGTATATCTCTCTTTGTGGACTCACACATTGATATATAGAATTTCTGTGAGGAATATGATTCTTTTTATTATATAGATTTTTCATTGTATTTTGTTTCTTGTGTCATTATATGACAAGGCCACAGATTTTATAACACCTCAGGTTGTATGGTGAGGCCATATTGGTTCTTTTGATTCTATTGTGGCTTCCTTGAATAGTTTTTGACACTTGTTCACCAAATACACTTTAGAGGATTTCAATATTACTTTCTTGTTAGAAGTTATTCCAAGGAACATTCATTTATTTTGTTCTTTTCAATTTTACTTGCACCATTTTTCTTGTTATATTTCATAGCCTAGATTGTATAGACCTTTGTGTGGATGCCTATTGGGATGTTACATCACACCCTATTTGGGCCACTGTCGGGGACCCATTTATTTTATATTGTTTTAGGAATGGATAATGGAATGATCCCTTATATAGGTAATTTATTTCTACAAAGGAGTAGGGGAGATTGGGACGAAACTATGGCTTGAGATTCATTTAAGATACATTCTTTATTTTTATTTTTTTGGATTTTTGTATTGTATTGCCCTGATATGTAACTATTTTATCTGTTTTTAAAGAGATGTATGAAATGTATCATATTTTTTATAAGAGATTACTTATTTATTTTTTTATATATCAGCCTTCTGCTATTTACGGTTTTCATCTATATGTGTTACAAATTCAACTAATTTTGGGTTATTTAGTTTTCACTATGTTACACTCCATTGTTGAGGGAATAGTCTAGCCACAAACACACCCAATACCCTCAATTCTAGTAGGTATCCTCTGGAATTTAGTGATATGTGAATGAGGCCATGTGGAAAACTAGTCTTTGGGAACTATTGAGTGGAATCTAGGCCTGAGGGGTTATATAGTACATCACCATGGGATTACCCCATTTTATTTTCCAAGAAAGTAGATAAAACAGCATGTTTATGTACATATTGTTAATGTAAAAACAAGATGACAATAGATAATTGATATCCTCTTCCATGTGTCAATGATCTCTTCGATCAGCTAGGAGTATCCAAGATATTATGCAAGATTGAATTGATATAGGGTATTGTCATTTGAGAATGTTACCATCTTGTTAACTTCAAACATAATTTTGGATCATGTATGTCCTGCATTATTTCATGTTAATGTTATTTGGTATAAAAAAAATGTTAGATATATTCATATAAGTGATGAATCAGATCTTCCATCCATGTATCAATTTGTTTTTCAGTATCATCATTGATGAAATCATGGTCTACCCCAATTCAAAGGATGCTCATGAAAAAAATATTGAAATCATCCTAAGTATTCTAAGAGATAATCGATTCTATGTTAACCTTTGAAACATTAATTTATGGATTGACCAAGAGAACATAATGGGGCATCTTATCTTAGAGGGTTGGTTGTTATTGGACCTATAAAAGTTGTTATTTGTAGTGTATTGGGAGTGACCAAAGAATGTATTCTAAATTTAGATAATTCTATATTCAGTTGGATATTAAATAACATGAATAAAAATTATGGATATTTATAGAGCATCTTAGAATGTATCAGTTATATGAAAATATATCAAAAGAATCTTTTTGTCACATAAAAATAATTTTCATAGGAAAATCACTTATTAATAAAGAGTATTTGTGGATATAAAAAAAGAGTTTCTCATAGGTGTACATATTTCTCAACATATATTGTTATACTGATATGTTTTTGTTTATTTTTATATATATCATCACCCTTATCAAATATAACCGATAAAATTATGTCCATTATTTTGATCTCACGGTGCCAGCTGATATTTGAGTGTTTAAAATTGATTTTTATTGACAAACCTATACATTTCTTACATGAATATGGATCAATATTAAATGATTATTTTGTAGCATCATATCATAGTCTGGGGTGTGTACATATGTTGGATTATGAAATTATTTGATATGGTTTAAGATGATTCCAACTCATGAATTCTATTATGTGAATCAAGATCTCAAGTTAGCAGTATAAGTTTTATCCATGATGATAGGGATACATTACATTCTTGGAAAATTCTTCATGGTATTCAATGAAAAATATATCTTAGGTTGTATATTCTACAAAAAGGTTTTTAATATTTGGTAATCAATATTTTTGTGTTTCCTACAGGACTATGATTTTGATGTGTCACATACTCTATAAATGGTAATGAGGAATTAGATGCGTTGAGAAAGGATACTAATGATTATATTTCATGAGATGTAAGTGTGGAATGAATTATTGTGAAACATCTCATAAATAATTATTTTCTATGGTTGTAAAAAGTCATGATAACTAGTCCACTAATCATTTACAAATATACATTCTGTTTAATACCCCAATTTACTAATGAAATCACAAGCCGTCATAGTTAGAGTGAATAAGATCAAAACAATATAAGAGAAGTAGAATACATACATTTAATAATTTCTTGATAGTCAATAAAAACTACTCACATTGGGTAATTTTTATGAAACATCCCAAGTAATTAGAACATCAATATTAAATGAGTTATTATATAATCCCTAAAATTTAATAATATGTCTAATAAGATGAATTTTAAATTAAAAAGTATTATACCTTTATATATTCCTATATTACTAATGATGGTGATGAAATTCCAAAATATTAAAGAGATATTCAGCATTATCCTATATGTTTCTTAGTTAGACCAAAATATCATCAATAAACACAACTAAGAAATGATTAATATATGACATGAATACCCCATACATCAACCCCATGAATAACGTTGTGTCATTAATAAGTCTAAAGGGTTTTTCCATGAACATAAAATTTAAATAACAACACAACAATGATATCATACGATTATATTCCTCCCTTACTCGCACAAAATGTCATCCTAACTGTTGGTTTATCTTTTAGAACTGACTACCTACCATTAGTTGATTGAATAAGTTATCAATCATTTTCAGGTATATTTATTGACCACTGTTACATTATTCAATAGTCGATAATCAATAATCAACATTAAAATATATTTATCCTTTATATAAAATAACTTTGAAGTATCCTATAGATGTATAATTGGGTAAATTAAAAACCTATAATGTATATAACCAATCATAATTCATAACTCCAAAACCATAGTGGAGTTATTTGTTAATCAAAAATCAATATGTGAGATATAATATCGTATAACTCTATAGTAAGATCTTTATCCTGTCTCATTTGTAATATAGTAATCACATATAAGAATACAAAAAAATTATTCTTTTCAATTTTTTTTAATTCAATTAACATCACTTATGAAGAATAAATATTTAAAACCACCTATTGAGATGTAATAATTTAATGTTTATTGCACCTCATCCCATTTCATATATCTATTTCTATAATTAAAACCATGAAATTGACATAACGATTAGAATATGTCATCATGATCTACTAGTAATAGATATAAGATTATATTGAATAAAACAAACCAATGCCATGTAATACATCATATATTTTAATATACAATATGGAAATCTAAGTTATATGAATCCTCCCTATCAGTAACTCATTGAATTTAATAACATTAGCTAACAATAATCATTCATCCACAGTATTAGATAACTCAAATGTTTTGTAAGCCCTCTTTATAGAAATATCTAATCCTCATTCAAAACATGGTGTAATAAATAGATGTGATGCCTCCAAATATAAAAATTGATAAAGTGGTTGAAAATAAACATTTCACACCCCATAACACCTTATGTACTCATAACTAATTCATTCTCACTTCATATATTTGTTTACGACCAACTCCTCGGTCGTATTATCCATTTTACATTCCTTCACCTCACCTATGATCAATCATGAGACCTAGTGTATGATGAAAATTAATTGTTCATACTATGACAATTCCACCCAACACCTATGGTCTATCAAGACACCACTATTATTTTAGTAGAATATATTGAGGTTTATATTGTAGTTGATTATGTGGTCGGTCCACCATTACACTATGTTTTTTCCCATTTTATTGATCCATATACATGGGGAATATAAACAGAAGATGTTCTTTATGAATAAACATTTCACAAGGGCACAGAAAATTGAATTTTAATTTCCTAATAAAATTTAGTATTTGTTTTAGTAACAGTTTTCCTTCGATAGTGGTAGATAATCACTTCCTATTTTCATTTATCAACTATGATGTTTTTAAATTTTATATAAATAAATATTATAGAATATAATTCTTTTGGGTTTATAATAATAAAATATGGAATGAAATATCATGTAAAATATGTGTTAATACGATATCAGTGATACTTTTTATGTGAATTTGTAGGTGTATTGATTCACTTTTTTCCTTCTAATATAAGAAATACTGTCTTAGTGGCCTAAATAATTACATTTATTAAGTCTCCTATCACTATTTCTCCATTGTAGAAAAGAAAAAACTATAATACATTAGTGTAGATTCCCATGTATCCACCAGTTTATCATATTTTTTATTAATAATATTTCATAAAAGATACAATGAAACCTTGAATCCAATTTCTCGAAATATAATCAATAAATAGATATTTTCATTAAATAGTGGTTGCACAATTATTATTCCTTAACATTATTGGTTGTAATCATTCATAATAATGACCTAGGTTTTTATCAATGGAATTATACTTCTAAATTAATATTTATGTCATAATTAGGAATATAGTATCAAACTCATACACTTTATTATATTAAATAAAATTATTACAAAGGAAAATTATTTCAAACTATAATGTATGAAAAACAATGTGTGACACGGAGGAAGTATAATTTCATTTACCCAATAGAGAAATATGTGCATGTTTTATTTTATTTAAATAAATTTTTATTTCCAAATAATTGTGTTTAAATACTATATATTGATATATAAATTATAATATAGATTTATGAACACCAAGTATTTTTTTCAAAGGGATGTATTATTGATAATGTGATTGAAACAAGTACTTTTCAATAAATATGTAAATTATTTCAATAAATTGTGATAATTAGAATATAATTTTGATAAAAATTTATCTCAGTTATTAAATAATAATTTCAAAATTATCTTATGGTGGATTTAGAGTAACATTCTAAGAATTTTTTTAGGTTAAAAAGAAAAAAATACCATTTTTATAAACTACTATAACACGTATGATATAATCATGATATAATCATGAATTGAACTATATTAATCCATATTTCTAATATAAATTTTTTATATAGTATCATAATATATAATGCGTAATATTTTGGATCACATTCTTATCATTTTAGAACCATTATTGTCTCTTTCCTAAAATTATCTTTTATGCATTATAAAATTATAGTATCACAATACATTTTTATTACTATTTTTAAATCATATCATTTAGGATGAATTTTATATTATTAATTTGAAGCTATAAATTTTATAATAAAGGAAATTATATTTTTAAGCTCAAAAATGTTACCACGGTAAAAAAAATTTACCAAAATAAAGGTATAATAAGTTAAATTTTATAATTAAAATGGAAAGGTATATGATAAATTAAAATAATAACATTAATAGGTTGATTAATGTATTTCACACCCACAAAAAAATTTTGAAAAATAATTATCAATAAAAATCATTGAAATTTAAACTACCCAAATGTGGTTAGCCTGAATAATAAAATAATTATTATTTTAAACATAAAAACAATCCCACCTCAAGTGTAAATAACCGCACATTCTCTCATAACTCTCCACTAAAAACTCATTATGCATGAATCATATCTTATAAAACTTGTCTATTGTATCTTCAATGTTTTCATATTGGTTTATTTAGTATTTATATATCATTAATAAGCTACTTTTCAATATAATTAAATCTCTTCATCTCTATTTTTATTCAAGAATAGTCTTTATATTGGGACGTTTTAATTTTAAAATGGTTATATTCATGTGAATATAATCATTCCATTAATATATGAATGATTCCTCGTTAATTAGAGATTACCTTTACCACTTATTATACAAATTCAATAGATTGCTAAAAAATATCCTTATAATACCAAAATTATTCTTTCAATTTCAGTGCCATATAGTTATTTTGTGAATTCCCAACCTTACTTTCATTAAAGGGTATTTAAATAGATATTTATATACTACTTTGATTTGATACTCCCATGTGTTAACCCCACAATCCCTAATAATGTTTTATAATGTTGATATATGTTCATATGTCATGTGATCAGTGTAGAACTGATAATGTTTTACAGGATGTTCCCTGATAGTTCTCCAAAATATTAAATAAAAATTTAATATCTAGAGATGAAATTATTATTTTACCTTGGCTGCATTCCTTGGTAATGTTCTATGATACCTTGGTGAAAAACTGTGGTAATATGTTTTATGGAACGGTAGAGATCTGACTAACTCAGGTTTATGTTATAGCCACATTCCAATATTATGCCTCATATACCTATGATAATTATCTTATGTTTTGACTCACATATTTATGATTATTATCATTTTGTGACCATGATGATCATTCATATTCCATTTTTTATCCCTTATTGTGCATTATTCTTACACTTTATATAGATTTATGTCCCCAGTAAATCATATGATGTGAGGTGACTTGGGATGTATTTATAAATAATCCTTTCATGATGATTAAATAAAGAATAATCTTATGTTCTTTTATATTCTTCATTTAATATAAGGTTTTTGTTATTTTTATAAATTAATACAGTAAACATCATTTGTAAAGAAACTAGTTAAAATACTATATTTACTAAAATAACCCTAAATTTTGAGGAAATATTGGGTGTGTGGTTTACTAATCAAATAGAAACATTCCAGGATACTAAAAAGTGGATGTGGTTGTGGAACAAATTTACTTTGGCATCATAAACACAAAATAAGTAGATTGAGTGTTACCTAGATCATCACCTTGTTCATAATAAATATGTCTAAAAAATTAAATTGTCAAGACATTCACATGGGATATTTTTTGGATATCATACACCTTTTATGATCCATAATTAATGGATTTATAGGTGAAATAAATATTTATTTTAGAAACAATATAAAGGGTTAATGATTAGGATCTTAGAAAAGGCATTATAGAAAATAATTGATATTATACTTCCCTTTATAATTCTATCTTAATAGTCTCTATTTTTATTTCATTAATATTTTTTATTAAATAGAATGAAATACAAGGGCTCGTGAAAATGATAGATGTAGTGGGTAATGTGATTATAGACATCCTTTTATAATAGAGGTTTTTTATAAAACATCACAATTATGTTAATTCAGTTATCCCATGTTATGAATAATGACATAAACTATGTAGAGTATCCAACTTCACATAGGAAGGAATATATAGCCGTTATATCCTTCATGTGACAAAACCACCACCTTTTAGTTGATCTCTGTCCCGTTTTTCATGGAATAATTGACACATTGTTCATAGAAAAAGTGATCAATGAAATAGAAAAGATTTTTTTTGTATTTTTTTTGCTCTATATAGGATGTGGTCAACCTAGATGTATTTCATTAATAGGGATATGTATGTCAATAGTGGGAATTTATAAAAACATAAAAATTTCAAGGATGAAATTAATGCTATAATGTGGGATGAATTAAAAAAATGTCATTGTAATTAGTATTATCCTTATAAATATAATAAAAATATAAATTGAATTCTTGAGATGATTAAAAAGGAATGTGAATCTATTAGAAGTAATAGGATGAACATCTTAATAATTTCAAATTATGTTTCATCCTTTTCAATTGATTCTTATCGAAAGATTGATCAATTATTCAGGTGATTGAGACGCCATATATATAATTTATCAATTTGAGAGCTTGGGTATAATGAAAAGATATTACGATGTCATCTCAAGGTTGAAATGGATTTTAGAGATTCCCAGTGGTCACATTGACAAAATAAATAAATGTAAAAGAATTATTGAAATTTTGGGAATAAATATGACTATGAAAAATACATGATGATACAAAAACTACTCATGTGCAACAACTGTGGGAATATGCATTTGAGGAATTGTCTTCAATGAAGTAGAAACTGTTTTAGGTTGATAAATGATGTCCGCATTTCATGATAATATCCTAGAGATGTAAAACAATAAATTTTAAATTAAAATGATATTGGAAAGATGGTACAAGTGCATCTTGAAGTGAAATTCTTCATGTGTGGGGAGAACATACATTTTACTATCCAATTTGTTAATCAGAATATCATGAAAAATAACCAATATGAACCCAACCATATTCCTTGGATGTACGGTAATTTGTTCTCTCTCACAACTGCTAAAATTGCGGCTCTAAATGTTATTTTAGTGGGTACACTAATTGTATAGTCAATTCTAGAATGTAATTAATTTTATTTTGGTTCAACACATTCCTTTATTTTACTCATAATTTTGAATAACATGATGATAACCCATTAAAATCTAGTTGGTTGGTTTATTATTAAAATATTAAGTGTATCTATTCAATCTATAATAGTATATAGAAATTCCCCAATAAACTATGGTGAGTAAAATATCCCTGAAAACCTAGTGGTCATTCCAATGGTGAAATTTTACATAACCATTGGGATAGATTTTATGTTGAATTATAATTCAATGAAAAAACATAAATTAAAGGAAATTACAATTTTGGATGACCTTTAATTATTTTAAATGGAGAGATATCCCAACATAATCCATATTAAGAAACACCTCCTAGAGAACTCATTATGGATTGGGAATATTTGGGTATAGTTTCTTGGATAGATAATCAATAGTTATATATTACTAAAATTAATATAACTTGTATAACCCTATAGAATTTATATTTAATTGGAATTTGTGATGTTTATTTCTATAAATAACATTTAGGTGAAAATGGTGATTAAAAAGTGTTTATGAATGGGTAAATTTGTTTGGGAAACTATTCATAAGGGAGGACATTGTAAAGACCTAGGATTTCATCAATGGAATTTTCCTTTAGAATTAATATGGGTGTCATAGTTATGTATATAGTATAAAAAAATTAAATTACTTATGTTAAATAGATCTATTACACATGATAATTAAATAAATTTGATAATTATGATAAAGAAAACGTTTGATACAAGGAAAGTATAATTGAATTTTCAAACATAAAAAAATATATAACTATTTTATTTTTTTAAATAAAATTTTATTTCTATAAAATTTGTTTTATATACTATATATGTGTATATAGATTATAATATTGTTTTTTGAATCACCAAGTAAATTTTCAAAGCTTCAGAATTTCGATCATGTCACATAAGCAAATATTTTTCAATAAATAGGTTTGTTATTTTAGAAATAAAATTTCTCATAATTTTAAAAAAAAATTAATGAATGTATTTTATTTTTGAAATAATCATTTTAAAATTAACTTATGAAAAATTTATGCTATTTTTCTAATAATAATTTTTTTGGGGGTAAGAAGCAAAAATACCATTTTTATGAAATACTATAACTCTTATAATTAAATCATGATATGATCAGGAATCAAAATATATTAATCCTTATTCTTGATAAAAAATAAATATGGAGTGATTTAATACATAATGTGTGACATTCAAAATCAAATGCTTAACCATTTAGAACCAACCTTTTATCTTTTCTAAAAAAATTGTTTTTTGTGTTATAAAAGTTTCATATTAGAATTAATTTTTGTCACTTATATTAATAAAATCACATATAATTGACTGAATAATGTGAATAAGAGGGTAAAAATTATTTAGGAAGTGAGATTTCATTACTAAGCCTCAAAAGTTACCATGGTAAAATATTTGTACAGCAATAAAGGTAAAATACTATAAAAGGTTAAAATTGAAAGGGAATGACTTAAGATAACTACAAATAAAAACACTAAATGTGTGTTTCGGGTATTTTTTAAACATTACTAATCATCACATGAATAATTATCAAGAAAATACGTATAAATTAATTTCACAAAAGTGGATTGTCTTAATAAAAAATTAATCCATATTTTTACCCTTTAAACTATTGCTCCTCAAGTATAGATACCCAACCATTATCCCCTCACAATCCAATGCAAATACATTGAGCATGAATAATATCACATACATGCACTCAAGATTAAAATAATTTTGGTTATAATTTTATATGGAGTCTCGCATTATATTTTAGAGTAAACTTTGAAAGATAAATCATTATATTCATTTTCCCTATTATTCATGGTATTTATTTATACTAAGCCTATTATTTATTGAATATTTTATTTATTCATGGTTATATATTCATTATATGAATATATAAATGATTTATTATTCATGAGATATTATTTTTCTCTCACATTAATCCTATTTTATGAATGGTTAAGGAAACATTCTGTGCTCTCAAAAGTACTCTTTGAATTTCCATTTCATACCGTTTTGTTGTGAATACCCACCATAACATTAATTAATGGTTATTAAAATAGATATGTATATAATCCTTGTATTGGGTACATACATTTATATAACCCACATTACATACTATTGGGATATAATAAAGGTGTATTTTATTATAATATATGAACTATGTGCCAAACATTTTATTCAAAATTAGAATGGTGTTCATTGAATTTGATCCAATGCATTGGTAAGTAATTATTAACTACAGATAAATTTTTTATAATTTCACAGAAGAATTATTTCCTAATTATTTATGATACCTGGTAAAAATAAAATTATATATTGTCTATGAAAACTTGGTGAAGAACCTTAGTGATGTAAATGTCTTATGTTAATATTATGTACATATTACTTTATTATGACTCAAGTACTTATGATCATTCTATGGTGTTATGACTCATGTATTTATTATAATACAATATTTTCATTCATTGTGTTTTTACATGAATATCATTCATATTCTAATTCATTTCTTATCACTTGGTTGATTTTACCCTCGCCATTTTCAATTGATGTATTACCCTAGGGAATAATATGATGTTTGTGGAACTAGGATGGATTTTCAAAAGGTTATTTAAATAAAATTAAGTAAATATTTTGTTTATGTTTTATTTATGAAACTAATTTAGTATTTATATAGTTTCTATGAACCTAGACCTCAAAATATACTTTTAATTATCAATGTAATACTTTTAAGAATTTATGTTAAATATTATGTATTAATAAAGTGGGATTCATATTGTCCATTCCCTATATATCCACTCAACTCCATCACATGTTAGATATATATTTAAGGGGAAATATTAGATAATAATAATTGCAGGAATAATTATTGTGAGATTATAAGTATAAAAAACAATGATCTCTAGTTTATCATTCAAATTGGTTAATCTAAATTTCATAAGAAGAAAACAAAGAATTAATAGAATTATAGTCTCATAAACTATGTAAATGTCTGATTTGTTTCTTAACTTATATCAACACTAATAGTAATCCCTCTTTCAAAGGATGTGAAAACATTGGGATGTGTTTTGATAATCTAATGATAAAAATAATTTTAAAAGTAAACCTGGAGCTATATTCTGAAATCAAATGTCCTAGAGTTAAGAAATCCATATTCTCCTAAAATTCGCTTCACTTTTAAATTCACCAACATCTTCTTCAACCTCTTATATTTTTCCTTGATATAGTGATACATTCTTGTGTTGATTGACAGTTTCTTAATTATGTTAAGAATGTGATATATGATTATTCATTTTTAACACTATTTGTTATTTTTGTTATACATTTAATATATTATCTCATCGACAAATCATTTTTAAATATGATTAATCGAATTTTCTTTATTTTTTATCTCAATGTGTGTACTATTTAATGTTTAGTTTGAATGATACTCATGGTTTTTCAAGATAATAGTCACAATAATTTCAACATATCAACATTTATTAGTTCATGTTATGTTTTGTTAAAGGACACAACTGGTATGGATTTGATAATCACACTGGTCTAAATATAGTTTCACAATCAGTGTATCTATATTTATTTCCAGTTCATTAATCATGAATATTAGTAGTAGTTAATTTAGTTGTATATGGACTTGGATATCAATTGACCGTGAATAATAGTCTATAAGTACTTTTTGGTTATTCATAGGAGGTTAACCTGACTGTGAATAACACATTATAATCCCATATAAAAACTGTAGTTTTAGTTATAATGATTAATTTCAAATGTAATAGAAATCCATTAATATAATATTTTAGATACATATTGAAATTAATTATAAAAAACACCGATATTAGAAAAAAATGTATTAAATTCATATTTTATAAGAAATTTTTTTAATACTATTTAGTTATTAATTAGATGCAATAATTAAAATATAAATTATACAATTTCCCTCAAACATAACCATTTCACTTTTAGGAAAATGAAATTGATGAATTATAAAATGGTACATCAAAAACAATTCAATGTAACTAGGAAAATAGTAAATAATAATACTTATCACATTTAAATAATATTGTAATTCCTAATTCCGGAAATCATTTACCTTATTTATTTTCACTTAAATAAATATTTATATATTTTTTTCCTTACCATATGCATCTTATTTGTGGCCAATATTATTAAATAATTATCTATCATAATTAAGAGTAAATAATTTAATGTTTTTCCTCAATCTCAAGTCATACATAATTCCATAGGGTTTCTTAATTAAGTCAATTCCACTAACATGTTCAAAATGTTTCATCAATCTTGAGGGATATAAAATGATCATTACATGGGTATGGGTATATGGGTAATTATGTGTATAAAAAATCACAAATGGGATGTTTCTCATTATATATATTTTAAAATATTATATTTTACCTTAATAGGGAACTTCATATTTTTTTCCTCTATAAAATTGTATCATCCATCATAATTAATCTCCCCTTTTATATTTGTATTCATAGTTTAATATAAAATGTACCAAAAATAATTATTCCTCTTTATTATGTATTTATAATTTTTGTCAAAAAATAAAAGTTTATTATATGATTTTTTTTATATCCTAGGGAATAAGAGAAAAAATTATTTTATTGATATTATTACTTGTGAAAACCTATATACCTTTATAAAATGATAAAATTCATTTCCATTATATCAATCATGTAATCTACCTCCCAAAATATTCAACGAAATAAACCTCTTACACATTGATCTTGATTTATTATCACATAAAAGTAAATAATATATTGTTATGTAATGATGTATAGGTATGTAATGTGGCTCTCCAATCAATATATTGATGATTTATATAGTCTAAAAAGTGGTCAGAATTATAAAATAGTCTAAAATGGATACAAAGGATTAAAAACATGTGTCTCAAACATATTTATAAAACATTGAAACTCTAAAAGATTATTAAAATATTATAGAATGTTCTAGAGAAAATAAAAAATTCCAGATGTCTCTCATGGAAATACTTTATTGTAAGAAATATTTAATTATGTCTAAAGTACCTCATATGATAGAAAAAATTTGACATTATATAGTTTTGAAGGAATTAAATTTTGTGATTATAGAAACTCATTAACATATTCGACAATTCAATAAATCTAATTAAATAAATTTAAAAATCATTTATCATTGGGTTTAAAAACCAAAAAAAATACCAAATATGATACTTGCTATATAAAAATTAAATTACATATTTTGTTTAATAAACAATTTTTTTTATATATTAATTTTTTAAAATCATACAAAAAATAAAATATACACGCAAAAAAATAAAAAAATAAAAAAATAAAAAATTAATACCCAACCCTATAAATATATGTGTCGTATTATTAGTGTAATATAATTATCATCATGAAATAAAAAAAAGGTAATAGATAGGAAAATAAATAGACTAATGAAATGGAGGGATATAAAATCTCAGTTATTTCAATAGATAACTTGAATACAAGTATAATGCACTAGTTTTCAATTAGTCTTCCCAACCCATCCATACTTGGAACCCCTATTGGGATTGAGGTTATGATGAATGTAACCTTCAAAGACCACCACTTAATATCCTTAGGTTTGTGACTATAAACAAATATATAAAACAAAGAAATGATATTCATTTAACATATATATCCCCTCAATATATGAATAATCCCACCAAATAAAAAATAAAATATAAATTAAAAAATCCCATTATAATCTTAATGGAATGATATGTCAGAAAAATACATGTTTCCATATAATAATACCTAAATAAATCGTAATTCATTGGCCCAACAAAAAAATAGCAGCTTCAAGTTTGAATCATCTAACTTGGACACTAAATACATGCATGGAATATGAAGAATATATTTTTATATATATAATTGTTAACATAAAATTTATACTCAGTATGATCATTCTAGATACCACTCATGAAAAAATATAAGATACATATTAATGACTTAGTGAATAAAGAGAATAATTAATAAGATCCTATTAGTTCAACAATTACATAAAATTTATCAGGCTCACTCGCCAAGTATCACATATATGATTAATAACATAATATCCAACATTATATCATTAAGGATACCCAAAAAACATTCCCACTTTTTTCACACTCAATCTCAAATGTCGGAAGTCTTGTACTTCCATCCCTTCTATAACCATTCCACTACACACCCTATCAATATTTTCATATCTAATGTGGTATGAATTATATCCTAATATATCCGAATATATCCCAAACTCTTATAGGGTGAAACATCTCAGGTTGTTATTAATATAATATTACCATAACCAAAACCATAATCAAATCTCTGTAGTAAATTACGGGCTCAATATTTATTCATCTCATTGGTGTATCATGAACGTGGGAAACATTAACCCCATTCACTCCTCCAACCATGCATGAACCCCACCATTTATCACTACCACATCCCAAATACTAATTCATTTTAATAAACCTATAATGGAGAGTGGGTAAGAGGGGGTATTCATGCATGAATTCTCACACTATCTTTGATTTTGGGAAAAAAAACCTTCGAACCAAAATGCTTGGATGTGTGTAAGGTTATTAGACATAAGTTTGTAATATGAATAAATTACGTATAATAAATAATATTTATATCTACACAGAAGGAAAAAACAATGTATCCACACCAATACAACATTTTCATGGACCATAACCATCATTATATAAACTTCAACACATGCGACCACCATTTACAACTAAAACACCATTATCTACCCCACTTCAACATTTAAAATATTCATAACAATTATTCACATACAACCATTAATTCAAGTAATAAAATAATTATATTTTCACTTTTTTAAATCCATTATGGAATTTATTAGACTAATAAATTCCATATTTAATGAAAACTATTGATTTAAAGACACCAACTCCATTATCCAAGATCCATTTGTTACCTTATTACATTAAAATTAAATAAATGTTATCAATTTCAAACAAAAAAAATGGTTTTTTAGTCTTGGAAAAATAAATACATGTTTTATTCTCATATGAAATAAAATAAAAAAAATATTTTCATTGAGAACATCATTATTCCTTCAAGAATATCCTTTCGTATTAATCATAATATATTTTATGCCATCTTGGGGAATGAAAAGATGAGAAATGGATAAGATAAGATGCTCAGTAGGATAATACATACAATAAAATCTGTAATATAATGACTATGTCACAAATGATATGTCCGGAATAAATTATGATCAAGTAATTTGATATAAATAATAAAATGATCTTTACACTTTTTCATGGATATCTCAACTAGACAAATAATAACATTGACATAAATAACTAATTTCTTAATGATGGAACAAAAAGTATCAAATATATTAAATGCAACATCAAGTCATTATGTGAAGACATCTTACATAAATGTTTAAGGCGTCAGCTAAATTCCCAAAACATATGATGAGACTTTTTGATAAATCAAGGGGTTATATAATTATAGGAGTCACTCATATGTTAATAATAAAAATTAATTAATGATATGAATAAAAAATACAACTAAAAATATATATATTATAATAAATAGATATATATTTAATAAGACTATTTCCTTAGAAAAGAATAATATTTATTAAGGAATATCATCATAGTTGAAAATAGTTTGAAAATCTCACAGGAATATTTATTAAGGAATGTATAGTTATCATTTCATACCACCAATTTAAAATATAAAACTGTATAAAATATAAAAGAAAGAATCATATTAAAAAATAAATATATAAACATATGAATTAGTCTTTAAAGTATTTAGTGTTCATGAAAATATTAAATTTCATTCATACAATGTAAGTAGAAATAATGTTGTGTTTCAAGGTTTTTATAAAAAGTTAAAAGTTAAATATTTTGAAAATGAAAATGAGATTTTAATTAAGTACTATGTATAAATTAAAACATTGGAAAAATATTATTTAATTGAATATTGTAAATTATAAAAATGTTCTTTAAAAAAATTAAATGAAATATTGACATGGATTAAAATAAATCTTAATCAATTAGAAAACAAATTTAGTTATCCATAAAAATATTCTTTTGGTATCTTGAGAAATTAAAGAGAGGAAAATGATAGGAAAACATTTAATTTTAAGAAAACTCCATAGTTGATGAAAATATATTGTGTATAAGATAAAAATAATATATAATTATCCTAATGTATACTTTAACATAATCAATATAGAAATATGGTGAGATGTTGAAATAACCCCTTACATCAACCTCAAATTGCTTCAGAATTATTATAACCTCATGTGTGATAAATTTAAATCTACACTAATTTTATAAAAATAATTTACCTACTTATATTGTCATATATTATACACTTATAATATTTCAACACCCATTTATTAATAATTAAATATTCAATAAATCTTTTTCTAAGTGATAACAATTTTGTTTTCATGAGAGTTTTAATTCATAAATTTTAGTCTGTGACCATTGATCATGGTTAAATAATATCTAAAATTTTAATCATAATTTATATCATTTATATTCAATATATATATATATATATTATCATTTTTAAAAATGTAGGATATAGAAAAATATTTTACAATGTTTATTGAGAGGGTAGGTCGTACGTATACATGAAAGTTGTGTCCATGTCCTAAAAATAATAATGAAGAAACGATAGATATTAATTTAACATTAAAACCCCGTAATTATATCATAAATAACACACACATATATATACATAGACATTAAATCTAGCATTATTATTATCCATGTAAAATGAAAATGAAAAACAAATCATACTGCATCACGGAGGGGGTAGTCCAAATGTACGCACAAGAAACAGTACAATTTTACAAATGATTTGGAAGGTAAATATTTAGATATGATATTATAATTCTAGAAGAATAATTATTTTTTTAATTATAATATGAAAACATTAATTCCATCATAATAACCATCTATGAAATATGGTTATGGAAAATGAACTGTATCACTACATTGATTTGGTAGTCCACATGTTTCAAAAATTGATAAGTTCACATCTAATTATTTGAAAGAGGGTAAAAAAAGATGGGTACATGATTAGAATAACATTTAATTTTTTTGAGGATAATGAATTTAATACATTATGGTTAACAACATAGATTTAAAATAGGTAAAATAATAATTAAATTGAATGAGGCTGGGAAGTATGATTATCTCTTCTTCGGTTGACCACCTTCAGATCCCATCTTAAGAGACCTTGGAACTGTATTTTATGAAGACAAGAACGACTACATATTGTATAGGTAATTTTATAAGATAATTTTATATTTTTTTCAATCTATATGTCTTAATGTAATGTAAATAAGATAGAATAGGGGTGTCCACATATAAGTGGCTGAGAGGATACACATAGAATTTTTAAATAGATTGAAATATAATAATGTCATAGTTAGGAAAAATGATTCCAAATGGAAATTTATTCAAATAAGAGATAGGTTAATGTATAAATGTTTCCATAAAGTATGATTTAGTAAATTGTATTTGTAAAAATTATACATATCTCTTTGATTAATCCCCCCTCGGTATACTAGTTTTTACCTTAGCCATGGTAACATATTTTTACGGTTTATACAGATCATTATGCCAAAAAAATGAAGTATATATTTTTAAATAATATTGAATATGATTATTCCAAATATATAATCAATTTTTTTAAATTTATTCAATTAAATTGAATAATTTAATTTAAAATGATGAACATAAAATGCGGTGAAAATTATTTTTCTAAAATAATGTTTTTATAAGTATATAATGTTTTTATAACAAAATCCATCCTAAAATTGATTCTAATGACCTTTATTTTTTATTTATAATATAAATTATTATTTTATCTGAAATAATTTAAATTAAAATTGAAACTACCAAAATGATTCAAATTAAAATACAATTTCAAATAAAATTATGTATTTTCAACTATTCAATGAAAATAATTTTTTTAGAAAATTAAAAAACAATTAATATGACATAATTTTTACATGATTACTTTAAAAATGAAGTTAATTTTTCAAAATTCATTTTTTAAATGTGTCGAAAATATATTATTTTATTTTATAATTGAAAGAAACAAAAATTATTTTGGGGAAACATGTATTTTTCAAGTATACAACAACTTTTCATAAAATATATTACTTATTTATAAATATATGTACTATTTATCTAAAAACTATAAAATTAGATTTTAATATTATAATTTAAAAGTTAATAGCTAGGGTGTGACTATACAATATATTAAATTCTATTTATACCTATGTTTGCGTGTATAATAAAATATCAAAGAAAATAAATTTATTTATCGATAAATACATCAAAAAGTATTGGGGGGGGGGTGAAATTATGAAACACTTGAAATGATTTTCACCCTAAAAATACATCACTCCAATAAATAAAAAATGATGATATCTTGGTTTAATCAAATCCTTAGGTTCCAAATTAGCATGCAAAAATTCTTGATTCCACCAAAAACATTAACCATATTAGTAGTCGGGTTCCATATCAATTAGTCACTATGACACATGATATCAATATTTTTTTCTTCATAGGAAATATCATGATATAAAGGTAAAATCTCAAACATTATTACATTTAATTTATCTTTAATGTAATTTGTTATGATAGATACATGGAACACATGATGATCTCTATAGATATTATGTGAAACCTCAAACAAATAAGATGATGTCCTGATATGATCAAGAATTCGAAATGGACGAATATACCCATCTATTAGCTTTCCAATAATTCAAAATATCGTAAAATTATATCAAGGAGATATTCATAGGAATACCATTACACCAACTTCAATATAAATACATCACTACTGATTTTCGTTAATAAATATTTTGAGTATGAGATTCCATTATGAGTTTTTGAGTGGATCTAACCTTATATTCTATTTCATTTTCTACATAAGTTCCAAATATCATTATTTACCTATATTCATTCAAGAAAATTTATGTTATGAACTTCGTTCCATGTAGTGATTTATAAGGATCCATCTAATTTCCATAGTGAAAGCTATTGTTGTAATAAATTCCCCATAATTAAGTTGTTAAACCTATACACCTATGAAACACATATATAAATCAGTCCAAATGACTTCTATATTTTTAATGGACATACCAGACATACCATATATCTAAGGATTATAAATTGTGTTGAAATTCAAACCTTTATTCAGAGCCTGTTGAATTTTTCTCCTCAATTTAAAGGCAAACCTCATATCCTGATAAGATAAAATTGAGAGTGGTACCCCATGAATTCTTACCACTTCCATAATGTATAACTCATTATGTTTATCATGACCTAATTATTATATAATTGATGAAAATTCTATGATTTATTAATTTAATCAACTTCAAGACAAATAGAAATGATCCATTTATATTACTGGAGGAGTTAGATGAAAAAATTCATATTGTTGTTTTCCTATTTTTATATTGGTAATGTTATTTATTGTAAAATCCCATTATAATTTTATCTATCATCATTTACATGTGGATGTAAAAAATAATTGAGATACATACTCAACAACATTTCTCTCTATGTTTTCTGACTAGAAATACTCTTTCATATATCTCTATACATCTTTGTACTTTAATGATGATTAGATAATGGTGAACTATGAGATAAATCAAATAGTTACTTCTTCATTTATGGTATTGACGAGACACATGCCCAGTTTCTAAACGTTGTAATTATTTTATGATCATGGTTTAACTAAGTAAAATTCCTCACATACTTTTATAATTCATCACCATCCTTATGTTCCTTATTAGTCCTATAATAGATTGACAGTTGAACATTCTTTGGATAAAGATAAGATATATACCCTTTCCTCCTGATTTCATGATCTATATTCTACTAATCCTTGTATATTGGATCTTTTTAAATACTCATAATGGAAAAACTACCATGTCCATTTTAACATAGAGCATCATCCACTTGTTATCTATCCCAAGGTGGTAATGTATAAAACAATCGTAATCTTTGATCGACTCCAACAATAATATCTAGAACATGTTGAAATATTTAAATTTTAATATATACTTCAATATATTATTATCAGAATATAAATATCACCATTCACAAAAAAGACAATGCCTCTATATTTTTAGTGAAAATAATAAACACCGACAACTCCAAATCCTGTGTTAGTTATTTTTTCTCATTAATTTTTTATTGATGGGATGTATATAGTATCACAATTTCATTATGAATGTGGAGGAATAAATTTCCCTTATTGTATGAATTACAATAGGTCAAAACCCCTTATCCACTTCATGGTAGTGTACGCATAGGCAGACTGATGAAATTTCTCTCTGTTTCTTTGAAATTAATATCTGATTTATCAATAAACAATAACTTAACCTCCTTATATGTCAACACAGAGAGTGTATTAGATATTTTTGAAAAATATGACACAATGTGTCAGTAGTATTTAGCCAAACTATTAAAATTATGGATCTCAGTATATGTGGTTGTTCTGTAACATTTCTAAATATTCCTTCTTTGAAGGATCTATTGATAATACCTTACATGAGACTGTATGACCGAAGAATGACACTCTAAGAATCCAAAATTCAATCATGGAAAATTCAGAAAACTTCTTATACTACATTAGGGTCTTTTGTATAATTATAATATATTTTTTAGGATATTATATTCTCTCAAAATATATAAAAATATCATCTATATAGACCTACAAGATGTGATCAAGGTAATATCTATAAATTCCATTCTTCAAATATGGAATGATATCTAGAATATTGGTAATTCTAAATGTAATTACTATAAATTCATAATGACTATACCTTGTACGTAAGTTTGTCATTGGTATAACCTCATTCATTATCCTTAGATGTTGATATCTATATTGATGATAAATTTTCAAAAAATATAGAGCTCATTTTAATTGATCAATCAACTAATAAATACATGGAAGAGGATAATTATTCATGGTTATGATATTCATAAGTTTCTGATAATTAATTTATAGTTACAATGATCCATCAATAATCCTAGAAAAAAAACATGGTCACCACTTAGTATATCTGTAGTCCGAATTAATCCTTTATCAATATTGTCATAGATTTTAGTCTTTAATTCTTTTTAGATTGATCCATACCATTCTATATATGGTTTTTGAAATAGGTGTAGCACAAGGTATGAGTTCTATTGAATACTCGAATTCACAATTAGGTATAATATTTGGAAGGTCCTCATAAAATATATCAACATGTTTTTGAATAATTGGAAACTTTTCTCTGTTGAGTTTCTCCCCAACAATATGAGTTAAATTTCCCTATTGAATATAATGTAGTACACATATAATGGATTAAATTTACATTTAAAATATCATGTTCATACTCACATCTAAATATTATCAATTAATGATTTAGAATACATAATATAAATTCAATTTCACAAAAAGTTATATTTGATTTATAATAAGAGATCCAATCAATTCCCAAAATAACCTCAAATTCAACAACAGGATTAATAAAAATATTTATAGGATGCACATTCTGACTAACTTCTATTATACAAGATTGATAGAACTAAAATTCAATCATTTTACCATTAAGGGGTTTCACTTTCAACTCAACATCTAATCATTTAGGTGGTGATTTGATACCCTTAAAAATATTCATATACAAAAGTTTGAGTTGAATGTGTATAAAATAAAACATTTTAATTCCCATAGTTGATGATTAATGTACCATTCACAACATCACTAGGAACATTCACTTATTCTATAGTAATTTTATAATATTTCCCTTATCCGCTTATATTATTTTGTGGTAAGTTATCTTGATATTTGGGGAATTGGTTGTAATAGTTCCACATATCATTATAGTTAAAGCATAGTACATTTATGAATTATCCCTTTCCCTTACATTTGTGAGTGCGATGACCTATTTTTTCACACTTATAGTAAAATCGTTTTTCCTTCATGAATATACCATTTTTTTTCCTCCCATAAGTATTTCATATTAAAAAATCCCCTTCATCTTATTCATGATTCCAGTTTTTTATCTAACATACTATCTTATATTTATTTCATTTAAAGCCATATTATTTTTAGAATTATTTCTTTATCCGGATAGAACTTGATATTATATCCTAATAGGATGAGATATTTTGGGAGACTATTTCTCTTCAAAGGATTTTCCTCATTCCATCAATATAATGATCAATATTTCTCTTTTTATTATGCACATTGTCTATAGAATAACTTTTTATCATTATAATGTTATATTAATACATTTAAATTTTTCCTTTTCCAATGATCATAATCTCAATAATTATAATTATATATCCACAAATTATTTATGTGGATAATATTTTTCTATGAAATGTTCCTTAAAATCCTCCATTTTCATGCTCAGTATTTCCTCAACAACCATAGTTTTTTTAATCAGTGACAACCATTGATCATCATCCCCCATTATATGTCCTCCATAAAAATAGTATCCCTTTTATTACTTCACATGGATATAATTAAATATTATATGGATCTTATCCATTGGTTAGGAAAAAATATATTTTTAGTTATATTGAATAATTGTGGTTGTTGTATCATGAAAAATCTCACATTGTTACACTACATTGGGGATCAGTTAGATGATATATATGAAGAAGTTTATTTTTCCATCTTCTATGAGATTCCTAAATATAATTATAATATCATTATTTTTAGCTCCATCATTATTTCCAACTTCATTATCTTACCCAAGTGGGAAATCCCTACTTATATTACATGTATTGATATGGGTTCAATTCCTTTCAAAAGGATCTAATATAAGATCATACCGACAGGAATCATATGTTACAAGTCAAAAAAATAGTGAAGAACTTAACATAAATTTAATTTTATTCATGGCTAATTTTATAATAAAAAGATTAATAACTTAGGTAATATCTACATATAACAAAAATAATTTCAAATTTTTGATAATGGTTTATAATGTAAATGTGAATTAACCAAAGAAATATTACATGAATGAGTAAGGCCCTAGAAAAATACACACTGTATCTAATCACAAGGGACATAACGATGCATCAATGGGATATATAACTATTATTCCCACCCATGACATAATAATGTCAATGCATTCATAATATTAATAAAATATAACAAATCAACATTCCTTATAATCCATAACTACCTATATTGGAAAAACCAAAATGTGGAATATCAAAAATTTCGTGAGTAAAATTGATAATAAACCACCTAGAGAAATATTATGGATTGTATAATTAGATTATCTAATTAATAAATCATTTTATTCAAAAAAGGATGTTGAAATAGATAATAATCATTTAAATGATCACTTAAATATTTATTGAGGAAAATACCCACATAATTTTCAAAATCAATTATTTAAAATCTAATATTCTCTATAATACTACTAAATTTTTTATTTAAAACAACCTTTCTATATTATAATGTATAATTAAAACCAGTGAGAATTTACGGTGGTAGTAAATTCTTTTCATACCATGTATGTAAAAAACATTCCTTTCATATTATTACTAAAATATCAAATGTAGCTATTTCAGATAATGAAAATAAAATTCCCTTTATATATTTTTACAGAAATAATGTCCTGGGTAAACATGTATTTAATAAATTATTATGTAATAGTAAAAAAATTCTGGATTTTTTTAATGAAAATATGGATATTAGAGGAAAAGATTCATGATCGAATAGAAAACAATGCCAGCATTCTTTAAAATTTTTATTTCAGTACCATGAGTACATACGGAGATAACAAAGGAATGGAAACCCTATAATTCTAAAAAACTAGAGGAGAATATAATATAAATTTTTAATATTTAAATATATTTCATATAACTCACACAATGAAGATATAAATATAAATAATCTGGAATAATGATGACATTATGAAATAAACTCTTACCACAAGCGTGAAATTAATTGAAATATATCTATTATCATTTATAATAAATTTATATATCTCTAATTTTATTCTATAATAATCTAAATAATTATAATATCATATATTTTGCAGTTATAATATTTTAATATACACTTATTAATAATTCCTTATTAAAATTGCTGTTTTTGTTTGTTATGTTTTTAATTTTTCATGAGTGTTTCAATTCAAGAAGTTATAATACATGAACATTGATCATGGTTACATAATCTATATGATGTTAATAGTTTTATAAATAATATATATATTCATTATAAAAATTAAAATTTATTCATAAAGGGTAGAGTTGGAAAACTTATTTACACCATTCGTAGAGAGGTAAGGGTGTGTGTAGACATGAATGTTGTTTAAATTTTAAGAAAAACATAGAATGAAATATAGATATCATTTTACCATTTAAAATCATAATTATATCATTAATAATATATTTATACATTAAATATATCCTCATTCCCATTTAATATAATTGAAAATGAAAAATAGATCACATCGCTATGTGGAGGTTGTAGTCCATACGTACACACGAGTGACACTTTCATTTTCCAATGGATGTGAAGGTAAAATGTTATATATGATAATATAAATAATATATAAACTTCAAAACCATCATAATAATAATCCATTGAATATGGTGATGGAAAATTAATAGTATCATTATGTGGAGGCAGTAGTCCATATGTATGCATGAGCGATACTTTAACTTCCAATTTGATGAAAAGAGGGAGAATAAATATGGAATCATAATCATATTAAAATTTATGTACACTAATGAAAATAAATTTATTATTTAATGACAAATACTATAGATTTATTATAGGTGGAATATGAAATAAATTGAAAGTGGTTGGGTAGGATGATAACATCCTCTTTAGTAAGTCCCTTTTAGATCCCCGCACAGGGACCCATGGAATGGTTTTTCAAAATTACAAATAAATACAATTCGTGTATAGTAATGTTTAGAAGAGAAATGGGTATGAATTTGTTGAGATATATGGCTCAAATTGGTGTAAATAATAATGAATATTGGTGTCCTTTATAATTGGGGGGATGAAACACTTGAAATTTCTTAAATGATTAAAATATAATATTTTCATATTTAGGAAATGTGCTTCCATGTGACTAGGATTTGAAGGTAGGATATGAGGAGGTAATAATATGTCTATGAAATAATATTTTGAAATTTTTAATTAGAATAAAATATCTTATCACTTGGTTTACCCCCTCACCCCTCCAGTAAGAAAATTTTTATGGGTTTAAAAAATCACTATGAACAAAAAATAAGTTAACCATAGTAAATAATATTAATTATATGGGAAATCAAAAAAAATTCCTCGAAAATAATTTTGACAAGTTGATTTTAAAAAATAATTAATTTTTATAAAAAAATTTCTATAACTGGAAAAATTAATAATATTATTTTCCAAAAAATAAAGGAAAACTAATTTTGATGAAAATTTTATTTTTGAAGAATATAATGAATTTATAAAAATTAAATAATTATTTTTCTATATATTTTAGTTTTTAAAATACTTTTTAAAAATGATTTATTTCTATTCGTGTTTCCAATTTAATTGTTAGGTACTAAATGTCTACAATATTATTTTTCATTTAGACTCGGGTTTTTGTGTATCAGAAAATATCAATGAAATTAAATTTGTTGGAAGAGAAATAAAACAAAAAATTGTATAGTGTGAAAATTTATACTTTTATTCTACATTATATTCATATTCATTAAAATTTCAATTCATTCATCGTTATCTATTTTATATCTATAAATTTAATTAAATTAATCCCATACCCAGTAATAATTATTTCATTATCATTACATATTTTCATTATTGGGAAACTAAAACAACATCTCGACACCCATCACATCCCAACCATAAAAAATTATATCTAAATGCCATTCATTTTCCATAAAACCAACTACACATTCATATCCACATCAATAGCTACATCTATCACGAACCGTCCTAGTGGCTCGTGCTGTGACTACGCCAAGCCCGCATTCCACATGCCAGGGGATGGCAACTAGCCCCAAAGGCGTAAATCCTTGCAAAAGGGAAGGAATTGCCTTTATAAAAGTAAACAAACACAATAGAGTACGCAAGTGAAGTAAGCACTATGTAATACTAAGTACAAAAGTAAGTGATGGAATGTAAATGGGATAGTATACAACCCCAACTGAAAGTATAGTACAACTGAGAATGAAAGTACAATAGCTTTAAAGTAAAGCAACATCAACCGAGTCATCCTATGGGAATCCCACCTGATGGGAGGGTACAAATAGTCTAATCGGTACCTTGGGTCCGTCCGTCCGCTCCGTGTACGTCCCGCCTGGTGGTCCACCTCCGGATACTGTCCAACTCCTCCTCAAGCCTCATCCATGATCAGTGTAGTCCGTCATCTTCAACCAACAAAACATAGTGCGGGAATTTCCCGTGTAGGGGTGAGTATAACGATACTCAATAGGGACCTCGAGACTCTCGAAGGTCTCACAAAATCCACGAAGGACAAACCACAATGGAAAGATACAAAAACGAAGTATCAACCAATTGTACTTAGGTATATGCCCATACATATACCAAAGTCTTCAATATTCATTCGGATCCAACTTTTGAGCCCAAGCACAATCCGGTCCACATAGGAAAGAAGTCAATCACATCAATGATAATTATTCAAATAAAACACTCAGCTCACACAGATATACAACATTATAAGAGAGGTGGAGATGATTAGATGTAGCCTCTGAATCATCTCCTCTGCCGAACCCACATAAGATCCAAGTACATAAGCCATCGCTACCGATCCCACGTAGGATCGAAGTACAGTAACCATCACTGCCGAACCCACGTAGGATCCAAGTACAGTGGTCATCGCTACCGAACCCACGGAGGATCCAAGTACTGTCGTCCTCGCTGCTGAACCCACATAGGATCCAAGTACAGTGGTCTTTGTTGTCGAACCCATGGAGGATCCTGGCAAGGTAGTCATCGCAGTTGCAGCCATCTCTAGGGTTCCCGCACATAGCGTACTCGATTCTAGGAGGGTCTGATCCATGAGTAAAGGGGGTTGATACATAAACTATAACAAAGTATTGAGTTGATGTATCCGAAAATTATGCCTCATCAAAAGGAACTCAACGCGATAGACGGCGCCTTAAACGGACACTCGGTCTGAGAGATATTGGATTTTTTATTCCGGGGGCCTAGGTGTAAATATGCTAGTTCCAAACCCGGATGTTTACCAAAGTGGTCCAAAACTCACATAGAGTATATAAAAAGGACCGCATCATTGAAAGGGTCCTTGTGCCATAGATGGCGTGTCAATCAGACATGCGGTCATTACGTAATTTACGTTTAAGTCAAAAAGGGACCGGTCCATTAGGCCCAATGGGCTGACGAGTCGGGTCGACTTAGTATTGGCAGGTCTGACCTAGAAAAGGGGTCGGACCGGCCCGGTGAGTCTTACGACCTAGCCTGAGGGGTACGACACGGCCCGGCTAGGAATTACCCGCTGGGCGCAGCCAGGCTGGCTCGGCCAGCTGGCCGAGCGGTCCAGGTCAGAGGCGCGGCCCCTGCCTGCCCGAACCTGCGGCGCCATGCGGCACTGCCCTCCCAAGCTGATTGGCTAGGCCGACCGTCCTTTTAGTGCAAGGGGCCTGCACTGCGGGCTGCGAGTGTCTTCAGCATGACACATTCCGTGCACCACAGTTTGACTCCGCCCGGCTGGACGGTTCTCCAGAACGGCGCCATCCTGGCGCTGCGGCTCCCCTTCACCTAGCCTGCCAATGGGACTGCCGGTTCATCCACCGAAGCAGGCCACGGTTCTTCCTACACAGCTAGCGCGATGGCACCGGCTTCCTTCACAGTGTTTCTTGAAGGACCCCGGGACACCCTGAGAGGGGAGGGGTGAATCAGGGTGGCAACTTTTTCTTCTTAAAGTTGTGGATCTTGTTCCCACGTTGGCAGGAACTTCTTAAACCTGTATGAAGGATATGATCAGCAATTAAACATTCAAATGCAGAGAGATGACACAACAATTTTTACTTGGTTCACCACTAAGGGCTACGTCCAAGGAGCATACGCCGACAGATTGTCGGTCGTACCTAAATCCACTATGCTTCACTAGCTGCGGATACAAAAGTTCGGGTACAGACACTCTTTCCCAGGCTCACTGCCTTTACATAAGGTTTAGGGATAGCTCACTGCTTCCCTCGGGTCACTCCCGTTTACTCCCCCTGGCTCACTGCCGTTGGTGAAGTCTCACTCAGTTTATAGACGTGAAGGTCTCTTCAATAAGTTTGCATTGAAGTCTTTGCCTCTGCTCAGCACGAGACTCTGCTTGCATCGAAGTCCGGAAGAGATGCACTAGAACGCACAGAACCACTGAACTGGATAACCAAAACGTGCAGACAAACCTTACTGAGAAATATGCGAAACATCAACCATTTGCGCGCAAAATCATCCTATTGCGCGCAACATTTTCTTTTGGCGCGGAAAAATATTTCGCGCAAAACTCCCCTTTTTCGCGCAACTCCAAATATTTCGCGCAAGCTCCTTTACGCGATCCTTTTTCGCGAATCAGACCTCGGATCTTCTATAAGTCTTCCAACTCCCGAATGAAGGGGGTCACCTCATATTTATAGGCGACTGAGACCACTGCGCGCAAAAATCCCCTTCGGCGCGGAAAACCTCTCATCTGGCGCGTAATCTTTCGCCCAGCTTAATTATTTCGCGCACAACCCTTATTTTCCGCGCAGCCCATGCCTTTTCCATTTTTCACCGAACTGATTTCGAAACACTATTTGCGCGAAAAAACTTGATCCCCTATTTCGCGCATCCCGCTGTTTTTTCGCGCCTAACATAAGTATTTCGCGCAAGTCTCTAAAATTTCGCGCACCACTTCCTTTTTCTGCGAAGCTCCTTTTGCAGACAATCCATGTCTTCATTTTCCGATTTTGAGGCCCAAAATTTTGGCAAACACTGGGAAACAGCGCCACCTTCAAAACTGTTGTCTGCTTGAACTGTATGATCACTTTGCTGGAACACATTCAGAACTTCCACTGAGGATTGACAACAAACACAAACCATTCACCAAATCATGCTTTGAAGAACCTGGTTCCAACAATCTCCCCCTTTGGGTTTGTTGGCAATCAGAATAAATTCAATAGATCTCCAACCATGAGCAAATCCAAAACGCAAGAATCAACTCAGCCAACACTCTAAGTCTACGTGAGCAATGCTCGGTGTAGAAAACAAGAGAGGAAGCTTGAATTGGGTCTCAGTGTTTTGAAATTCTCCATGACGCCCGATGTTATCCTTATTAAACGTCTCATCACAATCTTACACTTCCATCAAAGAAGAATTTCTTGCCGTAAATTTCTTGCCCATGAATTCTCTTGCCGTGAATTTATTCCTTGCTCCCCCATTGACAATAAAACCAAAGACCGAAAAGTTTGTTCAACGTTCAGCTCAAGCCATACTCCCCCTGGATAGTATCTCCCCCATAAACCTGCATCACAGCCATAAGCAGATAAAAACCGTTAAAACAAACGGGGAGAGGGGAGTTTCGAAACCTCCTTATGCAGCAGGAGGTGGTTGAACTCCTAGGTTCAACCGATGCTTTTCAAACACAGCTGCTGACAGTGGCTTTGTCAGGATATCAGCTACCTGCTTATCAGTTCCCACATGGTCCAGTCTAATCACCCCTTGTTCAACCTTTTCTTTGATGAAATGATACCGTATTTCAATATGTTTTGTACGAGAATGCTGAACCGGATTTTTCGTGAGATCAATTGCGCTTTTGTTATCACAGTAGATCACCATTGGCTGCTTTACCTCATCACCAATATCTGTTAATTGTTGCTTCATCCATAGCAGTTGAGTGCATGACTTTGTGGCAGATATATACTCAGCTTCCGCAGTACTAAGAGAAGTACTTTCTTGTTTCTTGCTCAACCAGCCAACACAATTATTTCCGATAAAGAATGCTCCACCACTGGTGGACTTTCTGTCCACAACATCGCCAGCCCAGTCAGCATCAGAAAATGCGGATAATTCACTATCCCTTCCTACAGCAAAGTATAATCCATACTTGTAAGTACCTTGAATATACCTCATGATTCTTTTCACTGCTGTCATGTGTTCCTCTTTTGGATTACTCTGAAAGCGGGCAGAAAGACATGTGGCAAAGACAATATCTGGCCGTGTCGCTGTCAGGTACAATAGACTCCCAATAATTCTCCTGTACAGGGTGGGATCTACAGATTTCCCATCCTCATGCTTCCCAAGTTTGGTTCCAACTGCAATCGGAGTTGACATTGGTTTGGAGTCTTGCATGTTAAACTTCTTCAGCAGCTCTCTTGCATACTTTTCCTGAGAGATAAAAGTGTAGTCTTTCCTCTGAGTCACTTGCAGTCCCAAGAAATATGTGAGCTCCCCAATCATTGACATTTCAAATTCTGATTTCATATGATTGGCAAATTCATCCACTGATTTCTGTTTGCTGCCACCAAATATAATGTCATCGACGTAAACAAGAACCATGAACTGATCTTTTGGAGAATTCTTCACATAGAGATTGTGATCAACTCCTCCTCTTTTGAATTCCAGCTTTTTGAGATACGAATCTAGTCTAGAATACCATGCCCTTGGTGCCTGTTTTAATCCATAAAGTGCTTTCTTTAGCTTGCAGACCTTTGATTCATCAGCACCAAGAAGAAAACCCACAGGTTGTTCAATGTAGACTTCTTCTTCGAGTACACCATTTAAGAATGCTGTCTTGACATCCATTTGATATACTTTATATCCTCTTTGGAGAGCCATGGAAAGGAATAGCCTGATTGACTCCAATCTAGCCACTGGAGCAAAGGTTTCTTCAACATCAACACCTTCAATCTGAGAATACCCTTTACATACCAGTCGAGCCTTGTTTCTGATAACATTGCCATGCTCATCAAACTTGTTCTTGAAAATCCATTTGGTGCCAATCACATTGTGACTTTTGGGTCTCTGGACCAAATCCCACGTCTGATTTTTGTCAATCTGATCTAACTCTTCATTCATGGCTTTCACCCAGGATTCATCCATTGCAGCTTCTTCAAATGAGGTTGGCTCTACAACTGCTAGAAATGCAGAAGGTGTGTTATTTCTCATCCTCCTTGTTTGAGTGGGTGCATTCATGTCCCCAATTATGTTGGATGGATCAATCTCAGCTCTTCGGTTTCTCCTGAGCGATTCAGTAGCATTCTTTTCAGCTATAGGGTCTTCTTCTGATTCTTCTTCTGAGTCAACATCATGATGTGACTGCTGAGAGTTTTGAACAACTTCCTCTATCTCTGTGTTTGTGTTTTCTTCACGTTCACTTTCTTCCTGATTGTCCATCACATCCGCATATGGCGTCCTTGAAGCATTTGTGGTTTTCTCTTCAATTATCTTAACATCACTGCTTACCACAATCTTCCCCAAGCGTTTATTGAAACACTTGTAAGCTTTACTATTCATTGGATACCCAAGAAAAATTCCTTCATCAGCATTGTCACCATACTTTCCTTGGTTTCCTTCTTTATTCCGGATGAAACATTTGCTTCCAAAAACCCGAAAGTATTTCAAGGAAGGCTTCCTTCCATGCCATAATTCGTACGGTGTCTTCGTTTCTCCCATGTAGAGCCTTGTTCGATTCTGAATGTGAACTGCAGCTTCAACAGCCTCCTTCCAGTAATGGCGAGAGATACCACTCTCAATCAACATAGTCCTGGCCATATTGTTGACCTGTCGATTTCGACGCTCAACAACTCCATTTTGTTGTGGAGTTCTCACAGCAGCTACCTCATGCTGTATTCCATGTTTCTCTAGATAGTTTTCAAACTCAATGGATGTGTATTCCCCTCCATTGTCCGATCGTAGGACTTTTATTGACCGTCCAGTGTCATTCTCGGCAATTCGGCGATAAGTTTTCATGCAATCAAGTACTTGTCGCTTCCTGTGAATCACCATTACACAATCCATTCTACTATAATCATCAATGAAAAGGACGAAGTACCTCTCTCCATAGGTTCCAGCAACATTTATTGGGCCACATACATCAGTGTGAATGAGATCAAGAAGATGTGATGCCCTTTTCTTCTTTGGACGATACGAATTACAGACCAGCTTCCCACGAATACAGGCATCACAAGATTTTTCCCGTTCGCGTTTTAGAATGGGAATATCCATGACTATCTTCAGCTTAGATATCTTTTCCATGTCTTGTTGGTTAATGTGCCCCAGCCTTCGATGCCATAAATTGTTTTCTTCGTCAACAGATAAGTAACAAGAGTTCACTTTGCTGTCCACCTGATATAAGTTTCCATCTGTTCTACAACCTTTCATAAGAGAATTCCCTGTTTTTCCTTTTATAGTGCAGCCTTTTTGATTGAAGGTTACTATGAGCCCTGAGTCACAGAGTTGACTTACACTGAGGAGATTATGGCGTAGACCGTCCACATAAAGAACTTCAGTCTTTTTCAGCTCTCCGTTGGCGAGAGCAGTATTCCCACTTCCTTTAATCTTCAAAGCACCATCGTTACCAAACCGTACTGTTCCATCAACCTTCTTTTCAATGTTCTTCAGAAGGTCAGCATTTCCTGTCATATGGAAAGAACATCCACTATCAAGAATCCAGGTGCTGCTACTCTTTGTAGCTTTGAGGGCTACTTCCGCAAGATTGGATTTCTCGATTTTCTTCTTTTCTTTCCATGAGATATTGGATTGAGCATAAGACACTGATGGCCTTTTAAAACTTTCTTCCACATAATCTGAGTCTTCATACCCATAATCTTCTTCCAGAAGAGAAAAACTATTTGTGAGAACAACATCATCAGGAGGATGAACCCTGTCCCGTCTTTGGGTGTTGTATGAATTTCTCTTGTCATACCGCTGCCTGCAAAACATAGCTTTATGGCCAAAGTTAGAACATTTAAAACAGTAACCATAGAAGATATTTCTTCTATAAGATGGAGGATATGAAATCGGTCTCCTTTGTTGATTTCCCAGATCTTCTCCATTAAAGTAACTCCTTGCCTCTTCGCAATATGACATAGTATGACCCAGATAGCCACAGAATTGACACTTCATGTGAGGGAATGCCTTCACACCTGAATTTCTCCTCAAACCTTCATCCCTGTGAGAGTAGTTGAACTGCCTATCATTTCTAAATGTTTGATGGTAATTGTCAGTTATCCTTCTAGTTTGGATTGAGGGTTCCTTTTTTAGCACTTCAGAAAATGTTTCAACATGTTCAACCTTCGTTTTGTCTTTCTTTTGAATTTCTTTATTTCCAGCAGTTGATGTCTCAGCTTCACATCCAATTCCACGCTTTCCCATGCAGGCGGGTCTTTGAACGCTCAAGATTTTTTCAACTCCATCAGAACCACATTTGGCTCTTGCCAATAATTCAGCATCTGAGAATCTTCTAGGTTGTATTTTCTTCCTTGATTCTTTTGAAAAAGATTCGGTCTCAAGTTTACTCCTAAGAGTAACAATTTCCTCCTCAAGACCCTCAGTAGTCTTGGACTTTTCTTCCAGTCTTGAGGTGAGGTCATTGATGACCTTTCCCTGCTCTTCAATTCTTATCTTAAGATCCAATACATCATCATTGCTTTCAATGATTTTAGACTGAACTTTCACAAACTCTTCCAGACGTTCAATTTCAGCTTCATGTTCATCAACATATTCTGATGACTCTTTGACCATTTCCTTCCACTTATTTCATTTCTTACATTTACTCTCAATCTTGGAGAAAGCATCCTTAATTTGAACCTTTGGATTATCAAGGGCAGTACTCTGATTATCTATGCCTTTATTGATTGAAGAATCTGACATTTCAGTGGTAGCCATCATGGAAGCATGTTTTTCAGTTTTAAATTCTGGTTCTTCTTCCTCACAGAATTCAATATCATCATCTTCTTCCTCACAGACAAAGCTCTTCCTCTGCATTTTCTTTCCAGATTTGAAATCACCCTTTTTGAAAAACCTTTTCCGAGGCTTTTCAATGTCTTCAGCTTCGCTCTCATCATTATCCAACTTTCTTTGGCACTGAGAGGCAATGTGCCCAACTCTTCCACAACGGAAACATGCAAGAGGTAACTTACCTCTAAATTTACCTTTACCCTTTTTCAGCTTCTTCGCGATGAGGGAAAGAATTTCTTTTTCTTCGTCATCATCACCACTACTATCTTCTGAAATTTTCAGTTTGTCCATGGCTTTGAATGCCATTTCTTTGCTCACGCGAGTCGTGGCATCTTCAGGTTTGACTCTCATCTCATATGCCACTAAACTACTTAACAAATCATCCAGAGAAAGTTTGGATAGATCTCTTTCTTCGAGGGCTGACACCTTTGCATTGTACATGGGAGGAAGTCTTCTCAATATTTTCTTAACGATATCAATGTCTTTGATTTCTTCTCCAAGACCTCGAATTGCTCCCACTACTTCAGTAATTCGATTAAAAAATGAATCTGCATTTTCATTGGGATGCATCTTTAGGTCGTCAAACCTGTTATGTAAAACCTGAAGTTTTGCCTCCTTTACCTTGGTATCTCCTTCATAAATGTTTTCAAGTTTATCCCACATAGACTTTGCTGAAGTGCAACTCATCACCTTTAGATATATCTGATCAGAAAGAGCTGCGGTGAGTGCATTTTGAGCTTTAGCATCTGCATCAAGAATTTTCCTGTCTGTGTCAGTCATAGCCAGTCCTGTTTGATCAGTGACTTGTATTCCTTGCACAATAGAAAACAAAACTTCCATTCCAAGAGATCTTAGATGAGATCGCATCCTATTCTTCCAGATCTGAAAATTATTTCCATCAAAGAGAGGGACTCCCCTCACATTGGCTGCATTCTCCATGGCGACAAAGGACAGATTCAAGACCAGCAACCTCCCTCTGATACCACTTGAAGGACCCCGGGACACCCTGAGAGGGGAGGGGTGAATCAGGGTGGCAACTTTTTCTTCTTAAAGTTGTGGATCTTGTTCCCACGTTGGCAGGAACTTCTTAAACCTGTATGAAGGATATGATCAGCAATTAAACATTCACATGCAGAGAGATGACACAACAATTTTTACTTGGTTCACCACTAAGGGCTACGTCCAAGGAGCATACGCCGACAGATTGTCGGTCGTACCTAAATCCACTATGCTTCACTAGCTGCGGATACAAAAGTTCGGGTACAGACACTCTTTCCCAGGCTCACTGCCTTTACATAAGGTTTAGGGATAGCTCACTGCTTCCCTCGGGTCACTCCCGTTGACTCCCCCTGGCTCACTGCCGTTGGTGAAGTCTCACTCAGTTTATAGACGTGAAGGTCTCTTCAATAAGTTTGCATTGAAGTCTTTGCCTCTGCTCAGCACGAGACTCTGCTTGCATCGAAGTCCGGAAGAGATGCACTAGAACGCACAGAACCACTGAACTGGATAACCAAAACGTGCAGACAAACCTTACTGAGAAATATGCGAAACATCAACCATTTGCGCGCAAAATCATCCTATTGCGCGCAACATTTTCTTTTGGCGCGGAAAAATATTTCGCGCAAAACTCCCCTTTTTCGCGCAACTCCAAATATTTCGCGCAAGCTCCTTTATGCGATCCTTTTTCGCGAATCAGACCTCGGATCTTCTCTAAGTCTTCCAACTCCAGAATGAAGGGGGTCACCTCATATTTATAGGCGACTGAGACCACTGCGCGCAAAAATCCCCTTCGGCGCGGAAAACCTCTCATCTGGAGCGTAATCTTTCGCCCAGCTTAATTATTTCGCGCACAACCCTTATTTTCCGCGCAGCCCATGCCTTTTCCATTTTTCACCGAACTGATTTCGAAACACTATTTGCGCGAAAAAACTTGATCCCCTATTTCGCGCATCCCGCTGTTTTTTCGCGCCTAACATAAGTATTTCGCGCAAGTCTCTAAAATTTCGCGCACCACTTCCTTTTTCTGCGAAGCTCCTTTTGCAGACAATCCATGTCTTCATTTTCCGATTTTGAGGCCCAAAAATTTGGCAAACACTGGGAAACAGCGCCACCTTCAAAACTGTTGTCTGCTTGAACTGTATGATCACTTTGCTGGAACACATTCGGAACTTCCACTGAGGATTGACAACAAACACAAACCATTCACCAAATCATGCTTTGAAGAACCTGGTTCCAACATTTCTGGTACGACACGACAGTGTCCTGCCATTCCTGCCTTCGGTTGCCGATTCTAAATAAGACGGGAAACGACAGAGGGTCATCGGGCCGTGTTTGTTTAGCCTGTGCCCTCCATGTTAGATGGTAACAATCAGCCAAGGTATTCACTAGAATACAATGAGAACGAGGAAGTAATTTATTTTAAATAACCTAAGCAAACCCCCTACCTCAAAATTTATGTCGTACGCCATGCGATGCGGAAGACGGCGTCGCGGGGTGAAGCTTCATAGAAGACGTCAGTGTGCGTCGTTGTTCTCTATGGAACCAGCGTTTTTCATTTAAGAGATGGCGTTCTTCGTCGAGAGAGGATTTCTCTTCTTCTTCAAACAATTGTTCTCTCTAATTTTCCCCAACCCAATGTGTGCCCAAAATAAAATAATAGGCTCAAATATTATTTTATTAACACAAGATATTATAATTTCAAAATTAGAACCACTCCATTAATTAATTGAAGAGGGTGAATTATTTAATTATCATGTTTTGGCATGAATTAAATAGGGAGAGTAGGTGGTAGATCTCATAAATTATTGGGGTTGTCAACATTAAACGAGGGTGTATAATGGGGGGGTTTAAGGGAGTTATTTGGGGAGTATAAAGAGGGTTAAGGGAGAAGAATGTTTGGGGCTCATGTGGGCCCGACCTCTCATTTATCCACACATGGGATGTTGGGTGGTTGTGGGCCCCACCAACAACTTCCCATGAGAGGGCTTACCTTCCAAGGGTGTGAAAAAAATTTATTCTAACAATTTTTTTATTTTAATCTATTTCCCCAATTTAAATTTCTCAACCCACTTAAAACACAACTGCGGTAAAGGTCCCTTTAAAGAATTATCGGTGCTACGGTTTAATCAGTGCCCCCGGATTTCAATTCCGGGAAATGGTTCAAAAGATACAAAAACCCGCTTGCTCGTTCACTGAACGTACCTGAGCTAATATTCAATAAATTTTTCTAGGCACACCGGACCTCGGAATCAGGTGTCGTTAGAAACTTCATACTCGTAAAATGAAAAAATATTTAAGAAAAAAATTCATTGAAATTTCTTGGTCTTTACATTAAACCCACCTCAGGGATTTACATCCCCGTAAAGATACAATAAAAGCGTGGGAAAAAATGGGGGTATTGTGCACGCATCTGACCCTCTCCCACCCATTTGGTCTCCTGGAGGATCCTATGCTACCAAAAAATGTGCACTAGAGGAAACGACCATCCACGTAGGACCCGATTCAGTCGATTGTCACATACCTTCCTTGGGGCTCATGTCGTGACTACCCCAAGCCCGCCTTCCATAGGTCAGGGGCTGGCGACTAGCTCCAAGGCGTAAAATTCCGAAAAAAGGGGAAGACATTGCCTTTGTAAAGTAAAAAACACAACAGAGTAAGAAAGGAAAAGTGATAACTATGTAATACTGGATACAATAGTGAGTGCGGAAATGTAATTGGGCCAGAATACAAACCCAAAATAAAAGTAAAATACAACTGTTGGTAAATTACAACCACTGAAAGTAAAGCCGGAACGTCGTGTCTTCCACAGAAAGTCCCACTTGAAGGGTGGGTACAGATGCCCTCCTTAGCTCCATGGGTCCAGTCGTCCGCTCCGTGTACGTCCCGCCCAGTGGTCCACCTCCAGGTACTGACTCACTCCACAAGCCTCCACCACGATCTGTGCTATCCGTCATCTACATCCAACAAAACATAGTGCAGGAATAGCCCGTGTAGGGGTGTGTATATGCTACTCAGTAGGGACCCCGAGACCCCCGAAGGTCTCCCAGAATCCACAAAGGATAATTCACAAAAAGAAGATACAATCACGAAGTAACAACCAACACTACTTGGTATATGCCCATACATATACCTATGTTATTAATTCCAGTTCGGATCCAGCATCCGAGCCCTAGTTCGATCACGTCCACACAGGATATCACAACAAAACCCGCATAGGATATCAAGTCAATCATATCGATGATAATGATTGAAAGACAAAACTCATCTCACACATGTAAACTTCTTCGTAAGACGATAGAGATGATCAGATGTAGCCACAGATTCATCTAAGCCATCAGACCCACAGAGGATCGAAAGGTAATAACCCCTGAAATGACCCACATAGGATTTATAGGTAACTAACCCCTGTAATGACCCACACATGATCTGACCCACACATGATCGGTATGTGCTGGCCCACACAGGACTGCTGAGCGCTGACCCACATAGGATCTGATCCACACAGTATAGGTAATCACTGATTCACAGGGGATCGCTGAGTTCTGTAGTCATCGATGTCGAACCCACGGAGGACTCTCGTACTATCTTTATCGTCGTCGCAGTCGCAACCAGCTCTAGGGTTGCCACACACAGCAAGCTCATTCAGAGAGTGTCTGCTCCACGAGCCGAGGGCTGATACATCACCTGACACAAAGTACAGAGTTTATGTATCAAAATGTTTTGTATTGTCAATAGGAACTCAATATCACAGACGGCGTGTCAATCGGGCGTCCGGTCTGAGAGTTATTGGATTTTTCGTCATAGGGGCCCATTTAGTTCTTTAAGTCAAAACCAACCCGATTGTACTCAACTACCTCCAAACCACGAGTGGAGTAAGCCAAAAGGTCTTTCTCACTATGAGGAATCCATCAAAGTCGATGGCACATCAATCAGATGTCTGGAGCTCAAGTTATAAGCATTTTTGCTCTGAAGGCCCGATTGGTTTTGTGTTCGAACGAACCCGGCCGAATTCAAAGTTCACCGAAATCATGAGTGTAATATAATGAAACGGCCATCTCGAACCAAGGATCGCAGCGTAGATGACGATGTGTTGATTGGAGGACTACAGCCCATGTTATGGGAAAAATACTGAAAGAGGTCCGGAAATAGGTGGTTCGAGCCTGGTCCGACCCGGTCCGATACCCTCAGGGCCGGCCCGAATCGGGTCGACCCGACCCGGGTCCGGGTCCGACCCGGCCTGGGCGGGGCCCGGCCCGGCCTGGCGTGCTTGGCCTGGACGGCGTGGCCAGGCGGCTCGGCCGAAACGGCCGAGCGGAAGGTGGAGGGGGGGCTCGTTGCCCCCCTGTTTGTGTAACTACAGCCCCCATGAGGGGGGCCGCTCCATCGGCCAGACAGGGGTCACAACCCCCAGCTTCTTGAAAGTCGTTAGGCCCGGTCCGGCCGGCCGGTTGCTGCTGCCACGGGACCGCCGGGGTTCCACCCTCCTGCTTCGGTGCCGGCGGCCTGAAGCCGGCCGCCGCTTCCGGCTTCGCCGCTGCCCCGCTCCGGTCGTGGCCTCTTCGAGGTTCTCCGATGCGGCGCGACGACACCGCATATTTTTTCATCTTCAATGGCATAGCATGACGATGACGCGCTTCTCTGCCTAGTCTTTATTATTTCCACGCGGTGCAACGACACCGCGCTTCCTTTCTCGTGCCGCAAAAATTCTAACAATCAAGGGGGAGGAGGGTCGGCCGTGTTCGTGTGGTCCGAACTCCTCCCGTTATTGCGATAACATGCGGCTCAATTATATAAGATGATCGGAAATGAATGTATTCATAGAAATGAAAAAAATAATCCCCTACCTCAAGCGTTGTCGTCGAGCGAGGTTTATCGCAGAAAGGGACGTCACGGAAGGAGACTCTGTAAGGGTCGCGGAAAAGAGAATCGTCAGTGTCGTGTCGTCGATCTTCGAGGATGGTGTCTCTCACTGGCTGCGGAGAGGGAAGAAGATGGTATGACAAACTCCCCTTTGTAGTGATAGAGTTATTCGTCGAAGGCTCGGTGTTTTCGCGTTCTTCGACGATGAAGAAGATGTTCATCAAGAGTTAGAGCAAATCCTCTCGCAAAATCCTCTTGCACAACCAAAAAACAACTAAATGAAATAAGACCTTGTCTTATTTAATTAACACACAAGCCAATTTAAAATTTGTAATTCTAATTGAATTCAAGAATTAATTACTTTGAATAATTTAATCAATTAATGAGTTGACATTTCAATTAATGGGGGTGCGGGTGCGTTACCTAATTAAAAGAGGGGGTTTGAGGAAGTTGAATAGGTGGGGATCGTGTGGGACCCACCCCACAAATATCCTACCTAGTGGAGTAGGATATAGTGGGTCCCACTGATACCACTTATCTTAGGTTAAACTACTTTAAATAAAATTAAATTGGTTGCACCATTTTATTTTATTATTTTACCTAACCCAAAAATTTAATTACCACACCCGAGAAAATGAAACTCCCGAAAAGGGGTTCCTAAGCAATTACCGGTGTTGTGATTCCATTGGTGTCCTCATATTTTGATTCCGAGCACCGGTTAAAAAGTTAGGAAATCCCTCTCGTTCGTTAACTGAACGTACCTGAGCTAAACTTCGGAAACTTATTCCGGGCTCACCAGGTCTCGGAATCAACTACCGTCAGAAACTGCATTCTTGTAAAATCCAAATGAAAATTAAGAAAAACAATTTCCCTTGAATTTTATGGGTCTTTACATTTCTCCCACCTCAGGGATTTACATCCCAGTAAGGATAAATCATAAACTAGGGAAACAAATCTGGGTACTGTGCACGCATCTAAGCCTCCCACTCCCAAGTGCTCTCCTGGAGGTTCACGTGCTGCCACCTGATGTGCACTAGAGTAATCGACCATCCATGTAGGACCCACTCCTGTCGATCCTTGATCTCCACTACGACCTCCGAAAAAGTCTCCCCATCATCATTGTCATGCTCGCCATGGTCAATGATATGCGTCAGGTCGTGCACGTATCTCCTCAGCTAAGATATGGGGAAGACGTCGTGCACCCGGTGCAACAGAGGTGGTAGAGCTAGGCGATAATCCACCTCTCCAATCCTGTTGAGGACCTGTAATGGTCTGATGAAGCGTGGAGACAACTTTCCTCCTTGTCTAAATCTATGTAATCCACGTCGAGGTGCAACCCGTAAGAAGACATGGTCGCCATCCTCGAACTCTAGTGGTCTCCGCCTCCTATCAGTATAAGTCTTCTGCAGGATCTGAGCTATCTTTATCCGCTCCTAGATGACCTGGACCTTCTATGTCCTGGCCTGGACCATTTCCAGTCCCACATGGGCTGACTCCCCAGGGTCTGTCCAGCACAGTGGTGATCTGCAAGGTCGGCCGTACAACGGCTCGTATGGTTCCATCCCGATGGTGGAGTGGTAGATGTTGTTGTAGGCAAACTCCGCCAAGGGTAGGTGATCGTCCCATCTATGACCAAAGTTGAGGACACATACAGGGAGCATGTCCTCGAAAGTCTAAATGGTCCACTCCGTCTGACCATCTGTCTGAGGGTGAAAGGTGGTGCTCAGACGTAGCTGCGTCCCAAATGCCTCCTGCAACCCCTTATAAAGCCAGGAAGTAAAGCGAGCATCTCTATTGGAGACGATAGATGATGGCACACCATGAAGCCGTGAAATCTCCTAAACATAGAGGCATCCCACGCTCTCTATTAATCCCTGCTCTTTGATGGGTAAGAAGATGGCCGACTTAGTGAGTCAGTTCAAAATCACACAAATGGAGTCATGTCCTCTGGAAGTGCGTGAATGTCCAGTCACGAAGTCTATATATATCCCATCCCACTTCCTCTCGGGGACCTCCAAGGTTTGTACCAAGCCTGCTGGTACCTAGTGCTCTGCCTTCACCTGCTGGAAGGTGATGCATCGTGAAACGAACTCTGCTATAGCCTTCTTCATACTTGTCCACCAGTGCTGTCGTCTGAGGTCCTGGTACATATTCTCCACTCATGGATGTACCGCTAAATAGGAAGTGTGAAAATCCCTCAGTACCTCCTCATATAAAGCAGCTGGTACCATGTTACGTCCTTCGAATATGATGACGTTCTCTCCTCCCACAGAGAATCCATTAGGTGCCTGTCCTGAGGATATCTGCGCACGCCACGTCTCACAGTCATCCTCCCCACGCTGTGCCTCCCTGAACCATTGTATAAGTGGAGGAATGACTGTGATTGAATGTAGAAAGGCTTCTCCATCACTATCCATGAAGGATATCTGCAAAGCGTCTAGCTTCTTTGTCGCCTCCCCAGGTAGCTGAATGCCCTTCCTCCTTCATAGAGAATTAGCTACTACGTTCCCCCTTCCAGGAGTATAGACTATCTCAAAGTCATAGTCCTATAGGATCTCAATCCATCGCCGCTATCTCAGGTTCATGTCCTTCTGCGAGAAGATATACCTGAGACTTCGGTGGTCATAGTAGACTGTAAAGCACTCGCCCATCAGGTAGTGTCGCCACATCCCCAGAGTGAAGACCACTGCTGCTAAATCCAGGTCATGGGTAGCATAGTTAGACTCATTCTTACTCAACTGATGTGATCCATATGCGATCATGGCCCTCTCATGCATTAGGACACATCCGAGTTCGGTCCTTGATGCATCGCAGTAAACTACGTACCCAACTCCCTCCTCTGGTAGTGTCAAGATAGGTGCGATGGTCAATCTCTGTCTCAACACTTGGAAGCTCTACTGAAATCTGTCTGACCACATGAAGGGGTTCCCCCTTCTTCTTCAAAGCTGAATGTGGTTCCACAACTCTGGAGAAGTCTGGCACTAATCTCTGGTAGTACCCAGCTAGTCCCAAGAAACTCTGCACCTCCGTCACGCTCCTGGGTGGCTCCCAAGATAGCAATGCATCAATCTTCACAGGATCCACCACAAATCCCTCCTCAGAGATGAAAAGTCCCAAATAGTGGACCTCACGTATTCAGAACTAACACTTCGAGAGCTTACCATAAGGCTGGTTCTCTCGTAGTGTGTCTAATACAACCTGCAAATGGTAGGTGTGCTCCTCCTCAGTGGTCCAGTATATCAAAATGTCGTCGATGAAGACCACAACAAATTGATTGAGTTATGACTGAAATATCCTTTTCATGAGACCCATGATCACTGTTGGAGCATTGTTTATTTGAAAAGTCATAACCAAGAACTCATAGTGGCCATACCGACATCTGAAGGCCATCTTCTGCCCGTCCTCTTCTCGAACTCTGAGGTGATGATAGCCTGATATGAGGTCTATCTTCAAGAACCACAGTTCTCCCTTGAGCTGATCGAAGAGGTCTTAAATCCTATGTAGTGGATACATGTTCCTAATGGTCACCTGGTTCAGGCGACGGTAATTGACACACAGTCGCGAGATCTCGTCTGCCTTCTTGGCGAACAAAATCAGGGAAGCCCAGGGTGAAACACTGTGTCAGATAAATCCCTTGACCTGAAAGTCCTCCAGCTGTACGAGTATCCCTCAAATCTCGGCGTGAGCCATCCAATATGCTGTGGTGGATATCGGGACTGTCACGGGGTATAGTTTAATATAAAATACTACCTCTCTGCGAGGAGGTAGTCCTGGAACATCGTCAGGCAAAATGTCTGCATACTGATCCACCACTGCATGTAAGCTCAGACTCTGCACGTCAACTATTCCTAGGATGAGGCTATATAACTGATGAGTGATTGGTTGACCTATCCTCTGCGTGAGTCCATCCTGCACTACAAAGGCTCCCTTCTCGCCAGTGAAGGTGATCCTTCTCCCATCAGTGCAAACACATCGCACATTGCACCTAATGCAGTCAATCTGAGCATGGACTATATATAACCAATCCATACCCAAGATGACGTCGTAAGGCCTCGAAGCCATTACAAGAAGATCCCAGCCGAAGCTCTCACCTCCTAGAGTAATCTCACTCTTCCGACACCAGTGCGTAATCATCGAGTCTGCTACCATAAGAGTCTCTAGCCGTAATGAACGAGCCAACAGCTCCGTCGGAATCTCCGAGATCCGAACAAGGGCAGCAGCTAAGAAAGAATGACTCACTCCTGTGTCTATAAGAACTGAAGAAAGGTTGGAATAGAAACAGATGGTACCTCGAATCATCTCGGGCGTGTCGTGGTTGTAGGCCTCTACTGCATGAAGTTGTGCATGTCTCTACCTGCCAGCTCACTGTGGTCGGGCTGGACCTCCTGGTGGTGGTGGTGGTAGACCCTCAAAGCGTCACCCACCACCTTCTTCTCGGCCATCTCCTCTGCCTCAACTGCATACTCTCTGCGGACCACCACGGTCAACCCTATTCCTCTGTCTGGGTGGTCCCTCCACCATATGTTTCTCCTCCACACGGTGGTTCTGGCAATCACTATCCATGTGGCCCTACGTGCCGCATGCGTAGCACTCTCTGCCTCTCAAAAGAATGGCTCTATGCTGTGTGCCCCTCACCTCAGAGCCAGTATCCTGAGGTCGTCCGTCTGAGGGTCTGGTCTGCGTGGACCCATGTGTCATCTGTCTACTACCAGCGACATAAGACTCTACTACGTGCCGCCCTGCAGTAGGTCTCGATGCTGATGTAGGCTCAGCAAGAAAGCTCTCAATGAGAAAGGCTCGATCCAGTACCCCTGCCTATGTCAGAATGATGATGGAGATCAGCGATGACCTGATCTCATGCCTCAATTGCCGCTCGAAGGTTTGGGCCTGGAAGAATGTGTCTCGTTCCATGTCTATCGAATAGCGCGAGAGATCCATAAATATCACCGAGTACTGGACGACCGACAAGCTGACATGCCGCAGCTGTAGTAGCTCCTGGATGCACACCGCACGGAGGGTGGCTGGGATGAACTCCGATCGGAAGAGGATCTCAAAGTCCGTCTAGAGGAGAGATGCCTCATCATGCACTTGAAGCATCAAGTTCCACCATCTGCTTGCTGCCGCATGCAGGAGACACGCTGTGAGGATCACAATGAGGTCTGCTGGTTTCCCTGCCAATCGGAAAACTCATACAACTGCCTCCAGCCGATCCTCAACTGCCTGGGGGTCCGTCTCCCCACAGAACCTGGGTGGTCTATGACGCTGAAACTCGTGCAGTGCACTAAGGCGGTGTGCACTATCAGCGGCTGGGGCTGATAGAATCGGTGGCTCGTCGAGTAGAGGTACCGCCAGTTCCTCTACAGTCAAAGTGCCATGCACCGAGGCCTCGTTGCTTGGTGTGTTGTCATCAAGTAAAAAACTCAGAACCCTAACTGGCTGCCATCATGGGGCCATCCTGAAATGAAACATGTGTTCCACGGTTAATACAGTATACCTCGTGAGTTGAAACAAAGTAATCACAATGAAAACATGAACACACATGCAATCAATGTTTTTGTGCACTATGTCAAAAATCAGAAGTCAGGGTCCTGGTGTATGGATACGTCGGCCGCCGCACCAACACTGGACTTCCTAGATTGATAACCAAACTCAATACCCTTAACATTATTGCTTCATATAGAAGAAAGATCAGAGTCCTTAGTTCAGTGGTAGAACCGAACTCCTCTGATACCAATTTGTCATGACCCGTCCTCGGGGCTCCATCCATGACTACCCCAAGCCCGCCACCCAAAAGCCAGGGGTGGCGAATAGCACCAAGGCATAAAATTCCGAAAAAAGGGGAATGTATTGCCTTTGTAAAGTAAACAACACCACAAAGTAAGCAAGCAGACGTAAACACTATGTAAAACTGGATACAATAGTGAGTGCGGAAAAATAAGTGGGCCAGAATACAAACCCAAACTAAAAGTAAAATACCATTGGAAAGAAAGTAAAGAAACTGAAAGTAAAGCCGCAATGTCGTGTCGTCCACAGGAATTCCCACTTGAAGGGTAGGTACAGATGACCTCCTCAGATCCACGGGTCCAGCCATCCGCTCTGTGTACGTCCCGCCCAGTGGTCCACCTCCAGGTATCGACTCGCTCCACAGGTCTCCACCACAATTAGCGCTATCTGTCATCTACATCCAAAACAATGTAGTGTGGGCATAGCCCGTGCAGGGGTGAGTATAAGCTACTATGTAGGGACCCTAATACCCTCAACGGTCTTACAGAATCCAAAAAAAAATCCACAGAAGAAAGATACAATCAGTAAGTAACAACCAACACTACTTGGTATATGCCCATACATATACCTAAGTTATTAATTCTTGTTCGCCTCCAGCATCCGATCCCATGTTCGATGACATCCACATAGGATATCACAACACAATCCACATAGGAAATCAAGTCAATCATATCGATGATAATGACTGAAATCAAGACTCAGCTCACACGGGTAAACTTCTTTGTAAGATGATAGAGCTGATCATATGTAGCCACTGATTCATCTAATTTGTCAGACCCACACAGGATCGAAAGGTACTAACCCATGCAATTACCCACAGAAGATCGATAGGTAACTAACCCCTACAATGACCCACACAGGATCTGACCCACACAGGATCGGTATGCGCTGACCCACATAGGACTACTGAGCGCTGACCCACATAGGATCTGATCCACACAGGATCGGTAAGCACTGATCCACAGGGGATTACTGAGGGTAGTAGTCATCATAGTCGAACCCATGGAGGATTCCCGTATTGTCTTCATCGTCGTCGCAGTCACAGCCAGCTCTAGGGATCCCGCACATAGCAAGCTCATTTGGGGAGGGTCCACTCCACGAGCCATGGGCTGATACATCAACTGACACGAAGTCTGGAGTTGATGTATCCAAAATTTTTGTATCGTCAACAAGAACTCAATGTCATAGACGACGCGTCAATCAGACGTCCGGTCTGAGAGTTATTGTATTTTTCGTCCCAGGGGCCCAGTAGGTTTTTAAGTCCAAACCAACCCGACCATACTCCAACTGCATCCAAACCTTGATCGGAGTAAGCCAAAAGGTCTGTCTCACTATTAGTAATCCATCAAAGTCTACGGCACGTCAATCGGACATCCAAAGCTCAAGTTATAAGTGTTTCCGCTCCTAGGGCCCGGTTGGTTTTGTGTTCAAACAAACCCGTCCGAAACCAAAGTTCACGGAATCCTTGACTGTAGTATACCTAAACGACCATCTCGATCCAAGGATCGTATCACAACTAATGGTGCATCGATCGGAGTTCCGTAGCCCAATTTATGGAAGAATACCAAAAGTGGTCCAGAAATAGGGGGTTCGGGCCCGGTCCGACCCGTCCCGATACCCTCTAGGTCGGCCCGAATCGGGTCGACCCGACCCAGGTACGGGTCCGGGCCTTTAGGGAACGGCCCGGCCCAGCCGGCGCGGCCCGGCCTAGCCGGCACGGCCCGTCCTAGCCGGCGCGGCCCGGCCTGGCTGGAGTGGCCAAGCGGCTGGGCCGAAACGGCCGAGCGGAAGGGGGGCTCGCTGCCCCGCTGTTTGTGTAACCGCGACCCCCATGTGGGGGGACGCTCCTTCGGCCAGCCGGGGGTTACGACCCCCGGCTTCTTAGAAGCCGGTCGGCCCGGTCCTGTCGGCCGGTTGCTGCTGCCGCGGGACCTCCACGGTCCTGCCCTCCAGCTCCGGCGCCGGGGGCCGAAAGCCGGCTGCCACTTCCTGCTCTGCCGCGGCCAAAGGTCGCGGCCTTAGTTCGACCGGCGCAGCGCGACAACACCACAACCCTCCACCACGGCCCTGATCAGTCTGCGGCCTCCTTGAGGTTCTCCAGCACAGCATGACAGCACCGCGGCTTTGTTCGTCTTCAACGGCGCGGTGCGACGGCGCCATGCTTCTCCGCCCATTCTTTATTATTTCTGCGCGGTGCAAGGGCACCGTGCTGCCTTGCTCGTGCCACAACAATTCAAACAATCAAGGGGGAGGACGGTCCGCCGTGTTCGTGCGGTCTGACCTCCTCCCGTTATTGTGATAACAGGAGGCTCAATTAGAGATGTTGATTGGCGATGAAATTATTCATGAATAGACACAAAATAATCCCCTACCTCAAGCGTAGTCATCGAGTGAGGTTTTCCGCAGAAAGGGACGTCACAGAAGGAGAATCCGTAAGCGTCGCGGAAAAGTGAATCGCCGGCGCCGTGTCGTCGATCTCCAAGGATGACGTCTCTCACCAGCTGTGAAGAGGGAAACAGATGGTACGACCAACTCCCCTTTGCGGTGACATATATCTTCATCGAAGGCTCGGTGTTTTTCACGTTCCTCGACGAGGAAGAAGATGTTCTTCAAGAGTTAGAGAAAATCCTCTCCCAAAATCCTCTCGCACAACCAAACAACAACTTAATAAAATAAGACATTATTTTAATTAATTAACACACAAGCCAACATAAAATTTGAAATTCCAATTGAATTCTTGAATTAATTACTTTGAATATGTTAATAAATTAATGAGTTGACTTTTCAATTAATGGGGGTGCGGGTGCGTTACCTAATTAAAAGAGGGGGTTTGAGGAAGTTGAATAGGTGGGGCTCGTGTGGTCCCCACCCCACAAATATCATTACTAGTGGAGTAGGATATAGTGGGTCCCACTCCAACCACTTAGCTTAGGTTAAAATACTTTAAATAAAATAAAATTGGTTGCAGCATTTAATTTTATTCTTTTACTTAACCCAAAAATTTAATTACCACACCCGAGAAAACACAACTCCAGAAAAGGTGTTCCTAAGCAATTACTAGCCCTACAATTCCATCGGTGTCCTCATATTTCGATTCCGAGCATCGGTTCAAAAGTTAGGAAATCCCGCTCATTAGTTCACTAAACGTACCCGAGCTAAACTTCAGAAACTTATTCTGGGCTCACCGGGTCTCGGAATCAAGTGCCGTTAGAAACTGCGCTCTTGTAAAATCCAAAAAACAATACGAAAAAAAATTTCCATTGAATTTTACGGGTTTTTACATTGATCCTCGTTCTCCACCAGGACCACCGTGAATGTAGCCTCGTCATCGATGTCCTGCTCCCCATGATCAATGATGTAGGTCGGGTCATGGACATATCTCCTCATATGAGATACGTGGGAGACATCATGCACACGGTGAAATCGAGGATTAAGGGCCAGACGGAAAGCCACCTCAACTACCATGTTGAGGACCTAGAATGGTCCGATGAAGAATGGAGACAACTTGCCGCCCCGGCCAAATCTATGTAATCCACGCTGAGTGAGATCCATAAGAAAACATGGTCGCCATCCTTTAACACCAGTGGTCTCCGTCTCTAACCAGCATATGACATATATATTCTACGTGCAGTCCTCATCCGCTCATGGATGATCTGAGCCTTCTCTGTTGTAGCCTGAACCATCTCTGGTCCTACAAGTGCTGACTCCCCAGGGTCAGTCTAGCACAGAGGTGATCTGCAAGGTCGGTCGTACAGTGCCTCGTATGGTGCCATCCCGATGGTGGAGTGGTAGCTGTTATTGTATGAAAAATCCACCAATGGTAGGTGATCTTCCCAGCTACGACAAGATTCAAGGACACATGCACGGAGCATGTCCTTGAGAGTCTGAATGGTCCTCTCCGTCAGGCCATCCGGTTGAGGATGAAAGGCGGTGCTCAGGTGTAGCTGCGTCCCAAATGCCTCCTGAAATCCCATCCAATGCCAGGAAGTAAAGCGAGCATCTCAATCAAAGACAATAGATGATGTCACACCATGAAGTTGTACGATCTCCTGAATGTAGAGGTGTCACAAAATCTCTATTGTTTCATGCTCTCTAATCGGAAGGAAGTGGGCCGACTTGGTGAGTCGGTCGACAATCAACTAGATAGAGTCATTTCCGTTGGATGTACGTGGGATCCCCATCAAAAAATCCATGGATATCCCATCCCACTTGCACTCTGGAACCTCTAATGGTTTTACCAAGCCTACTAGTACCCGGTGCTCCGCCTTCACTTGCTGGCATGTGAGGCATCGTGAAACGGACTCTGCTACAACCTTCTTTATACCCAGCCACCAGTGCTCTCATTTGAGGTCCTGGTACATCTTCTAAACTCTTGGATGTACCGCTAGAGTGGAAGTGTGAAACTCCCACATCACTTCCTCCTGTAGTGAAACTAGTAGCACGGTACACCCCCTGAAGATGATGATGTGCTCTCCTCCATCAGAAAATCCATCTGACGCCTTCCCTATAAGAATCTGAGCACGTCGCATCTCATAGTCAATGTCACCACATTGTGCCTCACTGACCCACAGATGTAGTGGAGGAGTGACTGTGAGGGATTGCAGAAAGTCTTCCCCATCTCTATCCACGAAGGATATCTGCGAAGCGGCTAAATGCTCCATCTCCTCTCCAAGTAGTTGAATTCCTGATATCCTATTGAGAGCATCAGCCACAACGTTCCCCTTCCATGGAGTATGGACTATCTCAAAGTCATAGTCATGGAGGAACTCGAGCCATCGCCTTTGTCTCAGGTTCAGGTTCTTCTGTGAGATGAAGTACCTGAGAATCTGGTGGTTAGATTAGGCTGTAAAGTGATCTCCCATCAGATAGTGCCACCACATCTTCAAGGCGAAGACCACTGCTGCTAACTCCAGGTCAAGGAAGGCATAGATCTACTCATACTACATAAACTTTCATGAACCATAGGCGATCACTGCCCACTCCTACATCAGGAAACTCCCGAGTCTGTTCCCTGATGCATCGTAGTAAACTACGAAACCTACTCCCTCCTCTGGTAGCCTTAAGATGGGCACACTGTTCAATCATTGTCTCAGCTCCTGAAAGATCTGGTGGAATATATCTTACCAGATGAAGGGTTTCCCTTTCTTACTTAATGCTGATAGTGGTGCAGCAAATCTGGAGAAGTCTGGCACAAATCTTCGATAGTACCCATCCAGGACTAGGTAACTCCGTAACTCCATCACGCTCCTTGGTGGCTCCCAAGAAAGTATTGCCTCGATCTTCACAAGATCCACAGCAACTCCCTCCTCTGAGATGACGTGCCCTAATAAGTGAACCTCTCGAATCCAGAACTGACACTTAGAGAGCATACCATAAATCTGGTTACCTTGGATTGTGTCCAGTACAAACCACAAGTGGTAGGCGTGCTCCTCCTCAGTAGTCGAGTAAATTAGTATGTCGTCGATTAATACTATGACAAAACGATCAAGGAATGGCTGTAAGATCCTGATCATGAGACTTAGGAACACTACTGGTTCATTGGTTACGCCAAAGGTCATAACCAGGAACTCGTAGTGTCCATAATGACACCTGAAGGCCATCTTCTACACATCCTCATCTCGAACTCCTAGTTGATGATAGACTAACCTGAGGTCTATCTTCGAGAACCATCATGCTCCCTTGAGCTGGTCAAAGAGTTCTTATATCCTCGGGAGTGGATACTTGTTCTTCACAGTCAACTAATTCAGGCTACGGTAGTTGACACATAATCGTAACCTCCCATCCACCATCTTGGAGAATAAAATCGGAGAAGAGAAGGGTGAAACACTAGGTCAAATGAATTCATTCCCCTGTAAGTCATACAACTCTACCCACAGCTCATGATGCTCAGAACGAGCCATCCGATATGCTGAAGTACATATTGGTGTTGTCCCGGGGTACATGAAAATGTAGAAATCTAACTCGCTACGAGGATGTAGTCCTAGAATTTTGTCAGGAAAACGTCTGCATACTGATCCACCACAACAGGAAAACTCAGACTCCGCATGTCAACAGCTCTGAGGATGAGACTATCCAACTGATGTGTGATCAGCTACCCTCTCCTCTGTGTAAGGCCATCCAATGCTACAAAGGCTCCCTTTTCACTGGTGTAGGTGAACTTGGTGCCATATGTGCGGACACTCTACACTTTTCTCCTATTACAATTGATCTGAGAATAGACTGTAGATAACCAGTCCATATCCAAGGTGACTTTGTAAGGCCTCGACACTGCTACAAGAAGATCCCATCCGAAGATCTTGCCTTCTAGAGTAAGCTCACACTACCAGCACCAGTGCGTAATCGTCGATTCTACTTCTGTAGGAGTCTCTAACAGTAAGGATCGAGCCAATGGCTCTGTCAAAATCATTATGCTCTGAACAAGGGAAGCGACAATAAAAGAATGACTCGCTCTTGTGTCTATATGAACTGCAGCACCAGTGGAGTAGACACAGATAGTACCTCAAATCTTCCCTGGTGCTCCATGGTCATAGGACTCGACTGCCTGGAGCTGAGCCTGCCCATGTCTTCTAGCTCCCTGTGGTCGGGGTGGTCCTCTTTGTGGTGGTGGTGGTGGTAGAGCCTCGAAGTGTCGTCCACCTCCTGTTGCTCGGCCAACTCCTCTTCCTCGTCCGCCTTCTCCCTACGGACCACCACAGTGGAACCTCTACATCTTCCTGGGAGGTCCCTCTATTGTCTGATGCACCTCTGCATGGCGGGCTGGGTAGTCCCAAGCCATGTGGCCCAGTCCACCACATGCATAGCATTATCTGCCCCTCATATGGTTGGATCTACTACGTGTGCCCCGTACATCCAAACCAGAATCATGGGGTCACCCACCTGATGGCCTGGTCCACTTGGACCTCTGTGACATCTGTCAACAGCTGGCTGCAGAAGACTCCGCTACGTGTCTCCCTACGGTGGGCCTCGCTACTGGCGTCGGCTTAGCAAGAAATCTCTCCAAAAGAAGGGATCGCTCCAGTACTCTTGCCTACGTCAGAATGCTGAAGGAGACCATCGAAGCCCTAATATCATTCCTCAGTCCCTACTCAAAGGACCATGCCTGGAAGAATGGGTCACATACCATGTACTTTGTGTAGCGCGAGAGGTCAGTTAATCTCACCAAGTATTGGGATACTATCATACTGCCATGCCGCAGATGAAGTAACTCCTGGATGCGCGCCGCACAGAGGGTGGCTAGAAAAAATCCGGGAGGAAGAGGCTCTCGAAGTCTGTCCTAATTAGAGATACCTTGTCGTTCACCTGGAGCATTAGGCTCCACCATCTACCTACTACTGCATGCAGTAGAATCATGGCAAGGATCACCATAAGGTCAGCTAGTGTCCTTACAAATCTGAAGAATATGATGATAGCCTCCATCCAATCCTCAGCTGCCTGAGGGTTCACCTCTCTACGGATCCTTTGCGGCCTCTGTTGCTGAAACTCGTTCAACGCACTCAGGCAGTGTGCACTCTCTACTGCTGGGGCTGGTGGCATCAGTGCTTCAGCGTATAGTGGTACCGCTGGTTCTTCCATTGTAATGGGGCCCTACACCAATGCCTTGTCGGTCAGTGGGCTGCCATCCCGTACATTACAAGGAAACCTAGATGGCTACCTTCGTGGGGCCATCATGAGAAGAAACAAGTGTGCCACGGTTAGTACAGTATACCTGGTGAGCTGACATAAATTAATCACAAAGAAAACTTTTGAAACACACATGCAATCAATGTTTTCATACACTGAGTAAGATATCAGATGTCAAGATCTGGGTGTATCGATATGTCGGTCGCCGCACCAACACTAGACTCTCTGGACTGATAACCACACTTAATACTCTTAACATTATTGCTTCACAAAGATCAAATTATCAGAGTACTGAGTTCTGGGGTATAATTGACTTCTCTAATACCAATTTTTCATGACCCGTCCTCGGGGCCAGTGCCGTGACTACGCCAAGATTGCCTTCCATAGGCCAGAGGCTGGCGACTAGCACCAATGGCATAAATCCCAGTAAAATGGAAGGAATTTTCTTTATAAAAGTAAAAAAACACAACAGAGTACGCAAGTGAAGTAAGCACTAAGTAAAACTAAGTACAAAAGAAAGTGGTGTTAAGTAAATGGGACAGTATACAAACCCAACTGAATGTACAGTAAAACTGAGAAAGAAAGTACAACAGCTATAAAGTAAATAAGAAACCACTGAGTTGACCTCCGGGTATCCCACCTGAAGGGCAGGTACATATAGTCTAACCGGTACCTCGGGTTCATCCGTCCGCTCTGTGTACGTCCCACTAGGTGTTCCACCTACAGATATTGTCCAGCTCCTCCACAAGACTCATCCATGATCAGTGTTGTCCATTGTCTGCAATAAAAAAAACGTAGTGTGGGAATTTCCCATGCCGGGGTGAGTATAACGATACTCAGTAATGTCCCCAAGACTTCCGAAGGTCTCTCGGAATCCATGAAGGACAAACCACAAATTAAAGATACAAACATGATGTATCAACTAACTCTACATAGGTATATGCCCATACATATACCTAAGTCATCAATCTCAGTTCAGCTCTAACTTCCGAGCATAAGCACAATCCGGTCCACATATGAAATAAGTCAATCACATCAATTATAATGATTGAAGGACAGGACTCAGCTCACACTGGTATACTATTTTTGAATAGAGGTATATATGATTAGATTTAGCCTCTGAATCATCTCCTCTATCGAACCCACATAGGATCCAAATATAGAAGGCGTCGCTACCGATCCCACATAGGATCCAAGTACAGTATCCATCGCTGCCGAACCCTCAGAGGATCCATGTAAAGTCTTCATCACTGATGAACCCACGAAGGATCCAATTATAGTCATCCACCCTGCCAAACCCACATAGGATTCAAGTAAAATCGTATTATTTGTCGAACACACGAAGGATGCTGGCACGATAGTCGCCACAGTCGCAGCCAGCTCTAGGGTTCTCGCACACAACATACATGATTCTAGGAGGGTCTGTTCCATGAGTAATGGGGGGTCGATACATCAAATGTAACGATTTCCAGAGTTGATGTATCCTGAAGTTCCTTCTCATCAAAAGGAAGTCAACATGACAGACGGAGCGTCTAACGGACACCCGGTCTAAGAGATATTGGCTTTTTCGTTCCAAGGGCTCGGTTGGAAATATGCTCGTTCGAAACCCATCCGTTTACCAAAGTTGCCCAAAACGCACCTAGAGTTTCACAAAAGGTCCGACTCGTCGAAAGGGTCCTTTTACCATAGATGGATGATCGATCGGACACGTGGTCTTTAGGTAATTTACATTTAAGTGAAAAAGGGCCCGGTCTATTAGGCCCAATGGGCTGACGGATCAGGTCAACTCGGTTTTGGCGGGTCTGGCCCGACAAAGGGGTTGGACCGGCCCGGTGAGTCACGCGGTGTGGCCTGAGGGGCGTGGCCCAGCCCGGCATGGCGCGGACCGGCCTGGCCCGGCACGGCCTGAACACCGAGCAGTCCGAACACTAAGTGGTCTGAGGCAGGGGCGCGACCTCCTGCTACCCGAACCGACAGCGCCAAGCGACGCCCCCTCCAAAACAGGAGGGCCTTCTGGTGCAAGGAGCCTGTACGGCGGGTCGCATATTAATTCAGCGCGGCGCCCTCCTGGCGCCACAGTTTGGCTCTGCCCGACCAGCCAACCGGTCGGCCGTTTCTCCAGCACGGCGCGCTCCTGGTGCCATGGCTCCCCTTTTCCCTGCCGACTGAGGGGCTGGCTGGTTCTTCCGCCGAAGCAGGCTTCGGTTCTTCCCGCACAGCCAGTGTGATAGAGACAGCTTCCTTCGCCGCGTTTACGGCACTGCGTGATGGTGTTGTTCCTCCTCGTCCTTCGGTTTCTGATTCTAAATAATACGAGAAATTACATAGGGTCGTCGGGCCGTGTTTTTTCATCTCGCACCCTCTGTGTTATATGGTAACAATCGACCACGGTATTCACATGAATACAACGAGAACGGGGGAGTAATTTATTTTAAATAAATTAAGCAAACCCCCTACCTCAAAAATTGATGTCGTACGTCGGGCACCGCAGAATACAGTGTCATGTGGTGAGGTTTCGTATATGACGTCAGTGTGCATCATCGTTCGTCATGGAATCGATGTTCTTCATTGAAGAGACGTTATTCTTTGTCGAGAGAGGAGTTATCTTATTCTTCAAACAATAGTTCTCAAAAAATTTCCCCAACCCAACGTGTGCCCAAAATAATATAATAGGCTCAACTATTATTGTATTAACAAAAGAAATTATAATTTCAAAATTTAAACCACTCCATTAATTAATTGAAGAGGGTGAATTCTTAAATTATCATGTGTTTCCATGATTTAAAGAGGGAGAGGGGGTGGAGGATCTCATAAATTAAAGGGGTTGTAAACAATAAACAAGGGTGTTTAATGGCGGGGTTTGAGGGAGTTATTTGGGGAGTTTAATGAGGGTTAAGGGAGTTGAAAAGTTGGGGATCATGTGGGCCCCACCTCGCATTTATCCACACATGGGAAGTTGGGTGGTTGTGGTCCTCACCAACAACTTCCCATGGGAGGATTTAACTGCCAATGTTATAAAATAAAATTATTCTAAAAATGTTATTTATTTTAAACTATTACACTAATTTAAATTTCTCATCCCGCTTAAAACTCAACTGCGGTAATGGTCCCCTTAAGAAATTACCGGTGATGTGGTTTCATCGGTGCCCTTCGATTTCAATTCTGAGCACTGATTCAAAAGATAGAAAAATATGCTCGTTCGTTCCCTGAACACACTCGAGATAAACTTCAGATAATTATTCCAGACACACCGGATATTGGAATTAGGTGTCGTCAGAAACAGCATACTCGTAAAATTCCAAATTATTTAAGAAAAAAAATTCCATTGAAATTTACAGGTCTTTAAAACACAACTGATTACCAACCATGTAATGGTAGCCACATCCCTACTACTAAATCTACACCAACACACTATAACCAAACACATACACTATGACATAACATCCCTACCATATCCATATAAACATATCCAAACCAATTGGAATTCCATCAGAACAGAAAAATAGATTTCAGTATCTAGTAATACCACACATTTCATTTGGAAATAAGAATCTATAACAGTTAATCATATTGAGTTATATCTATAAAATATATTATTTTCTACCATAATTGAGTTAGTAACCATTTATAAAATGTTTTTATATCATTAACTGACAATTAAGATCCAAGTATCATAGTAATGACAACTACTTTCATCAGTAGATTTAACAAGAATCAATATCGTAAACAAATATAACGGTAATCGATTCAACACATTCCATTTCATTGTATTTTGTCAAGTTAATTATATTAATTAATCCAATCCATAATATCCACCCAAATAATTATATAAAACGAATCCATCAAAATTTATCCAAAAAATAAGTGATTTACTAAATCCCTAACCTCAACTCATGCTTCGATGATAACTATGAAAGCACAAAGTGGATAATATATTACCACAAGTAAGGAATCATTCATGAGAACCTCAATCAAATTGGATATATTTGTACCCAATAGTTTTATGACCTAAAAACATCAAAAAAAATATTCTGAACCTACCTCCATATCCTTCAATGATAATTACTATGGAGAAACCACAATGAAAACAATGGGTAACTGACCTCAAATCACTACTAGTAGATCTCTAGAAGTTGGGGACTAAATACAACCAACATGCGGCTCAAATATGTAAAATGAAACACCTATAATTTGTAAGAGAAATTTATTTAAATTATTAGAAAATATAGTGGCTTTCAATTTATTCCAATCTAGATAAATGTGGATTTGCGGCATGTCATGACATGGTCTTTCCCTAACATGGTCTAATCCAGATGCTTCTAAAAATTAGGCCTTATTGGAATGATTTATATCTCATTCAATGATCATCCAACCTTCTGAATTCATACAATAAAATATAGGACACAACATGAAACCAAGGGACACATTATGAACAATAACCTATCGATACACCTATCTAATATAGCTAATTCTTTTAATCATGACCTGAATAGACACTATGTGACAACAAATTCTAATATATTATTTCAACTCCAATATATCCTCTCCTCCTATGAATTCCTCTCAAAACCTCAAATATCTTAATCATATATGGGAAATAGATAGAGAGATCTATGTTGTTACATCATGTAACTATCAAAAAATAAAAAAATATAGGACTTAAACCAAGATATAAGTAAAAAACTAAATCACTACCAAACAAGAACTCCTCTATATATACCACTTAAATGAGAAGATTCCACTATTAGAGCATGAAAATACACTGAGGGACACATCTCAATTAGATAATGATAAATAAACACCTCATTAAACTCACTAATCAATTCTCAAATATCATCAATAAGGGAAAACATGGTTCAAAATTGATCAAGATACTATTTGTTCATCTATTACTCACGTTCTCATGTATGATCCTCTAGAATTTCATTCATCCATAGAAAATGAACCAAGGGAAGAACACACTCATGTAACACCTTCTATCATTACTCTATAAATATTAATGATTTTTATGCTCATAAATATCCTTGTTTGTTTTACTAATCAGATAAATTCAAGTGAATTTCATGAAATTAATATTCTATGAAACATTTATTCTAGAATTATATTCATATTATTTATCCAGAAGGAATATTAATCAAATTGTTCATAAGGAACTATAGTGTTTTCTGGAAACAATATTATTACCCAACATTTATACGCTTAGATTAAAGAATGAACACTTCATTCAAAACAACACATATAGAATGAACCATATGTTTCATAGCATCACATAAAGATCTTCCGCTGTATTTTATCTAAATGTATTATTAAAGAACCATATGTAAGTAAGGAACCTTATGTTTGGGGAAACAAATGTATGGTACATCCAACCTACATTTGTATTTCACCATGCATTTTCAACCCTATGTTTGGTTTTTTGTAATTACATACTTTAATGATATATTTGACTATACAATAACTTAGACTTTCATCTGCGATTTTATCTGAGATTTTTCCATTAGTTTTAACATAAAATAAATGATTCAATGACATTTTATGACTGATTCAAGGGCTATTTAATAAATATTCCAATAAATATATTCAATATAAATAAATCACTCCTACTTATAACGAAATTTATGACTCCCCTAGTCAATTAAAATTTAATTTTTTTTGATTTTTCAGGTGATATTTTTGGATCTGCATAGCCAAAAGATAATCTATTTTTTCTATATATATGATCAAATCATTTTCATGAAAAATATGAACTGATATATGATATTACAGTGTGATGTGATTTAATATATAGACATAATTATTTTTGTGAATGTATTTTTGTAGATCGAATAAAAAAAACAATCGACAATGTTATTTTTTATAATATGATACACTTTGAAGATATACTTTTCAAACTCATATTGTTGTTACTATTGATTATTTTTTTCAATTTATATTGCAGATCATTTTTAACCAGGATCTATTCAACTCTTTTATTTCATCAATAAATTCATCTATGAAAAATAATATCTATATTTTATCAGTATCTATTGATGGGGTGAAGATCAACCCGTTTCATCAACAAATAAAACACTTTTGATTTATTAGAGTTTCAACTACTCATACTCAGTTATTGTTATGTGTTATATTTATTCACTATGTTAATGATAACCAGTTCCTGGTAAATGAAAAATAAGGATCTATTTAGCCTTGTTATAAAGGTATCAACTCCCTGAACTCAATTGTCGATTTGAAGGACATTTGATAAGAGACCCTTTTCTAGTGAAAATGATGAATCACACTGAGAGATCATGGGTGGAGTGGACTAGGGTATATTTCTTCCCAAACCCATTTTAAAAATTTATGTGTTCTTATTTTTTGTTTATCTTGTACTCAATTACTTATAGTATAGAACACTAGAAAATTTCATCAATCACAAAGGAACGGTAAAATCTAGAATCGGTGAAGATTATGAAAAGTACACAATTCACCCCTCCCTCTTTTGTATCTTTGTATTACACTAGACAAACCATTTCAAGAAGTTTTATGATCAGTGTGACTTGGGAATGTATTGAAATTTCATAATTTTGTTTTTCTAATATAGATATTTGTTTATTATAAGGAATATTGATTAAGATTCATTGATTATTCATATAATGAATGCATTGGACTTATTATGTTATATGTGGGAGCCCGAAATTTCATTTCCCATTGATTCTTCAATATGTCTCATGTGTCTAAACAATTTGGATATTTGGACATTGCCTTACCCATTTATGTAAGATGTTTTGGAGTGAGGCCTCAATGGTAATTGTATGATATCCAGCATTATGCATTACATTATTATGAAATTGGTTATTGATTTCCATGTTATTATTCAAATATTTATTTTGTTCATGGATAATTTTGAATCTTATTTCATTATTTATATAGAATTATTTTATTATTATTTATTCCTCCTGTATTATTCATTCCTAATTTATTCTATGATACCATCAATTGTACACATTCACTTATAGAGAATCTAGTCTCACACCATTCTTATGTTTTCATTCTATAGAATTTCCTAAATTGTATTAGTATTGATATTAAAATATATATTAGAGGGAAAACTTATTTTCTCAGAGAAAAAAATCGGTTGTATTTTATGTTTTTGAATGTTATATAGGATTCAAGAATATATCTTGTTTACTAATACTACTTAAATATTTGGTCCATTGTAATGAAATATCATGTATCCGGTGACAATGTCATAAATTAACCACCGACTCTCGGATACGTTGGTTAGGGTATTTATAGTTGGTATCATATTAAATTTAGTTAAAACATATTGAACTATATTTAGGAAAACATATATTAGCATACATAACCATATTAAAAACATTGAAAATATGTATAATTGGTGTATAATATCATAAAGTTTTATCTAAGGTAAATATTATGTGGTTTATATAGAAATAAATCACATTTTATATACTACAAGTTGATTTGGATTTAGAATAGATTTGAATAGGGGTAATAACATCTTATAGAGTTGGTCGAGCATATCTCGACCATAATTTTGGGGAATGGTGAGTGTACTGTTACTAAACACATATATGGACACTCTTAGAATATACAATTGCCTCAATTCTTATTTTCCTACAAACCGTTATGATGTATTTGAACATTTTTCTATGATTTTTATATATTCACAATGATACTAAGCCTATGATTCAAATATTTATTATGCATAAAATTTACAGTTTTTATTAAGTGTTTCTATTTTTTCTAAATTAAATATTATGATACATAGTGTTATGATATAATATATTGTATTCCATTATTTATTAATGGTACATATTTTATTTAATGGAAACTATATCAATTAATGTAATCTATGTAGGGAATGACCTCCTTGGAATGATAATGAAGTTGGAGCTAGAGCTGGAACGAGAATTAAACAAATATTAACTATAATAGGGTAGATAATGTAGGTTATGACCCATAACCTTTATCATATGAAGTATCATTCTTACATGGAAATGGTTCAATATTTTTATACCATTTCATGTGAAAAAAAATTCCATAATTCAATGAAACTAGAAATCAATTTATATATGAGCAGTGGATATGTTCTTTATAAAAGATATTTCTCTCTTTGGGAAGTATTCAAAGGGATTTGTTTTTCTGGGTAGTTTATCATCTCATAGTGGATGAAAAAATTTGTGGTAATTGATTTAAAACACTATGAATGTGGCGGAAATATTTATGAGGGAGTGTAAGGAATTTAAGGTATTATTTTTTTAAAACTAAATCCATCACGAAAAATGACCATATATAGGGGGAAATTCGTAACTCTATAATGAAAAGAAGAGACATTTTTTTATAAGTATGATGATATTTTTATGATGTTATCATGAAATGTTGTGGATTACATACATGATACAAAGAGATAGATTGAATAATTTTATGATTTTAGAAATCCAATACTTTGAAGAGCAATAGCCTGCCAAATATTCTCATTATTTGAGGATATAATATAATATCCAATAAACATAGATAAATAATAATCCACGTTGTATAGATTCAATAGAAGTTATGATAAGAATAGGATGAGTAAGAAAAAATAGATAATGGGAATAATAGAAGGGAAGATATTCTAACATGTGATACATGTGGAAGGAAACACATTAGATATGGTTAAAAAGAAAACAATTATATATGAATAGAGAAAATTATCATCATGGTCATGAATGTAATGTAAAATTAACTAACTATAAGGATATGGGTAACAAGTTCAACTTTTTCCCCATATGTAACGAAAACATACCATAGGAGAATCAGAATGTATATGGTCATGATTATGCAATTACTATAGTAAAAGTGTGAGATTCAGGTGATGTGGTGAAAGGTAAACTAATTATCCAAACTAGAATTTTAAATGTTTTATTAGATTTAGGTTCTACCGACTACTATATAAGTGAATAAATTTATAATGGTATGAAATCACAACATCAATGTTTAGATTTTGAATTATTAGTTAAAACTTTAAATAGTAAGGTGATTGCATCTCATGTCTATAGATAACTTTTGACAACTGTTCGTGGGAAAGTTTCTCATATGAGACATGTTATACTTTACCTTATTTTATTTTATTTTATTTTGGGAATGGTTGGCTTATTCAGTACAGAGTACATATCCATTTTTGAATAAGGTAATTTACATTCTATATTATCAATCAACCTAAAAACGTCATTCAATGTGATGATGAACCAGAACATCCATTGGAAATTACATGCATCAAAGGGTTCAACTAACTATTCATGAGACATTTTATCTTAGATGTTATGGGAGGAACTCAATATTGAGGATATTCATATTTTATGGAATTTATTTATGCATTTCTTGAGGAATTCCCATATATTCTCCTAAATCTTGATGTTTTTTATTCAATATAACTCATACCTACTTCCACACAATTTTTAAATTACTCAAAAAAATATAATTGATTGAGATGAAGGAAATGAAGAAGAAACTCTAAGAGTATCTACATAAGTGATTTATTTAGCCTATTTCATCACAATGAGGACCACCTATTACTTTTGTTATGAATAATGATGGATCAGTGACAGTATATTGATTAATATTATATATATATATATAGTATATTGATATATTTAATCCACCTATATGGTCAATGGGTGTGCAGATGCTAGTGGCCATATAACAATAATACTGGTTGTTGGCTGTACTGAGGCATAACTCAAACATCTATAACCATTATAATAGCCTATGAGCACAGGTAATGGATTACATTCCATATATCTCATAATGAGTGGGAGATACCTTGTTCATAATTTGTGATGGAGAGTGTTTCATCATGTCAACACTTGATCAAGGGATGAGGTATGTCAAGACCATTGTCCAACTACTGTTAGTGGTGTGAAACATCATGATCAACAACCAATGTAAGACAGTGTGATATAGTTAGGATAAAATAATTATTTACCATATTAAAACATACCATGTCAAAGCACAACCATATTTATAATATAAGAGTGAGACCTTACCTCTCACACATTTAATCTATAAGGCTCAAATGTAAACAAATAATCTTAATTAAAAATGAGCATTTAAAACATCATAAACAAAATTCTTGGTATTAACACCCTTTTCATGTCATTCCATTAAATCCATTTAACTCATTTTAGGAAAATAAAACCATAATGTATAATCCATTCCATATAATCAATTCCATTTAATTAATTTAAGAGGGAATTTTAATTTATATATCTCGTAAGGTTATTTAAAAAAATCAATAGCCAAGGAAATTTCCTTCATTTGAAATTCCAATCAAATATGGTCCAAGAACATAGGGTGTGCCTTGGATCGAAAAAACTATTATAATAGACTATAAAACAAATTTACAATCTAATATGGAAGCTAAAAAGGATTTTTGTGCATTTTAAATGATTATCCACAAATGGAAATTCACCATGTCACACTCATTGGATCTCCATAAACGAGGTAGACATCCTGTAAAATACTAAAAAACTCATGGAGAGTGCATTTAAGTATATTTTTCAATTTGATATGAAAATATCAATTAAAAGGTAATGTTTGACAAAATCAGACATGTGGAACAATAGTGTAGCTACAAAACATAATAACTTATTGGGAAAATGATGATCACATATACCTCAAACTAATATAAAAATCATCTCTCAATATTAGACATAGATTCGTTGTAGGTTGGAAGAATGTGATGAAATGGTCCAATTCCTTCAAATTAGAAAAAAAATAGATTACAACTAAATAGTACTAAGAATCTGAATATAAATATAGATCGAATTAAAAAGTCTATTAGAGCGTACATAGTCGTAAATGATTCTTATGACAATTCATGATTCAGAGTTAACATCAAAATGTTACTTCAAAGAATATATTCAGAGGTTTGAGAGCTCATGGTAGGAAGAAACTAAAACCATCAACCAGTCAATGGATGGATGGAAAGTAATTATGATATAGGGTTTCATTCAATGAATTTCGGAATTTTCACCATCAAAATAAGAGACACGTGTTTGGCCACACAATTTGTCCAAACCATGGAAAAAACAATATCAAACTACCACATAAGGATATACATTTCACGATTAAGGAACACATTTTACCAAATTATGAACAAACCATGAAATATGAAACTATCAGAAATTATAGGTGGGCTGATGACTATTCACCTAGAGTCAAACGGTTTCAAAAACACCATGTGGATCTGGTTGCACCTCGGTTTTTCTCCTGCATGGTTAGTGGAAAATAGGATGACTGGGAAACAATTATTCTCTTCACCTTATAAAGAAGTTATTTATAATACTTTCTGAAACTTAGGTTTCATAAAGATTCCTTGGGCACTCTTAGGGCCTTCCTGGATTGATTTGGCATCATTAATAGGTGAGTTGAAAGGTATTTAAACTGAACCAAAATGATTTGTACCCTCATGGAAAGACAGTTCCTTAAAACACCTCTTCTTTAAACCAACTAATGAACTGGTTCACCTTCTGAGGGTAAAGCAGTTTTGTTAGTAATGATCTCCATCCACTGATCTCACACATCATCTTCCCCTCCTAGGTATTGTCATATACCCGATCATGCTTCCATAGCACTCCAACCAGAGGAACTAACTTGCCTCTAATAGTAATCATGATTGGATCTAGAATACAAACTGGTTACTCCATTAAGGAAGAATATATATCCAACTCAATCTCATCTGGCTGAAATACTTGTGAAGGGATAGAATAATAAGATCAATGCTCAGATACAAGAATGACATCATGCATAGACCGATATCTCGGAGGAAGTTACAACTGGTAATCCAATGGTATGGTGTGTTTCACAACATCAAAGGGTCCAACGAATCACTTTGTGAGCATACCCTACTTCTAAACATATTTATGGCCCAACATGGCTAGGAATCACACAAAAACCAGGTCGCAAAAATCCAACTCAAAAGGTTACTGGAACTTGTTGGCATATGAATGTTGTCTGAATGGAGCTATCATCTTGCACTTTCTAATCAGTTGAACCTACTCTGTAGTATCTTGTATCATACATGTTACAAGAAGAGCTTCCAACCCTTAATCTAACTATCATATAGATGAATAGAATTTCCTATAAATTAAGGATTCGTAAGAATCCATCTCGATGGTTTCCTAAAGTCTATTATTATATGTGAACTCAACAAGGGGAATGTGTTTCTCCCAGGAACCACCAGATCCAAGAACACATGTACAGATCATATACTCTATCACCTAAATAATACTCTATATCAATCCATTGGTCTATGTGTGATTTCACATGATCATAAGAACCTATTTTCCCAAGGAATTCTACCACTCTTTCTAGAAATAGGACGTAAAATGAGCTTCTCTTTCAGAAATGATCGAACACGGATCTCCAAGAAGAAGTAAAACCTCCTTCACATTCATTATTCTTATATCCTCAACCAAGTAAGTATCTCTCACTAGTAATAAGTGTGTGACGTTCTAAAAAAATCAGTGAAAATGCATAATATATCATTCCCATGAGATGATTTGGGTATCCCAGTCATGATATCCATCAAAACCTCATCTCATTTACAAGAGGGAATAAAAAATGGATATAAAAGACCTTATGCATGATGATATTCCTCCTTCACCTACTGATAGGTGGAACACCGAGTGATTATTCAAGAAATCTTCAATCTCATACTGGGCCACCATTACTTGTGTCGTAGATCTTGATTCAACTTGGTGGCACCTGGTTGAACCGCTCATGATTAGGTGTTGAATTCCAACGTAATCTATTCTATAATGTATAATGGAACCCATACATGTCCATGTAAAATTAATGTATCATCCCAATATATAGTCTAACATTAATATATATCATCATTTGAGAAACATTACCTTATGATAAGGCCTTATGTATTAGACAACTTACTTGTTATCACCAATTCAAGAAGAGTAAATGTCAATCTTAAGGCTGCGAGGATAGTATAACCATGATCATACTAAAACTCAATATGAATCTCTAAGAATATTTACATGAGATTAAATTTTCCACTAGCTTCTTGAATCATCTGTGTATGAGTATTTTGGATCAGAGCATCATCCAATGCATTACTTTTACGATGACTCCAGGAAACCTCGAAATCAAACAAATATTGTTAATAAATCCACATGTACAACTATAGAATTATAACCCTCTACGTAAATATGTTATTGAATATTTTTATCAGTGTATATCTCAAAATATGACCATGTAGATAGTGTCTCCCACAGTTTAGAACAAGAACCCCATCCACTAGATTTAGGTCATGCATTTTTGAATTCTACTCCTAAGCCATCTACTAATGATACCCATTCACAACAGCTTGCTCATCATTCATTATAAGAGATCTAATCCCAATAAAAATTTGTTATAGTAGTCTGTATAACTCCTTCCTTACATGAGAATAATTATTATCTATGCTAAATTCAAATGTCCAATAATATTCCAAAAGGATTCTTCATAAGCTTGTGACTATTGAAATTTAACATCATTCATTGTCAAGAACATATGGGGAACATTATTGTGTGAGATATATGGGTGAAGAATATGTATTATCCTACTATCCCCAAGAATGTATTTATGTCAAAGATGATCTTAGGATACTCTTTAGAATCTACAACTCTCCCTTTCTATGGGTCTACTGAAACTTCTGACTGAGACATGATATAACCATGTATGTTGACATTGTTGAATGAAAATTATAATTTAGTAAGCATAACATAATGTTGATTCTCCCTTAATATATTCAAAAAAATATCAAGAATATTGGCATGTTCATGCATAGAGAATGAATACACTAATATATAATCAACAAAGACAACCAAGAATGATTCCAAATATGGGTGGAAAACCGGATTAATTAGATCCATGAAGACAACAGGTGCATTTGTGACATTGAAGGGCATAAACAAGTACTCATATAGACCATACCTACTTATAAAATTTCATTGAGTTGTTTATGATGAACTAACACACACATAGTTATACCCTGAACTAAAATCAATCTTAGAGAACACTCTCTCTCCCCAGAGCTCACCAAAGAGTTCACCTATTCTAGTAAGTGTATACCGATTCATTATTGTGAATTGATTTGATGGAGGGTAATCCACAGAAAGCCTTAGGATACTATACTCCTTCATCGAAATAAGGACTAGTGAACCACATTAAGTTGTTATGGGGTGTATAAATCCTTTAGACTCTAGATCTTCTATCTGTTTCATAAGTCCCTAAATCTCTAGATGTTCCATCATATAAGGAGGAATGACCACTAGTTTTCTCCTAGTACAATCCAAATAGTGAAATAAACCTATCTCATATGAGGTAGATGAGGGAATTCATTGGGAAATATTTCATTTAATCACTCCACCAAAGCTGGGAAAACAGTGGGTTGTAACCCATGATCAACGAGGAAAAGATATGTGATATGAGGTATAACATTAAGCATCCTCTACTACTCGGTTCTAGCTCTAGTCAATCTGACATCAAATTCATCCTTATGTATATTCCTAACACCCTATAGGGATGAAAACATCACTCTCCTATGGCAGAATTCAATATGGGCTTGATATGTAACTAAAAAATCTATCTTGATGATTACATCAAAGCCCATCATAAGGAGGATGAAAATATTACACAAGAAAATATATCTTATAATCTCAAGGAGACATTCCATACAATAGAGAATGTTATTTTATCATATACATAATTGTGTAAAATGTGTCATAACACTATTAATTTTTAGTTCTTGAGGCCATAATATCAGTGGAATCCTAAAATATAAAAGCTTGACATGTGCCTGTATCAAATATTATAGACACAAAATGATGTTAACTAGAATAGTTCCTCATACAGTAGAATCTCTAGTGATATGATCTTCCATTAAAAGGTGGAATACAGTTAACTAGAATGTACCACATCCTAGAGTTACTTTCTTAATAAAGACCTCTATACAAGAACTGCGAATCATGATTTTGACTGCCTCTATATCATCCACCACTTTGGCCTAATCGGCTGGAGGTATTTCAGATACCCACATTTTGTGATACTATTGGCTCCACACCTAATTATAGAGTAAGAGTATATACCTTCTTTCTAGGAAATAAATAAAAGAATATACATAATCATGTAATATGGATGATCCTACCATATCCCGTGTATTCTAATGGATCATGTAAGAACTATGTCTTTGTGTGTCCGGGCTTCTAACAATGGTTACATATCATAATGTTTTTTACCCGATGAGATTGATTTTTTCTACCTCCATGAGTATCCTCAAAACATCTCTTTTTCCATGATAAAGAAGCATTGATAGATCACAGTGTTGAACCACCCTGACTCGGACCATCATCTTTCCTCAAATTTCCCTCAATGATAAGAAATTGGATGGCTATTTCAATAATATTGGTCAACCTGAATAAATTGACCTATGAACAGATGTATTAAACCAACCAATAATTGAATCATTTGGTGGTTATAAGATAAAAAACATCTACAGTAGTAGTGGACAACTTTAGATCTATGAAGCTAATAGTGAATTAAATAACATACATACTTCCCTGCTGTATGGTAATGGATTATCTAGCTCTTTTTTCCCTCAGTGTCTAGGGAAAGAAATAGTCATAGAATATCGCATGGAATTCATCCTAGATTATATCACAATACCAATCTACCTAGGTGATAACATCTCATTACCTCTTAGTAGAATCTAACAACATTTATGAAACAATATTGACCATATCATCTAAAGGTGACCCAGGATCCTCTAATATAGAGAAGATATCTTTGATCCAAGACTTAGAAACATAAGATTTACCATCCCATGAAAAGGTGGGAGGATGTTGTTATGTGAATTTTTGAGTCGAATCTACCTTACTCACGGAAGGTCAAACAACACCTTCCATAGACTGTGACATACATAAAAAAATATCTCTGAAAACTCAGCCTTAGTGAACATAATAGGAAATGGAAAAGGTTCCATGGGTGGAACTGAATGAAGAATCACTGGAGGATCAAGGCATGCCACCTCAGGTGCATGGTCATGACCACATTTAGGTAATTTTACCAGGAATGCATTGTGGAGACACAATACTACAATTATAAACATAAGACTCAGAATATATTTTAAATAGTTGATAGGATCACAGATAGTATACTATGACATGGGTAAATCCTCCTTATAAATAGATTGTACCCCTCTAAATACTCCTAAATATAGAACTGGGTAATAGAGAAATACCTTAGATGGCCGTTAGAATGTAGGAGATACTCCACTACCCACTAGTAAGGCTAGTTTTTGGGTTTTAAGTTCCTTCCTCACTAGTTGGAATAACATATTTCACTTTAAAAGTTCTATTTATTTTAAACATTTTCTCATTCGAATATTTAATTCACATTAAATTGGTTTAATTAGATGTATTACAATTTCTAATACTTAAAGTCACCTACTCATTATGAACCAATATATGGTATCCACTTAACCCACACCATACCATATTCCAGCCCATTGACAGTTGGTCCATGGCTCAACATGTGATAATTGACTACTTAAGGTGTCTTCTTTAACTTATTTAGGAAAACCATATTAGTTTGAGGCATTCTCATTATGTATCAATTATGTTTACCAAACCATGAAAGACATTTCATCACAATTCAACACATATCCATGGCACTAAAAATATTTAATTGGAAAATTCACTTTAAATATTTGTGTCCTATAAAAATGCAGGGCATATTACTCATATTGTACCAATAATGATTCATGTACTGATGTAAATTCCTCATCTCATTAGGACATTATTTAAAAAAATTCATTTCAATAATAAAACGTATTATAACATCATAATATAGGTGTATCACCAAAATGTGATGTGGTATCAAATATAAATGGAATAATCAATATGATTCAATCACCCATACCTAGGTAATTTGGGTTTCCCCTATACATGTGTTAGCTAAATTCAATCACATGGTCATTTCAAAATTCCTTTAACTCCACATCTCATGTCTAATGCCCAAATTATAATATAACGAAAATTTGATGCTTTGATACCTCATTGAAATGACTTTAACAAGGGCCCACTTAACTCGTGCCTTGGTATGGTAGGTCACATTGCTTCAGCATGCCTTCTTATATTCCAGAGGCAGCTGACTAATTTGGAGGATGTAAATGTGGTATAGTTTTGCAACTATACCCTCTTATTACAGTTTCATATCAAATACATCAATTAACATACAACTAATGAAAAATATATAAACAAAAATAATAATATTAAACTATAGAAGTGTAAGAAGTTAATAGAATGACTAAAAAATAACCTAAAACCACTTGGAAATTACATTTACATAGATGCATCCAATGATGATATACCAAACAGGAATTGGGGAACAGACACACAATCATTCTATAAAAAAAATACAAAAAGAACAAATATATTCTTCACTGGCATCTCATGCGTGTGCTCAGTACTCTAATCCTAATATCCAAATATAAGTTAAAATATTAATATCCCAAGGAAGGGCCCTTTCCCTTCCTCCAATGGCCCGAAGGACTCCAATATTTATTGATTTTTGATAATCCACATTTCAAGGGGTGAGGTGGAACCCTTAGAAGGCCCGTAGACGTAAGTATTACATGGCCCGTAGGTCGTAGAGGAATTCATTTGCGCGTAGGCTTCAAACATTACATACAACCAAGACTAACTACTTGGAACTGCTCCTCCCCAGAATATTCATCGTGAAATATCCTCTCCACCTTCGCATGGTTGTTTGTCTAGGAATTCCCATGCATGCACGGGCTTTTCTCGATGGTAGGTGGCATACCCTCTCATTCTTGAAATCTGTTTTGCTCTGCTATGGTGAAATCTCCTTTCTCATCCTCTTGTAGAGCTTGTTCCATGTACATTGTCTTCTTTTCATCTGCACATAAGGTGGCCTGAAGGCCATGAGGTAGCCCAAAGGCCTTACTGGCCCGAAGGCCTGGGTGGCCCAAAGGCCTTACAAGACTCGGGGACCAAATCAGTGGCCCGGAGGCCCAAACGGGGGCATATTTCCGGCTTCTACAGTGCCAAACAGTGCCTGCTACAGTACCCACTACAATACTGTAGAGTTCCCTCTATAGTCCCTACTATAGTACTGCTATAGTACTGATACAATAACCTTGAAAATTTTCCTCTGCCAGGATTTGATCCCTGGTCGCATGGATGCACTTACAGAGAACATACCAACCAGGCTAAGGCTCATGTGCAAAAAAGTGTTTAATGGTTAACGTGTGTATAGGTGTGGCCTTACACCACCTGCGCTCTACATCTCCCGAGGTAGGCCCAAGGTGGCCAACCCTTGGGCTTGGGCCAGTTCCCGTGGAGTCGAGGGGATGAGAGGATTGCTGGAAAATGGTGCACGTTTACTTTGCGAGGACTCGAACCTAGAACCTGGACGACGGCATTCCACCGCCTTGAACCAACTCACCCACCCCCCGCAGGCCAGGGCCGTTTCCCTTATTCTGACATTAATACATATAATCTTCTCTTGTGTCAATGAAAAACTATGTAGGGTGTGAGATAAACTCATTGTAGGCCACTACCAACAGTTTCTAGAAGAAATGTAAGTATTTATCAAAACTAGATGGATTAGTGGGAGAAATAAATAATAAAGAAATTTGAATAAATAGACAATCACCCACACATGTTCATAAAATAAAGAATGTTGGCTCTACCTACATCGACTCATTAAAGTGAGAAATCTATAATGAGTGACCATATATATATATATATTCAAATAATATATATTTATATACATTATACTGATATATTAGATCCACCTATATGGTCCAAGGTTGTGTGGATTCTATTGTCCATATACCATGTATACTTGTTGTTGGCTAGACTAGGGTGTATCTCTAACATCGATAACCAGTCAACTGAGTATATATGCTCATGCAACATGTTATATTCACTCCATCTCATAATGAGCGGAAAACTTCATGCTCGTCACTCGATAGGGTGAGTGTGTAATCATGTCAACGCTCATTAAAGGGATGTTCCACATCAAACTCAATGTCCAACTATAGTTATTGATATGAGATGTCGTACTCAAAAATTGATATAAGTGAGAGTTATATTTTCATGCACAACAAAACCATATCCATTATACCACGCCATATGTCAAGGAATAAACCAAATTATAGTATAGGTATTCATAGTTACCTCTTACACATTTAATCCTTAAGTCTCAAATGTAAAAAAAATAATACTAATTGACAATCGGTATTTATAATGTCATATAAAGGCATGGACTTACCACCAATTAGAAGTCATTAAATTTAAACCATTTAAATAATTTATACAAAATAAAACCATCATGTATAATATATAATATATAATTAAATCCAATTAATTGATCTGACATGAAATTTCAATTTATAATGCTCAAGGGATCATTTAGAAAGTTCCCAGGCAAGAATAAAATTTCCTATAGGGGAAATTTCAATAAAAGGTGGTCCAAGAACTTAGGACGTTAATTGGTTTTAATAAATAATTATATTAGAGGGAAAATCCATTTAAAATCAAATATATTGATAAAAATGAGTCCTGGGCATTTGAAACGATTAAGAACAAAGGAAAAGTCAATATGGAACACCCATGTGGTGTCCATAAATGATGTAGAAATCCTATCAACTACTAAACAAAGCTCAAGGGGAGTGTATCTATGAGTGTTGAACAATTTGATATGACACACTAAATTAAAAGGAGATGCTCTAAAATAGGCAGTGTGAAACACAATTTCACAGCTACAAACCATCAAAAATCATGGAAAAATTATGAGACCACCTACCTTAAGGTCATCGATGACTCCTTGCTCAATATCTACCTAAGATTGAGATTCAATTTGAAAAAATGGTGAAATAGTCTAACACCTTGAAAATAGGGAAAAGGGGATTTCACATAAATGGCTTAATGGATCTAGAAATAAACATAGATCAAAGTTAAGAGACATATAGATCATACCACGATGATTTTGATTCTTGCAACGAATTATGAGTCGGATTTTTTATTAGAAAATTACATCAAATACTGGATTCTGGAGTTTGGGATCACATGGGAGGAAAAAAAATCAAATCATCCACTGGTAAATGGAAGAAGGAAATGAAATTATGATATCAGGTTTCCTTAATGAAATATATTAGTTTTCACTCTAAAAATAAGAGGGGCATTGTTTGGATGCATGGTTTGGCCAAACCCTATAAAAACCATGATCAAGAAACTTCTTAAGAATATACATAGCATAGTCAAGGGGCACAATTTCCCAAACCATGCACAAAATCTGAGAAGTAGCACTATAAAAAATTGATCATGGGTCCCACATTCATGCATATATAGTGACACAATTTCATACAAATAGTGTAGCCCATTTTGCACCTATTTTCCCCCACATGATTAGTGGAAACCAAGAAGACCAGGCATCACAAATCCCCCTAACCATGTGGCTGAGTTATGTTTCCAAAATTCTAGAACTATGAGATCAAACAATATCCCTAGAGTCTCTTGGGACCCTCTCTAGTTGATTAGACATCATTACTAAGTCCATTTAAGGGAATTTTAACCAAAGCAAAATGATCCATGACTTCATGATAAGTCAGTTCATTAAAATGAATCCATTTCTTGATGATAATGATTATATTTTTTATATATAACATTGATAATATTATATTAGCAGTAAAATAAATCTTTTATCTGAGGGAAAATTACTAAAAATGCATCAAGAATTATCTACTACTTGAATATAGGCCATAGAGGGTGTCATCCACAATAATTACAGGGTGGTTGAGTGTATACCAAAACACAAAATTTCAGTCAATATTTTTCACATTAATGGTAAATTATGCAATATTTTAAATTTGACGATTTAATAATGAGATATTGAGTGAGGAAGAATATGCACAACACTACAGTTTATACATGATTTACTCAATCATATTTTCATGTGGTTAATCCATGGTGAACAATAATTGTGATCTTATTATATATGTTCTTATTGGATCATCAGTAAAAAAATTCATGATGTATGAAGATTGTCCTGAAATATATGTACAAAAAATAAATATATGTTTTAAAAGACAGATTAAACATTAATTCCATTCACCAATAGTACTTCATAATTTGGATCGTGTCTATATATTTATTTAACTCCTCAGTCCAATCCAAAAGCCTCATGGAATGGTTGTATATATATTATGGAGTTTTGCCTCCTTTGTTATCATTATCATCTTCTACAAAAATCGAAACACATAAATTATTTTAATGTAAACACTGTTATTGAATGGTGATGTCCAATACACCTATATTAATTCTAACATCATTGAGAACTTATTTCTTCACCGATATCCTTACCTTATCAAACCATTTCCTTAGATAATTTTACTCATATATATAACATTAATTCCATGTTTCATGAAACGGTTTGCATGGACAACCACAATATATACAAAAACAAATACAAACTGAATCACCCAACTCCTTTGACCACTTCTTTTCAAAGCATAACACACAATGATTATTAAATTAAGAAAACAATCTATACATTTTTTCACATGAAATCCACGGGGTATCTTCTTTTCTCCTACATAGATTTCAATGATAAAGTTTCCTATATTATTCCAAACTATAATCTGTGAATTTTCATGTTCTTTTATAGGACAAGACCATAATGAAATTCTATTGATATGATATTTTATGGTCTATCAATAGAAAACCCTATGAACAAAACATATCCAATGGGAGTTTCACACTATACTTGTTATAATGAATTATCTATATAAATTAAATGGACACTAAAATAATTGTTTCATCTGGAATAATTCTTATGTCATTTTTCCATAGAAAATTATCATTTCCATATAATGTAAAAAACCAACAGAGAATTATCTTCTTTATTTTCAGTTAAGAATACCTTAAACAATAATACAACCCATTCTAAATTATGTGTCAATAAATTCATCCTTAACAAAACATCAAACTCATTAAAAATTTATCTCAATAAATAACTCGTAGAAATCCTTTAAGGTAAATTTTCTCTAAACACCACAACATTGACAATAATAGTTTTTTGGGACGCTCACTAACCACTTTGTGTAAATAACAAAACTATATTAACCATGACTCAATTGAAATCATCTCAAATTATGACATTATTAATTTTCAAGAAGATGGACTTAATCAATATCTAAACTTATGAATCACCCAGGCGATCTTCAAAAATAATGTTTTTATGTCTCTGATTCCAGAGGTAACTAACATTATTGGAAGTATTTTTTTTAAGGATTAATATCTAATTTTTGACTAATACGTGTGTAAGATGTTCATGGTGAGAAAGTGAACTTTTTTATTAATTGTAAATCAAGGAAATGATCTATGAATAATTTTTTACCACAAAAATGTTCCATGCTGGAATCAGACCTCTGATAAATTTGAAAATTTTAAATTTACATTTTATAAATGATTTTTTATTTTTATTTTCAAATGATCATAAAATTATTGAAATCATAAAATGTAATTTTTTTGAAAACTAAATTATATCAATGACCCACAAGGAATTTATGACCTGTAATATTGAATAATGAATTTATTTTATACCAAGGGTTTCCATAATGATATAGGAAATAATTTAATGGTTAATAGTAAATTTTAAGACTTAAATGATAGTAACATAATAAGAAAAATGATATGATGTTGTTCAAAAATTGGATAATAATGTTCTTTTATTTATATACCTATATGAATAAATTTCCCTACACTATCCCAAATTACTAGGAACAGATGATGGAATGCTACGTGACCAAATGTGCACCTCTCATTACCCTAGAGGTTGAGGATTACTTGAGTGGGTCTACGATTAAGTCAGGGGGGTTATTACATCAATAAGAGTAAAATTAAGAAATAAATAAAAAATTTAAATAGTATATAATCATATTAAGTGGATACCCACTATATGAATGAATATAAATGCTATAGAATCAATAATAAAAATTTGAGATTGTAAACTGAACACACACTGGTTCGGTCACATACATGATATAATTGAGTAAAAGTATAATATGATGCACAAGTCTAATCTTCATCTCATCCCAGTATCTAGATTTTTTATGAGATATGTCACTCAATGACAAAACATTGTCCTCATTCCAACTTATATGTTCAAAACGTTATGGTTTTTTGATTACCCAACCATTTTGGATACCCAATAATGGTGTGGGTACAACTAAGTAGGACACAACAATAATTTTCTAGTACACAACTAGAATAATGAGTGTATGGGAATTTAATAAAATTATAAGAATATAAAAAATGAAAAAATTTACTATGTAATACTATCATAATATCACTACTACCACAAAATAAATAATGATTATACACCATATGGTTGTCCGCTTACCAAGCCTCCATAAACCCCATCCATACCCATTTCGAATACATGTTATGAGAATATTAATAACAGATTTTGGATGTAATCAAGTAAAAAATAATAGGTCTATTTCACCATGTATCGAAACAATATGTCACCTGGAATCATAACAGAATTTAGGTAACATGTCTCCTAGTAAACAGAAATCATCAAGTCAAAATATAACATGGAATCATTAATAAATGAGATTACATGCAACATAGTATCCAATGGGAATCAAATAAATATGTTACATGGTATCCAGTAGTCATCGGGTGAACATGCTACTTGTCATCGTCAAGTCATCAAATAAAAAATGTTACTCATCAAATAAAATGTTATCTTAGTCCCCAATCCTTACTTTCATGGGTTTTTTCTAAAAACCCTCCTGAAACTTCCTTGTTATCTTGTATGTCACTGTTGTGGTGAACCACACACTCTCCCACTGATGGGATGCATATATGAAGATGATCAAATAGTCTTTGAATACCATATAAATACCAACGAAGAAAATATTATATATTAGAAAACATGGAAAAGTATACATAAAATACAAGAATAACATTTTATTATGAGTATTTAGTAGCAACATATAAAAAAATTTGATCGTCACCTGAGACAGTGAAACAAGCTGCATAGGCATGGTTATGGAATGAAATCATAAAGTATCCCAAGGGATACACACGAACCCACATGTGATCACTATCAAATGTGGATTTTTTTTCTAAGACTTGTATCACATAAAGGAAAAAAATTGAACATGTAAAAAGTGCCGGGTATATCATCCAGAGTCATAGTATATACCCATGTGATAAATAACATTCATAGTCAAAAGTTTATCTAAGAATATTAATTTCAAATTTAATTGTACATGGTATCATAGGATCTATGTATTATGTAACACCAAATTAACCACACGGTATACAATTACTTTTTGAAATGTTCCATAAAATATTTAACACTAATGAATCATTAATTAATAAATCATAAGGCATTATTCCTAGAATTAGTTATAATTGAGAATCATTAACTAATTAAGCATTATAATATAATTATACAATTTTGAATTAAACATTGTACACCAAAAGTAGTGAAACCCGTCTAATATTCAAATAAACCATTCATAAACAATAGGGTAGAGAAAACAAAAACACCTACCTAAAATGAAGAGAACGACAGACCAAGAAAATACCAAATAATTTGTTTGAGTTAATCCAGGTCCATTCAGCCTTGATAAATCACTATAAGGTCCTTCTCATGAACATGTATACTAATTAATTAATTATAACTAAATTAAAATTTATTAAAGGATTTACAATTAACTCATTTTTAATGTCAAAATTCACAAATATCAGATGATTATATGAATATCAATGCTTAGTTGGAAGCATGAACAAAGACCCAGTATAGGTCTATAACATACTTACAAATTCATTTCAATAAAAAATAAATTTTTTATGAAAACAAGATAAAATTAATGTATCTAATTTTGATCCTTTTGAAGGAAACATACCAGGTCACATAGATCATATGAAATTAATATCCATAGAACATGTTCATCATTACGAGAAATCCTTTATTGATGTTGATCCAAATCCCCATTAATCTCAAATATTTCCATTAATATCCAATGGAATTGTCATGTGATTCTATATATTAAAAAAATCCAATGATCAACCAATGTGAATTTTGATGAAGGTGGATCGTTTTTTAAGAAAATTGAGATATCAAAGGATTACGAAGTGATAAAATTATAAAAAATATCAACCATGATAAATAGCACATCGATCCTACGCCATACATGGAACATAAAGGACAATATATAAGAAGAATGGATATTTTCACCTGGATTCACATTTAAATTATTCCTAGATCCACCCCAGATAAAGGGTATTTCATAAAAGGAGGATATTATTGTTTAATATCAATCATTATCACTAAAATTCATGATAATTTTGTAACAATCGAGGGGGGAATTCATTAATAAATGACATAAACACCACCCATTAAATCTTGTCCAGTGCTCCTCGCCGGCTCGCTGATCGGGGTCCAATAACCACCCAATGTTGAATCCTCATCCAAACAGAGGGACCTTCTTGGTAGTATGAACACAACATACTAATCTATCAATTCAATGAAGGCTCATCGACTGGTCGGTGAGTCATGTTGTGTCATAGGTCTTATGCCCACCCCCACTAGCTAGTTAGTGCTTCTGTTGCTACCCCAGTTCGCTTGGAATAAGAACCAAAATACATTTTTTTCTAGAATTTACCAATTTTTATTATATTAATATCATAAAATTCATCAATGTTGTCTAGATGTAAATCATGTTGTGTTGACGCTCAGTTCTCAAAACGACTTGTTAACCAAATGAAAAGGTCAAAGTTACCTCTAAAAATTATGACTCATAACAACATGGCCAATTTCATAAACTATAATTATATAATGTATTACATGTCAGAAACATGATCAAAAATATTTTTCGCATATTAACTTTCATTAATTCTCGATAAGAGTAAAAAAATAAAAATTTCACCAAACTGTAAATGTTTATCAAGAAAAATCAAAATAATGAAGAAAAAATATTTTTTAATCTATAAATGTTATTCATATTTGAATATAATGACTAAGGATCCTAAAATTATTGAAATAATATTTTTAAGTATTAATAATTATTTTATATTTAAATTTATCATGATAGGATAAAAACTAACAAAAAGGATTTGTTTGTAGTAAAAAAGTAGAAATGACATAAAGTTATTTGGTGACCTATTGGAAATAACCTCATCTCAAATAGATACATGAGGTTCTTAGAAAATTTTAATGAATTTTTATGTATTAATTTTAATTGTTAATTTTTAAATGATGTAAAACAGTCATAAATGTGGTTAATTTACTTTTAAATGTAAATAAAACTACATGTGTGATCTTTTTACCATGTAAACATAATCAAAATTTGAATATAACACCTAGGTACCTAAAATAGTAAATGTGTATTTTAATAAAAATAATATTATTTATTTTCTATTAAATGAGTGTAAAATAATCAGTAATTATGAAAATATCTTTTTTAATTTTGTATATTCAATAATTTTATTAATAAATTATTTTTCACACAAACAAACTATATATAAATTTAGTATATGAGGCACTCAAAATTATCAAATGTATATTTTAAGGATTGAATATATTTTTTTAAATATTAAAATGTGTAAAATTATAAAATTGAAAAAATAAACTCAATGTGTTGATAGAATATTTGACAACTCATAGTCAGTTATAACTTGTATTAATGAATCACACATGAATCAAACACCTCAAATCACCAGAATGGTCAAAAGTATCTTTTTTAAGAAAATATTTTTAATTGTTATGTAAGTGTAAATATATAAAAAATTACTAGATGAACTTTATTTATATTGAAAATTTAAGAAAATGACACTTGCATCATTTGTGACTTACAGGAAAAACTCACACAGGATTATTCCTCCTTAGATTCCCACAAGGATCCAAAATAACACTTTATTATGGAAATGTGTTCTTTAAAAAAAAATATATCAAATGAGAAAATAAAATTTGACTTTAAATTTTTTTCTTTATTTATTTCTAATTATTTATGTTTTACTAATATTCAGTTCAATATATACTTTTGTTTAAAATTAGTTTTGTATAATGGTTTATCATTTCCCCAATTTTTCTATTTACTAATTTATATACATGAAAATATAATACATAGAAACTAAAATTTTGGAAATTTCAATATCATTGAAAATATTAAATTCTAATTTTAAAAAATCTAGTTGTTTTATTTGACCCTTACTAGACACAAATAGCGATCTACGTTATTTTACTATTTTATTTTTTTGTGACAACTTAATTTGGTTATTCAAAAAATTTTAACCATTATATTTTTCCTATGTTCGTCACATTAATTCTTTATGAATATTGATTTCATGACCACCAAAAGAAAACTATTATTGGATTTTTTTTATTATAGTAATAAAATAAAAATAAAACAGTAATCAAAATTTTTTATTATAATGAACATAGCTTTTATAAATGAATTTCCCTATTTTTAATGAATAAATGCATTCTAAAGTAATTATGTTACAGAAAAAATAATTAATTAATTTGGTTACTTTTAATTAGATATATGTTCTTTTAAATTTAAACTATCATTATGAATTGTAACCATAGATAATATATCCATTGTATAGTGACCATTAAAATTATTATATTAAGGCTTATGTTAAAGTACAATTTTTATATGCAAAAGAAGGGAGGTCCTCATCTAGGGGAATTTTACCCTATAAAGCCAATTTATCGGAGCTTCTAATGTAGAAAGAATCATTAGGTTTTACCCTTGACCAATCTAAAGTCAATAGTCAATTAATAATGTGAAGATGATAACTATATAGAAGAAGTTCAAGATCAGCAAGATCACGACCCAAACTTGGTATGCCAAACCATGCCATGAAAATATCATAATCACAAACCATAATCTTAGGTAATTCACTGGTTTAATAAAAGGATATGATTATAGGCCCTAATCATGTGGATTTATAAATTTTTTTAAATAAAAAATATTATATTTATCATTTTTTATTTTTTAAAATATTTAAATAATGGGTTTATTAGAATTATATTATGATAATATAAAACAAGGTTTGTATTTTGGGAAACAAATAGTTTCAATCAGAATAATCTTATAAATGATATAAAAATATTTTAATGTAAATTTTATTTTATTAAAATATTATTATTACTAAATATTAACTAAATATGAATGATAAAAAAATTTGATGTTTAATGTAATTGTTAAGAGAATTTAGAAACTGTTATTATAAAAAACACACATTTTTTTACAATAAATAGGTATTTAGGATTGAATTTTCATATTTTAATTATTATTTTCGAAAAAAATAATATATATGAAATAATCATGTCAAAATTATTCAATGGTGATGTTTTTAATAATTTTATGTGCCCATTGATTATTCAAGTAAAAAATAAATATAGTATAAATATACATTGTGTATTATGATATCTAATGTCCAAGAGGTTATTTAATATATACCATAAATGGTATCCATATACAAATACACATATCACATTTAAAATAATTGTTTCTAGGTTATTTTACTAATTTTATAAATCCTTAATGAATAATCCAAACCCAATATTATATTTTAATGTTTTAAAATAAATTCTTAGAAAACATGACTCCCTTCCACATCATAACATTTATTATTTTGAGAACATATATTGTTAAACATGTTAAAAAATGAATACCACTCCACTTTTGTTGAAACCATGTGAAACTTCCATTGACTGGTTTTTTAATTAATTTATCATATAGAGTCCTAACCCTATGTTAGGAAATTAATAGAGAACTCTCCAACATTTTTTATATAAACCCACCCAATATCTCATTACACTTCACAAGAAACACTAGGAAAAAGAAATTACTCTATGTTTACCTCTCTAGATCCCCCATGGTGTCATCAAGATCTAAAGAGGCTCCTCCAAGTATTTTGGAAACACCCTCTCATGGTAAGGAATAATATCCTTCATCTGTTTATTTATGCACCACATTGATATTATGACCCTTTTTCCAATATTTCATGTTAGGATTTGATTTGATACATCCCTAATACATATTTTTTTCATTTTATTAGATAGGAAATTAGCTCTCATTAATCCCAATGATCCTTTTCATACCAATGTTATGCTGTTGGAATTATCCTTTAATTTTCCATTCCAAATTTTCTTGTTCTGAAAACACATCCATATTTACAATCATTAGTATTTACCTAATTGTACATTTGCTTCATCGATTTGGTAAATGCATAAATATAAACCTCACTACATGATCATGGGAGTAAAATTGATGAAATTTATTTTTCATGTTATATGTTTCATGGTGTTCACTTATGCATGTATAGGATATGAAATTGTTGGGTGAACCAAAATATCACTCCAATGCATTGGGTAATGTTTTTGTCTCATGAGGAATCATTTATGGGATTTGGTAGTATACATAATCAATTAGGATACATTTTACATTATGTTATTATTTATATGTGGTTACATTGACCTATGTTTATGATGTTTGGTTTAATATTGTTTCTTGGTTCCAATGTTTTATTTATTTTAGCCATGTATAACATTACATATTGTTCACATTTATGATTCTCACCCCTCTTCTGTTTCCAAGATATGCATATTTGACGATTTATATTATTCAATTAATTTTTTATTCATTAATAATATTAATATCTCACACCCTTTGATTTTATTTCCTTATGTTATCCTATGTAGTTTGAAAAGAACAATGGATTTTTTGGATCATGTTAAGGAAAATTTCAATAATATTTTTCTATCATCAAAGGTAATTTTTTATTCAATGAAAAGGTAGTACAAGAAACTAAACAAGTCTGACCTCCCTTATGGGTTACTAAAATAATAGAGACCACATTCATCTACTCTAATAAAGTTGACCCACTCTTGCTTCATGTTGTCCATAGCATGAAATCAGATGTTTTCAAAAAAAGTAACATCCCACAATGCCAGGCGGTCCGATACTTTCTTCCCTTCCCTCCATGTGTGTGATCCTTTAGTTTTGTCACCAAGGACTCGTCTACACTCTCTGATGATATATCCTATTGACCAAGGAGGGTTTCCATTTCCATAGAAGGAGTTGTAAACTATCAGGGAATCCGTTTAAACTTCCATAATATCTAAGACCTGCATACCACATAACATGTGACATGTGGGAATTTCCATGACGTCTCCCTTCAGAGATGAGCTCTATCTTAGCTTGATAGTAAATTCCATGTAGAATGAAATTCATTCATCTTGTTCCACCCGACCTCCACATAGGACACCTAGGACACATGAACCATTCATTTTGAGAATAAACCTTTCGGTACGGGCCACCAATGAACTATGTTGTTCTCTCTATCCCTGATGATGGGAGGGCCTTCATGGTACCCACTTCTGAATCCATACAATAAATATTCTTCCATCCATTTTATCAACAACCTGGAAGATTTAATTAACACTTTTTTCTTCTAAATGATAATAACACCACAAAACCTAAACACCCATTTATGCCTCATTCATTTCCTCCCTTACCAAAGACACCATAAAAATGCTTGTGAGATGACGGTGTGTGCAATAAATTATATACCAACATATCCTAGGTTATCGTTCCATCTCTCCAAAATGGGGTTATCATCCATACTATAGGTAGAAAATAAAGTGAAATACCTAATGTATTTCTACACTTCGCATGCCCATTCACTCTAAAAAATATGTTTTGCGTTCTCTCTTTGTGGTGGTCCTTACAACACCCACACCTAGAAACAATGTTAATACTACATCACTGGATATTTTCATCAGTTGGAACCACCCCTTTCAGATCCTCTAGGATAGAATTCTGAATTTGGTAGGGATGAACTTATTCCAGATAGACTCATACCACCTGTATTCATGGCTATAAACATTAAAGGCATTATGAAATTCCATGGATAAAAAGATAATAGAGTGAGATCGTGTAAACACACATCTATCAGGGTCCAATGTGAGAATAATAAGATCAATATACTTTTTATTCTCCTTATTCAAAACTTATTTGATGATGGTGAGGAACCAATTGGATTCTAGAAATAGTTGGTGATAGCATGGCACATGGGGAATCCAACAACTTCCCCACACCAATTCTATTTCCAAAACTAGAGGTCCCCATTCCACAAAATCTAGCAGGACATCAGCCCGAGGGAAACAACTAGGGGTAATAATAATCCCAATGGTGGGGTCTAGCCCACCCATATAGCTTGGTACCATGAATCACAGTTTTTCATTGTTATCCCCAAAAGATTACACTACTCCGGAATACTCCAAGTTAGTTTTGAATGCATACAGTGGAGGGTATCTTTGAGACTGGGCACATTTATTCCTCATTCCCTAACCGATTTCATCATCTTGTTCCAAGAGTCCCAATGCATTTTACCCTTAGATATTGGATCCCAAATGAAATTTTACATGATAATATCTATGTAATTGAAGATGTTTTTCAGGGCCTTGGTCATTAACAAGGTATGTAATGGGTGTAGCTAGCAGCGCACTATTAACCAGCCTGATCTTTCCCAAATTGAGTGATATTTGTACTTCTAATTAAGAACCCAAGTAGTAATCCTACTGAGAAGGAGGTAAAATTCATGGATGGACACACTAGAATGCATTATGGAGACACCCATTTAGTCCATAGGAAATCCCCCTCATGAAAATCCCAACTTTCTACTCACCGTAGATATCCACCTGGAGGGACTCCAACTGGAAATGTAGAAACTGCTCTTACTTATATTGGTGACATGACCAATCCACTAACTATAATCCTCTAACACTCTATTCCAGACCCTTATGGAATGGTTCATATTATTAAATAATAATAAGGTATCATCTATGAACATGATATGGGACACTACTGGAGCTTTCATTAGCCTTATATATGGCAAGATTTCACCCTTAATAATACTCCTTTATGTAATAAATCATGAATTTAATTGTTTTTAAATATCAGGTTTCATAGTTTGTATTAGAGAAATTTCTATTTATTTATGGGAATATGATTAGACAACTGTAGTAAAATACTAATGTATAAGAATAAATATAGTAAATAATCCATAAGTATTGTTAATGTATAGAGCATGTTTGTATCAAGGAAATACATCCCTTTCGAATACTAAAAGTGAATGTGAATTTGAAAAAGAAGTGTATAGGGCTAATAACACCAAAAAAGAGCATTGATCAAGACTTGATGATTTTCCAATTTCACAATAATGGGAACATATATACATATGGTTAGACACTCTTAGGGGATATGAATTGTGAAATTCATAAGTTCCATACAAGCCCTTATTTAGGTAAAACAATTCCCTTAATATTTTATGTTTGGAAATAGATCATGGATATGTTATATTCAATACATGAAATTTATAGTTTAATGAATACATTTAATTTATTTATTATCCCGTTAGTGTTATTGGTTTCATATTTATGTGTTATGAAATTTAAAAATTATCATCCCAAAATTCCCCTTTATTTTATTAAATTGACATAAATAGGTGGAACTGAGTCTATAACCAATGTGATGGAAATGTGATGATTGTCTAAATGATATGACCATCCAGATGAGAGTATGAGTCAAAAACTACATGAAAATAATTTCTCAATTATGTCAACTTTTGAACCAATAAATGAATAGGTAGGAACACATGAATATATATTAGAGTGATAATATTGAGATTTTTACCTTTATGTGATAGGGGCCTCTGAATTACATTGGATATTCTGGTCCCTTAATCAGATAGAAATATATCAACTAGAGTGAAAAGTTATTTTCCATTATTCATTGCTATATGTAATAGATGTTCATGACAGTTATTTATTGTGTAGAGGGAGAAGAAGATCAATGGTGTACATTGGTTAAAAATACTAATCTTGATGAGGAGATCATGGTTGTTTACTAAAAGTAATAAAGGAAATTGTTTTCAACAAATATATCCTTGCACTCTTTTCCCTTAAATAGAGAGTGTTTACTTTAACCTGAATAGAAAGGGTTACAAATCCATTATTGTGTATGAGGAATACTGCACAAGACTTTTTTGATACACTTTTGGCTTTATCATTAACCCCAAATGTAATGTTTACAACTTTATTTATGATATAATGATGGTTCTATTAAAAGCCTTAACATTTCAGTACATTGACAACATTCGTGAAATTTTATGATATTCCCTCAATTTATAAATAATGATTAGTGAATATCATATTATTCATAGTGATAAGAAGTAGAAAATTAATTTTAATTATAGAGTTATAATGTTTAAATATTACGTAGTAATAAAATACCAATATACAACTTTTCAAAGGTCAGGGAAAAAGAATCCATGAAATTGACTAAGGGGGGAAGAAGAAATTCTTTCAGTAGATGAAGGAAGGGTACCATGCTTGTGCAAATTGATGTGAAACACCCACCAATTTTATGGAATTAAGGAATACTCTCATGAACCTCATCCAGTAGTAAAATGTTTTAATTGTAAGTAACATGTCCATTAGTCATGTAAAATCCATAAATCAATATTTTTTATCTATAATAAATTCAAACAACCTCCAATAAATCAATGGAGAGCGTAGTCTATCAAAATGGCTATGGTGAATAGTGATAGTGAAGTGATGTAGGTATTCTATTTATTCATTCAATAATAGTGAAAAATAATTTTTCGATATTTTTTCTATAAATTCTTTGATATCTCTTTATTTTTGTAGATCTCTACAAATAAAACCACAAATCATGAATGTTGATCTATCAATGAAAATTCTAAATTGGGAAATTATTTTTTCTATAGTATTTAACTCCTCCCCTATCAAAATATGTGGGAATAACTTCCCAGTGGACCTTCATATACTTACATTATCGAAATTCAATTCAATTTTGGATGTGGATTGCATTTCCATTTATATATCCATCATAAATTATTTATGGAATAAAATCCACCTCTATATAGTTAAAATACATCATATTATATACATGTGTAATGATGATAATGAATATTCTTTAGTACCAATATGTCATGAATGGATTGTATTTCCTTGTAATAAAGTGTATCTTGACTAAAATATTGATGTTGAATAAAAGATCAACCATGATGACATGCCCATTATAATGGAATTAGCTGATGTGTTTCTTGAACAATTTTTTTTGTCTTCCCCTAGTTGTGATGGTTAGTTCACAATCCAAAACATACCCAAAAAACTAAAAATATCCAAGACTCCATAAATAATAGTCTGTGTTGAACATCAATAGATAATGAAATAATTGTAGAAGAATCTGGATAAAGGGTTTATACACACCCATGTTCAGCACTATGGAGTGTACTGGTCCACTTCATAAAAAAGAATGATGTTTTAATGCAACTCTTAATTGATTATTGTGAACTTAATAACATCATGATAAATAAAAAGTATTATACCCCGCAACTTTATAAATTGTTCGATAAAATATATGGATCCTGATATTTATCTAATGTGGATCGTCAGTATGGATATTATCACGTAATGCTGAAGAAGGAAAATATCCTAATGACTTACTTTATTTTTAGGTATGGGAAGTACGGGTTCTTAATAATTCCATTAGAACTCACTAAATCTATATAATATTCATGAAACTAATAAATACAGCCACTAGATATCATTTTGATAAATTTTTTGGTATTCATTATATATGATATTCTCATCTACTCAAAAAATATGTAGAAACATGAGGATAGTTTCAATAATGTAGTAAAGTCATTTTGGAAAGACAATATGTTTGTGAAGTAAATTAAATTTTAATTCTAGTTTGAACTTGTAACATGACTAGGACATGTTATCACCGATAAATGGATATATGTGGATCCATAAAAAACTAATCCAATTGACGAATGTCCAAGTCCAACACCGGTGATGGAATTTTTAATTTTCCTTTGATTAACTAGTTATTATAAACAATTTTTGATAATCTTATCATGGATGTCAAGACAACTACAAAATATTACCTTGAAGGTAGTCAGGTTTTTCTACAATGATGGATGTGAAGAATGTAATAATGAAATTGAAGAAGAGGAAAATAATTTAACATAGGCTAACATTACCCACCATTGGTGAAGGATTTATGATACCTAGTGATACATCCATAAATATATTGGAATGTGTACTCATGAAATTTAATAAACAAATATCATATTTATCCCATCAATTAAATATACATGAGTAGAACTACCCAACTCATTCTCTATAATTGGTTTGATTGATATTTTCAATATATATATGGTGGTATTACCTCTACTGAGAAAACTGTGACATATATACGTTTCATGAAAGCCTCAGGTATATATTCACACTAAATGATCATAATATATTCTAATAAATGTGGTTAGAGTTATTAAGGAATTGTTATTGTCCAACCCATTACTATCATGGAATAGAAAATTAACTAGAAGATTCTTTAAGTATAAAGTATTCGAAAAATTTATCAATAACGAGGACTGAAAGGGATCAAATATTCATAGACATGCAAATGATGGAAATGGGAATAATAGAAGGATTTACATCCATCCTTTATCAAATAACTACCCAACTATAGATTCCTAAGAGGATCATGGAATCTCAAAAATATAATGAGTTGTACAAAATAAGGTTCTTAATATTATAGAGTTAACTTTTTTGAAGATGGAGTTACAAGGTCTGAAATGTGGATATCTGTCCCATAAAACCATCACTATATATAATACTTCTGGATGATGCATATAGATCGCCATTCAATATTCATCTCGGAATCAGTAAGATTTTTATAGATTTGAAGAAACAATTATGGTGGTATAACTTGAGTAGGGAAATTGAATCATTTGTATCTTGATGCTTGGAATAACAAAAGGTCAAGGCATAGTGGCATAAATCTATTGTTATGATGCACCCATTTCCTATATTAGTATGGAAATGGGATAATATGACCAGGGATTTCTATATAGAATTCCCCATGACACCTAAAGGAAATAACACTTGTTGGGTTATAGTTGATTGCATAATCAATTTAGTGAATTTTATTACTATAAAATCATATTTTCCTCTTGTAAAACATTCCATAATATACATAAGGTAAGTAGTAATAATAAATGGATTTACACTCTCTTTTATCAAACTAAAATTTATGTTTTACCATAAGGTTTTGGAGAAGCCTTTAGTAATAATTGGTTAATGAACTAACATTCAGAACTACATATCAATCTATTCTGTATAGTTAGCCTGAAATTACTACTCAAACATTGGAGAATATTTTGGGATAATGTTAAAAAGATTTCAAAGGATCTTTTGACCAGAACCTCTCCCCTTTTCGTCTTCTCATATAACACTAGTTTTCATTATTTTCATACAAATGGTACCTTATGAGGCTTTGTACAGTAAGAGATGTTAAGCTCTGAAATTCAGGGATAAATTTGTAGTGTGGAAGTTGATGAGACCAGATCATATCAAATAGACGATAGAAATGGTGAAAACCATTCAACATCATATGAAATTTGAACAATGTCGATAAAATAAAAATAAAAAAAATAATTGACAAGACTCAGAGTTTGAGTTTGGTGATAAGTTATTCCATAATATATCAACACAGTATAATGTCACGAGGTTTGGGAAGATGGATAATCATAGGACAAGATTCATCGACCTCTTATAGATTATTGATCACATTTTAGAGGTTTGTTTTCAACTAGCACTCCCACATGACATATTTCATGTACATTTTATTTTCCATGTATCCCTATTGAGAATGTACATACTAGAACCCTTAAAATTATTGAGTCTATTGGTGTTACCGTTTAAACTTATCATTCATGTCAGGATTATGCATTGATTACCTTATATCATATAGACTAGTTTCTAAGAATCAAGACAACTCACAAGGAAAAATTGTTATGAAGAATCCAAAAGTTTGAGGAAGTGACATGGGAACCCGAAGAGGTGACGACAAAAATGTAACTTCCTTTGTTTACTATATGAAATTAACATTTCAAGGTTGAAATTTCTTATTGAGGGAATTATTTAATCACTGAAACTTTTATAAATTCAATTCACTCTTTTTGAAAGAATATATGCATTATCAATTAATGAAGTTGTAGAAAACTGATACACTACATTGGTTATTTTTGAATCGTTATATGGTATGTTAAATTTTAAATACCATTATGAATAAAATATATTGAATATAAATTAATTGTATAGTGACCATTAATATATGTATGTTAAGTGTTATGATAAAGTCTAATCGATACAGACGAAAAAAGTGATGAAAGCATCCAGTATGATCGTACCCGACGAAGCCAATTTATCTTGGATTGAGTGGGGGATAAATTCATTGGCATTTACCCTTTATCAATCCTAATAAAATATTAAACAACATAAAAAATGCTCAAACCCATTTATGGGAGAAGTTATAGTTCATCGAGATCCAGATCCAAACCTTGTACGTTGAACAACCCCATGAAAATCTCACTATCAAACACCTTACATATCAGTACTTCACTATTGTTAGAATGGTATATGTACCTAGACCAAAATAGTATAAATTTTTATAGTTTATTTTAATTAAAAAATTACTATATTTATCTAATTTATTATGAATTTTTAAATTATTAAATAATGAGATTGATAAAAATTTGATTCTGATATGATGAAACACAAAGTGTATATTTGGGAAATATAAATTTTCAATTAATAATTTTTTAAATGATTTCAAAATATTTTAATTAATTGTTCTATTTCAAAAAAATAATAACATTAAATATTATATATTCAATATAAATTATAATATAATTTTATAAAATAAAATTTAATTGTTATAAGGGTTATAAAAGCATTATTGTTAAAAATAAAATTATTTTAATGAATAGATATTTTAATATTAAATTTTAATTATAATATTTCAGGAGTCATTTTTGTAATATACATACTATTTTTTATATAAGCATGTCGAAATTATCTAAGGTTTATTTTTTCATACTTTTCTGAGATAGAATATTTTTTTGGGTAAAAATTATATATGTTTTAAATATACGATATGTATTATGAATTCATAATTACCAAAAAGTGGCATAATATATTCCATAATATTTATCGAAGAAAAAAAAATATTTACATATTAAAATAATTTGTTCTTATATTATTTAATTGATTTTATTAACCCTAAATGAAGCCTCCTTTACGAATATTATATTCTATGGTTTTAAAATAAATTATTTATAAACATGACATGCTTACCAATCACAAAGAATATTCTGTGAATGAGATCAGTTCTTAGAAATGAAAAATAATGAAATTCACTCCACTAATGTAGAAAACATGGGTGAAAACCATATTATAGTTTTTTTATTTCTTTATCATATATAGTCCATAACATATTATTCAAAATTAATAAAGAACCATCCTCATTTTGGAATATAAACCCACCCAAACTCCCACTCATCATCACTCAATATACTTGGAGTGTGACATTTCTCTACCCTTCACTCACTATATGCTTCCCATGGTTTCGAAATTATCTTAATAATCTCCTTCAATGTGTTTGAAAATCCATATTAAGGTAAGAAATCATCACATTCTCTTCTTTATCCAGACACATACTTTATATTATTCCCTCTTTTATAAAATTTCTATTCTTTTCATATGACTTGAAACATACATATTACTTCACTTATGATATAAAAGTGATCATAGACACATTTTAATCTCCTTAATCCCCCCCACATTAACTTTTTTGTACCCCATTTATGTTTTTCGGAATTATCCTGTGATATTTCAAGGCAAAGCATTTTATATTTTCAATACCCATCCCTATTTTCACTAAAGAGTATTCACCTTGATGTACATATCCTTTATTGTTTGTGGCATTCCATGTATATTACAAAATATCCTTCATATTTGGATTAAAAATTATTAATTTCATCTTTATGATGTATGATTCATGTGTCACACTAATGCAGGTACCAGATATGAAAATGGTTGTTGTGCCCAAATAGTGAACAAATTCATTGTATAATATTTTAGACTCATAATATGTCATTTATGGTATTATGGAGTAAACCTAATCCATAATAATAAATTTTACAACATGTTATGGTGTTATGGGGTTATCCTTGACCTATGTTTATGATTTCATGTATAATGTCACCACCACATTCCAATGTTACCTCTATGATATCATGTTATATCATGCCTTATCATCCAGGGATTTGGTTCTAACCCCTATTAAGGTATAATGATATGACTCTATTCTAAAATGTAATCTTTTAACTTATTCTATTATTTATTTCTTTCTTTACTAGGATTCATATCCCACCTCATTCATATGTATGTCCCCACGTTGTCCCATGCAGTTTGAAAAGAGCAATTGAATTTTAATATCATGTTAAGGAAATTTTAAATATTGTTATTTTATCCATTATCAAGTTGATGTGATATGTACCTAATTTCTTGAATACATTTTGCTTCAAAATATGTTGGGATTTTATAATGTGTACCTTTATGTAATAAATAACAAATTGATGTTATTTAAAGAATGGCTTGTAATAGTTTTTATGATTTAGTTAAATATTATTAATACTAAAATGAACTATTACTTATAATAATGTTTAGTTTATATAATTAATTAATTTTTGTTAATAATAGTTTATATATTAATATTAATTTAATTAAATATCTTTTAATTAATTATAAAATATGTAATTATATTTAAAACTATTAGTAAATATGATAATATAGTAATTAAAATCATAACAGAATGACAAATAATCATAATTGAACATGCAATTAAGAATATATATTTTTCATCAAGGTTTAAATTGTAATAATAAAAAAGTTATGGTTATTTTTAAATATGAAATTTTTAAGGGCAGAATTATAATCGTCATGAAAATAATATATATTAATCAACTGAAAAATGGTTTTCAATCCCAGTCAAAAAATTCAGAAACATATTATTCAATAGTCAAAAAATACCATTAACTTAATTCGTGAGTTTGGAAAAGAGGGATCTAGTATGATGTTTCTTGGATGTATCGACATCCACAGGTTAAAGGGTCTAAATATTATAGATTGGGGGGGATAGATGGTAGGATTAAAAATTAATGTACTGGGGTTACTAGGATATGCGTCAAAATGGTGGTGACACCTATGGAAATAGAGAAGTATAAAATAGATATAAGGAAGGGTGTTCTGGGTAAGCAATGGGCAATCGAGGTGACATGAAAAACAAGTTATGATTAAAATAGATTCTAGTTGAGTAAGGAATGAAATTTCATTTTTTTGTTAGTAGAGGTCATTTAGTGGTATCCCATGAAAATCATTAGTGTCTTTTATAATTCACATAATTTCCCAATAATTTTTTATAGTGATCATTATTAAAGAACACTAATGAAGGGTTATTATAATTAAATGACCAGGATACCCTTTAATCACTTGTACCCATACTAATTCTACATTGACATGAAGGGTGTTCATAATCCTCACAAGCTTGTGACTAGAACCCGAGCGTTAGGAAAAAAACTAGGGGGAATGATTTAAAACAACCAGAAACATGATACATGAAACAAACACATAAAAACACACACACACATATATACATATAGATAAAGAAATACTATAGTAAGACTAAAAGATATATAGTTCAATGAAAAAGAATCGATAAAGGTAAAGTTTAAAATCAAAAGGAGCTATGATAGAATCTATGGTACAAGTCATACAACCAAAACGGGAATCACAAATAAGAAACAAATACTTCATGTGATATGAAAACAATGTCCCTCAATATACCCACTAGATACCCATGCCTAGATGACATGGAACTAAATTCCATACTATATTTCCTTCCCTTTTACAATATCAACATATAATAAAATGTCTACACACTACAGCTTTCATGTAAAAGGTTTGAGCTAAACCATATTAATAGGATCCCACTGAGGTAATTCGTATCTGTTCAATATACAACAATCCCAATATTATCAATTTTTAAAAATTTGGAATGATAAGAAGTATTATTATACCAAAATAATTTTGAAATAATCCACTTTTTCATTGCTTTGAAAAAATTCATGTAAAAATAGATGCATATCATATTTTCTACAATCATTTCCAAATTGATAAAAATAGTTATACCAATTACAATAAAATACAAATCCGAATAATATTAGATAAAACAACCCATGTATAACTCATGGTCATGTGAACCTATTACTCATATACTAATTATCACCAGTTTAGAATACACATTCCTAAAACCTATCCACCAATGTCCAAAGTATAGAGGAACACCCTAGAAAGTGAATCTCTCTACAATGTTAATCATCTTTTGGAGATAAATTCATATCGATAAAGAAATCATAGAACACCCCATAAAGTTAAATTACATATAGTATCAAAAGATGATTCATACTACTATACCTTCCACCTAAGTACCCAAGGCTACATTGGGCTACATTTAAAATAATTTCAAAGGTCTTACACATTTCATGATACAATTCTAAAAACCGATTATCAATAAAATTGAATTTTAAAACCAAAATCAATCTCCATTTCTTAAAACTTTGACAATCTAAATTAATTTTAAAAAATAAGGTGAAAATTGTATTTTCGCAATAACACATTTCATACACAAAACAAAAAATAATGATAGTCTCTTTATAAAACCAATTAATAAATCAAGAGTATTCAATGTTAACCAAAAAAAGGCTTACGGATAGAACCAAATACCTAATACTCAAGTTAAAAACTATCTGAAACTAGATCTATACATCTGATGGAATGTATAATGAAAAAAAATTATTCATCATCGATTCGCAAATATAATAATCGAATCCATAATCATAACGGCCAGTGGAGGTTGTAAATAAAAACATACACCAAGAACTCACACACTTCTCCAAAACCAACACAAGGGCTAGCCCATAGAACAATATCACATAAAAGATCTAGAATTTATCAAACAAGAATTATCAAATGATCAAATGATACCAAAAATATAGTACAATGATGATGACACAAACAATGTAAATGAATAATACTAAAAGTCTCACATATCAAAAGGGAGAAAACCATCTATACAGAATATTTAGTACTAAATGGAAGAACTCATAAGAGAAGATATCACCCAAAATTACCTGTAAGGAACCTATAGTTTGTGGAAGGGAATAAACAATCGAATGAGAGAAGATCCATAGGTTTAGTGTGATAAAAACCAATGGTCGTGAGGGGTTTATATCGTAAAACAATGTTGTATGATGTAAACATCCCATAACACATGTAAGATAAAAATGACGTTGCATCAGGTTAATTTATCCTAAGAGATGCATTTTTTATGTTTAAAGGGATTTAAATCATGAATGGATTTGGTATAAAAAATATTCTCAAAGATTTTCCCCATGACCCAACGATGTCATAAATTAGAAATGTATGATATTAATGTGTTCTACAATAACTATATCGCCCACCTCTTACAGAGACTACCAAAACACCCTATTCCCCTAAAAACCCAATGTTCTACTCTTAAACGAAGAATATAGTATAACCTTTATCATGGATGTTAAAATCCACCCACCAAAAGACATTCAATACATGTGGAAGTAATGTGGAACAAGAAATCTATTGAATGAGGTGAGGCCACTGTACCCTTACTGATGATTCACACTCCTAAGTATCATAAGAATATGATTTATTTCCCCATAACACTCTGACCAAAATAATATAATTACCATGTAATAGTTTCACCTAGGTATAAATGAACTCCGTTACTTAATCCACAAAAAAAACATTGGTCTCTAACACAATTTCTTCTCAACTGAGAATATGAGAGGGATCCGGATAGTAATTTGTCATCTATTATTTTTGAAAAATAACCTGGATACATATAATATTAGTCAGTAATGGAAATCAATATGTAACCTACCCAAGAAAAATAATTTCCTTGAATAGTCCAACCTATCTTGGAACTCTCTATCCCTATTTCACAAGCCGATGGTGACCCAAACAAGGAGAAATATTTATGTAAACTCTGTCACCAATAGAATAATCCAAATGATGACTTCAATGATCTGCATAATATATATTACAACTAAGATTTATAACCATGTGTCAGAATATAAAATAATTCCTCAATGATTTATCCTAAATAATACTCTCTCCAACAAGAGAGGCCTCAACCAAATCTACCCAACTAACTAGTGACCATCATGGGTGACCATACAAATCCTCGAAAGGTTCCATTCATAGAAACCGTTTACAACTGTTGTTGTTAGAAAACTGGACCAGTTAAAGATGGCCATACCATTATCTATCTAACACTAAGATATAGTAATAAATCATATACACTATTATTTGAATATATATCTTCCTCAAACTGGCCATATTTGGATTATAAGTTGTACTCATTGAGACCTATGTCCCAGTCACCTGCTAGAGACTGTTCCAAAATTTGGAAAAAAAAATATGATCCCTATTTGAGACAATGATATACGGACATGTATCCTAAAAATATATTGTAGATATAGCTTACCAATATCATCAACATTAGTTTTATCCTAGATCATAATTAAATTAACATATTTCACCAATAAATAAATTACTACCTAGATAGTATTAATACATTAGTGATTACACGGGACTCCAAAAATAAATTCCATGGATACCTCATCCCATTTCAAAACAAGAACTGGAAGAAGATGGAGTGTTCTAGAAGGATTCATGTTCTCTTCATTTCTCTACTACCTAGTGTAATAGTTGTACACATAATCAATAATGTTGCAACTTATACTCAACTGACTGAAACATAATATCACATAATAATACATCTTCATTGTTCTAGGGTGAACATACCATGAAAAACTATGAAAATAATGAAATTCTAAATTACTCGAGGTTGATTAGATGAAAACATTATTCTGAAAGTGGACAGTACCATCAAAAATGAGATATAAACATGATGTATTCTCCACACCATTTATGGTTTCCAAACTTCCATAGTACACATCATATTTTTTCTTATCCTACAAAATATAAACATTAATAGATGAAGATAACTAACAATTGGTCAAATCCAAACATTATCCATCCTCTAATACATTCAAATGTGACTATGTAAAAATATCAATCATATTTCACTACACTATTTATTCCAATATTGCATGTTGTTTAAATTTTGAATAGATATCACAGGCGAAGACATCCCATTTCATGGGGAATAGGTTATGTCGAAGCCATACATATAAGGGTATTATACTGACCACCTATATCCGAGATTTGACTTATTCTATGAATATCTATATCACATACTCCTATAGTTAGAGGATATCCTAAACCTCTACCCAAAAAAGATTTCCTCAAAAATTTATTAGAATCAATAAATATGGAATTATCTAATTAATGAGTGGGCTAATTCATCTCATGTGACTGAAGAAAGGGATACCCATAGGCCACACCATGGTCATCCTATATTATAAAAAAACTCAAACTAGCACTAAAAGCCTCAATGTATGCCACATATGCCTTACTAGGACCAATTAAGATCAAAATAATAGATTAAGGAAAAAACATAGTGTAGCCCATGGAGAAACTCTACCTCAAAAATATCTTTTCTCTATCGGGTCATCAAACTAGATTTTTTGATCCTTCAACTCTGGTATTTCTATATGATAAGATTGTGTCTAGATCAGCTGTGTACCTAGCACCATATCAATATAAAACCCTACCTCCCACTCTGGAGGAAAAATGAAGAAGTCGTCTCTCAAGAAATTAGGGAAATACCAAATAACCAATGGAATATCACCAAGAGGGAAACACCATTAGCCTCAACTACACTAGTATACAAAAAACATTAGAGCTACGAGATTAAAGGTATTGCACAAAGGGACCTTGGATCCCACTCTACATGAAACACCTCATATCTCTCATTAGCCACAAAAAATGATACATATTGATGATAAAAATCAACCTAGCATGATGTGTAACAATCCAATCCATCCCATTGCTAATTTTGAAAAGGTCATTATCCAAAAACACAATATTATAGACCAACAATCTATCTACTATCGAATGTGAGAAAGATAGAAATTAATACCCATTCTCTTTACAATTTCAATGTGGAATATCTAACTCCATAAAAAGGATGTAAGATTCATTAAAAGATAAAGGATGCCAACAAATTAAGAATATATAAATGACTGTGTAGAATTGGTATAATATAATGTAGTATTTATAGATCATGCAACCAAAATTGTACCCCTCACTGTTGTTGGACCCTAGTCATTCTCACTTTTAAACTCAACCACTATGTATAGGTGACTCACTCTTGAGGCCATTAGATTGATCCCATTGTAATTTTAAGCATCTGAATATGTCACAGTGGCCCATATAGGTGAAGGTCCATTACCATAACAATGCATATTCATAACCAAAAAACCTGTACATATGGCCGTGACAACCACTAGCACTGCACATCTTGATGGGTGCATGAAAAACATATCTACTGTACCCTCCCTTCCCATAGTGATGGAATATCATGGGAACATTACATGATGCTTTTTATGGTGTAGATCATGATTTCTAATGACAATCACCTCAACCACCGTAACAATTATCATGAAACATCTTATTTTTCTAATTTTGTCCACTGAAACCACCACTTAGATGAAGAGAAGAACAATGAGAGACAATATTCCCATCCATATGCATCACTCCCTTCATTACCTTGTATATCATGTTAGCATAAGTGGTAATAATTATCATATAAACCTATGATTAGATATCTAGTCACAATCCCTATAGTTATTTCTATGCTCTTATATGATCATTAGGCATCACCACTTAAGAAAAAAGAACTATATCTCCAACACTAAAGGTATTCCCTTCTATAAATATAGGAACTCTAGAGAATTTTTCATTATCAGAGAATCTAGGAATAACTATTAAATGAAATGAATCTTGAAACCCTTTTTATCCAATTCCACATGTTCATATGCATATACCATGGAATCCCACCACCTCTTGGTGGGACCATCCATCCTGAATATCATGCACTGCACCATCATAGACTTAGCTATATCCAGGAATTTGATGAACTTATCAATCACATCCATATAATCATCAGCCTCTTGAGTTTCATTTGTAACTCTAAGGGATTCTATCATAGGAACTCCTGAGCTTGATATCTATCTCCTCGAACTCCATTATACACCTTAACAATTGGGTTCTAAAATCGTGGTATCTTTTTCTCCATGGAATGAACTATAAAAAATATAGCCTCTGTATGATTTTGATCCAATTGAGGGTTTAATTGAGAAGAATCACTCATTGAACCATCCTATGGGACCCATGGATGACGTATCAGAAGAAATATACAACTCCCTAGAAATATAATAAAATCAATAGATAAAAAATAATCTTAATTAAAAATAGAATAAAATAAAAAAAATATATTATGATCAATAATCAACATAGGAAACATATGTAATGAACCATACCTAAATGAATTAACACGTCACCCTATATGGATCGCCAAAGGGCCTCAAGAATTCCACCCTAAATGCAAGAGGATTTCAACTAGAAGTGAGGGTATAAAAGAAGTACTGGGAATACTATACCCTCTGGTAAGAGTGAAATAAATTGGATGATAACAAAACTCATAACCAACCATAAATATCAGAGTAATCATAATAATTAAATTGAAACAATATAATTATATAATAAATGAAATGAAACATATATACATATATAATCACAAGCATACAATACATACGATGGTCAGTCACCCATTGGGATGACCCCATATACAAAACAGAAAACTAAAAATAATACATCATTCTCTACTACCAATGAAAATTCAAACTGAAAACTCGGTCTATACGATGCTGAAGATGCAGTATCTCAGTTATAGGACTCCATACGACCATATCTACTCAATTAAAAGACATTATGTCTCAACCCTATCCATCACGGAACCTATTCCCAAATATAAAATAATACAGTGGGTTTCCTCGCACAGAGAGGTTTATGTAAAAGGTATATGAAAAAATACCTATATTTCACCCCCAATGGTGAACCTATAATCCACTGTCTTAACAACTGCATAAATATGTTATATTACAATCCTGTAAAAAGACTAATAATAACTATCATAAAATAAGATACTAAAAATGGTGAAAATAAAAACAATGAAAATTTACCATCTATGGTTTCTATTATAATGCCCAAAGTAAATCTACACCCAATCTGGACCATGAAGTAAGATTTACAACACATTTATCACCCTTCCACAAAATGACCAGAAAATCCTCTAGATCAAAACCAGAGATCCAGGACACCATATAAAAGAGGAATTAATTTCAGGCCCTAGTTAATAACCATATGTTTCCACACGAAAGACCGAATATAACTAGTTATGGTACTCTAATAGACCAATCAAAACTTGGGACATAAGCAGATAGGTCAAAAAAACTAGAAAACTAGTCAATATCGAGAGTTTTGGATAATAAACCAAGAACCATCTATTGACCCAGAAAATTTGTATCCATACATAAAACGGGGAGCTCCAACAGCATCCAAGGAATTGAGATCAAAATAGCCTCCACGGCTAATAAAACCCACTTTATGACTCCATCGACACCTCATGATTCCTAAGAATCTCTGACCTGGGAAACGTAATAAACTACAGGGAGTTTCACTTGTCCTTATCATCCATTAACCCTCATAATCCCATCTTACCATAGACAACAATCGGAATAAAGAACCAGATCACAACTCAAGGCCAACCCCGAGTACAAGAATATCCTAAGGGTCTCCTTAACAAGATCATTCCTAATAATAAACTAATTTAAAAACCATGATAAAAAACAACTGAATTCGATGTGATCCATCATTGAAGAAACATTCCAAACAGCTAAATGAGCTACACCAATCAAATCTATTGTTGAACCCAATATCTTGGGATACACCTATATAAACACCATCATTCATCCTAAAGTCCATTTCAATATAAGGACACCCTATGAGAGGTTCCTATATCGGTTCGAAAATCATAAGTCATGCCTAGTGAAGAAACCTCCCAAATGGTCCTCAATGGCATCCAACAGATCCTCGATCAACAGCGCACCCAAAGGGAATCTAAATAAAATGCCTTCCAAAATGGGGATTCTAAATGGTCCAAATGAAGACCTCAATAATGGAAACTAAAAGGGATCCTAATCAAAATCCAAATGTGTCTCATGGTTATTCCCAAACACCTACCTTGGAAACCACTGATCACTCTATTAGTGACTAGCCTATAAGGAAATCATCAAGAGTTGATCAAAAACATATCAATAACACAATTGATCTATGTTGTAACCTCCACACAATGGTGTAAACCCATAATAATGGATCTAATTTCTCTAATCCTCTAACATGGAAGATAAACCTCAATTGTAATAACCTATAAAAGAAGGTCCCATAAAAAAAGAACAAAACGTGATCTCCTTACAGATAGTACATGATCTTGCCTTCTAGAATTTGACTAAAAGAACCACAATGTAATCTGGCTGACCTCCAGAATAAATTCCTACTAATGATCTCAAAATCCTCACTCATGCCTCATAGTTTAAATCCCTATAATTAGAGGAATTTTTATCCAAAAATAAATGAAATCCTTCTGCCGATCTCTCATTGTCCAGAACACCATACAGACAGCCTCTGAACACCAAAAACATTCAACCATTAAGATGTACGTGAAAAAACATTTAGAACAGAATACTCACATTATCAATTATATCTTCAGGTAAAACACACACAAAATCCCCCAAACTAGATAATGTACATGGTGTGTACATCTGAGTAAGCGGTGTGTACTCTAAAAGATACACATGTCCATGTAAATCTAAATGGATAGAGATAGAATTTTTTTTCCAGTGTACTATTTCACGGTTAGGGAATACATGGGATTTTCCCATGTAATTTTACATGTATATGTACCCCACACATGGGATGCCTACCCAAGTACATCTCTATGTCCCACTACACTGGGAGTACACAGATAACATAGAATGAACTTCTGAAACTCATTCTTCTTGTGTACTCTTCCACGTACCAAAGTACATTGCCAAGTAAAAATACACGAGGTGTATTTAATATTCATTTTTTGTACATATAAAAACATTTTCTTCCCTAGATAAAAATAATACACAATATTTTTCATAAAATCACATTTCGTGTAAATAGGTTTTCCAAAATAAAAACCCAAAAATCTCCCCATATTTCCCAATTTATATACAAAATTGTTAGATTGATCCTAAAGGGGTCCCCAACATAAAAAAAATTGGATTAAAACCTAAAAGATTATACTATTAGGATTAATATGACAAAAAATTTAACATTCATGCCTATATACATAAACCATCCGTGTTTTCATTCTGATTCGGGATCTAAAAATTTCATATAATGTCTTCGTGTGACCGAAGCTCCAAGGAAGCATCTCATCCTTTACATATCACTCACTTTTCTCACTCTCCATATATTAGATGAATACCACAATTGGGGGATTCCCACATTCATATGTGACTAGAAAAATGTGAGAGGATAAAAGAAAATTAAAAAAATGAAAAATATGAAAAATATGAATAAAAGTACATAAAAGGGGCTTGAGAGATGGCCCAATGAATGCACAAGGTTATTACTCTTCGGTGGAAAACCCAATCCTATAAACATACACGAAGACAGAGTCTCAATATAATAAATCATTTAAAATACAATACCGAAAGAAAATGATTGAATAAATTAATATTTATTTAATTAAATATTAAATAATCCACGAAAATATGAACAACTAGGATTTCCAGAAAACTCCTATCATAGGGAAAACACAACATGTTAGAACCAATGAAGAGGCCATAAAATTTATATTAGAACATATTATAGTATAAATTTCCATTTACCCCCCAAAAAGCTCATTGGAAAAAAATTCCATTTTATCCATGCTTTCAAAACCCTTAATGATGCAGGTAATCACAAACGTCCCATGAAAGATTCTTCTAGTGCATGAGAATCCTTTTTGGAAAAATAGTATTCATGATCTTCTCAAAGTACTAGGATATCTAGAACTATCTCAACCATCAAAAATGTAATCTTATAGGTTCCAAAATTCTCTCCAAACATGGGAGACATCTAATAGTTACCAATATGATGCTCGTAAAAGTAGAATATCTTTATTCTAACTCAATGGATAAACATGCTCAAACCAGTAACATATGACCACTAGTATGAAATCCCAAAACCTCTCTTCCCAAAAACCTACTTAAATATGTATCATGCGATCTAATGGATTGAGGTGAAATACCCGAAACTGGGATTTTACATAAGCAGATATCAAAATCACAATAGGACTAACACTCATGCAAAACATGCCCTATAAAAACATAGATAAGGTATATAAACTAATGACCATGATTCTACCAAAAATTTGTTACAATAAACTGGGGCTGCCTCTACACTATCCTTTATCATCGTGGCATCACCTTCATTCCATGGTCAACCACCCAAACACCATCAAATGTTTCTTCAATCTATAGCTATAGGTGTCCAACCACTCTTCCACTGTGCTACCCAAAGTGAATCCCAAATGAGTAGGGACCCAAAACCTACTAAACACACATTCTTAAGCCATCCATGATTCAGGGAGAACTCCCATAAAATTATTTCAAAAAAACGAATAATCATCAGGCCAAACCACATCCAGGTGATAGAAGACCTCAACAGGACCACCAATTAAGAACGTCCTTACCATCCCAAGCCATCAATGATAGGTATAAGACATGACCCACCACAATACCAAAAATAAAACATATGAAAATAGAATCTCCCCTCTAAGAAACACAAACCAAGGACTTTGGAGGGACCCCAATCTCATGGAAAAGAAAACCTAGTCCAAAGATCCATCAAGTATCCTTTCCCTCATCGAGCCACCTACAAGGAAATCATATCGCACTACCAACCCACAAGGGTTTACATGGATCACTTGATTAATGGACTAAATATACAATACTTGAGAACCTCTCACCACATGATCTGCATGAACTTTCATAAAAATAAAATATAAATATGAGGTTTAGTTATGTAGAATACCACTAAGTTCATATAAAAGAAAACATTATTTTAATAGTTTCTATAAAATTAAATTGTTTAACCTCCATCATTAGTGAAAATGCCACAGACAGTAATATATCACATGATTCCAATATTTCTAGAATTATTTATGGTACTAGACTCTTTCCCACTATCCAATATCCAAAAACCTGAAATAAAAATAATCCCAAAATGAAAGTGCATCACGATGGTTGATATCATGTGAACAATAAAATAGAAACCAATAACATCAATTCCATTCCATGTCAACCAGTTCATCCTATTGGTAATAATTTCTACCACACAAAAATTCAATATTTATCACAATTTTCAACCCATTCCATCACCACATATCTATAAACTCCATAAATCATAAAACAAAATAGTTATGACACCATTTAGAAAACCATCCTAGATTATCCTAACATATCACCAGATATAGCTTGCCATAAGGCCTAAAGTAAATATCTTTGAATTCTAAAGGATACCAACAAGTTTCAAGGTTCTAGGTGATTTGGTGAGTAGAATATACATGATGGTCAAAGTGAAATATTAGTAGTAAATAACAAAACCCATACAAAGGGAAAAAAATAAGAGTATCCATAATAAAGAAACTGATAAAAAATCATGATATAATAAATAAAATATATCATAAAACCATAACATATCACAATAAAAAAATACAATAGTGAATCATCCACTAGGGAGACCACATACACAAAATAAACAACTGAAAATAAATACATCAAGATCTAATACAAATGTCAATCCAAAAGACATGTCGGGTCTCGATGTTTCTTAAGATACAATAGTTTGGTCCTAAGACTTCACATAAGTGGCTATACTGAATCAAGAAATAGAAGGCCTCAGTCCCATCTATTCTGAATTATTTAATTGAACAAGAATGCTAAAATTTCAACATCACACACACAAACACAAAGGTACACGTATGGGGGTGAGAAATAAATCTCAATAGGCCACCATTATTAGTGAACCTATAATATGATTTCATAAATTTTTCATGAACATGTGATATTAAAATCCTAGAAAAACACTAATAAACGCTACAATAAAAGAATAAACTGTATGAAAACAAAGGGGGAATCTGAAAAAAAAGGAAATAAGCCAACCACAGGCTGAAGCCTGACGCCCAAGGTAAATATACCCCCACTCTATCACATAATAAAAAATAACAACATGATGCTCACCTAGAGAAATAATTACTGGCATGTTTTCGATATCTAAAAAGGATCTCCAAGTTAACTATCATAAGAAACACAAATGAGGAACCTAATAGCATAAACATAGGCATCCACATGAACAAGATAGTTTATTAAGATTTAGTAATTCAATATAATTTTTTAAAACTGGAAATATGAGTATCTACATCTACACAACAACAAAACCTTTCAACCCTAATATTACCACAGAAAAAACTTGGAACTAGCTAAGGAACCAACATGGTGGGATCTATACAATAAAGTTGGACTGTGAAAATCATTCAGAGCACCTAGAACACATAATCATTCAGAACTATTGAAAAGAACTTTGTGAATACCAAGGAAACTAATGAGCTCAAAACCTCTCTGTCCATAGTGTCTCTCTAAACAAAATGGGGGTTTCACTAATCTAGATCACCCATTAGCTCACTAATCCAATCTGCCTATAGAAAACCAATAGAGGAGAGAAACCAATCAAAACTACATGGAAACTCCAAATACAAGATATCACAAAGGTCTCCTACTCAAATCCCAAACCTGAGAAAAATCTTCGCCAAATGCCATAGGAAATGAGCAACCGATCATGGGATGAATAAACATCAAACCCACCATCCAAACATTTAAACGAGAAATTTCGATTGAAGTTCACTCAATAAAGAATAATGAATTTTTTAGAAATGTGGATCTTACAATAAAATTAAAACATCAACCATGGGATCTCCACGACCCACCTTATGGTCAAACAAATTTCAGGGATCCCATAGTCCATAGGTCCACAATATAATGTTACATATAACTAAGGATTCCCTATATTTCCCTGAATCTCCTAGGACCGACTCAATGAAATTTCCTCAACTAGATGAAATTGTATAGTAAGAGAAGTGAACCCTATGAATAGTAATACTAGCTTATCTAAAATTATAGGTCACACCTATTGTGAAAACATCCCAAAAAGACGTCGGTGGCATCTAACTAATCCTAAATCAACAACACACCAATGGTCTTCAATCTACAAGCCCGCCAATATGGTTATTCAAAACCATCCACATTACCACCTCAATGTGGGACCCTATAAGGGATCCTCAACACAACACAAAACCCAACACATAGCCATTCTCATCCGCCAACCATGGAAAGTAATGATCCATTGATCAACAAATAGACCACAAGGATGTCCTCAATATTCCCACATAATCATCTCAACAACACAATGACACATGGGCATAACAGCCGTCCAATGGAATCAACCCATCCCAATGGCTCCAAAATCACTTATCCACAATCATGGGAGCAAAACTGGAACATCCATAGATTTAGGAAAATGGTCCTGAAACACATGGTCAAACCATGATCTTCTCTATGATATTACTAAATCTAACCATATGGGATCTTTTTGAAAGAACCTATGACAACATTGTATTACCTCTTCATGAAAGGATCAAAAATGACCTCACAACCATAATCGGGACATTCAAATCATACCCAACCCATAGGTGAATTGTAAATCCAAACCATAAGGATATAATATTATTGAGAATTAATAGTCCAAGACACCATATATATGACCTCTTAACACTGATATGATTGCAAAAACATGATCTATGTATAAAAATGAATAGAATGTACTACATAAACGTCCAATTATGACATAGGGGCATAATACACAAAAAAACCCCATGATGGAAAGAGAACATGACATGTACATTGACTACACAGTGTGTGCTCTCAATGATTCACATGGACATGTATTTCTACATGTCCACAGTAGACCAGTGGTCTTCTTGTGCACTATTAAACCTTAGGGTATACATGGTTTCTTCATGTGTACTTCTACACAACTATATAACCCCCATGGGGTTTTCTTTTCTTGTGCATGACCACATAGCCATGTCATACTAGATGATGTGTACACTGAGTACACAGAATGTACTTGCCAGAACTCATTCAACCCATGTACTCTATCACATGTCTAGGTACATGTCCAAGTACTACAACATGTCATGTACATAAATTACATGGTGTTTAATTCAAAAAACATCATATTCCCTATACCTAAATATCACTGTCTGTGTGTTTGTTAAACCATAAATCATGTACATGGGTTTTCCTGAATAACAATCCCATAAAAAACTCTAAAACCCCAAAATGTCTCCACAAAATACCTAGATCGAGCAACAAGGGGTCCATAATAACATAAATATGAGATTAAAACTAGATAGAAATTATACTATCGGTAATTATGATAAAAAATAAAAATGATACTACCTCTAGAAAGAAACCTAGGAAACATTGATCTGATTCGCAATTCATAAGTATCATTTGATGATCTGACATAACATGTGCTCTGTAGAGGTACAGCATGCTCTTCCTCAACATCTCTTATCTCCCTCTACATCTACCTCTATCATCAAAAGTACATAAATTAGGGAGCCCTGAAGGCATACATTACAAGAAGAATGGGATATTAGAAAACAACGCAATAAAAGGAAATGGATGAAAAAATAAAAAGAAATACAAATAAAATAAAATGGTCTTTAGCCCGACCCTTGGGATCATATCTTGTTTATGAATTTCTTAGAAACCCCCAATTATATTATCATCCATTTAGATGAAATATCGATATGATGATTTGTTTAAATGAAGTGAATGAGTGAACATGTCATAATAAATTAATATTTAATTAATTAAATATTCAATATTTATTGAAAATTTAAACAAACAGTTTTCCCACCAAATAATTTCATAGGTTATACACTTTATTCTAGGACCAATGGAGTGGTCAGGAAAATTATTCAAGACCCTATAACATGAGAAATTACCATTTTTCACATTGAACCTTCCTAAAAATAAAGAATTTAAAATTTACCCTAATTACCCCAACCCATGATATTGTGGGTCAATGAAAAACACATCCCAACATCACATGGTAACTTGAGGAGAACAATGTAAAGTAATGGGTAGTAACTGACCACAACCTACATTCAACGCCCTTGCAATCTTATCTACCGTCTAAAAAAATTCCCAAGACAGAGAATAACCATGATATGATACAGAATTATAGCAAATGAACCATGATAACCTCTAACCACTTGTACCAGAACCAATTCAACACTAACATATAGGGTTTTTCCGATCCACGCAACATGTAAAATAACATTAAGGCATAAAACACAATCCTAAGGGAGTGATTTTTTACAAACTGAAACATGATACATGGAACACACACACACAAACACACACACACACACACAAATATATATACATACATATGAACGAAAGAGCTAAAGAAGACTAAATGAAACATATCCCATTAAAAAAGAATCAATGAAGGTATAAATACAACACGAAAGTAGCTAAAAATACAAGGTACAAGTCCAATAACCAAAGGGTGAAATGAAAACAAGAAACCACTTCTCCATATGATATATGGGAAATTTCAAACCATCACACCACCATCTACCCATACATAATTGAGATGAAATCCACCACCTCAGTATAGTGCTTTTCCTTTTCCTACAATAGAAGACAATACAAGTTTACAGATCACCGAAGGGGTGTGCATGGTGTTATATAAATATGTTCAATAATATATCACCAAGGTTTTCAATATACAATTACTATAAAATAATCCCAATATTCACAGTTTACAAGAAAACATGGCATGTTTAGAAATAAATGTGTTTCATATAATAATCATGGTAAATATTTCCCCTTTTATCCATAGTTATAAAAAAAACATGTAATATTTTTTTTAAACATATTTTCTATAATCATTTCACAATGTATCAAAAACATGAATATAAAATCCATATGAGTTATCATCCCAATCACAATGGTTAAAATAAACCACAGATAACTCATAGACATTCTAGATATGAACCTCATAAACTAATTATGACTTCTGAGAACTATAACTCCATCAAACCCATACATCAATGTCCAATGAATCGAAGAACAATCTAGAATGTGAACCATACTACCATGAAAATCATGTTCTAGATCCAAATGAATCTTGATCATGGAACAAAATAACATCCTAGAAATTATTTTATCAAAAAACTTGTACTAATACTACACCTTCAACATAAGTATCCCAAGATCTCATATATTTCATTTCATATCCTAGAAATGGGCTTAAAACATTCACAATACAATTTCATACAAACTTCTTCGATCAATCCTTGTTTGAAAACCCATTCACAATCTATTTATCCTGTGTTTAAAATTAAAATTCATTTACCAAAATAAAGAGAAAAGCATATATTATCAATTACCATATATTCAAAAAAATGAATATATATATATATAACCATTTAAAATGTCAAGAGAAATAAAATTTTCCAAAACATGGGATTACAGATAGAACAACCTACCTAAAACTCAGCTCACAAACTCCCTACATTAGAATCCATACACTAAAATGAATGAATAATGACAAACATAGGCCCTGGAATCAATTCATACGTCTTATAATATATTACATAAGCGAAATTATTGTTGTAAAGGATGGATAAAAACATTCTTCAAGGACGTTGCACACCACAACATAACTATCATAAGAAATGGCCCCTAGAAGGTTATTTCATAATTGTTCTAGAAGGTAGAATCATCATATGATCAATAGATCCATTAAACATAGACTAATTCCACTACCATAATCAATAGAAATAATGAAGTATAAATGTTACACATTCCTAAAGGGAGATAACAATCCACACATTAGATCAAGCAATAAATAAAGGAACATTGAAGAATGGATATCACCCAAAATCACTTAAAAGAAACCTAAGGTTCAATGGTGGTAATAAAAATCTAAATGAGTGGGGATTCCCATGTACAAAGAGATAAAACAAATATTGGAGAATGGGTATATATTTTAAATCCTAGTTTAAGGATGCAAATATCATTCACAAACCTAGCTAGGACAACATCTAACCCGGAACCCAACCTGATCCATGGTATGGCTTGGAGAGTTTTCCTAATCTCCATGGTCTAGAAACAAGGGATCAGTTATCAACAACGCCACATGGGAATTATTTCAACTGGTTACATAGACATTATCAAACAAACATGTTAAAGATAACAAAATTAAATAAACATAACCAAACATAGCATACTAATATGGAGATTCTTGGCTAATATCTTTTAATAAAACCTCACAAAGAGAATACAATAAAAGTGAACAAGAAACTATCCCAAAGTCTTAATTCAACTAGTGGAGAATCATCCTCAAGATACCAAAAAATATTCCTACAATAGAATTACATTAGCATCACAACCACCATCTCTACACATCTTGAATATTATTATATCAAATATAAATAAGTATACTGACACCGAAAGTAGAATATAGGGTGTGGACGAAATCCCAATAGGATTCCAACCATCATGAGATTCCAGGCTATAATCATTATGAGTTAATATAAAATGCATGTTTTGATAAATATTATAGAAACAGTTTTAAAGAAAACATTTGAAAAGGAAAACATGATTTCTTTTTAAATAAGCAACAATGTGTACATTAAGCTGACAGTGTGTATGATATCACAAAAGAGCAGTAGTTCATGTGAGATCACTATAATAAATATATATGAATGGGAAACAAGAAACATTGTATCTTGGTGAAAGATGGCATTGAAACCACAATCATCCATTTCCTCATTCATGATAAACTAGTGATGAGAAACATCCAAAATTATACTGGTATCTAATCATCCATGTTTAGTTAGTGTTTTCATTGTCAAACCTGGTAACAGAATCCAGGATGAATTGACTTATGATTCACTCGTATACTAGTCCTAGTCTGACCACTAGGTCACCGAGGATTCCCTTTGTGCTCATTACATGTTTCAAATATGGAATAGATCACTTGTTTTACATATACTCGATCCAAACAAATAATCACACATGATAATCCACCATTCTCATTCCATAAATATATTATGGAAACCAAACAACCTCAGAAACCATTTTAAAACCTGATTCCCACCAATCACAAATTTTATCAAATACCTAGAAGGCCTATAATAAGGGAATATATATTAAATATACATTGATCGTGAAATATTTCCTTTAAAACAATTCAACACCAAATATCCTTAAATACATTCAAAAAATTATTTTGAACCTTACACACAATTCATAAAATATATTTAAACCCTCATGAATGAATATTAACTCATCACATAATGTTTAATCATTAAACCTCCTACCTCAAGTGTAGAATCTTTTAAAATTTTCTGAATAACTTCAACCGCACCATAATTACACCCTTTAGAAGAAATATTGAATCCTAAAATCCATATCAAACCCAAAAAATGATGATCTAACTCTAAAAATGACACCCCATATGTTGGATAAGTGAAATTCCAAAGGTAGAATAAGAAGAACCTAATGAGGAAGAAGAAACCAAGAGATAAGGATACTTACATGATGAATCCAGGAGAAACCACATAAAATCCACCAAAAAATTAAATATCCAAATGATGAAGAGGACTTGGTTTGTGGCTTCTAGGGTGAATAATCCATAAGGGGGATAATAATACGGGTTTAGTTTTAATAATCAGGGATAAAAAAACCGAAAATCAATTTTATTTAATGACCTATAATGTCTTCCAGGTTTTCCCGCAAAGTCAACTAAACCATTTAGAAAATATTATCCCCTTAATGTACAAACAGGACATGTCACATGGATTAAAAATACTTATATAACCATTCAATAATCCTCTATAAAAAATCCCCACATGGCCGCATGGTTCCGTGGGAAAGGACGCATTGTATTCTGAAACTTACCCCAGCTGATCTTTACACAAAATTTCTCATTTTTCATCTAAAACAGAATGGAAACTTTATGTGGAAGATCAAGAACCAAATTAAATGGAAAAAATTGAAAAAAATATCTCCAAAAAATCATATATGTGAAAATTCTTCCATCTAGGAAAACTTTCTATCCATAGAATGTCAACCTAAATCATGATCAATGAATTAAAAAATACTTTTGATCGACCCCCAACATCTACCCCCAATTCTCATGGTAATCATTTCCATTATTATAATGAACATGGACCAATGGAAAAGACTTAAATCTAAGAACCTTTTCTTGTAAATAAAAAACCTTTATTGGTCACTTGAACATAGACAAATCATGCCTCAACTCCAATTCATCCCAATTTATCACATGAGATGGATTGGGGTTATACCTATTCAATTGGGAATACACATCATTAATTGATGTCAAATAAGAAGGAAAAATTAAATCTTAGTCCACTTTACCAACATGTATGGTGATCTTGAAAAGTCTTATAAACCTCAATATTTGCTTTCCGTGCTTTCCCAAATGATGGTGACCCAAGAGATGTTCCACCTTTAGGAATAATTGATCACCTAGAAAAAATTTAAGATCTATATGCCTCTAGTAGACATAAGATCATTAGAGACTTTGTGCCTTCAACCAATGATTTCAAATAAAATTGGATTTCTTAGTTCTCTCTTGCACTAATTTCATCTTCAACATTGAGGTTTCGCCCACCTCATCCCAACACAATAGAGACCTAGACTTCCGACCATAGAGTTCCTCAAAAGGAGAAATTTGGATCGATGATTGATAAATATTGTTATATTAAAACTCAAACAATCCCAAAAAACTATTTCAAGAACTTCCAAAATACAACACAAATTCTCAGAGCATGTCTTTCAATATTTGATTTTCTCACTCTCTCTTACCATCATTTTGAGGATGGTATGTCATTCTCATCTAGACATGCGATTCCATTATCTTATGGAGGCCTTCACAAAACCACGTGTTAAAATGAGGATTATAGTAATAAAATATTGTTGATGGCACACCCTAGATCCCCACTACCTATTTAACATATAATCATTTCAACTCATCCGCATTAGTTGAATCTATGATAGGATTGAAGTGGGATGATTTGGTCATATGATAGATCACTACCCATATGGAATTCCTTTCTCGAGGTGTACACAGTAATCTAATAATAAATTCCACAATGATCTCATACTACTCCAAGGTAGGAATGGTTAGTTTCTAAAGAAAACCAAAAGGTGTTTTGTGCTCTACATTAACCTACTAACCTGTAGAACAACATAAGAAAAATTCCACAACATCCCCCCACATACCAAGCAACCAGAACTACTGACACACAATATAATATATCATAGTGGCACTTTGATGGAAATCCCACAAAGACTCATGGAAGTCATATATAACAACCGTCCATAGAGATAATATATCCACTAACTATCCCTTAAAGAACATGATTCCCTTGGGAGATAATGAAAAATCACGTGGTATCTCCCCACCATTAATAAACCGCAAAGACTGTTGTAACAACTCATCGCCAATCTAATCCAGCTGAATCAATTATGAAAGGAATTGTCACGACCCGCCCTCGGGGTCCGTGCCGTGACTACCCCAAGCCCGCCTTCCATAGGCCAGGGGCTGGCGACTAGCACCAAGGCGTAAATCCCAGTAAAAAGGGAAGGCATTGCCTTTGAAAAGTAAAACAAACACCAAAGAGTAAACAAGCGGAAAGTAAACACTAAGCAAGCAGAGTACGACTGAAAGTGCGGAAAGGTAAATGGGCCAGAATACAAACCCAAACTGAAAGTAAAGTACAACTCGAAAGGGAAAAACAGCAACTGAAAAGTAAAAGCCGCTACTCCGAGCTGTCCACTGGAAATCCCACCTGAAGGGTGGGTACAGATAGCTCCTCTGCTCCACGGGTCCCGCCGTCCGCTCCGTGCACGTCTCGCCCAGTGGTCCACCTCCGGGTACCGTCCCGCTCTGCAAGCCTCAGCTAAGGTCAACGCTGTCCGTCGTCTGCAACCAACACAACGTAGTGCGGGCGAAGCCCATGCAGGGGTGAGTATAAGCTACTCAGTAGGGACCCCGAGACCCCTGAAGGTCTCTCAAATCCACAAAGGATAAACCACGAAGAAAAGTAACAATCACGAAGTATTAACCGACTCTGCTTAGGTATATGCTCATACATATACCTAAGTCATCAATTCAAATACGCTCTAACCTCCGAGCCCAAGTACAACTCAGTCCACACAGGAAAGTAAACGTATTCCACACAGGAAAGCAAAACGTAATCCACACAGGATTGCACAACACAATCCACACAGGAAAGCAACAGGATTCAGCTCACACAGGTATACTTCTTCAAGGACGATAAAGATGATCACTGATCCATCTAAGTCGTCGGATCCACGAAGGATCGATAGGTAACTAACCCCCGCAGAAGACCCACACAGGATCGGGCTCACACAGAACCTGTAGGCGCTGGCTCACACAGAACCGCTGAGCGCAAAGGACCCACACAGGATCGGGCTCACACAGAACCTGTAGCACTGATCCACGTAGGATCGCTGAGTGCTGTAGTCGTCGTCGTCGAATCCACATAGGATCTCTGTACTGTCGTCGTCGAATCCACACAGGATCTCTGTACTGTCGTCGTCGCAGTCACAGTAGCAGTCGTAGCAGTAGAACAGTCGCAGCCAGCACTAGGGTTCCCGCACACAGCAAGCTCGTACGGAGGATCCGCCCCACGAGCCGAGAGGCTGATACATCAACTGTCACGAAGACCGAAGTTGATGTATCCAAAAGTTCTGTATCGTCAACAGGAACTCTACGCAACAGACGGCGCGTCGATCGGACGCCCGGTCTGAGAGTTATAGGTATTTTCGTCTCCGGGGCCCGGTTGGTTTTTAAGGCAAAACCAACCCGACCGTACTCCACCTGCGTCCAAACCTCGGGCGGAGTATGCCAAAAGATCCGTCTCACTAAGAGGAACACTACGCGACTGATGGCACGTCAATCGGACGTCCGTAGCTCAAGATATGAGCGTTTCCGCTCCGAAGGCCCGGTTGGTTTCGTGAACGAACCAACCCGGCCGAACTCAAAGTAAACCGAAACCTTGAGTGCGATATACCGAAACGACCGTCTCGATCCAAGGATCACGTTTCCGTAGACGGTTCGTCATTCAAAGGTCCGAGGCTCAAGTTATGAGCCAAAAACCGAAACTGGTCCGAAACGGGGGGTCCGGGTCCGGGCCGACCCGGCCCGAACCCCCCTGGGCGGCGCGGTGGCCGGCGGCGGCAGACGGCGGCGGCGGGCGGCGGCGCGGCGGCGGGCCGCGGTGGCGGCGGCGGCGGGCCGCGGTGGCGGCGGCGGCGGGCCGCGGTGGCGGCGGCGGCGGGCCGCGGTGGCGGCGGCGGGCCGCGGCGGCGGCTCCAGGCGCCGCACGTGGGAGGCACGCGGGGGCTAAGCCCCGCGTTTTGTCAAGGCGGCACGACCTTGTGCCGTGCCTTGCAACAAACGGCCCCCGCAAGTGGGGGCCGGCTGGAACGAACCGGGGGGGCTGTTGCCCCCCCCCCCTCCTTTAATGAACCGCCCCCCTCATTAAGAGGGGGGTTTGTTAAACCAGCCGGGGGATTTATTCCCCCGGTTTTATGACATCCGGCCGGCCAGCTGGCCGGCCGGTTTTTACCAACGGGACCGGAAATTCCGGTCCCGCCCTCGACTTCCGACGCCGGCGGCTCGGCCGCCGGTCTTTCCTTCCGCCGCGGCCCGGAACCGGCCGCGGTCTCCTCGTCCCGCCGCTGCCCGGAACCGGCCGCGGTCTTCTCGTCCCGCCGCGGCCCGGAACCGGCCGCGGCGTTCGTCATCCGGCATGGTGCGACGGCACCGCGTCCCTTCGCCGTGCTTTGATATTATTCAACGCGGCGCGACGGCGTCGTGTTCTTGTTGTTACTTCCAAGGTGCGTGCGACGGCATCGCGTAAGATATTCGCACGTTCATCCGTGTGGTGCGACGGCACCACGCCACTTGCTTTCCTCCGCAAAATAATTAAACAAGAACGATGGAGGGGGGGTTCGGCCGTGTTCGTGCGGTCCGGCCCCCCTTACGTTAAAATAAAAACGCAACTTAAAATAAATCAAGTCACACGTTAGTCTTGATAGAATCACGATCAAGAATAAAATAAGGAAACCAAAAGAAACGACAACCCCTACCTCGGGTTTAAGATTCAAAGGTTCGGCTACGCTCCGCGGAAGACGGCGTCGCGGGGGTCGGGTGTCGCGGTCGTCGTTCGTCAAATCCGTTGACGAAGAGTTATGCCCGAAGAGACACGACGTTGGCGGATCTTCGTTTGCCGACGAAGAAGGTCCGAGGAGGAAGAAGAGGTCCGAAGATACCGGGTCGCCGAGTCGATGATCCTTGACGAAGTGTTGTCGTTCTTCGTTGAGGATGAAGACGTTCTTCGCCGGAGAAGATGAAGAGGAGCTCTCAAAAGCTCACAAGGGAATAAACAAAACAACCCAAAAACAAATAAGATTACATCTTATTTTATTAACACATAACTCGAAAGAATTTCAAATGTTTGAAATTCAAAAGAGTTAACTCCCAAAATTAATTAAGAGTAACATAGGCCAATTAATTAGGGGTTAAGTACGTTGAGAGAATTTGAAAAGAAAAGGGGTTCGTGTGGGCCCCACCACACTTAATCCTCCCAAGGGAGGTTAAGTGGGTGTGGGTCCCACTTCCAACCTCCTTTGATAGGTTTTTTTAAATAAGTTAAAATAAAATTTGTCTTACACAAATTTTATTTAACTTAACTGAAAAACCCCAAAACGTAACTTTCAACCCGCAACAAACGCAACTCCCGATAAGGTCTCATTAAACGAATATCGGCGCTGCAAGTTCATCGGTGCCCTCGGATTTCAATTCCAAGCACCGGATCAAAAGTTAGGAATTCCCGCTCGTTCGTTCACTGAACGTACCCGAGCCAATCTTCGGAAATTAATTCCGGGCACTCCGGGCCTCGGAATCAGGTGCCGTCAGAAACCGCGCTCTTGTAAAATTCTAAAGAAAATTAATAAAAAATTTCCCTTGATTTTTACGGGTCTTTACATTACTCCCACCTCAGGGCTTTACGTCCCCGTAAAGATACAACAAAAACTAGGGAAACAAATGAGGGTACTGAGCACGCATCTGAGCCTCCCGCTCCCATGAGCTTTCCTGGAGGTTCCCAAGCTGCCATCTGATGCGCACAAGAGGAATCAATCGCCCACGTAGGACCCACTCCTGTCGATCCTCTATCTCCACCGGGACCTCCGTAAAAGTCGCCCCATCGTCAACGTCAAGATCCCCATGGTCAATGATGTGCGTCGGGTCGTGCACGTATCTCCTCAGCTGGGATACGTGGAAGACGTCGTGCACCCAGTGCAACTGAGGTGGTAGAGCCAGGCGATAAGCCACCTCACCAATCCTGCTGAGAATCTGGAAAGGTCCGATGAAGCGCAGAGATAACTTGCCGCCTCGGCCAAATCTCCGAATACCACGTCGAGGTGAGACCCGCAAGAAGACGTGGTCGCCATCCTCGAACTCCAGTGGCCTCCGCCTCCTGTCAGCGTATGACTTCTGCCGGCTCTGAGCTGTCCTCATCCGCTCCTGGATGACCTGGACCTTCTCTGTCGTGGCCTGGACCATCTCCGGTCCCATCAGAGCTGCAAGATTTCTCCTTTGCCGAAAAGAGAAATCTGGTCTCATCCCCTGGATGAACCACATTCTTTGCCTAAAACAGTCAATCCTAACATGGATGATACTAATCCATACTAAGGATGACGTCGTAAGGCCTCGACGCTACTACTAAGAGATTCAACCGTTACTCTCGCCTCCAAGGGTTGAGTCACACTGTCGGCATCAGTGTGTGGTAACTGGGCCTCCTCCAGTAGATGTCTCACAAGTGAGGGTCAAGTCAACAGCCAAAACTGGAACCTCTTAGTAACATTACGATAGAGGACAGGAACGAAAACATCACAAGGTATGTGTCTTTTATTATTGAAGCTCGTAATACAAGACGCTACACAAAAGCAACAAGGAACCAGAAGTACAAAGGATGTATCCACTAGTTCTGCTCCTGTCCATCGGCTCCCAGAGCTCCATGATCGAAGGCCTCGACTGCCTGAAGCTGAGCTCTCCCCAGCGGTCGGGGTGGACCTCCTGGTGGTGGTGGTGGTAGAGCCTCAAAGCGTCGTCCACCACCTGCTGCTCGGCCAGCTCCTCTGCCTCGTCCGCCTCCTCCCTGCAAACCGCCACGGTCGAACCTCTGCCTCTTCCTAGGTGGTTCCTCAACCGTCTGCTGCTCCTCCGCATAGCGGGTCGGGCAGTCACGAGCCATGTGGCCTTGCCCGCCGCATGCATAGCACAGTCTTCCACTCGAAAGACTGGCTCCGCGTTGTGTGCCCTGCACTGCTGAGCCAGTGCCCTGAGGTCTGGTCTGTCTGAACCCCTGAGTCATTCGTCGACTGCCAGCTGCAGATGACTCTGCCACGTGCCGCCCTGCGTTGGGTCTCTGTGCTGGTGTAGACTCAGCAAGGAAGCTCTCGATCAGAAGGGCCCGCTCCAGTACTCCTGTCTGAGTCGGTATGCTGAGGGAGATCAGCGATGCCCTGATCTCGTGTCTCAATCCCTACTCGAAGGTCCGGGCCCAGAAGAATGGGTCCCGTACCATGTCGGTCGAGTAGCGCGAGAGATCGGTAAATCTCGCCGAGTACTGAGCGACCGTCATGCTGCCCTGCTGCAGCTGTAGAAGCTCCTGAATGCGCACCGCTCGGAGGGTGGCCAAGACGAACTCAGAGCGGAAGAGGATCTCGAAGTCCGTCCAGAGCAAGGATGCCTCATCGTGCACCTGGAGCATCAAGCTCCACCATCGTCCTGCTGCTGCGTGTAGTAGGCTCGCAGCGAGGATCACCATGAGGTCTGCTGGTGTCCTCACTAGCCTAAACACTCGAACCACTGCCTCCAGCCAGTCCACTGCTGCCTGGGGATCCGTCTCCCCGCGAAACCTGGGCGGACGGTGGCGCTGAAACTCATGCAGTGCGCTGAGGCGACGTGCATCGTCAGCGGCTGCTGCTGGAAGCATCGGGGGATCGGCGGGTATAGCTACCGCCGGTGCCACTGCTGACAAAGGGCCCTGCACCGAAGCCTCGTCGCTCGGTGGGCTGTCGTCTCGCTCGACTCTCGGAACCCTAGCTGGCTGCCGTCGTGGGGCCATCCTGAATAGGAAACAGGTGCGCCACGGTTAGAACAGTATACCTGGTGAGCTGATATAAGTAATCACAAAGAAAACTTGAGACTTTCATAAAGCAGATCAGTATACCCGGTGAGCTGACACAAGTAATCACAAAGAAAACTTTGAAACACACATGCAATCAATGTTTTCGTGCATTAAGTCGGAAATCAGAAGTCAGGGTCCTGGTGTACGGATACGTCGGCCGCCGCACCAACACTGGACTCCCTGGACTGATAACCACACTCAATACGCTAAACATTATTGCTTCACATAGAAAAGATCAGAGTTCGCGGTAGAACCGAACTCTCCTCTGATACCAATTTGTCACGACCCGCCCTCGGGGTCCGTGCCGTGACTACCCCAAGCCCGCCTTCCATAGGCCAGGGGCTGGCGACTAGCACCAAGGCGTAAATCCCAGTAAAAAGGGAAGGCATTGCCTTTGAAAAGTAAAACAAACACCAAAGAGTAAACAAGCGGAAAGTAAACACTAAGCAAGCAGAGTACGACTGAAAGTGCGGAAAGGTAAATGGGCCAGAATACAAACCCAAACTGAAAGTAAAGTACAACTCGAAAGGGAAAAACAGCAACTGAAAAGTAAAAGCCGCTACTCCGAGCTGTCCACTGGAAATCCCACCTGAAGGGTGGGTACAGATAGCTCCTCTGCTCCACGGGTCCCGCCGTCCGCTCCGTGCACGTCTCGCCCAGTGGTCCACCTCCGGGTACCGTCCCGCTCTGCAAGCCTCAGCTAAGGTCAACCGTGTCCGTCGTCTGCAACCAACACAACGTAGTGCGGGCGAAGCCCGTGCAGGGGTGAGTATAAGCTACTCAGTAGGGACCCCGAGACCCCTGAAGGTCTCTCAAATCCACAAAGGATAAACCACGAAGAAAAGTAACAATCACGAAGTATTAACCGACTCTGCTTAGGTATATGCCCATACATATACCTAAGTCATCAATTCAAATACGCTCTAACCTCCGAGCCCAAGTACAACTCAGTCCACACAGGAAAGTAAACGTATTCCACACAGGAAAGCAAAACGTAATCCACACAGGATTGCACAACACAATCCACACAGGAAAGCAACATGATTCAGCTCACACAGGTATACTTCTTCAAGGACGATAAAGATGATCACTGATCCATCTAAGTCGTCGGACCCACGAAGGATCGATAGGTTACTAACCCCCGCAGAAGACCCACACAGGATCGGGCTCACACAGAACCTGTAGGCGCTGGCTCACACAGAACCGCTGAGCGCAAAGGACCCACACAGGATCGGGCTCACACAGAACCTGTAGCACTGATCCACGTAGGATCGCTGAGTGCTGTAGTCGTCGTCGTCGAATCCACATAGGATCTCTGTACTGTCGTCGTCGAATCCACACAGGATCTCTGTACTGTCGTCGTCGCAGTCACAATAGCAGTCGTAGCAGTAGAACAGTCGCAGCCAGCACTAGGGTTCCCGCACACAGCAAGCTCGTACGGAGGATCCGCCCCACGAGCCGAGAGGCTGATACATCAACTGTCACGAAGACCGAAGTTGATGTATCCAAAAGTTCCGTATCGTCAACAGGAACTCTACGCAACAGACGGCGCGTCGATCGGACGCCCGATCTGAGAGTTATAGGCATTTTCGTCTCCGGGGCCCGGTTGGTTTTTAAGGCAAAACCAACCCGACCGTACTCCACCTACATCCAAACCTCGGGCGGAGTATGCCAAAAGATCTGTCTCACTAAGAGGAACACTACGCGACTGACGGCACGTCAATCGGACGTCCGTAGCTCAAGATATGAGCGTTTCCGCTCTGAAGGCCCGGTTGGTTTCGTGAACGAACCAACCCGGCCGAACTCAAAGTAAACCGAAACCTTGAGTGCGATATACCGAAACGACCGTCTCGATCCAAGGATCGCGTTGCCGTAGACGGTTCGTCATTCGGAGGTCCGAGGCTCAAGTTATGAGCCAAAAACCGAAACTGGTCCGAAACGGGGGGTCCGGGTCCGGGCCGACCCGGCCCGACCCCCCCTGGGCGGCGCGGTGGCCGGCGGCGGCGGCCGGCGGCGGCGGACGGCGGCGGCGGGCGGCAGCGCGGAGGCGCGGCGGCGGGCCGCGGTGGCGGCGGCGGCGGGCCGCGGTGGCGGCGGCGGCGGGCCGCGGTGGCGGCGGCGGAGGGCCGCGGTGTCGGCGGCGGGCCGCGGCGGCGGCGCCAGGCGCCGCACGTGGGAGGCACGCGGGGGCTAAGCCCCGCATTTTGTCAAGGCGGCACGGCCTTGTGCCGTGCCTTGCAACAAACGGCCCCCGCAAGTGGGGGCCGGCTGGAACGAACCGGGGGGGCTGTTGCCCCCCCCCCCTCCTTTAATGAACCGCCCCCCTCATTAAGAGGGGGGTTTGTTAAACCAGCCGGGGGATTTATTCCCCCGGTTTTATGACATCCGGCCGGCCAGCTGGCCGGCCGGTTTTTACCAACGGGACCGGAAATTCCGGTCCCGACCTCGACTTCCGACGCCGGCGGCCCGGCCGCCGGTCTTTCCTTCCGCCGCGGCCCGGAACCGGCCGCGGTCTCCTCGTCCCGCCGCGGCCCGGAACCGGCCGCGGTCTTCTCGTCCCGCCGCGGCCCGGAACCGGCCGCGGCGTTCGTCATCCGGCGCGGTGCGACGACACCGCGTCCCTTCGCCGTGCTTTGATATTATTCAACGCGGCGCGACGGCGTCGTGTTCTTGTTGTTACTTCCAAGGTGCGTGCGACGGCATCGCGTAAGATATTCGCACGTTCATCCGCGTGGTGCGACGGCACCACGCCACTTTCTTTCCTCCGCAAAATAATTAAACAAGAACGATGGATGGGGGGTTCGTCCGTGTTCGTGCGGTCCGGCCCCCCTTACGTTAAAATAAAAACGCAACTTAAAATAAATCAAGTCACACGTTAGTCTTGATAGAATCACGATCAAGAATAAAATAAGGAAACCAAAAGAAACGACAACCCCTACCTCGGGTTTAAGATTCCAAGGTTCGGCTACGCTCCGCGGAAGACGGCGTCGCGGGGGTCGGGTGTCGCGGTTGTCGTTCGTCAAATCCGTTGACGAAGAGTTATGCCCGAAGAGACACGACGTTGGCGGATCTTCGTTTGCCGACGAAGAAGGTCCGAGGAGGAAGAAGAGGTCCGAAGATACCGGGTCGCCGAGTCGATGATCCTTGACGAAGTGTTGTCGTTCTTCGTTGAGGATGAAGACGTTCTTCGCCGGAGAAGATGAAGAGGAGCTCTCAAAAGCTCACAAGGGAATAAAAAAAACAACCCAAAAACAAATAAGATTACATCTTATTTTATTAACACATAACTCAAAAGAATTTCAAATGTTTGAAATTCAAAAGAGTTAACTCCCAAAATTAATTAAGAGTAACATAGGCCAATTAATTAGGGGTTAAGTACGTTGAGAGAATTTGAAAAGAAAAGGGGTTCGTGTGGGCCCCACCACACTTAATCCTCCCAAGGGAGGTTAAGTGGGTGTGGGTCCCACTTCCAACCTCCTTTGATAGGTTTTTTTAAATAAGTTAAAATAAAATTTGTCTTACACAAATTTTATTTAACTTAACTGAAAAACCCCAAAACGTAACTTTCAACCCGCAACAAACGCAACTCCCGATAAGGTCTCATTAAGCGAATATCGGCGCTGCGAGTTCATCGGTGCCCTCGGATTTCAATTCCGAGCACCGGATCAAAAGTTAGGAATTCCCGCTCGTTCGTTCACTGAACGTACCCGAGCCAATCTTCGGAAATTAATTCCGGGCACTCCGGGCCTCGGAATCAGGTGCCGTCAGAAACCGCGCTCTTGTAAAATTCTTAAGAAAATTAAGAAAAAATTTCCCTTGAATTTTACGGGTCTTTACAGGAATGGTGTCAGCTACATATTGTACAATATAGCACCACCATTATGCTCCTTGGTCTCCAGATGTAACTTAAAAAAAATACCTATGAATTTACCCTCATCACTATACTCATTAAATTCCATCACCAACACATTTTACTCAATTCATCTACAACAACATTAACATTATTTGGGATATAGACTATATCGATTTCAAACCCCGAAAGGTACTCTACCCAATGGTCCTACTTAATATTTATATTTTTTTATAAAACATATTAGACAAGATATTATAATCGGAGTAAACTACAAATTTCTCCACAAAAATATAATGACTCCACGTTTTTAGGGCATTCGGTATATTTTCGAACCACATGTCATGGGTTAGGAAATTATTATCATGTGGTCGACTATGAAGAGATCTATAATCAACCACATGATCATTCAGAATAAGTACACACATGAGACCCATACCAAATGCATCATAATACACCACATATCCCTTTCTCGATTCTGGAATGATCAACACAAGAGTGGTAGTCAACTGCCGCTTCCACTCTTCGAAGGATGCCTCACAATCTAGGATCCATTCAAACGTCACCTTTTTCTGAGTGAGAATTGTCATGGGAGAATTAATCCAAATGAATTCCTCAATGAAACACCTATAATATCCATGTAGGCCTAGAAATATTTGTACATCAAACACATTCCTCAATTGCACCCATGAAATAACTGCACTAATCATGTTGGGTCCACTGAGACTCATTGTTCTAAAACCCCACTGATCAAAATCATTACATCCCTTATCTAGAAACTGAATGTTGAAATCATGTAATAATGGAAATGATGTCAATGATTTCTGAAAACAATATACAAATACCTCTCATGATCTTTCAAAGATTCAGAATAAATTAGGTTTTTTTTCATGGACACCACAGTGAAAGAGTCGATATACTGGTAGAATACCCTATCATAAGCTCCATAAATACCAATGGTGAATTAATCCACACAAAAGTCCTAACTAAGTACTCAAAATGACCATACCAACATTTGAAATCCATTTTTAGACATTAACCTCTTTAATCTAGACTTGGTGGTGACCAGAACATATTTATATCTTCAAAAACAAACATGACTCCTTTATATGATCAAACATGTCATCAATTCAGGGAAAATGATATGTTTTCTTGATGATCACATTATTATTTTCCTATATTTTATGCACAACAAGAGTTATCATTAATTATTCTTTTCAAACAATACCAAGGTATCCCAAGGAGAGATGATCGGGATAATGAATCCTTTGTAGTCCAAATCATCATGTTGAAACTTTACATCGCTCAATTAGGTGGGGAATATACGATATGAGGGAAGAGATATCGATTCTGTTCCTTGCACCAAATCAATTGAGAACTCCACATCCCACACTGGAAAAGAACCTACAAAAACCACTATGATTTCCTCTAAGAACTCATCCAACATAGGAAGAAATAAACCATCAATATTACCACCATGTTCCTCCAAAGTGAGTGATGATAACTAAAAAAAGAGATTAACCAATTCCATGAGTGGAGGTCTGGTTTGTTCTAACCACAGATCCCATTCTCCATGAAAAATATAGGTGCTACCATCAGGTTCCATAAAAATCCCCAATCACCTATAGCAGTTGATATGTGCCTAAATGTGAAACATCCCATCCATAATGAGTATTATGTCAAAGAGGTCCATATCCAAGACTAGGAAATCCCATTCTATCTCAACCCTAGATTTGGGGAGTAAAATAGTTGGACATTCGAGTCCTTCCTCTATCTTATTACAAAGAGGAATCACCAACTCAGTAACATAAGGCATGAAATCAGTTGGATGGTTGAATAAGATACAAGGAAAAAAGAGATAAAAAAATAGAAGCACTAGTATAAAAAAAGCAGCTATATATAGTGCAATCAAAATGGAACCTGGAACCCTCAAAGGCCCAACATCAAATAGTGCTAGTTCCTTATCCACTGCATGAAGATGCTTCACCTTATCCTTATCCTGAGAATGATCACTTTCCAGAGGCTTTTCCCTTAACTGGATGAGCTCGGAAGATGATCTATCCCTACCACCATGGATATTGAACCGTTATCCCATAGTCTTGGATGGATTTGACTGAGATGACATACCTCTGATAGTTATAGATCACACAACACCCCATTATGGGTGTGTCATATTACAAAAGGTTTCAAGTGTCCCATAGCTCGGCACTGATTTCATGGTTTAGGAGGAGACGTAAAAGTATGTCATATGTGTCACACCATCCAATACTAATGGCACCCCACGAATGTAGCATCAGAATCCATGAACGATTACTACCAAGAACTATTTCCTAAACTACCACATCCCCATTTCCCCTTCTCATCTTATAGCCTCTTCTTCATAGATGAAGATCCACTACCCATTCCTAACATAGCTCTAGAGGAATATAATATACCCTTGATATCAATATCTAATATAAAATAATAGTAATCCTCTTTGGAATAGGTCTTTACACTACTGGAATGAGGAGTTATGCCAACACTTTGACACCAGTGGTTTGAACAAACCATTGGAATCAGTGGACTACCCCAACGGTTTGAACAAAATGTTGGTAAACTCCCATTATTAGTAGCCTTTCCCACCACTTTTCCCAAACCATTGGTAATTGCCTCCTTTTTCCTACGGTTTCAATGAAATTGTTGGTTAAATTCCCATTACAACAACTTATACCTAAGGTTTTTTTAAAAAACATAGGGAACGGTTTCCCTAGAAATACTGCAGCCATAATTCTCCTCTGTCCGCGCAACTCAGCCCTAAAAATGAGATCGGCCGAAGCACTCTGGTTACCCAGGCTGGGAAAATCCTTCCGTCCTCTTCAATTAACATCAAATCTGTAAGTCCTAAATTAATTTTGATGTTATTAATCTGTTTGTTTTTATTATCTATTTTGATTTGGCCTAAATGAGATGGCTTTATATTTACCCATGCTGGGAAACTGCTTCTACCCGAATGATCCATCTTAAATAAAAATAATTAGTTATACACTTCAAATCAGTATGTACTACGTTTTTTTGTAATTTTTTGTATCTATTAATTTTATTTTCTATTTTTATTTTGTCTAAACCTCGTTGCAATGTCACTGGAATGGAATAACCAATACGTGAACTTTGATTTGATTTCTATTATTTTCAACACTTAAGTTTCATTATTGTATGGATCAACTTTATTTGATGTCCTCATTGCCACTCCAACTGTGTATTTACTGAACCATATGATGTAATTGGAGGGGAGTTTTGCTATATAAAATTTTATGGGTTATTTGGAGGATTTTCCTTCCCTTTAATTGATTGGTTCATTAAACATAATTTGGTGCTACATATATTATGTAATTGGAATTGTTAAAGTAAAATTTTGGTCTCGGAGTTTCGAGTTGGTTATTTGGATGGTATTTTCTATCAAAAGTGGGTATATCTCTATTGAATATGGGTGTATTTTTTAGTTGACTAATGTATTTATTAAACTTACTATGCAATACACATTTCCCACAATACGGAAGCACCACAGAAATCATTAATAGACACTACACACCACAAGACACCCATGTGAGACACCCCTTAACTTCTATAGATTGTTAAGGGGACATTAACATAGGAACTGAAGTCGATTGGAACTAGACCCTTGAGAAATTCATATTTCTGGTAGAAGAGATACCAACACCTTTATTCTTAGTATAGTATAATTAAATGGTTTACACCCTCTTGACCAGGTATACAATCTGGTTCATGGACTGGTGCCCAACCAGGTTCAAGAGTAGGATCAACTACTAAACATTGATTATGGTCCATCTGAGGTTATTTCCATAGTGAAGAGGGTTATGTGCACAAAATTAAACTCAAATGATGTTGAATTGGTTCATATTCAATGGATAAGTGTACTAATATGGTGTATCCAACAATGTGCTATATAAAGAACAGAATGAAAAATGAAGAGATTATTAAATGGAACTATTTCCCCCTTTCTTGCAGGAACATGATCTGACCCATGGGGCAGTGTGGTTCTTATATAATTGGTGGTGACATGTATAGTCACAGGATACATATATGTTTTTGTTTAGTTTTTTTTTATTTTCTTTATCTCATTAGCCACTTAGGAATATGACTTCATGCTAGGGATGGAGTGTAGTGACGCTATCCTGACTAGTTGATGTTGACCACATGTATACTGTAATACCATGAGGTGTGACTATGAGGAAACATTGGAAGATAAAGGAGCCTTGGGGTCTTCCATGAGAAGGAGTTGTTTTTCTAAAACATTATGTGGGAACATTTCTGGAGTATGTTGGAGTCATGAAATAACCCCAAGTGTCTCTATGAGATACTATAAATAACCCCAAGTGTCTCATAGTGTCTCCATACATCATATCATCCTCTCATGGGTTGGACACTCAAACAATCCTATCTTACCTATCCTACTATATCCCCTCAGTCCCATAGTTTAGACTCATCTCTCGAGGATTATCCCATTCCTTGATACACATCTCATCATCCAACTAGAAAAAGAGTATTAATCACCTTAAGATTGTCCTAGTCACAAAATCACACCATGTCGAACCCATATACATTATATTATCAATAATCTGGTCAAGAACCTCATCAAAATCATGTATTATAACCCATCCCCACTAACCAGGTTCCATCATAAGCTAAATCACACCAAGCCTCTTGGAATTATAATTCCAATCAATCTGACAAACCCAATACCCACACTAGAATCTCATCCTTCATCTCATTAGTTGAACTCTTGAATCATTAAATGGAGTAAAACCATTCAAAAACATTTTATATACTTAGAGGGAACATCCCACTTTAAGAACCAAGCAAGCTTCCAATCCATCCTCATAAGTATTTCCTCATCAAATTCTAGATGTACAATTTCCACACCTATCACTTCAAGGTCCAATCCTCTTAGGAATATTTTACTTGATCTAAATCCTCATTTTAGTGAAATCAATCACATTAATGTGCATAAAGGTCAACTGAATCCTACATTCCAATAATTATTCATGTGGACAGGCCCCATGGAAATAGGCTAAGAACTAAAAAAAATAAATAATAATGCCAAATACATGCATAATTTTTAAATAAATATATCATGTGTAAACATAAATACCATGAATAATAAGACTGCATCCCTTGTATCGAACAAAACAAAGCTATGTTGAAACTCAATACAAATTGATTATATACAATTAATAGGTAGATTAATTGTTAATTAATAGGAATGTACTATTTGATGGAATCATTTTGAAAAAATGGTATATTTCCCCTTTTCTTATAGGAACATGATTTGACCAATGGGCCGATGTGGTACTTATATGTTGGGCGGTGATAGGTATAGTCGCATTAGACATGTATGATTTAGTTTAGTTTTTATTTTATTTTCTTTATCGCGTTGGTCACATAGATCATTGACTTATTTTTAGTTTAGTTTTTTTATTTTATTTTCTTTATCGCATTGGTCACTTAGTTATTTTAAATATATGAATTCTCCTATAAGATTTGTGTTGTGTCCTGAGATGTTAAATCATACTCAAATTATATTGTTCTCAAGGGGACTAAAGATTTATTATTAGAGTTCCAAGAAATTCATATACCATTGATAAGTATTACACTTGCATAATTTGACTCTCAATTAGTAGTTTCAAATACCTAGTAACACTTTTAAAAACAATGAATATAAAATATATATCTTTATCATACAATAATCGTGAATCAAGATTCTGTTTTTTATAACCTAAGATCAGTTTCTATAATGTGTAGGACAACTACATAAGATTTATTTGGAATCCTGGCCAGAAGATGTTTCTCCACGGATGTCTCTAGACCGGGAAAACATGCCGCAGTCATGCCGCTGTCATGCCGCGGTCATGTTGTGGTCATGCCGCGATAATGCCATGATTTTTCCCTTCTCCAGGACGACACCCCTCGGTGGTTCACAATCTTGTCAGATTCGATGTATGATACCTAGATAGAGATTTAGATACATTATACACCCATAGTTAATGGGGAGGGAGGAAATAGCTGGAATGATTCCACACCTCCTCCCACTCCCTTTTCTCCTGGCCGGAAGATGCTACTCTGAGGATGTCGTTGGACCGGGCCAACACGCCGTGATCACTCTGCGGTCGTGCCGCGGTCCCACCGCAGTCACGCTGCATTCACGCCACTAACAAACTGTGGTCACACTGCGGTAATGCTGTGATTTGGCCCTGCTCCCGGATGACAACCTGTGGCCGTTTTCAGTTCGGTTGGAATGCGTTGTATGATACCTAAATAGAGTTTTAGATACATTTCTCATGCACTGTTAATGGGGAGGGAGGTGACGATCAAAATGTTTCCATGCCTCCTCCCGCTCCCTTCACTCCTGGCCAAAAGTTCTTTCCCCACAAATGTCGATGGACCGAGCCAAAATGCTTCGGTCACACAAGATTCACGCCGCAATCATGACGTGGCTACACCGCGGTCATGTCGTGGTCACACCACAGTCAAGCCGCGGTCATGCCGTAGTCACGTCATGGACATGCCGCTGTCACGCCGGTGTAATGCCCTGATTCGGCCTTGCTCTAAAAAGACACCCCGCGGCAGTTTGCAGTCCTGTCAGAATTCGATATATGATACCTATATACAGTTTTCGATACATAACCCACCTATAGTTAATGGGGAGGGAGGAGACAGCAAGAATGTTTCCTCGGCTCTTCCCGCTCACTTAGCTCCTGGCCGGAAGATGTAGCCCCACGAATGTCGCTGGACTGGGCCAACACGACGTGGTCACGCTGCGGTCATGCTGCGGTTACACCATAGTCACACCATGGTAATGCCTTTATTTGGCCTTTCTCCAGGACGACACCCCACGACGGTTCGCTTTCCTATCATAATTATATGTATGATAAATAGATAGAGTTTTATATGCATTACCCACCCATAGTTAGTGGGGAGGGAGGCGATGATCGGAATGTTGTCTGACCACCTCCCGCTCTCTTCTCTTCTGGTCGGAAGATGCTACCCAAAAAATGTCATTGGACCGGGCCAACACGTCGCGGTCATGCCACGGTCACACAGCGGTCACGACAGAGTAATTCCATGATTTGGCCCTGATCATGGATGACACCCCGCGGAAGTTCGCAGTCCCGTTGAAATTCGATGTATAATACCAATATAAAGTTTTAGATACATTACCCACCCTCTTTACTAGACCCCTGACAACCCCCCCCCCCACCCTCCTCCCTGGACCCCGGACATCCCCCCCACCCTCCTCCCTGGACCACGGACAGCCCCATGATACCCCCCCCCACCATCCTCCCTGCACCCCAGACAGCCCCCGGACAGCCCCCCAACCCTCCTCCCTTGACACCGGATCTCAATCTATGATATCTTCATGATTCACCCGAAATATCAACGGAAAATATTGTTTTAGAGCTTTAGAAGAAGATGAAAGAAGAGTGCAAAACCTAATCTAATAGAGGAATAAATGAGAGGATTAGACTCACCCGAATCTCCAATCCACAATTAATGGACCTCAAAATTCCCAAGTGACATGTATGAGTCATCCACGCCTCAATCAAACGCACAGTGTGGCCGGTACCACTCAAAGTGTCTCACTTTTATTTGAAATGGACAACATTTTAAATGAAAACAACAACTGACATATGGAAAACTATTCAGAAGGATTCAAATTGTGCTGTTACTTTTTCACAAAAAAACCATGAATCATTTGTGACGTTTATGAGTCAACCTTGCCACAATATGAGGCACTTTGTTGCTGAAACCACTCAAAATGTCTCTCCTTTGGTTAATATGGATACTCTTTTACGTAAAAACAACAAGCATATAGAAAACCAACCATACACATTTGGATTGTCTTGATACTTTAGGAATGCAATCAATGGGTCCTTTTTGACGTGTAAGAGTCAACCTTGAATCATTCTGAGGCATGGTGTGGTCGGAACCACTCAAACTGTATCTCTTTTGTATAAAATGTAAATCATTTTAAGTGAAAACAACAACTAGCATACAGAAAACCGACTAAAGGCATTTGGATTTGTTTGAAACATTAGGAAAACAATATAGGGGTCATATGTGATGTGTACGAGTCAATACTTTAGGAAAACTATCCATCGGTAATTTTTGACATGTATGAGTCAACCCTGAATCAATCCAAGGCGTGGTGTGGCCTTCACCACTCAAAGTGTCTCTCTTTTGTTTTAAAAGGACATCATTTTAATTGAATACAACAACTGACATACAGAAAAACAACCGAACACTTTCGGATTCTCCTGAAACATTAGGAAAATGATCAATGGGTCATAAGTGATGTGTACGAGTCAACCCCACCTCAATCCGAGTTCTTGTGTGGCCGATACCACTCAAATTGTCTCTATTTTATTTGAAATGGACTGGATTTTAAGTGAAAACATCAACTAGAATACGGAAAACAGACCAAACGCATTCGGATTGTGTATATACATTGGGAATATTATCCATGGGTCATCTGTGAAGTGTATGTGTCAACCCCGCCTCAATCTAATGTGCGGTGTGGCCAACACCACTCAATGTGTCTCTCTTTTGTTTAAAATAGACTTCATTTTAAGTGAAAACTACAAATGACGTACATTGAACTGACCAAAACGCATTTGGACTCTATTGATACATTAGTAAAATGATCCATTAGTCATATGTGATGTGAATGAGTCAACATTGCCTAAATACGAAGTCCAGTGTGGTCAGAACCACTCAAAGTGTCTCGCTTTTATTTGAAATGGATAGGATTTTAAGTGAAAACAAAAACTGGAAAATGGAAAACCAATGAAACACATTCAGATTGGGTTGATACCTTAGGAAAAAGATCCATCGATCACCTGTGATGTGTAAAAGTTATCCCCACCTCAATCCGAGGAGTAGTGTGGCCGACACCACTCAATGTGACTCTCTTTTGTTCCAAAAGGACAACATTTTAAGTGAATACAACAACTAAAATATTGAAAACCAATTAAACACATTCGGATTCGGTTGAAACAATAATAAAACAATCAATGGGTCATAGGTGACATGTACGAGTCAACCCCACATCAATATGAAGGCCGGTGTAGCTGAAACCACTCAAAATGTCTCACTTTTATTTGAAATGGACAAGATTTTAAGTGAAAACAAAAACTGGCATATGGAAAACTGACCAAATGCATTAGGATTGTGTTTATACTTTAAGAAAATTATACATGGGTCATTTTTTATGTGTAAGAGTCCACCCCGGCTCAATCTGAGGTGTGGTGTGGCCGACACCACTCAAAGTGTCTCTATTTTTTTCAAAAGTATATCATTTTAAATGAATACAAAAACTGGAATACGGAAAACCAACCAAAGGCATTCAGAATCTGTTGAAACATTTGGTAAAATGATCCATGTTTCAAATGTATCTTTTACGAGTTAACCTCTCCTCAATCTGAAGGCTGGTGTGGCCGGAACCACTCAAAGTGTCTCTCTTTTGTTTAAAATGTACATCATTTCAAGTGAAAACAACAACTGGAATGGTGAAAACCAAACAAATGCATTCGGATTCTATTTAAAATTTAGGAAAACGATCCATGGGTCATTTGTGAGATTTAAAAGTCAGCTTTGCCTCAATTAGAGGTGTGGTGTGGCTGGAACCTATCAATGTGTCTCTCTTTTGATTAAAATGAACATCATTTTATGTGAAAACAACAACTGACATATGGAAAACTATCCAATCACAATCATATTCTGTTGAAACATAAGAAAAACTATCCATGGGTAATATGTGACCTGTAGGAGTAAATGTTTCCTCAATCCGAGTGCCCGTGTGGCTGGTAGCACTCAAACTGTTTCACTTTTATTTGAAATGGAGAAGAAATTAAGTAAAAACCACAACTGGCATACGGAAAACCAACCTAACGCATTTGGATTGCGTTGATACATTAGTTATGTGATCCATGGGTCATTTGTGATGTGTATGAGTAAACCCAACCTTAATCCGAGGCGTGGTGTTTCTGACACCACTCAAAGTGTCTCTCTTTTGTTTAAAATGGACATCATTTTAAGTGAAAACTATAAGTCACATATGGAAAACCATCCAACGCATTTTGATTCTATTTGAAACTTAGTAAAATGATAAATGGGTCATATGTGTTGTGTATGAGTCAACCCCACCTCAATCTGAAGTACGGTGTGGCCACCACCACTCAAAGTGTTTCACTTTTGGTTAAAATGAACATGATTTTAAGTGAAAACAACAAGTGACATACGAAAAGCTGAACAAATGCATTCAGATTCTGTTGAAACATTAGTAAAACGTTCCATGGGTCATATGTGACATGTATGAGTCAACTACACCTCAATCCAAAGCGCGGTGTGGCCAGTACCACTCAAAGTGTCTCTCTTTTGTTTAAAATGAACATCATTTTATGTGAAAACAATAATTAACATACCAATAACCAACCAAACACATTCAAATTCTATTGATAAATTAGGAAAACGATCCATGTGTCATATGTGATGTGTAAAAGTCAACTCGCCTCAATCTGAGGTGCGGTGTGGCCGTCACCACTCAAAGTGTCTCTCTTTTGTTTAAAATTGACGTCATTTTAAGTGACAACAATAATTGACATACATAAAACTGACCAAACACATTCCTATTCTGTTGAAACAATAGGAAAACGATCCATGTGTCATATTTGATATGTACGAGTCAACCCCGCCCCAATCCAAAGCACAGTGTGGCCAGAACCACTCAAAGTGTCTCTCTTTTGTTTAAAATGAACATCATTTTAAGTAAAAACAACAATTGACATATGGAAAACAAACCAAATGCATTCAGATTCTATTAAAAATTTAGGAAAACGATCCATGGGTCATATGTGACATGTAGGAGTCTACCCGCCTCAATTCGAGGAATGGTGTGGCTGGCACTACACAAGGTGTCTCTCTTTTGCTTAAAAAGGACATTATTTTAAGTGAAAACAACAACTTATACGGAAAACCACACAAACACATTTGGATTCTGTTGAAACTTTAGTAAAACGTTCCATGGGTCATATGTGATGTGCACGAGTCAACCACACCTCAATATAAGGGCCAGTGTGGTTGGAACCACTCGAACTGTCTATCTTTTATTTGAAATAGACAGTATTTTAAGTGAAAACAACAACTGGCATATGGAAAATTGACCAAACACAATTTGATTGTGTTGATATTTTAGGAAAATGATCCATGGGTTATTTGTGATGTGTATGAATCAACCCCGCCTCAATCTGAGATGTGGTTAGGACGACACCACTCAATGTGCCTCTCATTTGTTTAAAATGGACATCATTTATTGTGATAACAAAAACGGACATACGGAAAACCGAACAAACACATTAGGATTCAGTTGAAAAATTAGGACAATGATCCACGAGTCATATGTGATGTTTAAGTTTCAACCCCACCTTAATCTGAGGCACATATTTGCAGGTATAACTCTAACTGCCTCTCTTTTGTTTAAAATGGACATCATTTTAAGTTAAAACAAATTGCATATGGAAAACCTACCGAAAGTATTCGGATTGTGTTAATACATTAGAACAACAATCCCTGGGTATTATGTGACGTGTACGAGTCATCCCTGCCTCAATCATAATAGTGGTGTGGTCGGCACCACACAAAGTGTCTCACCAATATTTGAAATGGAAAACATTTTAAGTGAAAACAGCAATTAACATACGGAAAACTGATGAAACACATTCAGAGTCTATTGTTACTTTATGAAAACGATACATGAGTCATATTTGACATGTACAAGTGAAAACCGCCTCAATTCGAGGCATGGTGTGGCAGGTATCACTCTATGTGTGTGTATTTTGTTTAAAATGGACATCAATTTAAGTAAAAACAAATGGTATACGGAAACCTGACCAAACATATTCGGATTCTATTGATACTTTATTTTGGAGTTATTATCATGTAATCTCTGAATTCAATCATGTATGTGTTATATAAAATTAAATTTTGAACATGTTCTTAATTCTGTATAACCCACCCCCTAGACACTGCCACCCAAATGGTCATCCCCTCACCCATGGACACCCCCGCATCCAGGGACACCCCCATCCCCTTGTATGTCATATTATATATGTGTTATATATAATTTAGAATTATGTATGTAACATAATTAATTTTGTATGTGTTATTGATTCCTAATTCAGAATTAATTACATAATTCATTCTGTATGTATTCAATTGATAATTCAATTATGAATTCTGTATTGCATAGTGTAATTGGGTTCATATACATGATTATAATTGTGGTTCATTCGATAGTTATAATAGTTTCATGTTTTTATGTGTTTTTTGTGCTATAGAAGGTTTTTTTTGCAGTTTAGAGTGTATGCAGGTGTGTAGTCGAGTGTGTAGTGTAGGAGATTTTAGGTGGTTGGGCTATGAAATTCTGGTAATACACTATACCAACGGTTTACTAAAATTGTTGGTATAGTTTTGTACACATTTTTTACAACGGTTTTAGTAAACTGTTGGTAAAACATGGGAATAATCTTATATACCAACGGTTATTTGAACCGTTGGGAAACTAGGATTACACTCCCTGAATTGCCAACGGTCTATAAAACTGTTGTCAATACTCCGATTACACTGCCTTTCCCAATGGTTATACAAAAACCATTGGTAATGGGCGACTTCCACACCTTACATTCCAATGGTTTTCCAAACTATTGGTATAATATATACCTATGGTTTTGCAGCCTTTACCAATGGTTTTAAACCAATGGTTAAGGATTAATTTCCAGTAGTGTTAGCTAAAAAGGACACCCAAGAAATGATATCTTGCTGCAAACCCCTCCCAAACCTCGGAGCCTTCATCAGTTCATTAAACATGATTTCCAATGTGTACGAAAATAGCATTGTAAATCGTTTGGAAGATTTTTTTCATAGATTAGTTACCATGAATAAGATCCATGAATTCTTTGGATATCCTATAAACCAACACCTCATGAAACTACTGGTCAATAATGATAGGTGTGAAGCCTTTCCAGTTCATCTACTCATTCTTCCCAGCAGAAATCACTGAGTCTCCCCACTTCAAACAATGACCTTCTAGAATGAACGATGCACAATTCCCTTTGACTTACTCAAGAGTGTAAAGGAATTCTAACATACTCTCTATATTCTCAATCCATTCCATAGCTTCTTGATGTTCCATGCTACCTCGCAATGATAGAGGCCTGTAATTAAGAAAATCCTAGGCTTTGTCCTTCCTAGGACCAATTACATTTTCTCTAATAAGAGAAAGAGCAGGACCAGATCCTTATCCCAAATCATAATCACCACAAACAATAGCTTCCACTCTTCTTTGATTAAATAATGAGGAAGAACACCGTCCAAATCCTTCCTTTGGTTACACCGGAATTATCTAGGGAGAAATTTTGGTACAAAATGAAATAATCACAAGAAAACTATCAACACAACCAAACTGAAAATTTTCAGAAATAACCTCAAATTATATCTTCCCATAAATCCAAATAATTCAAACCCATCTCAAAAAAATGATAATAGAACCACTTCATCCCCACCAAGTGTCTACATACAGTCTTCACCTTTTATATACCACCATAAAGAAATGTAAACGAGAATTCAAAAATCTCATCGCGACCTGAGTTCTATCTTGAGGTGTCCTATCTAGGAACCCTACACACAGCTAGAACATAAAGTCTCAACAATTCAGGCTCATGTCTAGATAGACTCATCCTAATTATGTTTACCCATAAAGGGTGTTCCTCCTCTAATTCAATTTTTTCATGAACCAATCTAGGACTCCATCTGAGCAGCTACATGACCCATATCATGACATGGCTCGAATAGAATTCCCTATCTACATGGTCTGGAAATATGTTCCTGACTGTCTATAATGAAACATGTGAATGGTTTCACATGGTTACATATACATAAAAAAGACAATCATAAATATACCAAAATAGGATACACATAGCCAAACATAGTATAACAATATCCATATTCTAGTTTTACAACATTAAATAAAATACCAAAAAGGGACTAAAAAAGGGACAAGACACTATCCCAAATTTTCCATGTCACTAGCAGATAATCATCCTCATGTTACAACCAACAATTCCTACATTGGAAGACCACATGTATCCTAAACCACCACATTAATACTTATTTCCTTTTCCTGTATCAAACATAACCAAGTCTACTTACAAAAAAACATGTATGTAGGGTGTTCTACAAAGCCTAGTAGGACTCCACCCAATAATGGATTTCATTATAGAAACATTATTAGTCAAAATAAAATATATGTTTTGATAAAAATTCTAGAAACTATTTTTAGTGGAAAATTTTGAAAAGGAAGACATGATATGTTTTTAAATAAATGATAATGTGTCTCATATTCTGATGGTATGTACGATATCAAAAGAGAGAACTAGGTCATATGACATCCCAGTTGAAATTAGCTTAGAGTTGGACACTAAAAAATATATACTATCTATTAATGGTGTTAGAGAAACTTAAACCATTAGCGTTATCATGCCTGATCCACTAGAGATTAGAAACATACACATTATTTTGTTCTCCAATCATCAATGTTTCGTTAGTGTTGTTATCATAAAACACAATAAATTAGTCTGGGTCTAATCCACTTATGAATCAATAGAATACTAGTCCTCGTCCACCAACCTAGTCACATGGGATTCCCATTGTGCTCATTTAATTTTTCACGTATCATATAAACCACAACTTTTCTATTTACTCTATCCAAAAAAAGAATCAAACATGATAAACCACCATCACCATACCCAAAATCTCATTTGAAACTTAAAAACCCACTACACCATTTTAAAACAAGATTCTACCCATCAAACAATTTATCAAACACCATGAAGGAATCAAATAAGGAAACTAATAAGAAATACACATGAGACATGAAATTTTTACATTGGAAACAAATTTTTCAACACCAAAATACCTTGATTCATTTGAGAAACACATATTACATGTCACACACAATGCATATAAAATATTTAAACACTCATTCAAGAACATTAAGATCCTCAGATGATTTTTAATCACAGAACCACCTACCAAAAGTGGTGACACTTCCATAATTTGAGGCAGAACATCTACTGCACCTCATTCATACCTTTTAAAGGAAATATCTATCCCTAATATCCAGGATAACCCCAAAAATTAAGACCTAACCATAACAATTACGCCCCACTTGCTGAAGAAGTGAAATCACAAAGGAAGAAGAAGAAGAACCTAGAAAGGAGGAAGAAACGAAGAGAAAAGGGAAATTACATGATGAATCATAGAGAAAACAAACCAAGTACTCTAAGGAAATAATGATACAATGGAGGAAGAGGGATGGGGTTATCCTGGGCTGATGAATCCCAATGGTTGGTGGGATGGGGATCTGGGGATAAAAATCAGAGAAAGAGAAAACCCAAAATCAAGTTTTCTTAATGACATGGATAGTCAGTGAGGTTTCCATGCATGGTATACTAAACCATGTGGTAACTATGCTCCCCTTATTATAATATAAATACATGCTAGACAGTTTTCCTTCACTGTTTTGAAACTATAAGATAAGGATCTATCCAAAAACACCACTTGGTCACACAATTACTTGTGAAAGGGTACACAGTTTTCAAAACTATGCCCCAACTATGTGCCACCTTCTATTTAAACATAATATCTAATTTTAATACAAAAAATAAAAGGAACCCCAAAGAGAAATTCAAGGTCAAAAATAAATATTAAAACATAAGAAAATCGCACAAATGAAATCATGAATGTGACAACTTTCCATAACTCATGTATTCTGAAAAACATATCTCCTTGATTTAATTTATACCTTGAGACACATTCACAAAGTAAAAATACTGGATTTATGATATTAATGGGTTTACCCAAAAAACATTTTCACATATTATTACCCACAACCCATTTATTCCATAAATTATATATTTATGGAATACAAGTTCTCGTAGGCATTTCCCATCCTATGTCTTGCGGAGACTCCCAAAAGGTACTAATACACATCAAAACCCGAAGTTTCAGTCATAAAAATTGTAAAGACCATGCCATATAACCATGACATTATAATTATATTCAACAACCCTCAACCAATGGTACCAATCCTAGTACAATAATGATAATAGTGTTATAATGATGGATAAATCATAAATCTAATGGGCTATGTTTTTTATAAAATCATGAAGGGTATATCATACACACTAATGGGAGGCATTAACCTCTAAGCTATGAGAACTGAGAGATAACATAGAAACACCAAACACCTCCTACTCAATATAATAGTAAACAAGGATCTAAAATATATAAAAGTAATTTTATATGACTAAACAACCATAAATTAATATATAATACATAAAAATAATCCCTGGCAGCGACCACAGAATCCCAAATAGCACTTGAACAACCCATGAGAAAATAATGTCCATTTTAACCACCAACATACTCATATGGATCTAGAACCAGCTTATATATATGTCAGCTGAGTATTATTTCTATACATTGTAGGTTCCTCATCAGATCCAATTCATAAAAATATAATTAAAACATAGAAAATCATAGTGAACAAGTGAAACTAACTCATCCTCTAATCATATATCTTATGTTCACAGTCTCACAATGGATATCAGTCACAATGACTCACGTACGAGTGAACTTATTTTATAATATCAAATGATGTTACCTTGATAGCACTTCCACACTTGTTTTATACAAAACTCCAACATCATACATTCTGAGTCATCTCTCTCCAATAGAAACCATCTTAAGGACACTTGAGATAATGTATCACAACACATGTCTAATTTATTAAATAATATCATCATCACATTAAATAAACCCCTTCCATGATATCATCACAACAACTCATGCCAAATCACTATATAGTAACTGAGTATATTTTGGGAACCAACACATCCCATATGTTGTGTGTTATACACCAAGCCATCACATCCCATACACGCCACTACTATAATAATCCATGCGATATTATATCCAATGATACATGTGTGTGAAGCAACAATAAGCCATTATATCCCTCTAACATATATATGGGGATAGGTAACCACTTTTCATACTAACACATAATAATACAATGGGAATAGAGTGAAATTATAGGGGTAGTCAGCCACATGTTCCTCGCTAACCATGTTTTTGGGGAAAACACCCACCCGTAGTTTGTTGGGTGTCAATCTCCCTGTTGACATGGGCAGGGTAGAATATCAAATCACATGACATAAATGATATAATATATCTCATAACCATACTTTGGGCACTAACTGAGCCTTATGCTCATCTACAACTATCATATTTGGGAGGCCCGACTACCACAGCTAATAATTAGATATCCTATGAGAATACAAGAAATCAAGGATATCCATTAGGAAAATTATATCCTTTTAAAATTTAACACTACGATAATTAATTCTCTATCTATTAATTACCATTATTCTATGCATGTTATATTATCCACTAAGTGAATTCCATACCCATTAGTAATAATCAAACTGATTCCATGGTTTCTTAGGATTATCCGCATTTTCATTCCATTCAAGAACCAACACCATAACATAAAAATTTATTACATTTTGTCATTTCATAATTTTACATACACTAGGAAGCATCATAATCAAAAATAAAGTGGATGCAAAACCTAGAATCACCAACATCCACACATAGTGGGAAATCGAATGTAGAGACAAGGAACCTGGCACACTGACCCCTTCAAAATATTTATTATCAAGAGATCATTCGATATTCAGTGAAACAATTGGAAATCCCTAATTCAACCCATTCCATAAAACATGACTCCATCCATGACACCATAATGATTATTACCATGCATATATCTATGCATATAACCATGAATCCCACCATCATATGCATCAAATACTACCAAATACTTGGGCCTCCACACCCTTATCTTGAAAAATTATTATCTATCTAATGATCGCATTAAAAAATAGAGAAAGGATCACATCCAATTCACAACAAAGAATTCATTAAACAACAAGCAGTGCCAATATGGCATCTAGACCCTAAATCTATGGCATTAGTCCTTGAATTGAAAATGATATTTCTCGAGTGCAAACATTTATCATTAAAAACGACAATTTCATTTCCATATTAGAATAACTGATTCATTTATTATATTATGCAACTGCATGTTACCTAAGGAATCAGCTATTAAAATATATAAATTATGTTAACATTCATTAAATCCTAACATCAAGTTTCAACAAAAAAAAAATGAAGAACAGTTCCATTTTCATGCTTCTTTATTATTTTCAACAACAACCATTTATAGCCTCACGTATTTTAGAAACTTGTATTTTAATTTGGAAGAAAAAAATAATTAAACATCCTCTGATAATTACATAAAATTCCATTAAATTAAAAAAAATCAACGGATTCATGAAACATTCCACTCTAATTCATTATCCAACTAACATGATTGTCTTTACATTCAATAAACTTTTCAAGAAATATAACATGTTAAACCATAGAATATCAAACAATATATCCTATGAATAAACCTATATTTCACACTATCTTGAAAATCATGATTCTAACCATTATCAAGGTGGGAAGAAATGTGATCTCTACAACCACAAACAATTTATTTTCATTAATCTAGTTTATTCTTTATTATGGTCAATTCTACCATCACTGAAAATTATAAATATAGATAAAATAAGGATTACACATAAAATAATATTAGAAGAAAATAATCTCCATCTTCATGTATTTTTACATTCATAGATTGAGAAAAAAAAAGATATGAATATCTCAAATCACCTCTCCTATAAGGACACTATTGCCATCCAAGTACACCATTCCACAACCACGCCAAAAAAGAATCAAAATATCTTCCTAATAACATAGGAAATTAACCACTATATCATGGTATGAAAAAAGAACAATCAAAGAAGAAATAGGATGATAAATAGTTAGAATTCACCCCAGTTCAGAATTGATTGAATATAAGAATCCAAATATCAATCCCTTTGGAATGGGATTTAAAATACCTTGATAAAACTTCTTTGTTCAGATATGTATGGGAAACGTTTGGTGGATTTATTGATAATTCAAGGATGAAATAGTTATTATAGGAATTCTTATGAAAATTTAATGGTTTAAATGGGTAATTCATGGTCTGAATGTCATGAATTTATCACCCACTAAAACCACATCGCCTGGATCCACCAAAAGTAGGATCAATTCACGTCATGAACCTAATTTTTACATCATGAGTTCGGAAGTATTAATTCATTGGTTCGAATCCCAAATAAACTTTCATCATGAACCAATGGTTTATATCATTGATTTTACCCTTCATACCACCCTCACTAATATCATAGAATAAAATTCAGACGTTGGACCGAAGCATCACACTGTGAACTTCAAATCACATGATAAATTTCTTATGGTTCTAGATTCAATCTCTCAACCTCCATCGATCCATCTCAAGACTTCCTCCAACTACCACGGTCGTGGAAACACAAATAAAGAGTGGGATAGAAGGATTTGATCCCTCATAACAGTTACATAACTACCAATTCTTGTCCTTGTGAATTAGAAACCAACCCTATAGAGATGGACAAGAGAAAGTGATCATCTGAATTGCCACCCACAAGATACTTATCAAGAGACATTCCATCACTAGTATTCAACCACATAACTCATAAAAACAAATATAAAAACTATGAAACATAAATAATCTTATCTTAAACACTATCTTGATTAAGGTACCTCTCATACAAGCGCAAGACCCCAAATATGGAATCAAAACAGGAAACCATTTCAAAACCAGATAATTTTCAATAACCATAGATTAATAATTACTACAATATAATATCTAAAAATCAAACTAATTGGGATAATGAGATTATTCTTATGACTCACTTTACCAAGAACCCATCCCCAAACCACTTCACAATAAATAGACAAAAATCAATGGAATATAATTCCCATGAAACACCTTATCCTGGTTGTCTTGGATCCCTATATGATGATCATCAAAGGCCACATCGTCCTCAATATCAACCTATCCCCAATTGATGATTTTAGAGTCATCATGAACATAATAAATTTTTTTTACACAATCACGACAACATGAATCAGTATGATCTTTTGGGGATGTTCTATATTATATGAAAATGCTCTAATTTGATCCAAAACCTTGATGGATCCAACGATACAAAAAGTCATATTACTCCCACGTCCAACCCATCTCTACCCACAACATGGATAACCTTTAAGAACACATGATCTTCACTATATAAATCTAGAGGTATCCTTCAACGATCATTATATGACTTTTGATAATCCTATTATTCTTTTATCCTTACAAGAATCACCTAAATCATCTCTGTTGTTCTTGGTACTAGTTATAACATAAGAATCACCTCTTCCCAACCTCGATCCTTCGCAATGGATAATGTAATGTTTGGACATACAAGGATTTAAATTATTCCATAAAATTGGTGGAGTGAATAATAATGGTTTATGTAAACTCAATAAAATATATGTGACTTATACATGAACCTTCAATGTCCATGGCACATGCATGAAACATGTATTCAATAGTCTATATAGTTTGATCTATCGGACATCCCATCTATTAATTAAAATTACATCTAATGCATCACAAAGACCAAAAACCATTCTCGATAAATATCCACTCCATTTAGGTAAAATGATTATCTCTATTAGATATTATCATCCTCTGGATTTATTGAATTTTATCGACCACATCTAGGTACTACATTAAAAAAATTCCATGAGATTGAGTCCATGATTTCTATAAAGAGGACGGATTGCATCAAACTATCTAGGATCACTCGTATAGTATCAATGGATTCTTGATATTGAGGTAATCTGGGGATGAAGTCTGTCAATATATCCTCCCACAACAACTAAGGAACAACCAAAAATTGGAGTAATCCATTAGGAACATAGTGACCCCCCTTCACAATCTTATATACCAATCATTGCTACATAAACATTACAACAAAATGAAACAACCAATGAATCCAAAACAAGAATATCAAATATTTTTACATCATTTCCTTGAAAATATATACCTATAAGGATGAGCTATGTAACTCACATACCAATACTTCACATATTTCCAAAAGGGAAAACTTATACACTATAATAACAACAAGTGTTGTTCATCCTTATAAAACCTATCAGGGGAATCACCAAAGAAATATTAGTATCTCAAAATATGTACCTCAGAATCCATTAACATGGACTCCTATACCTATTGCACAAAATAAAACTTCACTATCATATGAAAAACGAAACCTTTTCCTCAAATCTATAACATGTCAAGATATATCATAAAGAGATCTTCCAATACTCTCAAGGAATATTCAAATTCAGTCATGGTATCACTTCGTGACTTTCTTCTTAACACATCATCTATAACATTACCCTTTCCCAATGTATATGGAATAAAAAATTACTATCTTGTAAGAATTACATCCACCATAGTTTTCCAAACATTAGGTCACACTAGGATAAGAACTACCTTAGGATCTTGTGATCTGTAAAAACCATAAAATACTCACCAAGGAAGTAATGTATCCAGAACATCAATGAAAACCTAGATACATCTAATTTGAAATCATTTATAGCATAGTTATGCTCATGGGGATGTAATTATAAAGACTGAAAAGAAACAATCGATCCATGAAACATTCTAACACATCCCAAACCGGTATGGGAATTGTATTGAAAACATCAAAATGAACTCCCTCTTCTACAAAATTAAGAAGTAGAGTATAAAAAAATATTTCAATTAGTTACTCAAAAACTACTCAACACGGATCATTGCATAAAAATTTATGATTCATTCTTATCAATACACTTAGTAGAGTCACAACCTGAGAGGGTTCTACTATAAATCTCATATAGTATCCTAAAAGGTTAAGGAATAATTTTCACCAATAAAATGTTTCGGGGATCTCCCCATAAGAAACTACCGTGATTTGATAATAATCCAAAGCAACACCACAACTGGACGTGAAATTACCCATGAAATGACAAATATGATCCCCAAACTCAAACATCAATTTCATCCCTAATTTCCATATTTTATTAAGAAATCCCAAAACATCATAGAGATTATCTTCATAATTCCCCTAAGATGAAAATTACCGAAAGATTCATTTTTTATAAAAAAAATCATAATTTGATATTTAAACTATAGTAATTCTATTCTTATTAATCCCATTAATTTGAATAAATCATTACTCACAAAGAACAACATCAAATTGAACCCATGTTTCCTTTAATGACATCAAACATTTGTTTTTTGTGTATCATCATGTTTTACCTATATATGATGATATCCTGGCCATGGAATGCATTTAGTGAACCAACTACATCCTTTCACCTGATTGAATAAATCATCAATCCAAGGAAGTGGATAGAAGTTTCACATTTTTACCTAATTCAACTAATAATAATCAATACTAAGAAGCATACTACTGTTAACCTTCTTCACAAACAAAAATGGATCACAACTAGATAACATGATCTGCCAAAAATATCTCACTGCAATATTATCAATGTTAAAATAATGGGTAATGATTCATTTATCTCTCAGTTCAATAAACATTCATATCTCAATAATCCATCATTTGAAATGATCTCATGATCATTACTCAAGAGTAATATTTTTTATTAATGTTGAAGATCATTATTAAATTTTTCAATTTGTGGTACATTTGATAAAATTATACAATTTCAATATTCACTATCATTACTGCTTGGTTCTTAGTATAGTTTTAATTTATACTCATTAAGAGTGAAAGAAAGTTAGAAACAAATATTAAAATTATATTATTACCATCCAAAGTGATCAAAAAATTAATATGTTTTAATTTATCATAGTCTCATATCTTAATAAATTTAGTTATTCATTCTAGATTAAATAAATATCCAAAAGGAGGGAAGAAATAGAATAATAAATATCTCTGTTGAGATCATCTCCTCTCTCCAAATTCAACTACGAATCATGTCATACTCCCATATTTATGTTCCTCCCCACCTCCACCCCTCATTTCTGTTCTCAAATGTATGATCAACTTCTATTTAAAATCATCATATGTTCTAGTACCAACCTCAATATCATTTTCAAATATGTTAAAATATCTCCCAGGATTCCGTGTGTCATGTTTTCTATTACACATCTTCCTCAACCCTAACTGAAGCCTAGCTCCAAAATATAAATACACTCCCCAGTGAACATGTTGTTAATGATCCATGTGTCTTGTATGGATGATTCCCAATCTTTGATCTACTTATATTTTCTTGTACGAAAAATTCCAAAACGTCACCATTACATGGGATGGATCAGTTTGATGAAACCCTTATGTACGATTTTCTATGCATAACCACCTTTAAATATCATTGCAATGATGTTTATCTCACTTCTATTTACCCTTAGAGGATCCTTCTTAACCAAAAATGACATTAATCCTAGTGAAACTAACAATATTATTTCCCCAATTACCCATACATGACATCATGAATGACCCATTTCACATGCCTCTAGGACCTTTACACGAGTCTTTAAGAAAAAAATATACATTTAACAAGAATGTGATATCACCCTTCTGATGTCAAAAATATAACATTTATGAAACTTTTAGTACATTTACTCAAATTCCACTTATGAACCTAACAAATTCTTACTACAACACTTGTTCTGGTTATTTTACTACCCATATGCACATTACTTCTGTTAGGGGATATTCCAGATCTCAGGATGAAAAATTAATGTGAAACCACATGTATGAAACCTAATGAAAAATGAATGTTATATAAAAAACAATAAATAATTATACAAAGGAATTTCAATGTGATGAACCCCTCTAATTTATATGATTAAAAACCAATGAGGAAATTGAAAAACACACATTAAAAATTTGTGAGTACAAAATCCATGTAATGCCAAAACTCTAATTATATATGATAGTGTAGAAAAAACTATCTCAAAACCACACCTTTATAAGACTATTTCATCTCTATAAAAATAATATCGGTCAAAATGAAATTCTAAAATATCCATCTCAAACAATTTTTCACCCTTTTTTAAATAAAACAACCCTACCTTATTGGTGTTTATTCAAATTCACCTCATCCTCACAATTTCTTGTAATTACAAATGGATTTTTATCTCTCATAAACACACCATCATGTTTTAACAGTACTTATAAACTTGGACACACCTTCTGATAACTATAATCATGATAACATGTCCCATATCTACAATCTTATTATTTCTACTTCTCACTTGTTCTTAATCGATGTTCCTCAAAATCATCCAAAAACACAATATCCAATAACATCATAGATCCAAATTTGATTCCTCATCCACCATCATTGATGAGTCCTATAGGATACTTTAAACATGGTGGCCCATTTACCATTGATATCGATGGACTACATTATAAGTTTCTATCTATACATTCACAACATTCTCTTTCCCCCTTTAAAGAATTCAATGTTTTTGTTTTCAGATATATATATATAAGATATAATATATTATATCCTATATTTACAAATCACCATGTATCATCCATCTATGTAATGGAACACATATCACATATAAATATATTTAGAATTTACATCTCCCTATAATCGATATAAGTCGCCTTCTCTGTGTGATTGGATAAAGGATATCTCAAATTCAAAAAACTAGCTTATCTTAAATTTGTAAAAACCCACATCATTAATCTTATCAATCTCCCCATTCATCCCGTCTATTGAGATACTATCTAAAAACACATTTGAATCAAAAAAGTGTTTCCATTTCACTAACCATCATCCTATATAGAAAAATAACTACACTATTTTGAAACTCGGATAGAAACCTGACTGCTCCCCTAAAAAACAAACCAAAACACTGATGTCTTTTTAATATATGAATCTTCTTTTTCATGTAAACAGGCACAAACCACAAATATCAGGCTCCCCCAAAATTATTATTGACACATAATCTAAAGGAAATTTTGGGGAAAATTTCTCCCCATATTAAAATTCTGAGATGTTAGCAAATCACCTTGATCAATAATTTTTAATTCTTTATTCAATAGTTGAACATTATAATGAAAAAAATTTGTTTAATAACTGAAACACATCTCACAATTTGTTTTTTTTTCAAAAACAAAATATCCACAAACATCATAGATCCTCTTGAAATCATCCAAAATTATAACTTATAATATCTAGCTCAATCAATTTTCTGTTATAACACTTCTTAGGGGAGATTCTTGATCTCGTGATGAAAAATTTAGCAAAAAAATTGTTATAAACCTATTCGAATATGGATGTGATATAAATTAGAAAAAATAAATTAACATGAATGATTTTTAATTTGGGAAACCCCTCTAATGCAGAGGATTAAAAAACATAGAGAAATTACAGAATATTATCTATGAATTATAGAGTAAAAATATAAGTAATTCTCAATCTTGAATTAAAAATGAGAGCATAGAAATCCCTATATGAAAAACACAAATATATATGCCTCTACCTTCTCTCTACAAATCATTTCAATCAAAACACAATGTCTATTGATCTATCTAAAAAAAACATTTCACCCATCTGTCAATAATATACCACTGGCATGGGGATCATTATTTGAACACACATTAGCCTCACACAATCTAGTTACACTCAATGTATTTTTCCCCCTTTTGATCCCTCCTAAGGAATACCACTAATCATTCATGGGGACACGCCTCTATATCACCTAAATGAGAAATACCTTTGATACAGAGACCCAATCAACAATATTTTCATTTCACTACACATTCTATAGGAAAAATAGTATCCCATAAAATCATAGTTCCAATTATTATCCCCTTTTCACCATCAGTGATGAGACACATGGGATAACACAAATGCAAAGTCCCCTTTACCCATGATCTTAGTGGACAAAAAATTTAGTAGCTCGATCTCTCTAACTTCTATAATTAATTCTTACCCTTTTAAAACATTGAATATTTCCTTTTCCAAATATAGATATGAAAAAAATATTATAATATAAATTTCTAAATCAAAATATTTTATCCATGTTTGGAATCCAACACTTCTCTCATTTAGGTATATATTGACGATATAAATCCACATAAGAAAGACATGTAGCTTTATCTATGTGACATGAAAAATGATAACTCAAATTAAAAATATTATCCTATCTCAAATTTGGAAACACAAATGGGATAAATCCAATCAATCTCCCCCTTCTCCCCGTCAATGGAGATATAATCCAACAAACTCTGTAGGATAAGAAACAAGTTCTCATCGCATCGACCAATATCCTTAATAGAAAAATGATGATTCCCAACTCCAACTCCGACCAAAACCTAACCCCCCTAAAAAATACATCAAATCACTGATTTCTTCGTCATATATGAATCTACATTGCCCAATCAAAAAGAAAAAAACTAGAAATAACTATATACTCTATAATTCTGATTCCCACATAATCTAGATCACGTTCAGAAAAAACGTTGTCTACTTTCATAAATTACCAACTTGATAGTGCATCACCTCAATATTCTTTTTTAAATTATTTCATCACTAGTAAAGCATTTTGAATAAAATTATTATGTGTACGACATGAAACACCTCACAAGAAATGATTTTTATTAAATACTATTCAACCCCATATCCCATCGATCCTCTTGAAAACATCCAAATTTCTCACAAAAAATTCAAAACACCAACTATAACTTTTGATAGCACATTTTGGGTGTGATTCCAAATTTTGTTAGGAATAATGCTTGGGAAAAAATTTGTGATACATAAGATGAAATATAAAAGTGATATAAAGTTGGGTAAAAAAGAGAATTCAATATTTTTAACTTGGAAAAACCTTCTTATGTAGAGGATTAAAAGACCACTGGAAAATTTTAAAATACCCACTATTAATTAGAGATTAAAATTCCAAGTATTCCCTGAAAGTTAATTCGAAATGATTGTATAGAATAAACCTATATGATATCCACAATTCAATATGATTATGTCTTAAATTTATATATCATATATGTAAAAATGAAATGCTCAATGTTCAAAGTGTAAAAAAATGTCACCCAGTTGTCCGTGAGACACTACTACCTCATGTAGATTTATGGGAACATGCATTAGTCTCTCACCATCTTGGGACAGCTAAAGGTTTTTTATACCTTCTGGTATTTTCATCATGATGTACCATTTGTATTCAACTAGGACACACCACTTGATCAAAACAATAGATAATAATTTTGATACATATCCAATATCAACAACCTCTTTATTACTGTTTCACACATTTTATATATCAATTTTTCACACAAGATAAATAAACCAGGGTATCTCATCACAATGTAGATAAACTGATTATACCATGTTCCCTATCATTGAAAATCCCTATGGGATACTGTAAACATGGTTTCCCCTTCCCCCTTTATCTCAGTGGAATACATCATGAGATGATCTCTCTCTGTTCACCACTAGGAGCTTCAAATTTTAAAGCATTCAATGTTTCCTTTTTCAAATACAAAAAAAAATATATAATATTATATCTAAAATTTTAAATTCACCACGAATATTCCATATTTATAATAAAAAACATATCTCATCAAAACAGATATAAAAGATATATGTCCCCATGAGCAACACAATAAACCTTAATTGTTTGATAAAATAAAATATAACTCAAATTAAAAAAGAATATCGTATACAAAAAATTAGAAAAACCCATTGGATAAATAAAATAAGTCCCCCCCCCCTCATCCCATCAACATAGATACCATCTAAGATACTATTGTGAATTAAAAACCTAGTTCCATCACACCAACTGACATCCTCTGTAGAAAAATGATTATGTCACATTTCAACTCTGATACAAACCCGATAGATCCCCTTTAAAATAAATCAAAACACTAAAGTATTTTTCATATCTAAATATCCATTCTTCATTAAAAATAACAAAAACTAGAAATATTTGGCTCCCCAGAACTGTGATCTCCACAAAATCTGGATTTGTTGTTGGAAAAAAGTTATAACCCATTGCATAATCCCAATCTGCTAACGCATCACTCCAATATTGCATTTTGAATTCTTTCTTCAGTAGTAGTAAATTATGAAGAAAAAATTACCTCTAAAAATCATATTTGTTTCCAAAACTCTATTCTTCCTGATGTTCCATAGATCCTATTGAGAACATGAAGAGTTATGACTACAAATATCATGCTCAAACCTGCACCTTTGGCACAACTTGATGGGAAAGATTCTCAATCTATGGATGAAAATTTCTTATCAAAAAATTTAGATAATTTAAAAGAAATATTGAATCAATATAAAGTATGAAAAATAAATCTGAATATAATATTTTTAAGGAAAGAAAACCCTCTAATGTAGAGGATGAAAAATTGTGGGGAAATTACAAAATATCCACTATAAATAAAAGTGTAAACATTCATAGTATTGTATAAAAATGAATTAAAAATTATAAATACGGAAATTATTTTTTGAAAACTACAGAAAAATATGCCTCTTTCCACTAAATAAAAAAAATATTGGTCAAAACACAATTCATAAAGAAATATCTGCAACAAAATTTCTCCCTTATGCCGATAAAACATTAATACATCGGGGATCATTATTTTAGAATACATCATTATTACACCATCTTGCGAGAACAAAATAATTTGTATCTCTCATGATATCTCTATCATAATGTACCTATGATTGTAAAGCCCGTGACTTTTATGAGAAATATTTTGTTTTTATTTTATATAAATCATCAAATCAATATTAGACTACACACAACACTAGCTTGGCTTGCTTTACACGCAACTGTGGCCTTCCTCAATATCTTGTGTCGCACGCAATACCGAGTTTCATTGAACAACGATATTCTATTAAATTATTATTAAAACTAGCAGTTATGAATAGTAATAACATCATTTTGAATTTTTGGAAATTTTATTTTTTTCAAAATGGACGTCATTTTTGGATTCGGAATATCGAAATTATCTTAGGATGAAATTTTGGTACTTTTCAGATAACATTCATATTCTGATGAATAGTGAGAATTACTAAATTTTAATTAAAAACAACATTTTAATTGAAATAATTAATAGTGATAAATTATTAATTTGAGTGGTTTTAAATTATATTTACAGAATATTTTTACAATTTAATACAATGTTGTTCATTGGATGTAATTTCACATTTAAACCAAACATAAAAAAGTGTCAATCTTTTGATAGTTATTATCTCTTAAAAACACTCTATTTGTTTTGACGATGTGAATTAATTTTTTTAAATTAGTTAATGTAACAGATATGTTTTGAATTTGGTAAAATAAACATCATTTTTAAATTCATAATATCAAATATAGCTTAGGCCTAATTTTTCATATTTTTATAGAAACTTTCATTTTTTTGATGAATAGTAAAACCACTAAGTGGTAGTTAAAAAAACTGAATTTTTCATTAATATTAATTTTACCACTTCTATGCGTAGAATTTCAAAAATCCGAGAGACATGGTTAATATCAAGGACTAAAATGTGGTTCAATGAGATGAAAATAATTTTTGGTGAATAGTAACTTTTTACTTTTATTTGCAACGGTTAAAAGTAAATAGGGTAATTAAGGATAAAAATGATATTATTATTACCCTAACACATGTCCTAATTCTATTGGATAAGTTTAATTAGACCAAAACCAACCTTAGAAATAAATTATGACCATTTAGCCTCACATGGATTATATTAGGACATTTATTATCAATTCATTTAAAGAAGGGTTAAAATAGTTAAAATCAATGTTTAGTAAGTAAATAAATTTTAATATAGGGACATACATAAGATAAATTCTACTATAAATATTCATTAAAAATCTAAAAGGATTTACTACATAATTTAATTATATTTTTAATTTTTAAAATTTAAATAATTTAATTTATTTATGACACAAAGATGATGCAGTAATTATCGTATTAATGAAAAATTGACATAATCGATGTTATAAATACCCAAAAAAATGTTATTTGAGACTTTTTATAAATTAAACTAATTTTATAGGATAATATGACATGTTAGTATTGATTTAATTACTATTTTTGGAACTAATAATTTGGTTATAATTTTCACAAAAATCAATTACCAAATACTATCAAAATTGACATAAAATAGTTTCTAAAAACAATATTATATTATTAATTGATATTATATTCCTAAAAATCAATGGGTAGGGCCAAATACTTATATCATGATAGGTGTATCATTAATGGACTACTTGGGGGTCTCTTGGATGTATATGGCACGTTTATTAACTATATAATATAAAAATACAAAGTGACAAGGTAAATGTCAATCTAATTAACTAGGAGTTAAAACTAAAAGATAAGGTTAATATAATGACCTAAACTTGTATAAATTCTATTGTATGAGATTATTTAGACCCCGAACCACCTTAGCTTCTAAATATATCAATTTGGATCTATTAAAAACCGAATATTACTTTATAATAAAATAATATGTTTAGTTATTCCAAAGGTGCCCCTCTCCTCCCTTATAAAAGGGCACCTCCTCCCTCTCTTCCTCACACCACATTGAGCCTTCACGATCGGCCAAAACCTCCCAATTTATCCTCTACACTTCCCTAGAAACATTGTAGAGGTCCTTAAATTCTTCAAAGACCAATTTTAGTTCCCTAAAAGGGGGTCTCAAAGAAGCGATTCAAAGAAGAGGTAATGTCTGTTACCGATTCTTTCAACATTATTTCTTCTTCCACTTCTTCTTATTTAGTTGTTTCCTTATGAATTAATAACATCAGTATCACTCATATACTGATATGTTATTATATGTATGAATCAACCCTATTTCACCATATATCCATCCTACGGAAAATAAAATCACCGCGCGTGCGTACGTACGGAATACCGTCTCCACGCCGTGGTGTAATCTATTTTCCACCACCACCTTACTGGGATGGGAATAATGGTTTAATGAATGAATATATATTATTATTGTAAAGTGATATTGATTCTGAAATAGTATACATACACTCCAATACAATTCCATGATCATGGGAATGATATTATCGCTCGTGCGTACGTACGGAACACCGTCTCCATGATGTGATGTGATTCGTTCTACATGATTTTCATTGAATAATGATTACATAAATGAATTGAGTGAATAAATATAAGATATATTAAACCAATACCATTCTGGAAATGAGGTATCTATATCCTAAAAAGAATAATAAGAATTTATTCGACAAAACACACATAATAACAAAAAGTAATAAACACCCGAATAACAAGTAGAAATGAAATATTACTAATAATAAGCTATGAATATGACCATATATGATATCATAAAAATTAGTATGATTCTATAATAAGTCAATGACATTATTTAAATCATTATACATGAGGTTCGGACACTTATGAATAAAATCAGACCTAAGGTAAGGGAAAATATCACAATCTCATTTTTATCTGATATTGTTTATACTTTGGTATTTACTGGGGTGTATTTTATCATCCAAATCCATGTTTCCTCAATATGTAATATTATTTCCATCCACCTACAATTTTTTAAATCCAATTTTACCCTTCGGTGGGTTTTTTATTAAATGATATGAAAGGATTCTTGTGTCATTTTTCGTACGAGGTACTTTTTTACTTTTCCGACAAAAGTACGAAGAATTTTTTTTAAATTATACGGCATGAATGGATTTTTAAAACATTATTTCCAAGAAGCTTACTTTACAAGTTTTACTATTTATTTTTAATCAACTTCTTTTATTTTAGAATTGTATGACATGTAAAGAAAGGAAAAGTGTTTTTGAAGTAGAAAGGATATTTTCCTCAAGAATGGAGTTCATGTGTTTTATCAAAATTATTTTCCATATAAGATAATAAAGGGTTATGTTTCTATCCCTATTATTACATTGATTTGATTATGTTGAGATGGAATCATTTTTATGAATTCCTTTATCTTATATGAATTGTTTTATGATGTCATGATGTTTAAGATTCCCATTTTTATTACATGGGTTATGCTATGATGTATGGTTTATGATTTTGTGTCACAAATAAGAATGGTATCATTATGAGATGGGTGGGAAATATATCTCCCTCCAATTAATTGGGTAATGATTTTATTTCTCATGAGATAGACATGGCTGGAACGGCAGGTTAAACCAGTTTAGTGAAATAGGACTGAAACGAGGAGTGAACTTGGTTCAGAAATGGAAATTGTCCACTAAGATAGTCTTGGCGATGAGTCTTGATTAGTAAGAAATGATTCTATATGATTATTTGTGTATTCCACAAAGCTTAATTTTTTATGTTATGATTATTGTGATTGCATTTCACTACCATGATTTATCCCATGTTATGAAATTATGATCTCTTTTGCAGGGTAATATTTCCAAAATGTTATGTTCTTATGAATATGATGTGATTTATATTTCTTTTGTTTACACTTACTAAGAATTTGAGCTCACCCTTTTTTATGTTTTCTTTCCCCCAGGATAAGAAGAAGGTTATTAAGTAGGATATTCCAAAAGGGACTCTAGATATGATAAAATAAATGGGAGAGAATGTAGATGCTTTATGAACCAGTTGTTTATGTTTCCCAGTTTCTAAAGACACTATACCTATATGGTCCTTTCATGGTTTTATTATATGTTGTAATAAGTGTGGTTCAATTTTGAAGTATTAACAATGTATGTAAAGTATGGGTCGTTATAGTTGGTATCAGAGGAAAGGTATAGTAAACCTTTGGAAACTAGGATGTGAAAGCCTTAGTAAGAACCCTAAAGACAAGTCTAAGCATAGAACACAATCTTAGTGTTTTAGAAATGGCCATGAATAACCTATGATACGACCTTAAGTGTGAAATTTTATTCTTTATTATGTGGTTTTACTATTATAATTAGTGTTGCTCAAACTATTCTTCTTGGTTTTAGTCAATGTCTGGAACTTGAAGGAACCATGTTAATGCGCAATGCAACGGGAAATGCAATGATTGTCCCCATGAGCAACCAAACGTTTTGGGAGATGGAATGCAAAATCATGTAGCCATGCTCACACAACATTCTCATGCTATGAATCATGCTGGACTTCCAAATGAGCAAAAGAAAATAACAACATTCTATTGAATCCTTCATGAGACAGCGTCTACTTTCATTCAGCGGGTCAACTGATTCATTAGTTTCTGAAAATTGGATTAGTACTACTGAAAAGATATTTTCTGTTCTTCAATGTTCTGAACATGATAAAGTCATCTTAGCAGTGTATCGTTTGGAAGGGGATTCTGATCAATGGTAGCATCTTGTCAAGAATACGAGGCCAAGAGATGAAATTGAGTCCATGGAATGGGACGAGTTCAAGAACTTATTTTTCAATAAGTACTTCCCTCGTATTCTCCGAACAAAGATAAAGAAGGAGTTTCTTGAACTAATGCAAAAGGATGATGAATCTGTTGGTACCTATGAAGAAAATTTTACAAGACTTGAAAGGTACGCTTCTGGGATTATTATCCAACCTGAGAGTAAGATCGATCGATTCTATAGTGGATTAAAACCAACTCTTCTAAGGGTGTTATCCATAAGGGAATTCAATAGCTATGAGGAAATCATTCGATGTGCTCTCAAAGTTGAGATGGAGACTAGTGTAACCCATCAGTCATATGGGTTTGATAAGAAGAGGAAAATGGAATTAAAGGAAAATATAAAGAGCACACTGAAAAGAAGATGAGCATTCCCTTATTCTCAAAGTGTGGAAAGAAACATGGATGGAGTTGTCTTAATGGGACAAGTAAATGTTTCAAATGTCGAAAGGAAGGTCATCAGGCATTTGAATGCCGTAATGATGGGAAGAAGATGTCTAATGATGCAAACAAATGAAGGGATACACAGAATAAACCCACTACACACCAATGTTTCAAGTGCAAGGAGATGGGGAATGATGCCAATCAATGCCTTAATCCAATGGTTGATGATGATGGTCGACGTTAACAATCTCTTAAGGCTAAAGATAAAGGAAAGTCAATGCAATTTCTATCAGCGATGTAAAGTACGATAACAAAGTGTTGAAAGGTATACTTACCATCCACTCTAAAGTAGAAAATGTTTTATATGATTCTAGATCCACCCACTCTTTTATTTCTGAATAATTTTATAAGGGTATCACCGTATTACCTCAACAGTTAGATGTTGAGTTAGCTGTGACAAACCCTAAAGTCACAACAGTCGCATCAAAAGTTTATAATTCTTCTCCGATTGATGTTTTTGAGAAAGTGCTTCCTGCAAATCTTGTGATCCATCCTATAGTGGAATTTGATGTGATTCATGGCATGGATTGGCTCTCTTTATATGGAGCTCAAATAAATTCCCAAAGAAGGGAAGCCACATTTCATATTCCAGATCAATCTATGATCGTCTATCGATGCAAGGATTAACATAACCTTCCAGTGGAAATTTCTTCCATCTTATGGGTCTTGATTCCACTAAATGAAGGTTATTTATCTCAAATGTTTGGGGAGAAACTCATGATTAAAAATATTCCCATTGTACGGTAATGGACGATGACTTTCTGGAGGAATTACCAGGTCTTCCACCAAATCGTGAAGTTAAGTTTTCAATAGAACCCATACAAGGTGCTTTACCTATTTCAAAGACAGCTTATAGAATGGCTCCAATTGAGTTGCAGTAATAGAATAAGCAACTCCAAGAGAATATTGATAAGGGGTTTATATGCCCTAGTGCGTCACCTTAGGGAGCACCTGATTTGTTTGTTACGAAGAAATATGGATCAATGAGACTCTTCATTGATTATCGAGAACTTAACAAGATCACTATCAAGAACAAATATCCTCTCCTGCGCATTGATGACTTATTTGACCAACTACGCGGAGCTCAATTCTTTTTTCAATATTGGTCTTCGTTCTGGGTATAATCAATTAAGGGTCAAAAGGGAGGATATACCAAAGACGACTTTCCATACAAGGTATGGACACTATGAATTTATAGTGATGCCATTTGGTCTTACTAATTCCCCTTCTATCTTCATGGATCTGATGAATAGAGTCTTTAGAATCTATCTTGATCAGTTTGTGGTAGTCATTATAGACGATATTCTGGTATATTCAAAGATCAAGGAAGAACATGAAGATCACTTGAGAATTATATTGAAGACCCTGAGAAAGGAGAATATTTATGAAAAATTTACCAAGTGTGAATTTTGGCTTCAAAAAGATTCATTTTTGGGTCACATAATCTCAAAGGAGGGGATATATATGGATCCAGCAAAAATAGAGGTTATCTAAAGATGGCCGAGACCAACAACAGTTATTGAGATCCGAAGTTTTCTTGGTTTTGCGGGATATTACCAATGTTTTGTGAATGATTTTTCATGATTATCTATTCCACTAACCAGGTTGACTCGAAAAGGAGTAAAGTTCGTGTGGACGGAGGAATGTGAAGAGAATTTCAAGGAGTTGAAAAGAAGGTTATCCAGTGCACTTGTACTCACATTTCCTTGTAGTAGAGAAAGGTTTGTGATCTAAAGTGATGCATCCAAGAAGGGATTAGGGTGTGTTCTTATGAAAAATGATATGGTGATAGCTTATGCCTCACGATAGTTGAAAATCCATGAGAAAAATTACCCAAATCATGATTTGGAGTTAGCTGCGGTAATATTTGCATTAAAGATTTGGAGGCATTATCTTTATGGAGAAAGGTGTGATATTTATACTGATCATAAAAGATTAAAGTATATTTTCACACAAAAGGAGTTGAATATGAGCTAATGAAGATGGTTGGAGATGATTAAGGATTATGGCTGCTCAATTCATTAACACCCTGGGAATGAAAACAAGGTGGCAGATGCATTAAGTCTACAAGACCATGCCAGTTTATCCATGATGTGGATCAAAAAAGATCCAATATTTATGTATTTACAAAGGATGGATCTTGGAATTAAAATGAATGGGAAAAAATCACATCTTTCTCAAATGGTTGTTCAACCATCTATACTTGTGAAGATTAAAGAGGCACAAAAAGAATATGTAGAGTTACAAAAGAAGGTGAGAAATGTTTCTGAATTCAACCTTGATTGTGATGTGATAATAATGTTCAGGAATCGGGTTTGTGTTCCTCCCATCCCCGAATTAAATAAGGAGTTGATGGATGAGGCACATAGTTCTTCATTCTCTATTCATCCTAGAAGCACGAAGATGTATAGGGACCTAAAAGAGTACTTCTGGTGGGATGGCATGAAAAGTGATGTTGCTGAATATGTCTCTCGATGCTTGGTTTGTCAGCAAGTTAACATTGAGAGACAGAAGTATAATGGGATGTTACGACCATTACCCATACCCGAATGGAAATGGGAAAACATCACTATGGACTTTGTCACAGGACATCCTAAAACATCCAATAGAATTAATGCTATCTTGGTCATAATTGATCGTCTTACAATGTCCGCACACTTCATTTCTATTAGAGAGGATTTCTCTCCAGATCAGCATACCAGGATATATGTAAAGGAAGTGGTAAGATTGAATGGAGTACCACTTTCTATTATATCTGACCGGGATCCGGGGTTTACCTCAATGTTCTGGAGAGGTCTTCAGCATACTTAGGATACAGAGTTGAGTTTCAACACTTCTTATCATCCTCATATAGACGGTCAGTCTAAGAGGGAAATTCAAACTCTAGAAGAAATGTTGAGAGCTTTCTCTATGGATTTCAAAGGTGATTGGGATCAACACCTATCATCGGTGGAATTTTCATATAATAATAGCTTTCACTCCAGTATTCAGATGGCTCCTGATGAAGCTCTCTATGGAATGAAATGCAGGACTCCAACTTTCTTGGATGAAGTTGGGGAAATAAAGCTATTAGGACCTGATCTTTTTGATGAGATTGAAGAAAAGGTCTGATCTATTCAAAAACACATATGAGCAGCTCAGATTCGACAGAAAAGTTATGCCGACAACCGAAGAAAGGACCTAGAGTTTGAAGTGGGTGATAAATTTTTCTTACGAATATCTCCCTGGAATAGGGTTATGAGATTTTGAAACAAGGGAAAGTTGAGCCCTAGGTATATCGGTCCTTTCGAAATATTGGATCGTGTAGGGTAGGTAGATTACAAATTGGCGCTTCCAACAAATCTCTCTCAAGTTCATGATGAGTTCCATGTATCTCTCCTGAGTATGTAAATACATAATCCTTCACATGTACTCAGCTCAGAAGTTGTACTACTGGAACAAGATCTTTCTTATGAAGAACATCCGATAGAGATTCTCGATCATAGTGAAAAAGTGCTATATAACATGACCACTAGCATGGTGAATGATTTATGGAGGAACAACCAATTATAAGAAGCTACGTGGGAGCTTGAGGATATGATGATGGAAATGTATCTTCATCTGTTTGTTACAAAGTGACGAATTTCGAGGGCGAAATTCATTTTAAGGGGGGTAGAATGTAACACTCGAGACATTTATGAGAAATATTTTGTTTTTATGATATATAAATCATCAAAAGAATCTTTCACTACACAAAACACTAGCTTGGCTTGATTTACACACAACTGTGACCTTCCTCAATAGCTTGCGTCATACGCAATACAGAGTTCACTAAACAACGATATGATATTAAAATATTATTAAAACTAGCCGTTATGAATAGTAATAACCACTTTTTGAATTTTGGTAAATTTTATTTTTTCAAAATGGACTTCATTTTTGGATTCATAATATCAAAATTATCTTATGGTGAAATATTTGTACTTTTCGGATAACATTCATATTCTGATGAATAGTGAAAATTACTAAATTTTAATTAAAAACTACTTTTCAATCAAAATAATTAATAGTGATAAATTATTAATTTGAGTGGTTTTAAATTATATTTAGAATATATTTTTACAATTTAATACAATGTTTTTCATTGGATGTAATTTCACATTTAAACCAGACATAAACAAGATTCAATCTTTTGATAGTTATTATCTCTTAAAAACAATCTATTTGTTTTGACGACATGAATTAATTTTTTTAATTTATTTAAGGTAACTGATATGTTTTGAATTTGGTAAAATAAACATCATTTTTGAATTCATAATATCAAATATAGAATAGGCCTAATTTTTGGTATTTTTCTGGAAACATTTATTTTTTTGATGAATAATAAAACCACTAAGTAGTTGTTCAAAAAACAGAATTTTTCAGAAAACATAATTTTACCGCTTTTTTGAGTATAATTTAGAAAATATGAGGGACACGGTTAATATCAAGGACTAAAATGTGGTTCGATGAGATGAAAATAATTTTTGGTGAATACTAACTTTTTACTTTTATTTTCCACGGTTAAAAGTAAATAGGGTAAATAAGGGTAAAATGATATTATTATTATCCTAACACAAGTCCTAATTCTATTGGATAAGTGTAATTCGACCAAAAACAACATTTGGAATAAAATATGACCATTTAGGCCCACTTTGATTAGATTAGGACAATTATTATCAATTCATTTAATGAAGGGTTAAAATAGTTAAAATCAATGTTTAATAAGTAAAAAAAAATTAATATAGGGTTATACATAAGATAAAATAGACTATAAATATTCATTAGAAATATAAATTTATTTACTATTTTATTGTATTTTGTTTTTAATTTTTAGACATTATATAATGTAAATTATTTATGACACAAAAATGATGCAGCAATTATCTTATTAATGAAAACTTGACATAATTGATGTTATAAATACCCAAATAAATGTAATTTGAGACTTTTTGTGAATTAAAATAATTTTCTAGGTTAATATGACATGTTAGTATTGATTTAATTAACATTGTTAGAACTAATCATTCTGTTATGATCATCACAAAAATCAATTACCAAATAGTGTCAAACTTGACATAAAATAGTTTTTAAAACAAATATTATATTATTAATTGTTATTATATTCCTAAAAATCTAAGGATCGGCCAAGATACTTATATAATGATAGGTGTATCATTAATGGACCACTTGGGTGTCTCTTTGATGTATATGGTAAGTTTATTACTATATAATATAAAAATACAAAGTGGCATGGTAAATGTCAATCTAATTAACTAAGAGTTAAAACTAAAAGATAAGGTTAATATAATGATCTAAACTTGTATAAATTCTATTGGATGAGAGGATTTCGACCCATCCCCACATTAGATTCGTAATATTTCAACTTTGAGCTATTAAAACCCGAATTTGACTTTATAATAAAATAATATTTTTAGTTATTCCAAAGGTGCCCCTCTCCTCCCTTATAAAAGGGCACATCCTCCCTCTCTTCCTCACACCACATTGATCCTTCAAGCTCGGCCAACCCCTGACAATTTCTCCTCTCCACTTCCCTAGAAACATCCTAGAGGTCCTGGTCTTCTTCAAAGACCAATTTTAGAGCCCTAAAAGGAGGTCTCAAAGAAGTGCTTCAAAGAAGAGGTAATGTGTGTTACCGATTCTTTCAACATTATTTCTTCTACAACTTCTTCTTATTTACTTGTTTCATTATGAATTAATAACATAAGTATCATTCATATACTGATATTTTATTATAAGTATGAAATAACCCTATTTCACCATATATCCATCCTACTGAAAACGAAATCACCGCGCGTGCGTACGTACAGAATACCATCTCCACGCCCTGGTGTAATCTATTTTCCACCACCGCTTTACTCGGATGGGTATAATGGTGTACAGAACGAATATATATGATTATTGTAAAGTGATATTTATTCTGAAATAGTATACATACACTCCAATACAATTCCACGATCATGGGAACGATATCATCGCTCGTGCGTACGTACGGAATACCGTCTCCACGATGTGATGCGACTCATTCTACATGATTTTCATTTAATAATTATTAAATAAGTGAATTGAGTGAATAAATATGATATATATTACACTAATACCATTCTGGAAATGAGGTATCTATAACCTAAACAGAAGAATAAGAATTTATTCGACAAAACATGCATATGAACAAAAATTAATAAACACCCGCATAACAAGTAGCAATGATATATTACTAATAATAATCTAAGAATATGACCATATATGATATCATAAAAATGAGTATGAATCTGAAATAAGTCAATTACATTATTTAAATCATTATACAGTAGGTTCGGACACTTATGATAAAATCAGACCTAAGGTAAGGGAAAATATCACAATCTCATTTTTATCAGAGATTGTTTATACTTTGGTATTTACTGGGTTGTATTTTATCATCCACATCCATGTTTCCTCAATATGTAATAGTTTTTCCATCCACCTAAAATTTTTTAAATCCAATTTTAACCTTCATTGAGTTTTTAGTAAATGATATGAAAGGAATATTTTGTCCTTTTTTGTACGAGGTACTTTTTGGCTTTTCCGAAAAAAGTACGAAGAATGTTTTTTTAACTTATAAGACATGAATGGATTTTTAAAACATTATTTCCAAGAATCTTTCGTTACAAGTTTTCATGTTTATTTTTAATTAAATTCTTTTAGTTTAGAATTGTATGACATGTTAATAAAGGAATAGTGTTTTTGAATTAGAAAGGATATTTTCCTCAAGAATGGAGTTCAAGTGTTTTATCAAAATTCTTTTCTATATAATATAATAAAGGGTTCTGTTTCTATCCCTATTATTACATTTATTTGAATATGTTGTGATGGAATTATTTTTATGAATTCCTTTTTCTTATATGAATTCTTTTATGATGTCACGATATTTAAGATTTCCATTTTTATTACATGGGTTATGCTATGATGTATGGTTTATGATTTTTTGGCACAAATAAGAATGGTATATTATATGATGGGTGGGAACTATATCTCCCTCAAATAAATTGGGTAAATATTTTATATCTCATGAGATAGACATGGCTGGAACGGAAGGTTAAACTGGATCAGTGAAACAGGACTGAAATGAGGAGTGAACTCGGTTCAGAAATGGACATTTTCCAATAATATATTCTTGGCGATGTGTCTTGACTAATAAGAAATGATTCTCTATGATTATGTGTGTATTACACAAAGATTCATGTTTTAAGTTATGATTATTGTGATTATTTTTCACTACCATGATTTGTCCCATGTTATGAAATTATGATCTCTTTTGCAGGGTAAGATTTCCAAAATGTTATGTTCTTATGAATATGATGTGATTGATATTTCTTTTGATTACCCTTACTAAGAATTTTATCTCACCATTTTGTATGTTTTCTTTCCCCCAGGTCAGGAAGAATGTTATTAAGTAGGATATTCCAGAATGGACTCTATATATGATGAAATAAATGGGAGACAATGTAGACGCTTTATGAACCAGATATTTATGTTTCCCAGTTTCTGAAGACACTATACCTATACGGTCTATTCATGGTTTTGTTATATGTTGTAATAAGGGTGCATCAATTTTGAAGTATTAAAAATGTATGTAATGTATGGGTCGTTATAATGATCATTATTTGGGACACGCCTCCAAATAAAAACAATCATAAAGACATTAAATACCTGGACCAAATCAAAAACCTTGTCATGGATGCCTCCCACCTGTTCCATATCAATGTGATTCACATGTTACCACTAACATGGTATCTCATTACATTTTAACTTCAACATTGATCATGCATTGTCCATTGTTAACGATCCCCATGGGCTACCACAAATGTGGCGGCCCCTTTTCCCATGATTTGTGTCGACAACATATTTAGTAGATCACTATCCATTCTCCAAAAGCTTCTTACACTTTTAAACCATTAATAGTATTCATTCTTAAATATATATACATTATAAAATATTATATCATAAATTTCAAAATAACTGTATATCATCCTTGTTTGGAATAAAAAAAATATCTCATCTAAATAGATATAAAATATTTTTCTTCCAATGTGAAAAAATGTACACTTCTCTTTGAGATATGATAAAATATATCTCAACTTTAAGAAAAATAAATTATAAAAAATTTGGAAACACATCTGAGATAAATCATATTACTAACCCACTTCTTCCCATAGATGGAGTAACCATTCAAAAAACCTGGAAGATTCTAAAACATGTTGGTATCAAGAAAACCATAATCCTCTATCGAAAAAAATGAAAACTCCATTTTTTTCAAATCTGATGAAAACCAAACTGCTCCTTTTGTAAAATAAATACAAACACCAGAGACTGAATTATATATGAATCATTGTTATTATATCTAAAGTAAAAAAATCCAGAAATATATGGCTCCCCATAAATATTATCACTACATAGTCAACAACACCTATTGGAAGAAATTTCCCCCACCTCAAAAACAAAGGATGATATTACATCACCACGATCATAAAATTTAATTCCATTGTTCACCAGTAACACATTATAAAAAAGATAATTAAATTTAAGTCCTGAAACACTTCTCAAAAAATGTTTTAAAAAAACATATTTGGCCTCATGTACTATCATTCCTCTTAAAAAACCAAAATTCTCACTACAAATTGCAATTCAGGACCATAATCTTTGATAAGCCTTATTGTGGTATATTCCTGATATCAATATGAAAAAAAGAAAAAAAAATATGAGAAACCAGATGAAATATTAATGTGATATAAATTAGAAAAAATTAATTTTAAATTTGAAAATACATGTGATCCAGTGGATTAAAAAACCATAAGTAAATTCTCAAAAAAAATATACCATGAATAACAGTGTATAGAATACAAGTAATTGATAAACATGAATTAAAAATGATGGAAGATAAAAATTACTATGTGAAATCCAAAACTCAATAAACCTATGTCTTCTCCCTAATAATCATCATCATTAAAATGAACTGCTCAAAGATCTATTTGCAACCAAATGTCACCCTTTTACTAATGAAACAGCAGTACATCCAAGATCATTATTCAAATAAACATAAGCCTCGATCCATCTTGAAAAAACTAAAGGATTATTCAGTATATTGAACTCACCATTATGATTTACCATTCATTATCAACCAAGACATTCCACCTTATAACCCCAAATTTGAAGACTTTTGATAAAATACCCTAGTTAACAAACTTGTTATATCTACTTATCCCCTATTCCATATCGATGCACCATACATGCTACCACAAACAAGGTATCACATCACATAATCAATCCAACATTGAGGCCTCATTATCCATCAATGATAAGAACCATGGGATTCCACAAATAGGATGTTCCCCTTCCCCATGATCTAAGTAGACTACATCGTGACAAGATCTATCTTCTTCCATTATCCACTAACAAATTACCCATATAAGGAGTTCAAAGATTCCTTTTTCAAATATAGATAATATATAAAATATTATATCATAAAATTCAAAATCTCTATATATCTACCAATTTTGGGATGAAACACTTATCTCATCAAAATAGACAGAGAAGATATATCTACCCATGAGAAACACATAAATCCTTATCTATGTGATAGGATAAAATATATCTCAAATTCAAAAATCTATCTTATATAAATTTTGTAAACACCCACAGACTAAATCCAATCAATGTCCCTGTTTGGACTATTAATGGAGATACCATCCAATAAACTCAATTGTATCAAAAACATATTGCAATCACACCATTAATTATCCTCTTGAGAAAAAATGACAACTCCCTATTGAAACTCTGACACAATCCTCAAATTTCCCCGTGAAAAATAAATCCAAACACAAAAATATTAATTGTATGTTAGTATTCATCATCTTTTCAAGAGGACTAAAATCATCAATACCATTTTCCCCTATAATTGTGATCACCACATATTCTAGAGAATATGCAAAAAAAAATTACCCTACTCCAAATATCGAGATGTTATTGCATCACCTCGATCATAATTTTTTAATTCATTCATAGCCAGTCAATTATTATGAAGAAAATAGTTAGGTTTAATACTTAAAACAACTCCTAAAACATGATTTTCCCCTAACGCTATTCTGGCTCATCCAACATTGGTCCTCTAGAAAAATATCCATAATTCTCATGGAAAATTGAAAACTTGACCTCTCATCTCAGATAACAATTGTTCTGGTAGATTCCCAATATAAGGATGAAAAAACTTGTGAAACAATTTATGAGAAACCTAATTAAAAATGGATGTAATATAAAGCATAAAAAATAAATCATCACGTATGATTATTAATATAGGCATCCCTCTAATCTTGAGGATTACAGATCATAGGGTAGTTAAAAAATGTACTATATGAATTAGAGAGTACAAAATATAGGTAATTATTTGTTGTTAATTAAAAATCAGATTATATAAAAAATCCTATGTGAAAACCAAACCTCGATACACATCTTTTGTCTCTGTTAAAATAATATCAACCAAAATACAATGCTCAAAAATCCATCTGTAACAATTTTTTTTGTTATGTCGATGAAACTCCTCTAACTCAAGGATCATTATTCAAACATACATCATCCCAACACTATATTGTGACATAAATTTTTTTTGCTCATACGATCTCTCCATTATGATGAATCATTGATCATTAACCAGGGAAAGCCACCAAATCTCTGCAATCATGATGAATTTTGATGATGGTTCCAATCAACAATAATATATTTTCATTTTTTAACCATTTTAATATCAATGTTCCACACATGCTACGGAAAACATAGAATCCCCTCACATAGAAAATCTATCGTTGATGCCTCACCTCACCCATCAAAGAGCCCAATGGTCCACTACAAACATGGCTACCCATTTTCCGTATATCACATTAGGGTATATCTTAAGCATCTCCCTCTATGTTTTCCAATAGCTACTACTCCTTTTAAATCATTCAATGATTCCCTTTTCAAATATAGAAAAGTTATTTAATATTATATCATAAATTTTCAAATCAATTTATATCTATGATTTTCGATATCAAACACTTATCTCATCTAAATTTATATAAATTATATATCTAGCACTGAGTAACCTTGGAATATTTATTTGCGAGATAGGATAAAGGATATCTCAAATTCAAAATACTATCTTATCTCAAATTTTTAAACACATAAGGGATAATTCCTATCAAATCCTCTAACACTGATTCCTCTCAATCACTAATTTTTCTTCATTAAATTTTTATGATTAAGATGATTATTTGGATCTCCACCCTCATGAAATTTAGTATTCTACACTCATGATAATCATCCTATTACCCTCACTCAATTCTCCACCCCTCCCCGGCAATAGCTCATCTAATCATGACTCCAAGGGTCATTCTACCTTGTAGACTGTCTTCAAATGGATTAATTTCTGTCTTCAAATAATTTTCATTCTTGGTGATTCCTTAATCAGAATTTGATCATCCCACTTTTAGGTGAATTTTGATTGTCTTATCCAATCGATCGGGTGTAGTTCTTCTTTAGCCAATGGAAAAACCCTCACATTCTATTAGACTTATTTTTTAGTTTTGGAATAAAAGGATGTTCTATATTTCAATTTTTATTTTATTATGATCTTATGCTTTAATGGTTAGTTGATTAATCATTAACCTTTCTGTCCTTGATTTCAATTATTAATGGAGCATTGGTTTTCAATATCATTAGTTTGAAATTGTTCATAATCTCAAACTTGATAATGAGGGTTCTTTAAATGGAATCCGAGAATGGAATGTACATTATCAAGTAGCAACATAAAATCCCACATCATTTGGGTTTGATATATTTCACAAAAGGTTTCACACTTCAACATTGATCAGTTTAGGACGATCAACAACCTATTGTATCAATCCTCCTTCAAGATCATATTGGTTCACCAAATTCTTCCACAACAACAATACATTACGCACAGTTGAAGAAATTACATCATACAATAATAGGGTAAATGATAGAGGAAGAAGATGTTATAGATAGTCGTAGAATAGTTTTTTACGATAGCAGCAATTTGATTTTGTGGATTCATTTAGTACAGTTGTAGTAGAAACTTTTAAATAGAAACTTTAGTATGAAGTCATGGATAGAAATGGTAATAAGAATCGATGGATTTTTCATGGAGTGGAGCTATAGAAAGCAGTAGTGGATGGAAATAGTATCATGTGGTTGTATCATTTCCATAGAAGTATTATTAAAATATAGTTAGATTAGAAATTAATAACAAACATTAAGAATAATATATTAATATTATAATCAATATAAATAAAAATTAAAAAATCATAAATTAATTAATACAAAAATTATATTTTTATAATTTATAAAATGTTTATAAAATTGAATAAAAGATAAAATTTTAAAAAAAAATTCATTTCATAATTAATTAGGATAAATTATCATTTAAATGAAAAGACTAAAAATATAGATTAATTGATTTTTAAATTACTTCTACAAATTAATAAATTACTAAAGAAAATCGATTTAGAAATAAAAATCAATTAATTATTTAAAATTAAAAAACATATGTTAATTATTATTAAATTATCAAAAAAATAATCCAAGACACTCAAATTTAAAACTAAAAAAAGTTGAAAATGAATTAAAAAGATAAATAAATTAATAGAAAATTGATAAATTAAAATATAAAAACATCGTTATTATTAATTTCTTCAATTTAGTAAATCTACTAAATCTAGGCTTCATGAAAAAATTATAAAAACTAATGTCATATTTTTCATTAAAAACTACATTATTTCATCAAACTTTATGTGGAAAATAAATTAATTAGACAAAATTTATATGTAAAATACATTAATTAAACAAAATATCATATTATCGTAGACATTATCAATTTGATTCCAGACAAATACAATATTTTTAATTTATTTAGAATGACTCTAACATATTAGTATTTATCATTACTGTGTTCAAATTTATTCAAGAATAAAATGAAAATAAAAAATATCCCTCTAATGTATCTAATTATCAAGACGCGTAAACTAAACCCAAAAATTACCTCATTTCAATTCTAATTCAAGTTCCAGTCTATGAATGAAAAATATTAGATTTATGTGAAATCAAAAAATTAACTAGTGACACAAGAACATTCCATTTTAACATATGTTCCAAAAATCAATGATCCATTTGTCACATCACTAATTCAACTTAAATTATTATCTTATAATTAAATTGACTTATTTTTTCATCTCAGTTCAATTTTCCCCTCACGATAATTAATTTATATTCAACTCTTTGGAAAATTAATTATTTATCTTGAATTTTCACAGCCATGTATATGAAAACCACTATGGAAACAAACTTTTTTGATATATACAGAGGTCTGAAACACACACAGTAAATGCTTAATGTCTTGTCAATTCACTGTGGGATCCTAATTTTTCATTTTACTCAAGATTTAAAAGACTTATAAGAATATATTTTGATTTTTTTCTTCTAGGTGTTTAATTTTTAAAAATTATTATTCCCTCTGTTTAAGTTAAAATATATAATTTATTCATTATATAATCATAATTACAAAATGATCTAACCAATATTACTCTATTTATTAGTTCTTAAATATAATATCCCTAAATATCAAATGTAACAGCCCCCAGCAATCACTCAATTCTCAAAATTTTAGAATCAGTGAAACCCCTCAATTTAATATTAAATTATCATCTAATTTGTATTTAATTAATATTTTGGGACATCATGAAATTATTCTTAAAAGATTGGAAATGTGAAAAAATAAATTAGAGTTTTGTTATGTGTAAAACATTGAATCATAGTGAAGCTCAATTTAGACGCTTCCACCACACATAAAAGTCAATAATGTCTTGATTTTATAATTATCGGAAATAAAATTTAACAACTTGTATCAAAAAAATTTAAATCAAATAAAAGTGAATCAATTTTAATGCTTGAATTAATGTTTATAAATATATTTTCAACATAATAATCACGAATCAAAAAACAGTCCCATAACATCCATACAAGCCACTACTAGGAAATCAAACAAATAAAATTATTTTTCATAAGGTGTCAGAAATTAACAGACATCAAGGATGAATATAAAATAAACATAGTAAACTAGAATGCATGTGTATTGATATAGTTTTCATAGAGTAATTTGAAGTGCAGTAGTGAGAAAAAGGGAATTTAAGATGTAAAACATGAAAAATCAGTATTTCAAAAAAATAAAAATTAAAAACTCACCTAGAAGTAACATAAGATAAATATAAGGGTAGTATTAAACGAAATAAATAAAAACAATTACTCCCCTATTTGAATAATATTTAATCATTGAATCATCTCATTTGAATCCCAATCAAATAAATCATTATGAAAATCCTTCAATTAATATTTAATTCTCCTACAAAATGAAAAAAGTTACATGAGAATCTAAAAGTAATGGTTGGGAATAAGATTAAAAGAGATAAAGGGTAAGGAATATGTTATCAATTTTTCATCTCAAACTGTAGATTATTCTTCCTTGAAAAATAGTTTTTTATGAATTGATTAAGGATGTAGTAATCATATACAAGAACAAATTTATCTGTTGTGATTAATTTTTGACCAATCGGCTAGCTAATAAAGATCATGGTTGGTTCAGAAATTGTTCCACCACTTTACCATCCAAATAATAAATTCAAACATAAGACAAAAGTAATAACATACTAATTTTGGAATATATTTTAATAATTAAGATTATCACATAGAATGGAGAGACATTTATTCAAATAGATTACACAATAACATAAATATAAAAATAGTGGGGTTTCTCTCAATAAATATTAAAATTTTATTTTTCATCCAAAAAATAACCTAAAAGTGTGTTTTCAATGATAATCAACTTGGTATGAATTTTTTTAAATTAAAGAATAAATATTTTATTTGTAAAATTTAACAGGTCCCCAAAATACATCATTTCATTTAGCATCCTAAAGAATTATCATCAAAATCACCATAAACCTATAACTAAGCCTCATTCCACTAGAAGATTAAAAAAATATTATCATCGAAATATTCATGAAAATAGAAAAAATCTCATAATAAATAGCACTATTATCATCTGTAATTTTCAAGTACTAACCCTATATCTCCCCCAAACATGATACATTTACAAGTTCACAAAAAATGAAATTGTGAATGAATGTAGATCACTGTCGATGACGGAATGAATCTCGGAGGCTACTTATATATGTGTAGAATGGGAAGATTCCACTATCTCTTTTTTTATCTTTTAAAGTTCATAATAAAAAATTTTTAGCATCCGTGTAATATAATGAATCTGGGACATGCCCTCTTTCCATATCGGAAAAAATGGCCAGAAACATCTCTAAATCACTCTTGGTGCATGGGGAAAATTATGCTTCAACCCCAATTTAAAAAAAACTATCAATAGGCTTGGCCTATAGCTTATAAAATATATTTATAGTATAAAAATAAGCATGAATATAATTACAAATCTCAATATCGTATGAACATGATGAAAATCAATAATAAAAATTTGGGTATATTCATCGCTAGTCTTTAACAGTTATAGGAAAAACTGCTTATAAAGGTCTCATTTATTAGAACTACAAAAATACTAATAATCTATGGCCACTATCCAGACTCATAAAAAATCACTGATAAATAGTACATTTTTCTAGTGCTATTTTTTTTTTCATAAAAGTTACTCTTTATTAGCACTTTTATTTTAGCATTGATTAATGGTACGCTTTATCAGTGCTTTTTTTTTCAATCACTGATAAAAGGTACATTTCATAAAAAAAATATACTTCATTAAAATCATATATTAATATAAAAAATTATTTATTTTTATATTAATGTAATATATTTTATTAAATATGATTTATTGTAGACTAAATATGCGTAAACACATAATATATGAGATATTTTGTGAAAATGGGATCATAAAATAATTAAAAATTAATATTAATTATTAATTTGGTAATTATAATCATGTAATAATAATTTAATAACTATAAGATAAAATATAACTCAATAAACTAATGAACGATCTAAGAGAAGTTAAAAAACATGACTTGGTCTTCAAATAGCCAAAAATCTTCTTCCAGGTGTCCATTTTAGCTCTTCCACATATCAAAACAAAGCCTGAGAAGAGATCTATGCCATGATGTCAAAGTAAATTTGGTCACTATTTTTTATCAATAAAATACACATGTGTCCTCAAAAACCGATTTTGTTGTTGTGATGCCCTAATTTTTAAAATATTCAAAAGTATTTTAGATTTTTTAAGTGACTCTTTTTATCCTTTTTTAAGACATTCAATTCATTCTCTAGTTTTACATTCATATAGATATTTTGGTTTTAATATTTTATTATTATTCATATTATAACTATATTTAAAATTAATTATATGTATATTTTCTTTTATTTATTTATAATAAATAAATTTTATAAATAAAAATTAAAACATATGAACATAAAAATATGTTTTTAAATAAATAAACTGAATGGAAATAAATATTTAATATTTATTTTAATTCAAATAAACTATTATCAATTTATTTAATTATACAAATTAATTTATATTTATATATATTCCTATACATGTAATGGTAATATATAAACATGTGTTTGCCAAAAAACATATGTATTTATTTGTATATTCTAATATATGTAAACAAATACATATATGTGTAAATGTTTTATTGTGTATCGAGAAAATATAAATTTATACCTGTGTGTGTAAATAAGTATGTGTGTGTGTGAAATATAGTATATATAATGTATTCAAATATATTTATATATATATCTCATTATCATTATATATCAAATAAAACGTATTTATAGAAAATATTTACGAACACATTAATAAAAATATATATCTAAATATAAAATTATATAAAAATTTATGTAAATATATTTTTAAATATATTGAAAAATAAAAATATATGTAATTTATAACATTCATATCTAGATATAGAATATATTGAAATATTTTAATTAATTCATTAAAAAACATTATAGAATTCATATGCAATTAATTATTATCCATTTTATATAAAACAATATCTTACAATTTTTTATAAGTTATAAAAATATAAGTCTCTATATAGTCTTATACCATTGCATATATAATCATTATATGCACACATGTGTGTAGTAATAATGTGATATATATTAATGTTCATATATATATATAAATGAATATTATTATATAATATATTAATAAATTATCTATTAATAAATTTTATTTATAAATTAATTTTGTTCAATGATTACACAAAATGAATATTAACATTGAATATCCTGATTATTTAATGGAAATTGATGTAATCATGTTTATTATTCTATTTTATCCATTGGGAGAAATGGATGGGAGGAGAATAATTCGTCAAATTAGGTGAATCACACTCAATCTCCTCTAACCTAACATTTCTATTTTCTTCTCTAATAATTTCCCAATTTATTTTATTTGGTTCAATTCCTTTTCCTTGTGATGATTTCCCATTTTTCTAATATTCCACATATCATTAAATTTTTTCTGATAAATAATTTTTCATATTTTCTTTTCATGATTTAGTCTGAACATTAATTTCATTATTCCCTAGACTACTCCCTATCTGATTACATAGTTTTTAAAAGTTAACTTACAATTACATCCCTCACATTTTACTACTGGTTTTGCTCAATTGTTCTCGAAAACATAGCTTGTTTACATTCACTTCAATCACTATCCATTAGACCTTTCTGAATTTAAAAAGTACTGATGCTAGACGATTGTGAACCAAATATATAGATCAACTACCAAACCAATGCAACTAAATCAAAATTGGAATTTAATGTTCCACCATTGTTTTAAAATTGTTTTATGGGAGTATTTGAATAACCAAGTGAAACAACGGTTTTCTAATAAGTTATTCATCTATCCCTGACAAGTTGGGATAATTTTTAAATATATAAATATATTTTTTGGAAAATGGATCATTATTTCCTTTGATTCACTACATTAAAAATCACAATGTAAAATATTTTTTTTATTTTGTGGTGGTTTAATCAATGGCCACATCGTTCCTTGAATATTTCCATAAACTGCCTCTAAAATTTGTGCCGACATCAAACTCATGGAGATTCCTTCCATTTAGTGATGCTTTTGGAATGAATCGTAGAAAGTTCAATTAGATATGGCCATAAGTGTTTTACTGGCGATTAAAAACTTTGATAAAATTGCGAAAACCACCTCTAAATAATAATTTTTTATATTTAGAGTTTCTTTTAATCTCTGTCCAAAAAAATACCATAATATAGCGGTGTTTTAATCCTCGATGGAAAAAAATATTTAGAGGTAGTTTAAACTTCCACTATATGGTTATTTAAACCAATCCATTTACATAATTTTCATCCCCGTATAAACCCTAGAAAAATAAACCATTCACATAATTCCATAATAAATGAAAACATATATGGAACACATCATAACAAATGAAACAAAATGTAATCAAAGTACACGACATATAAACATAAGGAAAGTTTCACTATATTACAATTTGAGTACACATAAACAATAGATAGGAGATATCACTCATCATAGTCCACTCAATTCCACATATGATTCATGAAAAAACAATCTCCACTAATAACTAGACTATGATGATCTCTTCTTTTCACCCTCTCTATTTTCATCTCTAGTTCATGCTATCAGCACCTATAAAACAATTTTATTAAAAATTTAACTATTTTGTATACTTTTATTTAAATTAAAAATCAATAAGAATTTTTGAACTAAATTATTTTGAGGTTTTATGATTTATCTTGTCCCCATGAGTCATCGATCCAACATCACCAAGGAATTATATGGTCATCTTCTGATGTAAATGAACCAACTCTTTCTGAAAAGCTGACATCTAAGACCCATCTTCCCAAATTGTTATTTTCATATGAATAATCTATCTCTAAGTATTTTTGGGTAGGGAGTGACTACAACTAGGAGTATATACAGGTACAATCCCTGATTATTTTATAAAGATATCAAATGGCATTGGTCCCTACTCATCCTATGCACTCAGCCACGATGCTCCTTCCAAATTACTTTTCCAACTGGGTCATCTAGGGATACTGGGAAGGACTGCATGGGATTGAAATTCGATAATTCATTAATTTTGTAAAAATAAAAATAATATTAGTGATTTTAGAATCATTATATATTAACATAATGAAAACTGATAATAAGTTATTATAATGAAAAATTAATTAATATCCCATCCTTTTTAACATGCTCATTTACAAAAACATCATAAATTTTTTTTACGAACATCCTACTACACTTATGTTTGAGATGTTTTTTTCCATAATGTATGTGAATACATAAAATAAAGACCAATAAAATTTTTAATATATTTAACAGATAATATTGAAAAACAAATATTTAAACTAACGTAACAATTATTAGTGTCGATCGACATCTATAAAAACACTATGACCTCACAGTGTGAGGGATAATTTTCATATCTTGACTCCATGCATTATTATTTGAAACATATTGAGATAAATAAAATAAAATTTAATACTAATGTATTCCATGTCATATAATTTTCATATTCATGTATAAATGTGAATAGAGATTAATATAATAATATATATTTATATACCATGTGAGTCTCATCATGATGACTATCAATAAACACATTACACAACACTCTACGTGCCCCATTGTGTGCCTTATCATACAGTTGTGGGGTGCTCATTAAAGTATTGTTTAATTTATTCCATAATATCTGTTTAAAATCATTACATTTCTAACACAAATTTTTCAATGTCTACTTTCGTACTATCAAATCAGCAATGGGAAATTTGAAAAAATATGTACAAATAGATTAATTTTTAAAATAATGGAATTTAGTAAAATAATTTAATTCAATTAACTCATAATTTATTTAAATTAGCTTTACTAGTGAATCAAAAACATCATTATTCCATGATGAAGGAATATATGTCTAATTATCATATGTTATCAGATGGGTAGTTAGTTACACTACAATTTATCTTGTAATCAGGCCAAATAATCCCATAGCATCATCTGTAGAGACCCCATAGCTTTCAAATGGGACAAATATCTTTAGTCAGTTCAGATTCCAGACATTTGAATATTTCATATTTTTTCGGTAGTATAATTGTTTCCATATATTATGAAAAAATAGTAAGTAGTATAAAAAGTGTAATAAAATCATTAATATTAAAGTTTGTACCTATAAAATTCACCATCCAATCACTCCATGAATAACTAGGAGTGGAGGCCTAGTCCCTCACCGATGGGGTTTCTGAATGGGGATACATTGGTTGAGATGCTAGTGGGACACTAACGGAGGGTGTGAGAGATAGCCTATGGAGAAAGAGGATGGTGTCTCAGATTTTATAGTGAAAGAGACTAATATATCATCATATATTTGTATATTCAATGTAACATCGACAGATAGTTGTCTGACGTTAGGATAACACGTTCTCCTTTGAATTTCTATCAATTAATCAGAAAAAAAAGACTTCTCATGAAAAAATTGAGTTTATGATCAATAATTTGAAGATTAGTAGTGTAACATAATGGGAGTTCAACATGATTTAGAGACATATTAGTGGACATTATAAATTATGAGAATAATCAAAAAATTCTTTATACTAATGAAAAACCCGGATGAAGTAAATTAGAAAAATATAGTTTGTGACCTGATAACCATTATATATAATAATAAAATCGTGTCTTAGTAGAAAGCTTATTTCATATCCCTGGATGAATCAAAAACATTAAAATAATGTATTAATGATGTGAGTTTTTTCAAATAAATGAATTTGTAATGTGATCTTATTGAAAGTAATATGATTTGTAAAAAGAAGTCACACCATGAACCCAATTAAAGATTGGTTACACGAAAACCCTGTTAATATCATTTGAAAATTTGAATATTTTTTATATAATGAAGTATTTTGGAATAGATTCAGGTTATTTTGGAGAAATTATATTAACTCCATGATTGTTTGTTAATGTCATTAATATATATGAACACATAATGAGTGGTGTTTTTTTTCATGCTTTTTTTGGGAATTTTTATCGTTGTTGTTTCTATGTTACATAGATGTTGTTAATATAGTTCCACATAGTTAATAATTCATTCTTTTGAGGGTAACTCTTGGAAACACCTCTATTATTCCATTAAAAACATCATCACATTATGAATCATGACTTCTAGGCAGTTCGAGAAATAGTTATTTCTAGGATTCATATGTAGAATTCGGTGGTTTTTAGGAAATTAAAAACATATTTTTTAAAACTAATTAATGATGTTCATTTAATAAAATATCTATTGTGTATATATTTATTTAGAATAATGTATGTTTTCTTTATATTTCCATTTAAAATATAATGTTAAATTCCATTATTTACGATATATAAAGATCGGCTATGAAAAAAGAGAGTGATAGAAATTCAGAGAACAATATTTCTAAGATAATTTATAGTGTTGTTATATTAGGATAGTAAGAATATAGATTTTTAAGTGTGTTGATTGATCGTTTGAAGGTTTCAATCATTAAAAACAATGATTTCTATTTTTTTGGTTTTTCAACACTGTAAAAAGTGAAAACCCATTTTAATAATATTTCACATCTATGTTTTTCATATAAGAATACTATTTTAAATTGTGAAGTGAAAAACAATATGTACTGGGGAGTATTTTGTTTATCATCTTAAAAAAAATAAAGTTAATGTCATTTTCGTTTCCTATATTTAATATAATTCCAAAGGTTAATAGAGACCTCTCAATTATGTAATGACATAGAAGATGTATTCTATTGTGTTTTAGGATAATTCACACTTCCCCAATTTCATTCTCCTTAGACCAGACCTGTTTATATGGACAACGTAAAAATATATTATGTTTACTTCTTTCTCCACACTAGAAGAACTCTAAATAGAACATTAATTATTAATCTTGATAAGGATACCAATTTGATTTACCTTTGATTTATTTCAAATTAATCTTATTCCCACTAAATCAACACTTACCATTAGTAGTCTAAAACATGAAAGAAAATACATTTATCAAATATGAAATGTATTACCCTAAATTGTTTTCTCATAATGATAATAACTTGATTTTTATGAATCTTGAAAAAATAACTAATAAGAAAACCTCCAATTGAAATACTATATTGAAACTCAGTTCCATGAACCTTTCAAGGGTTAAGAATTTGAAATATATAAATGGAACCACATACCTTAATCGATGACTCTAAAAATACTCCAGAGATCAAAAGACATACAACGGGTGTATAATGAAATAAAAAAACACTAAACACCCTTAAATTAATTAAATAAAATCCTATATTATAAATCCTAGAATCGAATAATCAAATCCTTACTCACTGGATGAAATAATGGTGCTAAAAACAGCGAAAAAAGATAAATAAAATCCCAACAAACTTCATTTTTAATTACCTTTCTTATGGAGCAGTGGTAGGGCCATTCAGAGGATAGAGGGGTTGGTGCCTTGGGATCATTCTCGAGGAGATCACTGGAGAAGGGGGTCGGTGGAGAGGGTGAGAAATGGGTTTTTTTGTGGAAGATAAGGGGAGCCAGTGAGGAGTAGAGAGGGGCCAACATTGATGGGGGATCATGTGGCAAGGGGGAGAGAGGGGTAATAGGTGAGGGGGAGATGGGGATTCGGTAAAGACTGTGAGAGAGGGGTCAGTGGAGAGGGGGAGAGGGAAATATAATGGTGATGGAAACTGAGGGGCCAGAGGGGAGGGGGTGAAGGGGTCCAGAGAGGGGTTTCATGTGGTTAGGGAAGAGGGTGTACATGGGTACTGGGTTTGATGGGTGGGGAGGGGAGGGTTTTAAGTGGAAGTATTTTAAAAAATTAGTTTTTTTTAGTTTTATGAAAGCCATCAAAATATATTGAAAAAAATATTGGTGTTTTATGAAAAAATGTCTAATAAAATATCCCTAATAAATATTTTTGTTTTAGTTATTTGTAGCCTTCTAGTCTACAAACATATAATTTTTATCATTCTTAATGGGAAGATCAAAATTTTCATAAGGGTTTTCTCGATGAATGTACATCCCAGAGTGAAAAAACTACTCTATAAGAAAACTATCATCAACAATTTTTGCGTTGGGTTTGTTTTATCTCTATGAATGACTCACGTTTTAATATGCTTGTGGAAGAATTATTGAAAATGATTATCAAAATATTGTTTGAGTTCCTCAGCAGTTAAATAAAAAATTATCTACCATATAATTGATCAATGATATTTTTACTGTATGGTGTAATAGAATTATATAAGGTTTCCATTAACAGATGGGCAGCCAATTACAGATTAGAAGAATATCTATGTAAATCTTTAAACCTATCCCAGAAATCTTGAAGAAGATCTCCCTCATCCTGAAATAAGCCATTAATTTTTTTCATTTCAATTATGGTTTTTATAGGATAGAACATACTGAAAAATGAATTGAATAACTCACCCCATTTATTAAAAATTTCATCATCTCATTTTTGGATCCATGAAATTTACCTTCCATTAAAAATTAGAAAAGAACTTAACCTCATCTCAGATTCACTCAAACCTCACAGATTAAAATACTGCATTGAACCATAAAAATCATTAATAAAATTTTAATACCCCTCTATCAGTAGACCATTGAATGATGAAACCATAGATAGATGACATTGATTAATCCCATAGTTCCAATAACTAGGCTACAACTTATACAAGTTTGATTACTTAACTCTCGGGGATGTTGATACTCACAATGTCTTAGTCTCTCAGGGATAGTAACTAGGGTCTTGTAAAAGTTCTTACTCTAGTTTTCATGAAAATGATAAGGCCTTGAATTTTCCATATCCTCAATTTTAATTTTTTCATTAAGGCGGAGTAGATACTATTTATTTTAGATATTGAAGTCTGTAGCTTATACTTATACGATCCTGTGTGTATTTATTTTCAAATAAAAATAATTTAAAAACAGAATTCATAGAAGATTTTAGAAAAAATAATTAGTAAAAAATTATTTAAACTTTTTAACCATTTATAATTTATTTTAATTTTTTATATATTCATTTTTTGAATATTTTTTTTGTATTCATCTATTGTTCCATCCTAAAAACCATCCATAAAATTTTATTATGTTAATATTTTTGAATTAAATAAAATATATATTTTTAAAAACATACAAACAAATTTTAATGTGGTGATTAAGAGTATTGATTCTATAGTAAATATTTCTGTATGGTGTGTGACAATAACATTAAAAACATAAACATAAAAAATTATTTCAAAATAAATGATGATTTAATAGTGATTGGAAAATAATAAAAAATTCATAGAGAGAGAGAGATATACAAATAGTTGATCATATTATGTCTATGAAAATATATTTAATTGAATTTAAAATGATTTCTATTTTATTCTAGTGAACTAGAATTATCTCAATTCTAAATAAATAGTTTAAGATTCATGATATCTCACTTTTGTGAGATTTTATATCTCAATTATTTCTACATTGAAATGATCTCTCAAAAAAACACCTAATCATAAGATTGTTTATTAATAGAGAGTATAATATTAACCATTACTTGTTTTTGTTCTTATATTAAAATTCAATATTTTAAGGATTTACTATAATTACCTCTAATTTCTAATTATAGTAATAGCTAATACTCATTAAGATTGAAATAACATAGCTGAAAAAATTACTTGAGATCACTATAATCAATAGGGATTAAAACATTAAGATTTTTCAATCCATAACAATCTAACACCCTGTGAAATTTAGTCACTCATGGAAAAAAAATTGAAATGTAAAAGGTGAGATGGAACAGAATAAAAAAATATCAATTGAAATTGCCTCCTTTCTCTATATTCAGCACCAGATCAGGTTCGTCTCCATGATCTATGTGCTACCCTAGTTTCACTTCACCTAACTATGATATTATTTTATATTAAATAATATTTTGCACCAATACATTCCTCAATATCATATCAAATTTTCTGAAAGTATCTCTCTACTTCCACATGGATTGTTTTTTATTGCACATCATCCTCAACTGTGGAAAAAACCAAGCTACTAAAACTGAATGTGTTCCCTATAATACATATTGTGAATGATCCATGGGACCTATAATGTTGATTCCCTATCTTCTACCAACTTTCTCTGGCATGTAAAAAAAAAATTTGTACCATAATATCTCTGTGCGTCCCTCAATTTCATATTACTCTTATGTAGGACTCTACATCAATGGTTACATGTACACAACTTAGAAATGATATTCACATTACTCGTATATACCCTCATTTTATCAAATTCTCCCAACGATTGCCTACATATTAGTGAATCCACCTTTATTGTTTCCATAATTACACATAAAATATGTGCACAATAACCCTTATGCACGTCTCCATGAACCATACATATTAATTTTTATAAAAAATTATCTTCACATAGCCTAGTCCTCCGACCTTACACATCCTTAGAAAACCGTTACAAAAATGATGCTACATTTATGAAAATTCTACTTTTGACACTTCTATAATCATGCTACAACCATAATGCAGGATACTTCACCATGATTATGTAGGTTACTCCTCTAACCCTAATGCAACTTGGCATCTTACCTTACTTCCTATGGCTACTACCCTTATATAGCTTCTTCATATCTCCATCCTCACTCAAGTCATAATAATAAAATAATTTTACTTGTCCTATAACTCTATAATAAATTAATTCTATGTACTTAGATTCAAATTAGCTCAGTGTGATTACCATGGAAAGTCCATGGTAGATCAATGTTTCAACCTCACGTAGATAAGTTTCATTCATTGAATCATGTTACTTCAATGAGTTTCTTTCATCTCTATCTGTTCATCCGTCATTTTAGAGAATTTTTTATTTATTCTCATGTATATCATGATCGATTCATTCATAAGTTGTGGTAAAACCATTACTTATCATATTTTTCTTGTTTAGTTTGGGATTCAAAGGAAAGTTTCTAGATTACAATCACAATTTTGACTCTATCATTGCCTTCAAGGGTGGTTCTGTTCTACTTAAACCTAAGTAATCATTATTTGAGTCATTAATGGAGCTTCAATATTCATCTTCATTGCATTCCCATAGTTCATCATCTCAAATTTTAAATCATGAATTCATCAATCGGACCCCATGCACGGGATCCAAATCAGTAAACAACAATATCATATCCAACTTCATTTGTGTTTTGGATTTGTAACAAAATGTTTCAAAATTCAACATTGATCGATTATGGATTAGAAGCTACCTCGGGTCTAATTTTTCGTTTATATTCATCTTGGTTGAACATCATATTCCATGTTTTCATAGAATTGAAGGTGTTAGAAGAAATTACATCTTATTGTATTAGGGGTAATATGAGATGGTGTAGTGGTTGGTGGATAGTAGGAGGAGTATCCCTAATGATAGAAATAATTTTTCTAGTAGTAGTAGATTGTATAGGGGTAGTGTCCATTGTTAGAAGGAAATAGTAAAAAGAATTAGTGGGTGTAAAAGGTATCTGGTGGTAGTAACACTACTACAAAAGAATTATTAAATTACAATTACATTATAAATTAAAAACTAACAATAAGAAAAATATTAGAATAATAAAAAAAATAAAAAACTAAAAAAATAAACCCTAAAATTATTTAATAGAAATATTATATGTTTAAAAGTAAAAAAAATTATAATAAATAATTAGAAGTTAAATACATCAAATTATAATTTTTTTATTAATTAATTCAAATTAACCAATAAATGAAAAGATTAAAAATAAGGATGAATTGAGTTGTAAATTATTATTTATAATTATTAAATTATTTAATAAAATATATTAAAAAATATAATTCAATTAATTAATAAACTGATAAAATTCAAAACCCAAAACTACTAAATATTATATTCTAATGAAACAAATGTAATAAAAGACAATAAATTTTAATACTAACAACATATTCTAAAATGGATTAAATAAATAAAAAAGAATAAAAAATTGTTAAATTAATATAAAAAATTGTTAAATTAATATAAAAAATTATTAATTTACTAAATATACTAAAAACAAAACCTAATGACAAAATTAAATAATATATTTTCATATTTAGCATTAAAAACATAATTTACAAAACAAAAGTGATGTGAAAAAAGCATAACTTAATGGACACATTAGTTTTCCTCTACCAAACCCATCTCATATTTGTTAGTTAAAAGCAATAGGAGCCTATTTTTTCTATGTATAATAAGAATAAGTCAATGGAGGAACCTAGAAATAATGTCCTAGGTTTTCCATGAAAACATTTTTGATAAATTATATGAAATTATTTCAAGACGAGGAGCTAAGATGACACATGATTTTGAGGCCTGAGGTGTGCAGAATAAATGTTTAAACTATTTTATGTAATTTAAAAAGGGAACATGTGTGATTTTATAAAAAAGTAAGATAATATATAATCATGTTCCTAGATCAGAAGTATGATGGCACCATTGCATTCAAAATAGTATGTTTTACATAGGCGGGGCATAAAAAAGACCAGTGCGGGTCAAGGGTGAAAGTTATTTTTTAGACGTGATTGTCATTAAAATATTAAATAAAACTACATTAAATGACATTATTTATCAACAAATCATTGGTTTCCTTTTTAATTGAGCCTTGTCAAAAAATACAAGGTTATCGTTATAACACTAGATTTTTTCTACGGTAAGGAGGGGGAACCCTCCCATTGGGAAATGACGAAAGAAAATGAATGACGTATTGAGATCACTCGTGGACGGATCACCATCAAAAAAAATAAACTTCTTCAACTAATACAGACTCTAGGTAGGGGGTTGATTTCTACATGAATTTCATTCCCCATTCTTGATTCCAATAACGAACATGGACCAACCCATGAATATATTGATCCATGATTCGATCATTCTTTTGGGATGGATAATTTGTGGCATTTGATGTATTAAGGTATAGTGATTTATCATTTTCATTTCATTATCCTTTGGTAACAGGAAAAAAGAAGGTCTATTTTTTCTATATGATTGTTCTTGTACCAATTCATTTATCCACATTCATCATTCTTTGCCGACGGACCCCCGTGGTCACATCGGGCTTTCTCGGGAGTCTCTGAATATCGCCAAACCCCCAAAGTGACGATGTGAAAATTGGATCCCATGGATTTGATGGTGGAAGTCGAAGGATCATAAATGTTATATTGGTCTGAAAAAGGGACCACTATGGAAAATGTGGAGGATGATATAAGAGGGGCTACAAGCATGATGGTCGGTGGTAGAGGGGCCCACTATAGAGCGGTTGTGGGAAGTGACGGGGAGCCAAGGGCAGATCAGGTCATGATAATGTGGATCAGTGGTGTGGTAGGATGATGTGTCAGCTAACTGAAATGTGGTCCCATAGACCGTGAGTGGGAGGATCATCCACCATGTGGTCCCCAGACTATGTCTTCCATGTGGGAGGGGCGCCCCCACGTGCCGTTCCCAGATGGACGAACCAACCCAAATAGGTGGGACAGGCTGTTAGAGAACTGGGGAACATGGTGGCCTAATGGGCTAGACCATGTGTCCCATTGGGATATTCTCTAGTGGACCAATGTTTCTGGCCTTTGGGGTAGGCCATTTCAGGTCGTCCCAGTCCCGACCAAGTTAGGCTGCACGGATACCCAACTGATCCCTTTTTACTAAAATGCACATAACACTGAAATTGTGTGTCCAATTGACGAGCCGTTTGCGGAGTTGGATCCCTCACAATGAGAATGTACTTTTGATATAATATATGAAATTTTTCTAGACTTTTTAATATGAACTATTGTCTTGAATAATAGTTTCTCCTAAAATGACCATGCTAAGAGCGGAATCCTGTAACGAAGTCATGGAGTAAGCCTCATGCAAAGAGTCGAAGTATGCCTCCTGTAAAGATTCAGAGTGGGTCTCTTATGAAGAAATGGAGTGGGTATCCTATGAAGAGGAGGGAACCTATAAATACGCGGATTGGGTGTCCTACAAAGACATGTAGTGGGTATCCTGTAAAGATGCGGAGTGGGTCTCATGTGAAGATGCGTAGTGGGTCTCCTGCGAAGATGTGGATTGGGTATCCTACAAACATGCGGAGTGAGTATCCAATAGAGACTATATGTCTTGTATAATTTGAATATTATAGGACATTATTATATATAATCATAGTATATACATGTACCTGGTGTGATATGGATCTAGTTAATCTCTTGACTGTACTTCCCAAAGGCTACACTTCCTATGCACTTTGGAAGTATGCTTTGTGTATTGTTTTGTGGTATACCTTTTCAGTTTAGGGTCTAAACTGAGTATTATTTTACTCACCCCTACATGGAATTTTCAATGACATGTCATGTCTTACGCAGACGGCCAATGATTTGATAGAGTGTAGGGTGGACAAGGACCAGGTGGGTTCTTGAGTAAACAGATGGATTATATGTGCTTTTACGGATTCCAAAAGGTAACCTACACCTTCCCTTCAGGTAGGGTGTTATGCGGAAGAGTTTATGTACCTTTTTCTTTCACTTTTCTCATATTTTATTTTATTGGGAATGTATAGTGTCTCCTTTTGCTTTTATTTTGTATTTTTTACCCTATGTGGGATTTCATAGTAGTTTAAATGCTTTTATACATAGTGTTTTCAGTGTCAGTACTTTTTCATGGAGATGGGAGCATTTAAACATGTACATGGTCAGATGCCTCCCACATGTGTGATATTCCTACAAAACACTAGTCTACAACCCCTGACCTATGGGAGGTGGCCTTTAGGTAGTCACAACATGGGCCCCAGAGGAAAAGTTATGATAGAGTGGTATCAGAGGATATGATAGTTCTATCAAATGGACCAGGAGTCTATGAATTTTTTTGGGCAATAGTGTTAAGTGTTTTGAGTTCATCTTTTTGGATAGGGAGCCATGTGTTGTTGCAGCATCCGACATATCCATAAAAAATACCATGAATTATTCTTTTCGTCTCGGTACATGAAAACACAGGTTTCATGCAACATATAGGAATTGAGTGTTCTATCATATCCGCCTTGAGTAAGAGTCAGATCACCAGGTATATTCTATTGACCATGGTACATATTTTTATATTTAAGGATTCTTCCACACAAGAAGACAACTAGGATTCTAGGGTGAGACCATAAGGATGGTCTAATGAGTTATGAGGCTGCATTATGGAGACTTTTTTCAAAGATAGCACCTCCTGGGGGTGTACTAGAGAAACCGCCACCCAGAGAACAGTAGTTACAACTGGATTTACCAGTGGAGGATGCAAAAAGTCTTAGTCTTTTGATGGGTTTTCCAAGATAGTGACCTCCTAGGATGATAATTGGTTCTTATCCTCAAGTAGATGAGTATTTCCTGGAGGTGTTTAGATTCGTTTTCCCCCTATTGAAGAGACCTCTCACCCCTATGGTGGCCCAAGCTGCGATTATTCTACAAGACTCAGTGGGAAGATGGTAGAGCATGAGGATCTAGATTCATGATTATGTGGCCCCCACTTAAGGAAACCTTGAGAACCTCTTCAAGGAGTTGTTCTTTCTAGAAACATTACACTCTATGCATATACAGAGCTACTACATCTATAACAGGGTAGCCTAATGGAAGTGGAGTACTCATCATGTTTCACAAATCTTTATTGTTTCTCTACAAACATGGTGAATGACCCATTCTTTAAGGAGAAGAACATTGTGTTGGGGCTACACTTGGATATTAGTGGGTCTATGATATACCTTAGCATTCTAACACTTGTTGGGGTGCTTGATCGAGCTCTATATGTAGATAGAATTCGATAAGAGTAGGCACCGATTGTGGGAGCTACCATAGGGTTTCATGTAGTATAGTCATTCGAAGTGGGTAGCCAACAACTGAGTTAGAGTTCCAAGTGAACTATATATCCCAAAGGATGACCCTGGGATTTAAAAACAGTAGTGTTGGGCTTCTAGGGTAGATCAGGTCAACCAATGGAAGGGATGTGCTACACGTGTTGCCATCGGAGGCATGTGGCTAGAGATTGTCTGACCAGTTGTACGATCAATCGACAGATGGTTGAGGGAACATCAAGGTCATGGAGAAGGTAGGAACAGGGTGTTCATATAGACAGAGGATGTGTAATAGGTAGAGGGTGAGTAGTAGGAGGGGGTTGGAGGTTCAAGGTACTACCACCACCACCCCATGGTGAACTACCACAGGCTCTGGGAGGAGGTTGATAGTGGAGAGTCCAGCTTCAGGCGATAGAGTCTTACAAATTTAGTGCTCCATATATGATTAAAGGTATGATCTATGCCTTCATTACTATAGATGATGTCATTATAGACAAAGGTTCTAGTCACTCCTTCTTTACCACTAACCTTGTTCGGAGCTCGATGATTTTGGTGGAATCGTTGTCTCAATCCTTACTTTTAGTGACTCCTATGACAGGGTATTTGATAATCACACAATTGTTCTGATATTGTGAACTTATTCTTGGGGGTGAGGTCTTCTACTAGGATCTCTTAGTAGCAGCGTCGAGATCATACTTCGTCATTCTGGTTATGGAATGGTTATCCATGGTCCTTGATTATATTGACTGTATTAAGCGCAGTGTGTGGTGTGTCTGCAGGGATATTACAAGATTTTCCATTACTGGGAAAAAGTAAACAAATAAAATTCAGGATTTATTCGCACATAGGAGGGTGTAGCTGATCACACATCAGTATTCTAGAATGAACCTCAGTGTAGTGGATTAGATGAGTCCTCAGTTTCCTATAGTGGTTGATGAGGATGATGACATATTTACAGAAGATGTTCTAGGAATACCTCCATATAGGGAGGTACACTTATTCATTGACATGTACCCTACTATATAATTAATATTTACACTAGAATATCAGGTGTCTCTGATATATATTCGTGAGTTGAGAGTATAGCGGTTGGATTTGTAGAGGAAGGGATTCATGAGACCTTGAGATTCCACATAGGCATCTGTAATTTTGTTTTCCAAGAAGGTAGATTAGATCATGAGACTGTGTGTTGAGTACTAGCACCTGAACTAGGTGACCGTGATGAACAAATATCAACAGCCATGATTTGAAGACCTGTTTCATCAGCTGAAGGGAGCGAGGAGGTTCTCAAAGATAAAAAGAGATTTGGCGATCACCAGATTTTTGTACGAGATGAGGATGTACTGATTATAACATTCAGGTGTCGGTATGACCACTGTGACTACATGGTGATGTCATTCGGCATGACCAACACCCCAATAGTGTCCATGGTTCTCATGAAAAGGATCATTCAGCGTTACATTGAATGGTGTGTGTTGGTCTTCATTGATGACATCCAAGTGTACTCATAATCCAAGGAGGATCATATGATACACATGAGGATGGTCCTGTACTTACTCATAGAGCACCAAATTTATAGGTTGCTCTCAAAGTGTCAGTTCAAGATAAGAGTGTTCCAGTTTCTAGGAAATTTTATTTTTGAGGTTGTAGTTGCAGTGGATCTTGTGAAGATAGGGACGGTACTTGCTTCGGATCCACCCATGAGCCTTATATAGGAAGAAAGTATATTTCAATTGGTTGGGTACTATAGAATTCTCATACCTGAATTTTGTATAGTTACATCACCCATGATGACATTTCCATGAATGGGGAAACCATTCGTGTGGAAAGAGAAATTCATAAAGATTTCTTAGTAGCTGATGTAGAGTATGACAAGCACTCCTATCCAGAGATTTCCAAAGTAGTGTGTCGAGTATACAGTGTAATACGATGCATTACTAACTCATATTGGTTGTTTCTTGATGCAGAGGTACGTAGTGAATTTCTATGGTTCACAATTGTTGACACCACATAAGCAGAACTACATGACCCATCATCTGGAGGTGGTAGTTGTAGGCTTCACATTGAATAAGAGAAGACAATACCTAATGTATGAGAGGTTTATCATCTACTTGTACCACATGAGTCCCAATTACATATTCTCTTAGAAAAATATGAAATTGAGACATAGGAAGTTTCTAATGATCCTATAAGATGATGAAATTGAGATATTCTATACTCATGGGGAAGGGGATTCTGGTTGAAATTTCCCTCAGTAGGAGACCTTGCTTGTAGTTGTTTAGTGATGCGTCATTATAGTTGGAAATGCTACAGATAACTTTTGTGGATGTGGATGGAGTATCTTACCTTCAGTCAATGGTTTTCACCCATCCACCCTTAAATAGAGTTATAAAGGTACATCATGGGGTTGTTGACTACGAGACTCGATGTGCTCAACTGTCCAAATGGAAAGACCCTTATGGATATTATATAAGGGTGAGCACATCATCCATTTCAGAGGCCACACCATTTTACCGGTGGAATTACGGGAGGATGTGTTGATATAGTTCCATACATCTCCTTTGGTGGTAAATCGAGGTGGGGTGATGATTTATCAGGTCCTACGATATCAGTTCTGGCAACTGAGGATGGAGAAGGGGGTGGAAGAGTTTGTTTCTTGGTGCCTCACTTGTCAAAAAGTGATGGTCGATAACCAAGTTCTAGCTAGCATGAATCCTCCACTCGAGGTTCTAGAGTGGATGTGTATGGGATATCGATTGAATTTGCTATGGTTTTACCACACATTTCCAGGATACATGATACCATCTGGGTGATTGTTGAAAGAATCACCATGTCTGGCTACCTCCTACCTATCCGGGAGAAGAGTTTCGTAGTGAACATGGGGCGCATCTACGTGTAGAAGTTAGTTCGACTCCACAATGTTACCTATATGATAATTTCATACCATGATGTTTGTTTTACATCCCATCTATGGAAGGGATTGAAGAAGTAATTTGGGATTCTGTTGAGCATGAGCATGATGTTTAATCCCCAGACAGATGGTAAGAATGACAGGACCACCTTGGTGCAAGAAGACATGCTACATGCTTACATCCTAGGCATTGGTCATATATGGTAGGATCACCTTCCCATTGGGGAGTTTTCGTACAATTATATCTATCACCCGTACATTGGTATGTAACTATTTGATGCCATGTATGTGTGACCATGCAAGTAATCGCTATATGTGACAACCCCATGAGAGTTATCACTTATTGGACCAGAGTAGGTGCAAGCTACCGCAGATAAGGTGCAAATAATCCATGAGCTAATGAGGAGTATCCAAAGCCATCATAAGTCCTATAATTATAGGTGATATAGACCCTAGGAGTTCTAGGTTATATACCATGTGTTCTATCAGGTCTCTCCTCGACTAGTGATACAAAGATTTTGTCAGGTTATAAAGTTATGTCTGAGGTACATCAGCCCATTTCATGTTCTAAGAATATTTGGAGAGGTGGAATATTGCCTATCTCTACCCACACAGATGCATCAGGTGTATGACTCCTTTCACGTGTCATGGATGAGGAGGTACATGCTTGAACTATCACATGTTATCAATTGGGGCGAGCTGGATGTTGATAATGACAATACTTTTGTGGAGTACCTGGTGGAGATCAAGTATCGATAGGATTGAATCCTTCATTGAAAGTCGATCCCCTTTTTTAATTTTTGGTGTAGGCACAAAAATATCCAAGATAACACATGGGAGAAGGATGATTAGATTCATGCTCAGTATCCACATTGGTTTACATATACATTGTTTTGGCTTTTGGGGACGTAAATCCCTAAGGTGTGGCTAATGTATTTTCCCAAATTTTCAATAAATTTTTTTTATAAAATTATGGGTGATTATTATGAGACCAGGCACTGAGATGACATGTGATTCCAAGGATCAAGGTGCCCATAATAAATGTCAAAACTACTTTACGTAAATAAAATTGAGATCATGTGATGTTTTTTGGACAAGTGAGATATCTTAAAACAGCTACCAGAATTAGAAATTTGAGGGTACCTTTACGTTCAAAACATTGTATTTTACCTAGGCGGGACCTATCCTCGACTAGAATAGTTCAACAGGGAAATGTATTTTTTTTAAGTGAACACCATTATAATGTTAAATAAATATACTATAATTGACATTACATTGAAACATAACATTAGATTCCTTTTTAATTGAGCCTTGTTAGAAAATACAGGTTTATCATTATAACCATAATGTTTTTTTGTGGAATGGATGAGGAACCCTCTCATTAGTGAATGACAATTAATGATGAATGATGGATCGATATCTCCTGGGGATTTATCACCATCACTTTTGAATCCTCTTCATAGACTGATCCAGTCCCCATTTCGGGGTTTTATTTCATCGTGAATTTCATTCCCCATTTGTGAATCCATCAATGAATGTGGACCAACACTTGAATAGATTGATTCACAGTTCGATCGTTCATGTGGGATAATTAATTTTTGGTATTTAAGGGATTAATATTTAGTGACATATCATTGTCATTTCATTCACATTTTCTAACTGGATGACGAAAAGATGAAATGAACAAGGTCGATGTTCACTCAAAGGGTGGTCTTATGCTGATTATTTTAGCCACATTTTTCATTATTCAAAAATTGAGCCTCGTGGTCACTTTAGGATTTGGTGGGAGGATCCAAATGTGGTTGGACCCCCAGAGCAACAATAAGAATATTTTTATCCCATGACAGTCACGGTGGAGATCTATGGGTCATAAAGGATCTCTCGATCCAAAAAATAGACCACCATGGATAGGGTTACGGCTCACAGAATAGGAGGTGTGGGCGGCAGTGTTGGTGGTGGCATCTGTAGGAACGACCACAATACTGATGGATGGAAGTTGAGGAGATAACATCAGCACAACCACGGGTGGTGACTAGGAGCTGCGACCTGAGTGGGCCGCGATGGTGTGAACCGTTGATGCAGTAGGGCACTGCATTGGCATAATGGCATGTGGTCCGGAGGACCGCACTGAAAGAGTGACATGGTCACCTGACCACATCATCCAAGTGGGTGGGGATTCATGTATTCTATTCCTATCTAGAAGAACTAGTCCGTACAAGTGGGCCAGGATGGAGGGGAATAGGGCCACCTTGGTGGCCCAGTCAGATAGACCAACCAGTTGGTGGCTACGGTCCACTGGCCCAATGGGCATGGAATCTAGGCCTAGCCGGTTCAAGTTGGCCCAGACCTTACTAGGTTGTGTTGGTTCGTCCAAATTGGGTTGGGTCGGATCCATACCCAACTGACCCATTTTTACTAAAATTTTCATAACTCCCATTCCTTGTGTCAGTTTGACTTGCTATTTATAGATGTAGGACCCTCATGATAAGTACGTCCTTTTGAGATACTCTACATGATTTTTTAGTAGGTTAGAATATGACCAATTGGATTTAGGAGTAGGTTCTCCTGAAATGATTGTGATAAGATCAGAATCTGTTGATGAAGATGTAGAGTACGTCTCCCTCGAAGATGCAGAGTGTGTCTCCTGTGAATACCCAGTGTGGGTATCCTGCGAAGACTCGGAGTGGGTCTCCAAAGAATACAGAGAGTGGGTCTCTTGAGAAGATGAAAATCGGGTTTCCTAAAAAAACATGAGTGGGTATCCTTTGAAGATTTAAATTGGGATTCCTTTGAAGTCACAGAGTGGTTCTCTGGGAATATATGGACTAGGTCTTATGATAAGATGTGGAGTGGGTCTCTTGAAGAAGCATAGTGTGTCTCTTGCGAAGACACGAAGTTGGTCTACTGGGAAGATGTAGAGTGAGTATCCTACAGATACTATATATCTCATAAGATTTAAATATTCATAGACTTTTTTATGTATATTAATGATTTAGACATGTACCTGGTGTGAGTTTTCTCTAGTGACTCTCTTGATTATACTTCTTATATGCTACACTACGTATGACTCTTTGGTAGTCTTATTTATTTATTGATTTGTGGTATACCATTGTGATTTATTTTCCCTAATGAGTATGGTTTACTCACCCTTACATGGGCATTATCCACATGTGTTGTGTCTTGTGTGGAAGACCGAATTTTTCACTAAGCCTAAGGTGAACCTAGACCAGGTGGTGTATGAAGTGATTAGATGGACGATATGTGTTTCATTGGATTTTGATTGCTGACCTACACCTACCATTCAGGTAGGGGTTTCTGTAGAAAATTTTTAGAAGCTTTCACTCTCACTTGTTTTCAATAATTTCTTTATTTGGGAATGTATACTTCCCCCCTCTACATTCAGTTTTTAGTTTTTACTCTTTGTTGTTTTCCTTGATAGTATACGTTAATATCTACTCAGTGTTTTCGTTTTCAACACATTTGCTTGCTGATGGGTGAATGTGTATAGGTACTTGGGAAAATGCCTCCCACTTGAGGGATATTTCTAATCGGTGCTAGTTTCCATCCCCTGGCCTATGGGAGGTAGGATTTCGTTAGTCATGACATGATCCTCAGGGGACTGGTCATGACACTAGAGCTGAAAACCTACTTCAATCGTCATTCATTGAAAGGATGGGAACTCTCATCACTGATGACCTCATCATCCATTTGAAAAACAAGGGTATAGTCCCTTAGAAGGGGCATGATGGCCTCCATGCTAATGAAATGAGATGATGAGGGCAGGGGCCTACCCTAGATTATCTAATAGCTCTTATGTCTAAAAACTAGAAATCGTAAACCATATTACTATTACGAAAGGAATCCTGATGAATCCCCTCTCATGATGATCTAGTCCTACCTAGTGTCCTCTCAATGACCTATTCTCTTTACAACACCACAAGAAATAAAAGAAGTATAAATAAGGTGTCATGGAACTGGATCTGAAGACATAAATCCTCTTTGAAATGATTCACCCAGACATCCTCATCTATAAATGGGCCACAAGAAAAATGGACAAGATTCCTGAGATGGAACCTAAACTCTCATATACTGAAACTACCATGAAGAAGTGTAATAACCTATAAGAAATTTTCTACCTTTATGGCTCATTAAATAAATTCATATCAAAACTAGTCACAATACATTTCTCATGATATAGATGTCTCCCCACAATCCCCAAGGAATAAGAACCACCACCACCTTATTGATCTTTGAAGCGTCACCACCACCCCCAATAAAACTGAGTACTCCTTCCAAGAACAGATTAAAGATAAAGATATATATACCTTCTCCAATTATAACTCAATAAATGATTCAAAAATGATTCCATAATACTTTTTTAGACTCTAATATTTAATGTCTCCTTATTTCATACTCTAAGTGTCTTCATCGTCCACCTCTACGACATGGTGACATGTTGGCCTATCTTGCTGAAAATATTAAGTGTGATCTAGATGAGGACATCAAATATGTGTCATAATTTCAAAATAAAATACTACTAAGGACTCCTAAACCCATAATATGAATATGTAGTGCTTATTTATTTATTAAATTACTCATGGTTCATCCTAACCCATCAGACCTCTAACTTCAAACATAAGCATGGAAAATAATTGTGAATAATCCTTTCTAGATCTCTATCCTATAAACTGTATCTAATCCATTGTAGGAACATTAAAAATAAGGTTTTATGAATAATTTTAAAGGAGGCCCTAAATTCCAATGCCTTATCCATTATCCCATATTTACATTGCTTACTAGACTTAGTCTTCATTGTTTTCCAAACAACCCAAGCAGTCCTGGCCTATTACTGCATCTAAAAATCATTATATCACTCAACATAATCCCTTTATAATACACTTTCATGACATCCTACCCCCAAATGGTACTCATCCTTGGACTAAAATTAGATAATTGACTTAATGATTCCTTAATCAAGCATCCAACAAGTCTTGGGTTTGTGACATGCATTGTGGTTATATCTTACACATTGATGTGTGGAATTACCTTCAATAATATAAAAAATATAGATAAGAATGACACAAAAAAACATCTAATCATGATAAATGTATTGATGTATCCCAATTACTTTCATGTAATTTTTTGAAACATAAAAATTATAAATGAAATTATAAGTGCATAATGGTAATCCTCAATAATGACCACTAAAGCAGAAATAGCTCCAAAATAACCCACAATTCAATAATGTCCATATTGATCACTATCATGATCCAACTTAAGAGTTTATATATATATAGTTAGTATAATAGGAATAATCAATTGGATCCTCACTAGAGCCTATTGTACAAAATACAATGGAATCATGTTAAAGTCGAGTGAAAACAAAGTAATTCTAACACATCACAAAAATTGGTATGTTAAGTTCCCATGCTCGCCATGGATATCTCTCACCAATTATCACATGTAGGTGAGAATATAATATAATACAAAAAATGTACCTCATAACCAATTCTCCATTGGATTAATACTCTTCCCCAACACAAAATCTCATGATTTATCTCTCCCTAAAATAAATAATCAGAAATAAATATGGGATACTGTTTTGAAAAATACACTTAGTGTGTCAAATCATCTCATCATCACATACAATGTACCATGTTCATTGAATCATCATAACATCCCATGAAACATCTATAGAAGGTAACCATTGAGTTTCCATGGGCCACTTCAGCCTATATATATTTTGTATTATTCCCCAGTCCATCACACTCTAGGCCTGCAATAAATATAATATTCTATAGGATACTATATACAGAGAAAATTGTGCATGAAATAACAACCAGGCAATATATCCCTCTAAATACATATATGTTATATGTATCCACCAATTTTAAAATCACATAATACTACCATTATAATATAATACGGTTAGAAGGCGTTGTTATTCATCCATTCATATCTAACCTAGATATTGTGGAAAACACCCTCATACAGTCCAATGGGTATCAAAAACCCTATAAAAATGTGTGGGGTAGTGTATGAAATCACATTACATGCATGATATAATATATGGCACTACCATACTATGAGAATTAACCAAATATTTGGCTCAAATGCAACTATCATCTCACAAACACTCGGATACCACTACTATGAACTAGATATCCTATAAGCACAGAAGCATTCAAGGATCATTGATAAAATAATATTTATCCTTTTATCATTTCATGTTATGTTAATTTATTAATTATCCATTAATTATAATTATTATAATTATTTATTATTATCCAAAAAATTGGTTTTTATTCCCTCCAAGCATAATCCAACCAATTTCATTGTTCCTCAAGATTATCATCATTTTCATTCAACTCAAGAACTAGCCCTAAGGTTTAATATATTTATGAAACATTATCATTACACAATTCATGGTATTCTTGAAAGATTCCCCCTATACCATAAAACATATTCATAACCAATCAAAACCCTCATTGCCTTGAAGGGGGGAAAATTATTCATAAAAAAGAAACCGAGAAAAATAGACCATTAAGTATATTTATTATTAGGTAGGCACCAAAAATTCATCCTAACAATGAGAAATTATAGATTCATCTCATTACATAATACTAATTTTCATCCCTATCACCACAATAAAAATCACCATACATATCTCTATGTATATCACCATGTATCCCATCATCACAAGAGTTAATCGTTTCCACAAAATGGTCATCCCCACCCAAATCATGCCAAACCATCAACCATCCTTTGATCGCATCACATCACATTGCAAGCTAACATTTGGAGAACAACACATAAGGTATCCAACAAAAAACATGGTCAACATGGAATCTAGGCCCTAAAAACAATGCATCCAACCTTCACATGCAAATAAAATTACTGGGTTATAAATATTTATCATTATCAAACAATTATTTTTCTTACCATCTAATATCAATAAATTTATCTTTCCTTAGTTAAAATAAAAAGTAACATTAGGTATCAAAAATTCAAATCATTAAATTATTTAAACATGATTTCAATTATAAAATATATTTTCAAAAAATAGGTGGAAGCACAATTCCATTAACATGACTCATTATAATTGTCAACAAAAATAATTTTCAAATTCACGTTCTTTATAAAATTCTATTAACATATGAAATAGAAATTTCAATTAGACATTTATTTGGAATTACATTGATATAATTAAAATTATAAGTAAAATTGGAATCAAGAAACATGTCCGTCTTATTATTTTGCTTAACAACATTACCCACTTTATGTTATTTAACTATTTTTGTCCAATTCAAAATGCTAAATAAGATCATAAAAACATGTTAACCCGTGCATAAATGTAGGTATCACACTATATGTGAAATTAAGATTTGAACCATCATCATCATGAAAAAAATATGATATTTATAACAATTATACATTTCTTTTCATTAATATGTTTTATTCTTAATTAATTATAATTCTACCATCACCTAAGGAGAATATGTATGATAAATTTAAAAACTAAATGAAAATAATAGGAGAAGTAATGAATCCCTTATCTAAAGGATTTAAACATTATATGAATGATAATTGAAAAAAATCTGTGATCACTTCTCATATAAGGTAACAAAATCCCTCAAAGACCATTGTTTCACAACTACACTGACAAACATCAAAAGGAATCCATAAGAACAAAGGAGATCAACCATTATATTTTCTGAGGAAATAAGATATATTGATGATGAAAAAAATGAGAAAGAGGAAATTGTTACCTTATGTCACCATAGATTGGACATAAGGATTATAAGATTAATCCCATTTTAAAGGTCTCCAAAACACATGTAGACTACTCCTATAGTTACCTACGGTTAGGTGAACATCATAGTATTTTTGGAGAATTTTAGTGCTTTGAAATCATTATAAGAATTATTATAGGCATAATTTTATGGTGTGAATGTGAAATTCACATAATGAATTTTACAGTGAATGACATCAAAAATACATCCGTTGAAACATATGTCACCTAGATCTACAAAACATAGGTTCAATTCATATAATGAATATCATTTTTTCATGGATGTTTTCTCATGGACATATTCATCATGTCCAAATCCCAATCTAATAATAGAATAAAATGATAAGTCACATCATGAATTACACCCTACAAACCGCACTTACATAAGACACAAATATATATTTTGTCCATGAACCAAATTCTAATGTTGTTAACTACAATTTAGATTGTGAACTTCTCATAGTTCAATATTATAGTTCCCAACCTTCACTAATCTTTCTGTAGGATTCCTCCACTAAAATAATTGGAATAATCCAAAAAATGGGCTTGAAGGATCTGGGACATTAAAGTAATAGAGGGGATAATATTATTATATTAGATGTGGAAAAAAATTAAAAATGAATTATAAAAGAATCTTGGATTATTCCATTCAATATAATGAAAAAAATATGGAATATAACACACTCTTTTGAATATGTTGAGCCTTGTAATTTCATATTGTTTTTAGATATCTATATATGGGTTCCAATTGACCCCCACATAAAAGGGTAAAGTGTTAAACATGAAACTCCATTTGTATGATTTCAACATCATTCTGTAGCCTATTAAAACCTTAAATTAAAGGGGAAAGGGAAGCAAAGAGATCGTTAGCTTTGAGATATCTCATATTTTGATACCGTCACTACTACATTGGATTCATTAAATATTCTTCTCTTTAGATACTCCTAATTGATACATACGCTATATCCCAGTATATATGTGATAAATATTAGCCTATATTGTAGGGTAAGATAGAGAGATATCATATAAGATGATATAAATTATTATAGGTAAATTAAACATACCATGGAAGGGATATCGTAGTTTATATAGATATATCATATGGAAATGGTGTGAGAGGAATCATATTATACCTTATAAACTAAATACCTGTGATATAAATGGAATCCAAACAATATAATTTGACTCAAAATAATCTTTCACACGTGGATGTGATTAATGATCATTAAACAAGATGAAATTAAATAGAATATCATTTAAATTCATTTATGCAATGAATTAATAATCATCCAAATAATTTACTCTTACGTTATGTAATGTATGAAGTATATGAATACTGAATTGATGATGTTTATAAAAGAAAGCAGTACCAATGAGGATGAAGGTTTTATATTTCCATTTATTATGTTGTATATCCCCATAATCTCTTATCCCATCTCCCGACACATTGAGAGGCATTATAATTTCATGATATATGATAGGTCCTTGCTAATTTTTTTTGTTATAAAGTTTCATCTAATAGATAAACCACAACAGGGTGAGTCCTTTAGATACCTATATGGTTTATTCATTAAGAACATTGATGAGGAAATAGGCTCAGTAATTTATGGTGTACGGTAAGAATATAATCTGTTAATTTTATTTTTCTGTTGGCTTCAATTTCAAGCATGGTAGATCATGGAATGAGGTCTTTAATAGATTTTTATACCTATATTATATTTCAATAGGTCCTTCGAAACACATCATCTCCAAGGGTTGGAGCTCAAATTCATTATTTCTCAATAATTACTTATAGTATACACTAAACCACTAAAAATGAATATTTAATATTAATGTTTATACTATAAAGTGTTTTGAAATCATTACATATTAAAAAAATTATATTTATTGTTCATTTTACAACCAAATTTGATATAATCATGTGAAATTACATGATATAAACTATCTAGAAACTTCCTGAAAAATGATATGCCTTTAGTGAACATTGAGATAGGCTCAATTCAATATATCATATTTCAACATAATGGTTTAATTATATCCCATATCATTACCTATATTATAAGATTTAATTGCAAATATCTCTTCCATTATCATAAATACTCTACAACTACTTGGAATATATTCACATTTCACACAATGTTACATCATTTGAAATCCCTAATTAAATCATTTCCAAAAAGTATTTTAATTTCATCAAAAACATACATTGAATATGTTATCAACTAATTCTATCTATTTAGTATGAATGTTTTTTATGAAAAAATATCTTAATTCAAAATACATTTAATTATGATATTTTGGTAATATTAAGTGTATAAAATGTGTTATGAATTACATGTCCAAAATTTATTAGAAAATTGGATATACTAGAAATTCAATATTACTAATCAAGATATAATGGTAGATGGCATGATATCTATGAAAAAAATCTATCTCAATAATTTTGTATACTATATATATCACATGTTTCATTAAAAATCATATAATATATTTATAGAAAGTATTGACTATAACTGTTACATATTGAATAAATCAATTATCTAAATTCAAACTCAATCATTCTCGATTCCATGATTAAATACTGAAGATAATGTACGAATATTTCTCATTTTGTTCACCAATTCAACTGAGTGAATTGCATTTCACTCATCTATTCATATGAGTATACCACATGTAATTTTTCATAGTATGTATATACCATTTCTAGGTAGGTCTGTACACTTCCTCAGTTCTACCCAATTAAGAGATAATATTTTATGTCATATAGAATGAAAAAACCCATTTATCTTGGGAAAATAAAATAAAATGGTATATAACATATCAAACCACTCATAATTAAATCATCATTAATGATATTGTATGAAAGGTACCAAATCATGATGTTTAACATGATAGGTAACATTTTAAAATATTATCATATGAAACAAAAAAACATTTAATGAATTATTCTAATTAATTAATTTATAATATTCTATGTATTGTTCTTAATAGTTTAATAAAGAATAAAAACATGATTGTTTTCTCATGAGTGAAATTTGTTTCACAAAATGATCTCTAATTTATACCAATTTTAACATGTCACCAAAACCCATATTTATCTATATTGACTATTGATTTGGTAAAACCTATTAAATGAACTTTAAGGAATTAATTATCGTTCCACACTCAAATAAAATATATATCACACATGAATCAATGATAATGTAAAGATTAATTTATAAAATATGATTCTTATTTAGTCTTTAAATAGTTAATAATATATGAATATTACCAGACATAACCACAAATCATACCATATAATAATATTTTATGACTTTTGGGACCTCAAATTTTTTATATATATTGGATTTTTTTCATATGACCTCTCATGTTACACTAGCTCCATCTCTATGTAAGAATATTATAAATTTTCTCATTAAAACTTTTGGTGAGATGATATATATGAAATATTAATATTTGAAGAATATTGAGATTATGAATCTTATTCAAGATATTCCACACATAAACATAGTTAAACCACTTTTCTCCACAACATCTAATATAATGATATTACAAGTATTTTTTATTTAATAATTTCTTAAAATATTTCATGTTTATTTATTTTTTCCATAAATTGATATTCTATTCAATATTATGAAATATAACACCAATAATAATATCGATAAATAACTTTGATAAATAATATCAATTTAATAAAAACAAATATATATAATTTTTCAATAAAATCAATTATATTTCTTATTCTAATCTCATGACCATAAGAAATATCTAGAAAAAGAATCAATGATCTTCACCAAAATTTTAATCCTATAATTAATCTAGAAAATAACTATTATATGTAAATATATATTAATCAAAAAAATATTCACTCTATATAGGACTAATATTATCTATCTCATCGATATCATTATGTAATCAGGAATATTTTATTTTTTGTCTATTTACAAAAATATCACATACTTCATGAAAATGAAAACTTATTCTCTGCGTAAAAAAAAATATTTATATAACCCATAATGTAATATTGATTAAATTTAAACTTTTACAAAACTTTTTCAATTTACACGTTCTCTCTTTTAGAATAATTTTTATTTTATTTTATATGAACTTCATAGATTTTATATTTTTCTCCAACTAAATCCTTGAATTTTTAATTCATTCCCAATGAGTAAAAAAATTAAAAACATTAACACTTTGGGTTCTTATATATATATATATATATATTAAATATTAATCCATTTATTCTCCTAAACTAATAAATATAAATTATTTATATTTATATTAGAATTCAAACATCCTATGTTTACTCTTCAATTCATAATATTCCCTTAGAAAATATTAGAAACTAATATTTTAAATCCTCTATTTTCCCTTCAATTTTACTCTAGATGGACTATGGTTTAGACATACATGTATTTATACATATGAATATCATTGTTTGTCAAATTATAAATATATAACATTATACATAATGATATGTATTAAATTCGGTATTCCCATCTCAACATCATTTAAATACCATTAAAATTTTATTAAATATTATTCATTATCTAAAATAGTTTGAACACATCAAATAATAATGTCATATAATCATATCTATGAGATAAAACCATATACAACTTGTGTAACACATTTAATTCCATATTTTATCAAATTTTATTTTTTATTCAATTTAATATATAATAATTTTAAAAAATTGAATCATTCATATTAAAATAATATAAAAAATATATTTCATAGATACATTTGATTTTTTTTCTAATTTATATTTCTAATAATGTTACTTTTGAATAAAAAACAATAACATTATTATTAATTATGTTGTATTCTTGATTATTATTTTCTAGAAATCGTATTTTTATCTACATTCCTTTACATAATTACTTTATTTTTAAGAATTTAATGTCATTCATAATCATTAATAAAATCAAATATTATCACATAAGAAATATAAATTATATTTATATTTATAAGAAAATAAAAAACTCTTGGAAACTAATTAAATATATAGTAAAAATAATAATTCCTCTCATTGTTTTAGAAGGACTTTACTTCATTGAAAAAAATAAGGATTTAAAAATTAGATTTACAAATTATTTTCAAAATTATTTTACTTCTAAAAAAATCACAGGTATCTCATAGTAGCCAGAAAAATAATTAGATTTAAAATTTATTTTTTGTCACTATATTTCTATATCAAAACACATCTCAACATAAAATACCATAATATGAATAAATTTTAAAAATATATTTCCTAATTATAGATATTATTTAATAATATTTCTATTTAAATTATAAAAAATAAAAACCATTTTTATATGATTATCATGATTTCAAAATATATTATTTCAAATTATATTGAATTTTTTCCCATTATAATGATGATCATTATTGAAAATCATATATATTAGAGGTTCATGGTACAAATTTAAATTTAAATTTGTTTCAACAGAGGAATTATTCTCTTATATCATTTATTTAAGCATTCCATTCTTTTCAGAAGATCGTATATAGTTGTTATACAATTTAGTCGATAGAACCTTTCCCAATTCCATCATATAGATTATGAACTCTTGTCTTATTTGAATCATATGCAATTATAGTCACACAACTTAGCGTAACCCAAATTTACACCACTTATAAGAATAAAAACTTATTTTATTTACTTAACACCTAATATCCTTATATAAAATAGTACATTAGATTCAATCTATGATATGACCTACCCATTAGGATAATCTATATATTGAAAAGTGATCACATTTAATGTAATCTGTCACATGTTGTTTTAAGGTATTACAGTTTTTTTCACCATAATTTATTGTTTATATAACAATATTCGATCATGCTTATAAATATTTAGTTTATTAGATTATTACATCAAATAAATATTTTTTTCAATTATATCAATATAGAATATCTTAAACAACTATTGATTTCATGTCATCACTATATATAAATGTTAATAATATTCACACATATGAATGCACATTTCAAGAAAACTATACATGTAACCCTTTTTTATTGGGTGAGAATCATATAAAAATAAAATACAACTAAATAAAATAATTGGTGTGGCCAATATATGACAAATTATATTTCTAACAGAATCACAATCCCCAATCCAGTATAGTCTGGCCCAAAGTCTCACTATCAATAGAAACATACTTTATATGGATCTTAATTCAAAAGAAAATCCTAAAACATACTATATATAAATAATAGTCAATATTTATTTTTGAATGAATGAAAAAAAATCATATTCACGGTCAGAACAAATTATATTTTATGTTGTCCCAAGAATGTAACACTATAGAAGCACAAAATGATATTTATAAAAGTTTGTTTAAACACATTAAACTAAATCATAAAAACAATGATAATATAAAAAATAATTTAATACACACTAAATAACTGTTTAATTAATAAACTAATGAACATTATATACAATTAATCATGAGATATACATTTCTGAAGGCTTAATAATTTAAAAAATTATAAAGACTAAATATTTTGTATGTGTCATTATTAACATTCCATAAAATATGGACACCTAATTTTTATATCAAAAATATTTATATTTTATATTTTATATTTACATGGTATTTGCTGACACCTTCATAATTATAAAAATTTTAAATTTTTTAGGAAATTTTAACTTACTACATTCTTCAACATATAGATATTTCATATTTTTAATATATAAAATTTTATTTTTAATCAAATATTTTAATTCATTGTATAATAACATTAAAATAAGATCTCATCTACCAAATAAAATTTCATAATGAACTAAATCCCACATTTGAATCATAAAGGGTTTTACAGGATTATAAAAATATATGTATTTAATAATAAGGAATGAATTTTAAAAAATTATATTCCTAAACATTTTCATTAATATTTGTATGTAAAATTTTAAAAAATTTATGATTTCAAAGAGAGAAATTTTATTTTTCATTATTTTATAATTTGTAAAAAATTTATAAATTAAAAATTTGATAAAAACATTTAAATATGATATAACATAGAAATTTCCATGGTGTGTGTTTCTACCTCTTTTATAGATATAAATCAATGATGCCTTCATTAAATCTAAATTTTACTATATTACTTTTTAGTAATATGAAAGTAGTGATATTTCATAGAAATTTTAGTATTAATATAATGAGAACTGTTAACTCTATAATGTTATAAAATGAAAATTAAAAAACCTGATTTAAAATATAATGTTTTCCTAAATCTACCCCACTAAGACTCCTTCATAACAATAAATAATCTGAATAGTGACTATTAAATACCACCTCTACAACAAAAATTGGATGAAAGTACTTTCCATTCTAAATGTTTTTTAAATAAACTATGCAAATTCACTATTTCTCAGCACTAATTTTAAACCGAAAAAAGTATCATTTTTCAGTAAATTGAATTATATTATAATGAAATCAAATTTCTTTTATAATATTACAGGTATTAGTTCTTATTTTTCATCCTTTACTCACATGTATTACAACATTAGTATTCTTTAACTACTGAGGATCAGCATCAATCCATATTTTTTCACCAAAACCCCATAAAATAATAGTATCACGGATTGACCATCGTCAATCATCATATTTAATACATATTGATTTTTTTTGTATATGTATATATGTTACATTTATATATATATGTAATACATATTCACACACACGGAGAGAGATATATATATATCATGTGATTTTAATATATAAAATGTTTATTTATGTGTAAATATATCCATTGTGTGTTTATAGAAATAGAAATAGAAATATATACTTATATTTATATATTGTTATATATTCACATATTTTAAAACATTTATCCACATAAATATTTTATTTATGTGTTTGAGTGTCTACATATATATTATATATGTGTTGTATATACTTTTTTTATTTTATATTCATTTTTTATATTATTTATGCATATATATTTACAGACATATAGACACACACACACACTCATATATATATTTTATAGTTTAAATATATTTAAATATTGATGAGTGTATTTTTGTTCTTATAGTGTTTATATATGTATATATATTATCTATATAATAATTTTTATATATGGTGTCTATATATGTGTTTTATATTGTTTATAAATATATATATATATATATATATATATATATATATTATTTATGGTTTTATATTATCTAAATTATATTATTTTTAAATTGTGTGTGATTGTCATTTTATTATCTGTATAATATATTTATATACGGTATATATGTATATTTGAGAATATATAAGTATATATAAATATATTACAATCGATATTTATATGTATATATGGGGGTATATTTGTGTGTGTTTCATTCTGGTTTTCGGCCACGATACTCCCAACGGCTCCGTATCCAATGATTTATGGATCTGCTTTCCAAAGGCAGGCGTTCGATAGATGGTCGGACCATCTACTCTTAATAACTCACATTGGTTGAGAGGATGGGAAGTCGGGCTCATCACACAATTTTTGGGGGGGAATTATTGCATGTTTCGGGACTCTCTTATAGATTTATGAAGTATTCATATGTTCATGAAACTTTTGTTTATACCCAAACATAGAATCCACAGATTTAACCTTGGTTGGAAACGGTCAACTGGACGTAGGGTTTCAGAATCATTTATGCTTGAGGTTTACCATCCCTCGTTGGATTAATGACCCCGAAGGGTTGGAACTCGCATGAGGCGCCACCGGGAGTGGCGCGGTGAACCGATGTAGAGATTATCAGATCGACCTGTTGTTGGGCTTGAACCTCAGGGAGGCTTCCTACGTACCTTGTCTAGGTGGCAGGGATCAAAGTCCAAGTAGTTCGGATAAGTGTCGGAGAACCAACGTGAAGATGGACCGGGGGTCCGATGGGTGGTGGTATTGAACCTCGTGGAGGCTTCCTATGTATCCCTGTGGTGGTGAATCAAAGTCCTCATAGTTCACTTATATATAGTTTAATGTCATGCTGGACGAGGGTGGAACTTGACGTGATGAAACGACCGAGTGGTGGGCTTGATCCTAATATAGGCTTCCTACGTACCATGCTTTGGCATTGATCAAAGACCTCCTAGTTCGCTTATGGCTTGGGGTTTATGCTCTTGGGAAGCCCAGAATGATGGATTGGGGCTTACACTCTGAGGAGGCCCATAAGAGGATGTCATGGTCGATGCTTACTCTAAGCCCGCGTGATTCATGGTCAGTGTGAGAAACAAGAGGCAACAGGGACCAGAGGATCACGTCGTGAAAGGTGTGTCCGTGAGATGCGGAGTGGGGCTTACGTATGAGGGCGGCCCAGGCTGATGAATTGGGGATTACACTCTGAGGAGGCCCATATGGTCGGGGCTTACTCCGAGATGGATGCCCGTGGAGACTTCCTCATGTATGTACACGAGGGAATCCCAAACCATTAGTGGGTTGGGGAATATAATGAGGGTCAACGACTATGAGCAAGTGCACAAGCAGGATAACACCAAGGGCGTTGGAATTAGTCCAAACAAAGGGAGATGAAAAGTGTGAATTACATGCCCGACATTCGGAACACAATGAGGGTGGCATGGAGATGGAGGATAATTGCTGACCATGTTCGAAACAAAGCATCCATATCACGTTAGCCTAAAATGGGGACAAACAAATGAGGGTCAATTGTTGACCGGGTTCGAAACACAGTACTTATATCAACGTGTTGTCCAAAGTCTTCCAGGGCGTTGTCCCAGGATGGTAGGTGAGCCAATGCGGCATGAGGCCTGGCCGTTAGGGGGTCCCTTCAGACATGAAAGAGGACGGAGATCCGAATGAAGGGCACACAAAGGCTGGGGTGGAGTGATGGAATGTTTGAATGGATTCCAGCGCTCTTGAAATTATGTCACTATAAACATGACATGAGGCATCTTATGCTTGGAGCATAAGGAATATCTTGCATTGAGAAAGAGGCACCCTGTGTTTGGAACATAGGGAGAACTACAGTTTATAGTCATGTAGAGAGGACTATTCCCATATAGTTTAACATCATATGGATAGGACGAGAGCTATACAGTTTAACGTCATGTGGTCTGGATGACTGGGCAAGAGATACCTAGCAATGGTTGGTGTGGGACTTACGCAAGGGCGGCCATTTCTAGATGATCTGAGTATGGGATATAGGTTATGGGATATTTGGAGTCTCATGAGGAGTAACTCAACTCAAGGCATTTATAGGACAGATGTTGGAGAGGCACAATGGTGTGGTGTGAAATATTGTTGCACCGGCCCGAAAAGATGACGGTGCGTGTCTCAAATTTTCATGGGGGACTATGACGGTAGTGAAGGGACCTTCCCGGAGGGATGGGACAGAAGCCCTGAACTGACCTCGAGTGGGGGAGCGGGGGCATAGCCCCCGCGGTATGGACCAGCGAGTGCAAAGGTTTTCCGCATGGGGATGTCTGCGAAGGAGCTGGTCGCGAGGTGCCAGCCGCGAGGGACTAGCCGTGGAGGAGCTGTCCGTGAAGGACTGGCCACGAGGGAGCCACATGTAGTTCGTGGTTTACTTATCTGCGAGGGTGATGTCCGTGAAGGATGGCCACGAAGGGTCTGTCCGCGAGGGATGAATTCTGTGAAGGATGGTCATCCGCGAAGGATGATTTACACGGAAAAGGCTATCCGTGAAAGAGGTTGTCCATGGATGAGATGGTCGTCTGCGAAGGGTGTCTGCATAGGGGATGGCACCCACCTACTTTGTGCCCACGGAGGGGTTCCACCTCCATTTCTCGATCAACACTGTTACGTAGAAGGGGTGGCTGCAGAGGGACTATCCGCAAAGTAAATGGCTGCTAAAGGCTAGCCGTGGAGGAGTTGTCCGCATGTGGTTCGCGAACTAGTTTCTCCTCTTCACGGAAGTGTTCATCGGCGGAGGATATGCGGGCCGTGGATGGTCACAGGATTTTACCGCTATGAGAAATCTCACCTGCATCTCCCCATGGGGTTTCACCCATCCTCTTCTCTTTCTTTTGGTGCTCCTCATTGAATACTTATATTGTCGCGAGGAGGAAATATTAATGGGCTCACAGAACGTTTTCAAGAAGCCCATAAAGGAAACCCCACTCCCACGAAAGACTCGGTCAACAGATATTTGATGGGTTGTGGCGGGGTTGCTTTTCCATGGCACCCCAATCTGCTTCTATCCAGCGAACGACAGCAGTTCGCGGAGGGGTCAGCTCGCGGCGGTGGACCGGCATGACGTCCGTCCCACTTCATGGCCGCAGAGGGGATTCTGCCTCCATTTCACGAACGACGGCATATGCGGGAGGGCTGTTCGCCGAACCGGCCATGTGCTGTTGCTGGGAGCCAGTGCGCGGACCGGTTCTGTCCTTTCCCAAGTCTTGGGCTAATTGGATTTCCCATTTGCAGAATTTGTAGGACCCTACAGTGTGTCTGTTCATATTGTTTATGTGTATATATATTATAATTAATACTATTTATATATGATGTGTCCAAAAATAATTTTTTGTTTAGAACTATTTATAAATAAAGAAATGTGGTTTTATATAAATTTGTTTGTGTTATTTACATATAATAACATTTTATTATATATAATTATATATATTTATGTGTAATATATATATATATATTTTTCTTTGTTATATATATATGTTTTATAATTTTTTGAATTAAATATGATGAATATGAATCAAAAATAGAAGGATCCTAATCGTATAACAATATATAATGAATATTGTGTAAAATAGTTCACAAAATTTAAAATAGGCCATGATAATGATCTTTCACAAATTATTTCCCTATGTGTATGTTTTTATTCAACTTGAATGCTTCCAATAGAATTCAAACAATGATTTATTTATTATGTAATTAATTGGTGTTATAAATTTTTTCTAAAACATAGAGAATAAGTAAATAAATATCACAAGTTGAAATAAAAATAATATTATTAACTGCTTTATATACCTATAGGGGTATAAGATGTTATAGTTTTTATTATGGAAATGACAATTGTGTTGGATGATGAACATAAGGATTATATTACAATGATAGAGTAATTGAATAAATATTTTGAGGTTATACTATACGATGGTTATATGAAATTTAAAACACAATATGATGTACTAAAACTATATAAAATTAATGTGAACAATGGATGAAGTGATTTTAGTTTGATGGAATTTATTTCTCAATAGATGGTTATTATTCCAAATATCAATGAGAATCTGTTTTTAATAAATGAATAAAATATATATTATAATTCATGTTTATGAGATGTGAAAAAAATACATTCTTTCTCTAATGGTTACATATTATTTCAAAAATTGTATAAATATTTAATGAAATTCCCATAGTCCAATGAATCTCAATACAATTTAAAATAAATTAACTCCATCAGATGTTGTTTGGTACATTCCAATTGTTCCATAATTTTAATTAAATTATGGAAGTTTGGGTAAAATAATGTTAGTTGATGTATCACGTATATTTAAGAACATAATATAGTAAACTTCAACACTTAATAGATTATTCTATGTATAATAATGTTGGAAGTGATTATCATAAATATTTGAAATGTTTTGAAAATTTTCATCATTAGTTATCTACAGATTGAATCAATCCCTATGGTGTAAAAAGTATCACTCAAAATATAGGCTTAATTGTCTTGAAAATTTTTAAATTTATATTGTGGTTATATATAATTTCCAAGTATATTATATCAGAATTTAATATTTAAGTAATTAAATAACCTAGTAATTATATTAATATTTATTTGGAACCAATTATATAAATTTGAAATTGTTGTAATGTAAAAGTTTTGTTTGTTATGGTTCCAACAATAAAGAAGATTTATCAATGAGATCAATGTTTCTCATTATGATAATTAACATTCTTACATTCAACAATTTATTAGGTTTCTACATTAATGTATGATTAGGGAGTCTTATGTGTGAATAATGTACACACACAATGAGGTTTAGATCAACTATGAATACAATATTCCTTGGACATAAAATGTTTTTTCTTTATGAAATCAATTCCAAGAATGCATAGACACATTATAAAATAAAATTGATAAATGTAATCAACCTCTTATATTAACAGATAAAGGAATTCATAATAAGGTGAAATATGTTACAAATTTTTTAAAACATTCACCAAATATATCCTTTTCAGGGTTAGAAAAAGTGTTAAATTTTTATAAAACAACCTTTAAATAAGAGTTTATATATCTACCATATTCTCTAATAGACAAGTTAATAAATTTCAGAAACCATACAAGATAACATAGTACCCTGATACCTGAGTTGTAACTAAGTTAGAAAAAAGGACATTCTTGATCCCCTTGGGTATGCGACTAGCACATAGCATCAAACAACATAAAATAGAGAATGTATTTTCCCTAAAACAACTAAATAATAATAAAACATCAGTATGCTCAACACTATAAAAGTAAAAAGTACCAAAACCCAAATAGGTATATAAAAATCAAAAAAAGTAATAAATCATGTACTGAACAAATGATCAAACACCACATAGGGAAACATCTCTCTAAGGAAGAAGGATCAATAAAATCTACACCCCCAAGGGGTTCATTCCATTTTCTCTGAAAATAAAAAAGGAAATCTAAAAAATCCCAAAGGAAAAGGTAGGGTGTGAGATATAAATCCAAATAGGGTCTCACCAAGTATTCTAAAAAAGGATTACATAATAATATACTAAAAAATGTTTTAAATTTTAAATAAAACATGCCAGGGTGATACAATTTCATATTTAAAACAAAAATAAGATTTTTTTTAAAAATGAAGAAAAAAAGTTCAAACATGGATCAAATAAACATTTTCTATTAAAAAAATTATGTAAATAAACTTTCATTGAGAAAACAGTTGAATAACTAATGTAATATAAAAGAAAATAATAAAAACCAGAATCATGATCATTTTCAATATGGTATTATAGTTTTGAGTTATAGGATCCTCACACTTCACATATTAGTGATCTCAGAAATATGTATACACACATCCATCATGCTCAGGATGACTGGGACACATCAACATCCAATAAAGGATAATATATGACAAACTAGGTTTTTGTTAGAGTTTTAAATGTTAATCAATTTATAGGGAATAGTGAATCTAGAATGCTTATCCCAATTAACCCAATAACTACCCAAAATCTCATGTACTCAATCAATCATTATGAATAGGGATAATCATCACATTTCCAATAAAAAACATTTATAAATCAACAGTCCAATTATGAATTTCAATATGTTGATACAATTTAAAAAATACAAAAAATTTAGTGTTTTCGTCAATTCATGCATTTTAAATACAAAACCAATAATAGGATTTTATTAATTCAATATAGTCCATTTTCAAAAATCAATTCACAAACAAATTATTATATTCTATCAATTGAAAAAAATGCCCCGAATTCCAATTCTATTGGAATTGGGAGTTTTCTAAAAATCCATCCCAATTATAATTCCAATTCAAAATCATATAAAACTTGTACTTCATAACTCAATTCAAGTAAATTTAAAAAAACTTAATAAAATAAATGATTTATTTATATATAAATTCACAAGGGAAAAAACAAACCTTTAGTCATTGAATCAAATATCAATACCTGCAACATGATTAACCAATGAAGAAAAAGGTTATAGGGATCAGTAAACCAAACCAAGAATAATGATAAATTTAATTATAGTTTAGACCCATAAAATACATGATGGTTTGTCAAACTTTAACAAGGAAGGAAGTAGATATCTAGAGTTATTGAACTGGAGGAGATCCACTAATCAGAGAGGAATCAGATCTTCCATCGTTGCTTCAATTCATTAATGTAGGGGGCAATAGGATCCTATATTTCATTTTGGGAACCGTATTAATCATTAATTTGCATTTGGGACAATTTAAGTCCTTCATGATCTTAATGGGGGTTTAGAAGATTTTAAAATGATTTTCATAATAAAAGAATCACACATGCATGGTTATCTATCCAGGGCCACACTTTTAAACAAAACATGCACACTAAACATGTGTCCTAAAACTAGGGTTCATGGTTTTTACTAGGTGGGTACACTGTTTTTCAAACCATGCACCATTAGAGAAAAACATCATTTTCCATGGTTTCACGGGTTTCACCATGACGGCACATGGATTAGAAACCTTGCTCTACAAATGTTCACAAACAAAAAAATCCTCTAAAATTTTAACAATTTCACTTTAAGCAACCCTAAATAAGACCCAACGAACGAATATCCAAAAAAGGGGTCACAGAAAACCTAAACACAGGTAGTAATATGTTACAACCTCTCTGTCATAGAAACAATGTGTGCGAAAAAATCATGTCAGGAAGTTTCAATATCCAAGGGATAAGGACACTACATCATCAATAGTTCCTCCATATCTCATATATGATGCATATCAGAACCATACAACCATATCACATGGAACAAAGGAATCGTACTCCCATAATTTAACTTTTTTGTGGAATCAATAATCTTATCTGGATACTAAGGTAAAGATAAGTTAGGCTCAAAATCAAGATCCTCCCAGTTCAACACATGAGATGGATCGTAAAGATACTTATGATGGTTTGATACATTGAAAATTTTATATATTGAAGATACATATGGTTGAAGTAATAAATGATAATCCAATTTATCCACCTACCAAAAAAACGAAAAAATATCGCATGAAATGAGGATAATTCTTTCCTTTACTTATATGTTTTGAGACCCAATATAGGAAAAACTATCAAAAACACTCGGTCACCAAAAATTAACTACAATGGTTTACTAAAGAAATAAGATTATGATTTATATCATCTCTATTCCATCAATATTATCTGATGAATCAGTTGAATATTTTTATCGCTTCAACAATACATGGCCCAACCAAGGAGTTTTCACCAATCATTGACTGAAAACAACAATTTAAATGGCCTAATATACAAGGCCACAAAATGATCCATTTTAAATACAGACTGGTAACGATTGTTTTAAGATAACTCAACCATTTCGAAATGGTTATCCCAATATCCACTAAAATTGAGAAAATAGGCATGAATCATGTCCTCAAAAATCAATATATATGTCACTATCTAGCCATACGTTTACAGATTTTATGTCATATACATACTAATCATAGATCCTAGTTCCTTTGGGATACCTATTTATAATCGATAACTATGAAAATGATGTCTATCAGAGAATCTCATGGAAGGAACTCTATAAAAAAGCACCATCACTTTCACATTGATAGTTTCCAACTCCTAAACATTGGTTGAATCATAAACAAGTGTAATGTGGTCCTATTTTTTCATCCAACCAATCAAAACCCATATCTTATTCCTATTTCAAGGGGTGTGTAAAAACCCAAACATAAATTCTATTAATATCTCATCCCACTTATATGTTGGCGCTATAAGTGGATAAATAAAACACGAAGGTCACTAGTTCTTGGCCTAGATATTCAGATAGGTATATAAATTTGAATCAAAGTTTACAGTGTATCATCACATACATGGCCATCAAAATCATCATCATATGTCATAAAACATCTTTTTGGTTCCTGGGTGAACATCCCATATAGAATTATGTAAATCCACCATAACTGCTAATATTACTAGAAAAAGGAACAATATTACATTCCTATATGGAAACGTAGAGTAGATGACAAATGAACACTTGCCAATAAAACATTTTCCACTATTTTCCAATATCCTATACTAAAAAATGATAAAATATGAATCATGGTCCACTCTTCTGATGATTCTTTCATAGCCCGAGTTAAAAGTTTTATTTTCAAGGAATCAGTGACAACAATCCATTTATTTGGGGTATAGAAAATGTCAAAATCAAAAGGTTGAAGGTACTCCACCAATTTCATTGGAAGAGATTCAAATAATTCTATGATATGACATTACATGGGTTTTTGTGATTTGAATACACATTAAACCTTTCTCAAAAAAAGTAATGTCATCAACTTTTAATCACATGAATCATGGTTTTCAGTTCAAGGTCACGGGTCAAGTAATTGTTCTCATGCTTCCTACTCTGTCGAGAACCATAGGTGACCATGTTATCATACTACAAAATAAAATATCCCATAATAAAATAAGATGCATTAGATAAGACTATATATCCCTATTTAGCTTATAGAAGATTCAACATTGGAATAGAAGTAAAAAATACATTCCATATCAATAATAGAACTCAAATGTCTATTATCCAAAGAAACACCACTCCTTTAAAAGTGAGAGTGGTCATCATAGAATCCAACATTGAGAAATCATTTATAAACCTGTGATAATACCCCACTAAACCCAAGAAGCCTAAAATCTCAAAAATGATTCATAGTTGTTACCATGTCATAACATCATTTACCTTATTAGTGTAAACTAATATTAAAAGATATGAGGAAATGTTTTCCAATAATTTCACATCCCAAATCAAGAAATTCCATTTTGATAACATGGAATAAATTTGGTGATTTCCTAACATTTCTAGAACTAATATTAGATGATTCACATGAACCTCCTAAGATGTAGAGTAAACCAAGATTTCATCAAAAATACCTCCAAGGATGTATCAAGATACTCATATAATATTATAGTAATCAAATCCATAAAGACTGTAGGAGATTGTTTTAATAAAATAGTATTATAAGATTATCATAACCTCTATGCCAGCTGTAGAATATGTTATTTGGAATTTCAGTCATTGAGGACCACTTCTCCCTATTTTTTTTTAAAATAGATCATATACCCAATGCAACAGATATTTTTCTTCACTGTAACATGATTGTTTTACATTAATCTATACATATGAGAACTATTCCAGCATCATTCATAGCAAAGAGAATAAGAACTGCCAAGGTGACAAACTCAAACATATAAAAATTTTCTCTAATAGGTCATCCAATTAAGTTTTCATCTCTTAAATTTTAGTGGGTTCTATGTGGTAAGATGGAATAAAAATAAGTTGAGTACTATGTACTAAATAAATAGAAATATATACCTCTCCAACTTGTGGAATCCCATAGAAATATGATGGAAAAGTGTTAGGAAACTCGATGGTAACTGTATGGATATCATCACTAAAAGATTCTCACTCTATATCATAAACTAAAACTGATATCACTTTTTCCCACTTCAATATTAGATGTTCTAAATATACTTGACCTCAGGTCCCATTCTCCAAAAATGATACATCACAACCCTTCAAGAGAAGTAACAGAGTCCTATAAATGATAACAATAAATTTGGGACTTATTATGAATGATTCAATACATCCTAAAAATGGAATCAATATGATTCATTTCAATAACTATAAAATCCCACATAATCTCAATATCGGATAAAAAAATACACAAACGGGAAAACAGACGCCATTTTCTCTCTTTGATCTAAAGGGTTTAGTAATATCAATAAGATAAGACAAAATATTGGTAAGAATATTAGCATGTTCACTATATCAGTTCATATAAATTTGTGAGATGCCCCAGTATTAAGTAAAGATGTATCTAAATATGGGACTATATTGATGGTACCTCTAAAATTTGATGGACATGTATCAGCTTCATCTAGAGACTCTTCCATTATCTGATGATTCTTTATTCTAGATGCATGTGGATTGAACCCTTTTGTTCATGAAGAATTTGATTTCACTATAGAATTTTTTTGTGCTGATGGGACTCTACCACTATATTAAGAAATAAGATATAAAAAATGTATTAAAGTGACCTCATCATTCATAGGACCTATATATATTTATTGAATTAGCGAAACCCCATTTTGAGTGCCCAGGTTTCCCACACTGGAATCAATTCAAACATTATCTATGAGAAACTTTTGGATTTATCGAAGAACCATACTATCGAGAACAACCATGAGACTCATTACACTTATTATTACCCTTAAGAGAAATCAATGAACTATGACATGGAGAAGAATAAACTCCCATCAACCCTAAATTACTAGCTACGTCATGCTCAACCGTCAATGCCAGATCTAGTATGTCAGTGCAAGAAGAATGATTTTGTAAAAATTCCTAAAAATGGATATCAGTTCAAAGACCCTTATCTAACCATATAGTCTTCGTCTTCTCATTCAATAAATCCTCAGGTGATAACAAAAAAATCCCAAGAAAGACATTCCCATGCTCTTTCAAGGTCCTATAGTCATGTTAATGTTTGAAAAATTCCATAACCGTAACAAATACCATATAATCTAGATAGAACTAATCAATAAAAAGAACATTAATATACTTCCACAATGAAATCTCATGATTCTTCTCTGTATACATCAATTAACTCCATTTTCTTCAAGGTCCCTCTATCATGAAGGTGGAACATTTCACCATAACCCAATCACACATTTCCATTAAATCATAAAGAAACTTTATCTTTCTTAACCAATCCTAAGCTTATTAAGGCTAATTTGAGCCTTCGAACGAGGATATATTCTAGAGAAAGAACTACTATGCATGATTCTGAGATTCCTTCATCTAAGGTTCCACCACTAGGCCCTAAATTGAAATGGGTACAGGTTCATGTCCCAATTATTGGACATCACATACAAAAATATTAACAAGGTTCTAGAACATAGGAGGATTGTCACACTGTGGTTAACCAGCAGCTTCCTCCTAGGGACGATTAAAACATCTTATTAGATCCATGATACTAAAAAACATCAGAAAATAACATTAAGACATTATAAGTTTTCACAAATAAAAAACTAGAACAAGTACAACATGAAATAAATTAATCCTAACAGATAAGATATCATGATTTTTATTTCATATAATCCAAATAAAAAGTAAGAAAATGAATATAAATAGTGAAAATTATGCCTCAATAAACCTTTCCAAAACTACCCATTGTGACTTAATGATCAATATGATTTGATCTGGCCCGAAAATCACTCAGAATAAAATTATATTCCCTAAAAAGCGATCTAAAATACATACTCACATAATGGAAAGATGATAAACATGAAGCTCTAATACGACTTTGTCATGAACTAGCATAAATAAACTTGTACCCTGATACCCAATCTGACATTGAAATATTCGTAAGGGTGATCCTGATCCCCATGGGATAGAAACTATAACCTGAAATCATATAAGATAAATGATGGAAATATTTTACTTGAAAATAATTTATGATTAAGATAAAATTCAATATGATGAACACACCAAAAAGAGAAAATACCAGAAAACAAATAAGTAAATCCAATCCAATAATTCTATATCACTACGATCTCAACAAAAGAGAAAATATCCCAAGGGATACATTACTCTAATAACAATTTATCTATAACATCCACCACCTCCAAGTGGTTCATACCCATTTCATGGACATGGAAGAAGTATATATAAAAACACCCCAATTAAAATGTAGGATATGAAATTTTTATCCCATTTGGGTCTAAAAAATTCATTCAAAAAAAGATTCCATGCACTACTAGATAAAATCGTATTTGCAAGAGGTCATTAGTGATGGGGCCCCATCGCAAATGAACTGTTGTGGAAATGGGTGTCACAAATAGATTTCCCGTGTTTTTAAAAAAAATATTGTGATGGGAAATTCCCCATCGCAATAGTATTCACGGATATTTAAAAACTATTTTTGACAGGACATGTCACAAACATATTATTTTTTACACTATTTGTGACGGGTACTGTCACAATTACTCGAAAAAATATAGAAAATTATTAATAAAATAAAAATAAAAATAAAAATAATATAATTCTAATACAAATGAAATAATAATATTAATATTAGAAACATAAATTAAATTATATAATTTCAAAATTAAATAATAAAACAACTGTTTTTAATATTCATTAAAAAATAATTTTGAAATTACAAATATTTTAAAAACCTTTAGATTCACAAAAATATAGAAAAAAAAATAAAAAAAAATATAATATTCGAAATAATATAAAAAACTCACTATTTTGGAGATTAAATAGTTCATATTACAAAAACAATTACATTAAACTGTTTTTCCATAAATAAATAAACTAAATCTCTATGGAGGAGGGCTGTTTAAAGGAGCTGGAGGAGAAGGTGGAGGGAACTTCATACCTAAACAATGAGTTAGGTGTCGCATGTACTCTATATTCTTCTGCTCCTCCAGCTACCACTATTGATGGATCCCATCCTCCTCCTCCTGCAGTTGTTGTCATAGATCATCATGTTGCCACAACTACCATTGATGCATCTCTTGCTAATCTTTACACATACTCTTTATAAGCTCGCTATGAGATGGCAGTTTCCCTTGATACTGTGCGTAATATGATGATATGTCTCTAAGAGATCCTCCCCTTGTGGACACCAACATCGCAGTAGTTCCATAAAAAACTCTCAGGCTTCAATTGAGAGTCGATAACAATAACTCAGGCATTATCAATGGCATTATAGGTCTCAAGAATCAATGTTGGATAATCAAAAGGGGGAGCACTGGTATAAGCATCAGTCTTATCCCGACTCTCAGCATGTGACTGAGACATTGTGGCCTCATATAACTACTTCAATTTCAATTTAAAATTAATGATTTTAAAATATTATTTGAAGTTAATGATTAAACTCAAAAATAAATTATACTAACCATAATCTGATGTCAGGGAACACCTCTAATCTATCCAGTGGTCGGATCACTGTACATCCTCATATAAACATAAAACATCATAATTTCAGTATCTGTGACTGCCTATATGAATATAAAAAACCATTAACATTTAAAATATATATATTATTTTTTAAAAATACATACCATATGATCTCTATGTGTACTGAATGTATGACTACGAGCTCGATGTGTCACCTGATGTCTCCCCTGATTTGGGAGGACTACGGATGATCTACTCTGAAACTCCCTTATCAAACAGTGTGTACAAAATCCATTAAAAACCTAAGATTAAATGTAATCTGGTCGGTGGACAAAACATGACTCATAAAACCCTTCCTTTCCTTCTTTCTTCATTGCACTCTTTCTCAAATTGTAAAAAACATACTGAAACATGGATGCATAACCCCCTTCCATGCCTTTTAGATAGTTCCACACATGCATTCATCAATGGGATACCATAAACCCTACAAGTAATTTTTAATAGCAAGATATTAAATAAATTCATTTCAAAATAAATTTTATTTATTTACATACTATTGAATGATAAAACATGTGGTGCTGAATATCATCAGGAATCTAATCCCATGATACCCATGCCATAGAAAAATAATTCTTTAATATATCCCTATCTTATCCAATAGCTATATGTGTAAAGATGTGAAAAATAAGAACAAATAATCAAACAATTAAAATAAAAATAAATTAATAAAAAAACTCTAAAATACATAGCTAAACATACCTCTACATGCATGGATAAAACCCAAGACATGGATGTCACATAGGGATAGGGTCTTGAATCATCAGTCGGGAAAGACCACACCCCCTATGAGTGCTCCTTGAAGATCCAACAGTATGAGGGGAAGATGATTCAATATCCCACTTGTCCAAATGTAGATCAACATCCTACGATAGAAAACACTTATTCGGGTCCATCTGAAACAATAAATTATTATTGTTCGAAAACAATTGAAAATGACAAATATATATAGATATAAATTATATTTCATTGTAATAGGAATTAAACTCTGTCAATGTCCATCTTCATCCATATCTTCATAGTTTTTGATGTTAATGTCTTCATCATCCCCCTCAACACCAACAAATTCCATATTAGTTTTAGTTAAATCATCTCTTGACATTTCATATTCATTTACAACATTATCATCAACATAGACCCTAAACTGTGGGGTTTCATCATCGATATTCATGATTCTTTGTGAAACAAATTTATTTTCCCCAGTCTCAAAAAAAATTCAAATCCTTGAACTTCAGTGGAACCACATTAACTTTGATTAAACAAATTTTCTCGATATTTAATTTTTATAATTCTCCACCAATCACGCAGCTCTCTTTCATTAGCACAGTATTATACATAATAAATTTGATGTACCTAAAGAGCCAATAAATATGGATCATTTACTGACATAAGACATTTATATTTAATATCAACTACTCCATGAGTCGGATGAACAGGAAAGCCACTCTCAGTATCCAGTCATTTACATTTATGTATTGTTACATAATTTTGTCCCAGATAACACAGTTCAATAATTTCTTCAAACATGTTATAAAGGATAACTTCATTCTCTCTATGATATGATCCTATCATGAAAAAAAACTATTCATTGTTTTTTTTTGATTCCCCATATGCGTGTGTATGACTGTGATAACCATTCGCCACATATACATTTTATGATTTAACAATTTTGGATGGTGGGTAACACAATATACACATTCGATTATCGATCTTATGAGCATGTACATATATCTAGAAATTGGTAAAACAATTATTACAATTACATGTAATGTATTGATTTTTTTTGTTAAAACAAAAATAATGCATGATACCTGTTTTTGAAACAAATAGATTATTTTTTTCCTTCGTTTTTAAGGGAAGATACTGTAAATTGTGAAAAACATTTCTTGATATGATTACATCAAAGATACAAATAAAATAAGATCGAATTATTGTAACAAAAAATATAAAATAAGTTATAGAAGCACTCATAGTAAACTGGTTACATTTCTTATTTGTTTATTTGAACATATGTATGAGCTCTAAGATGTTCATCATCTGAAATCCATAATTCATGAACACCATTTATGCCATCTTCGAGCTGATTAAAAACTGATAATTGATTGACCACGTCATTATCAGCATTTCCCTCATTATGACCCATGCCTTTGTGTCTTGGGGGGTATTCAGATTGAAAGTAATGAGAGTAGAATATAAAATTTCCTCTTCAAAATAAATCCTTGAGCCGATGCAGTGTTGCGTACTTTATTCTTCAATTTCATCGTGTATCTCTTGAATGGGTACGTCCAAGTAAACTATAATGGACCTCCACATTTTTCTTCAGGCGGAAAATGTAATATCAAAGGTTCCATTGAGTGAAACAAAGTCACCATGAATATTTTACTTGTTTACATAAAATAAAAAAAATTCCTTCTTACAGTATTCTTACTACATCATAGTAAAATGTCCCATCACAAATGTCTTTGAAAAAATATGATATATATGTCAGCACATCCCAAACCATAGAATTCATCAGAACCCTTAATCCAATTGGTATAAGTCTTTCCATTATAACATGACAGTCATGACATTTCAATCTGGTAATATAACCATTTCTGAAACAATTTCCCAAATTGGAAGCATAACCATATAAAAGTTTCAAATCTCTAATCAACTGAAAAAACAATAATGGAATCTCTTTGAATAGTGTATAAGCTTCTATTGGCTAAATGAACTTATGTGATCTGAAATTTTCAAATAGTTCTAGATCTAGTCTCCTACAAATTTGGGCAAGATCTAATAATCTATTTACATTATCTTTGGTCTTATCTAGTGTATCCATAACTATTTGAATAAAATTATTATAATATTTTTTCTCAATATGCATGAAATTTAACATGTGATGAATCAAAAATTTAGGCCAATATGGAAAATCCCAAAAATTCATTTTTTATCCAATTGTTCTCTCTTTCGAAGTCATAATTCTTATGTTGGATTATTGTTTGTCCAAATGTGATCAGAGGTAATATTGAGATACGTTATTTTAACTTTGTACACAAGATCTTTTTTGGAGTTAGGTCTTTTTCAATTGTTCCTTTTCTGAAATGATAGTTTTTTTTAAAAAGGATGATTCTTCGGATAAATATGTGATGATAGTTCAAGAAACAAGGTTTTTTCCATTGACAAGCATAAACACTTTTTTGTCTCTCATATACTACTTAAATGATTTTGGACCAACTGTACTCAAACAAGATAACATTCCATTTTCTGGGAAGTTACTACTTGTCCACATAAATGCATATTTCATCAGAAATTTTTTTTACAACAAAATAAAATGTACTCACACCATTAATCCATATTGAATTTAACACAAAAATAAATGGTTTCAAATAAAAATAAATATTATTTTTCAAATTTCCATTAATTAATAATTTCCAAAATATATATGGCTCTTTCATCAATATCCAAGGAGGTAAATTGTACGGAGTTATAAAGATATTCGAAGATGAATACTAACTACCATAAGAACCAAATGGATAGAAACCATCTGTAGAAATACCCAATTTCATGTTTTTTCCTCATAAAAAAATATGGATGCACTTGATCAAATTGTTTCCATGAATCACCATAAGTGGTATGATGAAATCTTATATCGGTTGGAATATTGGGTTTCTTCCATTTCATCAATGTTGTTGTATTTAGAGACAAAAAAACTGCAATATGGGTTTAATAAGATAACATATCAACTCTTTTAGAGGAATCAATCTAGACTTTCCCACTTCAGCCTCTTTATACCTCGATTTACTACATGTGGGACAACTACTCAACGAATCATTTCACCATAATATAAGATGAAGTCATTATAACATTAATGAATCTTATGATAACCAAGACCATGATTACGAACCAGCCTCATACTATCATAAAAATATGTAGGCAACACATTTCCTTCAGGATTAAGTATTTTAACCAAAGAGAGTATCTTATCAAAACTGCTATTTGACATTCAATTATCTTATTTAATATCCAAAAATTAAATGCTGCTTAAAATTTGTTTTTCATGAAACCAAGATATAATCCATCCCCAACGGGCTGTAACAACTCAGAAAAAAAAGATGGTTCCAACATAAGAGTTAATTCAATAACCTCTTGAATTTCAGTTTTTTGAATAGATTGATCAGACACATCATGTACTAAATTTTGAAATTGTGCTGGATCCAGAACCAAATTATTATTATCTTATCTTGAACTACGTTCACAATGTTGATACAATAAAACATAATCTCGTTGAAAACGAAAACACAAAAAATGACCTCCAACTTTTTAAAATGTGTCAAACATTCTCAGAGCACATTTTTTTACAAGGACACATAAATTTACCTTCTAAAAAAATTCTAGTTTCGAATATGAAAATGATAACAAAGCTTGAACTCCCTCAATATACACATGATTTAAACCAGAACTTGTTGGATTCTTGCACTGATTTATTTAATCATGATCACCTAATAATGACTATTTTCTACATCCTTGTTCCATATTTTTTCTAAATAATATAAAATAATTTGATTTTTTATAATTCGATATAAGAAAAACACCAGAAAAAGAAGACGATTAAATTCCATTTCTAGGAATTTAAAATAAATTTTATTATTTTATAGTTATTTATAAAATATTTTTAATTTTTTATTCAAGTCTACATTAATTTATAATAATTAAGACTAATTACCACTAATTATATTTTATTGTAGTTAGATTGTACAAATTATTTTTAATTACCAAAGGGGGAATTTCCAGTGGATTGACGACAACTCTTTTTCCTGAAAACTCATCTCCTTGGAATGAGATGACTCGTCTAGAAAAAGAGCCACTTTTTCTAATGGATCATTTCCTTGAAACATTCTCCAGATTTAAATCAGTATGAAAATCATGATTTGATATACGTTAGAGTGGGTTTATCATTCAGATTTCATTGGGATAATGTTTCAAGGAGATAAGACGTTGAGCAAATGGAAGCAACCAATCCTCTGGAAATTATGCCAATTTATAACAATGTACTCAAATTTATATAATTTTTTATTAATTATATCTAATTATATTTAATTATATCTATTAATATCTAATTAAATCTAATTATATCTAACTATATCTAATTATCTCTAAATATATCAAATTACATCTCATTATATCTAATTATTTCTCATTATATCTAATTATATCTAATTATATCCATTTATTTCTAATTATTGATAATTATTTCTAACTAATGCTAATTATAGATAATTATGTCTAATTATTTCAAATTATTACTTATAATTTTTAATTATTGTTAATTATTTCTAATTATTGATAATTATTGACAATTATTCCTAATTATTCCAAATTATTCCAAATTATTCCTCATTATTCATAATTATTCCTATTTACTATTAATTATTACTAATTTTTCTATGTTTTACAAATTATTACTAATTAATTCTATTTTTTTACAATTTTTAACTATTTATAAATATTTTCTACTAATTATTAGTATTTTTTATAATTATTACTAATTATTATTAATTGTAACTAATTATTACTAATTATTACTTATTATTAAAAATTCTAAAGAAATATTACTATTAGTTACAATTTATTACAATTTATTATTCTTTATCACTATTTACTACTATTTATTACGAAATATTACCAATTATTACTAATTATTACGTGTTTTTCAAATGTTTATTAATTTTTCCAATTTTTTCCAATTTTTAACTATTTTTATCTATTTTTTATATTATTCTATTATTTATTACTATTTATTACTTTTTTGTGATATGTTTTAGTAATTATTACAAATTATTACTTCTTTTTATATTTTTTTACTAATTATTACTTATTATTTCTATTTTTTACTAATTACTACAATTGTTTATTAATTATAACTATTTTTAGTAATTATTCCTATTTTTTAATTTTTAACTATTTTTAAAAAATTATTACTAATTATTACTAATTTCTAATATTTAATATTTTTACTAATTACTACTATTTACTATTATTTACTACTATTTTTTCCTATTTTTTTTTCTAATTTACTAATTTTTACTACTTTTATAATTTATTACTAATTTTTTGATTTTAGTACAAATTTTTAGAATTTAGTTCTTATTTTTAGAATTCACTACTAATTTAATACAAATTTATTACTATTTTTTTATAATTATCACTAATTATTTCTAATTATAACTCATTATTTATAATTATGACTCATTATTTTTAATTATAACTCATTATTTGTAATTATTACTACTTATTTCTATTTATTACAAATTATTCATATTTATTACTAATTATTTCTATTTTTTACTAATTATTTCTATTTATTACTAATTATTTCAATTTATTACAAAATATTTCTAATTATTTCTAATTGTTTTTAATTAAAAATTCAAAATAATTATCCATAAAAATAAATAGAGGAAAAAAATTATTTAATTTTATCTTAATCTAATTACATCTAATTAAAAAAAAATATAAATAATTTAAAATAATATAAATTAACTAAACAATAAAAAACAGTTAAATACCATCAAATTGATGCTTTCAGAGTATTTAATGCATAAAATATGCTTTGATTGAAAACATTAAACTATGATAAATTTTAGAAAAATAATTTCCAAAAGATTGACAGAGAGAGGTTGAGAGAGGATAATAATGGGAGAAAAATGGATGGGTGTATATATATACGTTATATTAGTTACGAAGATGGTACTCTCGTCACAAATTCCAACCACCCACAGTAATTATGTTGGTAAGTAAAAAGTCATTTGTGATAGGTCCTGTTGCAAATGACAACCTACCGACATACTATTTTTGATAAGACGAGTATCTTGTCGCAAATACTAAAAATTGAATCGAGTATTTGTGATGGGCATCTTATCCCCACTGCAAATGCCATTCCTGTGGTATAGAAAGAATGTCACTCCAAAAGTTTTGCAATGAGCACCTTCACTCTCGTTGCAAAATCTACATTTGTTGTGACGAGTATGATGTCACGTCGCAAAAAAGCCTTTCTGAAGGGTTATTTGCCATGGGCCCCAGACCCGTCCCAAATAACCCATCGCCAATGCTTGTTTTCCCCGCACTGATAATAATAATCAAAATAATGCATTCAATTTAAAAAATATTTCTTGTAAATACAATTAAATTTTGAAAATCAAAACATTACTTCATTTCAAAATGAAGAAAAACATTTCAAACATGGATCAAATGAAAAATAATATAAAATTGTCGATATAAATCAAATTGAATAAAGAAATCAATTGTATAATCAATGGAATATTTAATCAATGTAATGACAACAAGAACCATCATAATCTTCTTATGGTATCATAGTTTCTAGTTATAGGATCCTCGCACTTCTCATATCAGTGATCATTATAATATGTGTACACACATCCTTTAGGATCAGGCCTAATAGGAATCATAAACATCTGATCAGTGATAAGATTTTCTAAACTAGGTTTTTGTTTTATTTTCCTTGTCAATACATTTCAAGGGAATCATTGTCCTAGTGTGCTTGTCCCAAATAACCCATTAAATGCACAATCTGACATGTTCCCAATCAATATGTAAAAGATGGAAATCATCTCATATCAAATTGGACATCATTTACAATTCAACTACCGAGTTTTCAATTTCAATATTCCATTTCAGTTTGAAAGAATTAATAAACGGGGTTTTCATCATTTCTTTTCATTGTAATTCAATATAAATCATAGGTTTTTAACAATTAAAATTAATCCATTTTCCAATATCAATTATGAAATCATTTCATCAAATCAGTCAATTTCAAAATATACAACAAATTTTAATTCTTTTGGAATTTTGGGATTTACCAAAATCCATTCCATTTCTATTTAAATTTCTAAATCATATTAAATTCCTTTTTCATAAATCAATTGAATGAAATTTCAAACAATTCATGAAAATCATGGATTTAAATATAAGGAAAATAACTAACATAACCACCTACTTTTAATTATATAATCAAATATCAACTCTCATAATGGGATTCACTAATAATGAATCAATGAGACAATGATTACGAAACCAAACCTATAGAAATGATTCATTTTATCTATGTGTAGATCCATAAAATATTTTATGATTTATAAAACTCTAAGGATGATGAAAGGAGAGATCGAGAGAGATAGAATGAGAGGAGATACAATTACTTGAGAGGGATCAGATATTCCACTGACACATCAATTCATCAAAGGATTGGTCTGTAGGAGAAAAAAATACTTGTTGGAAGACTTACCAAACCTATAATTTGAGTTATGTTGGATTGAGGGGTTTCTGTATCGTGAAATGGGGTGTTGGAAATTTCAAAACAATTTCTGGAATAAAAGAAACTCACACGCACATTTAGCTAGGCATGGATGCATGGCTTGACAAACTATTCTTCATAAAATTGAACACCCACCTTGGGGTGCATTGTTTATGCTAGGTGGGCACATGGATTTTCTAACCATTCAACAAATAGATATTAATTTACTATCCAGGGATTCAATGTTTTCTCTTGGAGTTCAAACAGTTTGGTAAAAACTAGTATCAACCATGAAAACACAAGAAAAACACCAAAATGTTCCTAATTTCACCCAAATCACCCCTAAACAAGACACAAACAAACCATGATCAAATTAAGAGTTAAGTAATAATAGAAGAAAGTAACATGATGTTACACATTATTACTAATTTCTAATATTTAATATTTTTACTAATTACTACTATTTACTATTATTTACTACTATTTTTTCCTATTTTTTTTCTAATTTACTAATTTTTACTACTTTTATAATTTATTACTAATTTTTAGATTTTAGTACAAATTTTTAGAATTTAGTTCTTATTTTTAGAATTCACTACTAATTTAATACAAATTTATTGCTATTTTTTTATAATTATCACTAATTATTTCTAATTATAACTCATTATTTATAATTATGACTCATTATTTTTAATTATAACTCATTATTTGTAATTATTACTACTTGTTTCTATTTATTACAAATTATTCTTATTTATTACTAATTATTTCTATTTTTTACTAATTATTTCTATTTATTACTAATTATTTCAATTTATTACTAAATATTTCTAATTATTTCTAATTGTTTTTAATTAAAAATTCAAAATAATTATCCATAAAAATAAATAGAGGAAAAAAATTATTTAATTTTATCTTAATCTAATTGCATCTAATTAAAAAAAATATAAATAATTTAAAATAATATAAATTAACTAAACAATAAAAAAACAGTTAAATACCATCAAATTGATGCTTTCAGAGTATTTAATGCATAAAATATGCTTTGATTGAAAACATTAAACTATGATAAATTTTAGAAAAATAATTTCCAAAAGATTGACAGAGAGAGGTTGAGAGAGGATAACAATGGGAGAAAAATGGATGGGTGTATATATATAGGTTAGATTAGTTACGAAGATGGTACTCTCGTCACAAATTCCAACCACCCATAGTAATTATGTTGGTAAGTAAAAAGTCATTTGTGATAGGTCCCGTTGCAAATGACAACCTACCGACATACTATTTTTGATAAGACAAGTATCTCATCGCAAATACTAAAAATTGAATCGAGTATTTGTGATGGGAATCTTATCCCCACTGCAAATGCCCTTCCTGTGGTATAGAAAGAATGTTACTCCAAACGTTTTGCAATGAGCACCTTCACTCTCGTTGCAAAATCTACATTTGTTGTGACGAGTATGATGTCACGTCGCAAAAAAGCCTTTCTGAAGGGTTATTTGCCATGGGCCCCAGACCCGTCCCAAATAACCCATCGCCAATGCTTGTTTTCCCCGTACTGATAATAATAATCAAAATAATGCTTTCAATTTAAAAAATATTTCTTGTAAATACAATTAAATTTTGAAAATCAAAACATTACTTCATTTCAAAATGAAGAAAAACATTTCAAACATGGATCAAATGAAAAATAATATAAAATTGTCGATATAAATCAAATTGAATAAAGAAATCAATTGTATAATCAATGGAATATTTAATCAATGTAATGACAACAAGAACCATCATAATCTTCTTATGGTATCATAGTTTCTAGTTATAGGATCCTCGCACTTCTCATATCAGTGATCATTATAATATGAGTACACACATCCTTTAGGATCAGGCCTAATAGGAATCATAAACATCTGATCAGTGATAATATTTTCTAAACTAGGTATTTGTTTTATTTTCCTTGTCAATACATTTCAAGGGAATCATTGTCCTAGTGTGCTTGTCCCAAATAACCCATTAAATGCACAATCTGACATGTTCCCAATCAATATGTAAAAGATGGAAATCATCTCATATCAAATTGAACATCATTTACAATTCAACTACCGAGTTTTCAATTTCAATATTCTATTTCAGTTTGAAAGAATTAATAAATGGGGTTTTCATCATTTCTTTTCATTGTAATTCAATATAAATCATAGGTTTTTAACAATTAAAATTAATCCATTTTCCAATATCAATTATGAAATCATTTCATCAAATCAGTCAATTTCAAAATATACAACAAATTTTAATTCTTTTGGAATTTTGGGATTTACCAAAATCCATTCCATTTCTATTTACATTTCTAAATCATATTAAATTCGTTTTTCATAAATCAATTGAATGAAATTTCAAACAATTCATGAAAATCATGGATTTAAATATAAGGAAAATAACAAACATAACCACCTACTTTTAATTATATAATCAAATATCAACTCTCATAACGAGATTCACTAATAATGAATCAATGAGACAATGATTACGAAACCAAACCTATAGAAAATGATTCATTTTATCTATGTGTAGATCCATAAAATATTTTATGATTTATAAAACTCTAAGGATGATGAAAAGAGAGATCGAGAGAGATAGAATGAGAGGAGATACAATTACTTGAGAGGGATCAGATATTCCACTGACACATCAATTCATCAAAGGATTGGTCTATAGGAGAAAAAAATACTTGTTGGAAGACTTACCAAACCTATAATTTGAGTTATGTTGGATTGAGGGGTTTCTGTTTCGTGAAATGGGGTGTTGGAAATTTCAAAACAATTTCTGGAATAAAAGAAACTCACACGCACATTTAGCTTGGCATGGATGCATGGCTAGACAAACTATTCTTCATAAAATTGAACTCCCACCTTGGGGTGCATTGTTTATGCTAGGTGGGCACATGGATTTTCTAACCATTCAACAAATAGATATTCATTTACTATCCAGGGATTCAATGTTTTCTCTTGGAGTTCAAACAGTTTGGTAAAAACTAGTATCAACCATGAAAACACAAGAAAAACACCAAAATGTTCCGAATTTCACCCAAATCACCCCTAAACAAGACACAAACAAACCATGATCAAATTAAGAGTCAAGTAATAATAGAAGAAAGTAACATGATGTTACACTAAATACATAGGAGAAGAAAAAATATGGAATCAAGGGAATTAAAAATGATTAACAAAAGATGTAGAAAATAGTTTGGGCTAACGAAAGGGAGAAGGAAAAAATTTGTACATCTAGTAGTTCACACACATTCTAGGAATGTTAGATTTTTGTTTTGAAAACATTTAAATGGAATATAAGTGTTGGAGGTGTATTCACCAAATATCATGACTATTTTATTGATAAATGAGCTGATGATAAATTTTTAAAATCACATTATGGTAATGTTTTGATTCAATATTTTGTGCCCATGGAAATATGTATAATATTTTACAATACAATTTTTCATGAAATGACCATGTTTTGTTTATTTTGGACATCAGTATCCTTAAGTTTATTAACCCAATTAAGATTCTAATAAATTAAGTAATCAATATATGAAATTTTATATGAACAATAGATCTTCATCCCACTATAATTCTTTGATATTATGATTCATTTGTTTTTTCAGATTATGAGAGCGATCCAAATTTTTGGCCTAATACATTTAATATGGATATACCATGTTTAATGGTATATAATGATATCTAATAGATGTAAAAGAATTTGAATCCATCAAACATGTTGCATTGTTAAGTTGTATATTGTAGAAGAAACCATTTAATTATATACTAAATCCCTATACAACATGGATATAATTTCTTTTCCAAAACATTATAATGATAAGAACATTTATTGTGAAGGGATTATAGAAAGGATTCTGTTATAAAAACCATTATATATTAGGAATGGACTCAATTTTATGATTTAAAAAATAGTATAGAGTTTGGGTCATATGTTAAAACTCATAAATACAATAAAAAAAATTTAAATACAATAGCTTTTGAAAATGGTATATCAAGTACACATAAGTGGCATCTTATTAGTTAGTTTTGAGACAAAATTCATATAGCGTTTTCCAAAAATAAAAAATCCATATAAATAAAATATTGATTTTTATCCAATGTACCATATTTTTAGGTATTATTTTATAATTGGTTCATATTTAGTGGTTATATGTTCTATATATCATAAAATTAAAAAATTTGTATAATTAAACTTCATAGAGTAAAATTTTGATTTAATTGATGTATGTATTTGGGATTGATGAGGAAAAACTATTTAGATGAATATTCCTTGTTTTGTATCATAAAAAAAATATGGGTTTTGGACTCAAAACATTTCACGTTTCAATTTACTAATGTAGATGGGTTGATAATGGGATTGTAAAAAACATTCTGAAATGACTTTTGTATAATTGAATTTCAATAAGTATAGAAAAATAGTCCCTTCATAATAAATTTATTATTACTGTATATATTTTATACACATAATCTTCAAAATTAAAATTAATCTTTTGTTCTTTTGTAAATATAAATAAATAAAAAATAGAGTGTTAATTTCATTAAGGATTTTCCATGCCTTTTAATTTTAAAAATATTTCATGCAAACATAGTAAAGGTGATGTCTTATATGTTAGAGGAATCTATGGAGAATAAATTTTTATAATAAATAGAAGGTATAAATACTTCATCTATTCAAGAAAAGTATGAGATCTTAAAACATGTGTTTTATTTCAATGATGTTTTTATATATAATATATGTACTATCAATATGATTTTTATTTAATAAAATATTTACACATTTTAATTTCTTAACCAAACAAGTGTTTATGATAATATCTTCTACACATCATTATGTTACTCTTGTTAATGATAAATATTTTTAGGATCATGAAGGTAAGTGTCAAATTATTATTTCTAATGAAGAGAAAAAAATAATATTATCATAAGATTATGATTTATTCAATTTAGTTAATATAATAAGTATAGGTCCAAAATTTAATGTTCTGTTGAATGATCATGGTCTATCAATCAACTCTAAAAAATACATTTTCAATATGTATTTTTTTATTTTAGAATAGAACATACAAATATTAAAAGATACTTAGAAAAATAGTATACCTGTAACGAAAAACATTTTCTATGATTATATTATGAAAACCTATTGTTACTTTTTTATCTATTCAATTAAGAAAAAGTCTGAAAGTATTACTATTTTTATGAATACAATTATACTGGATAACATTAGAATGACTTTCATTTTGAATATTTCTATAAAGGTTCATATATCTTCCTAAACAATACATTCCAAAAACATACATGAAAATTACAGGTGGAAATGTTAATCCATATCTACCATTGATATATTCATGCTTCATATCTCAAAACCATGGAATTATTTTGTTCTCTAATTCATGAATGTGATATTTAATGTAAAATTTTAATTATTTTAAATTATTTGAGATGATAACAGTGAAGTAATCAATTTAATTTATGTTACATTATACAAGTTCTAAAAGTGTTGGCTGAATGATCCATGTTTAGTAAAGATTCCATAAAGATACTGTAAATCAAGGATGATGTATCTTTCACTATTGATACTCTCCGTATGAGCATCAAAAATTTTAGGATAGAATAAATAACAAAATAGTGGATATTATTTTATGCAGATAGGTAATGAGGGATGAATCATAGATAAGTTGTGATTAATAGGCTAGTTCATGTGAATCATGAGTCCTCCAATAATACATATGATTGAAATACACTATTATTATCACATGATGGGTTATGTATTCTGTGTGATCTATTACTGATCATGTGAATCATCTTCAATGATTCCTTTTAATCATTTAATTTCCCATTAGATATCACTTTTCATCATGTAAATTCCCTTCAATGAGTCCTTATAATCCTATAATTCCCAACTAGAAATGTGTTCCTCAGTCAATGTATAGACTTCCAATATATATCCCAATATCACAAAGGCCCCCAGACTTGTCAGCCTAATACTGAAAAATACCATTGAAATATCAAGTTTATTATGAAATATCAATTTAACAATTCCAGGTCCTCAATAAATATGGAAATGATATACTGATCTCATTATAACGACCCACACTTTACATACATTGTTAATGCTTCAAAATTGAATTACACTTATTACAACATATGACAAAACCACAAAGGACCGTATAGGTATAGTGTCTTTAGAAACTGGGGAAACATAAACAACTAGTTCATAAATCTTCTACAGTGTCTCCCATTTATTTCATCATATCTAGGGTCCCTTTTAGCATATTCTACTTAATATCCATCTTCCTGACCTGGGGAAAAGAAAACATAAAAGGGTGAGCTCAAATGCTCAGCAAGGGCAAATAAAGGAAATAAAAATCATATCATATCTTTATGAAAATCAAAACCTGCAAAAGAGATCATAATATCTTAACATGGAACAAATCATAGAAGTGAAAATGAGATCACCATAATCATAACATGAAACTTGAAACTTTGTGGCATGCACACATAATCATGGAAAATCATTTCTTGTTAGTCATGACTCATTGCCAAGACTATCTTAGTGGACAAAGTCCCTTTCTGAACCGAGTTCACTCCTCGTTTCAGTCCTGTATCACTGAACCGAAATAACCTTCCGTTCCAGCCATGTCTATCTCATGAGATATAAAATCATTACCCAATGCATTGGAGGGAGATATAGGTCCCACCCATCTTATAATGAATCCTTTCTTATGTGTGCCACATAATCATAAAACATGCATCATCGCATAACACATGTAACAAAAATGGGATTCTTGAAACATCATGACATCATAAATCAATTCATATATGATAAAGGAATTCATAAACATAATTCCATCACAACATAGTCAAACCAATGTAAAAATATGGATAGAAACAGAACCCTTTATTATCTTAGATGGAAAATAATTTTGATAAAACACTTGAATTGAATTCTTGAGGAAAATATCCTTTCTTCTTCAAAATCAATTTCTTTTCACAAAACATCATGCAATTTTAAAAGAAAGAGATTTTATTGAAAATAGTCATGAAATATTTTAGAGGAAGCTTCATTAAAATAAGGCTTTATAAAACAGTAGAAATCCGTTCGTGCCGTATAAGTTAAAAAAAACATTCTTCGTACTTTTGTCGGAAAAGTCAAAAAGTACCTCGTACGAAAAACGACAAAATATTCCTTTCATACGTATTACTAAAAACTCACTAAAGGGTAAAAATGGATTTAAACAATTTTAGGTGTATGGAAATAATATTACATATTGAGTAAACTTGGATGTGGATGATAAAATACACCCCAATAAATACTTACGAATAAACAATCTCGGATAAAAATGAGATTGTGATATTTCCCTTACCTTAGGTCCGATTTGCTTTGTTCGTGTCCGAAGCTCCTGTATAATGGTTTAAATACTGTTATTGACTTATTCCAGAATCATACATATTGATATGAGATCATATATGGTCATATTATTAGCTTCTTTTTTGTAATATTTCATTGTTACTTGTTACTCGGGTCTTTATAACTTTTTGTTCTTATGCGTGTTTTGTCGAATAAATTCTTATTCTTATCTTTAGGTTATAGATAATTCATTTCCATAATGGTATTAGTGTAGTATATACCATATTAATTCATTCAATTCATTTATATAATCATTATGAAATGAAGATCATGTAGAACGAGTCGCATCACATCGTGGAGACGGTATTCCGTACGTACGCACGAGTGATGATATCGTTCCTATGATCGTGGAATTGTATTGGAGTATATATATATATTATTTCAGTATCAATATTACTTAATAATAATCATATATAGTTACTGATTATACCATTATACCAATCCTTGTAAGGTGATGGTGGAAAATAGATTACACCACGGCGTGGAGACGGTATTCCGTACGTACGCACGCGTGGTGATTTCATTTTTCCGTAGGATGGATAGAAGGTGAATTAGGGTTGTTTCATATTTATAATAACATATCAGTATGTAAGTAATACTGATGTTATTACTTTATCATGAAACAACTAAAGAAGAAGAAGTTGAAGAAGAAATAAATTGAAAAGATCGGTAATGGATATTACCTCTTCTTTGGAACGCCTTTTTGAATCCTCCACTTAAGGAACTAAGATTGGTCTTTGGAGAAGACCAGGACCTCTAGGATTATTCTAGGGAAGTGGAGAAGGGAAAATGGAAGGGGTTGGCCGAGCTTGAGTGCTCAAATTGGTGTGAGGAGGAGGGGGAGGAGGTTCCCTTTTATAAGGGAGGAGAGGGGCACCTTAGGAATATCTCAAAATATTATTTTATATTAAAGTCAAAATCGGTTTATAATGGTTCCAAAGGGTCTTATTTCGAAGATAAAGTGGGGATGGGTCGAAATCCTATCAACCAATATGATTTAGACAAGTTTAGGGTATTATTTTAACCTTATCAATTAGATTTAACTCTAAGTTAATTAATTTAACTTTTACCGTGTCTTTTTGTTTTCTTTCACTATATGGTTAATACACTTACTATAACATTCCAAACGAACCCCAAATTGTTTATTATTAATATATATATCCTTATCTAAGTCATTTGGCCGAACCTTAGATTTTTAGGAATAAAATAACAATTAATAATATAATATTTGATTTAAAAACTATTTTGTGTCAATTTTGACACTATTTGATATATGATTTTTGTGAAAGTCATAACAGAATTATATGTTCGAGCCAAGTTGATTAAATCAATACTAATATATAATAGTAACCTAGAAAATTAGTGGAATTCATAAAAAGTCTCAAATTACATTTATTTTGGTATTTATATTATCAATTTTGTCAATATTTCATTAATAAGATAATTACTGCATCATCTTTGTGTCATAAATAAATTAAATTATTTGATGTCTAAAAATTACAAATAAAATACCATCATGAAGGAAATCGTTTTAGCTTTCTAATGAATATTTACAATCGAATTTATCTTATGTATAACCTTATATTAAAAATGATTTACTTATTAAACATTGATTTTAACTATTTTAACCCTTCTTTAAATAAATTAATAATAAATGTCCTAATCTAATCCAAGTGGGCCTAAATGGTCATATTTTATTCCTAAGTTTGTTTTTGTTCGAATTACACTTGTCCAATAGAATTAGGACACGTGTTAGGGTAATATTGATATCATATTTACCCATAGTTACCCTATTTACTATTAACCGCGGTAAAAAAAGTAAAAAGTTACTATTCACCAAAAAATTATTTTCATCTCATTGAACCACATTTTAGTCCTTGATATTAACCGTGTCTCTCAGATTTTCGAAATTCCATTCACAGAAGCGGTAAAATTAAGTTTTATGCAAAATTCAGTTTTTAACCTACCACTTAGTGGTTTCACTATTCATCAAAAATTGAAAGTTTTCAGAAAAATACCAAAATTTCACCCTAGGCTAATTTCGATATTCTGAGTCCAAAAATGAAGTCCATTTTGAAAAATAAAATTTATAAAATTTCAAAAAGTGGTTATTACTATTCATAATGGCTAGTTTTAATAGCATATTGTTGTTTAGTGAAACTCGGTATTGCGTACGACGCAAGCTATCGAGGAAGGTCGCGATTGCGTGTAAAGCAAGCCAAGCAAGTGTTGTGTAGAAAAAGATTCCTTTGATGATTTATATAACATAAAAGTCTCGGGTGTTACATTCTACCCCCCTTAAAAAGAATTTCGCCCTCCAAATTCGTCACTTTGCAACAAACAAGTGAGGATACTTCTCCCTCATCATATCCTCAAGCTCCCATGTAGCTTCTTCAAGTTGGTGGTTTCTCCATAAAACTTTCACCAAGCGAGTGGTCTTGTTTCGTAGGACTTTTTCGCTACGATCCAGAATCTCTATCGGCTGTTCTTCATAAGAAAGATCTTGCTCCAGCGGTACAACTTCTGAGCTGAGTACATGTGAAGGATCTGGTATGTACTTTCTCAGGAGAGATACGTGGAACACATCTTGAACTTGAGAGAGATTCGGTGGAAGCGCCAATAGGTAAGCTACCTTCCCAACACGATCTAGTATTTCGAAAGGACTGATATATCTAGGGCTCAACTTCCCCTTCTTTCCAAATCTCATAACCCTCTTCCAGGGAGATATTCGTAAGAACACTTTATCACCCACTTCAAACTCTAGGTCTTTTCTTCGGTTGTCGGCATAACTTTTCTGTCGACTCTGAGATGCTCTTATGTGTTGTTGAATAGATCTGACCTTTTCTGCCATTTCATCAACGAGATCAGGTCCTAATAGCTTTCTTTCCCCAACTTCATCCCAGCAAGTTGAAGTCCTGCATTTCTTTCCATAGAGAGCTTCATAAGGAGCCATCTGAATACTGGAGTGAAAGCTATTATTATAAGAAAATTCCACCAAAGGTAGGTGTTGATCCCAACCTCCTTTGAAATCCATAGAGCAAGCTCTCAACATATCTTCTAGGGTTTGAATTGTTCTCTCAGACTGACCGTCTGTCTGGGGATGATAAGCAGTGCTGAAACTCAACTCTGTATCCAGAGTATGCTGAAGACTTCGCCAAAACTTCGAGGTAAATCTCGGATCTCGATCAGATATAATAGAAAGTGGTACTCCATGCAATCTTACCACTTCCTTTACATATATCCTGGCAAGCTGATCTAGAGAGAAATCCTCTCTAATAGCAATGAAGTGTGCAGACTTTGTAAGACGATCAACTATGACCCAGATAGCATTATTGCCTTTGGATGTTTTAGGAAGTCCTGTGACAAAGTCCATAGTGATGTTTTCCCATTTCCATTCGGGTATGGGTAATGGTTGTAACATCCCCTTAGACTTCTGTCTCTCAGCTTTAACTTGTTGACAAACCAAGCATCGAGAGACATATTCAGCAACATCTCTTTTCATGCCATCCCACCAGAAGTACTCTTTCAGGTCCCTATACATCTTCGTGCTTCCAGGATGAATAGAGAATGAAGAACTATGAGCCTCATCCAGCAGCTCTTTCTTTAATTCGGGGATGGGAGGAACACAAACCCAATTCCTGAACTTTATTATCCCATCAAAATCAAGGTTGAATTCAGGAACATTTCTCACCTTCTTTTGTAACTCGACATCTTATTTTTGTGCCTCTTTAATCTTCACATGTATAGATGGTTGAACATTCATTTGAGAAAGATAAGATTTTTCCCCTTCCATTATAATTCCAAGATCCATCCTTTGTAAATCCATAAATATTGGATCTTTTGTGATCCTCATCATGGATAAACTAGCATGGTCTTGTCGACTTAATGCATCTGCCACCTTGTTTTCTTTCCCAGGGTGGTAATGGATTGAGCAGTCAAAATCCTTAATCAGCTCCAACCATCTTCTTTGGCGCATATTCAGCTCCTTTTGTGTGAAAATATACTTTAAACTTTTATGATCAGTATAAATATCACACCTTTCACCATAAAGGTAATGCCTCCAAATCTTTAATGCAAAGATTACCGCAGCCAACTCCAAATCATGTGTTGGGTAATTTTGCTCATGGATTTTCAACTGTCGTGAGGCATAAGCTATCACCATATCATTTTGCATAAGAACACACCCCAATCCCTTCTTGGATGCATCACTGTAGATCACAAACCTTTCTCCACTACAAGGTAGTGTGAGCACAGGTGCACTGGATAACCTTCTTTTCAACTCCTTGAAATTCTATTCACATTCCTCTGTCCAGACAAACTTAACTCCTTTCCGAGTCAACTTGGTGAGTGGATTAGATAATCGTGAAAAATCTTTTACAAAACGTCGATAATAACCAGCCAAACCAAGAAAACTTCGGATCTCAGTTACTGTTGTTGGTCTTGACCATCTTTTGATAACCTCTGTTTTTGCTGGATCCACAGATATCCCCACTTTTGAGATTATATGACCCAAAAATGCAACTTTTTTAAGCCAAAATTCACACTTGGTAAATTTGGCATAAAGCTTCTCTTTTCTCAGGGTCTTCAATATAATTCTCAAGTGATCTTCATGCTCTTCCTTGCTCTTTGAATAGACAAGAATATCGTCTATAAAGACTACCAAAAATTGATCAAGATAGTCTCTAAAGACTCTATTCATTAGATCCATGAAGATAGCAGGGGCATTAGTAAGACCAAATGGCATCACTATAAATTCATAGTGTCCATACCTTGTACGGAAAGCCGTCTTTGGTATATCCTCCCTTTTGACCCTTAATTGATGATACCCTGAACGAAGATCAATCTTGGAAAAGTATTGAGCTCCGCGTAGTTGGTCAAATAAGTCATCAATGCATGGGAGAGGATATTTGTTCTTGATAGTGATCTTGTTAAGTTCTCTATAATCAATGCAGAGTCTCATTGATCCATCTTTCTTCTTAACAAATAGAACAGGTGCTCCCCAAGGTGACGCACTAGGGCGTATGAATCCCTTATCAAGATTCTCTTGGAGTTGCTTCTTTAATTCCTGCAACTCAATTGGGGCCATTCTATAAGGTGTCTTTGAAATAGGCAAAGCACCCGGTACGAGTTCTATTGAAAACTCAACTTCACGATTTGGTGGAAGACCCGGTAATTCCTCCGGAAAGACATCATCAAACTCCCGTACAATGGGAATATTCTTAATCGTGAGTTTCTCACCAACCATTTGAGATAAATAACCTTCATTTAGTGGAATCAATACCCATAAAATGGAAGAAATTTCCACTGGAAGGTTATGTTCATCCTTGCATTGATAGACGATCGTATATTGATCTGGAATATGAAATGTGACTTCCCTTCATTGGCAATCGATATGAGCTCCATGTAGAGAAAGCCAATCCATGCCAAGAATCACATCAAATTACACTAAAGGAAGGATCACAAGATTTGCAGGAAGCACTTTCCCACAAACTTCGATCGGAGAAGAATTATAAACTTTTGATGCGATTGATGTGCCATTAGGTGTTGTCACAGCTAACTCAACATCTAATTGTTGAGGTAATAAGGTGATACCCTTAGAAAAGTCTTCATAAATAAAAGAGTGGGTGGATCCATAATCAAATAAAACATTTTCTACTTTAGAGTGGATGGTAAGTGTACCTTTCACCACATCGTTATCGTACTCCACATCGCTGATAGAAATTGCATGTGACTTTCCTTTTTCTTTAGCCTTAAGAGTTTGTTGACGTCGACCATCATCATCAACCCTTGGATTTGGGCATTGATTGGCATAATGCCCCATCTCCTTGCACTTGAAACATTGAAGTGTAGCAGGTTCATTCTGTGTATCCCTTCCTTTGTTTGCATCATTAGACATCTTCTTCCCATTATCACGGCATTCAAATGCCCGATGACCTTCCTTTCCACATTTAAAACATTTACTTGTCCCTTTAAGACAACTCCCTCCATGTTTCTTTCCACACTTTGAGCATAAGGGAAAGTTCATCTTCTTTTCCGTGTGCTCTTTAGATTTTTCTTTGAATTCCATCTTCCTCTTCTTATAAAACCCATGTGACTGATGGGTTACTCCAATCTCCATCTCGACTTTGAGAGCACATCGAACGATTTCCTCGTAGCTATTGAAGTCCCTTATGGCTAACGCCCTTCGAAGACTTGGTTTTAAGCCACTAAAGAATCGATCGATCTTACTCTCAGGTTGGATAATAATACCAGAAGCGTACCTTGCAAGTCTGGTAAAATTTGCTTCTTAGGTACCAACAGATTCATCATCCCTTTGCTTCAGTTCAAGGAACTCTTTCTCCATCTTTTTTCGGAGAATACGAGGGAAGTACTTATTGAAAAATAAGTTCTTGAACTCGTCCCATTCCATAGACTCAATTTCATCCCTTTTCCTTGTATTCTTAACAAGATTCCACCATTGATCAGCATCTCCTTCCAAACGATACACTTCTAGGATGACTTTATCATGCTCAGAACATTGAAGAACTGAAAATATCTTTTCAGTAGTACTAATCCATTGTTCAGCAACTAATGGATCAGTAGACCCGCTGAAAGATGGTGGACGCTGCCTCATGAAGGATTCAACAGAATGTTGCTCCCTCCTTTGTTCATTTGGAAATCCTGCATGATTCATATCTTGAGAAAGTTGTGTGAGCATGGCTACAATATTTTGCATTCCAGCTCCCATATCGTTTGGTTGCTCAGGGGGACAATCATTGCATTGCCCATCGCATTCCGCATTAACACGGTTCCTTCGGGTTCCAGCCATTGACTAAAACCAAGAAGAATAGTGTGAGCAACACTAATTATAATAGGAAACCACATAATTCAAGAATAAAATTTTCATGCTTATGGTCTTATCCTAGGTTATTCATGGCCATTTCTAAGATTGTGTTCTATACTTAGACTTATCCTTAGGGTTCTTACTAAGGCTTTCACATCCTAGTTTCCAAAGGTTGACTATACCTTTCCTCTGATACCAACTATAACGACCCACACTTTACATACATTTTTAATGCTTCAAAATTGAATTACACTTATTACAACATATGACAAAACCACAAAGGACCGTATAGGTATAGTGTCTTTAGAAACTGGGGAAACATAAACAACTGGTTCATAAATCTTCTACAGTGTCTCCCATTTATTTCATCATATCTAGGGTCCCTTTTATCATATTCTACTTAATATCCATCTTCCTGACCTGGGGAAAAGAAAACATAAAAGGGTGAGCTCAAATGCTCAGCAAGGGCAAATAAAGGAAATAAAAATCATATCATATCTTTATGAAAATCAAAACCTGCAAAAGAGATCATAATATCTTAACATGGAACAAATCATAGAAGTGAAAATGAGATCACCATAATCATAACATGAAACTTGAAACTTTGTGGCATGCACACATAATCATGGAAAATCATTTCTTGTTAGTCATGACTCATTGCCAAGACTATCTTAGTGGACAAAGTCCCTTTCTGAACCGAGTTCACTCCTCGTTTCAGTCCTGTATCACTGAACCGAAATAACCTTCCGTTCCAGCCATGTCTATCTCATGAGATATAAAATCATTACCCAATGCATTGGAGGGAGATATAGGTCCCACCCATCTTATAATGAATCCTTTCTTATGTGTGCCACATAATCATAAAACATGCATCATCGCATAACACATGTAACAAAAATGGGATTCTTGAAACATCATGACATCATAAATCAATTCATATATGATAAAGGAATTCATAAACATAATTCCATCACAACATATTCAAACCAATGTAAAAATATGGATAGAAACAGAACCCTTTATTATCTTAGATGGAAAATAATTTTGATAAAACACTTGAATTGAATTCTTGAGGAAAATATCCTTTCTTCTTCAAAATCAATTTCTTTTCACAAAACATCATGCAATTTTAAAAGAAAGAGATTTTATTGAAAATAGTCATGAAATATTTTAGAGGAAGCTTCATTAAAATAAGGCTTTATAAAACAGTAGAAATCCGTTCGTGCCGTATAAGTTAAAAAAAACATTCTTCGTACTTTTGTCGGAAAAGTCAAAAAGTACCTCGTACGAAAAACGACAAAAGATTCCTTTCATACGTATTACTAAAAACTCACTAAAGGGTAAAAATGGATTTAAACAATTTTAGGTGGATGGAAATAATATTACATATTGAGTAAACATGGATGTGGATGATAAAATACACCCCAGTAAATACTTACGAATAAACAATCTCGGATAAAAATGAGATTGTGATATTTCCCTTACCTTAGGTCCGATTTGCTTTGTTCGTGTCCGAAGCTCCTGTATAATGGTTTAAATACTGTTATTGACTTATTCCAGAATCATACATATTGATATGAGATCATATATGGTCATATTATTAGCTTCTTTTTAGTAATATTTCATTGTTACTTGTTACTCGGGTCTTTATAACTTTTTGTTCTTATGCGTGTTTTGTCGAATAAATTCTTATTCTTTTCTTTAGGTTATAGATAATTCATTTCCAGAATGGTATTAGTGTAGTATATACCATATTCATTCATTAAATTCATTTATATAATCATTATGAAATGAAGATCATGTAGAACGAGTCGCATCACATCATGGAGACGGTATTCCGTACGTACGCACGAGTGATGATATCATTCCTATGATCGTGGAATTGTATTGGAGTATATATATATATTATTTCAGTATCAATATTACTTAATAATAATCATATATAGTTACTGATTACACCATTATACCCATCCTTGTAAGGTGATGGTGGAAAATAGATTACACCACGGCGTGGAGACGGTATTCCGTACGTACGCACGCGCGGTGATTTCATTTTTCCGTAGGATGGATAGATGGTGAATTAGGGTTGTTTCATATTTATAATAACATATCAGTATGTAAGTAATACTGATGTTATTACTTTATCATGAAACAACTAAAGAAGAAGAAGTTGAAGAAGAAAGAAATTGAAAAGATCGGTAATGGATATTACCTCTTCTTTGGAACGCCTTTTTGAATCCTCCACTTAAGGAACTAAGATTGGTCTTTGGAGAAGAACAGGACCTCTAGGATTATTCTAGGGAAGTGGAGAAGGGAAAATGTCAGGGGTTGTCGAGCTTGAGTGCTCAAATTGGTGTGAGGAGGAGGGGGAGGAGGTGCCCTTTTATAAGGGAGGAGAGGGGCACCTTAGGAATATCTCAAAATATTATTTTATATTAAAGTCAAAATCGGTTTATAATGGTTCCAAAGGGTCTTATTTCGAAGATAAAGTGGGGATGGGTCGAAATCCTATCAACCAATAGGATTTAGACAAGTTTAGGGTATTATTTTAACCTTATCAATTAGATTTAACTCTAAGTTAATTAATTTAACTTTTACCGTGTCTTTTTGTTTTCTTTCACTATATGGTTAATACACTTACTATAACATGCCAAACGAACCCCAAATTGTTTATTATTAATATATATATCCTTATCTAAGTCATTTGGCCGAACCTTAGATTTTTAGGAATAAAATAACAATTAGTAATATAATATTTGATTTAAAAACTATTTTGTGTCAATTTTGACACTATTTGATATATGATTTTTGTGAAAGTCATAACAGAATTATATGTTCGAACCAAGTTGATTAAATCAATACTAATATATCATAGTAACCTAGGAAATTAGTGGAATTCATAAAAAGTCTCAAATTACATTTATTTTGGTATTTATATTATCAATTTTGTCAATATTTCATTAATAAGATAATTACTGCATCATCTTTGTGACAAAAATAAATTAAATTATTTGATGTCTAAAAATTACAAATAAAATACCATCATGTAGGAAATCGTTTTAGCTTTCTAATGAATATTTACAATCGAATTTATCTTATGTATAACCTTATATTAAAAATGATTTACTTATTAAACTTTGATTTTAACTATTTTAACCCTTCTTTAAATAAATTAATAATAAATGTCCTAATCTAATCCAAGTGGGCCTAAATGGTCATATTTTATTCCTAAGTTTGTTTTTGGTCGAATTACACTTGTCCAATAGAATTAGGACATGTGTTAGGGTAATATTGATATCATATTTACCCATAGTTACCGTATTTACTATTAATCGCGGTAAAAAAAGTAATAAGTTACTATTCACCAAAAAATTATTTTCATCTCATTGAACCACATTTTAGTCCTTGATATTAACCGTGTCTCTCGGATTTTCGAAATTCCATTCACAGAAGCGGTAAAATTAAGTTTTATGCAAAATTCAGTTTTTAACCTACCACTTAGTGGTTTCACTATTCATCAAAAATTGAAAGTTTTCAGAAAAATACCAAAATTTCACCCTAGGCTAATTTCGATATTCTGAGTCCAAAAATGAAGTCCATTTTGAAAAATAAAATTTATAAAATTTCAAAAAGTGGTTATTACTATTCATAACGGCTAGTTTTAATAGCATATTTTTGTTTAGTGAAACTCGGTATTGCGTACGACGCAAGCTATCGAGGAAGGTCGCGATTGCGTGTAAAGCAAGCCAAGCAAGTGTTGTGTAGAAAAAGATTCCTTTGATGATTTATATAACATAAAAGTCTCGGGTGTTACACTCATAGCCTCTATTAATCCTAATACAGGAAAATGACATCATGGATGACACACGGTAGGTTTATGTGCAGAGTGTGATGTGATTCTCCCTCCACCAAATCAATCTCATACATATTGCATAGGCATTGTTTGAAGGGGAATAGATATATGGTGGAAATTAATATAAATCCCCCATTGGGTAGGAAAATAAAAAATCGGTCGTAGAGGTGAGAAAAGACTTCTCAGAGTAAAGAACTACTCAATCACTAGAGTCGTTCACTATATAAACGTATGGTATTAATTTAGGAATTATGTGGTGCGTCAATATTATTTGGTTTATTAGTCCATTGATCATATGATAGTCTCCTGGCTTATCATCTGGATAATGAGAAGGATTTTCCATATGTTGACTTGGTTATGTGATGCCTCAACTATAAGAAGTTTGATAAACATTGAGTCATTTATGAACTAAGAATAAAAATTATGGATTTTACTTGTGAAGATATAGTTGATAATTTTTATATGATTATTACATGTTATTAGGATGATCTATTTTCTAATCAAATGATTTCCTCTTTACATGTCATCCATGTTAGGCGATTCCATTTAGACATGTCAGGAATATCATTCAAATACCTTCAAACATGCCAATCAGCCCATGTGAATCCCTCTAGAAATGTTATCCCAATCATGATAATCCCTTAGGATATGTCCACTAGTTCATGTGACACCCTCCATACATGTTATATAGATCATTTAATTCCCTTTTTAAATTTCATCTAGATCTTGAGATTTCCTCTAGACATGTCATTTTTTTCATGTGAATACATTCAGGCATATCATACTGCATACACAACTATCGTCATACATGTCCTATTTGATCTCATAAAGACCATTGACCATGTCAAGAATACACCCTTAAACATGTCTCACAGATGCCTTGGACTTTTCAGGTTAGCCCCCCTAGACATGTTATCCACATCCAGCATGAATTCTATGGAATGTTCCCTCAAACCATGCGTACACCAAACTATGAGCCTTTGGATGATCATCCCCCCATTCATATGGGTGGGGTGTATAATAAATTAGGTATATGAACAAACTATGGGATCTTAATACAACTCATGGTCCCCAAACTCTTTCTATCAGAGGGTAAGGGACGGATATCCACTATGGGAATCCACCATAGTGTATACCCCTCCGTATCAGAAACAATATAGATCAATTGACGAAAACTCCCATATGAGTTCACAATCCATCTTTTTTCCATCAATGAATAGTAAATAGGATAATGAATTAGTATCCACTTCGGTGTAGGTCCATGATATATCCTTTACTCCAATTTAAAGGAACCATACTCTTTGGGTCCATCATTCTCCATCATCCATTAGCGGATTGAGAATATAATTAAACTATGAGGACCCTAATTTCTGTTTTAATAATGGTTCATTGGATTACTTAAATTTTTTATAACTCAATATCAAAAACTCCATCTGGGCTAACCCATATTATAACTCCCAAATCAATATTAAAGGAGTATGCTTATATATTATCCCTTGTTTCTCAAGTCAAGAAAGACCCACTTGGACTTATGGATTTTCAATTATCATATCACTAGTATTATAAAATTCCCCCAATCATGGAAAACATAGTGTGCAAGCCCCATTCAATGACTAAATGAAAATTCCTATGTACATGGGTTTCCACCTTGGTATAGTTCTTGATTGATTCCCTATATTGGTAAACTATGGGAAAATAACACTCATGGGTACTAATTATATGTCCCTTTCCATAAACTAGATGAGGTAAGACTTAACTACAATGAATTAGATTCCTATTATTAGCAGGACATATAGTAATCATTCCTAAGGCTTGTTCTCAATACTCAACACAAATGTTCCCTCATATATGTCCATTCTACATGGTAGTAAACTACATGTCATGGATGTAAAAGAACTATGTGGTTTTTGATTCATTTTTTAACATGACACATTGAACAAAAATTTAAGGTAAACTACCATCCCAAAAATACTTATTTCCATCGTTTCTAGTAATAAACTCTAGAGTGCCTATTTATATGGGTTCCAAACAAAAGAGGCTACCCATTTGTATTAAATAATGGTTAAAAGATGGATAACCATTGATACATACATATAGACTCGTTAATTGAACCCCCTTAAAATGTAGAAGTATTCAACATGTGATGTTTTTATTAGTGTGACCAATCATGTATTGATATTTGGAAGAGATACATGAACAGATCTTAAACATAAAAGCAACTCCTAGAGTATTCAATAATTCCCCCAAAAATTGTGTGAAGAGCCTGACCTTCCATCTACATGACTAAGGGGAGTTTCAATGTTTCATTGTGTTTTAAATCCTAATGAAAAAATCGTCCTTTGCAATGTAGGCCCATGAATTTTTGTGGATGTTGGATTCATTGGGTGTTTCCATGAGATATGAAAATGGTAGAACAGATTTGAATGATTGTGCAGTTATACTCAACCCCCCCCCCACGTCAATAATTAATCATCGACCCCCAATTTTCGTTGGAAGAAAAGATGGTGAACTCAATATGAATATGGAAATAATAACCTGATATGAAGTAATTTAACAATTTCAAAAAATTAACATTTTAAAAATTTATATATTACCCAATTTCTATTGATCCATTATTCCACACCACATTCAATGGAAAAAATGGTGAACCTAACATTAATCTATTAAATAATAAAAATGATCGGTAGAATATATTTTAGAACATATTGTTTTGTGTCTCCTATGAAAAAAAATATTACATCTGATATTAAATCATTCAATAATATATTGGGGTTACCATGAAATTGGCCATTATCTATATGAAAATTTCACGCCAGAAAGATGGTCATAATGTTAATAAGAATGAATAATATTGTTACATGTTTTTTAAAAAATTAAGTATATTTCTCACATAAAATGATTAAATGATTATTAAACATGTTCTTTATTGTCTAGTATATATAAAAACTGCTCCCAAAAACACCACCTTGAACTGTGATCATTGCAACATCATTTGAATGTTCATGAACCTCTTTTTAGAAAAAACCCTTATGGGTTGAAAAGAAACATCACCCACCTGTAGCCTTCATCTTTTGGTGGAAATCACGATACTCCATGAATACCACTAACATGTTATGATCCTGACCCTCATGTAAACACATAGATGTCTCTGGATGATAATGACAACAATTCAACCTCATTCAAGGAATGGTGTAATGAAACTAGTTTGACATGTTCCCACTACCGACCACTTTTGAAGCTTACCCATAGAGTTCAGGAATCATCAAATTCATTACCTTATGAAAGTAAAAAAAGAGATGATTATGGATCCATCATGATTCAAGATCTACTTAGGTGGGATCCAATCAACCTTCTTCACAAGATTAATCATGGTAGTTCCCCTCAGTCTCATTTTGAGGGCATCACCCAATAGGTTACCACCCTGGAAACTCATACAAGGGTATGAAAGTGGTCTCGATGTATGCATAAAGATGTTTTTAACTGGGAGTGGGTTCATATACTTGTATATAATGATGAATCCCAATATTATATTCTAAAGGTAGTGTGTATGTAGTATCTCGTACCTACTCACATGGATCAGATATTCCTATATATTATTGTAGCAAGAAAAGGTCATGAACATACACTTCCCCTATGAATGAATCCCACCATCCTATTCACATGGAATAAGAAAGAAAATAGTAGTCTTATATCCCAACTTCAATTGAATACATATACTAGAATATCTTGGAGTTGAAGGATGTGAATCCCTATAATCCTACACAATCTTTACTAAATCGTCACAACATCCTCCAATAGAAGATATTTGTAGGCATATTATACCACTTGTATAAATATAGGGGTAGACACATATCCTAATCCAAAAAAAGAGAAACAAATAACCATGATCAGGAAGAAAAGGTGGATACTCCAATGTAAACAACATTATTTCTTATATCTAGGAAGATAATCAATATATTCCAGTAAAGTATGTGGAATATGATAGGGCTCGTATTACCATTTTGAGTGGGTCTCACCAATCTAGTTTGGAACATGACTCAAGAGATGCATACATTTATACTAAAGATATACACTGCAATAATCCAAATGAATGAGATTGGGCTTATACCCCCACTCCAATTGGGGTTAGACTACACAATATGGTAATCACATCCGAGAAGGATCATATCCCTAATCATGAAGCTACTTGCCAAATTATAGAAGCTTATGAAATCCATGATCATAAACAGACTTCCACTGATCAATTAATGTAGTAACAACATTCAAATGCAATACATGAGGAGGTGCATATCCCTTCTCCTACTTTACAGGTATGTTGGTATATTCCAATGGGGAAATCCTATTTGAACTAGACTAATACCCTCGCTTCATACAATATTTAGAATCATATTTCAGTAACCCCTAATAGGAAGGCTCATTTCCCATCCGATGATTTGGAGTCCCATTAGAAGAATCCAATATTATATCAACAGTAGGATCACATCATCATAGTACTAGATGGTTATCAACATATTTCAGTGACCATCATACAATATAATCATATCCCTAATCAACCCTAAAAGGTAGGTCGATATATTCCAAACAAGATATAGACTAAGGTCTATATCCATGATCTTCTCAATTTCAAAGTTTGTGTTGTTGTATAAAACATTTCTACAACACGGAAATGTTATTTCTACTCATCAACCAAGTCCAATGATATTCACTACCTCGATATTCCTCCTTACTATAGTGTAAGAACAAATCATAGGGACTCTACTCCTGATATCTATCATGGATAAACTCCCAATGGTAATATCTCTCAGGGAGAGGGAAATAATACCCTATAAAAAACCATCAGATAGATATGTTCTTGAAACATCAGGGATAACTATATATAGTTCCATAAAAAATAACAATAGCACTTCACACCATCATCAGTAGGAGACCCATTAAAGAAACCTATATAGTCCAACCATGTGTAGATATATAACCCTGATGAAAAACATGATAAAATGGATATATATAGATACTTATATAAAAAAAACCTCTCAAATTGTTTCCCTATTGCCACTTCTGACTATGAGAACCCAAATGATCTAGAGAAAGAGTGCATTCCAAACATATTCCATAATATATTGGGGACTCATAATCAGTTAAATGATAGCCACATCCCATATCCAAGATATGAGGGTCTCCTCTTGTCCATAAACCTATGCTATATTCAAATGGACTTGGTTAATATCTCTCTATATCTAGACATGAGATTGGAAAGAAACACAAAATTCTATATCATACTTTCTTCCATTCTACCACAACACTTTGGAAACTTATCACTGAGGCCTTTTAAGATATTCATATCATATGATGGGTAATGTATATATAATTTCACATTAATATTTCCCTAGAATAGTAAATCTACTTAGATGCAAAATCATACATTGTTATAACAGAAGGAGAAATCAGGGGACCTGGTAATGTATAAGGCCACTTGGTGAATACAATGAGACTCCACCAATTTAAGGATCTAAAGAGTCACAAATTAAGGGAGAGGGTCTCCAATATACTCCAAATTTAGGCCTCTAAATAAAAAGAAAAAACATAAAAAACATATAATAAAAAGTTTTTACCACCCATCAACATCTCATGGAATGTGACTCCCCTCATAAGAAGAAATTACACCCATACTATGCACAAATACTATTTTGAAAAATCAAACAAGTCACAATAATTTCTTCAGTATTAGTCATATATTAATAAACCTATCCCATAGTACTAGGGGATTCTTTACCAACACCTATACATATATGATCATAAGACCTAGAGAGAATAACATAAATATTAGTGGTGGTTTCAAACATACCAGAACATTGAGAACAATGGGAATTTTAATCTCAATCACGTCCACCAGGTTCATCATACACTAAGAGGGTCCTGGAGGAGTTGACAATGTTTCCATATCAATCCATTACCATTGGGATTGGGGTATTTGTATCTAAATTTACATCTTAGGTTCTATTATATCATTTATAGGAGTCCTAAAATCCTCCAAAATAGGATATGAAAGTGCCAATTTCATCACATAACCATCCACATACTGTAGGGCTATGAGAATTTTTATCAATGTAATCACCCATAAAAGGAGTTATTATTATCTATGATAGGATTAAAATATTGATATTCAATGTTCCATCTATTAATACCACCATGAGATGAATCGTTTTCATTTGGGGTATGCTCATTATGGATGATCGAACACTCCTTTAAGGGCACTATTCACCGGCTGAGAAAATAGGAGTATAGACAGGGTGGCCAAACCCCATAAGGGCCATAATCCAAAATGACTAAATATGACTAATGGATAGAAATGTGACCCAAATTAATCCATTTACATATGATTAAGTGATTTATTATCCACCTATTATGTGCAAAGTGATGGGGTAACTACTATTTCCCAATACACCTTAGTGAACATCAACACCATCAATCAAAAAAATTGTTTGGGGAATGATTTAAATGTAGAGGGATGTAATGAAAAATTGTAAATTGAGATGTAGGTGACCTAGATGAGTAATCTATGTCTAAACATAAACATAATTAGAGATGGATCCAAAACCGAGAACCTTTAAATTAAGAATTTCCCCCAACATGGTGGAACTATACTAAAGAAAAAGGGAAAGGTGTTGAAACATATCACTCACCACCAATAGAAAATAAAATCATATCCATAGATTAATGGAATAGATAGTATGATAATGAGAAATTAAATCTTAAACAACACAATGTTGAACTATATAGGGGAAATATTCATGTTGGGTAACACCTTCCAAAAGAGAAAAACATATCTTATAATAAATATTAGCAGAGATATTATATACCTACAAGGGAATCATTTGCGCATCAGGTCATATCTTGATCAGGGAAAATGGTATAGATAAATGAATAATTTGAGGAAAATAATTAAATTTCCTCCTAATGTTGACAATCTCTCCCTATCAGGGTGATCATTCAATCCTTGAATGGATTGAGAATGAGTGGCACATGAAAATGGGGACAAATCATTAGACCTACCCCATTCTATATTTATTAGTGGTGGTCAAGACATTGATACCTCCAAAACACATCAACAACATCGAATCACTGGATTTTGAATTGGAATTCATATTAGTGAGGCACATCCCCTTGCATCTTCAAATGAGTCCATATCCGAAATGGTTGGATGATTCATTAACCACTCCCAATTCTAGATATCCTATCTTCTCAACATTTTATGATCATGGAGATCCATAATAGAATCTCTCACACATCATGTCCTAATGAGTCCCAATAATGGTCCCTTAATATCATTATGAGGTAAATAAACTAATATGTTTTGTATAAACTCTAGTAAGTTAGTCGTTTGATTGGTACAATATCCTTCCATATTGGTTTGTTATCGGATGGGAAAATATTCATCATCAATTCCACTATATTTCATCTCAAAGTTAAGGAAAATGATGTTTGTTGACCTGAGAATATTATATAAATGATAAATTAATATTTTTAGTGAATTCATTGCAAGGTGGAGGGGTTTAAAATCTTCATTTAGTATCCCTCTATTATAATGTTAATTTTTGGAACTTTTCACTGAGAATCGTTATGATAATCTACCAACACATGTGATCATGATGACGTATCTAGACGCATTCAATTATTTCCTAGTTGAGAGGGAATAAAAAGAATATTCCAATCTAAAAATCCATGAGAAATCTCATCCCACTCTCATAAAAGTGATAAAATGTATTGGAAAGGTATAGAATACATTTATAACTCTAAAATCTATAGCAGCGCCCATTCGAGCATCAAGGAAGGCCTTGAATAATTCATCACCTCACATCGAGCGACAAAAACAAAATAATCAAACTGAACTGTTAATAGAGATCAAGGTCACCCACAATTTGTGGAATGGATATCAATGTGAATTCCTTCCAAAATTCTAATGTTCCTAGATATTTCATTTAATCCATGGAAAATAACAAACTCAAGCAACATGAACACACGAAAACCATTTAGGTCAACCTCACTTACTATCCAAACTACTTCTCATTACATTAGATGATGTTCCACACCATCCAAGAATTATTTTTCATCAAATAATCCTCGAGAGAATAGTTAATTCTAGATAGGTGATACTGGAGAAGACCACATCATAGGGATCTAATGTAACCATCACCCTACCTGAAAAGTTATTTATTAACATGATGTTTCATCCATGCGTGGACAGATGTGCAATAATTTTTTGAATCTAAAGAAAGTTGGTTGAGATTAGGAAAATCTGAGACAACATATTCACAAACTAGTAATGATACAGTATCGTATTGAGGAATCATTTAACATACATCTTTTAGAATGATATAATCCTCACACATAAGAAAAGGAATAAAACTTTTATTCATATTCAACACCCATATGAACTCTGAAACATTTAGATTTATTTCCTTTAACATTAAGTGAATTGTAACTGCCCAAAAAATGGAACAATAATAAGATGAAGAACTTATTTTTTTTCTCATAACATATTTCACTTAACACACCTGTTTCTCAATGATGAATATGCCACCAAATTTGAGTTCCCAAAAAATAAATAGGTGAAAACTTTCCACTAGTGATGGTCGAATGAAATATTTTGGTCAAAACCCCAAATAAATATATATGCATAGCCAAAATTCATGGGAAAGTGTTTCAAAAATAAAAAATAAAACATGTAGATTACCCAGATCCCTATAAAATTCATTCAAGCCCAGCCATTTTACTTGAAAAACTAGTTGGGGTGTGATTTTTTAATCAACCTAGACAAAGGGGACGGACTATTCTAATTGAAATAGATTCTCCCATGAAATATTCTAATGCAATAGTCCCAACCACATCAAACACCATACCCCCAATCCATATAATAGGGAGAAACCCCACCTTGGAAAGTGGAAACCTATGACACAAAAATCCCATATTCTGAAATAGATAGTTATTTTCCCATCCAAAATCTCAATTCTGGACGCACTACAAATTTCAATGTAACATAAAGAGTCACTCATCATGTCCTTCCAGATCTCAGCAAAGTGTGAGAAAAAATTAATTGCAGCTATGGTTTCTCAAGTGGAATCTATGCCAAAAAATCATACAACCATCTCTTTCACAGAACCATACCTGGAAGTGGTCATTTTGGGACATATTAGACACATGTATGTTCCATGAAAACATGATAATGATGACATCAAGAGGTATCTATTTTAAATTGGATCTAGTATCAACCTCATCCAAATTCAAATCCTCCATCATTTGTGATATACAATGTGGAATTTTCCATAACAAAGATAACCATTCATGGGTAAGATAAGAGAGAATATGGATATTTTAGGAAGATCTAGCTCAAGGATCAGTTTTGGTATCTCACATATAACACTATATTCATGGTTAGAAATAATGGAATGTCATATAAGGTCCTTCTCCAAAGATTATTTCTATATATACATGTAGCAGTACCATCAACATTTCACCAATCCTTGAAATACCTCATTGATTGAATGTTTTCATGCTACACTTTGATAATACCACCTTAGAATCTTCGATATCAATATAAATTAAGTAAATTTCTATAACATGGAGGTAAAATAACAAATAGTGGATAATTATATTCATGTTTCTTCCCCTAATGGATTGGTAATAGCCCCTTGTGAATACATGAAGCATGCTCAGTAGAAACTATGTGTTGTCCACAAACATTTTCAATTCAGTAGACTCAGTCCTAGAAAGTTATGGTGACTCATAAACATCACAGGCCCATTTCATTTTGATGAAAATAATTTCATCCAAATTATACTCATAAAATATCATTTGGACTAAATATCTATCACAATCCAAGAGTTATCTTTCACCAATATAAAATATCAAAGATTATCCATTGAAATTCTATATAACATAGGATATTTAGACATCTCATTCCCCCAATAGCAACTTAAAAGAATACAATCATCCCCATAATCTCTCAATGATGACTCTAGATGATTAGTCTTTCAACATATCTTTTTATGGATTCTCTTTTCTTGATAGTGATAGAAATCCCCCATAATTATTCAATATAAATGAGTATTCCCTTGCAATCATGGAATTAGGATAATAAGTGGATGACATTAGGAACAATAATTCCAAATTTTAGGAAGGAATCTATACCACTATTTTGTGAGTTCATGTAATTGATTTAGATAACAAAAGACGATCCATACCATACTTTTATTAGTTATTATATTCCTATTGAGAAGTAAGAGATGTACATTGTATTTTTCAAAAAGCATTGATACACGTTCACTTAGAATTATATAAATATTTCTCGGATGAACCCCATTGTGGCTACTCATCACATTGGATTTCCCAAAGACCATTAAGGTATAATTCATGTGGATAGTATAATGAATCCTTATCATTCTACTAATTCTGAATTAAAAAATGACAAATTGATCATTGAATACATTTTCGGAGAGGTTTAGTACCCAAAATGTCTCACCAAAATCATTACAATCAATAAAAAGAACTTTTGGATTATGTTATATATTTATTTTGGAGACCATAATAAACATTTATCAAAGTAAAATCCCTCATTTAAGGTCACATAAATTTTTATTGTTGAAACAACTAACATCCAAGAACATTCCTTTATGGATGGGTATTCGGGATATAATCAAAAAAATATGTCCCCTAAAGACAATGAAGCTACTAACCTCAAAGAACCTTAGGGGATATATTTCTACAAGTTCATACCCATTAGATTAAATAACATTGGAATTACTCAACAACACACCATTCAATATATCATACTATCCTTCTTGGGACAAATAATGGAATGTTATGTCAATGACTTGGCGGTTAAACCTCAACACCAATTTTATATCCTCCATGATATTCAAATAATATTCAACTTGTTGTAATTGCACAGTTTAAAGATGAATCCTATGAAGTGTTATTTAAGAGTAATTGTAGTTAAATAACTTTTTTTTGTATGCCAATGCGGTATCAAGGATGAACAAGAAAATAATAGTGAAATCTTAGAAATTAAACTCCCTCTGAAATATGAAAGAACAGCGAGGCTTCTAGGGAATCCACAATAAAATTTGGAGTTTCATAGCCAACTAGGATATGGAATCTACTCCCCTTTACTAAGTTAATGAATAAAATATTCACCATGAAATGGGATGAGTACTACTAAGAAGCTTTGGATAATCTCAAGAAGTAACTATTGAAAACACTTGTCTTGATTCTATTAGTAGAGGGAAATCCACTTATATTATATGTTTCCACAACGGAATTATTTCTTATTTTTGTACATATAGAGACCAATGATGTGGGGAATGATATCAACCTCTACTATCTTAGTCAATCTGATCAAAATAAAAAGTCTCAATATTCTAATATAGAGAAGAGAAAACTTACACTAATATTTGTAGTGAAAAATATGAGACAGTAATTGCATCATCACAAATAAAACCTGGTCTCTCATATACACCCACTCAAGTACAGCTTTGGACACCCTATTTTGATTTGGTGTTTGGTATGATGGGTGGTTACCCTAAAATAATATGATATCATGTTTATGTCACAAATGGAAGTTAATGTGTAGTGTAACACCACAATATTTTAAATGAAAAAAAATATGTTATATAGAATATATGACATGAAACCCCAATATAATAAGAGATTTTAACAAATTTATACTTTATGATATATTTTATTTTTTAATAAACTCATTTTCATTAATAGCATTTAAAACATGATACCTTGGATATAAATTAACGGTAATATAGTTTACTGTTATAACCTATCTATTAAGATGGAGTGTATGGATTCTACTAACTAAATAATGAAAATTATATGGTTTACACATGTGTAAAATAAATTCAATGGTTATATATTTTTTATAAATAAAATAAGAATCATTTAAATTTAAAAACATATTTCTAAAAAATCGTATTTATCTAAAAAGTTCTTCCATCATGCTTTAGGCCTATATTTCTTTAAATTAAATATTAACACTTTTAGAAAAATAATATTCAAAAATGAATATAATGTTTGAAATCATAATACCAAAATTATATTTTGATGAGTGTTTTTCATTTTTCTCAGAAGTGTTATTTTCGATGAATACGAAAAAAAATTATTAAAAAATCCCTTTTTTAATCTTTTACAAGACCCATTTTATTTGAATGATGTTCTAAAAGTAATTTTTTTTAAATTATATATTTATTAATCCAAATTAAGTAATATTAATCAATATTTATCAAAATTTTATTTAGATACTTTTTCACCTTTTGAATGTTTTTTTCTTGAAAACAAATTTTTTTACACATCTGTTGGTTTATTTTTAAATTAACATATTCCAGTTATTTTGGTTGAATTTGAAAAAAAAAAATTCCATATTTTTAATCATCATAATGTATATGATCTTATAATTTGAAATTTATTTTTTACCAAAATGAATATTGAAGATAGAAAACATTATATATCACAGCTAAGGTAAAAAAAGATTACCAGAGGGTTTAACTAACAAGATACTGGTTACAAATGACCCAAAAACTGTCTAGTTAATATTTTATGGTAATATTAATACCATATATTGTCTATGGATAAAAAATGGTCCATTTTTTGACCCATTTTTCATTAGATAAATGTGGTGGAATTTTTTTATAAAAAATTCCATGTTTGTTATAGTGACCCAAGCCTTTTATACATATTGTTAAATAATTTTAAACCTAAATATCAATAAAATAAAAACCAATTTTCAAATACACTACTTTATTTGGAAGACTAGTTATATAATTAAGAAACATTAAACTAAAATGAAACATAGTTTTATTAATCTCTATAATGAGCTCTTAACTCCCATTGATCTCATACAGCTGTATAGGATAACCTGGGAAATACATATAAAAAAGGTATGAGATAAAAAATCCAATAATGGAATAATCATCGGAATGATGTATAAAAATTATTTAGAAGAAATAACAAGATAACATAAAAGGAATATCTCGTGAATAAACATATAGAATAATAATATGTAGAATATGTAATCAAAATATCATGGAAACTTAAGAAGGTGGCAACAACACATAATATGAAATAATCATTAGTAAAGGCTAACTCCAATGAACATATCACATGGTGGAAAGATTCCCATAATAGATTAGGTTTACTCCAAAATCTGATACATAGTGTCTCATGAGACTAGAACGTTACACAATGTATTGGATATCTATCTTGGTGCGTCAATCATAAAATGTTTAAGTATATTTGTTCCATATAAAGAGTCAAACAGAATATATAAACATAAGTGATTCCCATGGAATAAAATGGCCATTGTAATCACGTCATAAGGCATAACCAAATGACATAGAATAATTGTATATATGAAAGAAGGGATTTAAAACAATATTAGAAAATAATAATGGAAATATAAAAATATATCATGACTAATTAATTAAAAATGAAGTGAAAACATAAAAAAGAGTTATTAGATAACAATATAACTGTGACTCTTAATTGAAATTTTCGGGAAAAGAATAAAGATTCTTTAAAGTGGGTAAAGGAATAATAATTTTCAAAAAGTATGAAATAAAATAAAAAAATAATTATAATTTGAATTATTTTATAAAAATATCAGGGGTTTAAAATATTTTATGGGGTGTACATGAAAAGGGGTATGAAAAAATATAAGTTCCCTTTAATAGGGTTTCCTTATCAAGAGGAATTGATAAGGAAAATATAAAAATCATGTAATTTTCAGTAAATGAAATATGAATTAACCAACATACATTTTTTTGGTACATATACATTGAATTTAGGATATGTATATAACAGTAATGATGGGAAAAATTTGAGGTAAAGAGTGAGATTGTAAAACTGAAATAAATATTGAGGGTCCTAGAGACACCATACCTTATATATGATGAAAAAATCAATTAAAGAGAATGTGATGGAAAATAAAACTAGATTCATTAATTTATTACTTATCAACCAATTAGTTTTATGGTTCAAATTGTTAAGTATATGGGTGTTCATTTCATGGTTTCATTGCCGTCTCACATGTATATAATTTGGGAGGTTATTTTAAAAAGTCAATGTTATTACAGAAGTAAAAATAAATGGTATTAATACACTTACACAACTTTTAATGATCCCATATATCATTTTTTTCCCATGATGACGATTCATTTGATAAAATAGAAATGATAAATGTTTAGTTAATTTTGGCAGGTATTACATCCATGAAGAACTATTTTTGTTTTATTTAATATTATTTATATATTTATTTAATAAATCACCATATTTTGGAAAATTTAAAAATATTTAACATTTAATAACGTTTAATAAAATATTATATATTATTTCCATATCATTTAATAAGTTATAATATAATTATTACATTCTAATTTAATTAAAATATCTATTTTATGACCAGTATTGAATGAAGTAATAAAAAGTGAAACTCGTTACCCACAAATATGGTCATTCAACATAATTTAGACACTAGATTCCTTAATTTGAATAATAGGGAATGGAAAAAATGGAAAGATAGAAAAAACATCATTAAAAATAAATAATTCTGTTATATAGATGATACTTTTTTTATTATTCATTTATCAATGAATAATTTGAGGAGGAGGAAAATGTTCAAAATAAATTGATAGTGGTAGTTTGATAATGGTACATCTTGAATATCTCCTCCATCAAGGATCCATTTAGGAACATAGAATTGGTATTTTGGTTATTCTAGAAGCACATTTACATTGTTATAGTAAAAATTAAATTTTTTGGAATATATAATGAAATATTATGGACTTTTATAGTGCGAGGAAAAGAGAATGTGAGGTTTGGTATTTATATGGGATGATAGGGGTGTGTCTGAAAATGATGAAATTATTAAATTTAATTAAATTCATTTTCTATCCAAATACCAAAAAATTGGACATGGATTTAATGAAAAGATATTATGTGGTTTTAAAATCCTAAACCAATAAAATTTAGACACTTTTTGGTTCTATGTTAAACCTTATCATTATTATTAATGGTTAGTTGTCTTCTCTTAATTTTAACCTTGATAACAATTTTTAAAATATTATATGGTTTTAAATTTTACATATATAGTGTCAATATGAACATAAATTTCTAATTTTTGAAATTATATATCATATCATAATTATTTTTTATATTTTACATATTTTTATAATTTTCAATCAATGTAATAATATAAAAATATGATTATTCTCAATTTTGATACTATTCAATACTTTGACATTTTGAAAAATAAATAAAAAAAGTTGAATTCAAGAAAACATTTTTATTATATTTTAAACATCTCTTTTTATTCTATAAAATCCATTTATCACCTTAAATATATCAAATTAAATTAATTTTAATATTTTTATTATCATTTATTTGATTATAGTAATAAATGAATAATTATGGGATCACTATTTTATAATCAATTAGCGTAATTATTTAATTCCTAAAAGTTTCAAATAAATTTCTATGATTAATATAAATATTTTATTTTTCCATATAACATTTATAGTCAAGAAAATATGTTAGTTAACCCCATATTAAAAATATTATACTAATCAAAATAATAACGTGGCATTTGGTAACTTTTTTTATAATGTCTAACTCATTTTCAAGGACAAGTATCCAATAAAATACTAAATTTCTAATTTTAATTATTAATGGTAGAATTTAAATAATTCAATATGAATTTGGATGAATAGCTATAGCCTTATCACTTAATTTTAATCTTTTTGTAATGATTTTCCCTTCTACGATATGACATCATTTACTATGGTTATCATTTATATTGGCCAAAATTAAGAGGGTATATTTACTAGATTTTGGACCACTTATTCCAAATATGTAATCCAATATAAAAAATTCAAAACATTTAAGGTCAATAATTTAATTTATAATTAAATATGAAAAATGCAATGAAAATAATATTTTCATAAAAATACCCTCTTAAAGTCTAAAATGTTTTTAATAATATATTCATGTATAAAATTCATTTAAAAGGCCAAAATTAGTTTATTTATTATAAATATTAATAAATTAATGTTTATAATAAATAAAAAAATGTATTTTTAATTTTTAAATGTTTTAAAAGCATATACAATTTACATTATAAATCAGTATTTTTCAATATTCATTAAAACATCAAACATTTTAAAAATTTCAAAATATTCATCCTAATATAATTTTAAAATTATGGATTTAAAAATTATTCTTATTTAGTTAAATAAATTTTATAAAAATTTAAAAATTAAATATATTTCTGTTCTCACTGGATATAATAAAATGAATTTTTAGAAAACACATTTTTTGAAGAGTAAATTTACATTATTAAAAATGAATTGTTTTTTTCAAATAATTGATATATTTGATAATTTTTTATTAATATTAATATTGTCAAATTAAAAGGATTTGTTATAATGGTCATGATAAAATAATAATATTTTAATAATATATCATGTTTCTTTTTAGCTGAGTGTTGTGTGCAACACAAGGAACCAAAGAAATAGAACTTTTTAAAAATAAATATTTCATAAAAATATTTCTGTGTTATATTCCCCACACATTATCAAATCTATTCCTTGAATTTAATATCACATACTATGGTGCAAACAGGTGAGGGTACTTCTTCTTTATCAATTCTTTTAGTTCTCATGTAGTCTCATTGTTTTTTCTATTCCTTAATAGTATATTAATTGGATGAGTGGTCTTATTTAATAGAACATTATCTCTATGGTCCAAGATCTTCATAGACTACTCCTCATAAGAGATATCATATTATAGTTGTTCCACCTATGAATTTATTACATGTGAGGGATCTATTTTGTACATCCTCAGAAGGTATATAAGGAATATGTCATGTAATCGAGACATGGTTGCTATAACTGCTAGTCTATAATCCAAAGCTACGATGCAATCAAGAATATCAATTGAGGTAATGTACATGGGACATGGATTTAAGTTCTTCCCAAATCTCCTCACTCACATCCATTGAGATATATAGAGGAATACCTTATCTATAACCTCAAACTCTATCTCTCATCAATGATTTTTTATAGTTCTTCTTTTTACTTTTAGAATCCATTATGTGTTGTTGAATGATTTTAACTTATTCTACAATTTTTTCAACGATTTCGGGTCCCAGCAGATTTTGTTCACCATCTTCATCATGCATTCATTTGATCAACAACATTTCCCATAAAGGGATTTATATGGATCCATTTTACTTCTATACTGTAAACTATTATTTTATAAGAACTGAACCAGTGGATGTTTATGATCCCATCCTCCTTTGAAGTTCATTAAGCATGCACTCAAAATTTATTCAATTGTAGTAATGGTCTTCTTTGATTGGTCATCATTTTGAGGTTGATTGTCCGTATGTATGTTCATATTATTTATTGGACCATGATGGAGTCTTTTCTAAAAACATAGTGGTAAATGTCAAATAAAAATAAGACGTAATTAATAATCATACTCCTTGTAGCCTAAACACTTATTTAATGTATATCTAAGAAATTTTTACGAGTGTGAAGTCCTCTAATTGAAATAATGTTGTATGTGTAATATTATCCACAATAACCCATGTAGAATTATTTCCTATTGATATCTTTAGAAGTCATGTGATGAAGTTCCGGGTGATGTAATCACATTTCCATATAGATACAGGTAATAATTGCTTCATCCCATTATACTTTTTCCTTTCTTTCTTCACTTGTTGACATACCATGAAATTTGAATCATATTTAGTTATCTCTTATTATATTGTCCCACAAATAGTGCTCTTAGAGATCTCAATATATTTTTTTTTCTCCCAAGGTGGATGCATAATGTCATGACATGTGAATATTTAAAAATCTACCACCTAATATTAGGGTTTTATAGTAAATATAGTCATGAACCAATTCTTATAACTCATTCCTACTCAATTTTATTCTCTGATGATTTCTCATTTCTGATAGATTCCACCTTCATATGAATTTCCACATCATTTCTTTGAGAATACATTACCATCTCCATACGGGTTAGTATAAATAATTCCAGAAATGAATAATGATGTTCCATCCCATTGTATTCCAACACCCATCCTTTGTACATCTACAAAGATTGGATCATTCTCAAATATCATCATTGATAAAGTAGTAGGATCCTTTTTACATAGAGAATCATTCAATTCATTTTATTTACCGGGATAGTAGTGGATTGATAAATATAAATCATTGATTATCTCTAACCATATTCATTGGAAAATATTTACCTCCTTTTATGTTAATATATATTTAAGGATCTTGTGATAAGAAAATATTTAATAGTTCTACCATTATATATAATGCCACTATATTTTAAATGTGATGATCATAGCTACTATCTCTAGATAATGTGTGGTAATGTTTCAATCATAAAAATTTAACTTCCTCTAAGAGTATTATATGAAATTTTCATTTTCATGAGTAGACATCATAAGTCATTATTTGATGCATCACTGTATACAACAAATATTTCTCCACCTTTAGGTAGTGTGCATACCAGTATAGTTATAATTCCCCTTTTCAAGTCATAGAAGTTGTCTTCACATTGAATGGTCCAGATAATCTTCACTCCCTCCGAATTCATATTTTATAGTGGGTTTGACAATCATGTAATGTTCTCAACAAATCATTAGTAATACCCCCACAAGATTATGTAAACTACAGATCTCTAATATCAATGTTGGTCATGGACACTCTGTAATTTAATTTTTCATAGAAGGGTCCACTAATATATCTCTTTGTGTGAAATCCTATCCCATGAATGACTCTTCCTCTATTTAGAATGATAATTTATTATAATTTTCATATATTTTCTCCATTGTAAAATTCTCTATTATTGTATTCAAATGCTCATCATGCTTCTTCTATCTATTGAAGTATATCAGAATATAATCAATAACAAGTACAACAAATTTTTCATGGTGATATTTAAATACTATATTCAATAACTCTAAATTTGTTTTAGAGAATTAGTGAGTCTAAAAACAATCACCAAGAACTCATATTTTCCATTCCTCATTTGAAAGGTAATCTTGGGAATATCTTAATTATTCATCTTTAATTGGTGATATTTTGACTGAAGGTCAGCCTTATAGAAAAACATAGCCCTATGTAGTTGATTGAAAACTTAATCAATAATTTTATGGTAATATTTCTTATTTATAATGATTTTTTTAGCTCATGATAATTAGTGCATTGGAATATTGATCAATCAATTTTCTTTACGAAGAGGACCAACACACCCCACTTTGAGGCACTCGGGCATATGAAACCCTTTTATATATTCTCTAGTAAATATTTTTTTGGTTCTTCCAACTCCATGGTGACCCTTCTATAAGTTTTATTTGATATGGGCATAGATATAGTTATATGTTCAATTGATAACACTACATCTTGATCAGGAGGAAGACTGTGAAATTATTCATGGAATAAATCAGTATAGTCCCTCATTATAGTATTGTATTCAAGAATGAACCTCTTATTTGTTTCAATAATTTGAGATAGATGTTCCTTATCTTAAGGAAATAATATCCACACATGAATTGATGATTTTGTAAAAGATTTATCCTCCACCTTTAACTTTTACCGAATTGGAGGATGCCTCAGAATGAGAAGAGTGATTTTCCTCTCGTGACAGTTGATGTTGGATATATATAAATATAACCAAGCCATTCACAATATTAAATCAAAATGCACAAAATGAACAAAAAAATATTTTTCTGTGGGGTTCATTCATTAAAAATTTACCAGAGTGGAGTTATATATGTTAGATTCTATAGCTTATCCATTATTTTTTCTCACGAATAACACAACATCCATATTTAGAGGTAGTGTTTAAATAGTTCTAATAAATGTTAAAGATATGAAATTATTTGTAAAACCATAATCAAATAGTACGTTCTCTATTCGTTAAAGAATAACCAACAAACCTATCACAACATCATTTTAAGGATCCACCTCAGTAATTGATATGACCTTATTTTCTTCCATGGAGGTTGTTCTCATTGATTTTCTCTGACAACCCTTGGATTATGGAATTATATCACATAATTCCCATGTTATATGTAGTTTAAACTCTTTAATAGAAGATTGTTTTTTATATGGACCTTCCTTTTTTCTTCTATATTTATGGAATTCTTAATATCTTTTCTACTATTATTATCCTAATGCCCATCGTTTCCAAAGTTGAAGTATCACTTGGTTCCTTTTAGACAGTTCTGAGAATTATTCTTCACACACTTCTGACACATGGTATGTTGGGTTTTCATTCCGACATGGGATTTATCTAATTATCCTATCATATTAAACATCATCTTCTAATATTAATATTCATGCTCAATATGCCACTAAGATTCTTGATTATCCATCTATATATTAATGGAACAATAGACAATCTTCTCAATACTTTCAAAGTCTCAAATCTCCAATGATTTTCATTCACTCAACATTAATCCACTAAATAAATTATCCATCTAACATTCAATTTTCATGAAAAATATGGAGTTGTATAATTAAAACCTTTCAAATTATTCATTAAATTCTCTGATAGAATCATCTTCCTTTTTCTCTAGTTTGAGTAACTTCCTCAATATCTTAAGATAGGGACTTCATGGAAATTATTTATTGAAAAATATTTTCATGGATGCTTCTCATTCCATGGAATGAATTTCCTCTTTAATATTTATATTATTTACCAACTTCTTACACTGGCCAACATCTCCATAAAAACGATAGACTAACTATTTTACATTCTCTTCTTCTAAGAAATATATGATAGGGAATATTTTCTCAATTTATTTAATCCATTAATATTTTACTATTGAATCAATAAGATTCATTAAATATATGAGTAATTTATTTCATAATTGATATAACCAATACATTATATTTATTAGGATAAGTAGGGAATTCCAAAAAAATTCTAGTTATTATTCATAACGTCAAACGGTTGATATAGTACTATCAAGAATATCTGATCTCCCATTCCAATCAGGTATGACATATCATTAGGGAAATCATCAGACTTCCTCTCACATTTTTTAAGCATTGTTCCTCCTACGTCCATCCATTAACTAAAAAATTAATGTGGCATTAATACTTAGACATTAAGAATATAAAAAAGAAATTTTAAACATAGTAATATAATCTTATAAATATGAATTATATATTGACATGTGATTCCCTATGTTCTAATATTGGTTATCCATGTTAAAAGAGTTGTCCCTATTGTTATTACTAAATTTTTATAGTCCTAAAACCAAAAAATAACTAAATTATTCCTATGATATCAACTATAATGACCTATGACTTTTAAACATATTATTAAATGATTATAATCACAAATAACCATAAAATATGAAACAAGGATTGAAAATTATGGTGTCTTTGGTTGACTAGGTACATAATTATGAAATATTAAAATAAAAATATTTTTTTGTCTTCATCATGATCCTCAAAATCTATTTTATCTCCTCTAACTATATTGGATAACCTAGGGAATACATAAATAAAATGAATGTGATAAAATCCTAATAATGTAATAAACCTGGGAATGATGCATAAAACATGATTTAGAAGGCATAAAATGATTACAAAAATCCATGGATCAGGAATAATCACATTGAATCATAACATGTAAAACATATAATCATATTATCAGAGTAACATGTGAATTTGGAAGAAAAAAAGAACATCACATAAACCTGAGTCAAGGATAACTTCCAAGACTATATCACATGGTGGACTGGGTCTCATAATGGATTATGTTTACTCCCTAATCCCATACATAACATATCATGAGAATAAAAAATTACACATTTCATTAGAGAACTATATAGTCACACCAATCACAACATTTTCATGAATTTATTTTCCATATAAAGAATCACACTCAAGAAAACAATAGAAAGGTTACCCATAAAATGAAATGGGTACTGTAATCAGGTTGTAATGAATAAGAAAAGGGTATATAATAACGGTATCCATGAAATATGGGATATAAATCATTATTATACATTAATAATGAAAATTTAAGATTATATCATGAATAATGAGGTATAACTGAAGTGAAAACATGGAAAATATTGTTTATATAGCATTTGAAATGTCTCTCTTAGGTTTTTTAGGGACATGAATATAGGGTATTCAAAGAGGATAAAAGAATAATTGTTTTCATATAAAAATAATTTTTCATGATAATTTGCGTGGTTTTATAAATATAATTTTGTCTAAGAATGTGTTACCCAATGTTCTTGAAAATGGGTCGGAAAAGGATAACTTCACATTATTTTGGTTTTCTTGTCAAGTGAAATTGAGAAGGAAAACATAAATATTATGTAATTCCACTAAAAAGAAATATGAATTGAGATACACAATTTTTTGTGGTATATATAAACATAATATAGTATAATTATATAATAATAATTAGTGATAAATTATGGAAATTAGAGAGAAATAAAAAACCAAAGGAAATATGGAGGTTGGGAGAGATATTATACATTATATCGAAAATGTTATTCACATGTACACAATGTCCTAGATAATTTAAATTTAATAATTAATTTAAAAATTATTAACCTCTTCAACATTATATATTTTATTATAATTTAATTATCATCATTTATGGCCATTTCATTGATTTATAATTTTTAATTTCATCATTCTTGTAGTTTTCACTTCATGGTTTCATGGTTGTTTCGCTTGTATATAATTATGGATGTTCTAATTGAACGGGAATAGTATTCCATATTTCAAAAGAAATGGTATTCAAAAATTCCATAATTTTAAACAGGCCCATATATCATTTTCATTTATTAAATGAGGATGATTAATTTGATAAATCATTAATGATAAATGATTAGTTTATTTTGGCAGTTTTTTTCATCCATCAAAAACTAGTTGTGTTTTATTTAATAATATGAATGTATATTTCTTCCATAACATTGTATAAGTTTTAATATAATTAATAATAAATTATTAACTATAATCATATTTTTATGACCATCCTTGATGGAAGTAATGAACATGAAAACACATTATCCATAGAGACACATAATCTCCATAATTTGGAAAGTGGTTTTATTTCATTTAATAATATGGGATGATAAAATTAGGCTAGATGGAAAATATTTCATGATAAATATAACATTCCATTATATAAATTACAATGGACTCATTATCCTTTGATGGATGAATGAGGTGGGGATAAGTTAGAAGAATAAAATAAATTAAAATGGGTAATCTGAGAATGTTAACTCTTGAATATCACCTCCTTGATGGATCCATTTACGAACATAAAATTTTTATTTTGGTGATACCATAATCACACGGTCATTGGAGAGATTATATAGGAGTTTTTTTAATATATTTATAAATATTTTAGGATTAGATGGTGTTAGTAAATGGTGTTGTGGTGGGTTGTATTCATATGAGAGGAGAGGGGTGTTTTTGAAATTTTCCAAAATATTAAATTATAATAAATTAGTTTTCAATAAAAATTCAAATAAGTGGAAATTTATTTGAATATAAGATCACATAATGTTGTAATCTCATCAACCATTATAATTTATACATGTTTTGGTTTTATTTTAAAACATATCATTTTGATTAACCCTTAGTTTACATATTTTAATATTAATTACTATAAGAACAATTACAATATTAAATGATTGTAATTTTTACTTATATGGGGATAATTGGACCATATATTTCCAATTTTGTAATTTTTAGATCATATAATAATAACTATTTTTAATGATTTTATGATTTATAAATAATTTAGTAAACATAAAATATCAATTTTATCAATTTTTTTACTATTCACTACTTTAACAATTAAAAACATTTAGAAAAAAGTAAAATTTGAAAAAAATAATTATTTATATACCGAAATGTAATGGAAATATATAAAATTATTTTATAACCATTAATATATCAAATCTCATTTCTTTTAATATTTTTAAGAAAAATTATTTTATTTTTCATTATATTGAATAATTACTACATCAATGTTTTATAAGCATTTAGATTAAATATTTAATAACTAAATTTTTTTAAAAAATTAACAGGATTAAGATAAATATTATCTATTTCCAATTAGTAATTTTAAACTATAATATCTTATAGTTATCCTCATATAAAAATAATAAACTTTTTAAAATCAGAGTGTTGCCTTTAGTCACATTCTTTGTTTTTTTTAATTTCTTTGTCTTTTACATGGAAAAGTGTCAATTAAATAACTCAATTTAGAACCTTCATTGTTAATTTATAATTTTTATTAATATAATAATAATTTTTATGAAAACATTTGGACTTATCATTTATTTTTAATCAATATTAACCTGATTTATGCTTTATTGAGATAAAAATTTTAACCACAGTTACTATACCTATTGACCAAGAATAAAACCTATATATTTAAAAAATTTGGACTTCATGATTCCAAATTTAGAATACTTTTCTAAAAATACAAAACTCGTAAGTGGATTGATTTAATTTAAAATTAATCTCTATGAACGCAACCAAAATATATATATTTATGTTCTAATAGTAAATAATAACCTCATTTATTTACTTTTTTGAAGAATAAAATGACTTTATTAAAAATTAATTCTTTATTTCATATGAATTAATATATTTCATCATATTGTTATTCATATTCATACACTCCAATACAAAAGATATTTTATAATGGTCATCTTAAAATAATAATATTTTAAAATTATATCATGGATCAATTAAACATGGTTTTGCGTGCAATAGAAGATACTTAAGAAATTAAAATATTTAATTATAAATATTTCATAACAATATCGAAGTGTTACATGTGTCCTCTGCACCACTAATAAATGGACACCAACTCACCTCACATCATTAGGAATCCAAAATAAATTTTTCTATCCAAGACTTTCCAAAATCACTTCTATAATTCTCTCCCCTCATCGTATATTAATTTTCTTATTCAAAAATACATCCTTGAAGGACATGGTGAAAACCTGCTGTAGTGGTCTAATGGAAAGGTCATGTCCTTAATCGATCATTTAATTTTATTTATTCCTCCACCTCTATTAAATATTATTAAATCATGATATCAAAATAAAAAAGGTATATTATATATTCTATGATTTTTTTTAGGATAAGAAAAATACATACAACAATTTACTGCTCCCTAAAATGGGAGATGAAATTTTCTCTCATATTGTACGGAACACTTCTACCTCACAAACTGAAATAATTAATTTACCATTATTTCCTATAATGGATATATTAATGATTTATATTATCAATATGTAGAATAAATTTGTTATAATTATACTTTTGGAAATAAAATATCACATATTCCTTCTCAATTTCTATTATGTAGAGAATATTATAAGGTCGCTCAGGTGTACGGTGGAATAACACCTCACGAAGAGAGATAATTCATTTTTCACTAATTATTTATAATTAATGTAACAATGGATATATTTAATGAATATATTTTATATATATTTAACATGATATAGATTTTATAAAATTAATATACATTCTACTTCCTAACCCTTTCCCACATTAAGTAAATGACAACGTTGATCGGGTTTACGTACGACCTATTATCTCTACGAAGCGATGCGATTCCTTATCCATGTTCTGAATTCCACAATGGTTATAAATTATAATTTAATAAAAATTTATATTTATAACATTAATATAATTCTATATATTATGGAATTATATCTTTTCTCAAAATCCTGATTTTTCACAACGAAACATGCCTGAGAAATCATGGAAATTATCACACGAAACAGTAGTGATAATCAAATATTATTAACGAATGGGTAATATGATATTATAAAATGGTCTTATAAGATATTATAAATATTAATATGGTTAAATTATAATTTAATAACCAGTTTAAAACTACTATAAATGAGGTTAAATAGTTCTCAACTAAAGGGAAGCATGAGGTTAGGGTTTTTTAACTCAATTTCAATTTGTTGGGCTATACAGCTACATAATTGATTATATTATTAGATGATTTTGTGTTAAATTAAATTTTATTTATTTATTTTTTATTTCCACTTGGTCTTTTGTGGATATAAATTTATTAAACGTAATAAAATCACGGATTAACACTCACTATAGCATCATGAACGCAGTAAAATAATTTTGTCTCAATTTTCCTTTTGGTGAAATATTTTATTTTAATTGAATATCATATTTTATAATAATATAAACATCCCCTTTTACATTTCATATCAGAAATATTGTTATATTTATGATTTTTAATTTCTTTTTAAATATTATTCTTTAATGGAACTTATGATTCAAGGTTTGCCGAAGTTGTAAGAGTTTGATGTTACAATATCATTGTTTATCATGATTATTTATGATGTTTATTTAATTTTAAAAATATTATGATTTACCATTCTATAAAATCATGGATTTCATTCTCCATTAGTTATTAATTGAGAATACATGTTTTCCATTCATTTAAATCTCTTTATGTTCTCAATATTCTAAATTAATCTTATCCAATGAAAATCGACTTTATTTATCTCTTTGGCCTAAAACAATTTTTATTCCATGTCCATGTTTTCAAAACAAATTTAGAAAATATTAATTTTATTATATCATTATTTAAATTCAATATTAAGCATTATTTATTTTAGAAAAATTAATAGAAATTATCATGTAATTTTTAAAAACAAATCCCATTTGGATTTTACCGGAAAAATTGAAAGGAATCATTATTTTTAATGTGATCGACATGAATAGAATTTTTTATGGTTATGACAAGATAATATTTTAAGGATTCCTTTATAAGTTCTAGAGGTTTTTTGATAGATTCACATATATATATTTTTATTTTTTAATGTGATTTTTATATCGGAAGGGTAATTTTCCTTGGGAATGTTTTTTAATGTTCTTAAAAGTGTTTATATTCATCAAAAACAAAAAAAATTAATGTTATTGAATACTTATAAATAATTTTGATTTGAATCTTACGTATATGAATTTATCACTCTCTCTTACATTGATGGTTTAATTCATACGTTGTGATCAATTTTAAAAATCCTTCAATATAAAATTTACTTTTATTATTGAATGAAGAAATATTATGAAACCCATTTTATTTCAATAGATAATTATTATGTTATCCATTATGATTGTTTTAACTTTTATAGAGGACACATACCATTAAATTTTATGATGGGTGTGATTAGATATATATCTAATTCATTTTTTAAAGCATTAGTCACCTGAGACACCATGTACGATATTATGGATTTACCTAATCCATTATAGGACATTATCCATAATGTGATATTGTCTAAGTAGTTATCCTTGATGCATTCTTATGTCATCATTATTTATTCACATTTATAATGATTTCATGATTTTATGATACCATGTAAATAATTTTATTATTCCATGTGGTAAAACATGTGTCTTCTCTTTAATTAGATCATTTTATATCTTTAATTCACATGTTATGTTTCCCTATCATGTTTATTACCTTTTTAGTCTTTCTAGATCACCCATTTCATCAAATATATTCTCCAAGTGGTGATATTTAGATTTATGAGATCTAATGGATTTAGGATCTCACAATAAAAAATAAAAATATAAGTATTACATAGTTCTCTTTCCTTTATAGTATTGTGATCTTTGTATTCCAAATACACTAGGACCCATGATATTTAGGTTGTAATTAATAGACATTTTGTCAAAAATCATGTAATGAAATGTGTAAATGTAATGGGTCACTATAATTAGAATAAAAGAAAATTATTAGTGAGCCATTTGAAATAATGATAAGAAAAGTTTAGTTAGAACCATTAGGACGAGCATAATGATAAAATGAATGATAATACAATGTATGGAAAAATATAATGGAATCTTGGTGAAGTACATAGCGAGTTGTTTCTAAGAAATTCCATCCTTGTCCAGATATGAAAAGTCGATTTGGTTCTGAAATAGATATACCTAGGGATAATTTCTCCTAAAAATAAATATTAAGATTGAATTGAGAGTTACTAGGAAAACAAAAATTGGCCTTAGTAAAACGTAGTTTGAGACCCCAAGGGAATATGCTTTGGAAATTAAAAAACGCTTTATAAATCATCATGTTGTATTTAAATAGATGATGAACATGAATGACCTGGGATTAATATAAGGTTTCTTTTAATTAAAATAAGGTTACATGTCTTTCGAATCCTATAAATGATTTTGTGGTTTCCCACTATGATTATTATTTCTCAGACCATCCATTACAGTTTTAGTGAATAGATGGAACAATGATGAATCATGTCAATAGTGAATCTAATGGAATCAATTGTGATTATGAGAAACCAAATAAGATGATAACTGGACAGAAATATATTGTTATTATTCCTAATCAGTGATCATGAAATATGATTAACAGAATTAACGTCGATGATATACCTAATATGTAAAGATTATGATAGAATTTTATGAATGTTCATATGGTAATGACCATAAATTAAAAAATACTCAACATCCTACATATCAATAATGTGGGAATAAGTAACTATAAAAATATTTAAAATGTATTGTAAAGTGTTATATTTGTGGAAATGGAGGTCATCGAGAAATGAATTGAAAATAAATTCAATGTATTATTTTTTAGGATCATTGGAATTGTCTGAGTTAATGGCCTAAATTAATGGTTACACCCTAGAATAAGGAAATTATTATGTTATATCCAATCATTAAAGTCAGTGGATTGAAGTATTTATTTGATTGTATAAAATAATTATGTTGTAGAATTGTTTTATATACCAATTCTTTTTACAATAACAATAATACATCTATAGATTGTGTTAATTTTGGAACCATTTCTGTGTTCATGTTAGATTAACATAAGATTTATGGATACTACCTTGAGTTTATGAGTATAAGATTTATAAAAGGATAAAAGTCTTAGAAATCCCATTTTATGTTCTATTTAATTGTATTTTGTGGTGAAAAATAATTTTTTGGGAGATGACTATTAGATTAAATTATATATAAACATTTTGGTTAACATAAAGGATTTTTTGGGGAGAATGATATTACATTTTATTAGATGTAATTTAAAGGGTTTTATGGACAGAAACTTATGGAATGTTTTAGGTTGATATTTTGGAGTTACTATTATGTTATTATATATTACCGAATTTTATGGGAAAATTCATGCCAACATATTTGTTTTATCAAAGACAAGAGGAATTCATTTTTATTCGCTTGGTAGTTATGTGATCCATTTTATGTTTATCTTAGTTCTTCAGGAATGAAAAATCAATCATTAAATCATATAATTTGGATAAAATATTATATTTTTATAGAAATTATTAATGGATGAAATTATATAGTTTTATTATATTTCATTATGTTTTAATTCTATATGGTTAATGGATATATCAACTCTAGGGAAAGGATCTTGGGAAAAAATGTTATTTTTTTACATTCATATGAATTGAATCAATGGTCTTTTAATTAAACATAGATTTATGGATATGTATCTTTTTACATTCTCATGGTCATTCACTCTCTTCTAATCAAGGATCACTATCACTCCCCATAATTTTTTATTCTTTTCTTTCATGTCCATATCTAAACATTCCACCAGTATTCCCCAATGTGGAATCATAGTTATGTGATGACCATCATATTTCAATTTCATTCTTTTTAAAAGGATTTTTTATTAAAATTTTTTATTATGTGGGATTCCAAAAAATGTATTTTCAAATTTCAAAACATTTATTGTTGATATCATGTTTAAATTATGAGGATGCAAATTCTATAAGGGGTTGGAATGTAATTCCTCGAGATCATAATGTTCAATAGTGTATATGACCTAAAACACCAAAAGTATAACTGGATTTAATACCACTAATCGTTAAGATATATTTCCTTTTAAATAAATTCGATCTCTTTGATAACTTTCGGAACACTCAACCCTGAATATAAATGAACTGTAATATAGTATACCATTATAAAATAGCCATTATGTTAGAAGGTATGAATAAAATAAACAATATTATAAAAATATTCTTTTTTTATAGTTGTATAAAATAAATTCATGGTCTATTTATTAATTAAAAAAATAATAAGAATCATTTAAAATAAAAAATATTATTATGAAACGTTGTATATTTCTAAAAGGTGTTTTAGTCATGCTATGTGCACAAAATTTTTAAAATTTGTTTTTAATACTATTAGAAAATTTATTATAAAAAATTATGTTCACTTTTGAAATCCTAATATATAAAATATATTATGTTGAATTTTTTGTATTTTTGTGAAAAGTTTCATTTTTTGTTGAATAGTGGAAGATACATATTTTTATAAAAACATCATTTTCATTTAAAGAATTTACAAGACCCATTTTATTTTATTGGGGTTTTAAAAGTAACATTATTTCAATAATATAGTTATTAACACATTTAGTTCATTTTAATCAATTTTATATTGAATTATGATATATAAACATTTCATCTTTTGAAAGTTTTCTTTTGGAAAACCATTTTTTAACATGCCATATCGTTTAATTGTAAATAGAATTGTACCAATTTTTTAGTTGAATTCAGAAAAAATACATTCCATATAGTTTGTCATCATAATTTATATTACTGAATAATTTCAACATAATTTTTTACCATAGTGAACATTGAAAATAGTAAAACGTATTTACCATAGTTGACGTAAAACCGTCTATATTAGGGGTTAAACTAAAAAGATAAGTGTTAATAATAAACTAATACATGGCTAATTCCATGTTTATTATCCAATTTTAAAATAATATATTGCATTTATAAAACAAATTTCTTTTTATATCCATTTTCCATCACAAAAACATGGATGAAATTATTTCTTTTTAAAAAATCCATGTGTGTCCTCTCTCCAACATACAAAAACCACCACCTCTCATCTCCACTAAACACATCAAAAACAAATTGGATTGGGAAAGACCTAACCAAATCACTTTCCTAATCAGAATCCCTCTTTCTATAGTCATTTTATTTATCACAAATCCTTCCTATAAATTGTTTTGGTGAAAACCAAAAGTGGTTTTCTGAAGGAGAGGTTGCATTATTAACCAATTCTTTTATTTTATTTCTTCTCCACATCCTTCAAATATTATAATGTAATGATGATATAATAACAAAATTATATCAAATATTCTTATATTATTTTTTTAAATTTCCTTTCCTACGACCATCTCCACCAACCACAAATTTGATATGAGCCCATGGATTTTGTGTATGGTGCACTACCACCTCATAAACCAATGTAATTCATTATCCATCACTACTTCCCAATGATATATATAATGATGTATATAATGATTATATATTATATATATGATATAAATATACATTTTTAACTAAAATATATCATATAACATCTTACTTTTCATTTCATAGAGAATATTCCAATGTCTCATGTGTGTATGAATAACAAATGCCTTTGGAAGTTATGTGATACAATTTCACAAGAAAATAACATGGAATGTAATAAAGGATAAATTTAATGTATATATATGATACATATATGACCTAATATTGTTTTTGGATAATTAATATATCCTCCACTTACATAACTTTAGCCCATTAAGGAAATGATAATTTCACTCATGCATATGTACGACCTATTTCATTCACGATGTGATATGATTCATTCTCTAGGTTTTAAATTAAGTAATTATTCTGAAGAAGAATATAAGGGGAAAATGAAATTAAAAACATTTATATCATTCTGGTGATGATAGAACTATATCCTATGTTCAATATCCATAACATTCATGACAAATCATGCTTGAGAAAACAAGGCAATTAACCCCCAAAAAATAGTGATAATGAATGATTACTAAAAAGGATAATATATTGTTATAAAAGAATCATATACTATATTATAAATATTAATATACTGGAATGAAAATAAGATTTTTATTTTAGGATAAATGTTTTTGGAAGAATTTTGAAACCTCACAATAATTAACAAACATCATAAGAAATCACAAAATATTGTAAACAAGTTTAGTCATTTTCAAAAATAATTAATTTATATACGTTTGGTATGTGTAGTAGACTTTTTATTAGGAACATCATTGATGTGATTTTTGAACTGTTCATTCATCTCATCCCAAGTAAAGATATACTCTTCCTAGTTAATCATTCATTTGTTGATGTCATGTGTCAAAATAGGATCATTATTATTAATTCACGCATACTATTACTTATTATTATCCACTTAAATAATTATATGTGGAATCTTGTTAACCTCCTACTATAACTAATGGATCACCAGTACCCCCAATAACATTTATTCATTATAGTGAATAATAATCTCTTATTTTTATTATTTTATTATGGGACTCCTTAACTTCTTCCATGGACTTACTATTATTAACCATTTATACTCCCCTCTCCTACATGAGGGCTTCTATACCACCAGTATTCTATTGTTCAATAGCATCTCCAAACTCATCCATTTGATTTATACTCAAATTATTTGGTCTCTTTTTCACTTCCAGTCAATGATCCATTGATTCATTGTTCATATCCATATTCATTTCATCATACCTTGTTTCCATCCACATAGGTAATTGTAAGTAGTCCTTAAACACTTGGACTTTATTCTCAGAAGTACGATGCACCTCTTAGTGTTCCTTTTACCCTTCCATCCCATCTTCCTCCTTGTGTTGTTTAGTTCCCATATTTTCACTCCATCTATATATTCACCTGATAAGTTATTAGATATCTCATCCTTAGAAACTATCTCAGAGAATCCTTGACCATCGAATACTTTTTCCTTTGATGTTGGCATTTCAATTTCCATTCTATGTTGCATTGAAACACTTTGTTCTAGAATAGAACCACCAATATCTATATCTAAAAATTTGTTGCATAAATTATGGTAAAAAATGACCATCTTGGTCTCATCCTTCTTTTTGAATTCACTCATCCCCCATATACAACTGGTGATATCTACATTGAATTTACATGGGTCATAAAAACTGATGCACCTACCTCGCCTTCCTCATATAATACGTCCTTATGTGAATTTCCACCACCAATTTTCACTAACACCTCATTAACGATAGCCATGGATGCATTTATCCTTGGTTCCAAAGACCCCAAGGCACACACCCCCTCAATTCCTACTTACCCAAGCATGGTAATTACATTCATTTTGTTTCCAACCAAATTACATCATAATCATACATAGATATCAACTAATTTAGGGTTAGTATTTGAAGATTATTCCTCTTTCTGGGTAGGGACACTATTTTCAATTTCTTATACCCTACTCATCATCAACAATACTAGAAAATGGTTTTTTCATGATCGAATCTTTTTCCACATTTGAATATGGGTAAACAAACTCTTGATACCAAGAATTGTACTACCACCCGAGTCCATAACATTCTTCATGTAATGATTCATGAGCCTACAACTTCTTATAACCATCATGTGACCTAGTCTCCTACACTATGAACAAAAATAATACCACATTTCAAAACAAATAGTTTGATTATAAAGGAACTCTTTCCCAACCATATTACATAAAAATCCCATTGGTGGACATGATACATCAACTTTAGCACAAAATTACAGGTAAATAAGACGGAAATTATATCTATTACTATAATCAAAGCATAAATTTCACCCATTTAAATTCCATAATATTTATATAAATGAAGGATTCATAAAAGTAATGGGTATTTTAGGAAGGCCAACCCATATCGTCGTGTCTAGGATATCTTGTTTCATGGGTAAATCATAAAAACAAAAAAATAAATAGAAACAAGATATGATGCAGATGTGGGGAGATCTAGACCTCTTATGGAAAATAATGATTTTAAATGAAAATAAATTTTATTTCTATCGTTGGTTGTACACAAATTTTATTTTATTCCATGTTTAAAAAAAATCCAAAATATTATAATGTTCTTATATTTTTGTTTTCTCAAGACACGTACGGGGCCCATTCTTTAGCTACCTCAAGCCTGCCTTTCATTGGACAAGGGATGGAAACTAGCACCAAAGGGGTAATTCCCTAAAACTAGAAAGGCATTGCATTTATAATAGAAAACACACACAACAGAGTACTATAAGGAAGAAAAAAACTAAGTAAAACTATATACAAAAGTGTACTGGAACGTAAAAGGGGCCAGAAATACAAGCCCAACTGTAATGTAAAAGTACAATTGAAAAGGAACAAAATAGATGAATGATGGAAGCAGTTCCTGGATCATCCACCACGGATCATACCTAAAGGGTAGGTACCTATAGCCTCTTCAGCACTCTGTATCCTTCAGACTCCTCCGTGTACCGACTCGTCGTAAGATCCACCACCGGGTACCGTCCAGTCCTGGCCCTCTCAGCCTCCGTCAGTGATGTATGTCATCTGCATCCCACACAACGAGGTGCGGACATAGCCCGTGCAGGGGTGAGTATAATGATACTAAGTAGGGACCTCGAGACCCTCAAGGTCTAACAAAATCCACCAAGTATAACCTAAAGAATATGAAATCAATGGATAATCATTACTTAGGTATATTCCCATACATATACCTAAGTTATCATGTAACCCATCTCAATCATGAGGAAAGCCCAAAAGTCACTGACTCAGCTCACACAGGTATACAACTTTTGTAGTGAGAAAGAGATGGTATAATATAGTCACTGAATCATCTATGTTTTCAGAACAACAAATGATCTAGGACCAGAGGATAGAAATGTCGGACCAACACATGATCCAGGAATTGTAGTCAAAGCGTTCGGACCAACATATGATCCAGGACTAGCGGTTAAAACTATCGGACCAACACATGATCCATGAATAGTAGTCAAAGCTGTCGAACCAACACAAGATCCAGGAATAGTGGGTTAAACTGTCAGACCAACACATGATCCCATAATATTAGTTGAAGCTGTCAGATCAATACATGATCTAGGAACAGCAGTTTAAACTATCAGACAAACACTTGATCCAGGAACAGTAGTCGAAGCACAGCCATCCACAGGGTTTCCACAAATGCATTATTGATTGCAGGAGGGTCCGATCTAGAAGAAAATATTCGATACCTCAACTACCATATCTCCCAATAAGAATAATCTCAAAGGGTCTGCCTCGTCATATGGGTCTCAACGCAACAGACCGCGCGTCAATCGGAAGCCCGGTCTATTAGTTATTATCCTTTTACTCCCGGGGGCCCGGTTGGATTCGTGTATGATCCAGTCTGTCTGTAACTCAACTATACCCTGAACTCCAATGGGGTATACTCAAAGAGACCATTTTTCATCGAGATTACCAGTGTTGTTGCTGGATCGTAAAATGGACGTTTACTGCCAAAGAGATGACCAAAGTAAGTAAAGTGCCAGTAGTGGGCACGGGCCTGGTCCGACCCGGTCCAGGTCGTCCCGGTAAAACTAGCTGGTTCTGACCCAGTCTATTGGGCAGGTTAGCCCTTAATGTTTGGCCCAGTCCACTGGGCCCATCCCAACAAACCGCGTGGGTGGTTCAGACCAGGCTAGGGGCCAGTTCGGCCCGGAGCGTCATAATGGCACGGCTCGGCGACTCGGTCCGGGAGGTCGGGCTGGTTTTGCCAGCGACGTCGCGAGGGATGTCGTGGGTCAGCATGGGAGGATGACAGCCGGGAGGCCAGTGGGCAGGCTGCGCGGGGCGCAGGCAGGTCTGTTGGAAGTCAGGCAGGGCACGGCAGGGCGATGGGAGGCCGTATGGGGCGCTTGAAAGGGTGTGTCCGGGGCCGGGCAGGCTGCGGGACTGTCGGGCAGGCTGCGAGGGCACCGGGCAGGGCATGACAGGTCGTAGGCGGGCTGCGTGGGCGCATGGCAGCACGCGGCAGGGGGACGGGTAGGCATCGGGCACCAAGCAGCGCGCGGGTAGGCCGATGGGGTGTGAGGGCAGCGCGCGGGTTGGCCGGTGAGGTGCGCGGATAGCTTGCGGTTTGGACGGTGGGGCACAAGAAGGTCGGCACTGTGCGGGGGCCTCGCGTGGGCTCGGCTGGAGATGGTGTGGGTCATTGCTGGGGCGGCGTGGATCACGGAGGCCATGGGTAGTGCGACCTTTATTGTTGCTGCCTTCGTCGCCACGTCATTGATACGTCGCTATGCCGTAGAACACCACAAGAAGAGGGAAATCAACAGAGGATTTCGGTCCATGATAGGTTATCCCACACCCTCCGCTTTTAGGGATGTATCAATTTTCTCATCAGGGAAAGCAGATGATCAATAAAACATCCGCAAAAATCCTTTTTTATCCTTTAATGAGGGTAAGAAAAAGGTATAACATCATCAAGTAATAAACCACCCACCTTTTGGTTGTCGGTCATCGTTCGTTGATGGATTCATGGAAAGTCTATGAAGAAAATTTTCGTTCATTGAATTCTCCATGCACTCCCAACTCTGAGCTACATCGGTTGTAGAAGACACTCCACGTCGGTAGGTGTCCTGGGAAGGAGTCAAGGAAAGATTGTCGTCGAAATTATTCATTCATCATTGGGAGAATTCTAATCCTCCCAAGATTTACATTCTCCAATATTCCACCCAAATTCAATGTGAAATAATATTTTATTGAGTTATCTAATATTTCAGTGGCACGGAAATTCAAAGGAGGGAATTCATTATTTAAATCAGCTCCATCCTTTTAATTCCTAAGGTTAGAACATTAATTGTTAGGGGATTTGAAGTGGCTCCCCTACACTTAATGGAAGGTGGAGAGTTTCACCCATTGATGAGGAGTTTCAAGGGGGTTTAACCCCGAGTGGTCCCCGCCACCATAATCCTCTCATTGGAGGGTGCGTTTGGGTGGGGCCCACCACCCTAACATCTCATGGAAGGTTAAGGTGCTGTTGACCCACCACAAACTCCCTTGTGGAGGATTTAACAACCCAAGCTCCACATAGCGGCTAATATAAACTAAAGTGTTAGCTCAATTTATTTTATTAACTTTTTAATAAAAACCAAAAATATAACATTTACTCTCTACCAACTATTGTCGAGGTGGATGTCTTCATAGACAAATATCGGTGATATGAGTTCAAAAATGCTCTTGGATTTTAATTCTTAGCACTAGTTAAAAAGTTATAAAAACACGCTCGTACATTTACTGAAGGTACCTGAACAAAAGATCAGAAATTTATTCCGAGGACACACCACCTCGGAATCATGCACCATCAATTTTCGCAGACTCATAAAATTCCCATGTATTTATGAAAAAAATCCACAGAAATTTCGGGTCTTTACATTCTCCCCACCTCAGGGATTTACATCCCCATAAAATACAACCTGAACTATGGGATCAAATGGGGGTACTGAGCATGCATATGAGCCTCCCACTCCCATGTGCTCTCCTAGAGGTTCTCGTGCTACCAGTGAACACACACTAGAGGTATCGATTGTCCACTTAGGACCTTATCCTGTCGATCATCAATCTCCATTGGAACCTCGATAAAAGTCGCCCCATCGTCGATATCCAGCTCTCTAAGGTCGATGATGTGAGAATGGTCATGCACATATATCCCCAGCTAAGAAACACAGAAGAGGTCATGCACCCAGTGAAACTAAGGCCAAAGAGCTAAGCGGTAAACCACCTCGCGTACTCTATTGAGGACCTGGAAAGCTCTGATGAACCTTGTAGATAACTTATTGGCTCGGCCAAATATCCGTAGACCACATCGAGGTGATACCCGTAGGAAGATGTGGTCTCCATCCTCTAACTCCATAGGTCATTATATTCTGTCAGAATATGACTTCTATTTACTCTATGCAGTCTTCATCCGCTCCTGGGTGATATTCACCATCACCGTGGTAGCTTGTACCATCTCTAGTGCCACTTATGCTGACTCCCCTAGGTATGTCCAGTATAGAGGTGTTCTGGAAGGTCACACATACAATGCCTCAAAAGGTGACATCCCTATGGTGGAGTGATAGTTGTTGTGGTAGGAAAAATCCACCAAGGGTTAGTGATTCTCCCAGCTATGACCGAAGTCGAGGACACAAGCACGTAGCTTGTCCTCAAGGGTCTGAATGGTCCTCTCAGTATAGCCATCTGTATGATGATGGAAGGCGATGCTCAGATGTATCTGCATCCTGAAAGCCTCCTATAACCCCTTCCATAGTCGGGAATTAAACCATCCGTCATGGTTGGAGACAGTAGAAAAAGTACTCCATGTAGCCGCATTATCTCCTGCATGTAGAGGCATCCCAAGCTCTATACTGAACTCTGTTATCTAATCGGTGGGATGTGGGATGACATGGTGAGTCAGTTTACAATCACCTGAATCGATTCGTGACCCTTGGATGTACGCGGAACTATTGTCATGAAGTCCATGGATATCCAATCCCACATCCACTCTGGGACCTCTACTGGCTGAACCAAGCCTGCGGGTACCTGGTGCTCTGCCTTCACTTGCTAACAAGTGAGGCATCGAGAGATAAGCTCTGCTACTTCCTTATTCATACATGGCCACCACTGATATGGTCGAAGGCCCTGGTACATCTTCTCCACTCCTGGATGTACCTCTAGAGGGGATGTGGGAAACTCCCTCAACAATTCCCCATGAAGTTACTCTAGCTCTATAGTACGTCCTCTGAAGAGGATGATGTGCTCCCCACCTTCATAAAATCCATCAAGTTCATATTATGTGGATATCTGAGGACATCATGTCTCACAATCAGCGTATCCTTTTTGTGCCTCCCTGACTCACTGAAGAAGTGGGGGAGTGACTGTAAGAGACTATAGAAAGGTTTCTCCATCCCTATCCACAAAGGATATCTGTAAGGAAGCCAGGTGCACTGTCACCTCTCCTAGCAGCTGAATACCAGATCTATTACTCAGAGGATCTTCAACAAAGTTCCCCTTACTATGAGTATACACTATCTCGAAGTCATAGTCTTGATGGAACTCAACACATCGCCACTGTATCATATTCAGGTCATTCTGAGAGAAGATATACCTGAGACTCTTGTGATAATATTATACAGTAAAATGTTCTCCCATCAGATAGTCTCACCACATCTTCAAGGAGAATACCACTGATACTGAATCCAGGTCATGGTTAGAATGGTTCTGCTTGTGCTATCTCAGATTCCTAGAACTATAGCCGATCACTGGTTGCTCCTGCATCGGGACACACCAGAGTCCAGTCCCTGATGTGTCGCAGTAGACTATGTACCCTACTCCTTCCTCTGGAAGCCTCAATATGGGGGCACTAGTCAGCCTTTTCCTCTGATCCTGAAATCTATGTTGGCATCTCTCCGACCACACGAAGGGTTTCCCCTTCTTCTTCAAGGCTGATAGTGGTGTTGCAACTCTAGAGAATTCTGGAAAAAACTTATGATAGTACCCAGCCAAACCCATGAAACTTTGTACCTCCGTCACACTCCGGGGTGGATCCCAAGAAAGTACTCGATCTTCACTAGATCCACTGCAACTCTAGCCTTCGAGATGACATTTACCAAGAAGTAAACCTCTCTAATCAATAACTAGAACTTCGAGAGCATATCATAAAGCTGGTTCTCTCAGACTGTGTCCAGTACTACCTGAAAATGGTATGCATGCATCTCCTCAGTAGTCGAGTAGATCAAAATGTCGTCAATGAAGACTATGACAGAGAGATTGAGGTATGGCTAGAAGATCATGTTCATGATTCCCATGAACACTGTTGGATTGTTTGTTACACCAAATGTCATAACCAAGATCTCGTAATGGATGTACCAACTTCTGAAGTCCATCTTTCACACATATTTGTCTCGAACTCTGAGCGGGTGATAGCCAGATCTGAGTTCACCTGGTTCAGGTGATGGTAGTCCACACAGAGCCTCAAGATTCCATCCGCCTTCTTGGTGAACATAATCGGGGCTGCCCAGGGGGAAACACTGGGCCAGATGAATCCCTTCCCCTACAAGTCCTCTAGCTGTACCCGCAGCTCGCGAAGCTCTGTGGGAGCCATCTGATATGCTATTGTATATATTGGTGACCTCCTGAGGTACAAGTCAATGAAGAAGTCCACCTCTATATATAGAGTTAGTCCTGGGACATCATCATGGAAATCATCCGTGTACTGGTCCACCACTACAGGATAAGTCAGATTCTCCACATGAACTACTCTGAGGGTACAACAGGGAAACTAATGAGTGATTGGCTGCACCCTTCTCTGAGTATGTCTGTCACTTGCGGCAAAGGATCCATTCTCACCGGTGAAGGTAAACCTTGTCCCATCCATGCAGACACCCCGCACTTTGTGCCTAATACAGTCAATGTGAGCATTGACTATAGATAAGCGTTCCATACCCAAGATGAAGTCAGAAGGCCTCAACGCTACTACTAGGAGATCCCAGCTGAATCTCTCACCTACAAGAGTAAGATTGCCCTGCCAGCACTAGTGTGTAATCATCGAATCATCTCTCGTATGAGTCTCTAACCGTAAGGATCGAACTAACGGCTCCTTCGCAATCTACGAGCTCCGAACGAGGGAAGGGGTGATGAAAGAGTGACTAACACCTATGTCTATAAGAACTGAAGCTAATGTGTAGTAGACATAGATTATACCTCATATCGTCTCGGAGCACCGTGATCATAGCCCTCAGATGCCTAAAGCTAAGATCTCCCATATCGACCCTCTCCATGGGATCGAGGTGTACCTCCTGGTGGTGGTGGTGGAAACACCTCAAAATGTAGTCCACCACAAGTTGCATGGCCAGTTCCTCCACCACATCCTCTTACTCCCTCCGGGCTACCTCGATCGAATCTTTGTCTTTTCTTGGGCGGTCCTTCGACCATCTGCTGATCATTAGTACAGTGGGTCTGATAGTCACGAGCCATGTGACCCTGCCCGCCATAAGAGTAACATTGTATGATCCTGGCATGAGTGGCTCTATCTCGTGTGCCCCGCATAACTGAACCCGTATCCTGAGGTCGTCCACCGGATGACCTGGTCAACTTAGACCTCAGCGACATCTGTCTACTGCCACCTGTAGAAGAATCCGCGACATGTCGACTAGTGATGGGTCTTACTACTAGTGACCACTCATTAAAAAACACTCCACTATGAGGGCTCTCTCTAACACCCCTTCTTATGTTGGGATGTTGAGTGAGATCATCAATGCTCTGATCTCACAACTGAGTCCCTACACAAAGGTTCGAGCCCTAAAGAATTGGTCATGTACCATATTGGTGGAGTATAGTGAGTGGTCGGTGAACCTCACTGAGTATTGTGCCACCGTCATGCTACCCAACTGTAGATGAAGTAGCTCCTATATCCGCACCACACATAGGGTAGCTGGGATAAACACTGCCCGAAATAGGCTCCCGAATTATACCTAGAGGAGTGTCACCCCATCATGCTCCTGAAGCATCAGGCTCTACCATCTTCCTGTTGTTGCCTATAGGATACTCATGGAAAGGATTACCATGATGTCTGATGGTATCCCTACTAGTCGAAAAACACTCACCATAGTCACCAGCCAATCCTCATCAGCCTATAGGTCCATCTCACCCCTGAACCTGGGCGGACTCTGGTGCTGTAACTCATGAAACGCGCTTAGGTGGTGTGAATCGTCTCCAGCTAGGGGTGGTGGTATCGATGGCCCAATGGGTAGTGGTACCACTGGTGCCTCCGCTGTGATGGGCCTTGCACTGAGGCCTAGTCGCTCGGTGGGATGCCATCTCATACCAATCTCGAAACCCTGGCTGGATGTATGTGTGGGGCATCCTAAAAAGAAACAGGTGTTCCACGGTCAATAAGTTATACCTAGTGAGCTGAATCAAATATATTACAAAGAAAAATCTTGAAAAACACACACGTAATTATTATTTTCATACACTGAGTCAGAAATCATAAGTCAAGGTCCTGGTGTATGGATACGTCGGACACCGAACCAACATAGAACTCCTTGGACTAAAAACCACACACAATACTATAAACACTATTGCATCCCATAAAAGATCAGAGTCCCAAGTTCTGCTGTAGAACCGACTCCTCGGAGATAAATTTTCCATGACCCGTCCCCCGGGGTTCGTGCCGTAACTACCCCAGACCTGCCTTCCATAGGCCAAGGGCTGGAGACTTGCACAAAAGGTGTAGTTCCCTAAAAATGGGAAGTCATTTCCTTTATAACATTAAACACACACAACAGAGGACTAGTTAGAAGAAAAACACTAGGTAAAACTGTATACAAAAGGGAGCTGGAAAGTAAAAGGGCCCACAAATACAAGCCTAACTATAAAGTACAAGTACAACTGAAAAGGAACAAAATAGCTGAAAGGAGGAAGCATCTCCTGGATCATCCACCACAGATCCTACCTGATGGGTATGTATAGATAGCCTCCTCATCACTCCACGTCAGTCAGATTCCCCCATGTACCGACTCGTCAAAAGATCCACCATCAGGTATCGTCCAGCACTGGCACTCTCAGCCTCCGTCAGTGTTGTCCTTCTTTTACATCCAACACAACGAGGTGCGGGAATTTCCGGTGATGTGGTGATTATAACGATACTCAGTAGCGACCCCAAGACCCTCAAGGTCTCACAAAATCCACCAAAGATAAACTACAGAGTATGAAATCAATGGATATCAATTACTTAGGTATATGCCCATACATTTACTTAAGTTCTAATGTATCCCATCTTAATCATGAAGAAAGAACATAAGTCACTGACTCAGCTCACACAGGTATACAACTTTTGTATAGAGATATAGATGATCAGATATAGACAGGGAATAATCTAAGCTATCTGAGCAACACATGATCCTGGATCAGTGGATAGAACTTTCAGACCAACACATAATCTAGGAACTGTAGTCGAAGCGGTCGAACCAACACACGATCCAGGACCAGCGGTTAAAACAGTCATAACAACACATGATCGAGGAACAGTAGTCGAAGCTGTCAGACAAACACGTGATCAAGGAATAGTGGTTTAAACTGTCAGACCAACACATAATCCAGGAACAGTAGTCGAAGCTGCCGGACTAACACATGATCCAGGAATATCGTTTTAAACCGTCGAACCAACACATGATCCCAGAATAGTGCTTTAATCTTTCAGACCAACACATGATCCAAGAATAGTAGTCAAAGAACAACCATCCACATGGCTTCCGCAATTCATTCTTGATTCTGGGAGGGTCTGCTCCTCAATCCAAGAGTCAATATTTCAACTTCAACAAATCCCACTAAGATGTATCTCAAAGGGTCTGCTTCGTCATTGGACTCTCAATGCAATAGACGGCGTGTTAATCAGACGCACGGTCTATTATTTATTATCCTTTTAGTCTCGGGGGCCTAGTTGGATTCGTGTGCGATCCAACCTATCTGTAACTCAAATATACCCAGAACTCCAGTGGGGTATATTCAAAGGGTTCATTTCTCATTGAGATTACCAGAGTTGCTAACGGTTTGTCAAACATACGTCTGGTGAAAAAGATATGTCCAATGTAAGTAAAGGGTTAGTAGTGGCCCTGGGTCCGATCCGACCCGGTTGGACCAAATGAGCCCAACCCAGTCTTGCCCGGCCTAGTTTTGGTTGACAAGGTCCACCCATTATGTTCGGCTCAGTCCACTAGGCCCACCCCAACAGACAGCGTTGGCGGTTTGGCCCGGAGCGTCACGAGGGCGCCGCTCGATGACTCGGCCTCATAGGTCTGGCCGGTTCATCCAGCGACACTGTGAGGGACGTCGCGGGTCAGCTCGGGACTATGGCGGCTGGGAGGCTAGGGGAAGACCGTGCGAGGTACGGGCAGGCCGGCAGGACACCGGGCAGGCCGTGGGGGTGCTAGATAGGCCACAACATGGGCCTGGCAGGTCGCTGGGACACCGGGCAGGGCACAGAAGGGGCTGGGGTAGGACGCGGGGGCAACAGGCAGGCCATAGGGGGACCGGGTAGGGGCGGCATGACGTCGGGCAGGGTGAGACAGGGGTCGGGCAGGCCGCGGGGGCACCGGGTAGGGCGTGGCAAGGCACGAACGATGTTGGGTAGGGCACTGGTGGCGCTGGGTAGGGCACAGCAGGGCGCCAAGTAGTCGCAGGGCCGCGGGAAACGTGTGGGAAAACCAGCGGGGAACGCCGGCAGCACACGGGTAGGCTGACGGGGTGCGGGCAGCCCGTGGGGAGGCCGGTGGGGTGTGTGCGTAGAGCGCGGGCTCGGCCAGAGACGGTGCAGGTCACCGCAGGGGCGGCATAGTTCACGTGGGCCATGGGTTGAACGGCCTTTGACATTATCGCCTCTATCGCCTCATCATTCATACGTGGACATGCAATAGAACACCACAAGAAGAGAGAAATCGACGAAGGATGTCGGGCCATGTTAGGTTTTCCCGCACCCTCCGCATTTAGGGAGGTATCCCTTGGATCATCATGGAATGAAGATGATCAATAACAAGTCTGCAAAAATCCCATTATATCCTATGATGCTGGTTAAGAAAAAGGTATAACATCATCAAGTAATAAACCCCCTACCTTTTGATTGTCGTTCATCATTCATTGACGAAGTCGTGGAAAGTTGATGAAGAGAATTGTCATTCTTCGCATTCCCCACACACCCCCAATGCCGAGATGCATCGGTTGTGGAAGACGCTCTACGTCCATAGGTGTTCGAGGAAGTAGTCGAAGATAGATCATCACCATAATTCTCCGTTCTTCATTTGGAGGAGTGTTCTTCATTGGAAGAACGTGTTCTTCGTTCTTTGTTGGGATAATTCTAATCCCCCACGAATTTCTCTCTCCAATATTCCACCCAAATGTCAAGTGAAATAATATTAGATTGAGTTATCTAATGTTTTGTTGGCACATAAATTTAAAAGAGAGAATTCATTAATTAACTCGGAACCACCATATTAATTCCTTAGGTTGGCACATTAAGTGTTAGGGGAGATGAGGAGGATCCCCTACACTTATTGGAAGGTGGAGTGTTTTTTCCTTTATGGAGAGTTTTAAGGGGGTTTAACCCTTATGGTCTCCGCCACAATAATCCGCCCATGGGAGGTCGAGTTCAGGTGGTCCCCACCACCATAAATTCTCATTGGTGGTTATGGTGTGGTGGTCCCAACATTAACTCCCTTGAGGAGGTTTTAACCACCCAATCTCCACATGGAATCTATAATAAAACAAAGGGTTAGCTCACTTTATTTTAATAATTTTTTTATAAAAACCCAAATCTATCTTTTACTCTCGACCAACTACTATCGAGGTGAAAGTCCACTTATTCGAATTCCAGCACTGCGAGTTCAACGATGCCCTCAGAATTCAATTTCGATCACGAGTTCAAAAATTATAAAAACACTCGGATACGTTTACTGAACGTACCCCAACAAAACCTCAGAAATAGATTATGTGCACACCGAGCCTCGGAATCTCACTCTGTCAATTTTCACATACTCTTAAATTCTCATGTATTTATGAAAAAATATATACTTAGAAATTTTGGGTCTTTACATGTTTCAAGTCAATTTATCCATTTTTTTGTTTTTTGAAAAATGTTTTAAAAGGGATATTCATGTCCATTTCAAAAATAATTCCCATTTATATTTTACCATAAATGTGAAAGGAATATTTTTTTTAATATATAATGATAGGAATGGAATCTCCCACCGTTTTTACCACTAAATGTTTTAAGGTGTCCATTATAACTTTGAAATCTTATTTTAAAATAAAATTATGTTCCAAATATATTTTGAATTTATGTTTTCCAAAAAGTTAATTTCAAAGTGGAAAGCTTAATTTCATCAATATTTTTTTAATCATTTTATAATAATTTATATATATCATTAACAATTTCAATTAATGTTATTGAATCATTATAAATATTTTATATATGTCTCTCACATATATATCATTGTTTCCCTCGGAATTCGGGGATGACCTCCTTGATGGGAGATTCAAACGATCCGATCGGTTTCTAATAGGTTTGTTCGTAGAATCAGAAACATCCAATGATTCCACATCCATTTGGACCTACTTTCCAAAGGTAGGCCCTTCATTAGTTTGTGAACTGATGAGGCTTAGGAATTTGCATTGGTCGAGAGGATGTGAGTTCGGACACATCACACCTTTTTGAGGGGAATTATTGTCTATTCCGGGACTCTCTTTGTATATTTAAGTTATGTTCATGAATAATTATTACATTACCAAGTATAAAATGAGCTTTCCTTCAGTTTTCACAATAAATGATTAAATATGTATGAAATTTAGAGAATCGATTATATGTATTCGAGGTTCTTCATCAATAGAGAATCATCTGTATCTATTTAGAGATTCTTGGTCAATGGTGTCCTTCAAAACATTTATATAAAGTCTCTTGGTGATTATGATGACCAGGATGGTTTTAAAGCAACTTAGTGGGGGCACATGAAGTTTATTTTCATTCAGAATGACATTGATTATTTTAGAGTTGGGATCGAACCCGCAGATGGGCTACCTACGTATCCTTTATTTTGGAAAAGGAATCAGAACCCACATAGTTCGAGTAAGGGAGTATGATTTTTATGATTGATGGCTCAATGAAGGATGTCATAATTAATTTTACCCTCTATGCTCATGTGAGTCATGCTTGATGTGAGAAACAAGAGATATTGGTAATAAAATAGTCAATTGGGCCATGAATGATGTAATCATAAGAAATGGTTTGGGGCTTATGTATGTATGACTGCCCAGATAAATGAAGGATATGATTTAATTTAGGGAGAAAATCCAAGAACATGGTCCATAAAGGTATATGTGCTTCATGGATATTTGAATACTCTAACATGGGACTTATTCTTGAAAAGGAAACCTAAATTAGGAGAGGACTGATAATTGGTTTTTACTCTTGAGAAGAAGTCCAAGATCAAACGTAAATTAGAACTGGTTAAAGAGAATATAAGGGAATTGGGGATTACTCCTGAAAAGGAAGCCCAAATTTATGACTGGGGATTATTCCTAACAAGGAAGCCCAGGTTAGGGGACATGGGGCTTACTCCTGAAAAGGAAGCAAAAAATTATGACTGGGACTTATTCCTGAAAAGGAGACCCAGGTTAAGGGATTATGACTGGGACTTATTCCTAAAAAGGAGGCCCAGGTTATGGATTAAGGTTTGGGGCTTACTATTGAGGAAGATTCCCAAATTTGGGAACATTAAGAATTTGGGGCTTACTCCTGAGGAAGATTCCCAGGGTAAAGGATTTATAACTGGGGATTATTCCTGAAAAGGAGAACCAGGTTATGGATTCTCTTATTTTAAAGGATGAGGTTGAATGAATGAACTCTCAATCTTTAGTGACATAAAGATGTATAAATCACTATGTTTTGAGAGATATTCCATGGAATTCCTTTCAGTTAAGGAATTAAAATCAAGAAATCATGCCATAAATGGCTTTGAAGAATGTCTTGAAGACTGAATCTTGAATAGGAAAGGTGTAATGGCTTAAGAGGGGTAAAAATGGGCAAGATGGGCACCCAAAAAGGCAGGGGCGTGCAAGTCTTGGAAGGCGTGTAGGTACTGCGTGGGCGCGCAGGTATTGGTCGCGCAGGTATACTTGTGTGACACATGTGGGGTACTTGCGCGATGTTCAACCAGCATTGAAATACTTGAGAGACTCTTTATTAAGGCCTTTAGAATCATCTTGAGGTTCTTCCATAAAAGGGATGCACATGTTCTATCGAAGAAGTAAGGCGGCGCACAACTGTGGCCACTTCCCTTAAGGGATGGCCACTCAGGCGCGCAAGTGTTGATGAGTTTCAACACTTAGGATATCCTCCCTCTCTTTAGATCTTCCGTTCTAGGTAATAAATTACCTTAGAAGTGTTCCAGAAGCTTTGAAAAGAGACATGGGCGTCGAGAGCTTGAATCCGAGTTTCTGGAAAAATATTCCTCCCGAATGGGGGGCCCACGGGGTCTATTTATAGGCAGGAGAAGACCCCAGGCAGTTACCAGGCGGTTATCAATTAGGCCGCGCAAGTCACTTGCGCGCCAAAGTGTGTCGCACAAGTCCACTTGCGCGACCATGAGGCAACATGCGCGGAATATGGGAAAATTTCTCCTTGTTCACCCCTTTGTCAATTTTTTATGTTTTCTTCAAAGGTCGAACCATTTTAATCTCAAATATTCCCCTTTTCCAATATTTATATTCTGTGAAGAAATGAGATTCAACAAAAGTCCCCCCTCAGAGTTGGATCCGGAGAGAAAACTAGAGGATTTGACTCTGAGGAAATCGAATACATCCAAAGGAATAGTGGCGCGCAAGTGTTCAGGGCGCAGAGGGTGGCGCGCAAGTTCGCATCGCGCAGGCCTTGATTTCACTATGTACGGCGCGCAGATAAGCCTCCTGGACTATAAATACAAGGCCTCACCTCCGTACAAAGCATCTAGATTTCCGGACTTCCAACCTTCGAGCTCTCGCCGCGCAGGTCACCTTTTAGCCATGTAAGTTGCATTGTTTTCCGGTGATTCCTTGATGGTGTGCTACTGTCAATGTATTTTGAGTTGAGCGGTGTCACTTGCGTGCCAAATATTTACGTGGCACCTCCATACTTGTGCGCCAAGTTTTTGACTTTCACGCCTTAATGCCTTTGCCATTTTTTTCCAAATTTCGTCACAAATTTTATGAAAAATAAACCCATTTAAGAGTTAGTTTATTCTTCTTTTGTGCAGATTCAGTGGTTCCCAATGAAATGGAACGGCTGATGAACTGGCTAGCAAGTGGATTGATGACATGATGAACATCATTGGCCATGATTACTACGATATCTGTGACAGAACTCTCCCATATTTGGCTAAGTACTTGAAGAAATATCATCCTAACTTCCCACAGAGCATCTATCTGCCTCTATGTGGTCATGGTCTTCTGCAAGGAGTAAATGTTCCAAATGCAAAGAACTATACACTTGAAATGCAGCTGCATTGCTACTCTTCTATTTCAGTTATGATGTCCATTAAGAGCAACAACAATGGTATGAACATTCATGTTCTCCTTTCATGCCATTTCTTTGCAGATATGAAAATGGAAAACCCATGGGCTGAAATTTTTTCCACTACCGGTTGGTAGAGAGAAGACAAAAATAGCATTAGAGCAATATCTGAAAAGAGTACTCTCTCCAATTGGATCCTTACATACAATGCTTCATTCTCAAATCCTTGTATCCTTTTCCCAAGTCTCTTGGACAGAAACAGAGTCATTGTTTGATCAGCAGAAAATTTTCTCAAATCGCACTCAAGAACATCCTTTTACAATTGTTCCAAGAAGAGCTGGTATCACTGTATCTCTTATTGTATCCAATTGAAATGAATGAATTCCAAGTGATTGCTGATGAGCTCGGGGTGCCGTAAATCAAATGAAGTGTTATGATGAAAGTCTTTTATAATTCTTGAAAAAGAGAAGAGACTCCAGTCTGTGGATGTCCTTCTATCTCTTGTGTATCAATGAAAAACACTTTCATCTTCAATCATTTTTACCTAGATTCTTTCACTACCTGCTTCAAATTTACTTACGCCAATGGGCATAGTAAGCATAGTTTGATTTTTACTAGGATTATTACAAATAACCCTATAAATATTGAATCTTTTAATTGCTCATTATTACCTAAATCATACAGAATGTATATTTAGTGAGCTGGAACTTGACTTTTATTCAGAGTTCCTTTGTCTTTTGTGGGCAGTTTAAAGTCATGCACACCGGACATAAATGTGCTAATGTTTATGGTCGAAATAGATTTGACCAAAATGGATTAAAAATGATTCAATTCCTTGACAATTGATCTAAAAACAGATTACCATACTCAAGTATGAGAGAAAAAAATGTAAACTATAGATTTAAGAATATTTGAATCTGAGGAATGATATGAAAAAGAGATAAAAGGCATCAGAAGAAGTAGTTTCCAAAAATGAAGTTACTATCATTTAACAAAACCCATTAGGGGGTTGAATTATGAAGGGCCACCTAAGGGCATTGGCTGCATGGTCAAATAAATAGCATCTTTCGGCTGACAAGTCTGGTATGTGGACTGTTTATGCAAGGCCGCCTATGGGCACGTGCTGCATAGTGAGGAAAAAGAACTCTCATAAATTTACTTTCCTAGTGCGAAAATCCAGTGAAAGTTTATGGAGATTCAAATTTTCTAAAGTATAGAGTTTGTTGTATGGAAAGAGGTACTTGAATATGGAGAAGATATTTCCGAACAAGACTATCGAATAATTGAATAGATATCACTCCTACGAAGGTCTGGCCCAAACGTAGGGAGGAAGAATATGGAGAGTATAAACCATAGACTTGAATACTTTCAGATCATTAAAAAGGACATGGGAAAAATATGTTAAGGATGGATATTTTTATGCATATCCCTACATACCATTGTTTCCGACGCTTTCGCCGGGGCGCGCGCATCCGTCTGCGGAGGACGCGCAGCTTGTTGCCCCGCATTCCCGCTTTCCAAAGGCGGGCGGCATTCGCTCCTTATTCAGGGACGTCTGCTCCTTGATCGAAACGGGATGATGGGATTTCAGTTCTTCCTCTTGTTGATTCCTCCTCAGAACTCATCACCTAGTCCGGGTCTCCCTTATAGATTTAATACGTAGTTCGTGAAACTCTTCCCAGTGCCAGGTTTTCATTGACACCGGTTAATTACACTGCTTCTGTTGGGACATTCCAAAGGGTCCAGTCAGGGCAGCAACCTTCGGTCAGGGGAGTAGTCACGTTGAGGCATCAGTAGCGTGTCTGGATGTTGGGGTACCTGGAATGTCTGTCTGTTATCCTTGATCACAAGTCTTCTCGAGGGCGTGGAAGCCCGATGCATCCCACATCGAGCGCGGGGAATTACATGTAATAGACACATATCTGAGGTTTTCCACAGCTTCCCGGGTTCAACACAGGGTATGCCGCGAGTTTAACGTCCAGCGGAGACGTATCAACCCAACCAGAGCATTAGCTAGGATAGATCGGATTGAGGGATCCTCCTCGAAGGGATATCGATACCGGGGCCATCCTATGGGCGACTGTGGAAAAGAGCGTACCGACCTAGTCTCACTAGGATAAGGCGGTCCGGGCGAGAATCAGAACGGGTGGTGGGTTGATGAATGGAGTGGAAGGAGAGTGAAATGGGACCATCGCAGGGGGGGGGACAGTGAAGTTGGGCTTGAGCCTTGACGAGGCTTCCTACGTATCCCCGTGGCGGGGAATCAAAGTCCGCGTAGTTCGGGATGGTGCTGGTAAACCGACGTGAAGCTGGACCTTGGCCCGATGAATGTCGTCAGCATACCGACGTGAAGGTGGACCTTGGTCCGATGGGTATCGTCAGCGTACCGACGTGAAGGTGGACCTTGGTCCGATGGGAGTTGGGCTTGAACCTCTGGGAGAATTCCTACGTACCCTGCCTTGACATGGATCAAAGACCTCGTAGATCAGGGTGGTCACAACGGCTTTCCGTCGGATGGGAATTGTAGTTTAGCGTCGTGTGGGACGTGGGTGAAACTCGACGTGAATGAACGACCGAGCGATGTGGCTTGAACCTCGTGGAGGCTTCCTACGTACCATGCCTCGACATGGATCAAAGACCTCGTAGTTCGGGAGGTGGGTCGCAATGGCTTACCACTGGACTGGAATGGGACCCGACGTGAATGAGCGACGGGTGGGCTTGAACCTCGTGGAGGCTTCCTACGTACAATGCCTTAACACAGATCAAAGTCCCCGTAGTTCAAAAGGGAATGGAGTTTAGCTTCGTGCCGGACGAAGATGGGACCCGACGTGAAGAAATGACGGGTGGGTGTGTCGGTGAACCGACGTGAAAGTAGACCTTGGTCCACTATTGGTGGGCTTGAACCTCGTGGAGGATTCCTACGTACCATGCCTTGACATGGATCAAAGGCCTCGTAGTTCAAATAGGGCTTGTCGGTGAACCAACGTGAAAGTGGACCTTGGTCCACTATTGGTGGTCTTGAACATCATAAAGGCTTCCTACGTAACATGCCTTGACATGGATCAAATACCTCGTAGTTCAAATGGGGCTTGTCGGTGAACCGACGTGAAAGTGGACCTTGGTCCACTATTGGTGGGCTTGAAACTCATGAAGGATTCCTACGTACCATGCCTTGACATGGATCAAAGACCTCGTAGTTCAAATGGGGCTTGTCAGTGAACCGACGTGGAAGTGGACCTTGGTCCACTATTGGTGGGCTTGAACCTCATAAAGGCTTCCTACGTACCATGCCTTGACATGGATCAAAGACCTCGTAGTTCAAATGGGGCTGGGTCGGAGTCGGTGCTCACTCTAAGCCCACGTGAGTCATGCTCGGTGTGAGAAACAAGAGTTTGCAAGGACCTGAGGATCACGTCGCGAAGGGTGCGTCCGTGAGAAGAGAAGAGGGGCTTACGCGTTGGGCGGCCCATGGTGTTGGGACATACTCCAGGATGGAGGCCCATATGGCGCTATGGAGTGACAATGGTGGGTGGGGCTTACGCTGGGAAGCTGCCCGTAATGTCTTCCTCATGTCTGGCCATGAGGGCATCCCAACTCACTGATGGGTTGAGGCCTTCACCTATGCACTAGTGCACAAGCGGGATAATGCCAAGGGCATTGGAATCTATCCCAACAAAGGGAGTTGAAGAGTGTGAATCACATGCCCAATATTCAGAACGTCGTGATATTGGCGTGGTGATGGAGGATTACTGCTGACCATGTTCGCAACTCAGCATCCATATCACGTTAGCCAGAAATGAGGACAACAAATGAGGGTCGACTGTTGACCATGTTCGAAACACGGGACCATGTCACAAGTGTTGTCGATCGATCCTTCGGGACGTTGGCCTAGGACAGCAGGCGGACCATTGGTCGAGCATCCATACTGTTAGGGGGTCCCTCCAGACGTGATCAGTCTTCCGGGGAGTTGGCCCAGGACAGCAGGCGGACCATAGGTCAAGCATCCATACTGTTAGGGGGTCCCTCCAGACTTGGAAGTGAATGACGATCCAAACGAATGACACGCAAAGCGTGGGGTGGAGTGATGGAATGTTTGAACGGATTCCAACGCTCTTGAAACTATGCCACTGTAAACATGGCCTTAGGCATCTTATGCTTGGCGCACAAGGAATCTATTGATTAATGTAAGAGGCATCCTATGTTTGGAACATAGGGATTACTACAGTTTAGAGTCATATAGGAAGGACTATTAGGCAGAAGATGCCTAGAAATGGTTGGTGTTGGGACTTATGCAAGGGCGGCCCAGGGTGCGACAAAGCGTAAGAAGGATGGACCTTGGTCCAATGATGGGAGGTGCCTCGTTCCCTATCACGCCCTCCACTGACCTTGGTAGTGGGGAAGTACAGAGATGCACGGCTGCAATCATCCGTACGAAAGGTTAGGGGTTTACGCTCTGAGGCAGCCCTTCCCCTGCGAACATACGTCACTCCGACAAGGAGGATCTCATTCCATGTGTGGAAGAGCTCCATTCCCGTGGAGACGAGTGGTGTAAAAAATGTTCGACCTGGGGGTACCCTTCGTGAGGGAGACGAGGTTGGATCACAGTTTAACGTCATGTGTTAAGGACGTGGTGCTTGGTAGTTTAACGTCCTGCAGCTCGGACGATGTGGGTTCACACCACACCCCTAGGACTTACATAACCGGTACCCTCTGGTCCTTGGGGAAGGGAAGCTGCCGGTAAGGCCATGGTAAAGGGGGTCGTGGGACGAACCATCGAGGGGTCCACGTTAGCGTGTCTATGCGAAGAAGCAATAGCCGTTAGCGTGCCTATGCGAAGAAGCATTAGGCGAAGCAACGCTACGGGAGGTATTGTCCATGGGACTTTGAAATCACATCGTGCAAACCTGGAGGGCCGCACGGGAAGAGGAATCGCTAAGCAGATGAGTGTGCTTTGCGAAGTGGGGTGCCTTGGCCTTAGCATGGGGCATAGGTGTGAGTGGAAGGCGCTTCGCGAAGTGGAACAGTGTTCGCGGAGCACCGCCTCGCGAAGAAGGGGCGCCGTGAAGCGGGGTCCTGCGAAGTAGTGTGCTTCGCGAAGTGGAGCGGTCCTGCCTTAGCATAGGGATCACTCGTATGGGTTGGGTGTTTCGCGAAGCACAAGTGCTCCGCGGCTGCCCGGGTTCCCTTGGGAATTCCCTTCCTCCGCGAACGCCCTTGAGCTTCGCGAAGGGCATCCCTCCCGGACGAGGGGCTCAAAACGAGACAAAGCAGAGTAGTCTCGTGAAGTAGAAATACCTCGCGGAGCTCATGATTCCCGGGGCAAAGCGTGCTTCGTGATTCGGGAGAGGAGAAGCCGAAAGATCGGATTGTCCGTCCTCGGGGACTCAGGGGGAGTCCAGTATTTATAGGGAAGGGGCGCCGTGAACCAGGGTCCTGCGAAGTAGTGTGCTTCGCGAAGTGGAGCGGTCCTGCCTTAGCATAGGGATCACTCGTATGGGTTGGGTGTTTCTCGAAGCACAAGTGCTCCGTGGCTTCCCGGGTTCCCTTGGGAATCCCCTTCCTTCGCGAACGCCCTTGAGCTTCGCGAAGGGCATCCCTCCCGGAAGAGGGGCTCAAAACGAGACAAAGCAGAGTCGTCTCGCGAAGTAGAAATACCTCGCGGAGCTCATGATTCCCGGGGCAAAGCGTGCTTCGCGATTCGGGAGAGGAGAAGCCGAAAGGTCAGATTGTCCGTCCTTTGGGACTCAGGGGGAGTCCAGTATTTATAGGGAAGGGGCGCCGCGAAGCAGGGCTCGCGCGCCGCCTCCGGTGCTTCGCGGTGCGCTTGCGAACGTCAACGTCGTCCGCGGAGTATTACCGCCTGTGGTGCTTCGCGGCGGCTCGCGAACGTCAAAGGGATTCGCGGAGGGTTACCGCCTCTGGAGCTTCGCAGCGGCTCGCGAACGTCAAAGGGATTCACGGAGGGTTACCGCCTCTGGAGCTTCGTGGCGGCTCGCGAACGTCAAAGGGATTCGCGGAGGCTTACCGCCTGTGGAGCGTCGCGGCGCCACCATGGTAGGGGCGCTTCGCGGCGGAGCTTCGCGGCGGCGCTTCGCGGCGCAGCTTCGCGGCGGCGCTTCGCGGCGCAGCTTCGCGGCGGTGCTTCGCGGCGCAGCTTCGCGAGGCAGCGCACCGGTCTTTTTCGTTCCTTTCTTTCGGGCCACATTTTTGGCGCCAACAAATGCCCCCCCTCAGACTTGGAGCTGTGGAGGGCGAAGGATCAAAGTCTGGGGGATAATCGCCAAAACTGTCGGTGTTTCGCGATGCATCATCGCGAAGGGGGCCCGCGATGCTCACCGGGGCCGCGGATCCGGACGCGCCGCGATGCTTCGCGCGAGTGAGGCGCGCCGCGATGCTCCGGGGTCTCCGCCTATAAATAGGGGGTCCGCCCCCTTTTTTCTTCACGTGCCTTGTCTTTTTTGTGCGCTCTCGACTTCGCGAGGCTCCGCGTACTCCGCGCCAGCCCTCCGGGAATCAAGATTCGCGGCGAACCGCGGGTCTCCGACTCCGCGTCCGCGCTAGGCGAACTTCTTGTCGGCCTTGGCCAGACTTCGCGACTTGGTCTCGCGACCGATCTTCGCGATTCCACTTCGCGGCCGAACTTCGTGATTCAACATCGCGGCTGAGCTTCGCGATCCAGGGGGAAAAAAACTTTTCTGAGGGTCGGCATCAAAATGGCCCATCAAGAGGCTGTGCTGGGAGTGCATGCAGATTCTGCTCGTCGGGATGAGATGGCCAACCGTCCAGGCTTGGGCGAAATGGTTCAGAGCCATTCGGACCACACTTCTTTGACAGATTTGCTGCTGGAAGGTCAGAAGAATTATCCGCAGTGCAAGAAACTTCCGTTGTATGGATTCGGGCTGAGGGACGGCGTCTTCATCCCTGAGGCGAGAAGGGATGAACCAGCTTGCTGGTTCAGGAGCACACTGTGCCAGCACCAATGGTTCAGGGCGGCCGATGGTCATGCGCGGGAGGATTTCACACCCATCACCGTTGAATGTCTCTACAATCATGTGAATGATATCGATGGGAAGCCACTGAAACTGGAGACGTCCCCTCCTCTCTACCTTACCATGTTGAAGGTGGCTCTGCAGGATCCGAAGAATGGATGGTCCGATGAGTGGGACCTTCGCCAGGGAGGCAACATTACCAATGACTGGGCCTGGGCCTACAGGGTAGGCGCCTCATGCGAGGAGTTCGAGACCGAGCTGAGGAGAGTGGGATTGTATGAGGCGGCATGGGCCTCCCAGTTCCACATTTACCAACCAAAGCAGCTGATGCCGGAACTGCTGAGTAGATGGTCGTCCAAGACCAACACGTTTCACCTTCATCACGGGGAGGTGGGCATCAGCCTGTGGGATGTCCACCAGATTTCCGGGGTCCCGATCCTGGGGGCCTTGTATGATGAATTCCTCCACGTTTCCAGTGCGTGGGGGGATCCGGAGCAAATTACGCGATTGGCGTCGGCGCTGATGGCGCTCGTCCCTGGAGAGGACAAGGAGGCAGTGAGGGATGTCCACTTCAGAAGATGGTTCAAATGCTTCCTGAATTTCCCAGAGAATCGAGAGTTCCCTCCAAGGCCTCAAACTTTTCCAAGGGCAGCCCAACAGGGCAAGGGGCACTCGTATTGGCGGGTTTTGGTGGACAGCCAATGGAAGACTTGGGGTTTCAGCGTCAGCACCGAACAACAGCCAATAGTCAGGCTGGCGGCGTTCATCGCGGCTCTCATCTGTGGGTGGATCCTACCAGTGAGGGATACAAGCATGGGGGTGCGACCCAGCTCGTTCATCATGGCGTCGATGTTGACCATGGGGCAGGGGGTCAAACTGGGGATCCCGATGCTCACCAAACTATACAGAATGCTGCGACATATTAGCGAGGGAAAGAAGCCGCCAAGAATATGCGGGCCCTTCCACCTCCTGTATGGGTGGATCGCAGCGCATATTAGGGGGATTTACGAGTATCCAAACCCCATTTCGCCGCCGAGATCAGACTTTCGCCCCTCCATTCTGAACGCAGTTGGGAGCTTCCCGTTCCAACTGGCCGTTCCAATGGTGCTGAATCGGGTGTGGAGGGCGGATGAGTTCAATTTCCATCCCTTCCCGTTGCCGACGGGGATGCTTACTGATGACGGGCGGGGAACGGACGAACATCGGGCTTACCTTCTGGCCTTCCGAGGTGGAGTTTTGGTGGCTCGAAATGATTCTGAGCCAATCTGTGAACCGTACACACCGCATTGTTTTGCGAGGCAGTTCCGGTGCCTCCAGCGGCTGACCCCGCAGGTCTACTGGGGGGTGCGCCACGAGGAGCACCCGTGTGTGATGAGGCAGCTGTGGCTCATGTTCACACGCGAATATGGAAAGATGTGGATTGCATTGCCTCCATCCACCACCGCCTTCGGATTAGTGAAGGAGTACGCCATCAGTTGGGAGGCCGCTTATCCAGGGGAGATGCTGAAGCTGCCAACGATCCGGGTTGGTGACGGCGGGCCTCCTCTATCTCGAGGTCGGGGTCGGAGGGCAGCTAGGACCGCTCGCGGTGGCGGGGCTGCCATAGCGGCAAGACCCGCACCGGCCGAGGGTATGGCAGTAGCAGTAGATCCGGTGATTCCGGAAGAGCAGGGCCATTCGGAGGGGCGGCCACCGAGGGGATTCCTTCGGATATCCACTCAGGCTCCGGGGAAGCGGCTGCGTCACATTGACATGGCAGAAGATGCTGTCTTTCTGGAAGCTTGGGACATTTGGGATGTCAACCGGCAATTCCTCAGCCCACCTCAGATGTGGGCCCACCTGAATCGCCTCTGGATGGAATTACCGGGTATCGGGCCAGTTCGGGCTGGATTCATGGCGTCTCCGACGGAGGTGGAACAGTACCTGGAAGAGCTGGAGGATTATGTCCACTCCCGTGGTGTCCCTCTCCCAATGACAGACCGGGTGAGGGTACTGTTGAATCAGACGGTCCCCCCACAGTTATCTGCTGCCAATCTGAGGGAGTGCTTCCCCTTGCAGGAGGAATCAGAGGACTCTTCTCGGGGGGATGAGGCTGGAGGAGGGAGCCCGTTGGAGGAGGGCGAGTTCGGAGACCGAAGCTCAGAATCCGACGACTTCGTGGAGGCTCTCGAGGTAGAATTCCGAACATCTCTCCTTACGACCTGTTTTTGGGTCCCTATGGACTTCTCAACAATGTTTGAGCTATGCAGGAGGAACTTGTTCGTAGGCCTCGTTCTCGCTCCTTGGCAGGTGATGTTGCGGGACCTTCAAAACTCGTGCCTATGGGTGCGTCCAGTTCTGCGTCTGGTGGGACCAGGGGGTCTGAGGCGGCTCCTCTGGACTCCCAGATCTTCCAACAGTATACGGGGGGCCTCGTCTCGGAGTCCCATCAGTACCGGCTCAGGAGCAGCGCTCGGAGGTCAATATTCTTATGTCTCTCCCTCCGGTCTCCTCGTTGTCACATGTAGGCCATGCAAACTAACGTTTATGTCTCTCTGTCGTACAGTTCTTCAGCTGGTGTGGGCCGCTGCGGCGAGGCTGGTCGGGATGTCTGGTGGCATCCCCCCTAGGGGAATGCCGGTGATGGTGGCGATAGTCCCTCCACCTCCTCAAGCTGCGGCGCACACCATCACTGGAGGGACCACCAACAGGTCGTACCTGAAGTCATCGAGGTGGACTCTAAAGAAGAGGATCAACCGGTCGGTCCCAGTCCTGCCGTGCCTGCGTCGGCGTCAGGTGCCGTACCAGACTCAACACTAGATGTAGATCCTACTGAGGAATTCCTGTAGGCATATCCTGCGTACGAGCCTTCCAACCGCGCGGATTGGGACGAAACGGCCTCCGATGAGGAAGACAGCAGCATAGTCTGTCGCCGGTCGTGGAAGCTGATCACGCGCTTTATCAGGGACACTCCCCAAGCGCAATGGCTGGCCGAAATGGATAGGCTCCGCTCACGGTTGCGTGAACTGTGTGTCAGGGGAGTGGATGCCCAACGCCCTCACGCGCTCATCCGAGACCTCATGGCTGAGAAGATCCGGGAGCATGATCGTGGGCTGAGCGTGGGATGGCAGCGGAGGAAGGCGACCAGTATCAGGAAGCTCCAGGAGGCTGAAGGCGAGGTTCAACCGATGCAGATCCGGGCCAACGAGCTTTCAGCCACTCTTGATGCGCAGTCTGAGCTGGTCTCACGCTTGAAGGCCCAGCTGGCAGAGGCTGAGGAGCATATGGGGCAGACCTCTGGAAGGATGGCTGCCGTTCAAGCTGATGTGGAGAGGGCCAAAGCCAGGACTGACGAACTGCGCCCCGCTGCTGCAGAGGAGGAGCGGGAGCTAGTTCAGCGGCAGCAAGCCTTGGATGCCGCGAGTCAACGGGTGGCGGAGCTGCAACGCTCTTTTGACGGGGTCAACCCGTCCATGGGGGAAGTCAACCCCCGAGTATTGTAGCAAACCTGAAAGAAACTTTTATTAACACTTTTGTGCTTCAACTCTTTCTTTCTCCTTTGTTTTGAGTGTCGTGGCACACACGATTTCCACTGTTGAATTGTCTTGTCACATCCCTACAATGTTTGCGGGACGTTTGACGACAATTTTCCAAGCCAGTCCAGGTTCCCGAAAGATGGGGAAGGCTTGATCGGAGGAGGAACTCACAGGCTAGCCGAATTACCGTTTCTTCGACGTGCTCTTATGCACGAACGGGGCAATGCCAGGGGCGTTGAAATCGGTCCAAACAGATGAAAATGGGAAGTGTGAATCACGATACCCAAATTCGGAACACTGTGGGGATGGCGTGACAATAAAGGAAAACCGTTAACTGTGGCGGACAAACGGTATCCTTACTGCGTTAGCCTGAAATGGGGACAACAAATGAGCATCGACCGCTGACCATATTCGCAACGTGGGATTTTATCAATTTGTTGTCGATCAATCCTTCGGGACATTGGCCCGTAACGGTAGGAGAGCCCTTGGGCGTAGTATCCAGGCCGTTATTGGGGGTCCCTCCAAACATGACCAGTCTTCCGGAACGTTGTCCCAGGACGGTAGGTGAGTCGATGTGGCATGAGACCAGACCGTTAGAGGGTTCCTTCAGACATGAAAGAGGACGAGGGTCCGAATAAGGGGCACGAAAAGTCTGGAACATGGAGTGGTGGTTTGTTCAAACAGAATCCAACACTTCGGTAGTTGCACCACCGTGGTGGGAGTACGCCAGATGGGCGCATCGGCCTGATCACTGATCATTCTTTCTTCCAGATAGGGCCTCTCTGGTGAGGGCTGGAAATGGGGAGGAACAAGATTTCGTGATTCCAGGGGCTGAACCCTAGGCGAAATGCCTGGGTGTCTCTACGTATCCCACGTGATGATGGGAATCAAGCCACACATAGTTCTGGAAGCGCAGTTTAACGTCATGCGGGACGGGGAGGGGCCTAACTGTGTTGGTACACATCCCGTCAAAACTACTAAGCACACATGGGTCATGCCCAGCGCGGGAAACAAGCAGCAGTGGTGGGAATTTCCCGACACAAAGGGGGCAGGTTAGGGCAAAGGGACACTCGGTGACTACCGGCCCAATGACACTAACACGAGAATTTAGCGCACCTAGATGCACGAAGAGAAAGAGCCGAGTATGACGGAATTCCACTTGAACATGAGGAAGTGGAAATGTGTGAATCATGGTGCTCGAGATTCAGATCACAATGATGGCGGCGTGACGATGGAGGATTACTGCGGACCATGTTTGCAACACAGCATCCTGTCGCATTAGCCTAAAATGGGGACAAACAACTGAGGGTCGACCGTTGACCATGTTCGAAACACGGGACCATGTCACAAATGTTTTCAGATATCCGTAGGGACGTTGGCCCGAAACGATTGAAGGGCCCTTAGGTCCAGCATTCATGGAGGGCCCTTAAGCCAAGCATCCATGTCGTCCGAGGGTCCTTTGGATGTGGAATATGATGAGGATCCAAATAGCGAGCTCACGAATCTTGGTCATGGGACGAGGGGAATGTCCCCATGAAAATCCCACACATCAGGCTCTTTGTCGAAACACATCTGAATACGACAACGAAACGTATTTGAGAGAGGGAGCAGATTCCTTTCCCTTGGGGGGATCTTAGTTTAGTGTCGTAGAATTCGGACCATGGGTGAGAGGAAACATAAGAGGCACATGGTGGAGTAACTCAAACACCTGGCGTGAATGGGAATAGGAGGTGTATACGGCGCGGTGAACAACTCGACGTGAATGAGGGAACACCCCCATATCACACCGCGCAACCTCCTCGGGAGAGGTTCTTGGTCAAGGGACCGAAAGGGAAAGTTAGGCTGGGCCCGCGGGGAAGTGCCCGGGCGCTCCTACGTATCTCATGAGGATGAGAATCAAGCCATACGTAGTTCTGAAGGGTGCCTTTGACCATAAATGGGTAAAGGTAGCAGGGGACGCATGGCGTCAAGACCCAACGTGAAGGAGGACCTAAGCCCTACTTACCATTCATTCTCTGGGGAAATGCTCGAGTCGAGGGACCAAACACAAAGGTTAGGCTGGGCCCGCGGGGAAGTGCTCGGGCGCTCCTACGTATCTCATAAGGATGAGAATCAAGCCATACGTAGTTCTGGAGATGGTAACATGGTATGATACCAGTGCCAGGGGAAAAGGGGAGTGCGGGCGTGGCCCTTGCACTAAAAGAAGCGTAATTTGATGTATCTTGTTTGTTCTTTAGGATGAATGGTTTTTTTTGTGAAGCGACAGGCCTAGAATAATAGGTCGTGATGTTGCCATAAGGATCAAGCCGCGATGGGCGTTGACAAATGGCACGGCGCGTGGCCAGTACCCAATGTGATGTACTCTACAACGAGGTTACCACAATGCAGTGCCGTTTTTCGTCGTGTGGCCAGGACGATAATTTCACAGTTTAGGGTCGTATGATGGGACCAAGCATGGATTTTATCCTCATACAGCACGGACGTAGCGGAGACGATGCTAGGAGGGAAATGTGCGCAGTGTTATAAAACACAATTGATAGAGACATGATCCCACATCAAATTGTATGCCATCTAGAGAGGGAAACCTTAGGCCGAGGGGCCTACACAGAGGTGAAACAGGGAGAGAGACTGGCTTCCTGAATGGGTTGTACCCAGAGACAGGGCATCTGGGCGGTCCTACCTGTCCCATGAGGATGGGAATCAAATTGAACGTAGTTCCGAATGGATCTTAGTTTATGGTCTTAGAGCTCGGACCATGGGAGCCCCAAAGGGCTCCAGATTGCAGCTTCGTCCCCCTAGCATGCAAAGGTGCACTGAGGGATAGCGCCAAAAGTGTCGAGATTCCACTTGGACATGATGGGGTGGAAAATGATGTGAATCATGCAACCAACATTCAAGGACTGAAGGGGTTGGCGTGACGACAGAGGATTACTGCTGACCATGTTCGCAACACAGCATCCTGTCGCGTTAGCCTGAAATGAGGACTAACAAAACGAGCATCGACCGCTGACCATATTCGCAACGCGGGATTTTATCGATTTGTTGTCTGAAACACTGGGGGGGGGGGTTGGCCCGTATCGGTAGGAGAGCCCTTGGGCGTAGTATCCAGGCCGTTCTTGGGGGTCCCTCCGGGTGTGAAAGATGATGGAAGTCCGAATGGAGGGGAACACGAAGCTTGACAAGTGGAAGGAACTTGATCAAGTTGAATCTGACACTCTTGGTCCTAGACTAGAGTGCTCTTAATACATGGGAGAACCACTGCAGGGAGTCAAGGGACTCAACCTTGAGGGTGATCGAGAGATGGAAGATTCCCAGGAGAAGGGGGCATGGTGCCCAAAACCTTGTATCATACCTACACATCCCCCTTCTGGAGAGGTATAAACCAAGTGGCCTAGGTGACTGGGAGATCAGGAGATCACCAGGAGGTGGGGCTGGAAGCGAATCATAAACATCCAGGTGGTCCTACGTATCCCATTAGGATGGGAATCAAGCCACACGTAGTTCTGAAGGGTTCCTTTTAACGTCATGCAAGACAGGGAATAGGAGGACTGAACCTCAGAATGGGGGCGTGCGTGGTGCAGCTATTGAAAACCCGACGTGAATGAGGACGTAGTCCCTCACTGCGCCACGTAGCCCTGTGGTCGGGGTCCCAAAGGTAGGACCCGAGAGAGGTGAACTTGATGAACTCAAGCTGGCCCCAAAGACAAGGGGTCTTGAACGTAGTTCCAGATGAGAGTCTTAGTTTATGGTCATAGAGCTCGGACCGTGGGTGGTGACAACTCCCGAGTAAGCACAGATGTCAACCCAATCCCTAATCCCACGTGAGATAAACTCGGTGTGGGAAACAAGGGGGGTATCCTCATTGCAATACTTGGGGCGTCCATCAAAGGAGAGTCGGCAGAGTATTCCGAAAGACACTTTTGATGTAGCTTGTTCCTCGAACGCGCAGACGTTCATGGGGGGAAAAGTACCAAGAGTCCCGAGACTCTACTTGGACATGATGAAGTGATGAAGGGTGTGAATTGTGTACCTGACATTTGGGCTTAATGGGTTAGCGTGGCGATAGAGGAAAACTGTTAACCATGGTGGAAACACAGCGTCTATATCGCGTTAGCCTGAAGTGGGAACAACAAACGAGCCTCGACCGCTGACCATATTCGCAACGCGGGATTTTATCGATTTGTTGTCCAAAACCCTGGGGGGCGTTGGCCCGTATCGGTAGGAGAGCCCTTGGGCATTGTATCCAGGCCGTTCTTGGGGGTCCCTCCGGGTGTGAAAGATGATGAAAGCCCTGATGCGGGGATACACAAAGCCTGGAAAGCGGGTGCGGATGTGTCCGAGTAAAGCTTGGCATTCCAGGTAATAAACCAGAGTACTCTTAAGCACATTTTTGAACCACTGAACAAAGTGATCGACGAAACAGCTCAGTAGGTGGGGAGCGTGGCGTGGTCATTACGAGGTCGTCGTGAATGAGGACATAATCCCACACCACACCATATGATCCCCTCATGGAAGATGGATAGGCCAAGGGGCCAAGATGGGATGAGGATTCCCGAGAGATGGGGCTGGACCCGAATCTTGGACATCCAGGTGGTCCTACGTATCCCATTAGGATGGGAATCAAGCCACACATAGTTCTTGAAGTGCATTTTAACGTCATACTGGACGAGGAGGGGAGTAATATACTCCGAAACAAGGGAGGTGTGCGGTATTGCGAAGAAGCCAAAGTGAATGAGGACGTAGTCCCACACCACACCATACACTCTGGGTAAGAGGGAACCTGGGCTGTGGCCCGGAAAGGCCAAGGGGCCTAAGGTCAGGCATCGGTCAGGAAGGCCTGACTGGTTTGCAGTTTAACGTCTTACATGAGGACGGGGGGCCAGGGACCCAAGGAGGCCAAGGGGCCAGAGGCTGGGCCTCGTAAGGGGAGTCGTACGGCATGGTACACGGTCCCGATGTGAATGAGGACGTAGTCCTACACCACACCGTACAGTCCAGGTGAGAGATTGGGGAGAAGGCCAAGGGGCCTAAGATCAGGCATCAGTCAGGAAGGCCGGACTGGTTTGTAGTTTAACCTCTTACATGAGGACGAGGGTCGGGGATCCGAAAAGGCCATGGGGCCTGAGGCTGGGCCTTGTAAAGGGAGGGCGTACGACATGGGACATGAATGAGGACGTAGTCCCACATCACACCGTACTCCCTTATGAGGGATCATGGGACGTGGCCCGGAGAGAAGGGAAAGTTATCAGCCAGAAAGGCCTGACTGTTCTGCAGTTTAACGTCTTACATAAGGACGAGGGTCAGGGACCTGAGAAGGCCAAGGGGCCTGAGGCTGGGCCTCGTAAAGGGAGGGCGTACGGCATGGTACATGATCCCGACATGAACGAGGACATAGTCCCATATCACACCGTACACCCTTATGAGGAATCTTGGGTCATGGCCTGGATCGCTAGCACTACCTGGGGGATGTTTGTCACCTCGGGATGGGGCAGAATGAATCACTGTTCTTGATGCCTGGGACATCTCGGGGTGGACCCGAAAATCCAGGACATTGTTGACCATGTTCGAAACATAGCGTTCCTATGGTGACCCATATGGGGGAAACAAATGAGCGTCGACCGCTGACCAAATTCGCGACGCGGGACTTGTATCGGCTTGTTGCTTGAAAACCCTCGGGGGCGTTGGCCCGTATCGGTAGGAGAGCCCTTGGGCATTGTATCCAGGCCGTTATCGGGGGTCCCTCTGGGTGTGAAAGGTGACAGAATCCCAGTCAAGGAGTGGGTGAAGATTAGTTGCATCCATCCACAAAAGGGGAAAACACCTCCAGGGGGGAATGTGCAGCCGGGTCGAGGCTTGCTCGACGTGGGTCGGGGCAAAAGTGTGCACCCTGCCATGTCTTGACCCGAAGGGAAGATTTTGGCTTTTGGGCTGGGCCCACGGACGAAGTGTCCGAGCGTTCCTACGTATCTCATAAGGATGAGAATCAATCCATACGTAGTTCTTGAAGGCCATGCAGTTTAGCGTCATTCGGTGAGGACTTGGGAGGATAGAAGAACGAGAGTGGGAGCATGGTGCGACCTTTACAATCTTTGCGCGAGTGGGGTTGCATGAGCGGGGCCAAGAAAGCCTACTCCCTACTACACAAAGATCCTCCAAGGTGACTATTCCCAGGGGGAATAGCGGAAGAGAAAAGATTGGGGCTGGGCTCAAGACGAGGCGTCTGAGCGTTCCTACGTATCCCATGAAGATGGGAATCAAGCCACACGTAGTTCTTGAGATGCAGTTTAACGTCATGCGGGACGAGGAAACACCTCGTTTGGGGATATGTATGGTACAACAAGTAACCCGGCGTGAATGAGGGCGTGGTCCTACACCATACCGTGCAATCCCACAAGAGGGTAAGTTGGAAAAAAAACAAGGGGGCCTGGGGGCCATACCGCAGTGGATACGGGGCCGGGGGCCCAAGGAGGCCGAGGGGCCTGAGGCTGGGCCTCGGTCAGGAAGACCTGACTGGCTTGCATTTTAACGTCTTGCAGTGAGGACGGAGAGGCATTTTAAGGTTGTTCGGGACCAAGTCGCATTTTAGAGTCGTGCATGACCCTCTCGCAGTTTAGGGTCATGCAGGACCACTTTTTTCCTTAGGAAAAGTATCACTTGAGGAACTTGGCATTGGTGGGAGGGGTTATACGCTCTCCATCCGTGGTCACCAAAGAGTATACTCCATTGGGGTAAACCTTATGGATGATATAAGGCCCTTCCCATTTGGGTTCTAACTTGGGCGGTTTCCTACCGGGAATCATTGGCGCTCGACGGGCCAATACAAGGTCACCCTGTAGAAAAGAGCGGAGACGAACCTTCTTGTCAAAGGCTCTCGCTATCTTGTCCTGATGCCTTTCCAGATTGTGCAGGGCACGAAGCCGGTTCTCGTCCAGGGCTTCCAATTCAGCTAGATGGATCTCGGCTACCTCATTTGATGTTTGGTCATCATAAACTGCAGTGCGTAGTGACGGAAACTAAATCTAAATGGGTAGGACGGCCTCAGCTCCATACACCAGGGAATATGGGGTCACCTGGGTAGAGTTGCGAGTCGTCGTCCGGTAAGCCCAGAGTGCATTGGGGAGCTTGTCCGGCCAACTCTTCTTGTTCTGACCAACCATCTTCTGCAGAATGTTAGAGAGGGTCTTGTTGAACGACTCGATCTGTCCATTCGCCTGCGTGTGGTAGCGGGAGGTATGGTTCGACCGGATGTCGTACTTAGCGTACAATTTCTTCAATTCAGCTGCTCGTAAGATGGCGCCGTTATCGGTGAGGACGGCGTGAGGGACTCCAAACCAGTGGATAATGTTGGAGCTCACAAAGTCAACGATGGAACGGGCCTTGACCTCTTTGAGCGGAACTGCTTCTGCCCACTTGGAGAAGAAATCTGTAGCAGTCAGGATGAACCTACACTGGCGGGCTGTTGCCGGCGGATACGGTCCCACTACATCAAGTCCCCATACCGCAAATGGACAAGAGTACTTGGTGGGGTGGAGGGGTTCTGGCGGCCGATGCAAGAAGTTGGCGTGTACTTGGCATGCGTGGCATCTCTTGGGATACCCAATGCAATCGTGGATCATGGAGGGCCAGAAGTACCCTAACCTCCGGATTTGATGGGACAGCTTCGGCCCAGCTTGATGGGCGCCACAAGAACCGGCGTGAACCTCTTGCATAACTTGAGGTATCTCCCCTCCTTGGAGGCAACGGAGAAGGACACCATCAAAACTCTGCTTATAAAGTATCTGTTCCAGACTGGGGCCGCTCTGGAGGGTAAATTGACGTGCGCGGCGTCGGATTCGCTCGCGCTCGGCCCGGTCGTCCGGGAGCTGACCATTTTGGAGATACTCGACAAATGGTGCTCTCCAGTCGGTGGTGGTTTCAACCACTGCGTCTGACGAACCCGGGACTCCCGATATGGAGGGTCCGGCGGTGAGATGACTTACCCGCAGGCTATCACGGTCCTCTTGGGTGACGGGAGAAATGACACTCTGGTGGGCCACGTGTATGACTAAATTATCTTGCTCGGGTTCTGCGAGCGACGCGGCTAAGCCAGCCAGGGCGTCTTCTTGGCCGTTCTGCGACCGTGGGACATGGGTAACCTCTGGCCGAGGAGAGAACTGGGCCATTAGGAGGAGGGTGTACTCCAGCAACGGTGCAAGCTCTGGCTTCCTGACGACGTAGTCGCTATTAACCTGTCTGATTACCAGCTCAGAATCTCCCTTCACATGTAGATGGGGGACATGGATCTCAAGGGTCAACTCGAGGTCGGTGATGAGAGCTTGGTACTCTGCCTCGTTGTTCGTACAACCTTTTGACAACAGGAACGAGTACAGCAGGACGGCTTGCGCCGAGGTAATGAAAACAATACCCAGACCCACTCTATTGAGCTTGGGGTCGTTGAGCCTTCTACCGGTGGGGCTCCGGGAGGCGCCGTCGAAATGCATTTGCCAACATGGGACAACATGATCGACTGAGAGGATCGTCTCGTCAGGGAAATCCAGGTCCAGGGATTGATCCACGGAGGTTGGATGGGCAGCTAAAAAGTCTGCCAATGCCTGTCCCTTAATGGCCTTCTGAGGTATAAACCTGATATCAAACTGCGGGAGAATCACCGCCCACCGTGCTAGTCGGCCAGTCAGCATGGGGCGGTTCAGGATGTACTTCAGCGGATCTACCCGAGAGATCAATTGCACCTCGTGGTGTTGCAGGTAGTGCCGCAACTTCTGCACAGTGAAGAAGAGCGCAAGGCAGCTCTTTTCGATAGGGGAGTATCTGACCTCCATATCGAGAAGCATGCGGCTGAGATAGTAGAGACTGTTCTCAGTGCCCTCGTTATTCTTCTGGGCGAGCAGTGCACCGAGGGATCTCTCCAGGGCGGTCACATAAAGGACCAGCGGCTTTCCGGAGACAGGTGGCATCAAGACCGGAGGTTGGAGTAGATACTGCTTGATTTCCTCGAAGGCGATCCGACACTCCTCATCCCATTCGTAGGCAGCGCCTTTCTTCATGAGCCGGGAAAAGGGATTACACTTGCCGGCCAGATTCGCAATGAATCGTCATATATAGGCTAAGTGGCCTTGAAGGCCTCGGAGGTATCGAATGTTGCTCGGGTGACGCATTTGGCTGATGGCCATGATATTCTCCGGGTCGATCTCGATACCTCGGTATCTAACAACAAAGCCCAGAAACTTCCCGGAGGTGACTCCGAAGGCACACTTCAGCGGGTTCATCTTCAGGTGACGGGAACGGAGGAAACCGAACACTTTCTCAAGGTCTTTGAGATGGTCCTGGCGCTGGCATGATTTGACTACAAGTTCATCCATGTAGCATTCCACCAGTGTCCCGAGAATCGGTTTGAATATACGATTCATGGCCCTCTGATAACTGCAACCTGAATTTTTTAAACCGAATGGCATTACCTGGTAGCAAAAGGTACCCTGGAGAGCCCTGATGGAAGTGGACTCCTCGTCTTCGTGGGCCATCCGGATCTGGTTATACCCGGAATAGCCATCCATGAAAGAGAGGGATTGGAACCCGGCCGTGGCGTCAATCAACAGCTCCGTCACTGGGAGTGGGAATTCATCCTTTGGGCAGTGGCGATTGAGATCGCAGAAGTCGATGCAGACTCTGATCTGCCCATTCTTCTTCCTGACTGGCACAATGTTGGCGATCCATTTGGGGTACTGGACCTCCTTAATGAAGTTGGCTTTGATAAGCTTGTCAACTTTGGCCTCAACCCTAGCACCATGAGAAGGGTGCATTTTCCTGGGAGGCTTCTTAAACCCATGATGTTTTTCCGGGAGGCCCAGACGGTGGACGGCCACTTGGGGATCCAGTCCTGGAATCTCATCGTAACTCCAGGAAAACACATCACGGTGCTGTTTGAGGAAGTCCAAGTACTGCTGCCGCTCCTCGAGGGACATGGCCGCACTGATCAATGTGGGTCTCGGATCTGCCTTGCTACCAAGGTTCACCTGTACCAGTTCATCAACCGTGGTAGAGACGCCTTCTTCAAAGGCTGGGGGAGCATCCTCCAAGTCTTCCTCCCCAGTCGTGGGGGGACTTCCTGTGACAGAAGATACTTCTGGGCTCCCGAAACCCGAGGGGCAGCCGGTGCCGGCTTGGGCAGTAGCGGTCATCACATCAGGAGATTCACTTGTCGTTGAGACCATAGCAATGAATGCATTTGATCATATCCCATCTGGCCTTCGGCCTAAGGGGCCACGTTTGATGACATCAAAGCAGTGGTGACGTGTCGGCCTGAGTCGGTTAATTCCAGCCCGGCGGAAGTGACACGTATGGCGCACCGCCGTTGTCATGAGCTTGACGTCCCGGTACCGTACAAGGGTAGGAGGTTCCGGGATGACCCGAGCCTGGTTGATGTAGGAGTACGAGGTGATTTTCCGCCGTCGCTTGGACACAAGAACATGCCTTCCTTGCGTACCCGAAACAACGAAACATTGCCCCATGTCGGGGGTCGTGGCCTCCAACTGTTGGATTGGGAGGATGTAGGCGTCGTCCATGCTTGCCCAGGGATCACTTGTGATCGGGGCGGGCTCATCCTCGCTTACCAGTATTTGTTTGTCCTTACTTTTGTAATAACCCGGATCCAGATAGCGGGCCTCACAAGAAGCGAAAGGGGACGCATCTCCTTGGAGCACGCCTACTCGACCGTTGAGAGAGTAATTGAGGAACTGGTGATACGACGAGGGGACCGCTGCATGCAGATGGAGCCATGGCCTACCCATCAATGCGTTGTAGGCGGTGTCCTGAGAAACAACCATGAACTCGGTGCTGGCAATTAAGCCAGCGAACTGAGTCTTCAGGCGGATCTTGCTGACTGGGGTTTGCTCCGTCCTGTCGTACCCGTGGATCATGTGGTCAGAGGGAGTCAAATCACCTACGGACAGACCCAGCTTTCGCAGCGTCCGGGTCGGAATTAGGTTGATTCCAGAACCCGTGTCAACGAGGCAGCGGAGGACTTCCACGTCGTTGAAGTGGCCAGTGATATACAGTGGGAGAATGTGCCCCTGTATGGGAGGGTCCTCATCTTCACCGGAGAACGAGATAACCATCTAACATTCGGTGTTTTCAATCGTCTCGGTATGGAAGGCTTCCGCAGCTGCTACTTCCGTCTCAAACTGGAGGGGGCTCCTTAGGGCCTTGGGAAGTGCCTCGCGCATTTCAGATGACAGGCGCATGGCCTCAAGGATGGAGAGCCTCGCCGGAATGTCGTCCAGGTGCTTCAGAACATCGTACTTTCGTGCCAAACGCGAACCTCTGCTTACAGGAGGTCGGTCGGCATTTGGATGCACAACGGGTCCGGCTGGCTGAACCGGCGAGTAACTAGTAATGGGTACATCTTGCTGCCTACCAGTAGAAGCCTGAAGAGTAGTCGCCGGGCTAAGATCAGACAGCGGAGGCTGGCCTGTAGCCGGGCAAGACTGGCTATGATACGAACGAGGCGGCTCCCCCCGATCCAGCAGCACGAACGACGGTGGAGGCAGAGCCGAGGATGTTGGATGGGTCTGCACGTGCTGAGATCTGCGCTGAGCCTGCTGCCTGGTCTCGGTAGCGTGCACGGCTTGGCCACAAGTGCCTGCTGACGTGCCTCGATGACCGGCGCGATTGCGATTCCGCTGACGTTGACGCCGACTGGAAACGTTGGGGAGGTCTGCCTGGGGTTCCCCCTCGTCGGGGGTCATATAGGGCTTTACCAGCTCCATGGTGTTAACCGAAGCGTACCCTTGACTGTCGCTCGAAGAGTCATCCACCGCTGGGCGGATTCTGGGAGGAATGCCCATTTCGGGAGGCATAAAGTCACCGAGAGTGCGGGATGACGACGGCACTAGTGGTGCACGTTGCTTCTTTTTGCGTCGCAGCTGCTTGCCCTTTTGGGCAGAGGTCGATTGTGAAGATGATGCTGAGGCACCGGCTACTTCTTCTGAAGGTTCCGACTGCTTCAGGCGTGCCCGGATGATACCCTGGGCATGGAAGATAATTTTTCGATTCATCCAGTTGTCATATTTCTGGGATCCGCGGCTAGGGACCTGCTTCCACTCACCTTCGCTGTCGCTGCCGATTTATGATCCTGCAAAGACGCCTGCCACTTGCGCTGGCGCTGGGCCCAACATGACTATGTTGTTGTCGACCTGGTCCTGAAGCCAGTCTCTAAACACATAACATCGCTTGAGGGTGTGCCCCAGGATCCGATGATAAGGTCATTGGTTGGGGTGATCGGTGAGATGCGCCTCTGCCGGCCTTTTGCACTCAGGCAGACGCACAATCCCTTGCTCTAGAGCACTTCGGAAGTAGCCAGGGACCTGATCTTTGTTGAACAAATAGGTCTGGTACCTTCTTTCCGGATAGGGGGCCCTGGGGGCCTGGTCCTGACGAGGGACCGGAGGGGCCTGCCGAGGAGGTGGCGCCTGGTTGTCTCGCCTAGGTGGCGGTGGCGCATTGCGCGGGGGAACCTGTCGGTTCTGAGGCAGTCGCTGCTGGGCGGGAGACTGTGCTTGAGGTGGAGGACCTCTTCGGGGTTGCGGGGGTGGTGCCACCGGCAGCAATTCCAGCCGCCCCAGGGCTTCTATTTGAGCCACCGTGGCGGGTTCAGCCCTGGCGGACCACCTGGCTGGGATCATAGGGGGCAGCAAACGTGACTAACTAGCCTGTTACAGGGCCTTCTCGAGGCGCTGGGCCTTATCCGAGAAATCTCTGAACCCTCCAGGGTAGTTCTGGGAAATCAAGGAGGGTACCAGCTCTATCTTGACGTTCCCCACACACATCAACAGTAATTGCTCCTGAGTCAGTGGCATATCGAGGGAATACGTAAGTCCTTTCCACCGGGCGATGAAGTCTGCAACCCGCTCATCAGGACTCTGTTTGCACTTGAAGAGGTCCGGAATGCTGGTCATTCGCGTGGTGGAGCTGAACTGGTATAAGAACTGCCGGCGAAGATCCTCCCAACCGGTCACCGATCCGATAGGGAGCTGGCAGTCCCAGACGAATGCCGGACCTTCCAATGTCTGTACAAAACATCAGAGCTTGGCGGCTTCTTGCTGAGCTGGGGTCCCTAGCATGGGGCCACACCTGGAAGAAAAATGAGCCAAGTGCTGGGGTGGGTCCTCTATCCCGTTAAAAGGTGAGAAAGTGGGGTTCCCAAAACCCGGAGGCGCGGGCATATCATCCACCCACGCGGGATAAGGCTTGCCATCCGGTGGGACCGCCACTTGCCGCGTTTCCAACGCCTCGAGGCGGGCTGTTAGTGCTGCAATAAGGTCCTCCGGGTGGGGGTCCCTGTCTTGACGGGGATCCCTAACCACAAGTGCATTTCCAGGTTCTTCAACACGGTAGACGGCTTCGGCTACTCGCGGGTCAACTGGCTGGACGACCTGCTGGGCGACTGGGGGAACCCGGGTTGGATTCTTCAGATTGCCCCATCGCTCAGGGGGGTTTGGCGAGACGTATCGCGCCCTCTTGCCGTATGTTCCGGCTTCCGCCCTGTCTGCGGCAGTAGCATGATCAGGGTTTCCTGGAGGCATCTCACCAGGGGAAATTTTTCCTTCCCCTGCAGCCCCGGCCTGGGATTACCATAGTCGGGTCGTCGCTCTGCGGCGCGTTCAGCCAAGAGTTTGTCAACCAGCCTCTCTGCTCAGCAAGCTGCTGGCATAACGTGGCCTTATCAGGATCTTCATCCGTTTTCTGCACAGAGGCGGACGGGTCGGAGTGCTTGACTGTTCCGAAGTGCTCCATACCCTTGCCGGCATTTCGACTGAGTACCAGGGACTCTGTGGGTACGGGGAGGCCTAGCAGGTTCCTCTGCTGACCGGTAACTCTCCCTGACGGGTCGAGCAGTGGCGGTGAGCCCTCTGGGGGGAAGTCTCCATCAAGGAGTTCCATTTCGTCTTCCCTGTCCACAATATCGGCCATGTGGACCGCGATTCCTCTCGAGGGCATGTCCTCGATTTCGCATAGCGAATCGGGTTGTCGTCAAATAGGATCGAACAGAAGGGAATCATAGTGTCCCCAACCATGGACTTGCACATGGGGGGTGGCTTCCCTGACGATCTTGCGGAGTGCTTTGAATCTCTGAACGCGTTTTCGTTGGAGGGCACTCTGGTGACCTGGCGACTCGGGGTGCTGGGTCACAAGGAGCGCGGCCGCATCGATCAGGCGGCACTGTTTTCCAATCTCCTCAAAGTGCTCTCGACTCCTGGGGTATACCACCCGTTCGCAACGGAGGTGGAAGTGTGTCGCCCAGAGGGTTCGACAAAAGCATCCAACTTCGTCAGGGGTAAGAGACTCTGGTATGTGGAAATTCAGTGCCGCCGTCGGCCAAAACTTCTCCAGGAAGTAATCCGCTACAAGGATACTCCAGAAGCTCCTAGGCTCTGACTCAGGGTCTGGCCCTGTGTTGCCCCACTCGTCAATCGGGGGCGGCTGAGGAACCGGAAGCGGTACCGAGGCAGACCTTTGGGATAATAAGCTCGGCGGTGGAGAATATGGCAAACGAGCTGACTGGCCGCCGAGTTCTGGGCCATCCTCCAAAGAGTGAGGTGACCTGGCCACGATGTCACGATACGACGGGCTGATAATCACAGCTTCCGGAACAGGAGTTGCGGCTACAGGCGACAGGTCGTGTCATCGCTCTACCGTCGTGGTCCCCCAAAATAACTCTACGTGATACCTGGTAGAGGTAGAGGGCTCTTCTGGTGACAGAGGCGGTGATTGCGTGGTCGAGACCTGCAGAATTCCCAGGATTTCTTCCTCCTGGATGTACCTGCGGAGAGAGACGAGAATCCGGTGGAACTCAAATTCTGGGAGAATGAGGCTGACGTGTCTGGTTCCTACCCCAGTCCTTGACACGGAGGAGCTGGGAGAAGGTTCCATCGCTGAGTCACATTCATCTTCCGAATTGGAGAAGCGGGCAGGTTTGATCCCCACCCGGGCCTTCCCAGGATTCTTCTTGTGGTGGTGACGACCCGCTCTTCTGCCCCTGGGTGGCTCTTCGGGACAGGGTTGACCCCTATCAGGCAGCCTCGGGGCGGGGCTGGCGCCGTGGCAGAGAGGGCCCCCACTCGAGACAGCCGGGGTGAGAGGGGCACCAGGGAAAATGTCGAAGGGTACATGGGGAGGACCTCCATGAACAGTACCCATGTGGGCGGGGCCTCTGTTGGAACTGGAAGGAGCATGGGGAAGACCTCCATGGTCGATGCCAGTGGAGCGAGGCCGACCTTCACTCCTCCAGTTGCTGGGGTGAGGAGGACCTTCGCCGGTTGCAGAGAGGATGTAGGGAGGCCCCCCACGTTGGAGAAGGACCGGATGGATGGTGCCTTCGGAAGGATGAACTTCATACCCTGTACAGCGGGCGCGGGAAATGTTTCCGCGCTGAGCACCACTGCCGCGGGGCAGGTCTTCCTGCAGGATGGGGGCAACACGAGGCATGCCTCCATGACGAACCTCAGAGCTGGGAAGGCCCACGCTCTATGGAGTAGTGGTACGGGGAGGACCTCCGTACGGGGTGGCATCACCGCGGGTTAGCTCGCGGCGATCACCACTGGGGCCTGCAACCCGAAGAGTCAACCCAACCTGCCCATGAGGGGTTGGGGTATCAATCTTGGTTGGGCGAAGGGGTGCCCCCGCTCAATGTACGCGGGGGCTTCATAATGCACGTCGGCGGTGGCTCAGGCCACTGTAGCTGTCGACGTGGACGCGCCTGAGCGAGCCTCCTCAGCCCGGGCCCGGCGCTGACGTCGGGTCAGGCGAGCCGATGCAGGTGGTGCAGGGACGTAGTCTGCCTGCTCTTACTGCGGGGCCGGACGGTGGTGCTGACGCGGCCGGACGGGAGCTCTCGCCTGGGGGCCCCGGGTCGGGGCCCTGAGCGGACTGAGCCGGACATCGCCTACCTCTTCAGCGTAAGGAGAAGAGTCGTCAAGGCGTTCCGGGGATAGGCTCCCGAAACGGTTGAATGTCGGGGTGGGGAGCAGGGGATCCCTGCGCGGCCTGTTAGGGCGGCGTTGACGGCGGGGCCTGGAGGCCTCCAGGTCCAGGCGGGCCATATCCCGGGTTGGGATGACCCCTTCTTCCTCATACCTGCGCACGAGGCTGTTGATCACCCTTCGTTGGATGACCTCTGATGGGGAAAGGGGACGGGGGCGTCCCGTATTCCGTGACGTGGCAGCCATCGTGGCGGTAGTGGCGCCATGTGGGGTGGCCGTCATGGTGTTGCCCCTACCCTTGCGTGGGCAAGGAGCGGATGGTGACCGCATCTCTGAAATAGCAACCTGGTTCCTGAGAAACGAAGGGGTCAACTCATTAGTACTGAGAGGAAAAGGATTGACAGTCAGTGCCCCAGCGTTCTTCCATCCTCCATGTCTATGAGAAGGATCCACGCCAACACGTTGTAGAGCGGAGTGCCCCACGTTCTACTACCCCGACTTCCGGTGAGTTTCATGACAGGCCCTCTATTTGCTTGGCAGGACCAGGCACCTGGTATCTGGATCTGGTGACACGTCAATCTACCGGTGTCTTGAACGCTACTAATCTCCATGCTGAGGAGAAGAATTTCACGTCGGGTTTACCATTTCTGTTTCCGACGCTTTCACCGGGGTGCGCGCATCCGTCGGCGGAGGACACACAGCTTGTTACCCCGCATTCCCACTTTCCAAAGGCGGGTGGCATTCGCTCCTTATTCAGGGACGTCTGCTCCTTGATAGAAACGGGATGATGGGATGTCGGTTCTTCCTCCTGTGGATTCCTCCTCAGAACTCATCACCTAGTCTGGGTCTCCCTTATAGATTTAATACGTAGTTCGTGAAACTCTTCCCAGTGCCATATTTTCATGGACACTGGTTAATTACACTGCTTCTTTCGGGACATTCCAAAGGGTCCAGTCAGGGCAGCAACCTTCGGTCAGGGGAGTAGTCACGTTCAGGCATCAGTAGCGTGTCTGGATGCTGGGGTACCTGGCATGTCTGTCTGTTATCCTTGATCACAAGGCTTCTCGAGGGCGTGGAAGCTCGAGGCATCCCACATCGAGCGCGTGGAATTACATGTCATAGAAACATATCTGAGGTTTTCCTCAGTTTCCTGGGTTCAACACAGGGTATGCCGCGAGTATAACGTCTAGCGGAGATGGATCAACCCAACCAGAGCATTAGCTAGGATAGATCGGATTGAGGGATCCTCCTCGAAGGGATATCGATACCAGGGCCAGCCTATGGGCGACTGTGGAAAAGAGCGTACCGACCTGGTCTCACCAAGATAAGGCGGTCCGGGCGAGAATCAGAATGGGTGGTGGGTTGATGAATGGAGTGGAAGGAGAGTGAAATGGGACCATCGCAGGGGGGGGGGGGCGACAGTGAAGTTGGGCTTGAGCCTTGACGAGGCTTCCTACGTATCCCCGTGGCAGGGAATCAAAGTCCGCGTAGTTCGGGATGGTGCCAGTAAACCGACGTGAAGCTGGACCTTGGCCCGATGAATGTCGTCAGCATACCGACGTGAAGGTGGACCTTGGTCCGATGGGCATCGTCAGCGTACCGACGTGAAGGTGGACCTTGGTCCGATGTGATTTGGGCTTGAACCTCTGGGAGGATTCCTACGTACCATGCCTTGACATGGATCAAAGACCTCGTAGTTCGGGGTGGTCACAACGGCTTGCCGTCGGACGGGAATTGCAGTTTAGCGTCATGTTGGACGTGGGTGAAACTCGACGTGAATGAACGACCGAGCGATGTGGCTTGAACCTCGTGGAGGCTTCCTACGTACCATGCCTTGTCATGGATCAAAGACCTCGTAGTTAGGGAGTTGGGTCGCAATGGCTTACCACTGGACTGGAATGGGACCTGATGTGAATGAGCGATGGGTGGGCTTGAACCTCGTGGAGGCTTCCTAAGTACCATGCCTTAACAGGGATCAAAGTCCCCGTAGTTCAAAAGCGAATGGAGTTTAACGTCGTTCCGGACGAAGATGGGACCCGACGTGAAGAAACGATGGGTGGGTGTGTCGGTGAACCGACGTGAAAGTAGACCTTGGTCCACTATTGGTGGGCTTGAACCTCGTGGAGGCTTCCTGCGTAACATGCCTTGACATGGATCAAAGACCTCGTAGTTCAAATGGGGCTTGTCGGTGAACCGACGTGAATGTGGACCTTGGTCCACTATTGGTGGGATTGAACCTCATAAAGGCTTCCTACGTACCATGCCTTGACATGGATCAAAGACCTCGTAGTTCAAATGGGGCTTGTCGGTGAACCGACGTGAAAGTGGACCTTGGTCCACTATTGGTGGGCTTGAACCTCATAAAGGCTTCCTACGTACCATGTCTTGACATGGATCAAAGACCTCGTAGTTCAAATGGGGCTTGTCGGTGAACCGACGTGGAAGTGGCCCTTGGTCCACTATTGGTGTGGTTGAACCTCATAAAGGCTTCCTACGTACCATGCCTTGACATGGATCAAAGACCTCGTAGTTCAAATGGGGCTGGGTCAGAGTCGGTGCTCACTCTAAGCCCACGTGAGTCATGCTCGGTGTGAGAAACAAGAGTTTGCAAGGACCTGACGATCACGTCACGAAGGGTGCGTCCGTGAGAAGCGAAGAGGGGCTTACGCGTTGGGCGGCCCATGGTGTTGGGACTTACTCCAGGATGGAGGCCCATATGGAGCTATGGAGTGACAATGGTGGGTGGGGCTTACGCTGGGAAGCTGCCCGTAATGTCTTCCTCGTGTCTGGCCATGAGGGCATCCCAACTCAATGATGGGTTGAGGCCTTCACCTATGCACTAGTGCACAAGCGGGATAATTCCACGGGCATTGGAATCTATCCCAACAAAGGTAGTTGAACAGTGTGAATCACATGCCCAATATTCAGAACGTCGTGAGATTGGCGTGGTGATGGAGGATTACTGGTGACCATGTTCGCAACGCAGCATCCATATCACGTTAGCCATAAATGAGGACAACAAATGAGGGTTGACCGTTGACCATGTTCGAAACACGGGACCATGTCACAAGTGTTGTCGATCGATCCTTCGGGACGTTGGCCCAGGACCGCAAGCGGACCATAGGTCGAGCATCCATACTGTTAGGGGGTCCCTCCAGACGTGATCAGTCTTCCGGGGCGTTGGCCCAGGACAGCAGGCGGACCATAGGTCGAGCATCCATTCTGTTAGGGGGTCCCTCCAGACTTGGAAGTGAATGACGATCCAAACGAAGGACACACAAAGCGTGGGGTGGAGTGCTGGAATGTTTGAAAGGATTCCAACTCTTTTGAAACTATGCCACTGTAAACATGGAATTAGGAATCTTATGCTTGGAGCACAAGGCATATCTTGTTTAATGGAAGAGGCATCCTATGTTTGGAACATAGGGATTACTACAGTTTATAGTCATGTAGGAAGGACTATTAGGCAGAAGATGCCTAGAAATGGTTGGTGTTGGGACTTACGCAAGGGCGGCCCAGGGTGCGACAAAGCGCAAGAAGGATGGACCTTGGTCCAATGATGGGAGGTGCCTTGTTCCCTATCATGCCCTCCACTGACCTTGGTAGTTGGGAAGTACGGAGATGCACGGGTGCAATCATCCGTACGAAAGGTTAGGGGTTTACGCTCTGAGGCAGCCCTTCCCCTGTGAACATACGTCACTCCGACAAGGAGGATCTCATTCCATGTGTGGAAGAGCTCCATTCCCGTGGAGACGAGTGGTGTAAAAAATGTTCGACCTGGGGGTACCCTTCGTGAGGGAGACGAGGTTGGATCACAGTTTAACGTCATGTGTTAAGGACGTGGTGCTTGGTAGTTTAACGTCCTGCAGCTCGGACGATGTGGGTTCACACCACACCCCTAGGACTTACATAACCGGTACCCTCTGGTCCTTGGGGAAGGGAAGGTGCCGGTAAGGCCATGGTAAAGGGGGTCGTGGGACGAACCATCGAGGGGTCCACGTTAGCGTGTCTATGCGAAGAAGTAATAGCCGTTAGCGTGCCTATGCGAAGAAGCATTAGGCGAAGCAACGCTACGGGAGGTATTGTCCATGGGACTTTGAAATCACATCGTGCAAACCTGGAGGGCCGCACGGGAAGAGGAATCGCTAAGCAGATGAGTGTGCTTTGCGAAGTGGGGTGCCTTGGCCTTATCATGGGGCATAGGTGTGAGTGGAAGGCGCTTCGTGAAGTGGAACAGTGTTCGCGGAGCACCGCCTCGCGAAGAAGGGGCGCCGTGAAGCGGGGTCCTGCGAAGCAGTGTGCTTCGCGAAGTGGAGCGGTCCTGCCTTAGCATAGGGATCACTCGTATGGGTTGGGTGTTTCGCGAAGCACAAGTGCTCTGCGGCTGCCCGGGTTCCCTTGGGAATCCCCTTCCTCCGCGAACGCCCTTGAGCTTCACGAAGGGAATCCCTCCTGGAAGAGGGGCTCAAAACGAGACAAATCTGGGTCATCTCGCGAAGTAGAAATACATCGTGGAGTTCATTATTCTCGGGTCAAAGCGTGCTTCTTGATTCGGGAGAGGAGAAGCCGAAAGGTCGGATTGTCCATCATCAGGGACTTAGGGGGAGTCCAGTATTTATAGGGAAGGGGAGCCGCGAAGCAGGGTCCTGCGAAGCAGTGTGCTTCGCGAAGTGGAGCGGTCCTGCCTTAGCATAGGGATCACTCGTATGGGTTGGGTTTTTCGCGAAGCACAAGTGCTCCGCGGCTGCCCGGGTTCCCTTGGGAATCCCCTTCCTCCGCGAATGCCCTTGAGCTTCGCGAAGGGCATCCCTCCCAGAAGAGGGGCTCAAAACGAGACAAAGCAGAGTCGTCTCGCGAAGTAGAAATACCTCGCGGAGCTCATGATTCCCAGGGCAAAGCGTGCTTCGCGATTCGGGAGAGGAGAAGACAAAAGGTCGGATTGTCCGTCCTTTTGGACTTAGGGGGAGTCCAGTATTTATAGGGAAGGGGTGCCGCGAAGCAGGGCTCGCGCGCCGCCTCCGGTGCTTCGCGGCGCGCTCGCGAACGTCAACGTCGTCCGTAGAGTATTACCGCCCGTGGTGCTTCGCGGCGGCTCGCGAAAGTCAAAGGGATTCGCGGAGGGTTACCGCCTCTGGAGCTTCGCGGCGGCTCGCGAACGTCAAAGGGATTCGCCGAGGGTTACCGCCTCTGGAGCTTCACGGCGGCTCGCGAACGTCAAAGGGATTCGCGGAGGATTACCGCCTGTGGAGCTTCGCGGCGCCACCATGGTAGGGGCGCTTCGTGGCGGAGCTTCGCGGCGGCGCTTCGTGGTGGAGCTTCGCGAGGCAGCGCGCCGACCTTTTTCGTTCCTTTCTTTCGGGCCACATTTTTGGCGCCAACAACCATCATTTAAGACAAATAAGGAAGAAAGAGGTATTCTTACCAAGAATGAAGTTACCATCATTTAACAAACCCGTTAGGGGGTTGAATTATGCAGGGCCACCTAAGGGCATTGGCTGCATAGTCAAATAAATAGTATCCTTCAGCTGACAAGTCTGTTATGTGGACTGTTTATGCAAGGCCACCTATGGGCACGTACTGCATAGTCAGGCAAAAGAATTCTCAGAAGTTTGACATTTTTGTGACTAAATTTAATGAAAAGGGTTATGAAGATCTAAAAATATTTATGGTTAGGATTATAACACATAAAGATGGATATTTTCCAATGTATATAGAGATACATAGGTCAATAATAACCATAATCATGTTGTGGCTGGGTCCTAAATTGAAATTCTGGACTTCACTACGTATCTCATAAGAATGAGAATCAAGACATACATAGTTCTCGAAATGTATTTTAACGTCGTGCAGGATGAAAGTATGAGAGATCTTAGTTTAGGTTCATAGATTTCGGACCATAATAATGAATACACAGTGTGTGTTTTCATGAGGACTTTTCAGCCAAGGGACTGAAAGTGGAATTTGGGGTTAGGCCCAAAAGACTTGGGGCTATATTTGAGGGATACTCTAATGTTCCTACGTATCCCATAAGGATGGGAATCAAGACCACGTAGTTCTAGAAATACCCTTTGTACAAATTTGGTTCGTACATGTGAAGGGTGAAAGGGGACTTTAGTACAATGATGGTTTAACCCGAGATAAAAAGTTTAGGCATTTCCATGTATGCACGTAGTCTTTTGAAGTGAAACATGATTGAAAATCCAATGTAAATAATGTTTCCCTCTCAATTGAGGAAATAAAAGAGTATTTTAGTTTATTTTCGTACCGGACAAAAGTGATGTATAGTTTAACGTCGTATAACAAGGACGAAAGTGGATCAAATGTAAAGATATTGATTCTAAGGGAGGTTTCACAAATCAACATCGTATGAGATGAAGGTGAACTTAAGTGAAGAGATTATTTTTGGGCTTGAACCTTGGGAGGTTGCCTACGTACCCTACCTGGAAAGCAAGGATCAAAATCCGCGTAGTTCTATTAAAGAATAAATTAATTATCAAGTTATTCTTGGGGACAATAACCTAAAAAATGATGTTGGGACTTACACATGGTTAGCAGCCTAGAGAGAGTGTTATGGTTTAGGTTTTCTCTAATCTCATGTGATTCATACTCGTTGTGAGAAACAAGAGGTAGCAACAACCTTAACGATGCACAGTTTAATGTCATGTAGCAGGGAAAAAGTACAGTTTAGCGTCATGTAAGACATATTGAGGACTTTCTGTATAGTTTAGAGTCATTTAGTTAGGACGATGGGGACAATACAGTTTGATGTCTTGTTGGACAAAAGGGCGAATAGTTTAAGGTCATATACTTGGACCGTGGATGGTGCAGTTTAATGTCATGCTGGATACAAGTATAGATTAAGGTCATACATGACCTTTGATGATTATGTAGTTTAACGTCTTTCCAGACGTAAGGGACTTTCAAATAGTTTAGGGTCTTATGCATGGACCGTTGCTGTATAGATTAATGTTGAATATCAAGGACAAACTGGTGCTGCACAGTTTAATGTCATGTTGTAGAGACAATACAGTTTAACATCATATTGGACGAAAGGGGGACTGGGCAGTTTAATGACATGCAGTGAGGACAGATTAGGGACTTTTTTTTCTTCAGTTTTGTGTCATGCTGGACAAAATTATGAATAGTTTAGGGTCATATGCATGGACCAAGGATGGTGTAGTTTAAAGTCATACAGGACCATGGATGGTGTAGTTTAAATTCATACAGGACCTTTTAGGGAACTTTTTCAAAATTTAACATCGTGTGGGATGAAGATGCAGTTTAAGGTCATACTGGACCATTTCTGTATAGTTTAACATCATATAGCAAGGACGAACTGGTGCCACAAAGTTTAGTCTCATGTTGCAGGGACATCTTGTGAATAGTTTAAGTTCATACTGGACCTAGGATGAGTTTAAGGTCATACTGGACCATTGCTGTATAGTTTAACGTCATATAGCAAGGATGAACTTGTGCCGCACAGTTTAGTGTTATGTTGCGGGGACATCTTGTGAATACTTTGTATTTTATACAAAATACTTCTCCAAAAATCTGTCATTAGTTGGAGTAGTAATGAGTTCTCCATCCATCGAGATTAATGAATAAGCTCCATTGGAGTAGACCATATGCATTGAATAGGTCCTTCCCATTTTGGCTCAAGCATGGGAGGTTTCTTTCCTAGAATCATTGGAGTTCTGAGAACTAATCCCAATTCTCCCTGAATGAATGAATGAAGACAAACTTTTTTGTTAAAAGCTCGTGCTATTCGATTCTGATAGATTTCCAAATTGTGAAAAGTGCACAATCTTCTCTCATCAAACCATTCCAATTCATTCAATCGCTTTTGGGATTTCTCATCTATAGATAACTGATCACAAATGACTACTCTGAGTGAGGGAAATTGAACTTCAATAGGAAATACTGCTTATGTTCCATATACCAACGAATATGGAGTTGGTCGCATTGTATTGCGGGTGGTAGTCTGATAAGCCCATAAAGCATGAAAGAGTTTATCAGGCCATGACCTCTTAGCTTTATCCACCATCTTTTTCAGTATATTTGAAAGAGTCTTGTTAAAGGCTTCTATTTGGCCATTGGAAGCCGCATGATACCAAGATGAATGGTTGGATTTAATGTTGAATTCTTGATACAATTTTTTTCACCTCAGAAGAGCAGAAGTTGGTGCCATTGTTCGTCAATATGGTATGAGGGACACCAAATCTAGTAATGATGTTAGACTTGATGAAGCTAACAATGCATTCAGAACTGACTTCTTTAAGTGGTACTACCTCTGTCCATTTGGAAAAGAAATCAGTAGCAGTAAGAATGTACTTAAACATCTTGGTCGTAGCTGAAGGGTAAGGTCCCACAACATCCATTCCCCATGTGGAAAATGGCCACGAGTATTTAGTTGTATGAAGCAAATCTGGAGGTTGATGAATGAAGTTGGAATGTACTTGGCATGAATGACACTTCTTTGTGAAATTAACACAATCTTGTATCATTGAATTCCAAAAGTATCCAAGCCTTCGAATTTGATCAGGCAATCTATGTCTAGACTGGTGGGCACCACAGAATCCTGCATGCACTTCTTTCATGGCAGACATTGTCTCTTCACCATCAATGCATCTGAAGAGAACTCCATCAAAACCACGTTTGTAAAGAATTTTCTCTAGGTGGTTTGGGCTATCTTAAAGAGTAAAATTGACCACACGTCGCTGGATTTGTTCTTTCTCAGCTCTATCAGGTGGAAATGTTCCATTTTGAAGGTATTCCCTGATAGGTGACATCCATCTTGTAGTATGACCATATGGTTCAGGAGTGGGACTAATTTCATTAATTTCCTCTGTTCTAGATTGAAAATAAGGTGAAATTGCACGACGGTGGGAAATATTGATGGTTGTCTCGTCCCGATTTGGATCTGCTAGAGCTGTGGTTATATTAGCCAGCGCATCAGCTTAAGCATTGTGTGATCTTGGGACATAAGAAAATGTCGGTTCTGAAGGGAATTCCGCCATTAACTCTCTGACATAATCATACAAAGGGATTAATTCTTCTTTTCTGATGGCATAATCCCCATTGACTTGTTTGATTACCAGGTCTGAATAACCTTTCACCTTTAAGTGATTCACTTGTGCTTGAAGTGCTAACTCAAAGCCTGTGATAAGATCTTGGTATTCGACTTCATTATTGGTACCACCTTCACAAAATAAAAAGGAATAAGGTAGAAATGCCTTATCTGGAGAAATGAGCACAATTCCTAAACCAACTTTGTTGAATTTAAGATTTTCCATTTTCTTCCCTGTTGGACTTCTGGAAACACCATCAAAATACATTTCCCATGTTTGAGGACTCTCTTGAATAGAGAAAACTTCCTCATCAGGGAGTTCAATATTTGAAGACGTGTCTTCCACTGAAGGATGTTCAGCTAGTAAATCAGGCAGAGGTTGGCCCTTTATCACCTTTTGAGACACATACTGAATTTCGAACTGCTGAAAAATAACTGCCCACCTTGCCAGACGTCCTGTAAGCATTGGACGACTAAGGATGAATATGGGAGGATTATTGCGAGATAACAATTGGACCTCGTGATGTTGCAGGTACTGTCTCAGTTTTTGAACTGCAATTATTAATTCCAGGAAGCATTTCTCAATACTTGAATACCGGGTTTCTGCTTCAAGCATAGTTCTACTGAGATAGTAGATGCTATTTTCATTCCCAGCATCATTCTTTTGAGCAAGAATGGCACCCAATGATCGCTCTAGAGCTGTCACATATAGGATAAGTGGTCTTCCTTCAACAGGTGGCATGAGTACCGGTGGACTCAAGAGGTATTTCGTGAGAACATCAAACACTTCTTGACATTATTCAGTCCACTAGTAAGTGACTCATTTTTTCATTAATTTGGTAATGGGTAAACTTTTGCCTGCCAAATTGGCGATGAAACGCCGAATATAGGCTAAGTGTCCTTGAAGTCCTCTTAATTCTATCAAATTCTGAGTTTGTGACATACCAATGATTGACTTGGTCTTCTCAGGATCAACTTCAATACCACGATGGCGTACAACAAAGCCGAGAAATTTTCCTGAGGTTACCCCAAAAGAACATTTTAAGGGGTTCATATTTAAATTATGTTGTCAAAGCTTGTGGAATATGACTTCCGAATCAGAAAAGTTATTAGAACGTTGATTGGATTTAACCACCAAATCGTCTACATAGCATTCAACAAACTTCCCTATGAACGGTTTGAAGATACGATGCATGGCGCGTTGATATGTCGCACCTGTATTCTTTAAACAAAAGGGAATCACCTGGTAACAAAACACACCTTGAGGGGCTCTGAAGGCTGTGGATTCCTCATCTTCTGGGGCCATTCAGATCTGATTATATTCGGAATATCCATCCATGAAGGAAGGTACTTCATAACTAGATGTCTCATCAATTAAGAGTTCTGTAATCGGAACAGGGAAATAATCATTAGGACAATACCGATTAAGATCTCTGAAATCGATGCAAACCCTAATTTTTCTGTTCTTCTTCTTTACAGGGACAATATTAGCCAACCACTTGGGATAATGAACTTATTTGACGAAGTTAACTTTGATCAGTTTATCCACTTCAGCTTCAATTTTGGAAGCATAAGTTGTGTGTGTTCTTCTCGCGGCTTTCTTAAATCCTTGATGTTCTTTTGGTAGACCCAAATGATGAGTAGCAACATCAGGATCAAGCCCAGGCATTTCTGTATAGTTCCAAGAAAAAAATAAATTTATTTTTCTTTAGAAAATAAATATACATCTCTTTCTCTTCAAGGGTCATGGCCGCACTAATTAAAGTGGGGTGTTGATATTTCTCTTTACCCAGATTTATTTCTCTAAGTTCATCCGCAGTGGTAGAGATACCCTCTTAAAATGTTGAAGGAGCATCTCTAAGATCATCCTCTTCCTCTTCACCATGTGCTATTTCTTCCGTTTCTACTTGCATAGTAGATGAAAAAATGAAATTTTCATGATCAGAAGAGATGTCAAAATTTGCACATTTTGAAGAAGAAGCTTCCATTTCCGACCCTATTGATGATAAAGGGTCTTCTTTGGGAAATAAAGAGGAGATGATGGATTGAGAATTGACATCATTATTCACCTCCGATGTTACTATAACTTCTTCTATCCGGATTGGCGATGTATAGACCTGTTGGATTTCAGCAGGTGAAATGAAAACGTCACCACTTGTACTTTCATCACTGTTTGGTAGGTTACCAATTTCTCCCATGTTGTCTGGCTCGATTGCCGTAAATGACATTATGGATAATTCCATAAGAGTATTTTGATTTGGTCCTACTTTTTCAATTTGACAGATAGGTAACACATAATATGTACTCACATGTGTAAATGGATTTATTGGAATCTTCTCCAAACCATATGGAGCATTTACTTTGGTAAATTACTTTATTGTAGATTTCTCTCTTCCATTCGTGTGATAAAATTCCGCCTCGATGTATTGAGACTCACATGTCTTGAACGGGGCCTTGTCACCATAAAATGTTCCAAATTGACCATTGAAACAGTATTTGAGACATTGATGGTATGATGAAGGGATAGTCGCATGGTGATGTAGCCAGGGTCTTCCAAGAAAGACGTTGAAAGCTGAGTCTTGATCAATAATCATGAAATCCGAATTGGACACAAGATCTCCAACCTGAGTTCTGAGTGTAACTTCGCCCAGTGGTTCTTGTTCATTTTTATCATATCCTTGTAACATCATGGTAGAAGGAGAAAAATCATATTCTGTGGGGCCCAATTGACGAAGTGTACGAATGGGCATGAGTTTGACTCCTGAACCATTGTCAATGAAAGCTCTTCGGATATCTACACCATTGACTTTTCCGGATAAGTATAGAGGTTTTATGTGCCCATTCACAATATCATCTTCATCATTATCAGTAAAAGATATCACTGCATGGAATTCTGCAGGATTATTCTCTATGTGAGAGACTTCAACTGCAGCAATTTCAGCTTAAAACACTGAAGGACTTGACAAATATTCGATGAGTGCTTCCCGAAGATCTTTTGACAGATTCAAAGCATCCAAAATTGATATCTTGGCTGGTACTTGGGCCAAGTGTTTCAATATATCATACTTTTGATCTAGAGGTCTGCGTTTCCCAACAAGAATATGCAGTTTATCAGGTACCTTGGAAGAAGATGCTTTGAAGCTGATGCATCTTGTATTGGGATAGAAGTTGGCAACATCCTTGGTTTTGGAAGATTATACCGATTAGATCCATTTACTTGCTCAGATAAAGAAGTTGGAACCATCCATCGTTCATCCAAAATAGCTGTTCCAAGATAGAGTTGGCTATTGGAAGAAGAACTTGCTTGTTCTTTTTGAGCTCGCTGATGGGCTCTAACACGAGTTCCTGCTGCATACATAGTGCTAGCAGGGGTAGAATTGGAGTAGTGGCTTCGGAAAGATCCACGTCTTCCCCTGTATCCTGAACCTCGGGAACTTCCTTGGATTCCCTTATTTCATACAGGGAATTTTGGCTCATCAAAATTGAAATTACGACTGGAATATGGATCTGTTAATTGGATCATATTAACAGAACCGAAGATTAACTCTTCGTCTGATAAAGGATCTCCCTGATTAGCCTGTTTAGGCTGCGCCGTTTTATGGGGCGGTGCCCATGGCTTTGAAGTAGATGGCATAAAGTCTGTCAGAGTCAAAGAAAATTTAGGCTTTGACACATACTCATCTTCATCTGATTCTTTTTCCTTCTTTGAATCAAGACGTTTCTTTGAGGACTTTCCCTCTGACGAAGATGGTTTTACCGCAATATTCATGGAAGAAGACACAATTGGTTTCTTTAATTGTGTTCGCAAAATGGCATGAGTCCGATTGATTGTCATTCTGACCATCCAATCATCATACTTCTATGCATTTTTTCTTTTTACTTCTTTCCATTCACCTTCCTCCTCTGGAACTGTAGCAGTAACACATGCTACCTGAGTCGAAGAACCTTTCAACTTGACTTGTCCCAAATGGACCATCTTTTGCAGGAGGTCTTTGAAGACAAAACACTCCTGGATGGGATTCCCCAACATTTGATGAAAGGGACAATAATTGGGATGGTCTTCATCTCCTTCCTTGTTTGGGCTCTTGGGCACTGGTAATTGAACTAAATTATTTTCCAGAGCTGAAATGAAGTAACCAAGAACTTTCTCATTTCGGAAAGAGTATTTTTTACTCATCAAATCCTCAAATTGTTTTCATTGTTGATCTCTTTGATCAATTGGATGAAACGGCCTTTGTTGTTGGCATTCAAAAGGTGGAGCCCTTCGAGAAGATGAAGTTTTTGACGTAGAAATAGGTACATGCGCTTGTTTAAGAATAACTATAGTAGTTTCCGCTTTACCCATTCTCCTTCCTGGAGCTGATGGAATTACACGATATTTATACTTAGCTTGTATGAGGGAATCTTCAATCTGATGAGTGATTGAAGTAAGGTCTCGAATCCCTCCTGTGTATTTCATAGGGATCAATGGCGTGCATAATTCTTCACGCAAATTTGCCACACAGATTGGCAACATCTCCTCCTGAGGGAGTAGTAAAACTCAGGGAATATGTTAATCCCTTCCAGCGAGCAATGAAATCAGAGGCTCTTTCATTATCCATTTTCTTGCAGTTTGTATGATCGAAAACTGTCATTTTTGGCAATGTTGAGCTAAACTGAAGAAGTAATTTTTGGCGAAGATCCTCCCATACGATGATTGACTGGGATTGAAAGCTTGTATACGAGACAAAAGCTGGTCCTTGCAAGGTTTGCACGAAGCATATGAGTTTCACTGCTTCTTACTGCTCTGGAGTTCCCATCATAGGATAACACCAAGACACGTAATGTGTCAAATGTTGTCCAGGGTCGCCTGATCCATTGAAAGTAGGGAAAATAGGTTTTACAAAACTGGATGGAGGAGAAATTGAGTCTACCCATTCATGGTAAATTTTCTTTTCTGGTTGAACTTGCGCCTGTTTCCCTTCCATAGTTTCTAACCAAGCTATTAATGACTCAATAGTAGTTATTAACTTTCGAGAAACATCCAGTTGAATTTGTTCTTGGATGGGTGCAATGAATGGAGCTTGGACAGATGTGGTGGTTGGTGCTGCAACTGATGGGAGCACTACTAACCGTTGTTGCGCTTGACCCATAGGATTAGACCTCTGAGGGTGTACTGATAAAGGAGGATAGTCCAGATCCATCTCAGTAACTGCAACAAATTCCTTCGGCTGTCGGACTCCAGCATTATTAAGAAGAAGACTACTCTGAAGTAGTTATGAATTCAACCTTATTAATTCTTTCAATTCTTCCTCCTGTTGTGCAAACCTTTGCTCTAATGAGAGAAATTGACCTTCACCAGAGGAAGGATATGTAACATGATTCTTTCACCTCACTTTGTTGGATACTTTTTGGAGAGAGGGAAGTGGATTATCTAGGTTCTGAGTAATCCTTTGACTTCGTGTACGCACACCTTCTTCATTTGTATCGGTGCATACATTTTCTTGAGTAGGATGCTCTTCATATGAGTCCCCTGAGCAAGCCTCCTCTGATGTATTAGAAACAACAGCATTGATGACATTGATTGATGCATAATTCATCGCATCCCTTCTATCAACATTTCTATGATATTGTCTTCTTTGAAGTATTTGATGATACATTGCCTTTTGTTGATTCAATATTTTAGGAACTTCTTGACGAGAAATAACTTGGAGGGAATCTCCTGATAATTTGGCTCTTCATTCCACTTTGGCCTTCTTCCCCAATCAAGAAAAGACCGACATTCTCTGAGGAGGGGATTGATGATTTGAAAGAGTCCCCAGTTTCGTGGACTGGGGATGTTCCTGTTGTTCCTGCTCAACTCCTCGAATCCTATTTGTTGATTCTGAAGGTTGGGTTAAAGAAGTCCCTAGTCTGACAGGCTGGGGTGGCTATTGACATGCTATGTCTGGTATCTTCATAAAATCTCTCTTGATCTTGTGAATCTTAGTTTGGAAATTAGTTGGATGCATTAACTTGTATCCACTTTTATCACTGGTTCAAGAGACCGTTGGATGATTTCCGAAACTTATGTCATTTGATGATGTGTTTGATCCATACGAGAGGCTTGTGCAATATTCTCTCCTGCTTGATATAGTAGCAATTCAACAACTTGTTCTCTATATGCTTGATTTTTAGAGGAACTAGTTGAAGCCTATTCTTGAGGAAGCTTTTGATTACAAACAAAGCCCATTGACTGTGGCCGGTCATGGGCAATAACATTGCATGAGACCATTTTCGGCGGGCATTGGTGACTAGAAATCACTGTGAAATGTAGTGCTCCGTGAACACCCCATCCTCTGATATGAACACCATATGGGGCATTGGCAATTAACTGGCCTAATTTTCTTAGTGCGCCAAGGCATGAACGTTGAAGGGTTCTCTGCTGCTTTTCAGCCTTCGGATACTAAGAAACTGATAGAGATGCCAAATCAATCTGACGTTGTATCCCTTCTATTATCTTAAGATGATTTTCATATTCATCATAAGATAATACCTTCTTCTTCAATTTACAAAGAGTTTTCCATATGTTGAGACGAATATCATGGACTTCATCTTCTGTCAACATTTTTTGGAATGTCATACTGGGAGTCAGCCAAAGGCCAAAACATGACTGGTACCTCACTTTTCGCCAGTTTTTTCCTCATGTTCAGCATTTCCTCTTCATTATTAAATGAATATACTTCTATCTGTTTTGAACAGAGTTGGTGTTTCCTTGTTGCTTCATCAGATTCAACAAGATTGGTAGAGAGATCATTGATCAAACGAGACGATGCATGACTTAGGGGTGGTTCGAAGAAAGACCAACACCCTGGGCTATCTTCTGATTGAGAAATTATTTCACATGCTAGCAATAAAGCATCAGAAATGACTAGTTTCGCATTTGCAAATACCTCAAGTCAAGCGGGCTTTCTCATCACTGCATTGTCCACTGGAGTATTTTCCAGGCAATGTGAATCACTACTGTGAAGAGGACTTTCGCAGCTAAATTCATCATCATGGGGAGGACCACCATAATGGGTTACAGCAAAAGATGAGATCTCTTGTTCCTTCGTCTTCTGACGACACATAGGGTTCTTGTGGCTCTCATCTGAAGATGAAACTTCAAGATTGACCGAATTTTCATGAAGCAAGACTTAATAATGAAGTGTCTATTGATGTCCTTTGGAATTAATGTTCCCGTTATTGGGGACTGAGGGAGTATAATCTTGAATTCCAACAGATAAATGTTTGAGGGCCTCTAGAACTCCAGCATCGAGCAAGGCCTTGTTACAGATTGTCCTTTTATCTCTTGACTGTGTTGGGCGGATCTTTTTCGTTGATGCCTTCTTACTCGCTTTGGAAACCACTTGTTGATGAAAGTGGGTGCTCTGAGTAGGTTTATGTGCCTGATCAGGAAAGATGGTTAGGTTAGGCTGACGATATTCACTCAAATCAGGTGTATGTGCCTGACTTGGTTGTCCGTATGATATGGGGGAGTATTCCCCATAACCCTCTTGGACGGGAACAGATGTGTGTGTCTGTTCTAGAGTAAATCGTTGATTTGTCACTCCACTGCTAGGGATAGATTTATGTGTATTTCCCTGAGATGATGCTGAAGGTGTTATGATATCCTAGAAAGCATCCAGAATATGAACAAGAATTTGCTTCTGCTCTTTCACCATTGAAAAAATATGCTTGGTGACTTCAGCTGCCAGAACGGGGATATACATCCATTCTGGGCTTGGAGTAGGTGTATGTTCCTGCTCCTATCCTCCTTTTCATGTCATTGAATCCTGACAGTACTCAAGTTTGGGGACAGAGAGTTGAGTCTGCCTCCTGTTTGTCGTAGGAGTTTTCCAACTGACTTCTCATGCGCTAACAAGCGAGACTATTGGTAGGCTTGATTAGTATTAGCAGGTGTATGTGCCTGCTGATTACACATTGCCAAACGCGGTTGAAGAGATCCATCATATGTAGTCAGGCGAGCCTGCTGACTAACTAATGATGTATAAGCAGCTGTATGTTCCTTCCTATAGTACTCCGTCGGAATTGCCTGGCGGGATTGGCGTGATGCTTCCAGACGAGTCTGTTGGACAGCGGAATTAAAACGGGTAGGTGTGTGTGCCTGCTTGTTGTTCGCCACCAAGATAGGTTGGTGGAATTCTCTGGAGATGGTTGGGATGAGAACATGCCCATTGTTAACCGGATTCCGCCTCTGGCGGTTCGTCTTGCCTGCTCGAGTTCGAGGAACCTGAGCCGAATGCCTGGATTCGGTACCCTCATCATGTTGAGGGCGCACTGTCGCACGAGTCTAGCGGCGATTGTTGATGGGAGCCCTCGGGAAGGACTCCTGTCTTTTTGAATTAAGGTCCTGAGGGACCTGCTCATTCACTTCCTCAGAGTAAGGGAGCGAATGGAAATTTCATTCCGGGGATAACGACACGAAACGGTTGGAGACGGTAATCAGCACCGCATGCCTCTTGATCACTTGTCGTCGTTGTCCGGACGACCTGTGTGAGTTATTCACTTGGAGGTCCTGTCGGGTAGCCTCCAGAGTTGGGATGGTACCGCGTTGATGGTACTCCTTAACCAGCGCATTTGATACCCAGCGTTGAAGACGCTGAGTAGGTGATGTCATCCTCAGAGTAGATGACGATCCAGTAGGAATAGCAGCAGTGGTATTTGCAGCAGCAGTATTTATAAATGTGAATTTTAGAGCAGCCATTATGGAAATACATAAGATTTTGGAATAGAGTGCCTGTTTGATATAACAGACGTAATCAAGATAAATTCATCCACTTCATCTTCTTGATGAGCACACATGTCAATGATTGTTTTTGTTAGCCCTCTTATTGAGTTTAAAATAGGGTCTTAACAAATAGGTAAAACATCATTTTAACTTGGTTAAGGATTCACGTCGTCTTCACCATTTTTTTTCCCTCAGAATTCGCGGATGACCTCCTTGATTGGAGATTCAAACGTTCCAATCGGTTTTTAACAGGTTTGTTCGTAGAACCAGAAACATCCAGTGATTCCATGTCCATTTGGACCTACTTTCCAAAGGTAGGAGCTTCATTAGTTTGTGAACTAATGAGGCTTAGGAAGTTGAATTGGTCGAGAGGGTGGGAGGTCGGACTCATCACACCTCTTTGAGGGGAATTATTGTCTATTCCAGGAATCTATTTATAGATTTAAGTTATTTTCATGAATCCTTATTACATTACCAATTATAAAATGAGATTTCCTTCAGTTTTGACAATCAATGATTAAATATGTAAGAAAATTAGAGAATATTTTATATGTATTCGAGGTTCTTCATTAATAGAGAATCATCTGTTTCTATTTAGTGATTCTTGGTCAATGGTATCCTTCAAAACATTTATATAAAAGTCTCTTGGTCATTATGATGACCATGCTGGTTTTAAAGCCACTCAGTGGGGCACTTGAAGTTTATTTTCATTCATAAGGACATGGATTATTTCAGAGTTGGGATCGAACCCGCAGATGGGCTACCTACGTATCCTTTATTTTGGAAAAGGAATCAGAACCCACATAGTTCGAGTAAGAGAGTATGATGTTTATGATTGATGGCTTAAAGAAGGATGTCATAATTACTTTTACCCTCTAAGCTCACGTGATTCATGATCGATGTGAGAAACAAGAGGTATTGGTAATAAAATAGACAATTGGGCTATGAAAGATGTAATCATAAGAAATGGTTTGGGGCTTATGTATGTATGACTGCCCAGAATAAATGAAGGTTAGGATTTACTTTTGGGAGAAAATCCAGGAACAGGGTCCATAAAGGTATATGTGCTTCATGGAGATTTGAATACTCTAACTTGGGACTTATTCCTGAAAAGGAAACCTAAATTAGGAGAGGATTGATAAATGGGTTTTACTCCTGAGAAGGAATCCCAGATCAAACGTAAATTAGAACTGGTTAAAGAGAATTTAAGGGACTTGGGGCTTACTCCTGAAAAGGAAGCCCAAATTTATGACTGGGGATTATTCCTAACAAGGAAGCCTAAGTTAGGGGACATAGGGCTTACTCCTGAAAAGGAAGCACAAAATTATGACTAGGACGTATTCCTGAAAAGGAGACCCAGGTTAAGGGATTATGACTGGAACTTATTCCGAAAAAGGAGTCCCAGGTTATGGATTATGGTTTGGGGCTTACTCTTGAGGAAGATGGCCAGATTTGGGAACTTTAAGAATTTGGGGCTTACTCCTGAGGAAGATGCCAAGGTTAAATGACTTATAACTGGCGATTATTCCTGAAAAGGAGACCCAGGTTAAGGATTCTCTCATTTTAAAGGATGAGGTTGAATTAATGAACTCTCAATCTTTAGTGACATAAATATGTATAAATCACTATGTTTTGAGAGATATTCCATAGAATTCCTTTCAGATAAGGAAGTCAAATCAAGAAATCATGCCATAAATGGCTATGAAGAGTGTCTTGAAGACTGAATCCTGAATAAGAAAAGTGTAATGGATTAAGAGGGGTAAAAATGGGCAAGATGGGCACCCAAAAAGGCAGGGGAGTGCAAGTCTTGGAAGGCGCGCAGGTACTGTGTTGGCGCGCAGGTATTGGTCGCGCAGGTATACCTGCGCGACACGTGTGGGGTACTTGCGCGATGTTCAAACAACATTGAAATACTTGAGCGACTCTTTATTAAGGCCTTTAGAATCCTCTTGAGGTTCTTCCAGAAAAGGGACGTGCATGTTCTATCAAAGAAGTAAGGCGGCGCACAAGTGTGGCCACTTCCCTTATGGGCTAGCCACTCGGGCGCACAAGTGTTGATGAGTTTCAACACTTAGGCCTTCCACCCTCTCTTTAGATCTTCTGTTCTAGGTAATAAATTACCTTAGAAGTTTTATAGAAGCTTTGAAAAGATACTTGGGCGTTGGGAGCTTAAATTGGATATTCTGGAAAAAAATACTCCCGAATGGGGGGCCCAGAGGGTCTATTTATAGGCACGAGAAGACCCAAGGCGGTTACCGGGCGGTTATCAATTAGGTCGCGCAAGTCACTTGCACGCCAAAGTGTGTCGCGCAAGTGGACTTGCACGACCATGAGGAAACTTGCGCGGCATATGAGAAAATTTCTCCTTGTTCACCCCTTTGTCAATTTCTGATGTTTTCATCAAAGGTCGAACCATTTTAATCTCAGATCTTCCCCTTTTCCAATATTTAGATTCTGTGATGAAAGGAGCGTCAACAAAAGTCCCCACTCAGAGTTGGATCCGGAGAGAAAACTAGAGGATTTGACTCTGAGGAAATCGAATACATCCAAAGGAATAGTGGCGCACAAGTGTTCAGGGCGCAGAGGGCGACGCGCAAGTTCGCTTCGCGCAGGCCATGAGTGCACTCTGTACGGCGCACAGATATGCCTCCTGGTCTATAAATACAAGGCCTCGCCTCCGTACAAAGCATCTGGATTTCCGGACTTCCAACCTTCGAGCCCTCGCCGCGCAAGTCACCTTTTAGCAGCGCAAGTTGCTCTGTTTTCCAGTGATTCCATGATGGTGCGCTACTGTCAAGGTATTTTGACTTGAGCGGTGTCACTTGCGCGCCAAATATTTGCGCGGCACATCCATACTTGCGCACCAAGTTTTTGACTTGCACGCCTTAATGCCTTTGCCATTTTTTTCAAATTTCTTCACAAATTTTATGAAAAATAAACCCATTTAAGAGTTAGTTTATTCATCTTTTGTGCAGATTCAGTGGTTCCCAATGGAATTGGAACGGCTGATGAACTGGCTAGCAAGTGGATTGATGACATGAGGAACATAATTGGCCATGATTACTATGATATCGTTGATAGAACTCTCCCAGATTTGGCTATGTACTTGAAGAAATATCATCCTATTTTCCCATAGAGCATCTATCTGCCTCTATGTGGTCATGGTCATCTGCAAGGAGTAAATGTTCCAAATGCAAAGAACTATACACTTGAAATGCAGCTGAACTGGTACTCCTCTATTTCGGTTATGCTATGCATTAAGAGCAACAACAATGGTATGATCATTCAAGTTCTCCTTTTGTTCCATTTCATTGTAGATATGAAAATGGCAAACCAATGGGCTGAAATGTTTTCCACTTCCGGTTGGTGGGGAGAAGAAAAACATGGCATTAGTGCAATATCTGAAAAGAGTACTCTCTCCAAATGGCTCTTTACTTGTAATGCTTCATTCTCAAATCCATGATTCTATCTCCCAAGTCTCTTGGACAGAAACAGAGTCACTGTTTGATCAGCAGAAAATTTTCTCAAATCGCACTCAAGAACATCCTTTTACAATTGTTCCAAGAAAATCTGGTATCACTGCATCTCTTATTGTATCCAATGGAAATTAATGAATTCCAAGTGATTGTTGATGAAGCTCGGGGTGCCGTAAATGAAATGAATAGTTCTATTGAAAGTCTCTTGTAATTCTAGAAAAAGAGAAGAGACTCCAGTCGGTGGATGTCCTTCTATCTCCTGTGTATCAATGAAAAACACTTTCATCTTCAATCATTTGTACCTGCATCTTTCACTACCTGCTTCAAATTTACATAAGCCAATGGGCCTAGTAAGCATAGTTTGATTTTTAGTATGATTATTAAAAATAAACCTATAAACTTTGAATCTTTTAATTGATCAATATTACCTAAATCATATAGAATGTTTGTTTAGGGAGCTGGAACTTGAATTTTATTCAGAGTTCCTTTGTCTTTTGTGGGCAGTTTAAAGTCATGCACGCCGGACATAAAGGGGATAATGTTTATGGTCGAAATAGCTTTGACCAAAATGGATTAAAATTGATTTAATTCCTTGACAATTGATCTGAAAACAGATTACCATACTCAAGTATGAGAGAAAAAATGTAAACTATGGCTTTAAGAATATTTGAATCTGAGGAATGATATGAAGAAGATCTAAAATGCATCAGAATAAGTTGTTTCCAAGAATGAAGTTACTATAATTTAACAAAACTCATTAGGGGGTTGAATTATGCAGGGCCACCTAAGGGCATTGGCTGCATGGTCAAATAAATAGCATCTTTTGGCTGAAAAGTCTGTTATGTGGACTGTTTATGCAAGGCCGCATATGGGCACCTGCTGCATAGTGAGGAAAAAGAACTCTCAGAAATTTACTTTCCTAGTGCTAAAAGCCAGTGAAAGTTTATGGAGATTCAAAATTTCTAAAGTATAGAGTTTGTTGTATGGAAAGAGGTACTTGAATATGGAGAAGATATTTCCAAACAAGACTATCGAAGAATTGAATTGATATCACTCCTATGAAGGTCTGACCCAAATGTATGGAAGAAGAATATGGAGAGGATAAACCATATACTTGAATACTTTCTGATCATGAAAAAGGACATGGGACAAATATGTTAAGGATGACTATTTTTTTGCAGATCCCTACATACCATCATTTAAGACAAATAAGGACAAAAGAGGAATTCTTACCAAGAATGAAGTTACCAACATTTAAAAAACCCGTTAGGGGGTTGAATTATGCAGGGCCACCTAATGGAATTGGCTGCATAGTCAAATAAATAGTATCCTTCGGCTGACAAGTCTGTTATGTGGACTGTTTATGCAAGGCCACCTATGGGCACGTACTACATAGTCAGGCAAAAGAATTCTCAGAAGTTTGAAATTTTTGTGACTAAAAGTAATGAAAAGGTTTATAAAGATATGAAAATATATAAGGTTAGGATTATAACACATAAATATGGGTATTGTCCAATGTATATAGAGATACATAGGTCAATGATAACCATAATCATGTTGTGGCTGGGTCCTGAATTGAAATTTTGGACATCACTACGCATCTCATAAGAATGAGAATAAAGCCCTATGTAGTTCTTGAAATGAAGTTTAACATTGTGCAGGACGAATGTATAAGAGATCTTAGCCTAGGTTCATAGAGTTTGGACCATAATAATGAATACACAGTGTGTGTTTTCATGAGGACTTTTCAGCCAAGGGACTGAATGTGAAATTTGGGGTTAGGCCCAAAAGACTTGGGGCTGGATTCGTGGGAAACTCAAACGTTCCTACATATCCCATAAGGATGGGAATCAAGCCCACGTAGTTCTAGAAATACCCTTTGTATAAATTTGTTTCGTACATGTGAAGGGTGAAAGGGGACTTTAGTACAATGATGGTTTAACCCGAGATAAAAAGTTTAGTCATTGCCATGTATGCACGTACTCTTTTTAAATGAAACATGATTGAAAAATCAATGTAAATAATGGTTTCCTCTCAAATGATGAAATCAATGAGTATTGTAGTTTATTGTCGTACCGGAAAAAAGTGTTGTATAGTTTAACGTCGTATAAAAAGGACGAAAGTGAATCAAATGTAAAGATATTCATTCTAAGGGCAGTTTCACAAATAAACATCGTATGAGATGAAGGTGAACCGAAGTGAAGAGATTATTTTTGGGCTTGAACCTTGGGAGGTTGCCTACATACCCTGCCTGGAAAGCAAGGATCAAAATCCGCATAGTTCAATTAAAGAATAAATTAATGATCAAGTTATTCTTGGGTATAATGACCTAAAAAATGATGTTGGGACATACACATGGTTAGAAGCCGAGAGAGAGTGTTATGGTTGAGTTTTTCTCTAAGCTTATATGAGTCATACTCGTTGTGAGAAACAAGAGGTAGCAACAACCTTAACGATGCACAATTTAATGTCATGTAGCAGGGACAAAGTATAGTTTAGCATCATGTAAGACATATCAAGGACTTTCTGTATAGTTTAGAGTCATGTAGTTAGGACGATGTGGACAATACCGTTTAATGTCATGTTGGACAAAAGGGCGAATAGTTTAAGTTCATATACATGGACCGTGGATGGTGCAGCTTAATGTCATGCTGGACATAAGTACAGTTTAAGGTCATACAGTACCTTTGATGATTATGTAGTTTAACATCTTTCCGGACATAATGGACTTTCAAATAGTTTAGGGTCATATGCATGGACCGTTGATGTATAGTTCAATGTCGTATAGCAAGGACAAACTGGTGCTGCACAGTTTAATGTCATGTTGCAGAGACAATACAGTTTAACGTCATATTGGAAGAAAGGGGGACTGTGCAGTTTAATGTCATTCAGTGAGGACAGATTAGGGACTTTTTTTCATCAGTTTAGTGTCATGCTGGACAAAATTATGAATAGTTTAGGGTCATATGCATGGACCATGGATGGTGTAGTTTAAAGTCATACAGGACCATGGATAGTGTAGTTTAAAGTCATACAGGACCTTTTAGGGAACTTTTTCACAGTTTAACGTCGTGTGGGACGAAGTTGCAGTTTAAGGTCATACTAGACCATTGTTGTATAGTTTAACGTCACATAGCAAGGACGAACTGGTGCCACACAGTTTAGTGTCATGTTGCGGGGACATTTTGTGAATAGTTAAAGTTCATACTTGACCAAGGATGAGTTAAAGGTCATACTCGACCATTGATGTATAGTTTAATGTCATATAGAAAGGACGAACTGGTGCCGCACAGTTTACTGTCCTGATGCGGGGACATCTTGTGAATACTTTGTAGTTTATACAAAATACTTCTTCAAAAATCTGGCATTAGTTGGAGTAGTAATAAGTTCTCCATCCATCAAGATTAATGAATAAGCTCCATTGGAGTAGACCCTATGTATTGAATAAGCTCCTTCCCATTTTGGCTCAAGCATGGGAGGTTTCATTCCTGGTTTCATTGGAGTTCTGAGAAATAATACCAAATCTCCCTGAATGAATGAACGAAGACGAACTTTTTTGTTAAAAGCTCATGCTATTCGATTCTGATAGATTTCCAAATGGTGAAAAGTGCAAAATCTTTTCTCATCTAACCGTTCCAATTCATTCAATCGCTTTTGGGATTGCTGATATTTAGATAACTGATCACAAATGGCTACTCTGATTGATGGAAATTGAACTTCAATTGGAAAGACTACTTCCGTTCCATATACCAACGAATATGGAGTTGACCGCGTTGCATTGCGGGTGGTAGTCCGATAAGCCCATAAAGCATGAAAGAGTTTATCAGGCCATGACCTCTTAGCTTTATCCACCATCTTTTGCAGTATATTTGAAAGAGTATTATTAAAGGCTTCTATTTGTCCATTGGCCGCCGCATGATACCGAGATGAATGGTTGGATTTAATGTTCTATTCATGATACAATTTCGTCACCTCATAAGAGCAGAAGTTGGTGCCGTTGTCCGTCAATATGGTATGAGGGACACCAAATCTAGTAATGATGTTAGACTTGATGAAGCTAATAATGTATTCCGAACTGACTTCTTTAAGAGGTACTACCTCTCCCCATTTGGAAAAGAAATCAGTAGTAGTAAGAATTTACTTAAACTGCTTGGTCGTAGCTGAAGTGTAAGGTCCCACCACATCCATTCCCCATGTGGAAAATGGCCACGAGTATTTATTTGTATGAAGAAACTATGGAGGTTGATGAATGAAGTTGGCATGTACTTGGCATGAATGACACTTCGTTGTAAAATTAACACAATCTTTTATCATTGAAGGCCAAAAGTATCCAAGCCTTCGAATTTGATCAGACAATCTATATCCAGACGGGTGGGCACCACAGACTCCTGCATGCACTTCTTTTATGAAAGACACTGTCTCTTCACCATCAGTGAATCTGAAGAGAACTCCATCAAAACCACGTTTGTAAAGAATTTTCTCTAGGTGGTTTGGGATATCATAAAGAGTAAAATTGACCACATGTCGCCAGATTTGTTCTTTCTCAGCTCTATCAGGTGGAAGTGTTCCATTTTGAAGGTATTCCCTGATAGGTGACATCCATCCTGTAGTATGACCATATGGTTCAGGAATGGGACTAATTTCATTAATTTCCTCTGTTCTGGCTGGAACATGAGGTGAAATTGCACGACGGTGGGCAATACTGATGGTTGTCTCGTCCGGATTTGGATCTTCTAGAGCTGTGGCTATATTAGCCAGCGCATCATCATGAGCATTTTGTGATCTTGGGACATAAGAAAATGTCGGTTTTGAAGGGAATTCTGCCATTAACTCTTTGACGTAATCATCCAAAGGGATTAATTCTTCCTTTCTGATGGCATAATCCCCATTGACTTGTTTGATTACCAGGTCTGAATCACCTTTCACCTTTAAGTGATTCACTTGTGCTTGAAGCACTAACTCCAAGCCTGTGATAAGAGCTTGGTATTCGGTTTCATTATTGGTACCACCTTTCCACAATAAAAAGGAATAAGGTAACAATGCCTTATCTGGAGAAATGAGCACAATTCCTAAACCAACTTTGTTGAATTTGGGATTTTCCATTTTCATCCCTGTTGGACTTCTGGAACCACCATCAAAATACATTTCCCATGTTTGAGGACTCTCTTGAATAGAGAAAACTTCCTCATCAGGGAGTTCAATATTTGAAGACATGTCTTCCACTGAAGGATGTTCAGCTAGGAAATCAGCCAGTGATTGGCCCTTTATCGCCTTTTGAGACACATACTGAATTTCAAACTGCTGCAAAATAATTGCCCACCTTGCTAGACGTCCTGTAAGTATTGGACGACTAAGGATGAATTTGAGCGGATTATTGGGAGATACCAATTAGAACTCGTGATTTTGTAGGTAGTGTCTCAGTTTCTGAACTGCAAATATTAATGCCAGGCACCATTTCTCAATACTTGAATACCGGGTTTCTGCTTCAAGAATAGTTCTACTGAGATATTAGAGGCTATTTTCATTCCTATCATCATTCTTTTGAGAAATAAAGGCACCCAATGATGGCTCTAGAGCTGTCACATAGAGGATAAGTGGTCTTCCTTCAATAGGTGGCATGATTACCGGTGGAATCAAGAGGTATTTCTTGAGAACATCAAACACTTCTTGACATTCTTCAGTCCACTGGTATGTTACTCGTTTTTTCATTAATTTGGTAAAGGGTAAACTTTTTCCTTCCAAATTGGCGATGAAATGCCGAATATAGGCTAAGTGTCCTTGAATTCCTCTTAATTCGTTCAAATTCTGAGGAGGTGACATACCAAGGATTGACTTGGTCTTCTCAGGATCAACTTCAATACCATGATGGCGTACAAAAAAGCCAAGAATGTTTCTTGAGGTTACCCCAAAAGCACATTTTAAGGGGTTCATCTTCAAATTATGTTATCGAAGCTTGTGGAATATGACTTCCAAATCAGCCAAGTGATTAGAACGTTGTTTGGATTTAACCACCAAATTGTCTACATAGCATTCAACAAACTTCCCTAAGAAAGGTTTGAAGATACGATGCATGGCGTGTTGATATGTTGCACCTGCATTCTTTAAACCAAAAGGCATCACCCAGTAACAAAACACACCTTGAGGGGCACTGAAGGCTGTGGATTCCTCATCTTCTGGGGCCATTTGGATCTGATTATATCTGGAATATCCATCCATGAAGGAATTACTTCATAACCAGCCGTCACATCAATTAAGAGTTCTGTAATCGGAAATGGGAAATCATCTCTAGGACAATACCGATTAAGATCTCTGAAATCGATGAAAACCCTAATTTGTCTGTTCTTCTTCCTTACAGGGACAATATTAGCCAACCACTTGGGATACTGAACTTCTTTGATGAAGTTATATTTGATCAGCTTATCCACTTCATCTTTAATTTTGGATTCATAAGTTGGGTGTGTTCTTCTCGGGACTTGCTTAAATCCTCGATGTTCTTTTGGTAAACCCAAATGATGAGTAGCAACATCAGGATCAAGCCCAGGCATTTCTGTATAGTTCCAAGCAAAAATATATTTATTTCTCTTTAGAAAATAAATATAAATCTCTTTCTCTTCAAGGGTCATGGCCGCACTAATTAAAGTGGGGCGTGGATCTTTCTATGTACCCAGATTTATTTCACTTAGTTCATGCACAGTGGTAGAGATACCCTCTTAAAATTCTTGAGGAGAATCTCAAAGATCATCCTCTTCCACTTCATCATGTGCTATTTCTTCATTTTCTACTCGCATTGTAGATGACAAAACGAAATTTTCATGATCAGAAGAGATATCAAAATTTGCACATTTTGAAGAAGAAGCTTCCATTTCTGACCCTATTGATGATAAATGGTCTTCTTTGGGAAATAAAGAGGAGATGATGGATTGAGAATTGACATCATTATGCACCTCGGATGTTGCTATAACTTCTTCTGTCCTGATTGGCGATGTATAGACCTGTTGTATTTCAGCAGATGAAATGAAAACGTCACCACTTGTGCTTTCATCTCTGTTTGATGGTTACCAATTTCTCCCATGTTGTCTGGCTCGATTGCCGTAATTGACATTATGGATCTTTTATATGATTATTTTGATTTGGGCATATTTTTTCAATTTGACTGATAGGTAACACATAATATGTACTCACATGTGTAAATGGATTTATTGGAATCTTTTCCAAACCATATGGAGCATTAACTTTGGTAATTTCCTTTATTGTAGACTTCTCTCTTCCATTCATGTGATAAAATTCCACCTCAATATATTGAGACTCACATGTCTTGAAGGGGGATTACCGCCATACAATGTTCCAACTTGACCATTGAAATAGTATTTGAGACATTGATGGTATGATGAAGGGATAGCCGCATGCTGATGTAGCCAGGGTCTTCCAAGCAAGACGTTGAAAGCTGAGTCTTGATCAACCATCATGAAATCCGAATTGGACACAAGATCACCAAACTGAGTTCTGAGTGTAACTTCGCCCAGTGGTTCTTGTTCATTTTTATCATATCCTTGTAACACCATGGTAGATGGAGATAAATCAGATTCTATGAGGCCCAATCGACGAAGTGTACGAATGGGCATGAGGTTGACTCCTGAACCATTGTCAATGAAAGATCTTCGGATATCTACACCATTGAATTTTCCAGATAAGTATAGAGGTTTTATGTGCCCATGCAAAACACCATCTTCATCTTTATCAGTAAAATATATCACTACATGGAATTCTGCAGGATTATTCTATATGTGATAGACTTCAGCTGCAGCATTTTCAGCTTAAAAAACCTGAGGACTTGACAAATCTTCGATGAGTGCTTCCCGAAGATCTTTTGAGAGATTCAGAGCATCCAAAATTGATAACATGGCTGGTACATTGGCCAAGTGTTTCAATATATCATACTTTTTTTCTAGAGGTCTTATTTTCCCAACAGGAAACTGCGGTTTAGCAGGTACCTTGGAAGCATATGATTTGGAAGTTGATGCATCTTGTATTGGGATAAAAGTTGGCAACATCCTTGGTTTTGGAAGATTAGACCGATTAGATCCATTTACTTGCTCAGATAAAGAAGATGGAACCTTCAATCGTTCTTCCAAAATAACTGTGCCAAGAAAAAGTTGGCTATTGGCAGAAGAACTTGCTTATTCTTTTTGAGCTCGCTGATGGGCTCTACCACGAGTTTCTGCTGCATACACAGTTCTAGCAGGCATAGAATTGGAGTATTGGCTTCAGAAAGATCCACGTCTTCCCCTGTATCCTGAACCTCTGGAACTTCCTCGGATTCCCTTATTTCATACAGGGAATTCTGGCTCATCAAAATTGAAATTACGACTGGAATACGGATCTGTTAATTGAATCATATTAACAGAACTGAATATTAACTCTTCTTCTGATAATGACTCTGCCTGATTAGCCTATTTAGGCTATGCCATTTGATGGGGTGGTGCCCGTGGCTTTGAAGTAGATGGCATAAATTCTGCCAGAGTCAAAGACAATTTAGGCTTTGACACATACTCATCTTCTTCTGATTCTTTTTCCTTCTTTGAATCAAGCCGTTTCTTTGAGGACTTTCTCTCTGACGAAGAGGGTTTTTCCGCAATATTCCTGGCAGAAGACACAATTGGTTTCTTTAATTGTGTTCAAAAAATGGCATGAGTCCGATTGATTGTCTTTCTGACCATCCAATCATCATACTTCTGTGCATTTCTACTTTTTACTTCTTTCTATTCTCCTTCCTCCTCTGGAACTGTAGCAGTAACACATGCTACCTGAGTCGAAGAACCTTTCAACTTGACTTTCCCCAAGTCAACCATCTTTTGCAGGAGTTCTTTGAAGACAAAACACTCCTGTATGGGATGCCCCAACATTTGATGAAAGGGATAATAATTGGGATGGCCTTCATCTCCTTCCTTTTTTGGCCTCTTGGCCACTGGTAATTGAACCAAATTATTTTCCAGAGCTGAAATGAAGTATCCAGAACTTGCTCATTTCGGAAAGAGTATGTTTTACTCTTCTAATCATCAAATTGTTTTCGTCGATGATCTATTTGATCAATTGGACGAAACGGCCTTTGTTGTTGGCATTCAGTAGGTGGAGCCCTTTGAGAAGATGAAGGTTTTCAAGTAGAAATAGGTACAAGCGCTTGTTTAAGCATAACTGTAGCAGTTTCTTCTTTACCCATTCTCCTTCCTGGAGCTAATGGAATTACAAGAGATTTAGCCTTAGCCTGTATAAGGGAATCATTAATCTACTGAGCGATTGAAGTAAGATCTCGAAACACTCCTGTGTATTTCACAGGTATCAATGGCGTGTGTAATTCGTCACGTAAATGTGGCACATAGATTGGTAACAGCTCCTCCTGAGGGAGTGTTAAACTCAGGAAATAAGTTAATCCCTTCCAACGAGCAATGAAATCAGAGACTCTTTCATTATCCCTTTGCTTGTAGTTTGTAAGATCGAAAACTGTCGTTTTTTGCAAAGTTGAGCTAAACTGAAGAAGGAATTTTTGGCGAAGATCCTCCCTTCCGATGATTGACCGGGATTGCAAGCTTGTATACCAGACAAAAGCAGGTCTTTTCAAGGTTCGCACGAAGCATCTGAGTTTCACTGCTTCTTGCTGCTCTGGAGTTCCCATCATAGGATCACAACAAGACACGTAATGTGTCAAATGTTGTTCAGGGTCACCTGATCCATTGAATGTAGGGAAAATAGGGTTTCCAAAACTGGATGGAGGAGAAATGGAATCTACCCATTCAGGGTAAAATTTCATTTCTGGTTGAACTTGCACCCGTTTCCCTTCCATAGTTTCTAACCAAGATGTTAATGACTCAATAGTAGTTATTAACTTTTGAGAAACATCCGGTTGAATTTGGTCTTGGGTAGGTGAAATGAATGGATCTTAGACAGATGTGGTGGTTGGTGCTGCAACTGATGGGAGCACTACCAAACGTTGTTGTGCTTGACCCGTAGGATTAGACCTATGAGGGTGTACTTATAAAGGAGGATATTCATGATCCATCTCAGTAACTGCAACAAATTCCTTCGGCTGTCGGACTCCATCATTCATAAGAAGAAGACTACTCTGAATTAGTTCTGCATTCAACCTTTTTAATTCTTTCATTTCTTCCTCCAGTTGTGCAAACCTTTTCTCTAATGAGAGCGATTGACCTTTTCCAGAGGAAGGATATGTAACCTGATTATTTCCCCTCCCTTTGTTGGATACTTTTTTGAGAGAGGGAAGTGGATTAACTTGGTTCTGAGTAATTCTTTGACTTCGTGTACGCACACCTTCTTCATTTGTATCGGTGCATACATTTTCTTGAGTAGGACGCTCTTCATATGAGTCCCCTGAGACAGCCTCCTCTGGTGTATTAGCAACAACGACATTGATGACATTGATTGATGCATAATGCATCACATCCCTTCTATCAACATTTCTGTGATATTGTCTTCTTTCATGTGTTTGATGAGTCATTGCCTTTTGTTGATTCAATCTTTTAGGAACTTCTTGACGAGCAATAACTTGGAGGGAATCTCCTGATGATTTGGCCCTTCGTTCCTATAGGGGCTTCTTCCCCAATCGAGAAAAGACGGACATTCCTTGAGGAGTGGATTAATGATTTGAAAGAGTCCCCAGTCTCGTGGACTGGGGATGTTCCTGATGTTCCTGCTCAACTCCTCGAATCCTATTTGTTGATTCTGATGGTTGGGTTAAAGAAGTCCCCAGTTTGAAAAGCTAGGGTGGCTCTTGACATGCCATGTAGGAGATCTTCTTAAAATCTCTCTTGATCATTTGAATCTTAGTTCGGAAATTAGCTGGATACATTAACCTGTATCCACATTTATCACCTGGTTCAACAGACCGTTGGATGATTTCCGAATCTTCTGTCATTTGATGATGTGTTTTCTCCATACGAGAGGCTGATGCAATATTCTCGCCTTCTTGATGTTGGATAAATTCAACAACTTCTTCTCTATATGATTTATTTTGAGAGGAACTAGTTGAAGCCTATTCTTGAGAAAACATTTGATTACAAACAAAGCCCATTGACTGTGGTCGTCCATGGGCAATAACATTGCATGAGAACATTTTTGGTGGGATTTGCTGACTAGAAATCACTGTGAAATGTAGTGCTCTGTGAACACCCCATCCTCTTATATGAACACCAGATGGGTCATTGGAAATTAACTGACACAATTTTCTTAGTGCGCCAAGGCATGAACGTTGAAGGGTTCTCTGCTACTTTTCAGCCTTCGAATACCGAGAAACTGATAGAGATACCAAATCAATATGACGTTATAGTGCTTCTATTATCTTAAGATGATTTTCATATTTATCATAAGTTAATACCTTCTTCTTCAATTTACAATGAGTTTTCCATATGTTGAGACAAATATCATGGACTTCATCTTTTGTCAACATTTTTGGAATGTCATACTCGGAGTCAGCCAAATCCCAAAACATGACTGGTACCTCACTTTTCGCCAGTTTTTTCCTCATGTTCAACATTTCCTCTTCATCATTAAATGAAGATTCTTCTACCTGTTTTGACCAGAGTTGGTGTTTCCTTGTGTCTTCATCGGATTCAACAAGATTGGTAGAGATATCATTGATCAAACTAGAAGATGCCTGACTTAGGGGTGGTTCAGAGAAAGACCTACACCCAGGGCTATCTTCTGATTGAGAAAGTATTTCACATACTAGAAATAAAGCATCAGACATGACTGGTTTCACATTTGCAAATTCCTCAAGATAAGAGGGCTTTCTCGGCACTACATTGTCCACTAGAGTATTTTCCAGGCAATGTGAATAACTACGGCGGAGAGGACTTTCGCAGCGAAATTCATCATCACGGGGAGGACAACCATAATGGGATACAGCAAAAGATGAGATCTCTTTCTCTTTGATCTTCTGACCACACAGAGGGTTCTTGTGGCTCTCATCTGACGATAAAACTTCAAGATTGACTGAATTGTCACGAAGCAAGCATTAATGAGGAAGTATCTATTGAAGAAATTCAGAATTAATGTTCCCGTTATTGGGGACTGAGGGAGTAGAATCTTGAATTCCAATAGATAAATGTCTGAGGTCTTTAAGAACTCCAGCATCGAGCAAGGCCTTGTTACAGTTTGGACTTTTATCTCCTGACTGTGTTGGGCAGATCTTTTTCTTAGATGCCTTCTTACTTGCTTTGGAATCCACTTGTCGACGAATGTGGTTGCTCTGAGCAGGTGTATGTGCCTGATCAAGAAATATGGTCAGGTTAGGCTGACGGTCTTCACTCAAATCAGGTGTATGTGTCTGACTTGGTTGTCCGTATGATATGGGGGAGTATGCCCCATAACCCTCTTGGACGAGAATATATGTGTGTGTCTGTTCCGGAGTGAATCGTTGATGTGTCACTCCACTGATATGGATAGATTTTTGTGTCTTTCCCTGAGATGATGCTGAAGCTGTTATGATATCCTGGCAAGCATCCAGAATATGAGCATGAATTTTCTTCTACTATTTCACCATTGAAAAAATATGCTTGGGGACATCAGCTGCCAGAACGGGGATATACGTCCATTCCGGTCTTGGAGTAGGTGTATGTGCCTGCTCTTGTCCGCCTTTTCCTGTTATTGAATCCTGACAGTACTCAAGTGTGGGGGCAGAGAGTTGAGTCTGGCTCCTGTTTGTCGTCAGAGCTTTCTGACTGACTTCTCCATGCGCTACCAAGAGATACTGTTGGTATGCTTGATTAGTATTAGCAGGTGTATGTGCCTACTGATTACACTTCGCCAAACTCGGTTGACGAGATCCATCATATGTAGTTATGCGAGCATGCTGACTAACTAATGATGTATAAGCGGCTGTATGTTCCTTCCTATAGTACTCCGCCGGAATTGCCTGGCGGGATTGGCGGGATGCTGCTAGATGAGTCTGTTAGACATATAAATTAAAATGGGTAGGTGTGTGTTCCTGCTCGTTGTTCGCCACCATGTTAGGTTGGTGGACTTCTCCGAAGATGGCAGGGATGGGAACCTGCCCATTGTTAACCTGATTTCGCCTCTGGCGGTGCGTCTTGCCTACTCGGGTTCGAGGAACCTCATCCGAACGCCTGGAGTCGGTACCCTCATCATGTTGACTGCACACTGCCGAACGAGTCTGGCGGCGATTGTTGATGGGATCCCTCGGGAAGGACTCCGGTCTTTTTTGAATTAAGGTCCTGAGGGACTTGCTCATTCACTTCCTCAGAGTAAGGGAGCGAATGGAAATTTCATTCTAGGGATAACGACCCAAAACGGTTGGATATCGTAGTTAGCACTGCCTGCCTCATGATCACTGGTCATCGTTGTCCAGATGACCTGTGTGAGTTATTCACTTTGAGGGCATGTTGGGCAGCCTCCAGAGTTGGGATGGTACCGTGTTGACAGTACTCCTTAACCATCACATTTGATACCCAGCGTTGAAGACGCTGAGTAGGTGATGTCATCGTCAGAGCAGATGATGATCGAGTAGGAATAACAGAAGTGTTATTTGTAGCAGTAGTATTTACAAGTGTGAATTTTAAAGCAGCCATTATGGAAATACAGAAGATCTTAGAACAGAGTGCATGTTTGATATAACAGATGTAATCAAGATAAATTCATCCACTTCATCTTTTGGATGAGCACACATGTCAATGATTGTTTTTTTATCCCTCTTATTGAGTTTAAAATATGGGCTTAACAAATAGGTAAAACATCGTTATAACTTGGTTAAGGATTCACGTCGGGTTCAATATTTTTTGTTTCCCTCGGAATTCGGGGATGACCTCCCTGATGGGAAATTCAAACGTTCCGATCAGTTTCTAAAAGGTTTGTTCGTAGAACCAGAAACATCCAATGATTCCATGTCCAATTGGACCTACATTCCAAAGGTAGGCGCTTCATTAGTTTGTGAACTGATGAGGCTTAGGAATTTGAATTGGTCGACAGGATGGGAGGTCGGACTCATCACACCTTTTTGAGGGAAATTATTGTCTATTCCGGGACACTCTTTATAGATTTAAGTTATGTTCTTGAATCCTTATTACATTACCAAGTATAAAATGAGATTTCCGCCAGTTTTGACAATCAATGATTAAATATGTAAAAAATTTAGATAATCTTTTATATGTATTCGAGGTTCTTAATCAATAGAGAATCATCTGTTTCTATTTAGAGATTCTTGGTCAATGGTATCCTTCAAAACATTTATATAAAAGTCTGTTGGACATTATGATGACCAGGCTGGTTTTAAAGCCACTCAGTGGGGCACTTGAAGTTTATTTCCATTTAGAAGGACCAGGATTATTTCATAGTTGGGATCGAACCTGCAGATGAGCTACCTATGTATCCTTTATTTTGGAAAAGGAATCAAAACCCACATAGTTCGAGTAAGGGAGTATGATGTTTATGATTGATGGCTCAAAGAAGGATGTCATAATTACTTTTACCCTCTAAGATCACGTGAGTCATGCTCGATGTGAGAAACCAGAGGTATTGGTAATAAAATAGACAATTGGGCTATGTAAGATGTAATCATAAGAAATGGTTTGGGGCTTATGTATGTATGACTGCCCAGATAAATGAAGGTTAGGATTTACTTTAGGGAGAAAATCCAGGAATAGGGTCCATAATGGTATATGTGCTTCATGGAGATTTGAATACTCTAACTTGGGACTTATTCCTGAAAAGGAAACCTAAATTAGGAGAGGATTGATAATTGGGTTTTACTCCTGAGAAGGAATCCCAGATCAAACGTAAATTAGAACTGGTTAAAGAGAATTTAAGGGACTTGGGGGTTACTCCTGAAAAGGAAGCCCAAATTTATGACTGGGGATTATTCCTAACAAGGAAGCCTAGGTTAGGGGACTTGGGGCTTACTCCTGAAATGGAAGCCCAAAATTATGACTGGGACTTATTCCTGAAAAGGAGACCCAGGTTAAGGGATTATGACTGGGACTTATTCCCAAAAAGGAGGCCTAGGTATGGATTAAGGTTTGGGGCTTACTCTTGAGGAAGATGCCCAAATTTGGGAACTTTAAGAATTTGGGGCTTACTCCTGAGGAAGATGCCCAAGTTAAAGGACTTATAACTGGCGATTATTCATGAAAAGGAGATCCAGGTTAAGGATTCTCTCATTTTAAAGAATGAGGTTGAATGAATGAACTCTCAATCTTTAGTGACATAAAGATGAATAAATCACTATGTTTTGAGAGATATTCCATATAATTCCTTTCAGATAAGGAATTCAAATCATGAAATCATGCCATAAATGGCTTTGATGAGTGTCTTGAAGACTGAATCCCGAATAGGAAAGGTGTAATGGCTTAATAGGGGTAAAAATGGGCAAGATGCACACCCAAAAAGGTAGGGGAGCGCATGTCTTGGAAGGCGCGCAGGTACTGCGTGGGCACGCAGGTATTGGTCGCGCGGGTATACCTGCGCAACACGTGTGAGGGTACTTGCGCAATGTTCAACCAACATTTAAATACTTGAGCGACTCTTTATTAAGGCCTTTAGAATCTTCGTGAGGTTCTTCCAGAATAGGGACGCGCAAGTTATATCGAAGAAGTAAGGCGGCGCGGAAGTGTGGCCATTTCCCTTAAGGGCTGGCCACTCAGGCGCACAAGTGTTGATGAGTTTCAACAGTTAGTCCTTCCTCCCTCTCTTTAGATCTTCCGTTCTAGGTAAGAAATTACCATAGAAGTGTTCTCGAAGCTTTGAAAAATAGACTTCGGTGTCGGGAGCTTAAATCTGAGTTTTTGGTAAAAAAATCCTCCTGAATGGGGGGCCCATAGGGTCTATTTACAGGCACTAGAAGACCCCATGAGGTTACCAGGAAGTTATCAATTAGGTCACGCAAGTCACTTGTGTGCCAAAGTGCGTCGCGCAAGTCCACTTGCGCGACCATGTGGAAACTTGCGTGACATATTAGAAACTTTCTCCTTGTTCACCCCTTTGTCAATTTTTGATGTTTTCTCCAATGTTTGATCCACTGTAATCTCAGATCTTCCCCTTTTCCAATCATTAGATTCTGTGACGAAAGGAGCGTCAACAAAAGTCCCCCCTCAAAGTTGGATCCGGAGAGAAAATAGAGGATTTGACTCGGAGGAAATAGAATACATCCAAAGGAATAGTGGTGTGCAAGTGATCAGGGCGCAGATGGCGGCGCGCATGTTCGCGTCGCGCAGGCCTTGAGCGCACTCTATACGGTGTGTAGATAGGCCTCCTGGCCTATAAATACAAGGCCTCACCTCCGTACAAAGCATCTGGGTTTCCGGAATTCCATCCTTCGAGCTCTCGCCGTGCATGTCACCTTTTAGCCGCGCAAGTTGCTCTGTTTTCTGGTGTTTCCTTGATGGTGCACTACTGTCAAGGTATTTTGACTTGAGCGGTGTCACTTGCACGCCAAATATTTGCGTGGAAACTCCATACTTGCGCGCCATGTTTTTGACTTGCACGCCTTAATGCCTTTTCCATTTTTTTCAAATTTCTTCGCAAATTTTATGAAAAATAAACCCATTTAAGAGTTAGATTATTCATCTTTTGTGCAGATTCAGTGGTTCCCAAGGGAATTGGAATGGCTGATGAACTGGCTAGAAAGTGGATTGATGACCTGATGAACATCATTGGCCATTATTACTACGATATCTATGACAACACTCTCCCAGATTTGGCTATGTACTTGAAGAAATATCATTCTAGCTTTCCATAGAGAATCTATCTTCCTCTATGTGGTCATGGTAATCTGCAAGGAGTAAATGTTCCAAATGCAAAGAACTATACACTTGAAATGAAGCTACATTGCTACTCCTCTATTTCAGTTATGTTGTGCATTAAGAGCAACAACAATGGTATGAACTTTCAAGTTCTCATTTCATTCCCTTTATTTGAAGATATGAAAACGGAAAACCCATGGGCTGAAATGTTTTCTGCTGCCGGTTGGTGGAGAGAAAAAAAACATGGCATTAGAGCAATATCTGAAAAGAGTACTCTCTTCAAATGGCTCATTACATCCAATGCTTCATTCTCAAATCCATGTATCCATCTCCCAAGTCTCTTGGACAGAAACAAAGTCACTGTTTGATCAGTAGAAAATTTTCTCAAATCGCATTCAAGAACATCCTCTTACAATTGTTCGAAGAAGAGCTGGTATCACTGCATCTCTTATTGTATCCTATTGAAATGAATGAATTCCAAGTGATTGCTGATGAAGCTCGGGGTGTCGTAAATCAAATGAAGAGTTATGTTGAAAGACACTTGTAATTATTGAAAAAGAGAAGAGATTCCAGTCTGTGGATGTCCTTCTATCTCTTGTGTATCAATGAAAAACACTTTCATATTCAATCATTTGTACCTGCATTCTTTCACTACATGCTTCAAATTTACTTAAGCCAATGGGCCTAGTAAGAAAAGTTTGATTTTTACTAGGATTATTACAAATAAACCTATTAACTTTGTATCTTTTAATTGCTCATTATTACCTAAATCATACAGAATGTATGTTTAGTGAGATGGAACTTGAGTTTTATTCAGAGTTCCTTTGTCTTTTGTGGGCAGTTTAAAGTCATGCACGCCAGACAAAAAGGGGTTAATGTTTAAGGTAGAAATAGCTTTGACCAAAATTTATTAAAATTGATTCAATTCCTTGACAATTGATCTGAAAACATATTACCATACTCAAGTATGAGAGAAATAAAATGTAAACTATGGCTTTAATAATATTTGAATCTGAGGAATGATATTAAAAAGATCTAAAAGGCATCAGAAGAAGTAGTTTCCAAGAATGAAGTTACTATCATTTAACAAAACCCGTTAGGGGGTTGAATTATGCAGGGCCACCTAAGGGCATTGGCTACATGGTCAAATAAATAGCATCTTTCAACTGAAAAGTCTGTTATGTGGACTGTTTATGCAAGGCCGCCTATGGGAACGTGCTGCATAGTCAGGAAAAAGAACTCTCAGAAATTTACTTTCCTAGTGCTAAAAGCCAGTGAAAGCTTATGGAGATTCAAATTTTATAAATTATAGAGTATGCTGTATGGAAAGAGGTACTCGAATACGGAGAGGTTATTTCCAAACAAGACCATCGAAGAATTGAATAGATATCACTACTACGAAGGTCTGACCCAAACGTAGGGAAGAAGAATATGGAGAGTATAAACCATAGACTTGAATACTTTCAGATCATGAAAAAGGAAATGGGAAAAATATGTTAAGGATGGCTATTTTTTTTGCAGATCCCTACATACTGTCATTTAAGACAAATAAGGAAAAAAGAGGCATTCGTCCCAAGAATGAAGTTAGCATCATTTAACAAACCCGTTAGGGGGTTAAATTATGTAGGGCCACCTAAGGTCATTGGATAAATAGTCAAATAAATAGTATCCTTCGGCTGATAAGTCTGTTATGTGGACTGTTTATGCAAGGCCACCTATGGGCACGTACTTCATAGTCAGGCAAAAGATTTCTCAGAAGCTTGACATTTTTGTGACTAAAAGTAATGAAAAGGGTTATGAAGATCTGAAAATATTTATGGTTTGGATAATAACACATAAATATGGGTATTTTCAAATGTATATAGACATACATTGGTCAATGATAACCATAATCATGTTGTAGCTGGGTCCTGAATTGAAATTTTGGACTTCACTACGCATCTCATAAGAATGAGAATCAAGCCATACGTAGTTCTTGAAATGTAGTTTAACGTCATGTTGGACGAAAGCATGAGAGATCTTAGTTTAGGTTCATAGAGTTCAGACCATAATAATGAATACACAGTGTGTGTTTCCATGAGGAATTTTCAGCCAAGGGACTGAAAGTGAAATTTGGGGTTAGGCCCAAAAGACTTGGGGCTGGATTTGAGGGATACTCAAACGTTCCTCCATATCCCATAAGGATGGGAATCAATCCCACATAGTCAAGAAATACCCTTTGTACAAATTTGGTTCGTACATGTGAATGGTGAAATGGGACTTCAGTACAATGAGGGTTTAACCCGATATAAAATGTTTAGGAATTGCCATGTATGCACGTAGTCTTTTGAAATGAAACATGATTGAAAAATCAATGTAAATAATGGTTCCCTATCAAATGAGGAAATCAAAGAGTATTGTAGTTTATTGTCGTACCGGAAAAAAGTGTTGTATAGTTTAACGTCGTATAACAAGGACGAAAGTGAATCAAATGTAAAGATATTGATTCTAAGGGCGGTTTCACAAATCAAAATCGTATGAGATGAAGGTGAACCGAAGTGAAGAGATTATTTTTGGGCTTGAACCTTTGGAGGTAGCCTACGTACCCTGCCTGGAAAGTAAGGATCAAAATCCGCGTAGGTCAATTAAAGAATAAATTAATGATCAAGTTATTCTTGGGGACAATGACCTAAAAAATGATGTTGGGACTTACACATGGTTAGCAGCCCAGAGAGAGTGTTATGGTTGAGGTTTTCTCTAATCTCACATGAGTCATACTAGTTGTGAGAAACAAGAGGTATCAATAACCTTAACGATGCACGGTTTAATGTCATGTAGCAGGGACAAAGTACAGTTTAGCGTCATGTAAGACATATCAAGGAATTTCTGTATAGTTTAGCGTCATGTAGTTAGGACGATGGGGACAATACAGTTTAATGTCAAGTTGGAAAAAACGGTGAATAGTTTAAGGTCATATACATGGACCGTGGATGGTGCAGTTTAATGTCATGTTGGACATAAATACAGTTTAAGGTCATATAGGACCTTTGATGATTATGTAGTTTAACGTCTTTCCGGATGTAAGGGACTTTAAAATAGTTTAGGGTCTTATGCGTGGACCGTTGCTGTATATTTTAACATCGTATAGCAAGGAAAAACTAGTGTTGCACAGTTTAATGTCATGTTGCAGAGACAATACAGTTTAACGTCATATTGGACGAAAGGGGGACTGTGCAGTTTAATGTCATGCATTGAGGACAGATTAGGGACTTTTTTTCCTTCAGTTTAGTTTCATGCTGGAAAAAAGTATGAATAGTTTAGGGTCATATGCATGGACCATGGATGGTGTAGTTTAAAGTCATACAGGACCATGGTGGAGTTTAAAGTCATACAGGACCTTTTAGGGAGCTTTTTCATAGTTTATCGTTGTGTGGGATGAAGTTGCATTTTAAGGTCATACTGGACCATTGCTGTATAGTTTAACGTCATATAGCAAGGATGAACTGCTGCTGCATAGTTTAGTGTCATGTTGCGGGGACATCTTGTGAATAGTTTAAGGTCATACTGGACCAAGGACGAGTTTAAGGTCATGCTGGACCATTCCTGTATAGTTTAACGTCATATAGCAAGGACGAACCGGTGCCACACAGTTTAGTGTCATGTTGCGGGGACATCTTGTGAATAATTTGTAGTTTATACAAAATACTTCTTCAAAAATCTGGCATTAGTTGGAGTAGTAATGAGTTCTCCATCCATCGAGATTAATGAATAAGCTCCATTAGAGTAGACCCTATGTATTGAATAAGGTCCTTCCCATTTTGGCTCAATCTTGGGAGGTTTCGTTCCTGGTATCATTGGAGTTCTGAGAACTAATTCCAATTCTCCCTGAATGAATGAACAAAGACGAACTTTTTTGTTAAAATCTCATGCTATTCGATTCTGATAGATTTCCAAATGGTGAAAAGTTCACAATCTTTTCTCATCTAACCGTTACAATTCATTCAATCTCTTTTGGGATTGCTCATCTGTAGATAACTGATCACAAATGGCTACTCTGAGTGAGGTCAATTGAACTTCAATTGACAGGACTTCTTCCGTTCCACATACCAACGAATATGGAGCTGATCGCGTTGCATTGCGGGTGGTAGTCCGATAAGCCCATAAAACATGAAAGAGTTTATCATGCCATGACCTCTTATCTTTATCCACCATCTTTTGCAGTATATTTGAAAGAGTCTTGTTAAAGGCTTATAAATGGCCATTGGCTATCGCATGATACCGAGATTAATGGTTGGATTTAATGTTGTATTCTTGATACAATTTCTTCACCTCAGAAGAGCAGAAGTTGGTTCCGTTGTCTGTCAATATGGTATGAAGGACACCAAATCTAGTAATGATGTTAGACATGATAAAGCTAACAATGCATTTATAACTGACTTCTTTAAGAGGTATTGCCTCTGCCCATTTGGAAAAGAAATCAGTAGCAGTAAGAATGTACTTAAACTGCTTGGCCGTAGCTGAAGGGTAAGGTCCCACCACATCCATTCCCCATGTGGCAAATGGCCACGAGTATTTACCTGTATGAAGCATATCTGGAGGTTGATGAATGAATTTGTCATGTACTTGGCATGAATGACACTTCTTTGTGAAATTAACAAAATCTTGTATCATTGAAAGCCAAAAGTATCCAAGCCTTGGAATTTGATCAGACAATCTATGTCCAGACTAGTGGGCACCACAGACTCCTACATGCACTTCTTTCATGACAGACATTGTCTCTTCACCATCAATGCATCTGAAGAGAACTCCATCAAAACCATGTTTGTAATGAATTTTATCTAGGTGGTTTGGGATATCATAAAGAGTAAAATTGACCACACATCGCCAGATTTGTTCTTTCTCAACTCTATTTGGTGGAAGTGTTTCATTTTGAAGTTATTCCTTGATAGGTGACATCCATCATATAGTATGATCATACGGTTCAGTAATGGGACTAATTTCATTAATTTCCTCTGTTCTGGCTTGAACATAAGGTGAAATTTCACGACGGTGGGCAATACTGATGGTTGTCTCATCCCGATTTGGATCTGCTAGAGCTGTGGCTATATTAGCCAGCGCATCAGCTTGAGGATTTTGTAATATTGGGACATAAGAAAATATTGGTTCTGAAGGGAATTCCACCATTAACTCTCTGACATAATCATACAAAGGGATTAATTCTTCTTTTCTGATGGCATAATCCCCATTGACTTGTTTGATTACCAGGTCTGAATCACCTTTCACCTTTAAGTGATTCACTTGTTCTTGAAGCGATAACTCCAAGCCTGTGATAAGAACTTGGTATCCGGCTTCATTATTGGTTCCACCTACCCAAAATAAAAATGAATAAGGTAATAATGCCTTATCTGGAGAAATGAGCACAATTCCTAAACCATCTTTGTTGAATTTAGGATTTTCCATATTATTCCCTGTTGGACTTATGGAAGCACCATCAAAATCCATTTCACATGTTTGAGGAATCTCTTGAATAGAGAAAACATCCTCATAAGGGAGTTAAATATCTGAAGACGTGTCTTCCACTGAAGGATGTTCAGCCAGGAAATCAGCCAGAGCTTGGCCCTTTATCGCCTTTTGAGACACATACTAAATTTCGAACTGCTGCAAATAATTTCCCACCTTGCTAGACGTCCTGTAAGCATTGGACGACTAAGGATGAATTTGAGCGGATTATTGTGAGATACCAATTGGACCTCGTGATGTTGCAAGTATTGTCTCAGTTTCTGAACTGCAATGATTAATTCCAGGAAGCATTTCTCAATACTTGAATACCGGGTTTCTGCTTTAAGCATAGTTCTACTGAGATAGTAGAGGCTATTTTCATTCCTTGCATCGTAATTTTGAGCAATAAAGGCACCCAATGATCACTCTAGAGCTGTCACATAGAGTATATGTGGTCTTCCTTCAACAGGTGGCATGAGTACCGGTGGACTCAATAGGTATTTCTTGAGAACATCATATGCTTCTTGACACTCTTCAGTCCACTGGTAAGTGACTCATTTTTCCATTATTTTGGTAAAGGGTAAACTTTTGATTTCCAAATTGGCGATGAAACGCCAAATATAGGATAAGTGTCCTTGAAGTCCTCTTAATTATTTCAAATTCTTAGGAGGTGACATACCCTGGATTGACTTGGTCTTCTCAGGATCAACTTCAATACCACCACAAAGCTAATAAATTGTCCCAAGGTTACCCCAAAAGCACATTTTAAGGGGTTAATCTTCAAATTATGTTGTCAAAGCTTGTGGAATATGACTTCCAAATCAGTCAAGTGATTAGAACGTTGTTTGGATTTGACCACCAAATCGTCTACATAGCATTCAACAAACTTCCCTAAGAAAGGTTTGAAGATACGATGCATGGAGCGTTGATATGTTGCACATGAATTCTTTAAACCATAGGGAATCACCCGATAACAAAACACACCTTGAGGGGATCTGAAGGCTGTGGATTCCTCATATTCTAGGGCCATTCAGATCTGATTATATCCGGAATATCCATCCATGAAGGAAAGTACTTCATAACCAGTCATCACATCAATTAAGAGTTCTGTAATCGGAACTGGGAAATCATCTTTAGGGCAATACCGATTAAGATCTCTGAAATCGATGCAAACCCTAATTTTTCCGTTCTTCTTATTTACAGGGACAATATTAGCCAACCACTTGGGATACTGAACTTTTCTGAAGAATTTAGCTTTGATCAGCTTATCCACATCAGCTTCAATTTTGGAATCATAAGTTTGGTGTGTTCTTCTCGCGGCATGCTTAAATCCTCGATATTCTTTTGGTAAACCCAAATGATGAGTAGCAACATTAAGATCAAGCCCAGGAATTTCTATGTAGTTCCAAGAAAAAATATCTTTATTTTTCTTTAGAAAAGAAATATACATCTCTTGCTCTTCAAGGGTCATGGCAGCACTAATTAAAGTGGGGCGTGTATCTTTCTCTGTACCTAGATTTATTTCTCTGAGTTCATCCACAGTGGTAGAGATACCCTCTTCAAATGGTGGAGGATAATCTCTAAGATCTTCCTCTTACTCTTCATCATGTGCTATTTCTTCCGTTTATACTTGCATAGTAGATGACAAAACGAAATTTTCATGATCAGAAGAGATGTCAAAATTTGCACATTTTGAAGAAGAAGCTTCCATTTCCGTCCATATTGATGATAAAGGGTCTTCATTGGGAAATAAAGAGGAGATGATGGATTGAGAATTTACATAATTATTCACCTTTGATGTTGCTATAACTTCTTCTGGTCTGATTGGCGATGTATAGACCTATTGGATTTCAGCAGATGAAATGAAAACGTCACCACTTGTGCTTTCATCACAGTTTGGTAGGTTACCAATTTCTCCCACGTTGTCTGGCTCGATTTCCGTAATTGACATTATGGATGTTTCCATAAGAGTATTTAGATTTGGGCCTATTTTACAATTTGACTGATAGGTAACACATAATCTGTACTCACATGTGTAAATGGATTTACTGGAATCTTCTCCAAACCATATAGAGCATTAAATTTGGTAATTTCCTTTATTGTAGATTTCTCTCTTCCATTCATGTGATAAAATTACCCCTCAATGTATTGAGACTCACATGTCTTGAACAGGGCCTTATCACCATACAATGTTCCAACTTGACCATTGAAATAGTATTTGAGACATTGATGGTATGATGAAGGGATAGCCACATGCTGATGTAGCCAGGGTCTTCCAAGCAAGACGTTGAAAGCTGAGTCTTGATCAACAGTAATGAAATCTGAATTAGACAAAAGATCTCCAAACTGAGTTCTAAGGGTAACTTTGCCCAGTGGTTCTTGTTCATTTTTATCATATCCTTGTAACATCATGGTAGAAAGATATAAATCAGATTCCGTGAGTCCCAATCGACGAAGTGTACGAATGGGCATGAGGTTGACTCCTGAACCATTGTCAATGAAATCTCTTCGTATATCTACACCATTGAATTTGCCATATAAGTACAAAGGTTTTATGTGCCCATGAAAAACATCATCATCATCTTTATCAGTAAAATATATCACTGCATGGCATTCTGAAGGATTATTCTCTATGTGATAGACTTCAGCTGCATCAATTTCAGCTTCAAACTCCTGAGGACTTGACAAATATTCGATTAGTTCTTCCCGAAGATTGTTTGACATATTCAAAGCATCCAAAATTGATAACTTGGCTGGTACATGGGCCAAGAGTTTCAATATATCATACTTTTGATCTAGAGGTCTGCGTTTCCCAACAGGAATATGCGGTTTAGCAGGTACCTTGGAAGCATATGCTTTGGAAGCTGATGCATCTTGTATTGGGATAGAAGTTGGCAACATCCTTGGTTTTGGAAGATTAGACCGATTAGATCCATTTACTTGCTCAGATAAAAAAGATGGAACCTTCAATCGGTCTTCCAAAATAAATGTGCCAAGACTGAGTTGGCTATTGGCAGAAGAACTTGCTTGTTCTTTTTGAGCTCGCAGAAGGGGTCTACCACGAGTTTCTGCTGCATACATAGTGCTAGCAGGGGTATAATTGGAGTAGTGGCTTCGGAAAGATCCACGTCTTCCCCTGTATCCTGAACCTCTGGAACTTCCTCGGATTCCCTTATTTCATACAGGGAATTATGGCTCATCAAAATTGAAATTACGGCTGGAATAAGGATATGTTAATTGAATCATATTAATAGAACCGAAGATTAACTATTCGTCTGATAATGACTCTTCTTGATTAGCCTGTTTAGGCTGTTCCGTTTGATGGGGCGGTGCCCGTGGCTTTGAAGTAGATGGCATAAAGTCTGGCGGAGTCAAAGACAATTTAGGCTTTGACACATACTCATCTTCTTCTGATTCTTTTTCTTTTTTGAATCAAGCCGTTTCTTTGAGGACTTTCCCTCTGACGAAGAGGGTTTTACCGCAATATTCATGGCAGAAGACACAATTGGTTTCTTTAATTGTGTTCGCAAAATGGCATGAGTCCGATTGATTGTCTTTATGACCATCCAATCATCATAATTCTGTGCATTTCTGCTTTTGACTTCTTGCCATTCACCTTCCTCCTCTGGAACTGTAGCAGTAACACATGCTACCTGAGTTGAAGAACCTTTCATCTTGACTTGTCCCAAGTCGACCATCTTTTTCAGGAGGCCTTTGAAGGAAAAATACTCCTGGATGGGATTCCACAACATTTGATTAAATGGAAAATAGTTGGGATGGTCTTCATCTTCTTCCTTTTTTGGCCTCTTGGGAACTAGTAATTAAACCAAATTATTTTCCAGAGCTGAAATGAAGTAACCAGGAACTTGCTCATTTCGGAAAGAGTATGTTTTACTCTTGAAATCATCAAATAGTTTTCTTTGTTGATCTATTTGATCAATTGGACGAAACGACCTTTGTTGTTGGCATTCAGGAGGTGGAGCCCTTCGAGAAGATGAAGGTTTTGAAGTAGAAATAGGTAAATGCACTTATTTAAGCCTAACTGTAGCAGTTTCCACTTTACCCATTCTCGTTCCTTGAGTTGATGGAATTACACGAGATTTAGCCTTATCCTGTATAAGGGAATCTTCAATCTGCTAAGCGATTGAAGAAAAGTCTCAAAACCCTCCTGTGTATTTCACAGGGATCAATGTCGTGCGTAATTCGCCATGCAAATTTTCCTCACAGATTGGCAACAACTCCTCCTGAGGGAGTGCTAAACTCAGGGAATATGTTAATCCCTTCCAGTGAGCAATGAAATCAGAGACTCCTTCATTATCCCTTTTCTTGCAGTTTGTAAGATCGAAAACTGTCGTTTTTGGGAAAGTTGAGCTGAACTAAAGAAGGAATTTTTGGCGAAGATCCTCCCATCTGATGATTTACCGGGATTGCAAGCTTGTATACCAAGCAAAAGCTGGTTCATGCAAGATTCGCACAAATCATCTGAGAATCACTGCTTCTTGCTGCTCTGGAGTTCCCATAATAGGATCACAAAAAGACACATAATGTGTCAAATGTTGTTCAGGGTCGCCTGATCCATTGAAAGTATGGAAAACTGGGTTTCCAAAACAGGATGGAGGAGAAATTGAATCTACCCATTCAGGGTAAACTTTTTTTTATGGTTGAACTTGCGCCCGTTTCCCTTCCATAGTTTCTAACAGAGCTGTTAATGACTCAATAGTAGTTATTAACTTTTGAGAAACATTCGGTTGAATTTGGTCTTGGGTAGGTGCAATGAATGGATCTTGGACAGATGTGGTGGTTGGTGTTGCAGATGATGGTAGCACTGCCAACCGTTGTTGCGCTTGACCTGTAGGATTAAACCTCTGCGGGTGTACTGATAAAGGAGGATATTACTGATCCATCTCAGTAACTGCAACAAATTCCTTCGGCTGTCAGACTCCAGCATTTTTTAGAAGAAGACTACTCTGAAGTAGTTCTGCATTCATCCTTCTTAATTCCTTCATTTCATCCTCCTTTTGTGAAAACCTTTGCTCTAATGACTACAATTGACCTTCTCCAGAGGAAGGATATGTAACCTAATTATTTCCGCTCCCTTTGTTGGGTAATTTTTGGAGAGAGGGAAGTGTATTACCTAGGTTCTGAGTAATCATTTGACTTCATGTATGCACACCTTCTTCTTTTGTATCGGTGCATACATTTTCTTGAGCAAGACTCTCTTCATCTGAGTCCCCTGAGTGAGCCTCCTCTGGTGTATTAGCAACAACGGAATTGATGAAATTGATTGATGCATAATGCATCACATCCCTTTTATCAACATTTCTGTGATATTGTCTTCTTTCATGTCTTTGATGAGACATTTCCTTTTGTTGATTCAATCTTTTAGGAACTTCTTGATGAGGTATAACTTGGAGGGAATCTCTTGATAATTTGGCTCTTCGTTCCTCTTGGGGATTCTTCCCCAATCGAGAAAAGACCAACATTCTCTGAGGAGGGGATTGATGATTTGAAAGGGTCCCCAGTCTCGTGGACTGGGGATGTTCCTGCTGTTCCTGCTCAACTCCTCGAATCCTATTTATTGATTCTGAGGGTTGGGTTAAAGGAGTCCCCAGTCTGACAAGCTTGGATGGCTCTTGACATGCTATGTCTGAGATTTTCTTAAAAGATCTCTTGATCTTGCGAATCTTAGTTTGGAAATTTGCTGGATGCATTAACCTGTATCCATTTTTATCACCTGGTTCAACAGACCGTTGGATGATTTCTGAAACATCTATCATTTGATGATGTGTTTGCTCCATACAAGAGGCTTGTGAAATATTCTCTCCTACTTGATGTAGGAGAAATGCAACAACTTGTTCTCTATATGCTTCATTTTGAGAGGAACTAGTTGAAGCCTGTTCTTGAGCAAGATTTTGATTACAAAAAATGCCCATTGACTGTGGCCGGCGATGAGCAATAACGTTGCATGAGACCATTTTCGGCGGGCTTTACTGACTGGAAAGAACTGTGAAATGTAGTGCTCCGTGAACACCCCATCCTCTGATATGAACACCAGATGGGGCATTGGAAATTAACTGACGCAATTTTCATAGTGCGCCAAGGCATGAATGTTGAAGGGTTCTCTGCTGCTTTTCAGCCTTCGGATACCGTGAAACTGATAGAGATGACAAATCAATCTGAAGGTGTAGCCCTTCTATTTTCTTAAGATGATTTTCATATTCATCATAAGATAATACCTTCTTATTCAATTTACAAAGAGTTTTCCATATGTTGAGACGAATATCATGGACTTCAACTTCTGTCATCATTTTTGGAATGTCATACTGGGAGTCAGCCAAAGGCCAAAACATGACTGGTACCTCACATTTCGCCCGTTTTTTCCTCATGTTCAGCATTTCGTCTTCATCATTAAATTAAGATTCTTCTACCTGTTTTGACCAGAGTTGGTGTTTCCTTGTTTCTTCATCGAATTCAACAAGATTGGTAGAGACATCATTGATCAAACTAGAAGAAGCATGACTTAGGGTTGGTTCGAAGAATGACCTACACCCTGGGCTATCTTCTGATTGAGAAATAATTTCACATGCTAGAGATAAAGCATCAGACATGACTAGTTTCTTATTCGCAAATCCCTCAAGATAAGAGGACTTTCTCGGCTCTATATTTTCCACTAGAGTATTTTCTAGTCAATGTGAATCACTACTGTGGAGAGGAAATTCGTAGAGAAATTCATCATCATGGGGAGGACCACCATAATGGGTTACAGCAAAAGATGAGATCTCTTGCTCCTTGGTCTTCTGACCACACAGAGGGTTCTTGTGTCTCTCATCTGAAGATGAAACTTCAAGATTGAACGAATTGTCACGAAGCAAGCCTTCATGAGGAAGTGTCTGTTGAAGACCTTCAGAATTAATGTTCCTGTTATTGGTGAATGAGGGAGTAGAATCTTGAATTCCAACAGATAAATGTCTGAGGGATTGAAGAACTCCAGCATCGAGTAAAGCCTTGTTACAGATTGGCCTTTGATCTCCTGACTGTGTTGGGCAGATCTTTTTTTTAGATGCCTTCTTACTCTCTTTGGAAACCACTTGTTGACGAAATTGGTTGCTCTGATCAGGAGAATGTTCCTGATCGTGAAATATGGTCAGGTTAGGCTGACGATCTTCAATGCAATCAGGTGTATGTTCCTGACTTGGTTGTCCATATGATATGGGGGAGTATGCCCCATAATCCTCTTGGATTGGAACAGATGTGTGTGTCTGTTCTGGAGTGAATCATTGATGTGTCACTCCACTTCTAGGGATAGATTTATGTGTCTTTCCCTGAGATGATGCTGAAGCTGTTATGATATCCTGGCAAGCATCCAGAATATGAACATGAACTTGCTTCTGCTCTTTCACCATTGACAAAATATGCCTGGTTACTTCAGCTGCCAGAACGGGGATATACGTCCATTCCGGGCTTGGAGTATGTGTATGTGCCTACTCCTGTCCTCCTTTTTATGTCAGTGAATCCAGACAGTACTCAAGTGTGGGGGAAGAGAGTTGAGTCTGCCTCCTGTTTGTCTTCGGAGTTTCCGACTAACTTCTCTGTGCGCTACCAAGAGAGACTGTTGGTAAGATTGATTCGTATTAGCAAGTGTATGTTCCTGATGATTACACTTCACCTAACGTGGTTGACGAGATCCATCATATGTAGTCAGGCGAGCCTGCTGACTAACTAATGATGTATAAGCAGCTGTATGTTCCTGCCTATAGTACTCCGCCGGAATTGTCTGGCAGGATTGGCGTAATGCTGCCAGACGAGTCTGCTAGACAGCGGAATTAAAATGGGTAGGTGTGTGTGTATGCTCGTTGTTCTCCATAAAGTTAGGTTGGTGGACATCTCCAGAGATTTCAGGGATGAGAACATGCCCATTGTTATCCGGATTCCGCCTCTGGCGGTTCGTCTTGCCTGCTCGGGTTCGAGGAACCTAAGCCGAACGCCTGGAGTCGGTACCATAATCATGTTGAGGGCGCACTGCCGCACGAGTCTGGCAGCGATTGATAATGGGAGCCCTTGGGAAGGACTCCTATCTTTTTTAATTAAGGTCCTAAGGGACCTGCTCATTCATTTCCTCAGAGTAAGGGAGATAATGGAAATTGCGTTCTGGGGATAACGTCCCGAAACGGTTGGAGACGGTAGTCAGCACCGCCTGCCTCTTGATTACTGGTCATCGTTGTACGGACGACCTATGTGAGTTATTCACTTTGAGGGCCTGTCGGGCAGCCTCCAGAGTTAGGATGGTACCGTGTTGATAGTACTACTTAACCAGCGCATTTGATACCCAGCGTTGAAGACGCTGAGTAGGTGATGTCATCCTTAGAGAAGATGATGATCTAGTAGGAATAGAAACAGTGTTATTTGCAGCAGTAGTATTGACAAGTGTGAATTTGAGAGAAGCCATTATGGAAATACAGAAGATCTTGGAAAAGAGTGCTTGTTTGATATAACAGACGTAATCAAGATAAATCTAGCCACTTCATCTTTTGGATGAGCACACATGTTAATGATTGTTTTTTAGCCCTATTATTGAGTTTAAAATAGGGGCTTAACAAATAGGTAAAACATCATTTTAACTTGAATAAGGATTCATGTTGGGTTCACCATTTTTTGTTTCCCTCGGAATTCGGGGATGACCTCCTTGATGGGAGATTCAAACGTTCCGATCAGTTTCTAACAGGTTTGTTCGTTGAACCAGAAAATCCAATGATTTCACATCCATTTGGACCTTCTTTCCAAAGGTAGGTGCTTCATTAGTTTGTGAACTTATGAGGGTTAGGAATTTTCATTGGTCGATAGGATGGGAGGTCGGACTCGTCACACCTTTTTGAGGGGAATTATTTTCTATTTCGGGACTCTCTTTATAGATTTAAGTTATGTTCGTGAATCCTTATTACATTAATAAGTATAAAATGAGATTTCCTTCAGTTTTTACTATCAATGATTAAATATGTAAGAAATTTAGAAAATAGTTTATATGTATTCGAGGTTCTTCATCAATAGAAAATCATCTGTATCTATTTAGAGATTCTTGGTCAATGGTAGCCATCAAAAAATTTATATAAAAGTCTCTTGGTCATTATGATGACCAGGCTTGTTTTAAAGCCACTCAGTGGGGCACTTGACGTTTATTGTCATTCAGAAGGACATGGATTATTTTAGAGTTGGGATCGAACCCGCAGATGGGCTACCTACGTATCCTTTATTTTGGAAAAGGAATCAGAACCCACATAGTTCGAGTAAGGGAGTATGATGTTTATGATTGATGGCTCAAAGAAGAATGTCATAATTACTTTTACCCTCTATGCTCACATCAGTCATGATCGATGTGAGAAACAAGAGGTATTGGTAATAAAATAGGCAATTGTGCCATGAAAGATGTAATCAGAAGAAATGGTTTGGGGCTTATGTTTGTATGATTTCCAAGATAAATGAAGCTTAGGATTTACTTTAGGGAGAAAATCCAGGAACAGGGTCCATAATGGTATATGTACTTCATGGAGATTTGAATACTCTATCTTGGGACTTATTCCCGAAAAGGAAACCTAAATTATGAGAGGATTGATAATTGTGTTTTACTCCTGAGAAGGAATCCAAGATCAAACGTAAATTAGAACCGGTTAAAGAGAATTTAAGGGACTTGGTGCTTACTCCTGAAAAGGAAGCCCAAATTTATGACTGGGGCTTATTCCTAACAAGGAAGCCCAGGTTAGGGGACTTGGGGCTTACTCCTGAAAAGGAAGCCCAAAATTATGACTTGGACATATTCCTGAAAAGGGGACCCAGGTTAAGGGATTATGACTGGGACTTATTCCTAAAAAGGAGGCCAGGTTATGGATTAAGGTTTGGGGCTTACTCTTGAGGAAGATGCCCAGATTTGGGAACTTTAAGAATTTGGGGCTTACTCCTGAGGAAGATTCCTAGGCTAAAGGACTTATATCATGGGATTATTCCTGAAAAGGAGACTCAGGTTAAGGATTATCTCATTTTAAAGGATGAGGTTGAATGAATGAACTCTCAATCTTTAGTGACATAAAGATGTATAAATCACTATGTATTGAGAGATATTCCATATAATTCTTTTCGGATAAGGAAGTAAAATCAAGAAATCATGCCATAAATGGCTTTGAAGAGTGTCTCGAAGACTGAATCATGAATAGGAATGGTGTAATGGCTTAAGAGGGGTAAAAATGGGCAAGATGGGCACCCAAAAAGGTAGGGGCACGTAAGTCTAGGAAGGCGCACAGGTACTGCGTGGGCGTGCAGGTATAACTGCGCAACACATGTGGGGTACTTGCACGATGTTCAACTAGCATTGAAATACTCGAGCGACTCTTTATTAAGGCCTTTAGAATCCTCTTGAGGTTCTTCCAGAAAAGGGACGCGCAAGTTCTATCGAAGAAGTAAGGCGGAGTGCAAGTGTGGCCACTTCCCTTAAGGGCTGGCCACTCAGGCGCGCAAGTGTTGATGAGTTTCAACACTTAGGCCTTCCTCCCTCTCATTAGATCTTCCGTTCTGGGTTAGAAATTACCTTATAAGTGTTCTGAAAGCTTTGAAAAGAGACTTGGGTGTCGGGAGCTTAAATACGAGTTTCTGGAAAAAAATCCTCCCGAATGGGGGGCCCACAGGGTATATTTATAAGCAGGAGAAGACCCCATGCGGTTACTGGGCGGTTATCAATTAGGTAGCACAAGTCACTTGCGCACCAAAGTGCGTCGAGCAAGTCCACTTGTGGGACCATGAGAAAACTTGCGCGACATATGGGAAAATTTCTCCTTGTTCACCCCTTTGTCAATTTTTTATGTTTTCTTCAAAGGTTGAACCATTTTAATCTCAGATCATCCCCTTTTCCAATCTTTAGATTCTGTGACGAAAGGAGCGTCAACAATCATTCTCACTCATAGTTAAATTGATGGGGAAATTCATGCCTTATGATAATTTATTAAATGCCTTCATTTTAAAATTTCCTTTGATTGTTATATGAAGAAAGATTATGCAACCAATATTATTTCTGTAGAAATTCTTAATTTATTCTTTATTATTAATTTTCATTATACAGAACGCATAGATCATGAACATGTTATGAGGGGTGACCCAAATAGAAATCTGATTCATTATATAAATATTTAGGCTCATGAAGAGTCATTTATTGTATTAGAGAATAAACCTTATCTTTTATGGGATATTGTTCATCATGTGATATTGTAAATGAAATAAGAATGGACTCATGTTTAGGTCATATTTTGTGTTGCTGCACATTTTACTATGCTTCCATGATATAATGATACCATTTTCATTATGTCATGATTCTATGTGATTACTCATGTTATTTTTCAGTCATTATATCATGTTATATATTTGAGTCACATGTTATGTTTCCATATCATTTTTATTCCCATTATGATATTTCTAGCTCAACTATTTCTTATATGTATTCCACAAGTTATGATTTGTAGTTTTACAAATTCCAATGGATTTAGAATCAGACTATGGAAATAACACAACAGGAAAGGGATGATCTTCTAAATATACATGGATTCATGATATTGGTGTTATAATTAATAGAATTCTTTGTTTAAAATAATGTAATTATATGTGTAAAAGTAATGGGTTTCCATTTGTACGACATTGCTGATTTCTTTGAGGAACAAACTTCCATAAAAAGAATGATAATGGGCATATAACATCTTGAAAAAAAGGTTTTACATGGCTATGACACACCCCAAAAATGGGATTTGTATTTTGATGGTTCCTCCTAAATTTTTGATGTAAATATGATAGAAAAAGTAATTCTAAAATAGGGATGATCTAAGGATTTTATTTTACCCCCAGAAAAATAACATTTTCCCTAGTCTTTCTCACTTTTAAAAGCCTTCACAAATAATGATGTAAAATAAAAAGCCTTCATCATCATCATAGTGCTAGAAATATAGTTTCAGATAGCCTACTTTAATATCAGAAGAGGCACAAATCTACTAATAAAATAGTTCAACACTGATTTTTCGATCATGAAGGATGAATGAGCCCATATTTTTAGCTATATTAGTGGATTGATGAATACATTACCCTGTGAAATAATATTTCATCACATACCTCAATAATAGAATTCTCATTCCAATGCACAGGTTAATATATCCATATTCCTTGTTGATCCGGAATAGGAAGAATTTTTTTCCACATCACGCTCCATATGGTGGTCTCACCGGTCAGTTTCTATGACATGAAATAAATCAATCAAATCTACACTTCCCCATAGAATGATTATCTGATATGCAGCCATGGATGGATGGATCTCAAGGTCTATTACCTCAAAAATCGGGCTATCATATCAGATCAAGCCAAAAGGGAAAAGAATCAACAATTAGTAGTGCAATTTACTATCTTGAATGGGAAAATGAGTAGAAAACCCTCAATAAATATCTCATATATGGACCCCCACCCACCACTAATACATTACATAAGGATATATTCCCACCATCATGGAAGATGTCCATGTAGGCTCATGCGGTAATCATCAGTCCAGGACAATAAGCTCCCACAAAATAAGGAGGATTAGTTCCTACAAGAAAAAAATGATTCAAGAGTATTGGGAATTAACTTTTAAATTTCATTCATACACGATTCATGATAACTTCATTCATCAACTGAAAATGTTATTAAATGTATAAAAATGTTTATTGAAGTTTAGCTTATGATAATTGGACATTATGGATCTATATACCATTCCTATAGATAAATAGTTTATATACATCCTTACGACTAATGATTTCATTTAACAATTGGATGATGGAATACTCCTCAATGAATTTGGGAAAAATAATATAATGAACGTTTGGAAGTCCAATATAGTCAATATATTATGTTTCCCTCACACAATACTGATAGGTGATGACACCGAATTATGTACTTATGAGATAAAGAAATTATATATGGTGTAAAAAATCGAGTACAAGAATTTGTCCCACGATAATGCATTGGGAAATGGATAGATAGAGTCATTGACTAAGACTCTATCATATATAATCCATGAAATGGTGGGAAAGGAGAATAATTTTTGGATGGAAAATATCCTTAATGCTTTATGGGGCTACCTATAATGATGTGCACTTCTATAGAGGTAACCCCCAATTATTTTGTTTATGTGAGATTGGAAGTGATTCCCATAGAATATATGTTTTCTTCACTCCAAATTGTCATCTGTGGAAAACTCTCAAATAAAAATAAATTGAAAATTATTTTGGATGTGTTGTAATAGCTCAATAAGAAATAGGTTTTTTCAATGCATGACCTCAACATTCCTCATAATTTTAATCTATAAGACTTAATTAAAAATTTCACCTCCACTAATTCATTAAATAATAACTGGTATTGGTCCTTAAAACCCCAATAATACTAGGAAATAATCCTCCAATGTTGGAACCCATGTGGGAAGGACCATAGAACATATATAAGGTCTATTCTAATGGTTCATAATCACTGTCCACAATAGAGGGTGAATGTGTTATGCCGACCACCAATGTGAGGTTTCTTAGAAAGCGCTTTGTATACATTCCTTTAGGGATTCCCTGTCTTGGTAGAAATAATTTGAACTTTGAATCATCTTACATCCTTACTACTTTATATTAAACTGCAAGGATGACGTCCTTAACACTTGTTGTTAAACTAAAGGAGAGACATTGTTAACACTTGACATAAAAATCTATATAATAACTCCTTACTGTATGATTTCAAAATTCATGGAAGATATCCTTACAGTATATTGTAAAATTTCATGGAGGATGTTGCATAATTAATGATTTACTTTACAGAAGCTAGATCAATGAAAAAGAAAAATTAATTACTTGTATCCATTTGTGTGAGATAGATCCACAAAGGAATGTTTTCATTCAATAACTATGTGTGGCTTGATTACTATGATTAAAGGATATGTAATGACTCCAAAATATTAAAAACTAGTTCCATTCATAATAAAAATGGAAAAAATTCCCCCTCTATGTGTATGGGTCAAATATGCACAAGGGTTTTTCCATTTAGAAAATATATATGGCCTGATTACTATTACTATAGGTTATTTAGTGGTTCATATGTCTCAATTCCAATGTCCATCGATAATATAAAAATGTCTCCCATCCCTATAAATGGGCCAGATCTATGTAGGGAATTTTTATACAAGAAATACATATTTATTGATTCTATTTTACACTGTATACGTAGTGACAACTGGATCTCCAATCCAAGGTCCAACTGTAATATAAATGGAAATAATAACCTCTCCATATGGGCCAAACATACATAGAAAATTTTATATTCATGAAATATATGTGGATTTATTTAAATTTATGTAGGATATGTAGTGATGCTCATATATCAAATCATGGGTTCATCCACATCATATAAAATGAAAACAAATCCACCTTTATGTGTATGGCTAAGACCAATGTATGGAGTTATCCATTCAAGAACTACACGTCGATTAATTATAATTATCATAGGATAAATTGAAATTCATATATCCTAAATCATGGATACAACCACAAAATGTATAAAAATTAACCCTTCAATGCATTTGGGTTGGACTTATGCGTGTAAAAATCTCAAGAACTATGTTTGGATTGATACCTATAACCCAAGGATATGTAGTGAATCTCATATCTCAAATATTGGGTAAAAAAAACAATAAAAAACTAAATAAGAGTAATAAATGTTATTCTCCTCACATATGATTTAGACATGTGTTAGTATATTTCTCTAGAAGTACACATGGACTGATTTGTATTACCATAGGATACATACTAATGAATGAATAACTTATTCCTAGACAAGCCATGAGTTTCCATCACTCCCAATAATGCAACTCCATGAGAGTTAGATCTATCCACAGGCTCCAATTCATATAAAATTGTGAACATCCCATAAATTCTCTTTCATGAACTCTCACACAGATCATATACTACCTAGTTATCCCATGTTTCTAAAGCCAATAACAACTCTTGTGAGCATAGGGAAGCTAGAAATCTACTCTAAGAGGTGTGTTCGAGACACATTATGAATAGGTAATTACTTCCTAGTCCTATGATGATAAACTTCATGAAAACATCCAAGTATCACGACATTAAACTACATGAATATATCCTAATCACATGAAATTAAACAATACAACAATATCCTAGTTGGATGATATTAAACTATACTAAAATGTCCTAGTCAATTTACATTAATCAGAAAAACAAATTTCTAGTCACATGATGTTAAACTACACAGAAACATCTAATTCATATGATGTTAAACTACACAACAATATCCTTGTATAATGACATTAAATTATAGAAAAAGTGGTCTTCATGCTGAAAAGATATTCCCCTTGATGATTTTATATTCAATAATTTCATTATATAACCATTAACCCCAAAATATTGATCAATACACATTATTGTAGTCTTTATGGTAATAAAAGGCTTATTAAATCTTATATTTCCCATGAATCAACTTCATATCTTCAATATATCATCTAATACAAACCAATTCCTCATGTTAATATCATTTTATTAGAACCCCATATATCTAGGTCTCCTCTCGTCTTGGTTCTCCCCTATAAAAAACAGGTAATATGGACATGTTAAATTAAATAGACGACGATAGGAACTAATGGTGAATAACTCAATGCATCTGATATTGTTCCCACTAGGAGTTTTGGTACTATATGAGAGGGCCCCTTAAATCCAAGTGTTATTTCCTTGACTGCATAGAATATGGCCTTTCGCTTTTACTAATGGGTGACACATACCCACCAATATTCACCTCCCATTGACTCATATATTCTTCGGTTATGATTTATAATTACCATAACCCAAACATTCAAGTGGATTTGGATTATATTGATGTCACAGACATGTGCATTGTACCTATTATAAAAGAAATATTATGGAAAAGAATTCTTGAACAATTTTCGTGATCGAGTATGAATATCCTATGAAAATAATACATTTTTGAGCTCTTAAATCCCATTAAATCCCCCTTTTCTAATTAAGGATATAGTACATTTCACCCATTTTTTCCATGTCTAAGAATGATAATTAACGAAATAGTGTTTTATGAATTAATATTCCAATTACATGTGGCATGACTCTAAACTGTATATAATTCATATCAAATCTATGTATGTCTTGATTCTTGTTACCATAAGATATGTAATGATTCATGGGTTTTCTATCTTGATTAAAACTATAATATTAGGATAAAAATCACATTCCCTGTACACAAGCTTGATATATATAGGGATATGTTTTCCTAATAACTCTATGTGGCTTAATTACCATACTATGGGATATGTAGTGAAACACAGATCCTGTATTTATAGCCCATCCATGATATCTCATCACTCCCAACTATGTTCATCGATGAGAACAATGTTTGTGTGGGAATTCTCAGTCGTACTAAAATGTGTCATCCCACACATATTCTTTGTCATGCACTCTCATGTGAAACAATCAATTGCCTAGTTGTCTATTGTTTATCACACTCAGAATGACTCATTATAGAATAAGGAACATGTAATATCACTCTATCTATTGTGATTGACGTTTGTTATAACCCAATATAAGAAACCACATCCAAGTATCAATATTTTAGACAGCAGGATGGCATCATTTTTTCATGATGCTAAAATGCACATTAAGTTGTATTTACATTGAATAGATCTTTCCCTCTTATGTTTGTGTTCAATAATCACATGTTTTATTCCTTCAACTCAAAATGTGTATGATACACAGTGGAGTTTTTTTAGGGTTCTAAAACCCTTCTTTAATATTATTTCCTCTGTGAACAAAAGTCAAATCATCGATATCTTATTTGATTCCATCTAATCCCTCAATCTGATATCCTTCTCTTGGAACAACATTGACCTTGGGATCCCTTGTTCCTAGTTCTCCACTATAGGAAACTGGTAACAAATACTGTATAATCCAAAGGGGACCCATATGGTTTTGATGTTGAATAATTAAATTCCAAGGATATTTCACCTATTAGGTGTTTTGGTCTATGTGGAGATTCTGCCAATAAATCATCGATTTATTGTCCTGGATGCATCAAATATTAGCTCTCTCCATTACTATTGGTTGACTTATACCAACCAATAAAAAAATTCTATTAACTCATATATTCTTGTGTAATGTTTTATGCATCAGATAACCAAACTATTCAAGAAAATTCAGATAATATTGTTGTTACACATCAGTGCATGATACCCATTGTCGATGAAATATTATAATATCATATTCCAATGACCCACTATCCCAAGGTATACATATAATATGAAGAACCAATTTCCTTGAGTTATTCATTCATCTAAAATATAGATCCTAGAAACATTATATTAAATTGAACAACAATGTCCAAGCCACATGACGTTAAACAGTAGGACAATGTCCTAGTTAGAACACAATAGACTATAATACATTTAGTCTATCCAAAAACACATTAAATTTCTTAGAGTATTCCATTATTTCAATGATTGTTTTTCTAGGGATTATTATATCACCTCTATACTAGAGTAAAATACAGAAATTCACTTTACCTATGTATAACCCTGATCTATGTATAGGACCCCTTAGCCAACAATGATGTCGAGAATCACCAAGAGAAGAACAAAACATGCCCCTATTCTCTTTATATGGGTCATTTCTACATTGACGGATCTCTTTAAAATATCAAACAATGGCATGATTCATTTCCTTATAATATGAATTGTAAATACTAGAAATAATGATTACATATGTCTATGCTTAAGGGTAGCAGAGTCATAATGACTCATTTATATTATATATGAATCAGATCTATGTACACATTTCTTTTTAATGGGTGATATGTGAATGGGAAAGGTTCCAACATATAGATACCCACTAGTAAGGATTTGTAGGGATAAAATATGCTGCTAAAATCTAGACACCCCCAACCAGTTCAATGTATCTCTAAGGATATCTTGCACAATTCCACGCCAGTTGCCATTTTATTTTAAATGCAGTTAACCAGTGAAAATAATATCCTTTTCATATGATATTAAAATGAGTCAAAGATGTTTCCCCACTACATGAAACGAATCTATGTATACCATCATCGATTATCACCCCTTATAAAAAGTCCACAAGATCATGAACCCGGTAAACCAATGTTCAGGTTTCTTTCATCATCCTTTTGAGAACCTATATATATAAACCATAATTCATGTCTTGAGTGTCTTGAATTGTCTACAACCTTCCATATCCCTTTGTAAAGAACATCGGGCTTCAAGGGAACCTTTTTTTACTAATAATTCATACCCCAATATCCTCCATATGATTCGTAGTCATCATCCAAATGTGTCCTTTCTCTGTAAAAATGGATTCTAGTCCTTGTGATCCTAGACAACATGGATATTGATCTCATCACTATAGATTGATTCATGATTATCCTCATCACATTTTTCTCATACCATTACTCATAATCATAGAACATTGATCCATTACATTCAATATTCCCATCCTCTACTTTGGAAGGTTTTTTAGTACTCTTGAGCATGGGAATCCAAATTAGGATACTTCATCGCAATCCCCTAATATCAGGTCCATATGTTTCATGACCTTAACCTACATGAACAATGGTCAAATCTGTACAACCTTAAACATTATCCGTTGATGGTTCATATTGAAAGACACTGAATTTCTAATGAAAGAGACAAAAAACATATCATGAAGAAAAATGATAAAGGGTGTTCTGAGTGAAATTTACGTATATTCTTGTAAAACTATTCATTTATAGGGTATAGAAAAAAGATAGAACACAAATTAAAATATTGATAATGCTTGTAGGGACCATTTGGTATCCCCAGTAAAAGTTGATCTAGGGTAACTGGACATTGGGTTCGTGGATAAAGTTAGAGTAATTATTTTTCACATACCCTCACAATTATTACATGTTAAATAAGAAAAAACATAATTTTTAGGGTTCATGATCCCTTCATGAATATTAAATGATCAAAAAATCAAATTCATATCATTGAATGCTGAGCTGACACTCAACAATTTTGTGAGCTGATACACATCAGTTGTAACCCCATGGGTTTGATTTACATATCTTTGTTCTTCTTTTTAGTGTAATGTTAATATATCAAGTTGTTCTAATTCTTCCCCCATTATGATTAATTATTGAATAACTCAATCCCTCGAAGCCTGTGCCTAGTGGTTGTTTGGTCATAGATAAAAATTCCCCCTTAAATCCATGAGTTATTATCTTGGCTACATGAGATATTGGTTTACCCAATTAATAATGTTGTACATGTATCACTAGAACCTATTTTTAATTTAATCATATATTCATGGAAAATTATTTACAGCCCCGATAACTATACTATTCTTGTGGATTCAACATCATCAACATTACGTCACCGTGTATTGTATCAACACTCAATGAAGGAATGTGGTACTCCATTATTGAACCATTGTTTGACCCTTATCACATTTGTCAAAATAACACAATGTAGAGTCTCATATTCAAAACCATAATCTAAATATCCCTAACTTAAAAGACCAATTCATGGATAGTTTTAATCATCATATCCTAACTTCATCTTCTAAATTTTTGAATGTTCACAAACCATTCACCGCACTTGGAATAGAACATGGAATCCTCTTCTTGAATATGTTATTATTACCTATGAAATCCTGTATAAGGTCCTTTTAACCAATAAATATAGGTTTCTCTAGCATTCATGAAAGGACCTTTGATCCTCATGATCCCCAATAACATTAGGGTGGAACTCAGATCCAAGAGTGTTTTGAAATCATCCCCATTATATCTGTCTAATTCCATATTCATGAGTTCAAACTCCTAGACACATGATTTAAATAAAATATTTTTTGACTATAAAATTTGATTTTCTTTCCCAAATAATACTCCAACATACATTAAAAATGACCACAACATGGATGCAGGATTTCACAACCGATCATGGATAACTATTCTTTATAATTTATACAAGAATGTAGGGTATTATAACCCTTCATGAGAAATCATTATTTCGGATATAAATTAAGAAGGTAGGATATGAAAACCATTCATGGATACTAATTATTTATATTCCCAACAATGAATCATGATTCCTAAACAGTTCATGAATACCTATCCGTCCCAAATAACAACTGAAGGTATGATCTAGAAGTCCTTAAACTATAGTAAGAGATGACCTTATATTGATGATCCTAAACTTCATGAACAAATAGTCTGAGCTATACGACCTTATAATAAAATAAATAATGGTCTGATATATAATACCCTAAAACACATCAATAGATAGTCCAAGTTAAAAGACCCAAAACTACCTGAACATTTGTTCGTAGCTAAAATAACCTAGACTATAATAACATAAAGGCTTAGATAAAATACCCTAAATTAAATAATCATATGGATCAATATAAATGAACCTAAACTATATCAAATGTCACATTTACTATAACTATAGAATAAAAGTAAAAGAGACTCAATAACCTTCATGTTGAAACCCTATAAGGATCACCTAAGGAAAATGTTGATTTAATTCTCTCTAGACACAAACTTTGTGTGTTCATATAAATATTGTTCACATGTTAAATTAAATGGAAAAAACATTGTAGGATGAAAACCAATTATGAGAGGCCTATGAAAAATCCAAGTCCTCACTTGCAATGCTTTCCTCATATGAAACATAGTGAAAGGGTAGGGAAATATAAAAAAATCGATACAATTCTTGTAGTGGTCATTATCATTACACAGAAAAAAAAATTATGATCATTATGCCCCCATATATATGAAACAATTGAAGAACCATAACTCTAGGACATATTCTCCCAAATTCTCCATTTCAACTAGTTGATCCCATTATTAGTGGTGTGGACACATCAATGAGGATTCATATTTCAATAATAGTTTATATAAAATTCTCAGGAGATTTCTATTAGGATTCAATCATTTATATTTAATCATTTTGGTTTACAAGGTGTTTTGAAAAAAGGATGGTTTTCTTCAATAATATATATCATAGAAATCCAACCATGTTCCATGCATATAATGAATTAAATGAAACATGAAAAAGAGTTGAAAAGTTATGAATCTCTATTCGTTGAGAATGTGAAAATAAAGGTCGTGTCTCGACATTCGGGAGTCTCTTAAAACATTCATAAAAAGAAAAATACCATTTATTTCTAGATCATGATAAAATTTGGTTTGATTAGTAGTTAAATAATCTAGAGCATATCGAGAGGCATCAATTGAGCATTGAAGTGTCTTTTACTCTACCTCCTTTATTAATTCCAAATCATGGATAGTCATAATAAACAAGGATATCTCTTTACCTCCCTTATGAGTGGTATCCAATAATGATAATTACTTGAAATTATGAGACCTTTCATGAGCTATGATCTATTCATATTCTACTAATTTTTGTATTTTAGTAATCTACCTGAGTGTTTACCTGAGAAACATTCTGTATATCTCGTAAAGAGCCTCTGATGATGCCCTTATTTTTCATACTAGATAATTCTTATCGACAATTCTTCATAAGTCCCTCTCTTCAATGATAAATGTTTTCTATGATAATAAAATTTGTATCATGATTTCTTGAAATTCCTAATAGTCAAAGACACTAGATCCCAAATCAAGAAATATTTGGCACATGTATTCTTCATGAACAGAAAGCATCTCTAAATGAGTCTTTTATTCATGGATTTTATTTTCTTCCAAATTATGCTTTAGGATATAAAACTCTCAAAACCCGTTTTGGGTAGTTCATTTAATGGAAGAAAGGATGCTGGAATATGTTCAGTCATCAATATTATTGAATGATGGATTGTACAATCCAATGAGGATGTAAGAGAATAACTATCATGTGTTACTCCCCCAAATGGGGCATTATCAATCATAGTTTTTGAATGGATAGCTTCCCCTAGAAAAACTATACCATTGATGGGAGACAAGTCACTAATGATATAGTGTTTCCATTTGGCCTCTCCCAAGTCTTGAATAAAATCCGTCACTGCCAAGTACATGGGGCCTAGAATAGAAAAAGACTTATCTACATGATGAGATATAAATTCAGTATTCCAAATGCTTAAACATTGACCCAAGCCTATTAATAGTCAAGGCACAATAATTTAGGATATAAATCATGTGGAATAATAATTTTAGCATTTGTATTTTAACAAAGAAATGTAATCCAGAATTGTAGAATAAGTCCCGAATATTATTCACCCACATGCTTGAAAAGGGAAGATGATAACCAATTTTAGTGTAATAAAAATTGATGATTAAACTGGTATGGGGAAAATTTTTCATAGATGATTATTTATTATATAAGAGATATAGTATCCCCTTCCTAATGTAAGACATTATATAATCAATGAGTAATGGAACCACTAATATTATTGATAATCAACCAAATGGGTATGGTGTATGCTATGAAATTAAAATGATCATTCCATATCAATATATAAATATCCTCATCATCACCTAATGAAATTTCCTAAACCACAAAAACATTTACCATCATTGTAAGAAATAGGTAATGAGGAATTTTAGAACTATTTTAAAACGTATCACCCCATAAATGTTCCCCTATTCATCTAAATGAAAAATGAAAAGGGTCACTAATCTGATAGAGTATATTAACATGTTAAACATAGCCAAAGAGTTTAAAAAGGTGTGAAATGGTTAGCACTACTAAGTTGATGGGTTTATCTTCTTCTATTTATTCTTCCATCACCAATCTGTAAACTCGAGTACCCAATTTTGTATCCATGGTAGGGAAAATAAATTATTTTAAAAACATTAACAAATATCCTACTAACCGAAGTCATTGGGACACCTATGTTATTACTTTTAGACAAATGTGGTATACTCCCCGACATCCCAAATGGGGGAAAAATCAGTTGTTTTATTCAACACATTTAGATAAGGACATTGATGAGGCTGTATGGAAGCTATAAAAATCATGCTATGATAAAGGCAGATGATACAATACTTGAAATAAATGACATAGTGTGTATTTAAATCCTTTTTTATCTTCCCCATTACAATGGTGATCATATCCCCTTCCAAGGTTGGAATTTGTTTGGGGTCTTCCAAACCATCCTTAGATGTATGTAATTCATCGTATATCCCCTCGAGAGGCGGTATTCCCCCCAGCTAATAAATATCCCATAGGCTTGTCCATATATCATCATGTGTCAGATAAAATGATTCAGTGTCAGGATAATAGTGATAAATCATCACCCTGGGTAGTTTCGATTAATGGACCATGAAAAAACTAGTAACTCCATTTTTAGTCATAAATATAGATAGCAATTAATGCATATGAGAATTCTAAGGAAATATTCCTAACCAAAAATGGTCATTCTGATTCATTGTATACGTTAAGACTATGATGAAAATACCACTTTGAACCCTAGAATAAATTTGGATATTCTATAGAGGATATTAGTATGTTCGAGTAGCTCTGAGAAATTGGTTGATGAGAAAAATCATGGATATCCATACATAGAGTGTAGTTATCCCACAAATAGAATATCCCCTAGAATGATTCAATAAGTAAATGAATATCATCAAAAACCATTCTTTTAATGTAGTCAATAGATGATGATAGCTAGTGGGATTGAAGATTATAGTTAGGTGAACAGATGATAGTATAATTTTGATGATCGAAACTATAATAGTTAATTTCTATGATAGAGGATAGTTATAAATCATAATTTAAAAATCCCCTTTAAATTTTTATTTCTAGAAAAGACCATGTTTCCATGGTCATCATTTTGTTTCCTCATAATGTGCTATCTCCGGTCATCCACATTAGATGAAATGTTTAACAATAATCCATCTACACAAGAACCATAAGCACTTGTTAGATGGGTAAAAGAGCATTTTCAAAAAGAGAAAAGGGTGTACAAAGCTCATGAAGTATCATGTTTGTCACATTATCCATATACAGATTTATGATCATATCAAATCCTATCAGTCTCACAAATTATATGACCCATGAAAAACCTACAAATCAGTTGATCTATTTTAATACTTGTGATAACATGATCATGTGAAGGTCATGAAAATCATATATATCTTATGTGATCATGAGACAACCTTCAATAAGACACACCATGAAAACAAGATAGCCCCATGGACAATAATATTTATCCCATCCTAAAACAATTAATATTAATTTGTTCATGGAAAATGAAATGATTCATCGAGACAAGTCAATCCTACTATTGGGACACATGAACAGTTTTCTCAATGGGGTTATGCTATGTTTTCTTGCAAAGTGATCACTTTTGAAGAGAAATCACGACCGATCTAGAGGTATGAATCACTAGTGAAATAAATGGCTCGACGCTGCCCTATTGAAAGAGAATACTGTGGAAAAACAAAGGTCACACAAAAGTCTAGAAGCCTCCTAGAAACCTGTATAATCATAAGAGGCTCATGTGGTTATCTACTTCCACACATCGCTTCTAGGGGGGTTTGATTTATTCCAAATGATCCTGTTAATTTTTAGGATATAAGATATTACCAATGCAATGATATTATTTAATATATACATTTAATGAAAGTGGAAACATAAAGACATAGATATTAGGCAGGTGGGTCCAGTGAATCACATGATGCCCATCAAATCACGTGATTGAATGATTTTTGGAATGTAATACAATGTGGTTATGCATTATATGTGATATATTAATGATTATGTGAATCATATTTAGTGATTCCTTATGATCATGTAAATCCCAACCGGAAAAGTCTTACATTATCCTGAAAGGCCCTCTAACATGCCAACATTTTCTTTTAAAGGTCCCTATACATACTAGCCATATCTTTTAAAGGCCCTTTGACATTTCAAGTTGATTATATATGTGAAATCATTTTGAAAATACATGCGTTAAAAAAATATGGAAATGATGAATTGATATCTCAGTAACTATTTATCATGATACCTTAATAAAGAATCTTAGAAAACCTATGGCGGCTTCATGTGGATCATGTGATGTGACACTCCCTCGACCAACTCAAGAGCATATATTTTGATTATGTGTTGTGTGAAGTGTCTTAGATACAAAGATAAAATTCCTATAAATTCCCCACCCATCTAATCCACCTGCGTAGAAAATCACACATTGGATAAATGCTGATAGTGAGGACTTCTCAAAGTAGAGAACTACACAATCGTAAGAGTCTTCCCCCAGGTAAACATATTGAATGACTTAAGGTGTTAGATGGAATATTTATACACATAATGTGATCACTCTATTGATCATGTGAAGGACTCATGTAATGTAATTAAAAACATTAAATGGAGTTTTTCTGTGTTGAATTGATCACATGATGCCTCAAGAATCCAATTTTTTAAAAATATTGAGGCATTTATTCAATAATGACTGAAAATTATGGAACCATCATTTTAAGAGAGAGAAAATAGTTTTTATTTGAGTGAACCTTGTTCATTGTGTGATCTATTTACTGATTAAGAAAATTTCTATATACATATCATCCATGTCATGAAACACGCTCTGGTCATGTTAGGAATATCATGTGAAGTCATCTATACATGTGATCATGTTCAAGAAAAGTCATTTGGAAATATCAGTTGGTACACACGAATTCCTCAAAACAATTCATTCATATAATCCAATGTCTTGTATACATGTCACCTGGTTTATAAAAAGTCCTACATACATGTAATCTATTTTAGGAAATTCCTACTAACTTGTAATCTATCATATACCATGTCCTTATAACATGTCAACCAGTTCATGAGAGGTCTTATAGACATGTCATCATGATCATGTGATAGACCTTGGACACATTGTCTTCAATCATGTGAATACCTATTGAAATTTCAAGAAGAAAATTCTAGAAATCTTAGGATGACATCATAATTATGTCCAAAAGACACCCCCAACCTTGTACAGATACAATACTCAAGCATGCACCCTTGAACCATATAAACCCAAAACAATGAAACACTCAATTATAATTCACCCAAAATATATTAATTTTCCATAACAGACTATGTATATTCACTGATTATGAGATCCCCATTCCACTCATTGTCCCTACCCTCTATCTGTTAGAGGGTAGGGGTCAGATATTCTCCATGGGAATATACTTTGGTGTAAGCCTCTCTATATCCCTAACACTGTAGCTCAAATGACCCAAACTCTCTTCTAAATCTATCAACCTTCCACGTCTATCAGTGGATAAGAGATGGGATTATGCATGGTTATCCACATTGGTGTATGTCCCAAATATTTCATTTACCCCAGTTTATATAATCCATGCCTTGTTGGTACATCATTCTTCCACGCCCATTAATGGGTTGAGAAACTAACTAAACAATGATGAATCTAATTTATACTGTAGGTAGTGTACCTAGGACAACATCCTAAAGTGTTATTTCCATATCAAATACTCCATTAGGTCCACCTCAATTCACTATTCCCTTATTCATATGCAGTTAGTCTAATTACTTGTTATCCCATATTTATCTCACATAGCATGACTCCCACAGGTATATGGATTTTCAATGATCATATCACTAGAAAAATAAATTTCCTATAATTAGGTAAACCATAATGTGTAAAAAAAGTTAAATTAAAGGAAGAAAATGAATCCATGCATGAGATACCACATCAGTGTAGTTGTAAATTGCATCCAAATATTGTTAAAATCTGCTGAAATAACCATTATGGGTACTAATTATTTGTCCCTACCCATTAGAAGGTTTATGGAAGACTGAACAATGGAGACTCTAAATCGTATTATAATCAAAATGATAGAACACCATATATAACAAATAAAACATATCATACAAAGGTATTTCATTTTTTATATGAATATTCATAATATTACACAAACACACACATGAGGATTATAATGGTATTGTTCCTTTTAAAAATATGAAAAAATAAACAACAAGTTTTTTAGAGTTCTAAATCATCTTATACATTATTATTCCTAAATAGTACCCTTATTTGAATTATCTGATGTGTTAAAGTTCATCATAACCTAGGGAAAATGAACATAAGAAAGGGTGAGCTAAGATACTCGGTAAATGTAAATAAAGGAAATACATAAACATAACGTGAGCATAAGGGTATGAAAACATGATGATAATATATTAAAACCATACAATGTATATCAAATATAAAAATCTAGAGTAATGACATAAATATTTCCATCTCATAACACTTCAATAATAAATAAATAATAGAACATTATCCATGGTAGTATAACATTTGCATAAGACTAACAGTTTTGGAAAAAACATAAGCATAGAAACCCTTATGTCAAGGATTACCACAAAGACATTCATAACATGTTATTATTCGTATAACCAACCATATACTAACTATGATAATAGGATAAACTCTTGGGTAACCTCATATTGGGCAGGGGATAACCTCTGGTTTACCCACTAAGATTATATATTTTTACTCATTACCCAATACATTAAAGCTAATTATAGTTCAAAACCATCACATAATGAAAATCATTCACTCATGTGACACAAGATCATAAAATATTCATCATACAAAAACACATAAAATGAAATGGGTTTCAAAAAAAATTCACTATAGAATAATGTGGGAAAAAGAAATGGGTTTAATAAACATCTTATCATCGTACACATCAACCATTAAGAGAATTAATAAATATGATATTATTGGATCATATTCCCAGTAAATATTATGTATCATAAAATTATTTCCACTTATATATAAAATTATTTTTAAAGAAATATAACATAGAACATTTCTTATAGAAAACAATACTTCTTTGAAAATAACCTTTTTAAAACGAGGAATTAATATAAGGTTGATAAAATAATATTCTATGAAAATAACTTTATAAATATATAAATAAAAATTTAAAGATAAATTAAATCATTTTTGGGGAAAATATCATTTCCATATAGAAAAATAATTTTTAAAAACATAAAACCTTATCAAAATCCTTTTATTTGAAAATGACCTTTTAACCATTCAAAGGAAGCTTTAAAATTTAATAAAATGTTTTTGGGGAAAAATATTCATTCAACTTTGATTTTTGTTTTATAAAACATAAAACATTTTCAAAATCCAAATAATTTGAAATTACATTTAAAACTAATAATGTAATGTTTAAAAAAATTTGTTTCTGTGACTGTTGGAAATGTCATAAGCAATAAAACAATGACTCGTTTCACATTATTTGTTAAATAAAAATGGGCTATGTTATAAAAAAATGAATAATCCTTTTAAAAAAATTATTAAAATTTAATATATATGTATAAATAACATAAAAAATACAGGTGGAATATTAAAATAATGAAAACCTTTTTTGAAAACATGAAAATTGAAGAAAAAATGGTTTTCGATTGAAGACAGAAATAAAGTTGATTTTCTATAAAAAAACTATTTTGGAATAATGATTACAATATGATAGAAAATTAATTGAACACTTTTTTTTCATTAAATTACAATAGATTGGGAAAATTCTTTAGTTTTCAAAGATAATTTTCATAAGTTTTCATCATCGATGGAATAATCATATAAGATCATAATGAACACTGTGATCATAACATCAAACCCTTACCACAGTGGTACATTTTAAAATTAAAGACCCAATAAATAATTATATAAAAAAAATTAAAAATCATGAATAGAAGGATATTATTTATATTTAATGTCTGTGGGTCTATATATACACCTCATAAAAGAAGATAAGTTTATAACATAATGTATGACCCAAAGAAGACAAATTGAAAAAACAACCTTACCACTTTGGTAAGGTATTGAATCATAATACCCTTTAAAAACATATAATGAAACATTAAATATTATAAAAATGATAATATTTTTTAATTAATAGGTCAATGTAGTAGTATATATAAGAGAAATGAAAAAAAGTTGTGAATATGGCATAAGTATAAAAGAAATAATAGAGAGTCTAGAAATCCCTTTCCATGAGTCTCGAATTACTTAGTACACATATGAATCTCCTATATATTAAATATATTTTTATTATATACATATAAAAGAATTATATGTATGTATATCATACCCTATATAATTTACTTATGATATTTTATTACCCATTTATTACCAATTCATTATTAAAATTATGTTTTAATTAATAAGAGTTATTTTTCAATTATGATATGATTTGATATTTTCACTCCTTTTAAATTAATATTTCTTACATATTAAAAATACATCATAAAATGTTATAAATATAATATATATTATATATTAATTTAAATTAATATATAAAATTTAATGATAGAAAATGAAATATACCATTCATGGAGACGATATGTCATACGTATGCATGAACTATGTTTTCTATTTTATAAGTGTATGAAACTAATTAAAGGTGTAAATACAAATTCAAAATTAAATTAAAACTATTATTTCAGATATATCACATTTATGTATTAATGAGATCATTATTACCATCAATGAAATGCATTAGTGAAATACAAATCATATTGCTTCTTGAGGTAGTAATCCACCATACACATAAGCGAAGTTATCATATTCCCCATGGAATAGAAATAAGAAGATATTTTTGATGTTTTAAATATATAGGTATAATTGAGTTAAAAATAAAATATATATTAATTATATATATACCTATTAACACCCCAGTAAAATGGAAATGGAATAACATGTCACATCGTTTCATAAGGTAGTAGTCTGCCATACACACAAGAGATGTTATTGTTTTCCAAAAATATTAACGGTATGGAGTTATGTGTTATATAATAATTTTATATGTATAATAATATCATATAAATTTATTTTATAAAAATTAAATCCATCATTATATCCATCCATGAGAGTTGGTGATGGAAAATGAATTATATCGGTTCGTGAAGCGGTAGCTTGTTATCCAGGTGATCAATGGTGTTGTTTCCCACTTGATAGAAGTGGATATGGATATGGTTTATTACATTAACATAATAAAATTTAATTATATGGTATATAATTTCATTTATATATCATCATAATTTAACAATATTAAAGGTGTTGGGAAAAAATTAAATAAAAACACATGTTTAAGAATTGTACCATATCTATGAAAAGCCTCTATAGGTTTACACCTAAATCCTTCTTAAGAGGGATTCCAAACCAAAATAAGGATATTATTATAATGGGAAGGTATTAATGAAATTATTTTTTTAGTTATTGGCCAAACTAAATGGTTCTGGATGTGTAAATACGAGAGGATATGTGGTGGCCTTTCATAAGTGGGGGAGGTCACACAATTAGCATTTTTCAAAAAAATAAATTGTACGTTTGAAACATAAAAAAATGATCCATATGAGTCATTATCAAACATTATAGGTTATAGGGTTTATAAATTTCTGTAAAATGCGTTTTTTATATATTTCTAAGTTATTTTACCCCTTATCTTTTTAATTTAACCCCCAGTAAACATCTTTTAACCATAACTGTGATAATTAATTTTTTCAAATTTTACTATCCTTTATGTTCAAAATTTAATTAGGACATAATTTTTAATATTAATTATTATTATTAAAAATATGGAATCTATTTTTCTAAATACCATTCATATAAGTGGATTTCTTTAATTTATAATAAAACCTACAAATGTGAGGAAAAAGTTGTTTTATAATGAAAAATGTTTCAATGGATTAAATAGTTTTTATATCAGAATTAATTATAAAATTTATTACAATGACATAAATTTGACTAACATATATATAATTGTACTAATTTTTCTCTTAAAATAATATTAAAATAAAATCTATCTTGTAAATGTTTTCATCAACATAGAGGGTTTTAATGAAAGGAAGTATTTTTCACTATTCAATAAACATTTTAGATTTTCATAAAATTATCCACAGTTAATTGTAAGACACTTTTGGAAAGATTATTTAAAATTATTACTTCAATTTTTAAAATATATTTTATAAAATTTCCCAAATTTAAATTATAAATTTGTTTTCAAAATGTGACAAAACAATTATTTAGAAAAATACAATTTTTAAATCAAAAATGGATTTTTTATCCCATACGTATTTAAAAATATAATATGAATGTTAAACATTTTATTGAGTATTTAACATGTACATTTCTATAAAATGATTCAAAAATAATTATTTATTTAATTTATTTTAATAAAATAGGTTTGTGCATATAAAAAATAGATTTTCATAAAAATATTTCCATTAACTTAAAATGGTTTTTATTTCAATTTATAATTCTTTGGTCACCAAATAAATCATTATATATATATTTTTAAGCAATATATTTTCATAATTTGATAAATACATTTCTTACCATCCTCTCAAGTGGCTTGAAGATAACTATCATATAATAATATTTTAATAGAAAGTTGCATTTCGATTAAGCTAAGTGTTGTTTGTAATACAACAGGAACACTGCGTTCCATGTAATATCATATTAACTTGGTGTCATGTGTAGTGTGAGTTATCAATGATAAATTTATCTGAGGAAATATATATTTCAAAATATTTTATGGAATTACATTTTACTCCCCTTTAAATGAATTTCATCTTGAAAATGTGTCCCTCCGATAATAAAAGAGTATCATTCAACGTCATTATATCCTTAGGTAATCACATTTCTTCCTCAAGCTAGTTCATTCACTATAAGAATTTTATGAGGTGATTTGTATAATTTACAAGAACATTTTCTATATGATTTAAGATCTCAATCGATTGTTCCTAATGAGAAATAATATGCTCTTATTGTTAAATATATGATTTCAGTACACGTGAAGTATATGGTAATTGATTCCTTAAAGAGATACATGGAACACATCTCTGACAAGAGAGATGTTTAGTGGAAGTTCCAATTGATAAAACATTGTCCCGATATGATCAACAATTTACGAGGGATAAATAAACTTAGGTCTTAGAATTATTGTATATCATATGAAAAATTTCCTCATTTTTTTGTGCTTTGATCAATCTTAACTTCATCTCTTACTCAATGAAATGAAGATGAATTTATAATACCTATAGCACTAATAGATAAAAATATGCATAATATAATGATAATTCATTACTTATATCTCTAGTTATCATCATAAAAATTGGTTAGCATAGGTTATCTGATATGAATAAATCTTTATATAGTGAAATAATACATTAATCTCTAATACCTCATTAAATTATAAATATAAATCCTTCCATAAATGGATAACTTATAACCCTTCAAAAAATATTAAAATTTAGATAACATAACTATATTTACAAAAAATCAAAATAACATTAATCCCCCAAACTTCAATGAGTATCTCTTATTGTTCACATGTCAAATATTTGAATACCATGGTCAAATATACTCCGAAATTTTAGTAATAACATGAATTACCGTAAAACCTCAATGAAAACAAACATCCTTCATTTTTCATTAAATATAACCATTTCCTATTTAATATATTCCAAAAATCAAAAAATTCTGTCAACTCCATCTATGATAACCTATGCAACATTTTAAAAAATAACATTAATCTAAGATGCAGTTATCAATTTATATGGTTTAAATTATCCATATCAATTATCTTATTGTCCATAGTAAACACCAGTTTCCCAAAATTAGGAATGTATTAAGGTTTGTATTTCAATAATCTTGTGTTTTTAATAAAATATCACTTTTCTAGTATGTAACTTCCCCGAATCAGTGGCCACTTAACTAGTGCCCTTAGCCGGGACACCACATGACCAGAATCATACCTCATCGTACCCATGGGGATTCAGACTACTAGTGAGGGTCTAATAGATCATATGGGAATAATATAACCTCTTTACATGATTAATCCACAATATATAACATATGAAATAATGTAAAAAACAATTACTTTTGTAAAACATACATTATCATCCATTTTCCAAAAAAGGGTGAAACCCATAACCAAAATTAAACATGCTATGCAATTTCAATACAGTTCCAAGTGTAAAGAAAATACAAAATAAATAAATCTGAAGAACCCAAAATGGGTTCCATCTCAAATCTATATCCCTCACCCATGCATGTCCCATGCCAACTCAACCCTCTAGTATAAGGTCCTTTTCCCTTATCCACACCTGTAATAATGAATTCTGATAGGGTATTTAATGGTGGCCTCAGCAGAGTGTGAGTACAACTCAGTAGGCCACTACCAATGGTTACCACAAAATATCAAGAATAATAATATAGTACATTAAAATATTAAATAAATGACCAGATACACAAAATACAATACATGTTCCATTAGTTGAAAATATTCACTTGATCCATTTTCATCAATTGTTACATGGGATAGGAATTTACATCATTTAGAATATGGCCAAAGTCAGTTAATTTCTATGAATAAGAGACTAAATCAAGTTCCCTATCTCAATGGGGAAAAATTTCATAACATTTATATCACACAGATCTCCAAGCCATAGTCCATATAGTTTTGTCCAATGAAACCATTATGGTACTAAAGCCACAAAAACTGACTCCAAAACTCGTGCATTCTAGAGGTGGAGTTTAGTGCCTCAATCCCACAAATCCCATGGAAGGAGCCTCATTACAATATCCCACACACCACTAATCCATGTTCACATTCTTATTTAAAAATGTACCACATATACCATATCACATACAAATCAAAATCAATACACATAACTTTCACAATTCATATTTATCCACATACAACTAAATGTCAAGCCTTTTCTCATTATATCATTTACCATTCATATCGCATACCCATTTAACCCATTTCAATTTTAATTCATTAACACATTTAACATATTCAAAAATTCCCATACATTTAACATTTTGATATAATTCATCAATTCACATATATTATCCCATTTATACAATTTGATTAAAAACTCAATAGTCATTTGACACATTAATTATATTCAACTTAACCCAATTTTCACATTTTTCCAAACAAACCCTTATGCCACATCAAATAATTGGACAGTTCTAATATTAATTACTCTATATAATAAAAACTGACATGTAATCATATTTATCATTGTATTTAAATAATGAAAAGGAAATTCCATGCTTAACGTTACCATTTTCCATGTTCATAAATATTTCCACACCCCATGGGTGACCGTAAACTGGTCTAATCATCCTCAACACATACCACAGACATCATGAGGGGTTTAATTTGTCATTTACCCTACAATTTTACCAAATATTTATCATGGAAACAAATTTTCATCAAGAGGGACGCAATATCAAAACCCCACATTCAGAAATATACAAAAAAAACTATGGGATATAACTTATAGACAACCTACCTTGAATCTATAGATGAATTCCTTCTTAACATTAGCCTTACAAATGAATTCAAGCACACATTGAATTTTCAATGTCCGACCCACTGGTAAAAGAGTGTCTTCGTGATTTAGAAGGAGAGAAAAAGAACAATCCCTAATCCATAAAAGTTTAGTAATAGAACTATTAAACTCACTTGAAGCTTTATATCCACCCAATGGCACTCCAAATGGCCATAAAATAAAAGAAATCAACACATTAAAAGAATTTAAATCTAAGGATATTCACTAGGGTTGTGGGTGAAGACATGTAGAGGAAAATAGGGTAATAAATTTAAAATACTGAGGGGTAATAAACAAAAATTCTCACTTTTTATTAGGTCACCATGTTTGGCCACATGGTTTTCCAAACCTTGGGACAACCATGTACCTGCCTCATTCCAACAGGGTTACAAGTCACATAGTTACATGGGGAATGCACATGGTTTGAAAAAACATTTATCAACTGTGTGAAATTCCTATGTCCATGGTCTCAGGATATGGATTTCCCCAATTCACTATATACACTGACCATTCACCAATAGTGAAACATGTAGAAGATGGCCTGATTTCACTTTATTTAACATCTCAAACACCCGAAACACCCGCAAACATCCTCATACTCTTCGTAATCATTTAATTATACACCAATAATTGATTCAAACCATAATTTTAATTATAACACACATCAATGAATTTTGGGATCTTACAGACTCCCCACTATATAATAGATCATCCTCGAGCTTCACTTCAATTATCACTGAGCTTTTGAGTTAAATAGGTTGGGCCACTGATCCCATATATCTTACTCCCCCTCCCAATATTATTCTAGTTCATTACCATGCTGAACACAAAACTCTAACCAATTATAAAACCTTTCATTTCATGATTTCTTCACTACGATCTACAGTACATATTGGATGCTCTTCAAAGGATGCAATGGCCTCAAGCTCAACAACCTTAACATCGATCATGTGAGATGGGTCATGGTGATACTAGTAATGATGTGACACATGGAATACATCATGCATAAAACTATACTATTATGGATGATCCAATCACTATACCACTGGTATGATCCTTTTTTCAATCCCAAACAGCCCCACATACATGGGTGCCAACATACCATTTTTTGAATCCTTCAATGACCCGACCATGGAGACACCTGAAGAAACACATGGTCAACCACCACAAACCCATGAGGTCTATGACGTCAGTCCATATATGAATTATTCAATCTCTATTCCCTTTCCATACATTCATAAATAAAATAAATATATTCCAACATCTCTTGTAGCAGACAAAGTCGCAACCATTCAAATTCCCCAGCTTCCATCCAATACAATGGATATATAAACAGCCTACCATAAAATTCCTTGTATAGTTCAATATAAATCATAGAATAATAACTATTATTAAAGGAAAATTCATCAAGTTAAATGTGCCTCTCCCATGTTCCTATAATGTCTATGACACAACCCCTCACCGTGTCCTCTAGTACCTAAAGAACATGCTATCACTACCCATCCATCTAAAGGTGCAACGATGTACTAAAAACGCCTTGGTTCGAATCACCATCTGTAGTACCTACAAAAACAATTATGTAAAACATGGATAATGATATAAATCTATATTTTTCTGTACCCCATGAAACCACACTACCTCTCAAGTATAAAACTAACCCAACTGATCCATATTGAAATACTCTCGAACTAGCAAGAAATGGGACACTTTAATCAACTGATCCCCAACTACCCAGATTTATTCATTATTGTGAGGAATCCATGGGAGAACCACCATGAAATACATTGTTATGTCATCCTATATCCATTCTGGAATGGGAAATGGAAGAAACAAAACCACCCAGTCACTAATTCTTATCCTTAACCTGCTAGAAGATAAGGCATCATGCTATGAAACCTATAACCTATTTCTTCATCTATGCCCACCAACACATCCTATGAAAATCACGATATATTTTGGTCAAACCAGGATACACATCCCACATAAATGAGTGAAACCTGAAATCCAATATTCTCACAAACATTTTATCACAACAACACATCCATGAACACAAATGATCTCATCATCACCAACAGTCCAACCAGAAGGTGACTGCCTACCATTAAGACATTCAATTAAAGCCAAAAATTAAAAATCTTCAAGTTTTTTTTCCTTAATGTAGCTCATAAGAACGAACTCATAATACTAGGATTCAAGGTTCATATTCCATTGGCCCTAAAACTCCACAAGATTCATCTTAGAGAACAACACAATCATCCTATGCTTTAAAATAGATTCTTGAACTCCCTGATTTTGATACTTCCTGGTCAAAGAATCTGCAACATTCTTCCACGTTTCCAGTGAGTAAACAATTTAAAATTCAATATATTTCATGCATTCAACCCATATTTACATTTTAGGATTCAATTCACACTTGGAGATGATATATTTAAGGATTTTATGATCAGTATATATCATAAACCATTTACCCAACAACAGTTCCACCGACAATTTAAGGAATATACCCTTTAGGCCAACTCAATATCATGAGTATGGTAATTTATTTCCTATGTCCTAAGCTATCATGATTCATATGAAACAACATGATCATACTAAATCAACACTAACCCAGTCCCAACACTAGATTCATCAAAAAAAGGTATGCAATTCACCTATCTTTGATAAGACCAGAATCAGTGCAATTGTTAACCACATCATTAACTCTTTGAAAGCATTTGGAAATATATCATACCATCCAATATTTATTCCCATCATGGTAAATGATGATATTGGTGCCCCAAAATGGGAAATATACTTAATTAACCTTCACAAATAGCCTCTAACACCCCAAGATTAAGTGAAATGTTTTTCCCAAATTAATTTAATCTCTTTGATATTTTTGAATTTCACCCAACATTGAATATATCCTTTGTTATATTAAATAAATAAGTTTTTATAGTCAAATAGCAATTAGAATTTTATCTATATGAAATATAAAAGTTATCATTCTCTACACAGAACACTGAGTTTGGATTACATTACATGCAAGACCAAGTTTTACCGAACAACAAAATATTATTAAACTAATATTTAATATATTAAGACATATCCTAGGAAATAAGTTAGAGGATATGAATAGTATTAACTAAATTATGAAAACCAATGTGTTATAGAAATATTAAATGAATTCATTATTTAAAAGGATGCAATTTAAAAAAAAATTGAATATTATTATAGAAAACTATTATTATGCACACAAAGCTATTTTATCCGAATAAATTAAATTAATTAGAATTATTATGTGATATTAATGAAAAATATATCAAATAATTTAGATATTCATCTAATATTTTTTTAAAGGATTGGGATTAACCCTCATTTAATTATTAAAGCAACCAATAGTCATCTTTTAACTGGGTAGAGGCAGACCCATTACATAGCCCGAAGGCCCAGTGGGTATATAGTCTAATACATAGCCTATAGACCCAATTTCTTTGGCCCAAGGCCCATTTGGTGAATATTACTACTACAGTTGCCACCTATTATAGTGATCTAAAAGTACCTTCCACTGTTATAGTGTCCTTCAGCCGCTATAGTGCCATTCCTCTCCTACAGTGCCCTGCCACCGCTAAAGTACCCATCGTTGCAACAGTACCTCCGCTACTATAGTTCTGCTATAATACCCTACATACAATGGGTTTTGAACCCCCCCATTTTTCATATAGTATTATGAGGTTCTTACAACTAAGAAAAACCCCAACTACTCATCTAATATATTCTATAGTCATAATATAAGAAAAACATTAATATTACACATAAAAACATATATTTTTATTAAGGAACTTTTACAGCCTTTTGATGGTGAACCTATATTAAATCAAAATTTTTGAACGTTTGAAAATTTTATATGTCAAAATAAACTTAATTGTTTAAATAAAAACATAAAAATTAGGTTAGGGTATATGTTTGTTATTTTTTGTGATGTTTTTTTAATAAGTAGTATTCAATACAGAAATTTAACTAAAAACTACTTTTTCATATAATATTTTTATAAGCATAAATTATATTTGAAATTTATTTAAAAAGTTCAATTCGATTAAAATTTTATCAATTTATCTAATTTATGTAATTTTTATCACTCTCACATTGAAAATGGTTATAAAAACCTTCCAAAGTTTTGAATGTTTTATCTTTCAAAACCCACTTTCTTGTCCCATCTGTGGGATTAAATTTAAATTAATTTCATCCACTTTTATGTTTGGAATGTTTAAAAATGGATTCCTTGTTTTTAATTAGTATAATTTATAATTTATAATAACATAAACATAGTTTTTTACCAAAAATATTAGTGATGTTATAAAAGTTAATTTAAATGATTAAGTCAGATTAAGCTTTATAAGAGACTAAACCCAATCCTTAAGGCCTAATATGACATATACACTTTTCCAAAATCCATTTTATTTCCATAATCTGACTATATAATTCATTTTCACTAAATTGGACCATTATTGGATACATTTTCAAAAAAAAAATTGGGTTGGGTTTCTCTTTTTCAAAACATTAAAAGAGTGTCACTCCTCCTCTATAATAAAATGCCTAATCTCCTCTCACATCCATACACCTATCAAGCCACATATGTTTAGCCAATATCTAACCAATTAGAACCTAAAATTTCCCCCCATACTCTATGAAGAATACCATTGTTCTGAAATTCATCAAAAGAAGCCTTTTGTGGTAACCAAAAGGTGTTACCTGAATATATGGTAGCATCCTTCGTCAATATCCTTTATTTATTTTTTTATCCACCACCACCAATATCCTTATTATATTATTATATGATATCTCCTGTATACTAAATATATTTATATGTTTTTATATTATGTTTTATACCTATAATTACACACGGCTCCATCTAATGGGTAACAAACATACCATTCGTGTATCGCGATCTTCTGCCTCACAAAATGACGGTTGTTCATTTTTCTTTTACCACATTTAATGATTTGGAATTATTATGGAAACTAACTTTATAAATGATATATTTATGATATATATAATTTTTTTTGTTATTTATTTATTTTATGAAACATCCCTTTATTCTTTCCTTTATCTGTAAACATGATAATATCATTTTTGGATGTGTGGACTACCACCTCTTTAATGAGACGTGATTCGATAAATACATGAAATGTATACATGACAGTTTTAACTAAACATATGTGACATAAAAAATATATGTTATATTAATTACATAATTAAATTTATGGAAATATAATATACCATTTTCTTTATTACCCTTTCACACACATAAAAGTGAAAATGTCGTTCGTGGACGTGTGGACTACCACTTCCACAACATGGTGTGATTCCTATTACAGTACAAGAATTATATATATAAGTATATATTATTAACATATATTTTATTTATGATATAATTATAATTATTTAATTATTAATGTTACATACTTTCATTCCATAACAATCAATGATAAATGGTAACGTTACTCATGCGTACATACGCCCTACCATCTCCAGGTTTGAAATGATAATTCACATTTCACAACCATATTTAATAATTGGTTTTAAAATTATAAATGTTGTATAAAAATGATAATTATGTAATTATTATTTTTGATATGTTTAATTAATTACTACTTTGACTATAGTCGAACATCCAATGTCATTTTAAACAGATGAAATGAATTTGGTCAAAACACCTGACTTAGACATAATTGTTTAAGTAGTTGTATAAAACATGGTAATAATTGAAGAAATTTATTAATTAACATGAAAACGGTTTTGAATCAAGTAATTAATTCACATATATTTTTAATTCAGTAATATAATGATACATGAGAGAAGTCTGACTCAAGGTAAATGAATTTCATATGACTTTTTATTTCCATGATATGATTTCCTTATTCAGCACTTACTTCTTTTGTGTGTTGTATATTCTTCTCATGAATTATATATAACACTCTTGTAATTAAATAAACCGGTATTTACGTATACATTATCTGATCTTTCTTTAATAGGGTTTATTTTCTAATATGGTTTTTAAGATACTTTTTTAAATTTTCAAGGAAACAGTTTTAAATTGCTTATAAAATTATTTATATGTTTATAGTATAAATGTTATGAGCATGTTTTAAAGCTTATTTTAAAATAATTAATGTCTATTTTCAAATAAAATATTTTTTAAAATGTTTTATTTTTAAAAACTAATATTTCAAAGGAGAATGATATTTTCCTCATGAAATGTTTTTAAAAGATCATTAAAAATTATTTCCCATCTATGAAAACATATATTGGTGTCACTCATTACTTTTTGGGGAAATGATTCAATTTTTTCATTCATATTATTTCTATAAGTGTTTTATGTTTTGATGTAATGATGTTTACGAAACACTTTTCTCTTTCATGTGTTATATTTTTTAAAACCCGATTATTTCACATGTTATGATTTTGATGAAATAATTATGAAACATGTATCTTTTTCCATTAGATATTATATGATTAGAAAATTATGATACCAATTTCAAGTCAAAGGTTATGTTATGAATATTTCTTATGATTTTTTGGTAAATGTATGTATGATTTTTTTATGAGATGGTTTGGACCTATATCTTCTACAAATGCATTCGGTAATGATTTATATCTCATGAGATACACTAAGATGATCTATTGAGTGTACATTGAGTACTAAGATGGTCATATTAATGAACTAGAAAAATGAGCATGTTATAGGGAGTTAACTCATAATACCAAGTTGTCAATCGGAGTGAACCATGAGTACCATGATGGTATGTGGAGAGAACCCATAATACCAATATATCCTTGTATGTTATTCCATGACTAACATGAAAATAATTTTTATATTCTCATGTCTCAGAAAAAATTCCATGTATTATTATTATATTATGTTTTCATGGATCATCTTCATTATTTACTTATGATTCATGTCTTATGAATTTTCAATATTTATGACATGATACCTATTTATGATATTTGATATGAAGGGTATGATATTCTATTTTCAGGATCCTATTCTAATACCCTTATGATCACGATTATGTTTAGATATCTCCCTTGTTTACTCATACAATTCATTTGAGATCACCCCTTTGTTGAGACCACTTTGTGTATAATTTTTGTATTTGTTTTCAATAGTTGTAAATAAAAATCAAAATGAAGGAGATCAAGAAGTACTCCAATGAAATTGAGGAAAGGAAATTCAGATGATTTTTGTATTGATTATAAGTTCAAAGAACTTATGTCAAAGGTGACACATTGTTTATAACAGTGAAGAATAGTGAGGTATAATCCATATGAGGATGATTAAAGAAGAATGTGTATTTTATGAAGACCATGGAATTCTTCATGATTGCAAGAGAACCATACAATAGGATTCTTGAAGAATAGAATCATATGATCTGCATGAAGTGGAGAATGACGATTGAAGAAGAAGACAATTTGAAAAGGATTGTAATTCTGAGATGGTCATGAACTTCACATTGTATCATGATATGATGATGCCAAAGATGATTTATCAAAGGATATATCTCATGTTTGTAGATCTTGTGATGAAAGAATAAGAGTTGCTGAAGAAGGAAAATAATAGAATAGAAGTAGAGGAGTTTGTGATGAAAGAGAAGAGCTGTTGAAGAAGGAATGAGGTGATTGTTATTGTTGACAAAGCAAACAATGACATACAAATTTTTTTAAAAAGGGTTTTTCATGATGTAATGTTTAGTTCAAGAGATTTGGTTAATGACTCATCCTTGATTCAGGAATTTCGACAAAAGAAATGGATGATCTGGAGGAGGAACAAAAAGGGATAAGGGCCACACAAGTATTGAGTGGGTCGTGCAAATGGCCCATGCGCCAAGAAAGGAGTTGTGCACAAGTTCCTAGGAAGATTGGAAACATTCAACCCTATTGTTCTTCACGATAAGAACTTCAAAATATGGCAATGGTAATAGGGTCTCACAAGTATTGGTTTGGTCGTGCAAGTGAGTAGTGCGACAGAAGCTAGGGCAGTTAGAGCTGCATGTCGGGACCTGCGCATCAAGACATGGGCACCGAGGGGAGACTTGCGTGTCATCGCATAGGCTGTCAATATCCCTATAAATACAGGTCTACCCTCCTCATTCTGTACGAGCACAACACTTAGATAAAATCAAAGTTCCCTTCGTGCTGGTGTGGTGGTCGTGTAGGTGGTGGTGCGGCGTGCAAGTATAAGTTTTGCGGTAGGTGAGAGTTGCATGCCTAAGGTGGTTTGGGCGAGAAAGGGAGTGTGTCATGAAATTTTGGAGTTGAAGAAGCCTGTGTCATGCATGTGGATATGGTGGACCTGTGCACCAGTTGTGACTTGCGCGGCAAGGACTTGTGTGCTGGCTTTGTGTAAGGAACCAAGTCAGGATATTTTCCTGACCTTGATTTCGTGCTACGTGGAAGCTGGAAGTTTTCCCGATATATTTGGTGCAAAGTGTTATTAGTTTACTGGTGAATTTTGAACATCAATATGGAAATTACATTCATTAGAGGATCTAGTGAATTTAGTCATTGTGCTGAAGAAGAATGATTGAACTAAAAAGTGCATCAACTCTAAACCCTGATGCAAGCAATGTATCATGCTGAACAGGATACAAAGAACTTCATGTCTATCTATTGAAGTTACCTTCACGTCTATAAACTGAGTCGGACTTCACCAACGTCAGTGAGCTAAGTGCAGTCAACGGGTGTGACCCGAGGGACACAATGAGCTATCCCTGAATCTTTTTAAAGGTAGTGATTCTGGGATAGTGTGACTATTCCTGAAGCTTTGTAATCCACAGCTAGTAAAGATTAGTTGAATTTGGTATGACCTGAAACTTTTCAGCGTATGCTCCTTGGACGTATCCCTTAGCGGTGAAACAAGTAAAAATTGATTTTTCATCTCTTTGCATGTGAAATGTTTAATTGCTGATCATATCCATCATATAGGTTTAACTAGTTCCTACCATAGTTGGAACAATATCCTTGTTTTTAAAATAAAATGTTGGCACCCTGATTCACCCATCTCCTATCAGGGTGTCCCGGGGTCCTACACCCTTTCTATATATCTTTTCCCCTAGTAAATGATGATATGTACTATGTTTATTTCATCTATGAAGGGTTCTAGACAAGAAGAACCTAGTTTGATATAATGTAGCTCACTTTTGAACAAGTTTCTGTGTTTCCATGTTTCCAAAAGTTCTAGACTAATATGGTGTTTGGGTGTCTGTTTTTATAATTTTTTATGTATTATGAAAAAGTGATTTAGTGTATCCGTATGTTATTATTGGGAAATTATATAGCCCAAAAATCCTAGAAAACACTAGACCATAGAAACAATCTTGGGCTGATCAAGAAACACAACTTACAGGAATTTTTTTGGGACCACTGACACACCTTCCCCAAAAATGATGTGACTCATGAAATGAAACATATCGATCTAGAAATGAAACATGGATCACTCCTTATATATCATACACACCCTTAGTGTACTATGGAGAATTTCGTGATGTTTGTAATGATCATCATGAGACTTAGTGTACACCTAAATCTCTTCAAGAAAGACAATGAACAACTGGTCTTGGTAGGGGTGAAAGATTCAGTTCATTAGGGCCATAAACACTGTTGGAACATTGGTTAATATATATAATATACAAAAAAACATATTAAATATACCAGTTCTTGAAAGTAGTATTAAGAAAATTAGAAGTTATCACCATCAGATGCAAATATAATGATCTTACGTAAATCATGGACAATACTAAATCACCACTCCACTGGTCAAAAATATCATCGATTTGAGTAAGCATGTATCTATTATTAACTTTCATATTTTTCAGATTCCTATAATAAGTAGACAACTTCAACGATCTGCCATCCTTATTGGAAAAAAACACTATAGATCCCCAAGGTGACATAACTAGAAGAATAAATCCTATAATTTCTAACTCTTTTAAATAACTTTTAATCTCCTATACTTTTTCTGGTTCCACCCTATATGGAGGAATAGATGCTAGATCTACTCCCAACAACAACTCTATCATGAACATGACATCTATGTTTGGTGGAATCCTTGAGAATTCATCAAGAACACATCATTGAACTTATCCAACACATGAGGAAATACAAGATTCTCTACTCCCCCGTCATCAGACATAAGACAATCCACATGGGATGAGAGTTAACCCATCTACTGATAAACTGTCCATGCATATCATTCTCGGATAACTCATTCCACCATGATGAACATAAGAGTCTACCTCAAGGAATGTGAACATCACCCTACAATGATAATAGTAAATATGGTATTGGTACAATGTTATCCAATCCATTCCCAAAGTAATATAAAAACATAAAATCTCATGTAATTTCAGGTCTCATGGGAATCGGTACCCACAAACCTCAATAGCACACCCCATACATTACCAAATATTTTCTACTCTCACCCTTAACGGTTTATCAATTGTCACGATCCTACACACATTCTTCACCACTAGTCTAAAAACACTCACAAAATGAGAAAATATAAAAAAAAATTAATCACATATATCAAATAAAGCACTAGAAAGCATGGAGGAAATAAGAATTGTACCTCAGACTCTCGATGGCCCAACCTCACCACATCCAGGTCTAGGCTCAACTACATTAAGGTGGATTGTTCCCCTGCCCGGGAATATAAACTGAATTACTAATGATGCACTACCCTGATGATATAGACACTCTTTTCCGATAGTATCATATACATTACCCAGACTAGTATGACCAGTGGAGCTCCAACTACCTAATGGATATGGGGTAATCTCTCCCTACCTATTCTTTGTATCGACCTAGATCTTTCCTCAGTACACATTTTATAAGGGTTCCTATAGAACCTTAGAATATTACCCAACCTTCTATATGCATGGAACTCAATTGGTTTTCATTGTTGTGGACCATGAATTTTCCCCGACCTACTACACTTATAATAGAAAACATGGTCACTTCCCTATGATGTCGGTTCCCATTTATGACTACCCCATCCACCACTTCCCTAGTGTAAATTCTCAAAATGGAACATCGTACCATTAGAAGCTACCCCACTAGGTCTCCGAACTAGAACTACATGACCTCCACCAGATGCATCCTTACGGTTCTCTTATGAAATAAGGGCTTGACCCACTATGTCAACAACACACTTTAAATGGAAGATATTTACTTGGGAATATATATCATTTCTACATCCACCCTATAAACATATCATCATGGTTTCCTCATCACATACCAATGTCATAACAAAGTTTTGAAATTCAGTTAAGAGGCCAACCTACTCCATAACAGACATAGACCCCTGGGTCAGCATCATAAAATTCACAACAATATCATGTATCAAGGTCTATAGAAATAATATTTCTATAAAAATTCATAGAAATCCATCCATTACATAACATCATGCTACTGGATCTGGTACAAAACATCCTAGTAAGGATTTTCCTAATCATGTAACATATAAACTACCTACATAACTCTCTCCTTTAGAGGAGTCTCTATGTTACCATGAATTATCTATAGGACTATCCAGAACATGTTTTAATCTAGTACACCCTCTCTAGTAAAAGTAGGAGGGTGTCACAACCAAAACACCGTGGTCAGATAAAACATTCTAAGAACAACCTACCCCGGGTCCCATTCATTCATTTATATAAAATGAGTGAAGTTGTCAAGAAACATCTCATATCCTCTATTAACCTGTTTCAACATGTTTTCTTGCTCCAAATATAGAATTTCATTCACAGTGATGTCCTCTTATCACCCAACTAGCACACGACGCTGTGGTGGAATCTTCCAACAATTCCAAATATGCACCTATGAACACATAAGAAAAATCATCCAGAATTACAAAAATAATGAACTTCACTAGACACAACCAACATATCCCACATACACTATCCGGAAGGATATCACCATACCTCTTCACAAGTTACCAAAACCAAAACTTAACCAATTTATAACATTTAATTAAACACTATTATTTTAACATTCCATCACATTATTTCCATTTCCCCATTATCATTATCTCCATTAAACACCACTTCTTTCATATTTTCAATGAAACCGAATTTCATTTCTATCCCTCATGTCTCCAACATTTTTCCATTTTTGCCTACCATGATTTATGACACCTACAATCCTGGGTTACTAAATTATGCATGATTGAATGACCTCATTTTATTCCGACCACAAAAAAATATAAAAAGTATTCACATCACTCCACAGGTGCATCATCCAATGGAAACATATCCTTCAACTATAACAACACATATCACAAATAACAACTCTCACCCATGGTACTTGGGATTTCCCCCGTATATGGGTCAGATAGTCCCTTTCACGTGCTCATTTCCACGACTCTACACTTTTTAATCTCACATCTACCATCCCAAGTAGTATTAACATCAAATAGAACCCCTATAATAACACTTTGTAATGTCCTCGACTAGGAGGCCACAAAACCAATGCCTCAAGACCTGTCACTACATAACTACAAGCATGCCTCCCTTTATGTCAGAGGTTGTCGACTAGTAGTGAGGGTCTAATAGATCATGTGGGGGGAATATAATATATTTAAAAGAGTAATCTATAGTGTATTACATATGAAATAAATGAAAGTATATGTAGTGAACCAAAAAATGCATTATCAATAATTACCCTAAACTAGGTAAAATCCCACAACCAAAAGTAAAAATGATATACAATTTCAATAAAGTTACATGTGTAAGGAAAACCCAAAATCAATAAAACTAATGAATCCAAAAAACGTGTTCTGACTCTGACTATAGATTCATCCCCCCATCACGCCCCATAGCAATTCAACCCTTTAGTGTATAGAATTATCCATTGTCCAAACCTGTAACAATAAAGTCTATTTGGGTACCTAATGGGGGCCCGAGAAAGGCGTGAGTACAACTCATTATGCCGCAACAAATAGTGTCTAAAAATAATAACTCTAAAAATACAGTACATGAAAGTACTAAATAAATGATAAGACACAAAAAAGACAAATCAGGTTTCATTAGTTATAAATATTCACTTTATCCATTCTCATCATTTTTTATATAGCTTTGGCATTTACATCGTTTACACTCTGTCCTAAACCAGTAAATTTTTATGTATAAGGGTGTAGGTAGAGTTCCAAATATCACTAGTTAAAACATTTCATTAAATTTACATCACACTTACCTTGGAGCCGCATTCCAAGTAGTTTCATCCAGTAAAACCGTTAGGGGACTGGAGCCTCAGTCCAACTCCCAAAAACTTGCATTCTAGGGGTGGAGTTTAGAGCCAAAATCTTACCTAACACATGGGAGGATCCACGGTCCAATATTCCACAAACCTCCAATCCATGTGCACATTATTATTTTACCATTTAATATATATACCATATAGTGAACCATACATAATGAATACACATTACATTCACAATTCATATTTACTCACATACAACTCAAGGTCTAGCCTTATCCCAATAACACATTTACCATTTGTATCACATGACCCATTTAACACATTTACCATTTCATTCCATAAACCGTTTAATATTTTCAGAAATTCCAATACATTAATCCATTTCACATTATTCATCAATTAATATTCATTATCCCATTTATGTAATTCTATTATGAACTCATAAGACATTGATGGATTCACATTATTTCATTTCACCACTTTTCACATTTTTTCATACAACCCCTTGTGCCAATTACAAGAATTACACCAATCTACCAATTAATTTATAAATATAATCCAAAATAACATTTCAACATATATATCAAGGGATGTCCCTTATTACAAGACAACTCCATACTTAATATTAAAATGTTCCATGTTCTGGAATATTTGTGCACCACATGGGTGGCCCTTATCTGGTTTAATCAACCTAAACACATCCCACGAGGATCATGAGGGGATTAATTAATCATTTATCCAACCATTTTAGAAAATCATACTTAAGGAAACAAATTCCCATCAAGTGGGAGCCAATATTATAACCACACATACACCAATTTCCAACAAAAATATGGGATATTACTTATAGACCCTCTACCTGGAATCTGTTGATAATTGATCTCTTAAACATAGCCTTAGATATGAAATCAAGCACCCTTTGATTATCAAATTTATGATCCTCTTGAAATGGGGGTTTTAGGGATTTATAAGAATAATAATCTTACCATAATCCCTAATAAAGAAACTAAAATCAAGATAAGTGTTAAACTCACCATGATCTTTGATCTACACCTAAAAGAACTCAAAATGGACTACAAATAAAGATGATCAACAATTTAGAATATTTAAGAGAATAGGATTGTTAGTAGGGTTTTTGGAGAAGCAATGAGGGGTAAAATAATTCAGAACACTTAAAATCCATAGGACATAGATTTGTAAATTCTCACATTTTAATTGGTCGAATGGTTTGACCACACTATTTCAAACGATGTGTCGACCATGAACCATAATATACCATATAAGGGTCCATGTCACTTTGTTACCTTTGAATCCCACATATTTTGAAAAAATGTGCACCAAACATGAAAAATGTCAATTTCAAAGGTCTTATAGTCTAGAATTATCGCTTTCATGGTTTACACTAATCATTTCCCAATAGTGGAGCATGGATAAAATTAACTGATTTCCCCTTCATTCATTTCTGGAACCCCCAGAACTCCCTCGATCATCCTCATACCTTTGGTAAACATTTAATTATACATATTTAATTGATTTAAATCATAATTATAATGATAAAATACCTCTATGATGTTTGGGATCATACACATTAAATCATTTTTCTATGTGTTCAGTACCATTCAACATATTCATGAAAATCAATAATCTAAAAACTCTATAAAACAATCCTAATATAAAATTATTGATTCATGAAATAAACTTCAAATACATAAACATTTCAATTATTCCACTTCATTCTAAAATCATTAAATATTATTAATTATCTTATCCCAGAATACCTTCTTCTATTCATATATCATTTGGAGTATCGCTGTCATAACGGGATAAACATTTACTAATAATTCCTTTCTATTCCTCCATATCATATTTTCCCCATGGACATAAATATTCATAATTAAAATAATTTCCCCGTTTAAAATATTTATTCCTTGATATTAACGTAGTTATACCAATATTTTCATCCATTTCAGTCACTAAAATTTTAATTTTTCATCATAATTTATGTTCTCAGTAACTTTTTTCCCCACATTAAAAACATACAGTTGTTCCATTGATTAATTAAATTTAAATATTCATCCTAAATTATTAACATTTAGAAAAATAAATCATATTTCCTCTATGGCCATTAATACCTAATATCTCCATGAACACTTTCCTTCTAATTAGTGTTCATGAGGGTTGGATAAGGTGAAATTGTTTTATCATATATCATGATATATATTTATAAAAAATAACAATATACATCACTTTAGTGGTAATCCCATTTGGTTTCATATCAAAACATCTTCAACTAGATTAAATGTTATCCCAATTCCTTCTAGTCCCCACCATTAACTAATACCAAAACAATTGTGTGAGAAATGATATTTATTAGAGAAAACCATATAATAATGAAACAAAACTTATATGATGTTTAAATAATGAAAACATATTTTAGATCTATGACACATTTGGTTTTACAATGTGCACTCATATACAGTATTCAAATCCTTTATGATGGACTGTAATGATAAAATAAATTAACCAATGTACATCCTTTGAGAGTGTAAAAATAGGTGTGCAATAATGCTCACTCTCATGTACTAGTTAATGATCAAATCTAGCCTGATATTCCTTTTTCAGAGTAATTAACACAAGGTACATCTATTCTGGAAAGACGTCCAGTTGTAATATCCAGATATGGATGAATTTCCTAGTTAACCACATAATCTCTTCCTTACCAAAACATTAAGATGTTATCCTATACATTGAAACATCATATGGGTTCTTAATTTAGGTTTTTAGGTCCTAGTTTTTAATGGTTAACTAAACATGTCCTCTAATACCAACTATAATGACTTGAACTTCTCATACATAGATTTTACATCATTTTATATGAATATATGTTAAAATAAACAAACATATTCATGAGGATAATAATGGAATTGTGACATTGAAAACTTTTAAACATAAAATATTGTTACTTAAGAGTTCTACAATTTCTCCCAAATAGTTCCCCAATACTAGAACCCTTATTATACATATCACAAGTAATACCTGTCATCATAACACGGGGAAAAGAAACATAATAAATTGTTACATATGATTTTATGTAAGGGTAAAAAAGGGTTATATGTAAACATAACATGGGAATAATTGTATGAGAACCAGATCATAACATATATAAACCATACACTCTATATAAAAGATCAAAATCATGATTCGTGGTATTAATAATGGTAGTTCATAAGACAAGAATCATAATGAGATCAATGAAAAATATACATGATAGGATAATATGTGAATAAGATATATATTTTTGGTAAAAACATAAGTATAGAAATACTTATGTCATCTATACACTCCATGACCTATATAACTTGTTAGTTTGGGGCTATCAACCTATCTGTCTACTTTAATATTGTAAGAACTTCTCATTTACCATGTTTTCATTCATGGGATAACCTATTGTTTTCCCTATAAGGACATAAAACAATAATCATTACTAAATTCATTAGATAATGTTATATTTAGTGCCCATATAAAAATAAAATCATACAAATGGGTCCCCAAAAAAAATCATTACATCTAAATCCATGAAAACAAATGGGTTTCATAAAACATATCATCAAAGAATAACATGTGAAAATGAAACTAGATCCACAAACATCTTTTCATCATAAACATTAACCATGTAGAGAGTGAATAAATATCGTATAGTAGGATTATATCCCTAGTAAATATTAATTAATACCAATATATTTCATCATTGGTTGAAAATTATTTTTAATGAAATGTCAGGTGGAGCATTTCTTGTCGAAAATAAAATTTCATTTAAAATAACATTTTCTAAACCAAAAATTTATTATGTATTATGAAAATAATTTTCTTTTAAAATAATCTTGAAAAATATAATAGAATATTTAAAACTAATTTAACAAATTTCTTATATAAAACATCCTTTCAACATTGACAAAAAAACTTTTTAGAAATATATCTCTTTTTTATGATTTTTTAATTGATAATAACCTTTTAAATATATATTGGATAGTTAAAAAATAATATAAAGAAATTATTGAGGAAACTATCTATGCCAATATGGGAAAATGATAAAACATTATAAAAATAGTTTTCTTTTAAAATATTATGTAAAACATATAATGGATTCTTTAAAACATTGAGTGGAAATACAATAGTAAATGGCCTACACTTTAAAAAAAGTCATTTACATTTTCAGTAAAATCCAAATAGTAATTGTTTTGAAAAAAACAATATTATTCCATTTAAATTTCTTAAAAAAATAAAAAAAGTATAAAATGAGTATAAAAAATCTCAGAGGAACATTAAAACCTTCTTAAAACCATTTTAGAAAAAAACTATAGGGGAGAAAAATCATTTTTAACCAAATTGAAAAATAAAGGACGTTTCCTTTAAAAATATAATATAGAAATCATGAGTACATAATGTGATTCAAATGAAGGTAAAAAAATTTATTATGGTGATATGAACTGAGTATATGAAAATTCATGAGTTTCTAAATTTTTGGATAATAATATTTCATCATCAAATGCATAAACATAAACAAATCTGATGAATAAAGTGATAGTAACATCAAACCATTAAAACTTTGGTAAATGATGAATTTTAATAATAATTAAATATTAACAACAAAATAAAAATTAAATATCACTAATATACAAATATATATAATAAAAAAGTCAAATATTATTGTATACACACCTCATAAATGAATATAAATTCATAACAAAATTTTTGTCTCGAAGAAGACAAATTGAGACGAAAACCCCTTACCTCTTTGTTAATCTCTTGAATCATAAAACAAATTAAATAATAATTTAAAATATACGTCAAATATATTCATTATAATTTGTTTCGTGATATGAAATTTCAATTAAGTATTATGTAAAACACATAAGATAAACAAGTGGTGAATATAGCATAAGCCCCAAAGAAATAAAAGAGAGACTAGGAACCCCTTAACTTGTGTCTCAACATCCTTCATACACATTAAAAACTCCTATATAATAAATATGTTTTAATTTTACATATATAATATAACAATAATTATATATATCATGCCATATATGGTTTACCTAATATATTTTATTTCTCTTTTATTTACAATTCCTAATTAAAATCACCTTACGGGTAATAACTACTTTGTTTTTCATATATGTTTTGATTTCATATTATCAATAGTTTTACATTAATTGTAATTAAATAAAATAAAAAATCATAAAAATTATATAAATATAATATATATTCAGTATATATGTATTTATAATAATCTATAAAAATTAAAGATATAAAAAGAAATACATTTTTTTTGAGATTGTAGGTCGTACATATGCATGACTGATGTTCCATTATTTTAATAGATAAGAAAAAATAAAGATATATAATATGTCACATTTATAGTATAATTATAATTTCATTTAATTCACACACATTTATTAACTTTATCCTTATTAACTTTTATGCAAAATTTTATTTAAAAATGAATCACAACACTTTACGAGGTGGTAGTCCGTCGTACACACGAGTGACAATATAATATCCCAAAAAGAATGGAATGTAAAAAAGGTATATGTGATATATTGATTACAAAGAAATAATTATTCTAAATGTATCATATATATTCATTCTATTTATCATAAGTATCATCCAAATAAAATAGATATGTAATAAAAAATATCTTTTGTTCGTGAGGCTGTAGTCCATCGTACACACGAGCGTCATTATTGTTCCCCAATAGGTTTGAATTTAATATGTTTGGTGTTATATTATAATTCCTTAAGTATATTAATATCTTATAAAATCATATAAAAATTAAATTCATCATTGTATCCTTCTATAAGAGGGAGTGATGGAAATTGATTAACATAAGTTCGTGTGCTTGTAGTCCGCGACACACACAATTGATAGTTTCATTCCCCATTTTGAATGTAGTGGATATGGATCTTGATTATTTCATTAACAAAATAATATTAAATTCTAGTGTATATACTATTGTTATTATATAATAATATTTTATTATTATTAATGGATGTGGAAGAATAAAATATAAAAAATAAGAAGTTTCATAATTTTACATGTTCTTTGTAGAGCCTCTTTAGGATAACTCTTAATGCCTTATTAAGGAGGATTAACCACCAAAATAATGCATATAATGTCACAAACCATCCTAGTGGTACCTATTTAATAACTCCCCAATCCTGCCTCCAATAGGACTGGGGAAGGAGATTAGCTCCAAGTAGGAATATAGCTAACATTGGAATCCTTAGCCTAAGTACCAGTACACATAGAAAAATATCAAATCCCATATAATGAAGAAGTTTTTAAACAAATATATAACCAGTCATTCATACATATAAATCTTGTAACCACAGTATAAAATGAAATAATGTATTGTAAACAAGACAAAATTCAGGCCCCCGAAAAAGATTTCGAAAACACAAGTCCAAAAAGAATGTATGAACTGAGACTGCAATTAGAAAGATAAAAGAACACACCGCAATCATTATAGTATCACTATGCACCATATAGTCCTAGTCCAGCTATGAACCTTTCTAATGTTCTATAATCATTATAAGAAATGGCACATGCATGCAAATCACTTGTACGCGTGGGTATAACAATACATAGTAGAACACCACAAAACCACAAAGCATACAACAAAGTAAAATACATTACACTCTACAGAGTTATATGTCGAAAACCCATATAACAGGAATATCAATATATACTCAACATAGAAACACAATCTATTGGTAAGTCACAATAATTGTATAACAGCTTAGGATTTCTGCTCAATGATTCCACAAATCATTCATCCATGAGATCAAACTCCTGAGTCTGACAGCACTACTGATGTCCTTCCAAGGGTTACTAATCATCGGTTATCCTCCTGAGAATAAACATGCTGCTAGTCTGAATATAATATGATACATAGATGAGGATCACTACCATTTACATGGGGTGGTACGAAAAACTCAATCTAGATTAACCCACTAAGTTTAGGATTAGTTCTCACAAAGTGTTGGTCACATAGATACGAAGATATCCACCTAGGGAATGAATATGAATAGTGGATCTAGCTTTGGGACTCTCAGAGGGATTCGAATGACCCTATCTAGGAATTCACGATAAAATGATCATAGACCTATAAGATGGATATGATTCTATACCAACATTTATAAAAAGGATAAGGGGAACATAACCTAATTAAATTTCCATGATATGGTAGGAATGGGATCTAAGACATGTATACAAGACTGCATGACATGTAGTAGAGGTGACACATTATGTCCCATGACCCCTGGTCATGCCCATGTATATGGGCCGTGTTATCAAGTCGTCTCTGTGTAGTAATACATGGGATGTAGGCTTCCTGTGGAGTCTATCCATGTGCCAGTACATGCCTCTACCTTGTGTATGTCTACACGTGTATCAATAAAATCCTTAGAACATGTACTTACTCCCTGATGTTTCTCTGTGGGGGAGTACACAAAGTGTTGGCAACCCATGTACTCCATCCCATGTTCATGTACTCTCTGACGTACATTCAAAGTATTTGGGAAGGGACCGCACACCATGTGATTGTGGACACTTTCCGTGTGATTCCTAAGATCCAAATAAACCCTAGCCACTACATAGGGGTCCCCACATGGCGTGTAGATTCGGTTTACATGTTGTGTAATGCAATATTTTCTAGAATCCCATATCCACACTCTAAACATCTTCTTCAATGCTCCTACCACTGATCGATCCATGCCTCACCATAAATCTCATAGGGACACTATATTTGAGTCTCTCTAATGGAAAACATTTTGTTCCTACCATCAAATCGACTGAGAAAATGGATTTAAGAATCATTCATAAATTTATCCCAAAGAATGTTGAGGGAGATAATGTAAGGTATTTGTTATCATCCAATTCATCACCACTTCCAAAATCACACAACCATCGTGTCTTTTCAATCCTAGATCTATGATTTCAAATCGTTTCACCATGAATCGGGTGTTCATTGATCAATCGATCCAATTTTTTCGAGCATGGGACAAATGGAGAACACTCACATCGAATGATTAATGAATATAGAAAAGCAAAATAAAAAATTGGAAGAACTATCCTCGATCGATGTTCATGTATATCATGATGGGTCTCCATTGGAACTAAATTCTAAATAATCAAATAAAAAATATAATCTCAACTCAAAACACCAAAAAAATCCCATCAGGAAAGAAGATTGAACCGTGGATTAATATGTTAATTGTTTAATTCAAATTCATAGTGTAAATCAATAATAGGAAATAATTAAATAAAAATACATTCCCTAGCTCGATTAGGATTGATCATTTTTTATTATTTGGGTTGCTTCATTGTTGTTGGAAATATATTTTGAAATTGAAGCGTATTGATCTTTGATCCTTGATCTCATCATAGTTCACCTGATAGAACTATCCAACTTCCCCTCCAAGGGTTCTCCAATGCCTTCAAGGTTATCTGGATAACCGTATAATTATAACATAAAAATATATTTTAGTATTTATAGTCATTCGGTGAACAAAAAATAATAATTTTATTCAATTATGTCATTCTTTTCTACACCTGCAATGAATTTTCTAAAAAAGAATCATACTGACTAATTTTATGTCATTCATAGGGTAAAACCCATATTCATGACTCAATGGTTCCCTCATGTTTCTGATCTGAGAAAAAATTTAGATGTTATTATAATTTTTGAGAAAAATTGGGCGTGCATGCTATTTAGTATTTTTATTATATTTTAAACTTTTATTCTGAGAAAACTAGGCCTTGTAATAATATTCCCTCCTAGTTCTTGTCTTAAATATAATACATATAATATCCAAAAATAATAAAAAAAATCGGAGGCATTACATTCCCCCACCATAGGGATTTATGTCCTTGAAAAGAAAAAACAAGGGAAACTCAAAAGGATATCGGTACGGATAATGAATTTTAGCCACATGATCCCATGTTATCTCTTCGACAAGTTCATGTTTCAACTAAACATGAACCAAATGAACCGATATCCCACACATGATCTTCTTCTTCTGATCCATCATCTCAATCCGGAAATCAGAAAACATTCATCAATCCGAAATTTCTAGTTTTACCTGTTTAATAATGTGTGAGGGGTTATGCATATACATCCTCATCTATGACACATGGAAGAAGTTTTGTACATGGGCTAACAGTGGAAGTAGAGCTATATTGTAAATAACCTTTCAAATCCTACACAATATCGAAAAAGAGCTAACGAACCTCAGAGATAGCTTTCCACCATGTACAAATATTTTTAATCCACATTGGGTTGAATCTAGTATAAACACATGGTCTCCTTCATTAAACTCCAAATGCCTTTCCTACTTTTCATATAAGATTTCGGATAGCTCTGGGTAACCTTCATCCACTCTTGGTTGATCTCCACCTTCCCTATAGTACCTCAAAAAAGCTCTAATCCCAAAAGTTCTGACTCTCCTGGGTTAGTCTAGAAAAGTGGTGACATAAAAGGTATCCCATACAAAGCCTCAAATGGTGTCATACCAATGGTGTAATTGTTGATGTTTTTGTACGCAAACTCTTCCATTGGTATGTGATTGTAGGGTCCCAAAAAAATTTAATGGGAAGGAAAATACTCCCACTAATTTTATTAAAGGAATGTTATGTATTTTGGGTTGAACATTCTGGAAGAAGTCCTAAGAAAACCACTATAGAAAAGGGCCTCAAATTGGTATGTGTAGCGATTACTGGGAGAGGTTCGTGGAAATAACAAACCACAAAATGAAATGGTACACAGACAGCCTGCGAAGAGATGGCCCATAAAGTAATGGCCAGAAAATAGAGCTTCCATGAATGAAATCACTCATAAAAACAATGCAGATACTTTCCACATAGGACAGTTGCTACCATGAACAACACCATTCATGAAAACACAATCGATAATTAAACCCCCATGTACCATCCCTACAGACCTAATAGTTCTTGGATGAGCAGAAGAAAAACCCCCACGAGAAGAATCATTGGGGTAGTGGAGTTGAAAATTTTTCCATCTATGTGAAACTACCATGAACAAATATCCCCCATAAACCGAGTACATCAGGGGATGGGGTGAAATAGACAGCCCATGAAAAAGATGGCCCCTGTTGATTAACTCTTCAATGATATTTTGGATGAAAAAGAATCAACGCCCATCACAAATATACAAAAAATTCAATAGAATATAAATTAATTACACTATAAAAGGGAACCAATGGTGATAAAAAAATAGTGCTCATGAAGATCCCTCATAAGGACATAAGAGTGATGAAATATGGTCAAAAGGGGGAGAAATACCTCCAGCAGCCAAATAAGTTCGTTGAACTCCATCCCATGATCCATATGTTGGTGGTCAGATTTGGAATCCCACCCCAAAAACAATATGTTGAAGAACCTACACAATATAAAATATTCAATGGTTATTCCATTCACGAATTTAAGGCATCATTTTAAAACACCACGAACAAATTTAAAAAAAATAGTACACTTACACCCCTATGAAAAAGACATTTTGCAGACTCCCCTATGAAGAAGATAGTTCGTGAACTCCACAATGAGAGAGGCAGTTCTTGAACTCCCCTATGAAGAAAAAATTTCACGGATACCCATATGAGGAAGATATTACGTGTCAATTTCTTATACAGGTGGAATCCTATGTGTATCATCCTGGGAAGCCATCATCTAAGAATACCATCCAACATGGCTAGATTGTACACAGAAAGCTTACATGACAAAAAAAACCCATGCCCAATGCTCTATACCACACGGCCAGTACCCCCACACCCCCCTCTGGATCAGTGCCCGACTGTAGCCCCACCCCCTCTAGGCTTGTCCATTCACTAGCATCATAGACCCCCATTAAAAATAGAGACCTGCACCACAAAATATTTATGTCTGATCGATGACATTTTCCATTATGCCCTTATAACACTATAAATCTATTCCATGAATACTATGAGTAAAGATACACTTCATGAGACACATAATACACCATCACCTGCATCATATTCTAGGTTGATCCACAATTCCATGGATAATAACATTATTAATGATTCATACCAGTCCAAACACATCATTTCCATAAATCAAACGTTTTGTTCTAGGAGACTCCAGATCTTCATAAACCTCAATGGCTATAAAAAATGGGTGGTCAGTATCCTAAAGGAACCTGTGCATGACTATAAACATCATGCCCCAATGGATCATTATAAGTTTCCCATAAAAATAGCATGTCAACTAGAGGAAAATTTTTCCTTAGGAGACACATGTCCTACCTCTATGTGCCTTTCTGCTCCCATGCCCTATATCATTTCTTCTGATCTGGAAATCCCAAGAATCATGGTTTACACCGTCCTTCTCATTCATGTTTAAGGAATGTCAGAACATCCCAACCCAATTATCCTCCACTTAATCATGGTGTTTAAAAAAATTGGTCCAAACTCTATAACCTTAAACATTGAGTTTTCATTCTTACCACATGATGTTAAATGGTATCGTATTAGTCCATACAACACAACATTAAACTGTTTTGTTGTAATAAACCATAATTACATGGAATTTGTTTTTCAAAAATAAATTGGATTATTTCAGGATCATACATCGAGACGGAACTTTATTCTAGTCCTGGAGTGTCCAGAATGTAATTTCGAACTATTTTAGTGTCCATTTAGTAAAATGTGTTAGTGGGATTTCTATCTTTTTAACCTGTTCCAAGATCAAAAATACAAGGGTACCGTTGAACTCAGAACATCGGGAATAACCTACAATTGTCCTTACATTGACCAACAAGGGTCGACTGGAAATGATAGTTTCTTGACTTTTCTAAAGTGAAATAAAATAACATAAAAAGTTATTTTATTATATTTTCTTCTTCATTATGTAGGGACTAATAAAATTTGTGGTGAACATATGAGACAACACCGAATCTTGTTAATGAACCTCTTTAATAAATCAGCATAACAATATTTTAACGCAGTGTAACAGAAATGTTGATTCTTTTTTTGTCAATTAATAGCCTAATAGGAATAGCAGGATTTTTGGCACAATCATGGGATCGCTCTGAGGATTTGGTGGGTGATGAAGATGAATGATGAACTCCATTTCTTCCACCCTTTGAATAATTACTAGAAACTATGGGTTGTGGATCAACAACGTAGAATGGAGGCGTGTGATACAATTCTTCCTTGAACAAAAATCATATACCTTATATGGGTTTAATTCTTATCTTGTTCATTATTTTAAATGATGAACATGGGTTAACTAAAAATCAATTTTAACCAATTATCAAATGTTCATGTGGGGTGGATAATGATGCATGATTCATGGGATAGCAATCTTAGTGATTATTCTTCCCTTTTTTGGGTTCATTGTGATCCTTCTAACAAGAACACTAATGGGTAAACACGAACAAAGAAAATGATCATTCTTTGGGTATTCTTGTGTTATGACTCCTTCACCAATTTCATCGTACATTCTCCCCATTCATCATTTTTTAATAGTTGGTGGAAAATCAATCGATGAGGATCCATGTGGAAGGTACATGGTGATGATCGTCGTGGCATGGGCCAAAGGCTGCAACACAAGCCACGGCGATGACACAAGGTTGTGGTACCCAGCCGCGGTGGTAGTAGGATAAGTCGGAAAAAACTCCAGTGGACGGTAGCTGGAAGAATGCGGGCAGCAAACCATAGTGGTGGAAAGGGATTCCGGCTAGTAGAAGCAGACACCTGGTAGTGTCGGAGGTCATGGCCTACCGGGGTTGCGGTGGTGTGGCATGGTGGCGCCGCTCGAGAGCTGCATCGGAGCAGAATCCCTTGAATTCAGAACGTGGAATGAAGGTGGAATGATTTCCATATTGGACCACATATGGGAGGAGGTGTCTGGCCTCATCCGGCCACATAGCGGAGTGCACTAGCCACCTGAGCATCCACGATGGGATTGATAAGGCCCGCCAGTGTGGGCCAGGTCTGATGAGACCAGGTAACTGCACGACCCAGAGAGATGGACCAATGACCGAGTTGGGCTGGGTCTAGCAAGGCTCACTAGGGCTACCCCTTGGTATTATCCAGAACGAGTCATCCCTAACAAATCCATGTCGGGTTGGGTGTTCCAAATTTTTCCAGGGAGCTGGGGTGGTCCAACAAAGTCGGACCAGGCCCGGACGCAATCATCCCCTATTTACTAAAATGCGAATATCTTTTAGACCGAGCATATAATTGACATGATTTATACGACGTTGGTGCCCTTGCGAGGAGATAGTTTTTTTGGTATACTCTATGTGAGTTTTTATAGAATTCGTGTTATGACTAATTGCTTGAGGAATGAATCTACCGAAATCAAGTGCACTGTAGAGTGGGAATCCTACGACTGGCTATGATGCGAAGTATATGATGAGAGAGAACTTAATGATCTAGTGGCCGAATTGACCCCCGTGGTCTACTGCAGATAATACCAGAGTGGTCCAGTGGCTGGGAAATCCATAGTGGTCTAGTTGCAGAGCATGCCTTAGTGGTCTAGTGGCTGAGCGGACATCAGTGGTCCAGTAGAAGAGCAGATCTCTATTGTCCAGTTTCCGAGAGAACCTCGGTTGTCCCATTGGTTAGTGGACCATGGTGGTCCAGTAGACGAATAAACCATAGTGACTCATTGTGGATCTTTCCCTCAATAGCATACGATGATTCAACATTACGACTACAAATCATAATTTCTAGACATTTAGTTATACACGATGTGAGATATTTTTAATTTGGGTTTTTTCATTGTGGGCTTACTTTGTCGGCATACCATTGTGGTTTGGGGTCCCTATGAAGTATTTTGTTACTCACCAATGCACATGCGTCTCCCAATCATATCCTATCTCATGCAAGTGATTGAAACTTCAACATAGATCTTGGTGGTCCAGGAATAGGTGGTGCTCAGTGAGACTGGACAGACAAGCATACTTCTACAGTTTCAGGATACTACAATTCACATACCCTTCAGATAGGGTCTCGTGCAGATGGATCATGGAATTTTTACATTACTTTGTGGTTTTGGGCTTGTATTCTGACCTCTTTGTACTTTTAATTTGTACTGTTACATGATTGGTTGTCTAAGTGATTTTTAGAGTATAGTTTATGTTTACATTCAGTAGATTGTGAGTGTGTATATAGACATATACATAAAAAAAGACTCTCATTAGAAGGTTATTACCTTCGATGGTAGTATTCATCCCATGGCCATTGGGAGGAGGGTTTGGGGATGTCACGAAACGAGACCTGGGGGATGTGTTCTGAAAAATGTGGTATCAGAGGGCACGTAGTTCTACTTGAATATCTAAGAGTCTGTAAATTTTCATGGTGAAATATTGTTAAGTGTTTCGATTTTGGATTTTAGGCCAGGGAGTCCAATGTTGGTGTGGTATCTGACATATCCATAGACCATGACCCTGATTTTTTACATTCTGAATTAGTACAAGAAAACACATGTTTCATGCATATTTTAATGTTTTTTCTCACGAACATTATGATTCATAGTTATCTCACCATGTATAATCTATTGATTGAGGTTCATCTTGATCCATTTCAGGATGCCTCCAATCAAATAGCCCACAAAGATTCTAGTGTGTGACCATGAAGATGGTCCACATAGTGATAGAGCTTCAGTATATGGAATGTTGAAGAGATGGAACATTCAGGTGGTGTCAACTCTTTACCACCGCCCTTTTTTCATTACTTTCTATTGGCGCTATTGATAGAGGACATACATAGGCTTAGTGCCTTACACAAGTTCTACATATAGAGACCCCCTAGGTTTATGTGAGACATATATCCTCGGGTTTTTGAGGATTGGATGGAGGTGGTGACGTGATTCTTTCTCTTAGTGAGGATGCTACTAGAACAGATGGTGGTTCTATCCGTGAGCCTTATATAGGGACCGATAGGGAGATGGTGGAGTTTGGCGATCCAGATGCATGAGGTGTAGACCCTCACCTAGAATGACATAGAGAAACGTTTCAGAGAGGAGTTATTCCATAGGACCTTGCGCTCTGTCCACATACTTGAGAAATATAATTACCCAAGCATGAAATACATGGATATTACACCATTATAAATTAATATTAAGTACATTACAATAATACATATCCAAGGGACATAATATTTTTGTGTCTTTGAAAAAATGGAACATAATTTTTGTAAACGATCTTAAACATTACCCACAATGATCTCTCCATTTTTCATCTCCCTGTCTAAAACCATTTTTTATATCCTGGGGATAAGAAACATATAAAAGAGTGAGTTAAAATTATTATTAATGTTAATCAAAGGAAATATCAGTCATATCATATTCATAAGAACATAACATTTGAAAATATTATCTTGTATATAAAATGTCACAATATCAATTCATGTGATAAATCATAAATTTACAATGTAATAAAAAAATTCATAACATAAGACATGAAATTTTATGGCATACAAAAATAAGAATATAAAATCATATCATATTAGTCAAGTCTCATTCCCAAGACCATCATAGTGGAATATTTCCATTACTAAAATGAGTTCACTCCTCATTCCAGTTGTGTAATACTAAACTGGATTTACTTATCATTTTATCCTTGTAAATATCATGAGATATAGATCTTTAGCCAATGAATTGGAAGGATATATAATTCTCACCCATATCATAATGAAATTTTTAGTACATGTTCCACAAAATAAACATAAATCATTCATCATAACCCAACAAATAAAATGTATTTTATAAACATCATCCCATCATAACATAATCCATATAAATCAAATGGATATCATTTCATCATTAACAAAATAAAACCATGTAAATTATAGGATCATTATACTTGAAACATAAATACATTAAAAAATTTCATCTTAGAAAGAAAATAGTTTTCATAAAACACTTGAAATTAATTCATGAGGAAAATATCTTTCTTCTTCAAAAACATTTTCCTTCTTCAAAATGCCACACAATTTTAGAAGAAATAATTTTATATGAAAATAAAATTGTAATATTGTAGGGGATTATTCAAGGAAATAATGAGTTATAAAATCACAAAATTCCATTCATGTATTATATGTTAAAAAACATTATTCTCGTACTTTTTCCAGAAAAGTCAAAAAGTACCTTGTACTGAAAAAGGCAAAAGATTTGATTCATATCATTTAATGAAATTTCAAAAGCAGGAAAATTTGGATTTAAAATTTTTTTGGTGGATAGAAATAATATTAAATTTTTTGGAAGCATCCACGTGGATGATAAATATTCCCCTGTAAAAACGTATGTATAAACTATCTCAGATAAAATGAGATTGTGAGATTTTTCCATAAAAATTTATAATCACTCAAATAGTATGCATCACATAATTATGAAAATTAAATAAATATATATATATATATATATATTTGTAAATAACATAAACTTCATAAAAAAAATAAAAACATTCACATGAAACATTAACACTATATAATATAATTAGAGGGTGTATAAAGCATATGTCCCAAAGAAATAAAATTGAGACAAAATAACCACATACCGTATGTGTGATACGCTTCTTATGTGTCCGACCCTCCTATATAATTCTTACCATAATGTAATTTAATTATAATAGATTCATAGTAATTTTTATGATATCATATGCGTTCATACTTTTATTCGTTTGTTTGTAACATTCTATTATTACTCGTTATTCAGGTGTTAACTGACTTCTCTTCTTAGGAATGTTTTGTCGAATAAGTTCTTATTTATCTTCTTCAGTTATAGGAATATCATTTATATAATTATATTATCTTAATATATATAATATTTATTTATTCCATTCATTTATATAATCATGGTTTAATGAATATTATGCAGAACGAATCACATCGCACAGTGGAGACGGTAAGCTGTACATACCCACGAGGGATGATATCATTCCCATAACTGTTGAATGGTATTGAAGTGGACGATATATATTATCTCAGAATTAGTATAATGTTATAATAATCATATATATTTATTATTTATACCAGTATACCCTTCCAATTAATTTGGCGGTGAAAAACAGATTACACCATGGCGTGGAGACGGTAAGTCGTACGTAAGCACACGTGTGGATTTCATTTTTCGTAAGATGGGTAGAAGGAGAAATAGGGTTATCTCATATTTATAATAACATATCATTATATTAGTGATACTTATGTTATTATTTTATAATGAAACAGGTAATGAATAATAAGTATAAGAATAAATAAATTTGAAAGAATCGGTAGAAGAGATTACCTCTTCCTCGACGTACCTCCTTTAAATCTCCTCTTAGGGCACTAGAGTTAGTGTTTAGAGAAGACTAGTACCTCTGTAATGTAACTAGTGAATATTATATGTTAATTAGCAGAGCTTTTCTGAGATTTATGGCTCAAAAATGGAGTCAAGATGTGAGGGAGGAGGTGCCTTTTTATAAGAGAGGAGAGGGGAAATCTAGGAAACTCTTAAAATGTTAATTTATTATAAAATCAAACCCCACATAAAAAGCTACAAATTGACTCAAATTCGAATATGAGGTGAAATAGGGTAGTAATATCATCATAAAATAAAATTTATACATGTATTTTCTTTATTTTAAACCTTATCATTTTGATTTATCCTTATTAAATCTATTTAATTGTATTTTTTGTAATATTAATATTAATATAAATTTTAAATGGTTTTAAATACATTCTTAGGTGTTGTAAATTACCCATAATTGGATACATTAGAATATTTTTTAAAATATAAATTTACATTTTTAATTTATAAACATCTTTTTTATTTTTATATAATTTAATAATTTTTTATGTTTATAAAATATCAATAGATTAAATTTTCACACAATTAATTTATGTGAATTTAAATAAAATCCAAAAAGTAGATAAATTAGAACACAAATATTTAATACGCTCATAAAATTGTGTAGTCACCTAGAAAATTCAGGGAGATTATTAATTAGTTCATAAGATATTTATTTTAATATTTTTAAAACCATTTATTTGATATTTCTATCAATAAAATAATTTCTACAATATATTTTTATAGTTATTTAATATAGTTATTTGTTGTATAAATATTAAAAATGTAATGCTATATCTAATATAAATACAAAATATTTTGAAAGAATACTTTATTCGAATTTATATTTTGAAAAACCCAACATTAAAAATGTTATATTTATTAAATTATGAAGGTGAAAACTTTGATACCAATTGAAATAAAATAAAATAATTTCCCAAATATAGCTCATATGGATCCAAATTGTCAAAAACTCTACTATTGGATTCTTATGATTGGTATATACTGAAAAAAATTTAGAGAATATGCTTGGCCCTTGGTTATTATCATTTTAATAAAAATTATTTTATTAATTTTTCATCAATTAAATAATTTCTCAATCATCCAATATATAAAAAATTAAGGTAAATATTATTATTAAGTTAATATTTAAAATTTATATTCATTTAAATTTCATTATATCACTCGTTTTTCTATAAGTGAACATATAAAATATATTAATGAAAAGGAAAAGGACACTTTGTGTCTTTCTTTGATTTAAATATTATTTAAGTCATTTTCCTGGACAAGTGTCCATTAAATCACTTAATTTAGATCCTTAAATTTAAGGGTTGAATTTAATTAATTAAATAAAATTTTTCAATTGAATTTATTATTTTATAGTCCTTATAATTTTTTTTATCCAAAATTACCTAATTTATCCATTACTATGGTAATAAAATTTACCATAGGTACTATTCATATTGGTCTAAAATAAATGGGTCCTACATAAAAAAGTTGGTACTATTGAATACAAATCTAACACAAATTTTTGAAAATTCTGTACATAAATTTTTCAGAATTAAATTTCAAAAAAATAGATAAAATGTCATGAACAATTTGTTTTTGAAAAAATTCCCCTTTTTAAATTGAAAATGTTTTTATAATAAATTAACCTATAAAATAATTCTCAAAACCCCTATTTGGATAAAAATGAACTAATTAAAATTTAAAACTATTCCAGAAAAATAATTATACTATGTACTGACTAAAAAATAAAAAATTCAGTATTTTCACTATTGATAAAAAATATGAAACTTATCGTAAAAATACCAAATAATCAACCAAAGAAAACTTTTATATTATGAACTAAAATAAACTATTTATTTTGAAAAATTAAATATAAAAATGTGTCAAAATAGAGATTTAAAATGGGTGCTCCATCAAAAGGAGGCAAAATTCATTTTTTGAAAAATAATTCTTTTATCTAAAAAATTGAATTTGTTCTTATATCTTGTCTAGAAAATACATAAGATTAATGTTAATGTTATATAAATTTCAAAATGTGGTTAATACTTTTCATAAATTCTAGTTTATTTCCCTTTAAATTATAATATTTTAATAATATATCGTCTTTTAGTAAAACTTGGTATTGCATACTACCCAAGCTATCGACAGAGGACTCTTTTGTGGCTAATGAAATCCAAGTCAGTGATGTATATAATGAAAGATTTTTTTTGTGTTGCATATAACGAAATCCAAAACTAGTGGTTTAATATTTCTGAGACGAACATATACTCAGTGTTGCGTGTATCGTATGCTAACAAAAGATATGTAATTTTAGTGTGAAAAGAATGTTTGAATTTTCCAATATAAGAAAATTTTAATTTATTCAAAAAAATGATACATAAAATTTCAGTGTGTGACAATATACCTCCCTTAAATGAATTTTCCCTTGAAATTTGTTTGGGTTTATCAATTTTTTAAGACATAATAGTTTCATTCATAGAAAATGACATCGAAAAAAGGTATACTAAAACATTTTTTTAAAAAAGAAACGCTAGAAACATAACGGTTACCAAAAGTATCTCATCAATGGCATTCCACATAAGAGAACATAGGTGGTAAGTGAAAAATTCGTCCTTAGGAGGGTCCTCTCCAACTTTTGTATGCCTAAATGGCTTCCATTCCTCGTATCATTTCTCCTCATTTGAGATCCTCCATAATCATTGATTACACATTCGATCCCTCTCATGTTCAAGGCACGTTGGAACATCCAAACAATATTTTCTTCCAGTTAGACAGTTTTTCTATAACAAGTTGTCCTCTTCACATGACCCTAAAATTAAAGACCCCAAATAATCATATCCACATGACGTTAATCTACATGGTACTCATCCCTATAACATGACATTAAACTGTGATTCCATCATCCTGGTTATATGACATTAAACTATAGTATACCATATATGACATTTAAAGGTCATCCATCCTAGAGTAATCCCTTCTACTTTTAGGCTGACCTGATGACCTACAATTTCATTTCACATGAAAAGGTTCATTTCTATGTTCCCTCATCCACTATTATCTTAGCTTTTCCCATTGTAGGCTCCTTCCATTTTCAAAAAGTGGAACAAATAAATGTGCGTGGTTTTCCAGGTTTGTGGCTTCCTCTTGTTTCTTATACCAATCATGAATCACATGGGATTAGAGGTTAGATATGATCATTGATGTCCACATCAAAATTGAGTATGAGAACTTAGATTCCCACCCTAGTTGGGATATGTAGGATTCTTGATTAAGGCATGAGCTCAAAGGGTCCCCATTTCCAAATGTCAACCATAATTATGTCCTTGATAAAAAGGGAATCCTCTTTAGGAGTATTTCTAGATTCGATTATCACAAATGGGCCTCCTCCTAGGTGTAACTCCAAATCCCAAACGAACTACAAAAACTCTGATTCCTACCATAATTGAGATACATTGGATTCCTTTTTAAGGTCTGAGCATAATGGATAGTCATCTGAATGGTCAATCCCAATGAAATCCCCACACTAAGGAATCATCAATAGTGTAATACCCAATCATGTCCCCTTAAATAGAAAACACCAATATATAACCCCCATGAAAGCTTCAACTGAACTATGCGATATTTGGTTCCCAATTAACTAGGATGCATAGGAAGCCTCCCCGAGGTCCAAACAGAACATTAAAATCACACAAATGTATTATGAACTATATCCCTTGTGGGGTCCTATCCACCCAAATGATAATTCCACTTATCGGTCCCTCAGTCCACTCTAGTGTATGTCCCACACCAAATCTTGGCTAGGCTCTATTTTCTTATATGTCCTCATAGCATAACATTAAACTACAAGTATGGCTCCATGTCACACGACCTTAAAAGGTGATGTTTCTAGTTAGGAGACAACTAACTACATGGGTTTTTATTCCTCTCGTGCAGATAAGTAAGAAGACCAGTTCATGGGTTCAATCCCAACATTGAAGTAACTTCCTCCCCCTGGATGATGATAAAATCCATAGTGTCATACCACATGGATTAAATGAGTTTTGTATCTACAATTCATGGCCAATGAATATCCATGATTGTTATTGTATCCTATGGGGAATCCATGGACACAATCTTCCGGAATGAACTAAGGACTAACAAACATATGAGAATTGATTAAATCTATAAGAGACTCCCTAAATAGGTAATAATTCCCCCAAAAGGGTGTGATGAGCCCAAACTCCAATCCTCTCAACCAATGGAGTCCTCATGTATTGTTTTCCAAATTATTCAAAAATCACCAACCTCTATAAAGTAGGTCCATAAATCATGGATAAAAGAATTATTGGGTGTTTTTGGCACCACAAATAATCCAGTTGGATACAATCAAAAGAAATCATATCCTATGTTGTCCTAATTCCCAAATAATTAACCCTCAACAATCACCCACTGATACCATTAGACTATGGCGTCCCCTTTGCAATATTAAATATATAAACTTCCCAGTCCCTATAGGGTCAGTTCCATTCCTCTAAAATGAAAATTATTTGAATCAGATCAACAAATGGTGAAATTGAGGTAAACTACACATGATAACCGACAAATAATTATCACATGTCGGACCATTTTGATTTTCCAAAAATGATCACCTTATGATGAAATATATTACCTAACAACAATGAGAAAATTCAACCATGTAATATCATAACATGTCCTCTATAACCTGAATGTCCCACTTGATATGGCTGTCAGTTTCTGGGTGAAATGTTTTACACAATCATAATTGGTTCCCAAAAACGTCATGAAATACCTTCCACAACTAAGATGTAATGCGAGCATCAGAATAATTAAAAATAAAAGATGGAACTCCATAGAATTAAAATATCTCTTAATCATATAGGTTTTCCAATCTCTCTACTGATCTCTGCTCTCATGTATCTAGAAAGTGGGTCGGATTAGTGAGACAGTCAACAATCACCCATAAGGCATCAGGTCCCCCTATCATATTTTGTAATCCATCCATGAAGTCTATAGATGTTCTATCCCACTTCCATTCTAGAACCTCATGGGTTTGATCCAGACCCACCAGAATTTGGTGCCCAACTATAATTTTCTCATAGGTAAGGCATTGATAGACAAACTCTTCAACTCATTTCTTCATCCCCCTCCACCAAAATTGTCGATAGAATTCTCGATACATCATTTCCACACCAAGATGTACCACCAAAGGATACATGTAAAACTCTCTCGGATCCTCCTCCTTCAACATCACTGGTATCACCGTGAATCCTCTAATAATAAGGACATGTTCCCCACCTTCAAAAAAATTATTAGGAGCATGTCAAATAGATAACTGAGTATGTAGGGTCTCACAGTACATATCCTCATTTTGGGCATCCCTAACTCACTATAAGAGAGGAGGGGTAACAACAATTTACTGGAGGTAAGTTAAAGGATAATTGTAATAAGGAAAACTTCTTTGATTCCACCTTCCACAAATACGAACAAGACCTCATACTGAGATCATTTGCTAGCACGTTCCCCTTCTGAGGAGTATAGATAATTTTGAATTCATAATCCACAATAAACCCTTTCCATATACTATGAATCAAGTTGATATCCTTATATGAGAATACATATTTGATAATATTTTGATTTAAGTATAAGATAAACTACTCGACCATCCGGTAGTTCCACCATATCATAAAAGTGATCACTACCGCTGCTATCTCATCATCAGGGGAAAAATAGTTCTACTCATGTTGTCTCAACTAGTATGAACCATAGAAAATCACTTCATACATATACAGTAGAACAAAACTATGATGATTCTTAAGGAATCATAGAACACTACGTACGTGACACCCTCCTCCTGAAATCTCAAGATGGAAGAACTTGTCCAACACTACCTCAACTACTGAAAATCCTATTGGATCTTATTTGTCCACACAAAAGGTTGTCCCTTTTGAGTCAAAGCTATCAAGGGTGCTGATAATCTGGGAAAATTAGGTACGAATCTATGTTAATATGATGCCAGCCAAAGAGGTTATGAACCTTCATGATACTTTTGGGTGGCTACCAATCTAACACTTCTTTTACCTTGGATGTATCCACTTCCATTCCGTCTACTGAGACACCATGTCCCAGAATGTGGACTGCATGACTCCATAACTAGAACATATAGAGATTTCCATAAACATGGTGATCTTTAATAATCTCTAGAACCATCCTCAAGTGTATTTTGTGATCCTCCATGGACACCGAGTACACAAGTATATTGTTGATGAAAACTCCAACAAAACAATATAAGTAAGGAAACAATATTAGGTTCATTAATCTAATGAACACTAATGAGGCATTAATTTCCCCAAAGGGAATCACCATGTACTCATAGTGACTGTACAGACATCTGAATGTTGTCTTTGGTATACCCTCTTCACATACTCGGAACTAGTGATATTTTGAATAGATGTCAACCTTTAAGAACCATTATCCCCTATCAACTAATAAAAGAGTTCATCGATCCTTGGTAGTGGATACATATTCTGGAATTTCACCTAGTTAAAGCACCATTAGTCGAAACACAACCTCAAGATCCCATTCTACTACTACTAAAACAAAATTGAGGCTACCTTGGGTGAAACACTAGGTCTAAAAAATCTTTTCCTCTATAATTACTACAACTACACCCTCATCCCATGAAGCTATATGTGTTCCATCCAATTTTTTGGAGCATATATTGGTGTCATCTCGAGGAATAGATCAATTCACGAGTATATCCCTCCTAAGAGAGGTAATCTCAAACCATCCTTGTGGAAGACATCCTCAATCTCTTCTACCATTGTAGGAAACTAGGAATTCATAACATACACTGTACAAAGGGTTAGGCTAGAAAACTAATGAGTTATCAACTACAATTTCATAGGCATGATCACATTCTACACTTCTAGTGTTTCCTTTTCACTGAAAAACATATAACCAAATTCCATCACTTTGTACACACTTCACCCTTCACCTAAAACAAAACATCTGGGTATGAACTATAGATACCCAATCCATACTGTGAATGATGTTTTAAGGCCTTGATTCTTCTACCAAGAGATTCCAATATAAACTCTCACCTCCATGAGTCAGGTCACTTTATCGACAGAAGTGGATGATCACTAAGACATCTCTAGTAAGAGTCTCCAAGAATGAGGTTCATTCCAATTGATTGACCATAATATTTTCATCTGGTACATGGTAAGTTCTATGAATGGAATGAATGGAATATATATATATAAATATTGTAGCTATGATATAAAATTCATATATCATACCATGAACAATTCCTGGATCCTCTTGGTCATAATCTTTGACCACCTACATTTTTCCCCTCCCCTATCATCTAGCTCACTGAATATGGGGTGGAAAACCTACGGGTGGTGGTTCAAACACGACAAAATATCAACCACATCATATTTATCTCCCAGGTCCTACACCACATATTCCTCCCTACAAACCTACTTTCTCCTACCACTATCTCTACCTCGATGGTTCATCCATGGTCCCTCTATAAACTATTCTACATGATGGGAAATATCGAGTGAGATATACCATGTCACCACATGAGTAGAACCACCTCCCCTTGGGCTGACTAGACCAACCCTGTAATCCCTAAACTACAGCTCCTATGTCTTGGAAGCTCCTCATAAATCATCTCAAATTTCAAGGTTCCTCATACTGATGTTGGCACCCATGTTCTGAGGTCTCTGCTCCTATGTTCCCATGACTAACAACCCCTTGTTGTATCTTCTTAGGTAGGAGACTCTCAACCACCAATGCTCACTCTAGCATCAAAAACGTATGTTGAAATACGGAGAGAGGTAACACAAAGTTATATTTACTTAAAAAAACCCCACATGAATGTTCATGACCTAAATAACTAATCATCAATCATATCCATTGATTAACTATAAAGTTTGGTTACCATCAATGAATAGAACTGTTAGAGATGCAGAAGCACCTAGATATGTACAACCCTCAACATAGGTGGTGAGAACTACTCTCTAAAAACGAACTCGAAATATTTCCAGGAAAGAGTAACCTCATTGTAATATCGGGAAACCAAATTCCATCATCACCCATTTGTTCCATAAGGAAGAATCTCCACAAGGACCACCATCGGACTTGTTGGTGTACTGAGTAGATTGAAATCTTAGGTCTCAATCTCAAGCAATTAGTCAACCACTTCTGGGTCAGGATCACTTTGGAACATAAGGGATGGATGATGTTAAAACTCATGTATCGCACTCACCCTAGGAACCTCATGCACTGGTACTATGGGTACCACCTAGTACAGTACAGGTGGATGTATGGATGGTTACCACCAAGAGGAAAAATCTCGGGAACCGGTCTATATATCAATGCCACATCACTGAGTAGTCCCCACACAGTGTGTAGATATGGTTCACATACTATGTTATGTAGGATTTTCCAAAATCCTATATTTATACTCTGGTCGTCTCATCAATCACTCTATCCTATGACCCAGATAAACATTGCCGAAAAACTCAAGGGGATGATTTATCCATGTCTCATAGTGAACAATCAGGGCATTCTGGTCATTAAATTATCTTAAAAAATGGATTGAAGTGTTGTTCTTCATTGTGCGTTGAATAACATTCAAAAACATTCAATTGGGAATCCCCTATCATCTGATTCATTACCACATAAACTTTCTCACCACCATTCTATCATGCTAATCCTGGATCATTGTTCCATGAAATGGGTGCACAAAAATAGGTGGATCAAAGTTTTTTTAGCAACTGGCTAACCGAAGAACACATGCGACGAATGATGAACAAGGGTGAGCACAAGAATAGATTATATAGACAATCCTCGATCATTGTTCATTAGAATATCAATCCCTAACTATTAGAATGAATATTAAATAATAAACTCAAAAAGATAATCTCCTTTCAAAACCCCACAAAATAAACCTACCATGCATGATGATCGAACCACAAATCATTATGTTTGTTGATTGATTCGGAGTCATGATGGAAATCAAGAACAAGGAAAAATAAAAACAAAATACTCTCCCTACCTTGATTTAGATTAGCCAAAATATATGAATGGTTTTGTTCAATTGTTATTGGGGATATCTTTTGAAATCGATGCACGTCGATCGTTGATCTTTAATACCTCCAGCATTCCCCTAATAGAATTCTCATAAGGACTCTCCAAGGGTTCTACAATGTCTTTAGGGCTGTGCAACTAACCCTATTATTTTGACATAATAATCTATTTGAATATTTATAATAGATGCATCAAAACAATGGAAATAAAAATAATTTTATTCAATAATTTTATTTATTTCTACCCCCATGATGACATTTCTACAAATAACCAGCATCTAACGTTAAGTCGGTCATAGGGTAAACCCCACATTTTGAACTCAACGGTGTACTCAAATTTTGGATCTGGGTGCCCATTTAGATGTTATTTTGTTTTTTAGGAAATTTTTTTTGCGGGTTTTATCCAATATATATAATATATTTTAATCATTTATTTTGGTCACACTGCGACATAGAATATTCTGAAGTCTCTATGCCCAATCTCGATAATATTCAATATCATATCAAAAAATAATTAAATAAAAATCAGATACATTATATAAAATATTTGGTGGGAAAATTTAGGAAATTATTTGGGTAGGTATTGATTGATCCAATGGTTTTTTCATGTGTTAAGGGGAGAATAGATCGAGTTGAATTTTATATTTGGGGGAGAGGACTCAATTTTTATATTTTATTGAAATAAAGTGTACCCACATTTTTCAAACGACACAAGGATCCAAAATTATTCATTCTCTAAAAGTAGAGTCAATAAGGTAACAATATGGTCCGAAAATTAGTTTGGGAGAAGTTCTTACCACATTTGTGCCTTATATTTTTAGTTTCTCCCCCAGCAATCCCATTTTAACCTTATCCATGGTGATTATTTTTTACATTTTATACTATTTATTATGGTAAAAAATTAAGTTTGAATTATTAAATACTAATAAATATTATAATTAAAAATATGGTGTCCATTATCTCAATTTTCATTAACATAAGTGTCAGAATGTAATTAAAAATAAAACCCGTATACGTGATGAACAACCTCCTTTCTAACCAAAACTTTTTCTAAAAATTTGATATTTGTATATCAAAATTCATTTTAGAATTGATTAAAATGAACTAAATTGGATGAATAGATATATAATTAACTAATTTAACATTTAAAAAAATAATAAAATAAAATTTATCTTGTAAATTCTGTGAATGGAAATGTAGTTTTAATGAAAATCAATATTTTTAACTATTCAATGGAAAATTTATCTTTTTAGAAAATTATAAACAATAAAATATTATATAATAATTTTATTACTATATAAAAAATAAAATTAATTTTTTTCAAATAATGTTTATAAAATTGTAAAAAAAATAATTTTAAAATAGGTGTGTAAAAGGAATGAAAGCATGTATTTAGAAAAATAAATTTTTAAACGTCAAATTTGTTTTATTCTTAGATAGTAATTAAAAACACATAAGATGAATGATAAATATTTGATTGATTATATAATATATTTATTTACTGAAAATCATTAACCAAAATGTATTTATTCTATTTTTTGAGATAAAACAAGTTAGTGTATATAAAAAATTATTTTCCAGAAAAATATTTCATTTATCTTAAAATGGTTTTTGTTTTCATTTCTAATTTATAGGTCACAAATGATTATTTTTATATACATGTTAAACAATAAATTTTCCTAATTTAGTTAATACTTTTCATATATTCCATTCCAATGGCTATGCAAAAAATATCATATAATAACATTTTAATAGAAAGTCACATATCATTTAAGATCGGTGTTGCGTGTAATGCCAGATAAACTCACTATAAGATAACTAGGCTATAGACATGGACTAATGGATATGGTATTATGAAACCATGGATATTGGTATGTATACTGATAATATATCCTTGTATTTAAATAAAATTGTGGTTATATGATATATTTCTGAAGGATATAGGTATGGTTTAGTGAAACCTTGGATATAGAATTTCTTTCGAGAGCTATAACCTCAGTTTCTGTAAACAAATTACTACATAGCCTTTTTCCATGAACTATACAATTTCATGTGTAAAACAGTGACTATAGAGTCATTTTTCTCAAGGCTATAGCCACAAATTGTGTAGAACTATGGCTATAGAGCCATTTTCCAAGGGCTATAGCCACAGTTTTTGTAAAACCATGTCTGTAGAGTCTTTTTTCAAGGGCTATAGACAAAATTTTCCTAAGCCACGGATATAGTGTGTTTTTACAATTTTATATATCCATAGTTTCTAAAAAACGATGGGTATAATTCTCTTTCCCTTTTATGTGATAAATTAACCCATGAAAAATGAGCGAGAAGGAAATAGCCTTAGTTTACATGTTATTGACACAATTTATAATAATATATATAAGAATGTATAAATATATATACTTGAAGTAATCTGTTGTGTAGTGGTTTGGAAGCTTGTGAGGATAGTATAGGTATAATTATTGAATCTAGTTGGGATCATATTATTTTTCTTCTATAGCCATGATTTACATGGGGTATAGTCATAGTTTTCAATCGTGTAAATAAATCTATTATCATGGTGGAAAATCGTGGTTATACCCAAACTGACATTGTGGAATTCCATGTGATCAATTTCTACAATTTTGATAATAGTGTAAATAACATAGAGAACTATGGTTATAACTATTAGTTATAGCGATGCCAATACATGCCACTGACAGCTGGAACTATGGCTATAACTTATAACCACAGTTTGAACCCTATAGCCATAGTTTTGGGTCATTTCTATAGACAAATTTTCAACTTATAACTCTATGTTCTTGTTAATAGAGGCTAAAACATTGGTGTGTGTCACACACATTATTTATGAGATTAATTTTTTTTGGGAAAATATATATTTCATAAAATCGTGGGTTGTTACACCATTCTAGGGCTTGATCTAAATAACTGAGGCTTATATTCCCTCATATACATCCTTTTTTCTTTAAATTAATTAGTAATGATTTGACCTAAATGAATTATGTGGGGTTTTATTATCCTTATAACATCATTTATAGGACTCCTATTATTGGTTCAATGCCAACCATTGAATTATAATCACTTTTCTAGATGGATGTGAACTCTAGAGTGCCTGGTTTGGTAGCTTTAAAATGTTTGAAGCTTCCCGTTTCTACGAAATAATGGGAATCCTATTGATATTCTTCAAAATATAATGATAGACTCATTAATAGAACCTCATTTTCATGTAGTATTATTAAAAAACTGACCATTTTTTTCATGTGACATATCCCATATCAGAATTTAGAATATATTCATGAACATACCTTATATCGATTAGTGAGTCCAGGAGTATACAATAATTCACCCCCCCAAATGGTGTGATATGCACATCCTCCAATATTTTTTGACCAATATGAGTTACTTGTATATTGGGGTTTGAAACCCTATGTGACAACATTAATTTTGAATTTAGGCTCATGGTTCATTGTAGATATTGAAGAAATTGACAGTTTCTATTAGAGATGAAAATTGTACAACCGTTGTAAATGATTATGCAACCAAACATGAACCCACCCCTCACCCACAATAAATAATCATACCCAAATTTTCATCATAATACAAAATTCGTAGCTCAATTTTAATCGGGAAATAATACCCTGATATGAAAAACATTAACTATGTCATCCCTTTAACATGTTAAAAATGTATAAATTTTCAAGTTCCCATTGATCCATTATTCTTCTCCACCTTTAATGGAATCTTGAACATATGAAACTAATGGTATAGACATTAAATTTATGATAAAACTATTATATTTTATACTAAAAATTTATCATCCTAACCACTTTGAGGTGGATATTGATCAATCAAAACTAGTCACTACATCAATCTCAAAGAATGGGGGGAGAAGGGTGGGTGGTTTAAATAATAATTTTCAATAATAGTTTAAAAAATTAAAATTCTGGGTGGAGTTTTCAAGTATGAAAAGGAGAATTTTATTTAGTTTTATGCATAAAAACATTATATAATTACCAAAATTTTCATTATGTATATTTTATACAAGAAGAATCAATTATCACTTTTTAAAAAAAGTACATTCATTTGTTTTGTGTTATCTTGAATTGTATGGATGTGTAATATGGATGTATTTTAGAGTGTCATTGAGAGAATATATTAAACAATTACAAGGTTGCATAATTTCCATGAATATTTACCAACATTTATAAAATAAGGTCGATACCATATAGGAAAAATTTAATAAAAATGAATTATTTGTTACATGAGATGAACTACTAAATAAACTAAATACCCTTTTAATGAGTAAAAAAAATCAGTAAACCCAAAACCCTATCAAGATCCGAAATCATTGAGTTTTGATGTTATTTTTCCCAATGTTTTCATAACATATAGAAGGTAATAATTTCTTTCATATCTTTTTTTATATCTTTTTATAAAACCAATATTTTTTAGTTATTTATTTTTGAAATATTTTAAAGTAACATTAATTTTCACAAATATATATCAAAATCTATATTCTGTATCATTTTAAGAGTAATGAGTTATAACATTCATGTTATACCCTTTACAATATATCATTACTATAAGATCATGTTAGAGTTTGAACTCAAGTAGCTTATGAACCAAGAGTTGAGTCAATGATTTCCAACAATTATGTTGAGATTTGAATTACTGGATAATATATTAAAAAAATTATTAACATGGTTAATCAATCCTATAAATACACATGATAAGTAAAGGGTTTATCATTTCATAATTATATTATATTAAATAACTTAGATTATGAATTAAAAAAAATTATATTGTTGTATATAATGTAGAAATTGGAATCAAACAAATCTATGAAGGTACTTAGAGTATTATCAAATTCATCATGAAAGTGTGTTGTATAATATAACAATTCTACCCTAGAGACTCTATCAAAGTTAATTATATTTAATTATATTTAAAATTAATATATGATAAATTGTAATACTTTTGAATTTTTTAATAAAGAATACATGAATTTTTTTTCTTAATTATTCATCCTATTCATAATTGATTTCTGATGAATGGTTAGTTAAAAGTTTTCATCATAAACATAATTATTTGAGTAAAATTGTCAAAATTTTTGTATGTAATTTTTAATGATATATGAGTATTAAAATTAAAATTATATTTTTATAATAGATATTTAAGTTATAATTACATACTCACTAGGAAACGTGGTCCTTTTTTGGATTTATATGTCCACATATTTATTCTATAGATGAAATAATCATGGAACCAGAAAAAATTATAAGTAAATCAAGAGAAATTTCCTATGTGTTTGTGGTATAAAAAAATTTCTAATTTAAATTCCTACCATGAAAGGTAAAACTATATGCATAAATTTTTTTATAATTTTTTTTAAGAATATATCCCTATTACGAAAATCATATTAAGGTGACGTTTTGTCAATTGGCAGTGGTTTTAAAAGCCATGAAAGTTTTTTATGCCGTTTTATATAAGTCCCTCTATATTGATATATCAGTATCCATTTCACTAAATTTATTAATTTTAAAATTATTTTATAATATACATTCAAAACCACTATTTGTAGGTGATTTTACTTCCATATCTATAGTTTTCAAAATATATTTAAACACTCAGTTAACTAGTGAGTGTATTTTTTTCATATATTAATCAGTTCATTCAAAATTCAGTGAAACCTTTTCAACCGACTCTAATTAGCCTATTTATTGTTTTAGTGTATGTATTTATAATTTCCACAAATAAAAATTCATATGTATTTGTCTTCATTATACATAAATATAGTTAAAACTACCTCAAAATAATTATCTACTGTTAATAACACTGCTAATTATATTATTGTAGTAATAATATCAAATAAATATAAAATATATTCTATTTCTATAGAAAAATAATAATTCATTTTAACCATAAACATATTGAAGAACAATATACATATAGTTATTTTCTAGTATTTATAGTTAAAAAATGTGAACAATAATAATTTTATTTGATATTATAAGTCAAAAAATATCAATAAAGATTTCAGATGCTCTACTGACACATATCCCCTTTTCTCCCACAGATGAAGCTTATTTCTCATTTAATTCCCACTTACTTCTCACCTCTACTAAATAGATTTAATCTTGTGAATCATATATTAATAGTAATGATATTTAATAAATAATATGACCTTGTTTTGTATGAATAAACTAGAGGTTGGGAAAGGGAATGAGAATTTGAATTAAAAATTCCAATCATTACTAGATAAAAGATCTATATCCACTGGTGAAAAGTGACTACATTATTATAGAGATCATAGTTGTATGATAAAACCATGATCACATAGATTTCATTCGATATTTTCAAGGAAATATACTCGGGGTCTATAGTCATGGGTATCAATCCATTAATATTGAGATATTTCAATGTTTGACCTATTTCCATGGGAATCATTGATAATGGTATTATTTATATAGTAATAGAAAATTCATCTCGTAATATATATATATATATAGAGTTATATATGTTTCCTATATAAATTGATCTATCAACCTATGCATTTCCTATTGTCATTGATGAGGTAAAATTTAACAATACTTATACTAATTTTTTTGGGTCTTTTTACCACTAAATTGTATAATAATATTTCAAACCACATACCTAAACATGTATAATATGTATTTTGAAATGATATAAAATGACACAATATCCAAGTTCGTGATAAAATTAAATTAAATTAACTTGTTGGGTTTTATAGATAATAAAGAATAAATCCAACCCTATTTCATTAAGAAAAATATCAAACTAGAATGAAAGGCCAATTCAAACTATCATTTTGATATGGGAATCTAGAACTCTATTACCCTCCCTACCGGCGTGGATGGTAATTAAATGGTCTTAAAGAACACTATGTCAAATTCTTATGATGATGATAATTTTTAAGAAGGGGTAGGAGCATTGAGTTTGAATGAAATAAAGATGAGAGTGTAATCTTATTCCATCGAGATCTTATATTATATCTTGAATCAAGAAATCTAAATTGAAAATATAAAGCCCCATATATCAGATTCATAAGTACTATATAACCCATATAATTATAACCATTATGAGAAATATCCCCCAGTATGATCTTGAAATATACCTCTACATCTCACAGATCACAGGATACCTCTAGACACTCCATTAGTATTGATTTTGGTACAACAAGATCGTTCATGTTTCCAAAAAATAAGAGTTCGACTAACGTATAATTTAAAGATATCTTGAATTACAAAACTATTTAAAAAAATGAAATAGATTTTATTGATAAACCATTATAGAAAGAGTTATCTCATTAGATATGAGAGAGCATTCAAACCATAGAAATTTGAGAGTTGGTGTCTTGGAAGTTAAAACATGAAATGATTTTTTTCTAATATATGTAATTTAATGTCTTGAAAAGATATTCAATATAAATATTATGAATCTAGAATAAGTCAAGTAACATTTGAAAGTGACTAGAAAATCATTTATGGATACAAAATCAATATTACAGACTTCAAGGTGATTGAAATTGAACGTCTATAATGATTTTAAATAATTCCGTTGAAATAATGTATGTTACATTGAATCAGGTCCGTATTTATAGAAGAAAAATATGGGACACAAATAGGTGTCATTTCTTATCAATATGATGTTTGTATAAATATTTTTATTGTTTTCTCTTCAAATTAAAGCATATCATCATAACTCAATATACTACTAAATGAAATATTCAAGGTATGTGATTACAAGTACCCTATGTATTATGGGTAGGATTTATATCAGGTATTATGAGTGTATTTTTTATATAAATATTATAAAAAAAATTTCACAAACAAGAATGGATTATATCTCTAGACCTCTTACATCCCACTATTAATTCAAAAAATATCAATAAAAAAATTCATTCAATTAAACAGTCATTTAAAATAACAAATTATTAAATATATATTTATTCAATTCAACTAAAAAAAGACTTGAATTTGTTAAATGAAATGTAACATATAAATAAAATTCTATTTTTATAAAAATAACACAATATCGTTATATGAAATTACATTTATATTATAAAATTAAATATTAAAAAAAGTCTTTGAATTTATTATAATAATTTTCTTTATGGTTTTTCATGCTTTTAACAATATCCATCATTAATGTTACTTCTTCTTCTTCTTCTTCATCCTCCATTTAATGAATGAAATATCCAATATCATCTTGGAGAAATTATAAAATATTATTTTATTAAGTGGATTCCCTATAAAAAACTATTTTACCTTCATCAAACACATGAGATATGTCCACGAATTTAATGTCGACAAAAACACTCCACTCATCCTTAGTTATATCGCTTACATAATATAGATTTATTTTATTTGGTAAATATAATATATGGATTATATTTCACACTCTCTCCAATGTTTATCAACCAATAATCAATTATATAATTAAATAAAAATGAACCATTACTTACACCCTTATTAATACTGACCCAATTGAATTTCCAAAAAAACCTAAAAATCTATGATAATTTAAATTTATCCTTCACAATCAATAGTACAAAACAAGAAAACACCAACATGGTTAACAAGAAATATACAATAATTATTTATATGATTTTGATCTAAATAATTAAAATATTTCAATTGTTCAACATTATTTTCATCATTGACTATTTATCAACAATGATATAAATATTGTTACTTTCACTAATAAAATATCAAATTATTTAATATAGGTATTAGAAACAAAAATTAAAAGATTTTAAAAAAGTAAAAAATCTATTTTTTAACAACCATTATTTTCTCTAAATCATTTTATGTTTGACTCAATAGGATTATTTTTATTTATGATGTCCATTTTTTTAATATATGGATCAATAATATCAGTATTTATTAACATATATCTATGTGCTCATTATAATAAAAAATTATTAAATGTATACGGGGTTGATTATACAACATATCAACTTGATATTAATAGGAATATTGATTTATTATTAGAATAAAAATGACTTGTATTATCATCATCATATCCTCCTTAATTGAACTTTTCCTCAATAAAATATATATTCATCGGAAATTTTTTTTTGAACTCTTTGGCTTAGTGACCTTTAGTAATGCTGACTTTTTGTTGGGAGTTATTTTTCTCTTAAAAAATAAAATTAAAATGAAATATAATATAGAAGATTAATATATTAGTAAATTAAACAAATAAGAATTCAATTGTAATTTTTAATACATTAAATAAATTAAAATTAAACTTAATCACCAATTAATGTGATGCATCAATAGATAATGTATGGGACAATAAATTTTAGATTCCTTCACCAAATACAATGTCAATTTAATCATCACAACGAAAAAATATGAATGAAAATATCATCTATAAATGATAGTGAATCTTTACAATTCATTCCCAAAAATTGGCATGTTTAATCATGTTTATTTTTTCTAATATAAATGTTTTTAAAATGTGAAGAGGTTGATTAAAACATAATTTATTTTTGTTTGGTAGATGATTATAGATTTATGAAGGTAATAATATCCCAAACAATGTATGTGAGTCATAAGTTTTCGATCCGTGTAATTTATGATGATTAAAATCAACAAATGTTGAAATATTACATTAATATCCATCTAGTACATTCATGTTTTTAATACATCTTTAAAAAACATTTTTCAAATGTTTTAGTATAAAAACAATTACCAAATACATCCAATTATCATTTTCTCATTATCATTATTGATGTTTTGGGCATAATATATATTATAATGATTTTTTTATCATTTAATAATTCAAGAAAATTATGAAATTTAAAATAATTACAATGCCACAAAACTTCTTCTCAATGTGAATAACATATGATTAAAACATAAAATGTTATATTAGTAATATAAAAGATTTCAAAAATATTACCTTTTTCATCCAATGATATCCTCCATTTGTATCTAATTGTAACGACCTAGTTAAAAAAACATTGTTGTATTCCAGCATGTGTCTCACAATCCCACCGGTGCACTTACATGTATATTAGAGGACTTTGAATAGTGTAATGTTCCGGAATCATTCTGAAACTCCCATTTTACCTGTGTAGACACACCTTATAGGGGAGGTGAATCAATTGTTCCCCTATTTTACCAAATTTTATATTCATTATTTAATCATTTATTAACCATTTCAACATTTACCACTGATGATAGTTAAGATATTTGGATCATTTTTTTAAATATCATGATGTTATTGTCAACATAGATAAATCCATAAGTCATGAAAGTAATTTTTAAAGGTTTTAACCCACTTGGGAAACTTAACCCTTATCATTCTTAGGATCTGCATGTCACAAATTTAATACTAAAATCATTAATTCAATAACAAGTGTATTGTGGACAATTTATATCCTAACCAACATACATTATATTATATAAATGTGAGACCAATGCATTAAAAAAGTGATCAGATGTTTCATCTCATATTATCTCTCTTAAATTAGGAATCACACCATCATTGATTTTTCATCTTCAGTTTTCCTCTTGAAGTTGATAACAAATGTTCTTTAGGGATTTATGTTCACCCAAATATAAATTTTATCAAAAAAATAGAGTAACCTAAACTAAAATTCACTCTTAAATTATAAACAATAAAAGTAAGCCTATTTTCTTATTCACAACGTCAAATTTATTTGAAATCTATTTTTTGGAACATTCAACTTAGAAACATGAAGAAAATATCCTGAATAATTTTATATGACTTCTATAAACTAAATAGAAAACCTCATAATATTTCTTAATGAATTATATTGAAACATAATGGTCTTATCTTGATCACATTATCAATATATTAATTTTAATACACATAGGATCTTAATATGATTTTATCGGTTCTTTATCACTTCCACTAAGAAACCCAGATGATCTTTCTTGAATATTATAGTATCATCTTCTCCCTCTTTCTTACTATAGAATTTAGTGGATTTAATTTTTCTTAAAGTTATTATTTTTTTTATCTTAGCCTTTTCAATTTCATATATCATATATTATTGGTATCTCATGCCTTTTAACTTGTATTTATTTATATTCTTAAATGCATGTGTGAATCATTAAATTTCACATCTCATGTCATCATTCCAAAAATTGAAAATGTTAACTATAATCATTAATCCACCAATAAAATCCATATAAAACTACCCACTTGAGTTACCATGATAATTCATCAATATATTTTCAATTGAAATAATATTTATATAATTACATAAAATAAATTCTCCTCACATATGAAAATAGGTTCAATGAATCTTCCTGGAATTTTCCACATTTGGATCAGCTTCAAATTCATCATAAAAATAATAATACAAAAGCATCACATTAATATTATTAATTGGATATACAAAAATTATATATTAGGATATCTACGATGTAAGAATAGTATCCTATAATATAGTGAATTCTTATTATGGCCTGAAGTAGTTTGTTATAGTGTGACACACCATATACCACTTTTCCACTAAACACATTTCAACATTGGATCATATAGATTTATTACAAAAAGAATATATTAATCTTAAATGATTTTTCATCTATATTGTTTTTAAATATATAATAAATTCAATCAAGATCTTATATATTTAATACATTCCATCATACAAAATATCAATTTTAGTATTACACCAAAGTAGGTTTAGATGACCATTACATTACTTTCTATTACCCTTATAAAATGCCAAATGTTTCAAATCTACCATTACATTTCATGTGTTTATATTTATCCAATATAAGAAACCCATTACAAATATTTTTGTTACTATTATGTAGGTTCAAATGACCCTTACATATTGATCATTAATAGGAAATGAAATTCTATTAAAATTACCTTTTTTATAGATCTTTTTCAATAAGATCAATTATAAGTATCTTTAAATATCCATCCCTGTATCATATTTATGTTATTATGTTCATATATTTTATGTTTTTATCAACCGTCGACTGAAATATTTTTCTTTTGAATGATAAATTATAGAAACTCGGTTTTCTATAAGTGGAATTATGAAAAAATATGTAAGTATAGAAGTCATATATCACACATGGTAATTACTTTAATATTCCTTTTGAAACATATTCTTGTAATTTCATAGGATTGTAACTTCAAAAGACATATTATAGAGATAAATGTATAATTATAAATTCATATTTTTAATTATTTATCAATTTAAATACATTATATAAAAGTCATACAATGTATGAGGTTGTCTAATGTTTTTCTCGGAAATATTTATTTCTGACATTAATTGTTTGTGCTCATCAAATGATTATTCTAGGATTATAAAATAATTTAATGGGGATTAATCGTTAATTAATATATTGTATTGGAAGTTTTATTATTATGTCAAGAGATTATGTATAATGATGAAGTATAACACTGAATAATTATGCTTCTTCTTAAGTCATGTGATCTATTGGAAAAGTTATATGATCAAAAATCACCAAATTTTTTTTGAAATCAAAAGATTTTAAAAGATATTCATATATCATCAAAATTACTTTCCATATATCTATGTAATCTCCCAACATCACAAAATATCATCCATGTAATATTTGAACCAATTTTAGTAATGAAAATTATAGTTTCGACAAGGATGGATCCTCTAATATCAGTTTGCTCACCTAAATTTTTTTACATGTATGATAGAATTCAAGACTTAATGCAAGTGTTTGTTTTCTAAATATTCCTTCTTTGATATGTACATTATGTTATTCACCTATATTATTTCATGAGCTATATATACAGCCCCATAAAATTGTATTATCATGAAATTAATTATACTATTGAAATTTTATGTTTCTTTTAAATAAATTACTTAATTTGGTTTACATTTAAAAGATACCAATGTGGTAATGATTTTGTGTTGCAATCTCATTTGTTATCTAGATATTTAGGAATATGTTTCCAATGATCAAATATTATATCCATGTCTTCATAAAATAATGAAAACTATTATACTCTAGTTTTTTATGATTTTTTTCAGGAAATAATACTATTTTACCACTATTTGGTACATAAAATAATTGATAAAATGCTTATAAGAAAATGTGAATTATTTTCCTCCTTGGTTATAATGAATTTCTCTTCCAAAAAAATGTTTTCTAAAAATGAGTTCAATTTTTTTCCATTCTACGATGAATTTTAAATGAAATTTTAATCCATGTCTTCATTTTTTTAAAATAATTTGATGTAATAATAATGTTTTTTCAAATGATTATCATTTGTCTTTTACTGAAAATTTTAAAGGATTCATTATTTTAACATGTAATGGATGAATGGAATATTCTATTATCCTAAAATTCATTTCTTTGAATAATACTCTATATGTTTTCAAGGATATTTTCCAAAAAAAAATATTCAAAATGTTATATGTTTTAAAAAAATAGTGTGGAAATGATATTTTCTACATGAAATGATTTATATTATTTTTAAAGATTCCATTATTATTTTTCAAGGGTATTTTCACATAAAAATATTAAAAATGTTTTATGTTTTATAAATATATTTTCATAATGGAAAATATATATTCATGAAAAAATGATTCTAATTAATTTTAAATATTCCTTTATAAATTTTCATGGTTATTTTTAAAGGAAAAGGATTTTGAAAATGATTTAGTTTTAAAATATGTTTTTAAATTTGGAAAGGATATTTTTCTCATGATATGTTCTAAAAGTTATTTAAAGCAAAATCTATAATTTTCCAATGTGATTTTAAATGAAAATGATTTTCCGAAAACATTATTAATTTTTGGTTTTAAAATGTGATCTTCATAGAATGTTTATCTTGTTCACGAAATGTTCCATGTGATATTTCGAAATCAGTTTCCATCTAAGATGAATTACTTAGATGTTAGTTACGATTGAATAGGGATAAGATCCATGTAAATCATTCTTATTATTTCACAGAATGGTTTATATTTATGATGGAATGATGTTTATGAAACATTTTTTATTCCATGGGTTATACCATGATAAAACTCTTATGAAACCTACATATCTTTTTCAATAGTCGATTATATAATAAAATGATGAAATGATTATGAAACCCATATCTTCTCCAAAAGTTATGATATAATGAAATGATTATAAAACACATTTCATTTCATGGGTTATGATATGAGGATTTTTTTATATTGTGGAAATAATAAATATGGTCTTCATTATGATATGTGTGGGACCTATGACTCCCTCCATTTCCATGGGTAGCAATTATTCTCTCATGAGATAGATAGGACTAGAAATGGGATAGAACCCAGTATAGTAATGGAATTTTTATACTATGGTGGTAATGGGAGTGAAAATTTACTTTTATTATGGTAGGGGGATTGAACCTATTCCAATCTGATAGCCTTGGCAGTGAGCCTGAGCTAATATGGAAAATATTTTATATTCTTATTTGTATGACACAAATCTCTTTGTTGTTCCAATGTTCCACTCTAGTGGATCGCGTTCATTAAAACTATTATGATTCATTTTTATTGACTACCAATCTCTATTCCGTTACTCAAGATTCGGATCATTGGTGTGCAAGGTATGGTTTTCAATTCATATGGTAATTTTCACATACCCTTTTATTCATGTTATTCTTACTTATCCCCCTTTTTAACCATAATGGTAATATAAGCTCACCCTTTCTTATTCTTTATTTCCATAGGTTATGAATGAAAGATTTTTTTATGGAATGTGTGTGAATATTAATAAGGGGAAATATACTCATGGGGAATATCTAATATCTTCAATGAATTATGAAGATTGTTTTCCATGTTTCCAAAGGCACTAAACTATTATGGTCCCCAAGAGTTTGTTTGTGTAATTTATTGAATATTCATCTAACAAGATGTAATATCCATGTATGAAATTCCTTGGTATCTATCTTTGGTATCAATGGACAATTATATTAAACATTTGGAAACTAGGATTAAAAAAATATAGTGAGATCCCTATGGATATTTATAAGGATTTGTCTAGGGACATTTCAAATGATAATTATTAGGATGTGTAAAAGAATAGGAAAACGTAATAGAATATTGGTTCAGGGTGGAGCAAGTGGTTTCTATGAAATTAAATCCTTAACTGGAAACAACAATTGAATGTGGCACTCATATAGAGGAACCTAGAGGTAATAAATCTATAACAGGTGCATTGAGTTGGACTCAATCATCACTTGGCACATAGAAATTGTCCTTATTGTACCCATGGTTTGACACTACTCGGGAATATTCATTGTAAATCCATCAACTTTTTTTGATCCATCATTTAGGATTTATATACCTAATGTTCATGGAATGGTTAATCAAAAGCGTTCATAGATTTAAAAATAAGGTTTCGTTATTTAGACATCCAATATGTGAATTTTCATGATTACGTGGTTCCAATATATGATTATTATTTCTCATACTATGATTTTTTGTGTTATTAAATGACTATAAAGGGAAGGAAACATGTTAACATAAATCTGATAGAATATTTCGATACTATGAGAAACCAAATTGGATGATGATTAAAGATAAATATATTGAGATTATTCATAATTTTCTATTAAGATATATGATTAAAAATATTAATTTATGTTAGAGTCCTAACAAGTAGAATAAAAGGATGATGGAATTTTTAGAATTTTTATATATTAATGAACAATGAAGATGGAATATTCATATTCTTAAATGTAAATATAATAGGAAGAAGAACCTGTTTGAATATATAAAATGGAGGGTAAGATGTTATCTATGTGAAAAAGAAGGCTATACAGTGAAAAAAATTAATGAGTTCAATGTCTTTTGTTTGGGGAACATGTGAATTTTCAAAATCAATGCTTTGACCCATGAATTTTCTTCTAGACCAAAGAAGAACCTATTTCATGATAGTAATTGAAGTGGAAGTATTGAAGTATTTATATATTATGCTTTCAATAATTATTTGATATGAATTTTCATATATATAATGCTTTTCCAGTATATGTTTTCATTCTCAATTTAATCGAATATGTTGAATAATACTAATTACTTATAAAATTTATTCAATGGAAAGGTGATATTCTTGGAAAAGACATGATTAAGGGAAAGATAACATTTAATATGTTCCTTGTTTAGATAATGATGCATGTATAAACAGATGATTTATTCAGAAAAAGTAAAGTAGATAGTATTAATAACCATGGAACTGATTAATGATTTGTGGAAAAAGTTTTTTATGTTCTCATTAATGGAGTCCACAAAATTATCAAATCATTGGAATATATTGAATAATATGTGGTTTTATTCAATAAATGATGATGCATTAATTTTTTAATTGAGGTTCTATGAAAATTCAGGTTATTACCATGTTTTATAAAACTATATGATGTCGGTATTCACATGTTTGGTATGTGAAAATCACGATCTACATTATGATATATGGGGGATTAATGGTAAGTTAATTTTGAGAAGTTAAGTGAACTTATATATAAATTCTTAATTGTTGAAGGGTTATAAGGTTAACCATAAATGGAATGGTTTATTTTAAACATTTGATGATGTTTTAAAGATCTTGTTATTACATCACCTTATGAAAATTAATCCATATTAGATGACCAATGTTAAATTTTTTAACTTTAGATAGTAGGAAAGGCATACCATTCTTTTATTGATTTATTTAGTGCTTTAGTCATGAAATTTTTTTATCTTTCACGGTAAGAGATGAAGTGTAAATTCTTCAAGACACAACCAAATAATTCAATTGTGCCAATGAAATTAAAAGATATCATGTATGTAAATTTTCATAAGATCTCAATGTATATGGAAAAATAATATCCCCAATATTAAGAAAAGTATTTATCAATAAAATATTTTCTAATTATCACCATTTTTATGATATCAATGACCATTTTCATTCCTTGTACATTTATGTTTTTTGGTAATTAATCGTATTTGTATCACCGTAGTTATTCTGATCAATGTTCTCTATCACCCTCCATTATTATTTTGGTGTTATTTTTCTTCTCTTTTTCCATTCATTCATTTCCCATCTATGTTATCATATTTAGAAACCTATTTTTTGTTGTTCTAAATGACTCTCGTACATAAATTTATATTTTGAGAGAGGATTTTTTATTAACCATTTTATGATGTGGGTTTATGTGAATAAATTTTCAAAATTTAAATCGTTGACAATCGGGATGAATTTTTAGTTGGAAATTCAGTTTGACTACTATAGAATGTAAAACTCTTACATTTAGTGAAATATATTTTAAAATAAATATAATATTATTGATAATTTGTGTTACATGAAACACCGAGTTTATCATTTTTTTCATTAATAACTGAGTTTATATTTTTTAAGAAAACCTAGTTTAGCTTGTGTTATAGGAAACAATGTGTTTATTAGATAGTGTTCATGAAATAGGACAACGATCTTCAAAAAACCATTAAATATTATTATTTTAAATATGAAGGATATAACATAGCAATTATATATATATGTCAAATTACAGTTAACTATCTTATGAAATATACAAATAAATTTCATACTTATTAGAAATTCTTTTATAAATTATTTGTAAATAATCAATCATTTTTTAGTAACGAAATTATATTTTTAAAAAATATGTTTTCTTAAAAAAAAAATTTACTGCTCTTGTGAGTAAAATATATAATATTTTTATAGAAATATTTCAAAATTTATTTTATTTAATTAACAAAATTTTGAAATAGTAATTTCCAAATTATTGTAGAGTGAAATTTTAGCAGTTTTTGAAAAACATTTGTTTTCCAAAGAATAGTGAAAAATAACGATTTTTATAAAACTATAATTTATTTTCCTAAAATAAAAAAAAATTAGTTCAGGTATTATTTTTTAAAAGTATCATATGTAATATTTTTTAATATTTAATCCAGTTAATTAATTTTTAATTAACTTTATATTTCATTTTAGTATATGTTTAATTTTTTAAAATGGGGTTTTCAAAAAAAATGTTTTTAAATGCATAATTATTCAACATTTTAATTATTTCTAATAATACCCAATAAATAATTTTTCAATATATATATATATATATTATATATAATAATTTATATTCATAAAATTATTATTATTATTAGGCATAATATTAATAAAAATCCAATTATGCTTGAAAAATAAACTTCTTGAAAACCATCTTTTTGATCACATATGCGAGTTTTTTTTAAATTATTTTTTAAAATATTATAAAATCAATATGATAAAATAATATTATTTGTTGAAATAATAATTTAAAATTTATATTAAGGTTATTTTTGGGACATTTCTAGAATGTTTCATTTTTTCATGAATAGATAAAATACTGAATTTTAATTCAAAACTGTCTTTATGTTTAAATTAATTATAATGTTTGATTATATACAAAATTGTTTATTAAATAAAAGAAGATTAAATAAAAATATATTAATAAAATTTAGGACATTTAATTAAATTTTATTTTGAATTATTATATAAATAAATTTTTAATTTTTGGACTTTCTCTTTAAAAACCCTCTTTCTCATTGCGTCTGGTGGATTATTTTTAAATTAATATTATCAATGAAGAGAGTATAACTTGAAAAAAAAACATTGAATATTTTTAATTATCATAATTTATATTATCTAATAAGTTCAAATTGATTTTTCACCAAGATGAATTGTAAAACAATAAATTTAATTTACCAGGGATAAGGTAAATGGTTTTCTCTGGGGTTAAACTAAAATGATAAAGGTTAAATATAACCAATAAATTTGAAAAAAAACATTTTATGGACATATTTAGAAATTATTTATTCTATTATAATTATTTGTTCATTATTTTACCATTTTTACAATAATAAAAAGTTGGTGGAATTCATTCTTTTCAAACAATTAGATGTGTGCCACCCAACTCACTTTTATAAGGCAACCCCTCATCCTCTCCTCTTCACCCATTCAATTACATTTGTATCAGCCAATAACATCCCTACTCACATCCAAAATTCTCTAATCTCATCAAAGATTCTATATTTTGGGCATAAATAATTCCTATAATGGATATTGGTGAAAACCTAAGCAGGATTCCCAAAAAACAGGTAACATTCCTCAATAAGGGTTTTTTGGATTATTTCTTTCAGAAAATCCCTAAATTATTATTATAAAATGATGATATAATATCTTCATTATCATCCACATAATTATAAGATTTTATGTTAATTAAAGTACCTATAATCCACTCCATTTCCATCAAATGGGTTATAAAAACATCGTTCATGTGTACGGAGGAGTACCACTCGTAAACTTATGTCATTAGTTTTTCCATTTACACCTATCAGAGATGGACATAATATTGGATTTATTATATATATATGATATTTATTATATTATTATAATTTTGAAATCATTGTATCAAATATTCCATTATTCACTCCATTCCTAATAGTATAATAATGACGCTCGTGTATATAGAGGATTACCGCCTCACGAAGCGATGTGATTCATTAATGCATTACATGGATGGTAACAAGATTTTGTTTAATGAAATTACATGATATATTTGAAATTAAAATTATTTTTATAAGGATAATATATCATTTAAATTTCATTCATTCAATCTAATATGAAAATGTAAATAGAATACATGCATACGTATGTCATACCATCTCTATGAACGGTATATTTCATTTTCTATCACTACATTTTATTGATTTCCCTAAATACATGTATAATGAATATATACGATATTTATGTAATTTTTAAAATTATACTTATTATGAAACCTTGATATAATTTATATGATGAAAAATAAAATATTGAAATGTATAAGAAAAAATAAATTATTGCCTGGAACATAACATTAACATGAAATTATTAATAAAAGGTCTTAATAAAATCATATATAGTATGATATATATAAATATTTTTATATAGTAGAGTTATAATATACTTATATTTATTATTAACGGTATTTATAAATTATGATGGAATTCAATAATTAAGGGAAGGTATTTTTGTCCCAATTTTTCTTTCATTGAGACCTACATAATGTTGTTCGCCTATATTTTTTCTGATGTATATATAGGGACCATTTTTCATGTAATATCATGATGTTTTTCATCCTCAAGGTATATTATGTTTATTATAATGATACATTTTGATGGAGTTTATGTATCAAAATTACCAAAGTTTTAATGGTTTTATGTTACAGTATCTTCATTTATCGAGATTGTTTATGACTATGTTTCTGATGATCATATATTTTGACTCATTTCTCATAAAACTCATGAAATTAATTATCTTCTATTTATTCATTAACTATTCAAGATATATGACCATATTTCTCACTTTGGTACTTAAAATAATTTTGAAATGGTTGTTTCAGAAAATATAATTTTCATTTTCTCTTTGGTCGGAAATCAATTTTCTTCAAATTCCATGTTTTCTAAAAATTCTCTCAATTTTTTTTTATTATACTATGATTTATAAAATACATTTTTATCCATTTTTAACTTTTTCAAAAAATGTTTTGAATGTACTATTTATCTTTCCTTCCAAACATTTATCATCTATATTTTACTATAAATGTGAAATGAGTCTTTATATTAAAATTTATGACATGAAAAACATTCTCCAACATCATGACCAATCATTGCATTGAATATTCCAATATATTTTTTCAAGGTTATTTTGAAAGAAAAATAATATGAAAAAAATTTCTATTTTAAAATGGTTTTTGCAAAAAAGAAAGTATATTTTCCTTATTATGTGTTTCATGAGATTTCAAATGCTTCGTTTAATGTTTTCAATGTTATTTTCAATTAATAAAGATTCAATATGTTTGTTTCTTTAAAAAGTGTTTTTCGAAGCATAAATGATAGTTTCCATAATCAATGTATTAATTTTATTAAATATTTTATTTATATGATTTCAAGGTTATATTCAATGGTATAAGACTTACAAAATGTATACGTTTTAAAAAGAATTTTAAAAGAGGAATGGATATTTTCCACATGAAATGATTTTAAAATACTTTTAAACATTCTATTATAATTTCAATGATAATTTCATAGAAAAGTATTTGAAAATTTTTTATCAATTTTTTTTTAAAATATGAGGTTAATAGAAAGGTTATCTTCCTCAAGAAATGTTCCGTGTGATGTTTTAATATATTTTTTCATCTATTATGACATCCTATGATGTTACATGTTCTTTACTAGGGGTATTATCCAAGGATATTATTCTTATTATTTCCAAAAATTTGATATTTATAATGTAATTATTTTAATGAAACCTATTTCTCTTCCAAGGGTTATACCATGATAAAATTATTATACAATATGCTTATTTTTTCATGGGGTATGGTATGATGAAATGATGAAATGATTATAAAACTTTTCTCTTTTCCAATGGTTATGATATGATCAAATGTTCATGAATCCAATTTTATTTCACGGGTTACGGTATGATGAATATTTTTTTATCTTTTGGCACAAATAAATATGGTTTTCATTATGATATGGGTGGGAGCTATATCTCCCTCAAATTCATTGGGTAATTATTTATATATCAAGGGATATGTAAATCTATAATGGGGTGTGATCATAGTTCAGTAAGGGAATTTTTCCATTATGATGGTCTTTCGAGTGAACCATGACTACAATTATGGTTTGGGGAGTGAATTCATTCCACTATTATAGCCATGGAAGTGATCCTTTCATAATATTGAAATTATTTTATATTCATATGTGTATGCCAAATATCTATGTATTAATAAAATGTTATTATATCATGATCATGTTCTATGATTTCATTATAATTCATGTCCAATAAAGTGTAAATATTTATTCCATGACTCAAGATTGTGATCATTTTATCTTAGGGTCTCGCATTCAATTGTTATTTTCATGTTCTCATACCCTTATTTTCATGTTATACTTACTTATCTCCATTAGTAAAACTTACTTAGTATCAAACCTCAAAATTTATTATGTTTTCATTCCTCATGTTATAGAGAAAGTATTTAGGTATGATTTCATTATAGATATAAGTAAAGGGTATGTTCTTTATGGTAGATACTAAAGATCTTCTAGGAATTAAGACGAATTTGTTCCAAGTTTCCAAACGAACTAAACTATTACATTCTTGATCCATGAGTTTGTGTAATGTGTTTAATATTAATATAAAATGATTTAATATCAATTTATGAAAATACAAGGAATATATAATTATTCTATACCTAATGGACAACATATTCAAAAGGAGAAAAGTTCCTCTCCCCCATAAACACAATCAAGAAAATTTTAAATTGATCTATGTTTTTTACTGATACTAACAGACTTAAGGGGAGCCTTCTAAAAATCTTCTATATTTAAGATACAAATATTATCTATTTTTATGTCAATCCACTTCCTAAACCTATTCAACAAAACATAGTATACTTGGTCTAGACCGATGTATAAAAAATGAGTGGTTAGTTTACACAACTATTTTTTCTAATTACTCATATCAATGTAGAAAAAAATAAACCTTTAAAACATGGGGGTTTCTCAAACATATTTAAAAGAATATTTAAGAAACTAAACTCACTTAATATCACAAAAAACATTTTATGGTATGTGATTTCCTTCCCTATATGTTTAAATAATCACTCCCATTTGGTAAACATGTTTTTTGTAAGTTATAATAAATATGGGAGAGTGAATTCATACCTCTACATTCATATTTTCAAGGGGATGAATCGACTTATAGAATAATAAGAAAATGGTAAGCATCTAGTAGCTGCAAAACTGTTGAAATATCACCCATGGATAATTATTTAAACCCTTAATCACCCTAAATTCCCAACATTTAAAAAAACCAATTTGATGTGGAAATGTAATGTGTCCCATCATCATTTTAGTTTTCTCTATAGAGATGAAAATTGTTTCATAAAAAATATAAATTCTTCATTGGAGCTATAAAACATTGAAAAATCATTATGTTATATTCATTATTGATTCTCAATGTTGATACATTTTTTTGAGGCATGGGTTATTTAACATTTCCAGCTTCCATTCAAATTAGAATTGGATTTGTTACTAATTCTGGTATAAAATACTCACACTTTTATTGTCGCTCCAACCACAAATCCTATTAAAAATGGTCAAGCCATATAAAAATTATATAATTAGGATAATTCTCAAATTTATCTTTAGGGGTGATTTCTGTTCTAGCTATATCAATTTTAGCAGAAGAAGAAACTTGTGGTTTTCTATTGATCATTATTTTTCTAGATAGCCAAAGCCTATATTTGATAGAAACATGATTTGTATGCTTGAATCCACCAAAAATTCCTCTATAATATTTTGAATATCCCATGATGGGAGTTATTTTAACCTCCACACAAGGAGTGTCAACATTTATACCAATATAGATATCACAATACTAGGATTGAAAAAATTATATTTTCAAATTTGAAAACATTTTTCTAAGATTAATTTATAATTTTTAATGTTCTGGTATGTAGAATATTTTTATAATAAAGAATAACATTATACTATCAACTGGTGTGATAATATTCTCATATATTTGATTAATATATTCTTGTGAGTATCTTGTTTAATTACATTCTTCTTATATTTGTCTCTAATAAATTATTTTCTTTTATTTATTGGCATCTTCAATGTTATTTGTGGTTCTCTCATACCGTGATTTAACCTTTGAACCCTATATGAGTTATATAAGAATTCAACATAGTAGAAACACCATGTGTTTCACAAATCCCAAAACTCTCTAAGTGATTCAATATATTAATGCATGTATTATTGCGTCCATTTTGTTATATTTTTATCTTTCTATTTGGTTTCATCTATGTATCGAATTTTTACTACATATTTCAAGGGCTCCTACCTATTATATATAGTGATTTTTTTTACCAAAAATAGAGGGATTATTTTCAAACATCATGTAGAACCCATATCTAAAATTTAATCTCGTTATCATTCTAGTGCATGAAATATGTCCAAATCTGTTCTGATTGGAATAGAGTCTAAATTTATCATTTATGTCTCTTCCTAAAACATCTAAAATATTAAATTCAAGATTTATGAGTAATGAAACTTGGAAAATATTTCAGAAATAATTATATATATATATATATATATATTATTAGATTTGATTGAACACTAGATCCAATAAGGGGTAGCATGTCTCTAAAATCACTAGAAGGTCCCAATGGAACGATATAAACACATGTTAGTGTGGGGCTAATTTATGTGTTTTTTATTTGATAAATTCTAAATTAGTTAATTAAAACATTATATCCCCATTTAATATAAAACAATAATACTAGTTAAGAGTATTTGGAAAAAAATTATATAACAAAGCATACCCCAATATACAATGCATATAAAGCAGACAATGACAAATGTGATTTTAAAATTTTCATCCTGATTCATTAATCTAACTCCTTACCAAATTTTAGATGTCCAAGTAATGGATTCTCTACTAAAATATTATTAAAAATTATATGTGGATATTAGTAAATTTTTATACTAACCCATGGACTCTATATTATACAGTTTGAGATCACAATTTTACACAAGTGATCGAATGTTTCATCCCGTGATATCACTCTTCAATCAAATATACCACCATCAAAGATTGGTTAATCCTTCATATCCTCTTTATATTAATCAAAAAGGTTTTTTATTGAATTTTTGTACCAAAATTTTGACCTTATTACCCAAACACATTATTACTTTTAATTTTAAAAAATCATCAAAACTATACATTACTACTAAATTTATGTTCATGTGTAAAGTATCATAGTTCTTCTAAATCTATTTTTTGCCTCTATCATGTCAAAAAAATTATAATAAAGGTTAAAAATATTTTAACAAGATTCTACGTACTAAATCAATGTCTTTATAATCATTCATGTCAAATTAAACTAAATTATATAAGTCTTATATTGCCCACTTTTATGAATTCTTCAGCACAAGCTACAAAGGTTCTTCCCTAGCTTGACTCGCTTCTTACTCAATTATTTTTTTACACCCTAATGATTGTTCTTCAATATTCTAGTGTCAAATTTCACTTAATACTCAAAAAAATACATTGAATTTTCTTCTTATCTGACAAATTTTGGGATTGTACAATATTTCTTCATTTCATACATCCTATAATAGAGGCATATTCTACCTTCTCACTTGAATTTCATGATTTCATCAAGTGCATGTACGGATCATTAAATATTTCCTCACATTTCATTAATCAAAAAATAGAATATATCAAGTATTAACATGGATCATTAAAAATTCATCCATATAAAATTAACCACTTAGTTTCCAATTATAATTCTGTCACACCTTTTCATTTAAAAATATATTCCATTAATACCCACAATTATATTCTCCTAACATTTGAAACTCATACCAATAAGTCTTGTTGGTATTCACCATGGCTGGATCAGATCCATCATTTTCCACATAACCATTATAATATCAATATATTAATATCTTCTACAATTTATATATAAATTATATATTAATAATTCTATTGTGAAGCAATAACCTCCTATGATGTGGAAATTTCTTCTTACAACATAATGTTTTTTCTTGAGATGTAACAAACCGTAGTACTCCTTATCAGTCACATAATCTCTAATTACGTACATATAGATTTATATCTCAAATAATATTTGTATAATTGATGTATTTTCATCAAAAATATTATCCAAAATATGAAAAATATTTCCACACATTAGAATTGTTGAAATTCCTTCACATTGTATCAGTTTTTTTAGTATTACCCAAAAGTGGGTCTATAATACCTTTACATTTAAATTATTACACTTAAAAACCTCTTGATTTATTCTATCATCCTTTATGTAGTTTGGTAATACCATTTTGAATGTCTAGAAAAACTCTATACAGATGTTGGTTACCTTTATGTATGTTTGAATGTCCCTTTCACAACCTTCATTTTTTACAGTTTAATGCCTCTAAATATCAATTGTCCATTGATATTCATATCCAAGATCAAGGATCTGTATCATAAAATTTCCATTCATGTAACTCATTTATTTTTTAATTTTCTATTATATTAAAATCATACCAATCATCATCCGAAATAATCTTTTACAGAATCTTGAATTCTGAAAACATAATTTTCAACTAGTAGAATTTGAAAATTTTATCTATGTATTGTTGTCATAAATTTCACATGGTAATTCATTTTCTATTTAATTAGATACTGAAACATAGAATTAATTATGATGAGGTATTCTAAATGCTTATATTCTATCTCAAACTCTAACATTAAATTAATCCTTCAATGACTTTTCCATTTTATTACCTCATCTAAAAGTCATATGATGTCAGTTGAAGCCCTATGATCGATTCAAACAATTATTATATCATTCAAAGAAGGATTATACTATAGAAACAGATATATTGGTTTATCAAAAGTATTATATTATTTCTTCATCCCAAACACATATTATATTCTCAAAGTCGTAGACTCATGTCTAGTGATAAATTCTAGTGCTGATGTACTATACTAAAGTATCGCACTACTATATAATTCATTTGATTAGCATAAAAAATAATAATATCTTGACATAACTAATTTCTTAATAAAATATAATGATTTTTGATTTATTAAAATGTTTTTCAATATATCCATTGGTTTTCCAGACTACTAAAAATAATAATTTATGGAATCATCACAATAATTTCAAAAATCAAAATATTATGTTTTCATGGATGAATCCTCTAATGGATGCTAGATCTCTCACTCAGTTTGAATATATTATAAAAATTATATTCAGTATAGTATAAATAGTATTGAAAACATTAGTAGTCATCAATTATTTTATTAGTTATTTCATGTAGTCAAATGAATAGAAATATTCTCTGACTTCATAAATTTCAGGGACTTGTATACAATCTCATAAAATTGACTAATTTTGTGGGATACTACATAAATATATCTAGAAGGGTATTTAAAAAGAAAGAACACCATTTCCATTACATAATAAGTGTGGGTAGATCTCATCATATATTTGGATGATACATTAATACATCATCCCTAATATATCGTTTTCCTTACTACATTTAAAATATATGTGAAAATAATGATAATTTTAATCAAATATAACCAAAACCCTTTAGAGACATAAAATAGGATTGGGAGATTATTCCCTTGATATAAAAAACATAAATAACAGTAAATAACTCATCAAAATAAAAAATAATAATTAGAGAATGCATGATAAATAATAGATCCATTCTATAACAAATTAATTGAATTCATATAGACATGCATCCAAAATAATCCCCCATTAGGTCGATCAGAAATGAAAAATAAATAAAATAATTAATAATAAAGGATGTTTGTATTACCATCTCTAAGCCTTACCTCTATTAGATTTCAAAATCCTTGTCAAATTTCACAATGTCAATCCTCTACAAATCATATGCTCGGACCTACATGACAAACATAGTACCTTCACATACACCATAGTAACCACATAATGTTTAAGAAATACATCTTGTCCATGTAATATCGTTTTCAACTAATACAAATAACCATATTCATATATATTCATGAGGGAAAAAATTATAAAAATTACAACAAACTTATATGTGTACTAGGTCATCATGTTCTATCCAAGAAACACTATTGGAAACCTAGGCAATACCAACGGTTTAAAACCATTGGTATAGCCTGCGAAACTATTAGTATGCACTATACCAATGTATTACTAAACCTTTGTGTGTAATGTAATTGGGGTAGGCCTACAATAATGGTTATTAGGAATCCATTTGTATAAGGGACTAGAAATTCAATTATGCCAATGGTTTTTCAAACCGATTATCATCGATTTTTACTAACGGTTTGTAATCCAACTATTTATTGAAACAATTCACGTATACCAATAGTTTTATAACCATTGGTATATAGTTATACCAATGGTTTTACAAAACTTTTGGTATATGTTAATTATCAAAATCATACACCAACGATTTTTAAAACCGTTCTTATATAGTATTACAAAAGGTTTTATAAATCTTTGGTATTGATTTCCAAAAGCATTGCACATCAAACTCCGCTAAAACATTTCAAAGTAGACTCCCATGCAGCATTGCACAGAAGCCTCCCCTGGGATCCCCTCCATTACAGAAACAACAATCATAACAAACCTAAAATAGTATAGCATACAGTAGACTCCCTGGTTTCCCGTCCATTTCAGAAACAAGAAACGTAAGAAAAAATAGTATATTGAATATTGTATACTAAAATACCATACAACGAACACTTTATTTTGAGGCAAAACCCACACTAAAATACAATGCCACTTGAAATCACAACACCTGAAAGCATAACATTTCGTTTCACCTAAAATGTTATACTTATCCATGGAAAGCGAATAATTTTTCAGAGTCAAATTTAATGTGATTTTGAAGTGAGGCATGAATAGTTTGTTTTTTAATATTCATTTCTAAAAATTAGTAATTTTCTATGGGGATAGACAAATGGCCTTGTGAGTTTATTAGAGATTTCTTAGGTGATCAATATTAAAAAAAGGATGGGAGGACCAATAAAATATGATCATGGTTTGTTTAATAAAAATCTATGTCAATATAGGTTGTCATTATTATAGAAAATTTTGATTTTTTAGTTCTAAAGATAGAGTTGATTAATGAATTTTGACATTAATTAGAAACAGTGGAATGGGTGGAGGCTTAGATGTTTTTATGAGTGGGAAGAGAAACATCAAATTATGGTTTGGGTGAACCTACTACTAAAATTCCGTTATATATATCTTTTAGGTAGTTGAATAGGAGATTAGGGGAAAAAATTGGCATATTCAAGGTGGTCTAATTCCCCACTATACCTCAACTGGTCACATGAGGGATGTAAAATGAGGTCAGTAGAAGGTCGAGTAATAGGTAAAACTAGACATGGTACTTGGTAAGATATGAGGGTGTCTTTTAAAAAATGGGTGTGAATGTATTTTTATGGTTATTGCATCAAGATTTTGGGGGAAAGGGCTAGAACGATGGTTATTATCAAGTCAATCATCTGTGCCATCTCCCTTTGGACACCCCGTGATGCAACGTGTTTTAGATGACTCTTAAACATAGTTTTGATGTTAAGGTAATTATTCATTATTTATTCTTCCTTACTATTTAATTATAATTTGTATTATATCTATACTATAGTTATAGTGATGATTCCACTAAATAATTCTATAATCATCCCAATCAATGGTTTGTTTGTATTTTGTGTATATAGTATGTTCTAGGATGTGGAACACACATTGTTACTTTCAATTTTTTCTAAGGTACATTTCTTATTGAATTTAATTTGGATATTCAGTTTTTTAGGTTGAAATTGATGAATTTTATTTTTTTTAGTGTGTTTTTTTTATTGTGGTGGTGTTGGGAGTGTTGAAAAGACATTATACATGTCATTTTTTATGGTTCGGGGTGGTGTAGGCTATTGGGTGATATTTCATGAATTATTCCATATGGTATTTAATTGTGTAATTATATCTAATTTTTATAATTAATTGATAAATTAATTTTAAATGTTTTATAATTAATTTTAGATTTCTTTTATTGATATAGGGCATCAAGATATTTTTGCGACAAGCTTTATGCTTGGTTGACAGTAGGAGGATATGGATTAAAGATCGTAACTATATTAAAATTGTTAGTGGACCCTTTAATATTTAATAATATACATGTTTATGCATGATTATACATGTATATATGAGGGTTTTGGAATTTGGATTCATATACTGACATAGAGCACACTATGTAGAGAAATATAGTGTTTTAATCCACCCTGACATGGATAGAGTTCCCCATATATTATATATAGACATAAAACGACTTGGTGGACTATCACTAAGGGATAGAGGGTACATTTTTATTTTAAAAAAGTCCTAGAGTAAAAATACATACTGGAAGTATTTTTAGATAGAAAATTATTTTCCCTCCTAGGGATAGTTAGAAGGAATGATGGGATCTGTCCCATGGGAATAAACTGGCATGGTTGTACATCACACTTATGATTCGAAAAAAAATAGGGTAAAAAATTTATTTGGGGAATGTGGTGAGTGGGTTTGGTCCTTCCGAGATTAGTGGGGTGAAATGGGTATGTTCCCTTTTTATTAAAAACATAATAGCACTCATATGGGAAATATGTTATGGGACCTAGGGGGTGTTATGGGCTTTCCATGATGGAATATCAGGGGGTATCCATGGGTTATGGTGAGATTATGATTTGGATGTTCCATGGGTAGGAAGAATATATTATGACGTGTTTATTAGAAAAAGAATAAGACCTATCTTATTGAGGCTAGGATGTGATAGGGACTACAAAACTAAGGGATCATTATGGAGTGGGTTGGTATTGAAGAGTAGTAACTATATTTTGTCTAAAGAACCTAGTAGATTACCTTATGGGAATGGATATAGTTTTAATGGGTTCAAAATTTAATGTTCACTTGTTTGAGTATGTCATGGGGTATTGGCCTATGATTTTATGGGAGTGATGAGATATTATTTGAGATACGGGGCTAGGTCAGGAGTAACTAGATAATTATTGTGATCTATGTATGTGTCAATTTGATGCCTTCAGTGGCTAGATGATTGATAATTCCATGTAGTGATACAATTTGTAAATATAGTATTTTCTAGGATTAAAAAACTTTGTGTGTGTGTCAAATATGAGCCTATGTATGTTGTTTATGTAGATGGGGAATGTTTCGATGGGACACTACTCATGGGTTTATGATCCTTGTAATATCATCAGGTGATATGGAGTTTTATGAATTTTATATTTGTATGAAATCAGTATGCATAGTGGATAATAACATGAGTGAGATTTCATTGTGGAGATCACTTCTTTTTGGAAGGTCAAGAGCGAGTGTTAGTATCAAACTTCAACAAGATTCATAACATGTGAAAGTAACTATATATTTTCTATATGTGATCTCTATTTTATATAGATTATCGGAGTGGACATCCCACCGCCCCTCTCGGGATAGCCTACACACCCCACATGGACAACCCACCCCTTCCTGAAGAGTCCACCCCCACCCCCACCACACCCCAGAAGCCCCCTACCCCCTACAGCCCCCCCCCCCAACCTGGAAACCCCCCCCCCCCTTTGGACAGCCTGCACCCCCCATCTCTCATACCCCTGGTTCCCCCCACCACACATGGACAGCCCCCCTAGACATCACACACCCTCTCCAGACCTCGACCCCCCCGGACACGCCCCCTAGAAATCCCAACCACCTATCCATATGGTTACATAGTTTCAATTTTAGATATTCATTAGATTCAACGACCCCTACTATGGACCCCAAATCCAGCGAGGTTTAGCTATGCAAAACAAAATTGAATGAAAGTGAGAAAACAAATCACAACATGCTTTTTCATAACATATAAATGACTCAAACAAAATCAATCCTCAATTAAAATCCGGAAAATTAACTTACATACTAAAATGAATAATGAATTAATGAAGAACAAAGAAGCAATCAAATGTTTCATAGAAAACTGTATTGTAAAAGGACCATTGAAACAAAATTGATCAACAAACCCATATTGGAATTGAATGTGGTGACAAAGAAAAGTGTAGAATAAAAAAATAAAGTAGAGATATATGAAATGGAAAATGGAACATAATATGGAATAATGGAACCTGGGCACCCCCCCCCCCAACTAGATAGCCCATCCCCCCACCCACATGGATATCCCACATCCCTTGTGCCACCCCCCCATCCCCCACACCCCTTCATCCCCCCGACCCCCCACACATGTAGAGCCCACCCCAACCTGGATTTTCTACCTCATGGATAGCCCACCCCCCACATTGATATACCACCCACCCCACCCCACCTGATCTACAAATAGTAAGAGGAAATATCATAGGTTTAACTAGTACCATAATGGAATACATTACCCCATCCCATAATAAACACATTTCCACAAATAAAAGTGCAGTGGAACCATGAATGAAGGACATACAACACATTAAATTTTTTTTACAACTAAAAATATCCACACCAAATACCGCCAATTGGATCACGGAGAAAATTTGGAAAAAAACAAAAATTGAACACTTAATTTATAATACTAAAAACATAGAGTAATAAAATAGTATTGAAATTAAATAAGGCTCTCCAATTCAGTCATAGAAAATCATCCAACATCAACTGTCATAAATATCAGAAAAATATGTAACGGATCAATCCATCTCTCATCACCATCACTATAATCACTGTCATCATCATCGTCATCAACAGCCTTATCCTCTTCACCATCCTTGGCCTCATACCCATCCACTTCCCTTCTCTATCGTACACCTCACCCATGTCCATGTCCCTGTCCCCTTCCACATTCTCAACCTCTTCCTCACCATCATCATTGTCATCATCATCTCTAGTAACATCATCATCTTGACAACAACTAAAACTACTTCCTAGTGAACTATATAAGGAATTAATCAATGAAATATATTCAGCAAAATCCATGGTGTCCTCAGGTGTATGTTTTTTACATAAGCTTTAATCGATTCTATAAATTCAGTATTTTCCCTTTCATCCCATTCTTTAACCAGTGCGGCCCTTTTTGGCCTTTTATTTCATCGGCTTAGCCAATTATTCCTATGCAATAGTATTTTCAAACTTATTGGTACTACAAGTGGTTCCTAAAATGGGTCAATACCTCATTGGTACTATACTCTTCCCAGGTCGGCATCATACTCTACAGTAGTGCTCATCTCCCAAAAAGTGAGGTAGGTGATCATTTGGTCCAAAGTTGTGAGGTTCCTGGGAATCAAGAGCCTCCAAAGAATATTGTTATAAATATAAACAAACTCGTAAAATACAATATAGATATTAATATTTTAAATGAACAAAATAAAACATAAAATATGTTGCTGGGTCTGTCACGAACCAGTCCGAGTCGACCCTGATCTGATCACCCAGGCCAGCCCGCGACAAGTCCCAAGTGGCATTCCCGATTCTCCCGGGATGGGACAAGCACCAAGGGAATTAATGGAGTATACAAGGAAAAAATTTCTCCCATATATGAAAAATCAATCAAACCGAGGAAATAAATGGACATCCCTAAATAAATTTATATAAAAATTGAACTGAACATTCTTTGTATAAGAAACTAAAAGTCCAACTAAGCCAACAACTCAACTAACCAAACCTGATAACCAACAAACTCCATCTTACCCCACTGGTCACTCTCTAACAAAATGACCACACATCGCCCAAGTAGATCGAACTCCATCTAAAACGTGCACAAGGGGTAAAAACTGAAGAATACTATAGGCGTGAGTATTAAAACTCAATAGTTTAGCCCGATATTCAATTACCAATAAACATCCTTTAAAATAAAACAAACATAAATTTTATGTTTTAAATAAAAGATATAAAAGTATGTTTTCCATATGAGGTCCCATACTATAAAAAAAAGTACCAAACCAAAACGTTCTTTTTTTAAAAATAAGAATTCTAGTAACAATTATCAATGAGGTGCAACATCAAATTGAAAAAAGTTTTCAAGATGACTGATTTAAAGAATTTACCCTTTTAAATAAATCACACACACTACTGAATTTACCAACCAAACACACCGTATGCTAACAATGAGTAAAAAATATCCAATGAGCACAAGTCACTGGAACACCCCCAGCCACTAGTCAGTGGTGAGCCACAGGTACCTCGTATCTCGGTGAAAGTAACTGTAACACCCCAAGATTTTATGACAAATATTATTTTAATTTCATTAATGTCTTCTGTTGTACACTACACCAAGATTACCTTGCTCTATATGCAAAACCGTATTAACTTGCAGTATATGCAACACTAATCTTGGATCGTGTTACACACAATTTTATGATTGTTCGATAGTAGTTATTCTGCAAAACATTGAGTATATGTATATATATTCAATGTATTTTGTTATACACAACAACAAAGGAGTTGTTCACTACACACAACCTTGACTTGGCTTGCATTACACGCAATTGCGACCATCCACGATAGCGTGTGTTGTACGCAATACCGAGTTTCATTAAAAAACGATATGTTATATAAACTAGAAGTTATGAATAGTAATACCCAATTTTTGAAATATTGTAAATTTTATTTTCCAAAATGGACTTCATTTTTGGATTTAAAATATAGAAATTAGCCTAGGGTGAAATTTTTCTATTTTTCTAAAAACATTCAAATTTTGATGAATAGTGAAAACACTAGGTTACTATTAAAACCCAACTTGTTATTTAAATAATTATTTATTTTGTTTAAATTTATTTTAGGTCAAAATTGAGACATAATACCTATATAAGTTCAATTTAATTCATTGGAGTCATTTTATAATAATTTTAGATATATAAAAAGTTTATTGAACTTTTCACCGTCCTTTACTCACCTCTTAGGAGAATTTACAAATTTACATAAAACTAAATTTTATCGCTTTTGTGAATGGAATTTCAAAAATCCGAGAGACACGGTTGATGTCAGTATGTAAAATGTGGTTCAATGAGATGAAAATATTTTTTGGTGAATAGTATCTTTTTACTTTTTTTACCACGGTTAAAAGTAAATAGGGTAATTAAGGGTAAAAATGATATTATTATTACCCTAAAACATGTCCTATTTCTATTGGATAAGTGTAATTCGACCAAAAACAACCATAGGAAGAAAATATGACCATTTACGCCCACTTGGATTAGATTAGGACATTTATTATTAATTTATTTAAATAAGGGTTAAAATAGTTAAAATCAAGGATTAATAACTAAATAATTTTTAATATAGGGTTATACATAATTTAAATTCAATTATAAATATTTATTATAAATCTGAAAAAATTTCATACATAATGGTTTTTTATTTATAATTTTTAGACATTAAATAATTTAATTTATTTATGACACAATGATGATGCAGTAATTATCTTATTAGTGAAATATTGACATAATTTATGTTATAAATACCCAAATAAATGTAATTTGAGAATTTTTATGAATTCCCCTCATTTTCCAGGTTAATATGGCATGTTAGTACTAAATTAGTTAACGTTTTTCGAACTAATCATTCATTTATGGTCTTCACAAAAATCAATTACCAAATAGTGTAAAAATTGACATAAAATAGTTTTTAAAATAAATATTATATTATTAATTATTATTTTATTCCAAAAAATATACGGTTTGGCCAAAAGAATTATATAATGTTATATATACTAATAATAAACAACTTGGGGTTCTTTTGGATTGTTATAGTATGTTTATTAACCTTATATTGTAAGAAAACAAGAAGACACGATAAAAGCTAAATTATCTATCTTAAAGTTAAATATAAATGATAAGGTTAAAATGGATACCTAAACATGTATATATGCTATTGGATGAGATTATTTAGACCCATCCCCACCTTATATTTTAAATAAATCAATTTAGAGATATTAAAAACCGAATATGACTTTATAATAAAATAATATTTTTAGTTTTTCCAAAGGTGCCCCTCTCATCCCTTATAAAAGGGCACCTCCTCCCTCTCTTCCTCACACCACTATGAGCCTTCAAGCTCGGCCAAACCCTGCCAAATTATCTTCTCCACTTCCCTATAAACATCCTAGAGGTTCTGGTCTTCATCAAAGACTAATCGAAGTGCCCTAAGTGGAGGTTTCAAAAAGGCATGTCGAAAGAATTGGTAATATCCGTTACCGATTCTTTCAACTTTATTTCTTCTTCTACTTCTTCTTATTTATTTGTTTCATTATGAAGTAATAACATCAGTATCACTAATATACTGATATGTTATTATAAATATGAAACAACCCTATTTCACCATCTATCAATCCTACGGAAAATGAAATCACCGCGTGTGTGTACGTACGGAATACCATCTCCACGCCGTGGTGTAACCTGTTTTCAACCACCACCTTACTTGGATGGGTAAAATGGTGTAAATAAATAACTATATTTGATTATTTTAATGTGATATTGATTATGAAATATTATACATACACTTCAATACAATTCCACGATCATGGAAATGATATCATCGCTTGTGCGTACGTACGGACTACCATCTCCACGATGCGACGAGATTCATTCTCCATGTTAATAATTCTTAAATGACTATTAAGTATATATAATGAATAATAATTAAATATATTACATAATAATAATACTGGATTTATATATATATATATTTATGTCATCTACTTGATTCCATTCAATTCAATAAGGAAACGAAAATAGCGTTCATGCGTATGTACGACCTACCGTCTCCATGAATGGTGTATTTCATTCCATTTATCGATCTATCATATATATATATGTATATACTAAATATATATTATATATAAATCGTGTTTTATATTCTGGAATTAATTAAATCAGTATATAATTAATAATATCAATAACAACAAGTTCAAACACGTACGATAAATAAAACGATTTTATCCAAAACTCTTCTTTAACATGGAATTTACAAAAGAACGGGTAATATAAAGTCATAAGTGAACCATTTATGACATAATAACAATGAATATAATTCTTTAATAAGTCAATGACATTATTTAAATAATTATACAGGAGGTTCGGATACGTACAAAGCATATCCGACCTAAGGTAAGGGATAATTATTCCAATCTCATTCTTATTCGAGATTGTTTATTTGTAAGTATTTACTAGGGTTATGATTATTATCCATGTCCATATGTTCTCAAAATGTTTTCATAAAATGTTTAATTTTCATCCATGTATGTTTAAATTCATTTTTACCCTTTTCTACTTTTACCACATCATATGGAAGGAATATTTCATTTGGTTACCATACGAGGTACTTTTTTACTTTTCCGACAAAAGTACGAGAACAGTGTTATTTTTAACATATACGGCGTGAACCGATTTTTATGGTTCTATAAAGCCTTATTTTCATGAAGATTAATCCAAAAGATTTCATCAGTATTTCCAACAAAATATCTTTATTTTAAAATTACATGACGTTTTGTGAAAATAAATTGATTTTGATGAAGAAGAAAGGATATTTTCCTCAAGAATTCATTTCAGTGTTTTATCAAAACCATTTTCCATCTAAGATGACATTATTTCAAATGTTTAGGTTTCAAGTATAATGTCACTATGATTTACATGCTTTCAATTTTCTAATTATGAAATGATATCCATTTATTTTATATGGATTATGTGATGATGCGATTATGTTTATGAATCCCATTTTATTCGTTGGGTTATTACGAATGATGTATGTTTATTTTGTGGCAAAAGTAATAATGATTTAATTATGATATGGGTGGGACATATATCTCCCTCCAATGACTTGGGTAAAGATTTATATCTCATGAGATAGACATGGCTACAATGGTAAGTTAATCCGGTTCAGTAATACAGGAATGGAATGAGGAGTGAACTCGATTCAGAAAGGGACTTTGTCCACTAAGATGGTATTGGTAGAAATACCTTGGCTACTATGGAAATAATATCATGTTCTTAATGGTTTCCACAATCACATGTTTTATTCCCATGCTATTTTATCATGATTGATGTTCCTTTATGATATATTCCTTACGTACTTCCATGATTTATGTCTTTTCTCGAGATTTTGATTTTTTTGATTTTATGTTCAAGATTTTTCATTCAAATGTTTATGGATAGATTTATGTTCTCTATGTTTACCCTTACTGAGCATTTTAGCTCACACTTTTTATGTTTTCTTTTCCCCAGGATTTAAATAAAGGTTTTAGGTAAGAAAACAAAAGGGGAAGGTCTTTACGGGAGATTTTGAAGATCTGTCAACATGATTAGAAGATTATTTTTTTCCGAGATTCCAAAGACACTAAACTATTATGGTCCTTGTCTGTCTGTTTTTATTATGTATTAAGTATTCTGCAAAAGTAATGTAATGGCCATGTACGTCAATCATTGGGTCTATACAGTAACCATAATATATATTTGTTCTTGTGCACATGATACACTAGTAAGAAGCATACCCATAACCTAGTAGTCCCCCAACATCATAATCATCATAGTATAGTTAGTATTAACATCATAAAACCTGTTATGTGAAACTGGGGTCAAACCCCACAGGATCACTAGCATACTAGTACACGTCCACCCACCTAGATACTCAGTATTATATTTAGTGATCAATCAAGTTACACATATTAACAAATAAACATTTCAAATAAAAAGTCTATTCCCAAACAATAAACACAAAAATATACCACATACATTCTTCACATTTCTTTCACGAATCAACAAACCAGTAAATATTTTCGTAAAACAATTTCAAGGAGTGTATTGAGTATTTGCACATAGAACTCATTCAAAAACACTCTTTCAATTATAAAAACACATCAAACCCATAACAAACCATATTTGGAACCCCTAAAACATTTAATAAAATCATTTCATGGACCATAAAACAATCCCAATGGACAGAACTTGGTATATTCAAGTCAAACACTCATTCATCGTCTTTTGGAAAGGCCAAATGGGCCTTCAAATTTTTTCTCAAAACTAACATTTGAAAAAGATATGAATTTCAATTTTATTAAGGATTTTTGTACACACCATTTAAAAAATAAAACCACATTCATAAATCCCTTAAAACACTCAGGTGACATATTCAAAACACATGCATTTTTCTAAGAATGTGAAATGGGCCATTTTCTAGCAACTCGGGCCAAAACATTTTGTAAAAAACCCATTTGTTTGTAACACCAAATACAAATTTGAAATCCATAAAAGGATCCCAAAAATATTTTCTTACATGCTTCCAATGTATTTATATATCCAAACAAATTCATTTAAATTGCACTAGAAACATAAAATCCAACCGGGCAATTTACCGAACGCATGACATGAACTCTTTAAAAAACAACTTATATTAAGCACTTAAAAAGAGATAAAACACTTTTTTCATGCAATAAAGTAATTCTAGATACTGAAACATATTCAAACTACCATAAACCAAGTGTGAATGCTCATGGAATAATTTATCAAACAAGAGGAGTGCACATTTATACCAAATCAACTATATTTTTTACAAAATAATTCATAAAACATAAGTTGCACACAAAACCTTAAGAACCAAAGCTTCACTTTAGAAAATATCATATAAATAAGGGTATAGAAAAATTAAAATGATAAAACGTAAATGATAATGGCTTGTTAAATGGATATCCTACCTCAAAACTTTGGCGTAATGGAAACACACACCCAAAATCACCAGTCGCGGGATTATAAACCCTAAATCTATGACGACCAGACCTAAATGAAGATAAACCCCTTAAAAAATAATTTTATTACATAACACTAGGTCGATCATGTATAGGTTAGAATAGAAAACCAAGAAATAATGAAAGTAGGAGGAGGAAAAAGGAGAAAGGAGAAGGAATCTCACATTTCTACCTAGAAAACTCTTCGTATTCTATTATATATGCAACCCTATAGAGAAGGTAATTTATTGAAACATCTTGGAGAGTCTCATAAAGTCAGGAAGTACCGGTGAAAGATGATTTGTTGGGAAAATAGTATGAAGGGAATGGCCTACGGATGAGATAATTTACCTTATCAATTCTGGACGATTTGAGGAAACGAGTGAACATTCGACCAAATATGTGATCCCTATGAGATTGAAATTGGTTAAATAGATAATGGGGGTGAGGATAGGTTTGTTGGATTCGGGTGGGAGGTAGAATAAATGAAAAATATTAAAAAACTAAAATGAAAAAAATGAATAACTTTATTTTTTTAAAACATGAAATGGGCCCATCATCTGGCACAATACCTAAATAAGTAACCACAATTCAGCATGATAATTAATTCTTAAGTGGTCCAAAAGGATATGGATGTTTTAATATGTTAGTATAGTACACTTTATAAGTGTAATGGGTGAAAAATGTCAAAAAAAAGAGTTTTAAAATAAACAAATTCAGTTTTTAAAATTTGAAATGGGGTCACGGTTGGCACAAATCATGAAGTAATCACCCTTTCTTCATAAACTCATAAAAAAGAAATGGGAACCCAAATTAAGATGATGATAATTATATGAAACATAAAATCTCATGATTCATCTCACCAAATACCCATGAAATGAATCAGGATTTCCAATGGACCAGATCAAAACAACAACAACAAAAACAGGTGTGACATTTCTCCCCACCATTAAAGCTTTCCGCCCCCAGAAAGCCATAACACATTCCTGCTGAAAAATAAACACCTAAGGATTACCTATCAACCTGATACAGCCTATCCGGAAAAAGAAATATAATTAAAAATCAATGGATGTAAATCCTCTAGATCAAAAAAACACACTACCCACAACCACTTTTGGAAAATCATTGGAAATATCAATCCACCACCTCCACAACCAAGCCAAGAACCCGATTGTTGGGCCTTCTCCCATTGAACCCAACCATCACCCAAACCAAAGAGCACTGAAAAAATACAAAATTATAGGGGAGTTTATAATGGAGTCCTCACTATTAAGAAACAACTAGCACTATAAAAGTTCTTAGGATTAAAATCCATGAGACCCATGGTTGGTCTCCCCACCATTATAAATAAACTGGCAACGAACAGAGAAGAATTAAACATGAGCTATAATTGGACCTCACTCACACAAGACCATCAAAACACTCCTAAAAAACCTACAATAACATGTTAATAGGGTTCAATCATGAACATATAAACCACCCACTCCCGAACGTAGGGGACAAGAACTGGGCCAACACTTTCATCACAGATCTGGACCCCCACCACTCGGGGATGGGAGGGAAGGGGACCCAAAAATTTGGCTACTGAAACCAAAAAAGAAACAAAGGAACTACCCAAAACTCTCCACCTATGAATAGTTAACACCAAGACCACTCCTAATTTTTCACAGTAGGTCCATACAGGGACATTGATCGAAAACCCACATCCATGAAGGCATAACCATAGACACTGTGTGAGGGGGAATTCCACCACGCTTGTTATGACAAAGGGAAAATCACCGAAATGAGGAAACAAAACATTTACAAAGAAACTAACATATCAAAACGGAGGAGGCAGGATCCTAATCAAGCACTCCACACCTCTAGTAATTTCCTGACTGTGTGAAAAGCTTTACTCCGAGCCCTATGGGTGGTGCCCTTATTCTTGAATAATCTGTTACACCGTAGTTAGGTGATAAGGATCACACCACTGAAAAAAACTCACTTGCACACAAAAAAACCTTCTTGTAAATAAGAACTAATAGATACATATCAAAATTCTGTCTCACTCCAAATGAGGGGGATAATGGACAAGGAATATGTGGAAAAACATCAACATCACCGAACACAACTGCTATGTCCAAAATAATTATCATGACATAGAAGAACTTTTAATCAATCCCAAACATCTATCTATTCCAACAAATATGTTGAGGAATCATCAGAATAGTTGGATTTAACATTTGAAAATAGTCCTTAGGTTGATCTGTAGGAAAGATCTCCAACATAGAACTATACATGGACACATCACAACATCAAACACATCATTAGGACCCGAATGAACATTACTCCAAAACCAATCCACCAACAATATCTCATTTGAAGATACAACAAGAGTATGAATTCTAGATCACAATGAAGATTACTAAATAAAAAACTCTTCTAAGGCATATAAAAAATCAAGCCACTTAACCATTAGTTTTAAAAAAAGGCCACAATTTTTCAGCTCATAACACTTTTGAAAATAAAACTAAATTTGTGGGTTTTCACATTCACCAATGGTGTTTCATCAAGTCCCACCCACATGCACATTTACATGCCACCCCAAGAACCCAACCACAATTCCATATAAGGAATCCTTCTAGATATCAATAAAAACCATTCATGTGAGCACCCATGAAGACACCAAAGTATAAAACAAAACAACATTATTACAAAAATGATGTACCTTCAAAATGAACACCAACCACCAAGTCAAAAACCCTTTTCATATTCCACAAAAAAAACCACAATTCATTAAGAACCATTTTCATAAAAACCTACCCCTTTTAATTTTTAAAAACATTTAAAATAACCAATCCACTCCAAACAACCCCTTACCATTTTAAAAAATTCAGCAATGTATATCTTCATAATCCGAGGTCCATTGAGACGAACACCCTTTCTGGGAAAACACCAACTGATCAAAACCTATATCCAAAACTAATTTATCTAATTCAATAACTTTTTAAAATACCAAAATACCCCATTTAAAAAAAGATTCAGAATCAACATAAAATTATTCACAATTTCAAAAAACATTATTCCAACTAACCACAAGTTTAAATTAGGGATAGTCAAATCCCGTTAAATCATTTCCACTTCCCTCAAATTTTTTTTCCACAAAAACACAACCTTCCAAACCATTCTTATATTTATTTTTCAAAAATCTCCCGTTTTCAATTTTCAAACTCTAATCCTTCCTTTAAAACCAATTTCCATAATTATCACACAAGGATTTTGAAATCAAAAATTCAGAATTCAAGAACAGTTCAAGAGACCCAAAAAAAAGATAACTAGTGTCGGTTGGTGACTTGACCATATGGTTGGCGGCCATATTTCAAACAAAACACCAACATAAAGAGACATATTAAGACCATTACCCATATCCACATGGCTTTCCAGTACCTATGAGCTCACGAAGACCATTAGTCAGACTTCCCTTGTCATATCCCAACACTAAATAATCAACAAGAACAAAGGAAACTAATAAAACTGGACTTCCAATGGAAACCAGAGGATTAGAACATGAATGAGATCATGACACTCTTACTACAATTACCCCTCAAGTACCAAAAATCCAACTATATATACCTTGACATCCCCAAAATAAAACGGGCACTCTAAAAAGAATGGTTTTCTATGATCCGACCGCCTCTAATACCATTTTTTCACGAACCAGTCTGAGTCGACCCTAAACCGGTCACCCAGGCCAGCTCGTGACAAGTCCCAAGAGGCATTCCTGATCCTCTCAGGACGGAGACAAGCACAAAGGGAATCAATAGTGTACACAAAGGAACGATTTCACTTATATATGAATAGTCAAACAAACATCGGAAAGAAATTGACATCCCAAAATACATTAATATAAAAATAGAACTGAACATTATTTATACAAGAGATTGAAAGTAAAACTAAGCCAACAAATCAACTGACAAAACCCAATAACCAACAAACTCCATGTGTCCCCACTTTTAACCCTCCAACAAAATGATCACATGTCGCCGAAGGCGATTGAACTCGAGCTGAAACCTACACAAGGGATAAAAAGAGAAGAAGACTATAGGCGTGAGTATTAAAACTCAGAAGGTTAGCTAGATATTATATTCCCAATGCACATCCTTTAAAATAAAAGAAACATCAATTTTAAATTTTAAATACAAGATATAAATGTATGTTTTCTAGATGAGGTCTCATGCTATAAAAAATTACCAAACCAAAACATGTATATTTTATAAACAAGAATTCCAGGAACAATTTTCAAAGAGGTGCACCTTCAAAATGAAAATACTTTTCAAGAGTGCTACTTTAAAGAATTTACCATTTTAAATAAATCACACACACTAATGATTTTACCAACCAAACACACCTTATGCCGATGATGAGTAAAAAAAATCCAATGAGCACGAGTCACGGGAACACCCCTACGCACTAGTCAGTTGTGAGCCCTAGGTACCTAGTATCTCCGTGAATGTAACCATTATAAAATATATGTTCTCATTCACACCATACAATATTAGGGAGCATACCCATAACCTATTGTTCCCCCAACAACAGCATCATCATATTTTAGTTAGTGTTGTCGTCGTCAAACTTGCTACGTGAAACAGCGGTCAAACCCCACATGATCATGAGCAGACTAGTACATGTCTGCTCACCTAGATACCCAGCATTCCCTTTAGTGATAAATCATGTTACAAATATTATAAAATACACATTTTACATAAAAATTACATACCCAAGACATAAACACACAAACATACCACAAAATGTCTTCACATTTCTTTCATGAATCAACAACCCACTAAATATTTTCGTAAAATAATTTCAAGGAGTGTATTGAGTATTTGCACATAAAACTCATTCAAAATCACTCTTTCAATTATAAAAAAACATCAAATCCATACCAAACCATATTTTTCATCCCTAGAAACATTTAATAAAATCATTTCATTGACCATAAAACAATCAGAATTGACACAACTTTGAATATACAAGTGAAACACTCATTCTTCATTTTTAGGAAAGGCTAAACGGGCCTTCAAACATTTTCTCAAAAATAACATTTGACATTGTTTTGAATTTAAATTTTATTAAAGATGTGTGTACAAAAAATTTACAGAATAAAAACACTTTCATAAATCCCTTAAAACACTCAGGTGACGTATTCAAAACACAACCATTTTTATAAGAATGTGAAATTGGCCATTTTCCGGCAACTTGGGCCAAAACATGTTGTAGAAAACCATTTGTTTGAAAACCCAAATCCAAATTTTAAATCCATAAAAGGATACCAAAATAATTTTCTTACACGATTCCAATATATTTATAAATCAAAAAAAATTCTTTAAATTGCACTAGACACATAATAGCTAACTGGCAATTCATCGAACACATGGAACACACTCATTAAAAAACAAATTATTTTAATCACTTAAAAAGGGATAAAACACCATTTTTAGGCCATAATGTTATTAAAGATACTGAGACATACTCAAAATACCGTAAACCAAGTGCGAAAGCTCGTGGAATAATTTTTCAAACAAGAGGAGTGCACATTTATACCAAAACAACTATATTTTTAACAAAATAAGTCGTAAAACTTAAGTTGCTCACAAATCCTTTAGAAACAAAGTTTCATAGCAAAAAATATCATATAAATAAGGCTAAAAGAGAATTAAAATGATGAAACATTAATGATAAAGGAATTTTAAAGGGATATCCTACCTCAAATCCTTGGTCTAATGGAAACGCACACCAGAAATCACCCATCGTGGGTTTATAAACCCTAAATCTTTGAAGACCATACCTAAACGAAACCAGACTCCATAAAAAATTATTTTATTACAGAAAAATTGGTCTAGAATTACTAGGTTAGAATAAAAAGCCAATAAATAATGAAAGGAGGTGGAAGAGAAAGGGGAAAGGAGAAGGAATCTCACCATTCCACCAAGAAAACTCTTCATATTCCATTAGATATACTACTCTAGAGAAAAGGGAATGGATTTAAACTTCATGGAGAGTCTCTTATGGTCTGTAATAACTAGTTAAAGAATATTTGTTGGAAAAATAGTATGAATGGAATGACTTATGGATCAAACAATTTACCTTATCAATTCTGGACGATTTGAGGAAACCCGATAACTTTCGACCAAATATGTGCTCACAATGAGCTCCAAAGTGGTAAAATTGATAATGGGGGTGAGGATAGGTATGTTTTCTTCAGGTGGGAGGTGAAATAACTGAAAAATATTAAAACATGAATATTATATGAAAGAATAAAATTATTTTTGTAAAACTGCAAATGGGGCCATGGTCTGGCCCAATACCTAAATTAGTAACCTAAATTCACCCTGATCATGAATTAATAAAGGGTCCCAAAGGATATGTAAGTTTTAATATATCATTATATGACAGGTGAGATGTTTAATGGGTGATAAATATTGAAAAAAGGGAGTTATAAAAGAAACAAATTCGGTTTTTTAAAACTGGAAATGGGCTCACTGTTGGCCTAAATCATAAAGCACCCTCTCTTTCTTCAAAAACTCCTAAACAAGAAATGGGGAACCAAAATTAGGGTTATTATAAATATATGAATCCTCAAAACACAATATTAATCTCACCAAATACCCATGAAAATAATCGGGATTTCCATTGGACCGGATCAAAACAAAGACAAAAAAACATTGTGTGACAGGGTCGGTTCATTAACCGCAGCTCCATCTTTATTCATTATGCTCAAAAAAATAGTTTCAGTCGAGGCACACATCCTTCAATTTTCAATATCTCCCCCTAAAATTACATTAAATGTATGAAACCATAATTTAATGTGAAATTTCTAATGAAAATTTATAAAGGACTTTATTACATGCTTCCTCTCATTATCTGACATCGTAGTCCATCTAAATGTGTCAAGGTATTTCATGGAATCAATGTTTGTATTTCGTTTTTCTGATGATTCCGAAAAAAAAATGAATAATAAAAAATTATGTATTAATTGAAAACATGAATATTTATATTTAAAAATATAAAATATTATTTTTACCTTGAATGTGATACTCATCCAATGAATAATAACTTTCCGATAATGATATATCAGAAAATTCTCCATGATAGGTTTCACCTCTAAATATAAACCTAGTCTAGAACTCCATCCAAGATACAGTTTGTGCTTATATCCTCTCCACAACTAACCTAATTCCACGAGTTTTTCTCACCTCGCACCCTCACCATCGGGAAAATCAAAATGCAACTGACTCCAAAATATTAATTCGTAAAAATAAAAAAATAATATAACATTAAATCCAATAAATTTTCATACCGATATCAGTCCCTATAATTATCTTTTACCCCATTTGGAAGGTGTCTCTAGAAGAGTGGAGGAATGGTTTGATGTTGTAATATTTGGAAACTGTCGCTAAAAAAATCCTACATTCTCATCATGTTTTCCCGAAAATTTGGTGGACTTCGTTGTATTCCACCACGAATTACATGCTGTAGTTCCACACCACACAAATGTGTGTACATCCATGTCACCTATTAGTATATGTATCTATTATAGTAGAAAAAATTATTATATCAATACATCATATAATGAAAATAAATTATGAAAAAAATTATTAAGGATCTATAAATACACATGTGGATGTTTGATAAATGTGTGCATTGGATCCTCAAGCACAGAAGAAACTTCTTCCTATACTAATGGAGAAGGAGTTGAAGAAGAAGGAATATATAAGCTTGGGGGGATGGTAGAAAAAGGAAAAGTAGATGGAATGGATGTCTTGCCAAAAGCATGTAAGGGAATAGGAGTAGGAATCATCATCAAATACAGAAAAGATTGGCGAGAGGCTCAGATGTATATATTGGTATAAGCATGGGTGAGATAAATATCATGTATGTCCCTAAAGACACTATGCGATCAGATTGTGAGGTAGATGTTACATTAGCTGGAGGGACATCATATTATTGAGTACGATGACTGGAGCACCTAACTCTAGTACCACTCCTCCTCATATCGTCGGCTTGAGTAATGTAACCACAAAGCTACTCAATGAATAATTGGCAACTAGGTGGTGGAACCTCCATTAAATATTAAAAAAATTACTCAAATTACATTATATTTTATTGATAAATATAAATTTGATATAAAATACTAACAACGGGTACAAATGGAGGCACACCAATCTCATCCATTCGACGATTGTTTTCTACCATATTTTCTCTTCGAACATCCTCAATAGGTTTCATTTCATACACTTGATTAAAAATATGGAATTAATTAGAAATTGATATGTAATTTTTAAATTAAACAAAAAAAAACAATTACAACCATAGGATACATAGTGATATAACAAAAAAAATTGTAAATCAATTTGAATAATACCATCCATAATAACCTAAGTCGAGTTAAACAGAACTGAGAACACGGATGGATGATTGTATGTATTTCCTACCAAAACATCAGGTTTATAATTAACTTAGAAAATTGAGATATTAGAGTCATTAAAAGTAATATATGGATTAGGGATAATGGGATCAGAGATCGTGTCTATTCCATCCTCACCCTCATAAAAAATATGACTTGGAATTACATTAATAATGACACCAAATTCAAGTCGAAGATGTTCTTTTACATAAAATACTATTTCCCCATAGATGCCATTATATTTGGTTCACCGGTGGAAGGTTTGCGAGTCATATAAATTACTCGAAATTCACAATCAGCAGTAACTGTGCCCTGCCACATTTTCTACTAAAACCACTGGCATTTCAACTTAGTCACTCGTCCATGAGAGTATTAATCCAATATTATAGTTTTTTCAACAACTCCATAATAACCTACATTTTCAAATTGAGGACTACTATCTGATGCACTGACATAATAGTCTGTTGTGGAAGTAAAAATAACAACATCGTGTTGTGTTCTCATGTTATTTACTCATTTAGTGAAAATAAATCTGTATCCATTGAAAACAATTGATTTATAGTCCCGAACCATGATATTAGAACCAGAAGCCAAATCTATTTATTAATCAGAGGCAGAGTCAGCATGAAAACTCAATACCTGGAATATAATTGAATAATAAACAAAATTAAATATTTATTTAATAATTTCAATCATTGATATTTTTACCTTCAATTTTTACCAGGAAGAAAACTCATTTCAATGAAAAGTCTCTATCCTTATCAAAGATAAAGAATTATTCTTTTTATTTTTAATTGATGTATTTTCAATTTAGATAAAAATAAGAATATTTTAACATATATGTAAGATATACATGTTCAATTTACATACCTGATGTAGTCATTGAACAAATCACAGTTGAAAAAAACTCTACGACGTGCAATATCACGCTCTTCAAGGCTTAATGTTGTCAATGTATATGATCAAGAAATTCCACCTATTTCAAGAAGTGATAGAAATATGTGTTCAATTTTCTCATACATTTCTTCTTAGTGTCTCATTGTTTTGTTCATTCTTATAGTAAGATCAGACAAATTCATAGAGAAGAAATCCATACATTCTTGAGCTATATAACCATTCACGATAGAACCTTCAGTATGATTCCTATTTCGGACCTAAGACATTAATGTGTACATTTTTCATTAAGATGGATACATCCAGTGAAAAGAAATATGTTCTCCGAGATGTATTTGAGTGGGAAATTGGATATTAAGATGCAATAGGAATGTGAAAAATGATGGAGGAAATATATTCTCTAATTCACAAAACATTAATGGGGCATGTGCCAACCTTTTTTGCAAGAAAGTCATTGAAAAATTCTAACATAAATATCTCAAAAAAATGGCACAGCTGAATAAAATTCTCCCATACATTATTAGGAATAAGATAATGGATTGATATTGGAATCAAATCCTGTAGAATTACGTGATAATCATGATCCTTCAAAGATTTTACCTTCAACTCCCATCTTTTGAACCATTTAGATATGTTTCTTGAATTTCCATCAGGAACATTAATAGATTCTTTTACTACAAATTTATTTCTATGGGTTTCATCAAAAAAGAATCACATGGGACGTGCCATTTATTTTCACTGATACACACATGATGAAATTCTAGTCTGATCCGCAATCCACCAAGTCATACCGAGATCGTAAATCATTTTTTTTTCATTCCCTTAATATTTAGAATAATCAAAAGCAATATTTCACATATATTTTTTTCAATTAGAATTTCATATGATAAATTACATAACACATTTTTTGACAATTAAAGAAAATCATAGAAGATAATCCTCTTCTTCCAATTGTAAGAGGTTTTAGTCGAAACATTAGATCTCTTTCTATATTTCATATGTCCCTTCCTGAATGAAAAACTAACATCGTTAAATTCATTTTCCACATTAGTTTGAGAAAAACACAATGGTGGATCATCGATCTCTATGGTATTTTCAAATATTAGATCATTATTTCAATATTAATGGTCAATTTGAAGTAATCCTTGATTTCCTATAAAACTAAAACTACAATTATGTTTCAGTATTATGGATCTAGTATTTTTTAAACAATTGTGACATGATAGTTTTTTCTAAATGCTCCTTCCAGACATCATTGAATAAGCAGAAAAATCATTGATCATTCACATAATCTCAGTACGCATCTGAAATATGTATTTAGAACATAAATTGTATGTGCGCACAACCACATCCAAAAAATGTTTCACCTATTTTATTATTGGTTACATGTATATGTCTATATCATTTCCAAGATAATACAGGATAGATATTTATATACTAATGAATGTGAAAGGTTTTTTCAAACACAACCATGGGGTAAGGTTATAAATTTGTATAAAAACCATCCATGTGCTGTGTGAAGTTAGAATCTTTCCAAAATGATTAAAACCATCGTCTGAAAGACCCAATCTCACATTATTCTTATCAGCTACAAAATCATGATATCAAGATTCAAATATCTACCATGTAAATCCATCTACAGCGTGAACCAAGTCATAAATATTCTTCTTTCTCTTGGTATCATTCCATTTAATTTTTATTGATATTTCATCTGAAATAAAAATATTTTGGAGTATATGGATCAATGAAAATATCCACATTATTTTCTGTCGAACACAAATTGTTTTCCAATAGCATTTGACTTCTAGATGAATGTGACACATTTTATACAATCATTTTGTTCAGTAGTTTCCTCCTAGAATAATCTGCAATCTTTCAGGAAAGCGTGAATGTTTTTTGTTGAAAATACATGTTCCTCAACAAACTTACATGCCATATAATGGTTTGTGGGAATATCTAAATCATCTAAATAGAAGCCCTTTAAGAAGTTCTGATTTTAATCGATGGCAGTATTAGAATTCAATAACATGGTTTTCAGATAAAAAAATTTAATTAAAAATTCCATCTTTTTTATTTTACAACATTGTCGATATACTAGAATCGTTGCATCATCATTCAATTTTATCATTTTTTCAACATCATCATTTTCATTGGATGCATCATGTGTCCCCATATAGATTTCTTGTTGAATTGGCATCAATTCCTTCTCATGATAATGAATAAATAGAAACAATTTATATATGAAATTCTCGAATTCGGTCCTCTCATTTGGATCATTGGCATTTTGATGTTCCATTTTCTCCCCATTGTGATGCCACACATAATAGTTTGTTTGAAAACCATATTTGGTTATAGTATATCTAACTTCTTCACAGCTCAACCAAGGTCTTCCAACATAATTATTACATGGATAGTGTATGTGACCACCATCTGAATCACTGTAAAATGAAAAATCTAAAAATCTCCCCGAATTGTTTTGAAAATTGATTGAGATCCGATCAGTTTCATACATCCAACTTCTATCCATTCTATAAAAAATGTAATAAGTCATTTCATGAAATAAATTCAATAATATTAATGATCAGTAGAAAATATATTTAACTAAATGAGAATAATTCACTTTATATAATACCATAACTGACACAATATGTAGATATATGTTGAAACATAGAATTGAAAATTATGATACTATATCAACATCAATTTTAGACTGTGTAAAAAAATGACACATGGTGGAATTAAAAAAACATGAGGTTTAGTTCCAGTATAGGTCATAGTCCTCTCCACATGATAGTAACCCACAACTAAGAATATTTTTTTAAAAAATAATATTAACCATAACATGGATATGGTACTAAATGAAATAACTACACACTATGAAGTCCAGGATATAACCAGAATCTATTGAATTCTTTCATGTTAAAAATATGTAAAAATAAGGAGTAAAATGTATCATATTAATCCCTTTTAAAGAATAATATAAGTGGTAAGATATACATTAAAACACAGGGCCAACTCAAATTTAAAATGAAACATAAAGGGTGAATATTATATTTAGATTTTTATAAAACATAGTATTAGATCAAATTTGGTTGATGAATTATCTTTAAATATATACCTCATATAAGATTAATTGACCCAATGAATTTTCTATTTGGTGTGGTAATAAATATCATAAATTAATGTGTTTTGTGGAGAAGGAAATAAAATAGTACCCTCATATTTTCCATACACCCATTCTAGAAGATAGCATCCTACACCAGTGACCATTCAGTTCTTCAGGTGGTTTATATTATTTCATTAGTTTATACCCTTTGATTTATTTTTTATGCATTTATTATTTATATTTTTAACATTATATCATTTTTTGATCATATCATAAGTGTAAATGTAGTTATATTTTTGATCATATATATTTATATTAATTGTTCTTGATTTCAACCATGTTCCAAATTATGATATAATTAGACAGGATCACACCATCCCATAATGTGGTTTCACATAACTCATGTACTTTTCAGACCATTATTCTTTATGTTCATTTGATTCATGTAATGGTGCCATTATTAGACATTTTCGATATGGTACGTAGAACAAATAATTCCTTTAATTTAGGGAGGATGTTTAAATTACCTATATATAAGATCCTTGGGTATGTATTATGGATAATCTTAGTCGGAGAGTAATTAATTAGATATATGTAACCCTAAAAATAAGTGATTTACATGATGGATTACTGATTTTGTAATTCAAGATCCTTTTTTTTCTAATGGATTCAAAGAATAAATATTTCAAAATCACTCCCCCCATCAAATAAAAATTTTATTAGTGGTAAAATAGTCAATAATGTAGTAAAAATCAAATATATGTAATCTGTGTGAGGAAATCCATCAGGTTCTACAAAATCATTTAACACACTCCATGTATAATGAATGAACATTTTCCATGATGTCTGGGATTTCATGGATTAAATTTTTTTCTCTGATCTAATTAGTACCCACCTTGTAGTATAGACAGCACATAACCCATGCAACAAATCCATGTTCTAATGTGGAATTTCTTTCACCCCATTTGGAATAACATGTCTTGCACCATAAGGGATTTTCCATGTATATTATCATGGCTATCCAAGTCGTGTACTCTGTGTACATTCCTAAGACCCTAGATTATCATAGACACCATGTGAATCCTTATACAAACCATGTGAACCCTTATTCCATGACTTCATTATTATAAAAATTAATTACAACGTATTAAACAACATTATTAGTAAGAGATAATCAAAGTGAACATAAATCAATAATATTATTTCTTTAATATGTATGAAATCCTTCATATCAATATCATCCAACTTGTTAGGAATAATATTAATGAAATATTATTTAAACCATAAGTTAATAATGTTTTAGATACAAAAGAATATAATAATATTTTTAAAATCATCATACACTATATCCATGTTTAATATAAATGAATTTTTACTATATCCATCAAGACCCTAGGTGTGTTAAAATTATAAATAGGGGAGTGTATATTTTATCTCATACTCTGATTGAATGTCAATAAGATCACAGCTCTTGTGATATAAAATTTATTAGGTTATATAATCCATCAATTATTGGTCATTATATTTTACCTTTATGTTTTATAGCCTTTGAATCTATTTAAAAACAACATTTTTGAGGTTATTCCATAATCTAATGATGCATACATTGATATGGATATTAAGGATCCATTGTTTCACATTTTTCTCACTATATAGGAAATTGTGGAATTTATAATTCTTTTATACCTATTAAATTTGATACACATAATACTATATCAACTAAAATGAAATCATACTATCTTACATCACAAATGACCACCCAATGGCCAAATTAATGACCACACAAATCTCTCTTTTTGGCCAAATCATAATAGAAAACCTAAAAAAAATAGATGCAGAACAACAAAACTAAGGTACCACTTATATATTTGAAGTTAAAAAGATAAAAATTTCTTGATTTAATATGTATTAGTAGAAGAAGTTTGGATTTTTCAGAAGGAACATTGATTTAGGGTAGCAATCGAGGGGAGGGGGAACTGGAGGCCCACTAGGGATTTAGGTGAAAATGTTCCCAACAGTTTTAGAAAACCATTGGGAAATATAGTCTATCCCAATAGTTTAAAAACTCGCAGGGAAATCTATAAAAATGGGAGAATATCACAATGGTTTAAGTAAAACCATTGGATACAGATTATAATTTTAATCCTATTCCAACGGCTATTCGAAACCATTGGCATAAGGCCATTGTATAACAATGGTTTTTTGAAACTGTTTTGAAAACCAAATCTAGGAACTCATTTCCAAATGAATTTTTAAAAATGCTGGTAAATCATTTAATACACTACCATACCCCAACTATTTTGAGAAAAACATTGGTATAGGGTACATATCCTAACTATTTTCTGAAACCATTGGGATGGGGGCGTTGGTAGTGGGAAGCATTCAAATAGTGAAACAAAAATGCATAGATATAACTTATTCATTCTATGTTGGAGAACATTCACCAAGTAATATAAATATTAAACCACACCCAATGTCGCAAGGTAGGATATCATTCTATACCTCAAACAACAATTTCCCACTATAGGTAGGGTCACAAACCAATCCTATAACTCACATCTCATGTCGCATCATAACTGTACCACCACCTTCTCACATATCATGTGGTATATAAGTAATATATTTCCACTACATAGCAATAAATCCCCTTTCGCATAGGGTTGGTGTCACTATCACATCACATCCCATGCCATGCATTTCCAGTCGTCAAGGGTCAATACCCTCTTAATCAGGTTGGTTCATGGAAACACCTCCCTTGATATTTGTACATACATCCATTATTGTTAATTATCACATCAATGGGTCCCCTATTTCTCATTTTAGGTCACACAATATGTCACACTAACCATTTACATCTCACTCAAGGCAATGTTCTTCTAGTACATTCACACTTAAGGTGATTCCACCCATCATATCACATCATCAACGAAACCACACTATCTACTCTCCTCTATTTGGGTGGATCGTTCATACACATCCTAACCACTAACATATCACAAAATGTGGTATTTATCTAACGTAGGCTCTCTATAAATGAAAGGCTATACATATAACACATCCTCACCCACATTAGACAGAAAACACCCCAATTGTTTTTGTGGGTATCGCATAAAAACACATTAACTAGTACCTCATTCACATAATACGTTCCTTGATATCACCTTCCTAGTCAATGTGAGGTCATAAATTAATTATCTCAATCAAGTATACACAACCTCAGTACACACAATAAAAATAAAAGAAAAACTAGTTATCTAAACCCATCCCACATGCTCATCAACTCTCCACTTAGGCACTAGACACTCAACACCTTGTCTCCCTTCTCTAAGAATGCATCAACTTGCATCTTGGCTTATAAAATAATATCCTAAATTATATTTACGACTCCTAGTAAAAATATAAAAAACTCGTCAGCAAAATTATCTCTTATGTAAGTTCATCCACCTAGCCCCTCATACCCATGTTACTCTCTTCTCACATTCACCAACTCATACTAAATACCAACATAGTACTTTCCAACCCCATTGGCCCTCTATGAACAAAAAATCAAGAGGTTCCTCCAATTTTATTGTAATTGTTTCATCACAGTCATGTCCTATTAGACATGGTTTGTATCATTTTATCACACACCAATCACTTTGGAAACCTAATCACATGTATTTTATGTAATTCAGATTAACTAAAATTTGCTCCCATCAAACATCTCCCCTTAGATATACCTTAACCATGTAATCTATATGAAACCCATAAATTCACACATCATCTATCCTTAGATGACTTATCCCACTCATGGAACATACCAAGTATCCACTCAACCCTCAAGAGGGTATTCCCCATCATTTGTTAGAAATAAAACTATCTCACTCGCCAAAAAATACTCTTAAGACTCTAATTTCTAGGAAACATTTCCTAGGAAAACAACCTAGGATATTCATACCTCATACCAAAGCTAAGACCAACACTAGGTCGCTATTGATCTTAATCAGCATCATCACCCCCTTGGATGTTTAATATTTAGTTGATCCAAAAAAACCCAATGCTCGATTTATAACTCTCTCCATATATATAAGGCTCAATGCAACCTTCTTTATTTGCAAATGAAAATTTTTATCCTTATTATTTTAAACTAGATATATATTTTTCTTATATAATTCACGTTAATAAACAAAATTAATAATGATTAGTATTATATGGACCACCTACCTCTAACATGGATTTAGAATCCCTGGAAATATCCATTAATCCTCGAAAAAACTGTCGTATGCCTCATCTAGGCTCATTTTAACACCTGATCCTTTATCTCAACCAATAACATCCCAAATAGTTAATTTTAAGAATTTATAATTAATTATATAATTTAATCCAATAATGAATAGTAAAAATAAACTAATCATTTAGTTTTTACTCATTGAAACGTAAAGAAAAAAAATTACAATGTTTTGTGGCATTGTCTCTATACACCCACAGACCCACCCACCCATCATCCAATCCCAATTCCACCATTATATGGTGATGATTTCATCAAAATCTATCCCAAACAAATGGAAATCACTAGATCACATATGATAATAATAAATTGTTTTGGAGAAAATTATTCTTTAAATCACCACTAAAACACTAAATAATGAACCCTCAAAAATAGTAATCAATGGGAGGAAATAGGGGGTAAGTTACTATAGAAATAGCATTTTCAACAACCCTTCCTCCAACAAAAACATTATAGAATCTAAAAAATAAAGCATAGGAAAAAACTTTCCTGAAAAAAACATGAAAATGTCATCATCAAAGTTGGGACCATAGGTCTCATTGTGTTAATCCATTTCTGGACACCATTAAGGGGATGACCCTTTATGTCATGACACAGAATAACACCCTCAAGTAGAACTAATGTATTATAATACTAAGACTTCAGAATGTACCCCATACCTCCACAACACAACACACTCCATTTTACAAGCTCTATAGTGTGGAATTATCACCTAGACATCAAAATAGATTTTTTCTAGGATTTACAATGTGACTATCATTATTTATTAAAATTTTCAAGGTCAATAAATATGGACTCCAAAACCCCATATATATGAAATACAATCACAATATTTTTATTTCCCAAAAATTCATGTCCATATGTAAGGGCATCATCATTTCTCAATATTAAATACATAAGGGTTTTCACCATGGTGTGAGAACGTAGCCCTAGTTTAATTCTCACACACATAGAAAAGACAATAAATAAGGCGAATCATCAATACATGAAACCAGAGTCCACATCATTACCCAATACATATATAATTTTTCTCAGTGAAAAACCCACACAAATACTCCATATGTGACACTAACTAGTTTTTATGTGAACTATTTTTTTAGACTTCATGTTATTCTTCCCCTATAATATTATAGTGTGACCAAAATAATGTGCACATCACAGCTATAGAACACCAATAACAAACACCCAAACACAAAAAATACCACTCAACTCTCTGCTCAGATGAAAAGAAATGTAATTCAGATGTTCAAATTTTTATATTCCTCATATGTGTCCCACATCTCAAATATAGGGGAAAAATTCAAATTTTCCTACAATATAATGGCCTTAAACTTCATGAGTAATTAAAAACACCCTAACATAATGCATCCCATCACTAATAAGTTCCTTGGAATAATGGTTGACTTCTAATACATTTATATTAATTCAAATCCACGTTTAATTTTTGATTCTGAATTGAGAAATATGGGTTTCCATCAAAACATTCACTAAGATCGGTTACACTATTATTTTAAAAAATTCCCAGTTAAATCATTTATATAAACCCAACATACGTGATATGATACACCTGATGTGGCTCATAATTCTATTTATCCTAATATATACAAAAACACTAGTCAATCTTCCTCTTTATGACTTCGTAAAATGCTCACCCTCTCCCATTTTTCATCACCCCATCACCTCACCCGATTAGGATTCCTTAATTCCCAAAGGCATCATGAGATCATCTTAATTTCCACATAAAATTCCAAACATGACACTCACTGAAACTCTATGTATGGATCATAAAATAACTACATCTACCATAATACTCCACCCATGAGAACTGACATGCCTCGAATCACTCTACAAACCCACCACTATTCCTCTATACAACTCAAACACGAAATTTCACTTTCCACCACATCTAAATCCCAAATCTGGTATTCTGTTGGAACCAGATAAAATATGGTCTACCTTTTCACGAACTTCCTAGTTCCATATCAACAATTCACTAACTAGTTTAATATTATCCACAATTATTCCAACATTACGGTCAAACACCCATGACCATTTCAATCAACCCCACCATAGGAGTATCCTTTTCATCACACAACTTAATAAAAAAAATATATCTACACCACCAACATTCGATACATCATTGAATGTAAGGATTAAATATGAAAACCCCACTCATACATATGAATCAACAAAAAACATAGATCACTATACATTTATAGTTTACTAGGTAATTCATCCTCAATAATTAAAAAAATCCATCTTCAATGAGGGTCACGGCCTCTAAAGAATGATATTGTGTTCCCCACCATATGTCATCACTTAAACCATTTCATTATAAAAATTCCTAGTATATTGTAACACCGCACACATGTTTCTCATTTCGATAAATGATCATCCATTACATGGAACCCCTAATTAAGGCCTATACTTAGACCGACCATAAAATGGTACTCTGATCTATCTTTGATGTTTCCTAAACTATAGTGGAAACACTTCTCATTCTCATCAAAATCCTCCAACCACCATGGTCATAGGTGTCTCTCGAGATCCATTTTTACATAACCCAAATATTTTCCCTCATAGAACAATAAAAATTACACCATATGCCTAACCTGCCTTCAATTTCCCATAGACATCAAGGATTTTCTCAAAAAGGCATGTCATCACATGCTATCCACTTCTCACAAGTGGATTGAGCCTATAAGATCTCTCTAATTAGCTATTTACCATTATCAAACATGATCTTATCCAAACCCTGTTGATGTATTCTCCCATATCACACAATCACACAACTGTTATCATGCTCAAATGAGTCATGCATTTTCAAACCTAGGATTATGTGCCTAAATAATTGAACATGTCTCTCTTTCTGGTCTATATAATCTATCCCAATGTAGAAGAGTTGTTCTCTTTCAAAAAATCATAAGGTATCGTACTCATATCATGGCATAGCACACAATTATCTGTCACTCTGGTGTCTTTATAAAGCCAAAGGAATCTATCCATGATCTACCTATCCAGGATCTGACCATCTTGGATTAGAATCATACATCCAAAAACAAATCATACCCAAAACCAATTTTTTCAAGAATCCATATTGTCCACCTCTCTAAACTGAACATTAATACCAAAATAACTCAAATTAATATATATCTCAAAAGAATATGGAATTCCACAAGGATTTTATCTCTACCCAAAAAAATTGTATATATCTCAATATATAAACATGTGACTATATTGAACTACAAATATTAAGCATACAACGGATATACTAGACCATCATTAAAGAATTGAATTCCTAAACCAACACAGAAAGGGTTAATATATATCTTCCTTTACAACATGATTGTATCATCATAGGGAAAGAACCACCCTACTAAGATTCAAAAAACCTATCATTATAATACATCAATAATGATTCTAAACAATGGTTTATCTGAGTATAATGAACCCAAAATGATACAAAGGAAAACAATATATATGTTATTTTTAACTATTTACATAATTGAAACTTCTATCATCAGTATAATCGATCATATACAAGCACAAATATCTCATATAAATCCTATATTCATAAAATGATTTATATGTAAATACCTAATAATTAATTGGTGTATGATCAAAATCCAGAAATAATTGTAACAAATATTCACATAATAATGGAATGAACAACACAGTAGTAATGGAAAAAACCATTATCTTCATTCTCATAACCCTAGAAATGTAGAGTTAGCTTCAGAAATATGATAATGAATCAAAATTATAAGGTCCGTCACAAGCTATAAAGCATTAATATTCTCCTTGTCTACCACTTCCTAAATGTTAATAAAATTCAAAATAAACATAGATGAAACTTTATAAAAAACATCCTAAAGTCAATTGATAGTATTACAACTTGTGTGACACAAATCCCCAAGCACGCCTTGTAATATGATAGAGGATGGTGACTAAAAAAGTGGGCATAAATCATATGTTCGGAGTAGTATTCCTTTGATAACATAATATCCAATAAAAATAAATGACCGAAAAAATATCTGCAACTTATAATATTATAATTAATTATCAATAATATATCCATTTCATATATCCCATCTAATTTCATACATGGTTGATCACATTTAAAAAATAACTAATGGATAAATACACATAGAGAACAAACTAATATCTATGTTCCTCACCTCCATCCCATCTCCAAATCCTTGTCTTTATTTTCCAGCCAAAGCTAATGAACGTCGTGTTCTCAAACAATTATAACAAACAAAATGCCATTATATGAATTGGATTTTTCATAATGAATATTGGAAATATAACTACATAGGGTCTACCCAAGTCTCCCTGATATAAACTATCCTATTTGTTTGTACTCGTTTTAAAATTAAATAAATGAAAGGTAAACCATAGTAGTTTTGTGTTGGGTCATAAAATGATATAATGGACACCATGACACATATTAATACCTAATTAGATATATTCTAAAGAATAGACACCACACCCATTGATCCGGACCAATACCAGAAGACTTATGGTAGGGTTTCCTACAATGACATGGCCACTAACATATCCCTCTCTGTAGGGTATTATGCCAATCTTGGATCTCATATACCATCTCATAAAAAAAATTAACCACCAAACTCTAATATTTGGTGAGTTACATGACATTTATAATAACAGTAGACATTGAATACTCCCCTATCATTCCGGGCGGGTCTCACTATAAAATCATATCCCACACCACACATCACATATCTAGAGGGACCAAATCCATCTAACTTATTTTGTTTTATTCCAACCCATTATCATAATAGGTTATTCCAAGCATCAAATACATTGAATAATTGCATTTACTTCTCCCTTATCACTTATAGTGGGGCATCCACCGCAATAAACTAAATAAATCCTTCTCACTCAATGTAGGATATTGTCATCACCTTATCACTTATGTCTATTCACTCTATCACCACATGTTATCCACCACGTCAAACTAGACACTACACTAACTAAATGTGGGTATCAAAAACACAAGATGACCACTGTACTCATACTCAACGTAGGTTCCAACAAACCACTTTTCAATCAAGGTTATGACATATATTAACCATGTCACCACCACCATCAAATTTACCACTCCCCTCTATCATGTTGGGTCTCATATAAAAAAACTAGACATGTATCTTCCCACTCTAGGACGTCCCTATAAACACCTTCCCACTCTTGGTGAGTCTATACATATATTCTCATCATTTGGCATACACATAGTAGATATACACACAAAGAAACAAATTGGGAATCAGAACCTATCTCACATGCTCATAAACTCACCCACGAGATGCTAGTCAATAAAGAACTTTCCAAATATCGTGAAGGATACCTCAACATATTTAAATACTCATGGTATAATATCCTCATGTAAATACGGATCACAACATTAAAACATTCCAAACCAATTAGCAATCTCTTATCACTTGTAAGGGAATCCAACCCAATTCCTCAAAGCTATCATGTTCTCTACTCAGTAAAAAAATCACACCCATTGAAATATGGTGGTATCAAATACCATAGACCCTAACAAACCTAGGACTAAATAGGTCGATCGTGTTCCCTTCCAATTTCAATATCACAACCTAGTCATTCTAACCAATGAACATTTATATAAAAATCTCACAATGTCCCCTGGAAACCCAATTCCATGTCATATAGTTAATTTACATGACCCATGGTTGAGTTCCATCTTATATCTCACATATCCTCAGAATATCATCTTGAGGAAACCCTCCATTTTAAACACCATTTATCCATGAAGGACATATCCCACGCATATCACAGGTCAATCATCTAATTCAACATTAATAGGGTGTTCTGTATCATGTGTGAGATGTACAACAATATCACGACTAAAGACTATGCCTAAGACTCTTATAATTATAAAAATATCCATAAGAAACAAGGAGAGATTTTTCATAACTCACCATAAATCTAAGACTATCTTTTGTTATCTTATAACCTCCACCAGTAGCCTCCCCCCTAGAGACATGGTTTATTGGAGATCCCAAAATACCCAATTAATAATTAGTCCCTCTCTCCCTATTAGTGGGAATCAATTCCACCCTCTATATTTACCTATGGTTCTCTTTATCCCTATCCATTTTAACTAAACACATTTTTTGGGGAAAAATCACCATTTTGGTTTTTGGGTTGTGTTTGTGGAAACTTTTACTAAAGGTGTTTCCAAAACTACTTGAAAGATCATGTGGAATATAATTTATGAATAATAGTGTGCTCTAAATCATTTATTGTATTTTTAATGTTTAAAACACACCATGGGGAACTCATACATGCTATGGTGTATTCTGAAATTCCCAAATAACATACACCATGTAACGATGTATGGAATTATTAGAAATTGGGTTCCCTTATTAATTATGATTATTTTATAGTTTTTAAGTTAAAAAATAAAAAGGAATAAAAAATAGCTGTGAAATTTTTTTCAATTATAGCATCGAAGTATCTATGAAAGAGAATAACTAGCATGGATCAATTAAAGTATGAATGGAAATAAAGAAACCATGAATTTGAGTGGACTTGTGGACCAAATAGGGAAGGGAGGTTGCTAAGATATTTTTTTTAGCTGAGCACAGTGTAACTTTGTTAAAATAGAAGTCTCTATAGAAAGAGATTTTTGACATGGTACAACATAAATTATATAATTTTACATATATAATAAGTGAGGTATTTCTTTATAAGAAGAAGTTTACAAAACAGCTAAAGGGTAAACAACACAATATTGATATAGTTAATTTACCCTTGATGATTATATATGAAAAACATTATAAACATAATTGGGAATATTTATTTGTCTTAATTGAAGGTTTATACTGGTATAAACTATATTAATATATAGAGCTATCAAAATGGTAAAATGGAAGAGACCACACCATAAAAGAGACCATTGTGAATTTTCGAAATCCCTATGATAAATGGGGAATCCATTAATAGAAATTTTGGTGACCATTTTAAAATAACTTAATGAAATTTATAAAATGTTATTGGTGAAATAATATGTTATAGTGTTGTTAATAGTGTGTATTGGTCATTTTTTAGCTAATGATAAAAATTTTAGTGTGATCATGAACTTAGTAATTTTTAAGGTAATTTCACCATTAATTACAAATAGAGAAATCAGTTTGTGGTTTTTTGGAACACTAAGGGAAGAACTAAAAATTGATTTTTGAGTGTTTATTGAATAGTTTGATGATTCCTATTTTGTTTTAAATAAATCATAATGAATTATAAATCATTATATAGATAAAAACTCATTAAAAGTGGAGTGATTGCAAATTTATTAAAAATTAAATATATAAAACTTTTTGGGAATTCCAGAAAGTCGTTGATGAATAAGATAAATGAAATCAAAGAGACGTAATCATGGGATGTTGGGTGAAAATTTTAAATCTGACTAAGTTGTGTGAAAGTGATATACCATCAATCGATTAAATTCATATTAGTATTTTTTTTTCAAAAACAAATGACTCGTAGAATAATTTTTTAAAACCTATATATGATAATGATTAGTGTTCACTGCAATGATAATTTGTAAAAGGCGAATCTGGAGGGTCAGTGCAACCACTCTATATTGTAATTTCATATAAAAAATACACATAATATCTTTGGTAAAGAGGTATATTTCTTTTATATTTCCTTGCATTTTCTCATTTTGGTGAACCACAAAAAATATTATATTCTTTTTAAGTAGTTTTTTTTATTTTTGTAGAAAAATAATAGTAGAAAAGATAGAAATATTCCTCATAAGAGATATTAAGAGTTTGATCACGTTAATTGATAGATAATTTAATAACTAGGTTCTAATTTTTAATCAAAAATCAAAAATTTCAAATAATAACTGAGGTGATTAGGAACATTTCCTTCCATGGTCCTTAGAGTAGCTCGTCTCAGTGAACCACATAAAATTTCATATTCTCCACTAATAGTTTTTCCTTTATTGCACATAATTAATAGTGGTAGAGAGAATAATGTTCCTCATAAGGGAGAACAAGATCATGATCATGGAATAATTTTGATATTGTAATACTCTGATTCACCCACCCTAAGAATATTCCGTAATTAGGGAACAATAACTACTATCAATGAAAGGGTTTGTCATTAATTATTTTTTCTCTATATCTTATGGAAATTATTATCAATCGAGTGGGTATAAATATTTTTAAAATTTTAAATTATCAATTATGGATGACCTACTCATGACATCCATTTCTAACACTTACATTGTGGATGTGTCGCACGTCGCAGGTTGACACTTGATGTCAGTCGCATTTTACACCACATTCCTACTTTCCAAAGGCGGGAAACATTCATCACTTTTTCAGAGATTTTTTCCCTAGGATCGAAATGAGATGATGAGATATCATTCCCTTCATCCATGGATTCCACCTCAAAATTCGTCACCTAGTCCATGTATCCTTTGTTGATTAAGATGTTTTTCGTGAATATTATTTCTGGTTCTATATAATTTTGGTTTCCATAAAATTATTCTAAATTTTTCAAGACATTCCATGGGGTATTGAAATGGTAGCACTATTCAGTTAGATTAGATAGTAAAATCATGTATGTTGGGGATCTCTCAGTGCAAGTACATTGGTCATCTGTATTCTTCCTCAATGGAGGGATTCTCAAGGGTTCATAAACCTAAGTCAAACCACATTGAATGTCTGTAATTCTATACCTGAGGTATGTCTCCAAGGTTCTACTCGTCTTCCCATGTTAAACATGGGGTATACATGGAATTTAATGTCTAGAGGAGATGAAAAAAGATTGATCTGGACACCATTGAGGGTGGATCATGGAGGTACACCCCTAGGTGGAGGTACCTTAATGGTTTTTTGAGTAGATGGATCAGAACACCAAAAAAGATCGGACCAAAGGTGGTGTGTCCCATAAAGGGTAGATGTTACATCGTGATGGATGATCCGGACACCACAGTGGGATGATCAGATGGTGGTGGGTCCCAAAAAAGGGGACACCAAGGTTTATTGTTGACTGGTATTGAACATAATTAATTCTTCATATGTTCCCTATTTAGAATATTGGGATAAAAACCCACCTACATTGAATGGGTGAGGTATGTAATTGAGTTGTTAAATAAGGACAATGATTCGAATACATGTTGGGGCTTATACACGGTTAGAAGATGAAGTTCTACAAGGAGTAGCGATGATGTGGGTGGGGTGGCATGATATCGCTGGGATGTGGTGGCCCATGTATAATCTGGATGGGTATGGAGGTAGTGTTAACGGTCGTGGAGGAGGCAGTTTTGGGCTTCAACCTCATGACGGTATCTAATGTATCATCTTGCAAGGGAATCAAAGTCCACATAGTTCTTGATGGTGTGGTGGGTCACCTGAGGAGGCATCTCATGAGAATGGATGTATGGATGGAAACATAAGTAATTGGAATCTTTGGATCTTGGCATGACCCCCCCGAAACACAAAGGCTTGAGGGAGAGTCCAATAGTGGACATTGATGATGGCATTAAACCTTTGAGAGGCTTCCTATGTAATTTTCTCAAGAAGGGAATGGATCAAAGTTAGCGTAGTTTGAGAATGGGGAATAGAATCATGGTCTACACAATGAACAATGACCAAAATGATATATTAGGGCTTATGCACGATTAGAATCCGTTCACAATAGGGACACTCTTGGAGGACGGAATATGTGTTGGAGGTGTGGTCGAGGTGTCTGCAAAACACAACCACCCGAGTGGATGAATTGAAACACCTTGGGGAGGCGGATCTGGGTGATGTGTCCCAATAAAGGAAGATGTCACATCATGGGGGTGCATCCCTATAAGGGATCTTATGAGTTTACCAGTGGTTGGTATTGAACCTGAAAGATGCTTCCAACATACTTGAAAGGGATCAAAACCCACATAGTTCAAAAGGGGCATAAATTTTTATACCATGAGGGATGAAGGGAGCATACAGTTTAACATCATGCGGGATGAAGCGACCATAAAGTTTAACATCATGTTGGATTAAGGGAGCATACAGTTTAATTTCGTTCAGGAATAAGGTGAACCAACATGATGTGGTCGGGACAAACATGTGATGATGGATGACGAGGCTTAAACCTCAAAGTGGCTTCCTATGTACCCCATGTTAGAATTAGAGATCAAATTCCACAAAGTTATATAATTGAGGGATGTACGGGTCTTATTCATAGTTAGTGTCCAAGAGAATATTTCATGTAAAATGCTTACTCCATGCCCACGTGAGTCAAGCTCAGTGTGAGAAACAAGAGGCAACAATAGACCCAATGATCGCTTTGCGAAAGGTGTGTCAGTAAGGAATGGTGCATGGCGTATGCATGGATGTCGGCCAAGATGATAGTAAGGAGTGACAATAGTGAATGAGGATTATGTGTGGAAGCATCCTGGGTGCTGCTATGGAGCGGCAATATTTAATGGGGCTTATGCGTTGAAGCTGATCAGGTGCCACTACAGAGCGACAATGGTGAATGGGGCTTATGCATGGAAGCTTCTCAGGTGCTGCTAAGGAGAAACAATGGTGATTGTTGATTATTCATGTAAGCTACTTGGGTGCCGCTAATGTGAAGAAATGGTTAATGGGGCTGATGTGTAGAAGTTTCCCGGGTACCACTAAGGAGCGACAATGGTGAATGGGGCTTACGCACGGAATCTGCTCGGGTGTTGCTATGAAACAACATTAATGAATGGGTCTTATGCATGGAATCTACCTGGGTTCCACTAAGGATCAGAAATAGTTAATGGGGATTATGTGTCGAAGCCACCCAGGTGTCATTATGGAAAGGCAATGGTGAATGGCGCTTACGCGTGGAAGCTTCCCAGGTGTCACTTAAGAGCAGAAATGTTGAATGTGGGTTACACATGGAAGGTTCCTAGGTTCTTCTAAATAGTGGAAATTATGAATAGGGATTGTTTTTTGAATCTTCTGGGTGCCACTATGGATTCACAATGGTGAATGGGGCTTATACGTGGAAGCTTCCCACGTATCTCTAAGGAGCACTGATAGTGAATGAGGTTTATGCATGGAAGATGCCCATGATTTCCTCCTCGTGTCAGGCCATCGGGGATTCATATTATTAGTTCACAAGGAATACTTTTTAGGAATGATAGGGTATTCTATATTTTAATGTCATTTAGTGTGGTATACTGGCATCTTGTTCTTGGCGAATAAGGAATCTCTTATTTTAAGAAAGAGGCATCATGTATTTTTCATATAGAGTGTAAAAACGTTTATAGTCATATAGAGAGGACTATTTGTGTCTTATGCTTGGTGAATAAGGAATATCTTGTTTTGAGAAAGAGGCATTTGATGTTATGCATATATTGTGAACTAAGATTTATAGTCATATAGAGACGACTACTTGGCATAAGGGGCCTAGAAATGGTTGGTGTTGGGACATAAGCAAGAGCAGTCCTCTTTGGTTCAACCCGAGATTTGGAGCTGGGTGATGGGGTTAGGATGAGTATCTCGAGGAGTATATTGACTCAAGTTACATGGGAAATTTATGGTTAGATTATCGAGTCACATCATGGTTGAGGTGCCAAGAAGAATATGTCGACTCAAGGCGTTTCATCGACTGTGGAGGAGTATGTGCAATAATGGTATTCCATGGGTGGAAGGTGAGTGCACAATGGAAAATGTCAGAAACCAGGCATGAAAGGATCACAGTGTGAACCTCAATTTTTCAGGGGGGGAGTGATGCTAGCAAAGAGACCGGCCCGGAGGTCTAGGACTGCATACCTACACGAATCCCAATAAGGGGTCTGGGGGGGCACGCACCGCGGTATGGACCGATCCGTGTGAAGGAAGGACCATCACAATGGTGCTTTGCAATAGGGCATCACAATGGTGATTCACAATGTTTCTTCGCAATGGAGCTTCCCAAAGGTGATTCACAATGGATCTTCATAGATCTCAAGCTCTCGCAGAGCATAGTGAATCACAGATCACGAGGCACGTAGAGATCAAGGGCTCACAAAGAAGATGGGCTCACAGAGTAGAGCGGCTCACAGAGCAGAGCGTCTCACAGAGCTATGTGGATCTTAGAGCTCGGGGGATCATGATGCTCAGGGCTCAACAGAAGATAGTTTTCGAAGAGCACATGAGCACCGTGAATCAATAGAACTAGGGTTGGAAACTTCGTCTTCCCCCCTAAATGAAGGTATGAGGGGTATTTATAGGCATGGGGGAGTTATGATGCTCATAAAATGTGCCACAAAGAAAAGGGCTCTTTTTAATGGAGCATCTATATACAGCTTCACTTGTCACGTTTCTCAGACATGCCGCAAAACAAAGATGTATTCACAACAGATATTTTCAATGGATCTTCTCCATGAAAGCACACAAATGAGCATCGCTATGGATATTCAGTCATCAAGCTTCTCAGACTCGCTGCGAAGCAAGGGGTGCTTCACAATAGAGCTTTGCAATGGTGCTTCACCATGGGAGCTTTACAAAGGATCTTTTCAATGGATATCTGGAAGGGATATTTGCAATTGGGATTACCAATGGGGCTTGTTTATGGTTTTTCACTTAGAGCATCGCTCAGAGCTTCGAGATGGAGCTTCTCAATATAGCTTCACAAAAGAGCTTCACAAAGAAGCTTCACAACGGAGCTTTGCAATGGATCTTCATAATTAATCTTTACAACGGATCTTCACAATGGATCTTCAATGTATCTTCACAAAAGAGATTCTCCATGTGAGCATTTCCATGGGATCTTTGCAACAGATCATCACAATGGATCATCACAACGGAGCATTACAATGGAGCATTACAATGGAGCATCGCAACAGAGCTTCATAATGGAGCAGCACAACGGAGATTCTCAATGGAGATTCAGAATGGAGATTCTCCATGGGAGCATCGCCATGTGATATTTGAAAAGGATTTTCGCAGAAGATCTTCACAATGGATCTTCACAACGGAATATCGTAATAGATCCTCACAATAGAGCTTCAAAACGGAGTGTTGCAATGAAGATTTGAAATGGATAATTTCTATGGAGATTTTCTATAGAGATTAACTATAGCGCATTGTTTGTAAAAATTCTCAAACTCACCATGATGAAAAGGGTTCTTCTTCACACTGCTCCACGTTTGTGAAGGGAGCTCCAGAATGGGGCTCTGCGAATCAGTTTTCTAGCTTAACATAGAAAGGCTATAACATATAAAACATATCTCCATTCGGGCTCCGCGATCAGTCAAATCGAAGCTTGTGAAATGCTCTACGCTCATGAGTCATGTATGAAAATCTTTGATTCATCCCATGGAATCTTTTTCTGGTGCCAAAAAAAAACATTTCAAATTAATGGGAATAGATTCTTATATGTCAGTCATGAAAGGAATTTTAGGTAGCATTGAAAGTGGATATATTTTATAGAATGATCATATATAAATGGAAGTATATTTTAAAGAGATAAATTCTATAAGGGTATCATTTCATAATCCAATCTATAGCAAGGTTATGTCATGAAATACCTCTCATGAAATTTTGGAGAAACATTTTAACATTATTGAGGCGATTTAAATTTCTGATAAGAAACATTACAATTTTTATATGATATATTTGATCATTTAATAATGAATCAAAATGTTATAGATTATATATTATATAAATGTCATAACACACTTGTTAAATATATCTTTTTAATATGTGAAAATATAAAAAATGAGAAGATTCTCAAATGTATTATGACCTCCACATTTCAATGTTAATATTTGAGTGCTCATATACCATGATTTGAAGTATAATACACTTGGGATTCCATATATATATCTTTTTTAATATTAAATGAGTATTGAACAGAATGAGTCCAAAAAAATAATTTTAATTAGAGTTGGATTCTATATATATGAAAAAATAGTAATTAATGGTCAATTTAGATGATGATGAATTTAATTAGGTGATGTCGTTTATAGCCTCCAATCTAAAATGGGGAAAAGGAAAATAGAAATTAAAACCATGGATTTCATGATTTAGATGTGTAATGGTTGGACATCATGTGTCCAAATATCCTAAGAAGTATCAAGGTGATCATAAAGAGGAATTGCCTCCTTGAGAAGGATCATAATTGATGATGGGAAATAAAGACTTGGGTATATATTATTTAGAAAGATAAAAATTTAATATTATGATGATTAAAATTCATAGGAAATTGAATTGGAAGTGTTATTTGATTACAAGTACCTTAATATAGATTCCAAAAATGGTTATAGTAGATTGGCCTATAGTTTATGATAGTGACATGTTAGATGATAAGGTTGAATTAATAGTTGATCTTAAAGGAAAACTGGAGGAAAACCTAGAAAGTTTTTCTATAAATGGATGTCTAACAAAAAGAGGAAAATAGAGTTTTTCATGACTCTAATATCTATATATTACAATAGTATGAGGAGAATTTAGAACTATAAGTAATAATTGAAAAACAAAAATTTTTAAATTTATTCAATCTAGAGAGAAAATTGAACATAAACTTAAATTTGAAGAACAAAATCAGATCATTGAATAACTAATTAAATGCATGAAATAAAGAGTTAAATAAATTAATGAACTTAAAGGAGAATTCATGAAGTGATGATTGAACAATACAGATAAATATATACTACTTAAACCTGATATGGAAATTGGTAATTTAAAGCCACCGATATTGATCCATGGTAAATAAGTCATTGGCTATTCTATTGAAAAATTTGTATGTACCCCACATGTGATTTTTAACAAAATTGAATTGGCCCAAAAGAAAAGGGATGAATGAAAACACCTAAAACTTTTTGTTAATGTTTTTGATATTTGGCATAGTTCAATAAGTGTGTTCAACTAGCAATATTTTTTTCAGAAAGAAAGAACACCAAAAATAGTAAGTTGTTTTTCCACATTCTCGTTTTCTTTTAATGCGTATTAATTTTTGTGTAAAGTCATTAAGTATAAGGTAGAATAATTTTCCTTAACAGTTCAATAGAAATTATAAAATGTAATTTAGGTAGGTGAAAATTGAATATGCCCACATCATCAATAAAGATAAAAACTCAAAATAGGTATTTAATTTTTCAATATAGAGAGGAAGTTTTTGGACCAGTACAACAAGAGGCTGATCATTAATTATGTTACATGCCTCAATGGTCATGATTAATGAAAGGTAATTCTATGATTTTCAATATATTTGAAATTTAAATCAAGGAAATCATAAGGTATTGAACATGGATTCTGGATTGTTGTTGTATTTATAATATTACTTGTCATAAATACCTCATCAAAAGTATTAAGTACAATAAATATTGTGTTTTCATTTTGGTAATGAATAGGGACTCAAAAACAAATTCTATGGGAATGTAAAATTTGGTGGAAAAGAATTCAATTAGCGGTTTGTTCCTTTGGTCGAAGAGGTTAGTCACAATTTAATATTCATAAGTAAATTGGGATCATAAATACATGTAATGGAATTAAATAAAATTTCAATAATCATTAAAACAATATATGGTTTGATTATTTTCAAGGTTGACCAAGAAAAAAAATCATTACCTTGTTAGTTAACAATGATGGTTCATTCAATCCAATGATGATAAAATTCTACAATAGTGCAATAATAATTTCCATTAGAGTAAAAGGTATTTATAGAACATGGTATTGAACTATTGTTCCTATGACCACCCCAATCTCACATTTGATCATACACACACATGTGGTTTCATTCAAAATAAAAAGATTGTTTGGAAGATATAAAAATCAAACAAACAAATATCATCAATGTTTCCCATGTTAGTTCATGTTTATGAGTTGGCCAATGACACATAAATCCATATATGGGAAGTGGTACTATATTTTAATCATGGAATATTATAGTAGAATGTCTTGGATTATTTTTATCGCAAATAAATATGAGGTATTTAAATGTAAAGCTAAATATCAAAGTAAAGATGAAAATAATTTGGGATTAAAAACGACAATAAATATCCATAAAATGGAAACCAATTTACCAAATTTAAGGTAGAGTATTATCTGTAGAAACATGGGATTGAACATCATGTGTTGTAGGTATGGAATATTGAATAAAATTGAGTCATTGAGCAAAAAAACATGATTGTAAATATATAGTCATGAATTGTGTTTTTTGAGAAGAAACTACCAAAGATATGTTGGAAGGAATCTATACTGACAGTGATTTACATCTCCAAATGTTACTTTCTAAATATGGTTACTACCTATATAAAATATGGTATTTAAAGAACATGAAACTAAAATACTTCCCACTTTTGTATGTGGGTGTTCCATTCTTAATAAAGAGATGAACAAAAAATATAAAGGACATGGTGATGATGGTTTCTTTCTTGGATATTCATAAAAGATTAAATTTTTCAGATTCTATAACAAAACTGTAATTGAAATTATTGTTATAAAATATATATTTGTAATAGAAAATTATTAGTTTGGGAAAATAGGTAATTAGATTTTAATATCTGGTGAGAATGTTGGGGAAAAACTATCCAGTTTTTAAATAGGAATTTCATGAGGAAGCCTGTGATTCATGGGGTGATGAAAGTGTAGTATGAGACTCATATTAAATCACTAAGGATGATAAAGGTTCATTATATGTTGAAATTAATAATTAGAGAGAATAAAGTAAAGAAATCACAAATACCAATATCGTTTGTGACCAAATTTCCCCACATTAAAATAGAAGGATTAGGGATTGGTATAAAAAAACTCTTTTATATTAGTTAGAACTGAAACACATTGAGTAAGATTATATGGAAAAAAATTGGGTCATGTAAATAAATGTGGAGCATAATAAAATCGAGAATAATTGTATTTTTGAAATTATTCCCAGTCCAAATAAAAAAATGTTATCAGAACCAAATAGGATTTCTAAAATAATCCTAAATAATATGGAATAGTGACATGGAACAAATAAAATCTGGTGTGTAAAGACTATTCCCAAATATAAGGCATTGATATAGAGGATAATTTTTCTATCATGGAATGAATTGATACAATTAGATTATTTCTCACTATGGTTGAGAAAAAAGACTTAAATTCAATCAAATGGATATCAAATCTGCATTCTATAATGGATTATTTGAATAGAAGGTCTAAATTAAAAATCCATCAAGTTTTTTTTGAATAATATGTAATCAATTTGTGCATGTCAAAAATGGAATTATATGATCTACAAAATTAAACAAGGGTTTTGTACTCATAGATGTATAAATTCTTATGAAGGCTAGGCTTTCACAGATGATCGGTTGATCACAACCATGATATTAACAGTGAAACTGATAAAATATTGTTGATGATTATATATATTGATGAAAACATCATTTTTGGATCATATTAGACATTATTAAAGATGTTTCTAGAAATCATAAGTTGTAAATATGATATGTCTCTAATTGCGGAATTACCAGTTTTTTTGTCTTGAATGTCATTCAAAGAATAAAATATGTATTCATTTAAAAATGATAATCCAAGGGAGGTAATAAAAAGGTTTCAAATGGATCATTCCTGTCTAATGTAAACTATAGAGTCCACCCAAGTGAATTTATAGATGGATTAAGAGGGAATAGAGGTTGATATTAAACATTATTTACATATTGTTGATAGTTTTCAGTAATTTTCAGCCACTCGACAAGACATCATATTTTCCAAAACATAAGTTAACCATTATCAATGTGTTCAAAATGAATCTCATGTTTACTCTATGAGGATAATTAATTGATATATCAATAATAAAATGGATTTTAGTTTGTTTTATTATAGTGTAACATTATAGAAACTCATGGGATTTACTCATTGAGATGGGTCAGGTTCGATGGATGATTGAAAGTCGACTTCATGTGATCCATTATATCATTGAATCACTCACATTTCATGGATGATAAACAGTAAATATTTCAACTATTTAATCATAATTGTGGCTGAATATATATTATACACTCGTTATTATAACCAGTTGATATGGATGAGCCAATATCATAAACACATTGTGATTGAAGTGGAATATTTAATTACAATAAATCATTACAACTCATGTGAAACTAATATTATAAAAAATATAATTAATCGGTCAAGACAGAAAAACAATGAAATTAAATACCATTTAATAATAGATAAGATTGAGAAATAGATGTTGATATTGGATAATGTGTCTACTCAATATCAAGTATTTGATATCTTTTCCAAGGAAATACAAAATATTGATTTTGAACAGCATGAGTACACTAATATAATCCAGTTGAACCCATCTGTCTTGCTGATTTGGGGATGGAACCCTCACTCTTTCATAGAAATTGTTTTTTAGACAAATGTACGATTTCAATTTTAAATTCATAAATTGAATTTATAACCATTTTTTATAAGCATTAAAGGATTTGTTTTTTGGTTTCACTAAAAATATGGGAGAATTTATGCATTTAATAATCAGAAGAAAATGTTGTGTCATTTTTATTGACTGTGGTTTGTACCTTTAATGGTAAAAAGTGTTTTATTTATTGATCTAGGGGAGCTATTTATGAATGTAAATGTTGTCTTATCATGATAATTCTTGCATCCAACTCTTGTTTCTATAACAAAAGACTTATGAGTGGTTATTGAGTGATATGAACACACATATTAAATGATAAATTTTTTTTTACATGTATTGAAGAGTGAAAACACTTGAACAATGATGTAGGGTTTTTATGTGCAGAGAATTATTGAGGGAAAACATGGGTTAAATTTTATACACTAACTAGAATATATGAATAAGTAAATAGATTAGAATATCTTACTAGAATTTTTGTGAAACTATTTATTCTGATAAAGATGGATAAATGTGATAAACCATATATAATATTATTTTCAACCACTAGTTATTTCAATAATAAATTCATCATAGAAGGATAATTTAACACTTATCTGTGAAAAAGAAAAATTCATTCTTCAAACATATTTTCTGGATTATAAATTTGAATTGTTGGTGTTACCACTCCATCTTGTAATCACATATCAAGTACTTTTATTAGTGTCTTAGATTCATGATCTGGTTGGTATGCATACTAAAAACCCCTGAGATTTTATAACATCATTCTCTGTATAATAAATTTAATCTAATAAATAGCATGAAATACATTAAGCTTCATGTCTGAATGAACCATCATAAAGTATACCATTATAAACCAGCCCTTATATTTTTGGTTTGGATGGTAATAAAAACATTTTAGAAAAAATTATATAAATTTTTTAGATAAATAAAATATTTTTTAGTAAAGTCTTTATATTTTATCAAAATATATTTTTCTTTATAATTTTTTACATCATTTGCGGGAAAATAAAAGAATTTATTTTACCCACTTATCGAAAATTTAATTGAAAAATTAATGTTCATTTTTGAAATAAATATTGTACAATTACCTTAAAAGGTTTTTTATAACATTCGGAAAACATTAATTTATTATGAAATATTGAAAAATACTGATTTTTAATAAAAAAATATTTTATTTTACTGATTTTATAAAGTTAAATTTTGTTTTAAAATATTTTAAAATAAAATTTCTTTTTCAATTATATCCTTATTAATTCAATTTAGTTCAATGTAATAAACATTATGTTAAATTTTGGTATAATAGCTTTTTATATATAAGAATTATTTTTCATTGAAAAATATTTTTCATAATGATTATGGATTTAATTTTCAATTAAATTCTACCACATATAGAAATCGAATTTGATAAAATGGATTCCATTTTTTAGTTATAATAATAACAAGTAGGTAATAAGTTCAACATAATTTTTTTTCGAAATAAATATTAACGGCGGTAAAAATTTATTATTTCTGTCATGGTTAAAATGGGGGTTTGTGTGTGTTGAAACTTTGTTTTATCACCTAGATGAAAAAGTGAAAATAGTAAATGCATTAGAAAAAATATGAGAAAATATATCGAGAATTTCAAGCTTTTCATATGCTCAAATTTGAGTTCACTCGAGGTAGGCCAAATCATCAGTGTCTTGCAAGAACTATCAAGCTGACATGATTGTGCTGACCACAGTAGTGTGCCAAATCACTCTTCACCCAAGGTGTCATATTTTATTATAAATAGTCCCTTGGAGTCTTCATTTGTATGAAAGAATTTCTCAGAATCCAAATTGATGATCTGGTCACCATAGTTCTTCTCCCAAGTCTTCTGAAACCTCCAAGGTTGTTCCATAACACCTAAAGTGAAGGAAGTAAATAAGGATCATATGAATTAACTCCATTAAGTGTTAAAAATAAATAACACATTCGTGAATTAATGGCCCAACCCTCGTAATTTTGGAAGACTTGTGTTCCCTTTATTCCTTATACATGAACACATGTACCTCACTTTCGGGATTAGATATGAAAACTCTTGATGTCTTGAACCTTGCTTCTCCCAAGTATAGTCATCCAGGTTGTCCGTTTCGTAAGTTGAAATCAAGTCATCAAAGACTACTTGTGCGCCCCATTCCAGTGCCCCACCTACATGAGCGTCTTTTCATGATGTTCACCAAACCTTTCATCCTGCATAATCCTTTCATGAAGCCTTCTTCATAGCCTCACATGGTAGAGCTTCATCATCATCTACTTCCTTGCATGAAATGGATCATGTTGAAACCTCTACCAAGTCCTTCTAATTTAATAAAACATTGGGAACATCTCATCAGTGAGTATCATATTTGGGTTTTGATTACTACAATTATATGATTCTCAATTTTGTCTCATAAGGGTATCAGGATCCTTGGGACACTGATAGGTTTTATATCTATGGTCACATGGAACCATACTCAATGGATAGTGTTAGGGAGTTCCTAGTTTGGAGGATTATGGTTCAGGCCAAGTCCTCCCCTTATCATCTCTAAAACCTGGAGCCACTGGTCCCTAGGTGGGAGAGTAATGGTCACACATTATTTTCCCTTCCGCAAAGGAAAAATCCCCCTCCCCTCCTGGGACAAATCATAAGGGCACTCATTATGAGGTAAGCCCCTATCCATTCATATAGGAGGTCGATGTGTCACTCCTATATAACTCCACCACATACCTCGACATCATTCCTTTCTAGGATAAAGGAAATTGAAAATAGGAAAGGTTCATATCCATGGCATGTTCCTCCATAGCCACACCCTATTCTATTTTAGCCCTAGCCTCACCCTCCATTGTCCTAGAATTTTTCACCAAAGAAGGAGGAAAAGTGTTCCTTTATTATATCATTCACATTATCTTGTTTCTTGCATCAATCAACAATCATGTGGGATTAGAGATTTGTGATGATCACAAAATCTGCACAATCCATCTCATTGAAGGAACTACAAGAACTCGGATTCCCGACATAACTAGTATACATCAGAATCCTTCAAAAGTACTGATCTCCATGTTCTATAATCTATAAAATAAGAAATTATCCCCCTAAAATTGGCATCATCCTTATTAGTAAGCCCCAAAATAAACACCCCATATCACCATGAGTCAATACTGTTTTCGACGCTTTCGACGGGGCACACGCGTCTGTCTGATGGAGGATGAAAGGAGATATTTGTGTGTAGCCCCACATTCCCGCTTTCCAAAGGTGGGAAGAATCCATCACTTATTCAGGGACGTTTTCTACATGATCGAAACAGGGTGATGGGATGTCGGTTCTTCCTTCCATGGATTCCTCCTCAGAGCTCATTACCTACTCTGGGTCTTCCTTATAGACTAAATACGTTGTTATTGAACTCTTCCTAGCGCCATATTTTCATGGACTTTAGTTAATTTCATTGCTTCTATCGGGACATTCCAAAGGGTTCGGTTAGGGAAGCATCCTTTTGACATGGGAGTAATGACGTTGGGAATCACTGCCCTGTCTCGACACTTGGACACTTGCTTGTTTGGTTTTATTCCCCTTATTATAGGGCTACTTGAGGGTGTGGAAGCCCGAGGAATCCTACATCAATTGTTGTGAATTATATTCCATAGGCATGCCTATGAGGTTTTCCACAACTTATCGCATTTAACATAGGGTATATCAAGAGTTTAACGTCTAGAAGAGATATATCGGACTAATCGGAACCCTGACTAGAGTGGATTAGATAGGTGTAATCCCCCTGGGGGAACACTGATGTTGGGACCAATGAGTGGTTAGCTACCCAGTTACTACTAGGAGTAGTGAAGAGGTGAATTGGCATGATCTCACTAGGATGTGGTGGCCTGGGTAAGAATCGGGATGGATAGTGGGTGGTTATGTGATGTGGATGGAGAATGTGATGATGTCAACTCTGGGAAACTATGATGGTGGGATTGAATCTCAAAGGGACTTCCTACGTATCCATGTAGTAGGGAATCAATGTTCGCGTACATCAGTGAACATAGTTCATCTTTATAATGGCTTAACACTGGTTGGGGTTGACAACAGCTTACCGATGTTGTGACGATAACAGCTTACCGATGAATGGGGAGAAAACGGATTACCACTGAATTGGGTGACAATGGATTACCACTGAATGGGGAGACAATGGCTTACTGCTGAATAATGGATTACCGTTGAATGACAACAGATTACCGATGTATGGGGATGAACCTCGGGGAGGCTTCTAATGCACGCTGTCTAGGAGACACAGATCAAATCTCACACAGTTCGGGTTGGTGTAGGTGGACCGAGGTGAGGGAGGTCGGAACGACTGGGTGTTGGGCTTGAACTTTGGAAAATCTTTTTACGTACCTTTACATTTCAAGGATCAAAGTCCACGTAGTTCAGGTGTGGGGGATTTGTGAGCCGAAGTGAACTGGTCGGAATAAATAGTTATTGGGATTGAACCGCAAAGGGGCTTCCTACGTACCTTTCCTTGGCAAGGATCAAAGTCCTCATAGTTCAAGATGGTTTGGTGAACCGATGTAAAGGGTGTTGGAACAATTGAGTGTTGGGATTGAACCTCAGGGAGGCTTCCTACATTCCTTTCCTTGGTAAGGATCAAAATCCTCATAATTATGAATGGGCAGTTTAATTATGTGAATGAAAAAAGGGGAATGTAGTTTAACATCAGGCAGGACGAAGGTGGTCTAACGTGAAGGGGGTCAGAACCAACGGAGATTTGGCTTGAACCTCATGGAGACTTCCTACGAACCTTTACTTAGTAAGGATCAAAGTCCACTTATTTTGGGTATGGTGTGTGGACTTACACTCTAGGTGGCCCAGAGAGGGTGTCATGGTTGATGCTTACTCTAAGAACATGCGAGTCATGCTCAGTGTGAGAAACAAGAGACAACAAGGACCTGACAATCACGTTGTGAAAGTTGCATCTGTGGGAAGTAAACTGGTACTTACACGTGGTTTATGGCGCAAAGAAGAAATTGGGGATTATGCGTGGTTAGTAGCCCTAGGGAGATGGAGACTAGGACATACTCCATAGTGGAGGCCCGGATGACAGTGATGCCCAGAGGGAGAGGGAAGGGATGACAAGATCCATGTCCCCATCTCTCCTCTTAGCCATTGACACAGAAGAAGTGTGGAGGAGCAGGGGTGATGCCTCTTGCATGAATGGATAGAGGCTTATACCATGATGGTTTCCCTTTTCCCGTGTAGGATGCATGGGGGGACGTCACAGTGTAATGTCATGTGCTGTGGAATATGTGTTGGAACCACGGTCTTTCAATGAAGTAAATGGATTTTGATTTGGGTTTTTTGTCAATCTGCATTAGAAATTATGAATGTTTTAAGGAAAGGGATCATATAGTTCAATAAGACAAAAGTATTGAATGTGGTTCTGTTTTCTAGTTTTTTCCAAATGTTTGGGCCTAAAAATTGGGAAATTAAGATATGGGGTCTTAGCAAAAGGAGATGCATGCAAAGAGGAAGTGTTGTGCGAAATAGCTGAACTGTGCGTGAAAAACAATGTGGTGCACGAAATAGTGGAGTGAGGTTTTTTGCACAAGGGTTGTTTTGGAATCAAAACATCGAAATATGGAAAATTAATGGGCTACGAAAAAAACATGGAGATGTGCGTGAAAAATGGTACCTGTGAAAAATATTACGCACCAATTGAGAGGTTTTTTACGCCACATGAGGTTTTTAACACGGGGATCTGAGACGCCTATAAATAAGAGGAGACCCCCCTCATTCCGTATAGTTGATGACATAGAGAAGATATGAGTGTTGATGTGCGTACAATGTTCGCGTAAAGTGAGTTTCATGAAAAATTCTGAGTAGCGTGAAAAATTATGAGTTACAGGAAAAAGGAGAAGTTTCGTGGAAAACCTGAAGTTGCACGTAAAATTTAAGTTTCTTGAAAAGGGTGTTGTTGTGGGAAATATTTTCCACGCAAAAATAAAGTATTGCACTCAAAAGTGAAATCTTTAGTGCAAAGGATAGGTGTTGCATGAAATCTTCCGTGTAACCCATTTACACCTTCTGATTATCTGGTTCAGCGATTCAATGCTTTCAAGTGCATCAATTATGGACATTGATTCAAGTAGAGTCTCCTGCTGGGAAGAGGCAATGAATTAAATGCAAATCTATTGAAGATACCTTCACCTTTATAAACTGAGTGTGACTTCACCAAAGGCAGTGAGCTAGGGGGAGTCAACGGACGTGACCCGTGGGACGCAGTGAGTTATCCGTGAACTTTTGTAAAGGAATTATTCCTAGGACAGAGTGACTATGCCTGAATTTTGTAATCCACAGTTAGTGATGTATAGTGTAATTGGGTACGACTGGAAACATGTCGGCATATTCACCTTGGATGTAGCCCTTAGTGGTGAACCAATTAAAAGTGTTGTGTGGCCTCTTTTATTATGGTTGTGTTATGTTGGGTCCCATCATTCTAAAATCTATAACAGGTTCCATTCATCGTGGAAACAAGATCCTTGATTTAAAATAAAATATTTCAACCCATATTCACTCCTCCCCTCATAGGTTGTCCTAGGGTCTTACACGAGGGTGCTTGGAAGTTTAGCCTCCTATAGCTCGGATGAGGCGAGTTCTCTCCCCAACCCTAGGACATACATAACCGGTACCCTTTTCACCTTGGTGAAGAGAAGGGATAGGCAACTCCGTGACTAGTGGGTGTTGTGAGGTGATCCCATTAGGGTTCCACGTTATCATGACTATGCGTAGAAGCAATTTTCATTAGCGTGCCTATGAGAAGAAGCATAAGGCGAAGTAATGCGACAGGGAGTGGTGTCCAAGGGTATTTGAAATCACATAGTGAAAACCTGGAGGGTCACACGGGAAAAGGAATTTCCAAGAAGAGAATTCATAGGTAGGGGAAAAATGAATCTAAGGTGCCCCATGTAGTGGTGGGTACTTGCGAAGGGGTGTGCTTTGCGATGTGGGGTGGAATAGCCTCAGCATATGGAAGGGGTGAATGTATGAGTTGCTTCACAAAGGGGACATGTACTCATGGAGCACTACCTCACGAAGAAAAGGTACCTCGCGAAGCAAGGTTCTGTGACACAATGTGCTTTGCGAAGTATAGTGACCCTGTCTTGGCATGGGGAACACGTGTACATGAAGGGTGTTTCGCGATGCATAAATGCTCCGCGACAACCCGGGTCCCCTTGGGGAACCCCTTCCTTCGCGAAGGCCCGTGGGCTTTGCGAAAGTCATCCATCTTGAAAGAGGGGATTGAAACAAGGCTAAGGGGAGGTACTTGAGGGATCAAAATTACCTCGTGTAGCTCATGGTTCTCAGAGCAGAGAGTGATTCGTGATCCGGGAGATCGGAAGTTGAAAGGTCGAATGATCCCACCTCTGGGCTCGAGGGGAACCTAGTATTTATATTCAAGAGGCTCCGCAAAGCAGAGCATGCTCAATGAGAAGATGTATTTTGTTTCCCCGCGGTGGTCTCATGAATATCAAAGGCGTTCATGGAGAATCCCGCCTCCTTGCTCTGTGGAAACCTCGCGAATGTCAACGTCGTTCATGGGGCATCCTGCCTCCATGCTCTACAGCGGCCGTGGGGCGAGAGGGAATCCGCAAAAGGGCTTCGTGAGGCAGCTGCTCGGGCTTTCAATCTTTCTTATTATTCCCACATTTTGGTGCCAGGAAATTCCCCCCTCATACTTGGAGTCGAGGGGAAATGAAGGGTCACAGTCTAAGGGTCAATCACCAAAATATCTCAGTCATTCGCGATGTTAGCTCGCGGAGATGGATCACAAGGCGGATAGGCGACGCGTGGGCCGAGCGCGCCGCGAAGCTCGGCGCAATATGGAAATGGTGTAAAGCCCTGAATGACATTTCCTATAAATAAGGGTGCTAAACTCTCTTTTTTCCTTTCTTCTCTCCATTAATTTGGCCTTTAGCACTCTCGATTCACGAATCACCGCGTACTCTACGATTTCTCTCTGTGAATTTGGATTTCTGCAACGCGGCAGATAGCGATTCTTTGACATCGTGTCTCAGTGATTTATGGCTCCGTGATTGATTTTTGAGGCTGGGCTCCGCGAATGGGCTTCACGAATGTGATCTGCGAATCAGCTTCATCAACCAACAAAATCATATCCAACATTCAACACTGAATGACTCATCATGAAGCTCCTCGGGGGGGGGGGGGGGGGGGGGGTCCATGTGGATGCTTCCCAGAAGGAAGATATAGAGAACAGTCTGGGTCTAGGGGAATTAATTCGGAACCACTCTGACCATGGTTCTTTGTTGGCGCTGCTATCGGAGATCTAGAAGAACTACCCATTATGTAAGATGTTGCCTTTGTATGGCTTCAGGATAATGGATGACGTCTTCATCCCTAAAGCAAGTAGGGACGAGACACTTTACCAGTTTAAGAGCACACTGTGCCAGTAACAATGGTTCAGGGAAGCTAACGGTCAAGCTCAAGAGGACTTCACACATGTCATTGATGACTTCTTATACAACCATCTGAATAACATCAACTAGAAGTAATTGCAGCTAGAGACTTCTCCCCCTATGTACTAGACAATATTGAAGACAGCTTTAAGGAACTCAGGGAAGGGGTGGTCTGAGGAGTGGTACTTGCTCAAGGGTGGCAACTTCACAGATGATTGGGCTTGGGGCTGTTTGGTAGGTTCCTCGAGTGAGGAGTTTGGGGATGAGCTAAGGAGAGTGGGCTTGTACGAGGTAGCTTGGGCCTCCCAATTCCACATATATCAACTGAAACAGATGATTCCAGAGTTGTTGATCAGATGGTCGTCGAGGACCAATACCTTCCACATACACCATTGGGAGGTCAACATCCTTTTGTTGGATGTCCACCAGATATTGGGGGTCCCAAAATTGGTGGTGATGTACGAAGTATTCCCCTCCATCATGAGTGTGGGGGAGGATCTAGAACAAATGCCACATCTGGAAATGGAATTGATGGAGCTTGTGCTGGGAGAGGATAAGGAGGTGGTGAGGGACGCCCACTTCAAGAATTGGTTCACAAATTTCCTGAACTTCCTGGAAAACTGGCAGTGTTAACTGTGGCCTCAGACTTGTCTGAAGGGGGCCTAGGGTAAGGAGCACTAGTACTGGCGTCTGTTGGAGGACAGCTAGTGGAAGACATGGGGATTCATTGTCAGCACCGAACAACAACCAATAGTCTCACTGGCAACGTTTATCGCAGCTCTTATCTGTGGTTGGAACATGTCGGTGAGGGATACCAACATAGGAGTGAGGCCATGGACATTTATCATGGCGTCCACGTTGGGAACAAGAGGGTCAGTCAACCTAGGGATCCCAATTCTCGCCAAATTTTATAAGATCATGTGGAATATAAGTGAGGGGATGAAGCCACAAGGGATATGTGGACAAATCCACCTTCTGTATGGGTGTATAGCAGTACACATTAGGGGGGTTTATGAGTTTCCAAACCCTATATCTCCTCCAGGATCAAACTTCCGCCAATCCATATTGAACTCTACTGTGATATTTCTAACCAAGTTGACCACACCTTCAGTTTTGAACTGGGTGTGGAAGGAGTAAGAGTTCAATTTACACCTGTTTCAGTTGCCGACGGGAGCATTCACTGACAATGGATAAGTAACGGAAGATCACTGGGCCTATATCATGGCCTTTCGAGGTGGAGTCATGGTGTAAAGGGTGGATCATGAGCCCCTCTACGAATCGTACACCCCACAATAGTTTCGAAGTCAATTCTATTTCATGCAGTGGCTGAACCTGATGGTCTATCTGGGGGTGCGCTTCGAGGAACACCCATGCGTGATGAAGTAGACATGGCTCATGTTCACACGGGATAAGGAAAAAATGTGGAATGAGTTACCTCTGCTGACCGATGTCCTCAGGCTTGTGAGGGAATATTCCCAGAGCTGGGAGGCAGCCTACCCGGGGGAGATGCTAAAGCATCCATCCATTCAATTTAATGATGGCGTGCCTCCTCAACCTCAGGGTCAGGGTTGGAAGGCGAAAAGTGCATCATGCGGTTGTGGGGATGTTTTAGCAGCGAGGCCCGCACTAGTATAGGGGGAGGCATCAGCGACAATGGGATTGGTGGTCACATAAGAATAGATCCATCTTGAGGGAATTTCACCTAATGGATTCTGTAGAATATCTACTCAGGCTCCGGGGATGTGACTGTGCAATATTGACATGCCAAAGAATGATATCTTTTCGGAGGTCTGGGACATCTTGTAAGTCAACCGGAAATCCCTTGGCACATCTGAGATGTGGCAGTACTTGAATAGTCTCGAGATGGACTTGCCAGAGATTTTCCCTATCAGGGTCGACATCACGGTGTCTCAGGCGGAGGAGAAGAAATACTTGGCAAAGCTAGAGGACTTCGTTCGCTCTAGGGGTTCCCCACGTCTGATGACAGATCGAGTCAAGGTGTTTATTAATCGCATTACTCCCCCACAGTTTTCGGATACCGATTTAAGGGGGATGTTCCCTCTGTCGGAAGACTCGGAAGAGTCCTCCAGGGGAGATGATGCTGGGAGAGGGAGACCGTTGGAGGAGGGGGAAGTTAGAGATCACGACTTGGATCTTGAAGAGTTTGCAGAGGCCCTTGAGGTAAAAATATGAAACTTCACTTCTTCAATACTTTCTTTCAGGTCATTCTGGACTATATTCTAAAATCTAAACCATGCAGGATAGTCTCATACTCAAACGTCATCCTCATCCCTCAGTGGACGCGGATGCAGAACCTTCAGGATCCATGCCTGCTGTCTTAGAAATTAGTTTGTCTGGTGGGGCCAGAACACCTAAGGTGGCTCCATATTCTCCAGACCATCCGAAAATAAATGGAGGGGCATGCTCAGGGGTCCTAGTGGTGTTAACTTGGGAGAGAGAATGGGAATTTGATCTCTGTAAGTCCTCTCCACCAAATTCATGACTGTCATCCATTGATCATGTTAATGGATGTCCATACCCCTTTCGGTATGTGCATTTCTTCAAATGGCGTGGTTCGCCTTGGAGTGGTCATTTTTCACCCTTGGCAGTGCCTTTCCTGGGGGAATTCTAGTGACTATGGAGGAAGAGATCCAGATTGTTCGAACTGTGACACTCTTGATCACTAGAGGGACAGTCGAAGTGGCTGAGCTTGAGATCATTGAGGTAGGGTCTGATGATGAGGATTGACCGGACATCCCATGTCCTTCCACGCCTAATCAAACAACAGATGTGGACCCTGCAGATGAGTTCATGAAGGAGTACCCCACATATTAGCTTTCCAATCGTGCCAACTTAGAAGAGACGGCATCTAATGAAGAGGGAAGAAAAATAGTCTGTCACAGATCGTGGAAGCTCATCCACCGCTTTATTGATGACACCCCCAGGCACTATGGCTAGATGAGATGGACAGACATCACTCATGATTGTGTGAACTGTGTGCCGGGGGAGTGGATGCCTAGCATACCCACAAGCTCATTTGAGATATTATAGAGGAGAAGATTCGAGATTATGATCGTGGCCTTGTTGTGGGATGGTCGCGAAGGAAAGACGTGAACATAAAAAGTCTCCAGGAGACTGATAATGATGTTCAGTGGCTGTAGAGCAGAGTGGATGAGGACGCAACCTCCCTCCCGGTACAATCGGAGATAATACTGTGATTTAAGGCACAGCTAGAAGAGGCCGAAGAGGGCAAGAAGAAAGCCTCTAAATAGATGGACCTCATTCAGACTGACGTGGAGCGGGCCCAGATTATGGCTAATGAATTGTGCCCTGTCGCTGCTGAGGAGAAGTGAAAGCTGAAAATGTAGCAACAAATCTTGGACTCCACAAGTCATAGGGTGGCGGAGCTGCAATGATATTTTGATGGGGTCAACCTGACCATGGGAGGGGTCGATCATTGGGTGTTGTAATGCACATAACTTTCCAACACACCTTCATGCTTTGACTATTTTATTCCAACTTCATGCATGACTTACATTATTTATATTGTTTTATTGCATCCCTGTAACATTCATGGGGGCGTCCAGCGATCATTCCCTAAGCCACATGGGTTAGGCCTTATGTGAGAAACAAGGGGTGACAACCTTATTACTCCATTCAAACGTAGGAGTGAAACCCAAACTTCAGGTAACCAGGGGCTTGGACAGCCAATCCAGATTCCTGGAAATAAAGTGGAAAAGGCCCGGCTGGAGGGGGAGACATTGGAACAACAAAATTTCCATTTTCCAGATGTGCCCTTGTGCACGAGTGGGGTAACTCTAGGGGAATTGGAATTAATCTGAACATTAGGGATTGGGAAGTATGAATTATGATACCTCAGATTCGGAAACTTTTAGGGGTGGAATGAAAATAAAGGACAAATATTGACCGTGTTTTAAACACAGTATCCTAATTGTGTTATCCTAAAATGGGGATAAAAAATGAGGGCCTACCACTTACCATGATTGAAACACGGGGCCAGACTCAGAATGTTATCTACTAATCTTACAAAACATTGGCCTAGGATTGTAGGAAATCCATAGGCCGAGCCACCATACTGTTAGGGGTTTCCTTTATATTTGAAAGGGGACGGGGACCAAATAAAGGGAATGCAAATCATGGAAGGTGGAGTGGTGGTTTTTCCCAACCGAATCCAACACTCTTGGAATTATGCCACTGTGGTGGGAATGCATTGGGTGGGTGTATCAGTCTGATCATGGATCATTCCTACTATTAGGAAGGACCTCTCTGGCGAGGAAGCTATCACATCCAAAAATGATTCATGGGGAATCCCGAACTTGTTTAGGGTAATGCTGCAATTTCATTGTTTCCCAAAAGTGTTTTTGTCGAGGGACCGAAAACAGGAAAAGTGAGGGGAATGGGACATACGATCCCTAGGGCTGGACCCAATGCATAACTCTTGGGTGTCTCTATGTATCTCATGAGGATGAGAATCAAGCCATACATAGATCTTGAAAATTGCATGGCCAGGGGCCAACCTTGATAGGTAAGATCCTCTCTACCAAGGGATCTGGTGTATCTCATGATTAACATGGGGCATCCTGAAATTGTTTAGGGTAGAACCGAAGTTTAGTGTCATACATCAAGGACATGAAGACTGATGTAGTTTAACATCATGCGGTAGGGCGAAGACTGAAAGGGAAGATCCCATGAGGAGACTATGTGGTTCAGTAGCTATAAACCTGACATGAATGGGAAGATAAGGAGTCTGCACCACACCATGTATCCCTGAAGGAAGCTATTAAAGTCAATGGACCAAAAGTGAATATTAAGATGGGCCCAAAGAAAAGTGGTCGGGAATTCCTACGTATCCCAGTAGGATGGAAATCAAGCCACACATTGTTCTAAAAGCGCAGTTTAACGTCATGTGGGACAAAGGTCATGGTTGCGCCAGTACACACCCTACTAGAACTACTAAGCCCGCATGAGTCGTGCTCAATGCGGGAAAGAAGAAGTAGTTATGGGGATTTCCTGACACAAGAAGGAATATGTTAGGGGATAAGGGAGGCTAATTTTATGTTGTCCCAATGATGCTAATCCATCCCTGTAACACACCAAGATGTGCAAAGAAGTAAATATGAGTATGTCAGAATTCCACTTGAACAAAAAGAAATGGAAATACATGAATCATGAAGCTCGAGATATAGACCACAATGATGGTGGCATGGCGATAGGGGATAGATGCTAACTGTGTTCAAAACATAGCATCCACATCATGTTAACCTAATATGGGGACATACAGATGAGGTTCGACCATTGACCACGTTCGAAACACGGGACCTATCGCAAATATTGTCTAAGGTCCTTAGAGACGTTGGCCCGAGATGGTAGGTGGTCCAAGGTGGCATGAGACTTGGCCGTGAAGGGGGTCCCTTCGGATGTGGAAGAGGATGAGGATCCAAATAATGGACTCACTAACCATGGACATGGAACCAGGGGAATGTCCCAATAAAATTACCACACTTCGGGATCTTTTTCAGAATGCATCTAAGTAAGAAAATGAGATGTATTAGGTGGAGGGAGTCAGGTCCCTTCCCAAGGACAAGGGTCTTGGGGTTGCACACTTTCGACTTGGGGTCCTTAGGTAGACCATTATGGGGTGCTTGATTTAATGGACTTACACAGGGTGGAAAAATAGACAAATGCGATGTGCAGTTCCCATGGGGAGATCTTAGTTTGGGGTCACAGAACTCGGACCGTGTTGGGAAAAGACTTGGGAAGTACATGGTGCGACTATTTGAAAAATCTGATGTGAACGAGAACCTAATAGGTACTCGTCACACCACACGTTCCCAAATGAGTTCGGTCCAGGAATCCGAAAATGAGGGGAAAGATTGTAAATTCCAAGGACTAGACTTAGAGACAAGATTCCTAGGAGTTACTACATATCCGATAAAGATGGGAATCAAGAAAAATGTAGTTCTGGAATATGTCATGTAGTTTAAATTCTTTTGGCAAGGACACTGGATTGGTCTTAGTTTATGGTCATAGTGCTCGGACCATGCATGGTAGGAAATGGAGGAGACACACGGTGATGTAATTGCATAACCATATGTGACTGAGGACCTTGAGTCTGAATCAGCATGCACTTCTTGGGGGAGGTTTTGGGTCATGGGATCGAAAAAAAGGATAGGATGGGCCCGAGGAAAGGTATGTGGGCATTCCTACGTACCCCAAGAGGATGGGGATCAATCAATACATAGTTCATGATGATGTCACGGTAAGATTCCAGGGCCATCGACAATAAGGTTGCACATGTCTTACCCTCGCACCGAAAGGAGCAGTATTTGATATATCTCATTTGTCCTTTAGGAGGAATGGGTGTTTTTTTTTCATGAAGCGACATGGAAAGTATAGAAATTCCATGCATCGCCACAAAATTCAATTTGTATGTGGGCGTTCACAAATGGTAGGGTGTGTAACCGATATCAAACTTGATGTCCCATTGAGTGAGGACATCAAAATGTAGTGGCATTTTTCATCGTGCGGCCAGGATGATAATGTCATAGTTTAGTGTCATGTGATGGGACCAGGAGACATAGTTTAATGACATATGGCCTCGATGTATACAAGAGATATGAGGCACCAGAGGGGAGGCACACAGTGTGATAAATCATACCCGGCATGAATGAGGATGAAGTCCAACCATACTGTGCGTGATTTCATGAGAGAAACCTTGGGCCGAGGGTGCCAGGAATGATTGGTGAAATGGGGTAGGAGAAATTATCCCCCAATTGAACTGGACTCGTAGACGATATGTCTGGGTGTTCTTACGTATCCAATGTGAATGATAATCAAGATATACGTAGTTCTTGATGGTTCCTTTTAATGTCATGCAGGACTAAGAACAGTTTGATGTCATGTATAATAGAAGGTAGGAGGGACTAGCTCCTAGAAGTGGGCGTACGTGGTGTGGTCGTTGCAATCCCGATGTGAATGAGGACATAATCCCATACATGCCACACCATGTTTCCCTATAGGATTCGAGGCCTTAAAGACTGAATAGATGAGATAACTAGTGGGACTATTATGGGTGCAAGGACGAGATGTCCGGGCGTTCCCACGTATCCCATAAGGATGGGAATCAAGCTGTACATAGTTCTTGAAGGTGGTCTTAGTTTAATGTCTTAGAGATCGGACCATGGAGAATCGGGACTATTCCATGTAAGCACGGACCTCAATCCCATCCCTAAGCCCATGTGAGTCAAACTCGGTGAAGGAAACACGGGTGGATAATGTATTTTCATTACATGAAATACATGAAAATGGGAAATCTGTGAGGATCCCCGAATAATGCCTTGTCACGAATTTCTCATCCTATCATGTGTATGCACACTGAGGAATAGTACAAAGAGTTTCGAAGAACTACTTGAACATGATGAAGTAGAAAACGATGCGAATCATGTAACTAACCTATTGGGCTTAATGGTGTACGTGTGATGATGGAGGATAACTTTTGACCATGTTCGAAACACAGCATCCACATTGTGTGACCAGAGATGGGAGAAACAAATGATAATTGACCGCTGAGTGTATTCAAAATGCAGGGCTTGAATCAATTCACTGCTCAAAACCCTTGAGTACATTTTTCCGGGATGGTTGGAGGTCCCTTGGTCCAAGTATCCATGCCATTCGGGGGTCCTTTTGGGTGTGAAAGGTGATGGAAGCCCTAATGAATGGAAACATGAAGCCTGAAAAATAGGTGAAAGTATGTCTGGGTAGAACCCGACACTCTAAGTGTTGAACTAGAGTACCCTTGGGCAGATTGGTGAATCTCTTAAAAGGGTCGAGGGTCTCAACTTGAGAATGACAGATTTGAAATGATGATCATAGAACAAGGGGGTGTAGAACTCTCAAGAGAAAGAGGTACATGGAATGGTTGTTACAAAACCCGACCTGTATGAGGACGTAAGTCCATACCACACCATATATTCCTCTCCCTATGGTAACACGTGCCAAGGGGCCAAGATGAGGTTGGACCCGAAAACATGACATTCAGGTGGTCCTATGTATCCCATAATGATGGTAATCAAACCATACGTAGTTCTTGAAGGACGATGTGCAGTTTATAGTTACACAGTAAGGACGGAAATGGGTAAGATACGCCAATAAGGTTATATACGGTGCAGTGAGTAATGTGACGTGAATGAGAACATAATTCCATACCACACCGTACATTACCAAGTGTGAACTCGGGCTAGGGGCCAGGAAGGGTCGGGGGGCCTGAAATTAGACATCCTAGCCAACCATTGTCATATGACCACTTATGCGGGCATTGCTTCATCGTATATCTTAAGCCCATGGGATAAGTGCATAGTGTGGGAAACAAGGAGTTGGAGTTGTCTCTCCCATTATAAAACGGTCAAATAGCTTGAATCAACTGAGGGAGACCACAACTTGAAGGCAATCAGGGAATAATAAACCACTACACTCAATACATAGTACTAATGGGGTGGAGATAATGACAAAGGATAGTTCTTGATCATGATCGAAACACAATGTTCGGATCGTGTCACCTAGAATAGGAATAAAAAATGAGGATCGACAGCAGACCACATTCACACCACTTGGCTCGCGTCAATTTGATGTTCAAAATCCTCGAGCACATTGGGCCGTAATGCAAGGAGAGCCCTTGGGCCGAGCATCCATTTCATTTGGGGGGCCTTTTGGACATGAAGGGTGATAGAGATCAAGAATGTAGTGTGAGCCAAGCATGTGTGCCTACGTATTTCAACGACATGTAGGACGATGAATGATATGGAAGTCTCCGTGGAATAGGATGCATGGTTAGATTATGATGAACTCGATGTGGATTGCAGCAAGATCCTATGCCACACCACATGCCATGACCTGGGGGGAGATTCTAGAGTTTTGGGGTTGGGCTAACAGAATAAATGTGTGGGAGTTCCTACTTATCCCATGAAGATGGGAATCAATCCATACGTAGTTCATGAAGGCCGTGCAGTTTAGCGTCGTGCGGTGAGGATATGGAAGAATAGAAGAACAGGGGAGAAAATGGTAAATCGTTGAAATTCTGATATGAACAGGGCAAAGGAGGCATGCACTACACCACATGAGGACACTCCGAGAGGACTATGACCAAGGGGGATAGTTGAAAAAGATAGTTTAGGGTTTAGGCTAAAGACAAGACATCAGAGCATTCATGCGTATCCCATAAGTATGGGAATCAATCCATACCTAGTTCTTGAGTAGTATTTTATCATCTAATTGGACGATACATAGTTTAACTTCATGCGGAATGATATACAGTTTAAGATCATGTAGAACATAGCAATTTAAGGTCCTGTGGGACCCAACAGTTTTGCATCTTGCAGGACGATATACAGTTTAACATCATGAATGATGATATATAGCTTAACGTCATGCAGGACGTAGCAATTTAAAGTCTCGTGGGACCCAACAGTTTATCATCTTGCGAGACGAGGTGCAGTTTAAGGTCAGGCAATACCAACTAGTTTAGGGTCATTCTAGACCTAGTGTCTCAAGAAATGTATTGGTTGAGAAACATGTCATTCGTGGGAGGAGTTATACGATCACCATCCATGGTCACCAGTGAGTATGCACCATTAGGGTAAGCCTTGTAAACAATGAATGGTACTTCCCATTTAGTCTCCAACTTGGGTGGTTTCCAACCAGGTATCATTGGTGTCCTGAGGGCTAGTACCAAGTCGCCTTGCAAGATGGAGCGGAGGATAACCTTCATGTTGAAGGCTCTAGCTATCTTATTCTGATGCGTTTCTAGATTATACAGGGCATGTAGCATGTTCTCATCATGTTCTTCCAATTCGGGCTGATGAATTTCTTCGACTTATATCTGGCACATACTGATCATAGATCATTGTGCGTAATAAAGGAAACTAAATCTCGATAAGCTGGACAACCTCTATTCTGTACACTAGGGAATATGGGGTCACCATTGTGGAATTATGAGTCGTCGTCTGATAAGCCCAGAGAGAGTTGGGGAGCATGTCTGGCCAACTCTTCTTGGTTTGAACAACCATTTTCTTCAAGATGATAGATATGGTCTTATTTAACACCTCGATCAAACCATTTTCTTGTGCGTGGTAGCGGGAGGTACGTTTAGAAAGGATGTTGGACTTGGTGTAAAACATCTTAATTTCGGCTGCTCGGAGGTTGGTTCAGTTATCGGTGAGGATGGCATGAGGGACTCCAAAATGATAGATGATATTGGAGCTCAGGACGCAATGATAGAACAGGCCTTGACCTCCTTGAGCAGAACTACCTCTGCCCACATGGAAATGAAATCCGTAGCGATCAAGATGAACATGCATTGTTGAGCTATCACCAAAGGCTATGGTCCCACGAAATCTAGTCCCCAGACTACAAAGGGCAAAGAGTACGTGGTAGTGTGGATGGTCTTTGTTGGCCGATGTACAATGATGTCATGAAATTGACATGCATGACACCTCTTGGTGAACTCGATGAAGTCATGGATCATGGAGGTCCAAAAGTACCCCGACCTTTAGATCTGATGGGACATCTTTGGCCCGGTCAGGTGGGCACGACATGATCCAGCATTAACCTCCTGCATTACCTGAGAAATCTCGACTCCATGGATGAAACAGAGGATAACATCATCAAAACCATGCTTGTAGAGTATCCGTTCAATACTGGTAACACTTGGGAGGGTAATTTCTATTGCACAGTGTCGGATTCACTCACGCTCAGCCTGATCTGACGGGAGATTACCATGTTGGAGGTATTCAACCAAGGGTATCCTCCATTCCGAAGTCACTTCAATCACTACGTTCGGGGAACCTTGTGGTCCCAAAGTGGAGGCACTAGTGGTTATATGGCTTACCCTTCGGTCGTCGTCGTCGTCGTCGTCGTCTGGAGTGACGGGAGTAATGACTCTCCCATGTGACACCTAGATAATCATATCATCTTGTTCAAGCTCTGCAAGTGATTCAACTAAGCTATCCAAAGTGTCTGTTCTACCATTTTGTGGCTGAAAGACATGGGTAACCTCTGGTCGGGATGGGAACTGGGACATTAGCTGGAGACTACGTTCCAAAAATGGTACGAGCTATGGCTTCCTGACGACATAGTCACTGTTGATCTTCTTGATGACTAGTTAAGATCCACCTTTCACATGAAAATGGGGCATGCCAATCTTGATGGCCAGATTAAGGCTAGAGATGAGTGCCTGATTCTCCTCCCCATTGTTGGTTCAACCTTCTAACAATAGGAATGAATATAGTAGAATGGATTTCACTGGGGAAATAATGATGATAACTAGGCCTACTCTATTGAATCCGGGGTCATTGAGCCTTCTACCGGTGGGGTTCCGGGAGGTGCCATCGAAGTTCATTTTCCAACATGGGGTGGATCGATCTACCGAGAGGATTTCCTCATCAGGAAATTCCTGATCCTGAGATCGGTTTGTGGAATTTGGATTGGAAGCAAGGAAATATTCAAGTGCCTCCCCTTTGATATCCTTCTGAGATACGGACCTGATGTCGAACTGCTGTATGATTACCTCCCATTGATCTAAACAGAGTCTCAACACGGGGTGACTCAATATGTACTTTAGTGGATCTACTCGGGACAGTATCTATACCTCATGGTGCTGCAGGTAATGTCACAATTTTTGTACTGCAAATACAAGCACATGACAACTCTTCTCGATAGAGGAGTATCAAGTCTCTTTATCGAGTAGCATGCGGTTGAGGTAGTAAATGTTTTTCTTCATCCCCTCATTGTTCTTTTGAGGGAGGAGGGTGTCAAGATATCGTTCTAAGGTGGTCACATAAAGAACCAACTATTTTACAGAGATGTGTGGCATCAAGACTGGAGTCTGAAGTAGATACTTCTTGATTTCCTAAAATACAGGTTGGCATTATTTATCCCATTTGTAGGCAGTTCCATTCTTCATGAGTCTAGATAAATGGATTAAACATTCCATCCAGATTTGTGATGAATCGGCGTATGTAGGCTAAGTGGGCTTGGAAGCCCCAAAGATCCGGAATGTTGCTCGGGGGAGACATCCGGCTGATGGCATTGATCTTATTCGGGTCAATCTTAATGCCCCGATATCTAGCAACAAAGCTGAGATACTTTCCAGAGGTGTCCCCGAAGGAACACTTCAATGGATTCATCATTAGTTGGAGAGAAAGGAGGAAGCCAAACACCTTATCCAGGTCATCGAGATGGTCTTGATGCTGATGATATTTGACCACCAGATTGTCCATGTAGCACTCCATCAATGTACCGAGTATTTTCTTGAATATGCGATGCATGGCCCACTGTTTGGTGTCACCATCATTCTTTAATCTGAAGGGCATGACATGGTAACAAAATTTAACTTTCTGTGACCTGAAGGCTATATAATTCTCATCCTCGGGGGGGCCATCTAGATCTGATTATATCCAGAGTACTCGTCCATGAAGGAAAGGGTTTGGAACCACATCGTGGCGTCAATCAAGAGTGCTTTCACAGGAAGGGGAAAGTCATCCATTAGACAGTTACAGTTTAGATCCCAAATGTCAATGAAGAAATTAATATGTCTGTTAATCTTCCTGACTGGAACAATTTTTTCTATCTATTTGGGGTACTGGGCCTCCTTGATGAAGTTTTTTCTGATGCTTTTGTCAAAGTCAGCATCAACTATGGCACTGTGAGAGGGGTGCATTTTTATGGGAGGCTACATGAACCCATTGTGATTTTCCGGAAGACCTAGGGGTGGATGGCTACCTGAGGATATAGTCCTTTCATCTCTTCGTAACTCTAGGAAGAATCATTACGATTCTGTTTCAGGAAGTCTGCATACCGATGTTGCTCTTTAGGGAGCTTGGCGGCATTGATCAATGTGGGTCTTGGATCTACCTCGCTATTGAGGTTTACTTGTACCATCTCATCGACCATGGTGGAATCACCCACTTCAAAGGCAGGGGGAGCATTTTCTAGGTCTTCTTCTTCACTTATGGAGAAGGGATCCTTGGCGGGGGAAGACACCTCTGAGTTGATAGATCCCAATGGGAGGCTGGAACTAGCCATAGCGGTAGTGGTTACTACATCGGGAGATTCTGGTGCTACCAAAACAATAAGAATGAAGGCTGTTGACCCGATCCCATCTGGTATTCATCCTAAGTGGCCACGCTTGATAATGATAAATCAATAGTGGTGTGTTGGCTTGATCCGGCTTATCCTGACCTGGTGGAACAAGCATGTATGATGTACTGTGATTGCCATGGGATGGACATCCCGATACCTTAAGTGAGTAGGGGGCCCATGGATCACTACAGCCTGATTCGTATAAGAATACAAGGTGATCTTTTGACGCCGTCAGAATCTGGGAATGTGGTTCACCCTATCCTGGATATAACAAAACATTGCCCCATATCATTGTTCGTGGCCTCCAACTAATGCATTGTGAATATGTAGGCATCATTCAGGCCTATCCAAGGGTGGGTTGCTGCAAGGACGGGCTCAACTTAACTTGCCTGAATTTTTTTATCCTTGCTCTTGTAATAGTAAGCATAAAAAAAAAGGCTTCACAAGAGGCGAAAGGAGATGTGTCACCATGTAGTACCACCACTCGACCATTAAGGGAGTACATGAGTCATTAGTGATAAGACTAAGGGACCACCATGTGCAGGTGGAACCATGGCCTACCCATTATTGCATTGTACATGGTTCCTTAGGATACTACCATAAACTCGGTGCTCATTACGAGGCCACTAAACTGGGTATTTAAATGGATCTTTCCAACTGCGGTCTATTCCATCCTAACGTATCCATGGATTTTTAGGTCAGAAGGAGTCAGATCATCCTCAGATATTCCCATCTTACTAAGTGTCTGTGTTTGAATAAGGGTGATCCGGGAGCCTGTGTCGACAATGAAACAAGGAATCTCCACACCTTTGAACTGGAAAGTGATATACAATGGGAGAATGTTCCCCTGTATAGGAGAACCTACATCTCCTCTAGAGAATGAGATTATTTCCTAACATTCAGAGTTCTCGAGAGCCTCTGCATGAAAGGCATCTATAGCTGTTACCTACACCTCAAGCTGGAGGGGGCTTCTTAAATCCCCATTGAATGCCTCATGCAAATATGATGAAAGGCAAAGACCCTCGGGGATTGAAAGTCATTCTAGAATTCTGGAAATATTCTTGAGGACATTGTACTTCCATGACATGATTGAACTTCTGCTTACAGGAGTTTTCTCAATGACGGGTGGTATAGTGAGCCCAGCCAACTGGATCAGCGGGTGGCTGGTAGTGGGAATGTCCCTCTTCTCACTAGTTGAAGCATGCAGAGTGACCGTCGTGCTTGGGCCAACTAACTGGTACTGGTCTGCAGTGGAGCGTAGCTAATCACGATGACATTGTGGTGAATCTGATTGGTCTAGTATCACAAATGGTGGTGTAGGCAGACCTGACGACATCGAATAAGGAGGATATGCATGCTGAGCTCTGTGCTGGGCCTTCTGTCTAGTTTCAGTAGCATGAATGGCCTGGATGGAGATACCAATTGATGTGCCTTGACGAACCATATAGTTGTGGAATCACTGATGCTGGCATCGGCCGGGGACATTACGGAGGTTCTCTTGGCCCTCCCGTCGTCGGGAGTCATATAAGGATTTACTAGCTCTACGGTGTTAACCAAAGCGTACCCATGGCTATCTCTTTAATAGTCACCCACTACAGGGTGGATTATAAGAGTAATATCTATCTCCAGGGGAATGAAGTCGCCAATGAGTATGGGACGACGATGGCATTGGCTGGGGACTTTTTTTCACTTGCGTCATAGATGCTTGCTCTTATGGGAAGAGGACAATTGAGATAACGATGCAGAAGTAATGGATGTGGCTCTTGACGGATCTGGCTGATTCAAGTGTGCACAGGTGACACCATGGGCATAGTCAAATATTTTTCGATCCATCCATTTTTCATACTTTTGGGACCCGCGGTTAGATATCTACCGCTACTCACCTTCACATCCACTATAGCTATCTGTTATTACGCAGACATACGCCACATGTGCCATCGTTGGGCCAAACATGACTATGTTGTTTTCAAACTGGTCTTGGATCTATTCCTTGAACACATAGAATATCTTGAGATTGTGTTCAATGATCCAATGATAGGGGAATTAGTTTGGGTGATCAGTGATATTAGCCTCTTCTAATCTTCTGCACTCAAGAAAACATAAAATCCCCTACTCTTAGGGGTTGTAGAAGTAAATGGGTACCCGAGCCTTGCAGAACGAGTAGGTCTAGTTTCTCTTATCCAAAAAGGGGGACCTTGGAGCATGACGCTGACAGGGGTCTAGAGGATTCTATAGAGGAGGTGGATCTTGATTATATCTCCTAGGCTGTTGCGGCGCATTATGCGGAAGCGCCGACCGATTTGGAGGGGGTTTCTGCTCGAATGCTGGTTGTGCCTGTAGTGGCGGGCATCTATGAGGTTGCGGAAACAGCGCCACTAGTAGTGATTCCAGTTTCATGGGGGCCTCTATTTGGGCCACTGTGGTGGGATCGGCTCTGGCAGCCCTCCTCGTGGGAATTATAGGAGGCAACGGGCGTGCCTGGATGGCCTTTTGCAGTGTTCTTCTAGGTTTTGGGACTTATAAAAGAAGACTCGGAACCCTCTAGGGTAGTTTTGGGTGATCAGGGAGGGAACCAGTTCTATATTAACATTTTCTACAAACATCGTAAAAAATTTCTCCTGAGTCAGCGACATGTCAAGGGAGTTGGTGATCCCTTTCCACTAGGAGATTAAGTCCACAACAAATTCATTATTCCTCTGTTTTCACTTGAAGTGGTATGTGATGCTTGTCTTCCACGTGGTGGAACTGAACTGGAATAGTAACTATCTGTGAAGATCCTCCCATCCCGTTATTGACCCGATGGGAAGATGGATTTACCAAATGAATGCAAGCCCTTCCAACGTATGTACAAAACATCGGATCGTGGAAGCTTCTTGTTATGCCGGAGTCCCCAACATGGGTCCACACCTTGATGAAAAGTGGGATATTTCTATGAGGGGTCACCCGTCCCATTAAAGGGGAGAAGGTGGGAATTCTGAAACCCGGTGGTGCTGGCATGTCATCTACCCATGCCGGATATGGATTTCCATCGGGCGGGAGTGCCACCTGTCGCGTTTCCAACGGCTCGATGCGGGCGATTAGTGCTTCCATTGGATAATCTGGTTGGGGTCCCTGTCATGATAGGGGTCCCTAATCACCAGTGTGTTGGCAGGTTCTTCAATGCGATAATGAGGCCTATTGGCTTGTGGAACGGCTAGTGGGGCGACATGGGGAGCAGTTGGGGGAACTTAAGCTGGGTCTCGAGGATTAACGTGTTGCTCAGGTGGATTTGGAGATGCATATCACACCCTATTTCCATATGTTCCAGCCTCTAAGCTCTCTGCATGGGCATGATGTTCAGGGTTACCTTAAGGAAATTCCCCATGGGGGAGTTGCGTCTATCCCAACTTTACTGGATGCGGATCGCCATAATCTGGATGTTGTTCTACAGCACATTCAGCAATGATTTCATCGAAAAAAAATTTATGTTGGGTATGTTTCTGACACAATACAGCCTTCTTAGGGTATTCCTATGTCTTCTACACTGAGGCGGACAGGTCAGAGTGTTTGTTCGCCTCGAGGTTCTCTTTACCCTTACAGAGATTCTGTCTTAGAACTAGCTCCTCAGTGGGCGGAGGGAGACCCAACAGATTTCTATGTTGGTGAGTAACTCTTCCTGACGGTCCAGTAGTGGTGGAATGCCCTCCGGGGTATGTTCCCATCAAATATCTACAGCTCATTCTCCCCTTTCAACAGATCGACCATGTTTACCGTGACACTTCTCGGGGTCATGTCCTCAATTTTGCCAAGCGAGTCGGGCTACCATCAAATAGAACTAAAGAGGAGTGCATCATACTTCCCCCCAGCCATAGACTTTCACATGGGTGGAAGCCTCCTTGATAATCTTACAGAGTGCTTGGAAACACTGAATTCATTGCTACTAGAGGGCTCTATGGTGACCTGGTGACTCAGGGTGCTGGGCCACAGGGAGTGCAGCCAGTTCAACCAGATGGAATTACACGCCGAGGCCTTCCAAATGTGCCTGGCTCCTGGGATAAGCCACTCACGGATGACGAAGGTGAAAGTGCATTGCCAAAAGGGTCTGACGGAAACACACAAACTTCTCTTGGGTGAGGGATTCCGGCACACTAATATCTAGGGCTGCAACGAGCCATAACTTCATCAGCAATTGATCTACTTCGAGGATATCCCATAAACTCCATGGCATGGATTAAGGGAATATACATTCATTTCCCCACTCGTCGATTGGGGTGGCCGAGGAACTGGTAGCAGTATTGAGGCAAATCGTTGGGACTACAGGCTGGCCAACAGAGAATACGCCGTGCGAGCTGACTGGCCACCGAATATCAGGCTGTCCTGTGAATAGTCTAGTAACCTGGCCGCTACAACAAGATAAGATGGACTGGAGACCAGGGTTTCATACACAGCATCGGTGTCTGCTGAGGGTGGGCTATGTCCTGGCTCTTCCACCACTGATCCCCAAAATAGCTCTTAATGATCTCTAATAAAGGTTGATGGCACTCCTGGTGATGATGATGGCGACTGTGTGGTCTGTCCCTGGGGACATGAAATATTTTCCTCCTCTTGAATGTACCTGCGAAGTGAGGCAGGGATCTTATGGACGTCACATATCGGGAATATGAGGCAGATGCGCCTTGTTTATGCCCCATCCTTTGACTAAGAGGACAGAGGGGAGGGTCCCAATGTTGAGTTGTACTCTGCCTCGAAGTCTGAGAAGTCAACTGGATTAATCATAGTAGGAATCTTCTCAGGGATCTTTTTGTGGAGGCGACGACCCACCTTCCTACCCCAGGAAGGTTCTTTAGGATACGGTATATTTGCAGCACGGGGAGTTCCGTCTGCCGTACTAGTGCTAGGGAGGAGAGGGTTTCCAGCCGAGTAATCTCGGGTGTGAAGAGCACCGAGGAAAATATCGAAGGGGGAATGGGGAGGACCTCTGCGAGAAGTGCTGGAGTTGGTAGGACCTCCTATGTTGTTGACATTATCACAGGTAGGGCCTACATGCTTATTTCCCTAGGTTACATTATTGTGAGGAAGGTCCTCATACTGGTCGAGAAAAACACAGGTAGGACCTCTGTGCTGGGTGTTGGTGAAGTGAAGTTGTCCTCCACTCCTCCAATCACTGGGGTGATGAGGACTCTCTCCAGATGCTACGAGGACATGGGGAGGATCCCCACATTGGAGAGTGAACGGACGTGCAATGTCTCCATACATATGGTCTGTGGAAGGAGGAATGACTCTGTACCCTGTGTAGTGAGCACGAGGGAGATTCCCTTACAGAGTGTTTCTATTGTGGGTGGAACCCCCATCTAGGTTGAAGGTGGAATGGAGTGGACCTTCATACCGAGCATGAAAGTGGGGAAGACCCATGTTCTCTATGATAGTGGTATGGGGAGGACCTCCATACTAGGCGACATTACTGCGGGTTAGTCTGCGGCGGCCACTGCCTATGCCGGTGACCGAGAGAGTCGACTGAGCCTACCCGTGGGGAAGTTTGGGCCTCGATCCAGGGCACGTGTATAACTACCCCTACTCAGTGTATATAAGGAGTATGTGATATGCGTCTACGGTGGCTCGGGCCACATTATTTGCTGACTTTGACGCCCCTTGGCTGGTGATCTCTTCAATTTCTACCCAACGATGGCATCAACTCGAACGGACCGGATCCGGTGGTGAAAGAACGTGGATTATCTCCTCCTCTTCCCATAATATTGGACGGTGGCACTAATGCGGCCTGGTGGGAGCCCTCATTAAGATCCCCTGGAATGGGACTCTGCTCGGGATGGCCTGGACAGCCCCTGCCTCGTCGGCGTAGGGCATGGATTCATCGATGTGTTCCAAGGACAGTCTCCCGAAACGATTATATGTTGGGGTGGGGAGTAGTGTCTCCCTTTTAGGACCTTGGGGAAGCATTGATGGAAATTTGAAGACGCATCAAAATCTAGGCAGGCCATATCCCTCGCAGAGATGATCCCCTCCTCCTTGTACTGAAATACAAGGTCAATGATTATCCTCTGCTGAATAAACTCGGAGGGGGAGATGGGGCGTGGGTGCCCAGTGGTCGTAGCTTTTGAGACTATCGCATAAGAGGAAAAACCGATTTGGATTGTCGTGTTGTTATTTCCCCTACCTCTGCGTCAGTGGGTGGGTGGTGATCGATTTCCAGATATAGTAACTTGGTTCCTGAAAGAAGGAAGATTAACTCATTAGTGCTGAAAGAAAAAGGAATCGACCACTAATTCCCTAGAACAATCCTATCATCCATGATCGATAAGAGGGATCCACACTGACAATGTTGCAGATCGATATGCCCAACGTTTTGACTGCCCGAACTTCTAGTGAGTTTCACGCCAGAACCGCTATTTGTTTGGTGGGACCTGGCGCCAAATAACTGGATTTGGTGACACAATAATCCATTTATTCCTCGAACGCTACTAGTCCCCATGTTGAGGAGAAGAAATTTACGTTAGGTTGACCAATTTTTTATGCTTTCGTCGGGGAGCGTGTGTACATCTGTTGGAGGAAAAAAGGTTTTGTTTGTGTGTAGCCCTGCATTACTGCTTTCCAAAGGTGGGGGGCATCCATCAATTATTCAGTGATGTTTTCTCCATGATCGAAACGAGATGATGGGATATCAGTTCTTCCTTCTGTGGATTCCACCTTGGGGCTCGTTAGGTAGTCTGGGTCTCCCATATAGACTAAAGATGTTTTTCATGAACTCTTCCTAGTGCCATATTTTCGTGGACACCAGTTAATTACGTTGCTTCTGTCAGGACATTACAAAGGGTCCGGTCAGGGAAGCAACCTTCAGTTAGGGGAGTAGTCACGTTCGGAATCACTGGTGTGTCTAGACACAGTGACACGAGCACATCTTGGTTTCTTCCCCTTATTATAGGGATTCATGAGGGCCCGGAAGGCCGAGGAATCCCACGTCAAATACGAATAATTATATGTAATAGGCATGTCGCTGAGGTGTTCCTTTTCTTCTCGTGTTTAACATAGGGTATACCGCAAGTTTAACATCTAGCGGAGATGGATCAGATTTATTGGAACACTTAATAGAGTGGATCAGATAGGTGTAACCCCTTGGGGGAACATTGATGTTAGGGATAGTGCATGGTTAGCTACCCGGTTACTGCTAGGAGCATCCAAGAGGAAAATTGGAATGATCTCACCAGGATGTGGCATCTCGGGTAAGAATCAGAATGGATAGTGGGAGGTTATGTGAAGTGGATGGAGAATGTGATGCACTCGACTCTGGGTGACGATGATGGTGGGAATGAGCCTCGAAGAAACTTCCTCTGTATCCCCGTGGAAATGAATCAATGTCCGTTTAGTTCAGTTAAGATAGTTCATCTTGGTAACGGCTTACCGTTGGTTGGGGTTAACAAAGGCTTACCACTATTGGGATGACAATGACATACCACAGAATGGGGTGACAATGGATTAATGTTGAATGGGGTGACAATGGTTTACCGCTGAATGGGGTGACAATGATAACTGCTGAACAACGGCTTACCGCTGAATGACAGTGGATTACTGATGTATGGGGTTGAACCTCTGGGATGGTTCCTACACACCCTTTCTAGAAGATGGGGATCAAAGCTGAAGTAGTTCAGGTTGGTGTAGGTGAACCGACATCATAAGGTCGAAATGAATGTGTGATGGGCTTGAGCCTTGGGGAGGCTTCCTACATACCTTGCCTTGGCAGGGATCACAGTCCACGTATATCGGGTATGGGACATTGTTGAGCCGATGTGAAGGTGGTCAGAACTAATAGTTGCTGGGATTGAACCTCGGGGAGGCTTCATACGTACCTTTTCGTGGCAAGGATCAATGTCCTCATAGTTTAGGATTATTTGATGAACCGATGTGAAGGGGGTTGGAATGACCGGGTGTTGGGAATGAACATCAGAGAGGCTTCCTACATAGCATTCCTTGGAAAGGATCAAAGTCCTCAAATTTCAGGAGTGGGGTAGTTTAACTTCATGCAAGATGAAAAGGGGCATGCATTTTAACGTCGTGCTGGATGAAGGTGGTCTGACGTGAAGGGGGTCAGAACCAATGGATGTTGTGATTGATCCTCAGGGAGGCTTCCTACGTAACTTGATTTAGCAAGGATCAAAGTCCACGTAGTTTGGGTATGGTGTGTGGGGCTTACACTCTAGGCGGCCTAGAGAGGGTTTCAAGGGTGATGCTTACTCTAAACCCACGTGAGTCATGATTGGTGTTAGAAACAAGAGGCAGTAGGGACCAGACGATCACATCACGAAAGGTGCTTCTATGGGATGTAAAATGGGTCTTACACGTGGTTAGTGGCCCAAAGAGGAAACATATGATTTTTCATGGTTAGTAACCCCGGGGATATGGAGATTGGGATTTACTCCAGGGTGGAGTCTTGGATGACGAAAAAGACCATATAGAGATGGAAGGGATGCCAAGATACATGTCCCCATCTCTCCACTTAGCCTTCGGCATGGAAGAAGCGAGGAGGAGTGGGGGTGATGCCTCCTGCAAGAAAGGCTAGGGGCTTACACCAAGATGGTTTCCCATTTCCTCGTGTAGGATGAATTGGGGGAGTCACAGTTTATCATCATGTGATGAGGATAAGGGTGATTGGTAGATTAATGTCTTGCAGCTTGGACGAGGTGGGTTCTCTCCGCACCCCTAGGACATACATAATTGGCACCCTCTGCTCAATGGTGAAGAGAAGGTACATGCAACATCGGGACTAGAGGGTGTCATGAGGTGATCCCATTGGGGTTCCATGTTAGCATGGCTATGACAAGAAACAATATCCATTAGTGTGCCTATTAAAAGAAGCATACAACGAATTAATGCGATGGGGATTGGTGTCCAAGGGACATTGAAATCACTTCGTGCAAACCTGGAGGGTCGCACGGGAAAAAGAATTTCCAAGAAAAGGAGTTCATAGGCAGGGGCCCTGTGAAGCTCTGGTGCTCCACGTTGTGGTGGGTGCATACGAAGGGGTGTGGTTCATGAAGTGGGGTGTCATAGCCGAAGCATAGGGCACAGTTTCATGTAGGAGGTTCTTCGCAAAGTGGACAGGTACTCGCGGAGCACTACCTCACAAATTAAAGGTGACCCGTGAAGCAAGGTGTTGTGAAACCATGTTCTTTGCAAAGTACAGTGACCCAACCTTATCATGGGGATCACCTTTAAATGGAGGGTGTTTTGTGAATCATAAATACTCCGTGACGACCCAGGTCCCCTTGGAGATCTCCTTCCTTCGTGAAGGCCCATGGACTTCACAAAAGGCATCCCTCTAAAAATTGGTGATTAAAAAATGAAATGGGGAGGCACTTCGCATAGAAAAAGAACCTCGTGTAGCTCATGGTTCGTAGAGAAGATGGTGCTTTGTGATTCGGGATCTAGGAAGCCGAAAGGTCATATGATATGTCCTCTGGGCTTGAGGGGAGCCCTGTATTTATAGGCAAGAGGTGCCGTGAAGCAGATCTTGCTCAACAGGAAGATGGATTTCGTTGCACCGCGGAGGGCTCGTGAATGTCAAAGGAGTTCACAGAGCATCCCGCCTCCTTGATATGTGGCTGGCTCACGAACATCAAAGGCATTCACAAATCATCTCACCTCCTTGCTCCGTAGAGGGATCACAAACTTCAAAGGTGTTCACGGAGCATCTCGCCTCCTTTCTCTACGGTGGTCGTAGGGCCAGAGGGACTATACGAAGGGGCTTCACGAGGTGGCCACATGGGATTTCCGTTTCTTCTTCTTCTTCCAACATTTTGGCCCCAACAAATACATAACACATTTCCATTTATAAGGCATCTTTATCAAAAGTATGACCTACCCTTTAATCTCAAAGGACCATACTCTCCTATGATATTTCTCGAACTACATGGTCTTTGATTTCCATCCAAATGGGATACATAGAAAGCCTCCTTGATGTTAAAATCCAACATCCCAACCCAACTCCGTCCTTTATGGGCCTTATTCATAGGAGGGTCTAATTCATCATTGTTTCTCATATCCTTTACAGGTTAACTTGGATGATTTTGTATAAGTCCCACACCAAACCATCACTTGGAACCTTCCTCCTAAGCATCCTTGCTGCATGATGATAAACTTAACGGTTAAGTCCTTATCACATGACCTCAAAAGGTATGATGTGTCCCATTAAATGACACTGAATTATGTGGGTTTGGATTCCATTCACAATGATTCATATGAAGATCGTCTATGGGTTTGATACCAACATCCAAACAACTTCCATCTCCCTAGATGATTATAAACTGCAGAGAAACCTTCCATACACCTGGGTCATGAGAAACTCTAGAGTAACTTTAGTCTACCTAGTCACAATAAATTCCAGATTTCCCCACTACGTGGCTTTAAAACTAGAATTATCATAATATAGACCAAGAATATCAAAGTAGTATATAAGAAGATACCATAAATGGAGAACCTCATATACATATAGATATCCTAATTGACTACGTACCTTAGATACATACATGTGATTCTAAATTCCATACAGATAATAATTGATTGCTAATTTCAAGGGAACCCTATATCAAAAATGGTAAATTAATAAGGATTTTTAAACATATATTAATTATAATAAAGAGTCTTGGGGTAGATAAAAATTCCCCTCAATAGAGTGCAATGATCCTGACCCCTCATCCTATCAACCAATGTGAGTTGTTAAGAGTCCTCAATTAAACTTTGTGACAAATTCCTGCCTTTGGAAAGTAGGTTCCGATCGATACAGAACCATTGGGTGTTTCCAGTTTCATAAATAAATTCAATGGAAACATCTGGATATAGTTTTTCCTAATCAGAGTCCCATTTTTAGGGGAAACAAAATAATGGTTACCCCGGTGTGAATCTTTAACCATGTTAATAGTGTTACCCATCGTTCAGGACCCTATTAGTTGATAAAAGTGGTCCAGACAAGGAAATAAATTAGGAATGTGTTCATCTACAAAGATTCTACATCACTGGATATTTTTGGAATATGTCTAACATATATCAACATGAACATTTCTCCAAGAACACTCGTTAATCCATATGGATTTCTTAATGTTTACACCTATGAATGTACCGACTACTCCTCACGATAAATCCTTATCCACTTGAAGGACACCGTCACTGACTCAGCATCTTCAACACTTGTGCTCGAATGCAATTATTTTGGAATACCATCAACATGGTACTATCCCAACCATAGAGCTACCAGACATGGACTTCAGTTCAACAATAACCTCCAATCGTCAAGTCAACGATGATCGGTGGTCAAAAAACAGACGGTACTGACCATCATCTTCAACAGTTTGGGAGCTCATCCCTGAAATGAACAAAATAGTACCTCCCATATTTCATGGAGGTGATTCAAGAGCTTACTCATGGCCTCACCCTAAAGAAAAAATAGTCCTTATTAAGGGATTTGTCAACAATCTCCTCTGCCAATGCCACACAGTAGTAAACCCTCAACATGATGAGGGTGTCACCTTCAGATGCCCAGACGGAATCTATCATACCATGACACAGAAGATGGACTTTTATTAACAATAACCAGCCAATAGGGAGAAGGCCACACCTTTTCCCCCTCTGGAGAGTCCCGCCAACCCAGTTTTGTGGGAAATAGTGAGTGAGAACATACACTCGGTCATCTTCATTCAGCCAACCACAGACCTTCCTGGTGGATCCTAACCAATCATTCCATTCAAATTTTATAGATTTAAATCAGAAGGAACATGAACCTTATAAAAAAAATCTCGTCATCCAGTAGACTAGTCTGGATATATTCAAATAATATTACAAAAAAAATAAATTGGAAATATAAAAATAGGAACACACACCAACCTGCATCCACCAAGCATGCCAGTAGTTTCATTTGGCAGGTCTCAGAGAAGTCTGCAGACCATGTTTGGAAGAAAAAATCCAGCGAGCACGTACACTTTCTAGATATCATCAATCCTGATTATAGCATCGTTTGGAAAAAATAGGATAAGTTAATAGGAAATCTCTGACGACAAGCAAGGGGCATACTCAACTCTCTACCCCGACACATGAGTATTATTAGAATCCACTGAAAGGAAAGAGAGGACAGAAGCAAGTATATATGCATACTCCAGACATTTAATGGACTTATAATCCCATTTCAGATGCTGACATCATCCCAATATATTCTGACCATAGAGAACGGGGAAACTCAAATCCATTCCTATATTATACAAACATTCCATAACATCATTACATCGATGGCAATAGTATGATAGGATAGAAAAACAACTATATCCCTATACCTGGGGGGTTATCAATATGTAACCATAAATCAGATACATACCTATAAAATAGTCTAGTAGGGTTGTGGGGAAAATTTCCCCGTATCATACAGACAATTGGATTGGGCACATATACCTACTCCAACATGAGATAATCAGATAATCCTAATGAATACTCCAAAGTAGGTGCATATAATTTTCCATGAAAACCAATTCTCCCATCAACTGTCCCCAGTTGTTTATAAGAATAAATCCATGAAGAAATCTTTTCAATCATAGTCATGAATCAATATCCGATATATTATTTGGATCCACTTAATGATATAGTTCTTGAATCCCTCTGACATATATCTATTGTACCTCAAGTTCATACACTCCTACCAAATTATTGGCACATTAGTAGTATTTTTTAAGGTCTTAATTGGACACGTATTCATGAAGGCTTGATTCATGAAGTTTATGTCAGTCTTAAAAAAATATATCTGGAAGAGTTCCATGGAAATCATTCTTCTGTCCAGAAGACCAAGAAAAAAAAACGGTTTACCCATTGCTGTAACCCACTATGGTTGTCCTCCCCAAGTTGATTCATTCTACAAAAATTCTCTCAACTATAGTGATGAACATTTACTATAGAATTGTCAAATGGAAAATATATTTTCATGAAATACCTCTTATACTGAGGCACTTAAAAACAAAACTACATTTATTTATAATTCATTTTCACTAGTATGTGACACTCTTTATAAGTCGTAATATTTCCCATGGAGATGGTCATTTTCCACACCTCCATTGAGACATTTACCTTCCAACATAACAGAGTTAATCCCAACCAATCCCATTTTTTGTGGTGAAATAACATGGAAGCATCCACTCTGGTAAAACCATGTAGAGGAACCTATGAAAAAAGATAAATATGACATTTTAAATAAGAGGAAACATCCCACTAAAAAATAACAATCATGTTTTTTGAAATGGAAACCCATATATATAGCATTCCTGATATTTTTATGAAATATTGTATACTTGATATCTATCTCAACATTTGGTTAACTCATCATCACCTGAAAGAATTGGTATTACCTTATGAAAAATATAAATTTTATTTAATTGTAATATAAGGGATGCATATCAAAATTTACATGGAATCTCTCAATGTTTTTGAACATCCAAAAATCAAGAAATAGTAAGGATCCCTTCAGTGTGCATGCCTTGATGCATTAAATAGGTTATGTCGATTGATCTTTGATACCCCGTATGGTGTTCATATTATGTGATGGGGTGTATATGGATAATTTAATTTAATTTCACACTCAATCCATCAAATCCCACAAAAAATGGTCTCATGCAATATTATTTCTCATGGCCGGATACAACAAGTGAGTTTGGTTCATAACCTAAGTTATCATAAAAAAGAACAGACATCAACTACCTCTCACATTAGTAATTACCAAATTGATAAAGTGGCTGAAATACTTTTACATCAAGCATATGTAAATATCAATCATGCCTCTCATTTAAAGTTTGTCCATCATCAAATTACACAACTTTGTGAAATTGAAAAATGGTTGTCCAAAACAGGTGATTTGAGTTGATGTAGGAAAATTTAACGAACCAATATTTTGACCAAAATACTCAAAATTAAAAGTTCATCTATTCTAATATTAGCTATAGCAGTTCAAGAGCAACACCATCCCATCGGGATGTTGGCTTTTTTAACCCAACCCTTGGAACCAACACATTAGTTCTGAAGGGTTGTGAAAGAAGAAAAGGCTTAACCCTTTCCCACATGGTTGAGATATTTTTCACCTCATTAATCCCCTCTTTAATGTGAATAAGTTTTCTCCAGATTAGGGTAGAAGGCCTGAAATAATTCCTCCTAGTTTATGCCATTCCATGATTCAGTGCCTTCACATGGATCTTGCACCACTAAATTGTCATACTATTCCCTTAATGTTACTATTTTCTAGACAACCCCTATGAAATGTAAAAATAGGAGTACAAAGTCGTGGGGAGGTCAAAAAAGAAGGAAATATCAAGTAGATACCGATAGTATGTGTACAATGCATTATGTATTGGAAAATTTCATTAATATTGTCACTACAGACCCCCAATAACACAATACAGTTTAATAGAATTAGAAGAGTAAGTCTCTGTTCAGGATATGATCCACAACGAAGAAAATGAAGGAGGTGTACATACCATAAATCAGAGGCTTTCACCAAATCAAGGAACTACCTAAAATAATCCACTTCCACTTCATCAAAAGATTCCTCACTATAAAAAAGGTAAAGATCAGACTATCAATAGTGGAAATACGGGTTTTAAATTCGTCGTAATAACGTCAGTTTTTTAAAAACCAATGCGAATAGTATGTGTGGGAAATTTATGGCATCACTTTTACCTAAAACCGATGCCGAAAACTGGTTGGACGGAGTTTCGGTGTTGGTTTTACTGAAAACCGATACCGAATACCCGATTTTTGGCGTCGGTTTTATAGAAAACCGATGCCAAAATTCATAAGAAAAATATTTTCGGCATCGGTTTTTGAAAAACCGATGCCGACAATAAAAAAATAAAAAATTTGCGTCGGTTTGTTGGAAAACCGATGCCCAAACTAAAAAATTTTATTCTGCGTCGGTTATTTTAAAAACCGACGCCGAAATGTTTTTTTTAAATTTTTGGTGTCCGTTTTCTCTAAAACCAACGCGAAAAGTCTTTTAAAATTTTTCGAGGACCGAAACCCTCATTTTGTTCGATCGTCGAAATCGAGTTTCGATGCGGCACTTTGGACTCCCGATGACATTAAAACCTAATTTGTGATCATGGACGACCATTGTTGAAGGTTTTATGCCATTTGAATGATTTTGGGTATGTGTTCTTCCTATTTATCTCATGTTTCATATCCCATTGTTTATTTCTTCTTCAAGCACTCTATTTTGCACGATTTTCATTATAGTTTCAATTTTAGTTGTATTTTATCATAATTTTTTGTTTGTATTATCATTATTGGTATAAATTTTACAGTGTTTGTTTTTCAAAGTCATTATACCGGTCGCTGTTTGGATTTAACATCTCCATTCGGGTTGAACTATGAATTTTTTGTTTGTATTATCATTATTTCAGTTTAAAATGATGTTTCATTACATTATGAAGTACAATATTTTTAATTCCATTTCCATTTTAATTAATTATTTTTCAAAAAAATAATTTTATTGTGTTATTTATTGTTGAAATTAGTGTGGTTTGGTTGTAGTTTGTCTTGTTTTTTTGTATTTATATTTATCATTTAGGTCATGTTGTGTTATCTGTGATTAACATGTGAATATTTTATTTCATCAGTGACTTTGAATTAAATTTGATTGAAGTTATAAAATTACATTACACCCATTTTTATTTATATTTTACATTTTAAAACAACCAATTATATTTTTTACTTTCAATAACGAATTGAGATTTATTAATAATTAACTACCCATGTATGTGGCTTGCATTTCACACCAACATTTATTAATTCTTTGTTGGTTTATTTTTTTCTATACATTGTATGAATGTATTGTTTAGCTAATGGTGTTTTGTATTGCAACATTGTTGACATTATAAGGACTCAAATTAAAGAAACATTGATTCCTTTGACTACATATCTTTCACATTAAAATTGATATTTAATTAATCATAGAATTAAATATGAAAATGTTAACAAGAGTAAATATTTAATTATTGTAAGATCCATTTCAATGGATTTAGTAGAATCTATTAAGTATTCTATAGGATGTTCATTCTCTATAATAGTGTAACCACTATATTGATTTTCCACTACATGGTTGCCTCTATGATAACTCGATTGGCTATAGATCATATCCTTGTTTATCATTCACTCCCAGGAAAATTGCCCCATCTAGACCTTCCTCCCTAATCCCACCTCTCCACCTATCCATACTCTCCACCTCACCACCTCTCTAACTCTCCCTCGAAATCCCTTTCCAAGCCTCTCCACTACATACCCACCTCCCACTAGGACTCTACCTTCCCCCTACCAACCTTTAACTCAACATTCTTGTTTCCTCCTTCATTCCCATTGCCGCCATCATTTCCATAATTGACTTAATTACTGTGTTCCCTTAAGATCTACCTCCCAAATTCTCATTCTCATTTTTCCCACAATGTCCATCCATCCTCTCGAATAACATCATTTACATCACTAAACCCTATAATGGGTTCATCCTCTATCTAGAACTGCTACTATATTCACCGTCATATTAATCTCGATACATGTATTGTTAGTACATATGTATAGACCACACCATAAAATCATCAATAATTTATAAATATTTCCATGTACTCCCACATTTCACTTATTGCATCCTCTAAATTAATGTACTCTTCAATATTTTTGACACATGCAACATCGAAATATTGCAACTATGTAAAATGAACTTATAAATTTTAAAAGAATTATATTATAATTAAATTATAATATCAATATAACACACAGGTATATAATATGTAAATAAACTGTTTACTCTATTTGTAAATGTGTGTCATATCTGATGTCTTTTATCTGATTATCAATAGTTTTTATTGAATATTTTTTTTCTAAAATTTATCTGATACATATTTAAATGTTTATATGTTTTAATATACTCATCAATTATATTGTGATATTAGGTATTAATGGATCATAATTGGATTTATTTACAAAGAATAACCAGTAAATATGAAAAAGGAGTTGATAATTTTTTGGAATTTTCTAAACAACATTATCAAAATATTGATTTTATTTTCTGTCCATGTGTGAAGTGTGTAAATATGAGAAAGTTAAACTCCATATAAATCATGAATCATATCATATGTTATGGTTTTAGCCTTAATTATACATGTTGGATCTTTCATGGGGAATGAACTGAAAATTCAACATCCAATGTTGATGACGATATTCATAATGAGGCAGAGGATCATATTGAAGAATTAATTCATGATTTAGGTGTTGAAACCATCGAAAAAACACCAACTGTTGAACTATTGTATGGAGATTCTGAGAAACCATTATTCCTAGGTAGATGTCAATATATAGTGTTATCAGCAGTTTTGAGATTTGTTAACTTAAAAGCATAAAATGAGTGGAGTGATAAAAGTTTATCCAGTTTTATTGAGCTTTTAAAATAGCTACTTACAGAAGGCCATGGGGCCATTTGTTATGGTTTTAGACTTAATTATACACGTTTGAAATAATGATCATTATAATGTCATTAATTGTGAACATTTTTTATTTTAGGGGGCATTGGATGTTAGGTGTATTTTTCCCTAATGAATGCATCTTATATAGGTTTTTCTCTTTTTTAGGAAATGTGCGTAAACCATTTTCCAACTTATTAAACAGGTAAGTTGTTTTTTATTTTTATTAGTTTGTTATGTTTAATTTTCATTGTTTACACATGTTTTTGAGTTATTATATAAGAAAATTCAGTTCATGGAATCATTTTACAAAGGAAAATAAACCAACGAAAATCAAATATGTGGACGTACATGTAATTAGTTTTTATATTTTTTTAATATGTTGGTTTTTATTATTAGTTAAATGTTTTTTAACTACAGTGTCATCGTCAAAATGGTCATGTTGAATGTGGTTATTATATTCTCCGATTCATGATCGAGATAATCACAACTGGGGAAACTACTGATTTTCATAAGGATAGTTGTATTAATTTTTTTATATATTTTCTGCCACTTTTTTTTATTTATTAATTTCATATCATTCAATATTATTGTAGGTATTCAATGATTCAGAGTCTTATTCCCAATCTGATATGATCCATATTCAATCTACTTTTGCGAACTTTTTGTTATGTCTAATTAAGATTTGAAGTATGTATATTCTAATATTTATAAATAATAATACATATGGGTTTAAAAAACTAACTCTTATGATATATTAGGTGTTTGAACCTACTAATAATCAAATTAATGCATCAAAAATAACACACAATGAGCATGACGTATATTTCTTGTACGTGTATTTTAATTCTACATTACTTTGAGTTCTCTCAAGTGCCTCTGCAAAAAACTATTTTATTGTTTTTGTATACTGTGTTTTTTTTCAGGGGTTTCAATTTTTTTGGAAGAGAAATTGAAATTATTTTATAAAAAAAAATTGACTTATGGCGTCAGTTTTATCTAAAACTGCCCCCAAAAACTAGTTGGGCGGAGTTTCGGCGTCGGTTTTCCTGAAAACCTTTGCCGAAGACCCGATTTTTGGTGTCAAATTTCTATAAAACATACGCCGAAAATCCAGTCGACTCAGTTTTCGGCATCGCTTTTATAAAAAAAAGACTCTGAAAAGCATTTCTAAATGATGTTTCTGGGTCGGTTTTCTATAAAATCAATGGAAAAACTCATAAGAAAATTATTTTTTTCGTCGGTTTTTGGATAACAAACGCGAAAACTATATTTTTAACGTCGCCTATAAAGACGTCAGTTTATAAACGACGTAAAAAATCAATAAAAACGACGTTTATAAGAGTTTTTTCACTAGTGTATGGCTCATCTTCCACCTAGAGAGGGTCTATACCATTTATTAGAGGTTACCTTCATGTAATAGGAATAAGAAATGAATGAATTGAGAAGACTCCATATAGAGTTACTATAAGGTAGCCATCATACCATATATGTTTCACAATGAAATCCATAACCGGTACATCTAGATTGCTTACTTTTGTAAAGAGGACATGTGGCAATGAACGAGGAAGACATGATTTCCCTCCATTGTAGAGGAAGATAGAACAGGATTACACATGTCTCTATAGGTCTCTCCCTATGGTTTACCCTAGGAAAATCGCAGTAGTGCACCAACTAATGGTCCTCCCGGTCGTGGAACCCATTCAGGATCCTGCCACCCCACCTCCTTAGGTCGTAGATGAGACAAATGCATCCCAAATTATTATTACCACAATTTAGTCTTTAACTTATTGATTGGAAGATATAGAATAATGGATCACACTAGTTAAACTGAAAAAAAAGGCTTACCTCAAATGTGTAGATCTTACTCCTCCCTAATGAAGCTTTATGAATACCAAATTTCCAATCATTAACTGCACGGGAGATCTGGAGTAACACATTATTCATTTCGTCTCTCACTTTGATCCCATAGTGGAGACCCCTGAACATCAAGAGGTAGTGAAAGTCAGATGCATTGTGAAAAAACTATAGGTGCCATCATTTATCTACTATACAGGTTTATAGTCTCAATTGATTACTTGATGGGAAGACCTACATTGGAAATTACTTTTCTAGTTTAATTCAACGCTACATAAGACAAAACTCTTCGATCGTACAAACTAAAAACTAAGGGAGAATGAGTGATATTTTTATTTCATTTCTTGGTGGAAAGAACTAACATATTCCTTAAACCTACAGCTCCCTCAATACGTTTTTTTCCCTATCTTTGTGGAAAATCTATGTGTCGAGTTGTGAAAACCACTAATACCATTAAAATATAAAAGAGTGTTTAAATGTCATTCTTTAATCTCCAAACATATGGAATATTACATTGTTGAGACTAAAGCTAAGGACCATGTAATCCCATCAACTTCACGAAGAAGCGAAAGAATGTAGAGGCTGAAATAGTTATGCTTAAACAAGATATGGTACCAGCTCTCAATTTAAAGACCTCATCATATCATACGAATCCACCTCCAAAGTTCCAGTAGCAATGACCACCTAGTCAAGATGTTCTAGATGATCAATTTGGTAGAGAGTTTGAGGAATTGAAGAACAAATTCTATTACTTTCAGAATTAATAGGTTCTCAGAAACTTCATCTCCACTTTGGAAAAAAAATTAGTGTGGTTAAAAGACCAATAATCAAAATAATGAATGTTATTAAGACCTCCAAAATAATTTCCTTTTCCCTAAAATGTTGGGGAACCCAATCCCAGAGGTTGTTTTAAAAATAGAACCTAAAAAATATTTTGGACTCTGGGAAAGGGAATTTCAATGGTTTACCAGCCCAGGTAGAATCTACTTATACTACCGATCATGTGGAAGAAGGTGAATGGAATGAAATCAAAAACAATAAAGTACATAAGTTCACTGATTAAATGCTTAAGAAAAAGATCAAACAAACTATTGCCATCATAAAAACAGATATGAAACAACCAGTTATGAATCTTTTCACTTATGATATAGAAAAATCATCTTCATCAGATTCCCAATCCTATAAAGTCCAATACTCAAATAAATGACATGATCTGAAGGGTAAGTAAAAATCATAAGATAATGAGTTCATTTCAAGGAAAAATTATTCCTTGAGCTTAGTAGGTATCATTCCAATATCCTCAAAATCATGGGCACAACCCCTCCAAATGGCAAAACAAGAGTTGACCTGTAAAGAAAAATCATTATCATATGAAGTGTTGATTATTGTTTTTGTTAATGTTATTAATTTAATAGATCCCAACTCAAATAATCTTTATGACTATGAATCTGGTTTACCTACCCTTATTTGAGGAATTGATGGTTAGATTCATTGAAGTAAAATTCAAAGTGGAATATTTGGTCATGTAAAGAGTAATTGCTTCAAGCACAATAATTCTCAAACTATTTAGTCAGTAGAAACTCTTTAGAGAGCCCTCTAGCAGGTTCAGATTGAACAAGGGAACTAAACCACACATGAAAGGTTGATCCATGATGTATTCATCTTTTAATACCAGATAGAGAATACTCCACCACTACATTGGTGGGTGGGTAGTCCTATCAGACCTAATTTTCCAAGAGAAAGTATACATAAACCTCCCACTTCAAAAGATGGTCCATCCAAATTTGGGACCCCATCTCCCAAGGCACCTGCCAAAGAGCATCCCGATCCAAGGAAGCCTATAAATTTGGATAAAAATTATGATGTATTGAAGCAATTGGCTTATGTTCCAGCCAATTCATTGATCCTTGATGTTCTCAAATTTTCAATTTATCTTCTAGATGCACTCTTTAAAACTTTTTCAAGCCCTCAAGAGTTCGAAACAAAAGTTGTTGTGGTAGAGGATTACCTTATAGATATTGATTTTGGTAGAAATGAAGTCATATATTTTATGGATCTGGATGAGGATGTTGTCATTAATTGACACATAAGTTCCCTATAAATATCTAGGAAATTTAATAACGCTGATGTCTAAAGATCCTTCATTGATAATGGACCAGGGGTTAATCTCATTCCACTCTAGGAATGTTGCTAATTGGGACTTACTGAATCATAATTTTATCCCACCACTCTAATGTTATATGGTTATGAAAATAATGTTCAAGAACCCCACTGTTAGATCATGTTCAAAACAGATTTTGGTGGTTTCATATCTGATTCGGAGTTCATGGCTGTCTAGTAGGACAAGGATTTCAACATTCTGTTGGAAATACCGTGGCTACATCAACATGTGGTCATTCCTTCATCATATCAACAATGTATTAAATATTACATCAATGGTCAAATTGTGACATTTCATGATGATATGGAGGATTTTCGAACATGTGAATCTCAGTACATTGATGGAGAGTTCTTTCATCATAAGGGGTAATACAGCCCATGGCCAATGAGGTAACAAGAATCAATGCTCTGAATAGAATGGAAAAGATCCCAGATAATCCATTAAAACACCTCCAAACAAACTATGTTCTTCCCATTAATCAAATTGAAAAGGTAGTCCCAATTCCATGTAGTCATTCAATGGATTCGATAATTTAAATTGTAGAAATTTAATATGATGACATTGAATAAGTCATTAATTATCCAAGAAATGATGAAATATTGGATGTAGAATACTCCATTCCATCCCCTAATCATCATAAAGTCTATAGTTCATCATCTAGATTTGAAGAGGTCATCACATTAATATAAAAAGGTAAGGGAACTAATTCTCAACCCATCATTTTCTCTTGAGATCTTTAGGAAGAGCCTTCATTGTCAGTCAGTTAAAAAATGTTTGCCTCTTCTTCTAGATGACCAAATTCTGACTCATCCCCTAGCTTTGAATATATTGATCCATCACCTATCTTCTATGCTATTCTCCGGGACAATGTAGAAGAGTTAACAAGTGAGGAAGAGGATGAACTAGAAGACCTCAGGGACACTCCTCCATCATTTGTGGAAGGTGTATCCACCATTGTGGATGACCTCAGTAAAATAAATCAAGGTACAGAAGAAGACACATAGTCCACTTTGATTAGTGTGGCCATAGATATTCAAAATAAAGAAGGGTATATTTCATTTTTATTGACACACCAAGATGTTTTTTCATGGAATTATATAGAAATATCAGGCCTTAATCATGAAGTGGCCACTCATAATTTGGGTTTTCCAGAAGAACATTGGGGATAAAATCATGCATCTAGAAGAACTAACCTAAATCATGAGTCCAAAAATGAGGCCAAAGTTTAGAATCTTATCAATGATGACTTCATCCGAGAGGTGACATATCCTCAGTGGCTACGTAATATTTTCCTAGTGAAAATGAAGAATATGAAAATTATATATTTCATTGATTTCATGGATCTTGACTAGAAATGTCCCAAAGATTACATCTAAGTTCCAATCATAAATCTCTTGATTGATGAAACATCTTCCTATGAGGATCTATATTTAATGGATGGCTACTATGGATACAATCAAATCTGGATGGCCCAATAATATGAAGAATTGATTGCCTTAAGAGCCCTAAAGATGTATTTTTCTATTGGGTAATTCACTTTTCCTTGAATAATGCTGGTGCAACATACAAATATGTTATGCATCACATATTCAAACCCTCCTTGCAGATGCTTTTCTAATTCTCATTTGATGATCAAGTATTCAAGTACAAGTAACTTTCTAACCCCCTCTCAGATCTAGAAATATTCTTCAGCACACTTTGACAGCAACATCTAAAGACGAAATCCTTGAAATTTATTTTCGGGGTAACCTCAGGAAAATATCCCAACTAGTATGTATGATATCAAGTTATCAAATTTAATCCTAATAAGAAAACATATATCCTTTGAATTTTTCCTCCTCAGAACTTGAAATAGTAGACATGACAATAAGGAATCCTGGTCTACATATGTCATTTCATATCAAATTATACAGGGAAGTTTTTACCCTTTAGAAAATTGAAAAAGAAGGGGGTCACCTATAAATGGACTAATGAATTCCAAGATGAATTACATACCATAAAAAAATCTCTTGAGTACACAAGTATTAATGCCACATGTTTAAGGAAAACCACTCATTAATTTTTTCATAGCCTTGGAATAATAACTAGGTGCCATCGTTGCGCAAAAAAATGATGGAGGTAATGAAAAGGGCATTTCTTATCTTAGTCGTACCTCTCTCGACACAGAGACTCAATATTATGATAATGAGAAGAGTTTCTTGGAATTAATATTTTAAATTCATAAGTCAAGCCGCCATTTTTTTCTTCATGAGTTTGACTTAGTTTCTCATAATATCCCACTCAAATTTATCCTCAGTCATCATATGGTGACACGACGTCTGGCATGGTGGGAAGTCATTCTAATGTAGTTCGATAAACAGTTTTTGCCTCAGAATTTAGTGAATGGCCAATCCTTAGCATACATTCTTACTGAGCATCCATTTTCAAAAAAGACATCATTAAATACATGACTTCTTAATGAATAAATTTCCATTATTTAGGAAAACCCTCAAATATGGTAATGTATTTTAATGGTGCCTCTAAGAGTCCAAAAAAATAGAGAATAGAAGACCCTAAACTCAACAATGTTGGGTTAAATATTGGGATTATCTCCCCAGACAAGGAAGTATTTCCATACATGTTCCTATTATCAGAAGATCGTACCGACAATGAGGTGGAATATCAGGCTCAAATTTCAGACTTATAATTGGTACTCCAAGTACAAGTGAATCACCTAGAAGTAAAAAGTGATTCAGAATTGGTAATCAAGAAGATCAATGGGGATTATTCTATTAGAAAAGAAGGGTTAATTACCTTGTGTGATTATGTTCGAGGGTTAATAGTAGAATTTCTTTCAGATCCAACATTGTATTATGTTCAATGATCAAAAAATGCCCAAGATGATGCATTGGATAATACATCCATAGCCTTCATAGATCGGAATCGGTAAGATACAATAATAATCATTTCCCACTATCGTGTGGTTTCTCCTTTTTTCAAATATGAATAGATAAAATCAATGAAATCATCCCCATTTCTAAACAATAAGATCATACCATAGGATGTATGCAACATATCATGGAATATATCAAAAACGAAGTACTTCCAGTAGATAGAGCTGGATAAGATAATGTTCAATGATGTGTTGTCAATTTCACTCTTTATGGTATCCTATATAACTAGAAGAATACCTATACATGTGGATTTGATGGAATCCATTTCAGGTTCATTGATGGAGATGAGATTGTGGCTTTCATGAAAGAAGTACATGGAAGAGTTTTTTGTTCCCACTAGTCTGGGTATAGACTTTTAGATAAAATCTAAAGGCTTGGATACTTTTGGACTTCAATAACACATAATTTCATATATTTCACTAAGAAGTGTCATACCTACCAGGTATATTCCAACTTCATCCCTAAAACCTCGGAGTTGATGAATATAGCTAAATACACTTGGCCATTTGCTACATGGGGAATAGATATAGTGGGACCCTATCCTTTAGCTATGGTTAAGTTGTTCAAGTACTTTATTACTGCTATTGATTTATTCTCCAGGTGCGATGAGTCTATACTTCTCAAAGAAGATAGGGCCAAAATCATTGAATGAATTCTCAATGATAACATAATTAGATGATTTGGGGTCCCTCATACCATATTGATAAATAATGGAATAAATTAATCTTTTTCTGAGGTAGGGAAGCTATATCAGGAACACAATATCAAATCCAACAATTCATCTCGCTATCATTTAGTGGCCAAGGGAAAGATAAGTTATTTAAACTATATCATGTTAAACAAAATCTATATGATGGGGGATAAAGATAAAAAGTCATGTACTGATAACCTATTTCATGATTTTTGGGATTATCAAACAACTTCCCATACTCCAACATGGTCAAACTAGTATTTTTGAATGTAGGGAATATAAGAAGTCCTGAACATTGGAGATTAGTTACATTCACTCCATGTTTTTATTTTTGATCATTTATATACAGATGAACATTCCCAAAAATGACAGGATGAGTAGGAGTGACTGGATGAAAATAATATGCACACCTTGCATCACTTAGAAGTTTATCTGAACAAAATAAAATGATCTCTCAAAAAAATGTTCATCTTCCTTATTTACACTATGAATAATTAGTATTGGTACTTAAGAATCTAGTGATTCTGGGAATGAATTCTCAAAATAATGATACAAAGTGGGAAGGACCATATTAAATTCATAAGGTTCACTCTGATGGATCCTATTCCTTAATCTCAATGGATGGATAACTCACTAAAACTCCAACTAATGCATGGTTCCATAAGAAATACATTGCGTAATTACACATAGCTCATCATAACTATAGGATTGTAATCAAAATAAAACCATATATGTCCATGTTGTATGAATTTGAACAACATTTAAACTTCATCATTTTGGTATGATGTTAAACTGGATAACACCATTTGTCCTCACCACAGGACTTTAAACGGTATGGTTAATGTTATCTCAATTTGATGTTGAATACCCCCATTAAATCAAAAATACTTCCTCCTTGCGGTATCTCAAATGATGAGTTGTTTCCATGCGGTTGCCTCATTAATACCATTTCCACTCCTTAGGGGAATCTGAGCCTCATTTCTCTCTATTTTTGAGTCAGATATATATGAGGAACCATAAAATAACTTCATGTGGCTCAATTATCATCCAAATGAGATATGTAGTGACACCTATGTCCTATTCCCTAGTATATCCATAGTGTTTATTTCATGTTGGATCACCAACATCCTCATTGAATGATGTTAAATGGAACGGTTTTTCATGAAAAATGTGTGGCTTGATTCTCATCCTAATGAGATACGTATTGGAACCCAGATCATATTCCATGTTTGATCCGAAATTTTTCATTCACATTAGGTGACCTATGTCCTCACCGCAAGGCCTTAATCATCATGATTCACTATGAACTATGTATAGCTTTATTCTCATTCCAATGAGACACATAGTGACACCCAGATCTCCAATTGGTGGTCTATCCATGATATAATAAATGGTCATGTATTCCTTGTGTGTATGATTCATACCTGCATAGGGAATACCGTTTTCAATAACTACATATGGATTGATTCTCATTCCCATGAGATATGTAGAGATGACCAAATCTCCATTCTCAATCCCAGTCACAACCATAAATAATAAATTTATCTTTTTCCATCATACGAATCAAACTCATATAGAGTACACTCCTGGGATATATGGTTTGATTCTCATAGCATTTTTTTTGAACTTAACCATTACCCTGGTAGATATTAAATCCCCTTTCCCATATCAAAATTCAATTGGTGTGGGAAATCACTTTTTTAAGAACTAAATATGGATTCATTCTCACTTTTATTAGATACCTAGAGATGGCCAGATCTGTAGTATTGGTTCCAGGTACAACTTAAAAAAATACCCTTCACCATATCAAAATAACCAGTTGGTGTGGGGAACCATTTTTAAAAACTACATGTGGATTTCGACTCATTCCAATGAGTTCATCGGTGATAGAAATCCTATTCTCACGCTTTAAAACTCATTTAGTGTGGGGTAAAAACCTCAAGAACTATGTCTGGGTTGATACTCAATAAAATGTGATATATAGTGAAACATGGATCTCCATTCTCGTGTCCATCCAAAAATTTTTCCCCTTCATTCCCTGTGTGTATGAATCAATCCTATAGAGGGAATATTTCAAAAAATACATGTGGTTTGATTCTTTCCCCCAGCGAGATATTTAGTGACGATCAGGTTTTATACCATATTATATCCTCAATATCTTTATCTTTTCCCATCGGTACATCTTTGTCCATACCGAATGACATTAAACTGCATAGATGTTTGAGAACTATGTGTGGCTTGATTCTCATCCAGATGATATCTATAGTGATGCCCAGATCATCTCTCTCATTTCCATCCACATATTTAAAAATCCCCCATTACTTATATTTAAAAAAAATTAATTCTATAGAGAGTGTATTTCAAGAACTACATGTGCCTCAATTCATGGTCTAGTATGATATGTAGTAGTTCCCAAGTCTAATACCCTATCTCAAACACCACTTAATCAGCATACCCATATCCATCAATTGTGTTACCTTATTGTTACAAAATAATCCTTTTACCACTCATTGATTCTTACACCAATCATAGATCTCATGGGCAAAGGAATTTGGTGAAGAAATTCTATGCATAAATAGGGTACCTCTATTTCCATTTTGGGGGTATCAATGGTGCATATTGTAAGACCTTAAAAGGCAAAATATATTTCCTCATTGTATAAAAATAAACTGGAAAATTTTCTCATGAACTAAATGTGATTAGATTATTATTTTATTGAGATACATGGTTGTATGAATATTTTAACTCTTGGGCCCAAACCAGAATGTTTTCATCATTTCACGTAAGTTTTTCTTCATCCTTAATGCATGAGGTTAAACTAAATATAATTCTAAGAACTATGTGTGGCTTGATTCTCATCCTACTGAGATACATAGAGATACCCAAAACACTTATCGTGTGTTCTGTTTTAATTTTAAAATCTCCCACTAACTGTGTATGGATCACACCTGCATGGGGGCCTTTTTGAGAACTTGGTGTTGCTTGATTTTCACCATTATGAGATATGTAGTGACATCCATAATTTCAATTGGAGACCTTGTTACACCATGATGCAATTAATGCTTCTTTTCACCCATGCATGAGTCAGATCTATGTGAGAATATTTAATACAATCTTTCATCCTATGTATGAGCCCTTTATTAAAAATGCACATTATCCCTAGATTTTAAATTCAACTATAGTGGTGGTACTATTTTAAGAACTATGTATGGATTGATTCATTCCATAGTAAGATACATAGTAAAACATGGGTTTTATTACATGGTCCAAGATCAATAACCATTCTTTACATTGGGTAATCCATTGTCCTCACTGTAAGATGTTAAGCTACATGGATGGGTTCTTCACCGCATGAAGTTAAAATTCACAATACTCAGAGAACATTTTATGGATTTATTATCATCCAATTGAGATAAATTGTGAAAAGTAGGCTTTATATTCTAGTCCCATCCATGGGATAAAAGATTCCGCTTCACCAACATACAACCAAAAATTTATGTAGAAACATTTATTTGGGGTCTTCTTTTTATAGAACCCATCCATGACAGAGGAGATACCCCCCATACATATGAGTCATATCTATGAATGGGTTTTCAAATAATATCTATTATTGGTAAATATACTTCTTATCAGCATTATAAAATTACTCTTTTTCCATGTTATACTCCTAATATTGAATAATTTCAAATCATCATAACCATTTCCTCAGCTTTGAGTGGCAGAATGTCTGATACCTAAGAGCTCCTTTGTCTAACTATGCATTACACACCCCGGTTTTCCTCGCATGAAATTATCCCCCACAATTGGTTTATCATCCAATGATTACATTTTTTGTCTATGTAGTGCATGCCCTTGTGGTCCCTGCATAATACAACCCCCATAATGGGATTGTCAAGTGGTTGTAACTTCATTCTTTGGAGAATCCTCTTTAATCCATTTAGTATTTAATGATGGTTTTTAAGAAACTGTAATTCAATGTAGTCATCCTTTGAAAATTTACCCCATATCCTTTGTCCTGACCTGAATGTATCCAATGATGTTTCTTACATTTACACCTTCATATTTTCAATGCATACTCGAATAATGTTGTGTCACTCAACCACATACCATCCATTGTTTCTATAATATTATGGTCCAAGATGTATGAAATAAATCTATAGACATAATATATCCCAAAAATTGGTCAAACCTTCTAAGAGAACTTATTATTCCTATTATTTATAAATTTATACATGGAATCCCCCTTCTACATTCAAAAAATATTCTATATTAACCAAATGTTTTACTTGAGAAAATCTAAATCACCATCTATACTCTTCATCTTTTAGTAATAGAATGCCATAATTCTTATGATCACCTTTTCTTGACTATGAAATGCTTGCCCTAGCTGGCTCTTCATAAATCTACACCCATAATGGGGTTTTTACATAATGATGCCAGTATTAACAGTTCTAAACTTCCCCATGTAGGACCTTTATATTTCATCCCACATGATGGGTTTTTTCAAGCATTGGAAACTTTATTCTTGGAAGAGACACCCTATAATTACATTAGCCCATTCTTCCATATCACTCTTCAGATTTGGAATTCCCAAAATCACAAATTAAAATTTTTCTTTGTCAATACCTTAATATAGTATCACATTTCCAAAAAATATTTACAAGAGTTAAAGAATCATTAAATGTATGGTTGAAGCTAATGACCAGAAAATGAAATCCCCCCAAATTTCTTTATTACATGAATTTAAAATGCATACCCCATAATGTCATTGTTGCATGTCTTTAAACCACATAGAATATTATTAAAAAAACTCTTAATGTACTTACATCATGAATCTAAACTATATAGAATAATGTCCTTGTTTCATGACTTTAAACTGCATATAATAATGTCCCTATTGAATGAATTTAAACTGTAGAGCACCATCATCCTATTTTGGAAAGGAGCCTTCTCCCCGTGACATTGGTTATTTAAAAAAATATAACCTCCTTCATAAACACAATTCGTATTGGAGTGGTTCCTCCTTCAAGGCCTATGTCGGCACAAATTTCCTGGTTAATTCTCAGATATATTTTCTTGGAAAATCCGCACAGTATGGCCTTGAGACACACCAATCGAAAATCAATTTTTTTTAATTAGTAATAGAATGTAATAATTCTTGAGATCACTTTTACCTAACTATACAGTACATTCCCTAGTTGGACTTGTATAAATCACCCACATAACTAGCCATCAGCCTAAGGATATTACAACATGACTATGTATCACATGCGCAAGATGTCCGTAAATAATTCATCCCCATAATGAGTTTGTCAAGCAGCGGAAACATCATTATTGGAAGATACCTCCTCTATTTTTATACTTCAAATTTTAGATTTGGTGACCATAAAAACATGACTCAAGATTCCACATAGAAATAACTTTAGAATATTATGACCTTCATTGTCATAAAAAAATAGTAGGGTTATAATATCAAAATACATTGTCGATTCTATTTGACCTAAAACACTATCTGTATTAGTACAACATGCATGAATTTAAACTGCCTATAAAAAGAGACATAGTACTCTCATTATTGAATACTTACATAGGGAACTCTAGACAAAAGTCAAGTCACAGCCGACTAGACCTCCACCCTATACATTTTAGAAAATATCTAGAAATAAAATTAAGAGGCACAAATATTGTTTGGATGAAAATATGAAAAGGGAAACCTTATCAAAATCCATGTATTGCACACTAAGGCTCCTCTATATTGAGATTAGGAAAAATAAAGGTGATGAAACAAATGATACCGTGTTTTTAGGGTTTTCTATATGACCCTAGTAAAAATCAAACTATGCTCACTTGGCCCATTAGCTTATGTAAATGTTTCCATCCCTATATTTTTAATTATGATTATCCTATATGAATGTTTCATGATATGGAAATCAGCTTTAATATTACACTTTTAAAAAATAGGTATGAAGATATAGATGATTAGAGACAAAATTCATTTCACATATGAGTAAAACAATATGCCCCCAAAGGAATATCCACAAACTGGAGTCTTTCTATCACAACTCACAAGAGGCTTTCATCATAATTTTTCATTTGTTTAATGGACTCCTGATCCCCATCAGCTATATGTTGTAGCTCAATTAGATGCCCAACCTCATTCTCCTTAGATTAGAGAAGTGCTTCTTTAGCATCTGAAAGAGTTATCCACCTTATGGTTGGATTTTTCTTATTGTGAAATGAAGCTGTTTAAGTTCGCTTCTAGCAGTATCAAACTCCTGATTATGGCGCGACACTTGAACACTCCTCTCTTTGATTTCAAGGTTGAATGTTGCAAATTTTTCTCTGTGACTTGCCTCATATTGAGATAATGTTGTTCTGATATATTAAATATTAGCAAGTGCTCTATATTTTATGAAATCCTTCTAATGTTTATGATCATTCTCTCTTCGACTGATAGTGTCCTTCACATTAGTGTAAATTTCATGGTAATTAGAACCACCATATCAAAACCTTCTAAATAACCCTGAGAGTCATGGAATTCATGACAGAAAGGCCTCAAGAGGTATCTCAGAGATTATTCTCCATATATCATGCCAATATTTTTAGGGTGAAAGCTAAAGATCATTCGATAGATCTAAATCTGACTCAGAATCACTATTGTAAGGGGTAATGTACTCTAGTATTAATTCTCGTGATGAAGTACCCTATTATTCTCCCTATTATATAGTGGCAGCATGGCTTCTCGATGATGGTTTAGATGACATAGAAGCTTCCCCCTCATACCTATCTATTGAGGATGACAATCCTGCAAGATGAATCAAAATCATGGTTATATTAAAAACAATGGAAAGAGTGGGAAACAATAAAAATGGTTGGCAACTGTTACCCAACAATTATTCAAAATCATTAGAAGATTCTTCATCAGCATTCCCAGCATCAGTATTTTGAGTTGGCACCTCATGGTGATGGATTGTTTCATGATCATGTTCTGAATTATCTAAATGAACCACATGATAATTTTTGGTTTCAAAATTTAACTGATCTGACCCCTCCTTGAAAATGGGATTGATAGTGATTTTATCATCTCTTCCAAAAATTATCACTATAGTAGCTTCTATAGATTGAGTTTCAGATTCCAACATATTATAATTAAGGAATCAAGAATAAGAATATTTATTGGATAGAAAATAAAAAATAACATCCATTTGGTTCTTTATAAGGGACTTTAATTTCTACTATAGTAGTAGGTTTATTAATAAGTATTATCAATTCTTCAGAAGACACAACACGATTCATCTCATCTTCAATTTATAATACAACCACTATGTTAATATCACATGTTGTAATGGATGGAGAAGTTAGATCATGACACTCCTCTAATGACTTAAGACCCCAAATAGCATCCTCTATGATAGTAATAGGGTCAGCATCAGTTGTCACAGGGTTTTATTGTCCATGCGATGACCGTGAATTATTATAGAAATAAAAGATACATGATGTAATATATCTTCTTAGGAAGCACTTATGACATAACAGATGCCTCCTCTATCATAGCAGTATAAATAGAATCATTTCTAAGAGGGTATTTTGTTTTCTCTGGACTAGAAGAATGTTCAACCAATAGAGATACTTCGTTAGAAGGAATCTGTAATTTTCTAGAAGTGACCTCCCCAATTCTTGGAGGCTCATTAATATGTTCCCTAAGGAAGAAATAGAATATGTAACTAAAAATTCTAAGATATATAAACACTTTCTATGGATGAGGTTGAAATTAATAATGATGGGAAGACTTACCAATTTTGATAAATCATTTAGACACATCTTTCATTCTTCAATGTCTTTTTTATTTTCCTTATTCAAAGGAGGAGTTGCATTATCATCTCCAAAAATAGGTATTAGAGACCGTAAGTATCCCAACATCTCATCATCCATGGCCTGTCAACTTGGACACATCTCTCCCGATTCAAAGGGTGATCCAGTAGCTCTAATGGTGGCACCACCTTGGATATACAATGGTGGTGGATCTTCCGTTGATTATCCCACACTCAGCTAAAATTTAAGATGGTATTTCCCCTGATTAATAATTATTTGTCTAAATTAAAAATGCACATAAGGAAATAATATGAAAATAAAAGAACCTACATCTTTGTTATCAACAAAATACCACCATTCCTTATAAAAAAAGGTCCAATACCTTTAGCTGGAACATCATCTATAATGTCATTTAATCGCTTTGTAGTCGGAACTGAGTTTTCAATTTCATATATGATCAGATCCAGCTCTTGAATATGAATTTGTACATCGTCAAAATTATTCTTAAAATGAATATCAGATGAGGATCAAAGATCTATTATTCCTAGAATTTGCATCCACTCATGTAAAATCACCCACATGGTTTTAGCATCCCAATATAGGCTCTATCATATTTGAACCTCCTCTAGTCATACATATCTAGAAGTCATTCCATCATTCTATTAGGATGATCCTATAGTGTTAAATTTGATAAAATTTTTAATCCTTACCATCATAGATAGTGGATGAGAAAATGGAACCCACTTCTCTTCTTGTTGATGTCGACTAGAAGACCTAGGATAAATTTTAACGGGTGATGCTAGTGTGGTCCGCTTAACTCTGGCAGGTGGATTTTATCTTTCATGAGGTCTCTTAAGTGATCTAAGATCCTCATCATCATCATATTCTAACTCAAATGAATCATCCTATAAAGAATAGGATTCACATTAGAAATGAGAAATCCTTTTCCTGCTCCTCTTCGTTACTCCAACCAATGGGAAAACTTTATTTAGCACTCCTTAAAGGTATTATGTAATCCACATTTCAGAATACCAGATTTTAAACCATCTTTATGAATTAGTTTTATGTAAATTATACACTTCCCCTTTCTTCTCTATGGTTGTTAGAAACCATAGTTATCAATCCAAAATCTGATTTTGTACTAATCTAAAATGCACTGCATGGGAAGAAATATTATTTTTCAAGCATATAAATTGGCATGAAATTATGTAAGGATAATTTCCCTCAAATATGATTTCACAATTAATCCTTATTACTAATACACCATCCTTACAAGCTAACATATATGACCTTATCTCTATTTTGGTTGTCTTCTCATCAAAAAATATTTATGTTGGAGGATTCATGTAAGGATAGAACATGAATTCCATAAACATATTGAACCTTATATTAATGTCAATAGGTGTCAAGGGTAAGGGTGTAATACTATTGAAATCATGAAAAAATAGATGAAAAGAACATTCAAGGACATAGATCCCACTCTACATTGCTTAGGTCCTGAAATTAGTTGTGTTCCATACCTATAAAACATGGATAGATCCAGTTATTCTAAAAGGATCCATCCCTCCATGGATATTCGCAACGATCCTTTGGATATTATCCAGAATATGGGTATCCAACCCCACCAGTTTCCTCTATACTAGTTTAGCTACAATGAAAAATGTTCTAGACCTTACACCACCTTTGGAATCTCGAACATGAAATAGAAAGACACTGATCCACATGTATAGGAATCCCGCATTATTCATCTTATTAAGAATTTTTTAGTTGACTTCATACCCTCATTTTTCAAATTTCCATTTCTCTAATGTCGACTAAAAAGTGAAAAGTGCACCTATCGTTTTCCCCATGGGACAACATGTTATATTCACATAGGTGGTAAAATTCGCCATCATTTCCCTCCAGAATGCATTCATCCACTCAATTAGATTAATATCACTTATTTCATTGAATTTTTCAATTTCATTATTGATTTTGTGAGCTATCTTCAATATATCATTTTCTAAGGAAAGTTTATTTTCTACATAATTTCATGTTGCATTTTTTGGAATGAATTCATCATAAATCTATCAAAATATTGGAGGTCTGGAGATCTTATAGTCATCCCAAAAACTGATGCCTACTTATTTATGCATAAAACGGAAGGAATTTGAATCTGTACTCTACTGGTTCAGCAGATATGGAACAAAACCATCATTCCTATATTCATAGGGTTTCCATCCCGTACAACATCATAAATTCCAGAACCATTCAGATCATCATTAAACTCTGAAAATGTTTGGCGTACCCAATATGCCCTTATCCATGCGAGTTTAACAACCCTATTGGATGAAAGTTTAAACTTTTCTTCCATCCTTATAACTGATTTGTATGTAAATATCAGAAGATTTTGGTATAGTAATTCGTCTTAAATTCGGGTGTATGTGCTTTCAAATCTATAACACATGAGATGTGATTTTTGAAATAGTCATTGTCTGTCATCCTGCGCATTAATATATGTTCCCACAATAGAAAAGTTGTAAGATGAGAAGTTTTTATGATCTTGAAACAATGAAATTGGAAGATATTACTTATGATCTGGTACATTAACTTCCTATAGATGTCGATAACTATAACGGGGTTGATAAATTCTCCTTGGAAAATCTTGATGGTACTCCTTCATAAACATTCCTAGATCGGGAAGGGTGGTTTCAAAAACATCATTGTAATCACGTCCTCTGATTTTCCTTAAATCATCAATTTTCTTACAGGCCAGATAATAGTTTCGATCATTTTAGGATCCATTGACCATGTAAAGGGGAACAAAATGCTTTTTACGGTATGTTAATTTTGAAAGAAATTTAAAAAATCTACAAAATTTTACAAAGGAATGAAGGTGCACAAGTGAAGCTACTAGTAGACAAGTATGTCAGTCATGGTTCAGCCTGAAAGTGTTATACCAAATACACTTTCGCGAACATGAAATTCATTAGAAAAAACAGTTTTTTCAAGTTATATATTTGTGTAGGGAGCCATGTATTCACAATCATGAGACTTTTTCATTGAAATGAATACCCTATATATAGATGAGGATGTTGACATGTGTGCCACCAACTTGTTAGAACATCCAAAACATGCAGGACACATTTCATATTTCATCCCATTTTTACCTCATTATAAGACCCTCTTTTTATTCGAATCCGATTCCGTGGGTTTTTTTTTGACAATTAACTTCCTCAAATTGATGAAAAAGTGACAAAGGGGAATGCCTTTGAAAAAAGAGGTGAAAATATGTGGGGAATTTCAAGATTTGAAAAGGCTCAAATTTATGTTCTCCCATGCTTGTACTCAACCCAATTGTGCACCAAATCACTCTTCGCCCATGGTGTAATATTTTCATTTAAATATTACATTGGGGTCTCCATATGTATGGATGAATTTCCTCGAATCCCAATTTCTTCTATGATCACCCTAGTTCTTTGCCTAAGACTTCTGAAACCTCCAAGGTAGTTTCATAAAACCTAAAGTGATGGAATTAAAGAATGATCATAGGGATTAAGTCCATTAAGTGTTAAAAATAAATAACACTTTCACGAATCAAGCACCCATCCCACCTAATTCAAGAGGACTTTCATACCCTTTATTCCTCAGACATGAACAAGGGAACCGCAACTCAGGGAATAACTGTGAAAAATATTGATGGCATGAATCAATATTTTCCCAGGAATAGTCATACAAGTTGCTCATCACCTGAGGTGACATAAATTATCCCACGCCAATATGCACACCCCATACCTACACGCCATCCACTTGATCGCCTTTTCGTGATGTCCAATTAATCATTCACCATATATAATACTTTCATGGAACCATCTTCAAAGACTCTAAATGCAGGGATTCTCCTTCATTGTCTCCATTTCAAGGAAGGGATCAAGTTGAAACATCCACCAATACCTCCTAATTTAATAAACCTTTGGGATAGCCCCATCAACACGTCTCCAATTTTGGTTTCTATTTCTATAGTCATAGGCTTACCACATTTGTCTCATTAGGGGATTAGGACACTTGGGACATCTATAGGTTTCCATATATATGGTCACATAGACCCTTACACTAGGGATAGTGATAGGGGGTTCCTAGTTGTGATGATTAGGGTTCAGGACAAGTCCATCCTTTATCATATCCAAGCCCCAAAGCCTTTGGTTCTGAGTTAGAAGAGTGATGATCACATATTCTTTTCCATTACATAAAGGAAACGTGTCCCTACTCTCCTCATACCAATCATAAGGGAACTCATCCTAAGGTAAGCCCCTATACATTAATATAGGAGGTTTTTATCTCACTATTCTCTACATGCACCACATCCCTTACCATCATTCCTTTTCTAGATAAATGCAATTGAAAATAGGGAACTTCCATAGCCAAAAACTCTTTGGTTGTGGCCATGACTTCTTCTACCATATCTGTAACCTTGTCCACAGGTTTCTCGACCTATTTCACCTGCGAAGGAGGAAAATCATTCTTTCGTTGAATCTTCGACATACTATTGTTTCTCACAGCGATCATGGATCATGTGGGATTATATATTCTTGATGATCACAACAACTTCACAATCAAAATAATTTAATGAACTATGATAACTCTTATTTCCACCATAACTGGGATACATAAGAATCCTTCCCATGTCTTGATCTCCATGTAAACTCATCCATAAAATGATAAATTATCCTCCCTCAATGGGAATCCTCCTTAGGAGTAAGCCCTAAATTAAACCCACATATCACCAAGATTCAATACATTACACATGGTCCCTTTTATGTGGCATCGTTATCAGGAGTAATCCCTAACCTATTTCCCTCAATGGACCAAAACACTGCTTTGAGATTTCCTGAACTACATGGCCTTTTATTCCAATTCAAATGGGATACATAGGAATATTACATAAGGTTCAAACCCAATATCCCAAATCAACCTTGTACGATTTGGTCCTTATTCACAACATGGTCTAATTCAAATTTTATGTGCATATCCTTTCTAGTTTCCCAATGATTCATTAGTATATGTCCCACACAAAACCCATACTAGGAACCTTCTATCTACATTTCCTTTTGACATGAAGTTAAACAATACGGTTACTTCCTTACCCATGACCCTAAAAGGTATTATATGTCCCATTAAAAGGCTTTGAACTACGTGGGTTTTAATTCCTTTCAAAATGATATGATGTTATCCTATCTATGGGTTTGACCCCAACATCAAAATAACTTCCTTCTCCTTGGATGATGACAAAATCTAGAGTAACCTTTCATCTACCTGGGTGATGATAAATTCCATAGTGAATTTAGTCTACCTAGATGAAAAAAAATTATATAGTTCCCCACTACATGGATTCTAAACCACCATTTCATAATAATTACCATGAGTACCTAAGTATAATATAAGAGGATACTTTCAATGAATAACCTTGGATACATACATATATTCCCATTGACGAAGTACCTCATATTCATACATATGATTCTAAATTTCATGCATGATAATAATTTATTTCCAATTTCATGGGAAACATATATAATACATGGTAGATTAATAAATTTTGTTGAGGATATCTATTATCTATGAGGGAGTTCCATGGTAGGCAACAATTCCCCTCAAAAGAGTGTGACGAGCCTGTCCTCTTATCCACTCGACCAATGTGTCTACTCAAGAGACATCATATAAAATTATTGATGAATGTATGAATTTGAGAAGAATGTACTTATTGATATATAACCATTGGGCATTTCTTGTTCCTTAAATAAATCCGATTGAAACCATCCATAGAAAATGATTCTTAAAAAAGTCAAATTTCGGGGGAAACAGCGTGTTACATGAACCTATGTGAAAATTAATGTTCTACACACATATAATTTATATTTTACATAATTAGATTTATCATTTAAAATAGGTGGGTAAAAATTACTTAATATATATTATATAATATTTATACTTAGAGGCTATATTACCTAACTAAAAAATGAGTTACCATGGTGAAAACCAAAATTATAAATGGGAGTAACCTTAGAGATTAAGGTAATAATGTTGTTAAGATATGTTTATTTTTTAGTGTTGGTGGTTTGGATAGAAATTATCTTCTATAAACTCTATTATTTATCAATTTTTAATTCACCTGGATAGAGATTGACTTCCCATTATTGAACTGTTTTTGGAATTTATAAAAATTCCACTCCTTCTCACATATAAAAGAGAACCCCAACACTTCTAATCTCCACAATTCAAGATCATTTAGGTTCATTAAATACCTAACAAAGTACCTTATCTATATACCTTCACACATACTAAAGGAATTTTTTTGATTAATAAACGCTCCTAAAATTTCTTTTGGTGCAAACCTAAAGTTATTTTCCGAAGAAGATGTATCATTAAAAACCATGCATATTTATTTTATTTATTAATCCACCTGCTTCAAATATTATTAAATTATACTGAAATAATAAAAATTCTTTATAAAATACATTAATATTTTATTAAGTTGATTTCATAACCAATATATGTCTCCTATTCCATCAAATGGGAAATGAAATCGACTATCGTGTGTATAGAAGACTACCGCCTCACGAATCAATGTAATTCAATTTTCATCACGGCCACTCATAGCAGGATATAATGATGGATTTAGTATATATATATATATATTATGAAATAAATATATTTCTATAATTACAATATCACACCTATGATCTTACCTTACAATCTGTTGGAAAAGGAAAACATCGCTCATCAGAATGTTTGGACTACCGCCTCCACGAAGGGATGTGATTGAATTTTAATTTTATTTTAACAAGGATGAAAATATGTGTAGATTTTATTAATATATGTGATTTATATAATAAAATAATAATTATTTAACAGTTAATTAATATTTACCTTTCTTTCATTTCATCTATCAAAAAATTGAAATAGAGTTTTTCCATACATACGACATATCGCCTCCATGAATGGCGCAATTATGCTATCTATTTATTACTTATCTATATTACTATAAATACATATATAATGAATATATATCATATTTATATAATTAATAACATTTTGGAGAAGAATCAACCATGTTTAATGTCTAGTGAACAAAACCACCAAACTAAAACATTCAAACAAATAAAGTAGATATTACCCTAAACTGTGATTGTAAAAAATGAATTATTAACAGATGGGTGATAAAAGATTAAATGTAAATAACATATGGTATGATATATATATGATTATGGTTCTTAAATGTAAATATATATATAATAAAACATTAATTTTTATACATGAGGTTCAAACATGTATGAAAAAAGTTGGAAGTGTTGCTGTGGTTTATTTCACAATCCCTTTATTATTCGAGATTACTTATCCTAATGTCTCCACTAGGGAGATTATACTATATTTCAATAAAAAATTAAAATGTTTTTTTATAATCTGGTAGTTTCTATAAAAAAACAGATTTTCCTTTCTATTTTACCTCTCTTAGTACTGATGATATTAAAATAACCTTTTTAAGGAAAACTGACCTTATTTTTCTATTCGATCAAGATTATTTCGCTTCGATGTCCATATTTTACATTAAATTTATAAAATTTTGTTTAAAACATTATCTAATGATTTATGAAATGAATTTTTACCCATTTTTACTTGTTTTAAATGGTTTAAAAGGAATCCTCATTTGTTTTTTTGAATGAGATGATTTTTTGTCCTTCTAAAAAAGTGTGAATGGAATGTTTTTCTAACTTGAACAAAATGAAATTAATTTTTCACCATCATGAACAATATTTAATTTAAATACTCTTTTAAATGTTTAAAATATTATATTAAAATAAAAAAAATCTTAATATTTTTTAATGTTTCATATAATTGATTTCAATGTGGAAAAAGTGTATTTTCCTAAAGAAATATTCCAATGATCTTCTCTGAAATATTTTAATCTATATATACATCCTTTTGGATATTATAATGTATATATAATATAAAATTACCTTCCAAATTATTTATATATCTGGTTTATGATAATTTTTACATCGTAAAGTATTAATATTCAAAATGTTTGTTCTTTTAATATTGACTATTATTGATTTTTAAGGCAGGTTGATTATGTTCTATAATTTGTTTATATGATGAATTCATTGGAAATATCAAGTAATATGTGTGTCCTAAAAATACACATCCCCTAGATGAACTATTTGGAAACATGATATAAACAAGATTTTATATTTGGTCTAGGATTTATCCATTTATGTAATATTACTTGGCATGATACCTTGATGGTATGTTTTTGATGCTTGACAATATCCATTCCATTATTATGAAATCCTAATTGATTTCCATGTGATTATTTAATTTTTTATGCTATCCATGTATAATTTTATTTCTCAGTTGATTATTAATAAGTAATTATTTAATTATCATTTATTCTTTCCATATTATTCATTCCTCATTAGATTCCGTTGTATGCATACCCTTACCGAGTATATGAGCCTAGCCCTTTCTTATGATTTGTTACCCTAGAATTCTATAATGTTTATTTATGATTACTATATCGGGATATTATAAAAAATAATTGTGTTCTCAAATAATATTCCAAGTGTAGTTTTATGTTTTCTATTGTAATTTGGGATTTACGTATGTTACTAGTTCTCCATGACTACTAAACTATTCAGTATTTCAGGATGTGATTCCTTATATCCAGTGACATTGTTTAAAAGTAACCAAAAACTATGTGATACTAAGGAAACTTTTATCATAGTTTTTATCATATTAGGTTTAGTATAATCCTTGGTAACTCGGTTTAGGAAAACATATATTAATATATATACCACAATGAATAAAATTGATGATTAATATTTGTATATGATAACTTACTAATGATTTAATAAGGTAGTGATTATATGGTTTTCCTAGAAAAACATATTTGTTTGGATACTATAAGTGTATCTAATTTTGGTATAGATTTATCTAGGGGTGATAACATAAAAAATAATTTTTTTGATTATATCTCATCCATCATTCTAGTTCCTGGTGAGTGTTCCCTTACTGCACACTTGTTATGAAACTACACGGTGATATTCTTAGGATAATTATCATTTTATTTTCAAAGAATTATGATGGATTAAAAAATATTTTTATTATTTGGAAAATATTCCCAATGAATCTATGTTTATGATTATGATATTAGAAATTCATAAATTTTTCAATTTATGATAGGTGTTTCACTAGTTTTGAATTTATACATTGAGATTCATAGTGTTATATTCTATTCTAGTGTATTACATTGTTCACAAATGGTTCCTATAGTAATATATGGAAACCAAATAAATTAATATAATCCAGTTACGGAATTACCTCATGATAATGATAATAAAGATATAGGTGGATCAACAGCCGGAGCTGAACAAATTATAACTATATTGCGGAAGATGACTTGTGTTATGACAAATACGCTTGACAATATGGATTATTCTACTGCTACACAATGTGAGGTAATAATGTTAGACCACTTTTTTCATTACAAAACTCCATCATTCCATGGAAATCCATATCCATTTCATGTTGAGAAATAGATAAGTTCCATAAAGAATATATTTCTCACTTTGGGAATTAAAATTCAGAGAAGGTTTTAATTATAATTTCTCATCACTCATAGAATATGAATCAATGGTGGCCATTGATTCAAAACACTAAGGATTAGGATAAAATATTCATAATGGAATAAAATTAATTTAATGAACTTTTATTGGATAACTATTTTCCTCATGAACAACAAAAAAATAGGGAAAGGTAATTCATGATTCTATGAAAAATTCTAGAGGAATGTATTTCTATGTATAAATCTAAATTTATAAAGTTAGAAAGGAATTCAATGGAATATTTACATAATCCAAAGATAAAGATTGATCATTTAATTTATGGTATTAATCCAATTGATTGAAGAGAACTATTAACCCAAAGATTATCATTATATAAGGATATAGTATCATGTGCTATCAATATAGATAAATAATTATCCAAGTTGTATGGACTCAATGGAACAAAATAGAATAATAGGAAGTCATTGAAAAAAAGTGATAATGTAAAGAATATGAAGGTTTATTTTCCAAAATATTATATTTTTTTGGAAGAAACACATTGGTCTCTACCTAAAAGTAGAATGAGTTTTATTCAATTGTGGAGAAAAATGATATCATCATAATGAATTAAATGGTATGGGAGAATACAAAAAATTATAGAACATTAATTGTATATAGATGTGGAACTATTCAAACTAATGGACTAATTTCAATGTGAATTTCCAAAAAATAATCCATGGGTATATGGTCATGCTTATAGAATTATTACATCCGGTGTAGAAGTTCTTATAGATTTGGTGAAAGGTACACCTATCTTCCACTATTAGATTGTAAATTTTTTATTTGATGTTTGTTCTACCCACACTTTTATATCAAAATAAATCTTTATGTGTATTAAATCAGCACCTCACTCATTAAATATTGAGTTAGAAGTGAAAACTCATAAGGCTAGGATGATTTCATCTCAACTCTATAATTCCTATATGAATGAAATTTGTTGTATGGTTCTTCTAGTAAATATTTTTATTCTTCCTCATGTTTAATTGTATATGTTTTTAGTATGGATTGGCTCTGTCAGTATAGATCCCTTGTCAATTTTTCAGGAAGGGAAATTAAATTTGTTATTTATATTCAACCTTTAATCATCTTTCAGTTAGAGGATGAACCTAAACACCAAGTGGTAATTACTGCCATCATCTATGTTTTCTTCCTATTCATGAGGATTAGCTATATAAAATGGTTGAGTGGAAAGTCCAAATTTAATGTGTGCAAATTTTTTGTTAATATGATGATGTATTTATAAATGGCATTCTTAGTCATCCCCTGAATTAGGAATTTTAGTCATAAATAGAACTCATACCTTATGTTATGCCAATTTCAGAGACTTTGTATAGAATGTCCCTAATTGATTAGCTGGAATTGGCGAAGCAAATCCATCAAAATATAGATCAGTGATTCACTCACCATAATGCTTCTCTATGGTTGGAACCAATTTTTTCTTATTAATAAATATGGTTTATCGCATATTGGTTGTGAAAATTTGGAAATTAACGAGACATAAATTATGTTCAGGTATCATCAACCCTATAGAAATGATTATATTGATCAATTACAATGATATTTATAGTTTTCCTTGATTTATCATTGATCTGCATATCATCGGCTAAGAATCAATAATGATTATATAGCTAATATAGATTTATGTATGCGGTATGTTCATTATGAATTTATAGTAATTCAATTTTGACTAACCAATACTCCTTATATATTCATAAAGTTAATAAATTATGTTTCTAGATATTACCCTGATCAGTTTCTAGAAGTCTTTATAGACAGTATCCTAATATATTTAATGATAAAATAAGTTCAGGAAGAAAATTTTATAATTATTTTCATGGCCCTGGGGAAGGAAGATTTGTTTTCCAAATTTAATATGTCTGAAATTCAAATTTATAAATTATTGGGTCATATAATCTAATGTAAATGAATATTGGTGGATCCATTAATGATGTATTTTGTTGAATACCATCCCGGGCCAACCACTATGACTAATAATTCAAGTTTTCTTGGTTTTAGTGTATATTATCAACCATTAGTATAAATTTCTCATTAATATAATATCCATTCACCAGGTTAAATAAATGGTGAGGAAATCCCTTTTGGAAATATGAATTTGAGTAAACTTTTAAAGAATTGAAGAGAATATTAGTAATCATGAATGGTCATATACTTCCCTATAACAGAGAAGGATTTGTAATCTATAGTAATAAATAATTAATTAGAATAGGATGTATCCTCTTGATGAATTATATAGAGATAGCTTATGCATTTTGATAATTAAAAGTTCATGTGAAAAACTACCCTACCCAGGATCCAAAGTTTGATATTTTAATTTTTTCATTAACTATATAGATGAATAATATTTATGGAATAAAATGTGATATATATTTATCATAAAATATTGAAGTATATATTTATGTACAAGAATTTTAATATATTCCAAATATGTTAGATGTAACTTCTTAATGACTCTGAATTCATTATACATTACAAACATGGGAAGGAAAATAAGGTGGAATATTCTCAAAGTTGAAGGGATCATTCTAGATTATCTATGATAAGGATCACAAAATACCCAATATTTATTGATACTAAAACGAAAAACATTGAAATCTTCATGTAAGGGGAGAAATTTCATATTCCTAAAATGATAGTTCGACCACCATTCCTATAAATATTAAAGAAGTGCATAAGGAATACGTAGAACTGAAAAACATGGTAGTAAATGTTCCAGAAATCAACCCTGATTATGATGGGATGTCATGATTCAAGAACCATGTACGTGTCTCAAACATACAATTTTTGAATAAGGATTTTTATATGAGGCTTATAGTTCTTCATTATCTATTCATATTGGAAGGATGAAGATGTATAGATATCTAAAAGAGTATTTTTTGGGAAATATGAAAAGGGATATTTCAAAATTTGTATCTCAATGTATATTATGTCAACACATTAAGGATTAGAGACAAACTTCTAATGGGACGTTACAACTATTGTCCATACAAAAATAAAAATCGGAAAACAACACCATGGATTTCAACATTGAACACCCAAAAACAACAAAAGTCCATAATTCTATTTGGGTTACTGTCTATTACCTTATAAAGTCAATGCACTTAATTACTATCAAATATGTTTTCTATCTTTATCAGATTACCAAAATATACATTAATTAAGTGGTAAGGTTTCTTTGAGTACCACATTCGAGTATATATGATCAGGTTCTACGGTTTTTCTCAATGTTCTAGTGAATTATTCAATAGAATCCTCATATAGAGTTAGGTTTCAGTAATTACTACCCTCATCAGAAAAACAGTCATTCTGAGAGGACTATTTGTACCCTAGAGGATATATTGAGATTTTTTAGTGTATTTAAATGTTTTTTGGGATAAAAACCTTATTCAAATCATGTTTTTATACAAAAATAGCATTCAATCGAGAATTTAGATAGCTCCTTGTAAACCACTCTATGGAAAGAAGTGTAGAAATCCAATGTGTTGGGATAAATTTATAGAAACAATTATATTGGAATTTGAGCTATTGATAAAAATATGGATAAATCTAAAACAATTCAACAACACATCATCGTAGCCAGAAGTCAACAAAAACAGTATGCTATTAAACATCAATGACATCTAGGGTTTGATGTTGGTGATAAGGTATTTCTTTGAATTTCTATTTGGAATATAGTTATGATATTTGAGTAGAAATGATAATTGAGCCATAAGTATATTGTCCCCTTTGAGATTTGTGATTGAGTAGGGATGGTATCTTATCACGTGGCACTTCCATCGAACCTATCTCATGTTCACTATGTGCTCCATGTGTGTCTCCTAATGAAGTATATATCATATAATTCACATGTGCTAAATTCATATGTCCTAGCACTGGACCATTATCTTTTCTATTAAGAATAACTATTATAAATCAAGGATAGTATAGAAAACGTGTTATGGATGAAGATTCATTTGGTTAATGTTATCATGAGGAATTACAAATTTTAATAATCTATTTGGGAACCTGAGAATTTGATGAGGAAGATATATCACTTTTTTAATAAGGGTAACAGAATTTCTAGGATAAAATTAATTTTATAGGGGATAAAATTTCACAACAAGAGGTTTTATGATATATTTATTTTTTAAATAAATTTAATCTCTTCAACAACTTCTGAAATATGCAACCCTGACTCATAATGAAATGTAATAGAGTATACCATTATAAGCTAGATATTAAATTGGTTGTATAAATATGAATAACTAATTTTAAAAAATTTATAAATGTTAAATATAATGAAAATATTTTTTTCAAAATTATTTATATGTTTCGAAAAGATAATTTTTCCTTAAAATATTTTTATTTCATTTTTTTGAAAAATAATATAATATATTTTTTAGTACAATTATAAATTTTTTTATAAAATGAAATTAATTTTTTAAATCCAAACATCAAAATAATCTTAGAGTAAATTTTTGAAATTATTTTTAAAAAGATTACTTGTTTGATTAATAGATTAATATATTAATTTTTAATAAAACATTTATCTTCATTTAAAACATATAAAAGGAATATTTTTTATAAAATAGTTTTAAAATGAAAAATATTTCAATTATAATATTATTTATCCAATTTAGGTCATTGGGATCACATTTATGTCTAATTTTGATATAAAAACAATTTATACTTAATAAAACCATTTATATGGAAAATAGCTTTTCCTTGTGTTTACATGATTTATTTTAAATTAAATTAAGCAACTTGTGTCAATTTAATTTGTTAAAACGTATTCCATATTTCTATTCATTAAAAATAATATTATTTAATAAATGAAACTTAATTTTTGGTCATATTGAGAAGTAAAGATGATAAAAATTGATTATCATGGTTATGGTTAAATCGTGCTTTTGAGTAATAAATTTGTTTATGTTAAAATTAATTTTCCAGATAAATATATTTTTGATTTTATAAATAAGATTTAATATTTATAATTATTTTTTATATATTATATAATAATTTTATTTTTATTTTTAATCTTAAATGATAATTTATCTCGGTAAGAAAATAGTTACCATAGTGAAAAATAAAAATAGTAAAGTGAGTAACAATAAAGGTTAAGGTAATAAAATATTTAAAATGTTTCCTTATTATATTTTGAAGTAATTACCAAACTTATCTTCCCAGCACATAATTATTTATAAATTTTGGAGGAACGTGGATTGATATTGACTTCCCGTTATTGAATATTTTTGGGTATTTAGCAAAATGTAACTCCTCAATTATAAAAGGGAAGCTCATATATTAACATATCCACACTTCATGAGAATTTTATTTCTTCCAATATCATATGAAATACCTTCAATACATCCCATAAAAAATCCAAGAGGCCCTAGTGGTATTAGAAAACACTATTCAAAAATCTTTTGTTGCAATCCTAAAGAGGTTATCCGAAGAAGAGGTATCTTTCTTCACCAAGAATTTTTGTTTTATTTACTGTTAAAACTCATTAAAGTATTCTTTAATGATGATGAAATAATAAAACCAATTTATTCCATATAATTATATTTTATTATTCTAATGGCATAACATATACCCACCTCCACTTCCATAAAATGGGAAATGGACTGTCGATAGTGTGTATGGAAGAGTACCACCTCATGAACTAATTTATTTCATTTTCCATAACCACTTCTCAAGGATGGATAAAATAATGTATTTAATGTATATATATATATATATTATTAAATAAATATAATTATGGAATTATAATATCAAATCTATCTTCTAACCTTCTAAACATTTGGAAATTGATAACATTGCTCACGTGTATGTGTGGACTATCGAATACACAATCGATTTGGTTCATTTATTATTTTATTTTTGAATGTATAGTAATAAAGATATATTTTATTAATATTAATTATTTTTATGTTATAATAATTATTTTTTAATTTTCAATTATTATTTATCTTTATTTCATTCCATCCGTCAATAAATGAAATAACCATTCATGCGTTTGTACGACCTATTGTCTCCATGAATGGTGGAATTAATTTTTCTATTTCCAACATTTATAGTTAACTATAAATACATTTATAATAAATATATATTATATTTATATCATATTTAAAAATCTTAACATTATGTAACTACGATTAATGTTCAATCATTGAAACCACTGAACAAAAACATATATTAAAATGAAATTGTTATTACTGAAAATATGGATTTTTTGCAATGAATTATTATTAAGAATTAGTTAAAAGATTAAACATAAATCAAATATTGTAATATATATATTATTTTGTTCATATAATATATTTATAGTAAATATATATTTATTATACATGAGGTTTGAGGATGTATGAATGATGTTGAACCAAAGGGAATGGTTTATTTCAAAATCTCATCATTATTTTGGATTGTTTATGTTTAGGTATCCAATGGGGAAATTGTTTTATCATTATTACTTTAACATTATAGTTTTTCATTTCCTCTGGTAATCTCTATAAATTACAATTTTTCCTTTCAATTTCTTCTCTATAACTACTCATGATACTTAAATAATTTTTTTAAGCACAACCGATTCTATTTTTATACTCCGTGGGGAATATTTATCTACAAGTCCATATTTTATTTAAAATTTTTACTAGTATTATTTTAACATTATCAAAATATTTATTAAATATATTCTATCCCATATTTTACTTTTTATAAAAAAATTATGAAGAATTTTCTTTTCATTTTCTGAATGAGGTACATTTTGACCTAATTAGAATAATGTGAAAGGAGGGATATTTTAACATATACTAAATGAATGTAATTTCCAACCATAATGACCACTCATTAATTTAAATGATACTTTATAATTTTAAAAGATTATCTTCAAATAATATTTCTTCTCTAACATTTATGAAATTTCGTGATAAGTGATTTCAAAGTTAAATGAGGTATTTTCCTCAATATAGTTTACCATGATACCTTTTAATGTAGTTTCATCTATGTCCACATCCTATGATAGATATTATGATGAGTATATACTATAATGAAACCATATAATTTATCTACATGGTTTTCTATGAAAATTTTGACTCGGTGATGTATTAATATTTTTCATCATAGTTCTTCCAAATTAGACAGTTGTTGATTTATATGGCATGTTTATTACGTTCAATTATTTAATCATATGATGAATTAATTGGACTTATTAAATAATGGATGTTTATTAGAATTTAAAAATCCCATTATCCATTCAAATTCCTAATGAGTCACACTATTTTGGGTATTTGGTTAAGGCCTTATCCATTTATGTAAGATGTATAAGCACGATTCCTCAATGGAAATTTTCATATGTATTGCATTATTAATTCCATAATTATAAACTCACTTATTGATATACATGTAATTATTTTATTTTATATGATATACATGAATAAGTTTATTTATCATGTGACAATTTATATTAATTATTTTATAACAATTTATTCTTTTCATATTATTCATTCCTAATTAGCTTTTGTTGTATGAACACCCTTACTGAGCTTCTGAATTCCCCAATTTATTGTGTTCTATTTCCCCAGGATGCCTGTATGTGAATTTATAATTGATATGTAGGTATTTTCTAAAATGAATAGTGGTGTTTTCAAATAATATAAAATGTTGTATTTTATGTTTTTATATGAAATCTATAATTCAATTGTGTTTCTAGTATTCTAAACAGTAAAACTATTTTGTCCTTCCGGATGTGATTCATTTATTATAGTAAAATTATAATAAAGTAACCATGTACTCTGGGATACTATGTATGGGGTCATTACACATACCCTGTAATGACCCAATCTTTTTGAGTATTATATTAACTTACTCTTAATGATTTAATAAGACGTTAATGGTTAATGCAGAAAGAGGAGTCAATGGCTTCATCCAGTAGACTCAACCCTTATAAAGCCCACTTATCAGAGCTTGGGAAGGAGGTAGCATCTGTGGACTTCGCTCTGGACCAAGCCCAAGCCGAACTCCAGCGTGTCAAGCTTGAACGGAAACACTTGCAGGAGAAGTTCAAGTTAGTGTAGGTTGCTACTAGGGAAATTTTATCTGAGCCTCCCTCAGATTCTCTCACCATATCACACATTACACTTAGGTCTTATGCCAGTGTTATAAGGGGCTATGTGATAAGATCCTAGTTTCCTTGTGTAATCCTCTCGGGTGAATAAATTGAGATTTCTTCCTTTAGTGATGTTTGTGAAATTTCAAATATCTAGATAATTTTAGAATGTATTTTATTGATGAATTTTGAAAAAGGGATATTTTGAAATATTTATGTAAACCCTAAATAACTAATGATGTGTAATGATTTTCAAAAAATGGTCTTCTACAAAAGTGTTCATTAAGGAATTTGGAGTCTAATAAGATCAACTTAATTTTTGATGAATAGTAAATTATGAATAGTGATTTTACGCTTAGGATTAGTAATGTGACCAAATGGATTAGTAATTTTCACTCAAAGAAAGTTTTAATATAATCTAGGCACCTTGATTAAGTAATGTGATTCAATAAAATGGGTAAATAATGGTTTCATAAATTATTAGTCAAGTATTAGTTTTTTCAGATGAATAGTGTTTTTTAATTAAAAATTTAATTAAAAATAATTAGAAAATTATTTTTATAAAAAGGACTTTATTTTTGAACTCAGAGCATCGATATTATGTTAAGGTAATTTTTGGGGATTTTTCTGAAAAAAATGAATTTTCGATGAATAGTGTTTTTATTTAAAAATTAAATTAAAAATATTTAGAAAATTATTTTTATAAAATGGATTTAATTTTTGAAATCAGGGCATTGATATTTGTTTAAGGTGAAATTTTGGGATTTTTCTGAGAAAGTTGAATTTTCAGTGAATAGTAAAAATACAGTTTTAGGGTTTCTGTATGTTTAATGACATCATAACGGTGTCATGATGATGTCATGAGATCTTTTGAGGGTTGTCCGGCCAAGGGTGATGAATTTTTGGTTTGGGGGCCCCATGTGGCCTAACTCCATGATAAATGCCATGGGAGAGCACATGGGTTTGAGAAAAGCACATGTGAGGTGTCCCTTGGCCATTAATGCTTTGTCCCCTCACTTTCCCTATAAATACCCACCCTTTCCTCCCTTAGTTATCACTCCCAACTCTCCCCCAACGAAGTTATGGTCTTCTTACCATCCAAGGAGTCCTCCCAAGGTGCCCCCAAGCCCTCAAGGTCCAATCCTTTGAGTTTCGAGAGTCACGTTTTAAGGTAAGGGATCCGACCCCTCTCTTTCTTTTCATGTAATCTCTTTTATGTCATTCCTATTATGCTCCATGTTTTTATGTGAGAGAATGTTCTTTTATATTTCTCTTACTGAACTTTAATGTTTATATGATGAGAGATCCCCTCTTACTTTCATCATTTCTTTTTATGAAAGTTTAAGTGACGCCGTTAGGCTGCTGAATTTTTAAGGGATTCTTTCACCCTTCTCATTTTTTTTCAAGTCCGATTTTCATGTCAAGTATTTCAAGTTCCTTTTCATTATGTTGGGGTATGATCTCTATATCTATCATACTGATCTCTTATGATCATATGATGAGGGACCCTATTTTATCTTGTCAAATCATTTTCTTTTGAAGTTAAGTGACGCCGTAAGGCTGCCGAATTTTCATAAGAGAAATCTAATCTCTTTTTCCTTCCATGTTTTTCATTTCAAATTGTATGTCCCTAAAATTTCATTACCATGTCCATATGTACTTCTTATTCTTTCACCCTAATGTTTTATGGATCATTTATGAGTGGGTGACCCATGTCCCCTCTCATTTCAATGTTTTCTAAAACCCCGAAACATAGCCGTTATGCTGCAGAATGTTCCCCTCAAAATGCCTCTCTCTTTTCTCAAAAATTATTTTATGTTATAAAGTGAATACTCAAAGATATTATTTCTACAAGGGTATTCACATATATATCAAAATGTTCCATTTTAAATTCTGGGATTTACATACATGAGACCCGCTTTCCCTTTCCGTGGGTTTAAAGTGACGTAAAGATCATATCTTTAAAGCAGTTTTTAAAACATTATGATTATGAAATGAAACCCATTTATTTTATGCTATGTGGGTTATTTATGAAATGTTTGATGATGATATATGTGGATCACATGATAATAAAGGCAAATTTAAGGGTGCGCCCTGATAGCGCTCCAATGCATTGGGTAATGATGTAACCACTAGAGATTAAAATTTTCACGATACCTTGGCGAATAACCGTGGAAATTTTCAAATGACACCTTGGGGATGGACCTTGGTGATATGTTCATGATTGTCTATGTTAAATGACGTAGCCACATCTTCAAGTTATGAAAAATGTTATTTTTATTATGAAATGCCTCATGATTTCTTTCTCATGCCTTAAAGTTCTTTTCATGTCCTTATTGAAGTATCTCAAGTTCACATGTAAAATGTTCCTCTTGTTTCCCTTACTGGGCCTTCTGCTCACCCTTTCTTTTGTTGTATGTCCCCAGGTTATGAGATGCATAATGAACATAGGATGAACTAAAGGAGAAGCCTTTCAAGTGTTTAAGAAGAATGTTTTTATGTTTTTTTTGTGTTATGATCCTTGTTTCCAAGACTCTAAACCTTAACGATCCTCAATTTTGTGTAATGTAATGAAAGTTTATGTTATAAAATGGCGGGATGCCATAGTTGGTATCAAATGATGGTTTAGTTATTTGTGGAAATTAGGATATAAAAACTTTAGGAAGAACCCTATAGAAAAGTTTATATATAGTAAATCTTCCTGGTATTTTGGTAAGTATTGAGTAAGTGGTCTATCAAACAAATACATCCATGTCTGGATACGAGCAGGTAGAGGCAACTCTGGCACAGATGTACATAGGGGTAAAACCCGAAAACACCGCTTTGAGCTAGACTCAAATGGGAACTGGTGCACGATAACGGGCCTTGCTGCACTCTTGGTTACGACACTCCCGGGGGATATATTTGGTTAATCACATGCTTTTTATGAATCATTATGAAGGAATTATAGAGAACTATAATTGTCTAAGCACAAAGTTTTAGTTAAAAGATTCATAAATGAAATAAGTTTCTCACTAAGGTTTTATTCTTTTAGAAAATGGCGGGCAATAGGAGAAATCGTGCCGATGGTGACAGCAATGCACCATGTGCTGACGGCCCTCCGATGGAAGCCGGAATGGAAACATTCATGCGAATGATGAACCAACTGACTCAAGTTATGAGTAATAACTTGAATCAAGCTGAGAGGCCGACCTCACCACAAAGGGAACAACTTTCTGTTGAGTCCTTCATGCGTCAACGACCGCCAACATTCAGTGGATCTACTGACCCATTGGTTGCAGAACAATGGATAAGCTCCATTGAAAAGATCTTTTCTGTACTTCATTGTTCGGAACAAGAAAAAGTCACCCTTGCTGTTTACCGCCTAGAGGGAGAAGCTGATCAGTGGTGGTCACTGATCAAAAACACGAAGCCACGAGGATAGATGGAAGCTATGGAGTGGGAAGAATTTCGGGGGATTTTCTTTAACAATTATTTCCCTCGTTCCATGAGAACGAAAATGGAGAAAGAGTTTCTCGAGCTGAAGCATAAGGAGAACGAATCTGTCGGAAACTATTAGATGAACTTCACAAGGCTTTCCCGTTATACCTCAAGCTTTGTCATGGACCCTAATGGGAAGGTTGATAGATTCTTTTGCGGACTACGACCCCATCTGCGGAAGAATCTAGCCAACAGGGACTATGATAGCTATGAAGAAATAGTTCGAAGTGCTATGAAAGTTGAACTAGAGTTTGGGGAGACACAATGGTCTCACAGATCTAATGAGAAGAAGAGAACTCTAGAACCAAGTCTGGGAAGAAGTTTTGATCAGGAAAGAGGTGGAAAGCATATGCAACATGCCACATGCAATAAATGTGGGAAGAAGCATCCGGGGAACTGCTTGATCGGAAGTGGCAAGTGCTATAGGTGTGGAAAAGAAGGCCATATTTCTTGGAATTGTCGTGGTGATGTGAAGCCTCAACTTCCCAACACTAACGACAGAGGAAAGATGGTTCTGGCCCTACCCGAAGTCAAATTCTTCAAGTGTGGACAGCCTGGGAACTTTGCTAATCAATGTCCAAATCCGAGGGCGGTGGAGGGGAATCACCATCAACCTCAGCAGAGGCCAAGGGAGCAAGGTGGTGCTTTCGCTATCACAACAACTGAAGTTGAAGTTCCGAACGATGTGGTAGCAGGTACTCTTGTTGTCCTCTCAAAACTATCAAGTTATTTATTTGATTCTGGTTCTACGCATTCCTTTATTTATTCCATGTTTGCAATGAATATAGAATCAATCCCTGAATTGCTTGAGGTAGAGTTGTCAGTCAAGACTCCAAGTGGGATTATCCATTCATCAACAGTGTTTAGAGACTCTAGTGTTTACTTTGGTGAGCACAATCTTATCGCAAATCTAGTAGTCATTACCATGATGGAATTCGACGTTATACTAGGGATGAACTGGCTCTCAAAGTATAATGCTAAGATCAAATGCAGAAGTAAGGAAATCTCAGTAGTCTTGAATGAACGACCTACAGTTATCTTCCAAGGAGAGATATCCCGAATTGATCCCTATCTAGAAGCACCTCCTATATCTTTGTTTATGGAGTTAATTGGTGATGAGGAAGAAGGGAAAGGGAGCATACAAATTGAAGATGTTCCGATTGTTCAGGAATACATGGATGTATTTCCTGAGGAGTTACCTGGACCTCCCCCAGAAAGAGAGGTAGAGTTCTCCATTGAACTCGTACCTGGGTCTCAACCGATATCAAAGACTCCGTATAGAATGGAAAATGTGGAGCTAGAAGAGTTAAAGAAACAACTCCAAGACTTGTTGGAGAAGGGGTTCATCCAACCGAGTGTGTCTCCTTGGGGAGCACCAGTTCTCTTTGTGAAGAAGAAGGATGGATCAATGAGGCTATGCATTGATTATAGAGAACTGAACGGGATCACAGTGAAGAACAGATACCCTCTTCCAAGAATTGATGATTTATTTGACCAACTTCATGGGGCTCAATTCTTCTCTAAGATTGACCTTCGATCTGGTTATCATCAACTGGGGGTGAAGAAGGAAGATATTCTAAAGACTGACTTCCGATCAAGATATGGGCATTATGAGTTTACTGTTATTCCCTTCGGCTTGACTAATGCTCCTGCTATTTTCATGGATTTGATGAATAGAGTCTTTAAGGACTACCTTGATAACTTTATGGTAGTTTTTATTGATGATATTTTGATATATTCAAAAAGTCGTGAGGAGCATGAAGATCATCTGAGGGTTGTTTTGAAAACTCTACGGAAGGAGAGGCTCTTTGGGAAGTTCAGGAAGTGTGAGTTTTGGTTACAATAAGTGTCTTTCTTGGGGCACATCGTAACCAATGAAGGAATCTCGGTTGACCCTGCAAAGACAATGGTTGTGGAGGAGTGGCCTCAACCCACTACAGTAACTGAGATTCGTAGTTTCCTTGGTTTAGTGGGATATTATAGGAGGTTTGTGAAAAACTTTTCACGGCTTTCTAATCCACTAACCAAGTTTACTCGAAAAGGGGTTAAGTTCATCTGGACAAAGGAATGTGAGGAAAGTTTCCAAGAGCTGAAGAAGAGATTGGTTACTGCATCTGTGTTAACACTACCCTCTATCGGAGAAGGATTCATTATTTTTAGCGATGCATCTATGAAAGGGCTTGGGTGTGTCCTCATGCAAAATGAAAAAGTAATTGCTTATGCATCTCGACAGTTGAAGATCCATGATCATAATTATCCTACGCATGATCTAGAGCTGGCGGCAGTTGTTTTTGCTCTAAAGATATGGAGGTACTATCTTTATGGGGAGAAATGTGATATATACACTGACCACCAAAGTCTAAAGTATATTTTCACTCAGAAAGAATTGAACATGAGACAAAGGATATGGTTGGAGCTTATTAAAGACTATGATTGTTCAATTAATTATCACCCTGGAAGAGCAAACAAAGTCGCGGATGCGTTAAGAAGGAAAGATCATGTTGTTCTGGAAACAATGAGGATCCTGGGAGATCCCTTGATTAAAGATCTAGTAAAACTGGAAATGGGAATTATAAGGAAAGGGACATCATCAACCCTATCCCAAATGATTTCTCAACCTTCATTACTAGAGAAGATCAAGAAGGCTCAAAAAGAAGATCCTTTGCTGCAGGAGAAGTTCGAGGCTGTAAAGGATGGGAAGTTCCCGGATTTCAATATTGATCAAGAAGGCGTGTTGAAATTTCGTACAAGACTATGTGTTCCATCTATTCCGGAGATAAAGAAATAACTGATGGATGAAGCTCATAGCTCTACTTTATCTATACATCCAGGAAGCAATAAGATGTATAGAGACCTTCGTGATCATTATTAGTGGGATAACATGAAGAGGAAGATTGCCGATTACACTACAAGGTGCCTGGTGTGTCAGCAAGTAAAGGCAGAAGGACAACTTCCTAAGGGGGTATTACAACCGCTACCCATACCAGTATGGAAGTGGGATAATATCACCATGGACTTTGTAACTGGTCTCCCGAAAACATCCAAAGGAAACAATGCGATATGGGTTATTGTGGTCCGTCTCACCAAGACAGCCCATTTTATCTCTATTAGGGAAGATTTCTCTATGGATCAGCTTGCCAAGATATACGTGAAGGAAGTGGTAAGGCTGCATGGGGTACCACTATCCATCGTATCTGATCGTGACCCAAGATTCACATCAAAATTCTGGAGAAGTCTTCAGCATGCTCTGAACACTGAATTGAATTTTAGTACGACCTATCATCCTCAAACTGATGGCCAATCTGAAAGGACTATTCAGACACTCGAAGACATGTTGAGATTATGCTCAATGGAATTTAAAGGTGGATGGGATCAACACCTCCCATTAGTGGACTTCTATTATAACAACAGCTTCCATGCGAGTATTCAGATGGCACCCTATGAAGCTCTGTATGGAAAGCGGTGTAGAACTCATACTTGTTGGGATGAAACTGGTGAGAGGAAGCTTCTTGGGCCTGATCTCGTGCAAGAGATGACAGAACAGGTTCATGCCATCCAACAACACATAAAGGCTGCTCAGAGTCGGCAGAAGAGCTATGCTGACAATCGTCGAAGGGACTTGGAGTTTGGTGTTGGTGATAAAGTCTTCCTTCGAATTTCTCCATGGAAGAGAGTCCTGCGGTTTGGGAAGAAAGGGAAGCTCAGCCCTAGGTACATTGGCCCCTATGAAATCCTTGATCGCATAGGAGCAGTGGCCTATCGTCTAGCACTTCCACTGAACCTAGCTCAAGTTCATGATGTCTTCCATGTATCTCTCTTGAGGAAGTACATACCCGACCCTTCGCATGTGCTGAACCCAGAGGTGGTACAACTTGAACATGACCTCTCTTATGAGGAGCAGCCAGTGGAGATCTTGGACCGTAGAGAAAAGGTTCTACGAAACAAGACTACCCACCTTGTGAAAGTGTTGTGGAGGAATCATAAGTATGAAGAAGCGACTTGGGATCCCGAGGAAACGATGAAGCAAAAGTACCCTCACCTTTTCGGATAGGCCTCAAGTATAAATTTCGGGGACGAAATTTCTTAAGGGGGGAAGAATGTAACGACCCAATCTTTTTGAGTATTATATTAACATACTCTTAATGATTTAATAAGACGTTAATGGTTAATGCAGAAAGTGGAGTCAATGGCTTCATCCAGTAGACTCAACCCTTATGAAGCCCACTTATCAGAGCTTGGGAAGGAGGTAGAATCTGTGGGCTTCGCTCTGGACCAAGCCCAAGCCGAACTCTAGCGTGTCAAGCTTGAACGAAAACGCTTGCAGGAGAAGTTCAAGTTAGTGGAGGTTGCTACTAGGGCAATGTTATCTGAGCCTCCCTCAGATTCTCTCACCATATCACACCTTACACTTAGGTCTTATGCCAGTGTTATAAGGGGCTATGTGATGAGACCCTAGTTTCCTTGTGTAATCCTCTCGGGTGAATAAATTGAGATTTCTTCCTTTAGTGATGTTTGTGAAATTTCAAATATCTAGATAATTTTAGAATGTATTTTATTGATGAATTTTGAAAAAGGGATATTTTGAAATATTTATGTAAACCCTAAATAACTAATGATGTGTAATGATTTTCAAAAAATGGTCTTCTACAAAAGTGTTCATTAAGGAATTTGGAGTCTAATAAGATCAACTTAATTTTTGATGAATAGTAAATTATGAATAGTGATTTTACGCTTAGGATTAGTAATGTGACCAAATGGATTAGTAATTTTCACTCAAAGAAAGTTTTAATATAATCTAGGCACCTTGATTAAGTAATGTGATTCAATAAAATGGGTAAATAACGGTTTCATAAATTATTAGTCAAGTATTAGTTTTTTCGGATGAATAGTGTTTTTTAATTAAAAATTTAATTAAAAATAATTAGAAAATTATTTTTATAAAAAGGACTTTATTTTTGAACTCAGAGCATCGATATTATGTTAAGGTAATTTTTGGGGATTTTTCTGAAAAAAATGAATTTTCGATGAATAGTGTTTTTATTTAAAAATTAAATTAAAAATATTTATAAAATTATTTTTATAAAATGGATTTAATTTTTGAAATTAGAGCATTGATATTTGGTTAAGGTGAAATTTTGGGATTTTTCTAAGAAAGTTGAATTTTCAGTGAATAGTAAAAATACAGTTTTAGGGTTTCGGTATGTTTAATGACATCATAACGGTGTCATGATGATGTCATGAGATCTTTTGAGGGTTGGCCGGCCAAGGGTGATGAAGTTTTGTTTTAAGGGCCCCATGTGGCCTAACTCCATGATAAATGCCAAGGGAGAGCACATGGGTTTGAGAAAAGCACATGTGAGGTGTCCCTTGGCCATTAATGCTTTGTCCCCTCACTTTCCCTACAAATACCCACCCTTTCCACCCTTAGTTATCACTCCCAACTCTCCCCCAACGAAGTTCTGGTCTTCTTACCTTCCAAGGAGTCCTCCCAAGGTGCCCCCAAGCCCTCAAGGTCCAATCCTTTGAGTTTTAAGAGTCAGGTTTTAAGGTAAGGGATCTGACCCCTCTCTTTCTTTTCATGTAATCTCTTTTATGTCATTCCTATTATGCTCCATGTTTTTATGTGAGAGAATGTTCTTTTATATTTCTCTTAATTCCCTTTCATGTTTATATGATGAGATATCCCCTCTTACTCTCATCATTTCGTTTTATGAAAGTTTAAGTGACGCCGTTAGCCTGCTGAATTTTTAAGGGATTCTTTCACCCTTCTCATTTTTTTTCAAGTTCGATTTTAATGTCAAGAATTTCAAGTTCCTTTTCATTATGTTGGGGTATGATCTCTATATCTATCATACTGATCTCTTATTATCATATGATGAGGGACCCTATTTGATCTTGTCAAATCATTTTCTTTTGAAGTTAAGTGACGCCGTAAGGCTGCCGAATTTTCATAAGAGAAATCTAATCTCTTTTTTCCTTCAATGTTTTTCATTTCAAATGGTATGTCCCTAAAATTTCATTACCATGTCCATATGTCCTTCTTATTCATTCACCCTACTGTTTTATGGATCATTTATGAGTGGGTGACCCATGTCCCCTCTCATTTCAATGTTTTCTAAAACCCCGAAACTTAGCCGTTATGCTGCAGAATTTCCCCCTCAAAATGCCTCTCTCTTTTCTCAAAAATTATTTTATGTTATAAAGTGAATACTCAAAGCTCTTATTTCTACAAGGGTATTCACATATATATAATAATGTTCCATTTTAAATTCTGAGATTTACATACATGAGACCCGCTTTCCCTTTCCGTGGGTTTAAAGTGACGTAAAGATCATGTCTTTAAAGCAGTTTTTAAAACATTATGATTATGAAATGAAACCCATTTATTTTATGCTATGTGGGTTATTTATGAAATTTTTGATGATGATATATGTGTCTCACATGTTAATAAAGGCAAATTTAAGGTTGCGCCCTGATAGCGCTCCAATTCATTGGGTAATGATGTAACCACTAGAGATTACAATTTTCACGATACCTTGGCGAATAACCTTGGTAATTTTCAAATGACACCTTGGGGATGGAACTTGGTGATATGTTCATGATTGTCTATGTTAAATGATGTAGCCACATCTTCAAGTTATGAAAAATGTTATTTTTATTATGAAATTCCTCATGATTTCTTTCTCATGCCTTAAAGTTCTTTTCATGTCCTTATTGAAGTATCTCAAGTTCACATGTAAAATGTTTCTCTTGTTTCCCTTACTGGGCCTTCTGCTCACCCTTTCTTTTGATGTATGTCCCCAGGTTATGAGATGTATAATGAACATAGGATGAACTAATGTAGAAGCCTTTCAAGTGTTTAAGAAGAATGTTTTTATGTTTTTTTGTGTGTTATGATCCCTGTTTCCAAGACACTAAACCTTAACGATCCTTAGTTTTGTGTAATGTAATGAAAGTTTATGTTATAAAATGGCGGGATGCCATATACCCCTTGGATTATTATGTTTGGGTAAACCATGGAAAATTAATTTTTTTCATTTATAAATTTTTTTTCCCACAAAAGTAAATGTGAGGGATAGAATAGTGTTCCTCATAATAGAATACAAGATCATGGATAATTTTAATTTTTAAAAATTAAATACCTTTGTTCACCTCTTCCCCCTCCCTCAGGGTATATTCCTTGATTAGGGACTATCACATACTTTCATACATCTATGTACAATAACTCATAAAAATACATATGTTTTAGTATTATAGTGACCACCTAACTAAAATTCACAATTACTCTCCAAACTATGATCTACTTATCCTCAAACTATCATTACAATTCTCATATCAACAAATGTTTTGCTATATAATTCAATCACATATAAAATAATTAATTATATAAGTTCATAATTAATAATTTAATTTAAACCATTTAGTCATAACTTCCAAAAACTCACAATGCAGTGTTTACTCAATGAAACATTAAGATAAATAATTCCAATGTATAGTGGAATTTTAATGATTATTCTATGCATAAACAACCAATTATATCAACCCATTTCCACCATTGTTTTGTGAAATCATCACCAAAACCTATCTTGAATATAGAAATATCACCATATAACAAAGCTAAAGAATAACTACGAAAGTATGAGAAAATAATAACATAAATTGTTTTAGAAACATGTTAGAATCACCCTCGCACCATTGAATGACCATATATAAGATTCATATACATTAAAAATATTTAATATGTAAGGATCATCACCATGAAATGATTCCTTAAACATCGAGTAATACCCATTCCCTATAGAGCTAACCAAATGTGTAAGGGTCATCCATATTTAGTGAATCGTAGTCCATGGTATAACCCAATATGTATGGAATTCCCCATACTGAAAACACTAACACAAATCCACCATGTTGTTACACCTGCTAAACATTTTTTGAATTGTTTCCCCAAAAAATTCATACAATTTTACCCATATTAGTATATAGTGTTTCCTTGATAAACACATCACTATGGGATAACCCTCACCCATCATGGCATGATGGTACACCTATAGTATAAATCCATTGTAAATCTACCCTGAGCCCACCCCGACAATCTCTTGAGAACCCAAAACAATCACTAATCCTTTTATCAAGTCCATAAACCTCTCATTGAGATGTTCCAACCCTAAAAATCATAATCTATATCCTAATTCTAAAAATATTCACTTCTCAGAAACCAAAATTTCAAATTTCTCCAAAAAAACAATGACCGGTAAATTTTTTTGTCATTACATCGATGGTTTTTGAACCCTTTTACTAACATTGTTCAACTAAAACATTTCCCACAATTTATACCAATATATTATATAAGTACCTTAAACTATGATCAAATTAGTAATTTTTGTGGATTCCTCAAATTTATTTTCCCATTGAACATTGACCTAGTATCATGAAATTAATAAGAGGCGAAATTGAATTAGTGATGACACATGTAAAACAAATTTTAGTTTTTTGGTAGTCATTATTGATCAAAATAAAAAATAAAAAATAAAAAATACAAACATGTGTGTGTATTCCAGTGGGACAAATTTCCTAGTCCATGAAATTCATTTATGGTCCTCAGTAGGGAAACAAGTTTTTTAAACATCATATAGGTTAATAAAACATATGTTTCTACACCATCATTTGATAACTCCATCAATTATTAAATGAGAGTCTATCAGTAGATTCCAATGTCATTTCCTATCATTTAATTTCTAGGAATAATCATTTATATTATGAAATGTGATTATTAAATGTGCATGCATGTAGGTTGATTATAATGGATCAAAACAATTGTTAATATGTCATAAATTCTACCAAAATTCCCAAAAGTGTTGAATCCATCACATTCGATTACAAATAATACATTTCTAGGGTTTGAGGAGAAAAATAGATATTTTGAATTTATGGTCTTCTAGGATTTTGAATATCTTATGTGTCACATTAACTAATAATTTTAATTATCCATAGCATTAAACCTTATATTATCAACCATTTTAGAAGATATAAAGATTCATTTCATTCATGGTTTTAATGATAAATAATCCAAATCGTTTTAAGGATAATTGTTTTTCTATTTCCTTATGGTAGTGAATTGATTCAAACTATAATCATTATTTTTATACATCCATATATATTTTTAATATATTTTTCACCCATATTTGTTTAAAAATAATCTTTAATATAGCATAAAAGAATTAGGACATGTGTCTATCTCTATATATTTTTATCTATGATTAATAATTACTATCATCATCTCATAAAATTATTCTAGGATCCTATATTTGGAAAATTAATCATGGAGCAATTCTAATATCACAGACATTTCATTATTTATAATTCTATAAGGACAATTGAATTGGAATTACATCATCATAAATGACAGTTTTCAACACATAGAATATCCTGTATAAAACTCTTCATTTTTTTCTTTGACTAATTTATAAAATTCAGTTATCTTATTAGTTTATATGTTATCATCATTAATAGGTTCTCTATAAGTTCTAAAAATATTTTTAATATCAACTACATTAACCGGTTGATTAATATATATGTTAGCTTAGTGATAGAGTTTCCCAAATATACTGAAAAAATTACTTATAAATCTTTGTATTTCATTATCTATTATCAGGTAATTAGTATTTTCATTAAAATAGTTTATATCACAGCAAAAACATTCCATGATATCTGATTCTCCATGTTAAATTTATTTCAAATTTTGAGAAAAAAATATTTCATTATTAACTCTTTAAATACTTTTTCTCTCATCAAAAATAATTTAAATTAAAATTTAATACATGAAATATTTATTATTCCATTGATGAATCAATTTTTATTTAAAAATATAAAAAAATTTCCAAACAGTTAACATATCAAGGTGTTCTAGGGTAATGTAATAAAAAATTTATCGAAACATAATATATTTCCCACACATTCAAATAAAAATTAACAATATATAAATATATATGAATAAGAAAATTTATTTTACACAATCCACACATCATTATGATTATTTCACTTTTAACATTTTAAATCCAAAAACAAACATATAAATAACCCTTTTCGAAAAATTAACAAATATAATATAGCATTTACGATATCTAAAAAAAGTGAACATTGATAAAAGGGTAATAGAAATAGTCAATCAATAATTATAAAAAAGAATTTTTTTAGTGTTCATAATTTATAAGATATTATAGGTGATCCCAACAAATTGAAACGTTATTATATTTTAAATAATAAACATGTAATGTTTTTTAAATCAATCCATGACACCAAGAAACATGAGTTAATTTATATATGAATAAATATAATTTCTCTAGTACATATAATTCATAATTATTATGTAAAATAGAATTTTCCACTCTGAAATCAATATACGTTTCTTGGTGTGGTGGTTAGATTTAAAAAAATCTATCATATATTTTTCAATAGTCTAAAATCATCACTATAAATATAGCCTTCCTTAGTTCACACAATTAAATTAATTTTAAAATTAATTCAATAATATTGGAATGGTCCACATTGATTATCATTTAAACATTCAAGGAATTTTTTAAAACAAAAAATAATATCAAAGGTTTTAAAAGATAATAGGGAATCAATTAAAAAAATAAGTTAAAAATGAAATAATCAATGAAAGAATCATTATCAGAATCAGTTCCTTTTTTAAACATCAACATTTTATTTATCATTAAAAATATTTTTAATGATTTAATACAATCATTAGTTGCAAATGATATAATATTTTTTCTTAAATACATTCCTCTGAATATTATTTTTTAAATGATAATCTATTTGATTCCCATTTACATATATTCTTCATTGACATTGATATATAAATCGTTAATAAGTATATCTATTGACAATTTATGAGGCTTACAAATGTTCTTTATACAGAATTTTTTTTTTGAATTTTTTTCTAAATTAATGATGGAAAATTTAAATATTTTACCTAATTTATATAAATTCAAAATAATATATTCCATTAAATTACATAAAAATAAATAAATAGTTGTTTAAACACCAATATCACAAAATAAACAATATTTTTTGTTAAATAATCCTTTGTTTTTTGGAAACCTATAAGGAAAATATTCTAAAATGCATCCTCTATCACAAAATATTCATAAATTTTTAACAAAATGATAAAACCATTTATGAACCGACATTTTTCATTAAAATAATACTTATCATACATTATCAACATTTTAAAACATTAAATATGATATATATATATATATCACTTTATAGTTTTTATATATATCTTTATATTTAAATAAACATTGAGATTTATATTTTTTAAATAATTCTCTTTTTATATACATTAAAATTATTCAATGGTCTAAATGTTCCTTTATGGTATCTTTTATCATTCTAGTGTGTTTATAATTATTTAAAAAGAATTATAAAAAAGTATAAACCTAATTTTCATTTCCTCAATATTATAATGCATTCAATTTTTCCAAGTATAATTCATATTAACTATTGTCTAACCATTCAAGGCATCACAAGAAAGCAAAAAGAAAAAAATTACAATTTATAATGTTTACATTAAATAAATGAATAAATAATTTAAAAATCAAGGAATCATTAAGAAAGACTATAGGGGAGGGGTGATGGAATGAGGATAAGAGGTGATGGAAACTAGTAGGGATGGATATATAAGGTATCATAGTGGGTAACAACTACCTGAAGGGAGAACAATGATATGGAGGGAGGACAACAATGGGTTGGGAGAGCGGTAATGGGTGACAAGGTTGAAGTGTGATAATGGGAAATGGGAAATGTTTCTGTTGAAAAGGGGTTGGGTTAGAGATACAGAAGATGGGGATTGATTTCAGAGATAGGGAGCTAGGGTAATAGGTGTATCGATTTTAATAGTATTTGATTGTGTAGAAACATTTCACATTGGTTTTTAAAAAACCATATTATTTATATAAATTAAGATAATTTTTATCAAATAAATTTTATTGATAACATTTAAATGAAATTTTTAAGAGAATTATTGGAAAAGATGAAAACCTAATCAAATTATCTTTTAATAATAGTTTCTAAAAATAGAATTAAAAATCTACTGAAATATGTATAATTTGTACAAGTGAATAGAACTCATTAGTTTAAAAAAATATAGTTAACTCTCTATATATTATGATATATTGAAATAACCCGATGATATATTTTAGGGAATCAATTTTTAGATATCTAAAAAATCAACCGCATATGATTTCCCTTCTTTATTAGTAATCATTATATTTTTGAATTTTTTTCATCTTTCGATAATATTTCATATAATTTGTATTCATGTTAATTTTTTCATCAGAAGTGTGATGTATATGTATCAATTAGAATAGATTCTAAGTGAAATTGACACAAAAATAAACCAATGGACTATTAGGGATGTATATTTTTCAAGTATGTATATTATATTTTCAATATTATTACATATACGAAAAATCATATAATTGTCAATAGTTTCCAAGGTTCTAAGACATCCAAATAGTTAAAACAGTGGTTATAAATTTTATAAATTATTAAAGTATGTCATTATCTATAAAACTACTAGAATTATCTGAATCTTATCCATTATGTGCATCTATTGTTTTATATATACACATTCATTGAAAATATTTATTTACCATTTATTTTCTAACATTTTATAGAACTATTCAGATAATTATGTTAAATTAATTGCAGAGGATAAAATAGATTTATTTATAGATGAATGTGATTTTCTCATTGTGTAACAATGATTGAATAAATTATTAATGATATATTTTTTGAAAACATTTTGATTTAATTTTCATATCTAATATGTGAACTATAAAAATGAATTGAATATTCAATTATATGAAAATTATCATGGGTAATCATGATATTATAGGAAAATTGGTATGATCCACATGACCTTAGGTGTACCTTTCTACCTCTAGTGGATATTGACTAGCATTGGGATCATATAATGATATGCGGGAGATGATTTTCCCCCATTTATAAATTTAACAAAACTAAAGAACATAATTTTTAATCAAAATAAATTATTATCATAAAGAAAAAATAATCTACAACCCAAAAAATTATAAATATATAAAATTAGGTCCCAATTACCCCTTTCTAAGTGGATACATTATCTACATCCTCCATATACACCATAAAGTGGATATCAACCCATACTATTGTGGGGATACAATAAGTATTAACAAGTATCTAAACAACATGTTTTACATGTTGATACTGATAAAACAGTCCATAAAACATCATTTATATCACAATTCACATGATATGTGTTTTCATAACATATTTACTTGGAAAACATAAATATTTTACCATATTTGAAATACAATTAGGTGTGTGCTTCAAAAAAATTACTCAATTGTATATATATACATTAACATAGTTTTACAATTCATTATCAATCATAGGAAAACAGTAATAGATAATATCCATTCTACATATCACGGTTAATAATGAATTATTACTCCTTATACCAGGAGGAATTATACCTATCATCACTTATTAAAGCCTCCGCATAGGATTTGAGATGAGTACAATGTGATAATGTTATAATTATTTCGACTAAATAATCATAATGTAGTCCAGGTGAAAAAAATATGAAATGGGATAGAAATTCATTTACACTCAATTTAGTGTGATCCTACAGCCCGTCCCATTACTAATAGGGAAGTGTAACTCATCCATTTAGGGAAATCCTGTAGACCATCCCATATGTTCAACCTATAATATATTGAGTGGGATCCTACATACAGTTCATATATAAGAAATACTAACCTAAGGGAAACCACAAAAACATTTAAACAGACACATGTTAGACCGACTTATAATTAAAACTATCATTAGAATATTTTAAAGTATCATCCATGGTAAAGGCACAAATAAAATTACCCAAATAATCATGAATGATAAATCAATGTAGAAATCATCCTAACCATATAAAATTATAAATCATATTTATATATCTAGTCTATCATTATGAATATAATTCCTAATTATTTAAGTGATACTCATACTTTCATATGTTACACTGGTAATTCTATTAATTAATAAAATCTAAGATTCACATGATTGGAACATAAACCTAGGTATTCCATGAAGTGAAAATTATAGAATCCAAATATACATAACAATCAAGATAAAAATGTAATTAGTTATGATATTACATTCATTTCATGTTGTCCTTGTGGAATAATTTACTAACATTCATATATGAAGTAAGGAAAAATCCATGTATCATTAAAAAAACCTTGTAAAATTAGTTATTTATCATACACGAGTTGTTACTATGGACATCAATATATTATAAGGTAATAGAAAAACTATAGTAATGTTCATGTCTAATAAATTCTGGAAGTATCAAGGTTTAAATGTTAATGAATATCTAAGTACCAAAATTTTTAAAATGCATTGTTATTTAAAAATATATATTTTTAAATCATAGTATACTTTATGGAAAACATGAATTTAAATTTCATTATAATAACAATAATTTATAAAATTTTAAATTAGGATGATTTAGTATAAGATGTGATTTATAAATGGAGAATAGTTTATGAAACCAATTTCAGGTAAAACACATATATAAAATTGATAATGTGTCTAATAAATATGAAAAAATATCATTAAAAGTATATAAAAATAATGATTCCATATAGGGTTGAAACCCTATTCAATAAAACAAATAAAATTCTAATATCACTGCACTCTATTATAGTGTAATTATGACAACCCTAATCATAATTCACACTTAAACATGATTTATTACATAAAAATCACTTGATACAACCTAGAATATCAAAATGGCTACTGTATTTGGGGCTAAGGTTCATTACATTAAAACATAAAATATGAAATACAAAATCTTTATTGAAAACATCCTTTACATGACCACTAAATTCCCTCGTACATAGCATTACATGGGATAACCTGAGGACATGCATACGCAAAGGGTGAGCTATAAAGCCCAGTAAGGAAATAAACATGGAGTAACATGAGGAATATAATACATGTTAGACAATATTAATATCAATATATCACAAGATAAGCATAAACATAAAGGCATGATAAAGCATGATAATCATATCATGGGAATGTGGCAACAACACTTAACATGGAATTAGCATGAGCCAAATCTCATTGCACATGGAGCATGAGTAAACCCTCACTGCACATAAAGAATGAGTAAACCGAAATTTCACAAGAATTAGAATGCGTAAACACCCATTTAACTTGACATACCATTATACTATACTTTACCCAATGCATTGGAGCACTATTAGGGTGCACCATTCTTAAACATTTCACTTCATGCATAAGTGTGCCACATGGATCATAAAACATTGAATCATTCAAAATAATCATTTATTCCACGATAAAAAAAATTGAAATACATACATGAAACAATTTAAACAATAAGTAAATTTTCATAAAGTTGAATAACTTGATAGAGAAATGGGCATGGTATTCACTACACAACGACTTTGGCATGGAAAAACACGGTGCAATTTTGGTAGCATAACAAGGTGACAGAAGAACTCATACAAATGGTTAATGATAGAGAAATGGGTGTCTTGCAATATTTACATGACATGGAATGTAATGGGTAATATAGATACATTTCCCAACAAATAAAATGGAATTTAGATTCATGATACAAAATAATTGCTTGAATGTAAATGAGGAGAGAGAAGTTACTTTCTGAATTTCGGCATTGTAACGGGTGTACATGGGTGGCATTTAATGAGAGATAAATGGGTATAAAATCATTAAAAAATAAAGAGGTTAGTATTGGGGATGTTCTAAACCATACCCCAACATTTATAATTTCAATTAAAAGGGCATAAGTGCTTAGATAATATTTGACAAAAAGGAGAAAGGATGAAAACCATTACTTGGATGTGTGCTTACAAAGGCTTGATAGAGGCTTCAGATAGGCTTCATGGGAGCTTGGGGCACCTTGGGAGGATTCTATAGATAGTAGGGAATAGGTTGGACTAAGTAAAAAGGCTTTTAATGAGGAGGAAGTTGGAGCATGGGCCAGTTTATATAGGAAAGGAGAGGGAATTGTTTATTATTTAGGTTTGGGACACCTCACATTAAACTAATCAAAACCACAAACCAGACCATGGTTTTTGCACATGGTTTCTTCAAAATGGAAGTGGAAAACAATATTTTATAAGGTCAATGTCCGAACTTCTTAAAATAATGGTGTATCATATGTGGAGGTGAGTCACACTGCAAAGGAAAAAAAATTAAAAAATAGGAAATGTTTAATATGTATTTAAGTGTCCACTAATGCATTGTAAAATAAATTAAACAAACCCAAGATCACAATATTTTAATGATAAAACATATATTTTCCGAAAATATAGTTTATAGTATTTTATTACATCACTATTGGGTGATTTTTATGTCCTAAAACACATTATATATTTACATGGTATTTAACTTTAACCGAAAAATTTGATAGTCTCAGAAAATTATGAAAAACTCACCGTTGGATAATTTTGAAATCATGATTTTATTAATAATATTTAAATTATCTAAATCATTTTATAAATATGTTTATTTTCACTTTTAAAATAAAAACAACATTAATAAAAAACTCACGAGTTTTGAATAAAATGGATTTCAAACCTCAATAAAAATAAGAATTGCATTAATAAAAATATAAATCAATTATATTTAATAAAAATTAATTTAATAATAATAATAATATTTTTTTAATATATTATTTAATTCAAAAATCCATTAATTCATCATAATAGATTTCTTATTTGAACATTAACTAAAAATACCATTTGTGGTTTCAAAACTATTTACAAGGTAACAATAATAAAATGAATTTATATTAATTATTATATACAAAATAATGCACATAATCATAGTTTCAAGGTCTTGTTACATAATCCCTTATAACACCCACATAAGTACTAAGAGGAAGGTGTGTGATGGTGACAGACTCTGGGGGTGTCTCAAATAACATTGCTCAGGTGGTAATCTCTATCAACCTCTATTTATCTCATAGGCGATCCCGCTCAAGCTTAATATATTCAAGCTCATCTTGTGCTTGGTCAAAAGAAAATCCCAGATATGAAACCTCCATTCTGAGCTCTATAAAATGGACTTCGTAGGGGCACGTCTACTGGATGAGGCCAACACATCCTTTTTCTGAGTAAATTGGATTCATTAAAGCCCTATATTTGTACTAATCATGTGATAAATGTTCAATGACTATATTATCAACGGTCACAATTCATAACAGTATTTTAAAATCCAAAAATATAAAACCAAAGAAGTTGACATTTTTTATAAACATTTTACATAAAGAGACATCCAATTAGATCAAGAGGGATTTCCATTAATGAATGTTTGGGTCTTTAAAATCATCCTCCCTTAAGAAATGTCACCCTCAAAATTTCCTTTTCCCATACGAAAAAATATATGGGTAAATCTGCTTCATCCCTTCCTCTGATTCCCACGTCACTTCTTCAAAATTGTGGTTTCGCCACAACACCTTGACGAGGGGAATTTTCTTATTTCGTAGAACATTTTAACTATGATCTAAGATCTTCACTATTTTCGCATCATAGGAAAGATAATATTTTAACTGTACCACCTCTAAAGAGAGTACATGTGAAGGGTCCAGTATATACTTCCATAATAGGGATACATGAAAGATATCATGTACGTTGGCCATGGTTGGTGGAAGTGCTAGTCGATAGGCCACATCCCCGACACGATCAAGAATCTATAAGGGTCCAATGTACCTTGGAATTAACTTCCCTTTCTTTCCAAACCTCATGACCTTCTTCCACGGAGATATGAAAAGAAATACCATTTCTCCAACTTTAAACTCAAGGTCACCTTGATGGTTATCTGTATAACTATTCTATCTACTATTGGCTTCCTTGATATTCTGATGAATGGTTTTCACCTTCTCCACCATTTCTTCAACCATTTCTGGTCCTAGCATATTACGCTCACCGACTTTATCCCAACATGTTAGTGTTCTGCACCTTTTCCCATAAAGTTATTCATATGGTTCCATTTGGATGATCGAGTGGAAAATGTTGTTATAATAGAACTCAACCAGAGGAAGATGTTGATCCCATCCTCCATTAAAGTCCACTACACACACTATCAACATTTCCTCAAGTGATTGGATAGTCCGCATGGATTTGTCATTAGTTTGAGGATGATAAACCATACTGATGTTCAGTTCAGTATTTAGAGCATGTTGAAGACTCATCCAAAACATAGTGGTGAATCATGGATCTCGATCAGACAGAATAGATAGTGGTACTCCATGTAGCCTTATCACTTCCCTTATATATATCTGTTCCAGTTGATCCAATAAGAAATCACCCCAAAATTCAATGAAGTGTGTATACTTTGTAAGATGATCCAAAACAACCCAAATTTCATTGTACCATTTGGATGTCTTCTGAAGTACGGTGACAAAGTCCATGGTGAGGTTCTCCCATTTCTGTTCTGGTATGGGAAATGGTTTCATCATCCCCTTAGACTTCTGCATCTCTGCCTTCATTTTCTGAAACAATACGAACTTTGATGTATATTCAGTGATCTCCTTCTTCATATTATCCTACCAATAATACTCTTGGAGATCTCGATGCATATTTGTGATTACTGGGTGAATAAAGAAGTTAGAACTATGTGAATCAACTAAAAGTTCCTTCTTCAGGTCCAGAATTGATGGAACACGTAGGTATTTACCAAATATCACAATTCCTTCTTCATTAACATCAAACTCTGAGGATTTACCTTTTCTTATATCTTCAAAATTTTTCTTGAATTCCCACATCATCCTTTAGATCATCCTTTACACTTTTGAAAAGTGACAGTTGAGAAATCATTTGTGAAAGTATTGATTAGGTTCCCTTATTTGTGATTCCCATGTCCATATTTATTAAATCTAAGAAGATTGATTCCTTCTCAATTCTTATCAATGATAGAATCGCTGGGTCCTTTCTACATAGAGAATCTGCCACCTTGTTCGCTTTCCAAGGGTGTTAATGGATTGAGCAATCGTAGTCTTTAATCAGCTCTAACCATCTTCGTTGGCGCATGTTAAAATATTTCTCTGTGATTATATAATTGAGGCTTTTGTGGTCTGTATATATTTCACACTTCTCCCCAAAGAGATAATGTCACCAAATTTTCAAATCAAAGATCACTATAGCCAACTCGAGGTCATGTGTTGGATAGTTCTATTCATGAACTTTCAATTTCCTTGAAACATAGGCAATGCCATTTTCATTTTGCATCAACACACATCCCAGTACCTTCATTGAAGCATCACTGAATACCATAAGAAGTTCTCCACTTATAGTTAAAGTGAGCACATTCATAGTGATAAGACATTCTTTTTCAAATCCTTGAATCTTTCTTCGCATTCATCACTACAAGAAAACTTTAATCCATTCTGAGTTATCTTGGTAAGAGGGTTGTAAAATCGTGAGAAATTTATCACAAATCGTCAATAATATCCAGCTAACCCCAAGAAGCTACGGATATCCATTACCGATGCTGGCCACGTCCATGCCTCAATTGACTCTCTTTCAGTGGGATCCTTTGATATCCCATTGCTTGTGATCATATGGACCAAGAATGAGACCTCCTTCAACCAGAACTCACACTTTCTATACTTTTCATAGAGCTTTTCCTTCTGTAAGGTCTCTAGTACAGTTCTTAGATGATCCTCATGATCCTCCTTGGTTTTGGAGTATATCAGAATATCATTTATAAAGACTACCACAAATTTGTTTAGTTAATCTCTAAAGACTCTATTCATCATGTCCATGAATATTATTGGAGCACTAGTGAGTCTGAAATGCATTACTGTGAATTCATAGTGCATGTATGTTGTATGAAAAGTAGTCTTGGGGATATCTTCCTTCTTCACCATTACATGATAATATCCCAACCGCAAATCCACCTTGGAGAAGTATTTTTCTCCATGCATCTGATCGAACATGCCATCGATTCGTGGGATAGGATACTTTTTATTTATCGTGATTTTGTTTAGCTCACAATAATCGATGAAAAGGTGAATTGACCCATTCTTCTTCTTGATGAAGAGGACCGGTGCACCCCACGGTGAAGCACTTGGCCGTATAAACCCTTTATCCAAATTCTCCAATAGTTGTTTCTTTAGCTTCTCAAGCTCCAAAACAGTCATTCTATATGGAGTCTTGGATATTGGCAATGCCCCGTGTATAAGATCAATTTAGAATTCAACATCTCTTCTAGGAGGATGACCAGACAATTCCTAGGGAAACACATCAGTGAATTCCCTCACAATAAGAATGTATTCAAGGATGGATTCTTCATTGGACTCAATCATTTGATACAGATACGCATGCTCATAGGGCATTAATATACACTCTTGCAATGATGGAGCTAAATAAGATTCATCCTCCTCCATGCACGTTTAAAGAATCAGGGTTCGATTCTCCTTATGGGGAGTGATTTCCCTCTCACGGTTATTTATGATTTCTCTATATAAGGAAAGACAATACATGCCAATAATTGCATCAAATTCCTCCAAATGGATTATGACAAGGTTCCATGGAAAGTTCAATCCATAGATTATGACAGAGGTTGAGTTATATTAATGGGATGCAATGATTGCTCCATTTTCCGAACTCAATGACATCTTCACTTACATGATTTGTGGTGGTGCTGGTATTGTTCTAATAAACTTTCGAGATATAAAAGAATGTGTAGAACCTAAATCAAAAAGTATGTTCTCTATTATTGAATGAATAACTAACGTACTTTTCACCCCTTCATTTTCAGGATTCTCTTCAGCAGTAGTGATGGAAAAAGATCACCCTTTATACCTTTGAGGTTGTTGGTTTCCTCCGAAAACCATTGTCTTATGGAACTGATTTGAAATATTCCCTAGTTCTTTGTGTTTGTATCAATGAACAATGCATTGAGGCTCGAACGGAGTGTTCACGTCCTCTGTTGCCACTGTGGGTTTTTCTTGTCGGCAGTTAACAGCTAGGTTTCCTTCTCTTCCACACCTAAAGCATTTTCTCATACCCCTCAGGAAATTTTTATGGTACTTCTTCCCACACCTTTTGAAAGTGGGGTGCTAGACCATATTAGAACCATTGGATTTATCCATCGGACCTCCAGAATTGAAGTCCACCTTACTCTTCTTATCCCCATGATACCCCTGAGATTATCTGATCTGCATTTCGACCTTGAGGGCACATCAGACAATTTCTTCATAGCTATGGAAGTCCTAGATCGCTAGTGCTTTCTGTAGGCTAGGTTTCACCCACCAAAAAAGAATTAAACCATGCTTTCGGGGGAAACGACAAAGCCAAAATCATATCGTTCAAGCCTTGGGATGTTTTCCTTGTATGCTCCAATAGATTCGTCGTCTTTTTTTCTTGAGAAAAAGGATGTTAATTTCCATCGTATCCCAAAGGGTCCACGGAAAATATTTATCAAAAAACAACTTCCAGAAATCCTTCTATTCCAATGACTTGAAATCCTCCTCAGGCTTCATATTTTTGATCAATTTCCACCATTGATCAGCTTCACCATCCATACGATAAGCGTCCAGGAGAACCTTCTCTTGTTTAGAACATTGAAGGATGGAGAAGATCATTTCAATGGAGTTGATCCATTGTTCAGTGATTGAGAGATCAGATGATCCAATAAAAGTATGAGGCCTTTGTCCCATGAATCTCTCGATATAGGCTTGTTCTTTCTTCGGGGTGTTGAGTGTTCCTATTGACCCATGTTTCTATTCAAATCTTGAGTTAACTGAGAAAGAAGCATGAAAAAGTTTATGATTCCCGCTCCCATTGGATTGGGTATCTCAATAGTACAATCATCCCATTGATCTTCATATCGGTTGTTAGCCCGAGTCCTCCTATTACCGAACATTGGCTGGAATAAATGTAATGTTAGGGGTAACACATAAAGTGTAATTCAAGGACAAAACCAATGACATATAAATAACTTTTATTTCCTTAACATATGAATCAATTGGCATCAGTCTATGTAATCCATGATCTACTTTCATACATATATTCATAGGGAAGTTTTTAGTCCCTTAATAATGGTTCATACTATTCTTGTCAATTTAAAAAATCATTTCCCCAGGAGTATCGTAACGAAGTGTGCAAAATGGCATGTTTTCATGCACCAGTTCCCGTTTGAGTCTAGCTCAAAGCAGTATTTTTTGGATTTACCCTTAGTATACATTTGTTCCAGAGCCACCACTACCTGATCGTATCCATACAAGGATGTATTTTCTTGATAAACAACTTAATCAACACTCACCAAATCATTGGTATGATTTTATTATACTTATACATTCCTCTGAGGCTATACTAGGGTTTTCTAATCCTAATACCAAAAACAACTAAACATATCCTCTGATACCAACTATAAGAACCATAATCTTATTTCACACGTAAACATGATTTATTACATAAAATTCACACTATATAACATAGAATATCGATAAGTCTAGTGTATTTGGTGCTTAGTATCATTACATAACAACATAAAATATGAAATACAACATCTTTATTGAAAACTTCTTTTACATGACCACTACATTCCATCGTACATAGAAGTGCATGGGATAACCTGAGGACATTCATAAGAAAAGGGTGAGCTATAAAGCCTAGTAAGGAAACAAACATGGAGTAACATGAAGAATACAATACATGTAAGGAAATAGTAATATCAATAGAGCACAATAGAATCATAAACATAAAGGCATGATAAATAATGTTAATCTTAACATGTAAATGTGGAAACAACACTTAACCTGGAATTAGCATGAGTCAAGGCTCATTGCCCATGGAGCATGAGTAAACCCTCATTGCATATGAATCATGATTAAACCCTTGTTTCACTTTAATTATCAAGAGTAAACACCCATTGCACAAAATGTATCATGATACTATACTTTACCCAATGCATTGGAGAGCAATTAGGGCACACCCTTCTTAAACATTTCACTTCATGCATAAGTGTGCTACATTGATCATAAAACATTGAATCATTCAACATTATCGTTTATTACAGAATAAAATAATGTGGAAAAAATACATGAAACAATCTAAACAATAAGTAAATGTGCATAATGGTGAATACTCTTGATAGAGAAATGAGCATGGTATTCACTACACAACGACTTTGGCTTGGAAAAACGCGGTGCAATTTTTGTAACATAAAATCATAACATAAGAACACATAAAAATGGTTGAAGAGAGAGAACGGGGGGCCTCATCATATTTAAATGACATAGAATGTATGTTGGTCATATAGATACAAGTCAAAATAAAATTAATGGAATTTAAATTCATGATACAAAATATTTTCTTGAATGTAAATGAGGAGAGAGAAGTTCCTTTTAGAATTTCTTCATAGTAATAGCTGTACATGGGAGGCATTAAATGAGAGAGAAAGGGGTATCCTATCCTTAAAAAAAGAGGGAAGTATGGGGATGTTATAAACCATACCCCAACATTTATAATTGAAATTAAAATGGAATAAAAAAATAAATAATATTGGACAAAACGAGAAAGGAAGGAAACCCTTACTTGGAAGTGTGCTTCCAAAGGATTGATAGAGGCTTGAGGGAGGATTAATGAGAGATTAGGGTGCCTCAAGAGGAACCTAGATATAGTAGGGTAGAGTTTGGATTAACTCCAATGTCTTTGAATGAGGAGGAAGTGGGATATTGTGCCGGTTTATATAGGAAAGGAGAGGGAATTGTTTATTATGTATGTTTGGGACACTGAAAATTAAACTAATCAAACCCAAAAACCATCCCATGGTTATTGCGAATGTGTTTTTCCAAATAGAAGTTGAAAAAAATATATTATAAGGGAAAATTATAAACATCTTAAATGAATTTGGTTGCTTATGTGGAGCTATGTCACACTCCCAAGGAAAACCATATAAAAAGACACAATGTGTAATACGTCTTCAAGGGACCATTAAAGATGTGTAAAATAAATTAAACAAACCCAAAATCACATTATTTTTATTTTAAACATATATTCTTTGAACATAAAGTTTATATTATTTTATTACATCACTATTGGGTCATTATGATGTCATAAAGCACATCATATATTTAAACAGTATTTAACTTTTACCCAAAAATTCGACTATCTCAAAAAATTATGAAAAATTCACCATTGGATAGTTTTGACATCTTGATTCTAGATATAATATTTATTTTATCAAAATAATTTTCTAAATATGTTATTTTTTACTTTTAAAATAAAATCTGACATTTGTCGAAAATTCACGGGTTTTGATAAAAATGGCTTTCAAACCTTAATAAAAATTACAACTGCATAAATAAAATTATATAATCATTTATATTTATCAAAAATTAATTTCATAATAATAATAATACTTTCTTAAAATATTATTTAATTCAAAAATCCATTAATTCATCAAAATATATTTATTAGTTTAACGCTAACTAAAAATACTATTTGTGCTTTAAAAACTATTTACAAGGTAACAATAATAAAATGAAAGTATATTAACTATTATATACAAAATCATTCACATAATCATAGTTATAAGGTATTGTTACATAACCACTTATAACAGCCACATAAGACTGAAGAGTAAGATATGCGATGGTGATAGGCTCTTGGGGTGGCTTAGATAACATTGCTCGGGTGGTAATCTCTATCAACATCCTCTTCTCTCATAGGCGGTCCTACTCAAGATTAACATATTCAATCTTGTCTTGGGATTGGTCAATAGTGAATCCAAAAGGTGAAACCTCCTTTCCGAGCTTTGACAAATGGGCTTCGAATGAGGCACATCTACTGGATGAGGTCATCACTTCCTTTGTCTGAGTAAATTGGATTCGTTAATGCCCCATATTTATACTAATCCTGTGATCACTATTCAATGGATATATTATCAATAGTCACAATTCATAACATTATTTTAAAATCCAAAAACATAAAACCAAAGAAGTTTACATTTTATATAAACATTTTACATAAAGATACATTCAATTAGATCAAGAGGGATTTACATTATTGAATGTTTGGGTCATTGTAGTAATTAAATACAACAATAACTTATCCACTAATGAAATGCTTCACTAAAGTTAATTTTGGATTGTTGACATACAATGTAGTATTCTGTTTTTTTGAACGGAACTAAAATATGGAGTCTTTTGAACTTTTTCTTTTACTAGACAAGTCATTTTTTATAACCGATATTTGGAACATAATTCCAGGAGTTCGATCTCTTCTAAGAGATTTTTTTCATCATTAATGGCCTGATAAGTCTCTAGAGTGTCTCAGAAAAAATTGGGAGTTCCGAACATGAAAGAAATCATGTTTTAAGAAGTAGAAGAGGGGGCAGGGTTTGCGCACAGTATGCTAAACTGTGAAGCTAAACTGTGCGACCATCTTTTAAGGGGATGTGGACTTGTGCATGACCTGTGCACAGTCAGGAAAACCATGCAGGGTAGGCCATGCAAGTTTTTTTCCAAGTAGTATCAGGAACCACACAATTACCACACGGTCTACCTAGACATGCAGGCATTACCATGTGTGACAACATGTTTTGGTTTTTTTTAAATGAAATGAGATTAAAATAAAATCCAAAAACTAATACTCTTCCTCAACCCTCTTCTACTTGATCTGTGACAAACCTGCCTCGAAGGGGTTCTCCCATTAACATTCGACCTCCCCTCCTCACGGTCTTATCCTCATAGGATGATTCCTCCATATTTCATGAGGAATCATGGTCGATTCATCGAGTTTGGTCTTCTCCTCCCTTCCCTTTTCTTGCCCGCAATTTGGTCCCTTCTTCGCGCCTCGAGGTTCAGCTGAACCATAGGTGAAGTCTAACTCGTTTTTTATTTCCTTCCTTCGATGATAAGTTGCGAAAATGTCCTCTTGGGTCTTCTACATTTGGTTTCGGCAATCGTCGCTGATGGATAGGTAGTTTGGTTGGTTTTGGTCCACCGTCTTGCTTCGGGGTATGTTTTCTCTTTGTTTACTTGTTAATTTTTAGGGTATTTCTTGTTTATGAGTCCCATGCTTATTTCATAGAGTGTTTTGAGCATCGCCATGTGGTTCCGTCTTCATTTTGGTTCATCAAGCCTAACCTAGGTATGTATTTAGTGTCATTGGTTAATTTTGTACCTTCATTTTTAGTATCTTATGACATTTATAGATGTCAGGTGTTGTTGTAGTGAGTCTCCATTCCATCAGAAGGATCACAGACATATATGGAGGTATGTATACATAGGTATATATCCTCCATGTGTGTATTCCCTCATGGAAAGGGCAATAGACGAAATGGTTTAAGGGTATATATATATATATATGATATTATATGCACGCGAGTGGATGTATGCATGAGTTAGAAAGCTTCAACGACTAGAGTGGACAACTTAGATGCACTTGAGGTAGGGTACCCATCCATGTCCCCAATTTTATAAATGAATTAATAAATTACTTATTACATTTTTGTTAGACTTTTATTCATGAAGTGAAGTATATATTTTTAACTCCTATTAAATGTGAGCTTAGCATGTTTCGTATTTAAAACTATAATAGTAGTAAATGATTGGGATAATAATAAATATCATGTTTTATAGTAAAACCCTAAAACGAGGTGTGTTATCTTCAAGATAAAAGCAGTGGTTAGACTTTTACGATTTCTTATCTAGTTATACAAGTTTTTCTTCATGCTTGAATGTCACATTTGAAATATGGAATGCTTTGTAAATGGCCATTAGTGGTATTACAACACCGAGATATTCTTTTAAAATGATTTTGGAACCAAGGAACATTCAATGTGCTTGGTCCAGTTTTTAGATTGGAAGTACCCATGTAGGTGTTTTCCTTTCCTTTGAAATGTTTGATCCATAGTTTGTGTGTGCATTAGATTTACGCTTCTATGGGTAAACTGTTATATAATTAAATGGTTTGTTTTATAATGTGAATTTCACAATGGAATGTGCCACAAGTTCTCACCCCTTGACACACCTAAAGCAAGTGTTTCTATTTTTTAATTTAATGTAGAGTGAAAATTATCAAACATACTAAAGTATATGAACTGGCCTTAAATGTTAATGAATGAATGTTGCATATCCGTAGCACCCCTTACATATTTTTATGGATGGTAGAAGAGTGAAATTTATCTAATACATATGTCCTTAATCGAATAATTAAATTGTTTAATGATATAGGCCTATCCACACTAATGGAAGGAAATTCTTGTACCAATAATTAAACGGTTTCAATGCTACTTGTTCTATCCACACTAATGGAAGACAAGGCTTGGACCCATTGAAATAGTTATACTCTACTTAACCTATCCACACTAATTGATGGAAATAATTGAACCAATTAAACCATCACATGACTTCCTTATTAAATATAAATGGATTGACTCGATCATGCCTTGGATTTTGAGAAGAGAATACCTTGGGTCTTGCGAACCCCATTCCAATTCAAGGATGGGTTACTATAGTTCAGACCCACCTGCATCATGTTCCTTGTCTTATCTTTGGATTCCTGGTATACTACCATTGGGTAACTCATGTAGTACTATAGGATTCCTTGGGTACACTCCTAGGATCCAGTATTCGCAAGTAGGTTCCATGGAAACACTCCTTCGACCTAGTCCTTGATATTCCCTAGTTTACCTTGGATGCACTCCTTGGACTTTGTATGCGCCTTTTTGTTTAATGACTTCTACTACACTCCTTGGATTATACTCTTACCCCTTAGCTAGACTCAGATACCACTGCGTTATCCTTTCGTGAGTTTATGTTACCTTGGTAGTTACCGTTGAACTCCCTCACTAGAAATCATTGTCAGGTTTCCATGTTACGTCGTGGAACCTTCACTACTTATACTATTTTGAGATTATTGAATTGGTTATTAAATTAGGACATTATTACTAAATACCATCATAGGATTCCTTGGATACACTCCATCAGTCCAGCATTGACAATTAGGTTTCATGGTTAAATCCCATTGGGCCCGGTCATTCCATGGCCTCATTTTTCCCTGGAGGAAACTACATGGACTTTGTCCGAGACTTACTCACATGTAACATATAAATAAAAAGATAATTATTTAATAATGAACTTGTTACATGTTCAGACACTAGTCGAGATCGGAAGCATCTACTTGGGTATTTAGTTTCATTGTACTACTTTACATTACATTATGTATGCATTCACACTATTTTATTTATATTACACCGCTATGATTGGGCTACACACCATCAGTGTTAGTCTATTGAGATTTATATCTCACACCCTACTCGGGCCTCCATTGCACTGAGGTACCTGAGTAGACTATATTTTTCTCAGGACCTTGTACTTTTTTACTTTTTCTGTTGCTTATACATGGAGTTAAGAGAAAGGGGCCGAGATAGATCTCGGGCTACTCATGGAGATAGCCCATGGGGCATAGTTGTCTTTTCCTGCATATTGCACTCTAATGTAAAGCATTTTGTAATGTTTACTATTTTCTTCTTTTGAATCATCAACATGTCATGAATTCATCTATTTTATAAACATGGCTTTTTCAGTTCTTTTTCAGTAATATATGTCAACTCCTTCTTCCACTATTATATTATTCTTGTATACTAATTCCACTTTTGATTGTTATTTACTCTTTTATACGACTATGAAACTCTGATAAGAGGTTGTGGTCTCCCAAGTTACTATCCTTACACCCTCAATTCTAGTCGGCATCCTCTAGAATTCGGGGAAGAGTTCATGAGTTCATGCAGTGACAGGTCCATCCATTGTCATAGTGGTGAGTCAGGTTGGGACGTTGAAAAGTGGTATCATAGGTGGTTTTTTCTTCTATATTACTATTTTGGTTTGGTATCCATTAGGCTAGGAAAGTTTCGGCACTTGGGAAAATTTTCATTCATGTGAAAGATCAACCCACAAATGGGGAATGACCAAGTGGCTAGGGCTATGATTGATGTTTATGCTATACGCTATTACAATTGATTTGATTTCACCTAGAGTGATTGGTTTATTTTCTGATGCGTAAGATTTATGGAATTTTGAATACTACCCTTGGCCTGATATGGAAAATAAGTTTCATTACATGCATCATATTAGGCACCAAGAAATTCACATTCCATGCATATATGACATGGCAAGTAATTTCATTAGTAGGTTTCCTACAAAGTATAATTCAGTGCCTTATAGATATTCCATTCTTAGATTAATACCTATTTAGGTAATACATTAGCATTCCTTCTATGATTACTGCCTGTTATAGAATGCTCCTGTGATTAAATATCTATGTTTCTGTGATTACATCTTGTTCCTCATTGTTAGATTCTTGTAGTGGCATGTTTCCTTTCTTGATAAGTATGTAGTTGGTTTCTTTTGTTAAATTAAGAGGTTGTGATTACGACGAGAGATTTTTTATGTTTAAAGGTGTATGGGTTCCCTATATCTAAGAAAATTTAACTCGTTTAATTGAACTATTATACAAATTCTGCCAAATTTACTTGCTTAGGATGGTTGGTTTTGACTAAAGGGATCCAAATGCCAATATGTAAAGTTTATGGTCCATTGCAGGTTGGTAGATGAATACCCATATAATTTGGAACATTGTGTTTGACAATTTTAAATTCTCAATGGACATTTTCATCGATTCATGGGATCCTGTTTTCAATCTATGAGGTGTATGGGTGCTTTATGAGTTCATAAATGGAAACCCATGTTAAATTTGAAGACATGAGGCCTTGTGACATGATTATAAATGTGAAAATGGTATAAATTTAATCTGATATTAAAGGGTTAGATTTTAAAATGCAACTGGACACATATAGGTCAGTTGGGAAAAGCTTTCATGAAATGAACAATTTGGGTGTTTGAAATTTTAATGATTTTTAGCAAATACTATTGGGTTTTAGGATAATGATCCCAAGTTGGTTAAAATTTCACCCTCATAGGTCTCCTTAACTATTTAAAAAAATGAATTTGTTTTGATAAGTTTACTAAAAATTACAGGAGGAAAATGAGTGAAAAAATATTTAAAAAGGGAGTTTCATAAAACTCACATGTTTTACCCTTTGGCGTTAGTAAAAATGAAGTTCCATATTTTGTTTTGAAAATGGTACTTTGATGTTTTGATCATATCATTTGATTATTAAAGGATAAATTTGATCGATTATAAGAGGATTAGAGATGGAGCCTATAGTGGTGTCCACTTTTTAGAAACCCTCATGTAAGTGATGTTTGGATTTCTTCTTGAGTTTCCAAGGAATGGAAGCATGAGTACTTTATGTTGGAATTGTTTTCTATTAAAATGCCTTTATGATAGGCTTTTTAGCCTAGTGAATTTGTTTTATATGACCTGTATTTAGGGTTGACTCTTGTTATTCGTAAGGGGCTAACCCATGGTCAGTAGCACCCTCAGAGCTAAAATTCTTTGTTAGATATGTGACATTTCATGATTTTAGTGTCATTTGGGTGTCGTTGTCCCATGTTGGACATCCAATTTCAAAGTGACACCCAAGTTACCATGGGAGGAATTGTTCCCTTTGACCTTGTTATAGTTTCTTGAGCATCAATTAATGGTCGTTTTCAGCTGGTTCGACATGCCTCTGGCATGGTCGGCTTCTTTTTTGGTCTTTTGACCCTTTCCCCTTCTTAGAAATGGAAGACTTGGTATGGCGTCATCTAGGAAAATAGTCGTATGAGTCAATACGACTCTGATATAAATCTTCTTATAATTTTATGTACCATCACAGGTAATCTTCAATTAGAGTGACATGATAATTAATGAATCAGTTTCATTACAATATTTTGAAAGGTTTTTGAAGAACTCGGGTGTTTTGACATGCCATTCTCGTTGTATAAATCTAGTGCACTTACTAACAGTTATTTTTCTTCCTTTCATGACTAGGACTCTCCTATGGTTGGTAGTGTCATGTTGAATCTGGTAAAGGTGACCTTCCAAGTATAAGTGGCACAACCTAAGGGGACCATTAGAAAATGGTCATGTTAACTTGATTGTAGATGGATCGGTAAGTGAATATGAGTTTCCTTTTCTATGAAATATTTACCAAGTCTGGTTTTATTGTATCTCTTTCTAGTTTCCAGGTGTTTTTTAATGGAAACCCCATTATTTAATCCTCTTAGTTTACTCTTCTTATGAGGCGACTGTGTCCCCTCTCTTTTTGTCATCCTCAATACACTAAGTGAGTTTCGTTCTTACGTCATGCTAAAACATTTAGCTATTAAGCATGTGAAGTACTCTTTGTCAGTGTTACACAATGTCGCATGGTTCTCAGTGGGTCTTGGTAAGTCCTGAGTGATTCATGGTTTACCTTGTAGGAACGCCTTGTTCAATCTCATGGAATTCATCCATTTCTTTTGAATTTTTTCATCCACCTAAGCTGGAGTACTTCAAGATAAGTCATACAAATGGCTCAACTCACCCACCCTCCTTCAGTTTAGAACTTACAGTTAGTGATGATATTGTTTAAAAAACACATATCTAGATGAAGGTGGGTGTGTTTTAATGTTCAGAAATGGATTCTGAAAAATCATTCTCAACCAGTTCTATTAGGTCGATTGGAATTCGACCATTTCATTTTTATGAAATCATTCCATGGGTGTTATAATAACACTTAGAGTTGTTCCTTGTAAAACAATTTTATTTATGGAGGCATCATGGATTGGAATTGTCCCCATTTTAATTTAAGACCTATATTGGTGAGCCCCATCTATATAATTGTTATCTAGATGATGGTGTGTTTGTATCTCTATCTAAAAGGCCCCATGTATTATTTGCTTCCATGTTTATGTTTAACTTTGGGTGGTGCCTCATATTGTAAAAGTTTAAGTGCATAATGTTTAATAATTTCATAAAGGTGCATTGGGCATTGGAAAGCAATGAAACCATTTGAACAAAAATTTATGACCCTTGTAGTTCTAGTGATGTCTTTCCTTCTTTTTAAGGGTTCTCAAGGATTTGATGGTTTTAAGGTGGGTTGAATGTAGAGTCCCATTTTTTTGAACTCAACTAAAATAAAATGTTTTTTGAACTTTATCATTTACTAAACTATATTTTTGTAAAACTGAGAATCGAAACATAATTTTCAGAGTTGGATCACTTATAAGTGATGTTTTTTGTCATGATTGAAGAATTGAGAAGTCTCCAGAGTGTCTTGAGAAGTATTTGGAGTGTCATACCCGAGAAATATCACGTTTTAAGAAGTAGTAGAGGGCGCATAGATTTCCTACAATCTTTTAAACCGTGCGTGATAAACTATGTGGACATCTTTTAAGGGGTAGTGGCCTTGAAAAAGGGTTGCACATAGTTTTTTAAACAGTAATCCAACACCATGTGGTGTGGGTTTGGAGGTAGTAGCTTTGGAACAACCTACGCATGATCAGGAAATCCATGCAGGAAAATCTCTGTGGGGTGTGTCTTAGAGGAAGTAGGTGTTACACAGTTGGTGCACGGTCGGCCTAACTGTGCGGTCTTAACCATGCACAACACCCTATTTTGGATTTTTTTTATTTTTAAAATAACATTTAATTAATATAAAAATATAAACTACTATTATCCCTCACCCTCTTCTACTTGATATGTGATGCACCATCCTCAAAGGGCATCTCCCTACAACATGCAACCTCCCCTCCTAACGACCTTCTATTCATACGATGTTTCCTACAGATTTTAGGAGTAATCATGGTTGATTCATTGAGGTTGGACCTCTCCGCCATTCCCTTCCCTTTTCATCACCACGATTCGGTCCCTTCATCACTTCTCATGTTTTAGTCGAACTCTAGGTGGAGGCTAACTCTTTTTTCGGTTCCTTCCTTAAATAATAGGTTGTGAAAATGGACTCTTGGGTCATGTTTGTTTGTGTTTTGGAAACCATCATCGAAGGAGAATCAATTAATATGGTTATAGTCCGTCTGCTTGCTTCAGGGTAAGTTTTCTCTATTTTTTCATGTTAATTTTTTGGGGATTTATGTGTTTATGAGTCCCCAAAATGTTTCTTATAGTGTGTTGAGCTTCATCGTGTGGTTTCGTCATCATTTTGGTCCGTCGCCACCAACCGAGGTAAATATTTAATGACATTGGTTGGTGTCACACCTTCCTTTATAGTTTGTTATGACGTTTATGGATGTCTGGTGTTGTTGTAGTGAGTTTATGTGTCTTAGGAAGGCTTCAGGGCATATATAGAGTTATGTATATATGTATGTGTATATCCTCTATGTACATATTCCCTCATGGCACGGGGAATATGGGAATTGGGTTAAGGGTATACACAAATATATATGACATTAAATGCACAACATTGGATGTCTTCTTGAGTTAGAAAGCTTTAAGGTCCAGAGTGGATAGCTTAGTTCCACATGTGGTAGGGTCCCTTTCAAAGTCATTAATTTTATAAATTCATTAATAAATTAATTACTTCATTTTGTTTGAATTTAATTAGTCAACTAAAGTATATATTTTTAACTCCTCTTAAATGTGATTTTAGCATGATTCGTGTTTAAAATGATAAAGGTAACAACTGATTTGGGTAATAAGAAATATCATGTTTTTTAATAAAACCCCCCAATAAAGGTTTTCCATCATCAACATAAAATAAGTGGTAAGTATTTTATGCTTTCTTGGCAAGTTATACAAATTCTTCTTCAGAATTTAATGTCACATTTAAAATATGGCATGCTTAGGAAATGAACCCTAGTGGTCTTAGAACACCGAGTTATTCTTTTAAAAAGATTTATGAGCAAAGCCACCTTAAAAGTGCTTGGTCTAGTTTCTAGATTGGAAGTAACCATGTAGGTGTTTTCCTTTCCTTTGACATGTTTGAGAAACCATTTCGGTCAGCATTACCGTGAACCTTCTAAGGGTAAACTCTTACATAAATAAATGGTTTGTTTTATAATGTGAATTTCATAATGGCATGATCCATGAGGTCTCACCACTTGACCCACATAAGTAAATTGTTTCTATTTGATAATTATATGTACTATGAAAATTGGAAAACATACTTAAGTATTTGAATTAGCCTTAAATTTTATTCAATGAAGGTTTCTTGTTCGTAGCACCCCTTACAATGTTGATGGAAGGTAGCAGAGTGAAACTTATCTAATAGATATGTCCGTAATGGAATAGCTAAATGGTTTAATGATATTGGCCTATCCAAACTAATGGAAGTCAATGCTTGGACCAATAACTAAATGATTGCAATGCTATTTGTTCTATCCATACTAATTGAAGACAATTATTGGACCAATGAAAACAGTTCAAATCAACTTGACTTATCCACACTAATGGAAGGAAATACTTGAACCAAATGAATTATCACATGACTTACTTATCAAATATGAATGGATTGACTCGATCATGCCTTGTATTATAAGAGGAGAATGCCCTAGGTCTCGGGAACCCCATTTGGATTCAAGTACGGGTTGCTAAGGTTTAGACCTGCCTAGATCCCATTCATTGTCTTATATTTGGATTCCCAATATACTACTGTTGGTTCCCCCATATAGTATTATAGGATACCTTTGATACACTCCTTGGATTCATCCTTGACAAGTAGGTACATTGGATACACTCCTTGGACCCAGTCCTTGCTTATCACTGTTTTACATTGGATGCACTCATTGGAATTGGTAGGCGCCATATTGTAGAACGCCTTTGATTAATCCCCTTGGATTACACTCTTACCCCTTATCTAGAATCAAATACTACTGAGTTATCTTTCTGTGAGTTTATGTTAACTTGTTTATTACCTTGTAGCTCCCCCACTGGATATCTTTGTCAGGTTTCCATGTTACATCGTGGGACCTTCACTACTTATACAATCACGAGAATATTGCATTTGTTATTACCTTGGTACTTTATTACTAAATACTATCATAGGATTCCTTGGATACACTACATGGGTCCATCATTGACAAGTAGGTTCCATGGATAAAGCCCATTGGGCTCGGTCATTACTTAGCCCCGATTTACCCAAGAGGAACCCCCTTAGACTCGGTAGGTGACTTACTCATATGTGACTTGTAAATAAAATGATAATTACTTAATAATGAACTTGTTACATGTTCAGACACCAACAGAGAGCTGAAGAAGGTACTTGGGTATTGTGATTCATTATATAGATTTACATTACATTATTCATTTATTCTCTATATTTAATTTATATTACAATGTTAGAATTGTCCTAGACACTGGTGGTGCTGGCCTACTAAGATTTATTTCTCACACCCTACTCGGGCCGCCATTGAACTGGGGGACCCATGTAGAAGTTATTTTTCTTAGGTCCTTGTATTCTGCTGCATTCTATTTTTATTATTGTTGGAGTTAGGAGCTAGGGGCGAGATGGAGCTCGAGATTCACATGTAGATAGTCTTTTAGGAGTATCTATCCTTCACTTCTTATTGAGCTATGTTTTAAAGAATGTTATATAGTTTATGACTTTACTCTATTGTATCAACCACATTTCATGCATTCGTCTATTGTATAAATATGGAATTTTACATTCTTGTTCAGTAATATATTTCAAATCTGTCTTACGTTGTTTTGTTATTGCTATATACTACTTCCACTGTTGATTGTTATTTACTCTATTATACCGCTACACAACTGTGACAATAGGGTATAGTCTCCCCACTGAATATACTTACACCCTCTTTACTAGTTGGATGCCTCATTCTTATAGGGAGGCACTCTTGAGGTCATGTGGTAACTGGTCCAGCCACCGTCATAGTGGTGAACCGGGATGGGATGTTACATATAAAATCTATAGGAAAAATTAGGTGGAGAAGATTTCATTAATAATAATTATTTATGGTGATGAATCATGGATCCTATTATTTATGTTTTTCAAACAACCTATCATTCTCAATTTACTCTTACAATAATGAAATTTCATTAATCATCCATGTCTATAGGTGTTCAAGGGGGACAACATTGAAGTTGAATTAGAATTTCTAATCTATCCGAAGGGATTATTCATCAAATAATGTACGTAAACTGTATATATATCTCAATATAGAGATAACTCTTTACAAACTATTAATTTTTTTCTAAATTGACCTCAAATCTATAAAAATATATTGAAAACATAAGTAAAAATATTTAAATCAATTATTCCAATAAAGATCGAGTAAAATCATTGTTATCTATTTTCAAATTATATAACAATGGTACATGTTCTCTCATATTACTTTTAAGATTAAATTAATGGAATAATTAAGTTATTTTAATTTCAACATCAGGAATATATATAAAAAGATAAATTTATTAGAGATGTAATAAATATATACAAACTATAAGTAATACATAAATCACATATTAAATTTTGAAAATTTACCTCCATGCCTTTAAATTATAATTTTTAATACAAGAAATGAAATATTTAAAATTATTTCCAAGTATTTAAATTAATTTTTTATAGAGAAGATGTTTGAGTACATTAATATGAGATTTATTGAAACCAAAGAATTTATATCCTTAAAAACAAGAATAATAATTTTTCTTAGTTAATGTAAAATAGTGGTAGCTTAATTCTAATCAAGACCTATAGAATTCTATATGGGATGATACAATATAATAATGAAATAGACTTAAATGGTTATTCAATATAAATAAATTGAATCAATGAGTCGACTATAAAAAATCATTACATAAATATTTGCAAAAAAACTACTCATCCCAAAATGAGCATGCTTAAATTCAAGTGAATCTTAATCAAAACCTAGGAAAATAACCACTATAAAATTATCAATAAATAAATAAATGGAATCCCCAATTATTTGTAACCTAATATGTCCAAAATTAATGTTTAATATCTTGAAACTCTAAATATATGATGTTTTGATAAAACTATATCAAAACAATTAACAAATATGTAGAAATCACACATCACGGTCTTCTCTAACCCACATAATAAGAAACTAAGGCACCAAATGGATTTAAACAATATATTAGAAAAATATCAATTCAATGATTCTATTTAATATAGGATAAATGGTTTAAATAACAATATAAAATATAGTGGATTGAGATACGTGGATCCAAAGCCTTATACAAGATTAAACTACCCAAATATGTACTTGATCTCAAAGGAAATTATAATTTAGAATTAAATAATTAAAATGGATAGACTAGCTTTGTAAGGACATAGATGATAGAAGAATAAAACCAACACAAAAAAACCATTACATACCATTTTTAATCATAATTTTACATGTAAATCCAAATAAAGAATATATAACACATAAAGGTAACACGGGACATAATTATACATAAATTGAATAACCATGTGGTCAAATTCCATACATTTCACTCTTACAATGTGGAATAACCATATTTTCGACTTCCATACCGAATGCGTTGGAGGTTATATAAAGACCAACCATCCTCGGTTTGTCACATAACCAACCATCCTTGGTTTATCATGAAACCGCCCTAAAATTTCCAAGTACCACTATAAAATCATAACACATAAAAGATTACAATTTTCATAATTTCACTCATAAAATTTCATTTACAATCCCAACAAATCATATCAAGAAATTGAAATAATCAATCCATTCTGAGAATAAGTTTCAATATCAAAATACGAAAAAAAAAGAAATATATTATTTCTTTTTCTTTTAAAAACATTAAGTCTTATAGAGGAAGCCAAATGTCAAATAATGGTCCCGGTGCTGGAGAAGTCCTTATCACCAGAAATGCTAAAAAATAACATTCTTTTTTCATTTGAAAATAAATTAAAACACTTGATATAGAAATATTCATTTTGAAATCATTTTAATAAAATTAAAATTTAAAGGGGTTGTTTATACAACATAAAAACAAGGTCGGTGTGTAACATGAAAATATTTCTCAATAGAAGGGGATTGAGAATAAGCCCCTTACCTAGAGTCTGAATCATCATTTATGTTCTTTATCTTCATCAATAATAAACATTAGTTAATTATTTTCTTTCTTGAGAAACTTTTTAAATTTTATTATTCTTTTAATATTACATATTACCTTGTTTAAATAATTAATTATTTATTTATGTTCACATTTGATGTTTTGATGATATTCGGTATGAGTCCAAAATGGATTTGGTATGATATATATTGTCAAAATTGGTCATTATCCCATCATAATCATACAAATATTCATGAAATAATAATAAATTTTATACATTAATTATACCATTAAATCTATCCTTTTCATATGGATATGACAAATGAACTATGTTACAATCATGAAGATGGTATGTCATACATAGGCATGAGTAATGTTTTCCATTTTCATTGATTGTTATGGGAATAATGTGAGTATTATTTTATCTGTCCATAATGATCATAAAATCGTTAATATAATATTAGGAATTTAAATATACATATATATATATGTATATTATCCATGTTATTTAGTTATTAAAAATGAATCACATTGCTTCGTGGAGGTAATAGTTCACATGTACGCACGAACGATGTTATCATATTTATATTCATGGAAAGGAAGAATGTAATTGATATATTTGCCTCTTATAATTCAAAATATTTCCGAAATATCACATATAAAAATTAATTATATCACTATAAACTTTCTAGATAGATGGTTATGAAAAAAAAAATTATATCGGTTTGTGGAGGTGATAGTTCACACATACACATTAACGATTAATTATTTTTCCATTTTATGGAAGCAGAGATGGATTCATGTGATGATATTGACAAAATAACATCTCAATACATTGACGATACTTCAGTTCTTATTTCATCTTGGATGATGAATATTTGAGTAAGTGGGATAAAAATAAAATAAAATCACTTAGAAATGTGACATATTCTTCATACAATCCCCAATTATTAACACATTAACGCCTATAAGAAGGGTACTTTTCCTAAAATAAGTCCTCTATAATGTTATTATATATTCTAGGAAGGGTTTTGGGTAGATCGTGTATGAACCAAACTATTTTTTATGTGTATGTAATAGAGAATAATGGATGATCGTTTATAGGAGAGGTGATGGGTACTCTTGGAATTCTTCAAAATATTATATTAATATAAATTATTTTTCTATTCAAAATGGGTACAAATTGATTTATTTAGAAACATGGATGAGGATTGGGGAAAATCCAATCATCCAATTAAAATTTGACATGTTTTGAATATTTTATAACCTTATCTTTTTTAACCCTTTTTAACTCTCACCATTTTATCAAGTAATTCTCATTTTATGGGTTCATATTATAACAAAAACATTGTAAAAGTCCAATAAAAGAGTATTTTATGACATTATAAGATATATAATTATTTTGGGGTAAATATTTTATTTTTTTAGATTTTATATCATTTAATAAAATATTATTTATTTTAAAGTCACACAAATGTCAATTTTGACACTATTCAATACTTGTCTTTTTAAAAATATAAAAAAAAATTATATCATCAAAAAAAATCAATTAACACATCCCTAAAATTTTAAATTCATTCATAAAATTTGTGTACTATATCAATTAATTAATCCCAAATATCACAATTTTCTATGGAGATACTTTGAGAAAAATATTTTCACCTACCTCGAAAGAAAGATCCTTCCTTCAATTATCCGTATAACTTTTTTTCCTACATTGGTCTATCCTCATTTGTCTATAAATCAAACGAACTTTATCTACCTCTTCCTCTACCAATTCTAGTCCCATAAAATTCATTTCACAAACATTATCCTAAAATTATAGAGTTTGATGTTGCTTCCCATATAATGCCTCGAATTGTGCCATCTATATACATGAATGAAAACTGTTATTATATGAAAAATAAACCAAATAATGATTTTGATCCTAAAATTCATTTTAATCCATTTAACACACATGTAGAATATCCTCAAACTTCTGAATTTTTTTATTAAGACCCATCTGATTGAGGAAGAAATGTAACATTGAAATTTAAATTTCATCACAAAGACATTTGAATGCCTTTATGAAAGTTAAATGTGAACCTGGGATCACAATCAGATACAACAGAGTGGAGAAATCTATTTAACCTAACTATATCTTTAATATACAACCAATAAATTTTATCTAGATATGTAGTATCCCAATTATGAATAAAATGATTTGATTTAGTCAATCGATCAATAATAACCCATATTTCATTTTATCCTCAAGAAGTATTTAGTAATCCCACTATGAAATATATGGATATATTTTCCCATTTACACTATAGAACTGGAAATGTATGAATCATCCCCTTTGATTACTATCATTCTGCATTATCCTTTCGACAAGTCAAACACTTCTTGGTAATGTTAGCAACATCTATTTTTATTCTATCCCAACAGTATTAGTCTTGAAGCTCCATGGAAATCTTAGTGCTTCCTAGATGAACTGAAAATAGAAAACTAGGAGCATCACATACCAATTATTTCATATAAAATGAATCATAATTCACACATATTCTCTTCCCAAATCACAAAACACAATCTCTATGAATGTCAAATTCAATCATATTACCCTTTTGGACCAATTCTACCTTTTTCTATAAATAAAAGCTTCCTTCTTCCATTGCGTAATTCTATCTATTAGATGTTATTACACTAACACCTAAAATAAAAAAGAGTAATTTCCTGCATCAAAAACATCCAAGCCAAATTTCATCAATTCATCAACAAATGGGTCTTATTCCAAATTTAACATGGATAATATACCATTACATTTTCAACTCAAAGCATCGACCACTTTATTTTCTTTTCCAGAATGGTAATGAATCATTCAATAATAATAATTTATTAGTACCATCCAACTCCTATGACTCATGTTCAATTTTTTTGAGTGAATATATAGTTTAAACATTTTTAATTAGTATATATTTTACACTTTACGCCATTCAAATGATGCCTTCAAAATTTTAATGAAAAAATCAACTCCAGCTAATTCCAAATCATGTGTAGGGTAATTTAACTCATGTTCTTTCAACTGACATGAAACATAAGAAATTACCTGGTCATTTTTTATTAGAACACAACCAATTCATTTGAATGAAGAATCACTCGAGATAACCAATTCAATATTTCTGTAAGGCAAGGACAAAACTAGAGCATTTACTGACCTTTTTTCTGTTCTAGAAAAAATACATTACATTCTTTTGTCAAGATGAAATTAACTCCTTAATTTGTTATCTTAGTTACTGGTCTATATAATCGACCAAAGATTTCAATAAAGAATCATTAATAACATTCTAATACAAGAAAAAATGTGATCTTGGTAAGACTTGTCCACTCTTAAACAACATTTGTTTTAGAAGGGTGAATAGTTATACCATCTTTAGAAACAATATGACCAAGGAATGAAATTTTCATCAACCAAAATTTACCCTTACTATACTTTCCATATAGTTTATATTCATTAAAGGGTTTCAAAAAAATCTTAAATTTTATTTCTTATTCCTCGTGGATTGGAAAATATAACCAAATAAAATATATAAACATACCAAAAAACTACTCCAAAAATTGAATAAATACTCCATTCCGAAGATTCATAAATATAGAAGGTCCATTAGATAACCCAAATTGCATAAACAAAAACTCAAAATTCTCATATCTTATTCAGATCATAGTTTTTGGAATGTCAACATCTTTCACCTTTAGTTGATGGAACCAATACATAAAATCAATCTTCGAAACACACTGAGCTCCCTAGATCTGATCAAGCAATTCATCGATATGAAGAAAAGGATATTTTTTCATAATAGTGATGTAATTAAAATATCTATAATGAATAAAAGGTCTCATGGAACAATAATTATTTTTTCAAATATAATAGGAGAACCCCATGGTGATGTTCTATGTCGAATGAAACCTTTATGAAGAAATTCTTGCAAATAATTTTACAATTCAAACCATTCTACATGATAGATTTTATAAGGGGGTTTAGAAAAAGGAATATCATTAGGAACTAAAACAATATTAAAATCAACCTCTTGATCAGGAACAACACCCTGGAATTCATTAGGGAAAACATCAATAAATTAACTAACTACTAGAATTTTACTAATAAAAATTCATTCTTTCTTTTCAATAAAATGAGCTAGATAACTATCACTTCTATCTTTAATCAAACTATCAGCATCCAGGTATATTATCAATGGTATGAAATCTTTGAATAAAACATTCCTAGATTTTCATTATATTTTAGAATTATAAACTAAAATCCAATCCATACCTAAAATGATATCAAACTGCACAAGGGGAATTCAAATAAATTTTTTAATAAAGACCAACCCAAAAATGATAATATGATGATAACCATAAATTTTGGTTTCTTTAATACTTCCAAATAGAGTTTTATCGAAAGTTATATAACACATCTTTGAGGTGATATTTCCAATTTACTTGTAAAACTCTCATATATGAAATTACATAATGATCCAGATTCAAATAGGGTATTGGTATATTTCAAAAAAAAAACATGGAACATGGCCATCACTACATCATATGATGGTCCCACATCAACTGCAGTAGTAGCAAGAGATTTTTTCATTCCCTTCTTCTTCCAATCATACTGGTTTCTACCTTGGGTAATCAATATTGGAAACAAATTTCCATAATACCCTATGTCATTAAAACTAAAACATATTACCATGAGATTTTCATTGCCTTCAAGATCATATCCCTTGTGGTCAAAACATACCTGACCAGTTTTACCACATCAGAATCACTTACCAGACATTGAAATAAATTCTCCATGATTATTTTTACAACACTTATTCTAAGATGGAAATTTAGTTTTCATACATCTAAACTTCATTGATGATTTTTTTCCAATTGCCTTCTAATGGGATTTCTTCTTTTCTAGGACCCCGAAACACCCTGACACGGGATGGGTGAATCTGGGTGTCCAATTTTTCATTCAATTTGATGGATCTTATTCCCACATTGGTAGGAACTCTTTAAACATTTATGATGGATTTCATCAACAATCCAATATTCACATGCCGAAAGATATATCATAGCAATTTTACTTGGTTAAACACAAAGGTCTATTCCAAGGAGCATAATCCTATAGTGTGTCAGTCATACCTAAATCTCCAAATATTCACTAGATGTGGATTACAAAATTTCTAAAAAATTATCTATGTTCTCGGAACATAGCCTTTACATGGTTTTAGGGACAACAAACTCTATCCCTCGAAACACTTCTGTCGACTCCCATAGCACACTGCTTTGAGAGAAGCCTTACTCAGTTTATCAACATGAAGGTTGCTTCAATGGATTGGCATTTATGACACTATCCTTAACTTAGAACGAGACTCTGCTAGCACCAAAGACCTGAGATTATGCACATTGAATGCCCTGTCTATTTAAAACTAATGTAAAATACTATTCTTCTTAAATCTCTTTCATGATTCACACTCCCTTTGTGAAGATACCTTCATTCATGTACCAAATAACCTTAACAAAGCTCCCTGACATCACAAACCAAAATTCCTTGACGAAACTTAGTGATTCAATATGAAATATCCCATTATCATAATGAACTAATCAATCAAATTTTTTGGCATCTGTCAAGACTAATGTAGTTATTTCACGATGCTCAGGCACGCGTGGATTTTCAGTTCCATAGAGATCCACTGGCTGCGTGAAATCATCCTGATTCCATATTTTCCGTGGAAAAATTTATCTAGAGTGAAAAGGGGTAGCATGTTATTTATAGTCTTGATCATTCTTGATGTTCCTCCACAACTAGTGTGATTTATATAACCTTAAAAAACACCTTTTTGGTGCACCACATTTTACGATACTCCAATAAAATTCACTTTTGGCGATGCTCCTCGAAGATGTAGAGCCATCCCTCAAAACAACACATAGTCGCGACGCTCCTCTTCTAGTAATTGAATAGAAACATCATCCCTATTCGTGATACTCCTCTTCTTCATGAACATAAACCAAGGATTCACAATATCCATGGCTTTACAATATTCATGAATTTTTTATTCCATAAAACTACATTTCGCGATGCTCATTGTAATCATAGAACTCACCATCAGAATTCATAAATTCATCATGAAACAAAACTTATGTAGCTCTTCTTTTTGATACTTATCACTTTTCTATATTTTCATAAGGACATCAAGGAAATAATATTTTCACAATGAACCAAACAACCAAATTTTGGACAAAAAAAATTTAGCAAACACTAGGAAATTATGAAATCAACAATATTGTTCTCTACATAATATATAAGATCCATTTTTACAAAAACTCCCTGATCTTCATTTTGAGGATTGAAAAAAAACACACACCATACTCCATTTCAACCAAACAACACCCTCGGTTCCAAAAATATCCCCATTTGGGTTTTTTGGGAATTTTATGATAAATTCTATCAAGAAAGAGCCAAAAAAACATGAAACACTAGTGAAAAGTTAGCCAACACTCTATGTCTATGTGAGAAATGTTTGGTTTAGAAAAAAATAGGGGAACCATGAATATGGTTACCGTGTTTTGGAATTCCAAACTATTTCTTCATAACCCCAATTTGTTTTCTCCATTATTAATTTCCCCCTTTTCAACTCATTTAATTTCTCCATTCTCAATTCTCCTAAAACTAAAAAAAATTCATTCCAATCATTTCCTCATTGAATTAAGTTATTCTACCCCAATGTAAATAAACCCAAACTCTACTATTTATTTACTGTAGAGTTCAGAACATACTCCATCTAAATCTTTTCTCCCCATTAAAACTACATCATATGGAAAAAAGGATTAATATAGTTAATTCAACTACGGAAAGGTGATCAATCATAAAATCCTTATACACTAGGAAGTAGTTGAACACCAAGGTTCAACCTGTGCATCTCAAACACATATGCTGACAATGGATTGGTCTGTATGTCAGCAACAAGGTCATCAGTTCCAACATGATTCATTTTAAACATGCATTGTTGAAATTCTTTATTGAAGAATTGATACCTGATTTCAACATGTTTCATAAGATAATTATGAGTAGGATTCTTCATAAGATCAGTCTAACTCTTGTTATCAAAATGAATCTCCATTCGTTGTTTCATCTCATCCGAAATATTAGTCAGTTGTTTCATCATCCAGAATAGATGAGTGCATGGAATTGTAGAGGATATATACACAACATCAATAGTACTAAGAGAAGTGATTTCGTGTTTCTTAGCCATAACACACATTTATTGTAAATAAATAATGCTCCACCAGTTATGGACATCATATTAACCATATCTCTAGCTCAGTCAACATCAGAAAACACTGATAGTTCACAATCTCTTCCTGTAGCAAAGTACAATCCATAATTATGATTACCATGATTGTATCTCATGATACTTTTCACTGCATCCTTATGATCTCAATTCAGCTTACATTAAATGTGATCCACTAATCATGTTGAAAATACAATATTTGGTCATGTTTTTATCAAATACATTAATCTTCTTATGATTATCCTAAACATCATGGGATCTACAGATGACACATCCTCATGCTTTCCCATTATTTTCCTAACCACAATCAGAGTTTACATTTTTTTGGAATCATTCATATTATGGGGTACCCAAAAAGGACCCGACCTGAGCCAATCAGGTCGGGTCGGGTGGGGTTTGGTTACATAGGTAAATAGATGGGTCAAGTCTGTTTGGGTCTTGTTGAGATCGGGTCAGGTCGGGTCATAGATTGGAAAAATAATGACCCAAATCAACCCATATACCTGGACATCATTTTTTTGCTACTACACATTGGTTCATACTTCTCTCGACCCACTTCCTCCTCCCCTTTCTATCAACCTCTGTCATGAAATCCACCTCACGATAGCCACAACCCCAAAGAGAGCGAGCCTCATCATCCATATCACGTCCCCTGAGATGGTCCCCACACACCATGTCACCTAATTCCTTACTCCCTCATGGAGAGAGAGCCCCATCATCGCCTTGCATCTATCACCATGATCCACACCCCTCTGTAGCATCACCCCTCCCATGATCCCAACTCTGTTTGTCACCATAATTCCCTTTCATCCGAGTCTCTTTCCCTTTTCATGGCCCATCCATGATGGCCATCTCCCTTCCTCCCATACTATTCATCATAAACCTCCCTTCCTTCTATACTTGAATCAAGTTGCAAGAAGACCCAACCCATTGAATTGGCATGGAAGGATGATAGAGATATCACGAGAGGTGTGGCTGTCGTGGCCCACATAGAGATCAATCAAGGCGATGAGTTGGTTCGGTTTACTATATGATTGAGAACTTTTTTTCAAGGTGTTATTGTTATTTATTAATTCGGCATTTTTTCTTCATATAACATAAATGGAAGATGAATCTTAGGGAGGAGGAGAGGTCATCACATAATCAGGATCATGTGTCACTGTGTCGAATGAGTAGCTGGTTCAATTAAGTAGCGATGAGATTTTTTTCAAGCTGGTTTCTTCCATAACTCCTTAGAGGTTGCTTCCTGGTGGATTAACATTGATGATTACTATTAGAGAAAAGAGTGAAACATTTCAATCATGGAGGATATTCTATTTTTTCGGTGAAAAAATTTTCCCCTTAAACCCAATGGACCCGACCCGACCTGACCCAATCCAAGATGGGTAGGGTAGGGTTGTGTTCAAATGGAAAGTTAGCTCTAACCCAACCCAACTCGACCCGACATATTTTTATTGGGTTGGTTTTATAAAAGACTCTTACCCGACCCAACCCAACCCATGGACACCCCTAATGCATATTGGATTTCTTCAGAATCCCCTTGACATACTTCTCTTGTTATATTAAAGTGATTTCTTTCCTCTAAATCACTTCCAGCCCACAAGAATAATGTGATATCATTAATCATAGACATTTATTTTATTGTAATAGTCTTCCATTGATGCCTCCCTTATACGGCATAATATAATATCATCCACATATATTAGAACCACAAATTAATCATCCTATGAATTATTCATGTAGTGATTATGATCGACACTCCATATTTTTAATTAGAGGCTTTTATAGCAAGAATCCATATGAGAAAACTACGATCATAGTACCAGTCATTCAATGTAATCTACATATAGAAGTATTTCATGATATAATTTTTTCTTAAACATCTCTATGATAAACTTTATATCCACTGTGAATTTTCATAGTAATGAAAAACATGTCTACTCTGGTCTTTCTACTAGAGAAACTCTTTATTCGACATCAATACCTTCAACCTAGGAAAAGCATTTACACAATACTCATGCCTTATTTATAATTACATTTCCATGACTATAAATTGTTTGTTTTTGAAAATAAATATAGTTCCAATCACATTAGGATATTTAGGACAAGTAAAATGACCCCATGTCTAGTTCTTGTCATTCTGATATTGTGGTTCATTTATGGCATTAACCCATGATTTAACATTCATAGCTTATTCAAATGTGGTTGGTTCCATATTTGATAAGAAGGAATAATGTGTATCATTACTCATTTTCCTTGTAGGTGTGGGCGTGGTCCAATCCTCAATGATGTTGGATTGATCAATTTCATCTCTTATATTTCTCCTGTGAGGTTTACATGAAGTTTCTAGCCACTGTTTCTTATTATGATTATTCATCCAGATCATATTTGATGGGTCACCATAGAAAATTTTACAAGTCTTCCAATATTTTAGAATCTGAATTTATCCCATAACCACTGATTTTGATACCTGAAGTTCCCTTTCCGATGACATTTTCTTCAATAAATATCTATAATAATCTAGATATAAAACAATTGAAATAATGATTCTATAAGCTACTTCATCATTATTTAGTTTTATTCCCACCCAAGGGAAATAATTATTTTCATCTTCATAATGGTTGATCTCATCAACAATGGATTTAAAGAAATTTATGTATGGGGAAAACACCAGAATGGTTATTAATCTTGTGTCTATCCAGATTGGATTACTTCCTAAATATCACCAAGGATAATTTTCTTATGATTTTATTTTTCAGGATACCATAAATAAGATCAATCATAGATGGTGCCTTATTTATCCTAGTTATCTAGAGTAGAGAATCTTCAACTTCTTCTAAAAATCATCCACTATCATATCTGTATTTGAATATAAATTTAGAAAAAATTCAATGATAGTAACTTATTCAGCTTTGATATCAATAATTGACATCCATATCCACTTCTCAGGTTCTCCCCTTGAGAAATTGATACACCTTCAATTCCCTGCATTGCAAACACACATGAAACACACAAAAATATTAAGTTAATAAGATGGATTCTCCATCATTCAGCAATATGAACTGTATGGTTGAGATAATTTAACTCAACCAAGTTCTTCCATTTACTCTATTCATCATGATTTCTCTTATGAACATATGTTTTCCTTATGATTTCATGGAATTGATCACTTTACATTACCTTCTGATTATTGTGGATAATTATTCTTAATAGAAGCCATCATGGATGATAGATTCTTACTACACCTAAGGGATTCTTATTGATCTGGTATTAAGGTCACACATCCTTTTTCATTGTGAACATATTTCATGCATCTCAGACATAGATATTCTTCAACCCATGAGTTTCCTTTTTCAATCTCTTACACACTTTTTCTTCATCACATGGAATCTTTTTTTCCTTTTTCAACGGCCTTGGATTGTGCATGTGCTTGTTTCTTCATTATTCCAATCCTTCTAGACAAATAAATAACATGTCATTAGGAATTGTGGCATCACATTTGGATCTTCCATATGGATTTTTCTGAGTGTCATCCATATTATAATTTCAACTGGGTGAACTACCCTTAAACTCCATGTATTTAGAATCCATTGTCTTGTCACATCAATTCTTTGATAAGTTAATGGGAGGATTCATGTTTACAACATTCTTATAATTCATTACCAAGGTTTCTTCTTCACTATTAGCTATATTTTTCAATCATCTTTTCATATCAAGTTTTGATAAATGTTGGGATGAATATGTACCAACCATGTGACCAATTTTATTGCATATATCATAGATGTTATCAATAATTGCAAATTTGTTTTATTAAATAGATGTGTCTAGACATGTGGATATTTATTCTTCTTCTCTTGATTCCTATCCCATGAGATATTCTTCTTTTGTGATTTTTAATTTTGAGGATTGTACCAAAAAATTTAATGTACAATGGCCAAATTTATTATGGCACCAACACTGACACACAAATCATAATTTCTTTGAATCTCTTATATAAGGTTGGTGGCTCTAATTCATGACTTTTTGAGTTCTTTGTGGGAACCCTGCTTCCATTCTCTTTTCATATTTACAATAGTCATAGTGGTAGGTTTATTATCTCCTTTATTTATCCACACTTATCTATTATTTTTCATTCATCCTACACTCATTATGGTAATAGGGTTAAATACATTAACATAAGTTGATTTGGATATTATATTTTTATTCTCAGCTGAAAGCGATAGGTCATCAAAAGATGTCATTATCTTGCTATCCCGTAATGGATGTTATTACAAGTTTGAATCCTCTGGTGAGAATTAAGTAGAAACATCAACGATTTCAATATTTTGTGAAATCTCAATATATTTCTTCTCAATGTTGACCAATTGGGCTTCCAAATCAAGACATTTCATATTGAGGATGGTTTTATGATCTTCAATTTTAATCCTATTTTCTTCACAATTCTTTTTTATTATAAGAACATATTCTTGAAGTAGTATCTCTTTATTCTAAATCAAAGCGTCATGTTCCTTGATCTTCATGGATTTTCCATCTAACTATATACCCACAAGATTAGTTATATTTTTCAATTTCTCTTTGAGTACATGTATATTTTCTTCTATATCCATTATGACTTCTTATTTCTATCCAAATTCTATTAGGTGCTTCATGAAACTTATTTTAAGTTAAATCATTGTTTATTAAAAGGATTCAACCTGTAAGGAGTGTTTTATACACTAATTAATTTTTTATTCTAATCCATTTTCTATATAATTAGCTTCTAATTTAAGTTAGGTGATCTGTGCTTGTATATATTGAAAGAGTCTAAAAGCAATGACGTCTCTTTATTTTGGAATATCATGAAGATATTTTAATTATATTTTAATTGTATATGAGGTTGTAGATTGATCAACAATGCAACATGTACTAGGATCTTTATCTTGATAAGAACTTTTAATGTTTCTAACACATACCTCATGATCACGTGAATATTTTTATTTACATGTGGAAGAGAGGTTTTCCTTATCATTAATGGACACCTGAGACATCTTAACTTCACTTCTAATGACTAAAATATCTTCATTTTCAAAAATTAATAGAGAACTAGATATTATATCTTCTTTAGATAAGAGGCACTTCTTCAAACGTATCTTCTCTCTCATTTTCCTGGTCATTTTGTTCTTCTTAGATAGAGACTTATTCTATGAATCATCAACAAAACAACAAATCACTGTTGACTCCAGAAAGAAACTGAAATCATAAAATGAGAAATAATTTATTATATAGAATCAAAAATAGGTGAAACATTTCTCTGATACCACTTATAAAACCCTAGAACACCCTGAGAGGGGATGGGTGAATCATGTTGTCAACTATTTCTTTTAATGTGGCAAATATTGTTCCCACATTGGCTGGAACTCTTTAAAATGTGTATGAATGATTAAATCAGCAATCAAGTATATACATTCTGAAAGAGATAGAACAACAATTTTATATGGTTACCACAAAGGTCTAGTCCAAGGATCATATGTTTGTAGTGGATTGGTCATACGTAAATCCCATAATCTTCACTAGATATGGAATAAATATGTTTTGACATAATCACCCTGCTCTAGGAACACTGACTTTACATATTGTTAGGGATAGAATAATGTTTCCCTAAGAATACTTCCATCGAATACCCCCAGCTCAGTGTTTTGAGATAATTCTTACTAAATTTATCCATATGAAGGCCGCTTCAATATATTAGCATTAAATACATTTTCACTGACTAAGAATGAGACTCTAATTGCTCCAAAACCTATGTTGACATGCATTGAAATCCCTATCCATTTAAACATGATTTTCAAACCTATCTTTCTCTTTTGAAAAGATACTTGCCTTCGTAGACCAAACTGCCTTCGCGAAGCTCTCTAAGTCAATGTGGAATATCCCATCATCGTGAAGCACACATTAATCAAAAGCATTAGAATAATTAAAGACTAAATTATTATTTTCTTGATGCTCATGTCACATGGAATGTCTATTTATTGGATATCCCCTGACTTGGTGAAATCAGAACAATTCCGAATTTTACTTGGAAACATTCTTGTGGAGTGAAGAGGGGTAGCCTTTTATTTATAGCCTCGGTCATTCAACAAGCTACACCACCTCTAGCATGATTTTAGGATCATTCAAAAACACCACCCCTATTCTACTCCCTTCACGATGCTCCATTTAAATTCACTTTTTGTGATGCTCGTCGTAGTGTTGGAGCCTTCCGTTAAAACATCGTGCAGTGACGATTCTCATCTTGTTTTAATCACGTATAAGCACTATCATTATTCATGATGCTCCTCATATTAATGAACATAAACCAAGGATTCATACATTCCAGTCCATTACAATATTCATGAAATATTAATTCTTGAAAATGTCCTTTCATAATGCTCATCTTAATCATGGAGCACACCATACTACATTTCAGTAAAATAACACACTTTATTCCAATATATTTTTCATTCTCTAACAAAACACATGTTCATTAGAAAATTCAAATCCTAATTTCCCAGTACATCAGACATGTTTCTCATAGATATTTATCTTTGGAGAAGCTAATTCCCTTCGATAACTTAGCTTTAATCTTGATTAAAACCAATTTTTCTTACTGTCAAGATCCTATATAAAATTTGGGATGTACCTTTCCAAACATGTGAAATTTTATTCATATTCATCCACTGAATCTTCCTAATTTTGGTTCAATTCCAATAATTTATTTTCATTCCTATGATGAACATCCATAAAAAATATTTCTCATGGATGATATTCATAAATTCATCCCATAAAATGGTATCAATCGCTTCACATCCTTTGATATTTTAAAATATTTTCCACCATAGATCGGTTTCACCTTCAAAATGATAAATTTCAAGAGTTATCTTATGGTGATCTGATAAACCCATGACATAAAATATCTTATCATGGGCTTTAATATGTCCTTCAGCTATCATGGTATGAGTTGATCCTCTAAATGACAGGGGATATTGTCTCATAAAATGTTCTATTATTGTCATGTTCCTCTATAGTAGACCATTTTTATCCTTTTCATGGATACCCCTAACATTTATCACCTAATTAGATTGATCCATCCATGCAAAAAAATGTTTAGTTCTGATTTGGACCGTCTTAGAATGCTTATTTGGAATGATGTTTTCCTCTTGAACCTATACCAGCACAGAATCCCCATTTCCTCTACGGAAAACCATTCTGAGTAGACATATCTTAGATGATGAAACATGGTAATACTCAAATAATATAACCTTATAACTTGACCATAATGTAAATTCATTCAATGGTAAGATATTGATATTATCCTTACCTATATATTTTTCTAAACGGACCACTTTTACCAACTATAGGGCCCCTCCTTAAAACAATACACAATCTTGAGCTATGTTAAAATGTTAACATTCTACCAATTGAGGATATTTTCATATTTATAGTTTTTGAGAATTAGGACGTACTTTATACATAACAACTCAAATATTACAATGTACAAACTTCTTACTCACTATCCTTTTTTCACAAAAAAAAAATTAAAATCAAACATTGTTTATTTTCATGTTCAATAATCTAAATTTTTTCATTTACCCCATCTGTGTCTCTATTTTCCATTAAATCATATAAAAATAAATTTAATACTATGGATGATAATAAAAAACTTATTAAGGGATACACAAATAAATAAAACTATTTTTCTGGTGAAAACAAGTAAACCATGAATACTTTATTAGAATGTAATATTTTTTACCTTTATGAACTAGTAAATACTATACATAAAAACTCATTTATTAACCATTTTATAATAATAATATTTTAATAAAACCCATTGAAATAATATGTATCACCTAATGTTATCTTGGGACATAATTAAACTTAAATGGAATAACCATGCGGTCGACATCCATACATGTCACTCTTACAAAATGGAACAACCATACAGTTGACTTTCAAAGCGAAGGCAATAGAGGTTTTAATTTTACCAACCATAATTCTTTTATGTTGTAACCACTAACCCTTGGTTTATTATGTAACAACCTCATCAAATATCCATGTACCATTACAAAATCATAACACATAAAAAATTTAAATTTTCATCATTTCACTCCAAAAATTTCATTTTAGAGATAATTTCAAGATATTGAAATAATCAATCCATTTTCAAAACCATTTTCAATTAAAAAATACCCCAAAAAATAAATTCAGTGATTTATATTTCTTTTAAAAACATTAATCCTTGTACGGGAAGATAAATATCAAATAACGGTCATGGTAGGAGAGAAGTAATTATTGTCGTATGGTTTAAAAAAAGAACATTGATTTTGTCGTTTTTAAATAAATTAAAACACTTTGAATGGGAAGATTCATTTTTAAATCCTTTGAAATAATATAAATATCAAATGTGTTGTTTGTAATCCTTAAAAAGGAGGTGGGTGTATAACATAAAATTATATCTCAATGGAAGTGGATTCGGACGAAGTATGTTACCTCGAGTCTTATTCGTCACATATATTTTTTATCTTACTAAATAATAAAAATAGGTTTCTTATTTACATTATTTTGAACCTTTTTAATGATTATTATTCCTTGTATATGACTTCTTACAATGTTTTAACAATTACTTAATTTTTTATGTTCACATTGGATGATTTGATGTTATTCAGTATATGAGCCAAAATGGATTTGTTATGATGTATATAGTCAAAAGTGGTAATTATTCCATAATTTTCATAATAATAATCATGAAATAATAATGAAATTAGTAAATTAATTATACTTTTAATTCCATCCATTATATATGGATATGAAAAATGAACTATTTTACAACCTTAGAGAAGGTAAGTTGTACGTAAGCATGAGTAATGTTTTCCATTACTCATTGAACATTATGGAAATAACGTAAGTAATATTTTATATTTATAAAATGATTATAACATAATTAATATTATATTAACAATTTAAATATACTTATATATACTATAAAAGATTTGTGGTGATTAAAAATGAATAACATTGCTTCGTGGACGTGATAGTTCACATGTACACACGGACTGTCTTATCATTTTTATGTGCATGGAAAGTAAGAATGGAATTTATATATTATTCTATTAAAATGATATATATGTAATTAATGTAAAATATAAACATTAATTCCATTATTATAATGTGTCTGGAGATATGGTTATGGAAAATGAATTATATCGCTTCGTGGAGGTGATAATTAACACGTACAAACAAACAATTAATTATTTTCCAATTTGATGATAGTGGAGATGTATTGAAGTGATGATATTAACACAATAATTTCATAGTATATTATTAATAATATAATTATTATTTAATCATAGATTAATAATATTTTATGGAAGTGGAAGAAGAAATAAAATAGAAACACTTAAATAAAAATGGTACCTCTACTTCAGATGATCACCATTGATTAACACCATAACACTTATAAGGGGGGTTTATTCCTAAACTAAGGCCTCTATAATGTGCGGTAGGATTATAGAGACGGTTGTGGTCAGATATTATCTGATAAAAATGGTTTTGGTGGTGTAAATAATAGAAAAGGATGGATACCCTTTTATATGAGAGGTGAGGGGTACTTTTTGAATTATTCAAACTATTAAATTAATTTAAATTTTTTTAACATTTAAAATGGGTCCAAAGTGATTTATTTATAATATAGGATGATTATGGTTCTAAATCCAATAATCCAATGAAAATTATACATGTTTTGAATATTTTTTAATCCTTATCCTTTTATTTTAACACTTTTTAACTCATATCAATTTATCAAGTAATTTACATTTTTAGGGTCAATATAATTAACATAACATGAAAAAGACCAATAAAAGAGACATTTATGAAGTTATACGACTTATCCAAACTCTTTGACAAAATATTTTTCATTTCTGGAAATTTTATATCATCTAATAAATAATCATTTATTTTAAAATCTCATAAATGTCAATTTTGACACAATTCACTAATTGACTTTTTAAAAATAACCTAAAAATATATATATTATAAATAAAATCAATTAACTCATACCTACAATTTTAAATGAATCCATAAAATTCGTGTATGGATTAAATTATTTGAAATTATATTTATTTTAATATTTATTATATCATTTATTTTATTCTTTCGTTATTTAAGAAATTACTACATCATCACTATGTGACAATTTAAATTAATTGTTTATAAAATAAAAATCATAAATAAATTCACATGATTGATATAAATATATTACCATTACAAATAATATTTTTTGTCAAATATATCCAATGTATAATCCCATATTAAAAATAATTCACTTACTAAAAACATGGCTGTGACAAAAACTTTCATCTTGTTGGATATAATATTATAAATATCTAATGCACACCCAAAAGGAATAAAAAGGTTATGAGTTCATGAAAAGGTTCATTTTGGTAGATACATACTTATCCAAGGAATTTAGGAAATGTTTTAAGGTAATTTTAAATGATTTATAATATTAATGTAACCTCTAATTACCTGATATTCCCTTAATATTGTTAACAAAAATATTACTGATGTTACTATTTATTATGTCCAAAAATTAAAAATACCTAATTAAAAAAATGTCGGTTATGATTCCAAATATTCAATCAATTTTTTCCAAAATAATAAACATAAATTTTAAATAAATTGATTAAAATTTAATCTCATTGACCGAATGAGAGAACAAGTTTATTAAGTTAAAACACTCAATAGTTCACAATGTTTTTTTATCCAATATCAATGTGAAATTGATTCTAATGACCTAAAATATATTAAATGATAAAAGTTTAATCTAATTTTAATTAAAAACTAATTCATACTACAATATTCCAATATAAATAAATTAGATGAAAATGCAGTTTTGCATTAAAATGCAGTATTTTTCACTATTCATTAAAATATAAAATTTATGCGAAAAATTAAAAAATTATAACAAAGTAAATATTGACGTCCCAATTCCAAATAAGAAGTTTATTTTTGTAAAATATAACTAATAAAATTTCAACAATATATTTAAAATGGGTTCTCCATCAAATGAAGAAATGTTTTTTTAAAACAATTTTATTAACCATAAAAAAAGATTCATCATATACATTATTGAACATATTTTCTATTTTAATTACTATATATTAACACATATGTAAATACTTATTATATCATTACCTGGTTTGTTACAATATTCACATGTGATTATGTTATTCTCTAGTTTGATTACCTCATGATAATTTCTAGATAGTTAAATATTATATAATTGTGATTATACGTTCATTACTTTTAATATTTTAAATGAAAAAATAATTAAATAACTTATAAATAATAATAAAAAGAGGTTAATAAACTAGATAATCGTGAGGATTTCTTTTTTTCTTAAAATTTGTTAACCTGGTGTTTGTTGAGAATATTATTTGAATGATTCTTACTACTATTAGTTGTTTTAATATTAGGTTTCATTTCATTCTAACCTCATTCAAAACGATATAATATAACTAATATGGTAAAAAAATGTCAAAAGTGGGAATAAAGTTTTGAGGAAATATAATCCTTGACTTATTTACTTTAATCCCATTTTTCGTAGTATAATCCATGGGTTAAAATTTTAGAATTTATCATTAATGGAATTATTATATACTTTGATAATTTATATTATCTCATTACCCTTTATTTGATTTCATTAAAGTAAAATTTCATGTTAGTCGGTAAGTGATTATTGAAATTTTGTATATTAATGTTTTATCTTTATGCGGTTGTTGGTGGGATTTTATGGATGGTGAAGAAAAGTGTTAGGAATGATGTTGAAATAGTTGGATCAATCTTGGATTCTTTCTTAATTTTTTTTCTTAACACATGATGTTGATGGATTCAATCATTTCAATTATTTCATTATATGAAGAATGTTTAGTTGTGTATTGGTTTGTAGGATCACGGGTGGTAATAATTGACGATTTAATTAATTGGGAATGGTTTAGAAAATTGGAATTAAAGTGTCAATATATAATAGCTCCTTGTACTTAGATGATTAATGTGAAAATTTAAATAAAAATTTATGATAACATATTATAATGGAATAGTAAATGGTTAAAGGTAAATTATTAGTGTTACTATTGAACATTTCATGTTTTTGAACTATGTAAACTGTTAGCTTCCTATCCATTTGTAATGGTATGTGGGTTTTCATGTGGAATGATATCTAATGTTATAGTAGTAGGATAGTTTCCATTAGGATAATTATATGATTTTATATTCAGTAGGGTCTATTACTCCTTTCAACCCACTACAAAATTTGTCTTGGTAAACCGACTCATATACATGGCCTTGGGTTGTATGTGTTTTTGGAAATTTTATTTGTCAACGATATAGATATTCAAATACCCCTACCCAATCTCTCTCTTTTATATGTAGTTTTTATGTATGGATGTATGAGATATGGTGGATAAAAATTAAAGAATATGTACTCTTACTAGCTATAGTGGCTAATATATATAAAATAAATTAATATACATATTATGGAGGCTTATGGTGATAGTGTTTACATGTATGTAGATTGCAATTACCTGTAGTTAATTTGTGTATACTTTCATAGGAAATAACGAATCACATATTACTATATGATTTTGGGGGTGTGATGGTGATATGGTTTTGATTTGATAGAATAGATGTTCACTTTGTCTTGTAGAGGGGATAAGAGTACTAGAACATAATAAATTAAGGATTAGGTGACTCTTTAAGTGGGAAATTGGTAGTATGTATATAAATGATTTTGAATATATGTTACATATTTTTGTTTGTTATTTTTTTGAGTAATTAATGTTGGGGATCGAAATATAGTCAACCTAATATATGTAACAAATTGATTTCCTATACTTATTGATTTGGAATTTATTATTATTATCCTATATTTTCGTGAGTTGTTATAGGGAGGATACTATTAGGGATACTTGTATGATATTCCCTATATAAATATATATGTTTTTCGAGTATATAAAATAGAGTTAGTGATCGAGCCATGTATGACTAGCTCATGGAGGTTTTTGGTTAGTTTCTAGTGTTTGTGGTCATTATCCCAGGTGTTCTTGTGGTATATCTTATTTTTTGTTTTACAATATATGAAATCAGATATCATGGATTTGATTGATAATTCCTTATATATTACTAGAAATATTGAGTGTAATATCTCCCATATGATCATTTTTTATTCTCTCAGTGTTAATCTCCAACTCATAACCTATTGTAGGTAGTCATAGGGGGTCACTCTTGTGTTCACTACCAACCTAGGAGGGGTACTAGTGGGGTTCATAAAATGTGGTATCAATGATTTTTGTAAGGATATAATATTGATCATTGGGATAAGCACTAAATTTAAGTGGTTGGTATGTTAATAGTGTCGATTAAAATTAATACATGACATAAAATGGGTGAGTAGATAATACAGAGGCAATCAGGGACCTCTATTATTTGATAAAAAGTCATTATGTTTTTTAATGTATTATGTGAAATGATGCTTGTTTCTTGGTAGATACCTAATTAAGGATCATTAATCATGATTGGTTGCATCTATGATTGTATTAAGTGTATGACATTGATTATGATGAACTTTAATTAACAAATATTAAATAATCAATATTCTAGGTGAAGGATGTCCCTAATGTTTTCTTTATTTAGGAATGGATACTAGGCTATGTATTAATTATGTTTTCTCTAGTCGAGTTGAGTATGATTTATGATCAAATCGCTATAGAGGAATACGTACTAGTCACTATAGAGAAAAAGTTGATGATGATTATACTTAGAGGAAAATGTTTTTTTGAGTTCTAATGTTAGGGGCTATAGAAGAATGAGGTATTTTTATAAAATTATAAGGAAATGGATTTATTATAAGAGGTAAAAGTTACATTTAGGATTATTATTTCTAGGTGGTGGAATGCAATTGGCTATTAGTATTTTGGCTGGTTCTTCTCATCAGTGGTGGGTTTTATTTATTGGTTATCATGATGAGTCAGATTTTTTTAGAAGATATTACAAGATCATTTATATAGTAAGTTACTTTTTGTGACTATCATATAAGCTTATATGTAGAAAATGAAATCTATTATTCATAGTAACTAAATAATAGAGGAGTTTGTAATTTGGTTCATGAATCTAAACAGTTTTCTGTCAAATAAACTTCTATATAAAGAGTTAAGAGGAAGGAATTTTTAAGAGGCATTGTGTGAAGAGATCCAATGGAAGTTCTCTCATTTCACATGGATAACTTTTCTTATGATCTAAACAAAGTAAAATTTTGTATTGAGGATATTTTTAGAGACCAGATAGTCAAGGGGGGAATGTTAACTAGACTTCCTATAGAGTAGAGCTATGAGTGAATGTTCCACATTGTTGGGTCGTCTGAATTTTTAGATATAAGGGTGCCAACATAATCTACCTTTACATTGTTTCACTATATCTAGAGGTTATAAAGATCTTACCAAGTTAGAATAGGTTATTTTATTCTCTTATAGAGGTTTTATCCATCATAATCATGATTGTACGATATTCCTCGGTTTTTAGTGTAGATTTGGAGGCCCACATTAGGTTTAGTTATTGCAGTAGTATCATATAAGGTAACATCAACAGTAGTAAGATGTTTCATATTTCATTCATCTATGAATGTAGTAAAATGAAGATAGCCACATTATTTCTATAGTACTTTGGTATATAATAAATATATTGTATGAAGATGATGATAAAATTAGAATAATATATGTTAAGAAGTTGGATGTGGAATGATTTATTCTATAGATTTTAAATAACCATGTAAGATATCTGGAAAGGTAGAATATATCAATATTCTACCTAGATTTTTTCTTTTTCTGATTCATGATTTACACATTACTTTCTTATAATTCCAGAATTCTAGTATTTTGGACGTTAGGTGGATAGGCTTCCATTACCCTTTTCATTGAATACACCATTAGGAGGTAGAGTTAGCTTGTATGTTTCATGTAGAAATTATGAGATAATGTTAGGGAATAATCGTTATTCAAGATATTGTCTATGTTTATAAATATAGTTGGATAATTTCTTCCTTATTATAGAATGGCTATATTAGATGAAATTTATCATTGATTTCATTATGAGTCAAGTTATACTCATCAACATTGATAGTGAGTATATCAGGTTCATTAGATACCGAGAACATTATATTGGTCAAATATGTTATAAAACCTTGTCATGTATAATGAATAAGTTGATTTTGATGTAATTGGAGGTTTATTCGGGTGGTATTCTCAAGGATGTAGATGATTACCATGATGTTTTCCTTAAATAGGTTATAATGGTACACTCATAATATAGAATTATGGTTGGGGTAGTCTTATAGTTGGTTGTATCACTAATAGTGATTTATTCATATATAATATCTCTCATTGAGTTATGGGAGATTTAGATTTAGATTAATAACCATGTACATATATATTTTATTTATCCTACTATGTCACCCTAGGATACTATAGTCTTAGTTTTATTGAACATTTATAGATATTTTTAATCTGTATCAATTTTTATAAATTCAATAAAGTGAAAATAAATAACTATTATCCCCATTCATATATTGATGGTTTATTTTTCCATCTAAAGGATGATTGTTTATTATTAATGATCTCATTTTGGTGAGTATATAATTAGATATGGGTGAATGAAAAATTTATTTTTAAGAGAATATTCATGTCTCATTAGATGAAATACATGTTCATGGTAATGATTTTTTTCATCAAAAACTCTCTATACATGTTCATGGAACTGATGAACACTTTGTTCCATGATTTTTTAGAATGATAATTTGGAGGATTTTATTAAAGAAATCATTGAATATTCCTTGTCACCAAAATAGTATATTGAGTATCTATAATAATTATTACTAGTTAATCAGAATCCTGTACAATTTATAAAGATATGTATGTTGCATCTATGGGCCCATGAGGTGTATTCATTTGGACATGTGATTTCTCAATGAGGAGTATCCATAAATCCTTCAAAATATGGTTAGTTTTTTTTATTATGCTCCCCCCAATAATTTTATGAAAGATCATAATTTCCTTGATCATTCATGCTATTATAAAGGGTTTTTATTAATTTATCTTAGATAATGACTCATCTAACATACATCACCAGGAAGGATCTATCTTTTTTGTGGATTGACTAGTGTTACACTTATTTTGAGTATGTGAATGATACATGTGTTAGTGCTCGTCTACACCATTTTTCTTATGAAGGAGTTATGTATGAGATATTTTGCGATAATTTTCACATTTTCTTAGGAAATATTCTGATTTAATAAAGTATAGTTCTCTTCTATTTTTCTCCATTGCTTAAACCCACTAAATTTATCTATGATACCAATGATCATAATATTTCCATACAAATGTTTACCTAGGAATATTTGTGACATTGTATCATAAATGAGTGTTTTATGGTCCTAACATGTCATAAGAGTTTGATATATATCTTCTCCTTGTGTTATTTAAAGTGGTAATGGTGGTAGGGGAGAAATGTTTTCATAGGGTAGTTACTTTGACAATTACTATACACCGAGGAAAGGGAATATTGTTGTTGCTGAACTTATAAGAAAGTCACATGGTGATTTTGATCCTAAGCATAGGGATTCTTGGATAGTAATGGATGAACATGTAGCGATGCACCTTGATATGGAGGAAGTTTATTTTAGAGGGTGCCTCTACCCGATGATTATTCCTACATCATTGGTATCATGGGTTAAGGAATATTATATGGAGGATTTTGAGGGAGAGATTTTGAAATATTATGTTGTCTGTGGGGATCCCCGTGTGGGGTGTTTTGAGGATGATTAGCATTGATTGTTATTCCTGAGGAGTCCCTTTATCCACTTGGTGATATGAGAGGTGGTTCCTCAAAAGTGTTATAGATTTCCCTTACTTGTTATTCTTTGTGGGGATGAAACAACGAACAAGGGTGGTTCAAAATCTACTATTATTTTCATAATGCAATAAATTGGCTGACTATGGGTTTCTAACTTATGGTTCTTTCATATTCAAAAAATAATTATTTCTAATTCAGTTATTATATATTTTTTCCTATTAAATAATAGATTGTAAATTTTGATGATTCGATTTATGGAATGAAAAAATAAAATGAAGTAAAAGAAAGTAAAACCAAAATAGTGGTTAGAATGAAATAACATGGTCTTTGGGGTTGTCACATGGGTTTCTTCATTATTCATATTTATTGTATAAATTATTTTAAATAGTCTATCTCATCATACATGTACCATTATCCTTTACATCGAGGATGATGTTTAGCATGACTATGAGATATCTTCCACACACAAAACCCTACAACCTATAATAGTCAATATTGATGAACACACCTCAATCAAGAGTGTTAAAACATCAAAGACACATCTCCATAATTTGACATTTCATCACTCGAATACAATTTCATACATTGTGCAAATATAATTCCAATGAGATGACAGGTAATGTTGATTTATTAGATAATGGAATGAGTTCCAAAGTCATTCCATGTAGTGGTGCATGATCACTACATCATCCCATAGAACATATCTCTCCCTAAGCACAAATAGAAAACGAATCATTATAAATTAAAGACAAAATATTTGGGAACACCACAAAACCTCTTCTATGTCCATGAAATTGGTTAGTCAGTCACCATAAAGAGTGTAAGAGATCATAATGAATAAATAATAAGAGATAGATATAAAAAGAGATATGTAGAGAAATAAATATAGAATTTTATTAAAACTATAAAAGTGCAACAATAGAATGAATATATAAAATATAGAATAAGACATCATATAAAATATGCAGTATAAAAAAACTTACCCTGGATAAACCCCCATGTGTTTTAATCCCTCATCACAGAAGCCATCAGTTTTAATTTAATGAAAATATTTCCTTATCTTCCATCACCAAAAAACACATCAATTTGTCTAATAAATTACTAGTCAAATAGAATTCCATTACACCTCCTTGTTTCCTTTCAGGGATCTAGGAGGATATTAAGATTATAAACATGAATTTCCAAAATTCATCTTATGGAATTGATTCATTAATAGTTTTCGTATTCTATAATTTTAGATCATAAAGCACATGAAACACTATGATTGTAGCCTTATAATTTCTTATAAGGATCATTTTATTTACCCCTATGAGATGCTTCACTAACTCTTGGTAATCTTAATAGTGTAAAGGTTATTTTCTTACCCTTATGTGAAGCTTCACTATATATATTCAACTTACACATGCTTGATTATTGAAATAGAAAATTCCTTCCATCATATTAATGGCCATTTTCTTAATCATAAAAATTTCACAATCACAATTCTATTCCATTTCCATGGTGGATCATGGAATAATTGTGGTGGTTCATTTTGTACTATACATCAAAGTGGATTTAGACATTTTTTCTCATAGCAGAAATAGTGATTTCATCCTACCTCTATCCATTGCAACGGATTTTTAGGATTTTATATTATGATCATTCACTCATGGTGATCTATGAGTTTCATAGTGGTTTCTATAATATTCACTCAAACTCCATGGTGGTTTCGACGCATTGCAAAGTTGCTATAAGGATTAACTAATGTGAGAGTATGATGATTTCATGCTTATTTATTAGAATTCATGAATTTCTGTGTTGTGGTGATGATCAGTGCAGTATAGTGCATGGAAGATGAGAAATAGTTAAGAGAAGAAGATGACAGTGAAACTGTTTTGACATATAAAAGAATGTGTACTGTGGAAGTTTGAATTGTAAAATACACCACAAGTATGCTTTTATAAAAGTTTTATGGATGTTTATATTTTATCATACTCAATACTGTACTAAAAATCTATTGAAACTGATAGATGTCGACCATCACATATAATCCATCCAGCCGTACCCCATTGATGGTTCTCTACTCACTTCATTTAGTGATAAACTGAAACATGTACACTCTATATAGGATATGATCCTCTTATATTGGTTTCCTCTATGATCACCCATTCTAGGATCCTTTGTGATTATTTTTCGACTTCCTCTAGGTTTCTCATAAGATATCCTAGGGTGATTGGCTAGGGTTTCACCATATTTACTATCAATCTATTAAAACATCCTTAAATGAAAATAATTTAGAAAAGGAATGAATAAGAATTACATTATACATTCAAATACGTTTTTTGAGCCAAAAATTGACATTCATTGGTGTCAAAAGTACACATATTCATGAACCAAATGACACCCATGCATATCTTCTTTTTCTTATTTTTAGAAACCTGTTTTTAGAAATTAATATTCTAGTATATATATTCCATGATTTATTAAAATAGAATCTAGAATCCTAAAATAATAATCACATAAACTAGATCCAACCAACCTTGGCATGTTCCTTGCTCTCCCATACTTGGAACCTTGGTTATGATGTAATGGCTTCCTCTCGGTGGATCACATGATCTCCTTGGGTTCATGGATCAGGTTGAGCCATTTTTTAACCAACATTTTAAATATATTTAGATCCATGAATTTGTGAAAGCAATGGATAAAACCCATGTCAGATAGCCACACACCTACACTAATTAAAATGGACACCTACTTTGTTTTCAAAATGAAACATATGAAGGGTGTAATGATATTTGCGCACAAATTTCATTATATATTTTCATATTCCTGATTTATAAATTTTCATATTATAGTATGTAACCACCTTAATTTGTCATAGTATCATATTTACTAATAAAATTATCTTAAAAAAAAATATTTCATATTCTAATTATTCCAAAGATAAATAAAAAAAGATAGAATTAATCCTTTTTCACAGTTGAACCTAAAACACTGTAAAAATCAAAATATACAATAATTACCCTCAAAATAACCAATTAGTGTAATTTAATCCACTAAAATACCAATGTAATTTAATTATTAAATGATCCATATCAATTCCTTAACACGTAGGAATTTCTCTCCCAGAATTCTTCTAATACCGAGGTCAATTAAGAATTCTCCTGATATAAATGACATAAAATTTAATTTTAAAAAACCAATGAATTTTCATCACTTCTTAATGGATTTCAATTCAATATTTCCTCACTGAAACAAAAAATTTTATTCAATTAAATTTTAATTAGCATGTGTATTTTTTATAACCTCCCCAAATGTGTATCACCTTTCACTAAGGGATTATGAATTTGAAATTTTCTAAATATCAAAAGAATTAATGATTTATATAGCTAAAATTCCATCCTATAATCTACATTTTATAGAGTAATAAAATGTATTTAATCATGTGTAATTTATCATGTTCGTTTGGATTCTAAAGGGTTGGTAGGATTTTATGTTGAAAATAATTAATGTCGAATGAGGAGGATTGGATAGAAAATGATATATAATCCATAAAGAGTTTACAATCCGGTATAGATCATCACTCACTCACCCATGAAAATAGTTATCCTTGAATATAATGTAAATTTCATCCATTAGTGGATTTCTTCCCTCCTTCCTCTTTTTAATATAATTGTTTCTTCTTTTTTAGATCTAATATGTATGTTCATAATCAAATTTTAGAGCTAAAACAAAGAATATTTTGATAATCAGGTACTGATGAACTCTCATTCCTTAAATCAATGACATATTTGGTCATCTTTACATATTACTATCATGAATTTATTTCCAAATAGTATAAAAAATGTTCACAACACTTCATAAAAAAGATTCTATAAAATGGTGTATAGTTCATTGTTTCCCTCCCGCACACTTGAGTTCTACCATGTTCAATCAATTAACATATAGAGTATGTACATATGAATTTTTTGCCTATATTTTGGTTACATAAAAAGGATTTATAAGGCTCATAGGGGATCAATACAAGTTTATAAGTAAGGGAGTCCTAATAATACAGTAAAAAGACAAAAATTGTCTTTCAAAACAGTTCCTCGGTTATATTTAACCCAAATTTATAAATTCTATCATCCAATGAATGTATTATAACAATAGGTTCTATAATTACAAACATGCCTCATGGATCTAAGAAAAGATAAATGAAAATAATATGGAGAATTAGTTTAAAAAACTCTCCGGTTTGAAAATAATTTCATCATGGACAACACTAGTGTAGAAGAGTTTCACTTTTGATAAATCATAAATAAATAATCAAATAAAAAATCTTGAGGAAGTATCCATTTCACCAATTCTTTAAAAAATATAAATTTAAATAAAACAATTTTTTCAAAAACACGATTTTTTTTCAAATTTTCCCAATGTTTTTACTGAATCTCAATGTCACCAAAATCACACACAAAATGAAAAATAGAAAAAAAAGTGATAGTTATAAATAGATTGGTAGAAAGTATCTGACACATATACCATTACTATATCCTTTGAATAGAATATTTTTTTATAGACCACTCATGATGAATTAAATTTGGAATCAACAAATTAGGTATGAAATAGAAGTAAAACATAAATTAATGGCGTGGAATCCTTGTGTTAGTCACATTACATCCACCCAATAAAAATATACATCTAAAACATGAAAAAAAATTATTGAACGTACAAAAAAAAGAAACAAAATGGAAAGGTAATGGAGTGTAAGGATAAATATTAGTGTAACTATAAGTACATATCCTTATACATTACATACTCTAGTTTTTTTAACTAGAATTCACATTTGGGGATAATTTAGTTTAGAATTTTATAGAATTAGGAAAAACACATGAAATATAGAATCATGCATTATATGTTTACACATATAACTATTATCCAAATTTTCAACATATAAAACAATTTAAAACAAAAATGTTTTCTTTCATGAAAATTCTTCATGACTCTCACAGACTTCACGGAGGTATGTATTTGTTTAAATTTTGTTTTGAATATATTATTTTGGTTTAATGAAATTGTTATCGGGAGTATGAGGGGCCTATGGTGAGTACCTAGGATTCGATACATAAAATAAAATAGAGAAATAGACAATATCGGCATGTTGCATGGTTCGTGCATAGGTAGTGAAAACCATGCACTCAAACTACGGTAGCCATGAGAAAGGATGAATTGTTTATCAATAACATGAATAGGGAAGGGGAAAACCATGAATACTTGGATAGAGGCTTTCCACATGATTGTCATATGGTTTTTGAAAAGGGGGGGACACCCTGGTTAATCATGTAACTGAAATCCTCTTGGACAAAGGCAGACACACTATTGGCGAACAGTTTGGAAAACCATGCGGCCAAACTATATTTCCTTTAAAAAGTATGAATTTCCAGTTTCCCCATATGGATCTTTGAGAGTTCACCCAATGTTTTCCTCATTATTCCTCCTTGAAACCCTATTGATTATCTTGGATGCCCCATTCTTCCCAAGGGTGGTTCTTTTTTGATTTTTGGTTGTTTATAGATTCATTGGTTTCTTATTGAAGCTCCGAGTAATTCTAATCTTCCTATTTCATCTCTTTTCTATATTTGAGTTTGTATTTTATCTCATCTTCTTCTAAATACCTAAAATCCTCTTTTCCCTGTGGAATCTAGGTTGAGGCTTAAGAGGGTTTTTTAATCTAGATCTAATGCGAAGATTCAGTGTGTTTTCATCATCATATTCAATATAGGTGGTCTACAAGTTATATACCATAGTTTTATGCGGATTTGTGCATATAAGATTGTGTTATTGTTTCCCACATATTTTTTTGGTGTTGTTAGTGATATTAGGTAAAATATTAGTCTAAATGATGAATTGAACCCCTCGTGATTTCTGTGGGATTCATTGATGATTATTTGATGAATTTATGGACACCCATGAGGTGTGTCAACATTTCTGATCATGTAAAATGGTGATTTGAAGTATTAAATTGACATGTGATTAAGTAGATCCATGTAGAACATGTTGATTGGTCACATTGATGATTAATAAGGTAATATTGGGGTTTTTGTCAAGATTTGTATAGTGGATTAGGGGATGTTCTACATGACATTATAATTTGTTAAACAAGATTAATTTGAAGGTTCTAAATGGTTGGGATTTGTACATTAAATATATAAGTTGGTTAATACATGGTAAATGATGAATGGGTTATGTGAGTTAACATATAGAAGTTGATGAATATTTTTAATGAGTTAATGTATGGGGATTTGTTAATATGATTAATGAGTTAGGTATAATAAATAGAATTTGAATAAACTGAGATGTAATGTAAACGGAAAATGTGTTAATGGGTTATGGATTAATATTAATTACTTTGTGGAGTGTTACGGATTATTAATTTTTATTTATATTGGTTGTGTTTGTTTCTGATATGGTATGTGGGTTGTGAATGGATAAACAAGTATGTTTATATGGCTTGGTTTTCATGGGTTATTGAATAAGGTTCTACAACCACTAGTCACGTTAGAGTGAGGCTTTAAACTCCACCCCACAATTCACAAGATATGTAAGGGGATGAAGTTCTACTCCCCCAACGGTTTCATTTTATGATACCACTTGGACTGAGGCTTCGAGGTTAGTGTAATGTATTTTTTTGTGATATGTTTATCCCTAGTGAGGAAGGGACTTGAGATATTTCCTTATACAGAGTGCTTGAATGCATTAAACCCTTTTGTGAATGATGTAAAGTTTATACTCATGGAACATATGTGAAGATTAATTTAGTAATGATGATAACATAATTGATTAAATAGTTAGAACGATCAAAATGATTTTATGTTTAAAAAGTTAAATAATGTAACCCATGTTTTCTATTGATTATCATATCATTTATTTATTTCATTAATTCAATATCATTTTAGACTGGATATTATTTAGACACCATTAGTGGTGACCTACTGAGTTGTACTCACACCCTTCCTGGGTCGTCCTTAGGTACCTGAGAATATTTTATGTCTGCAGTTCAAGAAAAGGGAAAATTCCATGTTCTTGAAAATTGATTCTTTATTTGTTTTTATATGGACATGGTTCTAAATGTGTAGTCAAGTATATTGTGGTGATTTAGTTATTGTCTTATTTTTTTGTTTGTTGCACATGTGGAACTACTAGTATGACATGACATAGTTATTTTTATATTGTGGGTTTTATCCTATTTTGGAAGGTGTTTGATTATTCATGATCATTGGTTATTAAATATTGTTTCTAATATTTTAATTTTTGATCTATTTTTTCTCACTTTGGAATGTGTGGTAGTCTCCCTACATGACTTGCTAGACCCTCGCTGCTAGTCAGAAACAACTGGCATATGAGGGGTCGCGCTTGAGGTCATGTGAAAACCCATCTTAGGGATCAGTTTAGTGGCCTATAGGCTAAGGACAGTACACCTATTATTTTCACTAGAGTAATTATTGGAAAATGCATATTTTCATTTATTATCGAGAATATTAAAATATCAATATTTAGAACAAGTAATTATTACCTCATATCGATTATCTATTAGATCAATTATAAAGAGCTTAATATTTTTAAAATATTGAACATTATTTTGGATATCATTAATTGTGGTTCATAAATTATGGTATACAAAAAAATCATATGTAAGAGGTATATTCATTATAAATTTATAGTGATTCCCTATGAACGTACCAATGTAATTTTTATATTCGTGGATATAATGAACATTGAATTTCGAGATTACATTGATTAGTTTGTGGTAATATTTATCGCTGATATTCTTATATATTCCAATATCATGGAAGAGGATGAAGATCATATGATGATTCTATTGAAGACCATAAGGAGGAATATGTTGTTTTCCAAATTTATTAAGTTTAAATTGTGGCTAAAAAAACATTCATAAAAGGGTCATATTATCTCAATCAAGGTTATATCATTGGATCCTCAAAGGTAAAAGTTATTAAGTAATAGACCAGAAAACCAATAGTGATTGAGATTAATAGTTTGTTTGGGTTTGCTAGATACTTTAAATGTTTTTTTGGAAATATAACATGGTTATTAAAAAAAATTACTAGGTCAAATCTGAAGGGATCCATGTTAATTTAGACGGATGAACGTGGGGAAAATTTCAAGGAGTACAAAACAAGGTTGTTTTGCGCACCTATGCTAACACTTCCCTATAGTAGATAATGATTTGTGATCTAAAGTGATGCATCATATAAAGAATAGGGATTAATCCTAATGTAGAATGATATTGTGATATATTATATATCACACCAATTAAAATTCATTAGAAAATTTCCAGACACATGATTTGGAGTTATAATAAGTAATGTTTTCCTTGAAAATATGGAGGAATTATCTTTATGGTGATAGATGTGAGATATATGCAGCTCAGAAAATCATCAAGAATATTTTCATATAATAATAGTTATATATGTTCTATAGGTTATGGTTAGAGTTGAATAAAAATTATTACTAATCAATACATTACCATTCCGAGAAGCTGAACAAGGTGGATAATGCTTAGAGTAAAAAATTCCAAGCTAGTTTTTCAATGATGAGGAATGAATGAGATCTAATAAATAGGTTTTTCAAAAATATGGATCATAAAATTAGGTTAAAATGGAATAATCATATATTTCGTAGATTAATGTTCAACTATCAATCCATTCGTGGATTAAAGAGGTTTGGAATAAAGTATTTGAACTAAAAAGAAGGTGATCAATATTAATAATTTCAGTCATGATTATGATGGAATGATATGGTTCAAAAATAGAGTATATCACCCCTCTATTAAAAAATTATAGAACACGTTATTACATAAATCTCATAGTTAATTTATCTTTTAATATAAGAAGATATATATAGATCTGAAATATTATTTAAATATTGAAAACAAAAAATGTGATACTGTGGTGTTTGTATCTTGATTACTGGTCTGTTATAATGTTACGGTTGACAGATAGATGTCTAAGGGGATTTTATAACCTTTAACGCTACCAAAATAGAAATTGTAAAACATCACTATGAATACCTCAATAGGTTCCCCAAAAAATTAAAGGATATAATTCTATTTATGATGTAGTTGATAGACTTATAAGGTAATGAAATTTAATTGCAATAATAAATGATTTATCTTATAATCATCCTTCTACGATATAAATTAAGAAAATATTGTGGTTGCATGGATTACCACATTCTACTATATATAATTATTATCCAAGGATAACCTCAATTATTTGGAGATGTATTAAGAAATATTTGAATAATGAGTTTAACATTATCACTAAATATCATCCTTAGATATATGGCCAGTCTGAGAGGACCATTGAAACCAAAGATGATATGTTGAGAGTTTTTTCAACGGATTTCAAGGATGGTATTGATCAACACCTTTCTAGGGTGGAGTTCATTTTATCAAAATAGATTTCACTCGATCACTCAAATAGTACATTATGAGGATATTTATAGATGGAAATGAAAAACTCCAACATATTAGATGATGATGGAGCATGAAATATATTGGGACCTGATTTTACTAAGGAAATGGAAGAGAATGTGATATTTATTCTATTTCACATTAGGGAAGCTCAAAATTGATATTAAAAACATACTAAAAAATAGTTAGAAAATATAGTAAAAATATGGTGATAAGTTATTACTTTTAAAATATTCTATGAATAATGTTATGAGATTTAGAATTATATGGAAGTTGAACCCTCTATATATCAGTCCCTATGAGATTCTTGATCATATCAGGATGGTATATTATCACTTACATATTCTTGTAAGACCCCCAAAAGTTCATGAAGTGTTATGTGTATCTATTTTTATAAAATTCATATAATATTTATCGAATGTACTTATCTCATAGGTCATACCATTGGAACATAACCTTTCATATAAAGAGAACCTGTTAGAAATGTAGCATCATATAGAAAATGTACTCTGGGAAAAATATTACTCACCTGGTTAATTTACTTTAGAGGGATTATAAATTCATTAATGAAACATTAGATATCATGGATTTGACGAGGCATAGGTCTCCCTGGTTGTTTTTATCAATGTGATAAAATTTTGAGAGTGATATTCATATAAGGGGGTAGAATACAACACCTTGAGATTTTGGAATATACATTTCTTTAATATTTTTTTAAATTTGATATATTTCTAACCAAATAACCATTAACATACATGAATAATGATTATCTATTATAAAATTATTCAATTTATATGATATTGAAATGATATATAATTATGGAAAATAATTTCTACTTTTCTTTTGAAATATTATTATTTCCTAAAGAACTATTTCGGAAATGTTTTGTTTTTGATAAATGTATTATTTATATATGGTTTTTTTAAATATTAATTAATACTATTTGACGAATTAAAAATTATTTTTTCACATATAAAATTAATTCATTGGTTAGCAATCAGATATGAAAAATGTAAAAGTATTTGAAATTAAAAATGTAGGTTTTTCTGAAAAACATATTTTCATGTACACAAACTGTTTTATATTAATAAATTAAATTAATCAATACAGGTGAATGACTTTTAATTTAATGTGTAGATAATATATTCTGTAATGTATTTTAATTTTTATAAAATGTTTTTTAAAACAAAAGGTATTGAATTAAACTCATAATTATTTTAAAAAATGGATTTCTCTAAGAGAAATTTATGCATCTGGTGTTCAGATATTTGAATTAATTTTTCCTAAATATGGAAATTTAATATTTTAAAATGGATTTAATATTTAGAATCATAATAATTAATATTATTTTATAAGTTCAACTTAATATTTGTAATAATTAATAGTAACTATGGTAAACATCCTATCAACACTATAAATGTAAAAAGATTTAACGAGGGTAAAACTAAATAGATAAGGGTAAAAAGAGACAGAAACACGTCCAAATACAACTTTATTCATTTATTTACATCACATATCAATAAATATTTGAACTTATTCTAATTTGGATTCAATTTACCATGATTTTGATTGTATTATATTTCAATATTCTTAATAATTATAAGTGTGTCACTCCCCTAAATTATTAAAAGGCACCTCATCTCATCTCTTATCCATGCCAATTTTTGAAATTTATCTAGATCAAAACCATAAAAAATAATCTCCCAATATAGTTATCCATGACCTTGGAGTTTGTCCTACCCAAAATAAACATCCAATAACTCTTAATGATCATTTCAAAAGAGGATGCCTGAAGAAGAGGTGTATGATCTTACTGATATTTTTCATGCTTATTTAATTTTAAACATAATCTTAATGATTTATATCCTTATAAACCTGACTCAATTTGTATAAATAATTTACTAATATTTTTCTATTTGTATATTATAGTTATTTTCTATTTCTCACTCATCTGTTGAAAAATGAAAAAATCGCTCATGTGTGCATGTACTCAACCACCTCCACAAATAGATGTGATTCATTATTAATTTTCTATTTAAATGAATCGTAATAAGGAATATTTAATTAATATATTTTATATTTTTAAATATTATTATGATTATTTATAGATAGGTTTTTATATATAATTATTTCTTTCTATTCATTGGAAAAGGAAAACATTTCTCATGCATTTGTATGGACTACCATTTCCATGAAGTGACGCTATATATTTTTCATGACCATTATATATAAATGATTAAAAAATCTAATATCATGAATAAAAATGATACTAACAAAATGATTAAGATTTTATATATTATTAAACCATAAATAATTTGAAAGGATAATAACATTCAAACCAAAACATGCAGGGGAAACAGAACAGTTTACAACCTAAATTTTGATTTTAATGAAGAATTGTTAATAATGGGTAGTTAAAAATTATAATGGAATGTTATATTGAAATATAATAATGAATTTGGGTTTTTAAATTATTTAAAATAAATATATATTTATTATGCATGAGTTTAGGAACATGTATAAGGAATGCCAGGATCAGATGTAAGGGTTTATGTTACAGTATCAATTTTTAGCTTTCCATGATAAATTTACATTGACGAAAATTAAATGATAATTATCATTTAAAACACATATATTTTCTTAAAAATTATTTATTCTTAATTATTGAAGTATTATTACCAATTTACACTCTTTGGTACTCAAAATGGATGATAAAATGTTTAAAAAAATACTATCTTTATTTCTTCTTTGTCGATATAAATTTTCATTCATTACAACATTACATAAAATGATTTATTGAAGTATTTATATATACATAAATGTTTCAGAAAGATTTTTTCTACCTTTTTATTTCCTTACAAATTATTAAATGGTTTCTTTTAATATTTATTGCTTATGATTCACTTTTTATATTTTACAAAAGTGTGAGAAGAATGTTCCCTTTTAACATATACAGCATGGAAAACTTTTCCCTCCATTATAATAATTCCACACATTGAACATACTATAAAAAATATATTATTATTTTCAATTAATTATTTTTTAATTTTTTATAAATTTTATTTTTGTTATTAAATATACAGAAATACCGGGTTATTTCCCCTATTTTCATTGATGTGTTAAAATAGTTTTTTAAAGGCATTTTTAATCTATTTCAATATAAATTAAGGATTATTAAGATTTTATAGGTATGTGATCTTCTTATACCGTCCACATCCTTTCTCTATAAAACTTATGATGAGGTTTTTATATGGATGATTCTATAAAACCCATTACTTTTACATGGGTCAATTGAGCTATGATAAAATAATGAATGTTTTTATGATACCATAATCTTAATTTCTTTGTATGGATTATGATTATTTTATTATAAAATATATTCCTATTTGATGGGTTATTATATGATTAAATTATGATTAAGTATATAATCATGTGGAAAACTTATGTATGTTTTTCATTAAGGAATGGGTGGTCCCAAAATTATATATCATTCTAATGGATTGGGTAAATATTGATATATCGTGAGATAATATAAATTGTAATGGGGGGTGAACTTAGTTGAAAATGAATTTGTACAATATCAAAATATTTTGAGTGAATATTTACTATGTAAATGATGGAATGTGGAGTGAACCTAATCCACTATGTAGATTTTTCCACTATAATAGTTTTAGAAGATAACCGTGACAGAAGAAATGATTATATATTCATATGTGCATGACACAAGACTATATCTTATTATTATAATATGTTATTATATATCATGGTAGATAAATGATTATTCATCACTGTTATGACTTATGTCATTTTTTATGTAAAATATGTATGTTGTGTCTCATGATTAATGATTTTTACCAATTCAGAATGAATTTTTTATGTTATGATCATGTTTAATACCATTATGCTTATTAGATTCCCAATTAAGATTATTTGTTGACATATTTTATGATTAACCTTAATGAAAATCTGACAACATTCTTTCTTATGTTTCATTAATCATAGCTTTAGTTAGGGTATGATTAAAAAGGGTACTATGTGAGAAGAACTTTGTGGGATATGCTGAAAATATTTAAGGAAGCAATTTTATTATGTATTTAGTCTACAAATACATATAATAAATGGTGTTGAGAAGAACGCTGTGGTGGTCTAGGAATCTTTGGATATGTACAATGCTCAGTCTCTGGAATCATGGTACTCTACTATCACTGCTAGCCCAAATACCAATTATGTGGCGGGCCTTCATCCATCCTATACGGAGGCTGTTTATGTTGGCGATAGCAACCCAATTGATAGGGTGGTACATTCTACAGGCAAGGGTAAGACCATGGTTGGACATGAGTGGGAGAGGCCTTCACATGTTTAGGCAGGCCTCTGATTACAAGTCAGTCAAATATACCAGAGAGGACATTGTCCTACCTCAATTTAAACATCCAATTTGAGAGTTTAAATTATCAGGGAGAGCTTGAAGGAAACTCCAACTATCACTCTGAGGCCGAGTCTGAGGGAGATGGACAACCATCAGATGACAATGTCTTGGGAAGGGTTATTAAAGGTCTGCACAACCAAAGAAGGAAGAAAGGGAATATGGAAAACAAGGATCTGGGGAGTTACATTGCTTCTAAGAAGCCGAGAACTAAGGGACAGAAGGACTACTCCTATCTTCCTAATCTGATGGAGAATCGGTTGGAAATGAAAGAGGATAAATTCAAGGAGCATACGGTACAACCAGAATTAGGAGAGGAGTCTCAACATGTGGTTGACACAAATCCTCAATCCCAAGTGAAAGGAACCAAAAAGGCATCTGAGAAACAAGAAGAGAAGCATCTGCAATCCGCAAAGACATTGATGGTGGAGGAGGATACTATGCCTCCTGGACAACAATGTGAGGTAGGATCTCCAGATAGATTTCAGTTCCCAAATCACGAGGATCTCGATGCTTAGATGGAACTTCTCATGCATTATGGTGAAGAAATGAAATAGGATGTTCTGGTGATCAAGGAAGCAAGGGAAGACGTCGATCAAATGATAGAAATATTGATCCAAGTGGAGGTGTATAGGGATCAAGATGACTTGATTGACAAGAAAGATTGTATATTGATTAGAGGCCTTAATAGGGAGAAGATCAACAAACCATAATATCTGAATGTTTGGGATTATCTAGAAAAGCCTTATGAAGACAACACAGAGAATGATTCAGAATTCTAGGTAAGATACCTACCCTGGAAACTATTGAAGGAAGGAGATTCCAATCCTCTTAAACATGTGTTTAATAATTCAGTAATCTCCTTGGATGTATGAACTTTATTTGTACGGGTTCTCACTATCCCCTTGAATTTGTTAGAAAATAAAAAATACATGATGATGATAATGTGTACATGTATCCGGGATGTGATGATCTATGGTTATTAATTGTGTATTGACATATTATGTAATATATATTGATTATACTATATGATTTTGGTGTTGTGATGGTTATATATATGTGATGTAATGGCATACAAGTGCATTATGACTTAATAGTGGATGAGAGCATCTAGACGTAAGATGTTGGGGGATTGAGAAATTAATTTAGTGGGAAAGATTATGTGACATGCATTTGTTATATAAAAATGTTATTGATAATATGATACAATTTTATATGAATTATTTTTGGAGTGGGCCTTTATAATTGTAGGAATATAGTTGTAGTGATGTAGGTAATAAGTTGATTTCATTTATTTATTTTGCGGGTCATCATTATAATTCATCCATGCTTCAATGTGAGGTTTTATAAGGAATCCAACTTGGAATACTTATATAATCTCCCTTATATAAATATAAATATATTTATATTTATATCATGTGTGTATGATAGAGATAGTGTTCAATCTACTTGTGATTAGATCATGTAGTTTTTTCATGTGTGGCTAGTGTTAATGGTCGCTGTCATAGGTGTTGTTACTGTATATCCCTATTTTGGTTTTGCATTATATAAAATCACATATAATGGGATTTTTTGATTCATTATTTTATATTTCATTGGTGATTATTTATCATCTACTTTAAGTATTTTGGTTAATTCCCCCCATCATAAAATGCTTGATATGCTTAGCGCTTTCCTTAAACTTCTTCCCAATTGGAAACTACCATTGGGGTTCGCTCTTACCTTTATTTTTTTCCTAGGTGGGAAACTTGTGGGGAATGTATCTGAAATGATCCCTAGAGGGGATTTTTACAAAGTAAATATTAAGGGATATAGAGATAAGGTCAAATGTTAAAAAGGATGAAGAGATATTACAAAACGACCCTTATAAAAATTCTGGCCCTTTTTACCAGTAGGCCACTACAATTTTTGTAACACTATGGTGGCTACATAGACACTTGTAAACAACTAGACTTTTCGTGGACTACCACTAGTATTTTAGAGGTACCCAGACCACCATACTCCCTATCATTTCCACCTTTATCATCCACCATTATTCTTCTATGATCTTCTCATATCCAATATATCACTAAAATGATGCTTTAGAACATAAAAGCTATTAAACATATCCTTATCCTCAACATATAAACAAAAATTCAAATTTCTGTATAATTCCATCAATAATTCCCTCAAAAAATTAATAACTAAGTTAAATTTAATTAAAAATGAACCATTATAGCATTTTTTGTTCCCAAAAAATGAAATTATACCACCCAAATAAAAGGTCATTCCTTGCTCAAACTAATCTATAACCTCAAACACTTACTAAACACTTAGGGAATTAACTCAAAAATACACATATCCAAATGTATAACTAAATAATAGGTCAAAATGGGTATACCATAATACCTCAATCATCTAGATAACCATTTTTAAAATTTTCAAAAATCCACCACCAAAAGATAACTCATAATTAAATATAATTTTCAAAATGTAAAACTATATATTATGATCCATAACAATGATAATATAAATATAATAAATTTTTAGCTATAAATAAATCACCATGATAGTAATTCTTAAAATAGCCTTTATCATATAGTGTTCCATGTCATATGAAATACCTAAGACATTATCTTACTTATCTTCCACTTTTTCCATTTTTTGAAATTTATATTCGATCAAAGACAGTTTCCAAATTACATTCCAAAATTCTATTTCAAGACCATTTAAAAAAACAGTTTCATAAAAACAATTTTCAGACCACTATTAGAAAAAATATTTCAATATCTTGATATCTCATTTCAAATTTTGGGAAAATCAATCCTTTTTGAAATTCAATTTTTCTTATTACTCTAAAAAACCACCAATAGATATATTTATAAAAAATCCTGGTTGAATTTTGTTTCCAAGATTTAATATTTTTTAAAATCGATGTATTCAATTTAAAAATGAAAATTTTAGTTTATAAAATATATTTCATACCAAAACATCATTATATATAAAAAACATAACATAAAATAAATCCATACTACTTTTAATGTAGTACACAAATATTTGATAAATAGTAGGCATGCAAAAAAAAGTTAAAAAATACCAAAAAGTGATTAATAATGTGAATGTTATAATCAATAATATCACTTGAGGCTTACTACTATCATTGTAGTTTTATATCAATGAATCAATAAATAAATTCTCTAAAATCAAAGAAATTATCTTGGAAGAGAAAAAATAGGAAACACCCATTAATAATTTCACCTAAATAAAGAATAACATATGTATTCTTATCAATGAAACATTTAAGAAAATATTTGATATAAATAAAGATATGTAGGACTATATTAATCAAAATAACTAATTGGTGATTTATATTGAAATAATAATCAATAATAAATTTATATTCTAAAACACTATATATATAATTGATTATTCAATTAAAACCAACCCCTAATTGATCCAAAAATAAAATAAAAAACAAAATAGAGTGAATAGTATGATTTTTAGCTGCACTATTCATAACTAATGACATCTAATCATGTTGAATAAAAAACAAGAGTTTGTTCTCTCCTTTCTAATTTATACAACACATTATCGATTTATTTATATATACAACTAAAGTATCAAAATTAATACCACTTCAACTCTAGTGGTACCTACCTTAGTAGTTAGACCACTATTATAACATGAGTTTCCTCTGTAAGAGGTTAGTAAGGAATTTTTTGGGTTATCTATCAAAGCTAGGCTATCATAGATATTTTAAAGACACAATCATAATTATCCTGACTGCTCTAAGTGAGAAATGATATCATTGCACCTTTATTCGGTACTTCTTTGAAACAATTTTTACCTGAATCACATAAATGGTACCTAGATCATGCCACAGCATGACCTCATGTGCTTTTTCTAGTCACCAGAGGTTACAGAAAAGAACTTGGGATCACAAAAACACTGGTGGAATTCTGTTTTAACTTTTGATATATATATTTATATATAAGTAAAATAAAATAAGACATATACTATAAAAATTAAATAAATGTAATGTAATAAAAAATTAGTGAAACCTAAATAAATTAAAAGGATATAAAAGTAATTCCTCTTACCCACAATTACATTCCAACACTACCTCCAATCTCAATATCCAACACTAAGTTGAGCTCAAGCCATACTAGTAGCATCCGTGTAGCAAAGAATTAAAAGAATCTGAACATCTATCAGTACATGTGTGTACCTATAAATTAGACCCTGAAGATTCATTTCAATTAATGTACACTTTTTTGGTTTCATCATTACATACATGATATGCAACCAAAAAGATTAAGAAAAATATAAAATTCAATCAAGTGTGTGATTCAGATCACCCAACTCATTTGTAAAAATATACAAAAAATAGTTTTTATCAGTGGTTATAAGATAATGAATAACAGTAGAACAAAATATTTCATTTTATATAAAAACATTTAACCATAATGATAAATCCCTATAATAGGAGTTCTATACCAATCATACTTACTAAAATTCTTATCCAAGGATCCAAGATGAGAAGGACTAGGAAATCTTATATAAAATCTTACAAAATTACCATAATAAAATAGGGGTGAAATACACATCTCATAAAGTATATTGAATCTTGTATTGCTGAGATAGAGAGATATTTCATCATGTTTCTTTCAGAATAGGAGAGTGGGTATAATATTGTATGTGCAATATTACAGCCCATCCCATGTGTTGTACTTGTACACCACTGAGTGGGAACCTTTTTACAATTTATACAATAACAATAACAACCTAAGGTGTACCTATAAACCTTTTACACAAACACATTTAATGACCAAATAATATTATATAAATAATTACAAGATGTTAAGGCATTAACAATGCTCAAGATACAATAATAATTACACAAAAAAACATGATCAGTAAAAAACGTAGTCTTCCTTTTAATCATATTAATGTAGAAATAATTTTCATGTAACTATTCTATCATACCAAATATAATTCTCAACGTGATCATTGATAGTAAAACATTCATAAGAAACACTATCTATCACATCAACAAAGAAGAAATCTATGTTATTCATGATTATAATATAACTCTAGGTAATCCAAAAATAGGTCATTAAGGAATCCAAACATGTCTACAACATCAATCCAAACATGACATATGTTGTGATATCATATACTTTTTATGTAATACTAGTTGAAACATTTACACACATTGAGATATGGAGTTAGTAATTTTCCATGGATAATTAACAATCCTCTCTAAAAAGTTAGTTACTCTAACAAGAGTAGTTACTAGGGTATAATAGTATATTATCAGAAGACATTCCATATGTAGTGTTTGTCATAACCAATACATAATAGAAGCATTAAATGATAAGGATATTTTATGTACTAAAAATAAAAAAAATTATTTAAAGTAGTGTTCATTACAAAAAAAAACATTTTCAGATATATATATAATATACTTAATGGAAATCAGACAGTTGAAAAAACTATTTCCCAAAATCATTACATTAAACATTGAACTTTATGAGGAAGTAGTGTAGTATGTCAATTAAAAATATATATGGGATTATAAAACCATTTAATGGAAAATTGATTTATTTAAAATAAAAAATGTGCCTATGAAATTATGATAGAGAACAATAGAAGGGTTTTTGAAAAAAATAAAGTTATCATTGAAAACTTATTCAATAAAACTAATCCATCTCTATTATCACAAAAATTACTTCAACTTGAAGTCAATCCATATATCACCACTCTATTAATTCACCTTATAACTGGAGTTATATTTGTATCAATTAATTTTAACTCATTCTTTTTAATGTGGGAAGAAATGATTTCATTCATAATAAAAAGATAATTCCAAAATAAAGGATGAAAATATTTAAATTATTGTTGACACAATAAAATGTGGTCCATGCACTTTTCGGTATAGTGAAGATATGATTCTCACATAGAAAACAAATGTCAAGTATGAGTAAATTTGTTTTCACCATGAAGGAATATGATGCAATCTGGATTTCTATGTTCCAAAATAGTAGTCTATACTCGAGGGATAAGTGGAATGATTTACCCATCCAAGAGTAGGCAGTGGATTTAAAGATCAATGATGAAGAGGTGTTGAAAAATTAAATTCAATTTCCATGTTTCATCTGAGAAGACTAGGTGAATTCAACATCTCTATAAGTATATATCTATTCAGGTCCTTCTATTTTATTGGTCATGGACCCCAAATAGGCTTACTGATCAAATGTTTCAGCACTCAGAAGATGAGTAAATATTATCTTGAAGAGCTAAGCAGAAGACCTACGTGAAGGATCTACGTGAAGGACCAATGAAGTAGGGTATGATTTTCACACCTACGCGGAGGACCTCTGCAGAGGACCTAGATGGAGGACATGTGCGGAAATCATTCCTTTACCTAGGGTCCCCTCCTTGCATATAAATTGGACCGTTGGGCTCCCCATTTCAAAGACGGAAAAAGTTAAAAGAACTTCAAAAGATCTCGTTGAATAACTCTTTCACTATGATCCCCCAAATATTATCCATTAGCTACTAAAACAATAGAGGAACATTGAATTAAAGGGGTAAAATTGGTTCAAAGTCCCATCTCGGTCTAGAACATATGAAGCTGTGTGCCACACCTACGCACCGCACTGACCCCCATTAAAAATGGAGAGTCACACCGCAAACATTTCAGGTTCAGTAGAAGCCATTTTCCAATGTTCCCTTTATGTGGCTGAACTCAAAACCTTGGAATAACATGATCCGAAGCACTCCATAACAATCAATAAAGTTCCATGAGTCAAATTAGTCCTCTTTGTTCCTTTCACATGTCATGAGTTTGGAATCTTCTTATGGATTCCTTGAGTACCTTGAGTGGAAACGCTCCTCAAGAATCTCCTCAAACCTCATCACCGGACTCATATGGAAGGTTAAAACTAAAATGGGCTTCCTTTATTGGAGTAAGCCCCAACAAAATCTAAAATGAGAAGCCATCCTAGTATAATCCCTTCACCTTAATCCCTTCTTCCTTACATTGGACCCTTTAACAATGTAAATAGCACAGATTGGAGGCTCGTCTTGTCGCCCTCGTCCACCCTCACCGCCTTAGGTGCGCCCTCTTCCACCATCAGAGGATTTTTTTTGAAAGTGTGAATGATTTTGTTGAATCTTTTACATTCTCTTCTTTCTTACATCGAGCATGACTCACGAGGGCTTAGGAATTTTTCTTGATTATAAAATATTCATGATTGAATGAACTACAAGAACACTGATTCCTATTTAAACCATGATACATAGGAAGCCTCCTGAAGGCCTGAGCTCATTGGATATCCACTTCATGAATCTAACCCTAATTATATTAATCTGGGCATCCTATTTAGGAATAAGCCCCAAATTAAACCACAGATAATCAAGGCATCCCTTTCAGGAAGCAAGCCCAAACTCATCTCTCTCAAAAGAACTATACTCTCCTATGAGACTTATCGGAATATATGGGCTTTGATTCCTATACATATGGGATACATAGGAAGAATTGTTGAGTTTCAAACCCAACACTTCAAATCGACCCCATTATCCTTGAGCCATATTCCCAACAGGGTCTAATCTTACTTCAAAACCCATATCCCTTCCATGTTCCTTGGGATTCTTCATCATTTCTAACACTATGTTTTGACTAAACACCTTCCACATAGAGGTCCTTATCACATGACCTTAAAAGGTATGTTGTGTCCCATTCAGTGGAACTAAACTAAGAGGGTTTTGATTACTTTCACAAGGATACGTAGGTAGCCTATTTTATTGGCACAATCCCAAAATCAAACCAAACCTTCATCTACCTAGATGAAAATAAATTCTAGAGTGCCCCACTGAGTAGCTTAAAAACTAGTATCATCACAACAATGATTAAAATAGTCTCTAATAAGTATATTAAGGGATACCATTGATGGAAAAACTCAAATACATACAGATATTTCACTTAAAGAAGAACCTTGAATGCCTACTGATGATTCTAAATTTTACACATGTTAATAAGTGATTATAAATTCAAAGGGATACTTATGATATACTTGGTGAATTAATAAGAATTAATGAAAATATGTAAAATTTACAAAGAGAGTCCCGAAGTAGACAATAATTCCCCCAAAAATGGTGTGATGGGTCCGACCTCTGATCCTCTCAAATAATGAAAATTCTTAAGGATCGTAAAGTTAAAACTTATCGAATTCCTTCATTTGGAAAGAATGTTCGCTTTGTATGAATAATTATTTGAACATGTATTTGATGAAGAAATCATTTGTTTATATAGGAAGGATAAAATTCAATGGGAATTTAATTTTGAATTTGTTATTAATTAAATAACTCTATATATTGAGTTTCAAATGACCAGATAGGGTAAGAATGGTCAAATATATTCCTAAATTGTATTCTATGATGCACCTCTGACATAAAGTACTAGTATCCTCGGAAGATCAATCATTTGATCATTTCCTCGTGGATAAAATACTTATTATTCGACACATAGATCATTTCTTGTTTATCTAGTTTTTTATCTCTAAATTCATTCTATTATTATTTTCTATTTATTATGTTGGGTTATACTACCTATAAAAGTTAGGTATTTGTTTATACTACCACATACAAATGTTTGGGTTCTTTTATAACCATTAAATTTAAAATGGATTGGTTTTTCCTTGATCAGAAAAAATGATAGGGGTTGGATCTACTAATAAATCAAAAGTAATCTAATGGGTAATACCTCTACATTTAAAAAGGTAGGGTGATCGGGTTAAGCCACTAAGTGTGAAAAAATAAATTATTGGTTTGTGCCTCCTGGGTTTAGAAAGGATTGTAACGGGTTGTGACTCCCTTAAAAATTCAAAGAGTTTATTATAGTGGGTGAAATCTCTCTCTGTGTTCATGAGGGGTGAAGAATAGAGGGGGATCATATAGATTCAAAATATTATAAAAAACATTGTTTTAATTTCTCATTATATATTTCAACTATATTAACATAATTTTGACAGGTGGTTAAAAATATTTAAAAATTAAAGGGGTCAATTTACCCAATTATTAATCATTTGACCATTCTAATCAGGACGTAAATGTTTAGACATTGTACTCAACATTATCTGAGACCCCATAACATTCTATTGGACCTTCTATATTCCTTTAGGGAAGAATGATTCTTAAACTGCTACTATGCTTGGAGGTACCTTATGTATCCAAAATATCTCCCACATATATATCATTCCTAAATCATCAAATAATGATTCTCTCGGATAATAAAGAAGTGTGGAACATTTTATAGTCAGGTAACCACTTCCCATTTTTTATCAATACCTCTCAGGTCTTCTGTAGTCCCATGATTATTTCTGTGCTCCCCACTTTCCACTTTTATATTGAAACTAAAAGGGTAATATGTAACCTAGCATATTCCTGATGATCATCATTTAACCTTTTTAAAGTAAGGTAGCATGGGACAAACCGTATTATATTATTCCACATACCCATCAAGTAGAAATGATTAATAATATCATAATACATATTGATAAACCATGGATGTACCACCCATCATGAGTCATTAGTACCCCTCATAATCTTCTCTCCCATTGGGATATTACTACCACCAAACCATATTTACAAAGCACCACAACCATATCTTGAGACCAATTTAGGATTGGATCATCTACTATGATCCATTTCAACATCCCAAAATAATTTGAATTATTCTCTTGGATATCCTTCACTTAATCCATTAAAAAATAGGTAATAAGAAAAGGATTACATGTCACAGGATCTCTAAGACTTGACATATCAATATGTTAATCATTGAGAAAGATCATCAGCTTATACTCCTTATCAGATGTCCGAACTCTTTACTCTTGAGTCTTCCAACTGAGATCATCAAAAAATAAGTTCCCCTTCCCTTGGGAATATTCCATCAAAATGACTAAGGTATGAATGTAATCAACCCAATTCATGATCTCAAGGCTCAATTATTCCAAGTAGAATATGTATCATAATCTCTTGTAAACAGTATAGATTATATATCCCTCACCAAAGAGATAATGATGCCAACACATTAATATGTGAACCATAACATCTAATGACAAATAATTATTATGGTAGATTGGATCCTAGGGTTGTTGATAAAAATACCCATAACTGACCACCTAACACCCTTATATTAGAACATATCCCATTTCAATCCATGAGGCATCATAATAGCAGAACCAATTATTTATTATAGAAGAGTTGAAATTAGAGCATACATCAACCCCATCATAAATTCTTGGAACGTCTCTTCACACAAAATAGTCTACTCAAAATTTACTCCTTTATTGGTCAGCCCTATCATGGGAAATCCAAGTGACAGAATTATTTGATAAACCATCTACAATAGCCATCCAACCCATGAATAATATGGATCTTAAAAAAATTTCTAGATTACACCAGATAAATTATTGCCTCTACATTCTAGGGATAAATTGTGATCCCTACCTATTTGATCACATGAAAATGAAAACATAGTTCCTAAAATCCCAAGAAACAATTCAGTTATTCTTTACTAATCTAATGTTCTTGAAGTGTACTCAATAAAATATCAAGGTTTATGGAATGTAACTGTCAATTCCATGAATATACTAATATGTCATCCATGAAAACCGTGATACCCTCTAGGTAAGGATTAAAAAACTACTTTATAAGATCCATGAATACCACCAATGAATTCATGAATATGAATGGAATTACAAGGTACTCATATAACCTATACATACCCTTAAATGAATTATTTGTTACATAATCATCCAAAACAAACAATTGATTGTATCCCAACCATTGTTTGGTCTTGGACAACAATTGGAATCCAATAAAATGTCCAAATATGACATCTATTATTAGTAATAGATACTTATTTTTCACCATAAATTGATTCAAAAAAATTTATTCCACACAAACCATAATGCTACAATATTTCATCTCCTTGAATAAAACTAGAGAACCCCAATGAGAGTTACTCATGTTAATAAATACCACAGCCTCAATGTCATTGAGTTTTAAATTATGATCTATGTATTAAATCTGTTAAAGGTGAAAAGGAGGAATCATAATGATCTCCACACCCTATATGAGATCAATCACAAACTCAATCTACCTTCTAGAAGGGTGTTCTGTGAATTTATCCAGGTAAAAATAATAGAACGAGATCACCACTAGAGTAAAAGTAGATAAAAGTTTCAAATAATCCACTAAGTGAACCATACAGACCACATGACCTATAATTTATCCTATATCACAAAATTCAGGTCCCACTATACCTGCCCCTATATCCCTCTCTCCTACAAAAAAACACATCTCCCTTAATGGAAGTAAAATACATCCACCTCTGGAAGAAATCAATGTGGTCCCAAATGATAATCTACCACATCATCTTAAAGATGACATATAAACTCATTATATGTAAAAAAAGTAATCCCACATATTTCTATTACAAACATCCACTATTGAATAAGTTATAAACTTCTAGACATCTCGGAACATGTTTCTAAATGGTGTATCAAATGATAATATCCCATGGGAAAAATCTATAGACAACCCAAACCTAGACATATATCGGGAAGAAATAAAGGAATGAGATATCCTTATATCAAATAAATCAACTGATTGTGTTGAGGTAACCAAAATCATGCCTTTAATGGTGGACATAGCCTATGCTTCTTCCTCATAAACTGTACCCAAGGTATTACCCTATTTACATAAAATGTATATCCTAGAACCCATGATCCTTGGAGCATCTGAGGAACTAATATATGAGATGCATATGGATATTGTTTCCCCTATGACCCTTGGATTACTCCATGGATCGACCTCTTATATTAGGCCTAACAATCAACCCAAGGACCCCCTAACTAATCCCTCAAATCAGGAATATGTATTGAAACTCTATGTAAACTGAACTGATATACCCTCATTCAAAACAATTGGTTATCTCGTATCCTACCACATGAATGGAACTCATTTGAAATAATAATACATAGTATATAAAAATTCATAATCTTCATGAAAACTTTACATGTAGGGGGAACTCATCCTATGAGAGGATATGATGAACCCTTTCCCAAACTAGACTGCCTCTTTCCACCTAGGATCGTCTCATCGTATGTTTTATTTATACTGCTATAAGGGGAACCAACACCTCCACTAGGTATTACACCACACAGACCATTGAATATGGTAATAACAACCCTTTAACTATCCTCATTTAGGCCATTATCAATAATAAGGGCCATTCATACCACATTTGATTAATACATCTGGTCAAACACCCTGAACTAGTTCCTTACATCACGTAAAATAAATATCTCTAATATATAATACTTTTGGGACTCATCCCTAGCTTTCAATGGGGTCAACACCCCAAGTAAAATCTCATAATTCATCATGTAAAGTATCCCTTGGTGAAGCCAAATGGACGTTTAAAATTCTTCCATCATTAGAGATTTGAAGGGTAATTCGTTAAAAAATTTGTCTATGAAGTTCTCAAATGATATACCATCTTGACTCCTTGACTATATCTGACACCCCACCACCTATTTGTGGGTCCTTGAATAATTTAGGCTGCCAGGTTCAGCCATCAATCATCGAGTGTCTCCATCAGCTCAGAGATACCACCATGGATATCAACATAATACAAAATATCCAAAATACAATGTATAACCTATAATTAAAGATGGTACTATAACCATAAATTTTAAATTAATTCTACCATAGTATTTCTAACATAATGAGAATCAATACGTCCCACCTATACTATATAAAAAAAACCCAAATGAAGCTTCTCAACTTCTTAAATAATTATTGTAACATCCCATTACCCACTATTAGGTGTTTTTATTCTCACTTTTAGTGTCCCTATATATATTGGTTTATATTGGGACTCATAAGGATGGAAATTAATTAATAGGAAAAATAACATAAATTTCAAGGATGTATGTTTTTTTAATTAATTTAGTGTGGGGTATAAGGGTGTTAGAGGATTTTAGGGGTTCTTCGCGAGTTCAGAGAACACCAGTGTTGGTTTGGGATTTTTATTAGAATCTGGAGTTTGTTTTCTTCTTGGTGATTACACATCCTGTTATGATTACTTGTTTTGAATGTTTTATACACAATGTAATGTTTTTATTTTGTTTATCAGTTTTCATGAATATGTCACAAATAGGGTATAAGGAATTATGGTTTTACATGATTTGAATCCATTTCATGTTGTGTAATGGAAAAAATATGAATTTTTAAACTAAGGTGATTCATTTTTTGAAATATGTGGGTTTCTAGGATTACATGAAGTGATAAAGTTATTAGCATCCTATAATTCACAATAGTTGTTATTTAAGGGAAATGTGCAACTGATTTTGTTTCCCATTTGGTTCTAGCCACTTCTATCTAAACCTAAGAGATCTCCTGGGCAGTTTTGGTGACCTCTTATCCTTATTAATTATTACTTCAATGAATGATCTTTATTTAGGTTGTGATGAATTTCTTTGAGTAATAAATCATTTTTCTATGTGTTTTTAATTAATCACAGTAGCACCATTTGTTTATGTTATTGGATCTGTTGATCTATGATGATAATCTTATTGATCCATTCTAGATTCATTGTGTGATCTTCTTTCAAGGGCTGATCCTTCATTGATTTTTGTATGGTATGAGTGTGTTCTTTGATGTTTGTAAGGATCTATCCTTTCTTCCATATGATTTTTAATGGTATGTGGTTCATTGATATGTGAATCAATCATCGTGTATTCATTGTTGTATTTTTTCACTTCTATGTTGGTGGATCTTATTGTGGGCATGTGTGAAACGAGTTGGATTTAGAGAGTTCTATCTCTATCCATTATTGGATGAACTATATTTATTAGGTTTTGATAATTTATTTTTAAAACAAAATGGCATGATTAATTTATTTGTTTTTGTTTCTGGAAAATGGTTCCTTTTAAAAGATGGGTTTCCCCATGTTTTAGTAAAAGAAATGGCATTTTTAATGAATTTTTAAATTTATTTATGAAATATTTTCAATGAATGGTTTCACTGAAATGGTCATTAAATTATAGATCACGGGAAACATTGGGAAATTCAGTATATGTTGTAGTAATATGCCTTGTTTGTTTTCCATGGGGTACCCTCAGGGACTGTTCATATACTCCCTATTCATATTAATATAAGTAATTTTTAGACCAATCATGGGGTTTTATTTCTAGTTTGTTCCTTTGATTTTTATATTTAATGCATATTTTTAAATACATGATGTGCACAATTTTCTATGATTAGGTATGAATGGAATGGATAGTCTCAACTATAGTGTTTCTTTGAAAGATGTTACATGTAATTTAGATAGTTTGGCTATTTAGTCTATTGCTATTTTAAATTTAACTTCCATGGATATGATATGACATGTGACACTTGATTTTAATTTATTTGGATGAATTGTTATTTGTGAAATACATTGAAACACTTTTACCTAGATTATTTTGGAAATGTTGAAAATAATGAAATCTAATTTTTTTCCATTCTTCTGATATAATAATTGTTTAACTCTTTACAATTCCATGTTTTATTCAATGTTGATAATTTAACATATTTTTGTATAGAAACATTATATGGAACACCTATATTAGATCCTACATATCCGATTTAGCTCACAACCTACGCACCACTTCGGCGGTGCACAAACCTTTGTATGTCTTTTGATATAGGGAGAGGCAGGGCACCACAATGAGGTGGTGGGGTTTCTCACAGTTGAGTTTGGGTATCTAGATTTGAAATGGTTGGAGTTTTACCATGATATCACAAATTAGTTGTTTTCTTTTATGTTTTCTTTTTCTATTGGATATGAACTTTAGATATTGTTGAGAAACTTTTGAGTTTTATCACATCAGCAGTTTCCTTTTTGTTATGACATATAAACTTCTTCCTTCTTCTTTTTTTAATTTCTATTGTTTGTATATATGTTATGTTGTATGATTTTCGTTGGGTGAAATAATTCCCTTACGTTGTTTGGGATACCTATTTTCTAGTTGTTATCCCTAGGGATCCAGAATACCCTTTTGGTATTTGAAAATCCATGACTGGTGCCACTTTCAGAGGGTATCTGAGTCAGGTTCATCAAATTTTCGTATTAGAGGTTGTTTATCCTCAAAATTCCATGTCTTGGGACATTTGGTACACTAGATGTTGGATTTTTTAGACTTTAGATGTAGGTAAAAATTAGTTCCGGGAAAGATCTTGACATAATGAGACTCAAGATACCATGAGATGTTGGGCTGTGTGTCCCATGTTTTGATCTCTTGATCATAATCCCAATTTTAATTATGGGATTCTTATTTGAACTGAAATTTTTCTATTGTTCGATCTTTTCTTCTATTTTTCTGTTTATTGGTATGCCTCTATGTCATTTTCTACTAGTTCCACAGTAGGGTACTGAAGATTCTCCTTAAAGAAATCTTCCTCGATATTAGAATCTTATGGAGGTTATTGTGCAGGAATTTTGTCTTGATGATCAAAAGATTCTCCATGTCTAGAATGAATTTGTTGAGGTACAACCAGGAGTTTCATAAAAATGTGACTAATCAATAGATTTCATACAAGTATGTCACCATTATTAAAAGGTATGAATGAACCTCATGAGGTGGAGGTCTACATTGATAGAAACCATCAGATCATTGGATTTGTGGATACACATGAGAGTATCAAGGAAATTTGTATGGTGATATGAATTGAGGGTCATAGCAAGAGATTGTGTGATTCCATGATATTGTAAGATATGCATCTAGGAATGGATTTGAAGGGTCTCAAGTCCCTCTTATTATATAAATTTTTCATATTTTTTTCATGATGTAAAATTTTATCGATTTACTCTATTTTCTGTAAGGGTAATAGTGTCAGCATACACCAATCAGTTTAAAGATCCAGTTCATTTTACACCAAAGTTTGTGAAGAGTGACCATCTAAAGGCTCAGAAGTACCTATAGGGGTTTTGACTAGATATCAGATCTTATTTATGTTTGTTCACTATTTAAACCTATATTGAGATAGTAGACATGTATATAATTGCAGAGATGAATATGTCAGGAAAATTTGGTTATTATTCCCCTTTTCTCTCACCTAATGTTAACATTAGTTTCTTGAAGGGGGGGAATGTAGTTTTAATATCATCATTGGATTGGTGGAGGTGGTTCTTAGTGGATGACCTCCACTTCACCTTCAGTTTCTTCTAGTATAATGCCTATGACATGCTATAAGTGTGGTAAGGTCAGACATGCCTAGTGTTATTTTTCATCACCTGTGTATATGTGTATTGGTTGTGAATGTTATGGTCATTTTCAGTGTTTCTATCAGGATATGTCTATGCCTCATTATGGTTTTGGATCAACCACTAAAATTGATACAATCATAATGTCAAATGAATCATAGACTATAGGTGTCTAACCGAAATGCCTCATAAGTGAAGCATCATCATGAAGTAGATGAGTTTTCAGTGGATGTAGATACCGGTCCAGCAACAATAAGTGGTACCATATTTATTTCAACTTCATAAGTGATTATGTTATATGATGTTTGTGTCTCCCACTCATTTATTTCCAGTCCTTTTGTTGATATGATTAAACTTATAACATGAATAGTTTCCGTTGTTATGGTGTTAGCAAAATATCTTGTCAAGGGGAAAGCGTAGGGGTTATTTTTTTCTTTCTTATTCACTATTGACATGTGATTTACATTTAGTCTGGAATTTTCTTGTTCCTAATCTAGATTTATTTGACTTTGTAGTCTATATGGATTGGCATGTCTCTTACTATGATAAGGTTGGTGGTTAAAATTGGTGTGTGTCATTTCTTCCAGCCAAAGGGAGCTCACGTGTTCCTTAGAGAGAGTGGTATCTAAGTAAAAGTCATGAAATTCCTTCCCACCTAGATATAGAGAATTTTTAGTATGTTATAACAGTTCACCCGGATAGGTCTTCTTCTATTTTTTACCTTCCCACTATTATTAGTGACTTTCTTGATGTTTTCCTAAACGATTTCATTGGGATTCATCTATAGAAGAAGGTAAAGTTTGTGATTGAATTTATAAAAGGTACTTATATGATGTCAATACCATATTATCATATGGAACTAGTAGAGTTGAAAAAGACTCAATATTTAGTTTAACAACTTGATGGTGAATGGTTTTTTCACTATAGTGTTTCGCCTTAGGTTGAAAATGTTGTGTTTACCAATAACATAGATGGTTTACTCTGATTGTGTGTGGACTATCATAAGTTTAACTAGGTAATGGGTAAGAATAAGTATCATTTTCCCCATGTAGATGATGTTTTTGATCAATTAAATGGGGTAAATTCATTTTCAAAAATCGATATTTGGTCGGGTTATCATCAACTCATATTTTTTCAATTTGTTGTACTGAAGATGAATTTTAGGAATAGGTATGTCCATTATGAATATCTTGTGACACCATTTGATCAGATTAAATCTCCTACAGTTTTTGTGGATTAAATGAATCAAAGGTTCCATGCATATCTCAAAAATAGTAGGATGTTTTTGTTGTTTATGTGTTGGTTTATTTGATATCTGAATACGATAATTAGAACCATTTGAGTTTGGTTATAGAAAACAGAAGGAGTTACTATTTGTATGGATAGATTTCAAAATGAAATATCTATATCTAAGAAGTGATTTTCTAGGGTAATTTGATTTCATAACATGTCTTATTATTTGATCCTAATGAGGTGAAGTTTTTATTGTCATGGGAAGAACGATGTGACATCATTTTTATTTAATGCTTCCAGACATCATGGAAATTCTCGATGGTTCATCAAGGATTTCTCAAATTTTGTGTCACCTTTGACTAATATTACAATGAAAGGAGTAAAATTCATGAAGGATTGAAAGTGTCTGTATTCTTTCAACAAGCATAATGGAATTCTGACAATGGATCGTATTCTGATCTTACCCAATCATAGCATGGGTTATATAGTATATTTATTCTCATAGTGATGCTTTGGGCTATGTTCTCTTACAAGAAGATCAAGTGGTGGATTTTAAATCTCTTCAACCATAACCAGATGAGAAGAATCACTAAACTCAATATATATAGATTTTCATGGTTATAAATGTGCTTAAGTGTTGTATTAACTATCAATTTGAGGAGAGGTTCATATTCCTTTTTGACTATAAGAGTCTGTGTTTTAACTTTTCTAACAAATACATGAGTCTCAGATAGAGGTGATGAGTGGGATGTATTCAGATGTTTGACTTTGAAATCACTAGTACCACATGAAAGGGTTATGTTTTTGAATACACTCCAGGCTATAAATTATCATCACGGTATGTTCTGGAATCAATGGATGAGTGGATCCTTATAGTGTTCTTTATTTAGTTTCATTTGGATACTCAAGAGGTTGTTTTAGTGATGGTTATTTCTAGTGTTAAGTTATCATCATCTTTATTTGAGTCTATTTTATATGATAAGTAGTAGGATGATGATTTTATAAGAATTTGAGAAACCCTATATGGTGGATGGACTATTTCATGTTGACCTCCCTCTCTTCATATGGTATTCTCTGTTTTGGGTATTAGTTTGTTGCCCATTTATATATGAGGAGACCAGTTTTAATTGAATATCATGGTTATTTTTGGTTCATTAATATAGGAACTATAATGATTTCTTATGACCTGAGATGGTGATTCTAGTTCCAGTTATGAACCATGAAATTAAAGATTATGTGTCTCATTGTTACACATGCCAATAAATAATGTCAATGAATCTGAAACCTTTTGGTTTTCTCTAGCCTCATACTATGTCAATTTGGAAATGGTACGATGTGTTCATGGAATTTGATATTATATTTCCATGGTCTCTCCATGGGTTGAATTATAACTAGGTGTTGATTTATTAGTTAAAAAATTTAGTTAATTAAATTTTGATCAGGGATACCACTAAAGTTGATGATCTGGGTAAGATGTATTTTCAAGAGATCGTGTGGTGGAATGGGGTTCCTTATTACATTATTTCAAATAAGGATCATAGGTTACATTGAGAATCTAGAGGAGTATCCAGGAGGAGATGGGAACTCAAGTCGGGATGAGTACATCATACCATCCATAGACAAAAGAAAAGACAAAATGTATTATTCATATCAGAATGTATGTGCTCTATCCTTTCATTTTGGGTTTTAGTTGATCTTGGGGTAGTCATCTGGTATTGGTTGAGTTTTATAACATAATTTTTTGTCAATTTTTGATCAATATGGCTCCCTTTTTGTTTTTTATGGTCACCCATGTAGATTATATAGTTGTTTTCTAGCGGTGGGTGAGGCCTCTTTGGTGGGATTGAGTTTTGTATAGAAGATGTCACCACGGGTTCAGTATATACATTGTTGTTTAGTTACAACTGTGAGTCGATAGAAATCATATTCAGATTTTTGGCATCATCCTTTCAATTTTTTATTTGGATACATTGTTTTCGTGAATGTTTCTCCTCGATTGGGTCACCATCAGCATGAAAAATAGTTAAATTTCACTCCAATATATGGTAGAACACTTGAGGTCACTATATGGCTTATATAGGTTTCTTATCAGTTGTAATTTCTAGTTTAGTTGATGGGTATTCATGATGTTTAACATATATGGAATCTTATGAAATACCATCCTAGTATCTCTCACATAATGAGTTGGAAGGAGATTGATTTGGATCAAGAGGTTCTTGTTATGAAGAAGTCGGTGGAGAACATTTCATCTCAGGTGAAAGGCTTGGTTGGGAAGTTAATTCCATTGGTCTGAGTTTTATAGTGACATGAATCATATTCTCGTGAGAATTGGGAGAAAAAATTGTCAATGATGGGTCAGTGGAGTCACCTATTTTACATACAACACTCTTTTACATGACTTCCCGGGGAAATAATGTCTTATGGCAGGGAGTTTTTAAAATCATGTTACCCTTTTTAGTTTATTTATCAACTTACTGTTCATTCCATATTTATTTGGGTAAATTTTTGTTACTCTAAAAGATGGAGAGACTTTACAGGGTGAAATGGAATACAGTTTGGGAAAGTATGTTTGTTTCAATTAATAGAGTCCAAGTATAAATTTGTTAAAAGAATTAAAGGGTTCTCTGTGAGTTCAATGAAAAACAGTGTTGGTTTGGGATTTTGAGTAGAATGAGGAGTTTGCAGTATGTTGGAAAATTACACACAATATAATAATTACACATCATGAAAGTTTTACATGTTTTGTAAAATGATTAAATCATGTATTGGTTTTAAGACATATATTGTGAATCGGGTACAGGGCATGAATGGTATACATTTTATTAATCAATTTCACATTGTTTAGTTGTAAAAATTCATAATTTGATTCCCATTAAATCCATTTTTTGAAAACTTTGTGTTTTGTGGATTACATGACATGAAAAGTGGATTTTCTCTATGTAATTCTCAAGAGTTTTGATTTTAAGGCACTGTACGACTGATTTTATTTCTCATTCATCCACAACCTATTCTCTCTCAACCTAGGAGCTCTCCAAGGAAATTTTGGAAACCTTCTATCCTTCTAAATCACTTAGTTCAGTGATTTATCTCGATTTTGGATAAATTCTACTTCTTTAGTTGAGTAATCCTTATGATTCATCATATTCAATGATCACAGTAGAACTATTATATTTCATTATTTGATCCAATTATTTGTTATGGTAATCTTCTTGATACTTTCTAGACCAATTTCTTGATCTTCAATAAGTGGATGATCCCTTTTTAGTAGTTGTATGTTTGGTGTGTATTATTTGAGGTTATTTTTGATCTACAATTTATGACATCTACTTTTTTTTGTGATAAGTGATAATCAATATTATGGCATATATTCCAATCTTTTCTTTCTTTTGTGTTGGTGGATCATTTTTAGGGCATGTACGACCCATGATTGAGGTAGTTGTTTCCATATCTAGGCATTGTTGGATGAACTATATTGCTTTCATTTTGATAACTAGTTTTCTAAAATAAAATGGCATGATTGATTAATTTATTTATGTATGTGGAAATTGGTTTTTGTGAAAATTTTGTGTTACCATTGTTTTGGTAAATGAAAATGTATTTACAAATCATTTGGAAATAGATTTATGAAATTTTTTCAAACCATGGTTTTGATGAAATGATTTAAAAAATACATAACGTGGAAATACTTGGGTACATTGGTGGAAGGTGTAGTTATAGGCCTCTTCCGTTTTATGGGAGGTTCAGTCATGTGTTATTCCTGTACTCTATAGAACAATTAATCTAAGGAATTGTTAGACCAGTTGGGGGTTAAATTTTGGATATGTTCCTATAATCTCAAGATTTGATGCAGATATCTAGACACATGATGCGTGTGATTTTCAATGATTATGTATGAGTGTCCTAGATACCCTGACATGTAGTGATCCATGGTGTGATGTTACAAGTTCTTTTGTTTACATTGGCTATTTTGGAAAGTATTGTTTTAGTTCATACTGTAAAAAAAATATGGTATGTGATACATTATTTTCATGGATTCTATTAAATTAATATGTGTGAAATGATTTGAAACTATTTTATGTAGCATATTTTTGGAAATATTGATAAAGGGGAAATTAAACAATTTGTCATGCTTTTGATATAAAAACTATTTAACTATTTATCACGCATTATTTTCATTAAACATGATAATTGTTCAGATTGATATTTATTGACTTGATATGGAACATCAGGGTGGGATCATCAAGAGCATGTTTATCTCACACCTTGTGCAACTCTTTCGGTGATGCATATAAATTTGATTATCCATTGATGTAGGGAAAGGAAATGTGTTTTAGTGAGGAGTTATGGTTTCTAACAGCTGAGTCTCATTATCTAGTAGTGAGATGGTGGGAGTTTCCCATGTAATCACATAGAGTATATGTTTTAGTTTATATTTTCCATTACTATTGAAATTATATCATGGAGATTTTATAGATGCTTTCATGTTTTATCTCATCTGTATTTTTGTTTTTTGATATCACATATATACCTGTTCCTTATTATGTTATTTCTTTATGTTGTTTATTTATATGATTCATTTTGTCTACTTCAGGACGGAAAAAATCATTCCCTATGGTTTTTTTGACGTTCAGGTGCTTATCACCCGCCCATGGGTATCTGGAAATCCCTTCGGGTATGTGAAAATTTGGTTCAGGTACCATTTTGAGAGGTTCTCGAGTTCGGGTTCATCAAAATTGGGTAAAGCTTTGGTGAATTCTCAATTTAACCCTAAAAAATATCTTGAGAGGAAACAAGATCATTATATCCTTTAGGAACGTCCTAAAAAATCCATGGTTGTCACCATAAGGCATTTCCAAGGAAATGTTTTCTGAAATTCATAAAAAAAGACTCAGAACCATCATTAACAATTTTAATAATTTACAAAATTTATGAAATTAATGGGAACACACACAAAAAACCACTGTTGTAAACTATCCTTAAGGGAAAACTCATGATCACTGAGTATGACCACATACTATTACCGAAGTCCTAATCCCAAATCGTCAATACCTTTATATTAGTTAATGTGATATAAAATAAAATTTTAACATACTCAATTTAAATTAATTAGATGTCACCAATAATATATATGGTAATGAAAATGTAATATTATTATTGGAATTTAATTAAATTAAACATATATTAACCATATAAAAACATGCACATGAGAGGTTAACCATTATTAATATTTTATGTGGCTTTATTTTGATAATGTTTTACCACATAACTTCTTCAATTTACGTATGGTTTAATTGTTAAAATAATTTTTTTCTTGATTAATTTATAATTGTTTTTATTTTTATGATGAACAAAGTAATGCTTTAATTATATGATTAATTTATTGTTTTATAACTTTATTAAGATTTTTTTATTTTGGATTTAATTATTTAATTATGAATATTATTTTTAAATATTAATTTAGGTATGTTTGTTAAATGTCGTATTTTAGTTTACTCATTTCATATTTCTCTTGTTTTTATTAATTAATTGATGTTTAATATTTAATAAATTTTCCTTAAATAATTTAATAATTGGTAACATTTATTAATAACTTATTTATTTCATAAATTTGTTTATTTATATTTTTAAATTAATTGATTATTCTTTACCAATTTATGAAAATTATTAATTTTTTTCTTTTGAAAAAATATTTAGTTTATTTAGTTTATTTTTTTATTTTTTAAAATATTTATTTTTTTTATTTAATAAATCATATATGATTTTTTATTTTACATTATTTTTTTGAATTTTAGTTTTGATATTTTGATGGATGCGTCATTTATTTTCTGGAATTTGGCAGTCATTTTCAATTCTGTTTTACCTTGCTTATTTAGATAGAAGTTTCGGGTATTAGACTTCACATAACCAATTTGAAATGAAGTCCACAACATAGCCTACTTGTAGTGCAATTCTGGTATCTGATTTATGGTTCACACTCATGTAACTGATTATTCAAGGGTCCCAACACATAGTGGTTTTATTCAATTACGTGATTAAGGACGATCTTGCATACACCTGAGGCCTGTGAATCTTCATATGCACTATAGATGACCACTAAAGTTGATGACATGATCCAAATGATGAACATAGATCTAACTGGGTCATTGAAGTTGATGATTGGTATAATCAAGTTCTTCTCGGTTGAGCTTAAGGAAAGCATGCATTCGGCTTTGGATTATGAGGAGGAAGCTTGGAACATTTATTTTGAAGCTTATGGCCTTGTTCAAATCGAGATCCTAATCCTGTGTGATGTTTGGAGATGAAGCCTTTAATTATATGTTTTTAGGTTTTTATTATAATTGATTTTAATTTTTATTTAATTATTTAGTTTTTAAAATCCTTTTTAAATATTAAATTATGTTTCTTTAATTAATTTTGTATTCTGATTTATTCATTTTTTCCTTCCCTTATTTTTAATAATTAATTTATTTATTGATGTTTTATATTTAATCATTATTCTTTAAATAATTTAATATTCAATATCCTTTATTTATAATTTAACACTTTCATAATTTTTGTTATTTCTATATTTAAATTAATTAATTATTATTAGAAAATTTATTTTAATTTTTAATGATTTAATTTTATAAAAAAAACAATTAGTTTATTTTTTATTTTTTTATTTTAGTTAAATATTTAGTTTCTTCATTAATTTTTTAACAAATGAAATTTTATTTTTTATTTGATTTATTTTTTTTAATTTAAAATTTCGAGTTTTTCATAGATACATAATATATTTTTGGGGTAAATCTAGCCTAAAATAGAAAGATGTTGAACCGAAGGAATAATGATAAGTTGGAGGTTCTGAGAATGTTGAATCCACCACCCAAGCTAATGCTGATGAACATAGATCTGATAAAGTACTTGAAGACAAGGTCCTACTAAATCATGAATTTATGGAGTGAATTAATTTTAAGTAGTGACAAATGGACGAACTGGTAAAATAACATGGGAAGGACACTAAACCATTTTTTTGACTTCACCATACCTTTCAATCTATGACTTGTTTTCTTCTCTTTTTTTTCTTTTTTTTCTTAGTTTGGGGAATTATTTTAGTATTAATTTTTTATTCTTAGAAATTGCCCTATAAATAGAATAGTTAGTCAATAATAATAATAACTGTGATTGAGAATATCTTTAAGTGTAGTCTCGTTGGGAGACTACCATGGTTACTTATATATTTCATTAGTTTGGAGATAAAAATATTGATGAAGGTTTAAATGTCTAAATAAATAATTTCCTCAATATCCTTGATGCGTGAAGTTACCTTCTCTCACAACCCAGGGAAAGATAAAAATCCAAAAAATTACTACAAAAAATAATTCATAAACAAATTCATAAATCCATAACTTCACAACAAATAAAAGAAATCCCACTACCCTAATAAATCATAAGGAAGATATATAGGTATTGGTCTAGAAAAATCATAGCTTAAAACTCGTGTTTCAACCATTCTCTCTCCAAACAAAAAATCCCAAAATAAAAAATAAATAATATGGGTTCATGCCATTTTATAATGCCCTAGTCCAAATAACTAGTTCTGAGCTCGTGAAATAAATTTCCTTATTCATGCCTCTGCATACGCAAGAGGTTATAAACTTGTGATGATGATTTACATCATACAATTGGAAGAATATTCATTCAAAACAAAACCACCATATATAATAAGAACAATTTTAGATATAATGAATATTTAATTAATATAAATAAACACAATTGAATCAAATTGATAACACAAAGTACAATGTCAAAATGAGATACAATCACTAGTACAACCAATTCAAAAAGGATCCCCAAAGTAGTGTGTAAATATATATAATAAAAAAAATAAAAGGATGAATGAGGAAAAACAAATAAGGATAATAGTGTATGTCAGATAATCTCCCCAAATCCCTATCTAAATCCTCATACTCAGAATCCTCCGACATGGCCCTTCTCCTTGGATATATCCCTAATAGATAATTCTATAGGTACACCAGGGTGCCTTTATAGTGATTCACTAATAAACCTAGTGGGAAAAAACCATCACATCCTTAGCATAAGTGCAAAAGATATATGAAGGTGTATGAAATAACATTAATAAAATCATATAAAAGATACAACTCTTCTATGTCAATGTGTGCTAACCATTGTACCATGAACCCCAACTAAAACTTATTCGAATCCATGGCTATAGTAAATGTCAGGTTGTAGAATAAATTCATTCCAAAACCTGACCAGTACATTCTCACTCAAGGTATGATCTTGTATCATGTACTACATTATATCTCAAATCAATCACCATACCATACCATTCTCGCTCAAGGGAGGACAAAAATCGAACCCATATAAGGTACCCAATCATGTCTCATATCAAGCACCTGACCACACCCTTATCAGATAACAAAGGTCAGACACATCATCTAAGACTATAATTTCTCAATAAAGGTTGGTCTTGCATCACATCCCACCACATCGTCTCACTCAAGGTTCATCTCACATAACATCTCAAACCACACATTCTCACTCAAGGTTAGCCTAATGTCACATTCCAAACCATGCATTCTCACTCCAGGTTGGTTTGAATATACACAATATTATATCATCAAATCATGACCCACTATATTATAACTTAATATGGCATCCCTACCATTAATCTCAAGAAGTTACATAACATGTAATAAATAATAAATAAATAATAAATAACTTAACAAATATCACCCTTAGTCTTATCTATTTTAAAACTCGCATGGTATCCAAAATATTTATTTTCACACACCCAACACCACTTCAATTTAAGTTACTCATAACTTGAAGCCAAATACTAATCTACCATGTAACCTTGGCCGTAATCGATCCAAAATGGCTCACTATGGGAATAATTTACCAAGTAAGTTAGCATAAATATACCCATGGGACATGGTTGGATTCCACACCTTATGATCTACTAAACTATAAAATTCCCTCTATGGGTACATCTATATAAATATGGATCTTCCCATTGACTTAATCCTGACTGATCATACAACTTCATTCAAAATTTGTCCATGAAAACAACATCCTACCTCAAACATGAATGAGTACACATGCCTTGTCATACTCTCTTATTAAATCTTGGACCTCTGAAAACCTTCAATCATCCATAAACGCTCATAATAATTTTTTTGATATGGTAAATAAGAAATCAAAGGAGGTGGAAGATATTTTGAGCATGACCAATATTGTTCATACCATAAGAGAACCTCCACACTGATTTTAAACTAAAACGAACAAGAGAAGAGGAGGGAATTGTTTAGAATTCCAACTAAGGGATTGAACTTTGACCAGTATCACATTACGCCTGGGGGAGAATGAGATGAGGGTTTAAAGGGGTCCAAGGTAAATTTTTTAATCTAACCCATTGAAAAAATGCCTAGTAGTTTCGTCATGGTGTGGCCATGGACAAGAAACCAAAATGGTGTAACCACAATGGTCACACCATCATGTATCCCTTCCAGAGACACATTTTGGTGTGGTCTCTTTATCATGGCACAACCTCCACCATAATCCAAGTAGCTTTACAACCATCAAATCTTCGTCGTGGCATGACATCTTCCTCTGCATTGTGGTACACCACTTTCACCCCTACCTTGATTCCAAACATCATGATATGGAACCCCTTCTCTATGAAATAACTATATAAAATGTTAAATCTTTACATATGGGACTCTTATGTAATGCTAAACCCCTTTACCATCTTTTCACACTAAATGTTGCATTTTTGTTCCCCTATTCGACGTCGTGACCGCCCAATTCAAACTAGTTTTCACATATTAGTATTTTATGGATACAACATGACCATGATACAACTTCCCCTACCATAATAACTCCCATTCATCATTGAATAGTGACTTTAAATAAGAGAATTATATCTATAAAACATTCTGGACTTCCAAAATCTCAATATTGGGCCACTGGAAATACATAAAACAACCTGAAACCTTAAAGATAGATAATATTTTAAAAAATTAAAATTAAAAACACCTTGAAATTTTATGTGTGTTAAAATACATGAGCTAAGTTCCATTTTTTTAAAAACATTTCTTTTTTGGGAAAATTTATCTCATCTATTACAAGAGCTAAATTTAATTTTATAAAAGCTATATCACAGAACCCTCAATTTATCTATTACTATAAATGAGGAAAAAATTATCTTATTAAAGATATATTTCATTCTAGATGAAATTTAACACATCTCATACATTAGATAAATTTAATTTTATAAAATATATAAATTTTTCTTCAAATTTATCTCATCCAAAACATTTGATGAATTTCATTTCTTGAATAATATATTAAAATACATAACATTTATCTCTGCTCATATATAATATAAATTTTCTTTTTTTAAAATATATTTTATAATAGGTTCCATCACATATGAGATAAATTTAATTTCACATATGATGTTTCATTATACATGATATTTATATAATTTCATAATATATGTAAATTCCATTTTTATGTCATATCATAATACATGAAATTTATCTCATACATTGGATGAAATAAAATTCATTTTTAACTTATGTATAATTATAGGTAAAATTTATATCATCTCATATGTGAAATAAGTTTATTTTTTATCAAAACATTGATTCTCGATGAAATTTATATCAACTCATATGTAAGATAAATTTCATTTTAAAAAAGCAGTATCATTGTACATTGAATTTATCTATAATCATATATGTGTTAAATTTTATTTATTTAAGGATGTATCTCATTATAGGTATAATTTAAATAATCTTAGATATGGGATGAATAAAATTTCATATAATATGCATCACTGTACTTCAAATTTATCTCATCTGTTATATGACGAATATTTTTCCCATGCAATATATAATAAAATAATTCAAATCTATTTCATCTTGTATATTTGATAAATTTAATTTATTTAAATTTTTTTAATGTATATGAAAGTAAACTATTTGATATAAATTTAATTTTAAAAACTATTACTCATTGAAAATGATAATTTTTAAATATAACAGAAGATATAAATTTAATTTCTAAATGACATTGTGTATTAAAAAAATTCATCTCATGTACACGATGAGAAAATATTCAATTTTTAAAAAATGTATCATTATAAGTGAAATTTATCTCATCTCATACATATGATAAACTTCATTATTAAACTAATGTTTCAATCGTGGTAGAATTTAACTCATTTTATAAATGATTTATATTATATTTTATAAAAGACATGTCCTTGAAAAATAATATCTAAATTTTATCTCATCATGTACATGAGATAAATTTCATTTTTATTAAATTTTATATGACTCTATATTAAATTATGTCATCTTTTAAATACCACTAATTTCCTTCATTTTATGTATTTTTTAGAAATATTAACTTTTTATTTTATTTTATATAAGATAATTTTTAATTTTTTGAAAAATTTGTAATATTTATCCTAATTTATCTCATCTCAAAAATTAGATAAATTTCATTTCTAAAACTATTTTATTAAAATTGAATCTATATCAGGTATAAAATATGTCATTTATGACTTACATGATACAAAGAGTAAGTGTATCTTGTATTTGAGAGCTCGTCTAGGGTATCAACCTATGGTCTCAACCACTTAGTGGTTCATCTTTCCTATTTTGATTTCTTATTTTTTTCATCTCTTTTTATTTTTTGAATTACCATTGGGTCTACTAATCATTGAATTAGTTTCAATTTTTTTGTGATTTTATCTTTTATCAAAAATATAATATGATTGTTTTATTGTAAAAGAATTCACATAAATATGGGTGATAAACTATTGAATTATGGACATAAATTTCTGAACTAGCAAATGAAATATTTTATTAAAAATAGAAGATGGAAACATAGACAAATTTATAAGATCAGAAAATTGAGATCACAGAGGCTGATAATGTTTTTTTTATAAATACTTGTAATATTTTGTGTGTAAATATTAAATCTCTATATGAATAAATAAATAATTTATCCTCATAATTAGTTCCCTATTTTTCCTCAATTATTTTTCTTATTTTATCTTTAAATTCTCGCAGATTCTCCACCAATATAACTAATTGTAGGGACCTTTGAAGAAAACATCTAGTATCAAAGAACCATGTTTTATACACAAAATTACAATGTAGGATAACAATGAATATAATTCCCAACAGGTGGCTATGGAGAGTAGAGATATGTTCTTCCATTACCTGATATTGACATTATCTATTGACATGGATCAAGAAATCAAGAATGTTGTTATCATGGAGGCCTAGGGAGTCTATGATAATTTCCCACTAGTAACTAAGGAGAACAAGGAGACAAGTAAAGAAAATATTAGGTGAGTAATTATACTACATGATTTATCAAAGGATATAATTTTATATGTTTCACATAAGAAGACATAAAAAGAATCAGGGAGATACATTATGGTGAGATTTATCGATTCTAGTCATGTCAAGAATGAATGAATCAAAACACTCCAGACTAGTTTCATTTCACTACAAATGAAGGATGGGGAATCACTGTAAAATTTTGTGCTGAAAATGAGAAGAATTTAAATCATGTAAAATATCCTTGGATCCACTCATTAAATTGATATCCCGATCAAGAAAATGATTAATTTCATGCTAGACAAATACAAGAATGTTATTCCAGGAATCAAGAAAATATGCAATGTTGGTAACATTATATTTTATGAGCTAATACGATGGTTAAATTCATATTAGGAGTAGGAATATATCTATAGAAACACCAACATTGGTGAATTACAACCCCTACTCACACATGTTCAATTGATTGCACACATGTAGAATGACGATAAGTAGTTATCAAAGAAATGTACCAGCGCCCCAGATTGGAATGGGCAGGTAATAGGATGTGGAAATTATTGTAGTAAGGGAAAATAAGGTTTGGGAAATACAAACATGCCATTATAGGATGGTACTAGTGATAGTGGCAGAATCTGCACAACATATAAAAGTACCATTAAGTGTTTTAATTATGATAGAATAAGACATTATGATTCTAATTGTAAGAGAATGTATCATGATAAAAAAGAACACCACACCCATGTAATCAATAAAGAATCTTCTATGATGATATTTGTGCCATAGTTTGAAATATTTATTATGAAATATTTTCATAATACTTTTTTCTCAATTAAGTAAATGTTGTTACATAGTTTCTTGAAATCAATGAGGAACCTATTCATACTAAAGTATGATACCTAGAAAAGGGTGTAAGTAATCTCATGATGGGACACTGATGAAAATTCTCCGAGGAAGATGAAAAAATCACTAAAAAGTGTAAATTAAATGATGTCAACACTATGTAGATCATGGGGATAGTTTTTTTATTATTCATATGAAACAATGGTGAACAATATATCATTGAAAATTTATACTATATACCTAGACATTACACGAATAATTTTTATCTTGGGAATACGATGGAAGATGATAATGAGGTGATGGTTTTCAAAAATATAATGAATTTATTTTATAAGAGTGTTTCTCTTATTGATATGTATAGGATTTAACCAAACCAGTTATATAAAATTAATCTATTGATATCCAAGAAATTTTGTCTCGTAGAAAACATAGATGACCTGGATGGATTGGGAATGTAAAACTTGGCCATATAAAATTTTATTCTTTGACTCCTTTGGGAAACATTATATTGAAATAGGGATTCACACTATCACTCACCCCAAAAACTATGAGTAGAGGGTTCTTTGATTCCATGCAGAATAGGAAATCATTTTTGGACTCTACAATATTCAAATCTATGATACCACATAATCTACTACATCTCTGCCTTTTTGGAATAATAAAAAAAACCATTATCATTTATAATATATAAATTAGTATTATTAATTATGATTTTCGTCACCAATTTTGGTTTTATAAAATCAATATGAGAATCAAGATACATTCACTTTCAAAATAATCAATCTTGTAGTCGAGAACACCTCTAGGTACAAGAAGAATTCATTAATGATATATTCAGGTGGTAAATTTATGTTGAATGAATTCAAAAGAAATAGTGATGCATGGGATATTGAGAGGAATCGTAAACCACCATACACTGTATAACATAGATGTAACACCCCAGGTAAATAAAGAATATTGAATTTTAATATTTATCCATATTTGTGAATAAAATATGAATATTACTTTAAAGGGGATTCTATGCTCAATGGCGTACCCAACACACAACAACGAGTTTCTTAGGAATCTTACATTGCACTCTAATAATAAAATAATATTATTTTAAATGGTAGTTAACATGTAGCTGTTTTATTGGCAGGAATGGATATAAATAACTAAAATATTATTATATATGTTTTTAAATGTTTTTACATTTATCCAATAAAAGATAATGGCTTAAAATACGGAAAGAATTTAATTTTAGGCGTATATGCCCTAGTTTTCACTAAAGGCTCCCTTATCACCTTTTGATGGAGAACCGTCATTAAATATAGATTTGTTCACTCTTAAACATTCTATTGGACCAAATAAAACCTTTATTAAGAATCGGGCCATCAAAATTTACTTTGTGTAAATTTTTGGTATCTTTCCGATAATGTTCATTTTTTTAATGAATAGTGTGAAATGTTGTATTTTAATTCCAAACCTATTTTTAATCAAATTTATTTATATGATTAGATTATATTTTGAATTGTTTTTAAAGTGAAATTAGAATATATTTTTACCATTAAATCCAACAGTGGTCGTTGAATTAATTTCACTTTGAAATCAGACTTAAACTAGTGTCAATCTTTTGATACTTATTGTTTCATAAAAACACGCTATTTGCTCTGACAACGGGAATTAATTATTAAATTAATTAATGTGACTTATATGATTTGAATTTTGTAAAATATACTTCATTATTGAATTCGGAATATCAAATATAGCATAGGGTAAATATTTGGGATTTTTCTGAAAAACATCAATTTTTGATGAATAGTGAAACCACTAAGTGGTACTTATAAAAACTGATTTTTCCGTTTAAATGAAATTTTTCCATCTTTGTGTTTTGAATTTAAAAACTCCTACATACATGGTTGTCATTAAGAAGTAAAATGTGGTTCAATGGGATAAAGATAATTTTTTTTGTGAATAGTAACTTATTAAGTTTTTAATCGCGATTAGAGGTAATTAGTGTAGTTTATCGTAAGAATAGTGTTTTATCAAAATAAAATGACCTAGACACATGTCCTACCCTCCTTTTATGTGTCATGGACGACCATGAAAATCCATGGGTCAACTTTGGGACCCCATGGAGCCACTTTGGATGGAAAATGACATAAATATCTTTTTATTTAATGTTAAAGTAAAAATGACTCAACCATGAGATGTGTTACTAAAACAATTTTTACATAGGGTTATAGAAGTCATATTTTATACTATAAATAGTTATTGGAAAGATAAAAAGATTTCCTATATCATAGTATTTTTATTATAATTTTTAGACATTAAATAAATTATATTATATATGACATCATGATGATGCATCGATGACCTCGTTATTTAACGATTTAAATAAAATGGAAAGATAATTTAATATCTAAGCCCTAAACATGTCCAAAACCTATTGTATGAGTGGATTTAGAACCCTTATCACCTTATCCTAGAAATAAATCAATGTGGGACATTTAAAATCCGAAACTCTTTTGAAAATAAAGTAACATTTTGTAACTTTACAAGAGTGCCCCTCCTCTCCTCTTATAAAAGGCCCCCACATCTACCTACTTACCCACACTCCCAAAGCCTTTGTATCGGCCAAAACCTGCCCATATTGTCTCTCCACTTCCCTCTCTTACTCCTTGAAGCCTTACGTTGGGAGGAATACTTCCCAACAAATCCCTTGAGCTCACACCAAAGGGAGTTACCCGATTTTAAGGTAATGTCTTCACTTGATTCATTTTGTATTATTTTGCTTCTCCAACCCCCTAAACTCTTTTTATTAATTTATTTTATAACAAATAAAGTATCTTAAATATAATAGGATGTTGTTATAAGAAATATTCTAGCTACACCTACACACACCTACATCTAATGGTTAAAGAACATACTGTTTCTGTGGATGGCGAATTTCTACCTCACGAAACGATGATTGTTCAACATTCTTCTAACACCTTCAAAGGTTTCCATTAAGATGAAACTATATTTATATATGATATATATTATTTTTATGTTTTCCTTAAGCTTCTGTATTTTTCATTTATGTCATACCTTTATGGTTTCCATTATGGGTAAACATGATATCTTCATTTTAGGAGGTGGGGACTACCGACCCCTCAAAGTGATTTGATTCGTTAATGCCATACGTGGGATGTTTAAAGGATGGATTTAAAATTATTTTATATGATTTTATAATGGAATTATAATATACCATTATATAATTATTATTTTATTTACATTAAAGTATGAGATATATATGAAAGTAGCGTTCATGCGTACGTACGGCTTACCGTCTCCATGAACGGTACATTTCATTTCTTATCCTAAAATGTTATGTACTATTATAAGTACATATATATAATGGATATATATGTAATATATTACATATAAATTATGGATATCATTCTTTAATTATAACATATATATATATATATCAATTGTTTTAATTTCATTAATATGACAAAAAATGAAAGTAGCGTTCATGCGTACGTACGGCCTACCGTCTCAATGAATGGTGCTTTTTGTTTTTTATCTCCAAATGATATGGAATAGTATAAAATGAATATTTACTGGATATATATGATATTTTAATCATTAATAATATTTTTTAAATAATTTACATATAACTACATGTGAAATCTTTTTTCAAACAAGTTCATGTTTGACTCATGTACCATACATCGGCAAAAACATCTTATATGAACTAACATTATTAAAAAATTATTATAAAATTATAATACATGATATTAACTGAATAATAATCTATAAAGGAGGTACTTAGGCAATTATTAATTGACCAATGTTTATTATTCCGGAATATTAAGAAACGAACAAGACATGTTGGACTTGAGGTAAAGGATCCTACTCCACTCTTTCTTTTTAAGTACACTCTTTTATGTCATTCCTTTTAAAGCTCATATTTCTTGTTATTGGGATGTAAATTTATATTAAGACTGTAATTTTTATTTTCATGTGATGAGAGTCCCTATTCATTCTCATCAATCCATTTTGGAAGTTTTGAGTGGCGCCGTTAGGCTGCTGAATTTTCATAAGAGTTCTAACCTATAACTTTTTCATTAAGTACTCTCCTTTATGTCACTTATTTTAAGATCCTATTTGTTATGTTGGGGGACGTTATTTTATTTTCCTCTTTCTATAAACTTTATGTTAATATGATGAGATACCCTATTTGATCTCATCAATCAATTTTTGTAAGCTTTATGTGGCGTCGTTAGGCTGCCGAGTTTTCATAAGGGATTTGTCATCTCACTTTTATTCCCGTGAGATTTATGCTACATTTGAAATAATTTCCTTTGAGAGGTGTATGTACTGCCCATTATTTTACTCATTATGTAATATACTTTCTTTTTTGAGTATTTACATCAATTTTGTATTGTTCTTCTTTCACGAGGTGTATGTTTCGAAAGATACCCAAGTCGGTAAGGGAACCTTTCACCCTCCTCTTTTTAAAAGAATTATTTTGTTGGGTCTTTTAATTTATATATTGCTAAGTTGTGATATGTTATCATATATCCTTATTGATGTAAATTTTATGTCCAAGTGATGAGATGACCTTTTTTTTATCGCTCATCAACTCATTTTGATGTGACTCCATGAGGCTGTCAAGGGAACTTCTTAACCCAATTTCGATTTATTTGGGTTCAACATGTAGTTATTAAAGATTTCATCCTTTGAATATGTGTGAATGACCTTTGATTATTTTACACTTAATATCCACTTATATTAAGTTTATTCGTTTGTCACACATAATTATGTAATTGATTTATCCTTAAACCAAGGATACCGTCTTTGTAAGGGACTTCGTCTCAATCTCCTTTCATTGAGGCATATTATATTTTATACACAACCTTATTTTATACAGTTTATAAACCCCTTTGACATTTAAGTTTATTCAAAATGAATCTTTTTTATACGAAGTGTTTATTAAATTACAAAAGGGAATGTTTTTGTCTTACGTATGCGGCGACAACGACTTCTCCGCCGTCGTGACCATTATTTGAGTTTCGGCTTCCTCTACAAGCCATACCTTCTTTATAAAAGAAAAATAAATACCATGTTTTACTTTTCTTTTTTTTTGGTATTGAAAATGCTTTTCATAATGTTTTTATATCAATGTGTTGTATTGATATCTTGTGATTGAATGATGTAAATGTTATGTTTCCTTTAAACAAGTTTTATGTGATACGATTATGTTGAGGTTCTTGGGCATTATTATGAAGATGGGTGGTTCTGTGATAAACTAAGGGAGGGTGATCCCGATATAGCTCTCCAATGCATTGGGTAATGCGAAGGAGTGAAACGTCATGGTTTCTCCGAAGAGATTTAGGGAATATACTGTGATGGGTATTCCAAACGTAACCAAAAGGGTTACTCCCTACGTAACAATGTTAGGAATGTCTCAAGTTACCTTTTATGTCTGATGATTTCTATGATTTATTCATGATTTGATGAGGTATGTTAAAGTGCCTATGTTTTATGGGTAAATTATGATTTCATTCTTATGTATATATGAACTCATTTTTTCTTTCCATATTTCTATAACCCTTACTGAGCTTTTTATGCTCATCCCAAGTTTTTGAAATGTTTTTCACAGGTCAAGGGAAAGATACATGATGTGATGATAGTGTCAAGTATGTGTCACGAAATAATCCATGTTTTATTTTAAATATGTTTCCGTTGATGGGAAGAATGAATACTATCTTTTATGTAACCACTTTGTTTAAATGTGGAATGTAATGCAAGTTTCATGATCTAATTCTCAAAAACTCTAAACCTGAAAAGATCCTCAATGTGTAATCTTGTAATAACTCAAGATTAAGTAAAGTTTAAGGCCGGGGCCTTATAGTTTGTATCAGAGGTTGGTTTAGATAACTTTAGAGGTTAGCGTATTCTCTAAGTTTGTGATTTTCTTATTGTTAACTTTCTCCTAAAGATGTTTTCTATCACTCTCCATCAGAACATGACCCTATGTTTTCTCCTCCATGTCCATGTTTTCCTACATGGAATCCTAGTATGGGTTAACTCGTGTGACCTCTATACTTATATTTCTTTATTTTAATGTGATTTTTTACCGACTCTTGTTTCCATCTGGGATTGTCAATGAAGTTTCCGAGCCCAATTATAAAATTGCAAGGACGCAATTCCGAAATGGGGGGAAGGATGTAACCCCATAGATAAATAAATAATATTACATTTTTATATTTATCCATATTTGTGAATAAAATATTAATATGACTTTAAAGGGGACGCTATGCTCGATGGCGTACCCAACACGCAACAACGAGTTTCTTGGGAATCATATGTTGCACTCTAATAATAAAATAATATTATTTTAAATGGTAGTTAACATGTAGCCATTGTATTGGAAGGAATGTATAAAAATAGCTAAAATATGATTATATATGTTTTTAAATGTCTTTACATTTATCAAATAAAAGATAATGGCTTAAAATACAGAAAAAATTCAATTTTAGCCGTATATGCCCTAGTTTTCACTAAAGGCTCACTTATCGCCTTTTGATGGTGAACCGTCATTAACATAAACATTCTATTGGACCAAATAAAACTCTTCTTAAGAATCCGGAAATCAAAATTTACTTTGTGTAAATTTTTGGTATCTTTCTGATAAAGTTCAATTTTTCATGAATAGTGTAAAATGTTGTATTTTAATTCAAAACCACTTTTTAATCTAATTTATTTATATGATTAGATTATATTTTTAATTGGTTTTAAATTGAAATTAGAATATATTTTTACCATTAAATACAATAGTGGTCGTTGGAATTAATTTCACTTTGAAATCAGACATAAACTAGTTTCAATCTTTTGATACTTATTGTTTCATAAAAACACGCTATTTGCTCTGACAGTGGAAATTAATTATTAAATTAATTAATGTGACTTATATGTCTTGAATTTTGTAAAATAGACTTCGTTTTTGAATTCGGAATATCTAATATAGCTTAGGGTGAATTTTTGGGATTTTTTTGAAAAACATCAATTTTTGATGAATAGTGAAACTACTAAGTGGTACTTATAAAAACTTATTTATCCATTTAAATGAAATTTTTCCATCTTTGTGTTTTGAATTTAGAAAATCTGACATACATGGTTGTCATTAAGACATAAAATGTGGTTCAATGGGATAAAAATAATTTTTTTTGTGAATAGTAACTTATTATGTTTTTAATCGCGATTAGAGGTAATTAGTGTAGTTTATGGTAAGAATAATGTTTTAATAAAATAAAATGACCTAGACATATGTCCTAACCTCATTGGATGTGTCATGGCCGACCAAGAAAACACATGGGTCAACTTGGGGACCCCATGGAGCCACTTTTGTTGGAAAATGACATAAATATCTTTTTATTTAATGTTAAAGTAAAAAATGACACAAACATGAGATGTTTTACTAAAACAATTTTTACATGGGGTTATACAAGTCATATTTTTTTACTATAAATAGTCATTGGAAAGATAAAACGATTTCCTATATCATTGTATTTTTCTTATAATTTTTAGACATCATATAAATTATATTATATATGACATCATGATGATGTAGCGATGACCTCATTATTTAACGATTTAAATAAAATGGAAAGATAATGTAATATCTAAGCCCTAAACATGTCCAAAACCTATTGGATGAGTGGATTTAGAACCCTTATCACCTTATCCTATAAATAAATCATTTTGGGACCTTTAAAATAAGAAACGCTTTTGAAAATAAAGTAACATTTTTTAACTTTACAAGAGTGCCCCTCCTGTACTCTTATAAAAGGCCCCCCACCTCTACCTCAACACCCACACTCCCAAAGCATTTGGATCGGCCAAAACCTGCCCATTTTGTCTCTCCACTTCCCTATCTTACTCTTTTAAGCCTCATGTTGGGAAGAAGTCATCCAAAGGAAGCCTTTGATATCAAACCAAAGGGAGTTACCCGATTTTAAGGTAATGTCTTCACTTGAGTCATTTTGTTTTATTTTGCTTCTCCAAACCCCTAAACTCTTTTTATTAATTTCTTTTATAACAAATCAAGTATCTTAAATATACTAGGATGTTGTTATAATATGTATTCAAGCTACACTTACACACACCTACATCTAATGGTTAAAGAACATACTGTTTCTTTGGATGGGGAATTTCTGCCTCACAAAACGATAATTGTTCAACATTCTTCTATCACCTTCAAAGGTGGCCATTAAGATGAAAATATATTTATATATGATATATAATATGTTTATTTTTCCTAAAACTTCTGTATTTTTCATTTATTTCATACCTTTATGGTTTCCATTATGGGTAAACACGATATCTTCATTTTAGGAAGTGCGGACTACTGCCCCCTCAAAGTGATTTGATTCGTTAATGCCATACGTGGGACGTATAAAGGATGGATTTAAAATTATTATATATAATTTTATACTGCAATTATAAAATACCTTTATATCATTATTATTTTCTTTACATTAAAGTATGAGATATATATGAAAGTAGCGTTCATGCGTACGTACGGCTTACCGTCTCCATGAACGGTACATTTCATTTCTTATCTCAAAATGTTATGTACTATTATAAGTACATATATATAATGGGTATATATGTAATATATTACATCTAAATTATGGATATAATTCTGGAATTAGAAAATATATATATATATATATATATATATATATATCATTTTGTTTTAATTCCTTTAATATGACAAAAAATGAAAGTAGCGTTAATGCGTACGTACGGCCTACCGTCTCCATGAACAGTGCTTTTAGTTTTTTATCTCCAAATGATATGGAATAGTATTAAATGAATATTTACTGGATATATATGATATTTTAATCATGAATTCTATTATAGAAATTATTTACATATAACTACATGGGCAATCTTTTTTCAAACAAGTTCATGTTTGACTCATGTACTAAACATCGGCAAAAACGTCTGATATGAACTAACATTATTAAACAATTATTATAACATTATAATATGTGATATGAACTGAATAATAATATCTAAATAAGTTACTTAGGTAATTATTAATTGACCAAAGTTTATTATTCAGTAATATAAAGAAACGAACAAGACAAGTTGGACTTGAGGTAAGGGATCCTACTCCACTCTTTCTTTTTAAGTACACTCTTTTATGTCATTCCTTTTAAAGCTCATCTTTCATGTTATTGGGATGTTATTTTATATTAATATTACTGTAATTTTTATGTTCATTAAATGAGAGACCCCATTATCTATCATTAATCCTTTTGGATGTTTTGAGTGGCGCCGTTAGGCTGCCAAATTTTCGTAAGAGATCTAACCTCTCTCTTTATCTTTAAGTACTCTCCTTTATGTCACTTCTTTTAAGCTCCTCTTTGTTATGTTGGGGGATGTTATTTTATATTCATATTTCTATAAAATTTAAGTTAATATGATGAGATACCCTATTTTATCTCATAAATCCATTTTTGTAAGTTTTATGTGGCGTCGTTATGCTGTCGAGTTTTTGTAAGGGATTTTTCATCTCACTTTTATTCATGTGAGATTTATGCTACATTTGGCATAATTTTCTTTTTAGTGGTGTATGTACTGCCCATTATTTTACTCATTGTGTAATATAATTTCTTTTATGAGTATTTACATCAATGCTTTATTATCCTTCTTTCACAAGGTGTATGTTTTGAAAGATACCCAAGTCGGTAAGGGAACCTTTCACCTTCTTTTTTTAAAAGACTTTTTTTGTTGGGTCTTTTAATTTACAAATTGTCATGTTTGGATATGTTCTCATATATCATTATTGATGTGAATTTTATGTCCAAGTGATGAGGTACCCTTTTTTTATCTCTCATCAACTCATTTTGATGTGATGTCATTAGGCTGTCAGGGGAACTTCTTAACCCAATTTCGATTTCTTTGGGTTCAACATGTAGTTATTAAAAATGTCATCCTTTGAATTTGTGTGAATTACATTTGAATATTTTACACTTAATATCCACTTATATTTTGTGTATTCATTTGTCACACATAATTATGTAATTGATTTATCCTTAAACCAAGGATACCGTCTTTGTAAGGGACTTTGTCTCAATCTCCTTTCATTGAGGCATATTCTATTTTATACACAACTTTCTTTTATACGGTGTATAAACCCCTTTGACTTTTACGTTTATTCAAAGCGAATCTTTTTTATATGAAGTGTTTATTAAACGAAAAAAGGGAATGTTTTTATCGTACGTATGCGGCGACAACGACTTCTCCGCCGTCGTGACCATTATTTGAGTTTCGACTTCCTCTACAAGCCATACCTTCTTTATAAAAGAAAAATAAATACCATTTTTACTTTTCTTTTATTTTGGTATTGAAAATGGTTTTCATAATGTTTTTATATCAATGTGTTGTATTGATATCTTGTGATTGAATGGTGGAAATGTTATGTTTCCTTTATGCATGTTTTATGTGATACGATTATGTTGAGGTTCTTGGGAATTATTATGAAGACAGGTGGTTCTGTGATAAACTAAGGGCGAGTGAGCCCGATATAGCTCTCCAATTCATTGGGTAATGCGAAGGAGTGAAACTTTATGGTTTCTCCGAAGAGATTTAGGGAATATACTGTGATGGGTATTCCAAACGTAACCAAGAGGGTTACTCCCTACGTAATAATGTTATCAATGCCTCAAGTTACCTTTTCTGTCTTATGATTTCTATGATTTATTCATGATTTGATGAGGTATATTAAAGTCCCTATGTTTTATGGGTAAATTATGATTTCATTCATATGTATATATGAACTCATGTTTCCTTTCCATATTTTTATAACCCTTTACTGAGCTTTTTATGCTCATCCCAAGTTTTTGAAATGTTTTTCACAGGTCAAGGGAAAGGTACATGATGTGATGATAGTGTCAAGGATGTGTCTAGAAAAATTCGATGTTTAATTTTAAATATGTTTCCGTTGATGGGAAGAATGAATACTGTCTTTTATGTAACCAATTTGTTTAAATGTGGAATGTAATGCAAGTTTCATGATCTAATTCTCTAAAACTCTAAACCTGAAAACATCCTCAATGTGTAATCTTGTAATAACTCAAGATTAAGTAAGGTTTAAGGCTGGGGCCTTATAATAATTGTATGATGGAGCCAAATAATCACAATGCCATAACTATAATGAGGACATTTCTCAAAATACTATAAGTCCCTATAAGATTCAAGGGGAGGTAGTGAGATGTGTGGTGTAACTTTTCAACCATATGATGACAAATGTTTTGGGATATCAAACAGTATTTTAATATTATACTTTAATGAAACCTCACTCTCTTCATGTACATGTGTTTGGTTTCATATATCAAGAAAAAATTGATGACCGTAGCCATAGCATGGTGTACCTTGAAATGGTAAAATGATACAAATCTCATAAATTGTATGACCATAATCATGGAAAAATCCATGCGAGTAAGGATTTTTTCCAAGAATATATACAATAGCACTATGGTGTTGGTGTAGAATCAAATTTTCATGAACTACCAGAGTTTACCATATAGGAAGATATTCGACCTCAATCAGCGGTAGCAGAATAGTAGTTCATGAAATGATTGGAATGTGTTCCCCAAGACTAATTGAATATTTTATTGAGATCAATGAAATGTATCTATGTGATGATCTTATCGGTGATCTTGATGACATAAGAAATTCTCATGAACAATAACTTGATAATCAAATGAATGTGTTGATGACTGTAAAGAAATGTTTGATTGAATATATGAATAATAAAAAATCTTGAATTAGGGGGGAGAATATTGTGTTGAATTTCTATGTCCGAATAGGGAATATAGAGTTAGTATTTTATGAAAATGGAGTCCATGTCATCTAGAGATCTAATTTGAAAGAGTATTCCATTAAAGAAAATTATTCTACTGAAATATTATGAAAATATGTTTATATGGGGTTTTTTAAATTTGTTATTTTAAATTACTCAAATTAGTGGAACTTCTGCAAATTGTTTCATTTTAATTGTTCCAATAAATAATGTTATGATTTTGTGCATAAACAATATATATTTATATATAGAAACAAAGAATTACAACTCATAATTATTAATTTTTTCTTCTATTGTTATCTTTGTTTTTCTTCCTATTTTTTTTGATTTTCCTTCTTTATATGTAAATGAAATGAAACACCCTAAGGTTTTGTGAAATATTTTTTTCGATTAATTTAATATTTTTGATATTTTTCCTTTCACGCAATAGTGGATATAGTTTTTTATACTAATGAACTATGATTGGATTGCATTCACTACAAATAAAACATATATTATCTTACTGTACACCCAACAAAATAATTTTATTTTATTACACACAATACCAAGTCCCATTTATGGATTGTGTTATAATAATGGTGGAGTTTTTACCGAACTAAAATATACTACTAAATTGATTATTAAAATATTATTACAGCTACCAGCTAGCCACTAAAATTAACTTTATGAATAAGATTACAAAAATTGATAAAATATGATTTAAATACATATATAAAATGAACCATTTGGTTATCAATTTCTATAAGTGAATTTTAGATCTATTTGAAAATAAAGAAAATACTTTTCTAAGAAAACGTTTTCATCTATTTATAAACATAATTTTATCTCAATAAATTAAACTAACCAATTTTGATTAATTTTTTATATAAAATTTATATATTATATATTTATTTAATATTTTTTATAATCATAGAATATATTTGATTGGTATACAATAAGAATAAATCCAATTTTATGAATAAAATTATGTCTTATTCAAAAACAAAATTTTACCACCTTTTAATGGAGAACCTATTTTAAATCCAATTTTGGAAATTTTATAAAACAAATTTGTGAAAATAAATTTTATTTTTGCAATAAAGTCATAAATATTAGCTTATGCTGATTTTTTGGTATTCTTCTGTGAGGTTTCAGATTTTGATGAATAGTAAATAATACTAAATTTAAATTCAATACATTATTTATGTATAATATATTTACAAGTATAAATTATGTTTTTATTGTTTTTAAAGTTATGTTAGATCAATTATACATAAATTAATCCAATTTAGTTTATTTTAATCATTTTCACATTGAAATTGTATATAAAAACTTAACATTCTTTTGAACATTTTACTTTAAAAACTCGCATTGTCGTACCGTATGCAGGATTAAATTTAAACTAATTTCTGCCACTTATGTTATTAGAATTTAGAAAAATGTATCCCATATTTTTAATCAGAATAATTTATAATTTATAATAATTCAAAATCAGTTTTTGACAAAAAAAAACTATAGTATTAGTGATTAAAATTAAATATAGTAATTTAGAGAAAAATTATCCTAACAGGGACTAAACCTTAAAATTAATGGCCAATATGACATATACACTGGTCCAAAATGCATTGGATGTTAATATTTCGAACCTATTATCCCTATTATAGATTTTTCACTATTATTGGAGCCTATTGGAATGGGAAAAATATGTGTGGAATTCCCTTTTAAAAATTTACAAGAATGGCACTCCTTCTCCACTATACAAATGTATTAAACCCTCCCAATTATTCAATCCTTTAAAGACATTTGGTTTTCCCATAATCTAATCAAAAAACTCTAAATATCCCTACCTTAATCATAGAAACCTCACTATGTGAATAACTCCATCCAAGGATGCCTTTTCGTTCAAACTAAGGGGAGTTACCCAAGGAATACGTAACATCCTTCCTTATGTCTCCTTGTTTCATTTTCATTATCCACCCAATAAAATATTCATATTTCATACTTATATAGTAAACATAGTATCCAAAAAATCCTAATGTTTTTTTCTTCATTTTTCTTTATCATCACTTACACACACATCCATCTAATGGGTAGAAAATTACCATTATTGTGTATGGTGAACCACTACCTCACAAAACGATGTCGTTCATTTTTCCTTTACCCCATCTCATGCGAGAGAATTATGACATGAACTCTATTTTTATATTATATACATGATTATTAGGAAATATTTATGCTTCTAGAATTATTATATGACACATACCTTAAGGATTCCCATATTGGGTATGCACAATAATTTAGTTTTGGGAAGTGTAGAGTACCGCCTCCTCCAAGATATGTGATTCATTCAAACTCTACATGGAATGAATTTAAGGATAAGTTCAGTGGAATTATATGATATATTTGAAATAAAAATTATACTATAATTATATTACATATATATATATATATATATTCATATATTTCATTTAATTTTATTCTTTAAATATGAAAATAAAATAGAAATAACGTTATTGCATATGTAAGGCCTACCGTCACCATAAACAATGTATTCTATTTCATATTTATATATTATATAGATTTTTATAAATACATGTATAGTGAATAAATATGATATTTATATCATTCATTACAATCTCTAAATATGTAAATCATGCTCTATGTAAGATAATAAAAATCATATGAAAAATCATATATGAAAAACAACGTAGATATTACCTGAAACATAACATTAACTTATAGTTGTTAATAAATTGGTAATATAAAGTAATAATAAAAAATATAGGTTATTAGATATAATTATATTTTATTTGATATATTTATAATAAACATATATTTTTATATAGGAGGTTTGAATGTGTACAACAAAATTTAGAACATAAGGTAAGGTTTTTTTCATCTCGCTTTTATTTTCCATTAGACACAAGACAAATTCACCACACATTTATTATATGAGGTGTGTTTAATTACCATAGATGTATTATATGATTATTATAATTAAATTTATGGGTATTTACATATCTCTTTTATGACCTTTATTTCATGTGTTCTATGTTTCAACAGTTACCAAACCAGTAAAGTAATTTTTTCACAATTTTCCTTCATTGAGACACATGCCATGTTATGTACTAATATTATTTTAAAAGATATATATATATATAATTCCATTTGAAATGTTATATCATGAACCTCATTTTTTAATGATATTTTTATCTTCATGTAATTTTACTTTCTATCATGGGGTGTATAATTCAAAGATAGCAAGTGTTAAGATTTTATTGAAATAATCTCATCATTCATCAATATTATTTATGATTATGATTCCATCGATGAAATATTATTATCCATATATCAATAGAATTCATAAACTTTATTCCCCTCTATATATTAATGATTTAATCATATATTATTAAAATTTTACTACTCTATGGTACTTAAGATAAATAATAAAATGTATTTAATAACATCCAATTTTCTTCTCTTTTCGATCATAAATTATAGTTCCATCAATACCATGTTTTATAAAAATGTATTCAAGAATTATTTATAACTTTTCAATTTATCAACGAAAAAAAATTAAAAAAGTTTTTTTTTAAGTTTTTTTTATGTTTGTTTTCAAAGCTTCTTTTATAAGTTTTCAAAAGGAATTTTTAACAGAAAAAGATTTTAATGATTTCAGAGATTATTTTATATGTTTCTAGAGTATTATCAATGGGAATGTTTTTTAAAATATTTTCAAGAATATTTTATATGTTTTCAAGGAAAAGTTTTTTCAAGATTCTTTTATATGTTTTCTTGGAAAATGGTTTTCAAAATGTTTTCATGTATCCATAATAAGTTATAGAGGAATTCTTTTCAAAAAAAATTTGTTCTTGATTCAATCAATTTCATGTTAAATGCTTTTCAAAATATTTTCAAATTTGTTTTTTATGGTTCAAGGAAATTTTTTTCAAAATGTTTTCAATCTTCCTTTATATGTTTTCAAATATATTTGAAAAGAAAAAGTTTATAAAAATTCATTATGTTTAATAAATCATTTTTCCTAGAAGAAAATATATTTTCCCCAAGTAATGTTTTATGTAAAATTATAAATATTTCTATATAAGAAAATGATTTTTAAATCGTTTTATAAACATAATTTTCAAAGAATGACTATATTCCTTATGAAATGTTTCAGGTGATCTTTTAAAATTCTTCTCAGCTTAATATGACATACATTGTTATAATTATGCTTCATTGTGGATATGGTCAAATAATAACATTAATATTATTTATTTAATGGTTTATGTTTTGATGGAATTATTTTTATGAAACATTTTTCTATTCGATGGTTTATATTCTATTTTAAACCGTCTTATTTTCATAGGTTCTACATTGATGATATTTTTTGAGACCTATATATTTTAAACAGGTAATGATATCATGAAATGTTTATGATACAAATTTATTTCTATGGGTTATTAAATGATGTTTTTGAAACCAATATTTGTTGAATGGGTCATGATATGATGATTTTTTTATTATCATGTAGCACATATGTGCATGATTTTATTATGTGAAAGGCGTGACCAATATCTACCCCTAATTCATTTGGTAATGGTTTATATCTCATGATAGAGTGATGGGAATCAATTGGATGGGCTTGATCCAATATGGTAAGATGGGGAATCCTGATCCACTATAGGAATTTGGGGAAACCCGATCCATTATGAGATTATAATAAAACCCAATCCACAATGGGAAGATGATGAAACATTTTCCACTATGGGAATATGGGGAAAACTGATCCAATATGGAAATATGGTGAAACCCAACCCCTTAAAAATAATTTACACCTACTGGGGATGGTGGTATGTCCCACCTACTAGTTGGAGTCCCAATGGTGTTCCATGATAAGATAATGAAACATTTCTTGAAATTAATGTAATGATGTTACATTTTTATGTTTATTCCACAATTTCATGTCTTATTTCTATGTTATTATTTCAAGGATAATTCTATTGTTTCCTTTATGATAAATTTCTTATGAACTACTAATAATTATTCCATGATTCATGTTTATGATATTTGATATGTAGGGTATGATCTTCTAATGTTATTATCACATTCTCATACCCTTATTCTCATGTTTTACTTACATTTCTCCCATGTTTACTATTACTAAGCATCTGAGCTCACACCTTTTATTTTTTCATTCAACGGTTTATGATGATATATTTCAGGTATGATATTTCTAAGGGTGATAGTTTTAGAGAACCTAGTAGGAGATGGTGTAGCTCACTTATGTACCAGTGTTTATGTTTCCATGTTTCCAAAGGCACTAAACTAATACGGCCATTGAGAATATTTTTTTTGATGTATTAATAATTCAAAAAAAATGGTGAAATATCTATGTACGATAAACCTGTATCATTATAGTCTGTATAAGAGTTATGTATTATTCAACCATTTGAAACAAGGATGAGAATAAATTAGTGTTACCTCTACGGATATTTCTAAGGATATGATTAGGGATATATCTAAGGATATATCTAAGGATATGTTAAGGTTTATAAAATGGTCCTGGAAATTTTGTAATGGATATATAATTTGGTTTCCTAGAATTTCATCCATATCTGGAAAATAAAAGTGGATGTGGATTTGGAATAGATATACTTATGGGTAACAACTCCAAAAGGTATGTCGGCCCTGACTTTAGCACAACCTGGTATATGACATCGAGCCTTCTTTCACACCTAGTTTGAAACTCCACTGGGATATGCTATGTGGATTTAGAAACTCTTTATGAAATATCATGAAGTATTTAAGTAGTAATTAATTTGAATAACCTAATAAAATACTATGGATTCATAAATGAAATAATTAGGAGACATGATTTAAACAACTTGTATGTAATTTTTGTAATGATTATGTTGTTTTCAAGATCATGATCATGCCTAATCAGTTTTCATGGAACATGATTAACAATGTGTACCTTAACCAACTCTCAAACTAAACTAAGAAGATAAGGGATGATTTTTCGAAGATAATGGATAGTGTAGACAATGGGGGAAATAAAATAGGTTTATGACATATCAAGAATTTGGAAAGAGTCACCCAATTGAATTTCTTAGAGGAACACAAATATGTTTTTTCCTACGGAAAAGAAGGGAATAGATCAAGTAACTATAAAGGAATAATGAAGAGTGTGATTAATGAAATGGATTTGAATATTGGACTCCCTAAGAAATAATCAAAGGTTAAATGTTTTAAGTGTGGATTTAATGTTCATTATGAAAATAGAGGTCCCATGTCGAAAGATCAAGAAGTGAGTCAAAAAGGTGGAATGAGTAATGGTTATATTTCCGATGATGATGAGACTATATGTGAAATGTGAAAGGAAATTGGTATTATATAATATGGTGAGGTATCCCTATTAATGGATTATGTATAAAGTGTAGTAATCATAGTGTTTATGTATTTGTATTCAAGAATTATAATCTATGAATTATATTAATATTTTTCAATTTAGGTATTTTTCATTGGATTTATATTAATATGTTGAATTCTTATGATGGATTATAAATTTTATTCAATGTAAATGTGATATTTCTGGGAAACAGATGAATAAGGGAAAGATAACCCTTAATATGTTCCTAATGGTAAGATAATTATATTTGGATACAAGACATATAGGATATCAATAAGTAAATTTTATGGTATTGATTACCTTGGAAATGCTAAAGGAATTGTTGAAAAATATGTTTGTGCTATCATGGATGTAGTTTATATCATTTTTAGATTTATGCAACAACATTAGAATAAGGAAACATGGAAGTTTCCAATAAGGATATATGGTAATTAAGTTTATTACCATGTTTCAAGAGAATATATTATAAAAGTATCCACATGTTTGGAATGTAACAACCATATTCTACTTGGTGTTATATTGGGGATCAATGATAAGTTGAATTCATTACCTTCTGTCAAAAGTTTTGGATTTTCATCTTTCATAAGTTTTATAAGGTAAACCATTTATGGAAATCATTATTTAAACATCGAATGAATTTTTTTAGGTTAAATTATTATCTCACCACATGATGATTTATCTGTATTGGATAAAATGTTCTAAAAATTATGTGTTGATAGTAACTTGTGATCGATGGGATGGCTTATCACATATCTCAAGATCTGTTTTCATTTCAGGAATATAAAAATAACTATCCTTTTTATATAATGAGGAGAGGTGGAAATTGATCAAGTCACATCAAAGGGTGATATAATACTGGATCATGTATGTATATCTTCTCATGAAAACTCTTTATCCATATGGAATGTATCATGACCCAGAAAACCTTAGCGTAGTACATTCTTATCTGATTAATCAAATAACCCCTAAGATTATCATAAATTTATGGATATTTGTTTGAGAAAAGTATCCCAACCATGTTCTCCATAAATCTCCATCATATCATGATGGATAAATTTATATCCCATGTCCATTTTTTCACTTTCTAACAATGGTCTCCCATGTGGAAACCATGTTATGAGTTATTTTGGGTAACCGTCATGTTCCCAACATTCTATTTTTAAATTAATTTTTACTATTAATTTTTACTATGTCAATTTCTAGGAATGGAAGAAGCATATATATTAAACATTCAATAACCTAGATGAATTTTTAGGGAGGTATAAATTTTAATGGGGGTAGAATGTAACAGACCTATATTTTTTGATTTTTTTCAGAGTAATTTAATCTTTATGATATTTTTCATTCCATGAAAAAATGAATATAGTTTTTATAGTAAACAATTATATTTGGATTGTCTGCACTACAAAAAACATGTAGATTATCTTCGGTATATGAAACACTATTTTTCATTTCAATACACATAATACCAAGTCCCTTTGATAGCTAAAATTAAATGCAAGACTGAGTTTTTACCGATCTAAAACATATTATTTATATCATTATTAAAATATTATTATAGCTACCGCCAAGCCAATGGAATAAAATTTAAAAATAATGTAATTTTTTAAAAAAAATAGTATATATATATAATGTATTCTTTGGTAATCAATTACTATAAGTGAATGTAAGAACTATTCAAAAATAATGAAATTACTTTTCTAAGAAAACTGTTTTTTCTATGTACAATCACAATTTCTTATCAATATTTTAAAAAACACTTTGTATCAAAACATTTAAATATTATCTATATATTATATATTCAATCAATATTTTTACAACTATCCTATATATTTAATAGTTATAATACAATAATTAATCCAATTTTATGAATAAAATGCGGTTTTCTTTTAAAAAGTAAATTTACCACCTTTTAATAGAGTACCTATTTTAAATCCCATTTTTGGAAGTTTTATAAATTTTATATGACATAAAAAACATAAATATTAAAATTTTAACATAAAAATTAGCTTAAGGGGAATTTTTGTTATTTTTTATGTGGTTTCATGTTTTGATTAAAAGTGAAAAAAATTGAATTTTAATTCAAAAATGATTTGTCATCAAAATTATTTATGAGGTCAAATTATGTTTTTGATTTGTTTTAATGTTTATTTAGAAAAATAATACACCAATTAATCCTATTTAGGTCATTTTAATCAATTAAAATTTTAAATTTGATATATAAACTTACCAAACTTTTAAACATTTTACTTTAAAAACCCTCTTTTCCATCCCATATATGGAATTAAATTATAATTAATTTCTACCGCTTATGTGATTGGAATTTAGAAATGGATTAAATATTCAGAATTATAATAATTTATAATTCCTAATAAGTTAAAATTAGTTTTTGAGAAAAAAAAATTAGTGGATGTGATTAAAATTAATTACAGCAATTAAGAGAAAAATAAGGTTCACAAGGGACTAAACCTTTAACATAAGGGAAAAGATGACATAGAAACCTGTCCAAAATCAATTTGATGTTAATATTTATATCCTAAACTCTATTTGATAAATTTAGTTCCATTATTGGAGCCACATGTCTTGGTAAAAATGTGGGTGGAATTTCCTTCCCCAAAATTTACAGAAATGCCACACATCCTCCACTATAATAAGACACTCACTCATCCCATTTTTTTACACTTCTAAATCACACTGAGTCACCCTAAATATTATAAAATAAGATAAAAAAATCCCTAACATAATCCTATAATCCTTTATTTAGGATTTAATCGATCAAATGAATCCCTTTGATGAAAACTAAGTGGAGTTACCCAGAGAAGAGGTAACATCCTTCCTCATGCTCCTTTATTTCATTATCATTATCCACCCCTTCAAATATTATTATTACATGATTATATATTATCCTAAGTATCCTAAATATACTTATATGTTATTATTTCAAGTTATTTAACTAAACATACACACATTTCATCAAATTGGTAATGGAATTACTGTTTTTTATTTACAGTGAACTATCGCCTCACGAAACGATGTTGTTCATTTTTCCTTTTCCCCCTATCATCGGTGGGAATTCTGATATGAAAATGGTATTAATTTTATATATATTATATTTATGATATATTTATTTTCATATAATTATTATATAACACAAACGCTCATGACTTCAATTTATTGTAAATACGATATTTTCGTTTGGGGAATTGTGGATTTACACCTCCTCAAAGCGATGTGATTCATTCATACACGCCCAGGAATGTATTTATGATGGGTTTAGTGAGATTATATGATATATATTACATAAAAATGATAATTTAATGATATTACAAACACACACACACACACATATACATATATTCATATATTTCATTTACTTTATTTATTTAAATATTACAATAAAACAGAATCTGTGTTCATGCGTATGTACGACCTACGGTCTCCATGAATGGTGAATTCATTTCATATATATATATTATATAAATTTTTTTATATAAATTTATACTCAATATATATGATATTTATATCCTAATTTAAATTAAATAATTATATAAGTAATAGGATCAAGAATAACAAGCCAAAACATATATGAAAAACAAAAGAGATATTACCTGAAACGTAACATTAACAGGGAGTTGTTAATAAATTTGTAATAAAATGTCACAACCAAATCATATTTGGTATTATCCATAATAATATGGTTCTATTTTATATTTATAATAAACATATATTTATTATTAGGGAGTATTGAACGTCAATGAAGAAATTCAGGACATAAGGTAAGGGATTTCTCATCTCACTTTTATCTTGCATAAGACACAATCCAGGTTAACCACATATTTCTTATATGTGGTGTATTCATTACCCATTAATGAATTATATTATTATTATAATTTAAATTATGGGTATTTAAGTACCCATTTTATGATCATTATTTCATGGTCATTTTGATTCAAAAGTTGACAAATTGGTAAATAAATTTTTTCTCATTTTGCCTTTTTTGAGACATATTATATGTTATACACCTGTATTCTTGTACACGGTGTATAAAATTACATTTTTCAAGTTATATCATGGAAATTGTTCTTTCCTTGTTAATTTTTGATTCATTTAATTTCATTTTCGTACATGGGGAGTATGATTTAATGTTACAAAGTGGTAAGAGTTTAACAAAACAATTTCATTCTTTATTGATATTTTTTATGATTATTCTCCCACTAATGAAATATTATGATCCATATTTCTAAATAACTCGTAATTTTTCATACCCTATATATATTAACTACTTACTCATGTATTAGTACCATTTTCCCACTCTATGGTACTGAAGATAATTTGTAATTTTTTTTATTACAATATGATATCATCTCTCTTTTTGATCAGACATTTGAGTTCCTTCAAAACCATGTTTTTAGAAAAAAAATTCAAGTATTATTTATAAGCTCAAAAATTATTTCAAAACATAACTATTTTCGAAAATGTTTTAGATTTAAAAAGTGTTTTAATTTATTTTTCAAATCTTTTTTTATATGTTTTCATAATTTTTTTTCAATTAAATTGATTTATATGATTTGAAATATTATTTAATAAATATTCAAAAGTATTTTCAATGAAAAATGTTTTCAAATTTATTTCAATCTTATTTTGTATGATTTAAAGGGGAAATATTTTCAAAATAAATTCATGTTTCTTTTATAGGTTTTCAAGGAAAATGGTTTTCAATATGTTTTCAGGCTTCATTTATTAGTTTTCATAGAAAATTGTTTTCAAAACAATTTCAAGATTATTTTATATTTCTTTAAGAATTATTGTTTTCAGAATGTTTTCACAAATCATTAATAAATTTCAAGGAAAATGGTTTTCAAAAAAATATCAATCTTCCTTTATAATTTTTTAAATCTATTTTTAAAAAAATGTTATAAAAATGCTTTATGTTTTAAAAACAATTCATGGTATAAAATATATTTTCCCCATTAAAATTTTAAAATAAAATTAGAAGCATTTATTTATATGAAAATAATTTTAAAATGGTTTCATTAAAATAATTTGTAAATAAATAATATCATCCTTAAGAAATGCTTCATGTGATCATTCAAATTTTTTCTCCATATATAATGACATATATTGTTATATTTTATGCTTCCTAGGGATATGATCCAATAATAACATTCATATTAATTGTTGAATTGTTTATGTTTTGATGGAATGCTTTTTATGACACTCATTTCTCATCCATGGGTTATATGATCATTAAATATGCTTTTTTAGGGGTTATGATTTGATGAAATTATTATGAGATTTATCTCTTCTCCATATGTGATTATACGATTAAATGTTTATGATAAAAATTTTATTTCAAGTTTTTTGATTTAATGTATATGAAAACCATATTTTTTTGGGTCACGATATGATTCGTGTTTTATTATCTTGTGGAAGATGAATGCATGATTATACTATTTGACAGGTGGGACCTACATCTCCCTCTAATGCATTAGGTAATGATTTACATCTCATGAGAGAATGATGGGAATCAATTCAATGGGATTGATCCACCCTAGGACGATCATGAAACCTAATCTGCTATAGGAATATGGGGAAACCTGATACACTATGGGAAGACAGGGAAACACGATCTACTATGGGGGTATTGGTAAACCAGATCTACTATGGAAAGATATGGAAACATGATCCCTTATAAGGAAATGATTGCGAATGGTGATGGTGGTGTGTCCTTCCCAGTATGTGTAGTCCCCATGAAGTTCCCTAATAAGTTATAGTAATGCGTCTTGAGTTATTTAGAATGATATTACATGTTTATTGGTATGCCTTAATTCCATTTCATATTCCTATGTTATACTTTTGTGTATTATGCTCTTATTTCCATTATGATTCTTGTCTTATTAACTACTTATATTTAGTCCAGGATTTACGTTTATGATATTTCTTATGTAGGGTATCATCTTCTAATGTTATGATCATGTTCCCTTACCCTTACGATCATGTTTATGCTTACAAATCTTTCTTGATTACCCTTACCGAGCATGTAAGATCACCCATTTTATTGTTTCCTTCCTCAGGTTATAAAGATACATTTCATGTATGATATTAATAATATGGGTTCTATTCATAGATATCCTAGTGGGAAATAATGTACTCAACTCATGCATCATCATTTGAATTCTCATTTTTCAAAAGGAACTAACCTAATATGGTCTTTGCGAATTTTTAGTGTAATTTATTAAGTATTTCGAAAAAATAATGAAATGTATATGTACATCAATCCTAGGTAATTATATTAAACGACCTTCACGTCCAATAATCATGGATTAATTTCAATAATTTTCAGATTAGATTATTATCCTTCAAGATTGGTTGTGTTCAGCGATGTATAAATTATTAGTATGAATGGAAACCTATTTTTTGTTATTTTTGTGATCTCTGGGTCATATGAGAAAGAGTTAAGTTCAAAAGTTGAAATATTAGAAGTAAAAATTATATATAAATATAATTATTATCTATGTGAAAAATATTTCAAAACTTATCTGGTTTAATAAGTGGAAAATTAAGGGGGTGGAATAAAACAGAAAAAATTGTAATTAGGCAGAGTAGTTTAGTGCAGAATGAGGTTAACAATTGTAAAAATTTTCCTTGAAGATGAAAGGGTAATAATATCCATAAACAATTTATGACTTTATTATAGAGTTTATATAAATAAATATTATTACCAATAAGTTTAGGTTCAAAAATATTATTTTTTAGTTGAACATGATAGTGAACTATGTATCAATCTTCAATATTATTGGTTCAGGTGTAAAAATAAATGATATGATACACTTTGAAAATTTTCTTCATAGATTTTAACTACCTTTATCATGGAGTGTGAAGTAGATTGTGAGTCAGAATTAAGTAAAAATATAAGGATATATTAAAAGAAAAACACTAGTAATAATAAGTGGAAAAAATATAATAGAATGATACCAACCGAGTTCTTCGACTAAAAAAGTTGTTTTAAGTGACAATATATTGAGATCATGAAGGATGATGTTAATATAAAAACATATGAGTTTTTTAGTTAACTAATGTACCTAGAATTATTAAATTTGGATTCTTGAGAGTTCTAAACCCTTTAATGTAATTTAGGATTTTTTTAATATTTTTAGGGCAAAAAAACCCTTAGAGAGTTTGAATACTCTAGAGGTGGGATATAAAGTATATAATAAGAAAGGTTTTTATTGAGGTAACCCATATGGTCATTCCCAAATAATCCTCCAAGGATCATGCAAATAATGATTATTTCATTGAAATATTGATATTTATAAACTAGCAATATTATAATAAAAATGTAAATTTTATAAAAGAGAAGAAAGAAATAAAACAATAAATGAAAATGGGGGGTTTTACATGGTTTGGTACCTATTTTAGCCAAATACATGACCAGAAAACCACAAATATTATCCTTTATTGATTCCCAGAATATGATTGAAATAAAAGAGAGATGATGTAATACCATTAATCCAGTAACTCGGGTATGGTGGTTATTTTACTACATTGGCACAAAATACAAGGGACTGCATCCTAAAGGGTCGAGTAGTTTAGTAGTCTTAGAAGACTGGATATATTTATTATTATCAAATTAAATCTAAAATCATGTAATAAAACATAAAAATTATTATTATGACTTCATGTTTTCTTTTATAAAATCATTCAATTAAATCATACATCCCTTTTTAGTACATTGTGGAAAGAAAACCATAATAAATGATGAGTTTAGATTCTCAATAAGGAAATAAATCAAAATAATCTATCATAAAATAAATAACTCATGAATAATATGGTTGAGATATAAAATAATCAAATATATCATAAAAATGGTATCATAGAAAGGTTAATAATTACATAGATATAATATAAACATAAATAATAACCTATAAGATAATAACTAGTGTCATAATGGTAGAATTCATAATGTCAGACATCATAATCTTACCAGAAGGGCCATGCGATGAGATATCCTATGTAGATAGGAAATCCATACACAAAAATACCTAAATTAGTTTGTCTCATGAGACCTAATGATTCATTTAAATTATATTAGGGTCATTTCACATCACATACTAAGTCTAATTCATTCATCATGTGAATAGGATGGATAATAATCCAATACATAATCAACATAAACATTCATATTGAAAAACTATCATATGAAATGTTGATATTTTCCCCAATGAATGAATATAATATAATAATAATAAATACATTGTAATATATAATATGGAATTAATATATTTTATACCCAATAAAGTAAAATATTCATCAAAGTATTTTGACATAGAAGAAATTATTTTAAGAACATCATTGGAAGATTTCTTGAGGGAAATACATATGGAAAACACTTATATTAAAATCTAAAAAAATTATGAATATTTAGTAAATCATTTTGGAATAAAAATCCATAGATTCCTATAAAATAAGGTTAAAATTAATTAATATTCAAATCATCATTAATATTCATCCATTTGGTAAATTCTACAAAAAGGAATCTATTTACAACTATGGAAAATGTAATGCATTAAGAAAATGATTAGAACATTCATTTTATAACTTTATATATAATGTAAAACATGGGTAACATGTATTTAATAAATAATTTTAAAATAGTATAAAATACAGAAATCCTTTTAATGAAAATATAGATATGCAAGAAAAATTTTCTCAACAGAAATGAAAAACATAGTTGATTTTTCAATAAAGTATTCATTGGGTCTTCTTGAGTTCCAAAAAAGGTAAAAATGGAACTGACACTTGAAAAATATATAAACAACTATATTGTAATAAAATTTACAGTTTGTAAGATATATAAAATCTTATAATTTACACCAATGTATATTTAAAATTAATCAATCTCAAAAAAGTATGAGATCATGAAATAAACCTTCACCTCCTATCTGACTTGTTTTGTAAATGAATTTAATCTCTTTTATAATAAATTTAAATTTATTGTATGTATATAGATACATATACATATAGATAATTATAATATCATATATGATCAACTTAAAACATTTCAATGGTCGTTTAATAATAATTACTTTTTTAAACTATTTTTTCTAAGTGTTAAATGTTTCATTTTTCATTTTTTTTAGTTTAGTAGTTGTAGTCCTTCTATATTTCGCATGACTACGTCATATCTAGAATTTTAATCATGACATAAAAATAATATATATTCAATATATATATATATATATATATATATATTTAGATTCATTATTGAAAGGTGGACATGAAAAATGAGTCACATTATTTCATGGAGGTGGTAATCCACACATACGCACACATGACATCATTTTTCAACATGTGGAAGGGTGAGAAGATAAATGATATAATAAATAGAAAGAATAATAATTATGTCATAAATATCATGTAACACCCAGAAATTTTGTGAGATATATTCATTTTAATATCATTGATATATTCTGTTGTACGCTACACCAAGAATAGCTAGCACTATATGTAACATCGTATTAGCTTGCAGTATACACAACAATATACTTGGCTTATGTTACACGCAAGAGAGACCTCCCTCAATAGCTTGCGTGGTACGCAATACTGAGTTTTACTAAACAATGATATGTTATTAAAATATTATATAAAATAGATTTTATAAATAGTATCAACAAAATTTTGAATTATATATAACATTAGAATTCATTTTACATATGATATGAGAAAAAAATCAGTTTTTCGGATAAAAGAATTATTTTTTTAAAAAATGCAGTTTCTCTACCTTTTGATGGCGCACCCATTTCAAATATAATTTTTTAAAATTTTATGACTTCAATTTAAAAAACTAAACTTATTCTATTTAATAATGATATAAAAATTAATATTGGATAAATTTTTTGACAGATTTTTGATAACATTCATATTTTGATGAATTATAAAAATACGCTAAATATTAATTAAAAACAACTTTTATCATCAAGATACTCTATATGGTAAAATTATAATATTGAATGGTTTTAAATTATAATTATAATATATTTTTACCATTTCATATAATGTATTCCATTATCATTAATTTTACATTGAATTCATAGGTAAAATCATTTCAATCTTTTGTAATGTTTTAAACAAAAACTCATTTTTTCAACAACATGATTAATTTTAAATTAATTAATTATACTTCTGTGTTTTGAATTTGAAAAAATGGAATCAATATTTGGGATATGTAGGTATGAATTATGTTAATGGGATACTTTTTTGTTTTTGGGCATTCTGAATAGTAACTGCGGTAATTTTTATTTACCACAGTTAAAGGTATATCATCTAATTAAGGGTAAAAATAATATTATAAAATTACCCTACCACCTGAAAAAATTATATTGGATGAATTAAAGTAGACCCATATAACCTAAGTGGGTGAATAGATTCATTTCATAGAATTTTAACCATGAAAATGACATAATTATTAATAAAAACAAAGAAAGAGACAACATGTCACTCTCTTAAATCTTATAAGTGTAATAATTTTAATTTAGTGATAAAATCATAAAAATTAGAAAATAAAAAGTCTCCATAAATATAATAATATTATATACATCATTTGAATTTATTTATAATTTTTATGTATTAAATATTTATCATTAATGATGAAACAATAGTGATGTATAAATTATTTTATTGATTGGAATATCAAATAATTAATTTTAAAAATATTAAAATAAATATTATATGAACTATTTATTGTGCTCCACGAATTTTCTAGATAAATATGACATGTAAGGAATATATTAATGCTTTTAGTTAGAACATGTTCTCTGCGTGTATTTTATTAAAATTCAAATAAATGAATAGCGTCAAAATTGATACTATTGTTATTTTATAAAAATAACATATTATAAAATTGCTTTAAAATCACAAAAATATTTAAAATTTATAAATTGAAATTTATATTGTCTAAAATTTCATAATGTATCCAATTATGGAAAATTCACAACACATAAGTAATTATTTATTACAATTTAAAATTTAGAATCTTATTACCACAAATAAAATTAAATAGATTAAATAAGGATAAATCAAGTTGATAAGGTTTAAAATATAATTACATCATGTATAAATTTTATTTTTTGATGATATTACAATCATATATCATCTAAGATTCAGATTCGAGTCATTTTGGATGTTTTTATGTGGGTTTTGAGTTTATTATAAATTCATATTTTAAAGGTATCCAAAAGTGCCCCTCTCCCCTCTTATAAAAGGGCACGTCCTCCCTCTCATATTCACATGATTTTGAGCCTTCAAGCTAAGAACACCCCTTCTCATTTCCCCTATAAACGTTTCTAGAAACATAATATAGGTCCTGGTATTCTTCAAAGACTAACTTTAGTACCCTAAGAGGAGGTTAAGAAGAGGCGCGTCGAAGAAGAGGTAATATCCTTCAACGATTCTTTCAAATTTATTTCTTCTTCTACATCCTATTATTTATTTGTCTCATTATAGAGTAATAAAATCATTATCACTCATATAATGATTTTTTATTATAAATATTAAAAAACCCTATTTCTCCTTCTATCCATCCTACGAAAAACAAAATCACTGTGCTTGTGTACGTAGGACTTACCGTCTACACAACGTGGTGTAATATGTTTTTTGAAAACCACCTTACTTGGATGGGTATAATGGTGTAAATAACTACTAAATATGATTTTTATAAAATCATAATGATTCTGAGATATTATCTCATCAACTCCAATTCCATTAAATAATTATGGGAACAAGATAATCGCTCATGCGTACGTACGGATTACCGTCTCCACGACACGATGAGATTAATTCTCCATGTTTACCATTCAAGAATGATTGTAGACTATATATAATAAATAATTATGAAATATATGATATAATAATGCCGATGGATATATATATATATATATATCTGTGTGTGTGTTTCTTCTACTTACTTCCATTCAAGTCAATAAGGAAATGAAAACAGTGTTCATGCGTACGTACGGCCTACCGTCTCCATGAACGGTGTGTTTCATTTCATTTATCTATCTATTATATATATATACTGAAAATATGTGATATATAAATCATGTATCACATTATGTATGTAAGTAAATCAAGATATATGTAATAATAATATCAAGAACAAAATGTCCCAGCACGTACGATAAATGAAACGAATATTACCCAAAACACTGCTTTAACATGGAATTGACAAATGAACGAGTAATATAAAGACCTAAGTGAATCATATATGATATCATAAGAATTACAATGATTCTGGAATAAGTAAATGATATTATTTAAATCATTATATAGTAGGTTCGGATACGTACAAAGCATATCGGACCTAAGGTAAGGGATAACTTTTCCACACTCGTTTTATCCGATATTGTTTATTCGTGTGTATTTATTGGGGTTATATTTATCATCAATATGAATTTTTTATAAAAATGTTTTCATAAAATGTTTACTATTGTTCCATGTATTTTTAAGTCATTTTTACACCTTTTTTATTTTAATACATTGAATGGAAGGAATATTTTTTTTGTTTATCATGTGAGGTACTTTTTGACTTTTTCCAGAAAAAGTACGAGAAGAATGTTTTTTAACTTATACGACATAAATGGATTTTTATGCTTTCATAGAAAATTATTTCCATCAATATTAATTTAAAATTTTTCAAGTTTATGTTCAATTAACTTCTTTTAGTTTAAAATTTAATGACATGTTGAGAAAGGAAAATGAATTGAAGAACAAATGATATTTTTCTCAAGAACTAAGTGCAAGTGTTTTGTCAAAATTATTTTCCATATAAGATTATATAGGGTTATGTTTCTATCCCTATTATTTCATTGAATTGATTATGTTATGATGGAATTATTTTTATGATGTCCTTTTATCTTATATGGATTATGTTATTATTGAAAGATGTTTAAGAATTCCATTTTTATTACATGGGTTATGCTATGATGTATGATTTATGATTTTGTGGCACACGTAAGAATGATTTTATTATGAGATGGTTGGGACATATATCTCCCTCCAATTCATTGGGTAATGATTTATATCTCATGAGATAGACATGGTTATAACGACAAGTAAATTTTGTTCAGTAATACAGGACTAGAACAACAAGTAAACCCAGTTCAGTAATGGACTTTATCCACAATGATGGTCATGGAAGTAATGCCTTGGATACTATGGAAATCATATCATTTTCTTAATGGTTTTACCCAATTACATGTTTTATTCCCATTCTATTTTATCATGATTAATGTTCCTTATGGATCTATTCCTTACGTACTTCCATGATTTATTTCATGATTCGCGATTCTGATGTTTAAAGCTTATGTTCTTGTTTTTAAGTTCAAATATATATGGATTGTTTTATTTTCACCATTCTTACCCTTAATGAGAATTTTAGATCACCCATTTTATGTTTTCTTTTACCTTGGATATAAAGTAAGGTTTTAGGTAGAAAAAAGGAAAGATCTTTACGGGAGACGTTGGAGATCTTTCACCGGGATTAGTAGATTTTGATCCGAGTTTCCAAAGACACTAAACTAATACCATCTTTGGGAATTTGTTTTTGATATGTATTAACTATTATTCACAAGTAATTTAATTTCTAGTTTCTTCATGCTTGGGTTGTTTTATATTATATATATTTATTATTTCCATATTTATAATCATCCATGTAAAGTTGTTATGAAAAAATAATTACATTACTATGAGGAGATGATAGGTCTTACATACTATGAGTGATGTTTTCATTATTCGTAGGATAGAAAAGTGATGAACGAGAATTTTTCATCTAGTATAATATCCTTTAATTCTATAGAAGAAACTAATTTTATTATATGATACTCATCATAGAAAATTTTAATGTGTTAGAAGAAAAAAATAAAATGAAAAAACTCGATTAAGAATTACACCACTTCTTCTAAAAGCCTCCTAAGGATTATAAACAAACCCTTCTTGGGATTTAATTATGATCAAAATAAGACATCATGGACTAGGTAATGGATTTTAGGAAATTATTTTTGTTTGTATTTTATTACATAGGAGTCACTTTAATTGTTATTAATATAGGATAAGTGATTTTTTAATAAGATAGTGGTATGAATCACATGGAATCTTCCAAAAGATTGAATTATATTAATGTCTTACAAAAGAAAAATGGATCCAAAATGACATATTTTTGAATAAGATAAGGTTAATTTAAAATTAATTCCAACTATGTAAGGTTAATTATGGGTTTTATATTATCTTTAGTCCTTATCTCTTTATTTTGACCCAATTTAACCCATTTTTCTCTTTAACTGAGGGGATAAATGTTCACCATATTTACTATTAATTGTGAAAAAAAATAATTTGAAATAATTTTATAATATAATTATTCATATTCCAAATATGAAATACATTATACATGATTCAGGTCCTATAAGATTAAAAAATTAATTATATTATAAGATTGTAAATTTTGACGAAATACAATTTTCCATAAAAATTTATTTTTAAGCATCAATTTCCTTTTATACAAAATTCAAGAATATTGATTATTTCAATCAAATTAATTGGATTAATTTTAATCAAAATTAATTAATAAAATTTTAAAATCAAATTGAAAAAAGGGAGTCTTTAAATACTTTAATAGAACAAATTATTTTCTATAAAATCATTATTTTTACATTATTCATTGAAAATGTAATATTTTCTGAAAATCCAAAAATATATTTCTATGTTAATTTTTAATATTCTATATTATTAAACTATATCTTTTTTTCCAAATTAAACATATAAAATTTTTTAATTTAAATTTTAGTCACATCTTTGAATAATGTAATTTTTTTTATTATTGTTTCTTTAGTAAGAAAATCCCACTCTAATTTAATTATGATTTTCATAGTCTTCCCCCATAAAAAACCCATCATCAAAATTTCATAAATATCACCTCATGAATATATACTATTAGTTCTTCATCACAACTTATTTAGAATCTGTAGTCAACTCTTTTATCATCTGATTTCTCCAAATTACCATAACTAGTGGAGTCATCTGATCCTCGACACTTGTTCTCTAATGTCCAGAATCATTGTTATGCTCTTCATAGTAAGATAAATATGATTTTAGTTATATTTTCTCATAGATGAGAACATGTGTTGGTTATGTCATATACTTACATAATAAATATTTATGGAACACATCATGAACATTATAGAGGCTTGTTGAGATTACCAAATAGTAAACCAAATATCTAATTCATTCCTGACTTTCAATCGATCGTTGTAACACATTTCCACTAAGATACCTTCACGCAATCGTGATCTCACACATGAAATTATAAATTATTCCTTTGGTTATAATCCGATTTTTTTCAAACTTTGAACTACATTAATATGATTACGAATAGTATTCACAATCATCATTGAATAATCTATGAGATCTTGGCCTACAATATTCCTTTCACCAACTTTATCCCAACAAGTTAGAGTATGTCACTTATCTCTTTACAATGCCTCATATTATGAAATTTTTAGACATGAATGGAAGCAATCATTATATGAAAATTCCACCAAAGGTAAATAATTGTCCCACATACCATGAAATTTAATCGATCATGACCAGAATAAATATTTTAATATTTAAATAGCCTTTTCATACTTCCCGTTGGTTTGAAAATGATAGTTAATTCTCAAACATAGCTCAATGTCAAGATTCATATTATTACAGTTCTAGAATTTGGATGTAAAACATGAATCTAAATCAGATACAATTGAAATAGTTTCTCCTTGATGTCTCAAAAATTAGTTAATATAGTGTTAAATGAGGCAATAAAGTGGTGTTTCTTCCCTTATAGTGAGTAAATGTATAGACTTGGTTAAAAGATAACCAATAACCCATATGGAACCATTTTGTCTATGACTATTTGGATGTCCTGTTAAAAAGTATATAGTAATATCATCCCATTTCAACACTAGAATATGTGGATGTTTGATGAATCCTTTAAGACATTGTATTCTAGACCATTTTTATTCGAAAACCAATCATCCTGATAAATAGTTTTTAATTTATAATTTCATATTATCCCACCAAAAATGTTCTTTCAATTCACAATACATTTCTTTTCTAACATGGTGCAAAAAAAATAGTAATGATATTCATCTAATACATCTCTTTTCATTTAAAACATGAATAAAACACATATCCCCCATACAAATTTCAAAATACAATATTTATAGATTAATTTTACCGATATCCCATCATTTAGGGATTTTATTTTCTTTTTAATACTATCATCATCAAGATAAAAATATTTTAGTTTATGTAAGCAATGTTGATTGGAAATAATTTGGAAAAGATGAGATATTTTCCCTTCCATAATAATTATCATTTCTAATTTTATTTAATCCATAAATATATGATCTTTTTCAATCCAAATTTTGGTCTAAAATACATGATATTTCATGATCAACAAATCATCCACCTTATTTTCTATTTCAGGTTGGTATTGTATTATGAAATCATAATCATCTATCAGTTATGACCATCACCTTTGCCTCATGTGGATCTCTTTTCTATGATAGGATGTATTTTAAACTTTTATGATTCAGATATAATTAAAATATTTCCCACTAAAGGTAATGGATTTATATATTCAATGAAAATATTACGATATACAACACAAGATCATGGGTCAAATAATTCTATTCATGAATAATTAAATACGTTAATGCATAATAAATAACTATATCATTTTGTACAAGGACAGAACAAAATCTATTATATAATGCATCAATAAATATCATCAATATATCCCTTCGTAATGGTAAATTAACTATCTTTTAATAGACGAATCTCCTATTAATATCATTAAAAAAAGTATATACATCTTTTTGACCGTATGAACTTGACCCCCTAATATGTCAACGCGGTTCCCGAGTTCGAAAATTGATCAAAATTTTAATTAAGACATCAATTATAAATTGTGAATCTAAAGAAACTACATACCTCGGTTATATTTGTTGGCATTGGTCATTCCATCATAACAATTATCATTAATGGATCAAATGTTATTCTATCATTAGAGGCAATTTTTTAAAAAAAAGTAACATCTTGAAGCTAGAATTCATATTTTTTAATTTTTATATATAAATCATTTTCTCTTAGAGTGATCAGAATGATTAAAAAATGTTACTTGAAATCATATTAGCTTTTAGAACTATGAGGATATCATCATTAAATATAAAAATAAAATTATTGAGATAATCAATCAATGTTTTTTTCAAAATATTCATAAAATAGAGGGTACATTAGCCGATAAAAAATGAATTACTATAAACTCATAATATTCATTTCTCATATGAAATTTCATATTTGGAATAACAAACTTCATTAATAGAATTTTATGATACCCAGAATATAGATCAATCTTGGAAACATATTTATCTCCTTGATGTTGATTGAAGAATTCATCAATTTATGGATTATTTAGTAATAGAATTTATTTCCCAATAATCTATATAAATCCTCATAGACCCATCTTTCTTACTAACAAAAATAAAATTCTATTCCCATAGAGAAACAATTGGGTATATAAATCCCTCATCACACCACTTCTATGGTTGTTTCATTAGTTCCGCTACTTCCATTATATCCATCCAATAAGGATTATAAGATATATGCTTTTTTTAGTGGTGAGGTCGAAAGAAAAATAAAATTAAAACTCAATTGAATGTGTATATATTTATTGAATAAATATTTCAATTTATTCATATATAATAGGTATATACACTATTATAAGGACACCTTTTCCATTCATAGTTTGTGTCTACACTTCTTCTCCAAGAATTTCATTAAGTAGAACTATTGGAGGTAGATTCAAACATGATTCAGAAGATGTGGTATCCCATATGAATAATAGTTATTCCATGTCTCTATTAAAAAATTTTATCTCCTTCTCTCAAAAAAAATTATTTTTTTATAATTTTAAATTCAATCCATACTAATGATTATATCGGAGTTAACCATATGTAGAATAATTAAGTTTACAGATAGGGTAAGTCTATGTTTTTTAATGGTAAATAACTAACATATATTTGTTATAGTAATATTATCACTAGTAATATTTATTTATAATTCCCTTCTTAAGGTGATAGGAAAATTTTTAATTTTCATTGAAAAAATTAAAGATATAAAAGAGTGTAAAGATCCAAAATCAAACAAATAATTCAACAAATTTTAGGCTATAATAAATATACCCGCAACAATATCTTTATGAATATTAATCTCAGTTGTAGAGATCACATATTCCTGGCCTTTATCCCTTCAACGTTTTTGAGTAAAATTCCATTAGAGCTTAGGGAATTCATTCTCAGAGTGCAATATCTTTTTATAGTTGAAGTATTAAACATTGGTATCTTTTTCCATTCCATTCAACAATGATCTTGATAAGATTTTTCTCTATACCTGAATCAATATCTCATTCCTACTATGTATGTTTTGTGGTGTTTATATTATAAATTATTGTAAATTAGGAATTCAACTATTTAATTCTTATATTTTGTCATATTTCAATTTCTAAAGTTCTCATCCACCTGCTACATTTATTGTTTTCCTTGAAAAAATAATACATCAAGAATTCATTTTTTGTATATATATAACATGATACTATTTCCACATATGAGTAAAATCTCTATGAGAATAATTCCATTAAAATATTTGATTTATCTCATCAAATAAATGATTAATCTTACCCAAAGTATTACATGAAAAATATACAACTTGTGTTAATAACGTTGTAAAATTAGGTTCATATTCAGCAATTTGTTCTCCTTAATATTTCCTTATATTGAATAATTTCCTCTCCATATATGATTATTTATCATGAGGAATGTATATATCTAGTAATATATACTTTAATGTCTTCTAAACCATACAAATTATTTCCCACGAATCCTTAGTATTTATGATTATTGACCACCATTGATCAACATCTCCTTTGAGATGATAAACTATCAGAATAAGTTTCTCTCTTTTTCTACTTGCCAAAGATAGATACATATTCTATAGGGACATGATTCAATTCTCAACAAATAATAGAATAGTAGTACCATTTAAAAATAGAGGTTTCAGAAACATGGAATAGTGTAGAATGGTACACCACATTACGCTTTGAAAATTTATTTTATACATTCTAGATTATTAGTCATTGCCTAATTCAAATTCCCCAATATAGTTTTAATTTTTTCATCTCTAGATCGAACTCTAATTTTATTTTATTTCTTTGAGAAAAATTCCCTATATAAATTACATGATTTGATATGGTTTCCATTCCTCCTTCAAGTGACGTTTCTAAATAATGTAATATATAGATTTGATTCATAAGATTAACAATATTAAATTAGAGTATATGATTCTTAATCTGTTGTAATGCATAACCAAAATTGAAAATGTATGCATCGATAATATCATAATCATAAGATTAGTATATTTGGGAATAATTCAAAATCATAAAAAATTTCATAACATTAATAATGGTTTGTAAAGAGTGTGTGTATCTACTAAAACATATCTCGTGAAAGTGTTTCTCAAGGAGTGTAGATTTAAGCCCACTCATCAAGCACCAGTGACGATCAAGTTATTACCCAATATGCCTCTTTAAAAGATGTCACCTGTAGGTTTATCTATAATAGAATCACATCAATATGAAAATATATACCAATTTTTGTATTTTATTAAAAAAATTACAATATATCTACTTTACCAAAACATTATGATGTTATTCTGTAAGTAGATTTATACTCAGGGACTGACATAGGGATATGTTTTCTATTATATGTTTTCTAATTTCTAGGTCGCAGGGTTTAAACAAAACTTATTATGATAACAACTATAACACACTAAATCCAATAACCTATAGAATGTTCTTATCTTAATATATTCGAAAAATACAGGGGATATCATCTTTTAATACTCGAATAGTGTGGTAATATTAGGAGACTAGATACATATATGATTCTCAAATATATCCGAAATAATGAATTACAACTTAAAAATTCTTATGTGAACATTATTATTTAATCATGTAAATAGCTGAATTCGTTCATATATCCCTTTTAGTATCATTGGGAAATAAAATCAAAATAAATGATGATCTCAGATTCCTAGTATTGGAATGCATACAACAGAAGCTATCATAAAATAAACAAAGAATGAATAAAATGTCATATATAAAAAATAGTCAAATATGTCATACAAATAATATCATAAAAGGGGACTAAATCCATGGATGAAATAGAAACATCAATTATCACATGGATAATAATAAATAGTTTCATAATAATAGAATGCATAATGTTGGACATCATAATCAAACCATCTAGGGATTTTTCCATGACATCATATATAAATAAGCAAGCCATACACCAAATATGTAACACCCAAAGGTTTTAAAAATAATTTGAAATTCATGAATGTTTTTTTATGTAGATAATTATAACTAGAATTTAAACAAATTTGTGATTCTTCTCTGTTTTTAATTTAAAAAAATGGCCGTCTACATTTGTGTTCAGTATGTTGTTTGGAGTCTGATAGAAAAAACTTGTTTTTTTGGGTGAATAGTAACATACCCATATGAATAATAATATGAATAGTAATATGACCCTAAATAATAGTAAATTGCATTATTATTTTATTTTTTTAAGGCATTAAGATAATGATATCTTGGTTAAATTTTCAATGCTATATCCAAGCAGTTATAGAATTAAAATTGTTAATTTTTGAATAAAGAATGATTTTATTTAAAAATTAAATTAATAATATTTAGAAATTTGTTTTCAATAAATGGATTTAATTTTTTAATTCTACACATTGAAAATGGTAATGGGTAATTTTTTAGATTTTCTAAAATTCTTGATTTTTTGATGAATAGTGAAATACAGTAAAATACCGTATATTAAAATTATCAGTTAAATACACTATTTATGACATACTAAGTGAAGTAAGAAAACATAGTTATAACTCACATTCCATTATTACTATTTTGGGTAACATTAATAAAGTCTATTCATAGTTTTAAACAAAAATATTAAAATAAAGATTAAAATAATGTAAAATACCTCATCTCCTCCACAAAAAAATACCACCATCATTACCCTCTTCCTCATAAACCTGTGAAGACATAATAATTACCTATGTTAAGACCAATACTCCCCCAAGGATCTTCCCCACGTCCTAGGGATTTTGGTGTCTCCAAAATGTCAAAACAAATGTCCTTAAGGACGATCTCAAGGAGAAAAGATCAAGAGGTAAGAATCCTTTTCCTTTTTCATTTGTTTTCTTTTCAATCCCTTTCTTTTATTATACTCTCTTCCCCTAACCTTATATAGGAGGTATGTAATATCTATAATTTTATATATTATGCATGTTAACTTGTTCATGTATTGAATTCATCATCTTTCTTCCATCTCATCCCCCACTTATAAAAAACAACATTCGTTATGTATTGTTTTACCAAAATCATAAAAGATATGTTTTCAATTTCCTTTACATCATTAAAAATATTTTTAAAACAATTATAATGTTTTAAAAAAGTTTTTAAGTGTACTATATTACCTATCTTATATTTTGGAATGAAATTTTATTCATGACTTTAATGTATATAACCATACAAGTTCATGTTTATCCAAGAATCACCAAAATGACATAATAAAATATCAATAATGTTTGTACATATAAATCAACCTCATGTGAGAATTTAAAATGATAAATGGTATAATTTATTGTTTTGTATATATGTAAATACAACTCCATTCCGATTTTTTAGTTTCACTTCCAATCGACAATATTATCCATCTTGAACCGATCTCTACTAGAAATTTAGGCTACAGCCACGGTTTGAAACCATTTCTATAAGAACAAAAACTGTGTCTATAGGTTATAGCCATGGTTCAATGAACTGTGGATGGTATTGGCGTGGCTACAGGCCAAGCCCTATATCCACAGTTTCAAACCGTGGCTAAATCTGTATAGCCACTGTTCAAACCCTAGCTAAAGCCCCATAGCCACAGTTTCTAATCGCGGTTAAAGCCTTATAGCCACGGTTTGAAACCGTGGCAGAATGTAAAACACCAATAGGCCTTATAGCCATGGTTAAAAACCGTGGCTATAGATTAAAATTCAATAAAAAAACACAGCAGGCCTGTAGGCCTGCCTTCCACCCCTACCCCCTGCTAGTCACCCTACATTCCACCCACCTACTAGTCCCCCTACCACCCCACCCTGCATGTATTCCACCTATTTTCCACCCATCTATGCCCCCTTCCAGTCCCCCTACATGTTTTCCCTGGTTCCCCACCCCCTTCTAGTCCCCCCCACTCCCCTTGTAGTATACAACCCCCCTGTAAATCCCTTCCTGGAGATCACCCCCTCCTGGAAAGCCCCCCCCCCCCAAATAGCCCCCACCCTCTCCCCTGCACATCCCCCTCCCCCCTCCAAAGCCTCCCCTGGATAACACCCCTCCCCCTTCAAATCCTCCCCCTGACAGCCCCCCCCTCATGCAAGGCTTCCTTTGGACATCCCCCCCCTCCTCCCCCTGCAATGCCCCCTTTGGATAGCCCCACCCCAATTTAATAATAGTTTAATCATCTTATGCCAACATGGGAGATTGATGAGTGGTTGTACGAAGTTCAATTCATAATGATATTTAAGTTATAATGGAATTGAATATAACTACGGATCCCAAAAATTATTCTGTACTAATTGATGTTGAATGAAGAGATATATGATGTCATTACAATAATGAATATGTGTAGTAAATAAGTTATTATGAATGAAATGAAGAAATCGTCTAATGCGGTAGCCCACCCCCCTATAGCATCCCCCCCTCCTGGACACCTCCCCCCTACCGGACAACCCCCTCTCTCCTGGACACCTCTCCCCCTGCCTGGACAGCACCCCCCCCCCTCCTGGACACCTCTCCCCCTGGACACCCTCTTCTTGGACAGCACCCCCCTCCCACCATGCTGGACACCTCTCCCCCCTGCCTGGACAACACCCCCCTGTTGGACACCTCTCTCCCCTGCCTGGACAGCACCCCCTCCCTCCCTCCTAGACACCTATCCCCCATTCATGGATCACACACCCCCCCCCCCTCATGGACACCTCTCCCCCTGGACAGCCCCTTCTTGGACAGCACCTCCCTCCCTCCCTGATGGACACCTCTCCCCCTTCCTGGATAGAGGCCCCCCTGCTGGACACCCATCCCCCCTGCCTGGACAGCACCCCCTCCCTCGTGGACACCTCTCCCCCTCCTTGGACAGCACCCCCTCCCCCCTGCCTGGAAAACACCCCCTCCCTCCCTTCTGGACACCTCTCCCCCTACCTGGAAAGCACCACCCCTACTTGAAACCCCTCCCTCCCATTTGGACACCTCTCCCCCCTGCCTGTACGACACCCCCTCCCTCCTGGACACCTCTCCCCCTGCCTAGACAACACCCCCTCCCTCCTGGACACCCCTCCCCCTGCCTAGACAGAAACACCCTTGCTGGAATCCCCTCCCCCCTGCCTGGACAATACCCCCTCCCCCCCTCCTTCATGGACACCTCTCCCCCCTACTTGGACAGTACGACCCATGCTGGACACCCCTCCCCCTTTCTATATAGCCCCCCTACCGGGATAGTCCCCCCTCCCTCCCTCCTGGACACCGCTCCCCCCCTTCCTGGACAGAACCCCTCCCTCCCTCCTGGACACCCCTCCCCCATGCCTGGAGAACACCCCCTCCCTCCTGGACACCCCGCCCCGATGCTTGGATAGCACCACCCATTTTGGACACCCCTTCCCCCTGCCTGGACAGCACCACCCCTGCTAGACACCCCCCCTACCTAGAAAGCCCCCTCCCCCTCCTGGAAACCCACCTAGACAGACCCCCACCCCCCAGGAAAACCCCACTCAGACAGCCCCCCTGCTGGAAAACCATTGCACCACCCCTGCTGGACACCCCCCTCATGAACATCGCCTCCCTCCTGGAAACCCCCTTTGACCACCCCACCCAGAAATCTTCCCCCCCCCTCCTGGAAACCCAATACTGTTGCGCTTCCTTTGGGTCTATTGTGGGTTTTTTGAGCTAGATTTATCTTTTGGAAAGGTATAGGAATGTAGAGTGTATTTTTTTGGCTGGTTCTCAGCTTGTGTGGGTCATGCAGGCGATGTTCATGTGGGGTTCTTGTTGCTATTATGGTGTTGGGTGGGTGTGGGATGTTTATAGTGCAAGTATCTTGTGCAGAGGATGCCTTATTTTAGTGTGTAGGGATGATTCTAGAGGGGATTCTAGTGTTGTGCGGATAGAGTCACGTGTTATTATTCTACGTGCAGTTGTAGATGATAGGGTTCATGGTGTGGGTGATTCAAGCAGGGATTTCTATTTTTTGGTTGATTGGTTTCTTTTTGTTTTGTGGTTTTCCTGCTACTTGGCTACATATAGGGGATTTTTTTGGATGGTTGTGGTTGAGTTTGTGGTTGACTGGTTGGGTGTTTCTTTGGTGGACGGTCTTTTTCATATGGTGTTGTTAGGATATTGTTTTCTTGAGTCTTTGAGTGGTTGAATGTGGTGTTCTGGTGCCATGATATTGTAGAATGTTTCCTTGTCTTCAAGGATCATGAATTAGTAGGTGGTTCGAGTTGTGTATGGACTAGTGTTGTTGTTCCTAGAGGAAGGTTTTCTTTATTGGATGGGTTCTTTCCAGCAGCCTTTTGGGTTACAGTAGCTATTCTGGTGTGAGTGGCTAGGAGGGTCGGGTTTTTTTGGTGTTGGGTGGATGACTGCAATTATTGGTGTTTAGGGGAGCGGTTTTGTGGTTGGGTGGTAGGTGGATGGTTTGTGGTTTTGTAAGGATACAAGAAGGTGGGTTTGATTGATGGTGATTATTGTAGGTTAGTTGAGTGATCTATTGTAGGTATTATGTGATTATGAAACTATTAACTTTTGGTTAACAACACCAACAAATATTGGGTCATATTTCATAAAAGGGGTAAGGGATTTTCTGATCTGCACCTTTAATGCATATTCAAGAAGAAGATAATTCAATGTCTATAATAGATTTCCAAGTTCAAGAAAAGAGAAAAATATATATATACAACATCTCTAATATATAACCTGAAATATATTACCTAAATATTTATAATAACATTTGGGGTAATCATATTTAGAGGCCCTTGTAATATGGATTAGTCAGAGGAACAAGCCTACATTTTTGGGTACAACAGTTCTTGCACAAAACACAGTGGTTTCAGTATCTAGTGAAATTACTCAACCCTAGGACAAAGAATAGAAAGAGGATTTTATTATCAATCATGATGAAAATAATAATCAAAGGTCATTTACAGAAGAACAAGTTAAAGACAATAATATAAGAAATCATCAAGATCAACTAGTAATCATTGACACTAAAATTATAGTCCATGTCCAATCAATTTATATCAAAAATGATAACATAGACACAGAACTGTTTAAGAATTCAAGGGAGTGAAATTGATAGAACTGATCTTGTTTTTTATATTCAAACTCAATTTCATGGTATCACACCACAAATCCATTGAATTTTTCTAGCATTACGCTGAAAACAAATTTTACCAGATTCATGTTTAGGTTGTGCTACTACGACTTGTTAAATATTGTTTAAAGATATTTGAAATAGTCACATCTCTATTGAGATTTGATAACCATTTCATTAAAAAAATCATTCATCTACTCTTTATAAGAAGGTATTATTGATATAATGTGTGTATTGTTCGTATGTAGTGTCATCATTATTTAATCCAATGAGAATTACCTAAATGGTGAGTGCTGGATTGTAGGTGGTTGGGGGCTGGTGCGGGCTCAAATTCAGGTGGAAGGGGGATGGAATGCTGGTGGAAGGGGGATGGTTACAGGTGTTGTGGGGATGGTGTGGGATGATTCGAAGGTGATCGGGGGGCTGTTGCGGGCTAGAATGTCGGTGGTAGCGGGCTGAAATTAAGGTGGAATGGGGCTAGTGTGGGCTACATGTGGCTGGAGTAGGGCCAAATCACAGCATTACCGTGGCGTGACCGCAGCATGACCGCGGCATGTTGGCCCGGTCGAGTGACATCCACCGGGTAGCATCTTCTGTCCATGAGTGAAGCGAATGAGAAGAGGAGGGGCAACATTTCGGTCGTCGCCCCACTGGAAAATATTGTGATTAGGTAGTCTTAACATTGATCACAAGACTCGTGGAATACTATCACTGCGAACCGTCATAGGGTGTCATTCTGGAGAAGGGCCAAATCACGGCGTGACCACGTCGTGACCATGCTGTGACCATGGCGTGACTGCAGTGTGACCGCAGAGTGACCGTAGCGTGACCGCAGCGTGTTGTCATGGTCCAGTGACATCCGCGGGGCAGTATCTTCCACTTAGTTTCAAATAGGATTATATGGATGGACTGAGAGGATTTTTCTCGGAAGATTTAAATAAATGAATGTTAATCTATGATGAATAGAGTATGGGATGACACCTGATATACCGATTTCAATGAGGGTTCGAATGCAGGTGGAATGGGGCTGGAATGCTAGTGGAAGAGGGCTGGTTCCAGGTGCTGGGGGGATGGTTCGGGCTGATTCGAAGGTGGTAGGGGGGCTATTTGCGGGCTGGAATGCGGGTGGCAGCGGGCTGAAATGAAGGTGGAAGGGGGTTGGTTTGGGCGGGATGTGGCTGGATTAGAGCCAAATCACTGCATTACCGATATTGACCACGGTGTGACCGCGGCGTGACCGCGGCGTGACCGCGGCGTGACCGCGGTGTGACCGCGGCATGACTACAGCAAGACAGCAGCGTCTTGGCCCAGTCTAGTGACATCTGCAGGGCAGCATCATCCTCTTAGTTTCAAATAAGATGATATGGATGGCATGAGAGGATGTTTTCTCCGAATATTTAAAGAAATGTATGCTAATCTGTGATGACTAGAGGATTGGATGACCCATGATATACCTAATTTGGTGAGGTTGGGAGATCTAGCAATTTGTAGGAATACCTAGAGGAATACCCCATGGGATCAGAAAAATCATAGGGTACATATCATGTAATCTGACATTACTGGTATTGTGGGACCCCTGGGCTATGGAACATGGATTTTGGTTGGATTTAAATATCACATTCCATGTGACATGGTCACACAACATGGGACCCATCTTAAAAGTCTAACGACACTTAATGAGTGTCTTGGTTCAAACAACTATTTTAATAAAAATAGTGAAACCCCCTACATGGATATAAAAAGAGTCAAGTACAATGTGTTCTTTATGACTACCAACAACATCAAGTATATGGAAAACATCAATGCAATATTGTTAAGTAAGGTATACCATTGTGAGTTTTCGCAGACAGCGCACCTCCATTGGAGGGGTTTTATTACAAATCCATGACTTATTTATCAAATGAAACAATTATCTTAACTAACACTTATTTAAGAATTTCAATTTAATATAAAAATGAAAAATTAAGAAGTAAACTAAATTCAATTTAAAACATTCTTGAATTAAATAGTCTAGGAGAGGGACCCAACCTCAACCTCAAGGCGCATTTTCTTTTGACGACGACAACTCGAATCTTCCTTTTTTACGCTTGCATGAAAATGCAACTAAACATATATATAAGGACACCTAGCCCCTATGTACATATTTTCATGGACAAATATGCACAAGGGGGTCCTTAGATATAATTTTATACATGCATATACCCCTTTTAACATACACGCATATGAATTTTTCATATCAATATATAATCACACCTAGCCCCATTATATATATTCATACTACCATGAGTGAATTTATATAAAGGGGGAACTTATATATGCATATTCCTACCTATGTATACACATGTAAGCCTTCGTCAACGGCGACTCAAATCCCCCTCAATGAAATCCAAAACACACCACAAAAATATATGGAACCCAAAAATCAAAAAAGCCCTAATTAAAATTGGGCCAAAGAATAAAAACAGAATAAACCTTACCTAAATCTTGAACTCATTGTCTTTGATGGTGGTGGATAGAACCAGTATTATCATAAGAAACCACCTATATGAAAATAATGGGAAAAGAAATTAGATATAACAAATTCTTATATATATGTGATCAGTGTGTCAACTGTACATGATAAATGATACATGAATCCATATCCAACAATGAAAAAATAATAAAGGATAATTTTGATATATATATATTAGATGTTATTATTTTATTTTATTTTATCACTATACTAAAAATTTATCTATATATAATGGGGTTTTTGGTAATATTTTAACTAGGCCGAGGGCTTAGTCTCTTTCTAGGAATGTATATATTTTGGTTTCATAGGATTCTAAAAATTTACATAAAATGGTTTCATGTAAATTATACATCAGATCCATTTTTAAATGTGTGAATATAGTTGAATTTTTTTAGTTAAGTAACAAAAAACATGAGCTATAAAAGGGGTTATACCTTAATATATTTCAATCATATGAATTTGATTGAATGTATAATATATATAAAATAAATAATTGGAAGAATGCATATCAGAGATAATATTTTGAAATCATAACACTCATTAATTTATTAAGTGATAGATTCATTCCAAAGTGAACACTATTCAGGACCATAATCATCCAAATGACTAGGTTCCACTACTAGAAATTTAGCCTACAGAAATAGAAGACGTTGATTTGTTGTTCATTTACTTCTACTTTGTTCTGGTGTGCGACTACTTTTTAGGACAGAGTCCTAAAGACTTATGATAAATAGTTTGAAAAAATTTGTGGAGTTATATTTATGAAAAACATTTACACTTACAATTACAGAAGAATACCACTCAAATAAGTGTCAGAATAAAAATTTTCAATAAGAAATCTGGAACCATTTCCCCCAGCCCCCAGCTCCCTCCACCCTCCCCCCAGCCCCCATCCCCCAGCCCCCAGCCCCCCTCCACCCTCCCCCTGCCACCTGCCCCCTGCCCCCCTCCACCCTCCCTCCTACCCCCTGCCCCAAGCCCCTTACACCCTTCCCCCTGCCCCCTTCCCCCCTGCCCCCTGCCTGACAGACCTACAGACCTACCCCCTGCCCCTGCCCCCTTCCCCCCTACCCCCATGCCCGGCAGACTTGCAGACCTGCCCTCTGCCCCCAGCCCCTACCCCCCTACTCCATGATTTGGCTGTTCTCCATGGATTTCCTTATTCCTCCCTAGAATAAACCACAAGAGGAATTCTCAAGTCCTTCCCACTATGTTCTTACTTATCTTAAGGATTTATATCCTTCTCATCCCATTCTTGTACAACAGAAATAGAGCAGCTGGCATTAAAATACTTCCGACCATGCCCTTCTCCTTTTGAGCCTCCTTGAGAATTTTATCGAGAATACATAGTGAGTCTACCCCTAGTACCAAGTCTTGACTTTCCACATTCTTATTAGTGTTGAAACTCACTGTTTCATTTACTTTATGTATTGAAGCAACACATGTTTCGGTTCCTAGCACTACGTTTTCTTGTATAGAATCAAGAACAATATATTTAGCATCCAACTTGAAGTTACCTATAACCTTCTATCGAGTTTTTTTAGTGTCCACCAGGTAGATTTCCTTGTTGTAAAAAACACTTATGAATCTAAAATAGAGAATAAATTTCCTCCCACTGGTGTCATCATTAAGTGAGGGTTACCACCAAACCATTTACCACTGTTTAGATTAGCATCATTAATTGGAATATCCAAAGTTTATTGAATCTCTTTCTTTTCGCTTATATCCATCTTAGCACTCAATAATGAAGTAGATTTATGATTCTCTTTAGATAAAAATTACTGAACATCATCCAAAATAGAAATGTATGCACCAAAAAAGGTTGACTGCTTCACCCACTTACCTATTTTATTATCATCCACTGGTGTTAGTACATCAGAGTTTCCAAGACTAGGTTACACTACCTCATTGGAAACATTCCATGTATCTAACTCAGTACCCAGTGAGAACATGTTGAAACATGGACCTATTCTGTATCCATCAGGGAAGAAGATTCATCTTTACCTCTAATTGAAACACCATTTTTCTTCAGTTTCCTTTTTACTGATGAATAAACACCAACCATAGCAGTGTTCTTATTAACTTTACTATCTCCATAATTAAAAATATATTCCTTTTGGAGATCCGCTGTCTCCACCTCTGTTTCATTAACTAAGAACCATAGATCTTTAGTCCTAAGCTCTCTAACATCTTTGGTAGTATCATTACATGATTTTATATTTAAAATTGGATCCTACCGAACTACATCATCTGATTTAACTGTAGTTTACTTATCCAAAAATATTTGTGTTGGTTAATTAACAACCACCCTAGAAGGAAAGTATATTCCAGAACCTTTACCATGATTGTCTCCCCCTATAAAATTCCAAACCTAATTAATTTCAAGCTCCTTATCTAGGATTTCCCCATCCTTGGCAGCAACATCATTCACAGGTAGATTAAAATTACATTGATCAATCAGATGAACAATCTTCTTGTAATTGAAAAATCTTATATTTCTACAACACTTCTCACTCTAGTGCCCAATGCAGTTACACTTACTAAAAAAATTCAGGTAACCTTTCAAACTCAGACGAAAATTCACCCTTATAACTATTAACCACAAGGAAAATAGTTTCAATGAGAGGAAAACATAAATCAACTCTACAACAAATCTTACAAAATGACCACATCAAGCACGCTTTGTCTCCCCATTGAATTTATAGGAATTCCCACAATTGGTTCACTACCCCAAAGGATTTGAAAATTACAAAAAACCAACTTAAGCCCTGAAAGTGAATCCGAGTATGAATAATTAAATTCATAACCGAAGCTAGATCAAAGAGAGGATCCCAATCTTGAAACATCAAGATTCCAGTTTTGATGGAGACAAAACTGAAGCCTCGTGTCCTTTATTTTAATTCATCCAAAGAAGAGGAAAATATCCCCTACCAATCGACACCATGCACCATCCACCGAAGCCCCAAATCTGATGGAACCGCTTTAGGAGATCTTCAATTTTCCATGGGTTTTTATTCTACTGCAACAATAAACATCCACGAATTAAATGATGCATTCTTGGAAAATCTCTTCATGAATTTTAGCATTTGGCTCAATAAAATCTAATGTATAATTTCTCATAATAATTTTATTTTATGAATCATAACTAGCTCTACGGTTAAAAATTATCTATCCGAGCATAAGAGAGATGGTTATCCATCAAATCATCTCAAACATTCACATTGCAGGGATCCTTCACATCATGATTCACCGGACTATCTTCATCCAACCCCAATGGCACTTGAATCACTACATGTCCAGCATCAACCTTCCTTAAAATCTCTAATAAAATCCTCCTCTGGATTGATGTATCACTTCAACAGGAAATCCATCAATCGAGGGAATGGGTGGGCATGACAATCGATAGTGCGGGTGAGCGCCGAGAGAGCGTGGGCATGCATGGGGTGTGGCATGCCCGATGAATAGAAAGGGGCATTAGTGAGGGAAACACAAGTACCTGAAGGGCCCACTCCTAGGGCCTGGATTCATGGGAAGGGGCACATCATTTGACCCCTAGGGAAGCATGATCTGATAAATCTATAAATTATGGCATTTGTGCAACAAGGAATTCAGGAAATCTCAACTAGGGGCCTTTGGTAAGCCATCATTTAAGCCTTCGAGACATATCAAATTCTTATAAATAGTTCCAGCTGGATTGACAATGCTAATTTGGAGGGATGAGGCTTGATCCACTAATGTACCTGAGTGTGTGCGTGTGTGATTGTGTTTATAAATACCCCAATTGATGAGGATTTCTTTGGCCTGTTATATGATTATATCAGGAAAGATGTCTTCCGGATTTCTTTGGCCTGTTATTTGGACCATTCTCAAGATGTAATAAAATGTCTATTTCAGAATCCTCATGCATGATAATCGTCCACACTTCATAAAGAGAAAATGGATTATATTATCTGTAAATATTGATTAGAGGTAAATATGTAACCTTATTTAAATGGAGAAAGTATCGTAAGAACCTATAAGGATCAAAAGGATCTAAAATGGTTACTCCATCTATAAAATCATCAAAAATCCCATCTCACAACAAGATAATGTATAAAATTTATACTGAATTCCCTCTATAATTGTCTACCACTACACCAAAACGTGTTGAATAAGGAATGAACCCAAAATAGGAAACGTCCTTTAAGAAATAAATAAGTCCATTGAGTCATTAATTGAAAAATAACAAGACCATCTACCATAGCTTCCTCCACATCCAGTATTAGTTATATATTCAAGAAAGAATATAATAAATCAAAGAAATTTTCAAATACCTTGATGATAGGGCATGGGGGTGTCGACCACAGTTTCCGGGGTGTTGAGGGTTGTGGGAGAGAGCTGTCGGGAAGGAAGGGAGGAGGTGGGGAGGCCGCTTGGAGCAGCTTCGCGGGAGGGGGAGGATTGTGGGTAGGAGGGTCGCGGAGAGGAGGTGTCATGGGTATTGAGGGCTGTTGGCGAGGAGACATCGGGGAAGAGGCATTGAGGAGTCGTTAAGAAGGAAGAGATGAGGTGGGGAGGCCAATCAGATCAAATTATTTGGATGAGGAGGGTCGCAGCGAGGAGGCATCGGGGAGGGCGTCATGCTGTTGAGGGGTTTTGTGGAGGATGGATCGACGGGAAGGAATAAGAAATGAATGGGCCGAGGTATTTAGCCACGGATCCATGGATAATTGTGGGGGTATAGGCACATAATTTGTAATCCATGTCTTTATAGGCGTGGTTATAGCTCAATTTCTTAGTAGTGGATTATGGAAATCATGTAACGATCACACCCAAAACAATGCAAGGAACAAAATATTGACAATTAAAGGGTGAAATGATGTAATGAAATTATATTATAAGGTATTATAAATATAAATATGTTTCTTTAAGATACTAATAACACTATTTTAACCATTATAAATGAGGTTTAGAAGAGTTTGAAATAATACAAACAAAGTTAAGTGATCCTCTCTATCTCACTATTATTCAAAAAATATTCTCTATGTTATTCCCTTTTAGTTTTAATTCAAAATTATAGGGTATGTTTTCACACATCCATAATACTTCACTCGTGATATATAAATTATTAGATACCCTTGTATCTCTCACAAATACTTCTTAATTACATGACTTACCATGACACGATTTTTTAAGGGAATTCGTAACCCAATATAAATTCATTGGGTTAACCTTATAATTCATTAATAATGTTGTTTCATGATTATTTGTGTGATGAATTTTGTCTTTATTATGTTTAATTATGGGTATTTATAGTTTATATACATGTTCTCACTTCAATTATATGATATTTGTAAGGTGATTTTCTTTTAAAAATCTCCTATGAAATTCTTTTTTTACAAAATTCAAAAGAAATGATTTTATGAAATTATTCATGTTGTATGATTATGGTCTAGTTCATAGGAAATGTATATGATGAATGGTGGGACCTATATCTCCCTTCAATTCATTGGGTATGTGATTGTTGTGTTTCATTTGTACGACTACTCCAAGTGTAACTGCAATGGTGACACAAATTGCAAGGTAGTAGTGACGATTACATATCGTATGGTAGCTGTGAGGGTTACAAAACATAGTAAGTAATGCCCGATGTTATGTTTATTGTTATATACATGTTTTTTATGTTTGTTAGAAATATTTTGGAAATCTCATCATCATCATAATTCTTTATTTATTGAAGAAGAAGGGAGACAAAGTAGGGAATACAACAAAGACGAAGGCCTAAGGGGGCCTCAAATAATGAAGACCAAGGGCATCCCCTCTAATAAGAAAAAAACCTTTAGGGTTCAACTGAAGGGGGTTGTAAAAGGAGGTGGTGCCTGAACCCTACACTGCAAACTTGGCTAAGTGGTCTGCAACCTTGTTTCCCTCACGCCATGCGTGAATCAGTCGATTGTTGCTAGAGAGGAGGTCGCGACACTTCCTGATGGGGTAAGAGATTGACCAAGGGAAGTTCCATTTCCATGAAAAGTGTTGAAATGAGTCAAGGCGTCTGTCTCTACTTATTTAATGGAGATACCACCCTGTCCACAAAGAGTGAGGCTAGAGAGAAATGCAAGGGCTTCGATTGAAGAGATGTGCTACAACCTAGGAAGGTCGTGAAGGCCACGGCCATGTGGCCCCGGTAGTCACAGACCAAACCACCACCACTCATGATACCTTCTATGCAAGATCCATCCATATTGAGCTTCAGACCCGAGTGAGGAGGTCACATCTAACCCAGTGTCCTCAAGGACAGCTGGCCGGGAGGCTGACTTGAGAACGGGGGAAGAGAATTTGAAGAGAGGGAGCATCCCACCAATTGACCAGGAATATGGTAAGATCAAGAAGAATGGTGTGGGAACGAGCGAAGATAGCTTTTCCAGATGATCCAATACCCTCGAACCTAGCCTTGTTTCGGGATTTCCAAATAATCCACACTCCAGAATGAAGAATAAATGATCTTGCAGTACGTTCCACTATCTTATAACTTGAACCGAGAAACCAACGAGCATGAAAGGGGAATCCAACGGGGATGAATGCAAACAGAGGTGAAGCCACCAAGAGTAGGCCAGACTTCCCGCGCCCAGTCGCTTTGGAAGAACAGATGTTAACTACTCTCGATGATGGGGTCTTTGCAGCACGTGCACCTGGAAGGAAAGGGGACATCACATTTTTGGATGTTTTCATCCGTTGAGATGGCATTATGGCTGATCCTCCAGGTAAGAAAGTTATATTTCGAAGGGATATTCTTATTCCAAATAAGGGTGTTTCATTGGCAGTCTTGGGGTTGAGGCATAAGAGCACGGTGATAGTCCTCGGAGGAGAAGGTGCCCGCGTGCGAGGGAGAGAAGATGCACTTGTCGGGCTCCGCTGAGATATCAATGAGGTGAGAAGAATTCAGCTGGTCTTTGTTGAGAACTACCTCAATGAAAGAAGGGAATCTTCTAGCCTTCTCGTACGTGATGTTGGGCACTGGACATCCAGGAAAGCTAAGGACATCACCCAATAAGTTATCATTCCAGAAGGAGATTTTGCCTTCCCCAATGATCCATCTGGCGTGCGGACTAATAGAAGAGAAGAGGGTATAGAGAATTGACATAAAGGGGGACCTGAATGCCGTATTACTCAGGGTGGAGTCTATCCAAGAGCCACCTATTGTCTTACCCCATAGTGTCTGGAATTCGTGAAGCTCCCAGGTCATTTTAGCGTGAAGGCAGAGGAGGGTATCAACATGAATCTGAACACTGATCCCTAGTTCTTGGATGGGATTTTCCATTTTCCTCCACGGGGCCGAGGCATGTTTTCCCTCATCCAGGGCATCCGAAATAAACCGGGCAAGAATCTTGTCAATTTTTGAAATGACACCTTTGGGCGCTTTAACACGGGAGAGAGAATGAACAGAGACACCGAGAAGAACGCTATTAACCAGGGTGATCCGACCTCCAAACGAGAGGTATCTGCTATTCTAGTTGAGGATTCTCTCGGAGATCTGGTAGACAATGAAGTCAAAGTCTTGGATATGATGTTGGCGGGGAGATATAGGGTCACCCAGATAACTCATGGGCCATAACCCTTGTTGGATTCCCAGAATCCTAAAAATAGAGGTAGCACGAGAGGATGCGCATCCCCGCAATAATAAGAGGCTACATTTTTTTGTTGATGACATTCCCGCTCCAGCGGCAGTACTCTTCCAAGACGTGGGTCAGTCCTCGGATGGATATCCTATAGGCATTCAGGAAGATGAGGGTATCGTCAGCGAACATGAGGTGGGAGGTGGATGGGGCTCTTCCCTTTCTTCTGTATGGGAGAATCATGCTGCTGGACAGTCTCTGGAGAATGATCCGACTGAGGATTTCTTGGGAGAGGATAAAAAAGGTCTGAGAGAGAGTGTCCCCTTACCTTATGCCTCTTTTAGCTTTGAAGAAGCCATGGGATTTTCCCAAGAAGTGAACGGCCAGCCATGAAGAGCTGAAACACCGGAAGAGAAGATTAGTAACCTGGGCGGAGAATCCCATACCTGAGAGGATCGTATTAATGAAATTCCATTCAATATGATTTAAGGAGTTGTTCATATCAAGATTAACAACAAGGTTGGAGAAATGCGCCTTGGTATTGATGTCGTGGATCATTTCTTTCACTAAGGAAACATCACCCTGTATCGTGCGGCCTCTCACGATTCTCTGTTGTTCCAATGAGATCCAGCGGGGCAAGTGAACCTTGAGTCTATTATTAAGGATGCTCGCTAGGACCTTTTAGGGGATGTTACAGAGACTCACATGACGATAGTGATGAATAAAGGAGGGGTGATTCATTTTGGGAAAATGGACCAGGGACGTGGCACACGCCACCCTTGGGAGACATCCACCCCAGAAGAAGTCCAGAATGATCACGGTGAGGTCCTCTTCAATGACATCCCATGCATCTATATAGAAGGAGCCTGGGAAACTATTAGGGCCTGGAGCGCTATCAGCTTTGAGCTACATAATTGCCTCATGGACTTATGTATCGTTCGGGAGGGCCGCCATTTTTGCATTAGTCCGGGGAGAAACTTGGGCAGCAATGGTAGCTAGGAAGCTTGCTTCTCTGCCTGGGTAGCTGGCGGGAATGTAAGGATTCGGGCTTGAAAGAATATCTTTGAAGTGAGAGTGAGAAAGACTCCCCACCGCATCTCTGTCATTTGACAATGACCCATTAGTCATCAATATATTGGGGATAACCCGACGCTTCCTTTCTTTGATGCACGTGTGGAAGAAAGAAATGTTTTGGTCCCCTTCTTCAAGCCATCTGATCCTCGATCTCTCCCTGACAAACCGCTCCTAGCGAAGGAGTAAATCAGCAAGAGAATCCTTTTTTCTGGAAAGCTCCTCGAAGGACCGGTCATCCCATGTGCCCTCCAAAAGTTTCTCCAGGTGACCGATTTCCTGCATGACGTCGGTCGTATCCTTGTCCAACGGGGGGAGTAGGCTGGAACAGTCATGGATATTACATTTCAGATTCCTGAGTTTGTTGTGAAAGGCCACCCATAACCTCCCTCGAGCAGGCGTGCGCCACGACTCTCAGACCACTTCGAGAAAACCTGGATAACTGGCCCAATGCTGAAGGTAGCGGAAGTGTTCCTGCCTCTTCGGACTTGCTGAAATGTTGAGGAGAATAGGGGAGTGATCAGAGAGTACGCACACCATATGAGTGACTTGGGTATCAGGGAAGAAAGAGATGGAGTGAATGTTGGCCACACACCGATCAATGAGGCTCCACGAGTGGCAAAGGCCTCTCTGGTTATTACACCACGTGAAACTATCACCGCTGAATCCAAGGTCAGAGAGCACGTTGTCAGCCATAAATCTAGCAAAGGCACTGCTAGCATTCCTAAGAATGGGGCCCCTCCCTTTCATTTCCTCTGGAGTCAAGACGACATTAAAGTTGTCTCCAATGAACCAAGGGTATCTTCTTGGATTGAAGAGAGAAATATCATTCTAGATAACCTCTAATTGATGAGCATCACATCTCCTGTAGATGAAAGAATCAATAAATAATCCTTTTTCATGAGTGAACTTCGTAGTAACATGCTGGTCGCCCGAGAGAATGAGATCATCTGAGATGTCTCAATGCCAGAAGATCTAGATATGGTTATTGGCTGGTTCGGCATGCATGTACTCTTGCATTGAGAGTCTTTTGGAGAAGTCGGCAATATGAGAGCCACATGGCTTGTGATCAATAACTGCAATGATACTGACTTTGTGTTTATGAACAGAAGATGAGAGGAGGTCCGATTTCGCTCGAGCCCCCAGTCTGCGGGCATTCCAAAAGATTACAGGAATCATTACATGGAGAGCATCCCAGAATTGACCCTGGGACTTTTGGCCTTTGAGTAGATGGAGGGGGAGATGATCAACAGCTTCTTGTCTTGAGCTCTCGTGCATCTGCCTGCACTGAAATGGGGGGTTGGGGAGAGAAGAGCGCAAGATGATCTAGAAACCTGGCCTCGACAAGGGGAAGAGGAATAGGAGAAAAAGATCCGACTCTCAGGCGAGGGGCTTAGTGAGAGAAGGAAGGGGAGGCAGAGGGAGAGGGGGAGAGGAGGAGGGGAGAGGTGGAGGGAATGAAGGAAGCGATAGGGGGAGATGGGGGAAGAGAGGAGGAGAAGGGTGGCCACCCAGATGAATTGGAGGAGGACATAGAGGAAACATTAGGCTGAAAGAAAACCCCGGCTCGAGGATCCTCCTCAACAAGAGAGGGCCAAGGCTGCTAGGGAGGGAAGAGGGGGAAGGCCAAGAGGGGGAATGAAATGAAACCACACTCAGGGAGGGCCTCGGAGGGGAAGTGGCCTGCGGGGAAGATATAAGAGTTTCAGGAACAGGGAACAGCGGCCTGCTCGAAGGTCGAGCAGGGGAGACACCACAAAGTTGTCGAGGACCAGAAGACGAAGCCCGGACCTGCCCCTCAGATATGGAACCACGGCGGATGCCCCAGAGATTACTCTTGAACACTTGTAAGGAGTGACCGTGGAGACAACAGAAGGAGCAAAACCTCGAAATCACTGGAAAGGAAATGGGCTACAGCCAGGAGAAGGAGTTCATCACGTGCAGGGAAATGGATTCAGGGGGGTGCTCAAGAGGTCTATTTCCATGAAGATCCGCACCACCAATGCGTCAGAGAAGCTCAGGGTGCGCTCGTCCGAAAAAAGGAAAACTCCCAAGGAATCCCCGATGATCTTTAAGAAACCCGCATTCTGAAAGGGAAGTGGGGGCAGGGAAGGGAGACCCAAACCGCAGCCAAGGGGAATTCCTTCCCCCTATGGACATCCAGCGACCAACGGGAGTGGTTAAAGAACCAATGGCCAAAAGAAAAAGGGGCTCTGCACTAAGCCTACACAAAGTCTGATTCTGAGCCGAGGATAATGCAGAAGGAATTACGGTTGATCGGTGAGATTTGCACTGGAGAGAGCAAGCCCCACGAACGAACGAACTGCTGAAAGGCTGAGAGAGGGTGTCTCTCGGAGCCAAACCGAGCCACCAGTGTCCACTTGAGATAGGCCTCTGCTTCCGCAAAGGCAGTCACTGGGACCTCCACAAGATAAATAGGGAATCTGAAGAGGATAGTCACCAACAGAACAACAACCTTTCAAATTTGCAGCCCAAAATGATAAGGATTGGAACAGAGAAGTTTGTGACTGTAATGGTTCAGATGACACATAAAATAAATGGTGGTGGAATCCATGAAAGCAAGAAACCAGAGGTACCCCAAAGGAACATGCAAATAGTATAACATTTTATGAGGAAACTCCCTCACACTTTCAATAGAACTTCTAACTTAGTAGTGGTTTAAGGATGGATTAATTCCCTTGAAAAGATATTCAATGTCATGGGATGTTCAGATAATCAAAAGGTATGTCTTTCCATTTATCATTTTGAAGGTGAATCTAATCAGTGGTGGTCAACGGTAAAGAATATATGGGATAGAGAGGATATTTATTCCTTATATTGGGATGAATTTAAAAGTATTTTTTTGGAAAAATATTTTCCTTAGGTGGTGATACTTGGGATGGGGAAACAATTAATTGAATTGATGAAAAGGGAGGAAGATTTAGTGGTTGTGTAGGAGTCTAACTTCACCTGACTAGAGAGGTATTCTCCAAATATTATTATGGATCTTGATAGAAAAATCGAAAACTTTTATTTAGGATTGAAGCCAACGTATCAAAGGGAATTTTCCTCCAGTGAATTCAATAGTTATGAGAAACATGTCTGATGTGCTAAGAGGGTAGAGATGGAGTTTGTTGATGATAACCTACATTTTGAAAACAAGAAGAAGAATAGGTATAGATGGAATGTTTTGGGTAAGAATCAACCAATGAAATCTGATGGTAAGAAAACCCAATTTCCAGTTTGTGAAAAGTGTGCCAAGAATCACCCTGGGCAATTCCTTACCAAAACTAGGAAGTATTTTTGATGTGGTAAGTTTCGACATATGGCCTGAGATTGTAATGAAAATGATACTAATAATAATCTAGGTATGAAAACTATTAAGTGTATTAAATGTGGTGAGATTTAACATTATGAAAATTCCTAACCAATGAATGATATGAATGATGGAATGAAACTATACTATAAGAAGAAAGGTGCCATGCGAACATTTGAGACTATGTCAGCAGATGTTGGCCCATCCAACAATGTGGTATCATGTACTTTTTTACTCATATTTATTTAATGTATTTTTTGATATATGGACTACACATTCCTTTATTTCTAAGAAATTTTCGGGAAAATTGGAAATTTTACCTCCAAAAATGAGAGCAGAATGCATGGTTAAATCACCAAGGGGAAATATCATATCAAGAAGGAATTATAAGAATATTTCTATTATTGTCTGTGGAAATATATTACCTGAAAACCTTGTTGTTTTGACCTTAGTGGAGTTTTATATTATTTTGGAAATGGAATGGATTTTTATTTATAATTCTAGGATTGACTGTAGAGCCAAAGAAGTTGTTTTTTAGAATGATTTTCAGTTTTTATACATGAATGAACGCATAAAATTAATAACATATCAGGAAGCAGAGAAACTATTGAATAATGGGAATGAATGTTATCTTTCTAGTATTTTTGAAAATAAGACAACTATTTAGATTAATGACATGTGAGTGGTAAATGAATACCTTTATTATTTTCCTGATCAGTTACCCAATGTTATACCTAATCAGGATGTTGAATTCACAATTGACATGGTTCTTGATGTGAAGCCAATTTCAAAACAGCCTTATTGAATAGATCAAATGGAACATTTTGAATTGAAAAAAAAGTTTCATGATTTTCTTGAGAAATGATTCATTCATCCTAGAACATCACCACGTGGTGATCTTATTTTTTCATTAAAAATAGATATTTTTCCATGAGATTTTTCATTGATTATACAGCCTTGAATAACATCACTATTAAAAAAGTATCCTTTACCTCATATCAATGACTTGTTTGATTAGCTTTAGATATCTCAGTACTTTTCCAAGATTGAATTGAGATCCAGATACAATCAACTAATGGTGAAAGAGGATGAAATCCCAAAAATATCGTTTCGTACTAGATAAAGGAATTATGATTTTTTTTGAAATTCCTTTTGGGTTAATAAATTCACCTACTATATTCATGGATCTTATGAATTAAATATTTCATGAGTTGTCATATATGTTTTTGGTAATAATTATTTATGAAATTCAGGTATTTTCTAAAAGTAATAAGGAGAAAAAAATTCTTCTATGGGTTTTTTTTCAAACCTCAAATGAAAAGAAACTATATAGAAAATCGAGATAGTGTGATTTTTAGTTGGAAATGATTTATTTTCTTAGGAACATTGTAAAAAATGATGGAATAACACTTGGACCTACCAAAAAAAGTGGTTGATGAATGGCCAAGACCCACAAATGTTATAGAGATTAATAGTTTTATTGCATTAGCAGGTTATTACTGACGGGTTTTTTTAAAATATTTCACAGTTATCTATCCCGCTAACTAAGTTAATAAGAAAAGGGGTTTAATTTGTTTGGATAGAGGAATTTGATGTTTGTTTTTTGGAACTGAAGAAGATATTTTGAATGCACCAGTTTTGGATTTCCCTTCTAGAAATGGTGAGTTTATCATCTTTAGAGATGCACAATAGAAGGGAATTGGTTGTGTCCTGATGCGAGAATGATTATGTAATTCCTTATGCATCAAAACAACTAAAACCACATGAGTTAAATTATCCCACACATGATTTGGAATTGACAACTATGTTTTTTACTTTGAAAATTTACAGGCATAATTTATACCGCAGCAAAGAGTAAAATATATACGGACCATAAAAGTCTAAATTATATATTCACGTAGAAGGAATTAAACCTGAGGTAGAGATGATGGTTTCAATTGATAAAATATTATGATTCCACAATCAATTACCATTCATGAAAATAAAACAGTTTGGGGGATGCCTTGAATCAAAAACATCATGCATCATTAACAATGTTAAGTTTGGAACATGAGCCCTTGATTGATGATTTGATGAACTTTGGATTTGATTTTTTGTTGCAGGAAATACTTCTGTTTTGTTTTAGGTTTCTTTGCATTCATCGTTATCCCACAGAATTAAGCATGCGCAGAAGGAAGATCGTGAGCTATAGAAAATGGTAGACTTGGTTAAAATGGGAAAGATTCTAGAATTTAACCCTGATAAATAAATGGTTTTATGATTTGGTAAATGGTTTTGTGTGCCTTGTGATTCCCATTTGAAGAATAAATTATTGTGTGAAGCTCATAGTTATCCATTTTCAATTCATCCTGGCAGCAGTAAGATGTACAGAAACCTTTGGGAGTTTTACTGGTGGGATGGAATTAAAAGAGATATTGCTGAATTTACCATGATTTTTTTGACATGTAAATTGGTTAAAGTATATAGGCAGTTACTGAAGAGGATTCATGAACTGCTTCTAGTGCTACATTGGAAATGAGATAATGTATCCATGGAATTTGTGGTGGAACTACCAAGGACTTATCGAGGTAACAAAGTGATTTCGGTTATTGTTGACCGACTGGTGAAATCTGCACATATTCATTCTATTCGAGAAATAATGTCTTTGGATCATCTTTCTAAACTATACCTCAAAGAGATTTTCAGGTTACATGAAGTTAATCTTTCCATTGTATCTGACTAGGATCTTAGGTTCACTTATATCTTTTGTAATGGGATTTAAAAGTCTTTGGGCATAGAATTAAATTTTAATATAGCTTTTCGTCCTCGATCAGATGGGCAGTCAAAAAAAATGATCCAGACATTGGACGTTATACTTAGAGATTGTTAAATGGACTACCATGGAAGTTGGGATCAGTATCTTGATTTAGTTGAGATCACTTATAATAACAGTTTTCATTCTAGTATACATATTCCAACTTTTAAGGCATTGTATGGGAAGCGGTTTCAAACTCCATATTTTTTTGATGAAGTCAGGGAAAGGAAGAAGATGAGACCAGAATTTGTAGAGGATCTGGCTATGAAAGTGGAGGTGATCCACCAACACATGGGGACAACTCAGAGTAGATAGAAACTTTGTGTAGACAACATGAGGAATGACTTTTCTTTTGAGGTAGGTGATCATGATTTTCCTATAATCTGACCTTGTAAAAGTGTTATGAATTTTGGTAAAAAGGGAAATCTAGGTCCATAGTTCATTGTAACTTATGAAATAATAGAGAAGGTTGGACCATTCATCTACCATGTAGCTTTTCCTCTTAGTTTGTCTCAGGTACACAATTTTTTCATGTTTCGATGTTAAGAATGTACGTTCTAGATTCGTCTAATTTTTTGAGCCCAGAAGAAGTTCAGATGGAAGAGAACCTTTCATATGAAGAGAAACCTATTTATAATCATGATCATAGAGAAAACGTACTATGGAATATGGTAATCCACCAGGTAGTGTTTTGTAGAGAAACTTCATAGTTGATGAAGCAACACAGGAGTCTGAAAATTCGACGAGGGAAAGGTACCCTCACGTTCTTAATAAGTAGATAAAATTGGGAGGATGCAATTTATGAATGGTGGTGATAATGTAACACCATAAGGTATTAAAAATGAATTGAAATTCATTAAACTTTGTATTATGTAGATAATTATAACTATACATTAAACAAAATTTTGTTGCTTCTTTGTTTTGAATTTCAAAAAATGGTCATCTACATTTGTGTTCAGTAGGTTGTTTGTGTTTGATGGAACCAACTTGTTTTTTTGGTGAATAATAACTTACCCTTATGAATAGTAATATGACCCTAATTAATAGTATATTGTATTATTATTTTATTTTATTAAGGATTTATGATAATGACATCTTGGTGATTTTTTGAATGCTATATAAATGTAGTTATAGAAATAAAATTGTTAATTTTTTAATAAAGTATTTTTTTATTTAAATATTAAATTTAGAATATTTAGAAATTTATTTTTAAAAATGGTTTTCATTTTTTAATTCTACACATCAAAAAATGGTATGGTTGGTTTTTAGTTATTTTTTTGAAATTCTTGAATTTTTCATTAATAGTGAAATACGGTAAAATGTCGTATATTCAAATTATTAGTCAAATACAAAATTTATGACATCATAAATGATGTAAGCCAACATGGTTTGAACTCACATTCCATTATTAATATTCGGGGTAACATTTATTTAGACTATTGATAGTCTTAAAAAAAGTAAATAAAATAAAGATTAAAATAATGTAAAATACACCATCTCCTCCATAATAAATACCGCCCTCATTCCCCTCTCCCTCCCAGACCTCTCAATCCTTGATCCTTACCTAATTTATAACTAATAATCCCCCGAAGGAACTCACCCACTGCGTATGGCTTATGGTATCACCGAAAGTTTTAAACCAAGGGCCTTAAGAAGGATCTCAACGAGAAGAGATCAAGAGGTAAGAATCCTCTTACTTTTTAATGTATTTTCTTTTCAATCCCTTTATTTTCTTATACTCTCATCCCCTACCCTTATCTAGGATTAATTAAATATCTATAATCTTATGTATTCTTCATTTTATCATGTTCATGAAAATAATTCATCATCTTTCTTCCTCCTCATCACCCTCTTATATATAATCATCATTCATTATGTGTTGTTTTACCAAAATCTTAAACGATGTGTTTTCGATTTCATTTACTTCATTAAAAAATGTTTGTAAAAACATTATAATGGTTGAAATAGGTTTTTAAGTGTATTATATAACATCTATTATGTTCTAGAATTAACTCATATTCATATCATTAAGGTATATAATGAAACAAGTTCATGATTAACCAAGAATCACCAAAATGACATAATCAAATATCAATAATGTTTAATCTTATGAACCATCCTCATGTCAGAATTGAAAATATTAAATGGTATAATTTTTGTCTTTAAAAAAATTTATATACCACTCTATTCAAATTATTTATTTTCTCTTCCAATCTAAACGAATAACCATCTTGAACCGATCATGGAAATCATGTAAAGAACACACTCAAAACAATGCCAGTAACAAAATGCTGAAAATTAGTGGGTGAAATAATGTAATGAAATTATCATATAAGTAATTATTAAGATTAATATTTTTTGGTAATATAATAATAACACTCCTCTAATCATTTTACAAGAGGTTTAGAAGAGTTTGAAGTAAGACAAACACATGGTAAGTGATCCTCTTTTTCTCATTTTTATTAAAAAAGATTCTCTATGTTATGCCATATTATTTGTAATACCTAATGATGGGGTATGTTTTTTCACCTCCACCATTACTCCCTCATGATATATAAATGATTAGATAACCTTTTATCTCTCACAAATACTTCTTAATTACACGTCTTACCATGACAAGATTTTGTAAGGGAATTCGTAACCAAATTTAAATTCTTTGGGTTAACCTTATAATTAATTAATATTGTGGTTTCATGATTATTTGTGTGATGATTTTTGTCTTTATTATGTATAATTATGTATATTTATAGTTTATATACATTTTACATTCACTCCATTTATTATCAATTAGATTATTTAGTATTTGTAATGTTTTTTTTCTTTTAAAATACTCATTTAAAATTATATTTTACAAAATTAAAAAGAAATGTTTTTATGAAATTATTCATTTTTTATGATTACTTTCTAATTCATGGGAATTGTTTATGAAGAATTTTGGGACATGTATCTCCCTCAAATTCATTAGGAATGTGAATATTGGGGGTTAACTATACGGTTACTCCAACTGTAATGCGATGGTCACACAAATTTCAAGGTAGTCACGAGGGTAAAAACTGTAAGGTATACTTGAGGGTTACAAAACTATGTAAGTAATTACCTAAGATAGGTTTATTGTTATATATATATATATTTTTTTGAAGTCTTTTGTAAATATAAATATTCACAATGTTAGAATATATGGGTGACAAGTATATATTTTTAAAAATGATTTCATACGGTATCAAGTACTCATGGACTATTGTTTTCTTTACATCTTTTATAAAACTTACTGAGATTTTTGTGCTCATCCCAAGTTTATAAATGATTTTCAAAAGATATAATTATGTGTAAGGCATATAAAGAATCCAAGTTAATGTTTTGAGGGATTTTCAAAGAAAACATTTTTTGTTTGAAAAGTTTTATATTTAGGAAGAAATGAATACTGTTTTTATGGTATCCACTCTATATAAATGTTTAATGTTATGAATGTTTTATGTCCCAATCCCTTATGGTTCTAAACCTGAAAATATCATCATCATGTTATAAATTTTTTTCTAGACTAAATTCAATATTATATTCTGTAATAAGGATATGTTATTATAAAATACCCAAAATAGTTGGTTTCATGAGACCTACTGATGCATCAAGGGCTGTAACGGGACATGTACATCACTTACTAAGTCCAATTCATTCATCAAATGAAATGGTTGAATAATAATTAAATACATAAAACACATAAACATTCATATTAAAAAACTATCATATGAAATGTTTATATTTTCCTCAAAAAATAAATTTAACATCATTATAATTCATTAATAGTTACATATAGGATCATATCAACATATTATATCCTCCATAAATATAATATTCATCAAATAATGTTGAAATAAATGAAAATAATTTAAAAATACCACTATATGATTTATTGAGTATTATACACTTTAAAATTTGAAATTACATATATTAAAATCTAAAAGTATATGATCAAAAAAAATTCATTGAAATGAACCATGGAAACATGTAAACAAAACATTAAATCAATAAATATTCATGATAGTTGGGAAATTTATTCATTCTGTAAATGTTAAAATAAATATTTAATACACACCTTTAGTAAATTGTACCTTGTTCAAAAAACATTAATAATATTACTTTATATAATTTCATTGAAAGTAAAACACATGTAGAAATTAATTTAATAAATTATTATAGAATTTTTAAAACATTCATTAAAAAAATTTAATGAAAATATAGGCATGTCAGAAAAAAATTCTCGGCTGTATAGAAAAACAAGGTTAGTTTTCCATAAAAACATTCATTTGGTATTTTTAGTGAAAAATAATGTAAGAAATTGGAATATTAATTAAAACCCTAGAAATAAATATAAGAGGAGAAAATATAAGGTGTTTAATATAGAAAATATCATATACTTCCTCGAAGGAAAAATTAAATATTTACAATGCTAGATAAAGTTGAGATTATGAAATTAACGCTTACATGAGGCATTCTTTCTTTCAAAAGTTATTTTAATCTCTTATATAATAAATTTAAATTTAAAATAGAACCATAAACATAATTATAATATCATATATATCTAAATATATTACTTTAACATCTTTTTATTAATAATTCCTAATAAAAATTTTTATTTCCAAGTTTACTTGTTTCATATTTCATGTGTGTTACAGTTTAGTAGTTTCAGTGCTTGTATCTTATTCATGGTTTCATATTCTCCATATATTAAATAATAATATATAATATATATATATATAGTATATATATATTTAGAATCACTCTTTGAAGGAGGACATACATAATGAATCACATCACTCCATGGAGATGGTAGTCCACAGGTATGTACAAGGGATATTATAATTTTTTATTGAGTGGAAGGGTAAGAGGTAAATGATATATTATATTTATATAATCATAATTATATCGCTAATGTCATATATATTTATTATTTACATCATTATATCCATCCAATTAATATCGTTATGAAAAACAATTACACTGCTACGTGAAGATGGTAGGTCGTATGTACGTACACGAGATATTTTGTTCTCCATATGATTGAAATCAGATGAATTAGGGTAGGTCAACCAAAATAATAAAATATGAGTGTATGGTATATATTTATTATATTTTATGAGTATGGTCAAATAATATTTTAATGTGTTATAATATGAAATAAAAACACCAGGTTAATAATTATTCCTATTATTTAGACAACCTCCTTGGGTTTATTCTTAAATCTATCTTAAGATGTTATTAAAGTGAAACCAATACATACAAGTTGTAGGAATGGATGTTAGGAAATTTTTTTGTTATGGATTTTCAAAAACAATAAGGTATTTATGTGTGAGGAATAAAGGATAAGTGGTGTCCAATTATAATTTAGTGAGTTGTAAGCATAGAAGTTTCCAAACTTTGATATATATTAATGACTTAATCAAGATAAACAGATCCAAATGGCATTAATTCAATGATTATAAGGTTAAATTATAAATAAAACCTACCAATTCTATTTAATAATGTGTTTTTTGTAATATCGAATCACTTTTCCTTTATTTATATACATTTAATCCAATTTTACTCTTATCTATGTTGATAAATATTTAAAAAAGTTACTATTTATTATAAAAAATCATGTTGACCTTATTAAATAATTATAATTTTGATGATTATAAATATGATATACATTTTACATTATTCAACTAAAATTGGTAGAAAGAAATTACATTTAATATATGTTCATAAAATGTGGTGAAAATGGTTTTCGAGAAAAATAAAATTTTCAGTAAAAAATGTTTTTATTGAAAATAAGAATAATTTCGATTAAAATTGAATTAATTGGATTATATTTAATCAAATTTTACTAATAAAATTTTAATATCAATTTAAAAAAATGTGACTTTGTAAATACTTGAATTGAAAGGATAGTTTTCTATAAAATCAATATTTTTTCACTATTTATTCAAAACATAATCTTTCTAGATAAATAAAAAAATTAGTCCTATGAAGAATTTTGAAATATTAAATTCAAAAATGTAATCATTTTTGAAAAATTACATATATCAAATTTTGGAATTTAGGCTTTAATCATAGTCTTGAGTAATGTTTAGTGTATTATACTATTATTTCTTTAGAAAAAAAAGTTTACTTATTATAATTGAATCTCAATTGTTATAGATAACATCAACAATAATCTAGAAAAAAGATGAAAGCTATAATGAAAAATGTCACAACAATAGTATGAGTGGTATCAATATTACTCCATCCAGATGTACTAACAACCTTACACATGTGATATCTATAGGTATCTTTAGGAGGGATGAAAACATGCAAGATATAGAACCTCATGATCAGCCACAACATGAACTAAATTGTAATGAAACGTTTTGGAAAGATCCAATCATTAACAATGAGGAGAACAACATGTATAGTATAGATAAAATCTCACCCTCTCTATTGGAATCCTTATCTCTCAATCTTATTAAAATAATAAAAACTTATCTCATAACATTAGTAATACTATACCCTTCAATATGAGAGGATAAGAGTAGAAATAAAAATTTGATAATTAATGCTATTGAAACATTAATATAGAACATCAGGGAATGGGTGGATAAGAACTATCAAACCCTAACCGCTCAAAAAAATATCAAATATAAAAATTACCCATTATAGAGACACGATAAGAAGACTAACAACGAATATGGATGATCCAATATGAGATTCAATCGAATGCATGATCCAACCAACCATGCCACAAAATGGTTTCTGATAGTATGGAAAATGTTTTATTGACCAATAGGGATACTCAACATCAAGGTAAAATAGAAATTTACTACAAGATAAAAACGGTGATCAATCACATAGGGATAATCGACTAAAAGTAAAAGGGGTGATCGAACACAAGAAAAGAAATCAACAGTATGATCAAAAAATTGATTGATTATGAAAAGGAACTCAACTTCAATATAAAAGGTACAAATCAACTACTCAAAGTAAATCAACCACAATAGTATACATGATGAAAAAATAGAGCTATAGAAATACAAGAAAATAGTTCTAATAAGAAGTTAAATATGAAAATTTGATTCATTAAACCAACAAAAAATCCATATTATATTAGAAGTAAATCGAGCATGTTTAATTCAAAAAATATCCAACATTATAGAATGAATCTAAAGAAAAATATAATGTTCATTCATCAAAATGTTATTCATGTGGAACCAAGTTTAATATATCTAACAATTCTTAAACTTGGATAAAGATATGACCATAGTCAAATTATATTCCATATTTTCATCTATTTTTATGTTAGTGACACACACTATTACACATTCAATAACCTCACTAATAATATCAGTCCTAATATCTATTTCTTATAACCTACCATATTATAATAGGTTTTTTGAGATACATAGGGAGGATTGAGAATCATAATGTAAGGTGATAACAAAATTACTAAAATTATGTTCAAAAATCAAAACCTTAATCCAAATTGTTTCATTTACACCCACTTCTAGTGAAAATTACTCTTCATTGTTGGCAGGTAGGGATACAAGTTATTTCATATTCTACATACAAGAGATATGCCCTCCATATAAAGTGAAAACATAGAAATTTAATGACTTCCATGTGTGAACATTTCTAGCATAAATATACTCTTTGTAACGAGTCACTAAATCTATATAATTAAAATTCCTACCATAAAAATTTAAAAGGGAAGATGTAAAATAAATGTACATATATTGATAATTGAGTGAATTTTCATGTGTGTTTTCATGTTTCTCCATAACCCCACTCAAGATACAATTCAAAAAAAATAAATATCTGGTATAGTACATATTATAGTTTGTATAAAACTAGAAATGATATTAGCATATGATATTCTACTCATATATTAAATGTTTATAGTCATGGTATAATAATAGGATAATGAAAATTCAATGTTTTGAGCAAATGGAATAGTAAGAGGTTTCAATTTATAAAACATATATCTCTTAATCACATTACCCTCAAAGTATTGTTTTTTATATATAATGAAATATATTCTTTTTATCCCTAATTATTTCTATACAAAGGATTTTCTTAACACAACCTAAATCCTTCATTTTGAATGTTAAATTAAATTGTATTTTAATGTGATGATTAGTTTCAATAACATTTCATCAACCTGAATAAAAAAATAAATCATAAAATTTTATCATATTTAAAAAATACACATGTATCAAACCAACTCCTATATATATATCATGTTTTAATATGAATGAATAAATTTTTATACGATTATCAAAATCTTGTTCAAATCCATAAAGTGAATTGTTAATTAAAAAACATGGTTTGATTAAATTTCTTATTGAAAATAAATATGAGGATTCATGTATAAATTTTCATTTAAATCACCTTATAATAAAATAGTTTTGGCATCAACTCATTCTATATGATGATATAGAAGGGAAAAAAACTTGAATAATTCTTAGAAGATTATCTAACAAGAGGGGAAAATATTTTAGCATAATCAATTCCATATCATTGATGTAAACATTTGGCCACCAATAGCTCCTTAAACATTATTTTGGTTTTCTCTATGATATTTTTTTTATTTATTTTTATAAATCCATTTAAATTTAATCACCATGTAAGTAAGTCATTTATTCACTATGTACCGAAAGTGGTTCTTTATATATAATTCTATCACATATTCCATGATAGAAATCCAATAAACAGAGTTTTTATCATTTATGGCATCATTTTATTTTTGGAGATACTCACCATCCATATGTAGAGAAACGTTTAGGTTAAGGTAAACACTATTATAATGGATGTACTATAAGGAGGATTAATCACCCTCTTATTCAAATCTATAATGAGATGGTAATTTCAATGGTCCCTAAAAGTTTCAAAATCTAAAGAAAAAAGATAATTAATTCAATATTGTGGATCAGACTAAGAAATAGGTAGTGAAATGTCATTTGGAGACTCAAAAATAGTATAACCATCTACCTCAAGATCCCTCTTCTAAGAAGTAACAACACTATAATCAATGTGATGATGTACATATGGAGGAACATATTCTATAAATAAAGCATCCTAACTAAAAATAAATTTCTAAAATATTTGTTTGTAAAACAAAACATTATATCCCTTCAACCTCTTAAGATAACCCATAATGAAACATGTGATAAACCTGGGATCAATTTTTTCAGCCTTGATATGAGTATAATAAGTGAAGAAAAAAAATTCATAGATTACTATAGAATAGGGGTTGGATAATCTATAATTCATCATGATTCTTAAATCCATTAATATTTGAGTGACATGTATTTATCAAGTACATTACTATCATGGTAACCTCATCCCAAAAATATTTATTAATGCTTAATCTTTCATGCATTCTATGAACTCACTCAAGAATTGGGAAATTTATACACTAATCAAGAGAATTATACCACGATGTAGGAATCATTTTTCAGTGTCTCATAATTTTTTTATTCTCACGTAATTTTATAAACTTTTTAGATAGGTATTCAATCATGTTATTAGTCATTAAATATTTTAATTTCTTCCTAAATGGTTTTCAATAGAGGAATTCCACTTAATAAACACCTGAAAGACATTATATTTAATTTAAAAAATATAACTTGTAACATTCTGAAAAACTTTATCTATAAAAAGTGATAAAATAAGAGCCTCCACCCTGGATGAGAATCTTAACATGTACCCATAAATCGGAATGTTGAAAATCATGTAGCAGACTAGATTTGATACTATATTGAGAAAAACAAACCTATATAGACTTACCCAGGACACAATCCCCATAAAAGGAATGTTACTTGGTGTAACTTGGATAATAATACCTTGATTACTCAATTCATACATCCATTTAAAACTCACATTCCCTATCCTCCAATGCCAAAGCATACCACTATAGCTGTACATGACATATATTCCACCCAACAATTTGGTGAACTCATTCCATCCATGACATAAATCCCATTCACTAGGGATATCCAAATAATTTTATAAGAACCCTTAGATATTTTATAGAATGGATTCAAATTCTAAGGAAAATCCACTTTAATATAATAAAACTAATGAAATGATATTCCTATAAAAATATAGAACTCATCTCACACTCAATAAGGTGAAAATAGAGTTTCCTTAGAGTTATGTCATCACTGAACCTCTACCCATGACACGAAACATCTTGTTGTTTCCTTAAAAAAACCCTCCATCAGTTCCCTTAGTCCAATAAATAAATTAATTCCTACCTAGGCTCATGTTGAAATAAAACCATGATTTTAAAAACCACACAGACTATAGAATATCTAGGGACACACATAACACCTCAGTAATCTAAACAAATTGGAAACAAATGAGTGAATGATCCCCAGATTCATTAGACTATTCACATATGTTTAATTTAGGTTATTTGGGTTTCACATGCTCAGTTTTTACACAATATGAGTATGTATCATATCATAGTTTTGAATTACGCCATGTCTCTCTTGTATAGATACCATTCTTAACAAAATGTTTTATTACCATTTTTCTTCCCTTCAAAATCAAAATGACATATAGCCCTCAATATATCATCTAACATTTTTACCTTATCCTTTCCATGAAGCTCACAAGAATGAATGTTTTATTTGACTTCCATTTAATTAAATAAGTATATGACATGTATCATAAGATCTATAATGAATTCATTGAAATTGTATAAGGAAATTATAATAATGATTCCTCTATCCCTATCTTTTATATTTACATCAATATTGACTAATTGTAATAATATTTTATTTATATCATTAAATTTTTTTTCTGTATGAGATTTCTAGGACACATATTGAATGTTTAAAAGGTTTTTTTTCTTTATATAAGAGTCCACTCTTGGTTTTTTCATATAAATGTTTTCAATTTTATACCAAATATATATAAAGAAAGTATCATGAGAAACCACCTATAGAATTTTTACAACCAAAGGCAAGGTTAATTAAATATGTGATTCTCTTAAGTTGTTAATAGGGACATATGAGTAAGTGTTATTTGTCTATATATAAATATAATGACTTACATATGGTTGAATGGGTCTCCAAAAGTAATCTTTCATCCATTATTGGACTAACGTGGTTCACTTATTAGGTAAACACAAGTTTATGTCATTATTACCATCAAAATATTTAATTTTATAACTACTACAATCCATTAGAAAATGTTTGAGGCTCTGATACCAACTCTTGGGGGAACCCACAAGTATGTGACCCAAAAAAAGCCCCCATGACTATATAGTGAATAAAAACATCATAGAAATATTGAGATTGAGAAATTATGAATAATGGATACTAAGAATAGAAAAATAAGATAATAAAATTGTGAAATATAATATTAAAAGAACATTAGGATTTAGTATGGTAAAGTAACATATTATTTATACTCCATTTAAAAAATCAACATATACCATCATTTGTTATTGCTTAAAATATTACTGAAAAAAATTAGTGAGAAATCATAAAAATCTAGAAATAATATAGAAATCATAATGATTAATACACCAAGAACAATAAGAAAAGTAAAAATTAATTCAATAAAATATACCCATTGTATTCCTCACATGGGATATATGAGAGTCATTAGTGGGACAATAATAGGTACGTTATTGAACCACATGATCAGAAATAATAGGATATATCACAGAATTAAGTGTTGAGGAAATCTATCATATTCAATAATGATGAGAAGAATGTGTCTGGTTATGAACATCACCTCCATCTCTAAATTAGACAAATTGGATCTCAGTCTCTCAAATATTTGAAAAACATATATTTATATCTTTATAAGAATATAACATTAAATTTTATATAACAATAGTAGAAATAGGTCATTAGGAATTGAATTGAAACTATCCAATGGAACCTGAGAGAATGGTTGGATTGAAATAATTAAGGCCTGATGGATTGAAAAAATAGTCAATGAAAAATAATAACATCATGTAAAGACACATTCACAAGAACTACCATATTGAAGGATTATTAAAGGTGGGATTTAATTAACCATGTGATCCCATTTAACACACCTCAAAAAGGTAAGAGATTTCTAGTAAAATAGAAAATTGACCTTCTTGGAAATCGACCACAAGGAAAAGTGGAGATTAACTATAAGTCAAAAGGGGAAATCAAATGCATGGGACAGTCAATAATAATGAAAAGGGTTGATAAAACACAAAAATGAAATTGACTTTAAGATAAAAGGGGTTATTGAACCTAATAGAAAAGGTAGAAATCAACTACATAATGGAAATCTCATTCAAGACTAAATATGACGAGCATAAAATAAACAAATGTATGAAAATGTAAGTAGGGAAATGTAATGAGAAACTAACAATTCCATATTAAAACATTAAAATAAAATGATAATATTTTCATTTTGGAAATCATTATATAATTATAAAATATACAAATCTTATATAAAACTATGTATAAACGAAATGAAAATACTATTCATACAATGATAAATTATTTTTGAATGACTTTGTGGTTATGTGAATCAGTGAGTTGAGAGGAATATTCGTTTTCTAGATGGATGATGATAAAATTATTTTGAAACATTATTAACAAAATCATATATTATTGTATGGTTATGAATATGATAAGTCAATATATACCATTATAGTGTTGTATGGATGGTCGGGGCACAGTGAAATTTGTTTTACCATTTGACTAATAATGAATTTGAAGATATTCTTAATACTTATTATTGGGGAAAACATGAATAAAATTTTATATAACTTTTCAGAGGTGTGATGGATCACATAGGAAGAAAATAACATGAAATATATTCATTATTATTTAAAATTATGCTCTCACTAACCTTGGATAATAATGGAAATATTTTTATGTGGTTTTAGGGTTGATGCTTAGTTGTATGTATTAATGAAATATTGGATCACATATTAGGATATAGTGATTAGTAAGATATTTATCCCCACTATAATGCATCACATAATAATAATATTTTTTATGAGAATCAAATTATATTGAATATTTACTACTTTAATTTCAATGGTAAATGTAACAGATATTAATATTTGAATATATTTTGATAAATTACCCTTATATTCTTATTGATATTAATACATTTTAATGAAAAAGTGAATAGAATTCTAATGATATGATATAGGATATTGCTGTAAAGCTAAAACGATGGGGCTAAGACATGTTTTCAAATCATGACTGTAAGGTTGATCTTGTGTAAAAATGTATAAAATCATTCTATGCATTTCCATGAATGAAAGATCATTGATTAGAATTAATGATTTATAGAAATATATAGAAAACAAAGTCCCTTTCACAACGAATAATAAAAATTTATGATCAAGATAATCATATATAATGGAAGGATATTAAAATACGTCTTATTTTCACAAAAATGTATCAACAAAACAATAATGTTATCACTTATATAGAATCTTTTGAGGGGACCCATATTATAGATCCTAATGGAATTAAAAATATCATATCTCAATTTTTTATAATTTATTTTCTGAAGGTAATCATTTCATATCATATTTTTTAATATGATAAAAAAAAATTGAGAATTGTATGAATGAAATATTAATGCCTGTTATTGAATATGAAAAGATTTTCATATATTATAAAAATATTATTTCTTTTAAGGATTTCAGGTTGGATGGGTTTCATACAGTCATTTATAAAAAAATATTGGGATATATTAGGGATATATATTGTTAGACTAATAAATGATTTATGGGAGGGAATGGGTAATCTAAAGAGATATAATAAAATTTCCTTCACTCTGGTCCCAATAACATAAAATCCATTATGAATAAATGATTTTTGGATTATAGGTTTATGCAATTTTATTTACATGATTTTTCAAAAAACCGTTTTAATATCCTTTTTAGGTTTGTTAAACCAATCATAGTGCTTTTGTTGAAATATGTTTTATTAGAGATAACAGTATTATTTCATATGAAACATTCCATTCCATAATGACTAGAAATTTTACATAGAAAGGAATTTTATATTTAATTCATGACATAATGTAAGCCTATAATATAGTGGATTAGTCCTTTCTGAAATTTATTATTGATAATATTTTATTAAATATTTTTTATATTAACACTATCATGAAATGATTTTCCATATTGAATTATTGAATAAATACTAATGGTGAGTTCTCACATTCTATTTTCCCTTTGTGGGGGTTTATCTCAGTTCGGCTCATTATCTCTCCATTTGATTATCTTCTTATAAAATATTTTTCAAGAATGATTCTACATACAAGTTAACTTTAATAATTTAAAATTTTAGTTTAGATGAGGATTAGGAAGTGATTGGATATTCTATAAAATATCTCAATTTTGAATCTTTTTGGGAGAATTTACATTGGATTACCAACTATCATGGTATGATAAAAGTAGGAGGTTCTCATATATATTGTTAGTATAGTGTAAAAGTGAATTCAAAGTGAGGGTTGGGAAGAAAATATATAGTGCCAAAAATTTGTTATCTTGGAATATGTTTCTCAATCATCCCTTATGTATATTATGTAATTATTTAATATATGAGAATCACTAGTTGATTAACTTCAATATTATTTTGAAAACAAATTTGGGTAGGATGAAGGGAATGATAAGATGCATTTATAATCTGAGGAAAACCTATTCATGTGTAATTCTACTAGCTGGAATAACTTTAGGATCCTGGGAATATTTAATGTGGAACATCACAAAAATCCTGGATTAAAGTTACATCAATGTGATTTTTTTTCTTTGGAGTTCTCAAATCAATGTTATTTCTAATAAATAATTTCTTGAAGTCTAAATTGGGTTATCAGCATAGTTTTCTAAAGGGAATTATTTTTCTTGCAAGGAATCTTTTATAGGATGATTTGTATTTGAGGGTTGTGCATGGTAGGTCAGATAATTCATGAAAAAATCATTGGTTATCTGACAATGCTGGTATGTTTATCTAGTGTGGAAGGGAGGAAATAAAAAATTGAAGGTGAATGATTGACGAAACCATACAACAAGAACTTCCTGGGTAAATGATACATGATAACATAAAGCCAAAACCTTTTCAGAATTCTCAAAACAAATAATAATATTCAATTATGACTATATATGGTCTTTAAGGAGCTATATATACCCAAAACTCCTTTGTTTAAAAATTAAAAAATAATAAATCATTATAATTTCAAAAATATTACGCAATATAGGTAAAAGGAGGAAAATATAATAAAAGATACAGTAAAAATCAAATAAAAATTAATGAACTAGTTAAAATTTAAAAAAACAAAATATCTTTCCTAAAGGAAATAAAAATATAAAAAGTTAAAGAAAAAAAATCTTTTAATGAAATAAAAATTAAAATAAAACACACACTTATCGTTAAAATGGATTATGTTGAATTCCAAATTATAGCACTAAATAAATCACCATGTGTTGGAAAAAACTAACCCTTATGTTATTCTTGAATAAATCATGTAATTTGGGTAAAATAAATGAATGGGTCATTGCCTATTTTTTATAAATGTGACCTTGAATAAAGATTATTTATCATGTTATCATGAAATAATAATTTCTCATTTGGCAATGGTAATTGAATATATGGTTTTTAGGTGAGTTACGAGAATCAAAACATATTAATGAGGCACTTGTAGTGGTGCCTCTCTGACGAGATTATGTGGAAATAGTGTTTCTTATATGTGGTTCAATCATAGATTGTAAAGGCCACTATTGGGTAATATGGATGAAAATATCACCTACATGGAAATTCATGGAAATTGAACCCCAAATATATTTGATCTCATATGTATTGATCCACATTTTGTATAGTTGAATTTTATTTGGTGTTTGAAATTATGATGGGTGTAGTGCTAGAGACAGTGATTCCATATGGAAATTATTTGGATTATAATGTTTGTGGTGTAAATATTTATATATTTTAACTCATTGTAGAGATGAAATATGGTTGAGCTCTATTGGTCTATTCTTGGGGGAGGGCGAGCAATATATCAATTATAAATGATGATAGATATATCATGAGCAGATGAATGAGAAGAACCATATTCCATTACTATATTACAATCAACATAGTTAATTGGTTCTTGGGAATAAAAATTTTAATAGGGGGCATGGATGTCCGTATGGCCCCTCACTAGTTTAATAATAGGGGGTAAGTTTGTGACTGATGGTATTTTTGTGGTTGGTATGGGTGTGCAGTTGTGGTGGAGGACTGGTTTTGGTTGGTCAAATGTTTCCTTGTCTGAGATAACTTGGTGTATTTAAATCCATCTTTGTTGAATCTCACTATGTTATAAATAACATCAAGGAAAGAATCAATGAAAAATTATAAGGGTATCCCAAAAATAGATTAAAATAATTCTTTTCAATCACATAACATTTGAAATGATTCTTGTAGTAGTCAATGGAAAAGGAGACATTGTATTTCTCAAATATATTTGTAAGATACCGATTTTTCTTTTAAGGTATGGATCATTTGATTTTAGTTAAAAAAAATTTATATAAATATAAAGGATCATAAGGGGTTAGGTAAGGTTTCGAGAGAGTTCATACTCATTCAGAACCTGATGTTTTAGTTTTTGGTGAAACAGGTGATGCTCATAGTTAGCGCATGGTTATTTATAACCATTCCGCGTGAACATGAAGACTATAAAGAGTTATAAATGATTTTTATAACTATGAAAGGCGGGCTGCATATCCATGAAACAAATTCCAATAAATTACAAATTTAACTAACACAATTTTCACATGGTTTGTTTAGCTATATGCATGAACCATGAGAGGTGGAGGTACCTTGGGTAGTATGCACACATAACCTACACATAGTTTCATAACTTTATATCATGGTCATTCAAGGTGTTGCCTCTCATATAGTGGAGACCTCACATTTGGTGCATTGTTTTTCCAACGATGCCACCAGACCATCACCCCATCAAAATGGCTAAAATGACCATTTTTACTCTATCTCTTTTACCATATTTCTTTCATTCTTTTACTTCACACCATGAAAGGTATCCCACTTGAGATCCAACTTTGATTCCCTCCTAGTCTTTGAATAATCTCCTCCAAATAGACCCAGAATCAAATTCCAGCAGTCATATTTCATCACCCTTAGTAATTCTATGAGGCCACATGATTCTTTTCTTTGTCTCTCTATTTATACGAGACAACTCTATGTGATCCTCCCATTAGGGTATGTTTTGTAAAATTCATTTGAACTCTATACTTTGTTTTTAAATTAAACAACCTTTGAGATGTGTTGAATTATCCCTTATAAATGAAATGGTTTAATAGAATATAATGAAATGGTTTGATACCTTCATAGTCTCACATACCTTGGCATTGAAATTAAACCTCCTTATAAGGTGTGTCAAATTGCATTGAAAATTGATGAGGATAAATTATTTAAATAAAAGGTTAATGACCTGACCATGTCATATAACCCGTATTTAATTATGAAATGTGATTATGACTATTTTTATGAATGTAGACACATGATTAATCATTATATCATGCATAAGTTTAGTCATATACATATAATTACCAAAATGTGTGGCATGCATCAGCCATACATGGATTCCCATTATGTATCTACCTAGACGAGATCATGGCATGAAACCTGATTCATTTATCTGAATACTAAGTGTATGAAAACAATTTTAATCAGTATTTATCATAGATTGTGAATTCCATTGCTTGTCATTGAGGGATCACCTATATTTCCATAAATAAAATTGAATGAATTTGATGATTCTACTTGGATACATATTGAGGATATTGACCATATTTGATCATTCCTTGGGTTCTTTTCAATTCTCACCTAAAATATACCTAGGAATTGTTCTTAGGGATTAAGTAGAACTCCCCAATAAAGAGAAAGGCCAAGGGTACACCCCTGTAGATTTCAATCATTCTTATAAAACATAAATTCCAAATAAATTTTGGAACCTTACTTTATTATAAATTCATGTGGATGCCATGATTGGTATGCCCTAGGTCCCAGCTTTAAAAATATAAATTTAAAATGTAATGTGTTCATACATGTTTTGAAATATGATGAAGCGGGTTGAATTGGATGGGAATCCCATGAGGAACCTTGGATGACATTGTTTGTTTATTTACTACACTTATTTATTATACATTCAAACTATTCAGCTTATATTCATTGACTAGATATTGTTAGACAACATTGGGGATAGACTAATGAGATTTACTCACATCCAATTCGAGATTCTGATTTCTACATAGACATACATAATGGATAAATGTTGTGAAAAAGGGAAATTCCCCTATATGGACGCATGATTTTTATACTAGGATGGTGTATATGATTAGAGTTACAAGCTTCTTCTCATCATGGAATTGGAGATAGAATTCAGTATTTTGGGTATTTTTGTATAGTATGATCTTTAAATGTATTCATCCATGTTTCCATTGTTCCCTTTTTTATTGCATCATGAAATCATATATATATATATATATATCATTACTTATAGATTTTTGAAATTTATTCATATCTTGATGTTTATTTCCACTAACTTTTATTTTTATACTATGTTTTTCATTACAACTATTATTCTCCAATATTATAAAGTGGTTACAGTCTCCACAACATACCATCATAGACCTATACTATTATTCGGCAGCCTCTAGCATATCAGATGGAATACTTAAGGCCACATGGAAAATAGTGTCAGGTTACATATGAGTGAAATCAGTCTGAGATAGCACAATATGGTATCGAATATTTATTTTCATTTTCTTATTTTTTGTGCTAGTAAATTGGAGACTAATACACTTTGGAATTTGGAAATGAGTCTTTTCCTGGAAGTATAAAACCAACAAATGATGAAAAATCTATGTTTCTGGTGGTGGAACATTGTGTTTATGATTACACCTATTACTATTGAACTACTTTCACTATTGGGTGATTTACATTCCTTGTGTTATGGTTTATGAATTTATATCCCATAGAATGATATGGAACCGGATTATTTTCTCATTCATCATTATAGGCACTTGAGGATTTTTATTCCGTACATATCCCATTACATGTTTACTATACTATTTTCATTGACTATGATTCTTGTTGTTTATTGTGTATTACTTTGTGGTTATATTAAAATTACAGTTATGTTTATTGTAGAAAAAGGATAGATAATTAATTAATTGATATTTTCGTATCATCATAAATGGTTTTTTCCTTTATAGCTTGATGGTGGGACCATAAGTAACAAATTATCTCGTCTTTGAGCTGTGTAACTATGGTTAAATAAGTTTAAACCTTGGTAGTGGTTAAAATAGATACTAATTGTAATTTATAAATTCTATTCCTCTATAAATTTGGAATGGTGATATGTATAACCTAACCATCATATATGGATTCTTATATTATGAGACCGAATATAAATGGTTGGTTGCAATTACATGATGGGTAATTATAAATTATAATTCTTAGGTATTTATATCATAGGAATGGTAACTTATCTAGCTGGACCATGATACATATATATATACATAAACATATGAAATTATTTATGTTTAAAGAGTGAAAAAACGGTTTTTTGTTAAATGGGGATGCAAAATGAAACATAAAGATAGTTTTCCTCTATAACATTCAATTGAAACTCCATAAATTAGAAACTCTATTATATGATATAAGACATAGAACTAGGTGTATCCATAATAGTTGAGATTTGGGATTGTCTCTTTTTTTCCTCCATAATCTCCAAAGTTTCCTATATATTACTTTAGTGGTAGGAATATGGGAATGGACCCTTGTATAGAGAGGATTTTTACTTGTTGTATTATTTTATTTTATATATTTTCTATTATTGATTCTTATATTGAGGCATGTGTTTGGAATTGTAAATATATTCCTCCATAATGACTTCAGGTTGAATTCTATGAAGGTGGAGATGACCACACTCCAGAAGTGATGGGACTTACACCACCAGTATTACCTCCAATGTTTCCACATGTGGTATCTCCTTTTATACCTGATCTAGGCACTTGAACTCAGTTTAGAGAGAGTTTATTATGTCTAGTTTCGTCTCTAAATGGATCCAAAAAACCTAACTTTAGTATGGAAGAGATGATAAAAGGGTTATTGCAGAAAAATACACCTACTTTCTCTGGGGATGGTGGACCCCAGGCTTTTGAGTCATGGATAGGGGTTGGTTATTGATAATTGATCATTTAGATACTCCATAATAAAAGAGACAAAATATTGTATGTTACATTCTTCATAGGTATACCAAACTATAGTGGGGTGTTTGACCTAGTGATATTGACACTAGGGTGTGGTCTGGAGGTATTTTCGTACTACCTTCTATGATTATATCTTCCTTGAGACACTGAGATATGATTGGAATAGAGTGTTTATACATTTAGATTATAGTACTCTGTCTATAATGGACTACTCCACATGTCTCATGGAACTCCAAAATTATGTTACTACTCTTCTTAGTGATGAGGAATCTAGATCTAGGAATTTAAAGGATGGGATCAAGTATGCCATTAAATTTTAGGTTAAATTCTTCCATATGATGACTATTAATGAGATAGTACAACTGATCCTCATCTTTGAGAAAAACCTAAGTGTGGATAAAGTTATATCAAAATTTAGTTTAGTGTATCAATAGGGAAGAGATTTATTTAGTAGTAGAAAGCATCATCTTGATAAAGGGGATGTAGTATTCTGACTATGTGTTGGGGAACCCATGTGATATGTCACCAGTAAGGTAGGATAAAACAAATAAATCCACAATGTGGTAAGAAAACAATTGAGCACTGAAATTTTGAAATTATGGATCAAATTCAACAACTTCTTGAAACCTTTATCCTATTTTCCTATGGGAGGGGGGCATATCTATCCCCATATTCTATAGAAGGATCAACAACACCTTATTAGTCAGGAATCTAGAGTAGTTCATGCTATTTGTGCTGAGAAGGTGGACGATGTCATGGAATCCATACTTCTTATATGCAGTTCTAGTAAAGAAACCCAGCTAAATTTATTTAGGTCGTATTCCAGGTCCATGAATCATTCTAGATATACACTATACAACTTACATGTGAAGTGAAGTGTGTTTTTTCATCTCTAGTTCGAGGTAGATTTTTGTTATTTTAATTTAAGTATTTGTTATATTTGATATGGGAACTTTAAATTCTTTCATATTTCTGGCTCTCATGGAATGCATGGTCCTTGAGATTGAATACTTTTTTGGAGTGAATTATCTCGATACTTCATTATGATTTTTATCATATGTTTTTCGCGTATGAAAAGAGTATCCCGATGAGATTAGCGACTATCATTGTTTATAAACATCTTCATCCATGAGATGACGATCATTGATATAATTTGTGAAATAGGCTAGTTAAATAAATATATCACCCATATCGATTATTACCTTCAATGGGTTTCCTTATCATAATTTGAGAGTGATAGATACATTAATAAGATAGAATGTGATGCCCATGCAAGCCAAACTATACTTTGGAATCATGGGATAAGTGGTGTTTCAACTCATATTTTCATACTTTTCAAGATGATCGGGCATCACATTAGATATATTTCCCTCCAGCAGTGGATCATTTCAGGGAGTTCATCCATGGAGACTATTCTGGACTACCTCTTAAGAGAGAGAGAGGATGATCTCACCTTTGATATTCATATAGGAGTAATACTATTAGTGATTCCTCTATAGATTTTGGATCCTACTGGTCTTCTGAAACTCAAAAAAGCTAGATGGCCTAGAAGTTAAAGGGTTATGTAACCCAATCCCAATCCTTGGGTTTCACCCATGATTTTACCCATGAAGGAATAAAGGATCCTCGTACTCAGTGTGGATTGTTGGTGTTAAATCATCTTAATGTTATGAACTGGTACACACTGCCATGTTTAGAATATATCTTCAACCAAATCTAAGGAACTAGGGTCTTCTCGGAGATAGAATTTAGATCATTCTATCACAAGTTAGGAGTTAAGAATTATAATATTCCATGATCTACTTTTTTATGTAGATCTGGCCTATATTTTTATTTTTTATTGTTGTTTAGTCTCATGAGAACACCTTCATTCCTTTTAGATTTGATGAATCGTATTTTTCACCCATACATGGACTCCTTTGTGGTAGATTAAATGAATGATATATTGGTGTGTTATCAAATTATACATGATCATCCAAAACACCTTAAAAGAATTTTGAATAAACTAATAGAGTGGTCCAACTATATGATAGACTAAAAAATTCACATTTTTGATTGATGTGGTTCAGTGCCTAGGTAACATCGTATCGAAATAAGTGGTGTCTATAGACCTATAGAAGGGGATATCCATAGTTTCATGGAAGAAACCCAAAAATATATATTTTATTATTGGAGTTTCTTATTAATAGCTGTATATTATATGAATTTTATCCATTGTTTATCATTACTTGTAGTTCCCCTTATAGTTTTGACTAAGAGGGGTGTACTATTCACATGGTTTGAATCATGTGAAAAACCCATTAATTAGTTGATAGGAAGGATAACTTGAGTGTTAATCATGATTTTTCTTGAGCCTTGTAGAGGATATAAAATTTATTATGATGCATCGAGTATTAGCCTTTGAGATGTTTTGATGAAATGGGATCAATTTGGGTCATACGGGTCATGTTAGTTGAGGCCTCATTAGTGAAATTACTCATTTCATAACCATGAGGTAGCAATAGTTGTTGATGATTTACATAGTTGGAGACATTATTTTCTGGGTGAGTGGTTTATAGAATACATGAAAAATAAAATTCATAAATATATATTTACTCATCATGATTTGAACCTCGTGCAGTGAAAGTCTCTTGAATACTTATAGTAAATTGATTTGGAGCATTCTTATATGTTTTCAAAAGTAAATGCAGTGGTTGATTCCATATGGTGGAATAATGAGACCCACACTACCCAGGAAGATAGTAGGGAGTGAAAATTGGTGGATTTTATTTTTGATATTCATTAAGAGGTTCAGGTGTGTCATAGGAAGCATGTTCTTATGGTTTGAGCAGTGAACTCAAAACTTTTATATAGAGATAAGATGTGGAATATTTAAGATCCTGAAGGTTTAGTCTTAAGGGGAAGCATATTAATTGAGGACCCACAACCTACATGGGTCATTTATGAGGAGGGGAACTTGCGTATTCATGGGCGTGTCTATGTAACTAGAAACATGTGAGTGGATCTAATGTGAAAATACCATTCCTCCAAATGGGAAGTTCAATGAAAACTCACCATGATGTATCATCAATTACACCGCCAGTGTGGTGGCCTTGTATGAAAATAAAGATAACAGGTTTTGTTACTTAGTGTTCCATCATTCAGTAGCTGAAGGAAGAACACCAACGAACTGTTGGATTTTATTTTTGTTACCCATTCAAGAGTGGAAATGGGATGACGTCACTATGGATTTTGATTCTGGTTTATCAAAATAATGTCATAGTAGTGATGAAATATTCACTATCATGGACAGACTGGAAAATCCCCCCCCCCTTTATTTCATAGAAGGGAGAGTTTCTCAGTAGATGAACTTGGTATGTTTTATATCTGATATATTATAATTCTTTATGGTGTTCCATATACGATAATTTTATATAAGATTTATCATTTTACATTACTATTTTACCAGAGGTTGTTTACGGAACATTGTTCTTAGGTGCTTCAGAGCACAAACTACCACCCTCATATCAGATGTTAGTCTTATCATACTATATAGGTATTAGAAGACTTGCTCTGAGAAGGATTCCTTTATTTCATTGATTTTGGGAGAAACATTTAACAATTTCAGAATTATGTTAAAATAATAGACTTCGATTGACTATATAGAAGAGTCCTTACGAGGATATATGTATTAGGTAATTATGATCATCTTTATGCTAGTTAAGAGCATGGGAGGTAGTACTACATGGACCATATATTGTTCAGGAGACATCAAATCAGGTACAACTAAACAAAAAGTGTATTGTTACAACACATTCTATGAATAATTCTTTTGTTGGTATTCATTGTTGACCTCTATAAATTGAGATGAGAGAATAGGTCTTCATATGTGATTTAACAAGACTAGTTTATTTGACGATTTCGAAGGCAATTCAAGTTATCACCCAGACTAACCAGACATTTTGAGATTTTGGAGAAGGTCACAGTAGTGGCTTACTAGATAAATAATCATAAGAGATACATGGATATGCATGATGTATTTCATGTCTCTTCATAGTATCATTACTATTCAAAACCATATAATGGTTTAATCTACAAGATTATTATTTAGCAGTTGATACATCCTTTGAGTAAAATCTAGTTTTTATCGTTGATCATAGCCTAAATGATTTATATGTCATGTTTATTCTTCTTGTTTTAATGATATCGCAGGATGACTATTTGTAGGTTGAAACCTAGTATATAATGAATACATGGATTCTTAGTGCTTGAAATTATTCTCATATGATGCTCTACCACCCTCATAAGGGAAATTCAAGGATTAGTTATTTTAAGGATGAGAGGTTCTAAAATCTCAATTTTTATCATATGCTATAAAAACATACCGCTAAGTGAAAACCTCTTGTTTATTTAAATAAATGTTCTTAATGGATTACGTATGTTTTGGGGATTATTTGGTATCGTTCGAAGCCCATAGGAGTGTATTTAAGAGAAATAGGTGAACCATAGGGTTAGAAAAAAGATAATTCTGACCGTGAACCTCAATAGGGTGGTCCATATGTAAACAGAACCACATGGATTACTTAAACATTAATGGTGTGATGAATGGTTGTGTGAAACTCTAATTAAATTATACAGGCTACATAAACATCTTTCTAGCATTTTTTTAACCTTTTGAGGTGGGGTTCCTTGGAATGTTGTCACAGACTACCTATTTACGGTTTTTCTAACTTTGTTGCTTTTCCATGTGAGGTGTGGCCTCCTAGATAGTGGAGATAGAATAGTTGGAACATAGTTGGGCAACCCTAAATCAAAATAATATGCCCATTTAAAAAGGATGACATGGATATTTTTCCTCCATATTATTTACCTTATGCCCCTTTCTTATCCTTCTATCAACACATAGTTTCCCAATTTAGATACACCTTGGCTTCCATTATAGGATTTAAAGGATCTCCTTCATCCAAATTTGGAATTAAGCTTCATCAGTCACATTTAATAACCCTAGGTATGTATAAAATTAATCTTGATTATTTTCTATATTTATCTTCTTATATCAGTTGATATCTTCATGCGAACTAATATTCCCTATTTTTAGTGCATTTGTCTTGTTTATGTGATTTCTCTCATTCCATTCTGAATCGGAGGCCAATACTAGGTGATATTTCTGCAGAAAATATAAAGTAGGTAGTCTAGTTATTTTCAATAAAATTTCTGATTTCTATATCATGTGGAATCATTCCGAATGTTGTATTTTTTTGTTTCCTTTAAATATAAAATTAATTTAATAAATCACTATCTCTTTGATATGGTCCCAATTGAAATTAAATTTTCATTATTTAAGGTTTTTTAACATGACATGAGCCACCCCTTAGGGATAATTTTTTAAAATTAATGGGATCTATATTGTTTTTATGTTATTAAACCACATTTTAGGTGTGTTAAATTCACCCTTATAAATGAAAGGGTTTAATTCAGTTGAACGGAATTTTATAGTTCCCTAGTAGTCTCTTATGTCAGGGCTGTGAAATTAAACCATTTTCTAAGGTGTGTTGTCTTACCTAGAAAATTGATGTGGATAAATTATTTAAATGAAAAGTGAATGGTATGACCAAGTCACCTAGCCCCTGTTTAATTATGAATCGTGTTCATGGATATTTTTATGATTTAGTAAAATTCATTAATCATTATATCTTTATTGACTATGGCCACAAAAATAAAATTAACTTAAGGGTGTGGAATACCTATGGGATACATGGATTCCTATTTTTGATATACTTGGATGGGAAAATGTGATTCCAACTGATTAATTGATGTTTTTGTCAAGTGGAAGACTATGCATGGATTTGGTATTAGTCTTAGATTATGAATGACCTAAAATGGCACTAAGTGTTCACTTATATTTTCAAAAAACATTGAATGCATTGAATGATTTTCCTTAGATTCAGTATGATAGAAATTATTTCCCTAGATCAATCGTTTGGATCCTTTCAAGTATCACATAGAGGATAAATATGACTTATTCCTAGGGTCCAGGCAGAACTCCCCTTTAACAGGAAATGCCTTGGGTACACCCCTATGGATTTCACCCGTATTATAAAACATAATTTACATGTAATATTACTTATTTTTCACTATATGTGGATGCATTTTTTTACAGGTCAGGTCATTATAATTATAAATTTAAAACATAAAGTTCTCATAGATGTTTTTCCTTAGTACAAAGTAGGTAGTTTCGGGCAGGCATCCCACAAGGAACCCAGACCGATATGGATTGTCTATTTATTTTGTTTATTTATTATACATGTACACCTATCATCTTATATTCATGAAATAGATAGTACTATACAATATTGCTGGTGTCCAATTGTGTATTACTCACACTCTATTCGAGCCACTAATTAGAACATGGAAAGTCTTCATAGATGCATGTAGGGATAGAGGGAAGCTCCCTGCTATGGACACATGCTATTTTGTAATAGGATAGAGTATGGTAGAAATGGACCAATCATGTGAATTAAAGGATAATGGATATATATGTTATTATTTTTGTAATATTTTATAACATATACTATTTATGTATGCATCCATGTTTCCCTTAATCCCATTTTTTATAGAATCATGACATTATCTATGTATGAAATTGCATATAGAATTTGTCTTTTTATTCTCATCTGGATGTATATTTCCAAATGCTACTATTCTTACATTATTTTATTCATTATTATCATTGTGATCCACTCTGATATAGAGGGTATATTATCACCATCATACCATTATAGACCTTCTCTTCTAGTCAGAAACCTTTAGCATATAGGGGGGCGGACTTGAGGCCACATGTCCAACCTTTTCAGGTTACTTATGAGTCAATGGGGTACGAGAAATCAAATTTTTTATGTCTCCCATCAATATGATCCATATAATTCTATAGGGTGAAGTATGGGGTGTCATTTCAAAGTGATTTATCTTGAAAGTGTCCTTAGAGACCAAGCTATCATGACTTCCCCCATTAAAAACATATCAAGAAACAATATTATTAACCTGAAAAAAGAATGAAATAAACTATGGTGATGATAATATTTAACCTATCATTATCTTGATTACAAGATTCTCCCATGGTGATATAAATTTAGGAGAAATGAGACAAAAAGGGTGTGTAGGTAAGGTTTAGAATTGATAATGGAATTGGGTTTAACTTCTTGTCAGTGGTAGAACATGAGGAATTAATCCTTTGATACTAATAGATATATTAAAAAAGGTCAAAATGACAATGGAAAAGGTTAATGATAGAAGTTGATTTACAACAAGCATCTATTGTGTAAATGAACCACAATAACACATGGCCATATTGTGATACCCCATCCTTATAAAACTCATGAGTGCCTCAAATGGAGGACACATGACCTCAGAAATAACTTTCTATACACCAAAGTCAACCAACTAGTTGCTTAGGAAATAAGAATTAGATTTTTGTATAGTGCACACCTCACTAGAGATATCGAACATCTTGAGGGGAATGGGAGGGAATAGGGGAAGGGGGAAGGGGAAATGGAGATCCCTATCACTATTTGGATGTATTAACCTTTATGGACATCTTTCACAAGGTCGAACACCACATATAAGATGTTTCACGATATTCGGGTAAAGGGAGGACTTCAGATAAAAGGGAAAAGAAATGGATTGGGGGAAAGGAAGGGATCAGGGGATTGCTGATTTCAAGGGATGGTGAATTTATTTTTGTTTAAAATACATTTCATATTTATTCTAAAAAATTTAATGAGATAATGGTGGATCTATTTCATAGTAAATTTACAAAATAATTTTATCTAACTATTTTTTATAGTGCTAATTTCCCTAAAAACCAAAATAAATCATACGGTAAACATAACTCAACCAATATAGTTATAGAAAATGTTTATTATCCTCCTTAATACATTCTATATCCAATAGTGGAAAATATTACATCATCCTAGATCAATTCTACCATAATCTCAGGGAATCGAGGTCAAAACTTAGCCTGAAGCACAACTAATCAGATGTCTATAAAAGGGTGGAATAATAAAAGAAAATGGAGGGTTTAAATCACCATAAATATCTATAAGATTTCTAAAAAGAACACCCAAAATAAATACGGAATTGCATGAGGTAGGAAGGGGTAAGACAATCAAAATGGATCTTTTTTGTATATCTTCTCAACCTATGTTTGAAAAGGGGAAGCACTAAAATGATGTGATACTCCAACATTAAAATATTTTATAGGACACCAAAACATCATGACCTACATTGGCCGGTGAATAAATCCCTCCCAAGGTCACCCATCATGGCTTGGATCCTGGGTCATGGGATGACCTAGCTCCATCATCCAAAAACCAAGTCCCCATAGCCTATCCCTCATGGAATGACCCATCTAGTTCCAGAATAGTAGATTGCCCCCAAAGAGAACCAAAATCCTCATTTTGTGACCTACATAGTATGCACTCATTCCTTCACATAATGGATTCTCCTTTACATACATGGACTATATCACTCATTCCACAACATCTCCCCTTGGGATAGCCTTTATAGTGTGGCCTTGTTCTGAAATCACTACCTTCCACATGAGAAATAGCATAAAGGAAATGCACAATGTTTTTCAATCCCATGGTTAATATTCTAATTAAAGTGTGAATATTGTTGAGTCAAAACTTTTACTTCATAATTTTCCATTACATTAGTTTTGGAAATAACAAATAGATTCATAAAATGATGTATACTAACTTTTTATATCTTGAGTGTCTTAGATTTTTTTTTAGAAAACATTTCTGTTATCCATACATAGAAAGAGTTTAAATGTATTATCAATATTAACTTATAATTACTCAATATCACCTATTAGTTTAATGAAATTTATTAATAATTGGAAAGACCTTTGTAATGACCAGTAGTTAGATTTTTTTTCTTGTTTATTGTACAACCAAAAATAGTGACCATCAGATAGATATAGGTACCAATACATTAGACCGACCTTTATAAAGATTATCATCTTGAAATATATAAGGAATTCCATCATATTATCCTATGTTTATTTTCAGAATATATAGAATTATTTCTATTATAAGAAATGAAATTTATCAATGCAATGATGCTAAAATTAAATGACATCAGACATTTAGTTATGCTAGAACATTGTGATCTTTCAAAGACCATTCTATTTATGGTCGTTTCAACTAACTCAAAAATGATATTGTTGGAGATTTTCTTATAAACATTCATTTATTTGAAGATTAAGAAGAGGATACATTTCTCAACTCCTATATTATAAGGTTTTACTTGCATGAACATCTAATTATTATTCATTGTAATAAAGTAGAGAGTTTTCATTATAAGAAATCCATGTGAGGTTTGTTTCATTTAGAGCATTTGATTTTGTATTATATATTTGATAATTTTTTTGATCAAGAGATTCTGAGGATATGAGAATGGTGAATCCAATCTTTCGGATGTAGGGTTTTTGGGGCTATGAATAAAATTTTTGATCATCATATCAAGGGATTCCGAGGATAGGATGATAGATTATATTTCGATCATTTTATCAAAGGATTTACTAGCAAGGAAAGGTATACATTATAGTAAGTATAAAAATTTGGATTCATTTGGTCAATTTTATTGACTACCATTACTCTTAATGTTTAAAGGTTGAATTATTTTATATAGATTGAAATTCATTCTTAATTTTACTATAAACTATATTTCATGTATTTAATATTATTTATTTCACTATGAATATTATGACAGAATGTTTTTTTAACAAGTTATTCATACCAATTGTTTTGTTACTATATCTATGATAAGTATTAAAACATTTTCCAATATGATTTTAGGTTTTCTAGTTCCTATTATTACACTATGATCATCATATGACCTATGAGATTGATCATTTTTATTAATGAGGATTTTTTTTGTTTTAGTTTGTTGATTTTATACAACAATTTACCCCCTCATATAATTGTAACCATTTTAGTTACACTTTAGATCCAAAAAATCATTGGTAATATTAGTAATATTTCTTTTTTTATTCGTGAGAGTTGTTTCAGATTCACACTCATTGAGAGTTATATTTATAATATTTTCAACAAAAATATCATCATTTAGTCCTTTTTAAACAAGAGACTATAAAATATTGATGGTAATAATAAAAATTTGGTGCATCATGGAAACAATCTCATCTGGTAGAAAATAAAATTCTTGGTAATTAGCTCTATGAATGGATCTTCTTGTTTTAATAACATTGGATGTCACAAAATTTTTTACTTCTAACTTACTCAAAACACTATTAGAAACATCGTAGGATGTTATATGACTGTAGATATTCCACATCATAGATAATAATAAAGTATTTTTGACAATTTCTTTCAACAGATATTCTAACTTCCCAACATTTGTAAATGAAAAAACATCCTTATTAGGAATTGTGTACCTTTTAGAAATCATTAATAAATTAACAACTCTAGTGTTTATCCAAAAGGAACTCATTATATCTATCCAATACTCATATTCATTCCCATAAAAAATAGGTGTTTGACTATGATTTAAATTATCAAGAGAGAAAATATTTATTCCAACCATCTTAAAAAACATATAATCTTTTTCTACTAAAATAGATCAATGTTAACACATCTTATAAACAATATTTTACTAAAAATAAAATAATAAAACATTTAATTAATTGAATAAGTAAATACACAGTATGTATAAGTAGTATAACATACTAGGATACCTATTTTTGGATCAAATGTGTAACTAATACTGTTACTATTAAAAGAGGGGGTGAATTTTAGTTTAAAAACATTAAACAAAAAAAATCCGCTTTATGTAAAAATATCATACTCACAGATCCAATGATAATAGGAGTGTAAGAATCAGTAACATAAAAAATTCGATAATATGAAAGTATGTTTTAATAGTTATCACAAATACTATTATAAAACAAATGTTAAGAAATATTTGTAAAACAAACTTTCTATCTTGATATACACAATATAATAAATACTTGTAATAAATAAATAAAATATCTAGTAAAACTAATAATTAATTAAAATATATATTAAATAATTACATTTTTTAATTTTAATATTAAATCTAGTAAATAACCTTGACTAAAGGTGTCCATAGTTTTATATTTACTGTAAATACTATTTTTTACCAAGAAAACCCTTGATATGATGATCAGAATTAGATTTGTCTTCCTATCCTTGGATGCCCTTGATATAATGATCGGCCTCTATCTTCCTAGACCTAGAATCCCTCGATTCGATGGATTACATCCACCCCCTTCATATCCTTAGAATCCGTCAATTTAAACATTGATCAAACACGGAATACAGAAGCAAATGTTCTCAATAAAACAACTCGTACAATGATTCCTTAGAATGAAAACTCTATAGAGGATTACAATGACTAGTAGTGAGATATTCGCATAGATAAAAGTTTAGAAGACTTTATTTTGTAAATGTATCAGTTCCCAAGTATTGAAATTATTAAATATTTATAGGGTAATATCCAATGATTAAATTTCGGAGTTAGTTGCAATAGCCTAAGACAGGTAGCTCTTTGGAGCACAAAATGATTAGGCATAACTTAATGGCTGACATCATATTTTTAGCATCATTATAATGATATATTGCATTCCTTATTATAAAAAATATGATTATATATTTTAATTATGAATATATTATAGTCCAATGTATTTCCTAGTCATTTTTCATTATGATAATCTTTATAAGGTTCGATCTAATGAATCAGTTCCTATTTCGGTCAGATGCTCATGATATTTTGTGGTATAATAGACTAGCCAAAAGTCTAACCACTAGTCAAAAACTTTTCCATCCAATTAATCAAATCCATCATTAAATTGATGGATCATATTGAAGAGTGATAATTTTATATTCATAATACATTTGAGATATTTCTAGGAATATGAAAAATTAATTTTTTCTACAACAACATAATAAAACACTTGGGACATAAAGATTTAGTAAACATAGTTTTAAGAAGCTGTTTTTTAGTTCCAAAACTAAACGAATGGAAAAGTAAGATTTAAAAAATTTGACTCAACTGTAATTATTGTGTTGAAAGAGTAACTAAGATGGTTACTATTACATGAGTAGGTGAATTTTAGTTTAAAATAATTAAACTAAAATAAAATGCAATATATCTTTAAGAAAAATGATCGGACTCACAGATTATCTAATTATCAGAGTGTAAGAATTAGAACCAAACATCATCTGATTATATCAAAGTATATTTTAATCATTACCAAAGATAAACTGATAAAACAAAGGATAATAAAAATTTGTAAAACAAATTTTCTATTGAAATATACATAATGCAATAATGATTTGAAAAAACAGGTAAAAAATTAGCTCGTAAAAATAAAAATGATCTTCAAGATATATTAAATAATCCACTCTTTTAACATTAATATCAAATGTAATCAATAATCCTTACTAGACATACCCATATATTTATACTTACTATAATTTCTATCATTTAACACAAGTAGATTCCTCGATATGATGATCTTAATAAGCTCTATCTTCCTATCCTTGGAATCCCTCAATACAATGATCAATGTATCTCTTCCTAGCACTGGAATCCCTCGATCTGATAGATCAAATTCAATGTATTCCTTTCCCAGGAAGGACATGATCATAAAAATTATTATATGTATAATACAAAATTAAATGTTCTAAAGGTAAAAACCACAACAAGGATTCCTTAGAATGACCACTCTCTAAAGTATTTCAATGACTATGAAAGGGCTGTTCACATAGGGAAACATTATAAGAACTGAGTTACAAAATGTGTCTGCTCCAAACACTTCAAATGACTGATTATTTAGAGGAAAATATCCAACATTCATATTCCTTATTTATTTTCATTGACCTAATATTGTTTTCTCTTTGACAGTTCATAATGTTCTATAATAAAAAAATTGTCTGACATTGTTTTATTTTTTCATCATTACAATGACAAATTGTATTTCTCACAATAGAAATAAGTCTATATATATATAGATTATAATATTAGTATTGTTAGATGACCTTCTTTATCATTTTTCATTATGATAATCCTTATATGGTTTACTTAGGTGTATCAGTACCTATATCTATCTGATGGACATGACTTTTCATAGTACAATAGACAAGACAAACTTCTAACCACTAGTCATAAAAAAGGACTATATGATTAATCAAATACAACCTTAAACTGATGGTTTATATTAAATAATGATATGTATTGTTTAATAATACATTTCAACTAATTCTATGTATGGAAAAAATAAATGTTTACATAACAAACATACAAAAATAGTTTGGACAGAAAAATTCAGTAAACATAGTTTTCAGACTGTATTTATGATATCCAAAACTAATGGAATAGAAAATTGACAAGTAAAACTTTAAACATAACAATCACTCCCTTTGTGTAAAGAATAAACCACAATACATAATGAAATACTAAAACATGAAATTTATACAATCTTTTTCCCTATTAATAATTTTGACTATATACTTCATAACATCATCTTAGTTTATAACTATTTTACGATACGATGGAAAGAATTCATACTTCTCCAGCTTTAGATTAAAAATCCCCATTAATGTAATTATAAAATAATTCCCAATACATCTCCCCAAATCTTTTTATCCTTTTAGAAAACTCCACCTAAATCATATCTTCTGCATTTAAATATGTTACCCCTCTTTATAAAAATTACATACCATCTTCCATTTTTTATTTACAAAAAAATGGTACAAAGATTACTGTTTCGTGAATTTTTAGAAAAGATAACATATAAAAAAAATAAAATTTTATCTAATTAAACATCCCTAAAGTAATAGAACGAATTTACATCTAAAAGTAATTTGAAGGAATTACTGTAGAAATTATTTGGATGAAAAGATAATTAAATTCAACTAGGATTTAAACGTTTGATAGAAATATATTGAGAGATCAAAATGAAAATGTATTCATTATTTCTTCATAAAATGTTAATCTAAATACTTCAACTTCCTAAAATCATCTTGATCCTTCTTATGAATCATAATTCTCTCTCCGATTACCTCTTGTTTCTGGACCTGAGTGATAAGCAATTTTACGTCCTTAGAAAACTCTTTGCTCTCATCGCTCATAATGACCAACCCAATTTATCACAATCTAAACCTTTAATTCTCCAACTCCGAATCATGAACCTTTTTTTAAAAAAAATTTACTTCATCTACCTGATCATTAGTATAATATATGAAATCATAAATTCAATTTAATCGATACGAAATTTCAGAAGAAAACTTCTTGAAGGATTCATCCATTTCTAACAAATATTTCTTTAATTTAAAAATTTTTTCATCATATTCACGACTATCGTTATCAAATTTATTGGACAACTTCACCATATCATTTTATGATATTTTGTGTGTATGATAATTTTCGTGAATTTTTTTAACTCTTCCTCAAAATAAATTTATGATTTAGTTAAAACATTCAATAATTCTCATTTTTCATTGAGGCTATTCTGATTAAGTTGGATCCTTCCTTAAATATTTGGAAAATGTGGAAGAATCCTTTAATGAGTTTTCATTAGATTATTCAGATTAAGATACATTATTTGAATATATTAGATATGCTACTAACGATCAGAGAAATGAAGTTAAAGTTTATAAAGAAACTGTTTGTGATTTGGAGTTGGAGAATTACATGTTCAGATTGTGTGAAAATCTGTTGATCATTATTATGGATGAGAATAAGGAGTTTTTGGAGCATGTTAAAAGGTTAAAGACTCAAGTATTGATGTAAAACGTAATGTCAAAAAGAATCATAGAGCTAGGTAAAGATAAATATAAGTTAAAGAAGATGAAATATTTTGGTGAAAATTTGATGAAGAAATAAGGAATAATTTTTCATTTTGAACTCTAAATGTATTTCTATCAAATATTTGAATCCTTGGTTAATGTAATTATCGTTTCATCAAAATTATTTTTTCTTGAATATCATCTAATTCTTTTTGGATGTATGTTCTTTCTATAATTCCTCGATGATTAGTTAGTTCCCAATTTAGTTTTTCATATATAATATTTTCTAACATTATAGGAAACATTGAACTATTTCCCATTATTTTATTAAATCAGAAAAGGGGATATGGTTTGTTTGTTTTATAAAGGGTGAGTATTTATTTAAAGGGGGAAGATATGATTAATAAGTGTTTCTAAAAGTATTAAATGATCTGGGGGAATTATTTAGAATTATTTAAGAATTTCTTAAATGAGATTTGGTATCTTAAGGAGGATAAGTATGAATACTTTCTATCATGTTTTAAAATAGTTTTAAACATAGTTGGATTTATGTAGTGTATCTTAAAAGTTATTAATAGATAAAAGGATTTTATATATTCCAAGTTATAATTTTCCTTTTAAGTATTGTGGTTAGTGTTTTCCAAAATGGGGGAGATTTTTGAGTCAAAATCATTGCTTTATACTTTTCCATTCATTTAGTTTTGGAAATCACAAAAACTTCTTAAAAATATGTTTACTAACTTTTTATGTCCTAAGTGTTTTAGTATATTTTTGTAGAAAAATTAATTTTTCTATACATAGAACTATTCAAATGTATTATAAATATCAACTAATCATTATACAGTATGATACATTGGTTTAAGGTTTCATCTGATTAATCATATAGACCTTTGTTATGACCAATGTTTAGAATACTGTCTAGTCTATTGTATTTCCAAATGACATGACCACCACAAAGATACATGAACTGATACATCGTATTAACCCTTATAAGGAATATCAAAATGAAATATTATAAGAAGTAAATCAGACAATTATAATTTTATAATATGGATATATAGACTTATTTTATCATAAGTAATTCAATTTATCATTATAATGATGATAAATTAAAAGGATGTCGGACATTCAGTTGTTATAGAACAATATAAGTTGTCAAAGATCTAGTTTTCCGAGGTCATTGCAACCAAGTGATAAATATTATTGTTGGAGCTTCACCTATAAATTTTCAGTCATTTGAAGAGTTTAGAGCTAATTCATTTCACAACTCATGTCTTATAATGTTTTATCTATGTGAACATCTAATTCCTAGTAATTGTAATACTTTAATGATTTTTAATTATAACTATTCCCTGTTAGGTTTATTTCCTTTAGATTATTTTTTCTATTGTACATCCAATCATTGCAACGATTGATTGATTTTGGTGATAGGAAGATGGGGAATCAAATCAATAAGATTCTGGGCTTCAAGGGGTTAGAATACGGATGTTAATCATCTTATCGAGTGAATTTTATGATATGAATACATATCTTTTCCGATCATCATGTTGAGGTGTTATCTATTAAAGAAAGACAAACATTATAGATAGTATAAAAATATTAGTACCTTTATCCAAGGTTATTGACTACCTTTAATATTATGTTTAAAATATTGAATCCTTTAATATATCTTGTATGTCATTTTTACTTTTACTGGATATTTTATTTCTTGTCTATACAAGTCTTAATTCTATTGTTAAAATTACAATAGAAAGTTTTTTTATAAATATTTATTTTCATTTTTTTATTTTTGTATCTATTATAACCATTAAAACATACTATGATATAATCAAAAACTTTATAGTTCTTATTATTACATAGTGATCAACAAAAGATCTATGAGCCTATTCATTTTACTTAAAGTTGTACTATGTTTTGTTTTAGTTTAAAGTTCTTAACCTTGAATTCATCCCCCTTGTAATAGAACCATCTTAGTTACTCTTTTGATCAAAAAAAATATATCCTATATTGTGTGAAACCTATACATATAGGGTTTCCATTATCATGAAACACCACATGAAAATCCACCATGTCATCACACTTGTGGGTCATGATGTGACCACTATACCTATAATGTTTTCTCCACGTGAACACCTCATTCCTCGTCATTGTAATAATTTAAAGAGTTTTAATTATAAGGTATACATGTTATTGTTTTTTCCTTTAGAATATTTTTTTTCTATTCTACATCCAATAATTATAACAATCGATGGATTCTAGTGATAGGAAGATGGGGAATCCAATCAATTAGATTGAAGGCTTCAGGGGGTTGGAAGATAGACATTAATCATCGTACCGAGGGACTTTCGTGATAGGAAGACATATCTGTTCCAATCATCATATTGAGGGATTTTATATTAAATAAATTCAAAGATTATATATATTATAAAACTATAGACACCTTTATCCAAGGTGATTGAATACATTTAATCTTAAGTTTAAAAGAGTGAGTCCTTTAATATAGCTTGTAAGTAATTATTAATTTTACTAGCTATTGTATTTCTTATTTTTACAAGTCTTAATTATTTTTGGAAAATTACAATAGAATGTTTTTTTATAAATATATATTTTAATTTTATTTATTTTGGTATCTATTATAACCCTTAAAACATACTATGATATAATCAGGCACATTCTAGTTCTGATTCTAACACTTTTATCATCATAAGATCTTTGAGTATGTTCTTTTTACTTAATGATGTACTGTGTTTTGTTTTAGTTTAATGTTCTCAATCTTGAATTCATCTCCCCTCTTGTAATAGAACCATCTCAGTTACTCTTTTGATCCAAAAAATACATACTCCATGGTGTGACACCTATACATATGGGTTTTCCCTTATCATGAAACACCACATGAAAATTCACCATGTCATCACACCCGTGGGTCATGATGTGACCACTCTACCTATAACACCCCATAATTTGGGAAAAAATTATAAAATATTTAATAATTTTGATATTTGGAATGACATGAAACACTGAATGTATCTTGTGTTATACATAACAACGAGTTTAAATGAAACATGACATACTATTGAAATTTTATTTAATAGTTATAACCTTTCTGTTGGAATGGTGTGTATGAATAGGATTAACTAAATTTTGAAAATATATGTTCTATTTCTATAAATATAATAAATTATTTTTTTGATCAATTAATTCTAAATTAAAATGTAAATCATTTCAAAATAATGGAAATCATTTTCTAAGAATTATTTGACATAGAAACCCGTTTTACCACAATAAATTAAACAGATCACTTTTGGAGAATTATGTTAATGAAATTTATATATTATATATTAGATAAAATGTTGTTAATTAAACTTATGTGTTTTCTAGATATTAGATCATAATAAATCCATCTTTATATTTAAAAACAATATTTTTCTAATGAAAATTTGTCCCATTTTGTGAACTTATTTTAAATCTAATTTATCTAAATTTTATAAATCTATTTAAAATATTAAAATTATTTTTTAATTCATCATGTAAAAATTATATTGAAATTAATTTTTTAAAATTTTCTAATGAGATAATTTTATAGATGAATAGTGATATCAATTGGGGTTTTTAAGAATTGTCATTTCATTTAAATCATTTTAAAAAATCTATTTTTTTAAAAGGTCATAAAATTAAAATTATTTCAATTATATATCTACAAAAAAATTATTTAATTTTAATCAATTTCATATTGATCATTGATATTAAAAAATTTTAAACTTTTGAAACTTCTCTTTTCAAAAAATGTTTTTTTACAAGTAAGTGTGTTTAATTTTAAATTAAAATATTCCTCTTATGTGAGTTTAATTTGTAAAATTTGATTAAATATTTTGAATATTAAAATTCTTTATATTCTTATAAGGTCAACATATTTTTTTCTATTATAAATAAAAAATGATGTAAAAATTTATTACCACAATTATGGTGAAAATGGATTTACAGAGGTTAAACTAAAAAAAGGGGTATTATAACCAATAAACATATCCAAAACCAATTTTCTAGAAATATTTTGTTATTATTCATTATATAATATATAATTGTCCACTTTGGATAATTTTTTCAGGTGAAAATTGTGATTACAACTTTTTCTTTTAAACTTTTACAACTATTTCACTCACCTCACATATAAAAGGCAACCTCCGCTTCTCTCCTTTACAAAATTCTAGAACACATTGGATTAGATAATCCCAAGCCAAATAACTTCTTTATATCCCTCCTATAATCCTAGATTCCTTAGTTTTGTCATAAATTCATCATATTAATCCTTTTAGTGCAAACCAAAAAAGTTGCCCAAAAAAGAGTTAACAACCCTAATAAGGTGTTTTATATTATTTCTTCGTCCACTTAATTAAATTATTATTAAAACATTATGATATAATAATAATATAATCATCCATATACTTAATTTAATTTTTTAATGGAATTACTTATGTCATTATGTTCTTTCAAATTGGATATGAAACCATCTTTCATGTGTATAGGGGACTACCGTCTCGCAATCCAATGTTATTCTATTTCCATCACCACCTCTCACGACTGGATATAAATTTTTTTTAATGTTTATATATTATATTTTTGATATTATTTTATATATGTAATTATAATACCACATATAACTTATTACCTCCTAACATGTTGGAAAATAATAATGTTTCTTGGGTGTATGGTGGACTACTACCTCACAAGCTGTTGTGTTGTTTATTCCCATTTACATTTTACATGGATGGTAATAAGGATAGATTAAATTAATATATATGATAATTGCAACATAATTATACCTATTTAATAAATATATCTAATATACCTTATTATATTCAGTTCTGTGGGGGATATGATAACGTCATTCGTGTGTATGGTAGACTACCACCTCACGAAATGATGTGATTAATTTTTCACTAATGCTTTACATGGAAGGTAATTAGGATATATTTAATAAAAATATATTATATATATGGTATAATAATGAAAATTTTATTGGTATATATTATTTATCTTTATTTCATTCGATCTATCAAGAAAATGGAAACAAAATTTATGTACACTGAAAGACCAAGTTATATGCATATTTTTATTTAAATTTTGATGATAAAATCACGATTTTCAATAATTAATCCCATGTATTTAAATTTTTTGTTAAAATAATTTGCAATATGATTTATATAATGAAAATAGGTTAAAATATGAAAATTAATTACTTCTATATTATTGAAATATTTTATTCACTTGAGTATTTTTATAATAACTTTTGAATTATATATCATGTTTTTGTGATTCCATTTACTAGGATTTACTGATTTGTGGGATAAAACATTATACTCTATACCAAGATGTGATTCAAAAATAAAGATCAATCAAGTTGATAAATTGTTCTGGCGGCCTGAATGGAGACCACTCATTAAAATAGGCATAAATCTATATACAAATTGCCAATAGAGTGATTCTAGATGGATTCAAGAGAGGACTCTTTGTTGGTTTTATTAAATTAAACATGAAGTAGTTATTCACTAATTAAGGCTACTATTGGACTATCAAAATTTAAGGACAATTTATGATTCATTCATCCAAAAATAATCCTCGAGTAATTTGCCTATATATTATTTTGCATGTGTATGATTAAGCTGAAATGTAATGGAAAATGAGAAATATAATTGGTAATAACATCTATGAAGACAACATGTACCAATTCATCAATTTAATGTGCTAAAAATGTGAAATTTATTTGTTGATGTATTCTGGAGCCAAAAAGTCTACCACCTTGCCTATAAAAGAAGGAGAACCCCTCCTTTCCAAATCCTCAGGGGACCAAGGAGGATATCTACACCAAGGGAGTTAAAATAATTCAAACTTATCCCACCTTATCCTTCTTCATTTTTTTTTATTTATTTGTGTTTTCATTAACATTTTCATTTTTAATTATAATTTAAATTTTAGTTTAAAATAAATTATTTATTTCATGCATTTTTTAAATTTTGTTTCCACCCATTCTCCATCCTCTCATTTTCTTCCTATTAATTTTATTATTATTAGTATAATACTTAATTATATTATTATTATTACAATAATTTTTATTAATAATTTTTTAACATTTTAATTTTATTTTCTTACTTTCTTAATCTCTTCTACTCTTATTGATGATAACAATACAAATAATTTATTGTTGGTATTGTCTTCTTTATAAATTATGCAATTTAGTATTTTTTATTTTACATATATTTTTTATTATTTTCTAATACCTCTCTCATTCCAATTATATTTTACTTGAATCATTTATTTTCTGATCACTGTGATTTTTAATTATTATTTCATTTATTTAGTTATTTTTCTTCTTCTTCTCTTCTACCCACTCAACCATGTGATCTCTTAATCTCAAAAATGTGAGGCTAACCCTGAGCCTTGGTTTGGGGAGACGTAAAGTTATTCATGAATTTTCTTTAAGATTAAATTTACGTTTTAGATAGAATTTAGTAGTATGCATGAATGAGGAGAATGTTAAAAATGTGTTGAATTCCCCCAATGGAATTCAAGTCAACCTGTCTCTTTTCTTTTATTTAATCAGTTTTCCCACTCTCTCTATTTGGTTAGATCTTCACATGTTGGAGATGATCTAATAAATGGATGAAATAGATTCGATAGAGCTAGGTCTTGGATAATGACACATCATAGACCAAGCTATGCCATCAATATTGATTAAAGGAGGAGGTAAAATTAAGAGTTATTGGGAATTAAATGATATTACATAGTTACTAAATAAATAATAGTACATAAAACTGCATAATTAATTTCTATATTATCAAGATAAAATCAAAAAATTAGTGGAAAATAATGAATGAACCTTAAACCAAAACCGAATGTCAAGTCATTTATTTATGATCATATCATATTTAGAATTTCATGATAGTTTTTAATTTTACATTGAAGTTCATTTAAATTAATAAACCAAAAATATTTTCATTGTTTTCATTAAATACTCAAATAAAATTAGTATATTTGATTTAGATAATGTATGTAAACAAATTGAGAGGCTTTTTAAGTGATATTACTATGGTTAGCAATAGTACGACACTAAGAAAATTTATAATTTCTCTTGACAAAACCCTATGATAGGCGTGTGTCCAAACTGACACTATTTCTTGGGAGAATCTTAGAAGTTTATTTATTTTTTCTATTTTTAGTTAATATATATATTTTCATTATTTTTCATTTAAAAAATCTAAAAATTACCTCTTTTCATTATTTATTCAAATTATGATTATTATTCATTGGTAGATTACTCACAGGTGAAATAGTATCAACATCACGGAAAATAAGAAAGAGAATATTATAATAGAGATCAGGTACAAGAACATAGTAAAATCATAGGAAAACTCACAAGAAAAGATGATAGAGAAATTGAATATGTTAGTGCATTAATGGAGAAACTCGTCCCTAAGCTGAGTCAAGAACTTTAGGAAGTGGTTGAAGAAATATCACCACTCATCATTGAAATTGATGAACATGAGGATGTAATGGTGTAGGTACCTAAAGATTCATTCCAGCTCACTCAACCATTATTGGAAGAGATATATGAAAGATCATTTTCTACTGATTTACAGTAGGGGGATCATGTGAATTTGGATAAATTTTGTTAAAAATGGGAAGAATTTGAAATTAAATATGATTTCCTAACTCTTTAAAATGTAGAAGACTAACCACCATTGAATATATATCTATCCTTGGAAGAAGAATCCACCAATGTGGTGTAATTTGATGAAAATATGGTGTACCCCAATCATAAACATCCATCTGGTGATGATTGACTCAAATTGGAACATCCAATTGAAGAGGATATTTATGCTAAACCAATTTAGGGAGTTGACCCTTTCATGAACTATTTTTCTTCCCATTTCATTGAAACTGAATTATGTATCACTCTTTATAATTTCAATTTTACAGATTTGGATGACTCACATTATTTCATGGAGGAAGGCGATAAAAAACAAAATGAACCTATTGAAGAATACATGGGGCTCACAAAATATATTGAACATCTACTAGAGGAATAAAGTGAAGAGATACCAGTGTCTCTTCTTGAAGAACCAAAGACACAAGATGCTTACATAAAAGTGGGAGAATCTAATTTTGAATTTCTAAAATATAATTTTTACCTAATAACATTACCTTCTATCTCTCCCAATGACTACTATTTTAATGCAAAACATATAGAGAAACTAGTGGAAGTAGATGTAGACTTTGAAAAAGTGTAACAATCCTTGATTGGGCCAAGCCTGCACAAGAGAACAGCCACACCCAAGACTAACAACGTTAGATAGCAGACCCCCCAACCCCCACTGCATGTCAACCCAGATAACATGTGGTAGAAACTATCCCCTGCCTGGGGGTTTTTAATTTCACCTCCCACGAAACTCAAACCCCTGACCACATTCTTAACATCAAATCGATAATCATTATGATTACCAATGAGTTTTCGGTCAACTTCTCAATTCTAGATAAGTTGAATTATCATTTCTAGAGAAATCATATGTTCAATTCATGTGAAATTGGATTCTCAATTCTAGAGATATCGGATTATCAGTTATAGATAAATTAGATTCTAAGAAACTATAATGGTAATATTTATAGAAAAGCATCTGATTTTTGGCTCAGTGAAAATATGGTTAAGTTTTGTTAGGAAAACACTAGGTAAGGAAATAAAGATAATGGATAGGTTTTAACATATAAATATACATAAGGTAAGAAAACTATAATTAATAAAAGGTGTTTGTGATTTCCAAAACACAATAGAAATAAAATTTTATATGGAAAACTTATTGACTCACCATATTTATTGACCAAATAGTTCCTATTAACTTTTTGAGCATATTTATTGTGTGATCATGGGACATTCCACCATTTAGAAGTTCAATTTTAACACTTCAAAGAAATTACTATATAAAAGCATGTTTAAAATGATTGAGGCATCTTTTGATAGCCCCTTATCCTAAAATACCACTATTACATAAATATTTCCTTACCCCATAGATACCATGAATGACTTTTAGATGAATGAGACATGTTTCAAGCTATTTTTCTCCATTCCTACACTCCTCCAACTATTATATTTATATTTTATTTTTTAGTTGTGGGGGAGAATTGAATCATGGTAAATGGGATGATTTACATTGTAAGGAAGAATAGTGGTGGTGCTTATTGTAGGAATTTTTAAGTGTTGTTGAATAATTCATTGTACTCTATTGTTTTCCCCTCTTTAATATAAAAAATTGAAAATGAAAAAAAGAACCAAAAAAGATAAAAATGGGTTATAATTAGGGTGAAAAAGAAAATCACCATTATTATACCTATGATTATTATCAAACATGTTTAGGTGGTCGATGGGTTGTCTATTCTAATCATAACATTCAATAAAAGAAAAAAAATTTAAAGGATCATTGAAAAAAGAAATAATTATATATTCCTATATTTATATATATTCAAGAGAGGGAACAAATCATTCATTATTATTAAACTGATCATAATGTTTAATTTGTACTTTTGAGGAAGATGGGAGTTGATATAAATTGATGGGGAAAATATCGTTAAAATTTTACTTTGAATATCAGGCATTATTAATCAAGAGGTAAACCTCATCCACGAGTTTTAATTTTTCTCATCATGTCATACCAAACTATGGAGTAAGCGATATTTTATCCTTGATCACAATCTATAATGATTTTCTGTGCCTTTTTACATTACAATGTGTAGAATGTAGTTCCTTTACATGTTTATATATAAATAGCATGTTCTCATGATATGAGAACAACTCTACTTGATTTTAGCATGATTGATGGTAGAAAAGAATTAAAATTTAGGTAAATCATAACATGGAATGTTTGATAATAATGAATCAAGGATCTTCAATGAATTAATAGAGATGATCCATTATTGTTCAAAGTAGAAAAGTAAAATACATGGATTGGTTTTTTCATTGTAAAAAGACAATTTAAATTGATGTTTTATGTAGAATTTTATATATTGAATTGCAATTTACAATTTTTTTATTTAATTCCATAGAAATTTGAATATTGATAATTCCCTCATTAAATATTTTTTGAGATTTTATGCTTGAGAACAAGCATGTTTAAGATGTGGGGGTATTTGATAGGCCATAATTATTTTCATATTTTTATTCAAAATGTGATGATTTTTTATGATCTTCAAGGATAAAGCCCATGTATATCAATGTTTTATTAAAATACTAGGTAATTTAAATTATGGAATGAAAATTTCTAAAAGATGAAAATTTTTTATTTCATGAATTTTGATAGATTTTAATCAGTTTTGTATTTTGATCATACCATTAAATTTTATATCCAATTGATGTGATTATTTTTTAGGATTAATTGATTTGGGGGAAGAAAATTTTCCATCTGTTACAAGATGTGATAAAAACATATAGAGACCCAAAAAATCAATCATGATGGGAGATTTTTCAGGTAGACAGAGTTGGCCCCACTCAAGAAAAGAGGCATAAATCATTTACAGGAATAAAATTTAGGTGATTTTTTATGGATTGAAAATGGGACTCTTTTCCTCATTTTTCAAAGACATTTTAAAGAGTTAGTCACACATTAAGGAAGCCATCAAAATATCAACATTGAAGGATGATTCTGGATACATTCAAATACAATAATAACTTGTAGTAATTTTCCTATAACTTCTTCTAAACGAGTCTAATTAAAGAGAAATTTTGGGGAAGAACGAGAAATACAATTTCAGAAAACATTTATGAAGATACAATGTCCCAATTCATCTATTTAATGGGTCAAAAATGAAAAAAACTGGGGGAGGTATTTTGGATCCAAAAAATCTCCCTCCACACTAATAAATGGATGTGAACCCATCCTTTACAAATCATCTAGGGTAATAAGGATTTGGTATCCACTAATGAAAAATTCCTAATAAAACATTCTCCCCTATTCTCCTTCTTTATTATTTAGTTTACCATTTCATTTTGAAACATAATTTAAATTTTTGTTCAAATTAAATTAATTCATGCACGCTTGTTTAAAATATTTTTTCCACCCATTCTCCGTCATCTCTTCTTATTCATCTTCATAATATTATTATTAGTATTATTATTAGTAGTATAAATATTAATTATATTATTATTATTACTATAATTATTATTAACACTCTTTTGACATTTTACTTTTATTTTATATATTTCTTAATATGTATTTCTATTAATATTAAAAATAATAAATTTTAATTTTAATTTTTTTACTGTTATATTCTATACGAATTATATAATTTCATATTGGTTATTTTATTTATTTATTTTATTATTTTCTATTCTCCCTCTCTCTCCCATCACAATTCTATTTTACTTTAATCCCTTATTTTATCATCACCATTCTTTGTAAATTTCCTTTCTTTTAGATTATTTTATTTCCCTATCTTCTCTTCCACCCACTCCACTAGGTGACAACTAACTCTCATAAATGAGGGGTTAATCCATAAGGATTATCCTAGGGGGAGTTCAGAGAGATTATTAATTTTCTTTAATGTTTGATTTTATATATGTATACAGAATTGACTAGCATGAATGGGTGTGGTGAATGTCCCCAATGTGGTGACTACCCTAGATGAAACACAACTCAACCTATCTCTATTATTTTATTTAATCACTTTTCTCTATCTCTATTGGTTATATTTTCCTGCAATGGATTTGAGCTAATAAATGGATTAAACAGATTCGATAGAGCTAGATCTTATAATATGACACATCATAGAGCAAGGTTTGTCATAAAACATGATTAAAAAAGGATGTGTAATTGAGTGTGTCTGCAAATTCAATGATTTTCCACAATATATAAATAATAAATAATAGTTAAAAAATGACATTTCATGGTAGTATTATCAAAAAAATAAATAAATAAATTCAAGGAAAATAATGACTGAACCTTATACCAAACCACAAATCCAATTAATTTCTTCATTATCTCCTCATGTTTATAATTTCATGATAATTTTGAATTTTACATTGCATTTAATTAAAATTAAAACCCCAAAAATATTTTTATTTTTTTATTAAATACTCAAACCCAATAAAAAATTAGTTTAGGTAATTTAGATAAAGTTTGTGAAAAAACTGAGAGCCTCGTCAAGTGAGATGACCCTACTAAACCACCATACTACCCTATGAAAAATTTAAATTTCTTTTTACTATGCCCCATGATAGGCATGCATCAAAACTGGTACCATTTTCTGGGAGTTAATTAGTAGGTTACGTATTTTTTCTATTTTTCCATTGTAGATTCATTTTATTTGTTTTTATTTTGAAACAATCTAAAATTTATCATTCCACGATGTATTCAAATTTGGATTCTTTTGAATTTGTAGATTACTCAAAAGTAAAAAAAAGAATCAACAAAAATAGGAAAAGAAAGATTATAATAGTTCTCAGGTGAATAAAATTAGAGAAGTCATAGAACAACTGACAAGGAAATATGATAGAGAATTTGAATATGTTTGTGTATAAAGGGAGAACCCATACCTTCAGCCAGAGAATGAACCTGAGCAACTAGTGGATGAAATTTCACCACTCATATCTGAAATTGAAGAACCTAAAGAAGTAATGATTGAGGTACCTAAATATTTACTCCTCCTCAATCAACCCTTAATGGAGTAGATAGATAAAATATCATTTTTTGGTGACTTACAAGAGAGGGGTCATGTAAATTTGGATGAATTTTGGAGAAAATGGGAAGAAATAAAAATTACATATGATCTCTTAACTCTATAGAAGTTTAATAGAATCAAAAATTTAATATATCTCTATCCTTGGAAAAAGAAGAAAAATCCTCCAAAGTGGTGTAATTTGAAGAAAAAAAAGATAAGCCTGACTACCTACCTCCATCCATTGAAGATCGACTCCATGTGTGACTTTCAATAGAAGAGTAGATTCCAGATGACCCAATTCAAAGATTTTACACCTTCAAGAACTATTTATCATCAAATTTCATTGAAATGGAATTGATTATCACTCCCTCCTATGTTGATTTTATATATTTATATGACTCATATTTTTCTATAGAGGAAGATGATGAAAAACAAGTACACCATTTGATGAACACATGGATCTCCTTGAACATATTAAACATCTACTGGAGGAAGCCAATAAAAAGATACCAATGACTATTTTTGAAGAACTAAAGACACATGTTTCTTGAATAAAATGGGGAGAATCTGATTATGAATTTTCAAACCATATTTTTTTCAAATTAAAATTACTTTCCAAATCTCCCTATGAATATTCATTTAATGGATCATGTCTCTAGAAACAACTAGAAAGAAGTGAAGACATTTCACAAGTAGTGACGAAGGTAGAGGTGGTTCGATACATCATCCAAGCCCATCTAGGAAAGTTTTACTACATTTCAAAGGGGGTTAATATAGTGTACTATATATATGGAATTATCATTAATATGGATAAAGATGTGGATGCTGTGAAAATTGACATGTGGTGGTTCAAGTCAATGATTAACCAACCACCCTCAGACTTCAGATAATCGTTGGTTCTTCCCTCTAGAGGTAGTAAAAATTTTGGGCCCACTTTTGGGATCATACCATGATTTATGGATACATTATTTCTATAAATTTATATTTCAGGTTGATTCTTAAAACTTATCCAGTATGAAACAAACTCCCTCTTATCTTTTTGAGTTTAAATGAAATGGTCTTTGTGCTTAATTGGGTTGTTATCTTTTAATGTTTTATGATGGAATAAGGAATCCTTAGATAATGAATGGGATGGATCAAGCTTCATGGGGAATGGAGTTCACTTTTTATTATCTTATAAATTCCTTACATTTTTTTCCAAATCATGTTTTGAACATTATTGATGAAATTTCATTCCCACATGTGAATTATTAATTACATTAAATGTCTTGGAGACATGTGTTTTTAACGACTCATGTGATGCCTTGTTTTAAATTTAATATTTTAATGAAATTAAATGAAAAAAATGGGGAAATATTTGATTAATGTGAAGCATGGATTTTAAAATGAGGAATCAAAATTTAAAAGAATTTATTGATTCAAAAAAATTAAATTTCCCAACCATTTTTCAAGCATTTAGAATTTCTAAAATTAATGTGAATATATTTGTTATTATTAATCATACCTTGAGTGATTTCCCCAAATCCTATGTCCCATTCTTGAGTGGATTTCTCGTTTAAGTGCTTCCTATAATATTCATGACTATATTTCTTAAGTTATCTTGGGACATTCCACCTTCTATAACATTCAATTGAATGTGTGAAATGTATAAATAAATAAAAATAAATTTAATTCTATATTATCATGAGACATTATGTATGGTATTAGCTATTAAACCTAATCCATTATGGTAATTTGTATTGCATGTGATATTGTGTATGTATTTAGCCTTGAATTCTGTTTTTGTAATGTAATATCTTTTTTCCAAATTTCTTATTATGTCATGATCTTATGATACCGTGTTTTTATGATAATATACTATGTGAATACTCATGTTTCTTACCCTATATGATATCACGTTATACCTTTTACTCTATTTTATAATTCCATAACATGTTTATTACATTACTAGTTTTTTTAGATCACCCCTTTCTTTATGTATTCCCTAGGTTTTCCCATGCATATTTTGGAGATGGAATGGATTTTAGGATCTCACTGTGGAAAATAATATAAGGTTGACATGTTTTATGTATTAAAAAACTCAATTTCTGAAGACACTAGGCCTTTAGGATCCCTGCATTGTAATAATTGGATATTTATATTTATGAATCATGAAATATTATGTGTAAAAGGGTTCGGTATCCATACTACACATGACTATCATCCTAGCCTTCACACACTCACCATATCATGACACCCATTGATCAATGAATGACCTCTAGCCTCTATACCATAGTACCTCTGTAACCATGATGTGACATCCCATCTAGCCCTTTCCATGGAATGGACTTTCCCAAACATATCGTGATCATCCATGTACAAGATAAATATCAACAAGGTCCACCCCAAACATGATGTGACGTTCACTCAAGTACCTAAATCATATTTGAATCCTCTAAAAGTATCCGAAAATATTTTATTAATAAGTTTCAAAAACCATAATCTTTAATTGAATCTTTGTTCTCCAAACACCATTCACTAGTACCAAGAATTCAAATTTCCTCTAAATTTCTCAACCCGTAAAAATGCAAGTAATTAAAAAATCCACACTATAATTCTTATAATTATCATGAAGATGTGATGGTCTTAAAGATATCATTCATGAGCATTCATAGTTATTATAGCACCACTAAATCATCGTTCTCATTCACAAAATTCCAAACATGCTTCCATTGTGAAACACTAAGCACCACAGAATACATTTCACTAAACATAAAGTTACATGATCTTCACCATCATAAAAAATTATAGAAAACTAAACCACACATATAAATATCAAGAGATTAAAGTGATACTAATTGATCTATCCATTGGATTATACTTCTCTCCACCATAAAACTCTTCGCCCAAAGGTCTACTTCAGGTCATAGTGCTCCACACTAAAAGAATTTCCTAATGAAAGATACCATGAAATTGTCTATCAATGTAATTGATGAGTTTCATACCTCGCCACACCTAATATCATGTTAAAACACTATCAATTATCAAATTTTATATATTCCCTTGAAAACACTTGGCCTCACCCACAGACAAATATCAAATCACCTGATCACAATGCCTTACTACCCTAAGGAATCAAGAAATCATCCAAACACCCGAACTAAATTTCATACCTAACACCTGACAAAAGTACATGTTTGGGTTCTCAAGAAACCAAATACACCATCATAATCTCTCTGTGATCATGGACACACCTCTGATCAAACTCACTCTCAGATTGTTTCGATTATATCTCAAGAACAATATTAATATTAGAACTTTTATGTCACCAATTTAAAATCCCAAATCTACTATTTACTGATGTACCATATGAATGGGATTTTCCATCACACTGTAATCTTGATTTCATTTCAACAATCCATACAAATATCCTAGTACATCCAATACCATTCAAAAAATGTAGTCATAAATCAACAAATAATATGGTGCACCACATAATAGGAGTATCATTATTGTTTACTGTTGAACCAAAATTTCATAAATCCAATTCCCATACACCATCCTTTATCAAATGTAAATAATATACTTTACCAAGCAACTCAAATTCATGTTCCAACATGAAATAATGACCACTACCCATTCCATACATAACAATAAAAACATACTCATCATCAATAAAAATACACCCATAACTAGGGTCACATCCTCCAAAAAACAATTGTAGGTTCCCCACCACATGGTTTCCTTTTATTTCTCATTGATCACTAACCCCAAAATGTCTTAATATCAAGAACATGATTCTTTTCCTAAGTTAAACTCTTCCCATCCATGAAATATCATGTCAAGGATCATGATCAGATTGATCATACCACATAACCCCAATCCATCTCTTTTGTATCCTCTCACCATATAGAGACATATCCCTATATTCATTAAAACCTCTATCCACCATACCAGAAAGCATTCCATTAAATTCATTTTTCATAAACCCGCACATGGAATCTATCCAATTCACAACATAAACTAAAACTATGAATAACTAGTGTTTGAATTCCCTCAAGAATCAGTATTTTCCCTAAAATACATTACAAGACTCACTATACTCGTCATGGGGGATAAATCCTTACAATAACCCCCTCACAATTTCGTACCCACAATCTAACTCAATCTCATCTGAAACCAATGAGAGACTACTCTTGTACCAATAGATCACACAAATGAGATCATATTCTTGGGAGTCACATCATATCATACCTAAAATATCTTGTTTATCCCACTAACCATGCTACACAAATATTTTAATCCCCTATATACAAATCAACTTTAATGCTTCCTTCTAATAAGAACATATAATATTGTTCATGCCAAGGTCAATCACACAATCGTCAGCCACCTGGGCATCATCCCAAATCAAAAATTTATCAACAAACTCTACCGATAATAGATCTAACCATAGATGATGATGATCTATAATGTTAAATAAAATTGATCTATCCCTAAAATACCTAATGATTATACCAAATCACTATAAGTGACTAACATCAAGAAAGACCAATACATCTCACATATCATTATCTACCCTCAAAATGTTGTCTATATCATCTAGGAATATCATGTTACAACATAACAAGTCTAAGGATTTCATATATACATATTAGGCATAAATTTAATTAGTTACCTACTATAAAAAAGTAATATTTTATTATATCATTTTCATTTTAATAAGAACTATGTAAAAAAATTGTTTCGCATGAAACAACAAAATAAAATGAGCCATGAAATATTAGAGGAATATTATCAATAAAATGTAATAATAAAAAAACCAAATGCAAATAAAAATATTGTAATAAAATATAAATTCATACAAAATAGGATTCAAAAAAATTGATGTTTCAAAAAGGACATTTTTCAATAACAATAGTGTTTCTTTATGTACACTATTTACAATTTAAAAGATAAATTTATAAATTTAAGAGTTATAATTTAAAAAAAATAACTTAATTTATGGATTTATAATATAAATATTATTTAGTATAAATTATTTATATATTTCTAAAATAGTGTATTTTTACGGGATTAATTAAAATATCATTTATACCAAAACAATAACTTTATAATTATATAAATAAGATCTAGATGTTTTTTTTTTGAAATTTTAATTCATAAAATATGTGTTTAATGATTAAAAATATACCTATAAAAATATCATTATTAATTTATACAATGCATTTTTAAAATTTTTGTAACTTCGATAATGTTTTCCAATGAAAATTGATTTTGGTTTTTGTCTTTTAATTAAATAATATTTTGGAAATTTTGTCTTTCTTTCTTTCATTGAAATCTAAAAAAAGTTATTTGTTTTTTAAAAAATCAACTTTATCATGGAAATTAAATAAATGGATAGTTTTACAATACACATAAATTTCATGCTTAAAATGAACTTTTTCTAAAACTAGGTTTTATGTGTAATGTGTGCTATTACTAAAATTAATTTATCTAACCGTTATAAATTTTATTCTATAAATTTATTTTAATATTTCAATTTAAAAATTTATAAATATTAAATTATTATAAATTTCAATAATTTTCATTAGAATTAGATACATGGGGTTGAAATGGAGTTACATAGTTAAGGTTTAATTTGGGTAAAAAGGGGTTTAACCAAGGGTAAAAAGATAAAGCATGTTAAAACCTATGAGATAATGGTTGGTGGGGGGATTATCGACTATATAACAATCTAAACTCCATTACTGTTCATTTATTGAGGCTTTTTTCTTGAATTATTTAAATTCATTATTCTAAATTTAAGGGTTTTTATAAAAATTCGGTTATTACCAATTAAAAAAAGAACACCCACTACACCTTAAAGTAACTCAACAATTTCAATTTCCTATTGAAAAACTACCCTTTTACCTTCTCCTTGAATCCTAATTTTCTTAAAAATCTTATGGTCATATTAATTATCCTAAGCACTCTATTTTCATTGAATTAATTAAGGGAAACTCAATGTTCTCCACATTAGTGTTTTTCCCCAAAATTTTCATCCATTCTATATATATTTTTCAATTTTATGTTTATAAGTACAATATAATGACGTTATTATTGTTGTAATACTATATTTTATTATTCTAAATGAATAAATGTTAACAGATTTTCACATTTTCTTTTATGAAAATGAAACTATCATTGTGCGTTGTGCAGACTACTCCCTCCATGAAGTGATGAATTTTGTTTTTCCACAACGCCTCTATTCACTAATTATAATTGTGAAATTGATGAATAAATATTAAAAATATTATATAATAATTAATATGAAGATAAAAAATCATATTAAACATTCTTTACCATTCATTATTATAGAAATTAAAATGTTATGTTTGTGTTGTGCAGACTTCCGCTTCCATGAAGTAACATATAACATTTTTCATCATGTTTATTTATTAGCTGTTAAACCATATTCAAATATTATTAATCACCTTAAAAGTATCAAAATAAAATCATTATTCTTATTTAATAATGATATAATTTTCAAAGGAGTCCATTTTAATCATCATATTCATCTATTAATTATGGTATATTCATGTTTACATTGATCAAATTACCTATTTGAAAATTGATGTAATATAATATCATGGATTACAATAAGGACCTGAATACTAATAATATTTTATATAAATAAATAAATAAATATTTTATTTTGTATTGGGAATTTTAATACTAAAATTATACACATTCACTAAGATTCCACAACTAGTTTTTTAAAAAATCTAGAGAACATGCACATCGCCAAGTTCATCTTCAAGGATCGTAACCGAAGATCAAATAAAATTAAAGTATATAATTGAATATAATTATAGAGAAACAATTCTAGTAACCTTAGTGATTTCTTAATGATGATCTTTTTAGTAATGACAATTTTCTACAATGTTATCACAAAACTAGTTCAAAATGATTACGATTTCTCACACTAGATATTGAAAATAAATATTAACTAAAAAATATAAAAATAAATAATAACTATAAATTAGGAGTATAACTTCTAATAATTATAAATAATGTCATTAAATAATTGATTAAAATAGTTATTTCTATTATAAATAAGGTTAGATAACGTTCAAGGAAGTCAAGAGAAAATTCAACTGTTTTATACTCAATTTTGTTTCATTGAGATATAACATGTATTCACTACTTTTCTTCTTTTATATTATGTAGATATTGTATATAGTTTTTATTTTTAAATTTCATTAAATAAAATAGATTTAAGAATCCATACCTTGATATACCTTCCATTTATTTTCAATACAACATACTGTGATGCTAAAAGGGTGAATATTTACTCAAGCCCCTACTATTTGAGTTATGAGAACACATCTTGAACATCATACATATAAGATAGGTATCATCCACCCTATGATTTTAAATTGAAAAACATATTTGTCTATAGAGGAAAATTAATTTTTAAATCAATTCCCCTACCTTGATGAATTTACCTCTCAAAAATTATATCATCGTTGAGAATAATTCTCATCCTCTTTAATGACAGTTCACCCTCTTTGCCCATAATTTACATTCCTTCCAATATTCACATTTTTTATTGGGAAATTAATTATGTTTTTTTCTCATGTGAATTTAATGATTCCATTAACATAATTTGAAATTAAATTTTTTTACCTTTTTAGGATGTGGTGCATCAACAATGGAATTTTAAAACATAAAAAATATTTTCCGAAACTACCCTAATTTTGTTTGGGTTACACATTCTCTTTAATTTTATTCCTTTTTATCTATCTTATTCTCTAGTATTTATATAATATTATTTATACCTGTTACATACATATATACCTATTTTACTATAACATTATTTGTTGGGGTTAATGTATGTTTTATGTCCCCTTTGAAAATTCCCACATTAAAGTTAACATGGCTTATGGGATCTTTCTAATTTCTTAATTCATGGCAACTGTCACCTATATAAAATAAATTTCATAATGAATAGATTATGAAAACATCATTTTTTGATTTATCTTCATCTTAATTCAATTATTTTCTAAATGGAAATAATATGATTTTTCCTTCCACAAAATATCCAATTACCCTTGAAAAAAGTGTCACCTATGTGGTTCATTATTATTCTTACTTCTCCTTGATCATTCTCTGGAGTTTTGTAACAATGGAACTCAATGTTCAATACCTGTGATTCATTATTAAAATATAAAAATCCAAATATTATTTACTTACTTCTTCCCTTGGTAATCCTATAGTATATCTTTTGGTTATTCTTTGATACATGATTATGAAACACACATCTTTCTCATGGGCTTTATCGTACTTATGATTTCTATATTGTTTATTTTACATATGTGGAACACATTATTATATACATATTATCATTTTACTTATTTGATGGGTGGTAGTAGAATTATACAACCCTCTAATTAATTGGGTAATGTTTTCATCTCATTAGATAACATGTACGGTGTAAGGGTAGTTATCCTAAGCACACTATGTTATTTGACGAGTGTACCAATAATTATAGAACTCCCCAATGCATTGGATAAATATTTATATCTCATTATTTGTTTTTTATAGGATTAGGGGGTGATACTAATCCAATATAATAATTTTTAAACTATATTTTTGTGTCTGTGGAGTGAATATAATATACTATATGACTTTTTCCACTATGTTTATGGGAATGGGGAGTAAAAAAAATCCACTATGAAATTTGTTTCACTATGTGAGGATGGTTTTGGGACTGAACGTTGTCCAATTATTATGATATCATGAATTATTTCAAAATCACATATTAATGATTTCATTATCTTATTATATCATTTAATTATTATATGTTTTTATTCTAATCTCTAAATTATGTCAGAGCATATGTTTTCTCTTTGAGATTACATGTATTTAAATCCTGATTTAAGGAAACATATTATTGTATCGTTTTATTTTTAATAATAAAATTTTACCCTTGTAATGTTCATTAATATGATTATGACTTAACCCTTGATGACAATTTGATAAGTTTTCCCTTACTGGGAGTTTCCAATCACCCATTTCTTATGTTTCCCATTCATAAGTTATAAATATACGTATAACTTAAGATAAATTATAGAAGGGGTTATGAAAGAGATTGAGTATGGAGAAAGGATGAAATTTTTGTAAAATAAGTTTCCAATGTAACAATTCCTAAAAAACAAAAAAATGGTTCATTGATATATATGACATTTCTGTGATATTATTTTGTTAACATTATTTAATTCTATAAAATTATGATACGTTTATCTCATGTCACTATAATTACCCATTATATTGAACCAATCCACATCAAGAACCCACGCACAAGACTACAACCCTAAAGGACCCGGATAACATCCATTTGAATTTAACATCATCATATTATAATAATTAATATTGAGTAAAACCATTTTCATTTCACTTCGTTAAGTATAATGATGTCAAAATGTTATATGGAAAAAACTAGATAGGTTATTTTTGACACGTTTGTCAAGCAATCCGTATTATTATTTTATTTTATTTTCTAAAACAAATTCCAAAAAACTCACATGGTGACCCTTTAAATGTAATCCAAGGAATTTAACAACCTAAAAGTAGTAACTAAACAACCCATGCATGGAAAAAATGTATAACCATCACAAGAGAGGGTTTTTTATAATATCCACATGACATGTCATCTGAGAGAAAGTGACATGGTTTGACTAAGTATAATTATAGTAATAGTTTATATTGATAAAATTATATATGAGCTATTATTGAAGTTTTAAACAAATAATCCCCCCTATCATAAGTTAAATAAATGAAAAATAAACACACAAATGTCTTTTGAATCCTACATGACATTAATGATGTATGTAAATAATCCTCTTACCATTATAGGACAATATCCAATACCTAAAATATCAATATCAAATAAACACATCATAATTCAATAAATATCATAAAAACAATGACAAAAATCAAAAATATCAATCCCATAACCTCGGTAAGATATAATTTTCACTATAATGGTTTTCATGACACAACATTTAGTGATCTGACACAAGATATACCACATACCTTTTCCCTACCTAACATAACATAAACACTGATAAAAAATAAAAAGATATTATGATAAAAATTTATGAAACCGTGGATGAGACCACATAGTAGTGTCTTGGTTAGTGTCCATATGAGCTCATATGTAGATCCCCTTACGTTAGTGGCTATCGACTAACAGTGAGGGCCTAAATCATTCATCGTGGAGACTGTGCCCTCAATATCAAATCCATTAATAAAAAATAACCAAACATCATCAGAAATAATTAATAATATTATATAAAATCATTAAACATATCCATGCTATAAAGAATGGAAATGTAGAAATGAAATAAAATATCCCAACTAATCACCTACTAGGCTCACCACACATACAAACAAAATTAAAGAATAATAATACACAAGTTGCTTTACTTCCATCCTTGATCCTCACCTCCTCGAATAATCAATCCCTCTCAATATTCTCTATCCCGATCCACTAAAAAACCTATACACATCCTATAAATCATACATAAGGTTTTCATACACACTATGTTTTAAATGCATAGTGTATGAAATACATTTTAGTAAGTTATCACCAAGTAGTACTAATGAAATACATCATATAAATATGTACGCATGATGAAAATAAATGATAGAAAGAAAAAATATAATCATACAATTCTGGTCACTATGTGCTAACTAGGCTGTAACACCCCATGCTTCCACGACACGCTCTTCTTTGAATAATACAATAGCGTGTGTTGTACGTAACTTCGAGTTCTGACACCCCACAACCAATCAAACTAGCCATTATGAATAGTAATAACCACATATTGAAATTTTATAAATATTTTGATTCAAAATGGACTTCATTTTTGGATTTATAATATCGAAATTATCCTAGGGTGAATTTTTGTTATTTTTCTGAAAACACTCAATTTTTTATGAATAGTGAAAAACACTAAGTTATAGTTTAAAACTGAATTTTTATTTTAATAATTATTTATTTTATTTAAATTTATTTTATGGAAAAATAGATTCCTAATAACTATATAATTTCAATGTAATTAATTGGAGTTAGTTTATAATAATTTTAGATATATAAAAATTTTATTGAACATTTTACCGTCTTTTACGCACCTCATAGGAGTACTTGAAAATTTACATAAAACATAATTTTACCGCTTATGTGAGTTGAATTTAAAAAATCCAAGAGACATGCTTGATATTAGTAAGTAAAATGTGGTTCAATAAGATGAAAATATTTTTTGGTGAATAGTAACTTTTTACTTTTATTTAACATGGTTAAAAGTAAATAGGGTAACTAAGGGTAAAAATGATATTATTTTTACCCTAACACGTGTCCTAATTCTATTGGATAAGTATAATTCGACCAAAAACAACCATATCAATAAAATATGATCCTTTAGTTCCACTTGGATTATATTAGGACTTTTATTATTAATTAATTCAAAGAGGAGTTAAAGGTGTAAAATTCAAAGTTTAATAACTAAACCATTTTTAATATAGGGATACAAAAAAGATAAATTAGACTATAAATAATAAATCTAAATCTAAAAATATTTACTAGATAATGGTATTTTATTTATATTTTTTATACATTAAATAATTTAACTTATTTATGACACAATGATGATGTAGTAATTACCTAATTAATGAAATATTAAAATAATTGATATTATAAATATCCAAATAAATGTAATTTGTGACTTTTTATGAATAAAACTATTTTTATAGGTTAATATAACATGTAAGGGTTGGTTATATGAATTTTTTTGATGTAATAATGCTTTTATGAATTTAGAAAAAAACCAAATAGTGTCAAAATTGACATAAAAGAGTTTGTAAAACAAATATTATATTAATAATTGATATTCTATTCCTAAAAATATAAATTTTGGAAAACAATACTTATATAATTATAGGTATATCATTAATGAACCACATGGGGTTCTCTTGGAAGTATATAGTAATTTTATTAACCATATAATATAAAAATACAAAGAGACATGGTAAATGTAAAACCATTTAAATAAGAGTTAAATCTTAATGATAAATTTAATATAGTGACCCAAACCTCTTTAAAACCTGTTGGTTGAGTGGTTTTAAACCGATCCGCACCTTATCCTCGAAATAAATAATTTTGGAGCCATTTGATACCGAAAATGATTTTATTATAAAATAATATTTCTAGTTTTTCTTAAGGTTCCCCTCACCCATCTTATAAAAGGGAACTCTACCTTCTATCTAATTCACACCTTAAAATCCATTTGGATAGGCCAAAACCTACCCAAATACCCTCTCAACTGTCCTCCCTTAATCCTTGAGCCCCTCCTTTAGTCAGAAAGCCATATTAAGGATCCCTTTTGATCAAATAAAAACGAAGAACCCGAAGAAGATCTAAATATTTCATCACCTCTTTCAAGTTCCTTTCTTCTTCCACTTTATCATTCTTTGTTTTTTTCAAGGGTTGATGCTTTGGTCAAAGACCAAAGAATAATTTATTGATAAGAGAAAGAGGGATTACAAGAATCTAAAGGAAAAGATTTTTTTACAATCTCTATCCAAAATATAAAATAAATCAGGTGGAATAGAGTCCAGCCAAGTCATGCATTGATGGACACCTTTGTTGGCTAGAGCATCAACAACAGCATTATCTTCACGATAGGCATGAGTAGCTATAAAATCAATCCCATAGAGAAAATTAAGGTAGTTCATCCAACGAGTAGTGAGAGACCAGGCTAGATGGATGTTGCTATTCCAGATGGCATGTATGATGGTTGTTGAATCACTTTAAATCCATAGTTTCTCTATAACAACCCATACTTTACATACATTGTTAATACTTCGAAATTGAAGCACACTTATTACAACATATGACAAAACCACAAAGGACCGTATAGGTATAGTGTCTTTAGAAACTGGGAAACATAAACAACTGGTTCATAAATCTTCTACAGTGTCTCCCATTTATTTCATCATATCTAGGGTCCCTTTTAGCATATTCTACTTAATATCCATCTTCCTGACCTGGGGAAAAGAAAACATAAAAGGGTGAGCTCAAATGCTCAGCAAGGGAAAATAAAGGAAATAAAAATCATATCATATCTTTATGAAGATCAAAACCTGCAAAAGAGATCATAATATCTTAACATGGAATAAATCATAGAAGTGAAAATGAGATCCCCATAATCATAACATAAAACTTGAAACTTTGTGGCATGCACACATAATCATGGAAAATCATTTCTTGTTAGTCATGACTCATTGCCAAGACTATCTTAGTGGACAAAGTCCCTTTCTGAACCGAGTTCACTCCTCGTTTCAGTCCTGTATCACTGAACCGAAATAACCTTCCGTTCCAGCCATGTCTATCTCATGAGATATAAAATCTTTACCCAATGCATTGGAGGGAGATATAGGTCCCACCCATCTTATAATGAATCCTTTCTTATGTGTGCCACATAATCATAAAACATACATCATCGCATAACACATATAACAAAAAATGGGATTCTTGAAACATCATGACATCATAAATCAATTCATATATGATAAAGGAATTCATAAACATAATTCCATCACAACATAGTCAAACCAATGTAAAAATATGGATAGAAACAGAACCCTTTATTATCTTAGATGGAAAATAATTTTGATAAAACACTTGAATTGAATTCTTGAGGAAAATATCCTTTCTTCTTCAAAAACATTTTTCCTTTCATAACATGTCATACAACTTTAAAATAAAAGAAGTTGAATAAAAATAAACTTGAAAACTTGTAAAGGAAGCTTCTTTGAAGTAATGTTTTAAAAATACATTCATGCCGTATAAGTTAAAAAAACATTCTTCGTACTTTTGTCGGAAAAGTCAAAAAAAGTACCTCGTACGGAAAAACGACAAAAGATTCCTTTCATATTCTTTACTAAAAACTCACCTAAGGGTAAAATTGGATTTAAACTATTTCAAGTGGATGGAAACAATATTACATATTGAGGGAACATGGATGTGGATGATAAAATACACCCCAGTAAATACTAACGAATAAACAATCTCGGATAAAAATGAGATTGTGATATTTCCCTTACCTTAGGTCCAATTTGCTTTGTTCGTGTCCGAAGCTCCTGTATAATGGTTTAAATAATGTTATTGACTTATTCCAGAATCATACATATTGATATGAGATCATATATGGTCATATTATTAACTTCTTGTTAGTAATATTTCATTGTTACTTGTTACTCGGGTCTTTATAACTTTTTGTTCTTATGCGTGTTTTGTTGAATAAATTCTTATTCTTATCTTTAGGTTATAGATAATTCATTTTCAGAATGGTATTAGTGTAGTATATACCATATTAATTCATTCAATTCATTTATATAATCATTATGAAATGAAGATCATGTAGAACGAATCGCATCACATCGTGGAGACGGTATTCCGTACGTACGCACGAGTGATGATATCGTTCCTATGATCGTGGAATTGTATTGGAGTATATATATATATTTCAGTATCAATATTACTTAATAATAATCATATATAGTTACTGATTACACCATTATACCCATCCTTGTAAGGTGATGGTGGAAAATAGATTACACCACGGCGTGGAGACGGTATTCCGTACGTACGCACGCGCGGTGATTTCATTTTTCCGTAGGATGGATAGAAGGTGAATTAGGGTTGTTTCATATTTATAATAACATATCAGTATGTAAGTAATACTGATGTTATTACTTTATCATGAAACAACTAAAGAAGAAGAAGTTGAAGAAGAAAGAAATTGAAAAGATCGGTAATGGATATTACCTCTTCTTTGGAACGCCTCTTTGAATCCTCCACTTAAGGAACTAAGATTGGTCTTTGGAGAAGACCAGGACCTCTAGGATTATTATAGGGAAGTGGAGAGGAGAAAATGGCAGGGGTTGGCCGAGCTTGAGTGCTCAAATTGGTGTGAGGAGAAGGGGGAGGAGGTGTCCTTTTATAAGGGAGGAGAGGGGCACCTTAGGAATACCTCAAAATATTATTTTATATTAAAGTCAAAATCGGTTTATAATGGTTCCAAAGGGTCTTATTTTGAAACTAAAGTGGGGATGAGTCGAAATCCTATCAACCAATAAAAGTTAGACAAGTTTAGGATATTATTTTAACCTTATCAATTAGATTTAACTCTAAGTTAAATAATTTAACTTTTACCATGTCTTTTTGTTTTCTTTCACAATATGGTTAATAAACTTACTATAACATGCCAAACGAACCCCAAATTGTTTATTATTAATATATATATCCGTATCTAAGTCATTTGGCCGAACCTTAGATTTTTAGGAATAAAATAACAATTAATAATATAATATTTGATTTAAAAACTATTTTGTGTCAATTTTGACACTATTTGATATATGATTTTTGTGAAAGTCATAACAGAATTAAATGTTCGAACCAAGTTGATTAAATCAACATTAATATATCATAGTAACCTAGAAAATTAGTGGAATTCATAAAAAGTCTCAAATTACATTTATTTTTGTGTTTATAACATCAATTATGTCAATATTTCATTAATAAGATAATTACTGCATCATCGTTGTGTCATAAATAAATTAAATTATTTGATGTCTAAAAATTACAAATAAAATACCATAATGTAGGAAATCTTTTTAGCTTTCTAATTAATATTTATAGTCGAATTTATCTTATGTATAACCCCATATTAAAAATGATTTACTTATTAAACTTTGATTTTAACTATTTTAACCCTTCTTTAAATAAATTAATAATAAAAGTCCTAATCTAATCCAAGTGGGCCTAAATGGTCATATTTTATTTCTAAGTTTGTTTTTGGTCGAATTACACTTGTCCAATAGAATTAGGACATGTGTTAGGGTAATATTAATATCATATTTACCCTTAGTTACCTTATTTACTATTAACCGTGGTAAAAAAAGTAAAAAGTTACTATTCACCAAAAAATTATTTTCATCTCATTGAACCACATTTTAGTCCTTGATATTAACCGTGTCTCTCAGATTTTTGAAATTCCATTCACAGAAGCGGTAAAATTAAGTTTTATGCAAAATTCAGTTTTTAACCTACCACTTAGTGGTTTCACTATTCATCAAAAATTGAAAGTTTTCAGAAAAATACCAAAATTTCACCCTAGGCTAATTTCGATATTCTGAGTCCAAAAATGAAGTCCATTTTGAAAAATAAAATTTATAAAATTTAAAAAAGTGGTTATTACTATTCATAACGGCTAGTTTTAATAGCATATTGTTGTTTAGTGAAACTCGGTATTGCGTACGACGCAAGCTATCGAGGAAGGTCGCGATTGCGTGTAAAGCAAGCCAAGCAAGTGTTGTGTAGAAAAAGATTCCTTTGATGATTTATATAACATAAATGTCTCGGGTGTTACATTCTAACCCCCTTAAAAAGATTTTCGCCCTCGAAATTCGTCACTTTGTAACAAACAAATGAGGATACTTCTCCCTCATCATATCCTCAAGCTCCCATGTAGCTTCTTCAAGTTGGTGGTTCCTCCATAAAACTTTCACCAAGCGAGTGGTCTTGTTTCGTAGGACTTTTTCGCTATGATCCAGAATCTCTATCGGCTGTTCTTCATAAGAAAGATCTTGCTCCAGCGGTACAACTTCTGAGCTGAGTACATGTGAAGGATCTGGTATGTACTTTCTCATGAGAGATACGTGGAACACATCGTGAACTTGAGAGAGATTCGGTGGAAGCGCCAATCGGTAAGCTACCTTCCCAACACGATCCAGTATTTCAAAAGGACCGATATATCTAGGGCTCAACTTCCCCTTCTTTCCAAATCTCACAACCCTCTTCCAGGGAGATATTCGTAAGAACACTTTATCGCCTACTTCAAACTCTAGGTCTTTTCTTCGATTGTCGGCATAACTTTTCTGTCGACTCTGAGCTGCTCTTATGTGTTGTTGAATAGATCTAACCTTTTCTGCCATGTCATCAACGAGGTCAGGTCCTAATAGCTTTCTTTCCCCAACTTCATCCCAGCAAGTTGGAGTCCTGCATTTCTTTCCGTAGAGAGCTTCATAAGGAGCCATCTGAATACTGGAGTGAAAGCTATTATTATAAGAAAATTTCACCAAAGGTAGGTGTTGATCCCAACCTCCTTTGAAATCCATAGAGCAAGCTCTCAACATATCTTCTAGGGTTTGAATTGTTCTCTCAGACTGACCGTCTGTCTGGGGATGATAAGCAGTGCTGAAACTCAACTCTGTATCCAGAGTATGCTGAAGACTTCGCCAGAACTTCGAGGTAAATCTCGGATCTCGATCAGATATAATAGAAAGTGGTACTCCATGCAATCTTACCACTTCCTTTACATATATCCTGGCAAGCTGATCTAGAGAGAAATCCTCTCTAATAGGAATGAAGTGTGCAGACTTTGTAAGACGATCAACTATGACCCAGATAGCATTATTGCCTTTGGATTTTTTAGGAAGTCCTGTGACAAAGTCCATAGTGATGTTTTCCCATTTCCATTCGGGTATGGGTAATGGTTGTAACATCCCCTTAGACTTCTGTCTCTCAGCTTTAACTTGTTGACAAACCAAGCATCGAGAGACAAATTCAGCAACATCTCTTTTCATGCCATCCCACCAGAAGTACTCTTTCAGGTCCCTATACATCTTCGTGCTTCCAGGATGAATAGAGAATGAAGAACTATGAGCCTCATCCAGCAGCTCTTTCTTTAATTCGGGGATGGGAGGAACGCAAACCCGATTCCTGAACTTTATTATCCCATCACAATCAAGGTTGAATTCAGGAACATTTCTCACCTTCTTTTGTAACTCGACATCTTCTTTCTGTGCCTCTTTAATCTTCACATGTATAGATGGTTGAACATTCATTTGAGAAAGATAAGATTTTTCCCCTTCCATTATAATTCCAAGATCCATCCTTTGTAAATCCATAAATATTGGATCTTTTGTGATCCTCATCATGGATAAACTAGCATGGTCTTGTCGACTTAATGCATCTGCCACCTTGTTTGCTTTCCCAGGGTGGTAATGGATTGAGCAGTCATAATCATTAATCAGCTCCAACCATCTTCTTTGACGCATATTCAACTCCTTTTGTGTGAAAATATACTTTAAACTTTTATGATCAGTATAAATATCACACCTTTCACCATAAAGGTAATGCCTCCAAATCTTTAATGCAAAGATTACCGCAGCCAACTCCAAATCATGTGTTGGGTAATTTTGCTCATGGATTTTCAACTGTCGTGAGGCATAAGCTATCACCATATCATTTTGCATAAGAACACACCCCAATCCCTTCTTGGATGCATCACTATAGATCACAAACCTTTCTCCACTACAAGGCAGTGTGAGCACAGGTGCACTGGATAACCTTCTTTTCAACTCCTTGAAATTCTCTTCACATTCCTCTGTCCAGACAAACTTAACTCCTTTCCGAGTCAACTTGGTGAGTGGATTAGATAATCGTGAAAAATCTTTTACAAAACGTCGATAATAACCAGCCAAACCAAGAAAACTTCGGATCTCAGTTACTGTTGTTGGTCTTGACCATCTTTCGATAACCTCTGTTTTTGCTGGATCCATAGATATCCCCTCTTTTGAGATTATATGACCCAAAAATGCAACTTTTTGAAGCCAAAATTCACACTTGGTAAATTTGGCATAAAGCTTCTCCTTTCTCAGGGTCTTCAATATAATTCTCAAGTGATCTTCATGCTCTTCCTTGCTCTTTGAATAGACAAGAATATCGTCTATAAAGACTACCACAAATTGATCAAGATAGTCTCTAAAGACTCTATTCATTAGATCCATGAAGATAGCAGGGGCATTAGTAAGACCAAATGGCATCACTATAAATTCATAGTGTCCATACCTTGTACGGAAAGCCGTCTTTGGTATATCCTCCCTTTTGACCCTTAATTGATGATACCCTGAACGAAGATCAATCTTTGAAAAGTATTGAGCTCCGCGTAGTTGGTCAAATAAGTCATCAATGCGTGGGAGAGGATATTTGTTCTTGATAGTGATCTTGTTATGTTCTCGATAATCAATGCAGAGTCTCATTGATCCATCTTTCTTCTTAACAAATAGAACAGGTGCTCCCCAAGGTGACGCACTAGGGCGTATGAATCCCTTATCAAGATTCTCTTGGAGTTTCTTATTCAATTCCTGCAACTCAATTGGGGCCATTCTATAAGGTGTCTTTGAAATAGGCAAAGCACCCGGTACGAGTTCTATTGAAAACTCAACTTCACGATTTGGTGGAAGACCCGGCAATTCCTCCGGAAAGACATCATAAAACTCCCGTACAATGGGAATATTCTTAATCGTGAGTTTCTCACCAACCATTTGAGATAAATAACCTTCATTTAGTGGAATCAATACCCATAAGATGGAAGAAATTTCCACTGGAAGGTTATGTTCATCCTTGCATTGGTATACGATCGTAGATTGATCTGGAATATGAAATGTGACTTCCCTTCTTTGGCAATTGATATGAGATCCATGTAGAGAAAGCCAATCCATGCCAAGAATCACATCAAATTCCACTAAAGGAAGGATCACAAGATTTGCAGGAAGCACTTTCCCACAAACTTCGATCGGAGAAGAATTATAAACTTCTTATGCGATTGATGTTCCATTAGGTGTTGTCACAGCTAACTCAACATCTAATTGTTGAGGTAATACGGTGATACCCTTAGAAAATTTTTCAGAAATAAAAGAGTGGGTGGATCCAGAATCAAATAAAACATTTGCTACTTTAGAGTGGATGGTAAGTGTACCTTTCACCACATCGTTATCGTACTCCACCTCGCTGATAGAAATTGCATGTGACTTTCCTTTGTCTTTAGCCTTAAGAGTTTGTTGACGTCGACCATCATCATCAACCCTTGGATTTGGGCATTGATTGGCATAATGCCCCATCTCCTTGCACTTGAAACATTGAAGTGTAGCAGGTTCATTCTGTGTATCCCTTCCTTTGTTTGCATCATTAGACATCTTCTTCCCATTATCACGGCATTCAAATGCCCGATGACCTTCCTTTCCACATTTAAAACATTTACTTGTCCCTTTAAGACAACTCCCTCCATGTTTCTTTCCACACTTTGAGCATAAGGGGAAGTTCATCTTCTTTTCCGTGTGCTCTTTAGATTTTTCTTTGAATTCCATCTTCCTCTTCTTATCAAACCCATGTGACTGATGGGTTACTCCAATCTCCATATCGACTTTGAGAGCACATCGAACGATTTCTTCGTAGCTATTGAAGTCCCTTATGGCTAACGCCCTTCGAAGACTTGGTTTTAAGCCACTAAAGAATCGATCGATCTTACTCTCAGGTTGGATAATAATACCAGAAGCGTACCTTGCAAGTCTTGTAAAATTTTCTTCATAGGTACTAACAGATTCATCATCCCTTTGCTTCAGTTCAAGGAACTCTTTCTCCATCTTTGTTCAGAGAATACGAGGGAAGTAATTATTGAAAAATAAGTTCTTGAACTCGTCCCATTCCATAGACTCAATTTCATCCCTTTGCCTCGTATTCTTAACAAGATTCCACCATTGATCAGCATCTCCTTCCAAACGATACACTGCTAGGATGACTTTATCATGCTCAGAACATTGAAGAACTGAAAATATCTTTTCAGTAGTACTAATCCATTGTTCAGCAACTAATGGATCTGTAGACCCGCTGAAAGATGGTGGACGCTGCCTCATGAAGGATTCAACAGAATGTTGCTCCCTCCTTTGTTCGTTTGGAAATCCTGCATGATTCATAGCTTGAGAAAGTTGTGTGAGCATGGCTACAAGATTTTGCATTCCAGCTCCCATATCGTTTGGTTGCTCAGGGGGACAATCATTGCATTGCCCATCGCATTCCGCATTAACACGGTTCCTTCGGGTTCCAGCCATTGACTAAAACCAAGAAGAATAGTGTGAGCAACACTAATTATAATAGGAAACCACATAATTCAGGAATAAAATTTTCATGCTTAAGGTCTTATCCTAGGTTATTCAAGGCCATTTCTAAAACACTAAGATTGTGTTCTATGCTTAGACTTATCCTTAGGGTTCTTACTAAGGCTTTCACATCCTAGTTTCCAAAGGTTGACTATACCTTTCCTCTGATACCAACTATAACAACCCATACTTTACATACATTGTTAATACTTCGAAATTGAAGCACACTTATTACAACATATGACAAAACCACAAAGGACCGTATAGGTATAGTGTCTTTAGAAACTGGGAAACATAAACAACTGGTTCATAAATCTTCTACAGTGTCTCCCATTTATTTCATCATATCTAGGGTCCCTTTTAGCATATTCTACTTAATATCCATCTTCCTGACCTGGGGAAAAGAAAACATAAAAGGGTGAGCTCAAATGCTCAGCAAGGGAAAATAAAGGAAATAAAAATCATATCATATCTTTATGAAGATCAAAACCTGCAAATGAGATCATAATATCTTAACATGGAATAAATCATAGAAGTGAAAATGAGATCCCCATAATCATAACATAAAACTTGAAACTTTGTGGCATGCACACATAATCATGGAAAATCATTTCTTGTTAGTCATGACTCATTGCCAAGACTATCTTAGTGGACAAAGTCCCTTTCTGAACCGAGTTCACTCCTCGTTTCAGTCCTGTATCACTGAACCGAAATAACCTTCCGTTCCAGCCATGTCTATCTCATGAGATATAAAATCTTTACCCAATGCATTGGAGAGAGATATAGGTCCCACCCATCTTATAATGAATCCTTTCTTATGTGTGCCACATAATCATAAAACATACATCATCGCATAACACATATAACAAAAATGGGATTCTTGAAACATCATGACATCATAAATCAATTCATATATTATAAAGGAATTCATAAACATAATTCCATCACAACATAGTCAAACCAATGTAAAAATATGGATAGAAACAGAACCCTTTATTATCTTAGATGGAAAATAATTTTGATAAAACACTTGAATTGAATTCTTGAGGAAAATATCCTTTCTTCTTCAAAAACATTTTTCCTTTCATAACATGTCATACAACATTAAAATAAAAGAAGTTGATTAAAAATAAACTTGAAAACTTGTAAAGGAAGCTTCTTTGAAGTGATGTTTTAAAAATACATTCATGCCGTATAAGTTAAAAAAAACATTCTTCGTACTTTTGTCGGAAAAGTAAAAAAAAGTACCTCGTACGGAAAAACGACAAAAGATTCCTTTCATATTCTTTACTAAAAACTCACCTAAGGGTAAAATTGGATTTAAACTATTTCAAGTGGATGGAAACAATATTACATATTGAGGGAACATGGATGTGGATGATAAAATACACCCCAGTAAATACTAACGAATAAACAATCTCGGATAAAAATGAGATTTTGATATTTCCCTTACCTTAGGTCCAATTTGCTTTGTTCGTGTCCGAAGCTCCTGTATAATGGTTTAAATAATGTTATTGACTTATTCCAGAATCATACATATAGATATGAGATCATATATGGTCATATTATTAACTTCTTGTTAGTAATATTTCATTGTTACTTGTTACTCGGGTCTTTATAACTTTTTGTTCTTATGCGTGTTTTGTTGAATAAATTCTTATTCTTATCTTTAGGTTATAGATAATTCATTTTCAGAATGGTATTAGTGTAGTATATACCATATTAATTCATTCAATTCATTTATATAATCATTATGAAATGAAGATCATGTAGAACGAATCGCATCACATCGTGGAGACGGTATTCCGTACGTACGCACGAGTGATGATATCGTTCCTATGATCGTGGAATTGTATTGGAGTATATATATATATATTTCAGTATCAATATTACTTAATAATAATCATATATAGTTACTGATTACACCATTATACCCATCCTTGTAAGGTGATGGTGGAAAATAGATTACACCACGGCGTGGAGACGGTATTCCGTACGTACGCACGCGCGGTGATTTCATTTTTCCGTAGGATGGATAGAAGGTGAATTAGGGTTGTTTCATATTTATAATAACATATCAGTATGTAAGTAATACTGATGTTATTACTTTATCATGAAACAACTAAAGAAGAAGAAGTTGAAGAAGAAAGAAATTGAAAAGATCGGTAATGGATATTACCTCTTCTTTGGAACGCCTCTTTGAATCCTCCACTTAAGGAACTAAGATTGGCCTTTGGAGAAGACCGGGACCTCTAGGATTATTATAGGGAAGTGGAGAGGAGAAAATGGCAGGGGTTGGCCGAGCTTGAGTGCTCAAATTGGTGTGAGGAGAAGGGGGAGGAGGTGTCCTTTTATAAGGGAGGAGAGGGGCACCTTAGGAATACCTCAAAATATTATTTTATATTAAAGTCAAAATCGGTTTATAATGGTTCCAAAGGGTATTATTTCGAAGCTAAAGTGGGGATGAGTCGAAATCCTATCAACCAATAAAATTTAGACAAGTTTAGGATATTATTTTAACCTTATCAATTAGATTTAACTCTAAGTTAAATTATTTAACTTTTACCATGTCTTTTTGTTTTCTTTCACAATATGGTTAATACACTTACTATAACATGCCAAACGAACCCCAAATTGTTTATTATTAATATATATATCCTTATCTAAGTCATTTGGCCGATCCTTAGATTTTTAGGAATAAAATAACAATTAATAATATAATATTTGATTTAAAAACTATTTTGTGTCAATTTTGACACTATTTGATATATGATTTTTGTGAAAGTCATAACAGAATTAAATGTTCGAACCAAGTTGATTAAATCAACATTAATATATCATAGTAACCTAGAAAATTAGTGGAATTCATAAAAAGTCTCAAATTACATTTATTTTGGTGTTTATAACATCAATTATGTCAATATTTCATTAATAAGATAATTACTACATCATCGTTGTGTCATAAATAAATTAAATTATTTGATGTCTAAAAATTACAAATAAAATACCATAATGTAGGAAATCTTTTTAGCTTTCTAATGAATATTTATAGTCGAATTTATCTTATGTATAACCCCATATTAAAAATTATTTACTTATTAAACTTTGATTTTAACTATTTTAACCCTTCTTTAAATAAATTAATAATAAAAGTCCTAATCTAATCCAAGTGGGCCTAAATGGTCATATTTTATTCCTAAGTTTGTTTTTGGTCGAATTACACTTGTCCAATAGAATTAGGACATGTTTTAGGGTAATATTAATATCATATTTACCCTTAGTTACCTTATTTACTATTAACCGTGGTAAAAAAAGTAAAAAGTTACTATTCACCAAAAAATTATTTTCATCTCATTGAACCACATTTTAGTCCTTGATATTAACCGTGTCTCTCGGATTTTTGAAATTCCATTCACAGAAGCGGTAAAATTAAGTTTTATGCAAAATTCAGTTTTTAACCTACCACTTAGTGGTTTCACTATTCATCAAAAATTGAAAGTTTTCAGAAAAATACCAAAATTTCACCCTAGGCTAATTTCGATATTCTGAGTCCAAAAATGAAGTCCATTTTGAAAAATAAAATTTATAAAATTTCAAAAAGTGGTTATTACTATTCATAACGGCTAGTTTTAATAGCATATTGTTGTTTAGTGAAACTCGGTATTGCGTACGACGCAAGCTATCGAGGAAGGTCGCGATTGCGTGTAAAGCAAGCCAAGCAAGTGTTGTGTAGAAAAAGATTCCTTTGATGATTTATATAACATAAAAGTCTCGGGTGTTACATTCTCCAACCTCTTTGAAGAGAAAAAACAACAGCATGAATAACTCTAAGAATTTACGCCTCCAGAGATGAAGAGTGACCACAACCAACAAAGAAACAACCTTGACATTGACCAGTTGAGTCCCTGAAGATAGAACCACAACTGGAAAGTCTTGGGTTGTGTTTGGAAGCGCCGTCAACATTCACTTTGATCCATCCTGGCATCGGAGATTGCCAAAAAACTTCAAAGGGTCATTTTGGCTTTGGGAAGATGCCAGGTACATGAAGATGGAGAAGGACCATAAAGTCACCAACTGAGTTGTTGCAACAATCTTTTTGAATTGAGGCTGCTTCATGAATCTCATGGATAATTCGGGACTTACCAGCATTATGATTGAATGAGTTATTATTGTGAATAAGATCATTTCTAACATACCAATGTTCATGCAGAAGTTCCACCACTACCGCCAGAAAAAGATTTTTAACCTGTAGAGAGGCATTATGTCTAGTACAATTCTTTATAAAAAAGTAAATTGAGTCTTTAATGGGATTTCTGCAATTAAAAAGATCAAAGATGTAATTACAAAGGGTAGAGGCCGTCCCACAAGATAGAAAAATATGATTGACATCTTCCCTATGTTGGTTACACAGACGACATTTAGAACAAAGTGAAATGCCAAATGTTTGGAGACAAGTTTCCATGGGTAATCTATTGTGCTCAATGTGCCAAATAAGGGTAAGTCTAGAAGGTTTAATCCAGGGTTTGTTAAATTGATTCACCCAAGAATAATTAGATTCAGGGTCAGAGAAATTATGCTTATAATAGTTTTTAGAATCCAGGATGCCATTGGGAGAGGGCTCCCAAACAAGGAAATCACCAGCATAAGAAAAAGAATAATTCTCAATAGCTTGCATAATAATATTAGGGAAATCCTAGTCAGAGGATTGTAAGACCTCCTTTATAGACTGATGGGTATCTTCAGGAAGATAATAAGGAGGTAACAAAGAGATCAGAGGGTTACCACACCAGAAATTAATGGAAGAGTCAGCACTGACAATCCATCTTGAATTTTTCATGATTTTGTAAAAAGAGTCCCGAATGGAAGGCCAGATAGAAGAGTTAATGAAGTTATGATTACCTTTTGAACGCTTAGAGAAAACCCAAGGTTTTAGAAAATTAGTAGCTTTAGAAGTGGAGTTAATGATACGCCAAGTAAGGCAGGACTGCAAAGCATCATTGAACAGCTTTAAATTTTTAATGCCGATTCCACCATTAGCAATGGGTTTACAACAAGTAATCCAAGGAATATTAACAAGCTTCTTTTCAAAAATGATTCTAGACCAGATAATGTTTTTAATATAAGTGTTATTTTTTTTAAAAATACCAATGGGCCATTTATGGACCATAAGGGAATGGACCACTTTAGAAACAATGGTCGATTTAACCAAACAGATTCTCCCAGCCATATAGAGAGACTTCCCTTTCCAATTAGTTAGCTGATTTGTGATATGACAAAGAATATTAGAAAAATAGGTAGCTTTGGGACGACACCAAAAAAGAGGTACACCCATATAAGTGAAAGGTAAAAGACCCTCCTTAATACCCAGGTAATTTATAATACCAGATTTCCTTCTAACAGGAAAGTTCTTGCCAAAATAGATGTAAGATTTGTTCCAGGAAATAGCATGACCAGAGAAATCCTCAAAGTGAGATATAGTTTGCTTGAGTTCATGGAGAATTCTTTGATCCCCTTTTATGAATAAGATAATATCATCTGCATATAAGAGGTGGGTAGGGGCATTTAAGTTTCTCGCAACCTGAATAGGTTTGATCAAATTATGTTCAACATGGTAGTTTATGAGTCTGCTGAGGTAATCTTCAGCAATAACGAATATAATTACAGAGAGAGGATCCCCCTGTCTAACACCTTTAGTGAATTTGAAAAAGTCACGAGGGGTTCCATTAATCAGGATAGAGATATGAGCTGAGTGAAAGAGGGTATTGATTCTACCAATGAAGGAATCATTAAAACCAAAGTTTTTAAGAACATTGTAAATAAAAATCCAATCAATAGTGTCGAAGGCCTTTCTAATATCTAGTTTTATGGCCACACAACCACCTATAGATTTTTTAGTTAAGTCATTCGTGCACTCAGATGCAAGACAAATGCAGTCCTGAATGGATCTTCCCATGATACAACCAAATTGGTTCCAAGAGACAATTCTATTGCAGATAGAAGCAAGTCTATTTGCAATAGTTTTAGTGATGATTTTATATATAGTGTTAATAAAATTTATATGTCTAAATTGATGGATCTCAGCAGCATTCTCAACATTAGGAATTAATGATACAAATTGAGCATTGATTCCATGTGGTAAAGATCCATGAGCGAAGAAGTTCATAACGAGCTTACAAACATCATTTTGAATTATATCCCAATGTTTTTGGAAAAACCCATTATTGAACCCATCCGGACCAGGAGCACTATCTGGGATTAGCCCAAAAACAATGTCTTTAATTTCTTGATCAAGATGAGGGCTTAAAAGGGACTTATTGTCACCTTCATCTACCAGTAAAGGAATAATGTCAGCTTTAAGATCAACATTTCTGTCCGGACCATTTAAGATGTTATAAAAATACATGGTAAAATGATTTGTAATGGCTTCTTCAGAGTCTACGACCAAATCATTATGAATGAGCATAGCAAGAGGACGACTGGCCTTTCTAATTATTTGGAAACTATTATAAAATTTAGTATTGTGATCACCATCAGTAATCCATTTGGTTCTAAACATCTGTTTACGAATATTGTCTTTAAAAGTAAGTAAGGAATTAAGTTTGGAATAGATACTAGCTTCCACCTAAGGATCTAAGTCAAAGTCAGAATGAGTGTTCTGATATTGAAAGCGCCTGAGCTCTTCTTCCAGGTATGAGATTTCAAGATCAATTTGTAAGTTTGAGTTTTTACACTAACCTTTGATAGCCTACTTAAGAACTTTTAGTTTATATAAACAAGAAAAATCATCTTTATGATGCTTCATGGAGTTCCATGTGTTAAATATAAAAGTGACACAGTCAGGGTTCGAAGACCAAGCATTGTTAAATTTTAAAGGAAAGGTAGGTTTTTGATCATTCATAGTAAGATTTACAAGGATAGGATGATGGTCAGAGTTAATTGTAGGGAGAGTAACACTAGATATTTTATCCCAAGTATCGAGAGCCTTCATGTTAACAAAGGCTCTATCAAGTTTACTAGCAACGTTTTTATTGTAATGATTTCGGTACCAGGTGTATTTGGCACCGATAAGAATAACCAAAAAGAGGTTACAATCATAAAGAGTAGTTTCAAACTCTCTAGAGGAAATGGAGAGACGAGATCGACCAATTTTTTTTAGATGGGGTAATAATGGCATTGAAATCATCCAAAACAATCCAAGGATCCTTAATATGTTTAGCAATATCAAGGAGTTCAAGCCATAATAATCTCTTATCCTGATACCTATTTTTGGCATAAACCGTAGTACAATAGATATGATGACCATTCCATATGAAATCACAAGTAAACTGCTGGTCAGAAATTTTAATAATGTTGATAGTTTTTAATGTATTATGACAAAAAATCCACATGGAGTCAACATGAGGACTATTTTTACAAGACCCTAGAAAACTGTAATTAAGAGCTCCAAATCTCATAAAGTTCGTTTTAAAATTGACTTTAGGATCATCAATGGAAAAAAGGTAAGGTTTATGAGTAATTAAAAACCTCCTAATAGTAGTGGAGGTGTCATTATTGGCCACCCCTTGAAAATTCCAGAAGAGAATATTCATTTCCATTGTGCCTTGGGTTAGAACCCTTCTTTTTTTTGATTTACAAGAACCCTTCTTTTTTTACGATCTTGTCATAATTGAGGAAGAAGATAAATTATGCTGACTCTCATCAGTATCAGAGCTTTGAGAGGAATCAGATTTCAGATTAGCATTTTGAATAGTAGCAGGGTTTGAGGTACACAATGAAGCAGAATTATCCAGAGTGTGAGATTGTTCTGCTCTATGAGCAGAAGCCTTTTCAAGAACAGGAGGTAAAGGTGAACTAGTCTGATTGGACTCAGAAATAACATCATGAGCAGGTTTCTAAGGATGAGGAAGTGACTCAGTCTCAATTTGGACAGATTCAAGACCAGCAAGATTGAAATGCTCAGATACAGGAAGCATGTTATGGTCATTGTTCTGATTATCATTAGGAGGGTTAGAAACCATGCTTTTATCTAGACATAAAACATGGTCTTGATCAGATCCAAAAATTGTCCGGGAGGTATGTGGAGAATTGCGAGTCAAATGAGAGTGAAACATAACATCATTATCAGTATGTGTGACAGGTTTACTAGAAATACTATCAATATTTTCAGCAATAACAGTACTAAAAGTATCTAACTGTTCCTACAGAGGATCAGAAATCTGTAAGTCAGTTAGAGGATTAGACCCCTCCTTCGTGTGTAAAATCAAAGTAGGATCTGCATTGTGTGATGAAGTGGGGTCAATAGTGATTTCAGGAGTTACAATATCAGACTGAGACTTAATTACAGGAGCTGCAGTAATTGTAGGTGCATTTTTAACATCAGAATTGGAAGACACAGTATTACCAGAATCAGCAGATTTAATTGAAGGACCTGCAGACGCAATAGAGACACTTTTAACATCAGAATTAAGAAGCACAGTGAAACCTGAGTCTGTGTAGATCACATTGTCAGAATGAATCATGTTGGAAGCAACCACATTCTCCTTGAGGGGAGGTACTTATTCCCCCATGTCCCTACAAAAATTCTCCTTTAAACATGAAATTCCAGAGGAAGAAGCATTATTAACAGAATTAGAAATAGGGGTAGTGATGCTCTTGTTAGAACATTCTCTATTATAGTCATCAATTAATCCTTTTGAACCAGTGGGTTTATCCATGTTTTGAGAATCCTCATCTTCCTCGAACAAAATAGCCCATGATTTCCCTTCTAAGGTTGATGAGGGGGTGGATTTCTTGACCCCCTTATCATTCTTATATGGGTCAGATTTTTCAGGAACATCTTTCCTTTTTTGATATGTTTAACCTCATGCCAATCATTTCTATTTGAGGGATCCAGTTGCTTCCTAGCAACCCTACAGCTAGCAAAATTATGTCCAATCAGTTTGCATACTTCACAGAAGGGAGGTTTGTTTTCATATTCAATACTGAGCTCTACCCTATGATCAGGGGCATTAAAAACTATGGTAGATGGTAAAGGACTAGCTAAGTTAATCTCCACCATGACACGGGCATATAAACCTAGATCCCCATTCAAGGTTCTATGATCAATTTTAATAGGGGATCCTAAACAAGAAGATATATCATTTAAAATCTTCGGATGCCAAAAGAACCAATTAAGCCTATGAATTCAAACCCAAACATGAGCCAAATGATTTTTATGTGTGTAAGGAATAAAAGTGGGGTCCCAATCTGATATTCTAAAAAACCAGGATTTAGATGAAAATTTCCAATCTTCCAAATCTGTTCAATCTCACTTTGAGAGCTAAAGAGAAGGTGGTAGTATCCCTTACATAAGGGAACCATCTTCCAGCTTGAAGAGCTCCATCAATGAGCAATCCTATTCTTTAAATCAGAGATAGGCCAAGGTTTATCACCTATGTTGTATGAAATTCGACCAAGGACCGAATACCTGAACAATTTCTCCCTCTGTTTCAAAGCTTCCGGATTAGCATTGACCATAAAACCACTATCATACAGTTTCCTGAATAGTGGTTTCTTGAGATCCTTCCTGCTATTGAGATTAGAACCTTTTAGCGCATCGCAGAAAAAGATAGGGATATTTCGAAGTGGGATTTGGAAATTTCCAACTTCAATATTTGTAGAGATAGAATCAACAGAAGAAGGGGATGAATGGGGAACAAGATCCCATTCTAGATCAAAACCAGGCATTAGAAGCAGTAAGATTCAGCGGCAAGGGTTAGGGTTTGGAGTCACCCGTTGAAGCGCGATACGAGAGCTCCCGACCATCCTTTCATCCCCCTCATCTATCTTTGTTATTTACATTCTAAAATAATAACTTCATCACCTTCTATATACTGTGATGTTATTATAAATATGGTATAACCATATGCAGTATTCTATCCATCCTATGAATGACATGTCACCAAACGTGAGTACGTACAACTTACCATCTCCACGTCGTGGTGTAATTGTTATTCAATACAATATTATTTGGATATGTATTATAATGATGTGTAATTAATGTAAATAATAAATATAACATGATAATGATTCTATATATATGATATACCATCCAATTATATATTATTTTAATATCAAAAGAATGATATTGTCACTGTTTCCGACACTTTCGTCGGGGCGCATGCATCTGTCTGTGGAGAACGTCAACGCGGATTTTGATTCCCCACATTCCAACTTTCCAAAGGTGGGTGTCATCCGTTCCTTATTCATGGACATCTTATCCTTGGTCGAAATTGGGATGATGGGATGTCAGTTCCTCCATCCGTGGATTCCTCCATAGAACTCGTCACCTAGTCCAGGTCTCCCTCATAGATTTAATAGGTTGTTCGTGAAACGATTCCTAGTTCCGTGTTTCCATGGATGCCGGTTAATTACAATGCTTTTGGCAGGACATTCCCAAGGGTCTGGTTAGGGAAGAAACCTTCTGTTAGGGGAGTAGTCACGTCGAGGCATCATTAACGTGTCTGAACGTTGGGGCACTGGCGTGTCTATATTTTGTCCCTTATTAAAGTGCTTCTCAAGGGCGCAGAATCCCAAGGAATCCCACATCGAGCGCAGGGAACCATATGCCATAGGCATGTATCTGAGGGTTTCCTTAGCTTCCCATGTTATACACAGGGTATGCTGTAAGTTTAACGTCCAGCGGAGATGAATCGGGCTGATCAGAACACTAGCTGGAGTAGATCTGATTGAGGAACTCCCATGAGGGAACACCGATATCGAAGCCAGCTTGTGGGCATCTTTTAGAATGAAGTGGACACGAACGGGATGGCACGATATCACCGGGATGTGGTGGCCCGGGTAAGTATCAGGGTGGATGATGGATAATTGCATGGAGTGTAGGGGGACTGTGATGGGACCATCATGAAGATAACGGTAGTGAGGGGCTTGAGCCTCAGGAGGGATTACTACGTTCCACTCCATGATAAGGATCAATGACCTTGTAGTTCGGGTGAATATGGGGATGTTTAACTGACATGAAGGGGCGTCGGAACAACTGGATGTTGGGGTCACAATGGCTTAGTACTAGATTGGGATGCGGTTTAACGTCATGCAGGACGGTGGCGTGTTGGAGAACCGACATGAAGATGGACCTTGGTCCGATGGGTATTGGGCTTGAACCTTGGGGAGGCTTCCTACATACCATGGCTTAACATGGATCAAACACCTCATTGTTGAGGTATTGAATGGGTCTTACGCTCTGAGGCAGCCCAAAATGGGGTTCAGTGAACAGACGTGAATGAGGTCAGAACGACGGGTTGGTGGGCTTGAACCTCGTGAGACTTCCTACGTACCATGCCTTGACATGGATCAAATTCTTCGTAGTTCGGGAGGGAGTGTCGGTGGGCCTACGTGAATGAGTAAATTAGTCCAGATGGTGTGGGGATTACACTCTAGGCTACCCAGGTTTTGGTGAACCGATGTAAATGGGGTCGGAGTGACCAACGAATGGTGGGCTTGAACCTCGTGAGGCTTCCTACGTACCATGCCATGACATGGATCAAATACACCATAGTTCAGGGATGGAAGTGGGATTGTCACACCGACACGGTGAATGTCGGGGCCAATGACTATTGGTCTTGAACCTCATAGAGGCATCCTACATACCACATGTTGACATGGATAAAAGACCATGTAGTTCATGGTTGATATTGGCGAAACGACGCGAAGATGGACCTTGGTCCAATGGGTATTATGCTAAAACCTAGGGTAAACTTTCTACGTACCATGCCTTGACATGGATCAATGTCCACATAGTTCGGGTATACAGTTTAACATCATGATGGACAGGGGATTTTGGGGATTACACTCTGAGGCGACCCAAGGTGTCTCATTATCGGTGCTCACTCTATGCCCCCGAGAGTCGTGCTCAATGGGAGAAATAAGAGGTTGTAGGGACCTGGAGATCATGTCGCGAAGGGTGCATCCATGGGAAATGAAGAGGGGATTATACGTTAGGCGGCCCATGGTGTCGGGACGTACTCTAGGTTAGAGGCCCGAGGTGAGACAAATCATAGTGGGAGAGGGATTTGGGACCGAACAAAGGAGATTCCTCGTTCTCTGTCACGCCTTCCACTGGCACTGGTAGTGAAGAAGTACGGAAGAGCATGAGTTTTATATTCTGCAGAATGTACAAGGGGACTTACACTAGGATGTCTTACCTTCCCCCGCGCACAATGGCCACTCCCATAAGGAGGATATCATCCCCTGTGAGAACCGGAGGCGTTGAGAATGTTCGAGGTGGGGGATCCTCGCGTGAGAGGCACGGGGAAATGTCACAGTTGAACGTCATGTGTTGAGGACGGGGGTGCTTGGTATTTTAATGTCCTACAGCTCAGAAGAGGTGTGTTTTCTCCAAACCCCTAGGACTTACATAACCGTTACCCTCTTCCCCTTGGGGAAGGGAAGGCACCTGCAAGACCGTTGAGAAGGGGGGTCGTAGAGCGAACCATCGAGGGTTCCACGTTAGCATGGCCATGCGAAGAAGCAATAGCCGTTAGCATTCCTATGTGAAGAATCATTAAGCGAAGCAATGTTATGGGTGGTATCGTCCAGGGGACTTTGATGTCAAACCGTGCAAACCAGGAGGGTTTCATAGGAAAAGGAATTTCCAAGCAGAGGGGTTCACATGCAAGGGCTGTGTGGAGCTCAGTTTCTCTGCATAGTGGAGGGTACTTGCTAAGGGGTGTGCTTCGCGAAGTGGGGTGCCTCGGCCTTTGCGTGGGGAAGAGGTGTGAATGGGAAGTGCTTCGCGATGTATAATGGTGTTCGTGGAATATTTCCTCGTGAAGCTTAGGTGCCCCGCAGTGCAAAGTGTCGCTAAGCAATGTGCTTCGCGAAGTACATTGACCCTGCCTTGGCATGTGGATCACATGTAATGGATGGGTGTTTCGCAAAGCATAAATGCTCTGTGACTACTCGGGTCCCCTTGGGGATCCCCTTTATTCATGAGAGACCTTACGCTTTGTGAAAGGCATCCCTCTCAAAAGAGAGGATCAAAACAAGACAAGGCGAAGGCCTCTTGCATAGAAACAATACACCGTGGAGCTCATGATACACGGAGCAAAGGGTGCTTCGTGATTTGGGAGATGGGAAGCTGAAGGGTAGGATTTTCATCCTAGAAGCTCAGGGGGAGCCTGGTATTTATAGGCAAGAGGCACCAGGAAGTAGTGCTCAATCGGCGCGAAGGGGGCTTGGGTTTCATCGCTGCAGGTCACGAACGTCAACCGGGTTCGCGGAGAAGTACTACTTCCTTTTCTTCGTGGCGGGTTCGTGAATGTCAGGGGAATTCGCGGATAGGCACCACCTCCTTTTCTATATAGTGGGTGCGCAAACATCAGGTACATTCACAGAGAGGTATAACCTCCTTTTCTTCACACCGGCCACGTTGCATGGGGGGGCTTCGCGTCGGGGGTTCGCGAGGAAGGGCGCAGGGCCTCCTTTTCTTCTCTCATTTCTTTAAATATTTTGGTGCCAAAAATCCCCCCCCCCCCTCATACATAGAGCCGCGGAGGAATCAAGGGTCGAAGTCTGAGGGAAATTGAAAAAAATATCGGCAGGTTGCGGTGTGGGCTCGCGAACCGGGCACATGAGGCGGACAGGGGCTCCGCGGTCCGGACGCGCCGCGAAGATCCACATGGGATGGATGCGTTGCGATTCTCCACGCGGGCTAAATGCGCCACAAAGCTCAGAGGGAAGCTGCCAATAAATAGGGGGTATGACCTCTCTTTTTTCCTTTCCCTTCTCCGCGACTTTGTCCGTTTGGGATCTTGATTCGTGAAGCTACGCGTACTACGCGATTGCTCACCGCGAATCGAGCTTCACGACGAACCGCGAGTCTCTGACTCCGCTACTACACCAAGATAACATCAGCTTACAGGACGAGGCAAGGCTCTGTGTCTTGGAATTGCGAATGAGCTTCGCGATTGATCTCCAAAAACGTTCTCTATGACCCGACCTAAATTTTGTCCGAGTTCTGAAACCCAATGGCCCATCAAGAAGGTGCATTGGGGGTGCTCACAGACGCTGCCCGGAGGGATGAGATGGACAACTGTCTAGGCCTGTGGGAGCTAGTCCAAAGACATCTGGACCTCAATTCTTTAACAGAAATCTTGTAAGAGGTCCAAAAGAACTATACACTGTGCAAGAATCTTCCCTTGAATGGCTTTGGGCTGAGGGATGACATCTTCATCCCTGAGGCGAGCAGGGACGAACCAGTTTGCTAGTTGAGGAGCACGCCGTGCCAGCACCAATGGTTCAGGGTGGCTGATGGTCATGCATGGGAGGACTTCATGCTTGTCATTTCCGACTATCTGTACAAACCTATGAATAAAATTGATGGGATACCATTGAATCTGTAGATTTCCCCACCAATATACCACACCCAACTGAAGGTAGCTTTGTTGGATTCCATGAAGGGGTGGTCTGAAGAGTGGGACTTGCACCAGGGCGGCAACGTGACCAATGATTGGGCATGGGCCTACAGGGTAGGTGCCTAATGCGAAGAGTTTAGAACCGAGTTGAGGAGAGTGGGATTGTATGAAGTAGCATGGGCCACCCAATTCCACTTTTATCAACTGAAACAGCTCATTCCAGAGCTGTTGAGGAGATGGTGATCTAGGACCAATAATTTTCCCTTACACCAAGGGGAGGTTGGCATCAGTCTGTGGGATGTCCATCAGATTTCAGGGGTCTCGTTCTTGGGGGTCCCTGTATGATGAGTTAATCCCCATCATGATGGAATGATAGGATCTAGAGCAGATGCTGCAGCTGGCACTTGAATTGATGAAGCTGGTCCACGGGGAAGATAAGGAAGCAGTGAGGGATGTCACGTTAAAGAGGTGGTTCAAGCAGTTCATGAACTTCTCGGAGGATCGAGAGTTTCCCCTGAGGCCTCGTGCTTTCCTGAAGGGGGCACAATGGGGCAAGGAACACTCAAATTGGCGGCTCTTGGAGGACAGCCAATGGAAGACCTGGGGTTTTAGTGTCAGCACTGAACAAAGGCAAATAGTCAGGCTAGCGGCGTTTATCACGGCCCATATCTGCAGCTGGATACTACTAGTGATGGATACCAACATGGGGGTGTGGCATAGCTCGTTCATCCTGGAATCTACGTTGTCCATGGGAGGGTGGGTCAATCTTGGGATCCCGGTGCGTGCCAGATTGTACAAGATGCTGCGGCACATTAGCGAGGGAATGAAGCCGCTGATGATATGCGGGCCCCTCCACCTTCTATATGAGTGGATCGCGCCACACGGAAGCGGGGTATACAAATATACAAACCCCATCTCTCCACCAGGGTCATACTTCCTCCCCTCCATTCTGAATGATGCCAGGAGATTCCCAGTTAAAATAACCATACCAATCGTGCTAAACCGGGTGTGGAAGGAAGATGAGTTTAACTTCCACTCATTTCCATTGAAAATGGGGGTACTCACCGATGAAGGTCAGGGAATGGAAGAGAACTGATCCTATCTTCTGGCATTCCAAGGTGTATTCATGGTGGTATGGGTGGACTATGAGCTGCTCTGCGAGACGTACACCCCGCACCGATTTGTGAGGCAAATATGGTTCCTACAGCGGCTGAACCCACAGGTCTACTGGGAGGTGTGCCATAATGAGCACCCCTGTGTGATGAGGAATTTGTGACTCATGTTCACACTGAAGGATGGGAAAATGAAAAATTCATTGACTCCATCCACTTTCGCCTTTGGACTAGTGAAAGAGTATGCCATCAGCTGGGAGGCAACTTATCCAGGGGAAATGCTGAAGCAGAAAACCATTCGTGCTGGTGATGGTGGGCCTCCCCTGTCCTGAGGTCAGGGTTAGAAGGCGACAAGGGCCTCTCGCGGTGGTGGAACAGCCATGGAAACGAGACCTGCACTATTCTAGGATGATACAACAGCGACGGATCCAATAGTGGTAGTGGAACCGGTGGTCCAGGAAGAGCATAGCCATCCGGAGGGGCAGCCACCGAGGGGATTCTGTGGGATATCCACTCTTGCTCTGGGGATGTGGATACGCCATATCGACATGCCAGAGAATGCTATTTTCTCGGAGGCCAAGGACATTGGGGACGTCAACTGGAAATTCCTCATCCCTCTTGAGATGTTGGCACACCTAAACCGTCTTGGGATGGAGTTACCTGGCATAGGCCCTGTCCGGGCCAGATTCGTAGTGTCTCTGGAGGAGGCGGAGAAATACCTCTATGAGATGGAGAACATTGTCCATTCCAGTGGTGCCCTGCATCTAATGACAGACCGTGTGAGGGTACTGCTGGGTCAGACGGTTCCCCCACAACTGTTGGCTGCTGATATGGGGGAGCGCTTCCCCCTATCGAAAGATTTAGAAAACTCCTCTCGAGATGATGAGGTTGGTGGAGGGATCCCGCTAGAGGGTGGAGAAGTCGGTGATCAACACTGGGATATCAAAGATATCGCGGGGACACTCGAGGTAACATTCCCGGTTCATTTTCCTCAGTCTCTGCTCTCAGGTCATTATGGACTTCTTACCGACATCTGAACCGTGCAATAGAAACTTGTACCCAGACCTCTCCCTCAACCCTCGGTGGGTGATGATGCAGGACCTTCGGAACCTGCACTTGTGGCCGCGTCCAGTTCAGTGTCTGGCAGGGATAGGGCACCTGAGGTGGCTCCTCTAGAATCTCCAGACCTTGTGACAATATATGGAGGTCCACACCTCGGGGTCCTGTCAACGTCAACTCCAGACCAGTATTAGGAGTTCAATCTCTATAATTCTTCTCCACAGAACTCACTATTTCCTCAAGATGGTCGTTCCAACTGACCCACATTCCCTTCTCGGTTACGTATAGTTCTTGGACTGGCATGGGCTTCTGCGGTGAGGCTGGTCTGGATTTCTGGCGGCATCCCTCCTAGGAGCATGTTGGTGATCATGGAGATTGTTACCCCTCCCAGATGAGCTACAGTGTCCCCTACCATTGGCGGGATCAATAGAGGGGTCGTGCATGTGGTCATCGAGGTGGGGTCCGACAATGAGGATGTGTCGGTCAACCCATGTCCTACCACGTCTGATCCAACACCTGATGTCACACCTGATCCAATGCCAGATGCAGATCTCGCTGAAGACTTCTTGTGGGTGTACCCCGTGTATGAGCTTGCTAATCGCGCGGACTGGGATGAGACAACCTCTGATGAAGAGGACATCAAAATAGTCCACCTCCAATTGTGAAATCTAATCACGCGCTTCATCAATGACACCCCCAAGCGCTATGGCAGAATAAAATGTACATAATTCAATTGCAACTGCACGAACGGTGTGCTGGGGGAGTGGATGCCCAACGCCCTCATCTGCTCATCCGAGATTTCATGGCAGAGAAGATCCAGGAGTATGATCACGGGATCAGCATGGGCTGGCAGCAAAGGATGGATATGAACATCAAGAAGCTCTAGGAGGCTCAAAACAAGATCCAACTGCTGCAGGACCGGGAAGATGAACACTTCGCTTCTCTCGGTGTGCAATCATAGCACATCATGTGGCTGAAGGTCCAGCTAGCAGAGGCCGAAGAAGGCTTGAAGCAGATTTCTGGGGAGGTGATCACTATCAGGGACGATGTGGAGCAGGCCCAGAACATGGCTGATGAGTTGTGCCCTCTCCCGTCCGAGGAGTAGTAGGAGGTGAACAGGCGGTAGCATCTCCTGGATTCCACCAACCAGAGGGTGGTGGAACTGCAACGTTCCTTCCATGCAGCCAATCTGTCCATGGGGGCAGTTGACCCCCAGGTATTGTAATGATTACAAACTCTTAAACGTACCTTCATGCCTTGATTATTGTTCTTGTCATGGCATGCACGATTTCCATTGTTTTCACTGGTTCATTACATCCTTACAATTTTTGCGGAACATCCAACGACAATTCCCTAAGCTCGCGTGGGTCGGTCCCAATGTGAGGAATAAGATATATTTTCATCATCGCCCCATTAAAACATGGGTGGGAAAGCCAAAATTCGGGCATCCGGAGTTTGGATAACTGGTCTAGATTTATGAGAAATGGGAGACAGGTGACTATAGAATGATGTTATTAGAATAGTCGAATTATCGTTTTTCCAGAATGCTCTTGTGCACGAACAGTGCAACGCTAGGGACGCTGATATCGGTCCGAATAGATGGGAATGGGAAGTGTGAATCACATTACCCAAGATTCAGAACATTGTGGGGGTGGCGTGACAATGAAGGAAAACTGTTAACTGTGGTAGAAAAATTATATCCTTACTGCGTGAGCCTAAAACAAGGACAACAAATGAAGGTCGACCAATGACCATGTTTGAAACATGGGGCCTAACTAAAATATCGTCAATCACTCTTCTGGGAAGTTTGAATAGGACATCGTGTGGACCATAGGTCGAGGATCCACACTATTAGGGGGTCCTTTCACAGATGACCAGTCTTCTGGAACGTTGGCCCAGGATAGCAGCCGGACCATAGGTCAGGCATCCATACTGTTAGGGGGTTCCTCCATATATGAAAGAGGATGAGAGTCCGAATAAGGAGCACGTGAAGTGTGGAATGTGGAGTGATGGTTTGTTCAAACAGAATCCAACACTAATGAAATTATGCAACCGTGGTGGGAGTACGCTAGATGGGTGCATCGGTTTCATCATGGATCATTCCTTCTTTTAGTCATGGCCTTTCTAGTGAGGGCGTCATTCACTTCCCAATGTCATATTGGGGCATCCTGAACTTGTTCAGGGCAGGGTTATAGTCATATGGTTCCCCACGAGGGGTTCGACAAGGGGGCCAGAAAGGGGAAGAACATGATTAATTAATCCTTGGGGATGGACCCAAGGAAAAATACAAGGGTGTCCCTACATATCCCATGAGGATGGGAATCAAGCCACAAATAGTTCTAGAAGTGTTGTTTAACGTCATGCGAGCTGATGAGAAGACTAGTTGCGCCGGTACACATCCTACCAAAATTAATAAGCACACTCGAGTCGTTCTCGATGTGGAAACTAGAAGTAATGGGGAACTTTCACGACATAGGAAGGGGCAGGTTAGGGTGAAGGGACACTCGGTGAATACCATCCCAATGACGCTAACTCGTCCATGTTGCGCACCTAGACATGTGAAGAGGTAAAGCTGAGTATGTCGGAATTCCACTTGAACATTTGGAAGTGGAAATGTGTGAATCATGATGCTTGAAATTTGGATCGCAATGATGGCGGCGTGCCGATAGAGGATGACTATTGACTGTGGCGGAAACGCAGCATCTATATCGTACCATCATGGAATGGGGACAGACAAATGGGGTTCGACCGTTGACCATGTTCAAAACACAGGACCTATCGCAAACATCATCCTAGATCCTTAGGAACATTGGCCCAAAACGATAGGAGAGCCCATAGGCCCAGCATCCATAGAGAGTTCTTAATCCTGGCATCCATGTCATCTGAGGGTCCTTTTGGATATGGAAGAGGATGAGGATCTAAATAGCTAGCACACAAACCTTGGAAATGGAATGAGGGGATGTCCTCGTGAAAATTCCACACTTAGGGCTCTTTATAAAAATGAATATGAATACGTTAACGAGATGTATTATGAAAAATGGGAGTGGAGTCCCTTTTCGTAAAGAGATCTTAGTTTTGGGTCATAGAATTCGGACCATGGATGGAAGGAAACAAAGGAGGCATGTGGTGGGTAATTACAAACACTCGATGTGGATGGGAACCGGGGATGTGTATGGAACGGTGAACAAACCAACGTGGATGAAAACATAATCCCTTACCACACCGCACAGCCCCCTTGGGAGAGGTTTTAGGTCAAGGGATCGAAAATAAGTGTTGATATGGGCCTGAGGCAATGTGAAAGGTGTTCCCACGTACCCCATGGAGATGGGAAGCAAGATGCTCGTAGTTCTTGATGATGGCATAGCGCGTTAAGGCACTAGTGCAAAGGATGAAGGGGACGAGTGGGTCTAGCCCTTGCACCAAGAGAAGTAGTATTTGATAGATATTTTTTGTCCTTTAAGGCGAGTAGTTGTTTTTGTGAAGCGACAGGCTGAGGGTAGCAATCCATGGTGTCGCCACAAGAATCAAACCGTAGTAGGCGTTGAAAAATGGTATGGCGTGTGACCAATACCCAACGTGACATCCTCTATGACGAGGTCATCACAGTACAGTTCCATTTTTTGTCATGCAGCCAGGACGATAATATCACCATTTTGGTTCATGTGATAGGACCAAGCATGTATTTTAACGTCATGCAACAAAGATATAGAAAAAATGATTCTAGGCAGGGAATGTGTACGGTTCCATGAGACATAATCGACGTGAATGAGGACATGATCCCACATCACACCAAATGAAACTATGAGAGGGAGACCTAAGATCACAGGGCCTACATGGAAGTAGGAGGTAGAGAGGGATGGGAGGCTAGCTCCCAAACGAGATGGACCCAAAAAATGAGACGTCTGGGTGGTTCTATGCACCTGATAAAGAAAGAAATCAATTCATACATAGTTCAAGATGAATATCTTAGTTATGGTGTTAGAGATCAGACCATGGGATCCCCGAAGGACGGTGTATTGCAGATTTATCCCCCTGACATTCAAATGTGCACTTAGGGATAACGCCAAAAGTGTCAAGATTCCACCTAGACATGATGGGGTGGAACATAATGTGAATCATGTAACCAACATTCGAGGACTGAAGGGGCTGGCGAGATGACATTGGGTTACTAATGAATGTGGCAGAAAAGTAGCATCTATATTGCATTAGACTGAAATGGGAACAACAAATGAGCATCGACCACTGACCATATTCGCAGCGTGATATTTGTATCAATTTGTTGTCCAAAACCCTCAGGGGCATTAGCCTGTAATGGTAGGAGAGCCCTTAGGTGTGGTATCCATGCCATTATTGGGGGCCCCTCTGGGTGTGAAAGTTGATGAATGCCCGAATGCAGTGGAAAACGAAGCTTGACAAGTGGAAGGAACTTGACATAGTTGAATCTAAAACTCTTGGTCCAATACAAGAGTACTCTTAACACATGGGAGAACCACTGCAAGGGGTCAAGGGACTCAACTTGAGGGTGACCAGGATATGGCGCATTCCCTAGAAAAATGTGGGAATAGAGCTAACAAAATCCATGTACCACACCCATATAACCCCCTCATGGAGAGGGATAGGCCAAGGGGCCTAGGTGACCGGGTGATCATAAGATCTTTAAGAAGTGGGGTTGGACCCAAAGTGTAGATATTCAAGTGGTCCTACATATCCCATAAGGATGGGAATCAAGCCACAGGTAGTTCTTGAGGGTGCCTTTTAATGTCATGTGGGATAGGAAATAGGAGGGCTAATTCTTAGAACGGGGTGTGCGTGTTGCGACTATTGCAAACTCGACGCGAATGAATACATAGTCCCACACCACACAACGTCGTCCCATATTCAAAGTCCCGAAGGCGGGATAGAAAAGATGAATTATCAGAACTCAAGATGGGCCTAAAGATAGTATGTTTGGGCGTTCCTATGTATCCCATAAGGATGGGAATCAAGCCAGACGTAGTTCTGAGGAGATCTTAGTTTATTGTCTAAGAGCTCGAACCATGGGTGGATGAAAAATTTCTGAGAAATGACAGGCCTTGACCCAATACCTAAGCCCACGTGAGTTAAACTCAGTGTGGGAAACAAGGGAGGAAAATACTTATTGCAATACCCGGAACATCCATCAAAGGAAAGTTGGTGCAGAGCCCTGAAGGACACATTTAATGTGGCATTGTTCCCCTAATGCGCAGATGCACATTGAGGAATAGTACCAAGAGTTTCGATACTCTACATGGGAATGATGAATTGGAGAAGGATTTGAATCATGTAACCAACATTTTGGGCTTAATGTGGTTGGCGTGGCGATGGAGGATAATTGTTGACCATTTTGGAAAAATAATATATATATCATGTTAGCCTGAAGTGGGAACAACAAACGAGCAGTGACCACTGACCATATTCGCAACGTGGGATTTGTATCATTTTGTTGTCCAAAACCATCGGGGGTGTTGGCCCGTAATGATATGAGATCTCTTAGGCGTGGTATCCAGGCCGTTCTTGGGGGTCCCTCAATGTGTGAAAGAAAATGGAAGCCCTGTTTAAGTGAAACAAAAAGCCTGAAAATAGGATGAAAACATATCTGGGCAGGGCCCAACATTCCAGGTAATGAACCCACGTACCCTTAGGCACATTGGTGAACAGCCGAAAATGGGTCGGTGGAACAACTCTGGAGGGAGAGGTACATGGTGTGGTCATTACAAGCCTGACATGAATGGGGAAATAATCCCATGCCATGCCATACACTCCCCCCCCCCCCCCCCCCCGTGGAGGAAGGGTAGGCCAAGGAGCCAAGGTGGGATGGAGATTTCCGAGAGATGGGGCTGGACCTGAAGGCTAAACATTCAGGTGGTCCTATGTATCCCATAACGATGGGAATTAAGCCACACATAGTTCTCAAGATGCAGTTTAATGTCATATAAGGTGAATGGGGGAGTAGGACATCCCCAATCGAGGGAGATGAATGGTACGATGAACAAACCAACTTGAATGAGAATATAATCCCACACCACACCATATACCCCCCATAAGGGAGGACTTGGGCTAGGGGCCTGAAGAGGCCGAAGTTCCCAATAGTTGGGCTCTGGTCAGAAAGGCATGGCATACTCATAGTTTAACATCATGCAGTAAGGATGGGGGTCGGGGAATAGGATTACCTGGATAGGGGTGGTGTACGACACAACGAGTAACCCGACGTGAATGAGGACATAATCCCACACTTCACCGTACACTCCGGATAAGAACTAGGGCTTGGAGCCCGAGAAGGCCAAGGGTCCTAAGGCTGGGCCTCGGTCAGGAAGGCCTGTCCATCTTTCAATTTCACGTCTTGTAATGAGGATGAGGGCTAGGGGCTCGAAAATGTAATTAGGCCTGAGGATGAGCCTCGGGCAGAAAATGTGTATGGAATGGGAAGTAACCCGATGTGAATGAGGACAGAATCCAAAACCACGCCGTACACTCCCATGAGAGAATCGGGGCCGGGGGCCCGACTTTTGGCACTGCCTGGAGGGAAGTTTGTCGCTCCGGGATGGGGCAGAAAGAACCACTACACTCAATGTTTGGGACATATTAGGATGGACTGAAATGTCTAGGAAAACTGTTGACCATTTTCGAAACACAGTAGCCCTAAGGTGGCCTGATGTGGGAGTAACTAATGAGCGTCGACCACTGAACACATTTGAAACGTCAGACCTGTATCAGCTTGTTTCTCAATATATTCGAGGGTGTTGTTCTGCAGTGGTAGGATGGACCTTAAGCCGAGCATCCATACAATATAGGGGCCCTTCATGATGGGGAAAGTGATGGAATCCTAGTAATGGAGTGGGTGAATCATAGCTATACCCATCTTAGAAAGAGGCAGACATCTCCAGGGAGGGGGACGTATAGCCAGGTCGAGGCTTACTCGATGTAAATTGGGGAAACGTGTGCACCCTGCCACATTTCATGACCAGAGGAGAAGATTGTGGCTCTTGGGTTGGGCCAACGGAAGAATTGTCTGGGAGTTCCTACGTATCCCATGAGGATGGGAAACAAGGTATACGTAGTTCTTGAAGGCCATGCAGTTTAACATCGATCGGTGAAGACGTGGGAGGGTAGAATAATGGGAGTGGGAACTTGGTGTGACCATTACAATCTTCGTATGAGCGGGAGTAAAGAAGCCTTCTCCACATCATGCGAAGACCCTCTGAGGATACTATACCTAGGGGCAGTCAAAGATAGGAGCTTGGGGCTGGGGTCAAGACAGGATTTCTGAGCCTTCCTACGTATCCCATGATGATGGGAATCAAGCCATACGTTGTTCTAGAAACACAGTTTAACATCATGTTGTATGACATGCAGTTTAACATCATGCAGGACGGGGGGCACATCTAAACAGGGGATATGTATGGTATGACAAGTAACCCAATGTGAATGTGGACGTAATCCCAAACCACACCATACAATATCGCAAGAGAGCCTGAGTCATGGAAGGCCAAGGGTCCTGAGGCTAGGCCTTGATCAGGAAGGCCTGACCAGCTTGCAGTTTAACATCTTGTAGTGAGGATGAAGGACATATTAGTTTAAGTTCATAGAGATTGGACCATTTTGTAGTTTATTATCATGCATGACAATACTGAGGAATTTAATGTCATGTTGGATGATGATATTGTTTCATGTAATGCTCGACTTGACAGTTTAAGGTCATTTTGGACCATACAGTTTATGGTCGTGCGGGACTGTATAGTTTATGTTCGTGTGGGACCAGGGTGCATTTTAGGGTCATGCGGGACCCATGGTGCTGTTTAGGTTCACGTAGGACCGGTCGGCTTAGGCAAAGTATTTCTTGAGGAACTTGGTGTTGGTGGGAGGAGTTATGCACTCACTATCCATGGTCACCATGGAGTATGCTCTATTGGGGTAAACCTTATAGATAATGTATGGCCCTTCCCATTTGGGCACCATCTTTGGTGGTTTCTTACAGGGGATCATTGGTGCTTGGAGGGCCAACACTAGGATGCCTTGTAGAAAAGAGTGAGGTCGAACCTTCTTGTTGAAGGCTCTGGATATTTTATTCTGACGCCTTTCCAGATTGTGCAGGGAACATAGCCTATTCTTGTCCAGTGCTTCCAATTAAGCTAGATGGATATCGGCCTCCTTATCTAGCGCCTGCTGATCCTAGACTACAGTGCGTAGTGATGGCAGCTGGATCTCGATGGGTAGGATGGCCTCCTCCCCAAACACCAGGGAATATGGAGTCACCTGGGTGGGATTGAGATTCGTCATCGGATAAGCCCAGAGAGCATTAGGGAGCTTGTCCGACCAACTCTTCATGTTCTGACCAACCATTTTCTACATAATGTTAGAGAGGGTTTTTTTAATGCCTTGATCTATCCATTTTTCTGCGCATGATAGCGAGGGGTATGGTTCGAACGGATATTGTACTTGGTGTAAAATTTCTTCAGCTTAGTTTCTCGGAAGTTGGTACCATTATCAATGAGGACAACGTGAAGGACACCAAATTTGTGGATGATATTGGAGCATACGAAGTTAAAGATAGAACGGGCCTTGACCTCTTTGATTGGAACTGCCTCCGCCCACTTGGAGAAGAAATATGTAGCATTCAGGATGAACCAACACTAGCGAGGTGTCACTGGTGGATATGGTCCCACGACATCGAGTCCCCCCACCACAAATGGCCAAGAATACTTGGTGGAGTGGAGCGGTTCTGGTGGTCGATGCAGTAAGTTAGCCTAAACTTGGAACGTGTGTAATCTCTTGGAAGACTCAATACAATCATGGATCATAGAGGGCCAGAAGTACCCCAATCTCCGGATCTGATGGGACATCTTTGGCCTAGACAGGTGGGATCCGTAGGAACCAGAATGAACATCTTGCATGACATGTAATGTCTCGACTCCTTGAATTCAACAGAGGAGAACACCATCAAAGCTCCACTTATAAAGGATCCGCTAAAGACTGGGACCACTCTTAATGGTAAACTACAGTTTTCGGTTTTGGATTCACTCACGCTCTTCCCGATCATATGGGAGGCAACCATTTTGTAGATACTCGAAAAAAGGATCCCTCCAGTCAGGAGTGGCCACAACCACTGAATCTGAAGAACCTGGGTCTCCAGACGTGGAGGGTCCGGTGGTAAGATGGCTTACCCATAGGTCGTCGTCATCCTCTGTGGTGACGAGGGTGATTACTCTCCGATGTTCCACATGTATAATCAGATTATCCTACTCGGGTTCTGTAAGTGACATGGCTATGCCGGCCAAAGCATCCGCTCTACCATTCTGTGACCAAGGGATATGGGTAACCTCTGGTCGAGAAGGAAAATGGGCCACTGGCCGGAGGGTGCATTCCAAAAATGGCACAAGATCTAGATTCCTGAAAACATAGTCTCCATTGACCTTCTTGATGACTAGTTCAAAATCCCCTTTCACGTGCAAATGGGGAACATCGATCTCAAGGGCTAGATCGAGGCCAGTTATGAGAGAATGGTATTTTTCCTCATTGTTGGTGTAGCCTTCTGACAGCAGGAATGAGTAAGGCAGGATGGCTTGCGCCGGGGTGATGAAGACGATACCCAGACCCACTCAATTGATCTTAGGATCGTTGAGCCTCCTACAGGTGGGGCTCCGGGAGTCACCGTCAAAGTGAAATTTCCAACATGAGACGACATGATCAACTGAGATTATTGCCTCAGTAAAAAAAATTCAGGTCCAAGGACTAATCCATGGAGGTTGGATGGGCTTCTAGGAAGTTTTTTGATGCCAGTCCCTTGATAGCCTTCTGAGACACAGACCTGATGTCAAACTTCTAGAGGATCACATCCCACCGCGCTAGTCTGCCAGTCAACATGGGGCAGGTCAGAATGTAATTCAGTGGGTCTGCCTGAGAGACGAATTTTTCCTCGTGGTGCTGCAGGTAATGCCATAATTTCTGTACAGAAAACACGAGCACCAGGCAGCTCTTTTCGATGGAGGAATATCTGGTCTCCGTATCGAGGAGTATGCGGCTGAGGTAGAAGATGTTCTTCTCTATCCCCTCATTGTTCTCCTGTGAAATTAGGGTGTCGAGAGACCATTATAGAGAAGTCACATAAATGACCAATGGCTTTTCGGAAATGGGTTCCATCAGGACCAGAGGCTGGAGCATATACTGCTTGATTTCCTCAAAGGCGGTCTGACACACTTCATCCCAATAATAGGCAGAGCCTTTCCTCATGAGTTGGGAAAGGGGCTTACACTTTCCAGCCAGATTCGTGATGAATCCATGTATGTTGGCTAAGTGGACTTGATGACCTCGATGCTCCCGAATATTACTCAGGGGAGGCATTTGAATGATGAATTTGATTTCTCTGGGTCGATCTCGATGCTTCGGTATCTGAAAATAAATCCAAGAAACTATTCAAGGGTGACCCCAGAAGCACACTTCAACAAATTCATCTTCAGGTGGCAGGAGCAGAAGAAGCCGAACAAAATCTCAAGGTCCGTGATATGGTCTTGGCGCTGGCATGATTTGACCACCAGATCGTCCACATAGCACTCCACAAATGTCTCGATAATTTGCATGAATATGTTGTGCATGGCCCGCTGATAGGTGGAACCTTAATTTTTCAGGTTGAAGGGCATAACCTGGTAATAGAAAGTAACTTGGGTAACCCTGATGGCAGTGGACTTCTCATCTTCGGGTGCCATCTGGATCTGGCGGTACCCAGAATACACATCCACGAAGGAGAGTTCTTGGAACCCAGCCGTAGTATCAATCAATAAATCTCTCACCGAGAGGGGAAAATCATCATTCAGATAGTGGCAGTTGAGATCGTGGAAGTCGATACAGACTGTGATCTACCCATTTTTCTTCCTGACCGGCATAATGATGGCTAACCACTTAGGTTACTGGAATTCCTTGAAGAAATTGGCTATGATGAGCTTGTCAACTTATGCCTCAACCATGGCATCGTGAGAAGGGTTCATATTTTTAGGAGGTTGATTGAACCCGTGATGGCTTTCCAAGAGACCAAGGTCGTGGATGGCTACCTGGGGATCTAGTCCTGGCATCTCGTCATAACTCTAAGTGAACACATCACAGTGCTGTTTGAGGAATTCCATATACCATTGCTGCTCCTCGAGTGGCATGGTGTCTCTATCAAATGTGGGTCTCGGGTCCTCCTCTCTACCAAGGTTCACCTTTACCAACTCGTAGACCATGGTGGAGATGACTTCCTCAATGGTTGGGGCATCTTCCATGTCCTCCTCTCCACTTGTGGAGGGATCAGTTGTGGGGGAGCTGCTTCCAAGCTAGCACACCCTGATGGGATGCTGGTGCTGGCCTGAGAGGCAGTGGTCGTCATGTCAAGAGATTCATGCACCACTGAGACCATAGAGATGAAGTCATTTGATTTAATCCCATAGGGTCTTCGGCCCAAGGGGCCACATTTGATGACATCAAAGTAGTAGTTGCTCGTCGGCTTAATACGATTAATTCCAGCCCGATGGAAGAGACACGTATGATGTACCACCGTTGCAATGAGCCTGAAGTCCCAATACCGTACATGGGTAGGGGGTTCCGGGATTACACGATCCTGGTTGGTGTAGGTGTAGGACGTGATTTTCTGCCATCACTTGGACCAGGGAATAACCTTATTCTTGTCCTCGAAACAACAAAATATTGCTCCATGTCCGGGGTCATGGCCTCCAACCGATGGATTGGGAAGACATAGGCATCATCCAGACATTCCCATGGATCACTTGTGACCAAGGAGGGTTCATCCTCATTTGCCAATATTTGATTATCCTTTCTCTTGTAATAGTCAGCATCCAGATAGCGGGCATTACAAGAGGCAAAAGGAGATGCATCTCCATAGAGCACGCCTACTCGACCATTGAGGGAGTATTTGTGGAATTGGTGATACAATGAAGGGACCAGTGCAAGTAGGTGGAGCCATGGCCAGCCCATCAATGCATTGTATACGTTGTCCTAGGAGACAACCATGAATTTGGTGCTGGCAATTAGGCCACCAAACTGAGTCTTCATGTGGATCAAGCCGACCGGGGTCTGCTCAGCACTATAATATCCCTAGTTTCTGATATCAGAGGGAGCTTGATCATCCTCAGACAAACCCAACATCCGCAGTGTCCGAGTTGGGATTAGGTTAATCCCAGAACCCGTGTCAACAAGACCATGACAGACTTACACACCATTTAACTGAACAGTGATGTACAGTGGGCGAATGTGCCCCTGTATTGGGGGGTCTTCATCTTCACCAGAGATTGAGATAACTTCCTGGCATTCGGTGTTCTCAATTGCCTCACCGTGGAAGGCTATTGTAGCTGCTACCTCCATCCCAAACTGGAGGGGGCTACTTAGGGCCTCAGCAAGCGCCTCACTAATTTCATATGATAGACGAAGAGCCTCAAGGATAAAAAGCCTCAATGGGATGCAATCGAGGAGCTTCAGAACATCATACTTCCATGCCAAACACGAGCCTCTACTTACAAGATTTCTCTCTACAATAGGAGGCACAGCGGGCCCTACCGGATAGATCGGCAGCTTGCTGGTATTGGCTACATACCACTGCATACTAGTCATGGACTGAAGAGTAGCTACCGGATGAGGGTTGGGCAGCTGAGATATGCTTGTGGTATGGAATGACTGTCTGCGGTATAGAAGAGGTAGCTCCGCCTAATCTAGTAGCATAAACAGCGGTGGAGGTAGATCTGAGAGCACCATATGAGGTTGCACGTGTTGAGCCCTGCACTTGGCCTGCTGTCTGGTTTCAGTAGCATGCATGACCTTGATGAAAGTGCCTACTGACGTGCCTTGGAGACCCATGCAGCCGCGGTTCTGTTAACGTTGGCATCGGCCAGGGGCGTTTGGGAGGTTCTCCAGGCGTTCCCCTTTTTGAGATTCATATAGGGATTTACCAGCACAACGGTATTAACCGAAGCATACCCCTGACTATCGCTTCACGAATCATCCACCACTGGGTGGATTCTGGGAGGAATCCACATCTCATGGGGTATGAATTCATGGAGAGTGCGGGATGACGACGACATCAGTGGAGCGTGTTTCTTCTTCTTGCACCACCACAACTTGTCCTTCTAAGAAGAGGCCAGCTGACATGAAGGCACAGAGGTACTGGTCGCATCTTATGAAAGCTCCGGCTGATTCAGGCATGCCCGAAAAATACCACAGGAATGAGTTACTATTTTACGTGCCATCCAGTCGTCGTACTTCTGGGACCCGTGGCTGGGAACCTGCTACCACTCGCCTTACTCGTCTCTACCACTTTCTTTCCTTACAAAGACACCCTCCACTTGTGTCAGGGTTGGGGTCAACCTGAATATGTTGTTGTCTACCTAGTAATGGAGTCACTATTTAGACACATAGCACTTCTTGAGGGTGTGCCTCAAAATCTGGTTATAGGGGATGTAGTTGGGGAGATCGGTGAGATTCGCCTCTGCCGGCCTTCTTCACTCAGGTAAGCACACAATCCCCTTCTCTAGGGCACTTCAAAAGTAATCGGGGACCTGATTCTTGTTGAATGAGTAAGTATGGTGCCTTCTTTCCAGATAGGGGGCTCTGGGAGCATGGCCCTAATGAGGGGCCGGAGGGGCTTGCCGAGGAGGCGGAGCCTGATTGTCCTACCTAGGCGGTGGTGGTGCATTGTGTGGGGGAACCTGCCGATTCTCGGACGGTCACTGCAGGGTAGGAGGCTGTGCCTGCGTTGGAGGGCCTCTGCGGGGTTGCGGATCCAGTGATACTGGAAGCAATTATAGCTTCCTGGGGGCTTCTATTTGAGCCACCGTAGTATGCTCAGCTCTAGCATACCTCCTTGCTGGGATCACAGGGGGCAGCTGACGTGCCTGACTAGACTATTTCAGAGCTTCCTCAAGGCGTTGGGCCTTATCTGAGAAGTCTTGGGACCCTCCAGGATAGTTCTGAGTGATCAGGGAAGGAACCAATTTTGTTTTGACATTATCCATGCACATCTTTATTAATTTCTCCTAAGTTCATGGAATGTCGAGAGAGTATGTGAGCCCCTTCCACCGGGCGATAAATTCTGTGACTCGCTCATCAGGCCTTTGTTTTCAATTGAAGTGGTCTGCGATGCGGGTATTTCTCAAGGTAGAGCTGAACTAGTATAGAAATTGCTGGCGTAGATCCTCCCAGCTATTCGCCAATCCAATAGGGAGCTATCTGTACCAGAAGAATGTAGGGCCCTCCAACATCTGCACGAAACATCGGAGCATAGCGGCTTCCTGTTGTGCTCGTGTCCCCAACATGGGTCCGCACCTGGAGGAAAAGTGATCCAACTACTGCCGCGGGTCCCCTGTCCCGTTAATGGGTGTGAAAGTTGGATTCACCAAACCCAGAGGTATAGGCATATCATCCACCCACGCAAGATATGGCTTGCCATCTGGTGGGACTGCCACCTGCCCCATTTCCATCACATTGATATGGGTGATGAGTGCCACTATATGATCGCCCGGGTGGGGGTACCTATATTGACAGGGATACCTAACCACGAGTGCGTTTCTGGGCTCTTTGACACGGTGGACGTGTTCAGTGGCTTGTATAGCAACTGGTGGAACGACATGTGGGCTGGCTAGGGGAACCCGAGCTGGATTCCTCATATTTCCTCGCCATTCAAGAGGGTTTGGTGAGACGTATCGCGCCCTATTTCCATGAGTTCCATCTTCTGCCCTATCTGTAGAAGTAGCATGATCGGGGTTGCCTGGATGCATCTCGCCAGGGGGGAATTGTTCCTGCCCCTGCTGCCCCGGCTTAGGATTACCATAGTCGGGTCGTCGCTCTATATCGCATATTACCAAGAGTTAGTTGACCAAACTCTTCTGCTCAATGAGTTGTTGGCGCAATGCGGCCTTCTCGGGGTCTCCGTCTGTCTTCTACATTGAGGCAGATGGGTCGGAGTGCATGATAGTTCCGACATGCTCTTTACCATTACCGGAATTCCGACTGAGTACCAGAAAATCGGTGGGCGCAGGAAGGCCTAGGAGGTTCCTCTACTAATGATTAATCCACCCTAATGGGTCGAACAGTCGTGGTACACCCTCAGGGGGTAAGTCTCCCTTGAGAAACTATAGCTCATCCTCCTTGTGTGACATGTCATCCATATGGACCGCAACCCCTATCGGGGGCATTTCCTAAATGATGCATGATGAGTTGGGTTGTTGCTGGATAGGATTGAAGAGGGGGGCGACATACTGCCCCCACCCACGGACTTGCACATGGGGGTAGCTTCCTGGATGATTTTGCGGAGTACCATGAAACTCTGAACGCATTTTTTCTGGAGGATGCTCTGGCAACCTGGTGACCCAGGGCGCTGGGCCACAGGGAGTGTGGCCAAATTGACAAGACGACACTGCTCATTGATTTCCTCAAAGTTCACTTGTCTCCTAGGTTACAACACCCTATCATAACAAAGACAGAAGTGTGTGACCCATAGGGTTTGACGGAAGCACTCAACTTCCTCTAGGGTGAGGGATTCCAGCACACAATAGTCTGATGCTACTGTCGGCCAGAACTTCTTGGGGAATTGATCCACCGTAAGAATGTTCTAGAAGCTCTTGGTATCAGATTCATGGTCTAGCCCCTATGGCCCCACTAATCAACCGGAGGTGGATAAGGAACCGGTAGCGGTACTGAGGTGGACCACTAGTATAGTAAACTGGGAGGCAGAGAATATGGCAAATGTGCCGACTGGACTCCAAAATCTGGGTCGTCCTCCTAAGAGTGAGGTGACCTAACCCCAATGTCGTGACACGACGGGCTGAATGTCAGAACATCCGGTGTAGGGATGGTGGTTACCAGCGATGGGTCACGTTGTTTCTCAACTGCCACCGGTCCCCAAAATAGCTCATCGTGATCTCTTGTCAAGGTAGAGGGATCTTCTGGTGATGACGATGGTGACTGCATGGTCGAAACCTTTCAGACTCCTAGAATTTCTTTATCTTGGATGTAACTGCAAAGAGAGTCAGGAATCCGATTTTCTTTTCATTCTGGGAGGATGAGGCTGACATTCCTTGTTCCTACACCGGTCCTTGACACGGAGGAACGAGGGGAGGGTTCCCTTGCTGAGTTGCATTCTGCTTCAGAATCCGAGAAGCTGGATGATTTGATCTCCTTCGGGGCCTTCCCAGGATTCTTCTTGTGGTAGCGACAAACTGCCCTTTGGCCCCTAGATGGCTCCTCGGGACAAGGCTGATTCCAGACATGTAGTCTCAGGGCCGCACTTGTGCCAGAGAAGAGAGGACTTCCGCTTGAGGCAGCCAGGGTGCGAGGGGCACCAGGGAAAATGTTGAAGGGTACATGGGGAGGACCTCCATGAACAGCACCTTTGCAGGCGAAACCCCGGTTGGAACCTGCAGGATCATGTGGGGGGACCTACATACTTGGTTCGGGTGGAGTGAGGCTGACCTTCACTCCTCTGGTTTCCAGGGCGAGGGGGACATTCACCAACTACGGAGAGGACGTAGGGAGGATACCCACATTGGATAGGTACTGGATGGGAAATTCCTTCACATCAACGGTCGAGGGTAGGAGGAGGAACTCCATACCCGGTGTGGTGGTCACGGGAGAGGCTTCTGCGCCGAGTATCGCTTCCACGGGGCAGGTCTTCATTCAGATTGGGGGTAGCATGGGGCATACCTACATGACGATCTTCAGAGCTGGGAAAGCCCATGCTCCATGGAGTAGTGGTACATGGAGGGCCTTCGTACGGGGTGACATCACCGTGGATTGGTTTGCGGTGATCACCACTCAAGCCTGCAACTTGGAGAGTCAACCCAGCCTGCCCGTGGGGCGGTTGGGGCGTCAATCCCTATCGGGCGTAGGAGTGCCCCTGCTCAGTGTGTGCAGGGACTTCATGATATACATCGACATCATCTCGAGCCGCAGGAGCCGTCGATGTTAACACCCCTTGATGGGCGTCCTCATCTTAGGCCCAACGCTAGCGTTGGGTCAGGCGAGTGGTTGCGGGTGGTGCAAGAGCATAGCCTACCCATTCCGCTGGCAAGGCTGAATGGCGGCACTGACGCGGCCGGGGTGGGGGCCCTTTCTTGGTGTCCTTGGACTGGGACTCTGACAAGGCTGAGCCGGACATCACCCACCTCATTAGCGTAAGGTAGGGGGTCATCAAGGTGTTATGGGGATATGATCCCCATACGATTGAATTTTGTGGTGGATAGTAGGGGCTCCCTGCGCAGCCCTCGAGGGTACTGTTGACGGAAAGTCACAGATACCTTGAGGTCCAAATGGGCCATGTACCTGGTGGGGATGATCCCTTCATCCTTATACCTATTCACAAGGTCGTTGACCACCATTCGTTTGATAATCTATGATGGGGAAAGGGTGCGTGAGATCCCCACATTCATGGATGTAGACGCCGCTGTGGAAACAGTGGATCCACGCATCGCAACTGTGCTGGTGTTGCCCCTGCCCCTGCGTAGATGGGTGGGTGGTGATAATGTCTCTCTAGCATCAACCTGATTCCTAGTAAGTAGGGAGATTAACTCATCAACACTGCGAGGAAAAGAAATCAACAACCAGTGCCCCAGTGCCATTTCGTCTTCCATGGCCGGTAAGGGGGATCCATGCCAACAACGTTGTAGAACATAATGCCCCACGTTCTACTACCCCATCTTCTGGTGAGTTTCATTCCAGGGCTGCTATGTGCTTGGAAGGACCCGAGGCCGGATATCTGGATCTAGTTACACGTCAATCTACAGAGGTCTCGAATGCTACTAGTCTCTATATTGAGGAGAATATATTCACATTGGGTTCACCATTTTTTGTTTCCGATGCATTCACCGGGGCGCATGCATCCGTCTGTGGAGGACATCTTCACGACTTTTTTTGCCCCGAATTCCCCCTTTCCAATGGCGGGCGACATCCATTCCTTATTTAGGGACGTCTTCTCCTTGGTCAAAACCGGGATGATGGGATGTCGGTTCCTCCTTCTTTGGATTCCTCCTCATAACTCGTCACCTAGTCCGGGTCTCCATAATAGATTTAATACGCTGTTCGTGAAACTCGTCCTAGATACATGTTTCCATGGACACCGGTTAATTACACTGGTTTTTTCAGGACATTCTAGGGGGTCTGGTCCGGGCAGCCACCTTCGGTTAGGGGAGTAGTCATGTCGATTCATCATTAACACGTCTAAACGCTGGGGAACTGGCGTGTCTATCTTTTTTCTCTTATTATAGGGCTTCTCAAGGCCGCGGAAGCCCGAGGCATCCCACTTCGAGCACGAGGAACCATATTCCATAGGCATGTATCTGAGGTTTTCCTCATATTCCCATATTTAACACATGGTAATATGCAAGTTTAACATCCAGCAGAGATGGATCGGCTGATCAGAACACAATCTGGAGTGGATCAGATTGAGGAACCCCTTGAGGGAACACCGATATCAAAGCCAACCTGTGGGTAGGCTGTAGAGGGGAATGGGATGGCACGATATAACCAGGATGTGGAGGCCTGAGTAAGAATCAGGGTGGATGATGGAGAATTGCATGGAGTGGAGGGTGAATGAGATGAGACTGTCGTGAAGATAACGGTAGTGAGGGGCTTGAGCCTTAGGGGGGCTTCCTACATACCACGTCATGACATGGATCAAAGTCCTCAGAGTTCGGGTGAAAAAGGGGTTGTTAAATGATATAAAGGGGTGTCCGAAAAATTGGATGGCAGGGTCACAAAATCTTACTGCTAGATTGGGATGCAGTTAAACATCGTGCGGGACGAGGGTGTGTTGGATAACCAGTGTGAAGATAGAACATGGTCTGATGGGAATTGGGCTTGAACCTCGGGAAGGCATCCTACGTACCATGCCATGAACTGGATCAAATACCTTGTAGTTCAGGTATGGAATAGGGGTTACGCTCTGAGGAGGCCCAAAATGGGGTTCGGTGAACCGACGTGATTGAGGTCGGAAATACCTAGTGGTGGGATTGAACCTTTTGAGGCTTCCTACGTACCATGCCATGACATGGATCAATGTCCTTGTAGATCGGGAGGGAGTGTCGGTGAGCCAACATGAATGAGGACCTTGATCTAGATGGTGTGGGGCTTACACTCTAGGCTAGCCAGGTGTTGGTGAACCGACGTGAATGGGGTCAGAGCGACCAACGAATGGTGGGATTGAACCTCTTGAGGCTTCCTACGTACCATTCCTAGACATGGACTAAAGAACCCATAGTTCAGGTACGGAAGTGGGATTGGCACACCGACATGGAGATGGTCAGGGCCAATGAATTTTGGGCTTGAACCTCAAAGAGGATTCCTACGTACCTCACCTTGACATGGATCAAAGACCACATAGTTCATGTTGGATTCCGGAAAACCGACGTGATGATGGACCATGGTCTGATGGGTATTGGGCTTGAACATCGGAGTGGCTTTCTACGTGACATGTCGTGACATGGATAAAATTCCACATATTTCAGGTATACAGTTTAATGTCATGATGGATGGGGGTTTTGGGGTATTACACTCTGATGTGGCCCAAGGCGTGTTATGGCCGGTGGTCACTCTAAGCCCACGGGAGTCGTGCTCGGTGTAAGAAACAAGAGGTTGATGGGACCTAATGATCTGGTCGTGAAGGGTGTGTCCTTGGGAAACGAAGAGGGGCTTACGCGTTTTTTGGAATATGGTGCTGGGACATACTCCAGGATGGAGGCCCAAGGTGTGAAAAATCATAGAGGGAGAGGTATTTTGGACGGAAAAAGGAGATTCCATGTTCCCTATCACGCCCTCCACTAGCCCTGGCGGTGAGGAAGTACGGAAGTGCATGGGTGCTACCTTCCACAAAAAGGACTAGGGGGGACTACACCAATATTGATGCCCTTTTCCCACAGAAAAATGCCACTCCAAGAAGGAGGATATCATCACCGGTGAGAACCAGGGGTGTGGTGAATGTCCAAGGTGTGGCCGCCCTGCGTGAGTGGTACGGGGCAATGTCAAAGTTTAACGTCAGGTATTCAGGATTGGGGTGGTTGGTAGTTTAACGTCCTACAGCTCAAACGACATGGGTTCACCCCCAAACCCTAGGAAATACATTTCCAATACCCTCTACCCCTTGGGGAATGGAAGGTACTGGAAAGGCCATTGAAAAGGGGGTCGTAGAGCGATCCATCGAGGGGTCCACGATAGTGTGGCTATGCAAAGAAGAAATAGCCGTTAGCATACCTATGCGAAGAATCTTTAAGGGAATCAATGCTATGGGCAGTATCGTACAGAGGACATTAATGTCACATCATGCAAACTAGGAGGGTCGCATGAGAAAATGAATTACCAAGCAGAGGGGTCCACAGGCAAGGGCCGTGTGGAGCATAGTTGCTCTGCGTAGTGGAGGGCACCTGCGAAGGGGTGTACTTCATGAAGTGGGGTGAATGGGCCTTAGTGTGGGGAGGGGGTTTGAATGGGAAGTGCTTCATGAAGTGGAAGGGTGCTCGCAGAGCATTGCCTCGCGAAGCTTAGGTGCCTCGTGGAGCAATGTGTCTCTAAGTGATGTGCTTCGCGAAGTACAGTGACACTGCCTTGGCATGTGGATCACGTGTACAGGATGTGTGTTTCGTGAATCATAAATTCTCCGCGACTTCCTGGGTCTCCTTGGGGATCCCCTTCCTTAGTGAAAGCCCTTAGGCTTCACAAAAGGCATCCCTCTTGGAAGATTGGATCAAAAATAGACAAGGCAAAGGCCTCTCGCGAAGAAAAAAATACCTATTAGAGCTCATGATTCACGGAGCAATGTGTGCTTCTCGATTTGGGAGCTGGGAAGCCGAACGGTCATATTGTCATCTTGGAGTCTCTGGGGGAGCCTAGTATTTATAGGCAAGAGGTGCCATGAAGCAGAGCTCACGCGGCGCGAAGGGGGCTCGGGGCGCTTCACGGAGGGTCGTGAACATCAACCAGATTCGTGGAGAAGTACTGACTCCTTTGCTTCACGGAGGGTTCACGAACATCATTGGAATTCGTGGAGAGGTACCGCCTCCTTTTCATCATAGCGGGTTCGTGAACGTTAGGTGCGTTCATTAATATGTACCACCTCATTTTCTTCGCGGCATGTTTGCGAATGTCAGAGGCATTCAAGAAGAGGTACCACCTCCTTTGGTTCACGGCGACCGCATTGCTTGGGGTGGCATCGCACTGGGGCTTCGCGACGTAGGGCGCGGGGCCTCATTTTCTTCTCTCCTTTCTTAAAATATTTTGGTGCCAATAGTCTCTCGTGTGTACATACAGATTACTGTCTCCATGAACATGATGAGATTCATTCCCCATCATCTCCATTCAAGAATAATTTTCAATAGATGATTAAAAATAATGTTTTAAGACTTAATATCTTTATGAATATTAATAAGTTACATCCTATACATAACAAAAATTACTTACGTGAAAAAGCATATAGAGGAAAACGAATCAGTTAACACCTGAAACAATGATAATACTAAGATATTATTAACAAACCAATGTTAAAATATAATATATGATCTCATATTAATGTATATGATTATTGAATAATTTAATAAAAATAATTTCAAAATTATGCAGGAGGTTAACCTACCCTCAACCAAGGAAATGTACAAGGTAACGGTTGATTTCACAATCACTTTATTATCTGAGGTTGTTTATTCGTAATTATCTACCGGGATATCTTTATCATCAACATCCATGTTTCAAGCAATATCTTTCAAATTCTTTTTACTATTTACAATACAATGGTTTAAATTCATTTATACCATTATTTGACCTTATACGTTTTGAAAGGAATCTTTATGTCGTTTTCTAAACAAGGTACTTTTTGACCTTTTTGACAAAATTAAGGTAAGGCTATTTTGTAACTTATACGGTGGGTGCAGCTACTTTCTTCCATTATAAAATCTTTGAAGCTTCCCTTACAATCCTATAAGAATATTTTCAATGTAAGTGTTTTCTTTTATAATTTTGTTACTTTTAAATGATTTCAAAAAGAGATATCTCTCTCAAATAGTTTTGATTTTATCTATGTCAACATCCTTTGATGGATTTTAAACTTATTTGAAGTTGATTTACGATGTTAAAAATCTTTAATATCATATTGAAGGTTTTGTGATATTTTTGAATGTGGATGTGTTACTTTTATACCATTCATGGTTTATGGATAATGTATTGACATTTCATATTCTATTTTTACTACGAATTTTTATGTTGTGTTTAAAACTTTTCATATGATGATTGAATTAGATATATTAAGTGATGGTTGGAGCCCGATATAGCTCCTCAATGAATTGGTAGGTATCATAAGAAAAACTAGTGTCTTGGAACAAGGAATTGAAAAAATATTATTTGTAGTCTTGGTAAAAGGCCTGGACTATGTTGTTATGAAAGTAAGTCATTATGTATTCCATCATTATGAAAGTGGCTATTTGATATTGCATGTGATTATTCGACTAGTAGAATATCCATGTGAGTAAGTAAATGGAATTATTTTGATTTATATTTCCCATATTATGATGAATTTTATGTTTAAATGGCTTTGTTTTAGTCTTATACATTGCCATATTTGTTTATTCTTATTTATGAATGTTTCTGCTATATTGTTATCCTTACTGAGCATATGAGATCACCCCTTTCTATGTTCTATTTTTCCTAGTAAGTGAAGAAGTATTTTATGGTTGACCTGTAGGGATAGGCTATAGAAATAAGTGTGTTCAAAAAGGGTACAAAATGTTTGTGATGTTTTTATTTCATGATATAATGTAAAAACTTATGAATATATCTAGTGTTTCCAAGGATACTAAACTAATCATTCATTAGAGATGTGATCTTTTGGGATCAATCCAATGTTATGTAATAATGAACCGGCTCTGGGTAACTGGGGTCGGGGCATTATAGTTTGTAGCAAATGATGTTTAGTACAAACCTTGGACTAGATTTAAATAAACTCTGATTAGAGCACATTAACCTAAGATAGACATTGAGGATTAGTATTAAAGAAATTCGTAGAATTTTGGTATCGTAGAGATTTTGTGAGATTTCCAAGAAATACATCCCTGTCTAGATATGAGTAGGTAGAGGTGACTCTGGCACAGATGTACCTAGGGGTAAAACCCGAAAACACCGCTTTGAGCTAGAATCGAATGGGAACTGGTGCATGACAACGGGCCTTGCTGCACTATTGGTTACAACACTCTAGAGGGATTTTCTTAGGATAATTATCATTTTATTTACAACCCATTATGAAGTTATTATGGGTATATACTTCCTCAAGGAAAACATTTTTATTATTATGGATTATATCCATAAACTGTTCAATTTATGTCAAGTGTTTTACAAGTTTGGGATACTGTTTTTCGATTAATAAACTAATCTAGTGTATGCCATTGTTTAGAAATGGCACTTAGTGGAAGGAATGGAAACTATATCAATGCATGAACTCCATGTAGGGATTTACCTCCTGCTCAAGATAATTATACTGGAGTTGGGGATACAACTAGTGCTGATCAACTTATCACTATATTAGGAAAACTCACTCAGGTTATGAATAATAAACTTACCCGTATGGAGCACATTGACCCACAGAATGGATTAAAAATGTTAGATCTCTTCATTAGAAAACAACCACCATCATTCAATGGGGTTACAAATCCACTAGTAGCTGAGCGATGAATAAATTTCCTAGATAAAATATTTCACGCCATGGGGAGTAGCGAAACAGAAAATGTTGTTATGGCAGTTTGTCGCCTCACTGGAGATGCTAATCAATGGTGGTCATTGATTCAAAAAACAAATGAATATTATGAAGTATCAAATATGGAATGGAGGAGCTTAAAGAAATTTTCATAGAAAAATACTTTCCTCATGGCCATCGAGAAAATATTGATAGAAAATTTCTAAGTTTGAGGAAAAAGAAGGATGAGAATGTCGCAACGTATGAGTCTAACATTACAAGGTTAGTTAGGAATGATACAAATTATATACATAACCCAAGAAGTAGGATTGATCATTTCTTTTATGGGTTAAAACCATTTCTCTGTCTAGCATTGGTCTCACAATCCTTCTCGTTATACGAATACATTGTCTCATGTGCTATCAAGACGGAAAAAGAATTCTCTAAGTATTATGATTTTAAAGAAAAGAAAGAATGAATCAATCTGCTGAAAACGCTGGAGATGTAAATAAGGGGAAGAAGGGAATAGTTGAATATTTATACTACAGTAAATGTGGGAAGAAACACCCTGGTACATTCCTGAAGTAAATGAGAGTCTTTTATAAGTGTGGTGAAAAAGGCCACCATGATCGTGATTGAAAAAGGAAGAAATAGGTAGTCGATGTTGAATGCTACAATTGTAGTGAAAGGGGGAATTATGAGAATGAATGTCCTAAGAGTTAGGGGATCTTACCTCAGATTAGGCCAAGGGATCAAGGGAAAGCTTATGATATCACTACTGCTAAGGTTGATGCTCTGAAAGACATAGTGGCAGGTAATTTAATTGTTTCCTCATGTTTAGATAATTCTTTATTTGATTCTGGATCATCGCATTGATTTATATCTTCCCATTTTTCTATGAAAATTAGATATTTCTAATTTGATTTAAATAGGGAGTTGTCAGTCAATCCTCCTAATGGAAGTATTATTGCTATAATGTTTTTTGAATTAGTTCCCATTAGGGAATATAAATGTTCATTATCTACTGATCTCATCATCATAACCATGATTGAATTTGATATCATCCTCGGTATGGATTGGATTTCAGACCATGATGTGAAAATTTATTGTAAGAAAAAGGAGGTTACAATTTTTTATGATGATAAGGAGTACCTTTTCTTTATAGTAAAAACGTCACAACCTAATTCTTATCCAGATCCACCCCCAGTAGCTCAACTAAATTCAATTATTCGGGAGGAAGAGAGTGAAATAACTATGGGTGAGGAAAGGAATGTTCAAATAGAGGATTTTCCAATTGGGAAAGAATATGTTGATGTGTTTCTAGAAGATTTACCTAGACATCCTCCTGAACATGAAATTGAGTTTTTGATTGATTTAATTCCTAGTTCAAGGCCCATATCGAAGACCACTTATAGAATGGACACCTTGGAATTAATGGATATGAAGAACAACTAGGGGATTTAGTAATAAGGTATTTATTCTCCCTAGTGTTTCTCCATGGGGAGCCCCTGTTCTATTTGTTAAGAAGAAAGATGGATATATGAGGTTGTGTATTGAATACAAGGAGATCAATGCTATAACAATAAATAACAAGTATCCTCTACCTTGCATTGATGATTTATTTTACCAACTTCTTATATCTCAATAGTTTTCAATGATTAAACTTTGATTTGGATATCAACAATTGTTTTTGAAGAAAGGAGACATTCCGAAAACAGCATTTCAAACTAGGTAGAGGCATTACCAGTTTACATTAATGCCTTTTGGATTGACTAATGCACCCTCTATATTCATGGATCTAATGAATAGAGTATTCAAGGAATAAGTTGATGAATTTGTAGTGGTATTTATTGATGATATATTGGTATACTCCAAAATCTACGAAGATCATGAAATTCACTTGCGCATTATTCTGAAGACTCTTAGAAGACATGAATTATATGCGAAGTTTAGAAAGTGTGAATTCTGACTTCAAGAGATTTATTATCATGGCCATATTGTCTCTAAAGATGGAATCTGTATTGATCTTTCTAAGACAATAGAAATCCAAGAATGGCCAAAACCAACAAGTATAACTGAGGTACGCAGTTTTATTGGTTTAGCAGGTTATTATTGACGTTTCATCCATAAGTTTTCCTGGTTGGATAACCCATTAACAAAGCTCACATGTAACGGGGTTAAATTTGTATGGAAAAAAGATTGTGAATATTATTTTTAAGAATTTAAGGGAATATTATTCAATTATCTAATATTGAATGAACCATCAAGGAATGATTGGTTTGTTATTTATAGTGATGGTTCAAAGAAAGAACTTGGTTGTGTCCTTATGCAGAATGACAGGGTTATTTCTTATGCATCATGACAGGTAAAAATTCATGAGAAAAACTATCCTACTCAAGATATTGAGTTAAATCTGTAACCGTTTCTTTGAAAATTTCGAGACACTGTCTCTATGGTGAAAAATGTGAGATATATACTGATCACAAGAGTTGGAAATATTTTTTCACATAGAATGAAATCAACATGAGGAAAAGGAGATGGCTTGAGCTACCCAAGGATTATGATTTCACTATACACTACCACCCGAGGACGGCAAATAAGGTGGAAGATGCTTTGAGTAGAAAGGCTCATGGAGTTTTGAACAAGATGAGAGTTGAAAAGGATCCTATATACATGGATCTCGTAAAGATGGATATGGGAATCACCATGGAAGGTGAAACATCAATACTTTTTGAAATGGTTTCCAAACCATTTTTACTAGAAAGGATAAAGAGTTCTCAAACCAGTGATGAAGAATTTCAAATGAAGATTAAAGCTGTGAATGATGGGATATTGAGTGACATTGTGTATGAAGATGGAATTTTGAAATTTGGGAAGAGACTTTTTATTCTCCATATACCTGATCTAAAAATGGAATTGTTAGATGATTCTCATAGTTCCAATTTCTCTATACACCCTGGTATCACCAAAATGTATAGTGATTTGAAGGAAAATTACTATTGGACAACATGAAAAGGGAGATTTCCAAATTTGGGTCAAGATGTATGGTTTGTCAATAAGAGAAAGCTGGAAGGAAACAGGCAGGAGTAGTCATTCAACTTCTTCCCATACCTAAGTGTAAATGGGATAATATTACAATGGAATTTATCATGGGACTACTAAAGACTCCATGAATGAATGATTAAATATGGGTCATTGTTGATCTTCTTACCATTTCAGCACATTTTATTGATATAAGAGTAGATTTACCACTTGAACGACTAGAAAATCTATATATTAATGAAGTTGTAAGACTTAATTGAGTACCACTATCGATTTTTTCTGATCGTGATCCGTATTTTACAACAAGATTCTGGAAAAGTCTTTAGAAATCCCTGGATACTGAACTTCATTTGAGCAATGCCTACCACCATCAAACTGAAGGATAATCAGAACAAACTATTCAAACCTCAGAAGACATGTTGAGATCCTTCTCACATGACTTTCAGGGTATGTGGGATCAATATTTACATCTGGAAGAATTTTCCTATATCAATAGCATTCATTCATGTATTCAGATGGCACCATATGAAACAATATACAAAAAGAGATGTCGCACACCAACAAGTTCATATTATGTTAGCGAAAGAAAACTCGTAGGCCCAGAACCTGTTGGGGAGATGATGGAAAAGGAGAAGGTTATCCAAACCCACATCAAAGCAGCTCAAAGTAGGAAAAAGATCTATACTGATAACCGACGAAAGTATTTTGAATTTCATGTAGGAGATCATGTTTTCTTGAAGTTATCTCCATGTATGGGAGGTATACGTTTAGGTAAGAAGGGTAAATTGATTCCTAGGTACATCGGACCATTCTAAATTCAATAATGAATTGGAGATATAGGTTACAGTTTGAAAATGACTCCAAGTCTCCCCAAAGTTCATGATGTATTCCACGTATCACTATTGAGAAAATACATGCCTGACCCAACGCATGTACTCACCTAAGAACAATTAGAATAGGAACCTGATCTATCTTATTGTGAGGAGCCTATTAGAATTATTGATACCAGATAACAAGTGCTGAGAAACCTGATGACTCATCTAGTAAAATTTCTATGGAGAAATCATAAGAAGGAAGAGGCAGTGTGGGAACCCGAAGAACTTATGATGAAGAACCACCCGAGTCTATTTATGCAGTAATATTCTAGAAATATCTAGTAGGAAATTATTTGGAGGGGAGAATGTACCGACCACCAGCTTCCACAATACGCTTCTCTTTGAATAATAAAATAGTGTCTGTTTTACACAACTTCGAGTTCTAACACACCACAACCAATCAAAATAGCCATTATGAATAGTAATACCCACTTTTTGAAATTTTATAAATTTTTTTCTTTCAAAATGGACTTCATTTTTGTAATCAGAATATTAAAATTATCCTAGGGTGAATTTTTTGTATTTTTCTGAAAACATTCAATTTTTGATGAATAGTGAAAAACACTAAGTTATAGTTAAAAACAGAATTTTAATTTAAATAAATATTTATTTTATAGAAATTTATTTTAGGTCAAAATAGATACATAATACCTATAAAATTTCAATTTAATTCATTGGACTCATTTTATAATAATTTTAGATATATAAAATTTTTATTGAACTTTTTACCGTCTTTTACTCACCTCCTAAATGTATTTGAAAATTTAAATAAAACATAATTTTACCGCTTCTATGAGTTGAATTTCAAGAATCTGAGAGATATGGTTGATATCAGTATGTAAAATGTGGTTCAATAAGACGAAAATAATTTTTGGTGAATAGTAACATTTTACTTTTATTTACCATGGTTAAAAGTAGATAGGGTAACTAAAGGTAAAAATGATATTATTTTACACTAACACATGTCCTAATCCTATTGTCTAAGTATATTTAGACTAGAAACAAATGTAGGAATAAAATATGATCCTTTAGGTCCACTTGGATTAGATTAGGACATTTATTATTACTTAATTCAATGAAGAGTTAAAAGTGTTAAATTCAATGTTTAACAACTAAAACATTTTTAATATAGGGTTATATATATGATAAATTACACTATAAATATTAATTAGAAATATAAATGGATTTACTACAAAATGGTTTTTTATTTAATTTTTTAGAAATTAAAAAATTTATTTATTTATGACACAAAGATGATGCAGTAATTACCTAATTAATTAAATATTAAAATAATTGATACTATAAATATCCAAATAAATGTAATTTGAGACTTTTTATGAATTAAACTCATTTTATATGTTAATTTGACACATCAGGGTTGGTTATCTGAATTTGTTTCTAAGTAATAATGCTGTTATGAATGTTGACGCTCCTTTCATCACAGAGTCTAATGATTGGAAAAGGGGAATATCTGAGCTCAAATTGATTCATCCTTTGAAGAAAATATCAAAAATATACAAACCAATGAACAAGGAGAATATTTCTCATAAGTCACGCAAGTCCATTTTCCTGATGCATTATGGTCGCACAAGTGACTTTCGTGACTTATGTGATAACTGCCCGGGGTCTTCTCCTGCCTATAAATAGACCCTGGGGCCCCCCATTTGAGGAGTATTTTTTCCAGAAACTCAGATTTAAGCTCCCGGTGCCCTAGTCTCTTCTCAAAGCTTCCGAAACACTTCTATGGTAATTTCTTACCTAGAACGGATGATCTAAAGATGGAGAAAAAGGCCTAAGTGTTGAAACTCATTAACACTTGCGTGCCTGAGTGGCCAGTCCTTAAGGGAAATGGCCACACTTGCGCGCCACCTTACACCTTCAATAGAACTTGCGCGCCCCATTTTTGGATGAACCTCAAGAGGATTATAAAGGCTTTAATCAAGAGCCTCTCAAGTATTACCCTTCCAGTTAACCGTCGCTCAAGTACGACATATGTCGCGCAGGCATACTTGCGCGACCGTGACTCACGCACCCACGTAGTACTAGCGCGCCTGCCAGGACTTGCACGCCCTTGCCATTATGGGTTCCCTTCTTTCCCATTTCACCACTCTTAAACCATTCCACTATTCCTATTCAAGATTCAGTCTTCAAGACAGTCTTCAAATCCATTTATGGAATGATTTCTTGATTTTACTTCCTTATCTAAAAGGAATTTTGTGGAAAATTTCTCAAAACCTAGTGATTTACACATCATTATGTCACTAAAGATTGAGAATTCATTCATTAAACCTCATCCTTTAAGATGAGAGATCCCCTAACCTGGGCCTCCTTTTTAGGAGTAATCCCCAGTCATAATTCTCTTAACCGGGGCCTCCTTTTTAGGAGTAATCCCCAGTCATAATTCTCTTAACCCGGGCCTCCTTTTTAGGAGTATTCCCCAGTCATAATTCTCTTAACCTGGGCCTCCTTTTCAAGAATAAGCCCCAGTCATAATTATCAAATCTGGGCATCCTCTTTAGGAGTAAGCCACATGTCCTAATTTACCTAGGCCTACTTTTCAGGAATAAGCCCCATCCTTAATTCATCTTAACCAGTCCCAATTTAGCTTTGATCTGGGATTCCTTCTTAGGAATAAAAAAACCAATCATAATTCTTCTTCTAATTTGGGCCTACTTTTTAGAAGTATGTCCCAAGTTAGTGTACTAAAATATCAATGAAGCACATATACCTTTATGGACCATGTTCCAGGATTTATTCCCTGAAGTAAATCCAAATATTCATTTATCTGGGTAGTCAAACATACATAAGTCCCACCTTATTTCTTATGATTGAATCTTTCATGGCACAATTGTCTGATTCATACCAATACATCTTGTTTCTCACACCTAGCATGACTCACGTGAGCATAGAGTGTAAAAGTAATTATGACATCCTTCATTGAGTCATCAATCATAAACATCATACTCCCAAACTCGAACTATGTGGGTTCTGATTCCTTTTCTGAACAAAGGATACGTAGGTATCCCATCTGTGGGTTCGATCCCAACTCTGAAATAATCTATGTCCTTATGAAGGATAATAAGCATCATGTTCCCCCCTAAGTGGATTTAAAACCAGCATGGTCATCATAATGACCAAGAGACTTCTATATAAATGTTTCAAAGGGTACCATTGGCCAAGAATCTCTAATAAATACAGATGATTCTCTATCGACAAAGAACCTCGAATACATATAAAAGATTCTATAAATTTTTTACATATCGATCATTGATTGTCAAATCTGAAGGAAATCTCATTTTATACTTGGTAATGTAATAAGGATTCACGAACATAAATTAAATCTATAAAGAGAGTCTCGGAGTAGAAAATAATTGCCCTCAAAAAGGTGTGATGAGTCAGTCCTCCCATCCTCTCGACCAATGAAAATTCCTAAGCCTCATCATTCCACAAACTAATGAGCACCTACCTTTGGAAAGTAGGTCCGAATGGATGTGGAATCATTAGATGTTTCCGGTTCTACGAACAAACCCGTTAGAAACAGATCAAAACGTTTGAGCCTCCCATCCAAGGAGTTCATCCCCAGAATATGAGGGAAACAAAAATGGTGAACCCGACGTGAATCCTTAACCAAGTTAAAATAATGTTTTACCTATTTTGGTAGGCCTTTATTTAAAACTCAATGGGAGGGCCAAAAAAACAATCATTGACATATGTTCTCATAAAAAAGATGTAGTGGCTGAATTTATCTTGATTATGTCTGTTATTGGAAACTGGCACTCTTTTCCAAGATCTTCTGCATTTTTAGAATGGATGCTCTCAAGTTCACACATGTGACTACTGCTGCTACAAATGCCACTGATGGTACTCCTGCTGGATCATTGTCCGCTCTATGGATGATATCACCTACTCAGCATCTTGAACACTGGGTAACAAATGCACTGGTGAAGGAGTACCGTCAACATGGTACCATCCCAACTCTGGAGGCTGCACGAAAATCCCTCCAAGTAAAAAACTCACATCGGTCGTCCGGACAACGACGACCATTGATTAAGAAGTAGGCAGTGCTGACTACCGTCCCCAACCGTTTCGGGTCATTATCCACGGAATGCAATCACCATTCGCTCCCTTATTCTGGGGAGGTGAATGAGCAGGTCCTTCATGACCTTAATTCAAAAAAACAAGAGTCCTTCATGAGGGCTCCCACTAACAATCGCCGCCAGACTCGTGCAGCAGTGCGCCCTCAACATGATGAGGGTACCGACTCTAGGTGTTCGGCTCAGGTTCCTCGAACCCGAGAAAGCAAGACTAACCACCAGAGGAGGAATCCGGTCAACAGTGAGTAGGTTCTCATATCTGCCATCTCCGGAGAAGTCCACCAACCTAACATGGGGGCAAGCAACAAGCATGCACATACACCTGCCCGTTTTATTTCTGTTGTCCAGCAGACTCGTCTGGCAGAATCACGGCAATCCCGCTAGTCAATTCCAGCGGAGTACTATAGGCAGGAACACACACCTTTTTATACATCATCAGCTAGTCAGAAGGCTCGTCTGACTACATATGATGGATCTCATAAACCACGTTTGGCGAAGTGCAGTCAGCAGGCACATACACCTACTGGTATTAATCAAGCCTACCAACAGTCTCGCTTGGTAGAATTAGAAGAAGTTAGTCGGAAAGCCCCGACAACAAATAGGAGGCAGACTCAACTCTCTGCCCCCACACTTGAGTACTGTCAGGATTCACTGACAGGAAATGTAGGACAGGAGCAGGCACATACACCTGCTCCAATCCTTTAATGGACGTATATTCCTGTTTCGGCAGCTGATGTCACCAAGCATATTCTATAAATACTGAAAGAGCAGAAGAAAATCCATGCTCATATTGTAGAGGCCTGCAAGAATATTATAACAACTTCAGCAGCATTTCAAGGAAATACACATAAATATATCCCTACCAATGGAGTGGCACATCAATAATTCACTCTGGAACAGACACACACATCTGTTCCAGTCTAAGAGGGTTTTGGGGCATACTCCCCCATATCATACAGACAACCAAGTCAGGCACATACACCCGATTTGAGTGGAGATCGTCAGCCTAACCTGGCCATCTATACACCTTCTCAGAGCAAACACTTTCGTCAATAAGTGGTTTCCAAGGCGAGTAAGAAGGCGTCTATAAAAAAGACCCGCCCAACACCGTCAGGAGATCAAGAGACAATCAGTAACAAGTCCTTCCTCGATGTTGGATTTCATGAATCCCTTAGACAATTATCTGTTGAAAATCGAAATTCTACTCCCTCATTTCCCAATAGTGGGAACATTAATTCCGAAGGTCATCAACAGAAAATTCCTCATGAAGGCTTGCTTCATGAACATTCGGTCGATCTCGAAGTTTCATCTTCAAATGAGAGCCACATGAACCCTCTGTGTGGTCAGAAGAACAAGGAGAAAGAGACCTCATCTTTTAATATAATGTATTATGGTTGTCCTCCCCATGATGATGAATTTCTCTACGAAATTCCTCTCCACAGTAGTGATGCACATTGCCCGAAAAATTCTATAGTGGACAATGTAGTGCTGAGAAAGCCCTCTTATCTTGAGGCACATGAAAATGTGAAACCAGTCATGTCTGAAGCTTCATCACTTGCAGGTGAAATACATTCTCGATAAGAAGATAGCCCAGGGTGTAGGTCATTCTCCGAACCACCCCTAAGTCATGCATCTTCTAGTATGATCAATGATTTCTCTACCAATCCTGTTGAATCCAATCAAGCGACAAGGAAACACCAACTCTGGTCAAATCAGGTAGAAGAATCTTCATCAAATGACAAAGAGGAAATTCTGAAGAAGACTAAACAACTTGAGAAAGGTGAAGTGACAGTCATGTTTTGGCCTTTGGCTGACTCTTAGTATAATATTCCATAAATGTTGACAGAAGATGAAATTCATGATATTCTTCTCAACATATGGAAAACTCTTTGTAAGTTAAAAAATAAAGTATTATCTTATGATGAATATGAAAATAATCTTAAGATAATAGATGGGTTACAACGTCAGATTGATTTGGCGTCTCTATCAGTCTCTCGATATCCGAAGGCTGAAAAGCAGTAGAAAGCCCTTCAACGTTCATGCCTTGGCGCACTAAGAAGATTGTGTCAGTTTATTGCAAATGCCCCATCTGGTATTTGAGTCAGAGTATGGGGTGGTCATGGAGCACTGTGTAACACCCCAAGCTTCCCTGATACGCTCCTCTTTGAATAATAGAGCAACGTGTGTTGTACACGATCTCGAGTTCTAACACACCGCAGAAAATAAAAGTAGTAGTTATGAATAATAATACCCACTTTTTGAAATTATATATATTTTATATTTCAAAATGAACTTCATTTTTGGATTAGTAATATAGAAATTATCCGATGTTGAATTTTTGGTATTTTTCGGAGAACTTCCAATTTTTTATGAATAGTGAAAAATACTTAAAAACAACTTTTTTAATCAAAATGATTTATAGTGATAAATTATACTATTGAGTGTTTTTAGTGCATAATTAGAATATATTTTTACAATTTCATCCAATGTTTCTCATTAGAATTAATTTCACTTTGAAATTGGATATAAACAATTGTCAATATTTTGATATATATTGTTTCTTAAAAACACGCTATTTGTTGTGACAGCGTAAAATAATTATAAAATTAATTAATGAACCATATATGTTTGGACTTTTTTAAAGTAGACATAAATTTTGAATTCGGAATATTAATTATATCTCAGGGTGAAATTTTGGCATTGTTCTGAAAAACTTCAATTTTTTATGAATAGTGAAACCACTAAGTGGTTGTTAAAAAACTGATTTTTCGTTTAAATGAAACATTACCACTTCTATGATTTTATTTTAAAAAATCTGACATACATGGTTGTCATTAAGAAGTAAAATTTTGTTCAATGGGATTAAAATAATTTTTGGTGATTTGTAACTTTTAAGTTTAATTAATCGCGATTAAAGGTAATTAGTGAATCTTAAGGAAATGATAATGTTATAATAATATGAAATGACCTTGACACATGTACTACCCCTATTGGATGAGTCATGGACGAACCATACAATCCATGGGTGAACTTGGGGACCCCATGGAGCCACTTTGGTAGGAAATTTACTTTAAAAACTTTTTATTTAATATAAAAATAAAACTATCAAAAACATGAGTTGTTTTACTAAACCAATTTTTAAATGGGTTATACAAGTCATATATTTGACTAAAAAAATTAATTAGAAAGACAAAATGATTTAATACATCATTATATTTTTTTAATAATTTTTAGACATTAAATAAATTAAATTTTTTATGACACCATGATGATGCAGTGATTACCTCATTAATTAACTATTTAAATAAAATGAAAAGATAGGGTAACATCTAAGACTTACACTTCTCAAAAAACTATTTTATGAGTATATATCTAACCCTTATCACCATTTCCTTGAAATATATAAGTGGTGGACCTTTAAAAGCCACACTCATTATATAATAAAGTAACATTTCATGACATTCCAAGAGAGCCCCTTCTCTCCTCTTATAAAAGGCCCCCACGACTACCACTTTATTCACACCTTCCAAGACATTTGTCTCGTCCGAACTCTACCCAAATACTCTCTCAACATACATCTCTTACTCCTAGAAGCCTCTCTTTGCGCAGATGTCTTCCCAAGGAAGCCATTGATCTCAAATCAAAAAGAGTTACCCGATTTTAGGGTAATATCTTCCCTTATGTTATTTTGTTTAATTATGATACTCCAACCCCTTAAACTCTTTTTATTCCTTTCTTTTGTAACAAAAACAGTATATTAAATATAATAGGATGTTTTTATGAGAAGGATTTTATTTACACTTATACGCACCTTCATCTAATGGTTAAAGAACATACTGTTTCTGTGGTTGGCGAAGTCCTGTCTCACGAAATGATGATTGATCAATATTCTTTTAACAACTCTCAAGGTGTCCATTATGATGACACTATTTTTATATATGATATATATTATGTTTTTTTTCCTTATGTTTCTTTATTTTTCATTTATGGAATACCTTTATGATATCCATTATGGGTAAACGCGATACCTTTATTTTAGGAAGTGCGGACTACCGCCCCCTCAAAGTGATTTGAATCGTTAATGCAATATATGGGATGTATAAAGGATGGAGTAAATGATATTATATATGATATTATACTGGTATTATAATATACCTTTATGTCATTATGATTTTATTCCATTAAATATGAAATAGAAATGAAAATAGTGTTCATGCGTACGTACGGCTTACCGTCTCCATGAACGGTGCATTTCATTTATTACCTCTAAATGTTACGGTTGGTATCAGAGGTAGTTTAGTAATAACCTTAGAATATAGATTTAGATAAACTCTGATTAGAGCACATATCCCAAAGATAGACTTTGAGGATTAGTATAGAAGAATTTCCTAGAATTTTGTATTATAGAGATTTTGTGAGATTTCCGAGAAATACATCCCTGTCTGAATATTAGCAGGTAGAGGAGGATCTGGAACTGATGTACCTAGGGGTAAAACCTGAAAACACCACAATGAGCTAGACTCAAACGGGAACTGGTGCACGAAAATGGGCATTGCTACACTCTTGGTTACGACAGTCCCGGGGGATATGCTTAGGATAATTTTCATTTTCTTTACAAACCACTATGAAGGGTTATGAGTATATACTTACTCAAAGATAACATTTTTATGGATATGGATTATTTCCATAAATAGTAAAATTTATGTTAAGTATTTTACAAGTATGTAATTATTTATTTTGATTCATAAACTAATCTAGTTTATTCCATTGTTTAGAAATGGCTCCTAGTGGAAGTAATGGAAACTGTATCAATGCACGCACTCCGTGTAGGGATTTTCCTCCTAATCAAGATAATAATTTTGGATCTGGAGATACAACTAGTGTTGATCAACTTATTACAATACTTGGACAACTCACTTTGATGATGAATAATAACCTTACTCGTATAGAGCACCCTGATCCGCAACATGGACGATCAATGTTAGACCGCTTCATGAGGCAACGACCGCAGACATTTAATTGGGGTACAAATCCATTAGTAGCTGAGCAATGTATAAACACTTTAGAGAAAATATTCCACACCTTGGGGAATAGCGAAAGGGAGAAGGTTTTCATGGAAGTCTACCGCATCACTGGAGATGCCGATCAATGGTGGCCGCTGATTTAAAACACAAAGGCAGATGAAGAATTATCAAGTATGGAATGGAGAGTGTTTAAGGAAACTATCTTAGAAAAATACTTTCCACATGACCATCGAGCAGATATGGAAAGGAAATTCATGCGTCTGAGGAAGAAGGAGAATGAGAATGTCGCAAAGTATGAGGCTAACTTTACAAGGTTAGTGAGGCATGCTGCAGATTATATATGTAACCCAATAAGTAAGATTGATCGTTTCTTTGATGGGTTAAAATCAATTTTCTGTCGATCATTAGTCTCACAAACCTTCTCGTCGTACGAAGATATTGTCTCATGTGCTATCAAGACAGAAAAGGAATTCTCTAAATCTTATGACAATAAAGTAAAGCAAGAGAAGAAGAGAACGGTGGAACAAGAGACAGATAATGGGAAAAAGGGAAAGAAGGATTTTCCATTATGGGATAATTGTTGGAAGAGTCACCTAGGTACTTGCCTAAATGAAATGGGAGTTTGTTATAAATGTGGAGAAAAAGTTCACCAGGCTTGTGATTTTAAGGGAACGAAAGAGGCTATCAATGTTGAATTCTAAAATTGTAGGGAAATGGGGCCTTATGAAAATGAATGTCCTAAGAGTCAGGGAAATTTACCTCAGAAAAGGACAAGGGATCAAGGACAATCTTATGATTTTACTACAATTGATGTTGAATAATTAATGTATTGGTGCTTTCGGACTCAAGGATTATATTCTGGTTATAAGGATAATGTGATATATATATATAAGGATTTTAGTGATGTACTTGTTTTTTAAATAAGGTTTCAATATGATGAAGGTAATCATATTTTTAGAAAGTGACAATAAGAGAAACTTTACTTTGTTTGGGGTATCTGATGTTACAATTGATTTTGGAATTTAGAGACATTTTAGAGAAATTCTGGACAGAGGAATTTTGGATTAATATAAAGGTTGGAATGAATTAAGTAGAACCTTGGATAGTATTGTTTATGGTTAAAATATTTCTGAATATTATTTTTGGAATATTATAATACTATAGTATTAGAAAAAGGAAAACTTGTAGGTCGAGGGATAACCCATCACGTTAGACAAAGCTGTAGGAATCGAATCCATAACCATAGTGCGAGAGGCCTTTATTACCTACCACTATCCTACAAGAAGTCCCTGGTTATTAAAAAATTGTTTTCCTAATCTAAATGGTATGTGTTAATATTTTGAACCTTGTACGATTAGGATAAATATAATATTTTTGAGTTCTATTATCTTTTTGAGTAAAGGATGAGTTTGTGGTAGAAATTAGTCGAAGGTTGAAACTCTACTTGTCAAGTGTATATATATATATACTTATCTCTTACTCTATGAATAAATTAATTCTTAATCATTAGGAAAGGGATATTAAAACAAAAAATTTGTTAACATAATACCTTATGTTTTGTTGAACTGATGATATTTTAAATCAACATAGATGGAAGGCTTTGAGGCCCTCAATTTTACACTTGATTGTGATTTATGACGTCAATCACTCACAACAAATATTTACGTTTTTCCTCCTATTATATGTCTCTAATTTCCAACAATTCTCTCCTAATCGAGATCATAATTTGGTGGTGACTTCTTCATTTCCCATTCCCTCTTATTAAGGCTAAATTTAATTAACCTTATTTCCGATGTGGGTTTTCCACAAAGGTATATTCTATTTTCAACCTTTTATTATCAAAGAAAATTTTCAAATTTCGAGGATGCAATTTATTGAAAGAGGGGATAATGTAACACCCCAAGCTTCCATGGTATGCTTCTCATTGAATAATAGAGTAGCGTGTGTTGTACGCAACCTCAAGTTCTAACACACAACGACCAATAAAATTAGCAGTTATGAATAATAATACCCACCTTTTGAAATTATATAGACTTTATATTACAAAATTAATTTCAGTTTTGCATTTTGAATATAGAAATAAGCCTATGTTGAATTTTTGGTATTTTTCGGAGAACTTCCAATTTTTATGAATAGTGAAAAATACTTAAAAACAACTTTTTTAATCAAAATATTTTACAGTGATAAATTATAATATTGAGTGTTGTTAGTTGATAAATAGAATATATTTTTACCATTTCATCCAATGGTGTCCATTAGAATTAATTTCACTTTGATATTTGATATAAACAATTGTCAATCTTTTGATATATATTGTTTCCTAAAAACACGGTATTTGTTGTGACAGTGGGAATTAATTATAAAATTAATTAAAGAAACATATATGTTTGGAATTTTGTAAAATAGTCATCATTTTTGAATTTTGAATATTAATTATAACTTAGGGTGAAATTTTGGCATTGTTCTGAAAAACATAATTTTTTTATGAATAGTTAAACCACTAAGTGGTAGTTAAAAAATGATTTTTCGTTTAAATGAAACATTTCCACTTATGTGATTTTATTTTCAAAAATACAACATACATGTTTTTCATTAGGAAGTATAATTTGGTTCAATGGGATTAAAATAATATTTGGTGAATAGTAACTTTTAAGTTTAATTAATCCCGATTAAAGGTAATTAGTGAAATTTAAGAAAAAGATAATGTTATAACAATATGAAATGACCTTGACTCATGTCCTAACCCTATTGGATGAGTCATGGACGACCAAGAAAATCCATGGGTCAACTTGGGGACCCCATGGAGCCACATTGGTAGGAAAAAAGACATTAAAAACTTTTTATTTAATGTCAAAAGAAAAATTTCACAAACATGAGTTGTTTTACTAAACCAATTTTAAGTGGTGTTATACAAGTCATATATTTGACTATAAATAATCAATAGAAAGATAAAAGGATTTAATACATCATAATATTTTTTAATAATTTTTAGACATTAAATAAATTAATTTTTTTATGACACCATGATGATGCAGTGATTACCTCATTAATTAACGATTTAAAAAAATGAAAAGATAATGTATCATCTAAGACATACACTAGTAAAAAACCTATTGTATGAGTATATTTCGAACCCTTATCACCATTTCCTTGAAATTTATAAGTGTGGGACCTTTAAAATCCGATACTCATTATATAATAAAGTATCATTTCATGACTTTCGAAGAGTGCCCCTCCTCTCCTCTTATAAAAGGCCCCCACCACTACCACCTTATTCACACCATCAAAGCCATTTGGATCAGCCAAAATGATCCCAAATACTCTCTAAACTTCCCTCTCTTACTCATAGAAGCCTCACTTTAGGTAGATGTCTTCCCAAGGAAGCCTTTGAGCTCAAATAAAAAAGAGTTACCCGATTTTAAGGTAATGTATTCTCTTATGTTATTTTGTTTATTTTTCTACTCCAACCCCATAACACTTTTGATTACATTATTTTTTAACAACACCAGTATCATCAATATACTATGATGTTTTTATGAGATGGATTTTATTTACACTTACACACACCTTCGTCTAATGGTTAAAAAACATACTGTTTCTGTGGTTGGTGAATTCCTGCCTCATGAAATGATGATTGTTCAATATTCTTTTATCACCTATCATGGTGGCCATTATAATGACACTATTTTTATATATGATATATATTATGTTTTGGATTTCTTTATGATTATGTATTTTTCATTTATGGAATACCTTTATGATTTCCATTATGGGTAAACGATATACCTTCATTTTAGGAAGTGCGGACTACCGCCCCCTAAAAGTGATTTGAATCATTAATGCCATATATGGGATGTATAAATGATGGAGTAAATGTTATTATATATTATATTACACTGTAATTATAATATACCTTTATGTCATTATTGTTTCATTCCATTAAATACGAAATAGAAATGAAAGTAGCGTTCATGCGTACGTACGGCTTACCGTCTCCATGAACGGTGCATTTTATTTCTTACCTATAAATGTTACAACTACATTTCATGGTGGTCTCCAGTGAGCAAAGGCCCACCAAAAATGGTCTCATGAAATGTTATTGCCCATGACCGGCCACAGTCAATGGGAATTTGTTTGTAATCAAAATATTGCCCAAGAACAGGCTTCAACTGGTTCCTCTCAAAATCAAGAATACAGAGAAAATGTTGTTGAATTAATCTTTCATCAAGTATACAAGAATATTAAACATGCCTCTAGTTTGGAGAAAGCACGTCACCGAGTGACAGAAGTGTCAGAAATCATCCAACGGTCTTTTGAACCGGGTGATAAAAGCAGATACAGGTTAATACATCCAGCTAATTTTCCAGACTAAAGTTCGCAAGATCAGGAGGACATTCAAGAAATTCTTAGACATAACATGTCAAGAACCACCCCATCTCGCCAGAATGGGGACTCTTTTAAACCAACCCTTGAAATCAAAAAATAGGATTCGAGGAGTTGAGCTAGAATAGCATGAACAGCCCCAGTCCACTAGACTGGGGAATTTTTCAAATCATCAATCCCCTCCTCAGAGAAAGTCGGTCTTTTCTCGATTGGGGATGAAACCTCAAGAGGAACGAAGAGCTAAATTATCAGGAGATTCTCTCCAAATTATGGTTCGTCAAGAAGTTCTTTAGGGATAGAATCAACAAAAGGCAATGTCTCATCAAAGACATGGAAGAAGACTATATCACAGAAATGGTGATAGAAGGTATGAAATGAGTTATGCATCAATCAATGTCATAAATGTAGTTGTTGCTGATCCACCAAATGAGGCTCACTCAGGGGACTCAGATGAAGAGGTTCATGCTCAAGAAGATGTATGCACCAACACAAATGAAGAAGGTGTGCGTACACGAAGTCAATGGATTACTTAGAACCTAGGTAATCCTTCGAGTAACCCACTTCCCCCTCTCCTAAAAGGACTTAACAAAGGGAAGGGAAAGAACAAGGTTACATATCCTTCCTCTGGAGAAGGTCAATCACTCTCACAAGAGGAAATGTTTGCACAACATGAGGAAGAAATAAAAAAATTAAGAAGGTTTTATGCAGAACTACTTCAGAGTAGTCTTCTTCTAAAGCATGCTGGAGTCAGTTAGCCAAAGGAATTTGTTGCAGCTACTGAGATGGATCAAGAATATTCTCCTCTCTCATTACACCCTCACAGGTCTAATCCTACGAGTCAAATGCAATAACAGTTGGCAGTGCTACCATTAGTTGCAGCACTAATCGCCACATCCGTCCAAGCTCCAATAATTGCACCTACCCAAGTCCAAGTTCAACCGGATGTTTCCCAAAAGTTAATAACTACTATTGAGTCATTAAGAGCTCGGTTAGAAACTATCAAAGGGAAACGTGCGCAAGTTCATCCAGAAAAGAAAGTTTACCCTGAATGGGTAGATTCAATTTCTCCTCCATCCAGTTTTGGGAACCTTGTATTCCCTATTTTAAATAGATATGGTGATCCTGATCAGCATTTGATGCATTACGTGTCTTTTTGCGATCCTATGATGGGAACTCCAGAGCATTAAGAAGCAGTGAAACTCAGTTACTTCATGCGAACCTTGCAAGGACCAGCATTTGTTTGGTATACAATCTTGCAATCCCGGTCAATAACCGGATGGGAGGATCTCCAACAAAAATTCCTCCTTAAGTTCAGCTCAAATTTTCCAAAGACAACAGTTTTCTATCTTACAAACTGTAAGCAAAGGGAGAATTAAAGGGTCTCTAATTTCATTTCTCTATGGAAGGGATTAACATATTCCTTGATTTTAGCACTCCCTCAAGAAGAATTGTTGCCAATATGTGTGGAAAATCTACGTGGTTAATTACGCATGCCATTAATCCCTTTGAAATACACAGGAGGGTTTCGAGACCTTACTTCAATGGCTCTGCAGATTGAAGATTCCCTTATACAGGTTAAGGCTAAATCTTGTGTAATTCCATCAGTTCCAGGAAGGAGAATGATTAAAGCAGAAACTACTAAAGTTATGCTTAAACAAGCACCTGTACCTATTTCTACCTCAAAATCTTCATCATCTCGAAGAGCTCCACCTTCTGAGCACCAAAAACAAAGGCCTTTTCGTCCAGACGATCACAAAGATAAAAGACGAAAAAATTTTGAGGATCTGAAGATAAAAACATACTCTTTTCGAAATGAACAAGTTCCAGGTTATTTCATTTCAGCTCTGGAAGAAAATTTGGTTCAATTTCCAATACCCATGAGGCCAAACAAGAAAGGAGATGAAGACCATCCTAATTATTTCACTTTTCATCAAATGTTGGGGCATCCCATCTAGGAGTGTTTTGTCTTCAAAGACCTCCTGCAAAAGATTTTTGACTCGGGACAAGTCACATTGAAAGGCTTCTCAGCCTAGGTAGCATGTGTAACTTCTGCAGTTCCAGAGGAGGAAGGTGAATGGAAAGAAGCCAAAAGAAAAAATGCACAGAAGTATGATGATTGGATGGTCAGAAAGACAATCAATCTAACTCATGCTATTTTGCGAACACAATTAAAGAAAAGAATTGTGTCTTCTACCATGAATGTTGCGGAAAAACCCTCTTCGTCAGAGGAAAAGTCCTCAAAGAAATGGCATGATTCAAATAAAGAAAAAGAATCAGAAGAGGATGAGTATGTGTCAAAGCCTAAGTTATATTTGACTTTGGCGGACTTCATGCCATCTACTTTAAAGCCACAGGCACCGCCCCACCAAACGACACAACCTAAATAGGCTAATCAGGCAGATTCTTTATCAGATGAAGAGTTAATCTTTGGTTATCTTAATATGATTCAATTAACAGATCCATATGTGAGTCGGAGTTTCGATTTCAATGAGCCTGAATTCCCTGTATCAAACAGAGGAATCAGAGGAATTTCCAAGGGCTCAATATACAGAGGAAGACGTGGATCTTTCAGAATCCTCTATTCCAATTATACCCCTTCTAGAACTGTGTATGTAGAAAAAACTCATGGTAGAGCCCTTCAGTGAGCTAAGCAAGAACAAGAAAGTTCTTTTACCAATAGAAAATTCAGTCCTGGTACAGTTATTTTGGAAGACCGGTTGAAGGTTCCATCTTCTTCCTCTCAGCAAGTAAATGGATCTAATCGGACTAATCTTCCAAAACCATGACTATTGCCAACTCATATCCCAATACAAGATGCATCAACTTCCAAAGCATCTGTTTCCAAGGTACCTGATAAACCACATATTCCTATTGGGAAACACAGACCTCTGGATCAAAAGTATGATATATTGAAACACATGGCCCAATTAACAGCCATGTTATCAATTCTGTATGCTCTAAATCTGTCAAAAGAACTTCGGGAAGCACTCATCGAGGCTTTGTCAAGTCCTCAGGAGTTTGAAACTAAATTTTTTGCAGCTGAAGTCTATCGCATAGAGAATAATACTGCAGAATTCCATGCAATAATATCCTTTACTGATGTAGATGAAGATGACGTTGTTCCTGGACATATTAGACCATTGTACTTGTCTAGCAAGGTCAATGGCGTGGATGTTCGAAGAGATTTCATTGACAATGGTTCATGAGTCAACCTCATGCCCATTCGTACACATCGTCGATTGGGCCACACAGAATCTAATTTATCTCCTGACACCTTGATGCTACAGGGATATGATAAAAGTGAACAAGAAGAACTGGGTGAAGTTACACTCAAAACTCAGTTTGGAGATCTTGTATCCAATTCAGATTTCATGGTTGTTAATCAAGACTCAGCCTTCAACATCTTTCTTAGAAGACCCTAGCTACATCAACATGCGGTTGTCCCTTCATCATACCATCAATGTCTTAAATATTGTTTCGATGGTCAAGTTGAGACATTGTATGGTGATAAGGCCATGTTCAAGACATGTGAGTCTCAATACATTGAGGCAAAATTATATCACATGAAGCAAAGGGAGAAATCCATAACAAAGGATATTAGAAATGATAATTCTCCATATAGTTTGGAAGAAATTCCAGTAAAACAATTTACACATGTGTGTATAGATTATGTGTTTCCTATCAGTCAAATTGACAAGATAGACCCAAATCAAAATACTCTTATGGAATGATCCATATTGTCAATTATGGAAATCAAGCCAGAAAACATGGGAGAAATTGGTAAGCTACCAAGAAGTGATGAAAGCACAAATGGTGATGCCTTCATTTCATCTACTGAAATCCAACAAGTATATGCTTCGCCAATTAGGCCAGAAGAAGTTATAGAAACATTAGAGGTGAACAATGATTTCGATTCTCAATCCATCATCTCCCCATTATTAACCAAAGAAGATCCTTCATCATCAATCGGGTCGGAAATGGATGCTTCTTCTTCAAGATATGAAAATTTTGACTTCTCTTTGGATCATGAGAATTCTACTTTATCATCTACTATGCAAGTAGAAAAGGAAGAAATAACACATGATGAAGAAGAAGAGGAAGATCTCAGAGATGCTCCTCTAGAATTTGAAGAGGGTATCTCTACCACTATGGATGAACTCAGAGAAATAAATCTGGGTACAAAATAAGATCCACGCCCCACTTTAATCCGTGCGTCCATGACTCTTGAAGAACAAGAGATGTATATTTATTTTATAAAGAAAAATAAATATATATTTTCTTGGAACTATACATAAATGCTTGGGCTTAATCCTGATGTTGCTACTCATCATTTGGGTTTACCAGAAGAACATCGAGGATTTAAGCAAGTCGCGAGAAGAACACACCCAACTTATGCTTCCAAAATAGAAGCTGAAGTGGATAACCTTATCAAATCTAACTTCGTCATAGAAGTTCAATATAACAAATGGTTGGCTAATATTGTCCCTGTAAAGAAAAAGAATGGTCAAATTAGAGTTTGCAACAATTTCCGATATCTCAATCGGCAGTGTCCTAAGGATGATTTCCCAGTTCCAATTACAGAACATCTAATTGATGCAACAGATAGCTATGAAGCACATTCCATCATGGATGGATATTCCGGATATAGTCAGATCCTAATGGCCCTAGAAGACGAGGAATCTACAGCCTTCAGATCCCCTCAGGATGTGTTTTGCTACCAGGTAATTCCCTTCAGCTTAAAGAATGCAGGTGAAACTTATCAGCGTTCAATGCATCGTATCTTCAAACCCTTCTTAGGGATGTTTGTTGAATCCTATGTAGACGATTTTTTAGTTAAATACAAACAACGTTCTAATCATTTGGAATATTAGGAAGTCATATTATGGAAACTTCAACAATATAATTTGAAGAGAACCCCTTAAAATGTGCTTTTGAGGTAACCTCAGGAAAATTTCTCGGTTTTGTTATAAGCGATCGTGGTATTGAAGTCAATCCTGAGAAGACCAACTCAATCCTTGGTTTGTCAACTCCTCAAATTTTGAGAGAATTAAGAGGACTTCAAGGACACTTAGCCTATATTCAGTGTTTAATCGCTAATTTGGCAGGAAAAAGTTTACCCTTCACCAAATTGATGAAGAATGGAGTCACTTACTAGTGGACTGAAGAATGTCAAGAATCATTTGATATTCTCAAGAAATACCTCTTGAGTCCACCGGTACTCATACCACCTGTTGAAGGAAGACCACTTATCCTCTACGTGACAGCTCTAGAGAGATCATTGGGTGTCTTTCTTGCTCAAAATAATGATGTTGGGAATGAAAACAGTCCCTACTATCTCAGTAGAACCATGCTTGAAGCAGAAACCCGGTATTCAAGTATTGAGAAGATCCCCCTGACATTAATATTTGTAGTTCAGAAGTTGAGACAATACATGCAACATCACGAGGTCCAATTGGTATCTCGCAATAACCCGCTCAAATTTATCCTATGTCATACAATGCTTACATGACATCTGGCAAGGTGGGCAGTTATATTGCAACAATTCAACATTCAGTATGTGTCTTAAAAGGCGTTAAAGGGCCAAGGTCTAGCTGATTTCCTAGCTGAACACCCTTCAGTGGAAGACACATCTTCAGATATTTAACTCCCTGATGAGGACGTCTTCTCTATTCAAGAAAGTCCTTAGGGATGGGAAATGTATTTTTATGGTGCTTCCATAAGTCCAATAGGAAGGAAAATGGAAAATCCTAAATTCAACAAAGTTGGATTAGGAATTGTGCTCATTTCTCCAGAAAAGGCAGTGTTACCTTATTCCTTCATATTATGGGAAGGTGGTATCAATAATGAAGCAGAATACCAAGCTCTCATAGTAGGCTTGGAATTATCACTTCAAGCACAAGTGAATCACATAAAGGTGAAAGGTGATACAGACCTAGTAATCAAACAAGTAAATGGGGATTATGCCATTAGAAATGAAGAACTAATCCCTTTGTATGATTACGTCATAAAGTTAAAGATTTAATTCCCTTTGGACCGACATTTTCTTATGTCCCAAGATCACAAAATGCTCATGCTGATGCATTGGCTAATATAGAAACAGCTCTGGAAGATCCAAATCGGGACGAGACAACCATCAGTATTGCTCACCGTCGTGCAATTTCACCTTATGTTCGAATCAGAACAGAGGAAATTAATGAAATTTGTCCCATTTCTGAACCGTATGGTCATATTACAGGATGGATGTCACCTATCAGGGAATACCTTCAAAATGGAACACATCCACCTAATAGGGCTGAGAAAGAACAAATCCGGTGACGTGTGGTTAATTTTACTCTTTATGATAGCCATGATCACCTAGGGAAAATTCTCTAAAAAAGTGGTTTTGATGGAGTTCTCATCAGATGCATTGATGGTGAAGAGACAATGGCTGTCATGAAAGATGTTCATGCAGGAGTCTGTGGTGCCCACCAGTCTGGACATAGACTGTCTGATCAGATTTGAAGGCTTGGATACCTTTGGCCTTCAATGATACGAGATTGTGTTGATTTCACAACGAAGTGTCATTCATGCCAAGTACATTACAACTTCATTCATCAACCTCCAGAGTTGCTTCACACATCTAAATACTCATGGCCATTTTCCACATGGGGAATGGATGTGGTGGGACCTTACCCTTCGGCTAAGGCCAAGCAGTTTAAGTACATTATTACTAATACTTACTTTCTTTCCAAATGGGTAGAGGCAATACCTCTCAAGGAAGTCAGTTCTAAATGCATTGTTAGCTTTATCAAGTCTAACATCATTACCAGATTTGGTGTCCCTCATACCATATTGACGGATAATAAAACCAATTTCTGGTCATCCGAGGTGAAGAAGTTGTATCAAGAATACAACATCAAATCCAATCATTCATCTCGGTATCATGCAGCGGCCAACGGCCAGATAGAAGCCTTTAACAAGACTCTTTCAAATATACTGCAAAAGATGGTGGATAAAGATAAGAGTTCATGGCCTGATAAACTCTTTCATGCTTTATGGGCCTATCGGACTACCACCCGCACTGAAACTCGATCAACTTCATATTCATTGGTATATGGAACAGAATCTGTCTTGACCATTGAAGTTAAACTACCCTCGCTGAGAGTTTCCATTTGTGATCAATCATCTACAGATGAAAAATCTCAAAAGAGATTGAATGAATTGGAACAGTTAGATGAGAAAAGATTGTCCACTTTTCACTACTTGGAAGTCTATCAGAATCTAATAGCACGAGATTTTATAAAAAAAGTTCTTCTTTGTTCATTCACTCAAGGAGAATTGGTATTAGTTCTCAAAACTCCAATGATACTAGGAAAGAATCCTCCCAAACTTGAGCCAAAATGGGAAGGACCTTATTCAATACATAGGGTCCACTCCAATGGAGCTTATTCATTAATCTCGATGGATGGAGAACTCATCACTATTCCAACCAATGCCAGATTTTTGAAGAAGTATTTTGTATAAACTGCAAAGTAGGTACTTCTTCCGAGCTACATGATGTTAAACTGTACAAAAGTCTTTTTCGTCCTAGCTACATGATTCTAAAGTATACAAAATTTCATTTCGTCCTAGCTACATAATGCTAAACTGCACAAAATTCCTTTTCATCGTAGCTACATGACGCTAAACTGTAAAAAAGTCCTTTTCATACTAGCTACATGATGCTAAACTGTACAAAAGTCCTTTTCGTCCTAGCTACATGACGCTAAACTGTAAAAAATTCCTTTTCGTCTTATCTACATGATGTTAAATTGTACAAAAGTCTTTTTCGTCCTAGCTACATGACGCTAAACTATACAAAGGTCCTTTTCATCCTTGCTATATGACGTTAAACTATACAGAAACGGTCCATACATATGACCTTAAAATATTTGTATTAATTTCTTCCCACATGACGTTAAACTATAAAACGGTTCCCTAAATGGTCTTGTATGACCATAAACTACATCAATGGCCCAGTATGACCTTAAACTGCATCACCAACGGTCCATGCATATGACCCTAAACTATTTGAAAGTCCCTTACGTCCAGCAAGATGTTAAATTGTGATGTCCTACCTACATGAGACTAAACTGTATAGAAGTCCCTTATGTCCGGAAAGACGTTAAACTACATAAGAATCAATGTTCATGTATGACATTAAACTACCCTTTTGTCTAGCATGACATTAAACTGCACCATCCACGATCCATGCATATGACCTTAAACTATTCGCACTTCCATCCAACATGATGCTAAACTGTGGGAAAAATCCCCAACGCGTCCAACATGACATTAAATGGTGGACTCTTTTGTCCTCACTGCATGACATTAAACTGCATATTCCCCCTTTCGTCTGACATGACGTTAAACTCTATTGTCCACATCGTCCTAACTACATGATGCTAAACTATACAGAAAGTCTGTGATACGTCTAACATGACATAAAACTGTATTTTGTCCATGCTACATGTCACTAAACTGTGCATCACCAATAGTCATAACTACACGACTTTAAACTACATAGTCCCTTTATATGTCCTACATGACATTAAACTATGCATCGTTAAGGTTGTTGTTACCTCTTATTTCTCACACCGAGTATGACTCACGTGAGCATAGAGAAAAACTCAACCATAACACTCTCTATGGTCCGCTAACCATGTGTAAGTCCCAACATCATTTTTTAGGTCGTTGTCCCCAAGAACAACTTAATCATTAATTCATTCTTTAATTGAACTACACAGACTTTGATCCTTGCCTTCTAGGATGGGTTTGTAGGTATCCTCCCAAGGTTCAAGCCCAAAACCAATCTCTTCACATCGGTTCCCCTCCATCTCATATGATGTTGATTCGTGAAACCACCACTAGAATCAATGTCTTTACATTGGTTCACTTTAGTCCTTGATATACGACATTAAACTAGACAACACTTTTGTCTAGTATGACAATAAACTACAATATTCTTTGATACCCTCACCTAATAGAGAACCATTATTAACATTGATTTTTCAATCATGTTTCATTTCATAGACTACGTGCATACATGGAAACACCTAAACCATTTATCTTGGGTTAAACCATCATTGTACTAAAGTCCCATTTCACCCTTCATATGCATGATCCAAATTTGTACAAAGGGTATTTCTAGAACTACATGGGATTGATTCCCATCCTTATGGGATACACAGGAACGTTCGAGTGTCCCTCGAATCCAGCCCTAAGTCTTTGGGCCTAACCCCAAATTCCACTTTCAGTCCTTTGGCTAAAAAGTCCCCATGAAAACACAAACTGTGTATTTCTTAAAATGGTCCAAGCTCTATGACCCTAAACTAAGATTTCTATTCCTTTTGTCCCACATGACGTTAAACTGTAGTTTAAGAACTACGTATGGCTTGATTCTCATCCTTATGGGATACGTAGTGAAGTCCAATATTTCAATTCAGGACCCAGCCACAACATGATTATGGTTAGCATTGATCTGTGAATCTCTGTATACATTGAACAATACCCATATTTATGTGTCATAATCCTAACCTTAAATATTTTTAGATCCTCATATCCCTTTTCATGACTTCTAGTCACAAAAATGTCAATCATCTGAGAGTTATTTTGACTGACTATGCAGCACGTGCCTATAGGCGGCCTTGCATAAAAAGTCTACATAACAGACTTGTTAGCCAAAAGATACTATTATTTGACTTTGCAGCCAATTACCTTAGGTGGCCCTACATAATTGAACCCCCTAACGGGTTTTTCGGATAGTGGTAACTACATTCATTGGAAGAATTCCTCTTTTTTCCTTGTTTGTCTTAAATGAAAGTATGTAGGGATCTGCAAAAATAGTCATCCTTAATATATTTGTCCCATATCCTTTTTCATGATCTGAAAGTACTCATGTTGATGGTTTATATTTTCCTTCCCTACGTTTGGTTCAGACATTACTAGGAGTGATATTCATCCAGTTCTTCGATAATCTTGTTTGGAAATATTTTCTCCATATTCAAGTACCTCTTTCCATACAAAAAACTCTGTACTTTGTAAGATTTGAATCTCCATAAACATTCACTGGCTTTTAGCACTAGGAAAGTAAATTTCTGAGTGTTCTTTTTCCTGACTATGCAGCACGTGCCCATAGGTGGCCTTTCATAAACAGTCTACATAACATACTTGTTAGCCAAAAGATACTATTTTATTTAACTATGCACCAAATGACTTTAGGTGACCCTACACAATTCAACCCCCTAACGGGTTTGTTAAATAATGGTAACTTCATTCTTGGAAACTACTTCTTCTAATGCCTATAACTATTTTTCATATCATTTCTCGGATTCAAATATTCTTAAGTCGTAGCTTACATATTTTTACTCATACTTGAATATGGTAATATGTTCTTCAGATAAATTTTCAAGTAATTGAGTCAATTCTAATCCATTTCGGTCAAAGTTATTTCAACCTTAAACATTAGCCTTTTTATGTCCGACTTGCATGACTTTAAAATTCCCACAAACTACAAGAGAACTCTAAATAAAAGTCAAGTTCCCAACTCACTAAACATACATTTTGTATGATTTAGGTAACATTGAGCAATTAAAAGGTTCGATGTTTTTAGGTTTATTTACATTAATCCTAGTAAAAATAAAACAATTCTTACTAGGCCCATTGGGTTAGGTAAAATCTAAAGCATGTAACAAAAGAGAATGCAGGTACAAATGAGTGAAGGTGAAAGTGTTTTTCATTGATGCCCAAGAGTTAGAAGGACATCCACAGACTGGAGTCTCATCTATTTTTCAATAATTACATGAGGCTTTCAGCATAACTCTTCATTTGATTTACGGAACCCCGAGCTTCATCAGCAACCACATGGAATTCATTCATTCAACTATATATAATATGAGATGTAGTAATACTATCTCTTCTATGAACAATTGTAAAAGGATGTTCTTGAGTGCGGTTTGAGAAATTTTTCTACTGATCAAACAGTGATTCTGTTTCTGTCCAAGAGACTTGGAAGATGGATACATGGATTTGAGAATGGAGCATTGGAAGTAAAGAGCCATTTGGAGAGAGTACTATTATTAGATATTTCTCTAATGCCATGATTTTATTCTCTCCACCAACTGACAGCGAAAAACATTTCAGCCCATGGGTTTTCCATTTTCATATCTTCAAAAAAATGACATGGAGGAAGAATTTGAATGTTCACACCCTTTTTGTTGCTCTTAATGCACAGCATAACCGAAATAGTGGAGTATCAGTGCAGCTGGATTTCAGGCATATAGTTCTTTGCATCTGGAAAATTGACTCCTTGCAGATGAGCATGACCATATAGAGGCAGGTAGATGCTGTGTGGGAAATTAAGATGATATTTCTGCAAGTACTTAACCATATCTGGGAGAGTGTTGTCACAGATATCATAATAATAATGGCCAATGATGTTCATCATGTCATCAATCCGCTTGCTAGCTAGTTCATCATCCATTTTAATTCCCTTAAGAGCCAATGAATCTTCACAAAAGTTGAATAAACTAACTTTTAAATGGGTTTATTTTTCATAAATTTTTTGAAACAATTCAGAAGAATGGGAAATGCATTAAGACGCGCAAGTCAAAAACTTGGTGCACAAGTATGGATATGCCGCGCAAGTATTTGGGCGCACAAGTATCACCTCGCAAATCAAGATACCTTGACAGCAGCATGCTGTCAAGGAAACACCGGAAAATAGAGCAAACTGCGCGGTTAAGGTGACCTCCGCGGCGAGAGCTCGAAGGTTTGAAGTTCGTAAATCTGGATACATTGTACGGAAGGGAGGCCCTCTATTTATAGACACGACCAGAACCCTGTGCGCCGTACCCTGGGCGAATAAAGGCCGTAACCCTATGTGCCGGACTCTGCACTCCCAAATCTCATTTGCGCACCCAATCATGCGCGCCGCCTTTCCTTTGGTTTTCCTCATTTCCTCAGATTCAAATCCTCTATTCTCTCTAGATCCAACTCTGAGGGGGGAATTTTGTTGACGATCCTTTCATCACAGAATCTAAACATCAGAAAAGGGGAATATCTGAGCTCAAAGTGATTCATCCTTTGAAGAAAATATAAAAAAACATTAAAGGAATGAACAAGGAGAAGATTTCCCATAAGTCGCGCAAGTTCCCACATAGTGGTGCCTGTCCATTTGCGCGACACATTATGGTCGCGCAAGTGACTTGCGCAACCTAAGTGATAACCTCCTGGGGTCTTCTCCTGCCTATAAATAGACCCTATGGGCCCCCCATTCGAGGAGGATTTTTTCCAGAAACTTAGATATGAGCTCCCTGCACCATAGTCTCTTCTCGAATCTCACGAAATACTTATACGGTAATTTATTACCTAGAACGGGAGATCTAAAGATGGGGAGGAAGGCCTAAGTGTTAAAACTCATCAACACTTGAACGCCTGAGTGACCAGCCCTGAAGCGAAAAGGCCACACTTGTGCACCACCTTAATCCTTCAATAGAACATGCACACCCCTTTTTTTGGAAGAACCTCAAGAGGATTCTGAAGGCTTAAATCAAGAGTTTCTCAAGTATTACCCTGTTGGTTAACCGTCGTGCAAGTACCCCATATGACTCACAGGAATACCTGCACGACCATGACTTGCGCGCCCACGCATTACATGCACGCCTGCCAGGACTTGTGTGCCCCTGCCTTTTTGGGTGCCCTTCTTGCCCATTTCACCCCTCTTAAACCATTCCACCTTTCCTATTCAAGATTCAGTCCTCGAGACACTCTTCAAAGCCATTTATGGCATGATTTCTTGATTTTACTTCCTTATCTGAAAGGAATTCTGTGGAAAATCTCTCAAAACCTAGGGATTTACACATCGTTATGTAACTAAAGATTGAGATTTCATTCATTCAACCTCATCCTTTAAAATGAGAGATCCCCTAAATTGGGCCTCCTTTTTAGGAGTAAGCCCCATTCATAATTCTCTTAACCTGGGCCTCCTTTTCTAGGAGTAAGCCCCATTTATAATTCTCTTAACCTGGGCCTCCTTTTTAGGAGTAATCCCCAGACATAATTCTCATAACCTGGGCCTCCTTTTCAGGAATAAGCCCCAGTCATATTTCTCAAATTTGGGCATCCTCCTTAGGATTAAGCCCCATGTCCTCATTATCCTTGGCCTCCTTTTCAGGAATAAGCCCCAGTCTTAATTCCTCTTAACCATTCCTAATTTACCTTTGATCTGAGATTCCTTCTTAGGAATAAAAAAACCAATCATAAGTCTTCTCCTAATTTGGGCCTCCTTTTCATAAGTAAGTCCCAAGTTAGTGTATTCAAATCTCCGTGAATCACATATACCTTTATGGACCATGTTCCTGGATTTCTTCCCTGATGTAAATCCAAATCATTAATTATATGGGCAGTCATACATACATATGTCCCAACTTATTTCTTATGATTGCATCTTTCATGGAACAATTTTCTTATTCTTACCAATACCTCTTGTTTCTCACACCAAGCATGACTCACGTGATCTTAGAGTGTAAAAGTAACTATGACATCTTTCTTTGAGCCGTCAATCATAAACATCATACTCCCTTACTCGAACTACATGGGTTCTGATTCCTTTTCCGAACAAAGGATACGTAGGTAGCCCATCTGCGGATTCGATCCTAACTCTGAAATAATCCATGTCATTCTGAATGACAATAAACGTCATGTGCCCCACTGAGTGGCTTTAAAACCAGTATTGTCATCATAATGACCAAGATACTTCTATATAAATGTTTCTAAGGGTACCATTTTCCAAGAATCTATAATAAATACAGATGATTCTCTATCGATGAAGATCCTCGAATACAAATAAATGATTTTCTAAATTTCCTACATATCGATCATTGATTGTAAAATCTGAAGGAAAGCTCATTTTATACTTGGTAATGTAATAAGGATTCACGAACATAACCTAAATCTATAAAGAGAGTTCCGGAGTAGAAAAAATTCCCCTAAAAAAGGTGTGATGATTCCGACCTCCCATCCTCTCAACCAATGCAAATTACTAAGCCTCATCAGTCCACAAACTAATGAGCACCTACCTTTGGAATGTAGGTCCGAATGGATGTAGAATCATTGTATTCTTCCGGTTATATGAAAAAACCCGTTAGAAACCGATCGGAATGCTTGAACCTCTCACCAAAGGTGATCATCCCCGGAATCCAATGGAAACAATGAATTTCGCAAAAACCAAATACCAAATAGTGTCAAACATGATATAAAAGAGTCTAAAAATATATTATATTATTAATTGATATTTTATTCCTAAAAATATAAGGTTCATAAAAAAGAATTATATAATGATATTTGTATTAGTAATGTACCACTTGGTGTTCTCTTGGAAGTATATGGTAATTTTTTTAACCATAAAATATAAAAATACAAAGAGACATGGTAAATGTAATACTATTCAACTAAGAGTTAAATCTAAAAGATAAGGTTTATATAGTGACCCAAACCAGTATAAATCCTATTGGTTGAGTTTTTTTCGACCCATATCCCATAATCCTATAAACAATTCATTTTTGAGCAATTAGAAACCAAAAATTATTTTATTATAAAATAATATTTCTAGATTTTCCCAAGATGCCCCTCACCCCTCTTATATAAGGGAACTCCCCCTTCTCTCTAATTCACACCTTCAGAGCAGTTTGGCTCAGCATAACACTACCAAAATACCATATAAACTGTCCAACCTTCATCTTAGAGGCCCTACTTCAGTCAGAAATCCATCCTAAGAATCCATTTTGATCAAATCAAAAGGAAGAACCCGAAGAAGAGGTAAATATTTCATCACCTCTTTCAAGTTGTTTTCATCTTCCACTTCTTCTTTCTTTGTTATTTCCATTCTAAAATAATAAATCCAGTATTATATATATATTTTAATGTTATTATAAATATGGTCCAACCATATTCAGTAATCTAACCATCCTTTGAATGACATGTAACCATACGTGCGTACGTACGACTTACTGTCTCCACATCATGGTGTAATTGTTATTCAATAAATTATTATTTGGATGGGAATGATAATGATATGTAATTGATGTAAATAATAAATATAACATGATAATGATTCTTTATATTTTATATACCATCCAATTATATATTATTTTAATATCAAAAAATGATATTGTCGCTCGTGCGTACGTGCGGATTACCGTCTCCATGACCACGATGAGATTCATTCCCCATCGTATCCATTCAAGAAAAACATTGATTACATGATTAAAAATAAATATTAAAGACTTAATGTCATTAGGAATATGAATAACATACATCCTATCCATAAGAAACATTACTTATGTGACAAAGCGTATAAAGGAAAACAAATCGGTTAACACCCGAAATGACGATAATACTATGATATTATTAACAAAGAAATGTTAATAGATCATATATGATATCATATTAATGTATAGTATTCTTTTATAATTTAATAATTATTATTTAACCATTATACAGGAGGATAACCTACCCTTTTCCAAGGAAAAGTACAAGCTATGTGTTAATTTCACAATCTCATTATTATCCGAGGTTGTTTATTCGTAATTATCTACTGGGACATCGTTATCATCCACATCCATGTTTCAAGAAATGTATTTCAAATAATTTTTACTATTTAATAGAAAATGGTTTAAAGTAATTTGTACCCTTATTTTACCTTATACATTTTGAAAGGAATCATTCAGTCATTTTCAAAATAAGGTACTCTATGACGATTTCGACAAAATTAAGGTTAGAATGTTTTTTAACTTATACAGTGGGTGCATCTATTTTTCGCCATTATAAAATCGTTGAAGCTTTCCTTACAAGATTATAAAAATATTTTCAATTTAATGGTTTTCTTTTATAATTATGTGAATTTTAAATGATTTCAAAAAGATATATTTCTTACAAATAGTTTTGATTCTATCTATGTCAACATCCTTTGATGGATTTAAAGCTTATTTGAAGTTGATTTATGATGATACTAAACATCCATATATTATTGAAGGTTTTGTGATATGTTTGACTGTGTATGTTTTATTTTTATACCATTCATGGTTTATGGATAAAGTATTGAAATTTCGTATGCTAGTTTTAATACGAATGTTTATGTTATGTTTAATCCTTTCATTTGAAAAATGCATTAGACTTAGTAAGTGACGGGTGGATCCTGCTATATCTCCTCGATTAATCGGTAGGTATCATGAGATAGACTAGTGTCTTGGCGTAAGATGTTGACAAAATATTATTTGTAGTCTTGGAACAAGGCCTTGACTATGTGGTTATGAAGGTCTTGCATTATGCTTTCCATTATTATGAATGTGGCTATTTGATATTGCATGTGATTATTCGACTAGTATAATATCAATGCGAGTATGTAAATAGAATTATTTTGATTTATATTTTCCATATTATGATGAATTTTATCTTTAAAAGTCTTTGTTTTAGTCTTATACATTGACTTATGTGTTTATGCTTATTTATGAAAGTTTTTGCTATTTTTTATCCTTACTGAGCATCCGATCTCACCCCTTTCTATGTTTTATTTTTTCTAGGATGTGAAGAATTATATTATGGTTGACCTACAGGGATAGGATAAAGAAATAATTGTGTTCAAAAAGTGTAAAAAATGTTGTTGATGTTTTTATTACATGATCTAATGTAAAAACATGTGAATGTATCTAGTGTTTCCAAGGCTACTAAACTAATCGTTCTTTCGAGAATTGATCATTTGTGATCAAGACATTGTTATGTAATAATGCACCGACTCTGGGTAATTGGGTTTGGGGAATTACCCCGGCCACTAAGACGCACAAACATACCTATTTTGGCCATTGTCAGATATCACTGAGCATAATACATACCCATTAGTCGGGATAACTCCCCCTAGAATCAGTAGTCTCCATATAGATAATAAAATATATGTAATGATAGTTAGGATAAGAGCTTCCTGGTGATTCTTATCACATCAAGGGATAATGGAACTCCTCATTGGAATAACATTAAATGTCATCCGGCGGATAATTACATTCAATATTATCATATCACATCACGAGGGAACATATACACTCCCTAAAATCACATATATAGTCATCAAGGGGATATGAATATAATCCAAAATCAAATCACATTATGACGAATAACACCCTTCCCTAGAGAAACATATATTTTCATCTTGGTGGATAAATACTTTCCATGGAATCATATCACATAGGGGGGGATACCTCCATTAAATTTAATATATATCCATTGAGGTGATAACAGCCCGCCCCAAAATCATATTATATCATGGGGGAATAGTGCTCCACTGTAGAATCAGATACATAATCATTGAATTATTATCTATCTCCCTAGAAAAAAATCACATCTGGTAGGAATAACTCCCATTCCTATACTCACACTCACACACATAGAGATATATATATATATATAACATAGACCTAAGGGGTCATATCCAACCTTTTTAGATAAGGTTGTCCCAACATCCAATCTCAATATTTGGTATACATATCTAGAACCCAAAATAAAAAAACAATTCATAATAGCCTGTCTCACAATATCACCAACTCATCATGAGGATTGTAATTACTAGAGAGCCATCCACACATCCAAAATTATGCCTCACCATCCACCCATACTCATAGTCTAATCTCTCAATACCAGAACAAGTCACATAGTGTAAATCTCATTGATCATGTTGGTGTTATCATCCCACCTATAAGGAATCCACATGGGTGTTTCCAACCCATATCAACATCGTCCCATCTATACTAATTTATATATATAATCAAATAGAATTTTGTTAGCCTATAGGCCATACCTAACCCTATAATCAAATGGATGGTTCAATACTCTTCAAATTCCCATATCACAACACTCACTTAGGTTCCATCTCACATATCCCCTTTAAGATATGTCAAACATTCCATCTAGAGTTATCCCTCCATGTTAAACATAATCATGACCTAGATGACTTATCCAACTCCTGGGACTTGAAGTATATCCCATCCACACTCAAGAGGGTTTTCCCATAATGTGTGAGATGAACATCCATCTCACCTACAACTACTAGGCCCAATCCTGTCATACATACCCAGATATCCTTAGAAAACTCAACTAGGTTGTCTGTAACATCGCTCTTATCCCAAAACCTATTTCATGTATATATTAAACCAAACTAAAATCTTCACCCATTAGAGATCTAATTTTCATATAAACCATAAATCTCTTATCACAAGCCATAAATTACAAATAATTAATTATAATAATTTGTATTTATTTATTTATCATAATACAAAGAGTTATAGTCCTAGAACATTTCTAAAACCATGGACAATGGGTTTTGTTCAACTCCCAATACACACATGGATGTCAGCCAAAATAAATTACTAATTTGTTCACCCAATTCAATGGTCAATTAAAACCAATTTCTCCAAAAACCCTAAATAAATAAATTGGGATGGATATCACATCTAAAAACATGATAGATGATGTGTGATATCCACTTTAAGACGTAATCAATCCAATCCACTCAAAATCCCCACTATCATGGGTTGATTTATCTATTCTCCAGTTAAATCACCATCAAAACATAGATCGAATTACCATAAATCAAGGTGTTGGTTAAGTAGAGGAAGAATAATTTAATAGGGAGGGTGAAGCTCACCTAAAACCACTATGATATTTCCACCAATAATACCCCCAAAGAGAGGAAATAAGATGCACAGATGAAATGGATCTCCCTGTTTGGTATCTCAGCTTAATTCCAATGGGGGTCGACCCTGAAATGGAAACTCGACCCCTATTTTAGTAAATGGGTTATGTCCTTTTCATAGTGTAAAAAAAAGGTTCATAGTTTTATTCCCTTCTATGGTGGACCATTAAAATCTTTTCCCTTGGTTCATATCATAATGCAACTCTTTTATCAAGAAACACGGTCCTCATGACCTACCCCTTTTAAAATAAAACCTCTAGTCACATAATTGAATACCCTTATTGTAAAAAAAATCCAAAGTCCTCGACCTATATATAGTGACCACCTTCATTCACAGAGTGTCCTCCCATTCAACACCACATCTTCCATCCTCCATTCCATGATATCTCCCCTTGAGTTATCCTTTATGGCGTGTCCCAGAGGTCATGGAATGACTTCCTTCCTCATGAAAAAATCTTATCAATGAAATGCATAACGTTTTTTTAACACATATGAAATATTATCAATCATTATGTGAATCCCCATATATGGAATAAATTTCATATATATTTCTTTTCTCTTAGTAAGAAACCCTGTATGTAAATTTTCTACGCCATGAGACCTATGGTTCATGAAATAACACTACCTCTGATAGATATCATTCAAAACTTTATGCCTCTTACAAATCGTGACACCCACTAGTTATACCGTTACCTCAAACCATCATATTACGGAACCTTCATATCCATAGAGAGACTCAACAAACAACCCACATAACAACATGAAATTTCCCTATCATGGTGTGATGAACCATTTACAGTAAATTTATCTAAAAGGGTCACAACTAACCTTATCAAACATTCACCAAAGCATACCAAATTTATCTCTAGACTATAACAACATAAAAAAATCTCCTTGAGAAATTCTAACCATCTAAATCTCAATATGAATCATAAATCTTGAAACACAACTACACTAGGACCAAAAATTCAAATTTCTGTCGAATTTATGAATTCGTAATGATGTAGGTTGTTACACACAGACTATTTTGTGGAATAAAAATGAATTATAATATTCAATAAATTATAAATATATTTAATAGGGGGAATATATACCAATACCCCCTTATATTTTAAAAGGATAAGTATTAATAGACTATAATTTCAAAATAAATACCAAAAAATAGGAAAATAGAGATTAAAATAATTAAACATACAAAAAAATTTAAATTGAAATATATGTCCTTGTCAAAATTCAAAAAAAATTTATAGCCTAAATGAAATAAAAATAACAAAAATGAAATAAGAGAAATATAATATTAAAAAATCTCACAACGCACACATGGGGCTAGATTGGATTTTCATTGTTTTGAGTACCAGTTCTACATCGTGGAATGGGACAAAGGCCTTAATGCTTTTATATTATTTATGATAATTCTCCTTTCAAGAGGTGAGGTGGGACCCATATAAGGCCCGAAGGCTTAGAGATAATTAAATGACCCATAAGTCTTAGAAAATCACCCTGACAATACAAATTGGAACTACTCCTCCCCGTCACATCTCATGATATCACCACTCCACCTTGGCATGGATGGTCTGCTAGAAGTCATGTGTAGAATTGAATAGGAATGTAACATAGGTGAATTTTATACCCTCTCACTCTTTTAATTCCAATTATCATTTCTCTAGTGAATGTTCATGCTCTAAATCCTCATTTGGAGACTTGTCCCATGTAGTATGACTGGTACGTCAAGAATTCATGTGTCTAGAAGGCCTTGGGGTATCCTAAAGGCCTTGAGGTGGCCCAAAGTCCTTGAGCGACAACTGGCCCAAAGGCCTTGGGTGGACCGAAAGCCTTACAGGACCTGAGGACCAAACCAGTGGCCCAAAGGCCTATATGGATTAATAGTTCTAGCTTCTATAGTATAGAACAGTGCCATCAATAGTTCCTTCTACAGTGCGATCTATGGTAATTATATAGCACACATGGAAATTTGTATCCAACTAGATTTAATCTCGTGACTCATGGATGAACGTACTGATTCCTCACCAATCGGGATGAGGCTCATGTGCGTACAAATTTTAAATCATAAGTGTGAAACTTTTTCCCCACTACTGGGTTTAAATGTTATTTTTTGAGATTTAATGAATGCATATGGATCATAGTGGGGAATTGAAAGGGTTACAACTTAGTTTAATGAGTATGATTAGAAAATTAACATATCATTAATTATTTTTCATCATAACATAGTTAATGGGATTGATTACTGCTACACATGTAATGGAATGATTTTAATTTGGTCAGAAATTCATTTAGTAGGGTTGTATTATTACTATCAAATATCAAATATTTAGAAAACAATCCAATGGATGGATCTCCCAACTAATGTTTAGTATTTTTTGACATGTTTATAGGGGTATCTTTCAAATATGAACATTGTTATACCAATGTAATATATCTTCTGAAGATATGTGTTTGATGTGATTAGTGGAGGCTAAATCTATAGATAAATTTATTTTCAAATGTTTTTTGGTAAAAAACATTTGGTATCACTTCTCGACAAAAAATAAAATTTTCAATAGGTAGGTCTCAGATGTACAAGATGTTATCACTCACTATGTAGTGTCTGAAATCTATTTTAGCTCCATTGTGACCAAACCAAGAACCAAATACATCAGGAACACCACCCTATACACCAAACAATATCAACCAGCAATAAGGATCTATGCATAATGTTGGGAGACTATTCCCTATTCAATAAATATAGACATCAATCACAGTAGATGAAAAATATAGAGACATCCATAATAATATTGAAATATGAATAAAAATAAGATCATATATAGTTTATTAATATAGTAATAATAACACCCATTCTATGACAGAAGGAGTAGTTTCAATGTCTTATATTCATAGAGAGATCTCTTGTGAAAATTCCATATACCATAGAACCGAAAAGTCAACAAAGAATGTAGATGGTAGAAAAAATTTACTAGAGTCTATGCACTATCCCATATACCAACTCCTAGAAATATATATAGCTCATACATAAATATTAAGGCCCTTTCCCATAAATATATCATGAACCATAAAGTCTGATTAGGTACCAGGTCACCCAAGCATGGTGCGAGTACAACTTAGTAGTCCTCCACCAATTTGTGTCCATAAACATATCCAGTATAAGTAGGTCCATTTATAGTGTGATATGATCATAAATAATATTTTATAGGAAATGGAAGTGACAATAAATATGTCACACCCACTGGTCTTACATGATCATCCTATGTGATAAATATGTACTACAGCCAATGTTGGTGTGTCTCTAAGAATATCAAAAAACAGTCCAATAGGAATCACTACCCATGTCATATCAAATAGGTACAACATCCTGTTATTGTATAACAGACAACACATAGGAAATGAATCTCAATAACATAACCAAAAAATGGACATTTCATCCCTGTAATAACATAATCAGTTATAAGAGGGAAGCATATCTTGATAACATAACTAGATTAGTTTTTATAACATCCCCATGTCAACTAAATTTGATATACATGGGAATCACACCCTCGATAACATAGTCAAATCCACAATCATTGAGTACACATAAAAACACATAAATGAATGTATCATGTCCTATAAATATATGAATGAGGGCGATAATGTTCTTATCCTTGTGTATAATCTTAAGAGGTTAATATATCCATAGTCATAGGAATCATCACAAGCGTAAAAATCATAACCATGCGTATAATATCAAGAGGGAAGATTAGCCCTAGATATGGGCCACATCATTGGATATGTAGAATAATATACCACCATTACCATTTTTATGGGTGTATTTTTCCCTTCATTGGAAGGGTCTTATCGTGGGTGGTACATCCCACTTCTAATGGAAATGAAATATAATTGGCCATAGTGTCCCACCCCCATCATCATCATGGTGACATTTTCATTCTATAAAATTTAAATTGGAACAGAATAATGGATATAACAACATCATAATTGTCATTGTATACCTCATCTTAGCTAACATTCTATTAGTAGGTATTATGTCCTAGTAATAATTACCAATTAGCTAGGGTCATGTCGTATTATATGAAAACCAAAAATATGGTGTTAATATAGATTAATAACATAATATAAACATTTAATTTAGAGCTGTACATATCCTCAAACCCTCTTCATGAATATTATATTTTATTCCTCATAGACACGACCAATACACAACAGTATACTCAAAAGAATTAGGTAGGAACACTCACTCTAACAGCAATTTAACATGCCAAAGGCTTTAAAGAATCTCATAAGTTCCACATCGCCATGACTGATTCTAACCCTTTCTAATATTAAATGACTATTATTTCCATAGAGGTTGAAAGGAACCAAACTACGTTCATCATGTTATAATTCAGCACAAGGAAACCCCAAAGGGGGTACCATATATAAGGTCTCATTTACAATAGGTCATTATAATGCAAATCAGCATCCAACACATCATGGTATTACAACAAAAGTGTCTATCATGTCCCGAAGAATCCTTACCCTATACAATCAAGGTTAAGTGAAACCATTTCAGTTAAATTTAGGTCAATCCCAAAGGGGAAAATATATCATGTATCACACAACACATGAAATGAAAATAAAACATAGGGATTAGTTAGGGTCTAATTATCAGGGAATAATCGGTACCTTCTCATCAATGATCATTGGATGATTGGGATTAAAATGAAATATAAAAAACTGGAAACATCCCTAAATTAGGGTATAATCTTCAATATGAAATGAAAAAATCAGTAAAACTAGAAAATGGTGATAGATGAGAGTTAAAATCACTCTTAGCACTCCCCTACGACAGAAGGAACCTCGTTATAAGATCAAACAAAGGATATCCAGTTTAGAGAAGAGAATAAGAAAGGGAGAAATAATGGGATATTGGTGTGCTACATCCCTTGCCAAAATTAAGAGAAAACCATCATTTAAAAGCTTTTAATATCATTTTAATTAATTAAAAAACATTCCTAGGACCCCCAAATCTATGGTGGAACAAGTGAGGTTTCACTACCCACCTTGAGAATCCATCTAGTATTGGAAATAACCATTTTCACAGGAATTGAATATTTGATTGTTCCCTTAAATAATTCCCATTAGAGATATAGAAATATAAATATTCATCCATGGATGGGAAGTTTCCTCAAAACATGCACTTGAGCCACCATTGTCCCATTCAGTAACCATATAAGACCAAATTATGAATGGTTTAGAAGAGAATAAATTGAATTCGTACATCGTGATGGTATGGTAGCGTTAACCCCCCACCCACTATAGGAAGGTTGCACCCCGATATCTGTCATAGAACCTCGTTTTTATACAACTTTATCCATTGACCCAAAAATCATAATCTCACTACCATTTCTCCTCTTGTACATTATAATTCCTCCACTACACTCATAAAATAGTGGTTATCTTCCCATTAGAGTCTTCTCACTCTTTTACACAATACAAATTTATTATTCCTCAGATGATGCATCAAACTCAAAATCATCATCATCAACATTGGTAACATGAGAAGGGTCGAGGTGGTATCTTTGATGTTTAGATTCAGAAATAAATTCTCCATAGCATAAAATCTCTTAAGAATAATTAATTGGTTTGAAATGTTATCGGTCCTCTTGAAAACCTCTAATGAACCCATATACTTGTGTGTTATATTCCCTATACTCTAAATATAGAAGTTTCCTAAACGTGGTGACACTTTTGATAAAACGTTGTCACCCAACTCGAACTCAAGTGGTTGGAAGCTCTAGTTAGAATATGTTCTCTTTCTACTATGAGTGGTCCCTAACCACATCCTGGTCGGTCAAATATACTCTAACATTTTTTACAGAAGAATTATCCAAATAAATACAATATATTTAACTTCAAAATAAAACAAAGGCAATCATCATAGTCTATTATACAAATCCTAAAAATGGTGTCATCTAAATTGATGTATGATAACTATTATCATAGATGAACTCTGTATGAACAAGATAAATCACTCACAATCTTATAAAATCAAAGACACATGCTCATAAAATTTCCTTTGAGAATACTCACTGGTCTATGGATGGTAGGAAGTGTTAAAGTTCACCTATATATAAATCACAATCTAGATAACACATTAGAATCACAATGTAAAACAAGAATCATGGTATAAAATTATATTTAGAGCCACATCATGAAAATTAAAAATCGCATGGGAATACAACATTCCTAACTGAATAATGAAGAATGTCTCCTGGATAATCATGAAATATGTTAAATAGTCGATGATAACCCATAAACCATCATTTCCTGGATGTGTCCTCAGAGACCCCATCATGAAATCCATGGCCGAAAAATAAAACATTCACATGATAATTGGTAGTTACTGGAGAATATATGTGGCTCGTCAGTGGTCAAACTTTACCATATGTATAGTAAATCATTGAGAATAAAACCTTTCTATGTATTTCTGTATTATGGGCCACCTATTCTACATAAGGATATCATGGTATATGTTAGTCCAATAATCATGTTTTTTGGTTGAGTACCTTTGGGTGCAGATAAAAACAATTTTTAAAAAATAGACTCAGGTTCTCTGAGTGGTTGGTCTTGTTGATGCATAGAGGTGGTATGTGTGACAACATCCTTTTTGGGACTAAGTCAAGTCATTGTAATTTTTCGTCATCATTTCTAGAATCTATTATGCATGGGGGGTTCCGAAAAATTTCTGTTATTTGTGTTCAATATGGATCTAGAGTGAGCATTGGTTATGTGGGTAGGGATTTTTTTGGTTCAGTTCTTGTTTTGATTCATTATAGAGTTTATGTGAACTAGTGTTCACTTCCTGCATATGCGAAGGATCTTTTAAATGTGTTGGTTTGTACACAAGTTCAAGGCTATATGAAAAATATAATGTTTTATTACATTCTTTTACTTGTTAATGAAATATGATAACGGTAGGGGAATGCGTCATTCCTCAGGCTTAATGTAACTCAAATTTTAAGGATTTATACACACTTTAAAAAATGTAGTTTTATTTTTATTCGTGGATCATATAATCAAGTTTCACATCACATGGAATATTTGAAAATAGATGGTTATGATTTGGTTTTGTTTACAAGTGTTCCTCTATAATTACAAGGTCATGTTCTAAATGATTTATCATATTAATGGATTTTTTAATTTTTTTTAAAAAATCATTTATGCGACACTATAAATGAGATGAATTTCAATTTCTATAGTATATGTTATTGAAATATAATTATATCAAAAATTGTATGCAATAATTTCATTTTACCATTAAAATATAAGTGTAACGCCTTGACCCCAGTTACCCAGAGTCGGTGGATTGTTACCTAACATTAGCATGATCACAAGGAAATCATGTCTCTAAAGGCCAATCAATTTAGTATTATTGGAAACAAGATTCATACATAAGTTTAAATTTACATCTTGAAGATTAATACAACACAAATATATTTTATTAGAAACATCCAAGCCTCCTAGATTATTCCTGCAGGTCACACATAACTAACTTCTTTATATCCTGGGAAAACGAAACATAAGGAAGCTGTGAGCTCAAACGCTTAGTAAGGGTAAGTAATACAGTGGAAAATGACATAAATATTAATCATGGTAAATAATTGAAACCACATGCCTTTACCAATAATAATCATGAATACACTCATGGAATGAATATGAGCTGAGTAAATAATGCCATAGTAAAACATAATCACAGATATTCTACAAGTCGAATGACCACATGAACCGTCAATATTATTTCCATAATGAGGGAATGTATAATTTCGGAAATTGTGAACCATTTTTTCAAGGCCTCGGCCAGGACATCTAAAAATGATTAAGACCTCGGCCAAAACCATAAATCAAATTAAGAAAGGGAATCAACAAATTCCATGTCTAGTTGTCACATGAGACCTACCGATGCGTCGAGGAACTATAACGGGCTCCACCTGTCACTTACTAAGTCCAATACATTCCTAATATGAAAATGTTTAAACATATCATAAACATTTGTATTAAAACTAGCATACAAAATGTCAACACATTAACCATAAACCATGAATGGTATAAAAATAGCACATCCACAGTCAAACATATCACAAAACCTTAAATACAATATGTAAGTTCTGTATCATAACAAATCAACTTAAAATAAACTTATAATCCATCAATGGATGTTGACAATAGATGAAATCAAAACCCTTTTTTGAGAAATATCACTTTCTATTTTGAAATCATTTAATAGTCACATAATTATAGAATAAAACATTTACTTTGATAATATTTTTATATGATTGTGAGGGAGGCTTTAAATAGTTTATAATGGTAGAAAATAGCCGCACCCACCCTATAATCTAAAATATACATCTTACCTTAATTTTGTCGAAAAGGTTAAAAAGGAACTTGTTTGGAAAATGACGGAAAGATTCCTTTATAAACATCATATAAAAAGTCAAAAAGTATATAAATGACTTTAACCCAGAGTCTATAAAATATTAAGAATGTTTTGAAATACATTTTTAAGAAACATGGCAGTGGATGATAAATAGGTCCCAGTAGATAATTATGTATAAACATCCTCGGATAATGAAGAGATTATGAAATAAACATTTACCAATTTGGTAACTTATAAAAGATACACCCAATTGATAGATGTATCATAAAATGAATATGTAAATACACATAAATTAATGTGTATGACACAAATAATGCAATTATGGGCAGTACATGTACCACACAAAAGGTAATAGTGGCAACATGGCATGAATCTCATAGGAATAAGGAGTGAGATGAAAACCCCTTACCATGTACCATTCCTTGGTTGCGGGTAGGTTAACCTCATGTATAATGGAGAAATAATTGTTATTAAGTTAAACAAGAATCATATACATTAATATGATATCATATATGATCTTTTAACATTGTTATGTTAATAATATCTTATTATTATTGTCGTTTCGGTTGTTAACTTACTCGTTTTCATTTAAATGTATTATTACATAAGCATTGTTTGTTATGGATAGGTTGTGTCTTATTCATATCAAGAATTATATCCAGTCCTTAAACATTATTTTTAATCATGAAGTGATAATTAGACTTGAATATATATGATGGGGAATGAATCTCATTGTGTTCATGGAAATGGTAGTCCGTACGTACGCACGAGCGACAATATAATTATTTTGATTTTAAAATAATATATTATTGAATGGTATATAATATATACAGAATCATTATCATGTTATATTTATTATTTACATCAATTACACTTCATTATCATACCAATATAAATAATAAATTTTTAATAACAATTACACCACGAAGTGGAGACCTTAAGCAGTACGTACGCATGTATGGTGACATGTCATTCAAAGGATGTATAGAATACTGAATATGGTTGTACAATATTTATAATAACATCACTGTATATATATGATATTATATTTATTATTTTATAATTGAAATAACAAATAAAGAATAAGTTGTAGAAGAAAGGAACTTGAAATAGGGTGGTGAAAACATCACCTCCTCTTCTAGTTCTTCCTTTTGATTTGATCAAAAGAGATCCTTAGGTTGGATTTCGGATCAAACTAAGGCCTCTAGGTTGAATTTAGAGAAGTTGGGAGAATATTTGTTCAGGGTTTGGCATATACAAAAGGCATTGATGGTGTTAATTCGATATAAGGGGTTGTTCCCTTTTATAAGAGGGGTGAGGGGCACCTTAGGAAAATCTAGAAATATTATTTTATAATAAATTAATATTCGGTCTCTACTGGTTACAAAGTGGATTATTTAAAGGTTATGGTGGGTATAGGTCATATATTACTCAAAAAATATGTTTTTTACAGGTTTGGATCACTATATTAATATTATCATTTTGATTTAACTCTTAGTTAAATAGTTTGACATTTACCATGTCTTTTTGTATTTTTATATTATATAGACAATAAACACACTAGAAACTTCCAAGAGGCCACCAAGTGGTCCTTTAATAATACACCTATTATTATATAAGTACTTTGGTCGATGATTAGATTTTTAGGAATAGAATTTCAATTAATTATATAATATTTGTTTTAAAAACTCATTTATGTCAATTTTGACACTATTTAATAATTGATTAATGTTAAAGACTTAAAAACTATATTAACTAAAAACAAATTCATTTAAGATTTCCTAAAATGTCATATTAACCAATATAATTCTAGTATGGCATTAAAACATTCAAATTATATTTATTTTAACATTTATAATGATTATTATTTGATTCTTTCATTAATAAGGAAAATACTGCATCATTATTGTGTCAAAAATTAATTTAGTTATTCAATGACTAAAAATTATAAAAACAATTCCATTTATATAGGAAATATTTGTATCATTATAATTAATATTTATATAATAAAATATAATATTTATAACCCTATGTAAAAATTGTTTTGCAAAATGATGTATGCTTATGTCATTTTTGTATTTAATTAAACCTAATTAATATAAAGTGTCATTATCATTTACAAGTGGATCCATGGGGTCCCAAAATCGAAACCAAGGTTCCCATGGTCAGAAATGTATCAACCAATAGGGTTAAAAGACGGTTTAGGGTAATTTATAAATATTATAATATTATTTTTTACCCTTAATTACCGGATTTACCCTTTAACCATGGTAAATAAAAAATTTACCGAAGTAATTATTAAAAATGTCTAAAAACAAAGTTACCTACTTAAAAAATTTTGACCTCCTGATTCTAAATAAGGAATCCATTTTTCTAAATTCAAAACATTGAAGTGGAAAAAATTAATTTAAAATTAATTCCCGTTGAAAAACAAAAAGCGTGTTTTTAAGAGACAATAACTATCCACAGATTGGCACTTGCTTATGTCTAGTTTAAGTGTGAAATTATGTCCAATGACCCAAATTGTATTAAATGGTAAAAATATATTATATATATACATTAAAATGACTCAAATTCATAATTAATCACTATTTATTATTTCAATTAAAAATGTTGTTATTAATTAAAATTTAGTAAATTTAACTATTCATCAAACTATGAAAGTTATCTGAAAAGTACCAAAAATTCACCCTAATCTATTTTTGATATTCTTAATCCAAAAATGAAGTCCATTTTTAAAGATAGAATGTATAAAATTTCAAAAATTGGGTATTACTATTCATATCGGAAAGTTTGATTGGTTATGGTGTGTGTTAGAACTCGAAGTTGCGTACAACACACACTACTGTATTATTCAAAGAGAAGCGTACCATAGAAGATTTGGGTGATACATTATCCCCTACTTAAAATAATTTAATCCTTAAAATTTCTAGAATACTACCGTGGGAAAAGACTTGGGGGGTTCGTCATCATAAGTTCCTTGGGTTCCTACGTTGCCTCTTCTATCTTATGGTTTCTCCATAGAACTTTTACCAGACGAGACATCCAGTTTCTCAAAAATTGATCTCTCGTATCAAGAATATTGACATGATCTTCGCAATATGACATATCAGGTCCTATTTCTAATTCATCATATGTGAGGACATGCGTTGGGTCTGTCATGTATTTTCTCAACAGTGATATGTGGAACACATCGTGATCTTTGGAGAGACTCGGTGACATTGCCAAACGGTAAGCTACGCCCCCAATTCGTTGTAGAATTTTGAATGGTCTAATGTACCTGGGACTCGATTTTCCCTTCTTACCGAAACGTATAAGACCCTTCTATGGAGATACCTTCACGAAAACATGATATCCTACATAAAATTACAAATACATCCTTCGGTTATCAGCACAGATATTCTGCCTATTTTGAGCTGCTTTGATGTGGTTTTGGATTACCTTCACCATTTCCATCGTTTCCTCCACCAGTTCTGGGCCTACATGTTTTCTTTCACCACTATCATCCCAACAGGTTGGTGTGTGACAACACTTTCCATATAACTCATCATATGGTGCCATCTGAATACTCAAATAGAAGCTATTGTTAGAGGAAAATTCTACCAGAGGTAAATATTGATCCCAAATACCTTAAAAGTCAAGTGAGTAGGATCTCAACATGTCTTCTAAGGTTTGAACAGTCCATTCTGATTGTCCATATGTTTGAGGGTGGTAATCAGTGCTCAAACGAAGTTTAGTGTCCACGTCTTTCTAAAGACATTTCGATAATCTTCACATAAAATGAGGATCACGATCCAAAAAATTTGATATGGTTATTCCATGAATCATCACAACATCATTAATATAATGTCTTTCTAGAAGTTCAAGTGGTAAATCTTCCCTTATTGCAATAAAATGTGATGTGTTGGTAAGACGATCAACAATGACCCATATTGCATCGTTCTTTCTAGGGGTCTTTGGTAGTCCCATGAAAAAGTCCATCGTAATATTATTCCATTTCCACTAAAGTATGAGAAGAGGTTTCAAGACTCCTCCAGGCTGTTGCCTTCTAGATTTCACTTGTTGACAAACCATACATCTTGACACAAAATCAACAATATCCCTCTTCATGCTATCCCACTAAAAATGCACCTTAAAATCACTATACATTTTGGTGCTCCCATAGTGTATAGAGAAATTGGAACTATGAGCATCATACAACAATTCACTTTTTAGATCAGGTATATCGGGAACATAATGTCTCCAACCAAAATTTCAAAATTCCATCTTCATACACAAAGTCACTCAATCTCCCATCATGCAAAGCTTTAATCTCTTTTTTAAACTCTTTATCATTGGCCTTTGAACTTTTTATCCATTCCAGTAAAGATGGTTTGGTAACCATTTGAAAAATCATTGATGTTTCACCTTCCATGGTGATACCCATATCCATCTTTACTAGATCCATTTATATATGATCCTTTTCAACTCTAATCTTGTTCAAAAATCCATGATCCTTTCTACGCACGGTATCTGCCACCATATTTTCCTTACCTGGGTGGTACTGTATCGTTCAATCATAATACATGAGTAGTTCAAGTCATCCCCTTTGCCTCATGTTGAGTTATTTCTGTGAGAAAATATAGTTCAAAATCTTGTGTGTGAAGAAGGAAGACCTTCCGAAGACCGCATTTCAAACCAGGTACGGGCATTACAAGTTTACACTAATGCCTTTTGGAGTGACTAATGAACCCACTATTTTCATGGATCTAATGAACATCATTTTCAAAGAATATCTCAATGAATTTGTAGTGGTATTTATTGATGATATCTTGGTATATTCAAAAAGCTAAGAAGACCATGAAAATCACATGCGAATTATCTTGAAGACTCTTATAAGACATGAATTATATGGAAAGTTTAGCAAGTGTGAATTCTTGCTTCAGAAGATCTATTCTCTTGTCCATATTGTCTCTAAGGATGGAATATCTGATGATCCTTATATGACCAAGGCCATCCAAAAATGTCCAGCCCCGGTGAGTATAACAGAGGTATGCAGTTTTATTGGTTTACCAGGTTATTATGAGCGCTTTGTCCAGAATTTTTCCTGATTGGCTAACCCATTAATGAAGCTCACATGTAAAGGGGTTAAATTTGTTTGGAAAAAATAGTGTGAAAAATGTTTTAAGGAACTGAAGAGGATATTAGTCAATGCTTCTATATTGAATCTACCATCGGGGGATGATGGGTTCATGTTTTATAGTGATTCATCGAAGAAAGGACTTGGTTGTGTCATTATGCAGAATGATAGAGTTATTTTCTATGCATCACGACAGATGAAAATTCATGAGACAAACTATCCTACTCATGATCTTGAGTTAGCTAATGTAATCTTTTCTTTGAAGACATGGAGACATTATCTAAATGGTGAAAATGTGAGATTTATACTGATTACAAGAATTTGAAGTATATTTTCTCACAGAAATAACTCAACATGAGGCAAAGGGGATGACTTGAACTACTCATGTATTATGATTGAACGATACAGTACCACCCAGGTAAGGAAAATAAGGTGGCAGATACCGTGAGTAGAAAGGATCATGGATTTTTGAACAAGATTAGAGTTGAAAAGGATCATATATAAATGGATCTAGTAAAGATGGATATGGGTATCACCATGGAAGGTGAAACATCAATGATTTTTCAAATGGTTACCAAACCATCTTTACTGGAAAGGATAAAAAGTTCAAAGGCCATTGATGAAGAGTTTAAAAAGGAGATTAAAGCTTTGAATGATGGGAGATTGAGTGAATTTGTGTATGAAGATGGAGTTTTGAAATTTTGGGAGGAGACTTTGTGTTCCCGATATACCTGGTCTAAAAAGTGAATTGTTGTATGATGCTCATAGTTCCAATTTCTCTATACACCATGGGAGCACCAAAATGTATAGTGATTTGAAGGTGAATTTTTAGTGGGATAGCATGAAGAGGTATATTGTTGATTTTGTGTCAAGATGTATGGTCTATCAACAAGTGAAATCTAGACGGTAACAACATGGAGGAGTCTTGCAACCTCTTCTCATACTTTAGTGGAAATGGAATAATATTACGATGGACTTTTTCATGGGACTACCAAAGACCCCTAGAAAGAACGATGCAATATGGGTCATTGTTGATCGTCTTACCAAGTCAGCACATTTTATTGCTATAAGGGAAGATTTACCACTTGAACTTCTAGCAAGACATTATATTAATGAAGTTGTGGTGATTCATGGAATAACCCTATCAATTTTTTTGGATCGTGATCCTCATTTTACGTGAAGATTATCGAAATGTCTTTAGAAATACGTGGACACTAAACTTTGTTTGAGCACTGATTACCACCCTCAAACAGATGGAAAATCAGAATGGAATGTTCAAACCGTAGAAGACATGTTGAGATCCTACTAACTTGACTTTTAAGGTATGTGGGATCAATATTTACCTCTGGTAGAATTTGCCTCTAACAATAGCTTCAATTTGAGTATTCAGATGGCACCATATGACGAGTTATATGGAAAGTGTTGTCACAAACCAACCTGTTGGGATGATAGTGGTGAAACAAAACATGTAGGCCCAGAACTGGTGGAGGAAATGATGGAAATGGTGAAGGTAATCCAAAACCACATCAAAGCAGCTCAAAATAGGCAGAATATCTGTGCCGATAACCGAATGAAGTATTTGTAATTTCATGTAGGATATCATGTTTTCATGAAGGTATCTCCATAGAAGGGTCTTATACAATTCGGTAAGAAGGGAAAATCGAGTCCCAGGTACATTAGACCATTCAATATTCGACAACGAATTGGGGTCATACCTTACCGTTTGGCAAGCCGCCAAGTCTCTCCAAAGTTCACGATGTGTTCCACATATCACTATTGAGAAAATACATGCCAGACCCAACGCATGTACTCACATACGAAGAATTAGAAATAGGACCTGATATCTCTTATTGCGAAGATCATGTCATGATTTTTGATACGAGAGATCAATTTTTGATAAACCGGATGACTCGTCTGGTAAAAGTTATATGGAGAGACCATAAGATAGAAGAGGAAACATGGGAACCCGAGGAACTTATGATGATGAACCACCCAAGTCTTTTCCCACGGTAGTATTCTAGAAATTTCAAGGATTAAATTATTTGAATTAGGGGAGAATGTAACACCCAAATCTTCTATGGTACGCTTCTCTTTTAATAATACAGTAGTGTGTGTTGTACACAACTTCGAGTTCTAACACACACCACAACCAATCAAACTTGCCGATATGAATAGTAATACCCAATTTTTAAAATTTTATACATTCTATCTTTCAAAATGGACTTCATTTTTGGATTTAGAATATCAAAATTAGATTAGGGTGAATTTTTGGTACTTTTCAGATAACTTTCATAGTTTGATGAATAGTTAAAATTGCTAAATTTTAATTAATAACAACATTTTTAATTGAAATAATAAATAGTGATAAATATTGAATTTGAGTCATTTTAATGTATATATAGAATATATTTTTACCATTTAATAAAATGTGGTTCATTGGACATAATTTCACACTTAAACTAGACATAAGCAAGTGTCAATCTCTGGATAGTTATTGTCTCTTAAAAACACGCTTTTTTTTTTCCAATGGGAATTAATTTTAAATTAATTTTTTCCACTTCTATGTTTTGAATTTAGAAAAATGGATTCTGTATTTAGAATCAGGAGGTTGAAATTTTTTATGTAGGTAACTTTATTTTTAGACATTTTTAATAATTACGTCGGTAAATATTTTATTTACCATGGTTAAAGGGTAAATCCGGTAAATAAGGGTAAAAAATAATATTATAATAATTATAAATTACCCTAAACCATCTTTTAAACCTATTGTTTGATACATTTCTGACCATGGGAACCTTGGTTTCGATTTTGGGACCCCATGGATCCACTTGTAAGTGATAATGACACTTTATATTAATTAGGATAAATTAAATACAAAAATGACATAAGCATACATCATTTTTCAAAACAATTTTTACAAAGGGTTATAAATGTTATATTTTAGAATATAAATATTCATTATAAAGCTACAAATATTTCCTATATAAATGGAATTGTTTTTATAATTTTTAGTTATTTAATAATTAAATTAATTTTTGACACAATAATGATGTAGTATTTTCCTTATTAATGAAAGAATCAAATAATAAGAATTATAAATGTTAAAAAAATATAATTTGAAAGTTTTAATGCCATACTAGAATTATATTGGTTAATATGTCATTTTAGGATTTCTTAAATGAATTTTTTTTAGTTAATAAAGATTTTAAGTCTTTAACATTAATCAATTATTAAATAGTGTCAAAATTGACATAAATGAGTTTTTAAAACAAATATTATATAATTATTTGAACATCTATTCATAAAAATCTAATTATCGACCAAAGTAATTATATAATGATAGGTGTATTATTAAAGGACCACTTGGTGGCCTCTTGGAAGTTTCTAGTATGATTATTGTGTATATAATATAAAAATACAAAAAGACATGGTAAATGTCAAACTATTTAACTAAGAGTTAAATCAAAATGTTAATATTAATATAGTGACCCGAACCTGTAAAAAACCTACTTTTTGAGTAATATATGACCTATACCCACCATAACCTTTAAATAATCCACTTTGTAACCAGTAGAGACCGAATATGAATTTATTATAAAATAATATTTCTAGATTTTCTTGAGGTGCCCCTCAACCCTCTTATAGAAGGGAACAACCCCTTCTATCTAATTAACACCATCAATGCCTTTTGGATCTTCCAAACCCTAAACAAATATTCTCCCATCTTCCCTAAATTCAACCTAGAGGCCTTAGTTTGATCCGAAATCCAACCTACAGATCCCTTTTGATCAAATCAAAAGGAAGAACTAGAAGAGGAGGTAATGTTTTCACCACCCTCTTTCAAGTTCCTTTCTTCTACAACTTATTCGTTAATTTTTATTTCAATTATAAAATAATAAATCTAGTATATTATATATACAGTGATGTTATTATAAATATTGTACAACCATATTCAGTATTCTATATATTCTTTGAATGACATGTCACCATACATGCGTACGTACTGCTTAACGTCTCCACTTCGTGGTGTAATTGTTATTAAAAAATTATTATTTATATTGGAATGATAATGAAGTGTAATTGATGTAAATAAATAATATAACATGATAATGATTCTATATATATATGATATACCATTCAATTATATAATATTTTAAAATCAAAATAATTATATTGTTGCTCGTGCGTACGTACAGACTACCATTTCCACGAACACAATGAGATTCATTCCCCATCATATATATTCAAGTCTAATTCTCAATTCATGATTAAAAATAATGTTTAAGGACTGGATATCATTCTTGATATGAATAAGACACAACCTATCCATAACAAACTATTCTTATTTAATAATACATTTAAATTAAAACGAGTAAGTTAACAACTAAAACGACAATAATAATAAGATATTATTAACATAACAATGTTAAAAGATCATATATGATATCATATTAATTTATATGATTCTTGTATAAGTTAATAACAATTATTTCACCATTATACATGAGGTTAACCTACCCTCAACCAAGGAAAGGTACAAGGTAAGGGGTTTTCATCTCACTCCTTATTCCTATGAGATTCATGCCATGTTGCCACTATTACCTTTTGTGTGGTATATGTACTGCCCATAATTTCATTATTTTTGTCATACACTTTAATTTATGTGTATTTAAATATTCATTTTATGATACTTCTATCAATTGGGTGTATGTTTCATAAGTTACCAAATTGGTATGTGTTTATTTCATAATCTCTTCATTATCCGAGGTTGTTTATACATAATTATCTACTGGGACCTATTTATCATCCACAACCATGTTTCTTAAAAATATATTTCAAAACATTCTTAATATTTTATAGACTATGGGTTAAAGTCATTTATATACTTTTTGACTTTTTATATGATGTTTATAAAGGAATCTTTCCGTCATTTTTCAAACAAGTTCTTTTTTAACATTTTCGACAAAATTAAGGTAAGAATGTATATTTTAGATTATATGGTAGGTGCGGCTATTTTCTACCATTATAAACTAGTTAAAGCCTCCCTCACAATCATATAAAAATATTATCAAAGTTAATGTTTTATTCTATAATTATGTGACTATTAAATGATTTCAAAATAGAAAGTGATATTTCTCTAAAAAGGGGTTTGATTTCATCTATTGTCAACATCCATTGATGGATTTTAAGTTTATTTTAAGTTGATTTGTTATGATACAGAACTTCCATATTTTATTTAAGGTTTTGTGATATTTTTGACTCTGGATGTTCTATTTTTATACCATTCATGGTTTATGGTTAATGTGTTGACATTTTGTATGCTAGTTTTAATACAAATGTTTATGATATGTTTAAACATTTTCATATGAGGAATGTATTGGACTTAGTAAGTGACAGGTGGAGCCCGCTATAGCTCCTTGATGCATCGGTAGGTCTCATGTGACAACTAGACGTGGAATTTGTTGATTCCCTTTCTTAATTTGATTTATGGTTTTGGTTGAGGCCTTAATCATTTTTAGATGTCCTGGCCAAGGCCTTGAAAAAATGGTTCAGATTGTCCGACATTATACATTCCCTCATTATGGAAATAATATTGATGGTTCATGTGGTCATTCGACTTGTAGAATATCTATGATTAAGTTTTACTATGAAATTATTTACTCAGCTCATATTCATTCCATTTGAAAGATTGACCTTCAATCTGGATACCATCAGTTGTGTGTGAATATCAGCTAGTTTGATTGGTTGTGGTGTGTGTTAGAACTCGAAGTTGCGTTCAACACACGCTACTGTATTATTCCAAAAGAAGCATATCGTGGAATATTGGAGTGTTACAATAAGTTTAAATAATAAAATAAGCTTGTCAGATTATCAAATATGTTTAAATAATAAAAAATAAGTGTTAATAATGAACAAGAAAAACATAAACATATTGATGAATTTAAATTACTCAATAAGTGAGATAAATTTTACGAAATTTTTTTATCGCATTAGGATTTTAGAAACAAGCATGTAAAAAATTTATCTAATCATGTAAAAGAAATAAATTTCTCTGATAACCTGTGTATAAAAATAATAATCATTTTTTTGTATTATTTTTTTGTAATTAAGATATTTTAGGTAAGGAATTTTATATATATTGGGCTCATTTCATACTGATTTATTGAAATTTACACATTCATTTAGAAAAGAAAATAATCATAAAAAATTAATGAATCACACTTAAATAAAATAACATATATTTATATATAAAAAATTAGTTAGTTATATTTTTCATGTGAAAAATTAATTAATTTTATGTGTTATATTTAAATTTAAATTTTAATTAAATTGATATATAAAAGTATTTTTAAAAAAACCTTATCATAAATATATTTTTTGTTATATTAGCAATATAATTTTCTATAATATATTTATTATAAAAAATCAATATAATTAAAATATATTGGGAAAAAATAAATATTAGATGTGTATTTATTATAATATTTTAATCAATAATAATTAAAAATTTGAAACATTAAAGGGACACTTTTCTGGATAAAAAAATTATACAATGATTATTTTTCACATGGAGAATAAAAAATATCAATGAATTTCACCAAAAATTGAAAATATAATAAAAACAATTGTTAAATCATATATATATTTATATATGTATTATGTTAAAAAAATAACAAAATTTGTAACATTTGTGCACACAAAAATAATAATTTCATGAAATTTCTGAACAATATTTAAAAATGTCACTAAATGAGACTTGATAGAACACCTTGGGATGTTTTTTAAAAAATATGTATATTATTTTGGGATTTTTTATATAAATATATTTTTGGTCATATAGTAATTGTAACTGGTACTAATTAGGTGGGTACGTGACAATATCTAACCTGATTAATTATAACAAGGGTCGTGGTTAATTGCATATTAGTAAGGATAATGTAGTAAAATTGGAAACATATTAATATTCAAATAATTTCTAAGTATTAGGATTAAGATATCATAAAATAAAAGAATATTAAATTAATCATAAATAATTGATTGACTATAGAATTTAAAAGGATATAAAAAGTATATTATTTTATTTATTTTGAGTACAATTCATAATAATTTTATAAATTAATTATATCTATATAAATTTAATTAATTAAGTTTTACTATTTCAATATCTATAAATTTTTAAATGAAAATGAAATTATAATATGTTTATTTATAAAATTATTTTTAAATTTTTTTAAAATTTTAAATATGTATACTATTGTATTTAATAAATCAAATGGATGATTTAAAATTCAATATGGTGGGGTAAGGATAATGCGTTTATAAAGATATGTTATAATTGGGTTTATTATTTCATAAAATAAATAGGTTAGGAATAATTTATCTCAAATTTCACTGATACTTGATTTATTGATTTTCTCAACACCGTACTAAAAAAATGTTAATTGTGTAGAACTCTAATGAGAAATTCCTCTTTTCTGGATATATTTATAAACAAATTCAATAAATCTCCATTTTGATAAATTTTATTTTATGAAAAATTTGTTTCTTATTTCATTAAAATCATCATAAAAACATTGCCAAAAAATATTCATAAACAAAAAATAGTATTTATCGATAAATCCATTTCTTATACTTTTCTCCAAAGAGGCCCAACATCAGCTCATAAAAATGACGATCATGGATCTATGATGTAACACCCGAGACTTTTATGTTATATAAATCATCAAAGGAATCTTTTTCTACACACAAAACTTTCTTGTCTTGCTTTACACGAAATCATGTCCTTCCTCAATAGCTTGCGTCGTACGCAATACCGAGTTTCACTAAACAATGATATGCTATTAAAATATTATTAAAACTAGCCGTTATGAATAGTAATAACTAATTTTTGAAATTTGATAAATTTTATTTTTCAAAATGGACTTCATTATTGCACTCGGAATATCAAAATTAGCCTAGGGTGAAATTTTGGTATTTTTCTGAAAACGTTAAATTTTTTATGATTAGTGAAACTACTAAGTGGCTGTTAAAAAAAATGAATTTTTCATAAAACTTAATATTACCGCTTCTGTGAGAGGAATTTCAAAAATCCGAGAGACACGGTTGATGTTAGTAAGTAAAATGTGGTTCAATGAGATAAAAATAATTTTTGGCGAATAGTAACTTTTTACATTTTTTTACCACGGTTAAATTTAAATAGTGTAATTAAGGGTAAAAATGATATTATTATTACAATAACACATGTCCTAATTCTATTGTACAAGTGTAATTCGACCACAAACAACCTTTGGAATAAAATATGACCATTTAGGCCCACTTGGATTATATTAGGATATTTATTATTAATTTATTTAAAGAAGGGTTAAAATAGTTAAAATCAATGTTTAATAAGTAAATCATTTTCAATATGGGGTTATACATAAGCTAAATTCTACTATAAATATTCATTAGAAAGCTAAACAGATTTACTACATAATGATATTTTATTTTTAATTTTTAGACTTTAAATACTTTAATTTATTTATGACACAAGGATGAAGTAGTAATTCCCATAAAAGTGAAAAATTAGAATAATTGATATTATAAATATCTAAATAATTGTAATTTGAGACATTTTATGAATTGAACTAATTTTTTAGGTTAATATCACATGTTAGGATTTATTTAATTAACTTGGGTCGAAGTAATCATTCTGTTATGAGTTTCAAAAAAAATCAACTATTGAATAGTGTCAAAATTGACAAAAATAGTATTTAAAACAAATATTATATTATTAATTGTTATTTTATTCCGAAAAATCTTTGCTGCAGCCAAATGAATTAGATAAGGTTATATATATTAATATAACACAACTTGGGGATCGCTTGGATGTATATGGTAAGTTTATTAACTATATAATATAAAAATATAAAGTGACATGGTAAATGTCAATCTAATTAACTAACAGTTAAAACTAAACGATAAGGTTAATATAATGAACTAAAATTTTCTAAATTCCATTGGATGAGAGGATTTAGACCCATCCACACCTTATCTTCTAAATAACTCAATTTTTAGCTATTTGAAACTGAACATGACTTTATAATAAAATAATATTTTTAGTAATTCAAAGGTGGCCCTCTCCTCCCTTATAAAAGGGCACCTCCTCCCCCTCTTCCTCACACCGCTTTGTGCCTTCATGCTCGGCCAAACCCTGCCAGTTTCTCCTCTACACTTCCCTAGAAACATCCTATAGGTCCTGGTCTTCTTCAATGACGAATTTTAGTGCCCTAAAAGGAGGTCTCAAAGAAGCACTTCAAAGAAGAGGTAATATCCATTACCGATCCTTTCCAATTTCTTTCTTCTTCAACTTCTTCTTCTTTAGTTGTTTCATTATGAAGTAATAACATCAGAATCACTCTATATTGATATGTTATTATAAGTATGAAACAACCTATTTAACCATCTATCCATCCTCTGGAAAATGAAATCACCACGCGTACGTACGTACGGAATACCGTATACACTCCATGGTGTAATCTATTTTCCATCACCACCTTACGCGGATGGGTATAATGGTGTAAATAATGACTATATATGACTATTATAAAGTGATATTGATTATTTAATAGTATACATACAGTCCAATACAATTCCACGATCATAGGAATGATATCATCACTCGTGCGTACGTACGGAATACAGTCTCCACGATGTGATGTGACTCGTTCTACATGATCTTCATTTCAAAATGATTATATAAATTAATTGAATGAGTGAATATGATATATATTACAATAATACCATTCTGGAAATTAGGTATCTATAACCTAAAGAGAAGAATAAGAATTTATTCGACAAAACACGCATAAGAACAAAAAGTTATAAACACCCGAATAACAAGTACCAATGAAATATTACTATTAAGAAGCTAAAATATGACCATATATGATATCATAAAAATAAGTATGATTCTGGAATAAGTCAATAACATTATTTAAATCATTATACAAGAGTTTCGGTCACTTACAAAGCATGTCGGACCTAAGGTAAGGGAAAATATCACAATCTCATTTTTATCCGAGATTGTTTATACTTTGGCATTTACTGGGGTGTAATTTATCATCCACATCCATGTTTTCTCAATATGTAATATTATTTCCATCCACCTAGAATTTTTTAAATCCAATTTTACCCTTCGGTGAGTTTTTAGTAAAAGATATGAAAGGAATCTTTTGTCGTTTTTCGTACGAGGTACTTTTTTGACTTTTCCGACAAAAGTACGAGAATAATGTTTTTTAACTTATACGGAATGAATGGATTTTTAAAACATTATTTCAAAGAATATTCCTTTAAAAGTTTTCAAGTTTATTTTTAATCAACTTCTTTTAGTTTAAAATTGTATGACATGTTAAGAATGGAAAATGTTTTTGAAGTATAAAGGATATTTTCCTGAACAATGGAGTTCATGTGTTTTATCAAAATTATTTTCCATCTAAGATAATATAGGGTTATGATTCTATACCTATTATTACGTTAATTTGATTGTGCTGTGATGGGATTATTTTTATGAATTCATTTATCCTATATGAATTGTTTTATGATGTCACAATGTTTAAGAATTCCATTTTTATTACATGGGTTATGCAATGATGTATGATTTATGATTTTTGTGGAACACATAAGAATGGTTTCATTATGAGATGGGTGGGACCTATATCTCCCTCCAATGCATGGGGTAAAGATTTTATATCTCATGAGATTGACATGGCTAGAACGATAGGTTATACCGGTTCAGTGAAACAGGACTGAAACGAGGAATGAACTCGGTTCAGAAATGGACTTTGTCCACTAAGATATTCTTGGAAATGAGTCTTGACTAACAAGAAATGATTCTCTATGATTGTGTGTGTATGCCACAAAGTTTCATGTTTTACGTTATGATTATTGGGATTACATTTCACTTCTATGATTTATCCCATGTTATGATATTATGATCTCTTTTGCAGGTTAAGATTTCCAAAAGTTATGTTCTTATGAATATGACGTGATGAATATTTCTTTTGTTTACCCTTATTGAGAATTTGAGCTCACCCTTTTGTATGTTTTATTTCCCCAGGTTAGGAAGAACATTATTTAGTAGAATATTCCAAAAAGGTACTCTAGATATGATGAAATAAATGGGAGGCAAAGTAGATGCTTTATGAACCAGTTGTTTATGTTTCCCAATTTCTAAAGACACTATACCTATACGGTCATTTCTTGGTTTTGTTATATGTTATAATAAGTGTGATTCAATTCTTAAGTAATAACAATGTATGTAATGTATGGGTCGTTATAGTTGGTATTAGAGGAAAGGTATAGTCAACATTTGGAAACTAGGACGTGGAAGCCTTAGTAAGAACCCTAAGGATAAGTCTAAGCATAGAACACAATCTTAGTGTTTTAGAAATGGCCATGAATAACCTAGGATAAGACCTTAAGTGTGAAATTTTATTCTTGATTATGTGATTTCCCTATTACTATTGTTCACACTATTCTTCTTGGTTTTAGTCAATGGCTGGAACCTGAAGGAACCGTGTTAATGCGGAATGCGACGGGCAATGCAATGATTGTCCTCCTGAGCAACCAAATGTTATGGGAGCTAGAATGAAAAATCTTGTAGCCATGCTCACACAAATTTCTCAAACTATGAATCATGTAGAACATCCAAACGAGCAAAGGAAACATTCTGTTGAATCCTTCATGTGACAGCGTCCACCTTCATTCAGCGGGTCTACTGATCCATTAGTTGTTGAACAATGGATTAGTACTACTGAAAAGATATTTTCAGTTCTTCAATGTTCTGAGCATGATAATGTCATCTTAGCAGTGTATCGTTTGGAAGGTGATGCTGATCAATGGTGGAATCTTATTAAGAATACGAGGCAAAGGGATGAAATTGAGTCCATGGAATGGGATGAGTTCAAGAACTTAATTTTCAATAAGTACTTCCCTCGTATTCTCTGAACAAAGATGGAGAAATAGTTTCTTGAACTGAAGCAAAAGGATGATGAATCTGTTGGTACCTATGAAGAAAATTTTATAAGAATTGCAAGGTACGCTTCTGGTATTATTATCCAACCTGAGAGTAAGATCGATCGATTCTTTAGTGGCTTAAAACCAAGTCTTCGAAGGGCCTTATCCATAAGGGAATTCAATAGCTACGAAGAAATCATTCGATGTGCTCTCAAAGGTGAGATGGAGATTGGAGTAACCCATCAGTCATATGGTTTTGATAATAAGAGGAAAATGGAATTCGAAGGAAAATATAATGAGCACACTGAAAAGAATATGATCTTTCCCTTATGCTCAAAGTGTGGAAAGAATCATGTAGGGAGTTTTCTTAAAGGGACAAGTAAATGTTTCAAATGTGGAAAGGAAAGTCATCAAGCATTTGAATGATGTGATGATGGGAATAAGATGTCTAATGATGCAAACAAAGGAAGGGATACACAGAATGAACCTACTACACTTCAATGATTCAAGTGCAAGGATATGGGGCATTATGCCAATAAATGCTCTAATCCAAGGGTTTATGATGATGGACGATATCAACAAACTCTTAAGGATAAAGACAAAGGAAAGTCACATGCAATTTATATCAGCGATGTGGAGTAGATAACGATGTGGTGAAAGGTACACTTACCACCCACTGTAAAGTATCAAATGTTTTATTTGATTATGGATCCACCCAATCATTTATTTATGAAGACTTTTCTATGGGTATCACAGTATTACCTCAAAAATTAGATGTTGAGTTAGCTGTGACAACCCCTAATGGCACAACAGTCGAATCAAAAGTTTATAATTCTTCTCCGATTGATGTTTGTGGGAAGGTCCTTCCTGCAAATCTTGTGATCCTTCATATAGTGGAATTTGATGCGATTCTTCTCATGGATTGGCTTTCTCTACATGGAGCTCATATCAATTGCCAAAGAAGGGAAGTCGGATTTCATATTCCAGATCAATCTATGATCGTCTATTGATGCAAGGATGGACATAACCTTCCAGTGGGAATTTCTTCCATTTTATGGGTATTGATTCCACTAAATGAAGGTTATTTATCTCAAATGGTTCGTGAGAAACTCACGATTAAGAATATGCCCATTGTACGTGAGTTTGATGATGTCTTTCTAGAGGAATTACCAGGTCTTCCAGTGAATCGTGAAGTTGAGTTTTCCATAGAACTCGTACCGAGTGCTTTGCCTATTTCAAAGACACCTTATAGTATGGCCCCAATTGAGTTGAAGGAATTGAAGAAGAAACTTCAAAAGAATCTTTATAAGGGGTTCATACGCCCTAGTGCGTCACCTTGGGGAGCACCTGTTCTATTTGTTAAGAAGAAAGATGGATCAATGAGACTCTGTATTGATTATCGAGAACATAACAAGATCATTATCAAGAACAAATATCCTCTCCCGTGCATTGATGACCTATTTGACCAACTACGCGGAGCTCAATACTTTTCCAAGATTGATCTTCGTTCAGGGTGTCATCAATTAAGGGTCAAAAGGGAGGATATACCAAAGACGGCTTTCGTACAAGGTATGGACACAATGAATTTATAGTGATGCCATTTTGTCTTACTAATGCCCCTGTTATCTTCATGGATCTAATGAATAGAGTCTTTAGAGACTATCTTGATCAGTTTGTGGTAGTCTTTATAGATGATATGCTTGTCTATTCAAAGTGCAAGGAAAAACATGAATATCACTTGAGAATTATATTGAAGACCCTGAGAAAGGAGAAGCTTTATGCCAAATTTACCAAGTGTGAATTTTGGCTTGAAAAAAGTTTAATTTTTGGGTCACATAATCTCAAAAGAGGGGATATTTGTGGATCCAGCAAAAACAGAGGTTATCGAAAGATGGTCGAGACCAACAAGAGTAACCGAGATCCGAAGTTTTCATGGTTTGGATGGATATTATCGACGTTTTGTGAAAGATTTTTCACGATTATCTAATCAACTCACCAAGTTGACTCGGAAAGGAGTTAAGTTTGTTTGGATGTAGGAATGTGAATAGAATTTCAAGGAGTTGAAAAGAAGGTTATCCAGTGCACCTGTGCTCACACTGCCTTGTAGTGGAGAAAGGTTTGTGATCTACAGTGATGCATCCAAGAAGGGACTGGGGTGTGTTCTTATGAAAAATGATATGGTGATAGCTTATGCCTCACGACAATTGAAAATCCATGGGCAAAATTACCAAACACATGATTTGGAATTAGCTGCGATAATCTTTGCATTAAAGGTTTGGAGGCATTACATTTATGGTGAAAGGTGTGATATTTATACTGATCATAATATTTTAAAGTATATTTTCACACAAAAGGAGATGAATTTACACCAAAGAAGATGGTTGGAGCTGATTAAGGATTATGACTGCTCAATCCATTACCACCCTGGGAAAGAAAACAAGGTGGCAGATGCATTAAGTCGACAAGACCATGCTAGTATATTGTAACGACGCAATCTTTTTGAATAGTATATTAACTTACTCTTAATGATTTAATAAGATGTTAATGGTTAATACAGAAAGAGGAGGCGATGGCTTCATCCAGTAGACTTGAACCTTATGAAGCCCACTTATCAGAGCTTGGGAAGGAGGTAGCATCTGTGGGCTTCGCTTTGGACCAAGCTCAAGCCGAACTACAGCGTGTCAAGATTTAACGAAAACGCCTACGGGAGAAGTTCAAGTTAGTAGAGATTAATACTATGGAAATGTTATCTGAGCCTCCCTTATATTCTCTCACCATAGCACACCTTACACTTAGGTCTTATGCCGGTGTTAAAAGGGGCTATGTGACGAGACCCTAGCTTCCTTGTGTAATCCTTTCGGGTGAATGAATTGAGATTTCTTCCTTTAGTGATGTTTGTGAAATTTCAAATGTCCAGATAATTTTAGAATGTATTTTATTGATGAATTTTGAAAAAAGGATATTTTAAAATATTTATGTAAACCCTAAATAACTAATGATGTGTAATGATTTTAAAAAAATGGTCTTCTACAAAAGTGTTCAGTAAGGAATTTCGAGTCTAATAAGATCAACATTATTTTTGATGAATAGTAAATTATGAATAGAGATTTTACGCTTAGGATTAGTAATGTGACCAAATGGATTAGTAATTTCACTCAAAGAAAGTTTAAATAAAATTTAGACACCTAGAATATGTAATGTGATTCAATAAAATGGGTAAATAACGGTTTCATAAATTATTAGTCAAGTATTAGTTTTTTCGGATGAATAGTGTTTTTAATGAAAAATTTAATTAAAAATAATTAGAAAATTATTTTTATAAAAAGGAATTTATTTTTGAACTCAGAGCATCGATATTATGTTAAGGTAATTTTTGGGGTTTTTTCTGAAAAAAATGAATTCTCGATGAATAGTGTTTTTATTTATAAATTAAATTAAAATTTTTTATAAAACTATTTTTATAAAATGGATTTCAATTTTGAAATCAGAGCATTGATATTTGGTTAAGGTGAAATTTTGAGATTATTCTGAGAAAGTTGAATTTTCGATGAATAGTGAAAATATAGTTTTTAAGTTACGGATGTTTAATGACATCATTAAATGATGTATTACGTATATATTCAATATGGTCGAATTATGAATAGTATGATAAGGTATGAGGTGTCACATGTGGCCAATAGCATGGGCAAATACCATGAGCAAACCCATGGTTTTTCCAAAACCACTAGTGAGGTGTCCCTTGTCCATTAATGCCTTGTCCCCTCACGTTCCCTATAAATACCCACCCTTTCCTCCTTTATTTTTCACTCCCAACTCTCCCCCAACGAAGTTTGGGTCTACTTACCTTCCAAGGTGTCCTCCCAAGGTTCCCCCAAGCCCTCAAGGTCCAAAACATTGAGTTTCAAGAGTCACGTTTTAAGGTAAGGGATCCGACCTCTCTCTTTCTTTTCATGTAATCCATTTTATGTCATTCCTTTAATGCTCCATGTTCTTATATGAGATGATGTTATTTTATATTACTCTTACTGACCTTTTCATATTTATATGTTGGGATATCCCCCCTTACTCTCATCATTTCGTTTTATGAATGTTTAAGTGACACCGTTAGGCTGCCGAATTTTTAAGGGATTTTTTCACCCTTCTCATTTTTCATGTTCGATTTTCATTTCAAGTCTTTCAAGTTCCTTTTTTATGATGGGGTATGATCTCTATATCTCTCATACTTATCTCTTATGATCATATGATGAGGGACCCTATTTTATCTTGTCAATTCTTTTTTATTGAAGTTTAAGTGACGCCGTTAGGCTGCCGAATTTTCATAAGAGAAATTTAATTTTTGTCTTCCTTCCATGTTTTTCATTTCAAATGGTATGTCCTTCAAATTTCATTACCATGTCCATATATCATTCTTATTCTGTCCCCTTACTGTTTTATGGATCATTTATGAGTGGTTTACCCATGTCCCCACTCTTTTCAATGTTTTCTAAAACCCCGAAACATAGCCGTTATGCTGCAGAATTTTCTTCTCAAAATGCCTCTCTCTCTTTTCTCAAAATTATTTTATGTTATAAAGTGAATACTCAAAGCTCTTATTTCTACAAGGGTATTCACATATATATCAAAATGTTCTATTTTAAATTCTGGGATTTACATACATGAGACCCACTTTCCCTTCCGTGGGTTTAAAGTGCCGTAAAGATCATGTCTTTAAAGCAGTTTTTAAAACGTTATGATTATGAAATGAAACCCATTTATTTTATGCTATGTGGGTTATTTATGAAATGTTTGATGATTATATATGTGGCTCACATGATAATAAAGGAAAATGTAAGGTTTCTCCCTGATAGCGCTCCAATGCATTGGGTAATGATGTAACCACTAGAGATTACAATTTTCACGATACCTTGGTGAATAACCATGGTAATTTTCAAATGACACCGTGGGGATGGACCTTGGTGATATGTTCATGATTGTCTATGTTAAATGATGTAGCCACATCTTCAAGTTATGGAAAATGTTATTTTTATTATGAAATGCCTCATGATTTCTTTCTCATGCCTTAAAGTTCTTTTCATGTCCTTATTGAAGTATCTCAAGTTCACATGTAAAATGTTCCTCTTGTTTCCCTTACAGGGCCTTCTGATCACCCTTTCTTTTGATGTATGTCCCCAGGTTATGAGATGCAGTAATGAACCTAGGATGAATTAATGGAGAAGCCTTTCAAGTGTTTATGAAGAATGTTTTATGTTGTTTTCATGTATTATGATCCTGGTTTCCAAGACACTAGACCTTAAAGATCCTCAGTTTTGTGTAATGTAATGAAAGTTTATGTTATAAAATGGCGGGATGCTATAGTTGTTATCAAAGGATGGTTTAGTTATTTGTGGAAATTAGGATATAAAAACTTTAGGAAGAGACCTATAGAAAAGTTTAAAAATAAGAAAACTTCCTGGTATTTTGGTAAGTATTGAGTAAGTGGTTTATCAAGCAGATACATCCCTGTCTGGATACGAGCAGGTAGTGGCAGCTGTGGCACAGATGTACATAGGGGTAAAACCCGAAAACACCGCTTTCAGATAGACTCGAATGGGAACTGGTGTACGATAACGGGCCTTGCTTCACTCTTGGTTAGGACACTCCTGGGGGATATGTTTGGTTAATCACAAGCTTTTTATGAATCATAATGAAGGAATTATAGAAAAGTTTAATTGTCTAAGCATGAAGTCTAAGTTAAAAGATTCATAAATGAAATAAGTTTCTCACTAAGGTTTTATTATTTTAGAAAATGGCGGGAAATAGGAGGAACCATGCCGATGGTGACCGCAATGCACCATGTGCTGACGGCCCTCCGATGGATGCCGGAATGGAAACATTCATGAGAATGATGAACCAACTGACTCAAGTTATGAGTAATAACTTGAATCAAGCTGAGAGGCCGACCTCACCACGAAGAGAAAAACTTTATGTTGAGTCCTTCATGTGTCAACGACCACCAACATTCAGTGGATCTACTAACCCATTGGTTGCGGAACAATGGATAAGCTCCACTGAAAAGAACTTTTCTGTACTTCATTGTTCGGAACAAGAAAAAGTCACCCTTGCTGTTTACCGCCTAGAGGGAGAAGCTGATCAGTGGTGGACACTGATCAAAAACACGAAGCCACGAGGAGAGATGGAAGCTATGTAGTGGGAAGAGTTCCGGGGAATATTCTTTAATAAGTATTTCCCTCGTTCGATGAGAATGAGAATGAAGAATGAATTTCTCGAGCTGAAGCAAAAGAATAATGAATCAGTTGGAACCTACGAGATGAACTTCACAAGGCTTTCCTGTTATACCTCAAGCTTCGTCATGGACCCTAATGGGAAGCTTGATAAATTCTTTAGTGGACTTCGTCCTCATCTATGGAAGAATCTAGCCAACAGGGTCTATGATAGCTATGAAGAAATAGTTCGAAGTGCCATGAAAGTTGAACTAGAGTTTGGGGAGACACATTGGTCTCACAAATCTAATGAGAAGAAGATAACTCTAGAACCGAGCATGGGAAGAAGTTTTGATCAGGAAAGAGGTGGAAAGCATATGCAACATGCCACATGCAATAAGTGTGGGAAGAAGCATCCGGGGAACTGCTTGATCGGGAGTGGTATGTTCTACAGGTGTGGAAGAGAAGGCCATATTTCTCGGAATTGTCGTAGTGATGTGAAGCCTCAACTTCCCAACGCTAACGACAGAGGAAAGATGGTTCTGGCCCTACCCTAAGTCACATGCTTCAAGTGTGGATAGCTTGGGCACTTTGCTAATCAATGTCCAAATCCGAGGGCGGTGGAGGGGAATCACCATCAACCTCAGCAGAGGCCAAGGGAGAAAGGTCGTGCTTTCGCTATCACAACAACTGAAGTTGAAGTTCCGAATGATGTGGTAGCAGGTGCTCTTGTCGTCCTCTCAAAACTAGAAAGTACTTTATTTGATGCTAGTTCTACGCATTCCATTATTTCCTCCAAGTTTTCAATGAATATAGAATCAATCCCCGAATTGCTAGAGGTAGAGTTGTCAGTCAAGACTCCAAGTGGGATTATCCATGCATCAACAGTGTTTAGAGACTCTAGTGTTTACTTTAGTGAGCACAATCTTATCGCAAATCTAGTAGTCATTCCCATGTTGGAATTCGACGTTATATTAGGGATGGACTGGCTCTCAAAGTATAATGCTAAGATCAAATGAAGAAGTAAGGAAATCTCAGAAGTCTTGAATGAACTACCTACAGTTATCTTCCCAGGAGAGATATCCCGAACTGATCCCTATCTAGAATCACCTCCTATAGCATTCTTTATGAAGTTAATCGGTGATGAGGATGAAGGGAAAGGGAGCATATAAATTGACGATTTTCCGATTGTTCAGGAATACATGGATGTATTTCCTGAGGAGTTACCTGGACCTCCCCTAGAAAGAGAGGTAGAGTTCTCCATTGAACTCGTACCTGGGTCTCAACCGATATCAATGACTCCGTATAGAATGGAAAATTTGGAGCTTGAAGAGCTAAAGAAACAACTCCAAGACTTGTTGGATAAGGGGTTTATCCGACCGAGTGTGTCTCCTTGGGGAGCACCAGTTCTCTTTGCAAAGAAGAAGGATGGATCAATGTGGCTATGCATTGATTATAGAGAACTGAACGGGATCACAGTGAAGAACATATATCCTCATCCAAGAATTGATGATTTATTTGACCAACTTCACGGGGCTCAATTCTTCTCTAAGATTGACCTTCGATCTAGTTGTCATAAACTGAGGGTGAAGAAGGAAGATATTCCAATGACTGCCTTCCGATCAAGATATGGGCATTATGAGTTTACTGTTATGCTTTTCAGCATGACTAATGCTCCTGCTATTTTCATTGATTTGATGAATAGAGTCTTTATGGACTACCTTGATAACTTTGTGGTAGTTTTTATTGATGATATTTTGATATATTCAAAAAGTCGTGAGGAGCATGAAGATCATCTGAGGGTTATTTTGAAAACTCTACGGAAGGAGAGGCTCTTTGGGAAGTTCAGAAAGTGTGAGTTTTGGTTAAAACAAGTGGCTTTCTTGGGGCACATCGTAACCAATGAAGGAATCTCGGTTGACCCTGCAAAGACAATGGTTGTGGAGGAGTGGCCTCAACCCACAACAGTAACTGAGATTCATAGTTTCCTTGGTTTAGCGGGATATTATAGGAGGTTTGTGAAAAACTTTTCATGGATTTCTAATCCACTAACCAAGTTGACTCGAAAATGGGTTAAGTTCATCTGGACAGAGGAATGTGAGGAAAGTTTCCAAGAGCTGAAGAAGAGATTGATTACTGCACCTGTGTTAACACTACCCTCTATTAGAGAAGGATTTGTTATTTTTAGCGATGCATCTCTGAAAGGGCTTGGGTGCGTCCTCATGCAAAATGACAAGGTAATTGCTTATGCATCTCGACAGTTGAAGATTCATGATCATAATTATCCTACGCATGATCTAGAGCTGGCGGCAGTTGTTTTTTGCTCTAAAGATATGGATGCACTATCTTTATGGGGATAAATGTGATATATACACTAACCACCAAAGTCTAAAGTATATTTTCACTCAGAAAGAATTGATCATGAGACCAAGGAGATGGTTGGAGCTTATTAAAGACTATGATTGTTCAATTCATTATCTCCCTGGATAAGCAAACAAAGTCGCGGATGCGTTAAGCAGGAAAGATCCTATTGTTCTGGCAACAATGTGGATCCTAGGAGATCCCTTGAATAAAGATCTGGTAAAACTGGACATGGGAATTATAAGGAAAGGGACATCATCAACCCTATCCCAAATGATTTATCAACCTTCATTACGAGAGAAGATAAAGAAGGCTCAAAAAGAAGATCCTTTGCTAAAGGAGAAGTTCGAGGCTGTAAAGGATGGGAAGTTCCCTGATTTCAATATTGATCAATAAGGTGTATTAAAATTTCATACAGGACTATGTGTCCCATCTATTCCGGATATAAAGAAAGAACTGATGGATGAAGCTCATAGCTCTACTTTCTCTATACATCCGGGAAGCACTAAGATGTACAGAGACCTTCGTGATCATTATTGGTGGGATAACCTGAAGAGGGAGATTGCTGATTACACTAAAAGGTTCCTGGTGTGTCAGCAAGTAAAGGCAGAACGACAACTTCCTAAGGGGGTATTACAACCGCTACCCATACCAGTATGGAAGTGGGATAATATCACTATGGACTTTGTAACCAGTCTCCCGAAAACATCCAAAGGAAACAATGCGATATGGGTTATTGTGGACCGTGTCACCAAGACAGCCCATTTTATCTCTATTCGGGAAGATTTCTCTCTGGATCAGCTTGCCAAGATATACATGAAGGAAGTGGTAAGGATGCAATCAGTACCACTATCCATCGTATCTGATTGTGACCTTAGATTCACATCAAAATTCTGGAGAAGTCTTCAACATGCTCTGAATACTGAATTGAATTTTAGTACGGCCTATCATCCTCAAACTGATGGAAAATCTGGAAGGACTATTCAGACACTTGAAGACATGTTTAGATTATGCTCAATGGAATTTAATGGTGGATGGGATCAACACCTCTCATTAGTGGAGTTCTCCTATAACAACATCTTCCATGCGAGTATTCAGATGGCACCCTATGAAGCTCTGTATGGAAAGCGGTGTAGAACTCCTACTTGTTGGGATGAAACTGGTGAGAGGAAGCTTATTGGGCCGGATCTTGTGCAAGAGATGATGGAATAGGTTCATGCCATCCAACAACACATAAAGGCAGCTCAGAGTCGGCAGAAGATCTATGCTGACAATCATCGAAGGGACTTGGAGTTTCGTGTTGGTGACAAAGTCTTCCTTCGAATCTCTCCATGGAAGATATTCATGCGGTTTGGGAAGAATCGGAAGCTCATACCTAGGTACATTGGCCCCTATGAAATCCTTGATTTCATAGGAGCAGTGGCCTATCGTCTAGCACTTCCACCGAACCTACCTGAAGTTCATAATGTCTTCCATGTATCTCTCTTGAGAAAGTACATACCCGACCCTTCACATGTACTGAACCCATAGGTGGTACAACTGGAACATGACCTCTCTTATGAGGAGCAGCCAGTGGAGATCTTGGACCGTAGAGACAAGGTTCTACGAAACAAGACTACCCACCTTGTGAAAGTGTTGTGGAGGAATCATAAGTATGAAGAAGCGACTTTGGAGCCTGAGGAAACGATGAAGAAAAAGTACCCTCACCTTTTCGACTAGGCCTCAACTATAAATTTTGGGGATGAAATTTCTTAAGGGGGGAAGAATGTAATGACCCAATCTTTTTGAGTAGTATATTAACATACTCTTAATGATTTATTAAGATGTTAATGGTTAATGCAGAAAGAGGAGGCGATGGCTTCATCCAGTAGACTTGAACCTTACGAAGCCCACTTATCAGTGCTTGGGAAGGAGGTAACATCTGTGGGCTTCGCTTTGGACCAAGCCCAAGATGAACTCCAGCGTGTCAAGCTTGAATGGAAACGCCTACGGGAGAAGTTCAAGTTAGTAGAGATTACTGCTAGGGAAATGTTATCTGAGCATCTCTCAGATTCTCTCACCATAGCACACCTTACACTTAGGTCTTATGCCGGTGTTATAAGGGGCTATGTGACGAGACCCTAGCTTCCTTGTGTAATCCTTTCGGGTGAATGAATTGAGATTTCTTCCTTTAGTGATGTTTGTGAAATTTCAAATTTCCAGATAATTTTAGAATGTATTTTATTAATGAATTTTGAAAAAAAGGATATTTTAAAATATTTATGTAAACCCTAAATAACTAATGATGTGTAATGATTTTAAAATAATTATCTTCTACAAAAGTGTTCAGTAAGGAATTTGGAGTCTAATAAGATCAACTTTATTTTTGATGAATAGTAAATTATGAATAGTGATTTTACGCTTAGGATTAGTAATGTGACCAAATGGATTAGTAATTTCACTCAAAGAAAGTTTTAATATAATTTAGACACCTAGATTAAGTAATGTGATTCAATAAAATGGGTAAATAACGGTTTCATAAATTATTAGTCAAGTATTATTTTTTTCAGATGAATAGTGTTTTTTAATTAAAACTTTAATTAAAAATAATTAGAAAATTATTTTTTATAAAAAGGACTTAATTTTTGAACTCAGAGCATCGATATTATGTTAAGGTAATTTTTCGGGTTTTTTCTGAAAAAAATGAATTCTCGATGAATAGTGTTTTTATTTAAAAAATAAATTAAAAATATGTAGAAAATTATTTTTATAAAATGGATTTCATTTTTGAAATCAGAGCATTGATATTTTGTTAAGGTGAAATTTTGAGATTATTCTGAGAAATTTGAATTTTCGATGAATAGTGAAAATATAGTTTTTAAGTTACGGATGTTTAATGACATCATTAAATGATGTATTAAGTATATATTCAATATGGTCGAATTATGAATAGTAATATAAGGTACGAGGTGTCCCAAGTGGCCAATACCATGGGCAAATACCATGGGCAAGCCCATGGGTTTCCCAAAACCACTAGTGAGGTGTCCCTTGGCCATTAATGCCTTGTCCCCTCAGTTTCCCTATAAATACCCACCCTTTCCTCCTTTAGTTTTCACTCCCAACTCTCCCCCAACGATGTTCTGGTCTCCTTACCTTCCAAGGTGTCCTCCCAAGATGCCCCAAGCCCTCAAGGTCAAAAACATTGAGTTTCAGGAGTCACGTTTTAAGGTAAGGGATCCGACCTCTCTCTTTCTTTTCATGTAATCCTTTTTATGTCATTCCTTTTATGCTCCATGTTCTTATGTGAGAGGATGGTCTTTTATATTCCTCTTACTTCCCTTTTCATTTTTATATGATGAGAGATCCCCTCTTACTCTCATCATTTCGTTTTATGAATGTTTAAGTGACGCCGTTAGGCTGCCGAATTTTTAAGGGATTCTTTCACCCTTCTCATTTTTCAACTTCGATTTTCATTTCAAGTCTTTCAAGTTCCTTTTTTATGATGGGGTATGATCTCTATATCTATCATACTGATCTCTTATGATCATATTATGAGGGACCCTATTTGATCTTGTCAATTCTTTTTTATTGATGTTTAATTGACGCCGTTAGGCTGCCGAATTTTCATAAGAGAAATCTAATTTTTGTCTTCTTTCCATGTTTTTCATTTCAAATGGTATGTCCTTCAAATTTCATTATCATGTTCATATATCCTTCTTATTCTGTCCCCTTACTGTTTTATGGATCATTTATGAGTGGGTGACCCATGTCCCCACTCTTTTCAATGTTTTCTAAAACCCCGAAACATAGCCGTTATGCTGCAGAATTTTCGTCTCAAAATGCCTCTCTCTCTTTTCTCAAAATTATTTTATGTTATAAAGTGAATACTCAAAGCTCTTATTTCTATAAGTGTATTAACATATATATCACAATTTTCTATTTTAAATTCTGGGATTTACATACATGAGACCCGCTTTCCCTTCCGTGGGTTTAAAGTGCCGTAAAGTTCATCTCTTTAAATCATTTTTTAAAACGTTATGATTATGAAATGGAACCCATTTATTTTATGCAATGTGGGTTATTTATGAAATGTTTGATGATGATATATGTGTCTCACATGATAATAAAGGAAAATTTAAGGGTGCACCCTGATAGCGCTCCAATGTATTGGGTAATGATGTAACCACTAGAGATTACAATTTTCATGATACCTTGGTGAATAACCTTGGTAATTTTCAAATGACACCTTGGGGATGGACCTTGGTGAAATTTTCATGATTGTCTATATTAAATGATGTAGCCACATCTTCAAGTTATGGAAAATGTTATTTTTATTATGAAATTCCTCATGATTTCTTTCTCATTCCATAATGTTCTTTTCATGTCCTTATTGAAGTATCTCAAGTTCACATGTAAAATGTTCCTCTTGTTTCCCTTACTGGGCCTTCTGCTCATCCTTTCTTTTGATGTATGTCCCCAGGTTATGAGATGCAGTAATGAACCTAGGACGAACTTAAGGAGAAGCCTTTCAAGTGTTTAAGAAGATTGTTTTGTGTTGTTTTCATGTATTATGTTCCTGGTTTCCAAGACACTAGACCTAAAAGATCCTCAGTTTTGTGTAATGTAATGAAAGTTTATGTTATTAAATGGAGGGATTCTATATATATCCATGATGAGGATCACAAAAGATCCAATATTTATGGATTTACAAAGGATTGATCTTGGAATTATAATGAAAGTGGAAAAATCGTATCTTTCTCAAATGAATGTTCAACCATCTATACATGTGAAGATTAAAGAGGCACGGACAGAAGATGTCGAGTTACAAAAGAAGGTGGTAAATGTTCCTGAATTCAACCATGATTGTGATGGGATAATAAAGTTCAAGAATCGGGTTTGTGTTCCTCCCATCCACGAATTAAAGAAGGAGCTACTGGATGAGGCTCATAGTTATTCATTCTCTATTAATCCTGGAAGCACGAAGATGTATAGGGACTTGAAGGAGTACTTCTGGTGGGATGGCATGAAAAGAGATGTTGCTGAATATGTCTCTCGATGCTTGGTTTATCAACATGTTAAAGCTGAGAGACAGAAGCCTAAGGGGATGTTACAACCATTACCCATAGCCGAATGGAAATGGGAAAAAATCACTATGGACTTTGTCACAGGACTTCCTAAAACATCCAAAGGCAATAATGCTATCTGGGTCATAGTTGATCGTCTTACAAAATCTACACACTTCATTGCTATTAGAGAGGATTTCACTCTGGATCATCTTGCCAGGATATATGTAAAGGAAGTGGTAAGATTGCATGGAGTACCATTTTCTATTATTTTTTATCGGAATACGAGATTTACCCCGAAGTTCTGGAGAAGTCTTCAGCATACTCTGGATACAGAATTGAGTTTCAGCACTGCATATCATCCTCAGACAGACGGGCAGTCTGAGAGAACAATTCAAACTCTAGAAGATATGTTGAGATCTTGCTCTATGGATTTCAAAGGTGGTAGGGATCAACACCTAACTTTGGTGAATACTTTTTATAATAATATCTTTCACTCCAGTATTCAGGTGGCTCATTATGAAGCTCTTTATGGAAAGAAATGCAGGACTCCAACTTGCTGGGATGAAGTTGGAGAAAGAAAGCTATTAGGACCTGATCTCGTTGATGAAATGGAAGAAAATGAAAAATCTATTAAACAACACATAAGAGCAGCTCAGAGTCGAAAGGAAAGTTATGACGACAACCGAAGAAAAGACCTAGAGTTTGAAGTGGGTGAAAAAGTGTTCTTACGAATATCTCCTTGGAAGAGGGTCATGAGATTTGGAAAGAAGGGGAAGTTGAGCCTTATATATATCGGTCCTTTCGAAATACTGGATCATGTTGGGATGGTAGATTACCGATTGGCGCTTCCACCGAATCTCTCTCAAGTTCATGATGTGTTCCATGTATCTCTCATGAGAAAGTACATACCTGATCCTTAACATGTACTCAGCTCAGAAGTTGTACCGCTGGAGCACAATCTTTCTTATGAAGAACAACCGTTAGAGATTTTGGATCGTAGCAAAAAAGTCCTACGAAGCAAGACCACTCGATTGGTGAAAGTTTTATGGAGGAACCACCAATTAGAATAAGCTACATGAGAGCCTGAGGATATGATGTGGGAGAAGTATCCTCATCTGTTTGTTACAAAGTGATGAATTTCGAGTGAGAAATTCATTTTAAGGGGGGGTAGAATGTAACACCCGAGACTTTTATGTTATATAAATTATCGAAGGAATCTTTTTCTACACACAACACTTGATTGGCTTGCTTTACACGAAATTGTGGCCTTCCTCGATAGCTTGTGTCGTACGCAATACCGAGATTCACTAAAAAATGATATGCTATTAAAATATTTTTAAAAGTAGCCGTTATGAATAGTAATATCCACTTTTTGAAATTTTATAAATTTTATTTTTCAAAATGGACTTCATTTTTGGACTCGGGATATCGAAATTATCCTTGGGTAAAATTTTGGTATTTTTCTGAAATCTTTCAATTTTTGATGAATAGTGAAACTACTAAGTGGCTGTTAAAAAAACCTGAATTTTTCATAAAACATAATTTTACCACTTCTGTGAGTGGAATTTCAAAAATCTAAGAAACACGGTTGATGTCAGTATGTAAAATGTGGTTCAGTGAGATAAAAATAATTTTTGGTGAATAGTAACTTTTTACTTTTTTTACCACGGTTAAAAGTAAATAGGGTAATTAAGGGTAAAAATGATTTTATTATTACCCAAACACATGTAATAATTCTATTGGACAAGTTTAATTCGACCAAAAACAACCTTAGGAATAAAATATGACCATTTAGTCCCACTTGGATTAGATTAAGACATTTATTATTAATTTATTTAAAGAAGGGTTAAAATAGTTAAAATCAAAGTTTAATAAGTAAATCATTTTTAATATGGGGTTATACATAAGCTAAATTCAAATATAAATATTCATTAGAAAGATAAACATATTTCTTACATAATTATATTTTATTTGTAATTTTTAGACTTTAAATAATTAAATTTATATTTGACACAATGATGATGCAGTAATTCCCATAGTAGTGAAAAATTAGAATAATTGATATTATAAATACCTAAATAAGTATATTTTGAGACTTTTTATGAATTGAACTAATTTCTAAGTTAATATGACATGTTAGGATTTATTTAATTAACGTGGGTCGAAGTAATCATTCTGTTTTGAGTTTCAAAAAAAATCAACTATTGAATAGTGTCAAAATTGACATAAAATAGTTTTTAAAACAAATATTATATTATTAATTGTTATTTTATTCCTAAAACTCTATGGTTCGGCCAAATGACTTATCTAAGGTTATATATATTAATATAAGACAACTTGGGGGTCTCTTGGATGTATATGGTAAGTTTATTAAGTATATAATATAAAAATAAAAAGTGACATGGTAAATGTCAATCGAATTAACTAAGAGTTAAGACTAAAAGATAAGGTTAATATAATGACGTAAAATTGTCTAAATTCCATTGGATGAGACGATTTAGACCCATACCCACCTTATATTCGAAATAACTCAATTTTGAGCTATTTAAAACCGAACTTGACTTTATAATAAAATAATATATTTAGTTATTCCAAAGGTGCCCCTCTCCTCCCTTATAAAATGGCACCTCCTCCCCCTCATCCTCACACCACATTGAGCCTTAATTCTCGGCCAACCCCTCCCGTTATCTCCTCTCCACTTTCATAGAAACATCCTAGAGGTCCTGGTCTTCTTCAAAGACCAATTTTAATGCCCTAAAAGGAGGTCTCAAAGAAGCACTTCAAAGAAGAGGTAATATCCATTACCGATCCTTTCCAATTTCTTTCTTCTTCAACTTCTTATTCTTTAGTTGTTTAATTATGAAGTAATAACATCAGTATAACTCATATACTTATATGTTATTATAAGTATGAAACAACCCTATTTAACCATCTATCCATCCTATGTAAAATGAAATCACCGCGCTTGCGTACGTACGGAATACCGTCTCCACGCCGTGGTGTAAACTATTTTCCACCACCACATTACTTGGATGGGTATAATGGTGTAAATAATGACTATATATGACTATTATAATTTGATATTGATTATGAAATAGTATAAATACACTCCAACACAATTCCATGATCATAGGAATGAAATCATCACTCGTGCGTATGTACGGAATACCACCTCCACGATGTGATGAGACTCGTTCTACATGATCTTCATTTCATAATGATTATATAAATGAATTGAATGAATGAATATGATATATATTAAACTAATAATATTATGGAAATTAGGTATCTATAACCTAAAGAGAATGATAAGAATTTATTCGACAAAACACGCATAAGAACAAAATGTTATAAACACCCGAATAACAAGTAGCAATGAAATATTACTACAAAGAAGCTAAAATATGACCATACATGATATCATAAAAATTATTATGATTCTGGAATAAGTCAATAACATTATTTAAATCATTATACAGGAGGTTCGGACACTTATAAAGAAAGTCGGACCTAAGGTAAGGGAAAATATCACAATCTCATTTTTATCCGAGATTGTTTACACTTTGGCATTTACTGGGGTGTATTTTATCATCCGCATCCATGTGTCCTCAATATGTAATATTATTTCCATCCACCTACAACTGTTTAAATCCAATTTTACCCTTCAGTGAGTTTTTAGTAAATGATATGAAAGGAATCATTTTTCGTTTTTCGTACGAGGTACTTTTTTGACTTTTCCGACAAAAGTACGAGAAGAATGTTTTTTTAAACTTATACGGCATGAATGGATTTTTAAAACATTATATCCAAGAAGATTCCTTTAAAAGTTTTCATGTTTATTTTTAATCAACTTTTTTTAGTTTAAAATTGTATGACATGTTAAGAAAGGAAATTTGTTTTGAAGTAGAAAGGATATTTTTCTCAAGAATGGAGTTCAAGTGTTTTATCAAAATTATTTTCCATCTAAGATAATATAGGGTTCTGATTCTATCCCTATTATTACATTGATTTGATTATGTTGTGATGGAATTATTTTTATGAATTCATTTATCACATATGAATAGTTTTATTATGTCACAATGTTTAAGAATTCCATTTTTATTACATGGGTTATGAAATGATGTATGATTTATGATTTTTGTGTCACACATAAGAATGGATTCAATATGAGATGGGTGGGACCTAAATCCCCCTCCAATTCATTGGGTAAAGATTTTATATCTCATGAGATAGACATGGATGGAACAGTAGGTTTTACCGGTTCAGTGAAACAGAACTGAAACGAGGAATGAACTCGGTTTAGATATGGACTTTGTCCACTAAGATAGTCTTGGAAATGAGTCTTGACTATCAAGAAATGATTCTCTATGATTGTGTGTGTATGCCACAAAGTTTCATGTTTTATGTTATGATTATTGGGATTAAATTTCACTTCTATGATTTATCCCATATTATGATATTATGATCTCTTTTGAAGGTTAATATTTCTAAAAGTTACGTTCTTATGAATATGACATGATTGATATTTCTTTTGTTTACCCTTACTGATCATTTGATCTCACCCTTTTGTATGTTTTATTTCCCCAGGTCAGGAAGAAGGTTATTAAGTAGAATATGCCAAAGAGGGACTCTATATATGATGAAATAAATGGGAGGCAATGTAGATGCTTTATGAACCAGTTGTTTATGTTTCCCAGTTTCTAAAGACAGTATACCTATACAGTCTTTTCTTGGTTCTATTATATGTTGTAATAAGTGTGCTTCAATTCTGAAGTAAAAATAATATATGTAAAGTATGGGTCGTTATATCTGATTCAAAATTAATTTCATTGATAATTGTATTAAAAGACACATGCATAAAAAACAATAAAAAACACAAATAATTTATGTATAATATAAAATTACTTGTACAATATTTAAAAATTGAAAATGACTTTAAAAAAACATAAAAAACATTAAAATTTTAAAAAATGTAAAATATCATTCACTCAAGTTAAACTCAAATTATTACATAATTGAATCAATCAAATTATAAATTATAATGAATTTAAATTGAAAAATATGATTCATTCAAATTATAGTTAAATGGTACAATTTAATATATTTAGAATTAAATATTTTCAAGATTATCAAATAAAAATCAGAAATTGATTTTTGAAAAAAATCAATAAAATAAATTCATGATGATTAAAATCAATGAACTGAGACATATAAATTATTTTTTAAAAAAATTGAATTCATTCAATTTATAAAATATGATTAATTATAAATAATATTTATTTTCTATAATTTTAAAATTGTGAATTTGGGTCTTTAAATTTTTAGAAATAAAAATATCAAATATTTTTAAAAAAATATTACACGAATTTATGTTATTATAATATTAAAAAATATATAATAATATATTTTCCATACATATTATAATAAAATAAAAGAAATTCTAAAAATATTTATTTTTTTTAAAAAAATCATGCAAAAATAATTTGAAGGACCATATTTCTTATCAATTTAGTTAAAAATATAATTAATAATTGATTAAAACACCAATAAACATGTAACAAAAAAAATATATCAAACTTTTATATGAAATTTGAGAAAAAAATGTAAAAATCAATTTTCTGTCAAAAATTTACTAAATTTCCACAAGAGTGCATATGGTATTTCATCAAAATAATGATATTTAAAAAAAGAAAATTTGTTTTAAAAAAAATTAAAAAATAATAAGTAGGGTTTTGTAATTTTTTATAATGAAAAAACTAGTATGATTAATAATAAATCAATGAGGAAAATAAAACAAATTTTTGTAGATAACATTATATGAAAAATACATAAAAATTAAAAAATATATAATATTTTCTAATCAAAGAAATTATTAAATGATATAGTAATCAAACTTATGTTTGTTATTTTTGTGACTTTATACATTTTATTTTATTAAAAAATTACATTAAAACACAAACCAATTGGTATAACAATATTTTTGTATGTAAATTATTATTAAAACATATCCAAATAAAATATTTTCTCCAGAAAATCATTAAAAGAACCCAAAACATTTGTTATAAGTGTTATTTGTGAAATAACACATTTTTATTGTTACCAGGGGGTATAGTGGAAGAAGTCAGGTCGAGGAGTTAATATTTTCTATCACCAAATTGAAAAAATAATGTTGCCACCATTAATACGAGCCTAGGTAATGGCCAATGATCTCACATGAATTTATTTAAGGATAAAAAATAAATGAATAATTACCTTGTTTTAATTGAAGGTGTGCACAAAACACAATAGTCTTTAGTGACCATTGCTAGAATTATCTAAAGTTTAGTCCCTCTATATCATCCACAGATGAATCAAGAGTCTGTGGGAATGATGATCATCAAAATCTACGTGCTATCATGGATGTCCAACGAAGCATTTGATGTCCCAATGATCACCAATATTTTGTTACTTCGATCCATGAAGAAGATCAAAGATCAAAATCTTGGAATGATCATTTATCTCTATATTATGTGGGAATGAGGAGAGCGGATGTCCCAAATTTTATTGGATAGATAGTACCTAGGAAAAGAGTATCCTCTTTCTTATATAGTGTCCGTTAAATGCTAAAAAAGTGTTCCCCGACCATTGTCAAAATAACACTCACTAAATAATCCATAAATGAAATTTTATAACCAACTAAGGGTGTCATAAAATTGATTTATATTTTTATCACAATCTTTTACTAAAAATAAATATATTATATGACAATGGTGAGATTTTAACTGGACTCATAATTTGTAACACACCGAGATTTTGTGATTTTTTTGAATTAATTAAATCTTTTGATATTTTTCATTTCATGCAACACTAAAAGTACTTATTTACCAAGTAAAAAAATTTCACAAGTAACATGCGTGTTGTTTGTTACAAAAAACCCTAAAGAAAAATATGTTACATGGAACAAAAAGATTAACATACATTTCACGCAATATTTACCTTCCTCAATGGATTGTGTAGAATGTAAGAAAAAGTGTGTTCAAACTATAATATATTATTAATAATATTATTATAATGATTTATAAACTATAAATTATGTTTATGGATATGAATATAATTACGTAAATTATGAAAATATGTGGTTTAGAAAAATATATGATGAATTTATAGGTTACCAATTAATGAAAATGAAAATTGATTGAATAGAAATAAAAATATTATTATTGTCACAAAGCTATTTTAACATAGTAAATTCAATTAATTAAAATTGGTAATTTATATTAATGTAATACATATATAATATATTTAATCAAATATTTTTTATATTCATCCAATTGATTTCATAGACATTAGATCAGAAATTCCCCAATTTAATGCATAAAAAAGTTTTATAAAGATAGTTTTAACACCTTTTAATGTAGAAAACGTTTTAAATACAATTTATGAAACTTTTATACATTTAATATTTCAAAAGAAACTTCATATTTTTAAGAGATAAATAAAAATTACGTTATCGTAATATTTTAGTATTTTTAAGTAAGGTTTCATATTTTAATTAGTAATAAAAATATGATATTTTAATTAATAACTCATTTTTCATCTAATTTATTTATTGGGTTAAATTATTTTTTTAATTTCATTAAAATTTTATTTAGATTATATTGTTACCCATTAATCCAATTTTGATCATTGGAACCATTTTCACAATGAATTTGATATAAAACCTTATCAAACTTTGGGTGTTTTTACTTTAAAAATATGTAGTCGTCCTTTCAGTGGGATTACTTTTAAATTATTTTAAACAAAATATATGATTAGAATTTGGAAAAAATGAATTCCATATTTTGAATCAGTATAATTTATAATTTATAATAATTCCATATTATTTTTGACCAAACTTATTAGTGAATGTTATTAAAAATAATTACATCGGTTAATAGAATATTTTGGATAGTAAAGTACTAAACCCTACAAATAGGACGAAAAATGACCTAAAAACATGTCTGAAACCTACTGGTTGTCTATAGAACGTCCACAAACATTTTTTATGGAGTTATTATTTATTAATAGTTTTAGTCAATAACATTTTCACACCGAACTTATTTCCAAAACTTCTAAGTTAGTCTGTTTCCTTCCCTATCAATGGTCACCAACTATACTCACTCATCACCCCTGTCAAACCATTTATGTTCGGAATATATATGACTAAGTAGAATCCAAAAATCCCTCACCTATACCATTAATTATCTCTTTGGAAAGAATTTCTTTTAAATAAGCCTTTTGGAACAATCCAAAAGAAGTTACCCAATTAAGAGGTAACATCTACTTTCAATCTCCTTTTCTTTATTTTCCCTCTTCAACCCTAAAATATATTTATTCAAATCTTTGGTGACAAAAATAGTTCCCTAAATACACTATTATGTTTCTATGTGAATATTTATTCCTAAACATACACACACCTCCATCTAATGTATATCAATCATACTATATCTATGTACAGCAAACTACTGCATGACGGAACGATGATTGTTCATTTCTCCTTTACCCCCAATCATGGTGGAAATTATATGGGACAATATATTTATATATGTTATATATAATATTTATAATATAATTAAGTTTCTTTCATCAATTTTAACCATAAGTTTTTTTACTTTCAATTTGTTTTTAATACGATAATCATGTTTGGGGAAGTGTGGATGACCGCCCCAACAAAGCGATGTGATTCATTCCAACACCACATAAATTGTATTAAGGATGCATTAAGTGAACATATATGATATAATAATTCAACTGTAATAATTATATATATATATATATATATATATATTATTTTCATCCTTTCTTTCAATATGACAATAAAAATTGAAACAACATTCATGCGTAAGTACGACTTACCGTCTCCATGAACGATGTATTCCATTTCATACATTTTTATACAAAAAATTATTATAATATAATTATAATGTATATAAATGGTATTTATATCATTTTTTAAATTCAATAATCATGATATAATTATAATAACCAATGATATAAAACATTATGACACATGCGAAGAATGAAACGAATACTATCAAAAGTGAAACCTTAACATAGGATCTGTAATAAGATGGTAATATAAGGTTATAATCAGAACATTTGTGGTATTGTGTATAAAAATTTTCATCTGTAAAATATTTATACAAAACATATATTTATTATACATGAAGCTTGTATGAGTAAAAAGAGTGTCAAGACACATGTTATGGGGATTTCATCTCACTTTTGATTACATTGAGATGCTTTCTATGTTCACCACTCTTTCCTTTTATGTGATGTATGTAGTGACCATGAATTTATTCTATGAATATTTTAATTAATTTTATTTTTATTCAAATTTATATTTTATTATCCTTATTTCATGGGGTTTATGTTTCAAAATATACAAAATATGTAAAAATGTTTTGTCTCAATTTTCCTTCATTGAGACTCATGTTTTGTTATCTACCTAAACTATTTTTTGAGGCGTATAAACTTCCATTTTACATGATATATCATGAAGATAAATATATCCTTGATATTATATTCTTCCTGTAATTTTTTTTATTACATGGAGAGTTTGATACCATGTTACCAATTTATAAATTTTTATTGAGACAATATCATCACTTTTCAAGATTGTTTATATTTATTATTTATTTGATGACAAATTATGATACATATCTCAAGAACAATAACATGTTTCCCACCCAAATTTTATTTTATGATATATTCATATATTGGTACAATTTTCTATGCTTAATTACATATGATAGTTAAGAATATGTTTTTAAGAAATCCAGACATTACCCACCCTTCCGTCGGAATCTATGTTTTATAAAAAGGTTTTCCCAGAATATTATTCCATTATCCTATAATCTATAAAATAAATTGATACCCTTTTATATTTTCCCAATATCTTCAATTGAATTTTAATGTTTTTCTATGAATAATGAATTTTTATAACCCTTTTACCGTACAAAAGTAATGTTCTTTTTAACTCATACAACATTTACAGATTTACCTTTCATCATTCCATTAAAGCATCTGTTGAATTTTTAAAAGGGTAATCTTTAAGAATTTTTTTAAATGTAATTTTCAAGGAAAATTGTTTCAAAATGGTTTCAAACTTCTTTTATATGTTTTAATGGAAAATTTTCTTAAAATTGTTTTGAAGCCTTGTATACAAATTTTCAAAGTGTTTACAATGAAATGGTTTTCAAAACATTTTCACGATTATTTATAATGTATTCATTTGAAAAGGTTTTAAAAACATTTAAATGGTTCCATTATAAGTTTTCAACGTGTTCTCAATGAAAAAAGTTTTTTAAAATTTTTTGATGCTTATTTTATAATTTTTCAAGGAAAACGGATATCAAACATGATTTCACATCTTCTTTATATGGTTTCAAGGTATTTTATATAAAAATTATTTTCAAATGGTTTTTGTATTACAAATACTTTTTGAAAGAAGAAATAATATTTTCCTCAATAAATGTTTTTGAAAGATATTTTAAAATTATTTTAAATCTAAGATGGCATCCATTGATGTTACTCAGGCCCTTCTCGAAAATGATCTAAATGTGTCTTTCATATTATTTCAATTAGTGTGTTATTCTTTATTTCATTGACTTTATGAAATATATTTCTCTTTCATTTTTTATATGTTTATGAAATCTATTTCTCTATCATTGGTTTTTATTTTGTTGAATTGGTTATGAAACCTATATTTGTTCCACAGGTTATGGTATGTTTATATGTTTATGGTACCCATTTCAATACATGGGATACGATATGATTGTTTAGGATCTTTTGGAAAATGTATGTATGATTTCGCTATGAGATGATTGAGACCTATATCTCTCTCCAATTCATTGGGTAATGATTTATATCTCATGAGATAAACTAATATGGTCTTAGGAGTGAACATTGATAATTAATATGTCCATGGGAGTGATCCATGACTACTAAAATGGTATTAGGAGAGAACTAATGCTACTAAGATAGCTATGCAAGTAGACCATGACTACTAATATAGTATGAGGAGTGAAGTCATGTAACTATGATGGCCATGTTAGTGAACCATGACTACCAAGATTGTATGGGGTGTGAACCCAGACTACTAAGATGATCTTGACAGTGATTACTTGGCTACCATAAAAATCATTATATGCTTATTTGTTTTCCAAAATTCCATGTTTTATTACATGTTATGATTTCATGGATTATGTACCTTATTTCCTTATGATTCAGGTCTTATAAACTACTATGATTTATTCCATGATTCATGTTTATGATGTTTGTCTCAAATTTATGATATTATAATGTTTTTATAATGTTATCAAACCCTTATTCTCATATTTATTATTACATTTATCGATTGTTTACCCTTACTGAGCATTTTAGATCACCCTTTTCTTATGATTCCTTCCCCATATTATTAGAATATGTTGTATGTATGATGTTTCTAAGAAGGTTTTGGTCCTGAAGACCAAAAGGGAGATAATGTAACTCACTTATTTACTATTTTTTATATTTCAATTTCTTCCAAGGCACTAGATCAATTATGGTCTTTGGTCATATGTTTATACACTTTTTATGTATTCCACAATATTTATGAACTTTTAATGTTTGAAAATTTAGTTCCTATATATTTTGTATCAGATAAAAGGTAATCATATCCTTTGGAAACTAGGATGAGAAAACTTTAGTGAGATCCATATATATTTTTCTAAGGATTTTTGTGGATTTCTCTAAGGATAAGTATAAGGATGAGTTAACATTTACAAAAATGTCCAATAATTTTGGTAAATGAGAGAGTGAATGGTTTCTTAGAAATACATATGTTTCTAGATGATACAAGTGGACGTGGATATGGATCATATGATCCTAGTGGTAAAAACTGAAACAAGATGTTCTATTCCTAACTCGGGGTAATCCGGTACATGACAATAGGCGTTGGTGCACACCTCGTTTGACATTCTTGGGGGATATTCTTTAGAAATAATCAAACTCTTCATTTACCATCATGAAGGATTTAAATGAATTTTGTATATGATTAACCTAGGAATAACCAAGGGAGTCATATATTAAAGATGGTGACATGATTTATATATCCTATAAGTAATTCATTTGATGACCTTTTGGTTTTCTTCAATGATAAGTTGTTCTCACACTATACTTCTGGATTTAGTCAATGGAGGAAACCCGAAAGAACTAGATTAATGTTGGATGTGATGGATGATTTTATGATTATCATTCAAGTGGGATGATCAATGAATTAAAATATGTTATGATCATTCACAATTGGTTTTCATGAACATGATTTACAACGTTTACCTTAACCAACTCTCAGACTCAAAATGTAAGGGATTGAAGGTGTTTGTTTAGAGTTCATGTAATAGAGACAATGGAGGAAAGAAGATTTAATTTTAATTATGTTATAAATGTGGAAATAATCACATATGTGAATGTATTAATAGAATAAAAAAGATGTTTTTACTGTGTAAAAGAATGAAACAATGAAATTGAATGCACGAAAAAATGAAACATTCAGTTAATGAAATTGATTAGAATACTAGCCTCCCTAAGATACCATCAATGGTTATGTATTGTATGTGTGGAGAAAAATGTACTTATGAAACTCAATTTCCCAAGAGGAAAGTTCCGGAATATATTCAGAAAGGTAGTGAGAGTAATGGTTATAATTTTGATGCTAAAGATATTACAGATGAAACGTGAATGTGAAGAGGTATTATATAATAAGAAGAGGTTGATTTTTGGATAGATTAAGGATTGAGTAATAAATTTTTTTATGTATTTGGATTCAAAAGTTATGAATGATGAAATATAAATGGATTTTTCTACTTATGTTTTATTCTGATCAGTTTTTAAAAGTTCATGTTATACTGGTGAAGTGATTCAATGACAAGGTGATATTTTGACTAAGGGAAGGTAACCTTAATTATGTAATTTCTGTTATGATAATGTTGTATTGATAATGATATGTGGGATATGAATAAGTAAATTGGACAGTACTAACTACCTTGTAACTAAGGATGGACTTTTTGATATGTTGTATATGCTATCATTGATTAAGTTTATAGAATTTTAATATTTATGGAATAGATCCATTAAATTTTTGTATAAGGAAGCTTGCATGTTTTCTAGAAGTATTTATGGTAATTCAGGTTATTATCATGTTTCATGAGAATATATGATGAGTGTTTTCACATGTTGGGAATTTCAAAACCAATAGGTACTTTTTAATATATAGGGGAATCAATGTTAAGATTATTTCTTTACTCTCTTTCTAATGTTTTGGATTCTATTCTTTGAGATGTGTTATAAGGTAAACCCTTCGTGAAATGTATAAGTCAAAAACAGAGGAAGTACCCGTGCACTGAGTTTTTGTTGAAAACCTTGGTTCAATGTCTATTTATTTATTAACAATATTTAAAAAATGCCTGTGTTATATATTTTGGAAATTATATTCATGGGGTTTGTAAAAAGTTCATTATGTATGTTGGGTGAAAACCAGACAATTTTGAAAAGTCCATGGCTCTTGAACCCATGACCGAATGGTGATTAGGGTTTCATATATACCACTAGCCTACACAATCCTGATTAATGTATAAACATTATTATATGAATAAATATTAATGATAAATCAGTAGTGTAACTTTTTATGTTCATAGATTAATGAATATTGATTTTGAAGAGAAACATAACTAGACTTCTTAATATTTTTTGGGCCTTAAGAACCATTAAAAGTGTATTTATGGACATTCATTCCATGAGTTAATGGTTGTCATAGAAATTTTTCAATTCACAAAAAATGTATGAATTTTTTCTTATAGAAATATATTAATAATTACTAAATGTTCTTAATGTGATAAAAAATCGTTATCCTAATAATTAATTTTTCATCATGCTGATGGGATTTTAAATCATCACAGATTTATAAATTTTAGGCCCTAAACGTTACTTTTATAATTAAATAATTTTTTATTGATCGAATCAATCACTCTATATAATTTTTTTTCCATTTTATCCATGTCCAATCTTCACTCCCAACCTATGTTCTCGTATGTGTAAACCCAACTATATGTTTCTTTCGGTAATAATTATTCATACTACTATTACTTTTCTAGGGAATTTTTAGTATCCATTTTTATAACATGGGTTTCTATGAATGAAACATTAAATTATTAAACCTTTTATAACATAGATTCATTTCTAGGGTGAAATTCATTTTAAGAGGGGTCGATTGTAAGACCCTTATATTTTGTAATTTTTTTGAATAAATTTAATATTTTGATATTTTTCATTTCATGAAACATTGAAAATATTTTTGTACTAAGTAAAACATTACATGAACATGGAATTGGATTTTCAAATGTTACACAAAACCCCATCATGGAATAAGTCACATGGAATAAAAAGGTTAAAATACATTATATACAAGATTGACCTTCCAAGATGTCTTGTACAACACGCAAGACCAAGTGTTACCTAACTATAATATATTATCAAAAATAATATTATAAATAGGTATAATCTAGGAGTTAAGTTGATGGATATGAATATTATTTATAAAATTATCAGGATATGTGGTTTAAAAAAATAGAAGATAAATTCATAGGTTACAAATTAATGAATATGAAAATTAAATTAATATAAAAGAAAAAATTATTATAGTCACAATGATATATTAACCTAGTAAAATAAATTTATTATAATTGATAATTGATATTAATTTAATACATATGTTATATATTCAGTGAAATATTTTTTATATTCATTCAACAGATTCAATATACATATGATAAAAAAAAAATTTTATGCATAAAAACATTTTTTATAAAGGTAGTTATAATGAATTTAAATGGAAACCCCATTTTGAATCAAAAATTTTGAACATTTATATATTTAATATTTAAAATTAATCTTTTTATTTTTAAATAATATGTAAAAACTAGGTTAGAATAAATTTTGGGTATTTTTATATAAGGTTTCATCGTTTATTGAATAATTTAAAATACTTGATTTCAATTCAAAACTAATTTTTCATTTAATTTATTAATAGGCATAAATAATATTTTTAATTGGTTTAATATTTTATATAGACAATTTTTTTACCAATTAATCCAATTTAGGTCATTAGAACCAATTTCAAATTGAAATTTGATATAAAAACTTATCCATCTTTTGAACATTTTTACTTAAAACGCCAGCAGTGTCATCCCATCAGTGGGATTTATTTTAAATTAATTTATGACACTTATATGATTAGAGTTTTTAAAAATGGATTCCATATTTGGAATCATACAAATATATAATTTATAATTAGGTAAATATTTTTGACGAAATATATTATTGAAAGTGATTAAAATTAATTACATCGGTTAAGAGAAAATGTTGGTTAATAAAGTACTAAACAATAAATATAAGACAAAAAATGACCTAGAAACATTTATAATACCATTTTTATATCCATATTTTGGCCATAAACCGTAAATAAATGAGTTATTTTGGTTTTTGTTTGAATTTTGTAAACTAATAAAATGTGAACACATAACTATTTTCCAAAAATCTCAAGTGAGTCATTTTCCTACCCTATAAAAGGCCACAACCTATACCCATTCATCACACCTCTAAAACCTTTTATGTTTCGACAATACCTACCCAATTAGCCTCACAAAATCACTCAACTTGACCATTAGGGCTCCCTTTTTTTTTGAAAGCCTCTCAAGGTATCCATTTGGCATAAATCAAAAGGATTTACCAGATCAAGAGAAAATGTCTTATTCCATGCTCCTTTCCTTTATTTTTCCTCTTCACCCTGTCCACTCTCATTATTCCACTATTGTGTGAAAAAAACATAATAATCCATATAATATTATTTTTTATTTTATTTTCTTGACCTAAAATTACACACACCTCTATCTAATGGATATAAAACATAAAAGTTTTGTGTATGGTGAACTACTACCTCACAAAATGACGATTGCTCATTTCTCAATTACCACATATCATGGTGGAAATTAGGATGAACAAAATATTTATATATGTTATATATTATATTTATTATATATTTAAATTTATTTATTCCTTTTTCAAAACATATTTTTATTACTTTCCATTTGTTGTTAACACATAATGTCGTTTGAGGAACTGTGGACTGCCAACCCCCAAAGCGATTTGATTTGTTCACACACCACGTGTAATTTATTAAGGATGGGTTTAGTGAACATATATGATATAATAATTATAATATAATATATACATATATATATATATATATCCATTCAAATATATACATATTTCATTTACACACTCTCTTTTAATATGATAGTATAAACAAAAACAATGTTCATGCATACCTACGAATTACTGTGTCCACGAATGGTGTATTACATTTCATTCTTCTATATGCAATAAATTATTGTAATATAAATATAATGGATATAAATGGTATTTATATAATTATTTAAATTCTGGAATCAGGATATAATTATATGGACTAACTATATAACAATGTAAGACGCATGAGAAAAAAACAAGTATTACCCAAGGAGAAATCATAACATAGAATCGTTAAAAAAAGGGTAATATAAGATAATAAAAAAATATTCTATTATTTATAATAATATTATTATGTGAAATATAAATTTTAAAAATTTCTTTATTTTACAGAAATCTGGTACAAGTACGATGAGATTCACGACACAAGGTAATGAAATTTCATCTCACTTATAATGTTTGTGAGATACATGATATGTTCTCCACTCATTCCTTTTGTGAGGTGTATGTAATTCCAATGACTGTATTATATGTATATTATACATAAATTTATGGGTATTCACATTTCCATTTTATGATCCATCTTTCATGGTGATTATGTTTCAATAGTTACCAAATCGGTAAAAATATTTTTTCTCAATTTTCCTTCTTTGAGGCACATGTTTTGTCATCAAACTTAATTATTTTTTAAGGTGTTTATAAAGAAATTTTACATGATATGTCATGAATCTCGATATTTTTATGATATTATATTCCTCATGTAATTTCTTTTTCTTACATGTAGAGTATGATCCCAGGTTACCTTGTAATAAGAGTTTATTGGGAAAATCTCATCGCTTTTTATGATTTTTTATGTTTATGATTCCTTTAATGAAATTTAATGATACACCTCCGAAGAAAACAAATGAGTTTCCTTAAACTATTTTATTTCATTACATATTCATGTATTGGTACCATTTTCTACAATTCAGTGCATAATATAGTAAAGAAAGTGCTTTTAAGAATGCATGCCTTTACCAACCCTTTGATCAGAATTTTATGTTTTATAAAAAGGGATTCCAAGAATATTATTCCATAATCCAATAATATCTAATTTTTTTTTTACCATTTTCTATTTTAAAAAACTATTCAAAGGAATATTCTTGTCTCTTTATGAACAAGTCATTTTTATAACCCGTTTACCGTACAAAATGATTGATCTTTTTAACAAATAAAACATATACGGACTTAACCTTTGTCATTCCGTTGATGAATCCTTTCAATTTTTAATAGGTAAATATTTAATAAATTTTTTTTAAAAGTAATTTTAACGGAAAATTATTATCATATTTGTTTCAAACTTGTCTTAAATGTTTCCATGGAAAATTTTATTCCCATTTTAATGAAGCCATATTTATAAGTTGTTAAAATGTTTTCATATAAATGGTTTTCAAAGACATTTTGAAGATTATTCCATATATTTTAATGTATTCAGGTTTTAAAAAAATTTATAGGCATTCTTTATATGTATATTGGAGCAGGTACTGTAGCTGAGCGGGGTACTGTAGCCGTACTATTCACAGAGGGTCCTTTGGGCCAAAATGGGCTTTCAAGCCTTGTATTCAGGCCACTTGGACTTGGGCCTTCGGGATATGTATTGGGTCTCCTTCTACCCTATAAGAGGTATTTTCTTTAATCATAAATTGAGTCTTTGGCCCCAAAATTTTTAAAAAATTGTATTTATGGAATCTATTTCACTTTCATGGGTTATATGTTTATGAAATCCGTTTCTCTTTTATGGGTTATGATTTTTATGAAATGATTATGAAACATGAATCTTTTTTCCATAGTTTATAGTATGATTACATGTTTATGATACCCATTTCGTTATATGGGTTCTGTAATGATTATATAGGATCTTTTGGTACTTTTATGTTTGATATCACAATGATACAGGAGTGGCCTATATCTCACTCTAATGCATTGCGTAAAGATTTATATATTCTGAGATAAATTAATATGATATTGGGTGTGATCCTTAACTACTAATATGGCCATGATGGTGAACCACCACTAATAAGATTGCATGAGGAGTCAACTCAGGCTACTACGATGTCCATGGGAGTAAACCATGACTAATAAGATGGTATAAGGAGTGAACTCGTGAGACTAAGATGGCCATGGGAGTGTACCAAAACTACCAAGATGGTTTGGGGTGATAAACTATACTACTAAGATAGTCTTTACAATGATTTCTTTGATACTATGAAAACTATTATATGCTTATGTGTTTTCCACAATTCCATCACTATTAGAATAAAAGGATTTTGCAGTTGGCGAAATGGGTTACTTCCATCATCAGTTGCTAAGATCGAAATAAAATGTGTGAGAATCCTCCCGAACGTACTAATTTCTTCCCTAATCACCACTCCAATGCATATCAATACCCACTATCACCCCCTCCACCACCCTAAAATCATTGTTCACCCCCATCGCCAACCCTTGTAGGCTCTAGTTGTCCTTGCCAAAACCTCCTCCAAACCCAACAACCCTCTACTGTTTGACCGCCTGGCCTAAAACCATCAACACCACGTCAGCCCTTCCCTTTGGCCATCAAAGATAGACTATAGTTGGAGGCCATAGCATTGTTTTTTCTCCCTCTAGATGTATATTAACCAACATCCCTTCTCTCACGCAATTCACCGGCGATAGTAAAAAATCATACAAAACATTTATGGTCACTATTGAGAAACACCAACTAAGAACATACATCTTCCAGAAGAAGTCACATAGAGTTCTCTAAAGACCTTTAGCAGGAAATTTTTACCATCTCTAAAATCCATATATTTTTTATTCCTATGATATTCTTTTATGTTTTATGTTAGTAATCTCTTTATGATTCATGTTTTATGAATTGCCATGATTTATGACATGATTTAAGTTTATGATCTTTGATATACAGGGTATGATCTTCTAATAATCTATTCATATTCTAATACCCCTATAATCATATTTATTATTAATTTTCTCCATTTTTTACCGTTATGAAGCATTTGAGCTCACCCCTTTTTATGTTTCCTTCCAAATGTTAGGAAAATATTTAGAAAATATGATATGTCTAAGAAGGGTTCTTGTCGTGATGAACCTAGTGGGAGATAATGTAGCTCACTTATGTACTAGTGGTTTTGTTTCGATGTTTCCAAAGGCACTAGACCAATTAAGGTCTTTGTTTATCTATTTGTAAAATTTTTATGTTTTCCATAAATGTTATCGAATTTTAATGTTTGATAAAATGAGGGTCGTTATATAATTTATACAAGTGTTAACATAATATTGTATATTAAAATAATATCCATTAATATAATATTTTTCCATGTATTCACTTAATAACATGTGAATAGTTTTAATAAATAAATTCTAATCCAATTAATCTGTACTCAAATAATGAGGAATGATTAATTCGTTGGCAATCTCTTATTCTCAAACATCTCTCAGAACCTTGTGGCGGGTCCATAATTTCCAATACTCTAATTCATTAGAATAAGGAATATTTTTGAATATTCTATGTGTGTGAACCTTAGGCCCTTATCTCAATAGTTGTGAATACTATTCAAATACTAGGAGTGGATTCTAGAAACTCATCAAGCTTGGTAATGAGATAAGGAAAATTCATAGGAATGAAATCCTTTTCTACAAACACACACCAAGTAATATTATCTTTTTTCTTAAGATATATCATAAAACCAGATACACACTTTATGGAATCATCCCCTATTTCTTTATTATTCATTGACCAAATTTGATGAACTTACCTTATACTACCATGGTCATGTATATAGTGAAGGTTCATCCATGATGATCAACAAAATCCATGATACCACTTCCCTTCAGAAGTAAAAAAATTATATCTCTATTATTCTATGAGTGTTATACCACCAATGATGTTTCCAACGCAAGCTACCTCTCCCTAACATAAATGTAATTATTTTTTACTTGCATCAAAGTAACTGATAAAATACTTTACACTGATAATAATATCAATTTTGGAGACCATTATGTGTGTTCAGATATAGGAACTACAAATGACACCTAAATCATGTGGTGTTCCTATTATCATGTCAGTCATCATTATATCATCTACTTGAGATGACAATATGTGAACTTCATGAGAAGAAGTTTCCATGTTTATGAACCCCCAACACCTGATAATCAAACAAAATCAATATCATATCCACATGATGTATCTAGACCATATGAAATAAGATTAAGACTAATTCCATGGTATGTCTAAATTACCATTAACCATGGGAAATGATATAATGTTTTATACATCATGTAATCATAGGACATTACCGTAAATATAGTGGATACTGAACTATCAACACTATTATAGTATGATAAACACACACACTAATATATATATATATAACTGTTTACATGTAATGGTAATCAAAGTATATACATGTGTTGGGTTTAGGTACCCACATACAATACTCCCACTTCCACTAAATCCAACTACAAATAAGTACCAACCCATTCTCTCTCACATGAGAATCATTTTAGTGATGGAAATGTATTTATTCAAGGGGTATTCCCTATTATCCTTTATAGATACTCTGTTAACTATAATCTTACCTCTGAGTAAAATCCCTCAAGAGGTCAAAATTATAAAGTAGATTTATTTTCTTCTACTGTGGACTGGGGTCCATAGAAAAAACCATTATTTCAGTATTAACTGAATAAACTTGAATGTGTTCTAAATTATATGGAACACCACTATTTTATAGGAAAAATCCACATATCAAAATTTCATCCATAACTACATTGGAAGCTATAATATATTTAATTCGATTGTAGACTCAAAGACTTATGTTTTCTCTGAGATTCTATAACTCACTACACCGCTATTTAGGAAATATATATAGCCTAAATGTGATTTTGAATCATTATGATATGTCTTGAAACTAGATTCAGTGTATACCCACACTACTAGTTCCTCATCTCCTCCATACACATTGAACATATAGTTTGTCTATCTCAATTATTTCATTGTAGTTTTTACTAATGCTCAATGTTGCACTCATAGATTAGCACGATATTGGTCAACCACTATAACACCCCATTACCTTTCTGTCAGGTATGTTATATACAATACTTTGGTTTCCTTTATAATTGATCGAGTATTATAGAAGATAAAAATGGGACAATAACTATAATAGCGTTGTTAGGTATTTGTTCTAATTTTCAATATAAACCTGAATTTTCTATAGTTTTTTAGGTAGCTACATGACGTGAAATGGAATTTCAATATATCTAATGGTTTTCTGATAAATCCATAAAATGAATAAACTCTATGAGAATATTACACTTTATGCAAGGTTTACATGTCATGGAATGTAAAAAATCAGTTTTTAATTAAAAATGGCGACACATTTTTCATCAAAACCTAACATTAAAGAATATCATGACATGTAAATTATTACATATTGTTTCATTCCCTATGTTAATGATTTTAGAGTGTTTTATGGGTCTTTGAGTCTTCATTATCTTTTTCAGCCTCTTCCTATTGACTTGATATATTACTCTAGAAGATTTTGGGTGACTCATTTCCCTATAGATCACGTAGTTTGGAAGATAATCAATAAGGATAGGCATTTTTCTCTTTCAGTAAGTGTTACCTCTGGTTTCTTCCTCATTTATGGTTTTTTCCAAAATTTTGATAGATATTTTCAATCAGGACATATTATATATATATATATTTCTCAATATCATATTCTGCCATGTCTTCTGAAAGAAGATAATGTGGTTTCCAGTCCCTATTACTAAAGATGGTAAGATTTTCTACGTCCTTAAGTTAGGTGGATCTATTCAAGAAAAAATAATTTCTTCAATTGAATGTTGTTCTTATTTATTCCTTGAGATTTGAAATGAAATTCCATGTGTTGAAATTAAAAAGGTCATGAGTTCATTTTTAATGGGTTTTTTCTTTTAAAATGAAATTTCATTGATTTCGAAAAATAATGGATTTTCAAACCTTGATGCTTATTGGATTGGATTTGAAACAATTTTTATAAAAATTTTTGAATGGTTTTTGAAACATAAATTGAAAAACATTTCACAGCCGGAACCTTGGGTGCATTGTGAATGAGATATAGGTGGCCATAGTGTGTGTAGCACCATTAATAGGTAAACACTTATATATCGATGGACTGTGACATTACTCATTATTAGTTGGATCCATCCTTATTCTTTTTTAGGGTTTTGGGTGTCTTGTATGTATTGTAGCATAGTCTATAGAATGGATGGTAGGATATTTATGTTTTATGATTGTTTATTACATGAACAATTATTTAATGGATGATGTATCACATGTATATTTATATTAGGTATGTCTACATACTTTTTTTATTAATATAATGTTTTTGAAATTCGAAAACATGTTATGAAATTAGTGAAAAAAACCATGGATTGTTTGAGAAATGATTTCTAATGTTTATATATATATAATTTCATTGAAAATGTCCTGGTTTTAAAAATGAACTTGTTCATTATTAATGGTATAACTTGTATAGATTCATTAGTGGATTCCCACTAGGTTCCATTTCTAACACCATACTTCTTCCTTTGGGCGATTTTAGACCTTTTTTTTAAAGGATATAGGTAAAGGGAAGTTCATTTTTAATCATTCATGTTTCTCTTTGCATCACTATTTCATTTTTGGATGGTTCAGAAGTTATAGTTGGTCACATGGAGACATGTTAGTATAGACATTCCTTACCCATTTTATCCCATTTTGATTAGTTGTATCTCTTTTTGTTTCCTCTTTGTACTCTGGTTTCTAGTATTGTTTTGATTATTTTCATGATGTGTTTTTTTATATTTTTTATATCTCACCCCATAATGGTATGACTTGGGTGACTGGTCTGGTTAACCAAGGCTTTTTTGTTATAAATTGGTATCATAGGGTTTTACTCTGCCTAAAGAATGTCAGTACTACCTGAGGTGGTTATGGGTCATGGGTAGACGTGAGTAGGATCTTGGGAATTCCAATTTTAGTTATAGAAAAGTTTCATGGACATCCCACTCTCAAGGATGAATTAAATTTTTCTTGGGTGGTCGAAAATTATTTTCCATGTACCAGTCCTGATATTTAGGATCATTTGAATGAATTGTGTGGGAAATATATTTTAATTGTCTAATATACTATGTTTGGGACATTGTTTTCGTATGTTCATATGAATAAACTAATTATGGAGTTTATTTAGATGGACCTATTCCATTAAAATGGTGTCTCATTTTTTTGTTAGAATTCATAATTTATTTAAAATATTATTGTTTCAATGCACTAATAAGGATTTTAGATGTTGGATATATGTTATTTCAGTCATCTCATCACTGGATGGTTATTATCTTGTGTTAAATAGATAATGCCTCCTAGAAGAGATCTTATAATTTTGAGAGGTGAAGTCATGAGGCCGGTTCCACAAGTGGATCCTCCAATGGACCCTTCTTTGGTTGAAGTAGTTAATTGTACCATTCAAACTCTTGGTTTAGTGGGTACCAAGTTCCTAGGATGAGTAGTGGATGATGGAATATAATTTACCATGCAACATCAACCTATCTTTTAAGGAAGCAAAGTGAATTAAGATTCATAGTAGTTGATTGAATATATTGGGAGGATCATCAACTTTTTTAAGACACTAAAAAATTCTCATGTGGATTTATATACATATTTCCTCGAGGGATTGTGAAGAAGATGGTGGGACTCTATAGTATATTCAACATTTAATGAGGATCTTACCTGGGCTTCATTAAATAAAATATTTAATCACTTGTTTTATCAGGAGAAATTACATATGGAAAAGACACGGGAGTAGCTAACCAAGGAGAAAGGGTAGCATAATACTCTGGGGTACTCAACCCCTATTGCTGAGTAGGTGCATTTAGAACTGGAGCATGTCACTAATGATTACATGAAGTGTTAGAGGATTGATATGGGGATCAGGGATGGTATTTGATAAATTTTAGTACATGTATGCCTTCCATCCTTTGTGGAGGTAGTGGATAATGAATCTGTGTCTTAGTCAGACAGAGATGGAAGGATAAGTTTCGACATAGCATCGGTTAGTGAAACAGTTATCCAGGGTGCTTCTTCTGGTCAGAAATGGAAGTAGAAGAGTGGTTAGATTTCTATAGGACCAATTGAATGGGATTATTTTGGGTAAAAATAAGTTATTTTCAAAAAGTTTTGGAGACATGTTCATACATGTCCCCACTATACAGAGTCTCCAAGGACTTGTATTCTATGGGTGGAAATCTAGCCACCAGAATCATTTCTATGATAGGATGTCCCAAGGAAGAATGGTAGGATCCAATTTCACCAAGTGGTTACAGGTCCATGTTGATTATCCGAAGGGTGGTGGCTCTCATTCTTAGGCCATGTGGGTGTCTAGGTGGATACATCGTAATGAATATATGTGGTAGAATGTGCTCGAGGGGAATTTGAAGTAGGGATAGCTACTGTTAGAGGTATAATATTTATTTCATCATCTATGGATCAATAATTGATATATACAAGTGGTACTCATTCTTTTATATAGAAAAAGTTAGTTGGTAATTTAGGATTGATTTTATATCCTATTCTATTCTTGTAGGATCATTCTATGCCTTTGAGAAGTAGGGATGAACAAGGTTTCAAGTGTCTAGTATTTCAGGTACTAATTTCCAAATTTGTGGTTGTTTCAGAATTTTTAGTGAATGATCATAAAACCATAAAATAAATTATCAATAAAGATTTGATTATCGACATGAATGAAGAGATAGTCGATTATCACTGAAGGGTATAGTTCTTATTTTCCAATGGGATCACTCATGATTTCTAGGGTGAGTGGAAGTCTAGATCAGAAAGGGAAGGATTTATTGTTCCTTATGGTGTTATAATATCCCTCCAGTTTTTAGAAATTTTTATTAGTGTAGATGACACTATCATGTGTGGTCATCTACCTATTGTTTTCTTTTCATACCTCTAGGTCTTTTCAAATTATTTTTCTGGTTTACCTCAATTAATATAGGTATATTTTACTATTTAATTTCTCCATGGAACAGTTCCCATTTAAATACCATCCTTTCAAATAGATCCTTATGAGTTGGTGGAACATAATGTACTTCTTGAGGAAATGTACGTGAAAGGATTTATTCATTCTAGAGTTTCACCATTTGATTCTAATGTACTCATTTTTAATAAGTCATATCTCAGGCATCGTATTGACTTTCAAAAGTTGAATAGGGTGACTATTAAAAAAATATATATTTTACCTAGAATTGATGATCTATCTAATTAGATAAACATGGATCATTTTTTATACGATAAAACTATGCTTAGAGTATCACCTTTTGTGAGTTCGAGAAGAGGACATACCAAAGACAACATTTAGAAATCAATATGTGAATTTCATGTTTATGGTAATGTCATTTAGACTCACTAATATTCTTATGGTATTTACGGATTTGATGAACTAGATATTTCATCGGTTCTTTGACTATTTTGTTGTTGTGTTCATAGATGATATCTTGATGTAATCTAATTCATAGGTGAGAAAAATGGACCATTTTGATGTCATTATTTTAACCTTGAAATAACAGAAACTATATGTAAACATTCCATGTGTGAGTTTTGGATCTATGAGGTAAATTATCTGGGGCATGTGATATTTAGAAGGTACATCTCAGTGGATCTTGAAAAGGTATGGGCAGTTATATCCATGAAAAATCCTAGAATCATTTTTAATATTTGAACCATTTTGGGGTTGGATAGTTATTACATGTGGTTTTTTCAAGACTTCATTAAGCTTAAATCTCCAATGATAGATTTGACATATAACGGTGTAAATTTTGAGCGGGATGAAACATTTCACTGATCTTTTGAGGGACAAAAAGTGATGTTGACTTCAGCACCATTGATGATTCTCGTAGATCTAGGTTCGTTTTATGATGTTTTCTATGATTCCTTAGATATAGGTTTGGGATTTTTCTTGGTTCAAGGTTAAATGGTAATGGATTATGGATTATTCCAGTTACACACTCATGATAAGAACTACCCTACCCATGGTGTTGAGTATGTGTGATTATGAACGCCCTCAAGATATGGAATCACTATATTTTGGAGGAACGATTTATAGTTCATTATTATCATAAAAATCATGAATTATATTTTTACATAGAGGGATCTAAACTTGTGATAGGGAAAGTGGGTTGAATTGTTTTAGAAAATTCAATTGGATATCATATATACCTCCAGTAAAGGAAAAACATGGTTTCCAATGCACTGAACATAAGAGTACTGATCCAAGTAGTGAAGGAATCAATTAAGATTAGTCTGTAATGGGTTTCTTATTATATGATTTTGGGAGTTAATTATGTTGATGGAAATGTGTTATTTCCTTCAAAAAAGGTTAAGTCGTATTTTAAATGAGGGATTTCAACTTGAGAAGATGAAAGAAATTGAGATCCAACACTTAGGAGAAATCAGCAAGTGGTATTGACCTCATAATGGAGCATTATACTTTCATATAAGGTACGCTTGTTCTTCAACCCAGAGAAAAGAGTTGTTAGATAGTTGAAACTTGTCATATTGGTCCATGAACACTTGGGATATGAAGATATACCATAATCTAAGACATTTGTATTGGTGGTTGGGGGTTAATGAGTTATGGAAGTACACGAGAGACATATAGGATTTTAGATACTTTACCCATTATGGTATAAATGTGGGATAAAATTTCCATGGATTTCATCATTGTATTACTATGGAACCCTAGTGGGAAGGGCGTGGTTTGGGTTATTACTAATAGACTCACTAAATCATCAAATTTAATACCAATAATTTAATCCATGAATTTGGAACAACATTTGGACTTGTATGTCCGATATATTGTGAGACTTCATGGGTTTACCTCTGCAGTTGTTTTTGATAGGGACTCAAGATTCAAATATAGATTTTTGTATGGGTTATAGGAGGAAATGGGTTCTGATAATTGTATTTGATGCATAAATTTTATTGTGTTTTAATGTATTGATTTCTTTATTTAAATAAATAATCATTCCATTTTGGAACGGATTAACTTGTTTTTTGTTGTATGGAATGAACATCAGATTAATGAAAAATGAATGAAAATAGGAATGCATTGGGGATAAAATATATTTTGTGATCTGAGCCTCTTTCATGGTGTTACATTAGATTTTCTAGGATGAAGCACAGTAGTAAAACTTGAGAAAAATAATTACACATTTTTTATTTCATTACATGATGTGAATTCATCAAGAAAATATTGTTTCTATTGAAAATTCCTGATGCCATTTCACGCTATGAATATAATTTATACACCATAAAACATAAATACATTTCATGAATGATCAGGGTTTGACCGATATGAGAATACATTGCTGAAAAGGATTATTCTATGTGTAATTTATTACATGTCATGTATTTGTTTATGAATAGAAAAATAATGACATCATGGTAGAGAGTACGATGATAAATTATATTTATTAACCATTCGACCACTAATTTGAGTGGATCAATGATCATAGAAGATTGAGCCGATGAAAAAAAGATGCATGCATATAGTGAAGATTCATAACCCTTATTTGTTGATGTCCTTTACTACCAATCTTCCTTAGGTATCAATGTTTCACTTTCTCATCATTCCTATCATGATCGAGTAGTTATCTTTGTTTCCTACGATGTGATTATAGGGAGAGTGATGCTAATGGATTATGTCAATTTCATTTTCATTTTTTTATTTATGAAATATCAATTATTAATTAAAATTAATATTTTTTTTATATTTCATGACCATATTAGCCTTATGAGGATTTTCATTTCATTGTATCAATTAATTGTCCTATTTTGTGTAAGATCATTATTCAATAAAGGATAGTTATGTTTAAATTGGGTTTTGGGTTTCTTAGTTTTTTAATTTAATCTATTAGATGAAAATTCAAAAAGTAAAATCACAGGACTAGAGCCAGGCACCCAGACCCAGGATCCCGGCAGACCCATTTCCAATACCAATCCTAGATAAATCCCTAACCAATTGAATCCCTATCACAAAAACATTAAATCACTTAACCTGTTATGATTCTATCATGATATCAAAACCCAATCATTATTGTCATATTCTATTTATTCAAATAACCAAACATTTTAAATTTAAATTTATTTAATTAATTTATAATATATAGATCAACCTTGTGAGTCTGACACTTAGGTTGTCCATGTATAATATTTATGTAGATTGTAATAATCTTATACAATATTAAATTTGGGTATCCCCACATGAAATTAACGATTCCATTCAAGCTATGAGGTTCCAAGCTGAGATTGATCATGGATTATGATCCGCGTATGGATGTACAGATAGAGAGCGCTATCCATGTTCTTGATTATATGCTACAAGCTTATGATATTGATCTTGGTGGACCATGGGATAGAAATTTACCTTTGGACTAATTTTTCTATAACAATAGTTATCATGCGTCAGTCAAGGTAGTTCTTTTTGAGGGTTCTTATGGGAATTCATGTTGATCTCCCTTAAACTAAGAAATGTTGGGAGAGAGGTCCTTTGTTGGGCCATGTTTGGTTTTAGAGATGATGGAGATGGTGTAGTTGAACAAGAGTTTTTTAATCCTGGAACTGAGTCATCAAAAATTTATGTGGACTGTCATCATTGGATGATAGTGTTTTTTATTAGTGATCATGATTTTCTCAGTGTTTCACCTCCCATAGGACACTGTAAGTTGGGTAAATAGGGAAATTTAGCACTATGATTTGTGGGACCCTATGAGATTATTGAAAAACTGGGGAGGGTAGATGACCAGTCAGACATTACATCTAGTTTGACTTCTATCCATGAAATTTTTAATTTTTCCCAATTGAGAAGGTATATACAAGATCATTCACAGATGAGTATATGTGAGGATGTGGATCTTGAGCCTAATACCACTATGTTGGAGTGGGCAATTATAATTATGGATCGCCAGGATAAGGTAATTTATGGTAAAATGATCCCCCTAGTCAAAGTATTGTGTACGTAAAAATAAGATCACCATGAGATTTGGTAACAAGAGTCCTTGATGAGGTAGGTGTTGCCTTCTCTTTTTTCTGATCAAGGATCTTGATCACATTTTGGGGACCGATATATTTAACGGCGGGGAGATTTTAACTCCCAATTAACATTCTATTAGGTATTTTCTAATATTTTCATTTGATTTTATTTAATATTGGGGGAGCATTGTCGTCCTTGAAATTGGGAGGATACTTGTAATGTTGAAGTCGGGGATTTGTGTGTGTTTTAAACATAATCGTGAAGTTTCTATTTTTTATTGGGAATTTACATTATTTGTAATGGAATTTAATGACATGAAATGGTTATCGGACATATCCCATGAACTGATTACACCACATTAGAAGTTTACATGTCATTCAGTGGTTATACATCATCTAATTTGAAAGAAAAGTTTTTATTTAAAAAGGAGATGCATTTTTTAGTGCCACATAACGTCATGTAACGTATTAGAAGTCATGTACTTCCATAGGTTTATACTTTTAAGGAACAAGCCTCCTCCCCTCAGCCATAGATCATACCCTAGGGTATTGTATATGACTTATTTCCCTCCAAGTCTCTCCATTTGGTGGCTAATCAAAATGACTCTGTTTTGTGTCTCTCCAGGTATCTATATCCATTGGTTTCTTCATCCTTTATATTTTACATCACTGATTGTCATTGATATTTTTAATCAGATCATGTTTTCTATATATCCTTTTTAGTCTCTCATTGTACCTTGTCTTTCGAAGGTAGGTCTTGTTGTTTCTAGTCCTCGTTGTCAAAGGTTGTTATATTTTCTATGTTCTTGAGTTTGGTGTATCTATTCAAGAATTCTTATTTCTTGAATTTGTTATTGTTCTTATTGATTCTTTGATATTTGAAATGGAATTTCATGTTTTGAAATTTAAAAGAGAAATGGTTCACGTGTTAAAGGGTGTTTAATTTAAAAACATAATTTCCTTTATTTGGGAAAAGAATGAATTATAACAATTTGGTAAAGATTTGATTGGATTTGAAAGGGATTTTATGAAAATGTGAGAATGGTTTTTAAAATATAGATAGACATACATTACACAATTGGAACTTTGGGTTCGTCATGAAATAGACATGGGTAGCCTTAGTGTGTGTAAAACCACTAGGCTATAACCTCTTGTATATCAATGGACTATAAAATGACTCGATATTAATTGGATCCAAGATTATGCCTTTTTAGGATCATGTGTATCTAGTACATATTGTCCCATATGCTAGAACCAAGTTGGAATATGCATAGTTATTTTTGGTAGTTCATTGCATGATATATTTTTTCATGGATATTGTCGCAAAAGTATATTTATATTTGGTATGTTTTCCCAAAAAAATATAGGACTACAATTTTTCGGGATTTGGAAAACATTGTTTGAAATTGGTGAAAATATCAAGGATTGTTTGAGAAATTTTTTCAAATAGTTATTTTTATAAAAGTTCTTGTAAAACAATTTTGTTTTAAATATATAACATGTACATTTTTTATATTAGAACTTGTATAGATTCATTGATGGTTTCTTACTAGGCTCTATTAGCCACACCGTAATTATACCATTGAGAGGTTTTAGAACCTGTATTGCTGGATAAATGTAAATTGTAGTGCGTTATATATCATTTAAGTTTCACTTTTCATCGTTTATTTTGGTTAGGATGGTTTGGAGGTGATGGATGATCACTTGGAGACTCGTTAGTCATGACTTTTTATACTTACTGGTTTCCCCATTTGGAATAGTTTTATCTCATATTGTTTCAACATTATACTCTATTTATATGTATTTTTTATTATATATTCCAGACAATTTTTATTACCTTTGTTACACCTCACCCCATAATGGGTTGACTTGGGTTACTTGTTTGATTGACCCCTGTTGGTCTACTACAACCATGCTTAATGAAAAGGAAACCTTAAAACTAATATATATCATGGAATATAAGATAGATCTCAATGATGAGGTATTGTACTCATCCTTTTAATCTCCTCTAGTGTTTTTGAGACATTTTATTTTATATATTCATACCATGTGACACTTTCAATAACCCTCTCTTGGATTATTCTATGTTGTACCATTTTGAGTTCCTAGTAAATATATACACCTTAACATATCCCAATAATCCTTTATGATTTAACTCAATAGATCTTGATACCAATGATGTTTGATACTTCACCTAATTCGTTCACAGAGAAGAATTATTTTAACAATGTCTGAACTGACGGAAATACTTGTACTTAATTTACCATAATTAATATGTCGTTTACATATAAAACAAGGAAAATGATGGTATTATCACTATGTATATTATAGATCCATGGTCAAATTTCATTATTGAATAAAGAAAACTCACTTATGGCCTCAAAAAAATGAATATTCAATGATAATTATTCATTCTTGAATACATTAACAGATCTATACAACTTGTATACTTCATTGGAACTCTTTGTCTTAATGAACCCTTCTGGGTGACTCAAATAAACATATTCAACTAAAAATCTATTTTTAAAATCAGTTTTGATATCCATTTTCCAAAATTCTATAATCATAGAATGATGCAATTGCATGTAATATTCTGATAGATTTCAACATCACTATTGGTGAGAATGATTTTCCATAGATTATGCCTTGACGTTACCTGAAAACCATCGATACTAGTCCTTCGTTATTGGTAATTAATTTATCATCCATGTCAACATTTATCATGAATACACATTTACACCCAAAGCGTTCTACATTAAATTTAGGGTCTAAAAAATCCTATTTTGGTTTTGGTACATAGAATCTATCTCAGATGCATGTAATTTTTTCAATTAGCATCATTTATTCCTTCGATTGCTTTCATGTAGGTTAGAGGTTAATCATTCTATAGGAGTGATGTGTCACCTGATTCAACGACAAGAAAAATATATTTCTCTAGTTCTCTATCTTATCATATTGACCTACATAGTACATGTTTCTCAAGAACGTCTTCATTTCCCATTATCTCCTGTGGAGATTTTTCCATACAAACTCTTGTACATATAGAGAATCCACTTCATTGATGACAATATTTCTCCCACAATTTCCATTAAAAATGTGTTCTCTTTCTAGAAAAATGGCTTGTATTTCCAAAAAAACATTTCTATCTTCATGTTTGTATAAGTAATATAATATAGTTTCATTGGAATAACCAATAAAGGTTAAATTCATGCTTCAGGATGCTAATTTTCCACAAGTTATAATTATGAAAAACATGTCGCATCCCCACACACGAATGTGTGGTAGATATGTTTTCTTTCCATTACAAAACTCATATGGAATTTCATCATTAGCTAGAGTTGGTACTTAGTTAATAGTATATACTTCTGTCAGAAATGATTATCCCTAAAATTACAATAGAAGAGTTGCGTTCCTCATCATTGATCAGACTATATCCAGAAAGATCCAATTCTTCCTTTGAGTAACACCATTCCACTATGGTTTATAAGGACGGGTGATTTGGGATATTATCTCATGGTCCTTTATGTGATCCATGAAATCTTGGATTAGACACTCTTTGCCTTGATGTATGTGGAGTGCATTATCCTTCTTACCAAGCAGGTATTATAATTCATATTGGTGTTCTTAAAAATCTAAAAGTAATTATAGTTTTAAATAATTATATAGATATAGTCATACATAATATATTCATTGGTAAAACTAATAAATTAAAAAATCACACCCCTTTCATATAATAGAAATGGAACACATATATTAGTATGAATCAATTCTTGTAATTCAATGCATCATACTAATTTCCCAGTGAATGGTGTTTTTGTCATTTTACCTTTCTAACAAGCATAACATACACCCATGGGTTTTAACTCACTATAGTCTAAATACCCTGCTTGACGTAATTCCTGTAAACTCTTCACATTTACATGACCAAGCATGAAGTGCCATAGGTGGGTGTTATATGTATCATTTTCACTGGTTTGTCGTTGAATTCCATAAAAGGGTTTTTGAGTTCAAGTATATACAAGCCAATATTAATATGTTTCATACGGTAATATATTTTTCATTATAAAAGAGAAAAAATTTATTTCAAAACATGAAATAAAATACCATGGTGTCCAAACATGACATTGATATTATACTTATAGTAACTAAATAAACATGATAACAATTATTTAATACAAAAACCAAACAACTAAGAAAATTTAAATGTTAATCCCCCAAATCTATAGTTTCTAGTCTCGCACCATTTACATCCCATAAATCCTTATCTCCCTTTACAATCTCCTAGAATCTATTTTGTTCCTATATATGAATGTAAATGTGTGAGCCTCATCTTCTATCTAATACTCATCTAATAGAAAATTATAGATTTCAATCAATTAAAAATTCTTGAATTAGAAGCATCACATTGCTTCTTTTCAACAACCATGAAATTCATCCTCAAGTGGACATTCTTATCTCATGAAAATTAGAAGGCATCCTAATCATTTATTTCCCTTTGTATCTTTGATTTTTTTTATGGACAATGTATTTGTGTCTTCATCTTGGGTTTAGTCTTACGCTCCTTATCCTTTCCCTTACTCATCTTATTCTCTATAGGGATAGAAGATATATTATTCTTAATATCCTTGTAATTTTTATAAACTAAATCCAATAGGTATGGGAGATAATTTCTCATTAAATTCATCTTATAATTAATAATAATATTCATCAATATTTGTGGTAAAGAGGCAAGAATGAGATTACACAACTAGAAAAAGTGGATATAGCCACGGTATTCAATGAAACCGTGGCTATAGGGTTTAATTTCAAAGGTTATAGCCGCAGTTTAGTGAAACCGTGGCTATATGATTTTTTTCCAAAATTTATAGCCACAGTTTGGGTGAAACCGTGGCTATAGGGTCGTTTTCCAAAGGTTATAGCCACGGTTTGGGTGAAACCGTGGCTATAGGGTATTTTTCAAAGGGTTATAGCCACGATTTAACCAAACTGTGGCTATAGGGTTGGTCTATAGCCACAGTTTTACCAAAACCGTGGATATAGGGTATTTTTTTCATGAACTATAGCCACTGTTCATCAAAACCGTGGCTATAGATCTCCCGCCCTTACGCGGGAAAAATGAACCCGTGAAGAAAGGGAGGGAAAGTTTATTGACATGGTTTACATGCTATAGCCACCGTTTTTAATAATATATTTAAAAATAATTATATATATATATATGAAAAGATGTCTGTGGAGTATTGGAAATGTGTTTGGTCAACATAGCGAAGGTACAAAGATCGAATCTCGATGGGAGAAACTTAATTTTGGGGCTATAGCCACAGATTTATTGGGCTATATCCATGGTTATAAACTGTGGCTATAACCATGTTGCCACGGGGGACAACCGTGGCTATAGCCCAACTACCACGGTGGACAGATATGGGGGTTATAGCCACGGTTTAGTGAAACCGTTGCAATAGGGATATAGCCACGGTTTAGTGAAACCGTGGGAATAGGGATATAGTCATGGTTTAAAACCGTGGCTATAGCCCAATAAAACCGTGAATATAGTTTTTAGCTATAGCCATTCCAATAGGTTCCACGTCTAACTGGAACCGTGGATATAGGTTATAGTTACGGTTTTGACCCCTATAGCCACAGTTTTTAACAGTGGATATAGCCTGATTTTCCAGTAGTGTTATCCACTAATTTTTTGTTAATTTTTAATCCAAGGGATTCAGTATCTCAATTTACCAAATCATCGTCATTATATGAAGTCATACTTGATTACCTTCAACTATCATGAACCTACATAGTGAACTTGATATATCATTCCTTTCTGTACATTCACTATCCTTATATATCTCTTGTAGATGTGTTATCATATTCAGGGAATCTTCTCCCTCTTGCATTTTCAATATTTGGATAGACATTAATGAAATCATGATACACTATACATCTAGTGCATCATCTATATGCTCCATATATTTATCTTTATCATCCTTTATTTCTCCCTAATGGGGTTTAGTAGGAATTGAGGACTCCAACACATATTTCTTCCACTCTTCGCATAGTACTATAGACAAGGGCATGTACCACTACTGGAAGTTGTGGTCGGTAAGGATATTTTATTTATCTAGAAATGATCGTAGTAATAATGTACTGGTGGTGGTGATTGTCATTTTATCTACAAACAAATAAACTTATCAATTAGTACATTATCTTATAAACTTTTAGACATTACCAATGAAATCATCAAATGTATCCCACTATTTTATTGAACCCTAGTATAATTCACATCTAGATTTGAGAAACCCAGTTGCATTAGTATTATAGTTTCTATATCAATTAAACAACCCATCGTATTCTAATATTTTGATATTCTAAAACACATAGAGTTTCAAGGAAGGAACTCTATTGGCCAAGTGCATTTACTCATGAATCCTTGAACTCTTGAGTGATGTTCTAGATTCTGTGAATCATAAAATTGATTCTCTCAATGATTTTCCTCTAAATTGAAAGCAAGTTTTAAATGACTATTTCTTTTCTATCAAAATTAGTTAAGTCAAACAAAAACTCTTATAAGAACTCCCTTGTAGTTGGAAACACCCAAAATTATTGTTGATGAGCACCTCCAACACCCAGTTTTGTTCGTTTTTTTGTGATGAAATGTGTTACAAATTTATATTACATTCCATGTTTTTATTATTTATTAACAACTGAATTTTTTTCTATTTGATATGTTTTTACTATGTGATCATTCTAATTTCTCGACTATAAATTAATATAAAACATCAAAAATTCATCTATCAATTTTAATTTATGAATTATTTGATTATTATTGTATGTGTTCCCATAAACATGCATATTCGTAAAATAATAATCATTTCACATATTAAATGAAAAACCCAAATGATCTTGACAATTTGGAATTGTTTGATCCATTTATACTCATTAGTTCAACCATTATTCTGGAGGTAAAATACTTGAGTTGAACCTAGCTTGTATCACATCTTGCACCCTGATCCAATATTTCACCTTCGCATCTAGAATATCATCTTGTCTTATCATAATACATAAATACTATCTCATGGAGACAAAGATACATTAGGAAGAGAAAAATACAAACAAAATTATACTAATGGACTTGCTGGCCCATATACATTTTAATCAAAGGAGATGCATAGAGCATCAAAAATAAATTAACTATTACATTAATTGTACATAGTTCTAATAATTAATTATAAAAATATAAACTCAAATAATCATTGGTTGCTCAATGATCAGGAAGAGTTGGTAGAAAATTTAATTTGCAATAAAAATTAAAATGTGATGAATTCATGTTGAGTGATGTAAAATGAATTAATTGAATTCAAGTGATTTATTTTGTATGGTCCAACATTAAATTTAAATTTTTTCCTAAAATTAAATTAATTTTCAAATATAATTTCATCACAATTCATCTGAAAAATACAACATACACACATAATAATAAGTTTTTTTTAGATTTATATACCCTCTTTAATATCCAATTTTTTTGGATGATCATTATATGGCGGTCTGAAATCGAATCGATGCATAGTTTTTTCCATTGGGACCAAAACAATGTCTTATGATTAAATTTAAAGTAATTTTTATTTTTATTTCTTTAAAAGTTAATAATATCACTCTAATACCAATTTTTGGTACCAGAGCATGCATCAAAATTATATGGGATGAGAATTTAAAACATTTGATCTTCAGATCAACAAAGCAACATAGTGACCATTGATTTGAGCTCCAGTATGGGTTTAGGATCTTGTGTGAATATATTTATTTACAAAAATTAAATTAAGGGTTACCATGTTTGAAATTAAGGGTTGTATGAAAAACATTTTTCACTAAAGAATATTGGTTGATGAATCTGAGGTTCAATATTTCTTGATTGACTACACGCAATTGAAGAAACCATGTTAACATTGATGCTCAAAATCTGGGAACTAGCATAGAGGTCCAACGAGTCATCTGATGTCTCTTGGATCACCACTATCATGCTCCTTTGACCTGCAAAGGAGATCAATGTTTAAAATCTCCGAATCCGTATTTCTCCCTCTAGGATGTGGGAAGAAGGATAAATAAGGTTTCCATTTCGGGTGGATGAAAAATCACACAGAAAAGTTCATCCTCTTTCTTATATAGTGGAGGTTAATCACCTAGAAACTGTTCTATGACACCAATACAAATAATGCCCCCTAAATATGTCATAATAGACATGTTATGACCTACTAACTATAACATACCCACCATTTTAATTTTTTTACCAAAATCAAATATAGTAAATATATTACATAATAAATGTGTGACATTAACTCGACTCGTAATTCCCAAAAAATATTAAACTAACATTGTATATTATAATTATATTTGTTCTTATAATATTTTTCTGTGTATTCATTTAATATCCCATGAATACTTTTAGTAAATAACATTTACTTCAATTATTCTATAGTATAATTATAATGGGTTTATTTACTTTTTGGTGATCATTTATTCTCAGACATCTCTGAAATCCTCATGGTGGGGCTCACCATTTTCTGTACTCTTATTAATCACAATAGGGTTTACTTTTGAATAAGATAAGTATGTGTCTCTCTAGGTCCATTTCTTGATAGCAGTGAAATACTATTCATAAATCTGAAGTAGTGTCTAGAAACTCATCCAATTGTATATGGAAATCAAGAAAAGATATAAAAACAAAAACATTTCCTTTGAACACACACTGTGTAATATAATATCCATTTCATACGATATCTCATAAAGTGGGATGCACACTTTATTTCACAATCACCGATTTCTTTATTATTCATTGACCTAACTAGACAGACTTTCCTTCTTCCACCATGACCATTGTATTAGTTAATGTTCAACCATTCTGATTAACTAGACTTGGGATATCACTTCCTTTTTTAATCAACAATCCTCAACTAAATTATTCAATCAATGTTATATCATGAATGATGCACCCAATATAAGATACCTCTCACTGACATAAATATCACAGTTTTTCCTTGCATCGAATTATGTGATAAAATAGTATAAACATATAATAATCTCATGTCAGGAGACCATTACACGTGTTAATAGAATAGAAATACCAATGTCACTTGAAACCTGTACTGTTCCTATTGGCTGATCAGTTCTCCTAATCCAATCAACTTGAGATCACCATGTGTGAACATAATAAGAAGATGTCTCAATGTTTATGATCCCCCAACACCTAATAGTCACACATCATCCGTGTCATCTTAGCATAATGTATCTGGAACATAGGAAATAAGATTAATATTACTGTCATGGTATCTCAAGTTTCTCATTATAACATGAGAACCACTATAATCATTTGATATGAAATTTTATTTAAGGATATTACCATAAATATATAGGACACAGAATTGTCAATGTTGTTATGGAAACATAAACACATGTGTGTGTGTGTGTGTCTATATATATATATATCAAAATCTTTATATGTACTGATAGTCAAAGTATATACATGAGTTGGGTTTAGTGGACCACCCACTTTTGTAGGAGTAAATAAAGATAATTAAATAATTTGTATGTCCTTAATTTTATATGAAATGTGTAATAAAAATATAGCTAAAATGTCATATTTTTTCATTAAGGATTCAATAAATAACATGAATTTTTTTTTCTTTGTTTATATCATTATACATGATTTATATTATAATAACATAATAAAAAAATTTAAACATGTGTTTTTTCATTCATTTTAAATGAAAACTAAAATAAAATATCTAGAAAAAATGATATTTTATATTAAAAATGTTAACAAATAATACAAAACATTAGTTTTGTGTTTTATAAATTTTTATATAGCTTATATTTTATTTAAAAATTATAATTAAAGAAAATTATAATCATTATATGTTTAATTATATATTAAACCCGAAATAAAAATAAGATTAAAATATAATATTTTCAATACATGAATTCATTAATTAATTTAAAACATATGTTTTGGTTTTTTGATTGTAGGAATTTCCATTGTGACCATTACATTATTGTAGGTTATAGATTATATTTAGGACCACTGAAAGCCCATTGTTTTGATAGACCATAGGACCATTTGATTGAAAGGCCCTAAAGGCTTTATGATATGCATGCCTGGCCCTAACAGACCCATGGATGCATGTGACATGCCATTGTTCAACATCATTGATAAATGCTAATGCCTATCCATTTTCCCACTTTTTTTAATAACAAAAAAAATTTATTTTATAATTTTTTTATGAAATTATAAATTATTTATTTTAAGACTCAATTAAATATAAGAAACCGTTTTTTCATTATATATAGCTGAATATTGTTACAAAATATATAGAAAATATGATATTATATATTAAAAAAATATAATAAATAATAAAAAACATGTGTTTAATGTTTTTTATGATATAACTTATAAATTATTTAAAAAATAAAATAAGAAAACCTAATAATCATTTTATCCTTAATTTTATATGAAAATCGAGATAATAACCCATTAAAATATAATGTTTTCATTTCAAGAAATCACTAATTAACAAAAAAACAATCATTTTGGTTTTCTGATAGTATGTATGGCACATAAGCCCATTCAAATGAAAGGCCCTATGATATGCATGTTTGAAAACAATGAATTCATACCAAATTCCCCTATTTAACCATGCTAATAAGAAACACCTAACCAACATTTATTTCTATCTATATGATAATTTCAAATAATTTTTTATACTTTATATCATCTTCATGAAATGGTCAAGATTCTTTAGGTATATATCTTGGTTCATGAAAACTCAAAATGAAAAATCAAACTATGTTTATTATGTCAGTTTATCAACATAAACTAATAAATAGGTACAATTCATTTAAACAGATTCCAATAAACAATAAAAATTCAAGAACCATGACCATATTCTTTTGGAATAACTCAAATTATATTTGAATATTATTATTATAATGGGATAATAGGGGATAAAACATTAAAATTCATAGAATTTAATTGTTAATTAAATAACCACCCATGAATAATCATTTTATCCCTATTTAAAGGGTCATGTCCATTCCTATTATGTCTCAATAAAATTCTTCTATGTTTTATAAATTCGGTTGTGGAAAAGAAAAAAGGAAAATGATTGACATAATTTTATGGGGGATAAAATCAAGGGGATTCAATTCTAGAAGATCTAGAGGATCAAGGAATGACTTATCATATTTTTAATTTATCTAATCTATGTGATAATCAAAAATTTTAAAGATCCTAAAATAAATAATATTAACATACAAGAGGTATCACATGCGGTTATGTAATATGTGTTTTTTCATATTTAAAATTTTTATGTGTTTTATCGAATTTAAAATTAGAAATCTGTATTGTGTTTATAAATAAATGATGCATTAAATTTTACATAATGGATTTTTCAAAATTTTATGTGAAGTTTCACAGAATGAATCCACTGTGAATTTCCATTATTATTATTATTATTATCTTGAAATTCGAATGATTTTTTACTATTATTATTTTTTAAATACAAATGGATCATGATATGGGATTCAAAAATCGTTACAACCTCTCATCTCTCGTCATGATTTAAAAATAGAAATTTCTTGTAAAATATAGTGGTTTTTATATTTAAATTTATTTTAATGATGGAAACGTGTTGTGTTGTCATTTTTTTAAAGTGATGTTGTCATTTTTCTCTCTCTATCAAATATTCTTTAACAATAATAAATGATTAAGCACTATTTTTACTGGGTTTTTCAAACCTCATGAAAACTCCTAAAAACAATTTGTCATTAATTATTAAATTTTTAAATTTAACTCAAAATAGAATTAAAGAAAATGTGATCGAAATTTTTATTTAAGTTTATTAAAATTTATTTTTAATTTATATTTTTTTATGATGTTCTATGTATGGAACATTAATGTATGGGATTTGTTAATCACCAAAGTTATCAAATCATATGGTTGAAATTGTTCCAAAATTATGTTAAAATCATATATATTGATTGATCATAAATTTGATACTATTATTATATTTTATGATTAATTGATTTTCATTATTATGAGATACTTATTAGTTTCCCATTATTATTATAATTTATGAATATAATTGGGGGAAATATACATATGCATTATTATATTTAATTATATATCCAAAGATAATAAAGAAATATATCTTAGGAATATATTATATACATATAAATCTAATTTAATTAATATCTATTATGATTTTGAATTAATGTATCACCGAATGGAGAACACTAATACAAATTTATGTAAAATAATTTTTCGGAATCAATGTATTGTTATTATTTTAAAGAGCTAATCAAGAATATTTTTATTGTTTTTATATTTCATCATCATTTCACTTATAGACGTAAACTATTCCAATAATTAATGGATTAAATTACTCTGATTAGAGTGATAAAATCCAATTTCACCATGGTCTATTGGATATTGATTTAACACTCCTAGTAGAGAAAACTACTTCTAGGATAGTGACTGTAGCAATGATGATAGAGTATATTATGCATCATGGGAAATATTGAACAAATTATGTTTGATGTTCATGTGAATGATCATGGAAAGTTACATTAATTCAGGTCTCCCTAAAACTAAATGCACTATAAAATTTATAAAATTCATGGGAGATCGATATCAAACTGTTAAAAATATCTTTTTTGTGAAACTAATGAGTAAATAGACCTCCATGATGTTTGATGGTTCTTGTATTATGCATGAGTATGTCATTGAAATGAAAAATATTACAGAAAGACTTAATTCATTATAAATAGATGTGGTTGAAGGTTTCCATGTACAGTTTCTCCTAAACTCATTACCTTTTGAGTATAGAAAATTCCAAATGAACTAAAACACCCTGTAAGATAAATGGAAGGTGAATGAATTGCATCGTATGCTAGTTTAAGAGGAAATAAGTTTAAAGATTCAAGGAATTTACTCTGTCAATTATGAGCACCATTAATGAGGAATGATGCATGGTAGACATAAGCATGGAAAAGGAAAGGGACCATTGAAGGCTGACGATTCCTTTAATAAGAACTAGAAGAACACAAATAAAGATAAATTCTCTCTCTATGGTAATGTTGTACATTTCAAAAAGGATTTTATAAAACATAAGGCTTGGTTTGAAAGGAAATGTAGATAAAATTCTTATATATGTTATGAATAAAATATATCTTAAGATCGTCATAATACATGGTGGATTAATTTTGGTAATGTGAATCATGTTTCTAATACAATGCATGGATTTCATTCAACCCAAATCACAACACAAAATGAAATATTCATCTTCATAGGGAATATAGTGATGCTTCAAGTTGATGTTGTCGAGAGATACCGTTTAATCCTAGATAATGGATATAGTTTTGAATTATGTAAAACCATTACTGTGACTAGTATATCTATGAATTTGGTTTCTTTATCAATACATGATGCTGCTGGATACTCTATTCATTTTGGGAATGTATATTTTAGTTTGTTTATTCACACATGCATGATTGGATCAATTTTATTGTATTATGGTTCATATAATCCAAATTTTGATAGTATGTATGCTGAAACACTTAAGAATTTGAATCATAATTATCATTCTAAATATGGTCTACTAAATGATAATTATACATCTTTATAGAATAAATGCTTAGATCATATTTCATTTGAAATACTGGAGAGACTGATTAAGATTAAAACCCTTTGAAATTTAGATTTTACAGACCTAAACATTGCTTGGATTGTATTTAAGGAAAAAATCACACAAAGAAAGGTTCCACATGAAGTACTCAACTCCGTGAGATCATACATACCGATATATGTGGACCTTTTGATGTCAATTATTTCGATAATGAAAAATAATTTGTCACCATTATTGATGAATTTTCACTTTATGTATATGTCTATTTATTTCATGAGAAATATCAATTCATAAATTCCTTCGAAATTTATCTAAAATAATTTGAGAGTTAATTAGATAGAAATGTGAAGGAAATAATTTCTTATATAGGTGGTGAATATTATAAAATATATTATTCATGAGAACAGAAACCTGGTCAATTTTCAATGTTTCTATAATTTCATGGAATATGTGGACAATACATTGTGTCAGGTGAACCACAACAAAATGGTGTAGCAGAAAAGTGTAATAGAACATTAATGGATTTGAATGAGAGTATGAGAGGTAAATAGTCATTATTTTATCTTTTTTGATGTACGATTTAAAAAATTCCATGTATTTACTAAATAAGGTTCCTAGTAAAGAACATCCAAAGACTCCTTTTGAAATTTGGACTAGTCAAAAATTTAGTTTAAGAAACCTATATCTCAGGGGTTTTATGAAGAAATAAGAGAATATAATACACAATAACGAATAATAGATGCAAGAACAATGAGTGGATATTTAATTAGTTACCCAAATAAATCAAAGTGGTATAAATTTTAATGTCCTAACGATAGTATATAAATTTTTGAAACTAGAAATTATATATTTATCGAGATTGGTGAATCTAGTGGGAGTGAAGTTCCACAAAATGTTGAAATTGAAGAAGGTATAATTCAATTAAATTTTTATTTTATTCCAACTTTACATGTTATTATTCCTAAGATTATTACATCAAAAAATAATCAGGTACAACAACAACAAAACATTTCCCAAATTTACAATGAATAAATGGTAGAAGAACCACAAGAAATAGTTTTTAGAAAACCCTAAAGGGAAAGAAGGTCATCATTTTCTAATGACTTTGTGGTATATCTGTAATAAATAGAAAATGATATTGTCATTGATAATGATCTAGTTTCATATTCATGAGATATCAAGTGTGATAATTATGATAAATGTTTAGATACCATGAAGTGTGAGTTGAATTCCATTGAAAAAAATAATGTATGGGATACTATAGAATTTCCTGAAAGATGCAAGATAGTTGGATGTAAATGTGCCTTCAAAATCAGACATGAATCTCTTGGTAAACTTGATCATTTCAATGACAGACTTGTTGCAAAAGGATTCTCTCAAAAGTATGGTAGATATTTTAAGGAAACCTTATCACCAGTTTCTAAGAATGATTCTTTTAGAATTACTATGGAATTGGTATCACAATATGATACAAAGTTATATAAAATCAATGTTAAACTAACCTTTCTAAATGGAATCTCAGAGGAAGATTTATACCTGGATCAACAAATTGTTTTATCCATTGAATGAAAAGAACACTTGGTATGTAAATAAAAAAAGTAAATATATGGGCTTAAACAAGATTCCCAATAACGATATATTAGGTTTAATGATACCATTATGAATTTTGGATTTATGGAAACCATCACTGATCATAGTATATATCATAATATCAGTGGGAATAAATTTATATTCTTCATTATATATTATGATGACATATTTATTTGTGAAAATGAGCTTTGTATATTATATGAGACCAAAAAATTCATCTCTAATAATTTTTTAATGACATACATGGGAGAAGCCAAGTATGTGATTGGAAGAGAAACATTATATAATATAACTCATGTTTTATTGGGATTATATCAAAAGGCATAGACGAATAAATTTTTAGAGAGGATTAGGTTGGAAATATTTTCATAATCACTGGTTCCATTTCATAAATGAGATAAATTTAATCTCAATCAATTTCATAAAAATGAGGAATGAAAACAGATGTAAGAAATTCCTTATGAATCTGTTATTGGAAGCTTGATGTATTCTCAAACATGTAAATGGTAAGATATTAGGTTTCTAGTTTTTATGTTAGAAAGATACTAATGTTATCATGAACTGGATAATTGGAAAGTTGGAAAGAACGTTTTGTGATATTTTAAAGGTACAAATGATCACAATATTTCTTATAAAAGATCCACAGATCTTCATGTGATTGGATACTATTATTATAATTTTTCTTATTTTAGGGATACAATAATGTCTATTTTCGGTTATGTGTATCTTCAATACTAAAGATATATATATTGGGAAAATGAAAATCAATCAGTTATAGCTTCTTTGACCATCAAAGCTGAATTTATAGTATGCATTGATGCTAAAATTCATGGTATGTGATTTGAGAACATTATTTTGGGACTTGAAATTATCAACGGTATAACCAATGACATGAAAATTTATGTTGAAAATACCATAACATTATTATTTTACAATATTGACCAATATTCCAAAGGTGTTAAACACATGGAATTGAAGTATCTTTTATTCAAGTAGGATGTTAAAAAATGTAAGGTGTCAATTGAACATATTAGCACAAATCATATAATTTCAGACCATTTTATGAATGTCTTTCCACCCATGAAATTTATTGGACATGTTTAAAGTATGATATTTGTCACCGAGAAGGTTTCATTATATGTTTTGACTATTATGAATATTACTAGGGACACTAGGACGTATAATTTTTTTGACCATGTTGCCAATTTTGTCAATAAACAAGACATGATTGAATTGAATAATGATAGCATTAATAGTCTTTAATGAAGAAATTATTTTTGGGACATATATATACACACCACATTTTAATTATGAGAGGGAAATGTCCATAATGTAGTACATAGAAGGGAGTATATTAATAGAAAATATACAACCACCATGACTGGTTTGGGAACTATATTTTATTATGATGAATTTTTTATAGATGATAGAATATATATATATATAAATGCAAATAATGATCAATTGAATTTTAAAAATCATAAAGTAGTATCACTTGAGTGATGTGGGATAATGTTAGAACAACTGACATTTTATTTGATTAATCTTATTATAGTGGGATAATGAGGGATAGAAGTGTCAAATTGATGGAATTTGACAGTTAATTAAATAACCACTGATTAATAATCCCTATTTAATGGTCCATGTACTTTCCAGATTTGAATCTATAATATTATATTACATTCCATCAATTATGCTACAAAAGAGAATGGAGACAAAGAATCGAAATCCTTTTAAATGGTAGAAAATCAGGTAGATTCAAATACACAAGATTAAATGGATCAAGGTAAGTCTTATCATATTTTGATTTTTTTATCTATGTGATAATCATATATATTAATGATCCTAAAATAAATAAAATTAACATATATCTACTTATTTTTGATCCACCTACACATGTGGTGGCAAAAGATGGGTATCTATAACTCATCTCCAGGTCCGTCCAGCCAGGTAGAAATGCTGCCACGTCCTTCTCTACCCATGAATATGGTGACATGGTCGGCCTATACTGCTATTGTCCATGACAACCAAGGAACCCATGTCTCCCCAATTAGTAAACCAGGGTTTCTAATAGTGGTACCTCTCAATTCGTTATCTCACTTGAACCTGTAAAAATACCAAAACCCAATGCTCTCTTGAGAACATTGTCTTTCAATAATAGAGCTTCCTTAACTGAATCCTAGGCCTATCGAATTGAATATTTCAACAAAACAATAATGGAGAAAGTATGGATGTGTTATCCAGGAAACATGTATGGTGTAGTTCCCTAGAGTAACTTCTCATCAACTCATAAATATAATTCTATAATAGGGTATAGGGCATACCATCATATAAAATATAACATATTAAATAAAAAACATTTTAACTAAAAAAAGATAGAATTTTAAAATTATCTACATTGATAATTAATATGCATCAACAAAATTTAATCTGAAACCATACTACATAATATCCGCCTAGAATATAAATCCTTACACTTATTGATTATTTTCACCACCTACCATTATCAATTTAGTCATAACATCTTAAATATGATAACACTAATGTGTCCCACAACATGTTTTCGTCTTAACATGTTTCAATGAGGCACATGTTGCACAAAATTGAATTATACTCTAAAAGACGAAAATATTATCAGAATTTAAAAAACTCCAAACCTAAATAGAACACATTATTTCACTTATCTAAGTCAACCTTTGAGACAATTTTTATCGATTACTTACGGAACCACATCACATGTACCACCAACACAAATCAGAACACAACAGTAACCATCCTTTATAAAAACAAAACTCATAAATTCATAAATAACTCAAAAATAAACGTGTAAATTCATGGAAAAAAAATAAATTGAATAAAAATTCCAAGAATAGTAATGGAAAAAAAATAAACATCCACATGAAGGGATGATAGTATATAGAACCATGCATCAAAGATAACAATATCCCTAACTGACACCATTGTAAACCAATAAATTCATAGTTTTAAAGGGAATCCTTTAACCATGAGAGAATGAAACCCACAAACAAGTGTAGAACAATACCAATATAATGAAACCCATTTAAAACTAGCTAACCAATGACAATAGGTGCCTAATTCTGAGGTACTCCTCCTATGTCATTGAAGAGATACTAACAACACCATAATGAAGCATGGTGCCCAACCAAATATATACCCATGAGCCAACTTCTCCAACTACTCAAGACATCACTATTCTCACACCTGATTATCACCTGAAATTTTCAGCACCCCCAACCCTGCACAAAGACTAGAATCAACAAAACTTCTTCTCTATATGCACAGTAGAAATAAACACAACTGAAAAAACTCTCCTATACACCACACTACTAACCAATTACTATCACCCTGGAAAATCATACACCAACCCCTTTATATCCCAAAACTAGAGATACAATTAAGAAGAATCTACTAAAGGTCTATATGGGGACAAAAAGTTATTTAACCTGGGAAAATATCAAGGAAACAACAATAAATGAAGTTGAAGATAATGACAAATAGAGAGCAACTAATTAGGTTGAACAAAATATTAATGCATGCGGCAATGTAAAAGCCACAAACAAAATCATTCAAAAAACGATTGATCAATTATAAATTTTGATGTCATAGAAATGTGCTAAATTTAGATCAAATAACAATTTTTGTGGGTTGTGCTATAGCGGAATCCGCACATAATGACTAAACAAGAATCTCATTAAGTATAAATTTGGGTTGAAAAACCCAAACCACATAATGAAACTCTAATGTTTATATTCTGGTCTTATTAAAAATTGACATAATAATCATGAAACATTTTCATAAAAGATATTCCAAAATATGAGGAAACACAAATGATAACCAATAGTAAACAACAATAAAGGGAATTGACTATAACTTTAATCACTACCACAGATCCGAGCAAGGGATGCACTGGATTGTATCAGCATTATGCAGAAAGCGCTGATAAAAGGAGGGCCTTTATGAGTTCTATTATTAGTGATGATAATAGTTTTTAATAAAAATTAATATTAATTTATATAAAATTCTTATATTTATATTAAAAATTAATGATTATGTAAATATATTAAAAAAGTGCATGTTTATAATTTATATATATTTTCTAATAATTCATATATATTTATTTTTATATTTATATTGTTTTCAAAAAACAATCTCTACGATTATAATTAAATAATTATATTTTTAAATAATTATAAGTTTTAAAAATTGTCAATAAATAATAAATATTTTATTGGATTTATTATATTTATTATATTTTTGAATATATATAAATATTTTTTAAATGTATAGATTTATAATTATAATTATAAATATTAATATATATTTAAATATATATTATATTCTAATGAATTTTCTCAATAAAATTTATCGATAAGTGAGTATAATTGACGTGCATATATGTTATGTATCCAGCATGAATGTTCGTTTCTAAATTACAACCTTATTATTATTCATGTTGTCCATATGTGATGACTCGTTTTTTTATTATCTATATTTTACTATGAATATGATTCATTCATGATATACACATGAATATATTATGTAATCAAATGTGCTTATAAATTTCAATAAATATATTTAAATAATTAATATATTTATTTGTAAGTATAATTATAACTACATATATATTGAAATAATTATAAAATTACAACAAATATATTTATTTATATTTATAATTATCAATAAATAATGATATATATTTAAATAATTATTAATTATAATAAATATATTTATTACAATATAAATTTATAAATATATATAATAAAATAAATATAAATATAAATATATACAAATATTTAAAAATTAATACAAATAGTAATATTTATTATTCAAAATAAATATAGATACGTTTAAATATTTAAAAAATTATGAAAAATATATTTACTCTTCATATATTTATATAGAAATATTTATAAATAAATACAAATAGTGTGGATTGTAATTTGTAATAAATAAAGATATATTTAAATAATTATAAAATTATATTTAATATATTAATTATATATATATATATAATCATAAATATATTTGTTATTAATTTATAATTATATGTATATAATTATAATTATACTTATAAATTAATATATATTTATCATTATGTATAATTAAAATTAAATATATAATAATTATTGTTATAATTAAAAATATATATTTACTTAAATAATTATAAAATTGTAAAAAATATATTTATTGTTCTTATAATTTTATAAATATATATAATTAAATAATTATTTTTATAAATATATACAAATATTGATAAATAAATACATATATTTTTAATTATAATTATACATAAATAAATAATATTTATTTAAAAAAGTTTAAAGATATAATTAATATATTAATTATATATATTTATGAAATTATATAAATAATAAATATATTTGTTATATATTTATAATTATTTTGATAAATATATAAATATAAATTATTTAAATAATTATAAAATTATAACAAATATATTTATTATATGTATAATATTGTTGATATATATAATTATTATAATTATTATAATTATTATAATTTTATAATTATAAATACATATTTATGTTTTATAATATTTATAAATATATATAATTATATAAATATATTTATTATATATATAAATATAAATGAATATTTACTTATTTATAGTTATCATTATATATATATATATATATTTATTTATTATATATATAAATTTATAAATATACAAAATAATATAAATAAATTATTAACATTATATCGTTATCATAGATTTCTTCTCGTTGATAATCATAGGACTTTATCAGCGATAAAAAAGCACTAATAAAAGGTGTCCTTATCAGCACTAAAATTATAGCACTGCCAACACAACTTTTATCAGTGCTTTTTAGCACAGATAAAGGTATCTCTTTATCAGTGCAAAAATATCACTCATACTAACATGTTTTATCAGCAGTTTTTGTTGTAGCACAGATAAAACATAGCTTTATCTATTCTTTTCAACTGTCACTGATAAATGATTTAGACAATTTTATAAATGAACCCTAACAGTCATCTCCTTCTCTCACACACCTCAAGATATAGTGGATGATCACTCCTGTGCCACTGACCCCTCCTCTTCCCCGACCTCACCTTTTCCATCGTCGACTCTCCCTCTACTACTTACCCCACCTCTGATGCAAACCCACCTCTACCGCAATCCCTCCTCCCCTGCGAACCCTCCTCTGCCGCGTGGTGAAACCAAACACTTCCACAAGCCTTCCCCCACTGCAGACCCACATCCACTACGAACAGTCCTCCACTGCAAACCCACCCCCACCGCGTGCTAAACCCCACCTCTACAACGAACCCTCATGCACCGTGCGTCGAACACCACCTTCTTCGTGAACCATCCTCCTTTGTGCACTGAACCCCACCTCCACCTTGATCACTTATCCGATGTGAACCTACCACCACCGTGAACCACTTCGCAGCCACCACGACCACTTCCACCGCCACCTACCTCGACTTCGCTGGTACCAGGCCCTATTGTTGCTACATGTATTCCATTTTCTTGACTTTATTAGGAATACATAATATATTGAAATATTTTTTCATTAATCATGTTTTTTCTCTACTTATATTACATTAATATGAAAGAAATCCCGTTGAATAACTTTAAAAGGATTTCATTGATTAAAAAACCCCAGTAGTATCACAAAAATCCTTTAAAACATCTATATAATATATATTTTCAATAATAATGTTTTTTTTGGAATTTTTAGTAAGAGTGGTTTTAGAAAAAGACCATTCCCTCATCTAAACTGAATAACCCTCTAAAATTAACATTCCCATCTGTTGTGAAAAAAATGTATATTGAGATCCCCTACAACTATTTTAATCATGTGTATTTCCAATACTTTATTTCTTTATAGTTTCTATGAATATCAACAGATCTTCATACATCTTATTTGATCTTGTAAAATTATCCACAGACTAACCCAAAATTCAACAACATCTTATCTTTGACGATATCCTACTTTAATTTTCACTCACAACATACATATACACAATGGTGCCTATATAGACATAGTTTTCTACGATATGGTTAAAAGGAAAGGGTCACATTTTTTATAGTGGTGTTCCATAGTCACATGTAAATTATATAATGATAACGAGATTAAGAGGTCACCATATGTCATAAAGAGAAAATATCATTTTTTGTGTTATTTTATGATATTTACTATAAAGTGCCTCTTTAGAAAATAAATTTATTTCTGGTTTACCATTATATTTTGAATCCTGTGTAAAACTTATATAGAATTATATTTTATGAAATGTTGGTCATTTTAGATTCATGTATATTTTGGATGTTCTTATCTTTGGATTTATGTCTTTGTGAAATTAAATAAGTTCCTTTTTTAAAATGATTCAAGTGTTTTGAAAGATTTTTAAAACATTTCATGTTTTCAAAATACACTTTTTTGTAATAAATATCATTAAAATGATTTAAACACAAGGCATGTACTTAGAGTGAATGCCAAGTGTATTTCAACTCATCTGATTGGATTTTATAATTGGATGTGAATGTTTTGAAAACATATTTAATGATGATTTCATTTTAAAAAGGGGTGTGTGAAGTATTAAATGGTAATTCTTAAAATATAGAGGGATGCTGCTAAATTTAAATGAAAATTACTGTTGGATCATGAAGTTTCCTTGAATTCTTTAAAAATGAATTTTGGATCTTGTGAAAGAGTTCTTGGAATTGATTGGTTTATTTAAAGAAGGGTGTGTTATTTTAAAAATGGATTTGTGGGAATTATTTGTATTTTAATCAGATTGAAAATGTGATTTTATAAATATCTTTCAAAGGACATCTGAAATGTATTTTTTACATAATATATTATGTTTATATTTTTAAAGAATTATGAAAACCAATACCTTATATAGGGAAGACAAGTAGATTGATAATAACACCATGAATTGGGAATGTCACTAACTCTATCCAAACTATAGAATATCCATCATGACTTCACACCTACAAAAATTGAATTAATGATTAACACCATTGCAACTCCTAAACCCAAAATAAATCCAACATCGCTTGAATGGTTAAAATTTGGAGGACCCTTTTTTGAGATGTCTATTTAGGGATTTTACTTCAGAGGGATGCAAATAATAATTAATATGAAATGCATAAAGCGTATTCATGGTTGTGAAAATGTACACTTTCTTATGAAGGTGTTAGATTTGACATGTGGTTTACTTCATATATTATTTTTATTCATGGAATGATCAATTGATTATTTTTTGTCACTACCACTTTTTTGGCTACATGGAAACCCTATGAGTTATAAAATATGTCCAGATATATACTGAACTTGTTACCTCATGAACTAGATGGTTTCCCCATGTTGTATGGTTTTATTAGTCTATAAGAGTTCCCCTAAGGAGGAATGTGTGGTAAATTTAGGTGTATTTTTTATTTTTTAGGATTCATCATAGGCCGACTATTGGACTCATTGTATTGTTAGTTTAAAATGATGAAATAATTTAATTCCATCTATGATTGTAATACATTTCATATTATATGATTTGATTCATGAAATATAAATCTATTAAAAATTTTGATTTATCATCTAAATGATAAAGTGGATGACACGAAATAGTTCAAGCTATCTATAGTTTTAAATGTATTTCATTAATTAGAAGGTTTAGATTTTAGTTATATTTTATCTGTTGTTGTAAAGTTGATAATAATTTGGATGGATCTCGGTTTGTTTTCCATTGAAGGTTTGTTTCTATAAAATAATGTATTTCATGATTATATTCCTTCATGAAGATTCTAAGGAAGATATTTACATCGATCAACTAGAAGGTTTCATATTAAATGTAAAAGAATGTTTGGTTCCAGTCCCAAATAATGTTTTTGTGAGATTTAGTAGGCACCAAGACAGTGTAACTAGAATTTCAATGCATTCGTGGTATAATTAATGTTAATGAAGTGTAATGTAAATAATTTCAATGATATAATGGTTTCTTATGATGGGATTTTTGACATTTTACTTCTTTCTATGGATAGATACCTCTTAGTTGGACTAATTAAGGAATAGTTGGATGATCTGAAGGCTGGTTTATCTTGAAGAACAAAAATGAAGGACCTTGGTTCTAGAAAGTGGATATTGGAGATAAATATTGAAATCATCTTAATGTATATACCTTTTTGAGGCATTGTTAATTTTAATATCAACAGTTTTGTATTTATTTTTGTTAAATATTAATATTAACCAATAAAATAGGATGGATATAAATAATGGATGGATGGATGCCAATAATTTGACAAAATGGTATGAAGATAGTGTGAAAGAGTTTATCATGTTTTAAAAACATCTTGAATATGACCATTATAAAATCAATTTTCTATGTTTAACCTGTTGTTATTTATGAAAATTTAGCCTAGTGGAGTTGGAAGAACACATGATCTATTATAGAATAGATCAAAGTTATAAATATTGTAATAAATAGTGGGAAAATGAGAATGTAGATTGTGGATGGGATGACACTAAATCTTATTGATCATGTGATATGATTACAAGTGTGAAAAATGGAAAAGACTCTATGTAGGATGTGATTACAGATGTAAATGATGATGAAGATCATATAGAGGAAATGATTGGGAAAGTTAAAGCTGAACATTGGGATTCCAAAAATTATTTGAGAAATTCAAGTGTTGTGAAAATACTCTATTGTATGATGGTTTCACTAAATATATAGAATTTTCAGTCTTATTAGTGCTATATAATTTGAAATCTGGGAACAGATGGAGTGATGCTAGTTTTATGGAACAACTTTCTTTACTGAAGGACATGATCCCTAAAGATAACAAGATCTCGAGCTGAACACGTGATGCTAAATGAATTCTATGCTCGATGGGTATGATCTCTAAAAGAATAAATACATATCTAAATGATTGTATAAAATTTCAGAAGAAACACATCTCACTTAAAGAATGACAAATTTTTTGTGCTTCCATATACAAGAAAGATGAATCGGGTCCAATAAAGGTTTATGGTACTTTCAAATCATTCCAGGGTTTATGAACCTATATGGAAGTGAGGATACTGCAGGGATATTTAAGTGTCATACAGATACAAGAAATAAATATAGGAAAATACATCACCCACTAGACTCTACTCAATTGACGATAATTGAACATATGTACCCAGATTTTGGAAAGAAGTCGAGAAAATGTAACTTTGCAATATCTATAGATGGAGTGAATTCTATTGGTTTTCAAAATATCACTTATGGTACATGGCTGGATGTGTTGGTAAATTATAACTTTCCACCATACTTATTCATGAAATGAAAATACATCATGTTATCTTTGCTTATTTTAGGACTAAAACAACTAATTTATGATATAGATGTTTATTTGGAAACATTTATCAAGGATTTGAAATTATTGTGGGATTTAGGTGTTGCGTTATATGATGATTACATAAATAATGATTTCACATTGAGAGAAATGATTTACAAGTTGATAACTGAGTTTTCTAATTATTGAAATTTTTCAAGATATAGAATTAATGGAAGTAAAAGGTTTCCCATTTGTGAATAAGGTAAACAATCAATTAGGTTGAAACATTCATAAAAAATCATGTTTCTAGGACATCACCGATTCCTACCCTAATAAAATTTTACTAATCTTGGACGATATAAATTTATGGAAGCTCAAAAGAATGTACAACACCATGTCCACTATTATGTGATCAACTATTTGAGAAAGTATAAGTTGTGGACACTACTTTTCGAAAGTCATTTTCTAAAAACCATAGGAAAAAAATTTAGAAAAGGAGACAAAATTTTTTAATTAGCATACTTGAATTGTCTGTACGACATAAATTTTCTTGATGTTATGCATGTTGGAAAAAAATCATGTAATGGTTTCATCAATACAATGCTAAATTCACCAAAAAAGGAAGGAATTATGGCTAGGCTGTACATGGATGATGTGAGAATATGAGAAGATTTGGGGCCAATGAATGTGAAAAATGAACTTCTCTTCATCCAACAGCTTACACTATTTCTAAGAGGAATATATGTCTGTTATTATACCTTTTGAATGAAATAAAGGTTCTATAGTGGTACTCATCAAATTTAAATAACATCGTTTCAATGAACTATTTAAATTTAAAGGGTCTGAAATCACATGACTTCCATGTTTTGATGCAAGATCTAATGCCTACTGAAATGAAATTAGTTTTTCATAATATTTTCTATCATATATTAACCAATCATTATTTTTTCTTCAAATCTATATGTATAGAATTTATAGACCTAATATAATTTACAACTATGGAAAGAGAAATTTCTATCATATTATGTGAATTGGAAATGTTCGTCCAACCAACATTCACTGATATAATGGTTTATACGATGTTTCACATGGTGAGAGCGATTCAACTTTGTGGTCCAGTATAATATAGATGTTTTTCCACCTTTAAAAATATATGAATATTTCGAACGGGTATGTAAAATATTGATGTCTACTAGAGGATTGTATTATAGAGTGATATATTGTTGAGGAAGACCTTGATTTCTATACTAAATACCTGTGTGGAATGAATTGGTCTACCGAAGTCTTGTCACACTGGATGGCTTGCGAGTAGAGGATGTTTTTGAAGTGATGTTGTCACAATAAATATTAGAGATCTAGAAATGTCCCAACATTACATGTTTCATAATAGTTTAGATGTTTCCCTATATATTGAATCTGATATAAAAATTATTAGGAATATGAATCCATAAAGGGATGAATGATGGATATAAAACAAACATAATCAACAGTTTATAGGATGAATTTAGGACCATATTTTTGTGGAGCCAAATGAAGATTTGGATTAAATTTCCTAACAACTTTGATGGATAACTTGAGGAACGAGTGTGCATGTATTATCTTAAAATTGTTATACATTCTATATAAATGAACATGATGAAGATAGTACCATGAATAATAGTGTAGTGACACTTTTGGCTAAAGTGATGCATGTTTCTGGTAATGAGGATATAAATAAAATTTATGTGAATATGAAATTCTTAGGAATTATCAACCTAATATGGGAGTTGGATTATACAACATCCGAAGTTCTGATTTTTCAATGAAAGTGGGTTGATAAAAAGAGTTCTATTAAAATAGATAAATTGGCATTCAAGAAATTTTATTTTATTAAGGATGGGTAAAAAGACAAACTATTTATAATGGCATCACATGTACTATAAGTATTTTATGTTCCAAATCCTACAACCTAAAATCTGTCATTTTTTGTTATCATCCAAACCAATGATGTTCCAGATGAAAATTCAATTGAGGATAACCCTTTCATTATGAATTTTCAATCATTTCACAGTGGTACAAATGTAAATGGGGCTTTGTATGTCATAGGAGACCATAATGAAAGGTATTAGTATATTTGATAGAGGGGTCAAATCCCTTCATCCGTTAAAAATGAATAATACCATTCAATAATCAATTAATATAAATTTTGGTAATATACATTTTCTTCCCTCACTTATAATCCATTTACTAATTCATTAATTTAATATAAATAAAAATTTAAACCACGTATGCAGATAGTGAATATTCACATGTTGTTGCTCCCAATCTTGAGGAAAATGAGTCTCTCAACTGGCTATTGCTTGAAATGTAGAGGATGAATGGCCTTTTGCAGATGATGGTTCTCCCATTCCTATTGAACAACAAATTTCTCAACCTATGGATTCTCCCAGTGCAGAACTACAATGACCATATGTACATTCCACAGCTTCCACTCCAGATGAACATATTGATGTTGTTGAATCTAAGGAAATGGTAGGCAATAAAGGACCGGTGATGCATAAAAAATAAGAGCACCATTTTTTGAAGGTGTTCACAAATATAATTAAAGTTAATGTCAAAGGCATAAAATATGGGGTTGGAGGGAATGAGTGGGGCCAACATGTTAACCCCATGAAGGCCATGTTCTATAGTTACATTTTAATTTTCACTTTACAATTCATACTCATTGATGTATATTTGTGGAATCATATTGTTTCCATGCTTAAGGCATTGATGTTGGAAGAGATTATGATAACATTACAATATAATTTATTAATGTTACTAAAAACGAAAAAAACGAAACATTGTCTTGCACTACATTATCAATTGCATAATGCATTTATTGTAGATTACTACAATAAATAATAAGTATTAATGATTGTTGGAATGATTCACATAATATTTCCCGAAAATTATAACTAGACTTCATCTTTAAGTTATTAAATCAAAAATAAACCTAGACCCACTACTTATCAATGTACACCTGATAACTGGAGATGCATGGGATGCATTTACTAGCTGTCATGATGATGTGAATCTTCATGTACATTGTGGCTGGTAATACATTGTTTGATGATACATGTATTCATCACATTGATTGAATTTTTTTATTTATGAAATACAAACTAAGTGCTGGAAATAAGGAAAGAGTAAAAAAACCATCGTACTCCTACCATAAAGAAATTATGGGGTATCTTCACTTGGAAAACATTGGTTGGTATTTTAAATCTACCAGAATAATTTTCTGTGACATGAAACAACACCATAATTGTATTACTCTATTTATATAAAGATTGATGACTTTAAATCAGAAGCCACTTCTATCACACACCATTATCTACGGAAAGAGGCACATGTAAATAAATATGAGAAACTAATATATGAAAAAAACAAAAGGTTTAGAAAACATGTGTAAGTGTTACATAATAAGAAATTGTTCTCAATTAAATCTCAATTACATAACAATGATCACTTATTTCCCTATATTATCTATCCAAAATAGTCACAAGAATAAAAAACATGTACTGGATGAAAAAATAGTATCGGTTACCTTGAAGTTTCTAGAACAACATAGCAGCATCAGAGGTGTGGTTTTTTGGGTGACACCCCAATCATATTTTCAAAAAAAAACTGGCAGAGGATCAAAGTGAATAGATGAATTAGATTTGAGGAATGCAAGGGACCCTTGATGAACCATTACAATTTAAAAGAGAGAGGCTTGATATTTTTATGTGGGGATATAAAGTGAAAAAACAAATCAAGATGAACCACTGAATAGAGATCATGCCCACCCTCGCCAACTTTTAGGCAATCCATTCCACTGAAAGAGATGTCTTATCTAAGGTAATCAATTTTATAATAAATGTGTCTGTTAAATTTAAATTAAATAGTAATTGATACCATTACTATACTGATATTATATAGGGTGATAATGACTGAGATTTATATCAATCAAAACCCACCCATCACATAGTAGAAAGGGATATAGTGTTCAATATCCAAAATGACATGCTACACAACATACCACTTCCAATAGATCAAGTGGGAGTGTTGATTATTATAACCCATGATATGAGAGCCAATATACATGTTCCAATAGGTGAGGAATATATTCACATGTTAAAATAATCAATTGTAAATTTATTTTATGGATGTCACATCATGTAAAATAACATAACGATAAGGTGTTATTCATTTAAAATTTATGTTTGAAGCTAAAAATTAAACAATTAATGAAAAAAGCTCTAAACCGATGAATGTTATTATAGACGAACAAAGGGAAGGGGATGAAATGAAAGACTGACTCAAAACCATATAGATTATCGACCATTCAATTAAATATATTTATTGAAAGAACCATTATCCCCATTATATATCCTCATTTACTATCATTGAAGTTTCATGTGGATATGAAGTTAAAAATGGTCATACTCACATAGTTAGTTATGAAAAATATATGAATGGATTGTAATTTCAAGACTTTATTGGCTTTGAGAATGTATTTGAAGTCCTCAGCTATTATTGTCTAGGAGACTTAGTTGTAAATGTTTCCATGATATATGTTTTCATGATTTTAATATTCCAAATATGATACACCATGTAAATTATTAGTAAATACATTTCTTATTTTTTGAAGGCATATAAATGGAAAAAATGAAAGGAATTTCCCATGAAAAAAAATTTCCTCATTAGTCCTCATGTAAGAATTTTTTTTCTTATATAGGTAGATTTTATTGTTTTATTCGGGGTGGTTTGTTCGAAGATGATCATGCTCAGGAGAGATAGAAATTTGAGGTTATAACTCAGAATTCAATGAGAAGGTAATGGTTTTTTTAATATACTATGTGTTTCCATATAATATTTATTGTTCTCTACTAAATTAACATAATCTAAATTAAATTTTTTATTACTCATGCAGACAACACCTTCCACATACTTATTCCCCCTCAGAACCTTGGTACCCCGAAATTGTTGAATATTCTCACTTTCCTTCAAAGGTAGTGTATGGAACATTATGGGAAGTGATAAATGTCGACAATAGAATGTTTATATTTTAAAGAATAAAGAAAATTGAATGCATGGTAACACATGATGTGTCTGGTATGACTCAAAGTGATTCATTATATTTAAAATTGACATTAATTTTTGTAAAAATAACAAGTGGAATACTTAATATTATGAAAAAATTGGATAGTTTCAAAACATTCGGAAAATGGACCAAGAGTATTTTTTGGCGTGTAAGAGTCAATTACAACTCAATATGATGCACAATGTGACCGGTATGACACAAAGTGTGTCCTTTTATTTAAAATTGACATTATTTTTTTGTAAAAAGAATAAGTGAAATAACGAATACTAAGAAACTGTATTCTGATTATTTTGATAATTTAATAAAATGATCAATGAGTCATTTGTTTGGGTAGGAGTCAACCAAACCTCAATATGATGAACAATGTCACTAGTATCTCTCTATATATGTCTTTTTTAAAAATATCATTAATTTCAGTAAGAAAAAACAGGTGACACAATGAAAACCAATAAAAAACATTTGGATTATTTTTATATTATATTAAAATGATGTATGAGTCATTTGTGACATATAGGAATCAAAAATAACTTAATTTTTTGCAATATTTCATTGGGATGACTAAAACTATATGTTATCATTTTAGTTCAACTGGTGTCACTCACTGAAAATCATGATAACACACTCTGATTGTCTTCATATTTTTGTACAAATGATTAAATATTCATTTTTGATGCTTATAATGATATATCATATAATAAATAATCATGATGCGACCTATATAACTAATAATTCTTGTTTCTTGTTTGAAATGATAGTTTAGTATAAACACAGAAAGTATATACTAACAACTGAGCTAATGATTTCAGATTATTTTGATACTTTAGGAAAATGATCTATATGTCATTTTTGACATGTATTAATCAATTTCACATCAATAAGATTCATAGTGTGACTAATATGACACCAATTGTGTCTTTTTATTTAAAATTATTATTCATTTATGTAAAAGTAATAAGTAACAAACATAAAATAGAGAAAAAAACATTCGTATTGTTTTGATATTTTAGTAAAATGATCTATGAGTCATTTATGACGTGTAAGAGTCAACCTAACCCCAATATGCTACATTGTGTGACCGGTATGAATCCATGTGTGTATATTTATTTAAAATTGACATTTATTTATGTAAAAACAATAAGTGACTTACTTAAAACAAAGAAAACTAATTCGGATTCTTATGATATTTTTGGAAAAATCCATGAATTACATTTTGATGTGTAAGAGTCAAACACACATCAAAATGACACATAGTGTGACCAGTATGACTCCAAATGTGTATTTCTTATTTAAAACTGACATTAATTTATGTAAAAAAAGAACAAGTTACATACTAAAAACAAAGAAATTACATTTGGATTTTTTTTGATACTTTAGGAAAATGACCCATGAGTCAGTTTTCACATTTAGGAATCAACCACAACTAAATCTAACACAAAGTGTGACAGGTATGACTAAAACTGTCTATTATCAATTTAAAATTGACATATTAGTTCCAAATGTTTTACTCTTTGAAAACCATGAAAACACACTCAGACTGTATTTGTAATGTTGGAAAACAATTCGTATGTGATTTTTGACATGTATGATGAAGACTCACATTAAATTGACACAGGATGAGACCAATATGACTCATAATGCGTGTTTCCAATTTGAAATGACAATTTAAAAGTAAAACAAAACATTTAAACTGAAAACTAATAAACAATTGTAGATTTTTTTTTGATACTTTATGAAAAAATGTCATTCTTGATGTGTAGAAATGAGATTCACCTTAATAAAATTCATTATGTGATCTGTGTGACTCCATGTGTGTCTTTTTATTTAAAATTGACATTAATTAAAGTAAAAAAGAAAAGAGAAATACTGAACAACTAGAAAAAACATACTAATTGTTTTGATATTTTGAGGAAAATAATGCATGAGTCATTTTTAATATGTATAAGTCATCTCAACCTCAATTTTTAACATGGTGTGACCAGTATGACTCTAAGTGAATCTTTTTATATAAAATTGAATTTAATTTAAGTAAAAAAGAACAAGTGACATTCTTAAATTTGAGAAAATTCATTCAAATTGTTTTTATATATTATGAAAAAAATATGAGTTTTTTGTGACATTTAGGAGTCAAACAAACCTAAAAATGACACATAGTGTGAGTGATATGACTCCAACTGTGTCTTTTTTATATTAAATTGGTATTAATTTAATTAAAAATAACAAGTGACATAGTGAAAACCATGAAAATGCTTTTAAATTGTTTTAATTTGTTATAAAAAAGATCCACGAGACATTTGAGATGTGTAGGAATAAACCACACCTCAATTTGATGTATGGTGTGACCAAAATGACTAAAAGTGTATGTTATCAATTTAAAATTGACATTTAAATTAAAACTATGCCATCCATTGAAAATAAAGAAAACACACTTCCATAATTTTGATAATTTTGGAAAACAATTCACTAGTCATTTGTGACTACTATGAAGTAATATCACATCAAACTGACTGAATATGAGACGGGTACGACTCATAATGTCTGTTTCCAGTTTGGAAGGACATTTTATAAATAACCAATAATGACATACTAAAAACTGAGAAAACATTTTTGGAATACTTATGATACTTTATGAAAATGATCCATCAGTAATTTTTGATAGGTATAAATCATCCTTACCCCAATCTGACCCACAATTTGACTAGTATAACACCAAATGCTTCATTATTTAAAATTGAAATTAAATTTAGTTAAAGAAAAAGTGACATAATCAGAGATGGAAAAACTCATTCATATTGTTTGATATTTTATGAAAATGATCCATAAATCATTTTTGACGTGTACGAATCAACCCCACCACAATAGGATGCCTTGTGTAACTAGTAGAACTCAAAATCATTATTTTTTATTATATATTGACATATATTAACATTATTAATTAAAATTACTGTTTAATTTATTTATTTATAGTATTACTAACATAACCTTTGTTTTCCTATATAATTGAAATCATTTTATCTAGTTGATATTATTTGTCCGGCAGCTGATACCTTGGCCAGACATTTTTCGAAGGGGATCACGGGCATAAAAAGACAAAATATTAATATTTTAAATTTATTGTTGGATAATTGTAAATGTAATAATATAAGTCATTGTCTAAAATGTAAATAATAGTGTTTTCTAATATATACAATGGGTGCATATTTTTGTATTCATAATGCCAATTAAATTTTTATATCATTGTTTGAAATTATAGAATTTTTTTAGAATATAGGTTGTATATAAAATTTTTTGAAATTGAATGTTTTTTATAGGTGTGATGTTATACTAAAATCAAATGGCATCCATCCAGGGTTTTAATAGTGATATAAATTCACAGATATGGGGGGACCTATATTAGCGAATTTTTTAGATCAGATAATGGTCCCTCTTTACTAGTGTTCTGATTATTATGGATTTTAGCACTGTTAAAAGCCAATTTTCATGTTGTTAAAGGGAATATGAGTATTAGTGAATCGAAGAGTACATAATTCGCAAAAATAGAAACATAATTCTTCATAACATGAGTCAAAAAACCTGAATAAAAACATGAGAATACTATTTCATATTTGGTGTATGCATTTTTATAAACAAAACTAGAATCCATTAATTAATAAACTACAATGAAAATATCAAGAAACATAAGCATAAAAAACATAAATGATGAATCCAATCCGAAACAGAAATCTTTAAACAATTTATAAGTCATTAATAAAATTCAAAAAATATTTGAAAAATTTCTTGAATTCTCGATACAAAATAGGTTCAGCATTCAAAAAAAACAAGTGTAAAATAAGAACTAGATAAAAAATGAAACAATTATAGGACATAAATATTTACATGCTTCCTCAAATTGACAAGTGTGTTGTAGGATCAACATTGCAGTTTCACGGCCCTCTTTCAAAATACTTTTAACATTGTCTCCCCTAATAATAGTATCATTTTAATTTATTTATGGTTTCCATGCCAGTATACCAAAATTAATTGCATATTTGTAATAAAAATTCAATAATTATTTTGATGTTTTTCAATTTTAAAATTCTTATTTGTTAAGTTTTTATTAATTTTTGGGCAAATTGTAATGTGTACTTGAAATTGATATAAAAGCGTTAAAATATTTGTTTTTGAATTGGTATGTTTATTTATAATGATTATCATTTTTTGTGGACTTTTTTGAATAACTTTATAACTCATTTATTGGTGTTTGTGTAAAAATTAGGCCAAGAACCTATGAAGGCTCTCAACTCAGCCAAAAAGCCACTTTGTCAGGCCTAAGAGGCTCGACTAGCCAAGCATGGTGCATGGAGAGCCTGCATGAGACAACATGTTCGTGGGTGGTTAAGAGACCACATGAGCCTATATGGGTCATGAGTGTTGTGACCCATATGTGTGTGTGCATGTGTATTTCAGGATCCAACCTTAGTGTAGGCCTCTAGATGAGTAATCCTATTCATAGGATTATAAAGCCTCTTTTGAAGAAGTGGCATTTTGATGTTGGATCATATCACTATTGTGCTCCGATGTGGCTACCTTTGCTCCATCTCCTGGCCTCGGTCCCACAACCCTTGTCTTCACCTACCCGCTACCATACACCAGACCACCATCACTTCTTGCCTCATCTGTTGTGGTTGGCCATGCCACAAGCTCGTCCACTATCACCGATCACCTAGGATGATCTCCCACATCCACCGCAGCTCTACCGTTTCCACCATGCATCGCTCGAGGACCACTGATGCTCTATTTTCATCACCTGAGGAGGCCACTACCTCACCATGGCTAGTGCCTTTCACCACTCACTGTCGCAACTTGACCTTCCATGAAGAAACCCCCCACGCCCCATGAAACCCATTCTGAGCCTCCTCCTACCACTAAGAAATTAATATGACAAGAGGTCACCATTGCTTAACTCCTGCCACCATAGCCCCCAGTGTGGAGCCTGATGCCACCCATGCCTACCGATTCTCTAGTGCCACCTTCTGAGAACTTCACCCGCCATACTCCATGAAACTAAATAGATTCGATCTCTGTGGTAAATTCACACATCTGGGACTCTAGTGTAATCTTTTTAGTTGAATAGGACACATCCATTCTCGGGGGGGGGGGGGGGGTGCATGATGAAGATGAGGTTGATGGCCTCTCCCTCAGCCTATTTAAGGAGGAAGTACCTTCCATAGATGGGTATCATCTTGAAATAGGACACTGAAGGGAGAGGATCCTCTTCCAAGGAGGCTGATGGATGCTGCATCCCCCTCTCCCCTTCATTCCCCTTTATTTTATTTTGTTTTTTTCAATTAATGTGTAATTAAAATTCAAAATTAATTATTTTTTAATAAAAACATATCATTAAATTTATAAAATTGTTCATCCATTCATCCATCTTTCCTCTTCATCCTTTTATTTTCTTTTTTAAATTATTATCATTATTATTATTATTACTATTATATTTATTATTAATATTTGGGTTAAATTATTATTATTATTAATATCATCTTAAAATCATATTTTAAAAATATGTTTTTTTATCTTCATATTAATCAATAATTATTCTCTTAATAATAATAATAATAATAAGTGTTATTATTATTATTTTAACACTCCATAATTTTTATAATTTTTATTTATTTTATTTTTATTTATTTTATTTAGTCATTCTTATATTTTATTTTAATCTCTCTCTATCTCTCTTTCTTTCCAATTCCATTTTTCATTTATTATTTTATTTTTTAATTCCATTATTTTTAAATATGATATTTCATTTATTTTTTTATATTTTATCTTCTCATTTTCCATCCACTCCATAGAGTGATATATTACTCTCAAAAATGAGTGTCTAACACCACGTCTTATCCTGGGGGGGGGAGGTCATGGTGTTCTTGAATTTTCTATAAATTTATCTGACATTTGTGGTAGATTTTTGTACCATGCATGGTGTACTGAATGTCCTTGATTTAGTGAAATCACACCAATGACATGAAACTAATTCTATTTCAATTATTTTATTCAAATCTAATTTCCCACATTTCATTGGTTAAATATTCATATGAAGTAGGTATGATAATAAATGGATGAAATAACATTGATAGAGCTGGGTACTGGAAGATCTCACACCCTAAATCAAGGCATGTCATCAACCTTTATTGTAGGAGGAGGTGGAACTGAATTTCATAGGATCACAAGAATTTAAAATTTTCTAAATAAAGAATTATAATTCAGACATCAGATTTCATTTTTGGATTATCAAACCAAAATGATACAATTATAAGAGAATAATTATTGAATCCAAAACCGAACACAAGACCAATTCCTTTCTACCTAATTCCATTATATTTATATTTTCATGTTTTTTAAAATTTCCATGTTTCATGTCATCTGAGAAGTAATAAAAAACCCAAAAAATATTGTCCTTGTTATCTGTTAAAAATAAAAAATTAAAAAGAAATAGTATAGTTGATTTATAAGAATTGGGTGAGAAAACTGAGAAGATTATCAAGTGAGATGACCCTAGTTTTATAATATGTTTCACTAGGAAAATAATTTTCTTTTTCCATGACCCATGACAAGCATGTTCTAAAACTAGAACCATTTTTGGGGAGCCAATCAGTTATTTACTTAATTTATCTATTATCATATTTTAGACAGATTTTATTTATTTTTTAAAAAAACTAATACAACCATGATGCCCTCCAATGAAATATTTTTTAATTCATGGAATAATCAATATAAATTGATTGAAATATTAATTAAAACTGATAAAGAGTTGGCTCCCCTACAAAAGCTCGATGAACTCTCTAAAAAGGAAAATATTTTTCTAAATTTATATAACAAGGAGATTTCATTTCATGAAATGGTTGTTATTGATGATAAATTCAACATGGATTATCATGTACTAAAAACCAAGAAGAAAGTTCCACATAAGCAGCATTATTTCATGAATGAAAAAAAGAGGTCGAGGCTCATCTTTAGGAGTATCTGTATCCCAACCAAATGAAGTTCCAAATCCAAAAACACCATGTTCTTCTAGAGTAGATTCATGATGAGGAAAAATATAAAGATGAACTGACTGTCGGATATCAACAAGATCATGATTTTTTTAAAATGAATACGACGAAGGACAAATTAAATTTTTATTAAAAAAGAAAGGATTGGTGTTTACAAAAATGACATGCAAATTATGGGGGTCTGAAATGGTACAGGCCCAAAGCTTCACCATTAAAAAAGTTGTTAAAATCATTTGTAAGGGAACTAGGAAAACGATAGAGGTAGGTTTCCATACAAGGATTCCCAATCTTGGATAATTCATCCACATAAAGGTTAACCTATCTCCATGTGTTCTTGAAGAATGTGTCCTTGAAGTAAATTAGGGATTTTACCTTTTCCCAAACTCTATTTCTTCTGATTTTATGAAAAATGAATTGTGCATCAATCACGGTTCTTTTGGTTGTACAAATTCAGAAAATATATTTCTTCCATAGTGAAATATGAGGATAATAGACTTTCACCTACTAAGGAACAAATGGAGATCCCTATTTTTAATTAACATACATTTGAGGATCCCCATAAAGAGATAAAAATTATAAAAGATTCTACTAGTAGTAAAGGGGAGAAATTACATGTTAAAAATTTGCATTTTATCCAATTAGAAATAAATTTTTTACTTCCTAATTTATTTGTCAGTACATACATCACCTATAAATACAAAACTGGAAGAGAAGGAGGTTTCACAAGTAACTATTAGAAATGAGGGTGATCTATACTTCATCCTACCCCTTCCATTCAGGCTATACCTAATTGATAAGTGGGGAGGATTTGGTATACTCTATCCATGGATCATTCCTCTTAAATAAAGATGGAGAAAAAGATTGGAAAATCCACATGTGGTTGTTCAAATCAAATAAGCTCCATCCACCATCTAATTTTGGTTAATAGCGGGCATTTCCCCATGGATGGTGTTAAAAATTAGGGTGCACATTGGGGATCTATATAAGACTATTCCTTTTACATTTTTTTGGAATTTTTATTTCAATTTTATTTCATAGGAAGTAGTACAGGATGAAACCTAAACCCTATTATATTTTTGATCTTAAATGAAATGATTTTTGTGCTTTATTGACTAATTTTCATTTATAGGCTCATGAGAAAAGAAAGAATACCCAATAGTAAAATTGGAAAGTAGAATAAATCTTCATGGAAAAGGTAGTTCACTTTTTATGATCATATTATAAACTCCCTACATTTTTGGACAAAAACATTTTTTTCTATTTAAAGTAAAAGTTTGTTACCTATTGTTAGATTTATGCAATACGTGACTTATCTCGGAGACACATGTTTTTTAGGAAAACTATGGTTCCATGATTTTTATTTCATTGTAAATTAAATTGAACAAGTAAAATGGGTAACTTGAAGATTAATGTGAATCATGGATATTAAAATGAGGACACATAATTTGAGTGAATTAATTCATTCATGTAAATGAAATTTCCCCAAATTTTTTATGCTTTCAATTTATGAATTTTATGTGAATTGATTTTTCAATTTTATTCAAACCATAAGTGATTGTCCAATAGAATATTCCAATTCTTTAGAGGATTTATAGACTAAGTAATTCCTACTTTTCATGATCATATTTCTTGAGTGATCATGTGACATTTCACCTTCAAGAACTTGTATTTGATCTTGTCAATGCTATGATTGTGAATAAATTCATTCAATATGAATGAGGCAGCTTTTGATAAACCAATTATCCTTACAAGACCACATTCACATCAATCCCTTTTTATCCCATAGAAACCATGGACTACCTTTTTAGGTAATCTCCATATTTCCATCCATTTGTTCTCCATTCGTACCATACTCTTAGTAATTGCATGAAATTTCAAAATTGAAGTGCGGGGGGTGAAAATAATCAAAGTCAGTGTGATAAAATAAATTTCAAAACATGTGGGAGTAATTATTTGGGGAATAAATAATGGTTTATGATTAATTAAATGTACTTAATTATTTTCCCTTAATGAGATTTTGTTTGAAAAAAGGAATGAATTGTGACATAGAAGAATAAAAAATCTCTATCACTGGACTATTGCATTTTATTTTATTTTGTTAGGTGGTTGATGTGAGGATTATTCTAAGAATAAAATTCAAAAAAAATAAAAAGAAAACTTTTAAAAAGAAAAAAAGAGTACAAATTTAATAAAAATTTTATGAAGGTTAACATTATTCTTCATTCATTCATTTTTCACGACATTTTATTTGAATAATTTGGGGAAGTGGGAGTTGTTACATTGATGGGGATAATTTTATTACAAATTTATATTTGATATCATTCATTAATCATAAGAGATAAACCACCTTATTGAGAATTAATTTTAAATATAAATTCCTACAAACCTTAAACCTCAAAGACATTTGAACCATAATTGTATGCCGCCATGATTTTATGTTATTTTTTATTAATGAACTAATGAAATTAGTTGTTTTATATGTCTATATATAATGAGAATGTTCCCAACATATGAGCATAAATCTATTTTGAATTTTATCATGAGGGATGAGTTGAAAGATTTATGTGAGGTAAATCATGATTTGGCATGTTTGATAATTATAAATTGATGAATATGTATTAAGGGAAAAAATAGGTCCATCATTCTCAAGTTGGGAAAATTTAAAATGATTGAATTGATTATTTATTTGATAATTGAGAAAATTAATTAATATTTTATGTGAACTTTAGAAATTTAAATTATGAATTAAAATCATTTTATTTTTTTTACTTTCCAATAATCTATTTTTTTATTTTCCAAAAAACAAATTATGTTTGAGTGAGAAACATAAAAGGTGACTCTAATGGTGGTGATAGACCATGAACTAAAATCTATGAAAAGAAATCATCATTATTCGTACCTTTATAGGAATCATTTTCCCTCTCAAAATAAAATTCTGAGTCATCATTCCTGAAATCAGAGTGACAACTGATAGAGTGAGTACAAATTATTCAAATTTCCGTCATATCCTATATACTAGTGACCATATAGAAAACACACAGTTTAGAAAAATCATAGGCCTTCCCTTTGAATTTTGGATTCCATGTTTTCCAAACATCATCCCCTAGGGCTCCAAACTGACTTTGAGTGACCAAAGGAGCTACAAGATGATACTGGACACCAGTGTTGCAAATCTTCCTAAACTCTACATTAGGATGGGTCTGAAGAACCTCAGTTGAGGTGTGATTACCTTGGGTAACATTGAACTTTGGGGTCCCTTGCCATTAAGTTTTAGGACTAAGAACAATGTTGGCATATGGAAGGATGAATTAGGAAATCATAGAGAAATAGCCTACACCCCCATCACCCACTATATAGACAATGGAATTAAGCTTACGATCACCACCAGACTATGAGAATTTGATTTTATGACTTTTATATCTGAATATTTATAACATTGGTTTTCACATTAACACCATGTTGAGAATTTATACATGAGGAAAGTCATTGTATTAGTGTGTAGATATTTTACCTAACAAAATTAAGTGCATATTTTTAATGAAAATTTAATCAATTTATGATGTTTTTTAATGTTAAAATCCTTACTTTTTAATGTGTTATTAAATTATGGAGAAATTGGAACATAGACTTGAAATGGATATAAAAGGTTGAAAATATGGGTTTTTTAATTGTTGTTTTGTATAAATATTATGAATTTATTTGGAATTTATTGATTCATTTTTTAATCCTTTTAAGGTTGTTTATGTAAAAATTAGGCCATGACCCCTAGGAAGGCCCCCAACCCATCTAGTAAAGAACTTATCCCAGCCTAAGAGGCCCGACCTTTTAATCCTTTTAAGGTTGTTTATGTATAAATTAGGCCATGACCCTAGGAAGTCCCTCAAACCATCTAGTAAGGCACTTATCTCAGACTAAGAGGCCCGAATAGCTATGCATGGTATAGGGAGAGCCTACCTAAGACGACATGAGCATGGGTGCCAGCCATTGTGCAGGTGGGCCACAAGTTGTGAGCCCCAAAACAACATAGTTTCTACTAGGGCCGACATGGGATGTGTGTTGTGGCCTGTAGGTGTGTGTGCATATGTAGTCTGAGAACCCACCTTAGTACATGCTTTTAGATGGATGAAATCATGTAGAGGCTAATAAATCGTCTCACAAAGTAGTGGCATTTCAATGTGGGGTCACATCGCCGCCATGCTCCGCCATAGCCACCTTCACACTACTACTCTTTCTTGCTCCCACGCACCTTATCTACACCTACTCACTACCATACACTATAACGCAAACAATTTTCCCATCATCTACAATTTTCTGCCACTGCACAATCTTTCCCGCCACCGCCAATTTCTTGGGCTGATCTCTCACTTCCACCATAGCTCCACCATTGTCACCATGCCTCGCCTGAGGACCACCATTGAACTATCTTCATCACATGAGATAGCTTCCACCTTACTACCTCTGGTCCCTTCCACCACCAACTAGAATGCCTCATCCAACCATGAGGATACTTCCCACGTCCAATCCCATCCCGATCAACATTAGGCCATGCGAATGCCGGAGGAGAAATGGTTTCTGATACATTCCACTTACGGCCAAGGACACTAGTGTCAGGCTCGCTACTCCACTGACACCTCCAGAGTTGATTTCTTATCCCAACTCAAGAAAATTATTCGACTCAATCCATGCACTAATTGAACACCTGTGGCTTAGTGGTGTGATATTGATCGATGAACAGGACCACCCATTCTTTGAGGGGAGGGGGGGGGGGGTGTCATGAAGACAAGAATAATGGCCTCTCGCTCAACCTATTTAAGGAGGCACTCCCTCCTTGGAAGTGTATCAGCTCTACACTAGACACTGAAGCGAGTTGATCCTCTACCCTGGAGGCCTAAGGATGCTACATCTCTTTATACCCTCCATTCTTCTTATTTATTTTATTTTATTAATTTTTTTAGTTTTCAATTAAAGTGAAATTTGAAATTAAATTTAAATTTAGTTTCAACAAAAACAATTCATGATTTTTTATTAAATTGTTCATCCAACTATCCATATATTATCTTATTATTTTTAATTATTTATATTAATTATTATTATTATTATTATTAATATTCTTATTAAAAGTTAATTTATTATTATTTTATTATTATTATTTTTAATATCATTTTAACATTCTTATTTTAAATTATTATTTTTCATTTCTTCATATTTTTTCAAAAATTCATCTCTTAATAATAACAATAATAATTATTAATATTATTTTAACACTATATATACATTATATAAATTTTATTCATTTAGTTTTAATTTCTTTTCTTTTATAATTCTTCAATTTTATTTTACTATCTCTATCTTTTCCCAATTCTATTTTTATTTTATTATTTAAGTTTCTCATCCTATTGTTTTTAAATATACTCATTATATAATTTTATTATATATCATCATATTCTCTTCCATCCACTACACTAAGTGATCATTTTCTCTCAAAAATGAGATTCTAACCCTAAGGCTTGGTAAGAGCGTTGGTAAAGATATTATTTAATTTTCCTTAAATTTAATTTTATGTTTATAGTAGATTTGAGTAATATGCATGGGGAGGTAACTATACCTAATTTGATGATCTTACACTAATGACGTGTACTAAATCTATATATATTATTTTATTTAAATCTCTTTTCCATCACTCCATTGGTTAACTCTGCATATAAAGAAGTTGAGCTAATCAATGGATGAAACAACATCGATAGAGCTGGGTCTTGGACGATAACACATCCTAGGCCAGGGTATGTCATCAACCTTGATCATATGAGGATGTGGAATTAAGATTCCATAGTCTTTGAACGGTTTCAAAATTTTTAAATAAATAATAGTAATTAAAACATGATATTTCATGTTTGGATTATAGAACCAAAATCTTACAATAGCATGAGAATAATGATTGAAATCAAAATCGAACTAAAGATAAAGACCTTTCATCATAGTTCCACAATTTTTATATTTTAATGTTAGTTTAAATTACAATATTACAATTTTTTAGAAACATAATAAAAAAACATCTCCAATGTTTTACATTAAAACATAAAATTAAAAATGAAATGTTTTAGACGATTTAGAAGACTTATGTGAACAAACCTAGAATCTCATCATGTGAGATAAACCTGGTTAGCCACTATGATGCAATAGGAAAATAATTTTCCTTTTCCATACCCCATGAATGGAATTTTCCACATGAAAATTGATGATAATATCATTATATATGATATATTATCTTTGGGGTTTGATACTTTCAAAGGAACCATATATATGGGCACTGTGTATACAGCTCAATTTTATGAATTACCATGTCTTTATTTTTGGGTATAATGGTTTTTCTTAATGGTTATGCAAGACTAATTTGGATAGTGGACTATTTTGATCCAACAACCATTAATACTCCATCACATGATTTTTATCCTTGGTTCAAATCCATGTCACACCTATGTTAGCCACTCCCGTGCATCATCCAATCCCACTAGCTATGCTGCCTTCTGTTAGGTGAAACATTTCTATGATCTGATCTATCCATGTGTCCATAATCCCATTATCTTTTTCCACACCACCTAATTCTTCTTTTACTTTCCATAATGGCACTTCATCGCTATATTTTAGATTAGATATTCTCACCCTCCATTCAGTAGTTGACTGGTCTTGTTCTGAGAGCTATAAGAGATTGTTAATCTTACTTCATGGGGAAGAACATAGAGTAGAGGGAAACTGAGGTTTGATAACAGTCCACACTCCCCTTAATCCAATATGTGTCAATCCGTGCAACTGGTGATCCATTTTGGTGGTGATCTGGAAGAAGAACAACTTGAATCTAGGTTTTCGATAAATTCACACTAGAATAAGTTTAAGATCATGAAATTTTTTTATCATAGTTATGATTCAACATTGAATATTAGATTTATAAGAAGTTTAAACTTTCTCTATAATCTCTTGGAAATGTATCCATATTGGGGGTGTGTATGTGAATCTACCATGGAGTTGATAGTGTTGAATCTATGTGATATGTTCTGTCACCGCCACTTAGTTCATCAAGGATGTCCTTAGATAGTCTCTCTTGTTATCTTCTTTTTTATATGATTATTTCTTTCCCTTCTTGTTTCCACAATCTAATAAATCAATTAACCTATGGTGGTTTTCATGCCATTCTTGTAGAATCATAGTGATCTCAAGATTGTTACATATTGGTGTTATTTGATTTTTTATGTTTTATTTTCATTAATTTCATTTGAATTATGATGTTCAACTACAGGAAAAATAATTCTGTTTTCTATTAATAAAAAAAATAATAATCATATCAATTTGTAAGCCACCCATACACATCAGTGGACCCTCGAATATTCTTGGGGATAAACACCACAATGTATCCCCAAAACAATTGGTATTAGAGCACACTGAAATGTAAAAACATGGTCTCATTTGATGGTGATAATTATTTTATCATTCAGACGATTAAAATTAAGAATCATATAGATTATAATGAATTTATTGATGCTCTTTAAGACACTAAAAATAAAATTACAACCCTTTCCCTATCTGGATAGCTCATTGTCATCTATGTTGATGATCCTAAAATGTTCATTAGGAAAGCCTGTAGTTCATTACATTAACTTTAAGAGATAATTTTCTTAGGTAAATTTCAAATTAGTCATCAACTACTAGTATATGGATAAAATTATAATCCCTTTATATGAATAGGTCTCTTATTGGTAGACTATACATGAAAATGACATTATATACATTCAAAATGCATCTTTTAACTCTAGTCATGTCACAAATTGATGAATTTAATAAAATCTTTTTATATCATTCTATCATAGATAACAAATTAAGTGGTGAAGAACAATCCATAATATTTTTAACATCCTGAGAATATTATTTTAATTCTGTAAAATATTCTAAAATGTATAGAAATGACACTCTTACCCAAGAAGAAGTTAAATCTTATTTTTACTCCAAATACCATCAGATAAAGGTTACCATTATGGATGATGATGAGGGTCTTAATTTCAATGGTAAAAGTCAGTATATGGGTAAATGGAAAGAAAGAGGTAAATCTAAAAACACATAGATTCACATCCATGAAAAAAATAATCAAATCCTTTCAAAGTAAACAACATGGTCACATAAAGAGAAACTATCCCAATGGGAAGGGTGATTATTAAGATAATAGAAATGACCATTACTTATTAATTGAACTATATTTTTTTAATTATCATGAATTAAATGTATCTAATGTTTTCATCCTTGATAAATGGATCCATGATTCATGATGTTTATTATACATGTATCCTAGGAGTTTGTACTTCAATAATTAAATATAATTAAATCTACTAAGGTGAACCTATGGAATAAATATTGTTTTCATATTATGTGTATAGGATTAGTTAATTTATAGATTCATCATTGTACTATGAAAACTCTTAATGATGTTACATCATGTAACCAAGTCGAAAAAAAACATCAATTTCATAAGAGTACTTGATCGAAAGGTCTATCCTTTTATGTCAGACTCATGAAATAGTAGGATTTACAATGGAACTCTCACTATCATGAAAGGAAACCTTCAAAATAGTCTATATGTTTTAGATTATATGGTTCATAGATATCAATTTAATACCTCAAGTAGTTCATATTTATATAATACCACCCATTGGCATATATGGTTAGGGTATGTGCGTGTCAATGGTCTTAATTAACTATGAAAATAAGGCTTGTTTATTAATATCAATAATAAGAGAATGAATTTCTATGAATATTGTATGTATGGGAAATACTAATATTTTGAATACATTAATTAAATTTATAAAGCTAGGGAACCCCTTTACTGTGTCCACTCTGACATTTGGGGTCCTTCTAGGGTCTCCTACCATTGTGGAGGCTACTAATTGTTATCCTTTAATGATTAATAATCTAGGAAAGTGTAGATTTATATACTCAAACATATGTCTGATACCTTTTATACTTTTATAAAGTGGAAAAATTGTGTGGAAAGTGAATCAAATAATAAAATCAAATCCCTAAGAATTGATAATGGTATTGAGCATATATTTACATAATTCATAGAATTATGTAAATGTAACGGAATTAAAATGTATAATACTATTGTAGAACCACAACAACAGAAGAAATTATTTGAAATAATGAATATTACTATATTTTAAGTGGTAAAATTCATGTTATCTCATTCCAATCACCATAGATCCTTTTGGGATGAGGTTGCCTATATGGTTGTCTATTTTATCAACTATTTCCCATAATATAATAATGACGTTAAAAAACCTAAATAAATATGAAAATGTTTCCTAAATTATTGAACACCTTAGTATATTTTTAACCATATCTGATTCTTACACATGGAATGATAAGTTCCCCTAAAATGTTTAAATAATTTTAAAACCCATTCACTTCTTTCACTTTCTTATTCAATCAAAATTTCATGTTTTATTTTCTCCATCGTTCTTGTGTGTGTTCATCACACTACTCTTATTTTGTCCCGATGTTTTATACTATTTTTAACTCAACACCCTTGAAATCTTAAAAAATATTTAAAACCATTTCAATGTCTTATTAAAACATGCATTAGTGTGAGTCATAATTTTGGGATATTAAGTGATTAAGAGTGTTTTCTCATTAAATAATATTTACGATATCATTGTGTATTTAAACATGAAATTTCATGGATTAATGACATGTTTTGTTTAATATTTTGATTAAATGGATTATTGGAACCATTAATACACTAATATAATGAATTATTTATTGATATTAGAACCCTACATGAGTTATTTCCAGGATTAAATCCTCAACATTTGAGAATTCCAGTCAAAATTTTCTTATGAAGTTGAAGTTTATTTAATTTAATATCACAGAAATCCCAAGGATTTCATATGCATAAATCCCCAATAATTAACTCACATAAATATTTATAAATTTTTTAAATAAACATTCATCCATCAATCAATTTAATTAATCACTATGAAAAAAATAAACTCCAAATAATTGTACCATCATCGAGGATTTATCATGAGTGATGCTATACACATTATTAGAGAACCAGAACTTTGAACTGACACTATGTTATAATCAAATGCATTTCAAATTTGATCATTTCTAGGGATGGTTTAAAAAGTAGTAGATAGTTTTTTATTTTTGTAAAAAAATAAAAATATAACCAAAAAATTAAACCAAAATAAATATGAAAAAAACAAAAAGAAAAACAAAACTTACAAAAACAATTTTTAAAAAAACAAATAAAACCCCATATTCCCATAAAAATAATTGAAGGGAAAAAAATTAAAAGAAAAACCTACCTTCCTCTACCTTCAAAATTTCATTGAATTCCCCGTATCCTCGCAAACAATCCATTGGATTCTATTTCCCTATAAATTGAGAAATATCATTACCGAATTAGGAGTAAAATTAGGGATAATCAAATCACCCCAGACTCATTCATTATCTAACAAATGGATTTAGATATGGACAATCCTAGGGAATAAACCCTTAAAGAACACATTTCCCCTAATATGAATTTCTAGCCCCTTGGTATTCAATATCCAAAAATCATGGCTGACTTCAAACTCAAATCGTGGATGATTTATCTTTTTCCTTATTTCCATGGGTTATCATGTGAAGATATCCATCTTCACATTAAAGAGTTATATGTGGTATTCTATAATATTGATATTCATGAGGTTTTTGAAAAAAAAACAATCTATGAGAATTATTTTTCCCTATAGCTGGATCTACCAAGTCACGGCTACGTTACGTCTCTCTTGGTTCCAAAAACACAAGGAATTACCTGAAGTGACACTTATTAGAGAAATTCATTCCCTCTTCTTAAAATTAATCTATTTTAATGAAAATTAGTGTTATTTTTCAATTATCTTATGAATCACTCAATGAGTATTATAAGAGGTTAAAAATACTTGTGGAAACTTCCTCACCCAATCAAATATCTAACCAACTCTTTATGTGATTCTTATATTAGTGTTTATAGTATATGGAGACAAATATTGTAGATGTTTCAAGTGGCTATGGTATTTTTGAAAAAACCCTTGAAACTGCATGAGAACTCAGAAGAAACATGGAAAAAACATGAAAAATTCCATACTCGAGCCCATGTTCACATCAACCAAGTCTAAGAGAATCAATCCATTTATCCCAACAAGATTACTGACTCGATAAGTAGACTTATAGGTCTTCTTGGTCAACTAGTTGGGGCTTCCAAAGCCCCAAACTCATCTTATCTACATTATCTATTCCCGAGAACTAAAATAATTGTAAAATCTACACCTCACCAGCTCATCGAATCGACAAATGTCCTCATCTTTAAGATGATCCATTAAATTCATAGACCAATGGATATTAATACACCATATTTTCTTCCAAACACTAACCCTCAACTATCTGGGCAGTTCATTAAAAACTCTATCCAACCCCACTCTAAGGCCTTAAATTATACCTGTTAAAAAATCATGTTATATGGTTATCCTAATTCTCATCCCCCTCAATTCCTTATTCAAAATTCAAACCAATTCCAATATGGTCAAGGTGGTGGTAACATCCACAAAAATTATCCTTATGTTCCTCAAAACCAATGTATTAATCGTTTTTATGCTCCTTGGTTTTTAGACTATCCTAGGGAGCCTTATTATTTCCCAAACCAATAAAAGAACGTTCCCAAGAACAAAATTTTTGGAAATCCCAATAAGGGACATTATTCTTCTTCTAGTATGTCATGAGAAAGTGCTAGAGAAGATCATTCCTCCACCTGTTCTATCATTAAAAACATTGAAAACCCAAATAGTCTACTTGAATCCCACCTCAGCTAGCAGTAACAATCCAATTTATCCCAACTCCAAGCTCAACCATTATCCAACCCCAAGGGTAATGTTAGTGAAATTTTACATATATTAGTAAATAAAATCACTATGAATCATTAAAAATCCTCTAAATCCCCTTTAATAATTGAGGTGGAAAATGAAAAATACAAAAGGATAGAAAAGGAACTTTCAATCACTACCTAACCTCCTTTCATTCCTATAAGTATCCAAATTACTTTTTATCAAGACACATCTATGAAAATGAATCCCTTCAATCATGATTATGAAATTCTTGACATGATTAAACATGTTTAAGTCAATATTACTCTCATAGATTCCCTTAAATAAATACCTATGTATGAAATGTTTCTTGAGGATGTGTGCACCCATGAGAGAAATCTAAGGACTATTGAACCTTTTTCAACAAACATTTCATTCATATGAAGTGTGATGATCTGGGTACCTTAACGGTTCCATGCCAAATATGGAGTTCAAAATTTGATGATTCACTCATAGACCTATGAGCCTCGATAAATGTCATGTGCAAATCCATATTCTCTAACCTTGGTCTAGGTCTATTTCACCCAACATGTGTTTCATCCAGCTATCCAATCGATGGAATACTATTCTGGATAGAATAGTCGAGGATGTCTTTGTTCATGTCAGTAATATTATTTTCTTAGCTGATTATTATGTCCTTAACATGGAAGGTGCTGAAACATCATTCAAATCTCCTATGATTCTTAGAATACCATTCCTCATGAAATATAAAACCAAAATTTATGGTCAATTTGGCATCTATTATTTGGAATTTATTTGTTTTGTTAAATATTTTTTAAGTGATGTGATACCCATGAATGAATCACTCTGTATTCTCTATCAATGCCTCTAAATGTGTCTTTGAGGGAGTGTCGAAACTTGTTCCATCATGTTATTCTTGTTCCAATGATAGAAGAGTTTGTGAATTTATCATCCTCATTAACCATGTAATAAATGGAGAATTATATGATGACATTTCACATGTAAACTCCATCAATCTATAGTATCTTTATAACTCCTTGGAATCTCATATCACCTCTGATCTCTACTCCGCCAACATATAAAATGAACCATTATTCTCATTTGTTGATTCAAATAAAATGTCTAGAATTCATCATTTCTAATAATTTATTCTCAAATTTTTCTTATATGTGAGGTGAACCCTAATAAAATGTGCTTAAATTATGCCAATGAGTGTAAAGGTTGTGATATTTGGGCCCTAATTAATAATGTGATCACCAGTGAGGTTTCTATTGACCATTCTTTGGAAAGAAACATTAATATTAAGGATTTTTAAATATATATTGAGTCTCATTTCACCTTTGATCGTCATTACATAGTACTGGAACATGTTAAATAAATGACATAAAAATAATTGGTATCTCATACTCTGATTTTATATTGTATAAACCACACAAAAATTCACCATCAGAATAGAAACATCTTCCAAAAAATCCAGGAATATAAAAACAACACTCAATGGACTGCACTGTTCCTCAAGTTGAAGAACAAAGGGAGGATATTAATATTCTCTTTACACCCCCATTTAATTAAAAGCACACAAAATAGGGAATAAATTATCCAATGAACAATGGGGACTCACAAAGGAGACGTTTTTATATAATCACAATAGAGTTGAGAAAATACAGTGGCCATCATTGGACAATGGGTAGTCCGATGAAATTTTATATCTAGATAAAAAATAAATGCAACTCATCATGGGAAGAATCCTATGTTTTCTTTTAATATTATGAAATTTTTATTTCATTTTATTTTTTCTTTATATTAATAATGAATTTTCGTTTTATTATTTATAAAAATTGACATTCTGCAAAGCATCACTATTGATGATTCATTCTTGAAAAACCACATTAACTGCCATCAACCCACTGATTTTTATCGATGATAACCCAAAAAATCCAAACTAGAGGGAACCTCTTCACATTTAAATCCATCTCTACATATTTCTCTCCTCTCTCTCCGTCTTCTTCTTATTCCTTTATCATTCTCAATTTTTTACCACATCTTCATAAATACCATTTTCCCCTATTTTTATTTTTGTATGGGTGTGTATTTAAAAAAACAAAAAAAAGAGTCACAATTTATCACTATTAAATGTTGAAAATTTTTCCAACCATTTTGGTAAGTCAAAAGAGTAGTTTACTTCTCAGTTTTTTTATTTCACCATAAACATGAATAAACAATTTTTTATCAATTCAAAAATGTTTTGATTACTAAATTTTCTGTTATAAATTTTTTTTCTCCTACCATGATGAACAAATCCAGCTTTCATATCATGGTCAGCTATGACCATCTTTTAGTATTGTGTTTTTTTCACCCTCGATTATGTGACTTGTGTTTTTGGACCATTGATATGAATGTACTAATTTGGTGTGAATTAATATGATAGAGGCATTTTCTGAATCACATGAGAAAAAAATAGTAAAATAGACTCCCATTACTCTTATATTTATTCTCCTTTCTAAATACCCTTATATCCAATGGAGACCATTTTTAGCCACATTACTATCCCAAATCCTTATCCCACCCATCATATACATTGATTTTCTTTCCATGATTTTTTTAAATTTATGTGTCTGGGGAATGGATTCCATTTTCTGTTTCCTTTCCTTTATATTCATTATGTAATCTATATGTGGGGGAGATTTTTTCATTGAGTGAGGTTTTGAAATGAATATATATATTTTTCATTTTCTATAAACATTACAGATATGTGTTAAAAAAATTGACAAATGTAAAAAATCAATAAATATGAAAATAGTGATGGGTTTTGTCTTTTAAGGTTCAATAATCACTCTTCCTCAACATTTAATATTGTGGTAACTATTATAATTAGTGTATTTAGAAGATCAAGAATGGGTTGGAGGATGAGTGTGAAATTTCTCCAAAGTTCAACTTCTAAAAAAGAATAAAAAGGAAAAAGGGAACTTTAATAATCATTTATTATGTTTTTGGGTGATGTTTTATGTATTGTGCATATTTTATATTTTCATCATCTTATAATATTTTTTGCCTCTTTTGTGTAATATTTCAAATATTTGTTCCCTAATAAATTATTGTTTCTATTTCCTTCCATTTCTTATTTCAAAAAAATGAGAATTGATTTTTTGATGTGGGCGATTTACCCCTCTTTTCTCTTCTTTTGGAAATTATATTCCTACCATACCATAACCATGGAAGAAACCTAAAAACACATATCGATACATGTTAAATTTAAAATATTAAATGGAATTTGAGAGAACTTATAAACTCAATGATTTTCATTTTTGGTTGGTTAATGAGTGAAGCACTATAAATAATTTTTTTGTCATCTTGAGAGGAGTGATTTTTTAGTTCCTAAATTTTCCAATTAAAAAATTTAGCATGAAAAATGAATTTCATTGACACATGATTATATTAAAATATTATGGTGTAATTATTTATGAATATGTGATGTAGTTTCGTTCTCTACTAATTGTTGAAAACAAAATTGTTATATTGTTTGGTGAGTGAAGAAGATTTTATCATGTTTTTTGTATTTTTAGTACATGATTACATCCAAAAAATATATGATTGTGGGAGTTAATATTAAATATTCATTAAATATATTAAATTACTCCAATCACATAAGTATAACTTAAAAATTATTAACTTTCATTTGATGTTCTTGTTTCTATCATAAACATATATAAAGAGAATTGTTTGAATTCATTTAATTAAAATATTGTTTAATATTTTGATCATATCAAGTAAAATATTGATCCAAATTTTGTGATTAATATTTTTTACTGTTCATAGTTCAAATTAAAACAAATCATTCAACTAGAGTTTTGTCCATTTCAGTCATTTGAAGGGCCATATGGAACACAGAAGAAGACCAAAGGAATTTACCAATAAAACTAGACCAGGTATAATTTTATATTTTATGGCCTCAATACCAATGTCCAAATTCATGGATTAACCATTGGAAGTATATGGAAATTCCATTACATATTGGATAAAAAGTTCAAGGAAAATTTCAATAGAAAATTGGTTCAATTGATGCATGAAATTATAGCCCATAATTTTTTCTTTGATTTGAAAACATAAAATAATTAATGAATTTCATCCCAATATAGATATCCAATTGAAATTTAATTTTGTTTAGATAAATTCATGATATTGAATTTCAGATATTTAAAATATTTTTTTTTATATTTGAAGGCATCTTCATAGAAATGAATGCATTCACATTTAGACCAAGGGAAAAGCTAGACACAATACTTGACAACACGACATGGTTTTAAAAAAATATCCATAACATTGGATAAAAAATCCAATAGACTCCAAACATTGTGGTTTAATTTCAGTAAATAATATTTATAACGTTTAAGAAGAATATATCGTGACATTATTCTATCAAAAAAGTCAAATGGGTGATCCATGTGGAGGGGCAGTTTAGGAATGCAAATAGTCCACCACCAAGGGATATAAATACACAACTATATTCTCTTTACAAGGAGTTGAAATTTTAAATCATAAGATGATACATTGAATGGACATTAAAATTGAATAAAAACTAGGTGTAACTTATAAATTAATGATTTTACCTGATATACCTTTCCTCCACTCATTGATTTCAGGTTCTTTTCAGTTCACTTTCATTTGTTATGCAATAAGTGTTTGAGATTTCATTTTGTTTAAATACTATTTCAACTCTCTTTATCATTTTTTATTCTCATCCATATTATATAGTGTATTATTAATGTTCTTAGAATTGTTTAAATCAATTTGAAAAGAATTCACTTATTTCACTTACAAATTTAGTGAAAATTTCATGTTTTATTTTCTTCACCATTATTGTGTGTGTTAAGAACAATAATCTTATCTTATCCTTTTATTTTTATTCTCTTTTTCAATAACCAGCCTAACACCCTAAACCATAATAGCACCTATCTCAATGGATGAGTATATAATCCATTATGATATCTTTAATGTGGAGATTTTAAGTGAGTGGAATATTTTCCTTGTTAAATATGTATTTTTTAGGTTAATTTTTTTTTGTTAAACATTAAATGTAAAAGATTAATTACATGTTTTGTTTAACATGTGTAAGAATGTATTTTTTGATCCATAAATACACTATCATAAACATTTATTGATTAATATTATATCCCTAATTAAGTTATGGTTTGTAATAAATCCTCAGCATGTGGGAATTCGAATCAAAATTGACTTGTGAATTGGATGTTAATTTAATGAAGTATCGTGGAATGATCAAGGATAACATAATATTAAGTCATTAATTATGGACTCACCCATATCATTATCAAAATGATAAGTCAAACTTCATCCATTAATCGATCGAATTAATCTATTCAAATAAACCCCCAAATAAAAAGACAATTCTTAAAAATAATCAACTCTAAGATATAGTATCGTCACCAAAGATTTGACTTAAGTGTCCTTATACACATTAGCACAACATAGGAAATTTGAATGGTCTATGGGGAAAAATTGTACATGCTTCAATGAAAATCAATGAAAGTGTAATCATGTGAACATTAATAGAAACCATCACAAGTTTACTTCGTAATAAATATTATTAATGTCTGGATTAGTTGTGAGATCGCAGGTGGGCAGTGAGTCTTGTTGAAGAAAAAACCTGTGAGGCAGTGAGACAAAGTGGAAAATGTTAGGATGGAGGGTCCTAAAACCCCGATGTAGATCCTATAATGGTTATGGGCCCACCATCACAATATTTTCTTCTTTGGATTACTACCTCTCAAATTTGTTCTTTAATAGGGCTCACAACCCAACAGTGATATCAGTACCCATCAAGATTTTGATTTCTTTTATTACAATGTTTTCCCATGAGGCATCTACTAATGTTAATATGATTCCACATTCATAGTTGGTTTTGCTCAGTGGAAGGTAGATCAACATGAATATACTGAATTTTATTTTCTAGAAATGGCCTATTTTTCATGTCACAAGATATGTGAAATAATATTCATAATTTCCAATAATAGTAATACTATCAAGAGTTTTGAAAAATGAAAAAAAATATATCATGTTACTTTATAGTTTCTATCGATATAATATTGATTTTTACAGGAGACATTTGTGGGATCTTTGGTGCGACATCACACTTCACTTTTGGTGTTTTTGAATCTTTAGAATGATATTACAACAACTCAAATGAAGGTTGATGGGTCATTGTGACCCACACTAGGGGTTATCAAGAATTTGGGGAAGTGTGAGATTGTCTCTGAACATATCACATCATAGTCAATATGGTATCTCATCCCATGTCATATCAAATAGGCTGGAATGTCATAGTATAAAGACCAACACACAAGTAATGCGTCCCAAAAACATAATGATAACAATGGTCAAAAAATTCCTATATTAACATATTCATTGATGTGATTGATCCATGTCCCAATAATATAACTAAATCAAATAAGTTAACATCCCCATGAAAACTTAATCAGCAATATATAGCTAGAATGACTTCATAACATAGTCACATCAATGGGAATTTGGTTCCCATAAAAACATATAATGTTGGACATCAAATCCCATCAATATCATCAAGATGAGGCATAATATCCCTAGTACCAGGTATAATCTCAAGGGGAAAATACGTCCCTAGTCTTTGGACATACCATGAGAATAATGTTCCACACCATGATAATAATATTAAGAGGGAACATCATCCCTGGACCAAAGATACATCATTTGAGAGGAGATATCACATCCCACCATTATTATTCTCTTATGGGCATATCTTCACCTACATGATAAGAATATTATCATTGGGAGTTTCATACCACATCTAAGGGAAATGAAAAATAATTTGGCATAATGTACCACACACATCAACATTGAGATCACAAGGGAATTTCGTCCCATTTCTGTGGGAATAACATCTCGAAAATGAACCAATATCATAATGGTCATATAAATACTCATAATGGCCAACATAATACATTTAGGCATTACTTAATAATAAAAATTACAAATTACATATAGACATATAGTCTTACATTAAAAAATGGAGTAAAAATTGTTTAACAACATAGTATAAACATTTCATTCTAACGCGACTATAAATATTCACTTTAACAGTGTGCAATAAGGACATTAACAGTGCTAAAAAAGTGTAGTTGTCATCAATGTCATAGGGGGTCCCCTTTATCAGCACTTAAAAGTAGTTAATAATGGGTAACCTTTTTTTCATTACTTTTTTAGCACTAATAGAGAACCCCATTTATCAGCGCTATTTCTGGTACTAATATTGGCCTAGCCTACTTCTATCCGATATTTGTATAAAATCCCACCATAGTAGAAATCATTAACATGTGTCTGAAAAATGTAATTTAATTGATATAAATGTTAAATCATGAATAAAAATAACTACTATATATATTGAAAACAATGTTTTGTATAATTATATTTGAAATTATTCACAAACATTTAAAAACATTTTTTTCCATCTTCTTTGGCACTCACAATCCCCTCCCAAAACCTTCATCCCAATGTATCAGTTGCCGAAAATATCACTACAGCCAAAGAAAAATAATTCAACTATATAAGAAAAAAATTCAAATAATATTAATATTATAAGTAAATAAATTAAAATTTAATAAGAAATAATACATTAATAAAATGTGGATTTAAAATAAAAAGACACACTTTGTGTTATACCAGTCACATTGTGCTTTATATTGAAGTTGGGTTTATTCTTATACATCATTAATTAATTGTGGATCATTTTAATAAAGTATCAGAACATTCTGAATGTTTTTTCTTGGTTTTCATTATGTCACTTTTTCATTTTACTAAAAAAATGTCAATTTTAAATCAAGACACCCTTGGAGATATACTTGTCACACTATGCCTTGGATTGAGGTGCGGATGATTCTTTCCCATCACAAATTACATATAGATCATTGTTCTAAATTATCAGAATAATTATAATGAGTTTTCATGGTTTTTAGTAGGTCACATCTGTTTTTTAGAAAATTTTCATTTCAAACTAGAAACACATAGATTTATCCATACCTGTTACATCCCATATTAGTTTTAAATGATAATACTTAATACACATCAAAAATTACTTATGAATATCATTCATAAAATATCACGATAATCAGAGATTATTTTCCCGGTTTTTAGTGAGTGAAACGTGTTTTGAACTAAAATGACAATTTTAAATGTACAATGGACACTTTGAGTCATACGAGTCACACTGTTTATCAGATTATGGAATGGTTGATTCTAATACATCACAAGTGACTCATGGATCATTTTTCTAAAGTAACTAAACAATAAGAATGTGTTTGATCATTTTTTTGCATGTCAATTGTTCTTTTTACTAGAATTAAAGTCAATATTAAAAAAAAGATAAACATGGTGTCATATCCGGAACACATTGTATAATATTTAAGTTTAGTTGATTATTATACATGAAAAATCAATTTCGTATCATATGTTATAAATTTTCCAAATAATTTTAATATGTATTCTTAGTTTTTAGTATGTCACTTGTTCTTTTTACTAAAATTAATGTTAATTTTAAATAAAAAGAGGAACTATGGGTTATACCGGTAACACCATTCATTATATATAGTTTTAATTGATTTTTACACATAAAAAATGATATATCGATAATTTTAATAATGTATTGAAACAATACAAATGTTATTTCTTTGTTTTCTATATGTTACATATTTTTTTAATTAAATTAATATCAGTTTTAAATAAAAAGACACAATTGGAATTATACCGGTCATATAGTGTGTCAGTTTGAGTTGCTTCATATTCATGTGAATCAAAAATGTCTTAAGAATAATTTCACTAAAGTATAAATACAATCCAAATTTATTTTCTCAGTTTTGAGTATTTCACGTGTGTTTTTTATTAAAATGTTATTTCAAATTGTAAACACACACTTTGAAACATACCAGTCATATCAGGTACTAGTTTGACCTGATAATGATTCCAACATCTCAGAAAATAATTTATGAGTCATTGTACTAAATTATCATGATAATAAGGATGAGTTTTCTCTATTTTTAGTGAGTGAAACTTTTTGAACTAAAATATCAATTTTATACTAATTATAGACACATTGAGCTATTCCAAGCACATCATGTATTGGTTAATATTTGAATGATACCTATTCATCATGAACGACGTATAGATAAATATATTAATGTGTTAAAACAATCCAAATGCTTTTGATTGGTTTTGAGTATGTTATTTTGCCTTTTTACTATAATTAATGTAAATGTTAAATAAAAAGATGTGGGTGAAGTCATACTAGTCAAATTGTGGTTCATACTGAGGTTAGTTTGATTCCTACACATCACAAATGTCTTATGAATATTTTAATTAATGTATTAAAACAATATGAATGTGGATTCTTAGTTTTCATAAAGTAATTTTTCTTTTTTAAAAAATTAATTTCAAATTTAAATTGAATGACACACTTAGAGTTATATCAGCCAAAACATGCATCGAACTAAGGTGGATTCGATTCCTACATATTAGAAATGACTTATGAATCATATTCCTAATTTATCAAAATGATCTGTATGCATTTGTTCATTTTTAATATGTCACTTGTTCTTTTTAATAAAATTAATTTCAATTTTAAATAAATAGACATACATGGAATTATATCACTCACACAATGCATCAGATTGCAGAGATTATGTTTCCTACATGTAGCAAATGAATTATGGATTATTTTTGTAATTTATAACGACAATAAGAATGTGTTTTATTATTTTTGAGTGTGTGACAAGTGTTTTCTAATTAACATTTCATTCAAATCTATAAACACATAGATTTAGTAATATCATCCACATCGTATGATGGTTTAGTGAGAGACTACTTCCTACACATCAAAAAATGACTTATGAATTGTTTTCATAAATTATCAAGACAATCCATGTGAATTTTATTGGTTTTTAGTGAGTGACCCTTTTTGAAATAAAATGTTAATTTTAAACCGATAATAGACATATTGATTCATACTTGGAACATCATGTATCAGAGTGATATTTGTATAATTACCACACTTCAAAAATGACTTATGAATCATTTGGTTAATGTATAAAAATAATATGAATGTGTTTTTGTGTTCTGACAATGTTAGTTTCCTTTTAAAAAAGTTACTGTCGATTTTAAATAAAAAGGCATACTTGGAGATGTACAGATGACGCTGTGAATTATATTGACATGTGGCTGATTCCTTGTTATTATTATCTCATTTTAAGTCTTGATAAAGCTTTAGCTGCTTTAGAAAAACCAACCCAACTCAACAAAAAGAATCAACTTATATATGAATGCAATTCTTATGTGAGAAATACAAAAATAATTTAACATAAATATGAAACAATATATAAATTCCACAGACAATGATTTTACTGTGTAAAAATAAGGATCACATCTATGATTGACCAAATGGATCATAGTTTATCTTCATGCAAAGGCAGGGGAGAGAACTTATAAGAAAGTGAAAAATTCCAACACTATAATGGAGAGATAGTTTGGAGTTAGAATAAGGCTATAATAGTTTTGGGGACGAATGGATTGAATGATGGATATAAATATTTTAAAATTAATGAACTCTTTAAGGAATAATGAAAATTAAATCTACATTTCTGTATATAATATTTTGGTAAAATAGAGAATGATATTGTAACATACCATTAATATATCCCCAATGGTTTACTTTAATTATTGTATGTTCTTCCACAAGACTGGTAACATCATCATGTGAAGAATACATTGTTTGCATGAGTATTCAAACAATTAATTTATATTTTTTATATATTAGAGAACACATAATATTATGTGAAAAAAGATAGTATATTAAAAAAACATGTACCTTCTCATTTAACTCTTAGTTGTAGCCTCGAAGTCCAATGTCCCACGAGCATGAGAAGCTTCGAACAAACCACCCCAACTAAAATAAAATAATTCACTTATATAAGAATCTAATTATAATATGAGATATACTAAGAATAAATAAATTAAAAATAATTATGAAATATTCCATAACTTATATAAAAGTCACATATTCATGATATTTGTGTACAATATTCCATCAAGTATTCTTCCCATTCTATTATAAACATATCTATATTGTCTGGTGAATATAATAATTTTTTTATAGTCATAGTAGTACTATAAAAATACAAAAACAAAAATTATGAACAAGTTTTTTAAATGAAATAGTATTTATCATTGAAAATACATCTTTTTGAATTCTAGTTTGTTGATGGAGCATGATCTGCATCATAAATTTTCAAACACAATAATCACAATAATTTCCATTTGTTTGTTTTAAACACCACATAATCATTGTTAAAAATAATTACTTTTATTTGATATGTGTTTTGATATTGAAATCATATTATATACAACCTAATACACGTATACTTGTATAACTTTTCATGATCCTTGTGCACATGGGTTGCCCTCATTCCATGATTTTCACTATATTTATACACTTCCATATAATAATAAAAAATTCTCATTAAAACATAATATTAAAATATAACATGATATTTAGTTCTAAAACATTGTATGTATTGTATTAAAAATAGAAAACTGACATCATGTGTGGTCTGATTATTGGGTATTCATGCAGTGATTCCAGGAAATAAATCATTTGTGTATCCAAATTGACTGAAAAGAGAATTAAATGTTGACAGAAAACCCAAAAATGAATAATTAATGAATGAAATGAAAACATATTTGATATTATTAAACTGTAGAGTTTTAGACCTAGAGTTTTGGTATTAATAATTCTTTCATCTGAATGATTACTTTCATACGATTTTCCCCGTTTTTTCACTATTTCATTCATTGTTTTGAATCTATTTCTTTTTATTATGTAAAAGTGTTTTCTTTACAAAGGAGTACAAATTTATGTTCTTGGGGTTATCCCTTAAATTGTTATTGATATATATTATGTTAAAAAAATATGAAATGTTTTAGTCATAATTAACATAGTATATCATATTGTGGAAAAAAATCATGAAATCATACCCCATGTAAACATTGACAACAGATCCTCCTAGCCATTAAATGTTGAGTATTTCAATTATATTTTCAAGAGAAATGTAGTTTGTAACATCCTATGCAAACATTGGTTCTTTGAAATAAACTATATGATTTCTAATTTTTTGTAACATTATAGCTGCATGAACCTTTAATGTTAGTAAATGATGATATTGAACATGTGGGGTAAAGGTTCTTTTGGAAGATATTCTTGATCAATTGGTTGATCCTTTAAATAGTTTTGAGCCAACCATTCATTTCACCCTGTACATTTTCCTATATATAATAACATAAATCAGTTCAGACCTTTTTCATTAATTGTTAAGGGTTTAGATTTAAAAAATAGAAATGAATACCTTCTTGTTGATATGTTTTTCTATAGGATATGAAGGAAATTATATGAATGATCCTACATCTTGGTATACTGTAGGAATATATGCATCATCAACTAGATTATGTATCTCGGTGGTTGACAAATGAGCTACTATAATACCCACTCTCACATGACCTGTTGGAAGTTGTCAATTGTGTATAATGTTTAATTGGATATTGAACACAGTAGCTCTCGTGATAAGGTGATGGGTGGGTGTCGATACATATAAATCATATTCATATAAACCCTTTAGAATATGAGTACTAGAAATGTGTATGTGTCTGTATGATTAATATTTCACAGAAACAATTATTCTTAATTACCTCAACTAAGACAACTCTTTGAAGGGAATAGATCAACTAAAAGCTAGTGGGGGTGGGGTAATATCTTCACGCAATGGTTGTTCATGAGTTGTTTCATCTTTTTTCATCCCCCGTTATAATATTTTCTAGAAACTATATATTCCAATAATATTTTTCATTAAGGAATGTTAATAATTCTTTCATCACATCCATTTATATATCTTTATTCTCATATTGTTTCTTTACTCAAAATATGTTTGGGGTGTCACCCAAAAACCCACACCTCTGACGTGACATTCGGTTCTATCCACATCAAGGCCAAAGATAGTTGGTGTTCATCTGGTTAAGGTGATGATGATTTTTTTGCCTAAGTGGAATAGAAAATATTGGAAAATATGAAATCATTATTATATAGTAACAATTTAAAGATGAACAAGTTTTATTATGTCATACTTACACATATTTCCCACACTTTTTTATGTTTTCATCTATCATTATTCCATATATAATTACTCGTGCTCCTCATATAGAGAATGATATAGGATAGAAGTGGATCTAGATTTAGATGAATCAAAATTCATATATATAGTGGAAAATAATTATGCTGATGATTCATGTAAAATAAATGTATTACAGTCAATTTAAAATACATATCATTTTATTCAAGTAAAGTGTACCCCATAATTGCTTTATGATAGGGGTATTTTGGTTGTGCTACATGTTACTTATTTTTAAAACTCTGTTTCCTTTTCATAAATAAAATAATTATCAATCACAGTGATAAATACACATATTGTCAAAAATTTCATTACCGACCACAATGGTCAGTAAACACATCACATTCTTTCTGGATTATTAGGTGTGAATACATAAGTTGTGGGTGCGGGTCTATTTTCCCTACAATAGCGTTATAAAAAAGTATCATAAGAATTTTCTGAATGCATCATGGAAAAATTCCATAATGAATTAATGAATGTTTCACATGGGATTCATTTACTATAAATTCATTCTATAAGGGTTGGTGAGGAGTAAGTAAATGTTTCATTATTTTATTATTTAGTAAAATAAATAATCTATATCATAATGTTACCATATTTTCTTCTCAAAACTAGTTCCTTATGTGTGGGAATAACAATGTGTCATTAATATATATAAATTAGAATGTATTTCCATGTGAAGTGACCAATGTAACTACTCAACATGGCCCTGTTAAGGTTAAAAGGATGGCTGCATAAAGTCCAGCCAACCTCAAAAAAAATTTATCTTCTTTTCACGTTAATAATTTTTTATAAAACTTTCACTCAATGTAACACTTGTTTTGTATAAAGTATTTATTATTCTCTATCTACCGTTTCCTCATAGTCAACATCCTCAAAATGTTGTTCCTATGGATTGGTAGCATCGACATATGTAGTAGGTTGTTGTTCCACTACATTGAGAGCAATAGTATGTTTAGAAACTTATTATTCCTCAGGATTGGGAGCATCAACATTTGTAGACGTCATTATCTACAAAAAAGGTTTATCATTTAATTCAAATTACATAAATGCAAGAATAAACAAATAATAACTTGACGTAACATAATATATATTACAAAAAAATATAACCAGATCATTGAACACTTTTTATAAAGGTTAAAGGGAGTTGACCCCTCTATCGAGCTTCTAAATCATGTCATTATGGTCTTATCTGATGTAAAAAACCTATCTACATTAGGACCTCTACAAAATGATTTTGATGTCTCAATGAAAGGTCTATCATTATTTAAATATTCCTCGGACCGTTTAGTGGTTTTTTTTCGATACCAGAATAATTGACAACTTTCAGTTTGCAGGATATAGAACATAAAATAATTATACTACCTGTGATTCCATTATATACAGTTCATATTGGTACCCTTCCATTCTAAAGAAAACATTCATGAATCCCAATTTATCTATTTTAACAACTCTCCTGTTATCAGACAATTTGGATTAAAAAATTGGCACTTTGAATGATGTATAAGCCAAATCATGGATTTGTTAGATGGTTTCAATGTATGAAATATTCACATAAATTGGATTTTTGTCCATAGTACCAGAAATATGTATCGCTTCAGTCACATGTGTATCTCCACTATTCTTCAAGGTACTACCTATATCAGGTTCATTTTTATAGAATGTATAAATCTTTCTTACATAACCATAGTAAGATAATACATACACACTTGGTCCACTGGCTAGCTGTCGAAGCCATTCTAGAATTTAATCTGTAATTTATTCTAACTCTATAAAAGTATGGTCTTGAAACCATCCTATAAATTGTTGATTTTTTGTATTTGATATCAACATTTCAGACCTTGATAGATTCAAATACCTATGAATTTTTTTATTGTTTTCAAAATATGGATCAACCACTTAACTGTTATGAAAAACATAATGGTACGACATATCATAATATATAATATTGATTATGAAAACAAATATTCTAGATATTCCTTCTCCCACAAGACTCTGAGTGAGATGAGGTTTTAGTAGACCAAAACTTTCCACACATGATTGGTAGTCGGTACAGAATTCACTAGATTCCACAATAATATTTCATTGCAAAATAAAACCCTTTGTCCGAATTCAATTTCTAAAATACCCTTTCAGAATATTCATATAGAATTCAATGGGGTACATATATAAATAATGTACAACAAAACATAGTATAATCTCTCGCACCAATTGAACCATCATCTTGAAGAATGCTGGCAGTATGTACATTTCTAACTCATATAATATGATGGAAATTTCCACTTCCACTGTTGGAAATTACTCCATGTGTACAAATTTAAAGCATATATCTTTGAAATCCAAATAGATCTTGGTTAATATATGATATAAATTCTTGGGAAAATTTAATTTAAATCTACATGAATTAGACATTTCATTAAAACCTGATAGACATGTTATTTCAAACCCTTTAACAGTAAATCAATAATTCACATGATATTGTTGATATTAAATGAATAACCCTATAAGAAACTTCAAATCATTAATGAAGGTAAAAATATATATCTACCATTACAATAAATAGTGTAAGTAGTATAAGGAAGAGAGGGGTTTTTACCCTTCACTAGTAAAAAATCTTCCCAAATTCCCATTTCAACCATGTCCATCCTCGCCTTAATTACTTCCTATTTTTCTCAGGATCATTTAGTAATGTTCGAAGGACACCATCACATAAATTATTTTTCAAGATGAACAACATCATGAATTGTATGAAATAAGGACAATTCCAGTATGGTAATTTGATGAAAAATATGATATCTTTTTCAAAAATATTTATGGTTTTCAAAAACGGTTTACCAAAACTAGTGTCTATATATTTCTGTTTCTCAAATAGTTGATCTCATGTTAGTAGAGACAATTCTATATGTTCTTATGTACTTCCATCAATTGAGGTCATCTGAGATAGATACTTATGTCATTCGGGTAGAAATGTATGATTTCTTAGAAACACGGTATTTGATGAATGTTTCAACATAATTGAATGTGTTCCTTGTTAGAGAATTAGACCCCCTTGATATCCTTCAATGATATATCCTGAAAAATTTCCATAAGCAAGAATATAATTTATCATCCTATACAATGTGGATATTAATGTGAAATATTCATTTCTCTAATAATCATACAATGCAATGACTAAATCCAACAAATAATTTCAAATCATCGAAAAATGGATCCAAATAAACACCAATATAATTACATTTTTTTGTTCTAATATTATCATAGATAACAAGATGTATGTACCTTTCAGGAATAACCATGGTGTAAATTTATAATATACCAACATTAAAAACAATGTACCGTGTTTGATTATTTATAATATTAAAGCATGTAATCTATCTATAGAAAATGATTGACAATGGTTTCTTGGCTCCTTTAAAATTGAGGATAATAATTATCAATTCTATTTAATTGAGGATAGTCTTCCATGTTTCAAAGTTTCCAATATTGATTTCTTGTATCTACATGAAACATTTATGTCCTTAAAATTTCATTACTTTCATATGGGCTCCTAAACCATGAAGTGATTTGAAAGTACCATAAAACATCCATAGTACCCAGTTCATCTTTATTTTAATGTGAATAACCACTCTTTGGACATTCATTATTTAATTTTTGGTCCTTGAAAATTAGTATACATCCATTTATCTAGGAATTTACTCTTTCATAGGTCGTACCCATTGAATGTAGAATTAGTTTAGTGTCATAAATTCAGCTAGTGTGTTCATTATCTTCTAGGAGCATATCATTCAAGAGAAAAATTAGTTCAGTAAAACTTGAATCACTCCATAAATGGCCAACATTTAAATTATACATCTTCAGTATGGATGAAAATAATGTATATTTTGTATAACCAGCATACAATGACTTCTTTGCACAAATATTTAACTTCCCTAAAACATTTGAACAATCACATTGTTTATCTTCAACATTCATTGTCATTTCGTCAATATTATATTTATCTTCATTCACATATATCTTCACTTCCACAATAAAATCTTCTTTCATTGTACATACTTGTAATCATTTCATATTATCCATAAAATGCAGTGTGATCCTAGTATCAGGCTACATTATCTTATTCCCTAGGTTTATTCTAACTTTTATAACTTCGATCTATTCTGTGACATATCATGTCTTATTCCAACTCTTTTGGGCAAATTAGTCATGAATAAAAATAGTGTAAACACAAATAAAGGATTTGAGAAGGTTCATATGCATGATCTTTTGAAAACATGATGACTTCTTTCACCACATTCATAATATTTTTTTAAATGATCGACATCCATAAATTCCTTATTTATATCCATCCAATTTTATTTGGTAATATTAATATTTAACAAAATAAATAAACAGAATATGTTCAATTAAATATAGAACTCTTTAATTTATTAAATGAAATAGAATGATTTTAAAATGACTAATCATCCCACAATATCAAAAATAAAATCTTATATAATTAAATTTATTAATATAATAGAGGATATTTCACTATAAAAAACCATTTTTCACGTCATATTTTTAATGATAAACAAATTTTGTATGAGTATAAATAAATTATAAAATCACGTTTACATTATAAAATACCAATGAAATTTGGATATTGGGTATTATAATGGAAAAAAGAAATATTATTTTAAAACCCTTTTTACAATTGAAAACGCAGTTTTTGAATAAAATAATGTCGTAATAAATAAGAAAACAAATTATTATATTTTTAAAATAATCTCAACACTAACATAGAATTTATGAAAGTATAATAGTATTAAACTATAATATAAATTGAAAAAAATGTACATGTATAAAAGTATAAATTAAATATATATATATATATTGTAATATAAAATTTTAAACATATATAAATGTATAAAATTATATATAATTAATAAATTAATATATTCATTAATGAATTATACATAATTTATGAATATATATAAATTTATAAAGCTATATAAAAGTATATCTATGTTATAAAGATATTCATTATTTATAGAAGTATATTGTTTTATAAATTTATAAAACTATAAAACTATAATATATAAAAGTCAAATTTATGAATGTATAAAATTTTAAAATTATTCAATTTTAGTCCATTTATGAAATAATAAATCTTGATTTTATGGTTAACAAAAAAACTCTAGGTGTAACTTATGATTCACATGAGTTTTAATTTATAGGTACCAATGGATTCAAACAACATATTTCCTAAAAATATTAATACCTCAATTTTTGGTGAGTAGTTCTGGATAACATTGGGTAAGAATATTTCCTTGAAAAAATTCCATTTCATACTATAAAATTATTCATTTTATCTTAATGTTTATAATCAAATCGCATCATCTATCAACTTCATCATCCAAATTCTAAATGCCTATCAATTTCTTAAAATACTAGTTGATCAGAGGAACCCAAACGGTTAGAGGTCATTGCCATATGAATGAATCCATGTTGAGTAGTTTCATCAGTAGAATTTTTGTGATTTTTAAATGGAACATATTATTATTCATTTCTTGAGAATGTTCAGTAAGTATTATCATGATATTTTTCTCTCTAGATCTCTTCACATTTGGTTTATTATCAGTAATGTCACATTATTTTCCATCTCACCCATTGTTATATTTGTTCCTCCTAAATCTATCCCTTACTAAAACCAAAAGTGTGAATCATGTGTAATAAATAATAATATCTCCGAAATATATCTCTCGATAAGTATTGCATCTAAAAATAATTTTGTATATGATTCCCTATAGAAAGGGGAAACAAAAGGAGGAGGGGTATCAAATTCATAGCAAGGGAAGAAATATAAATGGCTTGTAAAGTGGTTAGATCAAAATTAAATGGCAAAAAATAGCAGGGAAGGAATATCATATTAAAACTAAAAAAAATCATAATATATTTCTACAAGTGAAAAAATAAATACATATAACCAAAAGAGATAAAAAAATATACCATGTAATAAGAATTTAAAGACACATGACAATAATTATGATCCCTGGAGAATTACATAAACATGTGTCATTACATAGAAATATGCAATAGAAAAATGTTTCACATGCATAATCCTTAAAAATCATAGCATATTTCGATTTTCCCTGGGAATACCTTAATGAGATAGTGGATAAAAAACCACAACCTATTTCTCATAGGTTAGTTATCAACATAACTCATTTCCTAGAGGATTTGTATCACAATATAATTTATATAGATAACTCATGAATGAAAACTCCTTAGGAAATATACCAATTAGACATATAGTGGAAAACTGAATTTAAATATAGAAACGTTTTATAGTTATTTTTATGAAAATTTTAATTAAAATACAATGTTTCAAGTAACATTAAAAAATATTTTTTTGACATCATGATGAGAAGAAATATACATAATTTATAAATTTATATATTTTTTAATGAAATATATAGAATTTATAAATGTATATATATTTATTAGTCTATATAAAACTATTTGAATGTTATAGTGTTATAAATAATTTATATAAGTATATAGTTTTAATAATTTATAAATGCATAAAATTATAATATATAAAAGTAAAATATATCAAAGTATAAATGAATAGTAAATTATAAAAAATTAAACTATAATTGTATATTAATAGTTAAATCTAGAAAATTATATCAGTATATATAATTAATACATTTTTATATTTAAACCATATATGTATAATATGATATAGTATAAAACTTTTAAAATTCTATACTTTCATAAATGATTACAACTATAAAACCATATAAATTTTATAAAAAAATAATATAAAATTATATTAGTATGATACAATATATTATAATCTTTAAAAAAGTATATATATGGAAAAACATATAAAACTATAACATATTAATCTTGTAAAACTTCAAAAATGTCAAAAGGCAATTGAATACCTTGCATTTTTAGTGGTTAATATAATTTTTTTTAAACAATATATGATAGAGGGTCCATATAATTTTTTTATGTTTTCATTATTAAATTAATATTAAACATTTTAATAGAAAACTTTTATTTCATTCAAATACTAGTATACAATGTAGTCTCAGATACATGCATCTCCTTACATGCCATAGGCCACAGGTGAAAAAAAATGGACAGGACCATATTGAAGGCAAACAAAACTAGATCTGAAGTGGAGATGGTCTTGGACACCACTATAGAAGTCCTTCAACTCTCATCACATGAAGAAAATCCTTTGTCATCAATCAAAGAGATGCAAAATCCAACCCAGAAAAACTAATAACTCGATACAAACCATTGAATAAAAAAGGAGGTCACACCATGTTGATACAAATGAATAAATGGAGGGAGTGAAATGTAAGTGTTAAACTACATTGTAGTTCAATGTGTTGCAGGTTTGGAGTTCAGGTGTGTGGACTGTGACATTAACAACATACAAGATAGGGTGGCCAAGAAAGAGGAGGTGATGTTGGGTTTCTCTAGTATATGGTGCACAACATGCAATGTGGACCACCACATCATAAAATTGGTCATGGTGTGTGTTGTTTTCAGTGTCTTGGAGCTGTAATTATGGGGAAATTCTATTTGGATTAATGATTCAATAGGGTGATATTTTTGGAGTTGCATGGGTGGAGTTGGGTGTGCCACAAGGGATGAAATGGCCAGAGATTCCTTTTAAGAAGGTTTTTTTCTTACAAAACCTATCTCAGTAAAATGGGAAAGGGAAACACCGAAGGAGTAGGGTGTGTCAGTATGTGAAAGAGTTATTAGGGTTAGAGTGTGGGTGAGAGATAAAACAAAATCAATAGGGTCTCAATGTCATGGTATTCGGCATGGTGGGTAATAAACTAAATCCCCATAACATGGTGGAAGCCAAGGGGGTCATCGAGTGTGATTTATAATGTCATGTGAATGTAATGTGTAGTCACATATGTTTCACTAGTGATTGAGGATAGTGATGCTATGATGCACAATGGGTTGTAACTAAAAAAAATAGCATTGTAGGAACTATCAAGATTTATTTTTACATACCATATATCAATTCATTGAGAAGGGAGAATGGCGGTAGTAGTGGAAGACCTCTCATTATGCAAAATTTGTAGGCGCGAGTGACAAAATGAATCTCTTAAAGTTCAATTTACAAGACCTTATAAGGATTTTATTAGTGCTAAAAGATTCATGATTATAAAGACATGCTTTATCAGTGCATGTTTATTACTAATAAATGGGACTCTTTATCTGTAATAAAAAAGTGATGATATTGGTATAATCTTAATAATTTATTCATATAATTATATATATATTTATTACATTAATTATATAATAAATAAATAAATAAATATTTATAATGATAACTATAAATAAATATATATTTATTTATAGTTATATATAAAATAATTATATTTATAATTATTATAATATATTTATATAATTATATATAATTATAAAATTATAAACATTAAAAGTAAATATATATTTGTTTTTAATTTTAAAATATATATTAAATATAGTTATTATTAATGTCATTATAAATTAATATAAATAAATTTATTATATTTATTTCTTTCTAATTATAACATTATAATAAAAATATTTTAAATTTTTAAATTTTTATAATCCTTTATAATAAATATATTTATTATATAGATTTATAAATATGTAAATACTATAAATAAATTTATAATAGTTTTATAATTATTTAAATAAATATATATTTATATAAAATTATTATTATATATAAATAAATACATATTTATAATTATAAAATTATAATAAATATATTTACTATAATTATAATTTTATAATTATATATAATAAATAGATTTATTATATTTTCATAATTATTGAAATATAAAAGTATTTATTTATAATTATAATTATAAATATTTGTATCTTAATATATTTATTTGTATATATTTCTAAATATATTTATATAGTTATATATATTTATAAAATTAATAATATAATAGATATATTTATTTTATAATTATAATTATAGACAAATAAATTTATATGTATTTGTATATAATTATAACCATAAATCAGAGAACTATGGAGCACTACATGGCCCAGAAAAGTTTATTATAAAAAAGAGTACACATACTGAAATCGATAAACAACTGGGTAAAAGTAAAAAATCAAACCACCAAAACAAAATAACAAACAACACAAGTCATCCATTATATCTCCCCCCCCCTTGCATGGTAGCCATCTCGGACTCCTAGGTGTCTTCCTCTCCTCCACTCCTTCAGAGAATTCAACACACCAACCAAATCATCCATTCCCAAGGGCTCAACAATCTCATATGTGGTCTCCCCCCATAATGAACTTTTTTCAAAATTATCTCATGACCATTATAATTTAGATCATACTCCTTGTCATACTTTTCTTGGTACCTTTCTTCCAACATATCCTCATTTGAGGACTACCCACAATGATTATTATACATATCCTCTTTGGCAACCTGTGCGATCATCAACGAAGAAGAGTATTCATAAGGAACCATAGATGTTAAAATTATGTTACCATTCCACTTTTAGACCACAAGAAATTATGGATAATTAATAGAATCCAACATCATAAATTTTTTTTCCCAAAACCATTTAGGGGGTCTTAGTAGCCTATAAAAAATCATCCATTGAAGGGTTCACTATAATTATAACATATAATGTATGAGAATCTACAAATTCAACCAACACATGATTTTTAATATCATTACCAGCCTCCCACTGATCTGGATCATGACCCTACACAGTGTCCTCCATGATAGCCTTCACTGGTCCATTGAGATTTGATGCAGGAGCATCTACAGATTCAGCCAATGAATGCATCTAAAAATCATAAGCAGCCTCACACTGATTTGGTTTTGGGACTACATGACCTGTTTAATGCTACTAAATCATACCAACAATGATAGAGGAAGATTCGTTTTGAATGGGAAAACCAATTTACAACATACTTTTAGATACAAACAGATCATGTAATAAGATAGCAGGCTCCAATTCAACATCACTTCCCTTACTATTAGTGAATTAATCACCCCATTTGGAATGGGAAGCCTCCCCTTGATCCATATAATCAACATTAGGAATATTATAAGTGAAGAATGTGCATTCACATAGAGTATAAGGTAGTACAACCTCACTTCCATCACCTTCACAAAGACGAACAACATGTTTTTTATAGTGAGAAAATCAGCAAAGGAGGATTCTCCCTTATTCACAGTCATGTAGATACTACAATCCATTGTGATCCCATTAATGGTTGATTGAGAAGAAAAATCCTTAACTCTTTACACAATTGGGTAACGCTTCTTGCCAGAAACAGAAATAGAGGTCATAGCCTTTGAAGAATTAGTTACACTAGATAATGAAAATTTAAATTTAAATATCTCAAAAGGGTGTCTATATTTTTTTTAATTATATATTTAAAAATCCTACATAAAAATTACTGTTAATGATCCCAATAATGTGGAAATTATGATATAAATTAGTAACATGCTCAAATTCAATTGAATGTTTGAACTTAAAATCACTATCAATGAAATACACATTCTCAACAAGTGTTAGAGAAAGATCAAACTCATCCAAAATTTGAAAAAATTGACCACAAATTTCTCTTTAAGTCTCATTTTTCATGTTTAATTTGGTTTTATACATCCTACCAAACATCCCATATGATTCATGGGTGAAAAAAACCTAGTTTAACACTTTCACAGGAATAGAAGATTGTGTGACAGAGTTCTTATCTTGAAATGAGTAAATCTGGGGATCCCAATTACGAAATCGCATAACCCCAGACATGAGATTGAAAAAACCAAAACTCCAAGACATCAATTGAAACTCTTGTGAATGAAAATTAATCGGGTATAAACTCTTATTTATTGAAAAAAATGTGATTGTCCTCAAAACCCCATATTTGCATCATATGTTTCCTTATGTCTTCATCTTTCCAAGATTTTCCCATTTGTGTGGTGATCCTTGCAATAATGAAGATCTTGCAGGCTTCTATTCCATCTTAAAAAATTATAGGGTTCTCTTTGACAATAGGAAATTCACCATTCCTAGAAATTTGATTGTGAGCAGTGGCATCATCAGTCCTAGGTATTGGGAAGAATCTTCTAATGGAATCATTGTTTCCCTATGATGCATCCACCTTCATATTTCTATGTCCTAATAGCATAGAATGCTTTGAAGAGACAAGATTCACATTCGTTGGTTTGACATTTGATGCTTCATGGTTACTCAAGCCAGATCCATCACCCACATTATTCTAGGGACCAACAAAGACTTCTAGAGGATCTAAATAATTAACCAAGGTCAAATTCGTGGTAATGATCAAAATTAATCGCCACTCTCATAGAGATAGAGACTCTCATACCGCACATTATCCATCCCTAAAATTATATATATATATATATATTAATATATTAATATATTAATATATATTTATTAATTAATAATAATTATAATTATTGTGACTATATAAATATTTAAATACATATTTTTATATTTTGTTATAGTTATAATTATAAATAAATATATTCAAAAATAGTAAAGTACAAAAAATAATGGAAAATGAGACATGAATTCATTATAAAATTTTACAAACAAGGAAAAGATTAGATAAACTACATACATTCCATATGGATCCCAAATTTATGTGATATCAACCTCTGTCCATTGGGTGTCGTGATCTCCTTTATGACTTAGACTATTGAGGTATCACATGCTCGTCACATAATGAAGAATCATAGGAGTCCTATAAAATGATATTTTTCATATATTTATATCAATGATCCTGAATGTAAAATATCAGATTTTTCACTAGAAATCTTCAATGTTCATTGATAACAATTTTTGGACTGTCAAATAATTCTTATAACCAAAAAAATTGGTTACATTTTGTCGAAGGTAACTTCAAGAAATATATCAAACCATTTTAAAACTTCATCTGTAATACTATGGGGTTACCTATCAACCTAATAATCCAGTAGGGGGTCCATGAAAATTTTATTCCTTGGGAATTCACATTACATGACTGAGGCCTCCCAAAAAGAGTCATAATTTGATTTCATGAGTGTGAAAAATTGGGATGGATAAGACCAACCCATATTTTCATTCAATATTTTCCACATACTACCCCATCCCTGACTTATAACATCCTTGAAACTATTAGTACAATGTTGTTTTTTGTATTATTTGTTGTCAATTGATTAGTATATTGATGAAATAATGTATGTTGAGAATGTGGTGGATGGAAATCCGGATTTAAGAATGATTTCCATCAGATAAGTCAATACGATCAATAGGATTGGGATATTGATAAAAAGTCATAAGATTATGGAAATAAGGTTCATCATTGTAATATGAAATATGTGTTTTTCGATTGGATATGTTGCTAAAGCAAAAAAGAAAAATTACATCACTTTTAGTTTGGTGAAATTTGCACTGGACATTGTATTTGGAGAATAAGACATTACAATCAAATTTATGTATTCAGGTTCAAAATTTATAAGAAGGTCCAACACATTGACAAGAAGATATTGGGAATAAAATTATCTAATCAGACTTACCTTGGGTCTAGAAAAGGATATTATTGTAATGAATAACTAATCACAATCAGATTAATTTTGACTTCAGAATGAATGGACTGATCTTAATGAGAATGGGTCTTGCTGGAAGTAAATGGTCATCAAATTCACTCTGAATTCGGTTTGAAATAAGTGATCAAAATGGGTGAATCAGAGTCTTTATAACTATGATTAATTAAATGTGATGAGGCTTTATTGATCTTGGAGATCTAATATATCATGTGCATGTTGTCATACTTGTAATACATGATTGATGACAGAAATGGAAAATAATTGTTCCCAATTGTACTGAGATTAATCATATCCCAGTGTAAAAGAAGAAAGAGATGTTTCCTATTATAAATAGAATGATTGTATTCGAGACAATCATACTCAAAAATATCATAATCAGTACAATAATATTTGACACAGTTGCATTTGGGCCAATTTGATTCATGGAAAACATACTCAGTCAGAGAAGTAAAGAAGGAATTTGTAATGAATTGAATGTTATGATAGTTTCCAATGTATGTTTGATAATGTTGAAGCTATTCACAAATTTATTCCAAATCCTTAAGGGATTCAACATCTAATACCATGTTTTTGAAAGAAGGAAGTTACTGAAGTTAAATTTGTTGACACTTGTCCATCATATTCTGCATAACATCATACTCAAGAAGAATTATTTTGAACAAATAATTATAGAAAATGAATTCACATGAGGCCGATGAAAATAAAAATGTCAGAGGAAAATCAACAATATAGTCAACCATTTATGATGGTTGAATGAAATGGGTAGATTTTTTGTTGAATAAGAGTTTTATTTTTGAATAAGAAGTTATTTTTTAACTAGGTCAATAGAAGAAGAGAAGAAGTAGAAGTGGTTCGAGAGAATAACCGAAGTAAAATGTATAAATTTATTTTCAAGGGGGAGCATAAAATTCATTGAATATGTTTTGTTTTCAATATATTTTATCAACCGGGTTATGAGGAATCGTATCTAAGCTGATACCAATTCATCCTTATGATCGTGTTGATAAATTCATAATGGGAAAATTGTAATGTAATCAGATTCAGTAATCAGATTGAAGAAAATCAGATTGGAAATTGAAAATAATAGTATGATATTAAGAGATTAAGATTGAAGATAATTTAATAGGATTCTAGAAGAGTTGAGAAATACAAGAGTCACCATAAATTCAAGGTAAATCAATATTTGGGTGAATTTTGCGAAGTAGTAAAGATTTTGGGGTTCACACAAAAAACCATCAATGGGTCACTTATAAAAAGAGAAGTGTACTTTTTGTTCATCTGAAATGGATGTAATATTCATGATAGAGAAGATTTGAATTTTTATGGATAGAAATAATTTTCTATATTGAGATTTTTTGATTAAGTTACTATAGTGAAGTGAATAGGAGAATAGACAAGATCACATCATTTTTTTAAGTGATCATTGTATTTATTGATTATCGTATTTAGTTGATTACTATATATTTATCTTCAATTTCATTCATCAAATCAATGTATTGTGCTAGATAATTGGATTTGGATTTCTATATTGGGATTTCTAGACTGAGGAAGAAGGAGTCATGAATTGTCTCAATTCTACTCATCCTATGCAATATCTATTTTCTGTTGAGTTTTCTTAGACGTCAAAAAATTGTAATTTAATAATATAAATAAAATTTTTGTACATACAATAGAAGTTGTGTAGGATTTCCTCTAATGTATTTTCAAAAAGTCATATAATTTCCTTACTAGGAATAATAGGACTGGAAAAATCATACTAGGAATAATTGTATTGGGGGAATCGTATCATGATTATTAAGACTAAGAAAACATACTAGTAAAATGGGAATGATTTTTCCTTAACAAATCCATGAAGTTCATACCATCTCCTACGTAAGAAATCGAATATATTTTTTCAAAAAAATTCTATTTGGGAATTTAAACAGAATCATATGTAACATGTGTTGTTACATAAACTTTTTTACCCTATTTTTGATAAGATGGTGTACACACAGTATTGGAATTTCTTCAAAGTTCATCATTAATTATTGTGAATAACCTATTCATTGTAATCCAAGTATTGTTTTCTAGTCAATTGTGGGTTATTATATTATCTCTAAAACGTAAAAAAGATGTAGATATTCTTATCTAATAGTGAACCTTGAAATAGTTGTGTTATTGTGGTTGTGTGTTTTATTTGTTTTTAGTTGGGAATGGAATCTTTAATAGTTGGATAAGTTCTATTATTTTACCAAGAATCATGAAAAATAAATCATTCATTCAACCCCTCCCCCTCTCAGTGATACAGTTATCCTGATTGGGCATATACAAGTTGTATTAGAGCTGATGTATTATATTGTTTATTCATTCCTGAAGTATTTCAAGAAGATGTTGTGATGGATAATCTAATTTGTGTTAATATTAATATGATTCTGATCGTAAATGATATGAATTAGTATATCTAAAAAGGAATAATGATTCTATATCCTATGTCTCTTGGGTATGATGTTTCGAAAGCCGTTATAGATGGATTCCCTCCTTATATTGAGAATGATCGACTCACAAATTATGATCAAGAAATACTTGAGAATGTGGGAAGAGTTAAGAGTTATTTAATGTCATCAGTTTCGGAAAGTGAGTTTCTAAGAGTAATCAGAGTTTCTGCTACCAAAGTAATCTAGGATAAGTTGAACAACATTTATGAAGGCATGGGAAAAGTTAAAAATGAAAAGCTACAAATATAGAAGTTGATGTATGAATATCTCACGATCGGTGAGCATAAATCAGTTGATGACTTCTTTAATAGGGTAAATAACTTTGTGACCACTATTATATGTCTTGATGAAAAGTCATAAGATTCAAATATTTGTGAAATGATCATGAGAATTCTATCAGACTAGTTTGATACCAATGTTTTGTCATTGGAAGATATAGATCTACAAACATTGTATCTGTATGACTTTTATATCACTAGCATTACTTACGAAATGAGATGGTAGAAGGCCATGAAGTGAAAAAAATGTTGATAGAGAAATTTATTTTATGGTTGCAAATAAATATAAGTAAAATAATAATATTATTAAAAATGAAGCTCTTAAACCAGATTCTGAAAATGAGGTATGTAAAAATCATTATGAACATTTATCATTGTTTTCTAAAAATGGTAAAATAGATACGTGAAGGTATAAAGGGAGATTCCCTCAAAAACAATTAATGAGAATATGTCTAACACTTTTTTTTCCAATTGTCCTCAATGAGGTAATGAATAAGAACATGATAAAAATATTTTTAATAAGAAGAAAGAACACCAATAAGATCCTTGTTTAAAAAGGATTATAAATAAAAGTTCAATTCTTAGAGGGAAGATATGATGTTCTAAATATCCAAAATTTTAGGATTTTGGTCTATGGATGATTTTAGTGAGGAGGTTATAGATGATGTTGAAGAGACCACATTTATTGCAATAGTTAATGGGAAAATTCTTCTAGATGTGGAAGTAGTGGTTCTAAAGAAGAAGAAAGTGAAGATGAATATAAAATATCTATTGTATATGTTGGTGAAAATAATTTTATTAATACAAATAATAATGAATAATTCTGAAGGATTAGTTCCATTGAATAAGAAATTAAACATTAATTACATTTGAAATAAGAGTTGAAAGAATGTTTGACAAAGATAGAAAGACTTGAAAATCAAAACTTGATGTTCGAAGATGAATGTTCCTCCATAATTCAAGAAATATTTCTAGAAGAGAAGAACATAATGATGATAGGGATTTCTATTTTAAATAAATCTCTTGAAGAATAAAATAATTAAAATGATCATATATAGTTAAAAATTAATGTAATATAAGAAGATTTTGAACATTTAGAAAGAAACATTTTAAATCTAAAGAGAAAGGTACAAGTTTAAAAAACACCATCACTGAATTTTGTTAAAGTTACCAAAAGGAGAAAGGTACGAAGGATAAAAAATATACTTTCAAAAGTTGAGAATAAATATGGAATTGATAATGAAAAGAAGAATGTTGGAAAACTCATATATGTGAAAAAAAACTGAAAAAGTTGGTAATTCATAAGTCTCAAAGACTCTTGAGTTCAAAATTTTTTAAACATTCTAAATACGTAATGGTTTCCAATACTTCTGGTTCTAATAAAGCTGAAAAAAGAAGATTCGGATTGATAACAGAATGGTTAGTGGCTTAGAATTGAATGAGAAAAAGGTGTATGAGAAAATTAAAAACAATTATTGTCAGTAAGGATGTTTTAGAGTAAAATACACATTCTATATATACTATTGGTATTGTGGTGGATTTACACACTTAGTAAATATGTGTTGGTTCAATAAAAAATTACTATTAAAATTTTTATGGAGGGAAAAGTTTTAGGGGGAGTCAAAATCCTCAATGAAATAAGTTAATTATTGTTTGTGTGAAAGAGGAAAATAGGATCCAACTATTGGACTCTCTTTATAAAAGATGTGAAAAACACGTACATCTTGATAAAGGATGTATTGTTTTGTTACTAACACAAAAAGGATTCTCTAAAATTCTCAAAAGATAGATGTTTTGGAAGTCAATAAAAATAGATATTCTGAGTCTAGAAATTAAGAGTACTTAGTTATCTGGACAGAACCCATTGACGTGACTATGAAATTATTGTAAGTAGAAAAAATAGTGAAAGAAGAAAGGAATAAATAAACATTTAAAGGTATAATAAATGTTGAAAAAAGGTATCAATATAATATGGATATAAACAATAAGGGCATGATATCAAATGTTGTTCAACTATCCATCCAGAACAAAAAACAGTAATGTACAACATGGTACAAACTGACTATATGATAGATGTTACTAAAGGTAAAGAAAATTTTACATCCTCATCAGAAGAATCTAGGAATACGAATAAAGTTTTTATAAAACCTAAGAAGGATGAAAAATGAATGAAATCACCTCTAATGAAAAATAAATTAAAAATAAGAAGAAGTCAATACTAAGAGAGGACTCTCGGTCCTATTGTTGTTTCTAAGGAACAATGGTGGTTCCTCCTTATTCCAAAAAATATTTGTCTACTTAATTTAACTTGTAGGGAATTGAAGGAGAGGAAATAAAGAAGTTTTAATTAATGAGAATCTTGTTTTTCTCGCAAATGAAACAAATGAGGTTATGAATAATATGAGATTATGAAATGTTGTATTTTTATATACCTGATCTTTATAATATGTTTGTTTAGATTGTAGTAGGTAACATTAATCATTAAAATTTTTAAGGAATTATCCAATCATTAATATTTTGAAAGAAACATGAAAAACGTATTACATGAAAGTTATTTTGTGGACAACATTGGTCACCTTTATTGTAGACTATTTTTTTTCTACGCCATGTTCACCTACATATACATAGAGTAGTTTAGTAAAAGATTAATTGTTAATAAAATCATGTAATAACTATGATCGAGAAAAGATTCAAGTTTTGATATGAAAAGTTACAACCCCTGGAAATGAGAACATTTGGGAGAAACTTTTCTTCATGGACCGTTTGATTTTTTTCCTATAAGGGGGTGAAATAAGATAAAGGGGGAGATAAAAGAAATAGGGTGAGAAATAATGTAATTAAGAGAATAAAAACTGATAAAATTAAAATAATAGCACCCATTTGTTTCATGTTTTTTATGTGGGTATTGAAAAAAATATAAATGGGTAGAAAAGTAGGCCTAACTGGTGTTCTGGTAATATTTTTTGTCAATCAATCATTACGTGGAGTAAAGAATGTATGCTAAGATATATGATGGATATAAATCCATATTTATGAAAGTTTTCAATCAAATGAATCAATGCAATAAACATGATTTGGATGTTGCTAAAAATTTAAAAGATTATGGAAATAAGGTTTATCATTATAATTAGGCAGAGGTTTTTTGTTGATTGGTTTAGTTATGAAAGAAGAAAAAAAATTCACATCAATTTTCATTTGTTGAAATTCAAACTAGACATCTTATTTAGATATTTACACTTCACTATCAAATTTAGGGATTCAGATTCAAAATGATTAAGAAAGTCCTTCGTATGATAATAAGATTTTTTGAAGAAAATAATCTCATCAGACTCACCTTGGATCCAGAATAGGAGAAAATCGTAATGATGGAAAAATCATAATCAGATTCACACTGAGTCTGTAATGAACGGATCAATCATATAGATAATGTGTCTTTATGAATGAAAATTTCAATTGGATTAACTCTGAATTCAGTTTCAAAGAAGTAATAAAAATGGTAGAATCAAAGTATATAGGACAACGATTAATTAAATGTGAAGATGTAATGTTGATCTTGGAGTTCCAAAATATCATAAGTATATTTTGAAACGTGTGATGAAAGATTTATGAAACAAATGGAAAATTTTTGTTCCCAATAATAACCATATTAACAGTATTCTGGTGGAGAATAAGAAAGAGATACTATTGATTTTATCCAGAATGACTGTATTCAGGACAATCATACTCAGAAAGATTATAATCTTGCTATGATATTCAGAATGATTTTATTTGGTCCATTTGTTTTATAAAAAACATACTCAAGATGAGAAGGAAATAAAGAAGTTGGAAATAATGCAAAGTTACGATACTTTCCAATGTAAGTCTGGTGATGATGAATCTATTCTGAAATGTATAAAAAATAATTGAGGGATTAATGATCCAAGAAAAAGTTTGTGAATGGAGGATGTTTTTAAAGATTAATTTGGTGACATCTTCCCATTATATTCGGAATACCATCATACTGAGGCAGAATTGTTTTCAAAAAAAAACTAATGGAAAAGGAATTGAGATGAGGCTGATGAAAATAGTAATGATAGAGACAGATCAATAATTTTGTCAACCATTTATGATGGTTGAATGAAATGGGTAGATGTATTGTCGAAGGGGAGTTTTGTTCTTGATGAAGAAGATTATATTTCAACTAGGTGAAGATAAGAATAGGATAAGTATATTCTGTTTTTGATAAGTGTCAAAGGATATGACTGAATGTATTATCAAGGGGGTCATGATATTCAAATAAGATTTTTTCATTTTCAAATAATTGTATCGATTGGGTAAAGATCCATTATATATGAGTTGAAATTGAATCATCCTGCTGATCGTATTGATAAATTCATAATGTGCAGATCATGATGTAATTGTATTCAGTAATCAGATTAGACAAAATTAGGTTGGTAAGTGAAAATGAGAAGATACAAGATCACAACATTGTATTCAATTGATCATAGTATTTACGGGTTATGGTATTCACTTGATTATGGAATTCCACAATTAAATATTATTTTTCTAATCAACATATCATGCTAGATAATTAGATCATGATTTCTATATGTGTAATTTTGTACTGAGGATGAAGGAGTTCTGAATTGTATCAATCATACTCAACTAGTGTTATATCTAATCTTATAGAGTTTTTTAAAACTGGGAAGAATCATACTGGAAGAATCCGATTGAGTTTTTTGTACTCAGAATCAAAGTGGTGCATATTTTTCACTACAATATTCTTAAAAAGTTATATATTTTCTTTACTAGGAATAATTAGGCTACGAAAATCATGCAGGGAAGAACTGTTTTGGTAGAATAGATTCAGGAAAAATCAGACTATGAAAAACGTACTAGAAAAATTAGAATGACTTTTCATTAATAGAGTCTAGGAAGTAATTACCATCCTCTACGTAAGAAATTGGAGATTTTGTTTCTAAATTAATACATTTGTGATTTTGAGAAGAATAATGGCTAACATGTGTGGTTACATAAATAATGTTCTACCCTATTTTTTCTAAGAGGGTTCACACACACTATTGGATTATATCCAATGTGTTACATGAGGGAAAGGGCATATCCTATTCATTATAATGATAGGATTGTTTTATAGTTGATTTTGTGGTATTGGATAAACTCCAAACCATACCAAGGACACAATTTTTCTTATTGAATAGTGAACCTCATTAATACTTGTGTTCCTATGGATTTGTGATTTATTTCGTTCAGCAGGGAAATTAATCTTTAATAGGATGAAAAGTTTTATTCATTTGTATGAAATCACAAAAAAAATGTATCATTGATTCAACCCTCTCTCTTTCATTGATTAAAATTTTCTAACTAAGAACAAACATCTACAACTACTATAATCATAAGATCTTACCTTAAAATATGCTGGAGGTAGCAATGATAAAAAATCATGTTCTTCATCAGCAACATTCATGTACATGTTAAAAAGGATTGATGAACCCCCTATAGAATAGTTTTTTCACCACCTCCTACAACCTTCATAAATTCCTCATCATGGAAAGGCTACATGTTATCATCTATACTGGACCTAAAATTTTGGACATACACTACTGCACATATCTGAACATTTCCCAAGAAATACGACATGAACAGTCACCCTAACACCAATTCAAGAAACGTAAATAATTAGGGAATCTCATGAGTTCTATATGGAAAATCCCTACAACAACCCTTTCTAATTTGAAACTAATCCTATATCAAATTTGGATTAAAATTATCACACTATGTATGTTGTGTTATATTTTAGATCATGGAAAACTGAAAGCGGGTCCCAGGTACAAGGTTTCATTCACTTTAATCCATTATCACAACCATCACCAGACAATACATCGTAGTATAACAACCAAAGGGTACATTATGGCCCTGAGAATCCTTAACGTGCTCAATTGGGGTTATAAAAAACCATTTCAAAAAAAATTATTTCAATCATTCATGGGAGGAGATATCATGTGTCACACATTGCATGAAACAAGAATAAACCATAGGGATTTGTTTGGGACCACATACATGGAAAAAATATGGTATCACTCATCAGTGATCATAAATTGATTCAGATTCAAACAAAATTGAAAAACATAAAACCCCATATATTATGGCATAACAATCAACATTCTATTAATCAATGAGGCAAATCAGAAAAATGGGAAAGATGGGGGTTTTTTACTCCTTTAAAACTCCCCTAAAATAGATGATACTTTGATACAAGCTAGGAACAATGATATCTATATTGAGAAGAGAAGAACCAAGTGATAAATAAATGGATAAGGGTTTGATTATACTCTTATTCCAGATAAAGACAATACCCACCTTTAAAATATTTACATTCCACTTAAATTAAATAAAATAAAATTTACAAAAGCATACATAGGCTCTATAGGACTTTGGAGGACATAAAGGGGTTTTTTTCCACCCACAATAATACTTCTATTAGTGTAAATAACCACCACCACACCCATATAACCTTTTATGGGTCCCCATCAGACATCTGGTGAGATATATGAAACAATGCATATTTCTTTTTCATAGGGTTCTTTCCTCAAAATATGATCACATGGTACCATCGATCCCTCTAATATAAAAAAATAACCAAATTACATATTTTTTAGTTTAATGTAAAATTAATTCCTTCCATATAAAGGTCATGGTGTTACAACCTCCGACCTATAAGGAATCACTGTTAGTGTGGGTGTCCTAGGACCAACTGATTGTACTCATATTACATGAATATTTGATGTTTTGAATATTAATTAAAAATATTATTACATATTGTTCATTTTTATATCAATTTTATTTCATAATATCATATAGTATTTATTTCTTTGATAAGGTCATAGAAATTACCCACTACGATGAGAACCGTGAAGTGCTATGACAACATTTTTCTTATAGTTCTATTGTTGGATAACATACTATGATGGGACACATAGTATATAGACAGTTAGGTGTGAGTACTTTTATGTGGATGAGACTACTTATCTTGAAGATTTCACTTGGAAATCTCTAACAAGGGTGACTATGAGAACAGACCTAATTGTAGGAATTACACATGTTCTGGTCTCATAAGATATTCTTATCCGCAAGAATTTGTAATGTTCCTTATACTTTATGATCATCATTGATGCATGTCATGACTTTAGAACATAAATTTACTAATAAAAAATGTTATTAAATATATTGTCTAGATGTAGGGTAGATTTGATTCATCCGGATTGATATGTCACTAATGGATAAGTTGAGGAAGTATTTATCCATTCAATCTTTATGATAGTTAATATCTTATCCCTTTGATTGGAATATAAACGTCACATAAATTCTATGCCTATTGTGAATTGACGTGCATATTTTAGATCGTCACAGAAAGATGTATTGAGCATATAGGTTGATGAAATTTCACGAAACCTACTTGATATGGTTTTATGATAGGGAGATTATATTACGCAGTGAGTGTTCGTATGTTTTTTTCAACTTTATGATATTAAACAAAATCTATTGGGTTCATTGACCCGTTTATAGATAGTAATCGTGGAATTCAGTCAATCCCACCTAATGAAAATGATAATGAATCACATAGGACCATAAACTATGTGTTTCTATTGATTTAGATAAAATAATTTTTAAATTTAATTAATTCAATAAATATTCTTCTCAAGACCAAGGAATAATTTTATTCATGTTATATTGACCGCATAAATTAAAAAATATTTATTCATGAATACGTGAATAAGAATATTTTTATTTAATATTTAATAAATATATTTCTATTGGATTGTTAATGAAATATTTATTTATGATTCAACTATTTATTTAGGTATGCAAAAAATTACAAGGTGTTCAAATAGACCAAAATGATGTTCGAGGATAAATAATTATTTATAATAAATTAAATATTATTTATCATTTTCATAAGATGGAACACACTACAAAATAATAATAATAATAAATTTTTTTTTGAATAGAGTCTATTAAAGTATTTACTTTTTTTATGGGACTACATGAAATTAAATAATATTCTTTAAAAAACTATACATCTATAGATAAATTGTTATGGCTAGTTTGTAGCTAATAAATAAAGAATTGTTGTGCACATGAAATTTTATTTCGACTCCTCTACCTCTCTCCACCTCAATAATGAGAATGAAAAAGAGATTTCTTCAATACAAAGAATGATTGATAAAAACTGAATAACCCCTGACAATTGATTCACCTCAATAACACCTTAAGATTTAGTGGCATTTCATGGAGATCATTGGGAGAACATGTGGATACCTATATTTTATTTAAACACATTTAATAGGTTTTAAACCCACAAAAGAGATAATATGATGTCAATTTTCAAATTTTATGGTTTTAGAAGCTTTTTGGGATTAATAGGAAAATGGCCTAATTTTGGAATTTAATTATTTCAATTTACTTATGTATTTAGTACATTATTTTTTAATCAATGAATAAATTTATGAATATTTTTTAATGATTCAATATATCTTGGGATAATTTTAATTCTTCTGGACCCAAATGTAAATTTCTCATTTGAAGGGCGAAAATAATATCTTAATTCAAGACTAAATATTTGTATAAAAATCTGGATATTTTTAATGATGGGTCTATATCTCATAAATGGATGAAAACATAGAGCTAAAATATGAAAATAATAAATATAATATCCATAGGTAAAACTTCTATAACTATAGCCGATCATGAATCATTAAATATCATCGTCATAAATTCATGGGAAATATAATTTTTTAATTTCAATGATTGTTCGTTTCCATAAAAAAAGTCTCATAAATAATGGGTCATAAAATTTTATACAAAAATTGAATGAAGCTTAAATTTCATGGCTATATAGAGGAGAAATTATGAAAAAACATTCAAGATTAACTCATTCCCAAATTCAGAAATTAAATGGGTATACCATAAGAGTTATTTCGGTGGATAGAATCTGGAGGACATATTTAATGATGATTTGGAAGATCATGAATTTTAATAAGAAAAAATATCAACCTTGCCTATAAAAGGAGTGATATACCCCTTATGAAAAGGGGATTTAGATACCAAGGAGGTTTTCCACAGAAGATATTATAGCTATTAAACTTTATAATTTATATTTTATTTTCCATTATTTATTTTGTTTTAGTTTTATTTTAATTTTAATTTGAATTTTATTTTACTAAATAAATTAGTTCGTGAAATTTTCTTTAACCAATTGTATTATGTACCATATTATTCATTTCAATTATTATGCTTCCTCTTATATTTTATAATTTTCTTATTCTATTAACAATATTATGAAAATTTATTCTTTTATCATCTATTTTATTTCTCTATCTCTCATTATTTATCTATTTTTATCATTTTATTCTGATTATTTCTTTATTATCTAATTTATATTTTATTTATTATCCTCTTATTCAATCTATCCACCATTATATACTCTTACTTAAAAAATGTGGGACATTCCTTGAGTTTTTTCTCAACGGGAGATCCTGGTGTTCTTGTGTTTTTATAAAAGTTCATTTTTAGTATGTTGTTGATTTAGTAACATGCAAGGATTAAGTCAATGTCCTTGATGTGGTGACTGACCCCCAGTAACCTGAAACTCAATATATTTTTATTATTTTATTTAATATCATTTACCCATATCCATTTGGAAGTTCATAACATGACATATTTGAGATAATCAATGGATGAAACATCATCTATAGAGTTGGGTCCTGGAAGATGGAACACCTCATACCAAGGTTTTTCATCAACGTTGATTAAAGAAGGAAGTGGAGTTGATATTTCTTAAGAATTAAATGATTATAAAAATTTATAAACAAATAATATTAGTATATACATGACATTTCATGTTTGAATTATCAATCAAAAAAAGGAGAGAAATTATTGAACCCAAAACTGAGTTATTTCTCATTAACTCATTTTGATTACAAATTAATGTAAGTATAAATTATAATTTTCATTTTTCATGTCATTTAAAAACATAAAATGATTCATTATTTTTTTATAGATATTTAAATTAAAAAAATAGGTGTTTAAGGTGATTTATAATATTTAGGTTAACAAAATTAAAAGCATTTCAAATGAGATGAACTTTGTATGCCACTGTGATGCAATAGGAAAATAATTTTTTTTCCCACGACCTATGAAAAATGTGCATCAAAACTGGAATAGTTGATAGGGATATAATTATTAAAAAATTAATTTCTATATTTAAATTTTATAGATATATTTTATTGATTTTATAAAAATAAAAAAAAACTAAAAAATTCAATGTTGTGTTCAAATGAAAAGTTCTTCAATTCACTTAATAATTACTCTCAAGTTCAAGAATGAGTAATTCAAAATGATGGAGAAGTAGATCTCCTAAAAAACTCAATGAACTCACTAACCTATCCAAGATTATGATAAATAGACACAAAACTAGAATTTCATTTCCCAAAATAGTAGATATGGATGACAAATTCAAAATGGAAATGAAGACCAAGCATAAAGTGCCACCAGAGATACCCAATTTTATTGAATACATCAAATAGTTTGAGGCCCATCTTGAGGAGTATCCACAGCCCAAAAATCTTACAATCCAAATCCTAATAGTAAATGGTAATCTAGAGTGGATTCATAATGAGTAAAACACACCTGCCAAAATAATATTGAGAGATCAATATGATTTGGATGACTTTTGGAATGAATATGATTTACAACTCTATCTCCCCAATCCCTAAAAAATAGAATAACCTATACCATTACATGTAACTCTATCCATTTGAAGGGTGTAATCCATATCATTGATAGAATTTGATGAAAAATAGAGAAGGCTGACTACCTACCTCCATCTTACTTAGAATAAACATTAAGAGGCACTTACCATTAAAGAAGAGTTTATAGTTAATCCAATTATGGGAGTTGATATATTGTAACACCCCAAGATTTCATAGTGTGCTATTTCTTCAAAATAATTCAATAACTTACACTACACGCAACAACGAGTTCAATCACACCATGGCTTACAAAAAAAAGCCATTCAAAAGAGGTTATGGATAGTATTATCTAAATTTTAAACTTTATATAATCATTATAATTTTAGAATCCATATTATGAGTTTCTTAGATATAATGCAAGAACAAATTCATTTTCAGTTTTGCACTTTTATCAACTTTTAATAGTGAACCCTTTTTAAATACATTATTTTAAACTTTTTGACTAAATGGGGACATCAAAAATGTAAAATGAAACATCCCAAGCTTCCACGGTACGCTTTCTTTGAATAATACAGTAGCGTGTGTTGTACGCAGCCTTGAGTTTTAACACACACCATAACCAATCAAACTAGCCGTTATGAATAGTAATACCTAATTTTTGAAATTATATATATTTTATATTTTAAAATGGACTTCATTTCTGGATTCGGAATATCAAATTTAGCCTAAGGTGAAATTTTTGTACTTTTCGGATAACTTTCATATTTTGATGAATAGTGAAAATTACTAAATTTTAATTAAAAACAACTTTTTTAATCAAAATAATTAATAGTGATAAATTATGAATTTGAGTGGTTTTAAATTATATTTAGAATATATTTTTACCATTTAATATAATGTTGGTCATTGTACATAATTTTACAATTAAACCAAACATAAACAAGTGTCAATCTTTTGATAGTTATTACCTCTTAAAAACACGCTTTTTGTTTTGACAGCGGGAATTAATTTTAAATTAATTTCTGCCACTTCTGTGTTTTGAATTTAGAAAAATGGATTCCATATGTGGAATCAGGATGTCCAAATTGTGTAAATAGGTAACTTTTATTTTTAGACATTTTGAATCATTACTGTGGTAAATATTTTATTTACCATGGTTAACGGTAAATCCGGTAAATAAGGGTTAAAAAATAATATTATAATAATACAAAATTAACCTAAAACGTGTCCTAACCTTATTTTTGGACACATACCCGACCATGAGCATCCTTGGGTCAATTTGGGGACCCCTTGGATCCACTTTTATGTGGTAGGGACACTTTATATTAATAAAGTTAAAATAAAAATAAAAATGGCATAAGCTTACATCTTTTAGAAGAACAATTTTTACATAGGGTTATGCATGTTGGATTTTCGATTATAAATATTCATTAGAAAGATAAAAATATTTCCTACATAATGATATTTTATTTATAATTTTTAGACATCAAATAATTTAAATTATTAATGACACAATAATGGTGCAATGTTTACCTCATTAATAAATCATTTAAATAAATAAGATTATAATGATTAAAATATTATCTAAAACCTGTCCAATTCTTATTGGTTGATGTTATTTAGAATATGAGTCATCTTATCTTCGACCTCAGTGATTTTTGGACCATTATAAACCGAATATAATTATATTATAAAGCAATACTTTCACTCTTTCCTAAAGAGCCCCTCTTCTCCCTTATAAAAGGAGACCACTTCTACTCATTCCTCACACCTCTCAAGCCACTTTGCTCGTCCAAACTCTGCCCAACTAATCTCCCCACATCCCTCTCCTCCTCCTTGAAGCTTCCTCTTAGGCAGAAAGCATTTCAAGAAGTCATTTGGTTCCAACCAAAGTGAGTTACCTAAATTAAAGGAGGTTAACCTACCCCAACCAAGGAAAAGTACAAGGTAAGGGATTTTTCTAATCTCACATTCAATTCTGTGAGATTTCCATTGTTCGGTACTAAATTATTGAAAGTGGTGTATTGTGTACTTCTATTTGATATATATTATCATGATTCACTTTATATTCATGTTATTCTGTAAATCATTTGGTGGTTATTAACTTTTGGCCATGCGACTCAGTTGATTAACGTGGTAAGGGGTTTTCATCTCACTCCTTATTCCCGTGAGATTCATGCCATATTGCCAGCATTACCTTTTGTGTGGTGTATTTACTGCCCATAATTATATTCTTTGTGTAATACACTCTAATTTATGTGTACTTACATATTCATTGTATGATACCTCTTTCATGGGTTGTATGTTTCATAAGTTACCAAACTGGTAAGGGTAATTTCACAATCTCTTCATTATCCGAGGTTGTTTATACGTAATAATCTACTGGGATCTCGTTATCATCCACATCCATTTTTCTTCAAAATTTATTTCAAAACAGTTGTAATATTTAAAAGAATATGGGTTAAAGTCATTTATACCCTTGTTTGACTTTTTATAAGAGGTTTATAAGGGAATCCTTCCGTCGTTTTCCAAACAAGGTGCTTTTTAACCTTTTCGACAGAATTAAGATAAGAATGTTTTTTTTTAATTATACGGCGGGTGCGGTTATTTTCCTCCGTTATAAAATCGTCAAAGCTTCCCTTAAAAGCTTATAATATTATTTTCAAAGAAAATGTTTGATTTTATATGGATCATAAATGATTTCAAAATAAAAGGAGATATTTCTTTAAAAATAATTTTGATTTCATCTATGTCAACATCCTTTGATGGGTTTTAAGATTATTTGAAGTTGATTTATTATGATAAAAAACTTCTATATTGTTTTGAAAGTTTTGTGATATGTTTGACTGTGGATGTGCTATTTTTATTCCATTCATAGTTTATGGTGAAAGTATTGACAATTCGTATGCTAGTTCCAATAAGAATGTTTATGTTATATTTCAATCTTTACTTCATATGAATGTTTTGGAAAAGTATGTTCCAGGTTGGGGACTAGTTAAAGTAATCCCTCCAGGTTAGGGACTGGTAAAAGTAAGCCCTCCGGGTTGGTGTCCGGTTATTAGAGGCACTCCGGGTTGGTGTCCGGTTATTAGAGGCACTCCGTGTTGGTGTCCGGTTATTAGAGGCACTCCGGGTTGGGTTCCGGTTACAGTTAGCCCCATGGTCTTGGGACGAGGCCTTGAAAAGTAATTAAAGTTTAGCATTATGCATTCCAACATTATGAAAGTGGTTATTGATTTTGCATGTGATTATTCGATTAGTAGAATATCCATGTGAATAAGTAAATGGCATTATCTAATTTTATTTATGCCATACTATGTTAAAAGTTCAAGTTTAAAAGGCTTTTGTTTTAGTTTTACATTGCCTTAAATGTTTATTCTTATTTATGAAAGTTTCCGCTATATTGTTATCCTTACTGGGAATTTGAGCTCACCCCTTTTCTATGTATTATTTTTCCCAGGAAGTGAAGAAGTAAATTATGAATGACCTGCAGGGATATTATGAGGGGATTATTGTGTGGACTGTGGAAACATTATGTTGTTGTAGTAGTTTTTCATTTTATGATGTAATGTAAAACTTATGAATATATCTAGGGTTTCCAAGGCTACTAAACCAATCGGTCTTTCGAGATTTGATCTTTCTTGTGATCATGACAATGTTATGTAATAATGCACCGACTCTAGGCAACTAGGGTCGTGGCGTTACAGTTGGTATCAGAGGAAGTTTAGTACAAACCTTGGAAGCTAGATTTAGATAAACTCTGATTAGAGCACGTAGACCTAAGATGAACTTTGAGGATTAGTATAGAAGAACTTTCTAGAATTTTGGTATTGTAGAGATTTTGTGAGTTTTCCGAGCAATACATCCATGTCTGGATACGAGCAGGTAGAGGCGGCTCTGGCACAGATGTACCTAGGGGTAAAACCCGAAAACACCGCTTTGAGCTAGACTCGAACGGGAACTGGTGCACGACAACGGGCCTTGCTGCACTCTTGGTTACGACACTCCCGGGGGATATGCTTAGGATAACTCTCATTTTCTTTACAAATCATTTTGAAGGGATTATGAGTATATACTTCCTCAAAAAAAACATTCTTATGATTATGGATTATATCCATAAATAGTTCAATTTATGTTAGGTGTTTTATAAGTATGGGATTATGTATTTTGATTCATAAACTGATCTAGTTTATGCCATTGTATAGAAATGGCTCCCAGTAGAAGGAATGAGAACTCCAGAAATGCACATGATCCAAAGAGAAGGAAGGATCATATCTTTCATGGTCTTAAGCTAGAATTTATAAGAGAAATAGTCTCCCATGTATTATCATCATATGAAGAAATAATATCATGTATTTTACTGAGTCCTATGGATTTGAAGGGAAGCAAGAGAAGAAAAGGATAGAAGAGAGAAAGATGGATACAGGGAAAATGGAAAAGAAGAATTTTCCCATATGTGGTAACTGTGGAAAGAAACACCCTGGAACTTGCCTGAAAGGAATGGGAGTTTGTTATAAGTGTGGAGGAAAAGGGCACAAAGTACGTGACTGCAAGGGTAAGAAAATGGTTTTAAATGTACAATGATTCATTTTCAAGGAGTTTGGACACTACACGAACCTATGCCCCAGTCATCAGACTATGCCGCAAATGATGCTATTGGATAATAATCAAGTTATGATACTACCACAGATGAAGAGGAACGATTAGAGTTCTTATGTTGATTATGTCAATTGAGTGTTGTATCAACAATGTACTTGTTATAATAATTATGGAGTATATAAGGATTGTACTGCAGTACTATTTCATTAAGGACTTGAGATTGTGTGGAACAAAGAAAAGTGACTCAATAGCAGGATAAATTTTTGGAAAATATATGGTTGAGGGAATGATAAATCATAATATAGTTCTGATACTGAGGTAGTGATTTTGGAATAATATATGATTGTTTTGGATAAATTATATTGGATATTCTTGACTACCCTGGAACTGATTAATGATTTGTATATTCCATCATTGTTGGGTTTTAAAACATTTTTGGATTAATGATGTATATCCACCTTTCTATATGGAATAAGGGAGCATGAATGTAATCAATAAGGAATATGGTAATTCAGGATGTTTCGGTGTATTAAAAGAATACATGATGAAGGTATTCATATGCTATTACGGGGTAAAAAGGTTCTACATTATGTTTACCTTACTTATAAATGTTGGACTGTGAGTTTGGATAGAAGTATTTTGGATATTTCTAGTTTGGATTATTTTGGATTGCCATAAAAGGACAACCCGGAGGTCGGGCGGCAACCCGTCGCGTCTGGCAAGGCTGCGAGACTTGAACCCGCAACCGAAGGGCGACAAGGGTGTATCACCTACCACTGGCCCATGAGATGTCCTAGATTAAATAATGTAGTTTTTATTAAAAGATCATGTAGATGAATTATAAATTCGTTTATTTTGGAACCCAATACGAATAGTGTAAATAGAATTTTTTTTACATTCTATTATCTTTTAGAGTGAAAGATGAGTTTGTGGTAGAAATTTATTAATGGATAAAACACTAATTATAAAGTAAGTATATCTCCTTATGATCTTATCCAATCTCATAAATAAATTCCTCAACATTAAGAAAAGAAACTTATAAGAAAAATGTTTTCCTAGATGATACCTTAAATCATCACTAAATAATGGCTTTGGGATAGTTGGCCTTTTCATAGCCATGTTCTATACCACTCTCCATCAGATAATTGATGGTTAGATTTTTCTTCCATATCCATATTTTCCTACATGGAACCCTAGTATGTGTTATTTTCGGTAATCTTCATACGTTCGACTCTTTACTTTAAATAGAGGCCTCATTAATTCATTTTTTGATGTGGGATTTCAACTAAGATATTTTGAAACGTCAAAAATGTGTTATCCTAATACCCTATGTTTTGTTGAACCGATGGTATTTCAAATCATCATAGATTGATGAATTTAAGGACCTCAATTATACACTTGTTTGTGATTGATGATCTCAATCACTACCTATAAATATTTACGTTTTTCCTCCAATTATATGTCTCTAATTGCCACCAATGTTCTCCTAATCGAGATCATAATTTGGTGGTGACTATTTCATTTCTCTTTTCCTCATATTAAGACTAAATTTTAGTAACCTAATTTCTGATGTGGGTTTTCCCACAAAGAAATTTTCTATTTTCAACCTTTTATTTTCGAAGAACAATTTCAAATTGTGAGGACGCAATTTATTGAAGGAGGAGAGAATGTAACACCCCAAGATTTAATAGTGTGTTATTTCTTCAAAATAATTCAATAACTTGCACTACACGCAACAACGAGTTCAATCACACCATGGCTTACAAAAAAATCCATTCAAAAGAGGTTATGGATAGTATTATCTAAATTTTAAACTTTATATAATCATTATAATTTTAGAATCCATATTATGAGTTTCTTAGATATAATGCAAGAACAAATTCATTTTCAGTATTGCACTTTTATCAACTTTTAATAGTGAACCCTTTTTAAATACAATATTTTAAACTTTTTGACTAAATGGGGACATCAAAAATGTAAAATGAAACATCCCAAGCTTCCACGGTACGCTTTCTTTGAATAATACAGTAGCGTGTGTTGTACGCAGCCTTGAGTTTTAACACACACCACAACCAATCAAACTAGCCGTTATGAATAGTAATACCTACTTTTTAAAATTATATATATTTTATATTTTAAAATGGACTTCATTTCTGGATTCGGAATATCAAATTTAGCCTAGGGTGAAATTTTGGTACTTTTCGGATAACTTTCATATTTTGATGAATAGTGAAAATTACTAAATTTTAATTAAAAACAACTTTTTTAATCAAAATAATTAATAGTGACAAATTATGAATTTGAGTGGTTTTAAAGTATATTTAGAATATATTTTTACCATTTAATATAATGTTGGTCATTGTACATAATTTTACAATTAATCCAAACATAAACAAGTGTCAATCTTTTTATAGTTATTACCTCTTAAAAACACGCATTTTGTTTTGACAGCGGGAATTAATTTTAAATTAATTTCTACCACTTATGTGTTTTGAATTTAGAAAAATGGATTCCATATATGGAATCAGGATGTCCAAATTGTGTAAATAGGTAACTTTTATTTTTAGACATTTTGAATAATTACTGTGGTAAATATTTTATTTACCATGGTTAACGGTAAATCCGGTAAATAAGGGTTAAAAAATAATATTATAATAATACAAAATTAACCTAAAACGTGTCCTAACCTTATTGGTGGACAAATACCCGACCATGAGCATCCTTGGGTCAATTTGGGGACCCCTTGGATCCACTTGTATGTGGTAGGGACACTTTATATTAATAAAGTTAAAATAAAAATAAAAATGGCATAAGCTTACATCTTTTAGAAGAACAATTTTTACATAGGGTTATGCATGTTGGATTTTCGATTATAAATATTCATTAGAAAGCTAAAAAGATTTCCTACATAATGATATTTTATTTATAATTTTTAGACCTCAAATAATTTAAATTATTAATGACACAATAATGGTGCAATGTTTACCTCATTAATAAATCATTTAAATAAATAAGATTATAATGATTAAAATATTATCTAAAACCTGTCCAATTCTTATTGGTTGATGTTATTTAGAATATGAGTCATCTTATCTTCGACCTCAGTGATTTTTGGACCATTATAAACCGAATATAATTATATTATAAAGCAATACTTTCACTCTTTCCTAAAGAGCCCCTCTTCTCCCTTATAAAAGGAGACCACTTCTACTCATTCCTCACACCTCTCAAGCCACTTTGCTCGTCCAAACTCTGCCCAACTAATCTCCCCACACCCCTCTTCCTCCTTGAAGCTTCCTCTTAGGCAGAAAGTATTTCAAGAAGTCCTTTGGTTCCAACCAAAGTGAGTTACCTAAATTAAAGGAGGTTAACCTACCCCAACCAAGGAAAAGTACAAGGTAAGGGGTTTTTCTTATCTCACATTCAATTCTGTGAGATTTCCATTGTTCGCTACTAAATTATTGAAAGTGGTGTATTGTGTACTTCCATTTGATATATATTATCATGATTCACTTTATATTCATGTTGTTCTGTAAATCATTTGGTGGTTATTAACTTTTGGCCATGCGACTCAGTTGATTAACGTGGTAAGTGGTTTTCATCTCACTCCTTATTCCCGTGAGATTCATGCCATATTGCCACCATTACCTTTTGTGTGGTGTATGTACTGCCCATAATTATATTCTTTGTGTAATACACTCTAATTTATGTGTACTTACATATTCATTGTATGATACCTCTTTCATGGGTTGTATGTTTCATAAGTTACCAAACTGGTAAGGGTTATTTCAAAATCTCTTCATTATCCGATGTTGATTATACGTAATAATCTACTGGGATCTCGTTATCATCCACATCCATGTTTTTCAAAATGTATTTCAAAACATTTTTAATATTTAAAAGAATATGGGTTAAAGTCATTTATACCCTTGTTTGACTTTTTATAAGAGGTTTATAAGGGAATCTTTCCGTCCTTTTCCAAACAAGGTGCTTTTTAACCTTTTCGACAGAATTAAGATAAGAATGTTTTTTTTAAATTATACGGCGGGTGCGATTATTTTCTGCCGTTATAAAATCGTCAAAGCTTCCCTTAAAAGCTTATAAGATTATTTTCAAAGAAAATGTTTGATTTTATATGGATCTTAAATGATTTCAAAATAAAAGGAGATATTTCTTTTTAAAAGAATTTTGATTTCATCTATGTCAACATCCTTTGATGGGTTTTAAGATTATTTGAAGTTGATTTATTATGATACAAAACATCTATATTGTTTTGAAGGTTTTGTGATATGTTTGACTGTGGATGTGCTATTTTTATACCATTCATAGTTTATGGTGAAAGTATTGACATTTCGTATGCTAGTTCCAATAAGAATGTTTATGTTATATTTCAATCTTTACTTCATATGAATGTGTTGGAAAAGTATGTTCCAGGTTGGGGACTAGTTAAAGTAAGCCCTCCAGGTTAGGGACTGGTAAAAGTAAGCCCTACGGGTTGGTGTCTGGTTATTAGAGGCACTCCGGGTTGGTGTCCGGTTATTAGAGGCACTCCGGGTTGGTGTCCGGTTATTAGAGGCACTCCGGGTTGGGTTCCGGTTACAGTTAGCCCCAAGGTCTTGGGACGAGGCCTTGAAAAGTAATTAAAGTTTAGCATTATGCATTCCAACATTATGAAAGTGGTTATTGATTTTGCATGTGATTATTCGATTAGTAGAATATCCATGTGAATAAGTAAATGGCATTATCTAATTTTATTTATGCCATACTATGTTAAAAGTTCAAGTTTAAAAGGCTTTTGTTTTAGTTATACATTGCCTTAAATGTTTATTCTTATTTATGAAAGTTTCCGCTATATTGTTATCCTTACTGGGCATTTGAGCTCACCCCTTTTCTATGTTTTATTTTTTCCAGGAAGTGAAGAAGTAAATTATGAATGACCTGCAGGGATATTATGAGGGGATTATAGTGTGGACTGTTGAAACATTATGTTGTTGTAGTAGATTTTCATTTTATGATGTAATGTAAAACTTATGAATATATCTAGGGTTTCCAAGGCTACTAAACCAATCGGTCTTTCGAGATTTGATCTTTCTTGTGATCATGCCAATGTTATGTAATAATGCACCGACTCTAGGCAACTAGGGTCGGGGCGTTACATATATCCTCAAAATATATTTCATTTTATTTTATTTAAAATGAATTGTGAAATTGACTATACTATTTGTATTATACATATTCAAACAATATTGTCTATTCCTTAGAGGAGAATAATGAAATTAGAAACACGCAGGTTGAGGAACACGTGGTGCTCTATCATTTTAATGACCATGAAATTCAGAAATCCCATTAGAGAATCTATTTTTCTATGCATCATTAAATTATAAAATAGGATTCTCATATTAAAGGGTAGAAATTACATATTAAAAAATAAAAGTTATAATTTTTTCATGTAAAAATACCTATATATTATACCTTTGATCTTCTAATTCATTTTGAATATGTGAATCCCACAATGGAAGAGAACGAAGAGGTTTCACAAGTAGCAACCGAGAAGGAGGATGATCATAATTCATCTTACCCCCACCATGAATGTTGTACGTAACCATTAAAGGAGAGGATCTAGTATAATCTACCCATGCAACCTTCCTCAAGAACAAGATGAAACATAATATGGGAAAATCTACATGTGGTGGTTCAAATCAAAGAAGCTTCATCTACCATAATAGTTTCCATAGCATCTCGTACTACCCACTATAGGCAGTAATAATTTCTGGCCCACCTGGGGGATCATACCAAGACTTATCCCTTTTTAATCTTTTTCTACGAATATATACTTCAATTTTATTTATTCAAAGTAGGTCAACATGTATCACCACTCTATATTATATCATTGAGATAAAATTACATGATCCTTGTGAATAATTCAGTAATTTTGTGTTATAGGTTCATGATGGTAGAAGGAAGCAACAAAATTCAAGAAAGAAAGAGGAATATCCTTCATTTGAAAGGGAGTTCACTTTTATTGATTATATTTTAAAACTTTTACATTTTATTCGAACAATATATTTAGATATTTAAAGATGAAATTAACCTTGCAAGCATGAATTATGCTTTATAAGACTTATCTATGAGATATGATATTCATTGTAATTCAATAATGAAATAGTTTAGATTTAAATGTTAATGGGAGTAAATTAATGAAATGTATAATTGAATGATTAAATTGAAAAATGGATATTAAAATGAGGGATCATGATTTTAAAAAAATGTTTGATTCATGTAAATAAAAATTACTAATAATTATCCATACTTTGAAATTAAAAAATTCATGTGAATTGATTTTTTATTATTAATAATGCTTTTAGTGATTGTCTATTATCATATGTCCCATTATTGAGAGGTTTTATAGAAAAATTACTTCTTATTTTTTCTTGATCATATTTATTGAGTGATATTGAGATATGACACCTAATAGAACATACATTAGAAATGGTCAAATATATGCCAGTGAATGAACATATTTAAATTGATTGAATCCTCATTTGAAAATCCTTTCAAATTAAAATACAAAATTTACATAAATACTTCATTGAAACATAGAAATCAATAATGACCTTTTTAGGAACGATCCATGTTTTAAGCCTTATTTTTTCAACTCCTACAACACTCATAGTAATTATGTAGTATTATTAAGTTGAAATGTGGGGGTGAAGGGAGTCATGGTGGAAGGGATAATTTACAATTTAATTAAGAAATGTGGTGGTGAGACTAGTGGTAATTTGAAAAGTCATTTGATTCCCTAATTATACTCTATTATTTTTACCCTCTTGATAGAAAATGCTAAAAGAACCAAAAAAATTAGAAAATGATATGTGATTTTGGAAAACCAAAAATCATCATTACAAGACTTATTATTTATATCATATGTGGTTATCTGGTAGATTTGAGGTTTATTTAATATAATATATTTAAAAACTAATTAAAAGGTTCATTGAAAAAAATTATAAATGTAGAGAAAATTTCAATAGGGTGTGTAAATCATTCAATATTCTTAATTTAATCAGTATCTTTACATTGATTTTTAGGGAAGATTTGAGTTTGTACAATTTTAAGCGGATAAATTCAGACACATTTAATTTTGAAATCACACATTTTAATTTAGATATTTACGTCCTCCTTGAGGTTTATTTTTATTATACTCACAAACATAAGCCTTAGAATCATTTGGACCTTTAATGAAATCCCCAGTGATGTTATTTAACTTTTGAAATTACAATGTGGATATAGTAGTTCCTTTATGAGCATATATATAGGGAGTAGGTTCTCATGATATGTGCATAAATACACTTCATTTATATCATGAGTGATTAGAGAAATGATTAAAAAGTGAGGTAGATCATGATTAAGCATGTTTAATAATATTGAAATGAGGTGCTTGAATGAATTAATAATGAAATTCCAATATTTTTCAATGTTGGAAATAAAATTGCATGAATAGATTGTTTCGTTGAAAAAATAGGAAATTAAATTCATATATTATGTGAAATTTATAATTTTGTTTTAAATTTATAGGTTTTTAATTTTATTTCCTTGAAATTTTAATAATAATAACGTTGGTTCCCTCTGATTTTTAATGTTTAGATTGTATGCTTGAGGATAAGTATGGTTTATGTGTGGGTATATTAACACAAATAATTTTCATGTATATTTTAGAAAAAATTTAAATGTTTTAGTCCTTTAAAATTTATATTTTAATGTAAATTGAAACATTTTATTGTCTTATAATCTTCTTGGTCATCATTGGAAAAATGCCTAATTTTTTAATTTAATTGTTTTCATTTATTTAGGTAATTTCGACAAATCCTTTTCAAAAAAATAATTTAATTTAGTAAATTCAATTTTCATGGATTCAATACAATTTGGGATTAATTTAATTCTTTTGGAACAAAAATCTGATTCCCTCATTTCATGGACAGAAACAAGAACACAAATCTGGCCTCAAAATATTTGTGCTGATTTATATATTGTGGAATATTGGCATATATCATGTAAATGGTTGAAAAAATAAAGCTGAAATTAGAAAATTATATATAGAATATTAATAGGACCAGCTTTTATAACTACACCTGCACACTAATCTTCCAATATGATGTCCATAAATTCCTGATAAAATATAGTTTTGAAATTGAATGTTTCTTCCAGGACAGAATATATTTTTGGAATATATTGGATAAAACTTATTTTACAAAGGTCATATGAAGATGAAATTTCATGGATATAGAGGGGGTATATTATAGAAAAACTATAAAGAATTAAAATTTCATAAATCCTATCATTAAATGGGTCTACCATGAGAAAACATTTGGAGAAAAAATCAGCAAGGGCTCATAATGGGATATTTGAATGAGCATGAATTTGAATACTGAAAATTCTCAGGCATTTTAATAAAAGGACGGACATGTCCCATGATAAAAGGATTTAGAAAAAAAATTTATTACACCAAGGATATCTATCCTAATCAACATTCTTATTTATATTTTATTTTATTTTATTTATTTTGTTTTAGTTTTATTTTAATTTTAATCTAAATTTTTTTCATTAAATAAATTAGTTCATTTGTTTTTCAGTAACATATTTTATTCCAACCCATCTTCTTATTCTTATAAATTCTTATTATTATTTTTCTTTTCTATCATTTTATTTTCTTATTAAAAATCTTATATATATTTATTTGTTTTTTTATATTTTATTCATCTATCTCTCTCTTCGTCTAATTTTATTCTTTTTTTATTCTTATTTATTTATTACATTTTTATTAGTTTAGTTCTTATTATCATCTTCAATATATCCACAATTTTTATATACTCCCTAAAAAAAGAGGGTTTGACCCAAATTCTTGGACTTGGAGTAGGTTAATGAGTTCCTCAATTTTTCTTAATGTTTATTTTATGCTTGTGGTAAATTTGAGTAACATGTATGAGTTAGGTGAATCTCCCCGATGTGGTGAGTTCCCCAAATAACATGGAACTAAATTTATTTCTATTATTTTATTTAATCTAATTTCCAAATATCCATTGGTTAGTTCTTCAAATGATAGAGTTGATCTAGTCAATGGAGGAAACAATATAGATAGATTCGACTACTGGAAGATAGAACACCTCAAACCAAGGTGTGTCGTCATCCTTGATTAAATAAGGAGTTGTAATTTGGATGTAATAGGAATTAAATAATTTCCAATATTTCTAAATAAATAATTAAATTCCAAACATTATATTTCAGGTTTTAATTATCAAACTCCAAAAAAACAATTAAGATAATAATGATTGAACCCCAAACATAACCCAAACACATGTTCATCCTCCTAAACCCTTTCTGTTTAGATTTTAATGTTAGTACAAATTAGAATTAGAATTTTGAATTTAATTAATAACCCAAAATTATTCATCATTTTTCATATATAAAAAATAAAAAGAGTTATTTTAAGTGATTTAGAATAAGTAGGTGAACAAACTGAAAATCTCCTCAAATGAGATGACCCTGGTCAGCCAATGTGCTGCACTGGAAATATAATTTTATTTTACCACACCCTACAAAAATAATTTGTAACAATTGGTTGTATTACCGGGGAGCTCATTATTTGTTAAAATACTTTTTCTATTTTCACAATTTATATATATTTTATTACTTTTATAGAAATAAAAAACAAAAAATAATCCATTATTTTTTTAAATTATTTTTTTCGATTCATGGAATAATTACTCACTGGTGAATAAACTAATAATTGAAAATGATAAAGGTGTGTCTCTCCTAAAAAAGCTCAATAAACTCACTTACATGGCCAATAATATGATAAATGGGCACAAGACGTGAATTTAATTTCATGAACTAGAAGATAGTGTTGATAAAGTCAAAATATATTGTCAAACTCTGAATAAAAAGAATTAAGTCCCCCAAAGCATCCAAATTTTGATGAATAAATGAAATAGGTCAAAGGCCAAAATGGGGAGTATTAATAACCCAGCCATTTGATGAGACAAATAAAAAAGGATCAAAGTGACCTAGAGTGAATTCACAATAAGGAAGCCATTCTTGTTGGGATAATCATGAGAGATCAACAAGATCTAGATGAAATCTGGAACGAATGTGGGAAAAAATTGATCTACCTAATACCTAGAATGTAGAATATCTAGTACAATTGCATGTAACTCTACCCATTAATGAGGTGTAATACACATTAGTGATGGAATTTGAAGAAACGATATAGGATCCCGAACACCTGCTTCCATCAATTGAGAATCATATCCTAGAGGCAATCACCATAGAAGAAGGTATTATTACTAAACTAATTATGGCGGCTGATCAATTCTAAAAAAATATTTAATTTGGTGTTATTCATACTTAATTATGAATCACTCCATAATATTTTGAATATACATATTCAAGAAACCTATTTTATGCATTAGATGAGGATGAAGAGACAAGAAATGTGAATGTATAGAAACATACGGATTTCCATGATTTCAATGAACATGAATTTTAGGAAGCCCATGAGGGAATACAAGTCGATGATAATGAGGAAATTAGAAAATAGGATCCTCATATTAATGGGGATAAATTTCTTAATAAGAAAAATCATTTTTTAAAATGTTCAAAAATTACTTTATGGTTGAGTGAGAACCATAAAAAGTTCAGGCCTATGTTGCTGAAAATAAATGAAATACAATTTATAATCAAAAAACATCCTCATACATACCATTGTAAATATCTAGTTCACTATCAAAATCATGATCTGAAGCCTCAGATGCAAAACCAGATTTGTGGGTTGTGGAGTGAGTACGAATCTTACTCAGCCTGACCACCACCTCTTTCCTAGAAATTACATTGAAGGAAATACCCGTGTTGGACAAATCTATTACATAACCTCATTTTTTTGGAATCATTTTAGTCTAATAAAAACCCACAAGTATTCAAACTGATTTTGGGTGACCACAGAAGCAACCAATTCTACCTGGACACCCATGCCACCGATCGGCCCAACCTCAGTCGTAGAATGGGTTTGAGTGACCAAAGCGCCATTTGTTCTGGATATGCAATAAATGAACACTCTATCCCACCATAAGCAGCGAGTCTCACTTATTCACCCTAAATTGTTAGGGTACCATGTAATATTGGTTCATCACTTCTACAAATAGGTTCCACAACCACACCATGCACAATATTGTCATAAGAATTTCCAACACCAACAGAATCAGCAGCATTGCCCTTAAACATTGTTTCATTGCTCGGAACGGGTGTGTTTGGTATAATGGGGGATGCATTAGTGGAATATATTGGTATACTAGAAGTATGGGAGGGGGGATTTTCATAATCAAAATGGATGGACTCAATTGGATGCCCGAAGGAGAGTGATGACAACCCAAAAAAGATGAAGGACTCATCCTAGTACCAGAAGACATCCCATCAAGAACCTTTTGGATAGTGGGAGCAAGGGTGAAATTAGGATGAGCCACATAATTGTGACCTCCCCTCCCATGATAAGAGTGATGTAAAGGCTAGTGACCTTGCCGACAAAAAATAGACTCAAAAAAACATTCATTATAATGAATGAGTTTCCAAAAACAAAATTCACCTTCACCTAAACACTAATATAGTTCAGGAGAGTATCTGAGAGGGCCATGTCGATGAATAGATGAGCTAAACCGGGTTTCCTTAGGAAATGAGTATTATAGTAAATCTGGAGGAAACATATGATCCTATTACTCATACCTTGGAGGATGGATGAGTTTTGGAAGGGAAGTGGAAGATGTGAAGGTGAATCCACATGGACCCAAATTTACTATTTTGATCACTATTGATATTAACTATCCCAAGGAAGAGAATAATGTAATTATTATCACCCATGTGTGACTCCGATGACTAGGCATAGGAAAAAACTATGTATGATAATAGATACATGGAAAGATACTGGTGATCCAGAACCCCCACCACCATCGGAGAATGAATATCCAAAACTTTTCAAATGAAACCCTAAATAATATATGATCAAGGATGATCGACATAGAATCTATCCATGTGAATATGAGAATGGACTGATTTAATAACATGAAACTCAGTTTAAGAAAGAAAAATCTATTGGGATCCTTTAAACTGATACAGTTTATTCTGTGAGACTATGATTAGGGTAATCGATAGAAATTGTGTACAATACAGTGAATCAAAAGTAGGAGGAAGGGGTCGTAGTAGATCTAATGAAAACAAGATATGAGGGTTCATCAGTCTAATTCTCATAGGCCCTTTAGGTTCTGTCAATGTCTTCTCTACCGTCTAGATCCAAAAATTCTCTCTAGAGAGTAGGTCTAGGAATAATTACATATTAAAAATTAAAATTAAAATTTTATATAAGTAAAAATACCCACTTATTTTTCCATTGATCATTGAATTCATATAGCCTATGTGAATCCAGCACTGAAAGATAAGAAGTAGGTTGCACAAGTAGAATCTAAGGAGGATGATCCATACGTAATCCAACCCCCACCATGTAACCTATTCCTAATTATTAATGGGAAGGATCTAGTATAGTCTATCCATAGATCATTCATCAATAACAATGATGAATCACATGTTGGGAAAAGCCACATGTGATAGTTCAAATCAAAAAAGATTCATCCATGATCATGCATGGGATAATAGTTGGTACTACCCTATAAGGGATGTGAAAAGTTAGGTCAGGATTAGGGGATCAGACCAAGACTTATCCATTTCTAATTTCTTTTAATGAATTTAGATTTCAATTTTAGTTTTAGGATGTAGTCATGCATACCACACTTTCCCACATATCTTTTTTATCTTAAATAACATGATACTTGGGATTAATTGAGTAATTTTATTTTATAGGTTCATGATTATAAATAAATCCCAAAAATGATGGAGTACAGAGTACTAGGATTCATAGTAATTGGATTTATCTTTTAAATATTTTCTTGTAATATCTCTAAATTTTCTTCCAACATCATGTTTTTAGTTTTAAAGTTAAAATTGCATACCCATGCTTGAATTATACATCACTTTACTTAATTAAGAGACATTATTTTCATAGGAATCCTATGATACCATGTTTTAGATTACCTTTCTAATGATATTAGTTGATTTAAATGAATAATTTAATGATTAAAGTGAGTCAGGGATATTACAACGAGGTCTCATCATTTAAGGGAAATTATTGATTCATGTAAATGAAATTTAACAATTATTTTTCGATCATCAAATTTCTAAAATTCATGTCAATTGATTTATTATTATTATTCATTCCTTAAGTGATTGTACATTATCATTTATCTCATTATTTGGTGGTTTTCTAACCCATGCACTTCCTATTTTATCTTGATCATGTTTCTTGAGTGACCTTGGGACATGCCACCTCTTAAAACATACATTTGAACTTTTCAAATCTATGACTATGAAAAAACACATGTAAAATGATTGATACATCATTTCAAAAGTCCTTATCCTTACAAGATCACATTTATTGAAATCCTTCCTCAATCAAATGAAACCATGAATGACCTTGTCAGTAATGATACATGCTTCATGCCATATTTATCAATTACTACCGTACTCTTAATAATTGTATGATATTAATATGTTTTAGTCTGGGAGTCAAAGGAGTCCTATTTGAAGGTATGATTTACATTATTAGTAATAATTTTAGTGGTTCAACATATGGTAATTTAGAAAGGTCATTTGATTCATTCATTGTAATGTATTTTCCCCCTTTTGGTTAAAACATTGAAAAAAACAAAATAAATGGAAAAAATGGGATGTGATTTGGGAAAAACAAAAAACCACCACTACTAAACCTATGAATTTAATTAATATTTATTTAGGTGGTGGATGAGAATATTATTCTAAAGCACAACTTTAAAAAAAATTCGATGTTCATTAAAAAAAAATGTAAATGTAAATAAACTTTAAAGAGGGTATAGAAATCATTCACTGTGATTAATTTGATCATGATATTTACTTAGTGTTTTAGCAAAGATGGGAGTTGTTACAATTTTAATGTGAGAAAATCAAGAAATTTATACTTTTGACATCATTCATTTTACTTTTTGAGATTAACGACCTCTATGAGATCTAGTTTTTTTTATTCCTATTTACCTTATGCCTTAGAGTCATTTGAACCTTTAATGTAAAACCTCACAATTTTATGTGCCTTTATCTTTACAATGTGAAGAAATTAGTTCCATTACATGCCTATGGATATGGATCATTTTATCATTATATGATAACTATACTCGAATTTTATCATGAGTGAAGAGAGAAAACAATTAAAAGTGAGGTAGATAATGAAATTTCATTTTTATTAATAATATATTTAAGAGATTGAATTAATTGAAAAAGAATTTAGATAATTTTTCAATGGGGGAAAAGTAAAATACATGAATTTACTGTTTATTTAAAAAATGGGAAATTGAATTGTTATTTTATGTGACATTATATAATTTGATTTGACATTAATGATTGTTAAATTTAATTGCCTTGAAATTTGAAAAATGATTTCATTGGTGGCCTTTGATTTTTAATGTTGATATTTTATGCTTGATGAAAAGCATGGATTATATGTGGGTGTATTGACAAACTCAAATTTAATGAATATTTTAAAAAAATTAATTTTTTTTATTCCCAAAAAATTTATATTTCAATTTCAATTGTCAAATTTTATTATTTTAGAAGCTTTTTTGGGCATACTTAGATAAATGGACTAATTTTGGAATTTAACAGTTTTAATATATTTTAGAATTTTAGACATTAATTTTAATATAATGATTAGATTTATGAAATTTAATTTATATAGTCCTCAATACTTTTGGGATAAATTTCAATTTTCTGGACCCAAATCTGAATCCCTCATTTGCAAGTCCAAATGAAGCACACAATTCTATCCTCAAAATCTGTGTAGAGATTTGTAGTTTTTTTAAAGATGGGACTATATCTCATAAATTAATGAGAAAATGGAGATGAAATTAAAGAATGATAAAATATATAGAGAACTAAATTTCATAAATATGGAACCACATTAAAATTCCAATATCAAGGCCTTAATTTCAGGGAAATTAGAATTTTGAAATTCAAAGATTCTGACTGGATATAAAAAACATTCGGAATTAACGGGACATTACTTTTTCTAAATAGTTAGGGTGAAGATTAAAATTAATCAATATAGTGGTGATAAATTTTCTAAAAACAATAAAGAAATAACATTTATAAAATCTGGTTATAAAACAGGTCTACCGTGAGAAAACATTTAGTGGATAGAATATACAGGAGATCTTAATGGTAGATTTGAAAGATCTTGAATTCGAATACTGAAAAATATCCCCCTTTCCCATAAAAGGAGGTTTATGACCCCTTCCAAAAGGGATTTATATACCATGGAGGGATTCATATGAGGATATCTGAGATGATACACTTTCTTATTTATATTATATTTTCTTTTATTTCTTTTTTTAGTTTTCTTTTAATTGTAATTTTAATTTTACATTATTAAATAAATTAGTTCATGCATGATTCTTCAATAGATTTTAATCCTACGTGTATTCTTCCTATAAATTATTATTATTATTCTTTTATCCTATTCTTTTACTATACTATTAACACTCATATATTTATATATATTGCTTTCTTTTCTATTCAATTTCTTCCTACATCTCTCTTTTATTTTTATTCTTTTATTCTTATTCCTTATTTATCTATTTTATTTATTTTATTTCTTCTTATCTACTTACATATATGCACCATTGTAATATATAAATCTTAAAAATGACGGTTTGATACCATGGGTTGGAACATCGGGAGAATAAGGTGTTCTGGAGTTTTTCTTAAATATTATTTTAATTTTGTGATAAATTTGAGTAGCATGCACGAGTGAGGAGAATGTCCCCAATGTGGTGACATCCCACAAATGAATTGAAACTCAAAATATTTCTATTATTTTATTGAATATATATTCCTTATCTCTGTTAGTTAGATCTTTACATGATGGAGTTGAGCTAATAAATGTATGAAACAATATTAATAGACCCAGGTCCTGGAATATGGCACACCTCAGACCATGGTGTGTCCTCAAACAAGACTAAAGGAGGAGGTGGAATTGATATTTCTTAGTCATTAAATGAATTTCATTGTTTATAAATAAAAAATAGTACTCCAAACATGAGATTTAATGTTTGAATTATCAAATTAAATTAAAAAAATATTGGCTAACAATGATTGAACACAAAACTGAACACAAAACCACAATCTTTCTCTATAACTCATTCAATTTAAATTTTCATGGTAGTATAAATTAAAATCATCATTTTCCATGTCATTTAAAAACACAAAAGAATCAAAATTGTTATTATAGATAATAAAAACAACAACAAAATATAGTTTTTGTGATTTAGAATAATTAGGTGAACAAACTAAAAAGATCATCAAGTTAGACGAACTTGGTATGCCACTGTGTTGCACGAGTGAAATAAATTTATTTTCCCATGCCCTAGGACATGAATGGGTTAGTTCCCCACAATCATATTGAATGAAATCCAAAAGAGTATTTTCAGATGATCAACATCTACTACAAAATATAAACCTAACATGATGAACTTATTTTCTTCCAATCTATGTAAATTAATTATAATCATACCATGCAAGATACTGTACTGTGTTTCCATGAAATTGAAATGAAAATAATTTTTAATTTCACATCACCCAGTACATGTTTCCTCTATGCTAGGAACCTTGAATTGGTATCAAAGTAGTTATGTTTAAATTTATAATTATTTACTTTATTGATGATATATGCACAAGTGTGATCATATTTTCATTTAATAATTTCATTATTTTATATGTTTTTAATTAACATGTTTTTACATAATAATAATGTTGTTTTAATTTTTCATTCTATTAAAGGTCTACGAAATTATGAATAATGATTGAATATTCCATCAGAGATTGAAAAAGGAATTTACATTAAGATATGTTTACATGAAATGTACATGTAGTTACACATCATGAACCCTAGTGCACTACATCTTGATGCATCGAGGGATACACGATGAACCATATAGTTACTACACAGAGGTAATTTACTTCACACTACATGTAGACCTAGAAAGTAAATTAAATGAGTTATCAGATTAAATGGAGTGTATTGGAGTACATTCTGTGTAGCCTACATGGCTTGGAGTTGAAATAGTGCAATCCATGTGGTACTTATACATGGTTAAACTAAATGAGATTGAAATCATGGATAATTTATGATATACATGACAATCATATGGGGTACGCAACATGTAGTTTATCAATTTTCAGAACATAAACACACACCGAATACCTAGTCCTATATCTCGAAATCTTGAAAAGTTGAACACATGTCATGTAGTTGGTCTGTACATGACGTATAGTCTTACTGAGGTACACACCATAGACCTATGTGTGTACCCATTATAAATGGAAACTTGGATAGAGGAAATATAGCTAGTCCGTACACGCCACATAATCCTACTTTAGAGGGGAAAAAAATTAAAAATTACATTAAATTAAAATTTTCATCATTGAACCCTTATTTTATTTATTGGCACACCAATGTGTGTTTTACAATTTTATAATAGTTTTAACGAATTTTAAATGACCAATAAATTTTTTGTTAAAAATATTTTATTATTTTTTTTATAGTTTATTTTCCAGGAAAGTGATAAATACTTGGTATCTCCAATTATGTTTGGATGATAATTAATATGAAAATGAATGAATTAATTAATTAATGAAATCACATTGATCTTAATAATAAAAAAGGAATAAATTATTTAATTATTTCCACTTACATATTCTTATTCATTGCATTTCTATCCAATCATGAGCTTGAACAAGACATATGTATGTGTTGACATTAATTTAATTCATTTTTTTCATGTGTGTGCAATTATTTATTATTAAATTAAATGAATGCTTATGATTTATCCCTCTCTACATTGTTATATATGACCCACTTGTCCATGTATATTTATGTAATCCCCTTAAGCCAGTCCCTTGGTTCCCAACACCCGTATTTGAGTAATAAATACTTTTAATTAATTGAGAATCCAAAGGTGGATGGAGTTAATTTAAGATGGAACCATGATGATTCCTATTAGGTCATACACACATTTACATGTGAAATATTATAACTCATTACAAGACCAGAACATAGATTTATTTCCCTAGGTCATAAGTTTATTTAATGCCTTCTCATTAAATAAACCATTAGATAAGTTCATGATCGAGTCATTTATTTTACTTATTTATTTCTGTCTCTTAATTATTAATTTATGTATGCAATACTGTAATCATATAAATAAATGAATTAATGTGTAATATTGGAATATAAATAAATGAATTGTTCTTAAATGTTTTATCCAACATGGTTAATCAATTAGTAAAATATACTTAATATTCATAAGACATGTAAAAGATAAAAAATATAATATTTATTTATAGTAAAGTATAATACCTCAAATGAGTATTAATTCAGATTTGTACTTTCATTAATTTATTAGTAATGAGGCTTATAGATCTATGTTTTTACCAATACTTATTAAGAAACTATAATTTATAATGGGAGTTCTTATAAAGTTGTTGGGTTGACATAAATATTTACACCAATAAGAGTACCCCTTGCTTGAGTTGGTGTAATTTAGAGGCAAGTGTTGAGGAAATCCATGTCAGGATTTTAGTATTGGGGACACCACTCAATGGATCAAGGACCACCAAACCTGTAGTTGGTAAATACCTACCTACCTAAATACCATCAAATTGCTTGAACAACCCTTTTTGGGGTTATGCGAACGGGAATATGAATCCTTGAAAATATATTTTCAACGAAACTAGACATTGTGAGTTCAATTGTGAGGATTATTGTGACTTGATAATATTATAGTATATTTAATAAAATTAATTAATTTAAAATATATCACATAATTTTTAAAAAAGGCACTAATAATTTGATCATTTAAATTTTTTAAAATGTAAATCTTTTCATACACATTATCTATATGATCCATGTTATAGAAAGACCATGTCCTAACTGGAAGTGACTTCTAGGAATGATATAGATGCTTCGAGTTGTTTTATACCGAAAATAAAAATCATGTGTCTGAATCCTCACTCCTTGATCCACGTTCTATAGAGGACAGTGATGAATGGTTTCGAGTCTATGAGAGAGATTTTAATGAAATATTGGACATTCAATTTCTCTTGACTTCATTTATGTACAATGAGCTCATGGTTTCTAACAAAAATATGGATGTGTATAGAATTCTTTAGTGTCTTCATGTCCCATATCAGGGGAGAGATAAAGACGAGAATTTTGATATTTAAAAATTTCTCTTTCAGAGTATTCTTATTTAATTTCCCCCAATTGGGCCTCATTTAGTCAGGATCATTGGATAAATAGAGCACCTAAAGGTTTAGTGGTATAAAATCCCTATAGAACAGGGCATTGATCATATTCTTGAATCACTACCTTATAGATTATTGAGATTTTTTTGAATTTTAATATTAAAAACATTGAAAACCCACTATCATATCTTATAATGTCACGACCCGTCCCCTAGGGCTCGTACCGTGACTACCTCAATCCCACATTCCATAGGCCAGAGGCTGGTGACTAGCACTGAAGACATATTCCCTAAACCTGGGAAGGCATTGCCTTTATAACATGTAACACACACAACCAAGTACAAAAAAAGATATAAACTCAAGTAAAATAAATAGTAAACTGAGTGAATACAATCATTAAATAGGGGAAAGAATACAAGCCCAACTGGAAAGTACTAGGAAAACTAGAAAGTTAAAGAAAACTGATAGGTGAAAAGTAGCTCGAGGATCATCCACCATGGATCCTACCAAAAGGGTATGTACAGCTCAAAAACGTTCATCTATGTGGTTTTCCTTGTCAAACGTCCACCTCCGAGCTACCTCATATCCGGGTACCCTCGTCCTCAGTCAGTGATGTCTGTCATCTACACCAAACACAATGAATTTCGGGTGTATCCCATGTAGGGGTGAGTATAGTGATACTCAGTAGGAATACTGAGATCCTCAAGGTCCCACAAAATCCACCAAGGATAATCCAAAAAGTATGAAAACAACTAATAACTCTACTTAGGTATATTCCCATACATATAACTAAGTTATCATGTAAACTCATCTCAATCATGAGGAAAACATAGAGTCCAACTCCAAATCCCCAAGATCAATTGTTCCACAAAAAAAGAAATACCACGATGGTAAGTACAATATAGGTACACTACATAGAAGAATACCACCAAGGTATTACCATGAAGGAATGTACCACAATTCTACAGACTCAGATCACACTAGTTATAACTTAAGTACAGTAGTATAGATGCGTAGATGTAACTTCGGAATCATCTTACTCTGTTAAGAGGCTGACCCACACAGGATCGCTCAGTGCTGACCCACACAGGATCACTCGGTGCTGACCCACATAGGATCTGTAGGTGCTGAACCACACAAGATCGCTTAGTGCTGACCCACACCGGATCTCTAGGTGTTGACCCAGACAGGATCACTTGGTGCTGACCCACACATGAGCACTCTTCATTTTTATTGTCACAGCCAACTACTAGGTTCCCGCACTTGGCTTTCCCGTCTCAGGGAGGGTCCTATCCCCAAGCCACTAGTCAATACACAAACTACAATGAAACCTCGTGAATAACTATCTCAAAGGACCGCGATGTCATAGGGGTCTCAACACAATAGACGGTGCGTCAATCGGACACCCGGTATGTGAGTTATCAGCCTTTTAGTCCTGAGGGCCCAGTTTGATTCGTGCACGATCCAACCCAACTATGTTCAAACATTATCCAAAACTCTAGTGGGGTATACTCAAAAGGACTGTCTTGCTCCAATATTTCCAACGCCGCTAACGGTTGGTCAAACGGACGTCTGGTGCCAAAGATATGGCCAAAAAAGCATAAATGGGTCAAAGTGGGACCAGGTCCGGTCCAACCAGGCCTGGGCTGACCCGACCCACAGTTTGACCCAGCCTGTTGGACGATTCTAAAGGCCGCGAGCCCACGGGTATCACGGGATGGCACGAGGCCGAGGGGCGGCGCGAGGCCACGGGTGGCGCGAGGTGGTGCGAGGTTGCGGGTGCCACGAGGGAAGCCTGATCCCACAGGTGGAGAGAGGCGGAGAGGCCACGGGTGTCGCGTGGCAGTGTAGGTCGTGGGTGTCGTGGGGTGGTGTGAGTCCATGGGTATGTTCCTCGAGGGTGCGGGTCAGCTCGGCCATCGACGTCACGAGGTCGCGGGGCAGCTCATCAGTGGGGGTGTGACGTGGGCGCGGGGTGGTTCGGATGCGAGGCGGCTCGGCCGCGGGTGCGGAGAGACCAGGGGGGGTGGTGCTGCGTGGCGTGGAGGCTGCATGCAGCAGTGGCAGCGGGGCGCCGTGGTCACCTTCGTCACAGCCAGCGGTGGCGCGGACCACCATTCTCATGCCCCACGGAGGTTGATATCCATCCTCCCCCATCACGAAGAACACAAAATTTATCCCAAGAAATTCGGAGAGGATGGACCACGTTTCTTTGTCCCGCACACTCCGCATTAGAGAGTTAGAAAGTAGCTCAACAAAAACCTTGAATCAAGAACTTAAAATTCAACAATATCATACGAATTGTGGATCAGATCATTTTGGTTGATCCACGTTCACCATGATTTCCCAAAACAAGGAATTTAATAGTGAAATTACAAGAATTCAATAACAACCCCAACCTCATTCATTTGATTCGCTGAAGATTTTCCACAGGGAAGAAGAACAATTCTTTGGGAATAGACGGACGTCGGTGACATCGGTGTTTCCTCGATTGTCTATTCATTGATGTTAAAGACGTTCCTCATCAAAAAATGTTCCTATGAAGAAGTCATAGTCGACGTCGGCGTTCTTCGTTGGAATTCTTCATTGGAGATCATTCACCCAAGGCTCAATCCTACCAATTCCACCAAAATTAATAGGTAGCCCAAATAATAAATTATGTTCTCCATTAAGTTTTTGGCATAATTTTCAATTTGGGTTAATTAATTAATTGAGTTGGCATAATAAATGTTAGAGGTGTTGAAGAGGCACCCCCACATTTAATAGGAAGATTGAGGGTTTCTCCGATTAAAGGGGAGTTCAAGGGGGTTTTTAGTATCGGGTCATCCCCACCACCATAACCCACATGTGAGTTTAGGCTCGGGTGGTCCCCACCACCATATCCTATCTTGAGAGGTTTACTTCTAGCGGTCCCCACCTCTCAACGTCCACATGGGGAGTTCCAAAGAAAAATAAAATAAAATGTTTCACAAATTTATTTTATTTTATTCATTCACAAAAAAACTAAAAAATCAACTTCACCCTTGAACCAATACGGTCAAGGTGAAGGTCTCCTTTAGCGAATTCTGGCACTACGAGTTCAATTGTTCCCTCATATTTCAATTTAGAGCACTGGTTCAAGAGTTAGAAAATCCCACTCACACATTTACTGAACGTACCTGAAATAAGGTTTATAAATTCCTTCAGGGAACTATGGGCCTCAGAATCACGTGCTTTAAATTTTCATGGACTCGTAAAATTCCCATTTATTGAAAAAAATTACCTGGAAATTTCAGGTTTTACATTATCCCCACCTCAGGGCTTTACGTCCCTGTAAGCCACAACTCAGAACTAAGTAAAAAAGTGGTGGAATTGATCACAAATCTGAGCCTCCCGCTCCCATGTTCTCTCCTAGAGGTTCACATGCTACCAATGAACGTGAACTAGAGATATCAACCACCCAATTAGGACTCGCTCATGTCGATCCTGAATCTCTACATGAACCTCTGCAAACGTCACCCCATCATCGATGACCATCTCTCTATGGTCCATGACATGGGAAGGGTCGTGTGAAGGTTCCAGGAAAATCATAAGCACATGGGTGGATGTGCCCACTTTTCTTTTTTTTATTTAACAATGATCAATCCAGGATCAATACGATGATAAATTCCAGCCTCATGGATTGAATCACAGAAATGGAAAATGAAAAGGAAAGTCCCGGATCAACGAAGTAGGATTGTTACAGGTTGATTATAATTTATTTAATCAATTGAAAAGAAATACCATTTGGTTATTCTTTCTCCATTGAGGTTCTTGTTCATGTTATGATGTGATTCGTCGTTGCGTCGCAGAATCCAAGTGTAGACTTCCTCTAGCGGTGATCTACATGTGTACCTCGTATCTCGGGATGTCGCAAAAGGAGTCTCCAGGTGCTAGCATGGAGAAACCATTGCTTACGTTGTCCACCTTATATCGTCTTGATCCGATGTAAGAGGATCTCTCTCAGTCTTGAGAGCATTCTTAGAGGAAGAGGTTCTTTTGGCCTTGAAAAAATTCTACAGAATTGTTTTGAACAACAATTCTTTTGTGTTAGGAAAAGAGTTGGGGTTGTGAGGATATTTATAATCATGTTTGATGTTTTAGAGTTATGAAAAAAAATTCATTATGTATTTTATTTATTTCATTAACTCCCTTTTGAAAACACCATATCAAGTCATTAATTCCTTGACATGCGCCCACACTGATTATAATAAATATCATTTAATAAAATGATATTTCCTCAAAATCCCGAATAGAAAAACTACATGGATTGTATTAATAAATACATGGCATGTAATTTGTTTTCATTGAAAAATACACAGCGTGTACATTCAATGTACACGAAATGTATATCTTGTTTTCATTTATTCATTTCCTTTCCAAAATGAAAACTACATGGCGTGTAAATTTAATAATATAGGGCGTGTACTTGTTTTTCAAAATAAAACTACACGGCGTGTAATCATTGATACATGATGTGTAACTGTTTTATTTTATTCTTCATCCAACATTAAAACGATTTAGGCTTCCGTGAATAATTATTAAACCACGTATGGGAATAATCCTTATTCTACTTGAGATACTTGAATACACTTAGTGGGTGACCCTCTAGGGCTCTTTCTCGTTGGCATTAGGCGGACTTGCCTAATGTCCAAGATTATAGTCTAGTAAAGGGTCAAGGCACCCAAGAGAATGAATTTTATGCTGCATTGACCTATCACCTCATATGAATGCTTACCATGAAATTTAATCCATTTGTATTGATATCTCATCAAGCAGGTTTCTGGGTAGTTTCATAAACATATATGCTTGTTCTGTCGTTCGTTGACTACCTGAAATAAACTCATCTTTTACACCATGGCCATGGAATCTAATGCGACCGTTATATTTCAATCAATGTTCGAAGATATAAACATCCATAAATCGAAGGGACAAATCCTTCATCGAATTATCCATTAACAACATGCCACTCATGACGCACCCAACATACCCTACTTCCCGCAAACTGTCTGCATGACGGTTTTTGTCAGTAAATCTAAGTGTGTGAGTCATGACATGAGTTAATGATAATCTTCTAGTCTAAGGAACATTACACACGCTCGTATATAGAAATGTATGATGACACCAAGACCTATGAAATTTCTACTAGCGGGTCCGTTCTCATAATCTCCCATCTTGGAAATTACCAAGTGCGAACTCCATGAGAGAGAGTCTGGTCTTCTTATGAGTACTCGTGCATGACGGTCTATATACTATGTGTCCTACCATAGTATTTCATCCAACCGTAGAACTTTATTTAAGAATATTGTTATATAATTTCAAGGTTCTCATCATTTTAGGGATCTACCATGAACTTATCAATGAAACAAATATTCCAGGACATTATTATAATATAGTCATGCAGAAAAATGAAAAATAAATAATAAGTGAACATTCATGTAATCAAAGTAAAAAACAGTGGGTTATCAGGACACCAACCCTTACAAACTCCCAATTGGATGAGAGCAAACTGCCTACGACTTTTAGTTCACTAGACCTCACTTGATGATCATGTTTCTGTTGAGTCAAGGATTTTGTCAAGGGGTCTGCCATATTGTCTTCTGTGGAAATACTACTCACTTCAACTTCACCTCTCTACTAAAAATCTTTCAAGAGATGATACATCCGAAGTATGTTCATTGTCCACTGATGTGACCATGGCTCTTTTTCAAGTGTCACCGCTGCAGTATTATCACAATAGAGTTTGATAGGATCTTTACTACTCGGTACTACATCCAACTTTTGGATGAATCTTTGCATACATACTGCTTCTTTAGAAGCCTCAGAAGCTGTAATATACTCGGAATCCACTGTAGAATCAGCCACCACACTTTTCTTTGAGCTCTTCCAGCTCACTGCACCTCCATTCAAACTGAATATGAATCCAGTCTGCGACTTCACGTCATCTTGATCAGTCAGGAAAATAGAATCTACATGTCCTATGATGACTAGTTCTTCATCTCCTCCATAAACCAGGAACATATCCTTAGTATGCCCCAGATACTTAAGGATATTCTTGACTACCATCCAATGTTGGTCTCCTCGATCATCTTGATATCTTCCTACCACACTTAATGCATAAGCAACGTCTATCCTCATACATAGAATATCATACATGACTGACCCAATCGCAGATGTTTAGGGGATCCTTAACATTCTCTTTTTTCCTCATGTGTCTAAGGACACATTTTCTTGGAAAGATGAATTCCATTTGACACTGGCAATAATCCCATCTTGGATTGTTCCATATTGAATCTTTTCAGTATCTTGTCAATGTATGTACTTTGACTCAGGCCTAGCATTCTCTTGGATCTAACACGATGGATCTTTATCCCATGAATATTTTCTCCCTCGCCCAATTCTTTCATGGAGAAGCATTTATACAACCTTGTATTAACTGACTGTAAGACATGTACATCATTTCCAATTAGTAATATGCCATCAACATATACTATTAGGAAAATGACTGCACTTCCACTAATGCTCTTGTAGACACAAGGCTCACATTCGTTCTTAACAAAGCGAAATTCTGTTACTGCTTCATCAAAATGAATGTTACATGACCTTGATGCTTGCTTTAATCTACAAATGGATTTATGCTAATTGCATACCTTGTTGGAAAGCTTTGGAGTCACAAAACATTTAGTTTGTGTCATGTAGAAATCTTCCTGGAGGTTCCCATTAAGGAATGCTATATTGAAATCCATTTATCAAATTTTATAGTCATGGTAAGCGGCAATGGACAATAATATTCTGATGGATTTCAGCATCTCAACCGGTGAAGAGGATTCATCATAGTTAATTCCTTGATGTTGTCTAATACCTTTTGCAACTAGTTGTGCCTTATAGGTGCTGACTTGCCCCTCCATGTCCAGTTTCATCTTGAATATCCATTTATTTCCAATATGCTTTACATCAATTGGAGGATCTACCAAAATCCAGACTTGGTTTTGGTACATGGAATCCATTTTAGAATTCACGGCTTCATGCCAGTTGGAAACGTCTATGCATTCAACTTCATCCTTATAGGTAAGAGTATAGTCATTGTCAACCAATAATTAGTCACCATCCTCGGTGACAAAAAACCATACCGTTCTAGTTCGCTTACCTCTCTTGTGCTCCTACGCAGTTCTTGTGTCACTGGAACAGATTGTTCTTCCACAGGGCTTTGTAGAATTTATTCTTGTACCAAATCATGTTTATCTTGACCCTCGACTTCATCGAAGTCTATCTCACTCCCACTATCTCTTTTGGAGATGTGATCTCCCTCAAGGAATATGGCATGTCATTCCACTATAACCTCTTTGTCTGAAGGGTTATATTGGTAATATCCCCTTGCTTCCTTGGGATATCCTATAAAGATACACTTTGTTCCTCGGGGTGCAAGTTTGACACCTAAAGAGGCCTTAACAAATGCTTCATTACCCAACACATGTAAATTCGATAACATGGATTTGCATCCACTCCATAAGTCGTATGGAATACCATTTATCGATTTAGTTGGTACTTGGTTTAGTATGTTTGTTTCTGTTTGTAATGCATATCCCCAAAAGGATAATGGAAGACTCTCACGACTCATCATTGATCTCACCATGTCCAACATGGTGCAGTTCATCCTTTCACTTACACCGTTTCACTGAGGTGTGTAAGGAGGAGTGAGTTGAGATAGAATCCCAAACTCCAATAAGAAATCAATGAAGTCCTGATTAAGATATTCTCCTCCTCTTCCAGAGCAGAGTTTCTTAATCTTCTTACCAAGCTGTTTCTAAACTTCATTCTTGTATTCTTTGAACCGATAAAAAGAATTTGACTTATACCTCATTAAGTATATATATCCATATCTATTAAAATCATTAGTAAAAGTTATGAAGTACTAGAACCCACCTCTTGGTTAAACTGAAAATTGTTCACACTCATCTGTGTGACCTAATTCTAGATTCTCTTTATCCCTTTCACCTTTCCCACTAAATGGGGCTTTGGTCATTTTTCCGTGTAGACACGCATGACATGCACCAAGTTGTTTTAGTTCGAAAGAATCTAAATACCCATATTGATGTAATTTTTTCAAACGTTTCTCATTGACATGACCTAGCCGGTGATGCCAAAGTTGGGTGTGGTATTATTCATGTGAATTAACTTTTTCATTGATTTCCATTACTTGGTTTGTGTAGTATAACACATAAAGGTCATTATATAAATGTTCCCAACCAAAACAAATGATATTTTATAAAAGAAGCTACATCCACTTCCAAACATGAAGATAAATCCATCAGTATCTAATCAGGATACTGAGATAATGTTTTTGGTTATAGAAGTTACATAATAACAACCTTTCAAAACCAAGACAATACTAGTAGGAAATGTGAGGTGGTAGTCCCCGACAACTATAGCAGCAATCTGGCTCCATTGGCTGCTCGTAGATCCACCTCACCTTGGTCAATCATTCTAAATCTACATGGTTCCTGTATTTGGATATAGATTTGAGCACCACAAGCAGTATCAAATACCCAATTAGTAGAAACAGATATATTGCATTTGATAACAAATGCACCTAATGGTTCCCCTTCCATCCTTGGCTGGGTGTAGTTTTTCTTCCAGTGGCCTTTCTTGCTACATGCACAACAAATAGCATCTTGTTCCTTTGCCTCCCCATTGATCTTTCTTTTCTTGGAAGGCCTTGAAGAAGCGTTGGGATTAAAGCTCTTTTCCTAAACTTTCCTTTTATTCACCATAAGGACAAGAAGATTTTCACGCTTCATGTCATTATCTACATGGAGAATAAGCATAAGAAGATTAGATAGAGACTTCTCAATGTTCTTCATTTTGATGTTCATAATAATGTTTGAGAAGCTCTGGGGGATTGATGCAAGAATGAGATCGGTAACCTGTTCTTCGGGGAATTTAAACCCTAGAACCTCCAAGCGCTCAATGTAGACAATGATATTGACTACATGAGGTCTAGCTGGGCACCCTCTCCAAGATTTCTCTGAAATAGAGCCTTGGAGATCTCAAACCGTTCTTGTCTTTCTCTCTCCTGGTATAGACCACGGAGGTGCTCGAGCATGTTGTAGACATCCATGTCTTCATGAGACTTCATGAGCTCACTAGACATAGATGATAGCATCAAACATTGAACAACGAGTGAATCGCTCAAATGTTTATCATAGAACAGTAAATCTTCATCACTCGCCTCGGGGGAAATAGAATCAGGAATTGAGGACTCCAGCACGTAAAACATTCGTTCATGGAGTAGGATAACCCGAAGGCACCTAAACCATGCCTTAAAGTTACTGACTGTGAGGATGTTGTCTTTTATCAAGAATTGATTGCAAAGAAAATGTGGTTGATGAGTTTTTAATTTCGATTCTAAAAATTAAAATAAAAGATTTATCTATACCTTCTGATTCCATTTTATGAAAAATAATAAATGAATTTATTAATTCTCCCACGATTTTATCAAGTCCCAATGTCCCTCACCATTAAACTCATAATGTCCAGTTGCTTTGATATTCTAGTTGCAAGGATCCATAATCCCCTTCGCATAACCCCAACAAGGGTTGGTCATGATATTTGAAGGTATATAGGTAGGAAGGTATTTTCCAACTGTGAGCTTACAGTTCCCTGATCTATTGAGTGGACTCTCCAATCCTAAAATCCTGACTTGGATTTCCTCAACTCTTGCCTCCAATATTACATTAATTATAGAAAGTGATACTCCTCTTGATGTAATATAGTCAAGTCAACCCGAAACCTTTCATAAGTTCTTCCTTTATAGAAGTATGTGTCCCAACAAGGGTTAGTCAAACACATTTTTTTATTGAGTCTTGCCCTTAATCAGGTAACAGAAGGCTTAGTCTGACTTAATATGGTATTGAAGGATATTAATCTTTTATGCATAGTTTGGCATTATCACATTTTTTTTAATATTTATTGATTCCTACTTAAGAGATTAACCATGTTCCAATAATGTTTACGCATAGACTGGTATTTATTTTATTACAGATTTGCATAGTTGTTTATTTCATTAATTATGTGATTACGATAACACATAAATAATAAATAAACTATGTAATCAGATAGAAATAAAATAAGATGGCATGATCATGAGCTTATATTGGTTAGCTGATCCTGCGGTTTTGATAAGCTAACCCTGACCTAGGGAAAACACCTTGAACTGATGGTTCGTGTTATGCAGCTCCCACCTGTCCACCTTTGTATCATTGGAGGTTGGTTTCTCCTCAAGTTCAGGTTTCAAACCATCTCCTATGGCTTGGGAGATCCTCCATTAAATGGGGTTTACATTAAAGAAACCATGGGCACGCAGGCCCTACATTTTATGGAAGAAGGCTCATAGTCCAATAAATTTAAATTAATCAAATTTAAATGAAACCATACACACATACAATGGGTCTTTGGTCTATCTCCTGATCATCCATAGCATGAAACGACATTTAAAAATATTTATAATTCAAATTCTTTTAATTGATATATTATTTAAGATATGCCTTTCCTGAAATTAATTAATTATGTTCTTATAAATAATCAATTATTTATCTTAAATTTCTTTCTGAATTTTCTTGGGATTCTTCTCATCCATATCCCTTGTACATGCCTTTGTAATTTTGGAGGAAACTTTCTGAAATTCAATTTCTGGAAAGTACACGGTGTGCAATTTATATTTACGTAGCGTGTATTTCATTCACCTTTTATCCAAAGTACACGCCGGGGGCTTTGGTGTGTTTTCTGTACATTGGAAATTTTGAAGTACACGGCGTGTAGATAAATCATACACGACGTGTACTTCCTTGTTATGCAGTAACCGGCCTGGCGATCCCGTGTACATGGTTCACGACTTCTCCTTTGTAGACAGTTTCATAGAGGCCAGATAAGACTACATGGTGTGTTGCTCCAACATACACTCCATATATTATAGTTCCCACATGCCAATTAATTCTGGTCAATACATCATAATAAATACTTAGGCATAAAAAATTCACACGATGTGGTTTGGCGGACAAGTTCCAGTTCGTTGAACCCAAGTACATGGCATGTAGTTTTTATTACACGTTGTGTATTCTCGTGTTGTACAGATAGAAATAGAAGCTCCTCCGGATGAGATCCCAATTTTGATTTTAATAAAAATTAAAATTAAAAGGCAATTTTTGTGATATGAATCGAGAAACAAAGGATGAAGAACATATCATGCTTATTCAGATTTATAGAATGATTTATATCGAATTGAATCAAATAAAAATGCGTAAATTATCAATGAAAATTAAATAACTATAATCAACGTTGTAACCTCCCTATGATACCAATTGAAGGATCCAAGCACAGCAGAAGCGCGTGGGTGGATATTCCCACCTGGCTTTTTTTGTCATTAAAAATGAACAATCTGGGATCAATACGACAATAAACACCAGTCTCCACTAATCAATTCATTTAAATGGACAGAGAAAAGGAAAGTCTTGGAACCACGAAGTAGGATCGTTACAGGATGATTATAATTTATTTAATCAATTGAAAAGAAACACCTTTTTTGGGTTATTTCTTCGTTGATGTTCTTGATCATGCTCCAATGTGATTCGTCGTTGCATTGTAGAATCCATGTGTATACTTACTCTAGAGGTGATCCACACGCGTACCTCATATATCAGGATGTCGCCAAAGGAGTCTCCGGTTGCTAGCGTGGAGAAACCTTTACTTGCGTTGTCCGCCTTAGATTGTCTTGAACTGATGGAAGAAGATCTCTCTCGGCCTTGAGAACGTTCTTGGAGGAAGAGGTTCTTTCATCCTTGAAAGAATTCTCCAGAATTGTTGTGCACAATAATTCTTTTGTGTTAGGAAAAGAGTTGGGGTTGTGAGGATATTTGTAATCAGGTTTGAGGTTTTGAGTTATAAAAATAAATAAACACGTTACGTGTTTTATTTATTTCATTATCTCCCTTTTGAAAACCACATGTCGATTCATTAATACCTTGACATGTGCCCACACTGATTATAATAAATATCATTTAATAAAATTATATTTCCTAAAAATCTCGACTGAAAAAATACACTGCGTATATTAATAAATACACGGCGTGTACTTGTTTTTCATTAAAAACAACACGGCGCGTACATTTAATGTACACAGTGTGTATATCTTGTTTTCATTTTTTCGTTTCTCATCCAAAATGAAAACTACATGGCGTGTACATTTAATAATACATGGTGTGTACTTGTTTTTCAAAATAAAAATACACAGCGTGTAATCATTGATACACGATGTGTACTTGTTTTATTTTATTCTTCCTCCAACCTTAAAACGAGGTAGGCTTCCATGTATAATTATTAAACCATGTACGGGAATAATCAGTATTCTACTTGAGAGACTTTAATAAACTTATTATGTGACCCTCTAGGCCTCTTTCTCATTGATATTAGGCGGACATTCTTAAAGTCCAAAACTACAGTCTAGCAACGGGTCAAGGCACCCAAGAGAAAGTAGTTGACACCGCATTGATGTATCATCTCATACGAATGATTAATGTGTAATTTAATCCATTTGTCTTGGTATCTCATCACGAAGGTCTCATGGTAGTGTCATAAACCTATATTCTTGATCCATCTTTCTTTGACTACCTGAAATAAACTCGTCGTTTACACCATGGCCATGGAATTTAATGCGACAGTTCTATTTCGATCAAAGGGCCGATATATCATCTTCTATAAATGGAAGGGAAAAATACTTCCTTGACATATCCAATAATAGCATGTCACTCATGATGCACCCAACGTACCCTACTTCTCGCCAACTGTATGCATGACGGTTTTCATCAGTAAATCTAAGTGCACGAGTCATGACATGTGTTAATGATCATCTTTCCGTCTACGGACCATTAAAAAATCTCATAGATAGCAATGTACGATGACACCAAGAAATGCGGAATTGCTACTGGTAGGTATGTTCTCATAATCACCCATCTTGTAGATTACCAAGTGTGATCTATGTGAGAGAGTTTCTTGACTTCTTTCGAGTACTCGCACATGAAGGTCTGTATACTATGTGTCCTACTATAGTATGTCATCCAACTGTAGAAATTTATTTAAGAATATTGTTATAGCATTTTAAGGTTCTCATCAAAGCGGGGATCTACCATGAACTTATCAATGCAACCAATATTCCAGGACATTATTAAATTATAGTCATGCAGAATAATGAACAATATATAATAATTTTACATTCATGTAATCAATGTACAGAATAGTTTATTCTCAGGACACCAACACTTACATCATGCATGTATCTTCTCACCTAGGATACGTAGAAGACATCATGCACCTAGTGAAACTAAGTTGGAAGGGCTTAGTATTATGCCACCTCTCCAACTCTGTTGAGGACCTGAAAAGGTCTGATTATCTCGGAGATAACTTGTCTCCTTGTCAAAATATTATTAAACCTCATCAGGGTGTGACCCATAGAAATATGTGGTCACCATTCTCGAACTCCAGAGGCCTCATTCTCATATCAGAATATGACTTTTATTGCTCAGTGTAGTATTCATCCTCTCCTAGATGATCCACACATTCCCTGAGGTAGCATGTACCATCCCTGGTCCCACTAGTGTGGAATACCCCAGTTTAGTCTAGCAGAAAGGTGATCTGCAAGGTCTCTCCTACAATGCCTCAAAATGTGACATCCAAATGGTTGAGTGATGGATCTTGTTTTATGAAAACTCCATCAATGGAATGTTATCCTACCAGCTATGACCGAAGTCAAGGATGCAAGCATGCAGGATGTCCTCGAGGGTCTGAATATGCCACTCAGTTTTTCCATCTGTCTTAGGATGGAAGGCGATGCTCAAAAGAAGCTGCATCCCGAAAGCATCCTACAACCCCTTCTGTAACTGGGACCGGAAACATGCCTCTTTAGTGGAGACAATCGTCGAGGTTACTCCAGGTAATCACACAATCTCCTGCACAAAGATTCATCCACATATCCCTACTGAACCCTGATCTCTAATCGGTAGGAAGTGTCCGTTTTGGTGAGTCGGTCAATGATCACCCTAATCGAGTCATGACACCTTTATGTATGTGGAATTCTTGTTACGAAGTCCATAGATATCCCATACCACTTCCACTCTGGGACCTTTAAATTCTTAACTAAACATGCTGGTACCTGATGCTCCGCCTTCCCTTCCTGACAAGTGATGCACTGAGAGACAAACTATGCTACTGCTTTCTTCATTCACAGCCACCAATGCAATCGCCAGAGATCCTGGTACATCTTCACCACTCCAGAATGTACCGATAGAGTGTATGTGGGGAACTCCCTCATCACTTCCTCCCAAAGAGACACAGGTTCCATGGTACGTCCTCTGAAGAGGATGATGTGCTCCCCACCTTTAGAAAATCTATCAGGTGCCTGCCCTATGGATATCTGACCATGTCGAGCCTCGCAGTCAGCCTACCCACACTGCACCTCACTGACTCGCTGAAGTAGTGTGTGAGTGAATCTAAAATACTGAAGGAAATATGCTCCATCCCAATCCATAATGGTTACCTGCACATCATCCAACTACTCTATCACCTCACCTAGAAGTTGTATACCATATCTTCTTCTGAGTGCATCTACTATAATGTTTCCCTAAATAGGAGAATAGACTATCTCGAAGTCAAATTCCTAGAGGAACTCAAGAAAATGTCATTGTCTCAGGTTCAGGTCCTTCTGAGAGAAGATATACCTGAGACTCTTATGATCAGAGTACACTGTAAAACACTTTACCATCAAGTAATTTCTCCACATCTTCAAGGAGAATACCACTGCTGCTAATTCCAGGTCATGGGTAGCGTAGTTCTACTCATGTGGTCTCAGCTGTCTAGAACCATATGCGATTTCTAGTCTCTCCTGCATTAGGAAACATCCGATTCATGTCCCTGGTTCGTCATTGTAGACTACATACCCTACACCATCCTCTGGTAGCCTCAAGATGGAGGCACTAGTTAGGCTCTGCCTCAGCTCATAAAAACTCCACGGGTATCTCTCCAACCACATGAAAGGATGCCTCATCTTCATCAAATATGAGAGTGGTGCTGCATCTCTCGTGAAATCTGGCACAAATCTCTATTAGTATCCAGCCAAACCTAAGAAACTTCGTACCTCCGTCAGACTTCTAGGTGGATCCCAAGAAAGTACCACCTCAATCTTCGCTGGATCTACTGCAACTCCAGCCTCCAATATTACATGTCCTAGAAAGTGAACCACTCAAATCCATAACTGGAACTTCGAGAGCCTACCATAAAGTTGGTTCTCTCAGAGTGCGTCCAGTACTACCCGAAAATAATAAGCATGATCCTCCTCAGTAGTGGAGTAGATCAGAATTTCATTGATGAAAACTACTACAAAGCAATCAAGGTATGGATGGAAGATCCAGTTCCTGAGTCCCATGAACACTATTGGAGCATTGGTCATGCCGAATGGAATAACCAAGAACTCGTAATGGTTGTATCGACATCTGGAAGTCATCTTCTATACATCCTTGTCTCGTACTCTGAGATGGTGATAGCCTGATCTTAGGTATATCTTCAAGAACCACCGTTATCCCTTCAGCTGATCGAAGAGGTCATCAATTCCCAAGAGTGGGTACTTGTTCTTCACATTAACATTAATTAGGTGTTGATAGTCAACCCAACGCCTCAAGAACTCATCTGCCTACTTGCCCAACAAAATCGGGGCTGCCTAAGGAGAAACACTGGGATGAATGAACCCTTTCCCCTGTAGTCCCTCTAACTATACCTGCATCTCACGAAACTCTGTGGGAGCCATCTGATACTTTGGTGTAGATATCAGTGTCGTCCTAGGGTAAAATTCAATGTAAAAGTCCACCTATCTGCGAGGAGGTAGACCCAAAACATCATCAGGGAATAAATCCATGTACTGCTCCAACACTAAAGGATAACTCAGACTCTCCACATCAACTTCTCCGAGGGTAAGGGTAGCCAAATAATGAGTGATCAGCTACACCCTCCACCATGTAATTCCATCTTGTGCTACAAATGCTACCTTCTCACCGGTGAAGGTAAACTAGGGACCATCCACTTTTCACCTAATGCAGTCAATATGAGCATGGACTATAGATAACTAGTACTTACCCAAAATGACATCGTAAGGCATCAATGACGCTACTAGTAGATCCAAGCTAAATTTCATGCCTCATAGAGTTAGATCGCACTGCCTGAACTAGTGTGTTATCATCAAATTCGCTCACGTTGGAGTCTCTAACCATAAGGATCGAGCCGAAGGCTCCGTCGGAATCTCCAAGCTCCGAAAAAGGAAATTGGAAATAAAATAATGACTGGAAACTGTGTCTATAAGTACCTTGTATCATCTCTAGAGCACCATGATCGTAAGACTCAACTACCTAGAGATGATATCTCCCCTATCAACCTACTCCCTATGGTTTTGGTGGACCTCCTAGTAGTGGTGGCGGTAACATCTTGTATTTTCACCCACCACCAGCTGCATGAACAGCTCCTCTGCAACGTCCTCATGATCCCTGTGGATCTCCTCAGTCAAACCTCTTTATTTTATTGGTTGATCCTTCAACCATATATTGATCATCTATACAGTGGGTCGGACATTCATGATCGATGTGACCCATCCCGCTATATGCGTAACACAACCCACTCCTGACATGACTGTATTTGCCTCAAGTACCCCTCACAATCGACTCTAAATCTGGCAGTCGTCCACCAGTAGGTATGGTCCTCTTAGACCTTTGTGTCATATGTATGCTACTATCTACAGAAGACTCTGCTACATGAAGACTACTGGGGGTCTCACTACTAGACACTACTTATCAAGGAAACTCTCCGCTAAGAGGGATCTCTCTAACACCCCCACTTGCGTCGGGATGCTGAGTGAGATCATTGAAGACCTGATCTCCCACCAGAGGCCTTGATCGAAGGTTCAAGACCTGAAGAATTGGCCCCATACCACATTTTTGGTGTAGCATGAGAGATCAGTGAACCTCACTGAGTACTGAGCCACATTCATGTTTCCCTACTGCAGATGAAGCATCTCTTGTATGTGCACTGCACGAAGAGTCGCTGGGACAAACTCTGCTCGAAACAGGCTCTCAAAGTCTGCCCAGAGAAGTTTCACCTCATCGTGAGCCTGGAGCATCAAGCTCCACCATATTCCTACTAATTCCTATAAAAGGCTGGCAGTGAGTATCACCATGAGATCGTCTAGTGTCCCTACAAGTAGAAAAACTCTCACCACACCATCCAGCCAATCCTCAGCCACTTGTGTGTCCGTCTGTCCCCTGAACCTAGGTGGCCTCTGGCGCTGGGACTCATGCAACACGCTCAAGTGGCATGCACCCTCTTCTGATGGGGCAGGTTCCATCGGTGAACCAATGGGTAATGGTACCGTTGGTGCCTCTACTAGTGCCTCTACTGGAAAATGTCCCTGCACTGAAGCCCCATCGCTTGGTTGGCTATCAGTGCGTAATATATCAGGAAGCCTAGATAGATGTCTGCGTGGAGGAAACCTGAAAAGAAAAAGGTGTGACACGGTCAATAAGTTATACATGGTGAGATTAATCAATAGATCACAAAGAAAACTCTTGAAAACACACACACAATCAGATTTTTCGTGCACTAAGTCAGAAATCAAAAGTCAGGGTCCTGGTGTATGGATACACCGGCCGCCACACAAACCCTGGATTCCCTAAAATAATAACCACACTCATTAATCTTAACACTATTGCCATTAAAAAGTTCAGATCCCTATGTTCTATGGAAGAACTAAATCCTATGATACCAATTTTATCATGACCCATCCCCTAGGGCCCATGCCGTGACTACCCTAAGCCTGCCTTCCATAGGCAAGGGGCTTGCGACTAGCACGAAGGCTTATTCCAGAAAATTGGGAAGACATTTCTTTTATAACCTAAAACACACACTACTAAGCACACATCAAGATATGAACTCAAGTAAACTGAATAGTAAATAGAGTAAATACAGTAAGTAAAAAGGGGCTACAATACAACACCAACTAGAATGTAAATGGAAAACCGGGAAGTAAAATACAACTGATAGGTGAAATGCATCTCCTGGATCGTCCACCATGGATCGTACCTGAAGGGTAGGTACAGGTCATGAATGACCGTCTCTGCGGTTCACCTCATCCAATTTCCACCTATGAGCTAACTTCAGTCCCAGTACCCTCATCCTCAGTTAGTGATGTCTATCATCTGCACCAAACACAACGAAGTGACGGTGTAGCCCGTGCAGGGGTGAGTATAATGATACTTAGTAGGGACCCCGATACCCTCAAGGTCTCAAAATATCCACCTAGGATAACCCAAAAACCATGAAAAAAACTGATAACCCAACTTATGTATATGTCTATACATATACCTATGTTATCAAATAAACTAATCTCAATCATACGAAAAACATAGAGTCCAACTCCAAATCCCCAAGCTCAGTTATTCCAAAAAGGAAGAAATACCACGAAGGAAAGTACCACACAGGTATTTCACATAGAAGAATACCACCTAGGTATTACAATTAAGGAATGTACAACACAGGTACAGACTCAGCTCACACCATGTATAACTTCAGTACAGTAGTAGAGATTATTATATGTAACTACTGAATTATCTTACATTGTTAAGAGGCAGAACCACATAGGATCACTCGGTGCTGACCCACACAGGATCGCTCAGTGCTGACCCACACAGGATCAATATGTTCTAACCCACACAAGATCGCTCGGTGCGGACCCACACCAGATCTCTAGGTGATGTCCCACACAGGATTTCTCAGTGCTAACACATATAGGATCACTCTTCATTGTTCTCGTCACAGCCAGCTACTGGGTTCCCACACTTGGCTGGCTCATCTCCGGGAGGATCCACTCGCCAAGACACTGGTCGATACTCCAACTTCCACGAAGTCCAATGAGGAAGTACCTAAAATGAACACCACTTCATTGGGGTCTCAATGCGATAGATGATGTGTCAATCAGATGTCCGGTCTGTGAGTTATTAGCTTTTTAGTCACAAGGGCCCGGTTGGATTCGTGCTCGATCCAACTCGACTATATTCCAACATTATCCAAAACTCTAGTATGGTATACTGAAAGGGACCGTCTATCTCCATGGTTTCCAACGCCACTCACGGTTTGACAAACAGAGGCCTGGTGCCAAAGATATGGCCGAAAGAGCAAAAATGGGTCGAAGTGGGCCTGATTCCGGTCCGACTCGGCCCGACCCAGCCTAGCCCACTGTGCATCCCAACCAACATTGCAGCCCGGCCCACTGGGCGGTCCGACAGACCACGAGGGCCATGGAGGCTGCAGGTTTCGCGGGACGGCACGAGGCCGCGGGTTCCACGGTGCGGTGCGAGGCCGCAGGTGCCGCGGGGGCGGCATGATCCTATGGGTGGCCTGGGGTGGTGAGGTCGCGGGTGTCGTGGGGTGGAGGAGGCCGCGGGTGCCGTGGGGCAGTAGGAGGCCGCGAGGGTGTTCCGCGAGGGCATGGGGCGACTCAACCATGGATGATGCCAGGCCGTGGGGTGGCTCGGCCGCGGGGGTGCTACGAGTTCTCAGGGCGGCTCGTGTAGAGACCCGAAGCTTGACGTACATGGACATTACATTACTTTTTCAGAATACTTAGTACATAACAAAAACACACACACAAGGATCGTAATAGTTTAGTGTCTTTGGAAACTCGGAATATAATCTTCTAATCGTGGTGAAAGATCTCCCACGTCTCCCATAAAGATCTTATTTTTTTTCCTAAAACCATTCATTATATCCCGGGGAAAAGAAAACATAAAAGTGTGAGCTCAAATTCTCAGTAAGGGTAAAAAAAATATATCAATCACATCATTTTCATAAGAACATAACATTTTGGAAATCTTAACCTGCAAAAGTGAGCATAATTTCATAACATGGGATAAATCATAGTAGTGAAATGAAATCCCAATAATCATAACATAAAACATGAAACATTTTGGCATACACACATAATCATAGAGAATCATATCTTATTAGTCAAGACTCATTGCCAAGACTATCTTAGTGGACAAAGTCCATTTCTGAACCGAGTCACCCTCGTTTCAGTCCTGTTTCACTAAACCGGTATAACCTACCGTTCCAGCCATGTCTATCTCATGAGATATAAAATCTTTACCGAATGAATTGGAGGGAGATATAGGTTCCACCCATCTCATAATGAAACCATTCTTATGTGTGCCACAAAATCATAAACCATACATCATAGCATAACCCATGAAATAAAAATGGGAATCTTATACATCATGACATCATAAAAAAATTCATATTAGATAAAGGAATTCATAAAAATAATTCCATTACAACATAATCAAATAAATGTAATAATAGGGATGAAAACAGAACCCTTTATTATCTTAGATGGAAAATAATTTTGATAAAACACTTGAACTCCATTTTTGAGGAAAATATCCTTTCTACTTCAAAAACACTTTTCCATTCTTAACATGTCAAACAATTATAAACAAAAAGAAGTTGATTAAAAATAAACATGATAAATTGTAAAAGAAGTTTCTTGGAAATATTGTTTTAAAAATCCATTCATGCCGTATAAGTTAAAAAAACATTGTTCTCTTACTTTTGTCAGAAAAGTCAAAAAGTACTTCGTACAAAATACGACAAAATATTCCATTCATATCTTTTACAAAAAACTCACCAAAGGGTAAAATTGGATATAAAATATTGTAGAAGGATATAAATATTACATATTGAGAAAACATCGATGTGGATGATAAAATACACCCTAGTAAATGCGAAAGTATAAACAATCTCGGATAAAAATGAGATTGTGATATTTCCCTTACCTTTGGTCCGATATGCTTTGTACGTGTCCGAAACTCATGTATAATGATTTAAATAATGTTATTGACTTATTATAGAATCATACATATTTTTATGATATCATATTTGGTCATATTCTTAGCTTATTATTAGTAATATTTCATTACTACTTGTTATTCGGGTGTTTATTACTTTTTGTTCTTATGCATGTTTTGTCGAATAAATTATTATTCTTCTCTTTAGGTTATAGATACATCATTTCCAGAATGGTATTAGTGTAATATATATCATATTATTTCATTAAATTCATTTATATAATAATTATGAAAAGAATATCATGTAGAACGAGTCGCATCACATCGTGTAGACGGTATTCCGTACGTACACACGAGTGATGATATCATTCCTATGATCGTGGAATTGTATTGGAGTGTATGTATACTATTTAATAATCCATATAACTTTATAATAGTCATATATAGTTATTATTTACACCATTATACCCATCCATGTAAGGTGGTGTTGGAAAATAGATTACACCACAGCGTGTAGACGGTACTCCGTACGTACGCACGCTCGGTGATTTATTTTTCCATAGGATGGATAGATGGTGAAATAGGGTTGTTTCATACATATAATAACATATCCGTATACGAGTGATACTGATGTTATTACTTCATAATGAAACAACTAAAGAAGAAGAAGTGGAAAAAGTAATAAAGATGAAAGAATCGGTAACAGACATTGCCTCTTCTTTGAAGTGTTTCTTTGAGACCTCCATTTAGGGCACTAAAATAGGTCTTTGAAGAATACCAAAACCTCTAGGATGTTTCTAGGGAAGTGGAGAGAAGAAATTGGCAGGTGTTTTCCGAGCTTGAAGCCTCAATGTGGTGTGAGGAAGATGGGGATGAGGTGCCCTTTTATAAGTGAGGAGAGGGGCACCTTTGGAATAACAAAAAATATTATTTTATTATAAAGTCAAGTTCGGTTTTAAATAGCTCCAAATTGAGTTATTTCGAAGATAATGTGGGGATGGGTCGAAATCCTCTCATCCAGTAGAATTTAGACAAGTTTAGGTCATTATATTAACCTTATCTCTTAGTTTTTACTCTTAGTTAATTAGATTGACATTTACCATGTCACTTTGTATTTTTGTATTATATAGTTAATAAACATACCATATACATCCAAGTGACCCCCAAGTTGTGTTTTATTATTATATATAACCGTAGCTAAGTCATTTGGCCGAACCATAGATTTTTAGGAATAAAATAACAATTAATAATATAATATTTGTTTTAAAAACTATTTTATGTCAATTTTGACACTATTCAATAGTTGATTTGTTTGAAACTCATAACAGAATGATTACTTCGCCCAAAGTTAATTAAATCAAACCTAACATGTCATATTAACCTAGAAAATTATTTTAGTTCATAAAAAGTCTCCAATTATATTTATTTGGGTATTTATAACATCAACTATGTCCATATTTCATTAAAAAGATAATTACTGCATAATCGTTGTGTCATAAATAAAATAAATTATTTAATGACTAAAAATTACAAATAAAATACCATTATGTAGGAAATATTTTTTTCTTTCTAATGAATATTTATAGTCGAATTTATCTTATGTATAACCCCATATTAAAAATGATATACTATTTAAACTTTGATTTTAACTATTTTAACCCTTCTTTAACTAAATTAATAATAAATTTCCTAATCTAATCCAAGTGGGCCTAAATGGTCATATTTTATTCCTAAGGTGTGTTTTGGTCGAATTACACTTGTCCAACAGAATTAGGACATGTGTTAGGGTAATAATAATATCATTTTTACCCTTAATTACCCTATTTAATTTTAACCGTGGTAAAAAAAGTAAAAAGTTACTATTCACCAAAAAATAATTTTCATCCCATTGAACCACATTTTACTTACTGAAATCAACCGTGTCTCTCGGATTTTTGAAATTCCACTCACAGAAGCGGTAAAATTATGTTTTATTAAAAATTCATTTTTTTAACTACCACTTAGTGGTTTCACTATTCATCAAAAAATGAATGTTTCCAGAAAAATACCAAAAATTAGATCTAAGATATATTTGATATTATGAATTAAAAAATGATGTCTATTTTATCAAATTCAAAACATATCAGTTGCATTTATTAATTTAACAATTAATTCCCGTTGTCAAAACAAATAGCGTGTTCTTAAGAGATAATAACTATCAAAAGATTGACATTTGTTTATGACTGGTTTAAATGTGAAATTACATCCCATGACCAAAATTATATTAAATTGTAAAAGTATATTCTAAATATAATTTAAAACCACTCAAATTAATAATTTATCACTATTAATTATTTCGTTTAAAAAATTTGTTTTTAATTATAATTTAGTAATTTTCACTATTCATCAGAATATGAAAGTTATCCGAAAAGTACCAAAATTTCACCCTTGGATAAATTTGATACTACGAATCCAAAAATGAAGTCCATTTTAAGAGTTAAAATTTCTAAAATTTTAAAAGGTGGTTATTACTATTCATAACGGCTAGTTTTACTAATATTTTAATAGCATATCGTTGTTTAGTGAAACTCGGTATTGCGTACTACACACACTATCGAGGAAGGTCGTGATTGCATGTAATGCAAGGCAAGTCAAGGATGCGTGTTGAGCAAGCTCGTTTTGGTTTAGCGTACAACACAAGACATTAATGAAATTAAAAAGAATATTTTATATAAAATCTTGGACTGTTACATTCTACCCCCCTTAAAATGAATTTCTCCCTCGAAATTCGTCAGGGTTATAAATGGTTTAATACTTGAAAGTTTCTTTAATAGAAACCCACATCATAAAAAGGAATACCAAAACTTGTCTTTAAAAACTAAAGTATGAAATGTAACGATTTCCCAAATAAACTAATCCCTGGGTTTCCACATAGGTGAAAATATGGATATGGAAGAGAAATCTAACCATCATCTTCTGATGGAGAGTGGTAGAGAACATGGATATGGAAAATCCAGCAATCACAAAGCCATAAATTTGTGACGATATAAGGTACCATCTGATTCATCAGATATAAGAGCACTAGGACAACATTTTTTGTTTTCAAGATCATTTCTCTGAAGTTGATGAAATTGGAATTAGAAGAAATACTTTCGTGATTTTGGTATAGTCTCACCGTTTGTCGTTCTATGGACAATTTACACTTCATCTCATAAAGAAATGAAGTTGAATTTGTCATTCGTGATGTGTTGGCAGATCATGTGATAGAATGATGGGTCATTCCATCTGTCACAAACAAAAGGTTAGAAAAGTTATCAACAAATACATAAGTCCATCTATAGTGAGATTAATCATATATAGTTCCTAAAATGGACTTATACTTCATATATCATAATTCTTAATATAATAAAACTAGTTTCAACTAAACAGGGACTTCATGTAGGCCAGTGGTATGCTATAAAGGTCAGTCGCACTTCGGTTGTGGGTTCGATTCCCACAACCTTGTCTGACACGATGGGTTGTCACCCGTCCTGCAGGTTATCCTTTTTCTAAAACTACATTAATATAACATCACATAAATAATATCAAAAAAAAGTTCTATCCTTAAACAATACTAACTTATAGATACCATAATCCATTCCAATCATTAGGATTATCTAAAATACATTGGTCCAAGATCATATTATAAAGAAAATGATAACTTGAAATGTCGTCAACCAAGCATGTGAATACCATCATTTATCCCCCATATATCTTGTTGGTCACATTCCAGTCATGTGAATACCTTAATGATGTATTTTCTTGAAAAATGAATACCCATTAAACCTTACTGAAAACACAAATTCTGTCAAAAGTTAACTCTTTCCACATACCAAAATCCAAAAATTATATATACTCAAACCATGATATAACCTTCTCCTTATATCATTCATGAGCTCATGAATACTATCAAACATTTAATTTTCTCCTTATCCATTCATTATGCGCATATCATCTACATTCCAAAAATATCTGAATAACCTTTCATGGATACTGGTAACATTAATCATACACTTTCAAAACTCAAGGAAAGAAAACAGTGTAACAATCCTTAGATGTCTCTTTATTCCATAGTACCATGAGATTACTTATACAACATTACACATGATAAACATGTAATCATTCCACTATATTCTTAAACCACTGACCGAGCTTCAACAATTCTTTCATCTCACATATCATTTGTAGTCTCTTCAACATCATCCACATAAATACTACCCATACGACCATACAGATTCTCTTCATGAGACTTTCACTTAGGGAATTGGTTTGCATAATGCCCGTACATTCCACATTTAAAACATTTAGCCATTGTTGATGTCATATCCATACCATTATCCTCATCGCTGGTGTTAACTAAACCTTTTTGTTTTCACTTATTGTCTTTGTGTCCTTCTTTTCCACTCCCAAAGCATCTTCCAATTCATTTGAAACATTCTCCTTGATTCCTCTTCCCACATGATTTACATAGGGGAAACTGAACATTCATTCCTCTATGATCATCATGAAACTCCATCTTTCTCTTATTAACTGAGTCAGAAAACTTACCAAATTTTAATTTATTGATCATATTATGAGATTGCTGATTCGACATAATAATGATGTTTGGACTTCCAAATCCCATTTCATTTGGTTTCTCATGAAGAATATCATTCCATTGTCCATCATATCCTCCATTATCGTGAATCATCTTATTTCCAGCCATTTTCTAAAACCCAAAAAGAATAGTGTGAGAGGAAAAAATCATAATAAAGGTTGTGTAACTTATATATCAATCATCTTTGGTTTAATCTAATATCGTTACCACAGTTATAGGACTATATCCTACAGGTATACTTATCCTTAGAGACATCCCTAGACACACCTTAGAAATATCTATAGGGATCTCACTAACGTTTTCGCATCCTAGTTTCCAAAGGTTGACTAAACTTTTCCTCTGATACCAACTCTAGAGACCTGAATCTTGACGTACATGGACATTAAATTACTTTTGTGGAATACTTAGTGCATATCAAAAACACACACACAAGGATCGTAATAGTTTAGTGTCTTTGGAAACTCGGAATATAATCTTCTAACCGTGATGAAAGATCTTCAAAATCTCCCATAAAGATCTTCTTTTTTTTAAACCTAAAACCTTTCTTTATATCCTAGGGAAAAGAAAACATAAAAGGGTGAGTTCAAATGCTCAGTAAGGGTCTACAAAAGAAATATCAATAACATCATTTTCATAAGAACATAACATTTTGGAAATCTTAAACTGCAAAAGGGAGCATAATTTCCTAACATGGGATAAATCATAGTAGTGAAATGAAATCCCAATAATCATAACTTAAAACATGAATCTTTGTGGCATACACATATAGTCATAGAGAATCATATCTTATTAGTCAAGACTCATTGTCAAGACTATCTTAGTGGACAAAGTCCATTTCTGAACTGAGTCACCCTCGTTTCAGTCCTGTTTCACTAAACCGGTATAACCTACCATTCCATCCATGTCTATCTCATGAGATATAAAATCTTTATCCAATGCATTGGAGGGAGATATAGGTCCCACCCATCTCATAATGATACCATTTTTATGTTTTCCACAAAATCATAAACCATACATCATTGCATATCCCATGAATGAAAAATGGGAATCTTATACATCATGACATCATAAAACAATTCATATAAGATAAAGGAATTCATAAAAATAATTCAATCACAACATAATAAATTAAATTTAATAATAGGGATTAAAATAGAACCCTTTATTATCTTAGATGGAAAATAATTTTGATAAAACACATGAACTCCATTTTTGAGGAAAATATCATTTCTACTTCAAAAAAACTTTTCCTTTCATAACATGACATACAATTATAAACTAAAAGAAGTTGATTAAAAATAAACTTTATAACTTGTAAAATAACTTTCTCGGAAATAAGGTTTTAAAAATCCATTCATGCCGTATAAGTAAAAAAACATTCTTCTCGTACTTTTTCGGAAATGTCAAAAAGTTCCTCGTATGGAAAACGACAAAAGATTCATTTCATCTATTTTAATAAAAACTCACCGAAGGGTTCAATTGGATATAAACTATTGTAGAAGGATATAAATATTACATATTAAGGAAACATGTATGTGGGGGATAAAATACACCCCAGTAAATGCCAAAGTATAAACAATCTCGGATAAAAATGAGATTGCGATATTTCCATTACCTTTGGTCTGATATGCTTTGTACGTGTCTGAAACTCCTGTATAATGATTTAAATAATGTTATTTACTTATTAAAGAATCATAATTATTTTTATGATATCATATATGGTCATATTATTAGCTTATCATTAGTAATATTTCATTACTACTTGTTATTCGGGTGTTTATTACTTTTTGTTCTTATGCGTGTTTTGTCGAATAAATTATTATTCTTCTCTTTAGGATATAGATACCTCATTTCTAGAATGTTATTAGTGTAATTTATATCATATTAATTCATTCAAATCATTTATATAATCATTATGAAATGAATATCATGTAGAAAGAGTCGCATCACATCGTGGAGACAGTATTCCGTTCGTACGCACGAGTGATGATATTATTACTATGATCGTGGAATTGTATTGGAGTGTATGTATACTATTTCAGATTAAATATCACTTTATAATAGTCATATATAGTCATTATTTACACCATTATACCCATCCATGTAAGGTGGTGGTGGAAAATAGATTACACCACGACGTGGGGATATTATTCCGTACGTACGCACGCGCAGTGATTTCTTTTTCCGTAGGATGGATAGATGGTGAAATAGGGTTGTTTCATACTTATAATAACATATCAGTATATGAATGATACTGATTTTATTACTTCATAATGAAAAAACTAGAGAAGAAGTAGTGGAAGAAGAAATAAAGATGAAAGAATCGGTAACGGACATTACCTCTTCTTTGAAGTGCTTCTTTGAGACCTCCTTTTAGGGCACTAAAATAGGTCTTTAAAGAATAATAGAACCTCTAAGATGTTTCTAGGGAAGTGGATAGAAGAAATTCGCAGGGTTTGGCCGAGATTGAAGGCTCAATGTGGTGTGAGGAAGAGGGGGAGGAGGTTCCCTTTTATAACGGAGGAGAGGGGCACCTTTGGAATAACTAAAAATATTATTTTATTATAAAGTCAAGTTCAGTTTCAAATAGCTCCAAATTGAGTTATTTAGAAGATAAGGTGGGGATGGGTCGAAATCCTCTCATCCAATAGAATTTAGACCAGTTTAGTTCATTATATTAACCTTATCTTTTAGTTTTAACTCTTAGTTAATTAGATTGACATTTACCGTGTCACATTGTATTTTTTTATTATATAGTTAATAAACTTACCATATACATCCAAGAGACCCCCAAGTTGTGTTTTATTAATATATATATCCTTATCTATGTCATTTGGCCTAACCTTAGATTTTTAGGAATAAAATAACAATTAATAATATAATATTTGTTTTAAAAACTATTTTATGTCAATTTTGACACTATTCAATAGTTGATTTTTTTGACACTCATAACAGAATGGTTACTTCCACCAAAGTTAATTAAATCACTCCTAACATGTCATATTAACCAAGAAAATTAGTTTAGTTCATAAAAAGTCTCAAATTAAATTTATTTGGGTATTTATAACAACAATTATGTCAATATTTCATTAATAAGATAATTACTTCATCATCGTTGTGTCATAAATAAATTAAATTATTTAATGTCTACAAATTACAAATAAAATACCATTATGCATTATATATTTTTATATTTCTAATAAATATTTATAGTCGAATTTATCTTATGTATAACCCCATATTAAAAATGATTTACTTATTAAACATTGATTTTAACTATTTTAACCCTTCTTTAAATAAATTAATAATAAATGTCCTAATAAAATACATGTGGGCCTAAATGGACATCTTTTTTTCCAAAGGCTGTTTTTGGTCGAATTACACTTGTCCAATAGAATTAGGACATGTGTTAGGGTAATAATAATATCATTATTACCCTTAATTACCCAATTTACTTTTAACCGTGGTAAAAAAAGTACAAAGTTACTATTCACCAAAAAATTATTTTCATCTCATTGAACCACATTTTACTTACTGACATCAACCTTGTCTCTAAGATTTTCGAAATTCCACTCACAGAAGCGGTAAAATTAAGTTTTATAAAAAATTCAGTTTTTTAACAACCACTTAGTGGTTTCACAATTCATCAAAAAATGAATGTTTCCAGAAAAATACTAAAAATTAGATCTAAGCTATATTTGATATTATGAATTCAAAAATGATGTCTATTTTATCAAATTCAAAACATATTAGTTGCATTAATTAATTTAAAAATTAATTCCTGTCGTGAAAACAAATAGCGTGTTCTGAAGAGATAATAACTATCAAAAGATTGACACTTGTTTATGACTGGTTTAAATGTTAAATTACATCCAATGACCAACATTGTATTAAATTGTGAAAATATATTCTAAATATACTTTAAAACCACTCAAATTAATAATTTATCATTATTAATTATTTTGATTAAAAAAGATGTTTTTAATTATAATTTAGTAATTTTCACTATTCATCAGAACATGAAAGTTATCCGAAAAGTACCAAAATTTCACCTTAGGCTAAATTCGATACTCCGAATCCAAAAATGATGTCCATTTTGAGAGCTAAACTTTATAAAATTTTAAAAGGTGGTTATTACTATTCATAACGGCTAGTTTTAATAATATTTTAATAGCATATCATTGTTTAGTGAAACTCGGTATTGCGTACTACACATGCTATCGAGGAAGGTCGTCATTGCGTGTAATGCAAGGCAAGTCAAGGATGCTTGTTGAGCAAGCTCCTTTTGGTGTAGCGTACAACACAAGACATTAATGAAATTAAAAAGAATATTTTTTTATAAAATCTCGGGCTGTTACATCTCGGCTGCAGACAGCACGAGCCCACAGGGTGGCTCTACTGCTGGTGCTGTAGGGCCGCGGGGAGCGTTTTCGCAGAGCACGGAGGCCATGGGGAGGTGTCGTTGCGCCATCGCCTTCGTTGGGGCTGGCGTTGGCGCCGGCCGCTGTTATCGTGCCCCACCGGGGAAGATAGCCATCCTCCTCCATCCCGAATCACACAAGAATTGTCCCAAGAAATTTGGAGGGGATAGGCCATGCTTGTTTGGACGACACTCTCTAAATTAGAGTGGTAGGAATCAGCTCAACAAAAACTTTGAATAAAGAATGTCAAATTCAAAAATTTCATACAAATCGTGTATCAACTCATTTTGGTTGAACCATGTTCACCATAATTTTCATGAATGATGAATTAAATCGAGAAATTACAAGAATTAAATAACAACACCTACCTTATTCATTTGTTTCGTTGAGGATTGTCTGCGGGGAAGTAGATGAGGACGTTGGGAATAGATGGATGTCGGTGACGTCGACATTTCTTCGATAATCGGCTCATTAATTTTGAAGATGTTCCTCATCAATGAATTTCATGAGGAAGAAGTCAGAGTCGAAGTCAGTGTTCTTCGTTGGCGTTCTTCATTGGAGAGCCTTCTCCCAAAGCTCATTCATCCCAATTCTACCAAAATTAAGAGGATACCCAAATATTAGATTATGTTATCTATTAAGTTGATGGAATAATTTTCAAATTTGTTTAATTAATTAATTGATTTGTCCTAAATTTTTTTGGAGTAGTTGAAGAGGCTCCCCCACATTTAATAGGAATTTTGATGGATTCTCCTATTAAACGAGAGTTCAGGGGTGTTTTAAGTCTCGGGTGGTCCCCACCACCATAACCCGCATGGGAGTTTAGGCTAGGGTGGTCCCCACCACCATATCCTATGTTGAGAGGTTTACTGCTGGAGGTCACCACATCTTAACAGCCACATGGGGAGTTCCAATGAAAAATAAAACAAAATGATACAGAATTTTTTTTTAATTTTATTATTTCACAAAAAAACCAAAAATTAACATTAACCCTCGACCCACTACAGTCAAGGTGATGGTCTCCTTAAGAGAATATCGGGGCTACGAGTTCAACAGTTCCCTCAGATTTCAATTCCGAGCAACGGTTCAAGAGTTATAAAATCTCGCACGCACATTTACTGAACATACCCGAAATACAGTTTATAAATTCATTCCAAGAAATTAGTGCCTCAGAATCATGTGCCATCAATTTTCGTGGACTCAAAAATTTACCATTTATTTTAAAAAAATTACATGTAATTTGTGCGTCTTTATATATAAGTCAAATTTGACAAGTGGATACAGAGAGAATGTTTGAAAACACTTCTTTACTTATATTGAACAAGAAAAAATTCCAAGAAAAAATTCCCCAAGGCCAAGGCTTCTTCACAACACCGTTCCACGTAGAGGAATATCAAATAGAACGTAAGGGATCATTATGTGATTTGTTTCACATGTTTCAAGAAGAGAAAATGGAAAAAAAACACCTAGCCTAATAAAAAAGGGGAAACATCAGTTGTGTTAGTTATCAATTTCAATTTATATAGTTAAAAAAATTGGGTATTAGATACAACTGGTGGTTCTCACATATGTAATCAAATATAGGAACTATGCAGATTTAGATGAATTGACTGAGGTAAGTTAGATCAATTAGAATCCAACAAAGATAAACATAGTAATATAGCTATTGGTGACTACCAAATCATATTGAAAAGTATAATGATCTTGGTTTTGAAAGGTTTTTATTATGTGTCATATTTTAAAAACATTATATCAATATCCATACTAGATATAGATAGTTTTATTTTCAAATTTTTATATAAAATTTGATTCTTTTATAATGATATCATTTTTTATTGTAAGGAACATTTAAATAAAGGTATTTATGTGTTGGATAATACAAATAGAGTAATGTACTTCAATAAGGAAATAATTTCATATAACTCATACCAAACCCAAATTAGGCTTCATTGACTAGGTCATGTAAATGAAAAGATGTTTAAAAAATTACATCAAGATGAATAGTTATATTATTACAAACTAAAGACACTTGGTGTATGTCATTAATGTTTACAAGGAAGAATTACCAATGCCCCACATAATGGGAAAGGTGAAAGGGAAAAATAGATTTTTGAATTAGTTCATAAAGAAATCTTTGGACCATTTCATATAGAATAAAGGGGTGGGTACTCATTATTCATAACTTCTGATGATTATTTTTGTTTATATGTATATGTATAGATAAAGAGGTGTATGTAAGATTCCTTTTATAATTTTAAGGAATACAAGAATGAATTTGAGAACTACCTTGGTAAGAATAGTATGAATCCCATCTAAAACGATTGTAGAGAATATCTCAATCAAGAATCTATTGATTATTTACGAGAGTTTGGAATTTCATCTCAACTCACTCTTCCTTATAAACCTCTCATGAATGATATAAGTTAAAGAAGGAACCACAACTTGTTGGACATAGCGGGATCAATGATTAGTAATGCATGTCTTCCATTTTCCTTTTGGGGATACATGTTTCAAATATTAGGGTATACAAACTAAACCAAATACCAACTAAATAAAAAATGGAATTCCATATGAATTTTAGAGTGCAATAAAAACAATTTTATTTAATTTAAATGTGTGGAATTGAAAAAAAATTGTTAAATCCTCTTCAAGTAACAAAATAGCACCTCGTGGAAAAAATGTGTACCTTTTTAGGACACCGAAAGGAAATAAGGGGATAATACATATACGACCCCCCCCAGAGAAAACAATTATAGTGGAAAGACATGACATATTTCTTGAGAGAGGTCACATATCTAAAAGATATAGTGGTACTGGGGTAGACATTGATCGAGTTGATTCTACTAGCACAAAAGTGTGGGTATAGGTACATATTTCACAAATCCCCATGGAAGAAGAAACTATTCCAGAGAAAAAAGTTCTACATATGAGTACAAGAGATGCTAGGGAACCAGAACTATATGGGTTTCTAGTCACCAAGGATGGTGACTAATTATTATTTGATAATAATGATCCTCTAACCTACAAGGAATCAGTAACTAGAATAGATTTTTTCATGCCTAAAAATGAATGGATTCTAAAATGGATTCCATGTACCAAAACAAAGTCATGATTTTGATATACCGTTCAGTAAATGAAAATCATGTTGGTTAAAAATGGGTATTCAAGAATAAAATGGACATTAAAGGACAATTAAGTACATATATGGTTTGTTTTCTTGCAAAAGGGTTTAAAAAATCATAAATTTGTTGACTACAATGAAACCTTTTCACTAATATAAATGTTGAAATCCATCATAATTATACTTAAAATTGTGACTTTCCATGATTATGAGATTTGGAGAATGTATATAAAAAACAACCTTCATTAACAGGAATATTCATGAAGATGTCTATATAACCTAACATAAAAAGATTGGGACTCCAGAGGATTCTAACTGGGTATGAAAGTTAAGAAGATCGATTTATAAATTAGAAATGTATCCTGGCCATGGAACATGTATCTTGATGAGTCTATAACTAAATTAGGTATAATAAATAACAAGTGAATGTTGTGTGTCTATATATGAATTAGTTATAGTGCAATAATTTTCTTAATATTATATATCAAAGAAATATGAGTTATTAGAAATGAAATTTGAGTCATATTGTATGTTAAGGTGTGGTTCAATAAATTCATCTCTTTTAAGGAATTGGGTGATGTGACATATATTCTTGGGATCAAGATCAATCTTGATAGATCCAAGTGACTACTCAGCCAAAGTAAAAGTATATATATTTGATAAGATAATGGAGATATTCTATATTGAATAATCAAAGAGGGGATTTTTTTTTCAATTGAACATTTTATTAAACATTCGAAGAATATTTTTCCTCACACACAAGAAGAAATAAATCGAATGGAAGGGATTTTATATGTGTCAGTGATTGGGTTATTCAGTTATATTATTACATGTATTATGATGGATGATTCCTAGGCATTGAGTGCCATAGAATGATATGAAGCTGATCCATATGACTACCATTGGATGGTAGTCAAGATTATCGTTTTGTAAATGATTCATACTAAGGATATGTTCTTGGTCAATGGAGGAGATAACGAACTAGTCATCAGATGTAATACATATTTTATTTTCCAAGTAGATTATAATGTTATCAAGTAACAAAAGAAGACACATCTTCAATCCGAATGGATTTATTATGAACTAAAATAGATCAAAGTAGTCTATGGTTGCAAATTCTATAGCAGAGTCCACGATTATTATGTATTCTATGGTATCTAAAGAAGCAATATGGATAAAAAACTACATCCAAGAGCATGAAGTGTTGCCTAGTAGTGAAGACCCAATCACACTCTATTGTGATAATACTATAGTAGTTTCTATCATCAAGAAACAAAGATTACCTCAGTATACGAAGAAGATAATTTATAAGTATCATGTCATTATAGATTTTTTTAGAGAGTTGGGGTTCTAGTGAGAACTGTTTCAATGGAATACAACATGGAAGACCCATAGACTAAATCCTTGACTCGTAAGAAAAATGATTATCATGTGAGGTCTAGTGGAATAAAAGTCATAGGTAGTTGGATTTAGTATAATTTAGATTTTGTTAGAGATTGTGTCCTAAGAATAATTATTATACATTGATTATATTTATATTGAATGTGTTGAAAATTAAATAAAAAAATTATTATATATTGTTCATTTTTCTACATGACATTAATGTAATAATCTCTTAGAGTATTTTTGCATCAATAAGGTCACAAAATTTCCCTTCTATAATGATAACCTTGATGTACTATGATAATATTCTCAATATAGTGTTATGGTTTGATAACATACAATAATGAGACACAAAGTATATAGATCGTCAAGTGAGTGTACCCGTAAGAAGATGATCCTTCTTCTTATGAATTTATCACTTGGTTATATCCAAGATGGAAGATTATGTGAATAAATCTTCTTGTATTAATTCCATATGTTTTGGCTTCATCATATATTTATATCTACAATTTTATTTAATAATCTATAGACTTTAATATTATCATTGTTGATTGTCATGACTCACTTCCAATGACCATCATGTCATATATAGGTAGGATTTAGGTTACATTGGGTGTTTCATAATTGATATGTAATTAATGGATAATTCAACTATGGATTTATCCCTTAAATAATAATGGGAGTTAATATATTGGACAATGGATTGGAATACAACCACCACCTAAATTCCATATCCATGGTGTAGAAACATATTTATTTCATATAATCAAACAACGATTGATTGGGAAAATAGGTTGATAACACCATTGTGAACCCTAGTTAATTAGATATTGTGAAAAATGATTATATTAAATAATCATCATTCATATTTTGTTGTCGACATTTGGAAATTATGTTCTTTATCTTTGATGCCTTAACCCAATACTAAATATAAATCATGGACTTTAGGCAATCCCACCTAATGCCAATGAGAATGAATTCTAGAGGGTTCCTCAATAAATGTTTATTTTGATATCGATTAAATTATATTTTAATTTAATTAATTGAATAAATATTATTTTCAACATTGATGAAATATTTTTCGGAAGTTATATTTGTCATAAAATTTTAATAAATATTTATTCACAAACAAGTGAATAAATATATATTTATTGAAAAATTAATTAATATGTATTCGTCTTTATGTAAATGAAATATTTATTTATGAACAAAATCTTTATTAGGTAATAAATTAATACCGAGGAGTTCAATTGGGAAAAAATGATCGGTGATAAATAAATATTTAAAAGATGGTAAATATTATTTATCATTTGTGTAAGATAGTAGAAACTACAAAATAATAATTATATTATTGTTTTGTGGAATTGATTTTTTTTAATGATTTTAATATTATTTAAGGGTAACACGAAATTGAACAATAGTCTAATCTAAAAACTACCTTTATAAATATTCCATTCTAGATACTGTGTAGGAAAATGAAAATGTGATAATTTTTGTGTATGATGAATTCTATTATGAATCCTGCATCTCAGTCCATCTCAAGAACAAAAAAAAACAAGATATATATGTCTATAAGTCTGAATAATGAGTGATCAAGAACAAATAATACCAGAAATTTGATTAACAGTGTTATATCCAAAAGTTTGAGTGGAATTTATCTATGTTCATTTGAAGCACCTGTGGATCGCCAATAGATAGATTTTACCCTTGTAACCTTACAAGTGCAATAAAGGTAATCTAAAAGGTTTTTTAGGTCAAACAACATCAAAAATGGAGAAATAATCCTAAGAAGTGGAAATTTATTTCTTCTAATATTAATAAATGAATTATAAAAATAACATGCAAGATACTCTATTGGGGTTCCATGTAGTTGAAATTAATAGAAATATTAATTATCCTATTCCTATAGTGTGCTTTCACTACATTCGAAACATTCCTATTTTCCTTGACCTGCGTTACTCAACATCAACTATAAAAATATACGAAAACTTCAACTTCATATCTGACCCTGAATCTCATTTCTACTCCTGTATATATTTATGATACAACTACACTAATACTAGATGGATTGTCTTCCCATGAAGTGTCTTCTCATTTTAGCCACAATAAAATTCAACTGTTCATTGGATGAGGTATCCGAATCCAAAAAAACTTCCTTGATGTTGGTTTTATGATAAGTGTAGAGCTTGTATCTTTGGAGTTCAGATACATGAAATATATCATCCATAACATAGATACTCTAAGGACATTCTAATCAGAAATCCAAAATATTGATCCTCTCGATAACCTCGAATGACCCCACCTACCTGGGAACCATCTTCCCTTGACATCATATATAAGGGTATCCCAAATTAGGCATGACTTATAAGAAACCTATATTTCCAACCTAAAACTCAAGTGGAAGGGATGACTAGTTGGTATATGACCTTTTTCGACTTTGGACAATCATTAATTTCTTCTTCATCGACCAAATATGTTTTGAAATCACTTATATGAGAGTTATCCCAATAGTCATTGTGACACCCATATGTCATCGTTGAATTATATTTTATAATATTTTTGAGTAATTTAAAATTTTTGAATCTTAGAGAATGTGTTTTTAATATCTAAGATAGTTTCCTCTATTTATAGTTAATTCACCTGGTTGGAGGAAACTTTGTAATGACCGAGACATGGGGAATTGTTTCAGTTTGTTTTGTTTAGAACATGGTTATTTAAAATGGGTAAAGCATGGTTTGGTTTGTGTAATGCCCTGACCCTAGTTTCCCAGAGTTGGTGTATTATTTTGATACATTGGCATGATTAGAAGGAATCATGTCCTGATGGACCGATCAGTTTATCAGCCTTGGAAAATATATTTAATACATGAAATTTACATTAAAATTTCAAAAATAAAATAAAACATAAATAATACATTGAGAAAACCATTGTTCTCCTTGATTAACCCTGAATAAAAACCATAATACACTTCTTAGCGTCCTGGAAAAAAAAAATAAGAAATTGGTGATCTTAGATGCTTAGTAAGGATAATAATACATCATAAGTTAATCATAATCTCATAAGGTAATATATAAAATTAAAATTAAAGCATTTTAAAACCTTAACTTTATCATTATTTGGAATGAGTAAATCAAATGATTCCATTTAAACATTCACATAAATTTCTACTAGTCCAATAATCACATGTAATATCAATAACTAATCTCATAATAAGGGACGGCATAACGCGGGTCATCATACCCATACCGTCAAGGCTTCATCCAAGACACCATAACTAATTGGGTAAGACATTAGCCAAAACTATAACATACTTGTCTCATGATAGTACCGATGCATTGAGGTGCTATAGCGGGACCTGACAGACACTTATATAGTCCAATTGATTATTATTATGAAAATGGTAAAACATAACATAATCATTCATATTAAAAGTGGAATACGAAATGTTAATACATTAACCATAAACCATCAATGGTATAACATAGAACATCCACAACCAAACATATCATAACAAATTCAATACAATATTAATGATTGTATCATAAAAAATTAACCTCAATGAAGCATAAAATCTATCAAAGGATGTTGACATAGATGAATGTAATCTAATAAAATCATTAAAATATTTTGAGGGTAATATCCCTTTTTATGTTCAATTCATTAAAAATATGATTGAATTATAAAAGAAAACATTTAATAAGATATTTTTTAATGAAATTGTTCCATACCAATTTTAAACTTTTGAGAGTAATTATCATTTTAAAAAAATTATGTCGAAATATATAATTCCTTAAAACCATGTGAAATCATGGACATTAATTACATGAATTTAAAATAATTAATCTTTAAAACATTTAAAATGATGGTATAGTAAAATATTCCCTAATATAAAACCTTAAAGATATTAATTTTTAAATCATTTTAAATAAATTAAAATATATATAAAAATATGTTTATAATCATGTATATTGATATAACATCAAAAAAATTGTAATGATGAAAGGAATAATTCTTTAAACAATTAAAGCTTCCCGTAACCTTTTAAACATTTAAATCATATGTGGGATATCTTAATTTGAATTTATAAATACAATGAAGATATAATATTTCATGATATTAAATAAAATAGAGTCATTACATACTCCACACACAAGAAATAGTTGGTGAACATGGTTTATATCAAACAAATATTATCTGTGAGACAAAATTCCATTACCATGTGTGTGATTCACTCTATAGGTGTCTGAAACATTTGTATAATGGTTTTAATCTTGTTATTAAATTCTTCCAAATCCATAATAATATTTATGATATCATATATGATTCATTTATAGCATTATATTTCCCGTTTATTAATAATTACAAAGTTAATGCAATGTGTCGGGTAATAATTGCATTATTTATCAGACGTGGTTTAACATGTTATTGTTGACCGCATTACATAGATCATGATTTAAAAACATAAAAAATATAAAACATGATTTATATATCATACATATTCAGAATATAAATATGTACAATAGATAGGTATATAAAATGTAAAGCACCATTCATGGAGACGGTAGTCCGTACATACGCATGAATGTTGTTTTCGTTTTCTTATAGTATTTTATTGAAGTATGTGAATGAAATATGTACATATAAATATATTTTAATTAAAATTATTATTTCATATATTTCATAAATATTAATAATATATTTTTTTTAATCATTCTTGAATTGTTAATGTGGAGGATGAATCTCATCTCGTCGTGGAGATGGTAATCCATACATACGCACGTGCGATGATATCATTCTAATAATGATTAAATGGTATAGAATTGGATGGTATATAAATGATATAGAATGATGATAATGTATTATTCATTATTCAGGTTTGTTATACTCATCATTATACCTATTCAAATAATGTAGAATGGAATAACAAATTACACCACGGCGTGGAGACGGTAAGCCTTACGCACACACAAATGGTGATATTATTATTTATAGGATGGGTAAAATAAGGACTATGGTTGTAAAATAATAATAATAATATCTCAAGAATTTATAAGGTAGTGTAGATATTATTTTAGTATTGAAACAATAGATAAATACGATGTAGAAGAAGAATAGAACTTTGAATGAGGTGATAAAATGATTACATTTTCTTCGGGTGTCTCCTTTTGATTTGCACAAAAGGGCTCCTTAGTCTGAATTTATTCCCAAAGTAAGGCCTATAAGTTGAAGGGAGGGATGTTTGGAGAGGAATTAGTTATATATTTTCAGCCAAATGGCTGTGGAGGTGTGAATAAAATAGATGTAGAATACTTATTTTATAAGAGGGGTCAGAAGCACTTTAGAAATTACTTGAAATATTAATTTATTATAAAATGATATTTTGTTTCTAATGGATAAAAATTAATTTAACTAGAGTATAATAAGGTTATATTATAAATCTTTTGAAAAAATAGGTTTTATACATGTTTAGGTCATAAATATATCCTTATCCTTTATAATTAACCCTTAGTTAAAAAGTTTAACTCTTACCATGTTTTTTGTATTTTTTTACTACATGGTTAATATAGTTACTATAAGTTATAAAAAGAACCTAAACTAGATTATTTATGATATTTTTATCATTATCCATGTTATTTTTCAGAACCTTAGATATTTAAGAGCTTTATATCAATTAATAAATTAGTATTAATTTTAAAATATCATTTATTTCAATTTTGTTACTATTCAATACATAATTCTGGTAAAGTGATAACAAATTGATACCTTCTTCCAAAAAGAATTAACTCAATAACATCATGTCATGAGTATCTAATGTTTTTTGGTATGTCATTAATTAATTCAAATTATATTTATTTTAATATTATAAATAGCATTTATTTGATTCTTCCTTCAATAAATCAGTTACTTCATCATAATTGTGTCATAGTTAAAAATAATTATTTAATTCAGAAAAATTTAAAATAAATAACCATCATGCATGAAATATTTATATCTTTCCAATTACTATATATAGTCTAATTTATATTATGTATAACCCAATATTAAAAATGGTTTAGTTAATAAAATTTAAATATGAAAATTTTAACTCTTCTTTAAATAAAATATAATAAATGCCTTACTCTCACTAAAGTGGATTAACAAGAATCCTATTTTATACCTATGGTATATAGGGGTCGAAATATACTTAACCAATATAATTAAGACATGTGTTAGGGTACTTTTATATTAATATAATATTATTTTTACCATTAATTGCCCTATTTACCTTTAACCGCTGTAAATAAAATTCAAAAGATACTATTCACCAAAAATTATTGTGATCCTATTGGACCAAATTTTTAATCTTGAATACTACCATGTATGTCAGATTTTCAAAATTCCATTCACAGAAGCGGTAAAATTTTGTTTAGTTCTAATTTGCAAACGTGCCAAGAATCTGGGTAACAGAGACGTTCAAAAGTTCAATAAAATTATATATATAATTCTATTATAAAATGGATCCAATGACATACATTGGAATAATATATGTATTATGTATCTATTTTGACTTTAAAATTAATTAAAATTAAAAATAAATATTTAACTGAAATAATCGGTTTTTTTCTATAATGCAGCGGCTTTCACTATTCATAAAAAATTGAATGTTTTCTGAAAAATACCAGAAATTCACCCAAGGATAATTTGGATATTCCAAATCCAGAATTTAAGTCTATTTTGAAAACTAAAATTTAGAAAATTTCAAAATGTTGTTAGTACTGTTCATAACCGCCTTTTAAATGGATAGTTTGAAAGGTCGTGGTGTGATTGGACTCGGTGTTGCGTACAACACAAGATATTTAATTATTTAAAAAGAGGTGTACCATGGATGTTTTGGGTGTTATAGTCTGAGCTATAAAAAATCCAGTAGAAATCACGATCCTATTTTGGTGTGTATGGGTTTTTGCATTGCTGGAACAGAGTTAGTAGTAATAGTGCAAACAAACTTTGAAAATGACCCATATATAGGGTACATAAATCCACTGTCCCCCAAATAGTTGGAACTCAGTATGCCAGACCCTGATTTAATAACCCCCGAACTCCAACCATTCTTCAATTAAGGATGCGAGATGATAACCAAGGAGTCCCACCTAGAGTAGGCCCTGAGTTGGTGACTGGAAAAGGGGGTCTTAAAATTTCAAAGTATGGGGGGAATTAACCTTTATAAATGAAATAACATCAAGATATTGGATAAAAACACAAAAAAAAATCTAATAGAAAATATAAAATAAATCCTAGTCTTCACATAATGCATGAATAATGTAAAAATGATAGAAATAAAATTATACAAAGTAATATACCAAAATAAAATCTATGCAAAGGACTCAACAACAACTCCATACCCAAGACGCAATGTCCAACATGTTCCCCAAATTCATCATGAAAACCTGAAAAATATTTTACATACATAGGGAGAGAATTGCAAGTATAATCAGTAGGGTTATAACCAAGGTATAAAGTTCACATGTTAAAATAGCATGATAATGCACTTATGGACAAAGAACAGAACTGACAAGTACATATATAGGTCAACTAACCAAAACCCTACCTCACCATAACTCACATACAGAATTACACATCAAATATAATATTATAGCATAATGATCATAACAAAAAGGAACCTCGCTTCCACTTTCCCACTGGGCATTCGTTATCATGCCTCTAAATCGAATGTCCAATTCTTTCATCCTATCCACACACATCACATCACATTACACAATGTATCTCCCAAAGACACATGTTCCATCACATCCTATAGCACACAAACACACATGAGGAATCACATCTCATTACATAACCATAGTAGTAGGTTATCATGAACGTGAAGGACACCAACCTTGTGCCCTCCTCCTACCACACATGACCACACAACACATCACATCACATCACTCCCTCATCACATTGTACCATTCCTGAAAACACCTAGTCCATCACATCTGGGTAATCTCCAACACCAACCCATATCATCATTTCTACTGAAGGAAGATAATGGATGAATGGGTAGATAGCCATCCATGTCACCACCATGTTGAATGTTGCTGAAAACACCCAAAACACATAACCTATAAACATTTATAAGGTTGTCTAACATTAGTTGGGTGTGTATATATATAATATAAATATTTTTGGTATAAAAACTACACACAACACCAAAACCTATGGGTTCACATAAACAGCACTAGAGCACATGAGATCCCCACCACTACACCAAACATCAATTATCACAGCCGCTGCCACCACTATATGAAACACATCACACTACCATACTAACCCACAAAACATTTAAAACATTAAATTATAGGTTCCACCACTTTTATTCATTTATATATTCCATTTCTCATTACTAATCCCATTCTTTCATTTAATTCTTTAATTCCATTTTTCCACATATCCACTTCCATCACATCTCGTTTATTTATGATCCTTTTTTTCTTCATTTTATTATGACAGTTTATTTCTTAGATAACTTGTAAATTAACACAACAACTCCACACCAGAACAATCTCATACATAAATACTAAACATGCAATTAATAGCACCAACCATTAAAAATTCTAGCCAAATGAAATGATAAAGGTTCCCCTTATGAGTCCTAAAAATCATTGATAAAGGGTAACATTTATCAACTTTTTTTCTGTAGTGCTGTTAAAAGGAACCCATTATCAAAAAATTATTTTTAGCACTAATAAAGGGTACCATTTGATGGATCTTTATTTTTAGCGCTGATAGAGTTCCCAGATAAAATAAATAAAAATGAGAAATGAGATTTTTTTTAAAGAATCAACTATTTTATTAATAAAATAATTACTGGTAAAATAGAATAAATTTAATATACACAAATATCAATTATAAATATTAATAAATAGTTTATATTAAATATATAGATATTTAAAATGAATAAAAAGAAATAATTTAACAAATAAAAATTAAAAATGAGTAAATTTAGAAAATTATAAAACATTTTATTAATTAATTGATTATTGAAAAAATTAAATAAATTTAATAAACACATATATATATATTATAATTATAAATTACTAGTATATATTAAAAACTAATATTTAAAATTAATAAATTTTAATAAATAGAAAAATAGTTAAAAATGGATAAATTACATATTTGTTAAAAATAATATTAGTGAAACAATTATTAATTAAAATGAATAAGATATATAAATATATATTAATTATAAATATTAAGAAATAATATATATTAAATATAAACATAGAAAATGAATAAAATATAATAATTAACACAATATTTATATCTAATTAATTTTTAATGGTTTTTATACATAATTATTGATTAATATATGTAATATTGAAATATACTCATATATATATATATATATATATATATATTTTAATTTCTATATAATTTCCTAAAATATGATTTATATAATACAAAATATTTATAATTACATGAAATATGTAATATATTTAGTGAATAAGGGTTTATAATTAAATATTAATATTAATTAAAAATGTTAACTAATTTTATCGAGTAATGGACATAATTGAATGTTTTTTATTTTTCAATTTAACATATATAAAACATGTGTTACATTGATTTCACACACATATATATATATGTATGAAATTAATAATTTTTATATACAACACTCACACAACACACAAATATTTACGTAAATAATGAAATCTTATATAGAAACACATATACATAATATTTATGTAATTTATTCAAAATTTTGTATTCATTTAGGAATTTCATTATAACATTATAAATTTAATTTATTATTTTTGAATTAGGAAAATAAATTTATTTATTTTTAAATATTATTAAAGTTAGGTATTAATTCATTTTTAATATTTGTTATTTTTTAATTTTTTTTGGGAATGTAATCACTTTATATTAAATATATATACATATATATATATATTTACTATGTTTTGATATTTTCAATATATATTCTTCTCTATTTTGATATACAAACATAATTTTTAATAATTTATATTAATTAATAAAACATATGTATTTTTTAATATTTTTATTGTGTACTCATTTTTAATTTATCAATTTCACTAATTTTTAGAATGCATCCAATTTAGATTATGTATTCATTAAAATGGTAAAAATTATTTTTAAATAAATATTTTTAAATAAAAAAAATTATAAATCTAAATTTAATGTATTTATAAATTTATAAATTTATAATTAAAAATAAATAGAATATTTTATTAAAAAAGTATTTATATAATTAATAATAAATATTTATATATAATTATAAAATTATGATAAAATATGAAAATAGTTATTAATTTTTTTGTATATATATATATATATTATATAATTATATAAATATGTATAATGATATAAATATATTAATAGAATTTTATGGAAATTATTTTAATAATTATAATAAAAATTTACAATTTTTAATAATTATACAATTATAATATATATATTTTAAAAAAAAAATAAAATTATAGTAAATATATTAAAATAATGAATATATTTTCTATTATTGTATTTATATATATATATATATTAAGTGTATATATAATTATATATATATATATATATCTATTTGTATATTAATATACCAATATTTTTAAATATTTATTTACTATATTTATAATATTATATATTTATAATTATAAATAATTTTTATAAAAGGAATTTATATAATAATAAATATATAAATATATATTTAAATATTTATAAAACAATAATAAAAAATTTATTTCTACAAAAATATATTTGAAATTTTTTTATTTACAACTTATCAGCACTAATGTTTTAGTGATGGTAAATATTATTTTTATCGGTGCTTGTCTTGCACTGATAAAGATAGAGCTTTATTTATGATAAAAACACACTAATAAAGATCTCTTTTATCAGCGCTTATTAATTTAGCGTTTATAAATGGTGTCATTATGAGCGCTTTTTTGGAAGTGCTGATAAAAGTCACCCTGATCTATTTAAAGAACCCTAACACTGACTGAACATTTATGATATCGCAAGTTTTCCACGGAAGCTACCTACTATCGACTCTCCTCATGGAATCCAGGATCGAATCAAGGCCCGAATCAAGTCTAGAATGCATCCATAGATTGAATCAAAGGCTCGACTGAATTAAGTATCGAATGAATTCAAGGCTCGAATGAATCGAAGATATTTTCAAGATATCTATACTATATCATAGATGAATCAAAGATTGAATCCTAGGTATTTTATTTTATTCTCCTCCTTAGTCATTAATTTGTTTTTTGGGTTATGCATCAGGTTCTTTTGACAATATATTTTCCAACAGCCTAGCGATTTAGGATTTTCACCATTTTCGTTTCTCTTTTCATTCTACCTTTCAATCTCTGTAACTATTCATTACCATTTTTCCACTATGGTTCCATCACTGCTTTCCTACTCCCAATTTTTGATGTTTTTACAACATCTATGATAAACCTATGTAGGTGTATTTATTATTTATCTGTTACATAATTTATTTCATATTCTTGGGTGTTTTAAATTAGTTTCTCTAAAATTTAAATTTTTATGTGGGTTTAATTGGATTTAAATATTATTGTTACTCTTGGTTTTTAAGGGATTATTAATGATTTCCAATTGGGTAATTATATATTTGGAATTGTTTTTTATCTATATTCAAATGCTAAATTATATTTTTCAATAATAAAATATTTATGATTATTTTCAAAAAGTAATTTGCTGTTTAAGAATTATTTGAGGTTGTTTATGAAATCTATCAGGGTAATTCATGACTTATTGGCATTGATTAATTGGGGTTTCCTTGGTTGATAAGTTATCATGTGTTTTATTTTTTTTCTTATGTAATTTATTTATGCCCAATGTTATGCATTCAACATTTCATGTTGTATGCTTATACATATATGTATTAGTGTGTTTATATATATTAGACACATGAATGTATTCACATGAAAATATTTGAATATTTTTATTGAGAGTTGTTTACATATTTATGTGTGTAATTTCATCTATTTATAACATTTAATGATGGTTGTTCAAATTTAATCACATTGATTACATTTTATTTTCTATTCTAAGTTTTTAAATAGGGGTTTAAATAGTTTTCTCCATTTAAAAATATTTTTGAGCTTACCAAATTTTTTTAGTATGACCACAAGAAAAATTATTAGTTTTCTACTATGCTATCAAATTGGATTTCGAATGAAGTCTTGGTTTCAATTATTGAATGTTATTGTTAATGTAATGGATGATTTATATGTATATTGTTTTTATGTTTTCATGTGGTACACTATAGATAGGTTGGTAAACATATGGTTTCTTTTCTAGGTTAATTTATGTATTTACTAGGAGAGACCCTGGTTGCATTACATATTTTGATCACCTAGAAAGCTAGTATTCAATGAGAAAGATAGTAACCTTTAGAACCGATAGGTCAGAATTCATTCACATGTCTTGTGTCATATACTCATGAAATTATATATATTGTTCGGTACCCACCATCAGTTATATAGAAGGTTTTCATCATCTCCATTATTTAATTTTATTTCTAACATCATTTACAATTTAGTTTCAAATTTTCATTTGGTTTATTAATTTATTTCATTTTATTTACATTTCATTATACATGGGGTTTAGATTGTTTTGATACTTTAAGAAAATGATCTATATTCATTTATAACATGTGGTAATTATCCACACCACAATCTGAGGTACAATGTGACCGGTAAGACTCAAAGTGCGTCTTTTTTATCTAAAATTCACATTAATTTTATTAAAAAAGGAAACTGAAATAATAAAAACCAAGGGAAAATTTTCCAATTGTTTTCATCATTAGAAAAGTGGTCTATAATTCATTTATGAGGTTTATGAATTATCCACACCTCAATCTGATACACAATGTTCATGGTATGAATCAAAGTGCCTATTATTAGTTTAAAATTCAAATTTTAGTTCGAAAAGTATGACTCACTAAAAACATATCAAACACACTAGTATTTCCATGAAAAATTTAGTAAAACGATTCTTAAATCATTTTTGTCATATAGGATTTAGTCTCACATCAATCCATCACACAATGTTACCAGTATGATTTATTATTCATGATTCTAATTTGAAATTTCATTTTAGTAAAAAAGAGTGATGTACTCAAAAGTAAGAATCTACTTTCATATTGTTTTAAAAATTTAGGGAAACTATCCGTTTTTTATTTTAGATAATTAAGAATCAGCCTCTCCTCAATCTGATTCACGATGTTGTCGGTATTACTCCATGTGTGTCTTTTTATTTAAAATTGACAATAATTTTAGTAAAAAGAGATATTTAAAATACTCAAAACTGATTAAACACATTAAGATTATTTTTGTACATTATAAGAAAAATAAATAAGTTGTTGGTTACATGTAGGAACCATCTTCACCTCAATATGATAAATTATTTTACCAGTATGACTCAATGTTTTCATTATCAGTTTAATATTGACATTTTAGTTCAAAAAGTGTCACTCACTCAAAACTGAGAAAACTTGCATGTATTGTATTTATAATTTAATAAAATGATTCACAGTGAGTGTGTGAGTTGTAAAAATTAGCCTCACAAAAAAATTACATGTGATGTGATTTGTATGACTCAAAGTGTGGGATTCTAGTTTAAAATTAAATTTTACTAAATAACACAATTAAATTACTCCAAAATGAGAATTTTCTATTATTATTTTGATAAATTATAAAAATGATCCATATTTCATTTGGGATGTTTAAGAATCATCCACACCTAAATTATATTCATAGTGTAATAAGTGTGACTCACAATATCTTTTTTATATAAAATTGACATTAAATTTAGTAGAAAAGAAAACTGACATACTCAAAACTGATCAATCACTATCATATTATTTTGATAATTTAGTAAAATCCTCCATAAGTAATTTTATACTTGTAGTAATCATCCTCACCTCATAAAAATACATGATATGATCAACATGTCTCAAATTATCTGCTATTAGTTTAAAATTTACATTTTAGTTTTTAATCTGTCACTCACTAAAAAATGAGAAAAGATGCACATATTATCTTAATAATTTTGAAAAAATATTCATAATAAATTTTTGAATTGTATGGATCAGTATCATATCAAACCGACACATGATGTGAATAGTATGATTCAAAGTGCGTGTTTCTAGTTTAAAATGACATTTTAGTAAAAAACACAAGTGATGTACTCAAATCCCAGAAACCACATTCTGGTTGTTTTTATACATAGTTAAAATGTTTTATAAATCATTTTGGATCAGTAGGAATTAGCCACACCTCAATCTGATGCATATTGTGATGGTATGACTCCAATTGTGCCTTTTTATTTAAAATTAACCTTAATTTTAGTAAAAAATACAATTGACTTAACCAAAACCCAGAAAAAACATTCGAGTTGTTTTACTAATTTATTATAGTGCTCCATAATTCATTTTTTATGTATAGGAATTATCCTAAGCTCAATCTGATACATGATGGGACCAACATGGCATGAAGTGTTCGTCATTAGTTTAAAATTGATATTTTACTTTTAAAAGTTTCACTAACTGAAATAAAAACACATTCATATTATATTTATAATTTAGGAAAAGGATTCATAAATAATTTTTTATATGTAGGAATCAGTATCATGTCAAATTGACATGTGATGTGACTGGTTTGACTCAAAATGCATGCTTCTAGTTAAAAATGACATTTTCTTATAAAAATAATGTGGCAAACTCAAAACATAGGAAAATCATTCATATTGAATTTATACATTAGTAAAATGATCCATAAGTAATTTGGGATGTGTAGGAATTAGGCGCACCATAATCTGACCCATGGCGTGACTGGTATGACTCAAAGGGTATCTTTTTATTTAAAAATGACATTAATTTTAGAATAAAAGGAAACTTACATACCCAAAACAGATAAATCCCTTTTAGATTGTTTTTATACTTTAATAAAATTATCCATAAGTATGTTTTATGAGTAATAATTATAATCACCTTAATCTGAGACACAATGTTCCCGATGTGACTCAAAGTATCACTTATGAGTATAAAATGGATATTTTAGTTCAAAAACTATCACCCACTAAAAAATTAGAAAACATGCTCGGATTATATTTATAATTAAGGAAAATTATTCATAATCCATTTTCATGTTTAGGAATTAGTCTCATATCAAAATGACACACAATGTGAATGGTATGACTCAATGTGTGTGTATCTAGTTTAAAATGATAATTTTTTAAAAATACAAGTCACATACTCAAAACCAATAAAATAAATTTAGATTGTTTTGTACCTTAGGAAAAAGATCCATAAGTTATTTGGAACATGAATGAACAATCCGCGCCGCAATACAAAACTCACTGTGATAAGTATGAGTCTAAGTGTGAATTTTTATTTAAAATTGACAATAATTTAAGTAAAAAAGACAACATACATACTCAAAAATATGAAAACAAATTCATATTGTTTTGACACACTAATAAAATGATACATAAATCCTTTTTTATATTTATGAAAAATATTCAACTTAATCTGATACAAAATATTCTTGAAATGACAAAAAGTTTTTGCTATGAGATTAAAATTGAAATTTTAGTTCAAAAAGTGAAAATCACTGAAACCCAAGAAAACAAGATATTATTTACTTGATAATTTAAAAAAATGATTCATAAATCATTTATAACATGTAAGAATCAGTCTCACATCAAACAGACATATTATGTGACCAGTGTGACTCGAAGTGCATGTTTCTGTTTTAAAAGCACATTTTAGTAAAAAAACCAGTGGCATATCTCAAAACTAAGAAAACACATTCGAATTGTTTTGATATATTAGGAAAACAATCCATAAGAAATTTGGGATATGTAAATCTTTCATATGTTAATCTAATGCACTGTGTGACCATTATGACACCATGTGTATGGTTTAAATATGTAACTGTCATTTAATTTATAACATGCATCACATAGACAAAACTGAAAATGCATTCCTATATTGTTTTTTCATCATTATATTTGATATTACATTATTAATTTCGTTATTATTTTTATCTTATTCTTATTTAATTAATATTCAAAAATATAATGCATGAGAAAGAACATGAAATTGTGTGACATTCCAGATTCAATAACAACTCAATCGGATAAACAATGTCTCTAGAATGACTCTATGTTTAGTTTAAAATTAACACATTCTATTTAATTTATTTCTTTATAATATTACGACATAAGAATATTGTTTTTTTCTCGAGAAGGGGTGTCATATTTCAAAATAGAATTATTCAAGGTTAGGGGAAAAGAAAAAGGAATATTAAGTATTTTGGAATGTCTTTGATAATTTTTACATACTCAAGTAATTGTAGAAATTAATGTTTAAAATGTCTATGATATAATGTTTTTTCCTTTTATTTTTGTTATAAATTTTACATCATTTAAAATATGAATTTTTACCAATTTTTTTGGCATTTTGGTGCTATTTTTGGTGCTGCAATGTTATGAGAATTTAATAGATCACTACAACCCGTTTATTAATTCATGTACACGCATTGATAAATGAACCCTTTATGAGTACTTTTTTATCACTAATAACAGACACCTTTATCAGATATTTTTGTATCACTGATAAAGAACCCTCTTTATCAACACATTTCTATCACTGATAAAAGACTAGGGCTTTTAATAATGATCTGGTAGTCAGAATTTTCTAGCATTGACAAAGGAAGATTTTAGTTCTAATATGGTCTTATTTTATAGTAGTGATCTCACACAACCATTTCCATAACACCACACATCCACCATAGTCACCATGCCACATTGACCAAGGATTATCACTATAAAAACCACACATCACACATCCCAACCACATATCTCAACACAACTGCCACACAGGAGAACCACATAAACCCAACATACATCATTTCCGTTATGCCCCAAAACCATTGTGCACTACAACCACGGTACACCACTTCACACAACTTCCCACATCACATCCATGCTATCCAACCACCTTATCACAACCCATTCACTACAAATCCCATGCGACCACCTCCATCACAATTCAAAAACCTATCGAGACCATATGGAGAAGCACAATAAGGAAAAGAAGACACACTAGGAACATGCACAGGCTTCTATGACTTATTCAAGGGATTTCATTTTGTTACTTCGTTATTTATCAAGGTAATTATCATTCAAACCAAATTGCATGGGCAACCAATTAGTAATACAAATATACATTCATTACCATTTTATTCATTGTGTGATCACACAAAATCCTAACAAGTGTCTCAAAAAATATCATCTATAGTGAAATCATGGTTTTTAATAGCTGTTTTTTAGCACAGAAACATCATGGTATAAAATCATCAGTAACAAATTAAAATGATTAAAAACATGTGATATCTCCCCATTCCCGTAAAATAATTTTTTCTAATTAATTATATTTATTATGAAAACTATTACTTCCCACCCAATGGAAAGAGAAATCATGAAAATCACATACATGGCATGTAAACAAGTGAGAACGAGGATCCCCTACCTCGAAGAATATTTCTGATCTCATTGTGTACCATTGGGTGAAGGGGAAACACCACACAAATGTAAATCACTTAAGGAAATGATAGATCTACCTACACAGCATAAAGGGATCCTCAAAACACAACCCAAAAAACACAACTAACGAAAAGCAACATCATCACAATGAAACCCCAAAGAATAATGGAGGAAAACACAAGGATAAAGTAGAAGAACACAACGCCGATTATTAAAACACAACCATCGGAACCTGAGGATCATGGAGAGATAATACGGTCTAAGAAGTCTCTAACAATAACCTAGGGTTCATATGAAGGTGAGAGGAGGAGGTAAAAATTGAATAACTGGATATTGAACTAAAAAAATCCTTTTTAAAACATACGATCAAACAATTTCATGTTGTGAATTACATATTCACATTGGGAATTACATATGGGTTGGGGATTACATGTTTTGAATCCATACTAGGCTGTGAATTGCATATATTTATAACTTCCACCAAAATTCATTTCACCTTAGATTGTTTTAAATTAAAAAATTATAAATTACCCTTTCTAGATGTGTGTTAGTTTCATGAACTACACCTCTACTACACATAATCCATGTATCGCGGGCTATAAAATCCATGAAACAACATCTCATGGAGTGAATTCCACTTTCTCATCGTGAACTAAAAACCGTCATACTCATATACGTCAAACTCCTATAGACCCTCCTCAAACCTCCTTCAAACACCACTAAATACTCAAACGGGTAATGTAATTGTAAAATAAGGATTATAATGTTATATTAGATACCTATAAAAATATTCTCAACCATGAAAATCAAAACCAAACACGAAATACAAGAAAGGGGTCTAAAAATCACATAATTAGATACCTCCCAATGTATGTCTTCACAGCTCTAATGCTTCCACTAGACAAACACACTAACCAAAAACACCCACAAATATCTTACACATCAACGTCACTAAAAAACCACACCAAAATCTCTCACTGAGGAAATACAAATCTAGTTATATCCACAAGCCACTACACCCCACACAGCCATCCGTATCAACATATCAACCTCCACACAACCCAAAGAAACTTCTATCACAACCAATAGACAACATTACCATAATTAAAAAAAATAAAAAATAATATCTTCTATATCGATATATTATCCACATTTGGTGTCACTATCTTTCTCACACTATTTTAATCTTGTTAGAGTATGACACGTTTTTATTAGGATTCATGTCCCCCTTTTATATCTTAGAATATTTATCACACATCAAACATCACACATTAAACATTAATAAAACATTAAATATTCAAAAAATGATCCATCATGGCGTCATTAAAAAAATAGATAAAATCAAAACTAAAAGCAACTCTATTTAATAGGAATGCATCAGTGTATCTCACTCCCAAGTTCTCTCCTTTAGGACACCATACCTCCACAACATGCAAACCAAGGTGATGGTTTCTCCATGAAGCATTATCTCTTGATGATCTAGGATCTATACTATCTTCTTCATAAATTTCCTTTGATCCTTGATATCCATCACTCTAATATTAATGATACGTGAGTCATCGTGGAGATATTTACAAATCTGGGACATGTAGAAAAAATTATGGATCCTCTCTAGTTGAGGTACAAATTCCAACTGATATGATACCATTCAAAAATTATCAAACAACTCAAATCACCCAATCAAAATTAGGCAATAGTGGATAATACATATTCCAAACGTCCATTTCCCACACCGAGTGGATAATATCAACAACACATGGTCTGCAACCTCAAACACTAGGGGCCTCCACCCATATTCAGAATAGGCCTTATGATAGTTCAACACCAACCCAATCCTCTCTCAAACTAACTAGATCTTCTTGATCATCCTCTGTATCACATTAGTACCCACAACTATAGACTCCCCAACCTCAGTCAACAATAATTGAGAATGAAACACCCACCCATATAATACCTAAAATGGGGCCATGAAAATGGATGAGTGATAATTGTTATTGTATTAGAACACAGAAAAAGGAAAATTACATACCCATGATCCTCTAAAGTCTAATATTCAAGATCAAAACATATCCTCTAGCATTTGGATGGTCCTCTCTATTGTCCCATCTGTCTGAGGGTAGATATTAATGCTAATATGAAACTAGGATTAGAATTCATGCTGGAACCCCTACAAAAAAATAAGGTAAAACGAGGATCCCAATCAGAGATGATGGTAATTGGTACCTAGTGAATCATAACAATATTTTCTATATATCATCTCTTGAAAACATCCATGAAACATGAGTCACCGATCTCTAGAAAATGATAAAACCTCCTCATTGGGTCCACAATCACTCAAAATGCTCACAACCTCCTTGGGACTAAGGAAACTCTATGAAAAAATTTATTTTGATTACTTCACATTTATTCTCATGAGTATCCAAGGATTAAAAGAAACCACTAGGAATATGGTTCTATACATTCACCAAATGAAAAACTAGACAATTTTCTACAAACTATTCCATTGTTGATTACACCCTTGGTCACCAAATATTTCTCCACATTCCATGATACATGTTTTTTAAACTGTAATTTATTACTAATGGTGAGATATGAAAATCATGGAGATTATCCCTATGCATCATAACTGGAATGAATAACCTCCCATGAAACAATATCTGGTTCTTACCATTCTATGACCATCCGTCAAGGATATCTCCATGAAAATGAAGATCACACATCACCTCCATCTATGAGTCACCCACTAAGACTCCTCCACCAGCCACATAAAGGATGAGTCTATAGTCATCTATTAAAGAAAACCATCACCAATAATCGCTCCAATGTCAAGAGGAATCAATGAATGCTCCTCAATAACTTTATAAAAATAAGTTGATTCTCAAACCACAACTCCTCAAGATTTTTGACTCAATGAATTGGAAACGACATTCCCCTTTACTAGAGTGTAAGAGATCCCAAAATAATAATCCAAAATAAAAAAATAACTGACTTAAATATTGTATATTGATGTACTCCTGATAGAAAACATATTTTAGGGTCTTTTGGTCCATGAAAAACACAATGAAATCAGTGATGGGGTAATAAAACTAAAACATTAGTATGATCACAAATGCCACCAAATTTAGATCATGTGTGGCATAGTTACAATCAAGGTAATGTATCTACCAATACCTAAAAGAGATCACTAATGTTGGTTACATCAATATTAATACGAATATGAGACATGATGCATCACAAAAAACCTCGAACAACATACCCTCCTCAAGCAACTGAAGGACTCGAGAACTAACCAACTTCTCTTTTAAGTAACTAAACATTTCCCTCCACTGATCACTCCACACAAAATATTTTTCCATTCAAGTCAATACCATCGGTATGGCCTCAATAGAAGAAAACTCGTGTATAAATCGTTGATAATACCCTACAAGACCATGAAAAATAAAAACCTATGCCATCTTTTTTGGTGATTCCTAAGAAACAATGGACTATGTCTTCAATTTTTGTACTACCAAACCCTATGGGACACCACGTTTTTATGGGAATTCACCTCTCACATATAGAACTTACAGATGGATAACGTCCCAAAGAGCTAGTGATGTTGAAGGACTTGAAAAAAACTCAAATATGATCGACAAGACAATCCTTTGACATCAAGAATATCAAAATATCCTTGATAATATTGTGGACAGATTTGTCCATGAATATAAGAAACATAAATTTTATGATACCTATGAACACTAATAGTACATTCATAACATCAAATGACATGGATAAAAAAATTAATTTCCAAATCTACATCTAAAGTTAGTCGTCAGAATATACTTATCCTTCACCCTCAGTGGTGATGTCCAAACCACATATCGGTATTTGAAAACCTACTATATCATCTCAACTGGTTAATAATAATATCTATCCGTGGAATAAGGTAATGGTTCTTGATCGTCACCTAATTCATCCTCCTATAGTCTATATAAATTCTCGTACTTTCATTCTCTTACTCAGGAAAAAACATAGGAGAACCCCCAAAATGACACATTGGGATAGATAAAATCCCTTTATATCATATCATCAACCTGAAACCTCAAATCCCAAAACTACATAGAAATAATTATAGAGAGATCTATTGAAATCAGATGTAGACATGACTGCAACTCTGTCATGAACTTGATGACACGTTGTGGGTTTAGTTTCGAAACCTCCTCTGGGAAAGCATTAATGAACTCCTCCACAAGTCTTGGATCATCCCGCACCTGAGAATTCATGAAAAAATATTCTAACTTAGAAAAAATACTATCTACATTCCATCCACCCATCTAATAAACTCTCTCACCAATGAATGACACTCAGTGGCTCTCCACATCTGAAAACCAAACTCTCGCATGGAAAGAGTCGATGACTTTAATTGACAACACTTATCTTTATTACACATCAATTAGTGATTAATTACATTATAATACACATAATATGACTAAAAATATTTATAAATATAGAGTATTTAGGTAATTTGGTATATTACATAACAACTATAAATAGGGGTTATATCAACAATATTGAAAATGTCATTAAGACACTCAAAGTTTTCCATGGTTCTTAAAAATTCATGGGATAACTTGAGCACATATATAAGGAAGGGGTGAGCTATAAAGACCAGTAATATAATAAACAAACTGTAACATGAAGAAATTAATACCTATTAGACAATTGGAATTTCAATGGAACACAAAAGGGATGAGAATGATAAACAAGATCAATGAATCCTGATATAACATGATAATCTAAAGGTTATATGGGAAAGTAGAAACAACTTTAAACATGATATCATAAATATGGGTCAAGGATAACCACAAAGACATCATAACATGGTGACAAATGTCCCATAATTGATTATGTTCACACTCCTATCCCATACATGATGAATTATGAGACTAAAACATTACCCAGTGCATTAGAGAGCTAGATAATTTTGGGGGCACCTGTCGAATTCATATCATGTACATGAATAAGTGTGCCACATAAATCATACAAAATAAGGATGTATATTAAATTTTTTTACCCAAATATAATGAATTTTGGGTTAAATAATGAATGTTCCCAATAAATTAAGGATATGTACAACTAGTTGAATACCCTTTAGTGGAAATGGGGGTGGATATTCACAACACAATCCTTTGGAATGAAAAATCTCAATGAAATTTCGGCAGCATAATGACAGTACATAAAATTCATATAATTGTTTAATGAGAGTGAAAGGGGGATATAATCATTTTTATATAAGCATTATTATAATTTGAATTCTAGAAACAAAATCTGATATTAGTAATTGGAAATCAAAGTGCAGTAAATAAATTATCTACTAGAATAAAGATGAGAAAAAGAGAACACATTACTAAATTTTGGAAATATAATATTTTAGTTAAATGATATAATGAGAGGGTATAAATGATATATAATTACTTTTTCATCCATTGGACCATATATGTTTCATTATAAACTAATTAAAAACAAAAAAATTAGATTCCAAATTCTAAATACAAATAATCTTCTTGAATGGAAAAGAAGTGAGAGAGGTCCCTTACCTTGAAAGGGTGATCTCAGAAGCATAAGATGTGATTATTGAGAGCTCAGTGGATCCATTTTAGGAATCTATAGAGGGTAGGGTAGAGTACGGATGTGATCCATGGTTTTTGAGTGAAGAGTAATGGGAGATTTTGTGGGTTTATGTAAGAAAAGAGTGGGGAGTTCTTTATTATTTCCCAAACATAGGTTTTGGACTATATAAAATAAAACAATCAAATCCAAAAACCTTCCCAGGATATATTACCATATATTCAACCAAAGAGGAGTGGTTTTATTTTTGTTTTATAATTCTATGAGATGAAATAATTAAATTATTTACCATGGTGATGTGGAAATTGGTCAGGATTATAAATAATTTATTTTAAAACTACAAAATAAGATATCTGTTCTTAATGATTCATAATGACATTATTAAATTATTAAAATAACCTCAAAAGTGAATTATTTTTAAGGGGAAGAATTATTATTTTTTTCATTTATACACTTTATGTAATTTATTACACCACTTTTGGACTGTTATAATGTCATAATGCACACTATATATTTATATCATGTTCAATAAATATAGAAGAATTCAAATGTGTAATAAAATTATGAAGAATTAACTATTCTATAATTTCAATAGGTTAATTCCAAAAATAATATTTATTTTATCAATATAATTTTATAAATATGTAAACTTTCACTTTTAATATAAGAATCGATATATATTGATATATGACAGAGTTGTTTTAACAATTAATGTTTTTAAAACCCTAAAACAATTACATTTGACATCATAAAAATTGTATTATCAATTAAAATTATAAAATTTTATAATTTTATTAACAAAATTTATTTTTGAAATTCATGTTTTATTAAAAAGGAATGTCTTAATTGTAAATGGAATATTACAGGAAAATAAACATTATATTTTATCATACCATGTAATGTGGCCACTCCATGACAATAGAACTAGAATAGGTTTGAGTCATATCACACTATAATATACCTTGGGGCGTGTATCACATAGGTGGTGGGTTGAGCCCATGATATTCATGGTGTGGCGTCCACCTGTACCTCATTACCTAATAACACATTTGATATTGGGGGATTATCCCAGTGGAAAAGGTTCCCTATTATCCTACTTTAGATTCTGGTTAAAATATGGATGATAGAGAATTTCCACCAACACTATTGCATTACTGTAGTAGATGATAATGTAGGAAGGAATTGAAACAGGCATGATGCATGATGCAGGTGGGTGGTGACGCATGCATTACGTAGGCCCGGTGACATATGCAGTATGATGCATGCACATTGCACTAGGAATTCAATCCAGTTAGTGGGTCTTTGGGCCATGTAATAGGCTATATTCTCACTATACCTTTGGTCTATGCAATGAATAATTAATGATTTATGGGTGGGTTATTCATTGGGGTATTATGACCTATATTTTTAGCATTTGTGTGTGGTGTTTTTGTGATTAATGTAATTATACCATCTATGAACTAATATCTATATATGTATATAAAATATACATATTCATATTATTTGGGTCTTAATACATCGCCATTTTTTAATCCAGAATCATCCCTAAGGAAAGGTGTGCGATTGTGAAATTTTCATGGGGTGGTTTGGCGTACATAGTTTGGGTTGTGAACTCGATGATATTTAAATTCTCATGTAAACAACTTCACTCATGCTTTAGTGTTGGATATCAGCTTACGATTTGTTAAGGGAAAAATATCAATGATTATTTATCCCCCATAATTTCTTATACATGTTCTTCATAGGGTGAAATCATATTAGTTAAGTCTATCACTTGATTTTTATGTGACAATTAGATTTATCAAAACCCTATATTTATATTAATCTTATATAGACATGGCCTTAAAAAATTTAATAATTTTGAATTAAATAAATAATTCACATTAGGTATGTTTTCATGTTTATAGTTTTATAGAATTAGGCCATAACAATTAAATTACATCACAGAAATTAAAAAGTAGACACTTCTATTCAAAATTTGTTTTTTCATAAAATAAAAACTCTTAAAAAAAGAGTCATGTACAATTCAATATTTTAGATATCATGGCTTTTCCATGATCTCATCTCAAAACCTATTCCTCTTTATGTCATGTGATAATCATTTCAAAAACTTGGGATGAGCATATAAGGCTCAATAATGGTTATAAAAAAAGGAAAGGAAACATTATCCCATCAATAAATACACATCAATGAAACCATACTTCTCAATCATAACATTCCTCATAAAATAATAAGATTTATGAATAACACACAGAAATCATAAATCATAAAGGTGACCTATGGCATACATAACATACTTATATTGTAGCTATCATAGCTACATAGGGTGTCACATTTGGAATAATCATCACAGTATATTCCCTAATTCACTTAGGTGAAACATTAACGTTTACCTATGTCTCGTTACCCAATGCATTGGAGAGCTATCTCGGGCTCACCCATCCTAGGCTTATCACAAAACCACCCGTGTACATAATAAATTCCCAATAATCATAACATATACATAACACATAAAAGAACCATAATGGAATGATAAAATTTCCATATTTCAATCACAATATATCATTTCAATATATTGACCTAATAAATGCTTTATCAACCCATTTTGAAAACCATTTAAAACTTTTAATAAAGTGATTTTTGAATCAAAGTGTCCCATACCAAGATTTTAAAGGAATTAAAATTTTAAAATAGTAATGTCCATATAAATAAATCCTTAAAACTATTTTTAAAACATTGACATTAATGAGAAATATTTGGAATAATAAATCATTAACAAAATATTTTAGTTATGGAGTTCTTTACAAATTAAGAGATGCTTGAATAAAAATAATTGGAGGAATACCATTTATTAAAAACATAATCATATCACGAGAATAAAGGAATTCATGATATAATATTTCATGTGATAGTATATACACCATATAAAAGTTAATTTGTGCATAACTACAATGAAGTCTCAATGGAATTTAAATTGAGCCGAAATCCCTTATAAGGATGGAATCATTAGATTAAGGATAAATCAATTACATAATTAAGTGTGAAAATATAAATACACCCAATATAAGTGGATATTAAGTGTAAAACAATCATATATCATTCACACATATTCATAGCACGCCATAATCAAGAAGTTGAGGTTTATCCCAAAGAATTGAAATTTGGTTAAGAAGTTCCCTTACAAACAATTGACAGCCTAATGAGGTCACTTGAAAATCAGAAAAATGAGTTAATGAGAGATAAAAGGGTATCTCCTCACTTGGACATACAATTCACAGAAATAAAGATATATAATAACATAACCCGTCATAAGAAGATTTAAATTAAAAGACATAATAAAAATAAAATTTTTAAAAAGAGGAGGATGAAAGGTTTCATTACTTATTTTGTAACTTTCGAAACGTATAACCCCTGAAAGAAGGATTATATATTGTAGATGTAAATACCCATAACTGAAATTATATTACACAAAGAGTATAATCATGGGATTTACATACACCGCTCAAAGGAAATAGTGACAAATATAGCATGAATCTCACGAGAATAAAAAATGAGATAAAAACCCCTTACCTCATTGTAATAAATCGAGCCGTATGACCAGAATATAATAACCCCAAAATGAATTACATAATACATGAATATAAAGGGAATAATGATAATATATATCAAATTTAAGTAAATAATAAGACACATTTAAGAAATAAGTGGTGAACAATTGAAATCTCTCGGACTTGAAAGTGGGAAAAGAACCCCTTACCACGTGTCCAATTTGACTCGCTCGTATGTTCCTTGTTCTTCCTAAATGATAAAATTAAGATAATTTCTACTTTATTAAGAATATATTTCGTGTTTATTAGTCCTTTTATATCACTTATTACCCTTTTATAATAATTAGTTAATTTGTTGAGTTCATATCAGACATTTTGTCGATGTTAGGAACTGGAGTCAAAAATGAACTTTTTATAATTATAAATTGTCAACATGGTCAAAACTCCATTATCTCGAGAATTATATTCATCATATAGATTTCATATATATCATATATATCTATTATATATATTTATTTATAATAGTACATAACATTTGGAGATAAGAAATTAAATGCACTATTCATGGAGACAGTATGTCGTACGTACGCTTGAATGCTACTTCATTTCAATTTCATATTTTAATGGAATGAAAACATAGTGATACATAGGTATATTATAATTTATGTATAATATATATGTCGTATATATTACATATGTTCATAAATTTTATCCTTTATACATTCCATGTATAGCATGAACGAGTCATATCACTTTGAGGGGGCGGTAGTCCGCACTTCCTCAAATAAAATTATCGCGTTTCCCCATTATGGGAACAATAAAGATATGAAATAAAAGAAAAAATACATAATAATAGAGAAAAAATAAATATAATAGATATCATATATATCTAAAGTTACTTAATAATGGCCACCATGAGAGGCGGTAGGAGATAATTGAACAATCATCGTTTTGTGAGGCATTAGTTCGACATCCACAGAAACATTATGTTATTTACACATTAGGTGGATGTTTGTTTAAGAATGGCTCTAATAATTCTCATAACAAAATCCTACTATATTTATGATACTTTTATTGTTATAAAAGAAAGGAATAAAAATATTTTAGGGGGTTGGAGAAGTAAAATAAAACAAAATAACTTAAGAGAAGACGTTACCTTTGAATCGGGTAACTCCCATGGATTTGAACCGAAAGGGTTTCATGAAGTGAAATATTCCTAATTTAAGTCTTCTATGATGAGGAGAGAGATATTGTGATATTATTGGATTAGAGTTTATACTAGGCAAGGTCTTGATAAGAGTGAGAAAGGGGTAGGAAGTGAAGGATTTTTATAAGAGAGAGGAGTGGCTCTTTTAGAACGTTTGAAAATATTATTTTATTATATAATGATATTTGGTTTATAAAAGTCCAAAAATAATTAAAATAGAATATAATTTGGCCCATGTTCGAAAAAAAATCATCCAATGAGAATTGGATATTTTTTGGATATTTTTTTAATTTTTATCTTTTTATTTATTTAAATCAATCATTAATGATGTAAACACTACATCATCAATGTGTCATAAATAATTTTCTTTATATGATGTATAAAAATTATAAAAAATTACCGTGATGTATTAAATAGTTTTATCATTATAATGAAAATTTATAGTCAAATATATCAATTATATAACCACACATTAAAATTGTTTTAATAAAACAATACATGATTATGAAATTTTTATTTTTACTTTTAATAAAAAGGTATTAATGTCATTATCTTACCCAAGTGGCTCCATGGGGTACCAAAAATGACTCAGGGTTTTTCTTGGCCCATCATGATACGTCCAATAGTTTTACGAAAAGATTCAATGTAATTTTGTATTTTTTTAACATTATTCTTACCTTAAATTACCCAATTTACCTCTAATCGCGGTTAGTAAAAGTCAAAATTTACTATTCACCAAAAATTATTTTCATCCCATTGAACCATATTTTACATAATAATGAGAACCATGTATGTGAGATTTTTTAAAATCAATTCACAGTAGTGATAAAATTACGTTTTATGCTAATTTTGAAAAGCAATAGAAGGTGGGTAAAAAGACGTAAAAATGTTCAATAAAATTTTATATATCTAATCTTATTATTAAATAACACCAATGAATAAAATTGTATTAATATATGTATTATATAACTATTTTTTACTTTAAAATAAATTTTAATTTAAAATAATTATTTAAATAAAAGTCCATTTTAAACAATAACACAACGTTTTTTAGTATTCATAAAAAATGTAATGTTTTCATAAAAATAAAAAACCATCACCCTAAAATAAATTTGATATTCCAAATTCAAAAATTATATATATTTTACCAAATTAAAAAAATAGAAGTTTCATTAATTAATTTTATAATTAATTCTCAATTTCAAAATAAAAAGTGAGTTTTTAATAAATAATAACTATCAATAGATTGATACTTGTTATGTCCAATTTCAAACTGAAATTACCTCCAATGGCCAACATTGGATTAAATGTTAACAATATAATATATTGACACATTACAAAAAATTAAAAATATAATAAAACCATACAAATAAATTAGATTAAAATGCGGTTTTGAATTAAAATACTACATTTTCACTATTCAGTAAAAATGAACATTATCAGAAAAATACCAAAATTTCATCCAATGTAAATTTTTGATGTCCCAATTATAAATAAGAATTTTATTTTGTCAAGATAACATATAAAAGTAAAAAAAATAGATTTATAAATTGTTTTCCATCAAAAGGTGGCAAATTTACTTTTTAATGAATCTTACTGTATTTATGCTGAAAATCATATTCTTTCACATTTTAATCCTCTAAAATTTATTGGAAAAATGTAAAAACATTTTTCAAAAAAGTATATTCATATTAAAGTTAGTTTTTTCCATTCCCACCAATACAGTGGCTATGCATTGAATACCATTTAAAATAATGATATTATATTATTAGTGTGCAACGTATGATTTCAAAGAAAATCGTTGTTGCATATTGGGTACGTCATGAATCATAGAATCCCCATTAAAGTAAAATTAATATTTAATTCAAAAATGTTAATAAATATGAAATTGTAATATTCTTTATTTATATGGGATGTTACATCCTTCCACCCTTTTGGGAATTGCGTCCTCACAATTTTAAAATTGGGCTTGGAAACATCGTTGAAATCCCCACTTTGGAAAAAAATAGTAAACAAAACTATCACTGTAAAATAAACGAAGAGAAGTAGAAAGGATTCTCAGGTCACCAGATACTTGGATTCCATGAAAAAATGGATATGGATGAGAAAACAAACCATCAATTTCTAATAGAGAGTGATACAAAACATTATTATGAAAAATTTAACCACTAGAAAATCACAAACTTGTGAAGGGTGAAACGGTCTTTGATTCCTCAGTAAGAAAAGTTAACAGAAAATGTTTTTGTTTTAAGTTAACTTTCATATATATATGGAATTTATTTAAGAGCTTTACTAAAAACTTAAGGAACAAACATACTTGTCATGTATACTTTCATCCTATAATATATTTCTACCACAAACATAACTTTTCTCCCAACAATTAGTATTCAAGCTGACTCGGTCACATCAAAGGTGATAGAATCAACTTCTAGAGAATCACATAATCCACAAATAGCTATATATTTACCCTATCTTTAGACATTATCCAAAACCAAAATTGTTATTATAAGATCAGATAATCCCCAAAAAGGATAATATTTTTACAAAAAGAAAAACTACTCTTAATCTCCAAAATTCAAGAAACAGTACCCAAAGTTTAATAAAGACCATTAAATACACAGTTGTCCTTGAAATATTTCAATATTATACAAACTAAGATAAAAACCCAAATATCAAAAGGATTTAATCATATATTCTTCAAAGATAAATCTTTACATTTATCTCTAAATAACATCAGGAACTCTTATAGTCTCATATTGAAATGTAATTAACCTAATCACATATTCTCCATGATTGGATAATAATTTCCATACATAACCCAAAATAAACATATTCTTGATTCATAAAAAGATATAACTAAAACTAATTAGTCATACTAACCAGGGACTTCACCCAGTCACACTTTGGTTGTGGGTTATATTCTCTTAGATTTTTCTAACGCGACAGGTTGTCATGCGGTATGCCTGTTGCCCTTTTCAAAAACTATGTAATTTTATAACACTTCCAAAAAGTGATAAATTAATTAAAAATAACCATAAAATATTTTAACCATGAAGGTTATATAATAACTTTCATTTTTCATCCCAAAATTTATTAACCTGTAATTTCCTTAAATTCAAGCATCATATATACCAAAATGGTTCTTTATAACTATGTCCCGAAAAGAAAATATAATTATTCCATGAATAAAATTTTCACATATCAAACTTCATGGTTACATATACACTAAAAAGACATCTAATGTAATCCCATACTCAAAAGAGCCTTAATACTTTAAATCATTTCACAATACTAAAATCTATCATTACACTTGAATCCCCTATATGTATAATTATTACTCATTCAAAATTATTCATGATCCATCAACCATTATTTCCAACTTATTCTGAAATACTTCTTTCCTACAAAAAATCCTGAATCGTATCATAAGATTCAATAATATCAAATAATATGTTAAGAAATAATCCATATCTTTCATTGGTTATTTTCAGTTCTTCATCCTCAATCAGAATTGCATTAGGTATTGGTAAACAAATTTTTGTAGGAACTGAGTGATCAAATTCCAAGAACTTCTTCCTATGACATCTATTTTTATAATGACCATGTACATCAAATTTAAAAAATTCAATCGGTCCCTTATAAAGAACTTCTTTCCTTTCCTTGAGTCAACTGGATGCTTCCTTTTTCCATGGAAGGTTCTTGATTTATGACCTTTATTTCCACACCTATAGAATATCCCCATCCCTTTGAAACATTTTCCTAGGTGTTTATTCCCACATCTTTGACACATTGGTTTTTGAACACCCATACCTTTATGAATATTACCTGAACTTCCGTAGGGATTTGTTTCTCGTATATATGATGCCTTATAAAAATAACCATGGTTTAGGTGCTCAATCATGACTCCAGATAGTTGGTTGTGAGTAAGCATAATAGTTCTCATTGCATCTCCTATTTTAATAATTTTATCATTCAGAAAACCATCACAATTTTATTCACATCAACGGTTACTTCAGTTCCTACTAGATCCTGCCATTTACTAAAACCAAAAAGGTTAGTGTGATGATATCAGTAAAATAATCATATAATATCTTATAAGGAGGGTAAATACTATGATATAAATATTCATCTTATCTTAAACTCATTCCCTTTATCTAAAAAATAATGACACTCTCTGAAATCCTAAACATTATAGAAATTCCACTTATGCTTAAATAATACCCTAATATCTAAATTTATCTAAACCAAACTTTGATACCAACTATAAGGACATGGCCATAAAACATTTCATAATATTGAATTAAATGAATAATTAACATTGAGGATATTTTCAGGTTTAGATTTTTGGAGAATTGGGACATAACTATTACATTACATCTCAAAAATTACAAAGTAGACACTTTTACTCAGAAACCATTTTATCATAAAATAAAAACTTTTAAAAAAAATGTCATGTACAGTTCCATATATTAAATAGCATGAATTTTCATTGATCTCATCCTTGACCCAATTCCTATTTATGTCCCATAAAAAACATTTCAAAAACATGGGATGAACATATAAATCTCAGTAAGGGTTATAAAACAAGGATAGGAAACATTATTCCAACAATAAATACAAATCAATGAAACCTTACTTCTCAATCATAACATTCCTCCTGAAATCATATGATTTTTGAATAACACACATAAATCATAAATCATAATTGTAACATATGGCATACATAACAGACATACAACTTAGTTATCACAACTACATAGGGTGTTACATTTTTAATACCCATCACAGTATATTCCCTAAATCTCTTCATAGAAACATTAATGTTTTCCTTTGTCTAATTACCCAATGCATTGGAGAGCTATCTCGGGTTCACCCACCCTAGGTTTATCAAGAAACTACATGTATACATAAACAATTCCCAATAACCCTAACATATTCATAACAAATCAAACAGGAATAAATGATAGATAAAATTTCCACATTGAATTCACAATATATCATTCAATGATATTGACATAATCAATTATTTATCAATCCATTTTCAAACCCATTTAAAAAATTTATTAAAATGATTTTTGAATTAAGGTGTCCTGACCCACTTTGAAGATTTTAAAGGAATTATCATTTTAAAATGGTAATTTCCATATAAATAAATCCTTATACAATTCTTAAAACATGGTCATTAATGAGAAATATTTAGAATAATAAATCATTAAAACGGAATTTCAGTTAAGGAGTTCTTAACCAAATAGGAGATGCTTGAATACAAATATATTGAGGAATAACATTTAATAAAAACATTATCATATAATGAGAATAAAGTAATTCATGATATAATATGTTAAAGGTCAGTATATACACCATATAAAAGTGAATTGGTGCATAAAAACAATGAAGTCTCAATGTAATGTAAAATGAGATGAAATCTCTTATAAGAACGGTATCCTTAGATTAAGGATAAATCATTTACGTAATTATGTGTGAAAAATCTAAATACACCCAATATAAGTGGGTATTAACTGTAAAACAATCATAGGTCACTCACACATATTCATAACACGGCATAATCAATAAGTGGAGGTTTAACCCAAATAATTGAAATTGGGTTATGAAGTTCCCTTACAAAAATTTGACACCCTAACAACGTCACTTTAAAGTTTAGAAAAATGAGTTGATGAGAGAGAAAATGGTATCTAGTCACTTGGACATAAATTTTACTGTAATAAGGATATATATGAACATAACACAACATAAGAATATTTAAATTAAAAGACAAAAAATAAGACTTTTCAAAAGAGGAGGGTGAAAGGTTCCCTTACTGATGTGGTAACTTTTGAAACATACACCCCATGAAAGAAGGAATATATAATGTAGATGTAAATACCAATAAATGAATGTATATTACACAATGAGTATAATCATGGGTAGTACATACACCACTCAATGGAAATAGTGTCAAATATAGCATGAATCTCACAGGAAAAAAAGTGAGATAAAAAACTCTTACATCATTGTAATCAGTCGAGTCCTATTACCAAAAGATAATAACAACCAAATTATTTACAGAATACCATGAATATAAATAGAATCATGATAATATATATCAAATGTCAGTACATAATACACCACAACCAATAAATAAGTGGCGAACAATTGAAATCTCTCGGACTTGAAAGTGAGATAAGAATCCCTTACCACGTGTCCGACTTGACTTGCTTGTATGTTCCTTGTTCTTCCTGAATGATGAAATTATGTTAATTTATACTTAATTAAGAATATTTTTAAATTTTATTATTCCTTTTATATCACTTATTACCCTTCTATAATAATTAGTTTATTATTTGAGTTCATATCAGGCATTTTGTCGTTGTTCGGAACTTGAGTCAAAAAGGAACTTATTATAATTATAAATTATCCATGTGGTCAAAATTAAATTATCTCCAGAATGATATTCATCATTTATATGTCATATATATCATATATATCGAGTATATATATGTATTTATAATAGTATATAACATTTGGATATAAGAAATGAAATGCACCGTTTATCAAGACGATAAGTCGTACGTACGCATAAACACTACTTTCAATCCTATTTAATATTTTAATGGAATGAAAACATAGTGATACATAAGTATATTATAATTTGTTTATAATATATTTTTCATATATGTTACATAAGTTCATAAATTCTATCCCTTATATGTTCCCTGTGTGGCATGAACAAGTCATATCACGTGGAGGGTGCGGTAGTCTTCACTTCCTCAAATTAAATTGTCGAGTTTACCCATTATGGGAACCATAAATGTATGATATAAAAAGTAAAATATAGAAGCATAAACAAAAAACAAATGTAATTTATATCATATATAAATACAGTTCCATCATAATGGCTACCATGAGAGGCGGTAGAAGATAATTGAACAATCATTGTTTTGTGGGGCAGTAGTTCACCATCCACATAAACAGTTTGTAATTTTAGCATTATATCGAGGTGTGTGTAAGTGTATCTATAATAATTCTAATAAAAACAGCCTAGTATATATAGGATAATTTTTCTATTAAATAAAGAAATAAAAAGAGTTTAGGAGTTGGAGTTGTAAAATAAAACAAAAGAACTTAAGAGATGACGTTATCATTAAATCAGGTAACTCCCTTTATTTTTAGCCACAAGGGTTTCTTGAAGTGTGTTATGCCTAAGTTAAGGCTTCTAGGATGAAGATATGGATATTTGGAGATTATTTTAGCATAGCTTGGTCAAGTCAGGGGCTTGAGAAGTGTGCGAAATTGGTAGTAAGTGATGGATAATTATAAGGAAGAGGAGGGTCTCGTTTGGAATGTTTAAAAATATTATTGTATTATATAATGCTATTCGGTTTCTAAAGGTCAAAAAATAATTAAAGTAGATGATATGGTGGACCATGTTTTAAATAAAATTATCCAATAATAATTGGACATGTTTTGGATATTTTTTTTATTTTTATCTTATTATTTATTTCAATCATTCATCAATGATGTAAACACTGCATCATCAATGTGTAATAAATAATTGTATTTATTTGATGTATAAAAATTATAAATAAAATTACCATGATGTAGGAAATATTTATAGATTTATAATGAATATTTATAGTCAAATATATAAATTATATAACCCCACAATAATGTTGTGATAGTAAAACAATATATGTTAATGACGTTTTTATTTTTACTTTAAATAAAAAGTTAATAATGTCATTATCTTAACCATGTGGCTCCACGGGGTCCCATAATTGAGCCATGGATTTTCTTGGTCAGCCAAGACTCATAAAATAAGGTTAGGACAAGTTTCAAGTTAATTTTATATTATTATAAAATGAATCCATTGAGTTAAACTATATTAATATAGGTATTATTTATATATTTTTACTTTAAAAAAAATTTAAATTTTAAAATAATTTTTAAATAAAAGTCGGTGTTCAACAATAACGGATTGTTTTTCATTATTCATCAAAAATGGAATGTTTTCACAAAAATACCAAAAATTAACCCTTTGATGAATTTGATATTCCAAATTCAAAAATGATGTATATTTTACCAAATTCAAAATATAGAAGTTGTGTTAATTATTTTTATAATTAAATCCTGTTGTCAAATCAAAAAACATGTTTTTAAGAAATAATAACTATCAAAAGATTGATACTTGTTAATGTAAATTTTCAAAGTGAAATTACATCCAATGGACAACATTGGATTAAATGGTAAAAATATAATCTATTTACACTTTAAAACAAATTAAAAAGATAATATAACCATATAAATTAATTAGATTAAAATATGGTTTTGAATTAAAATATAGCAGTTTTAATTATTCATTAAAAGATGAACATTATCAGAAAAATACCAAAATTCCATCCAAAGTAATTTTTTAATTTCCCAATTCTAAATAAGAATTTTATTTTGTCAAAAATAAAATATAAAAGTGACAAAAATAGATATAAAAAGGGTTCTCCCTGAAAAGGTGTTAAATCAACCATTTAATGAAACGTAGAGTATTTACACCAAAATCATATTCCTTCACATTTTAAGCCTCTAAAAATTATTGGATAAATGTAAATACATTTATCAAACACGTATATTAATATTTTAGTTAGTTCTTTCCATTCCCTCCAATACAATGTCTATGCATTAACTACCATTTAAAATAATAATTTCATATTGTTTGTGTGCAACATAAGATTTCAAAGAAACTCGTTGGTGTTTATTGTGTACTCAATCGAACATATCATCAAATTTGTAGTAAAATTAATATTTAATTCACAAATATTAATAAAAATGAAATTTCCATATTCTTTATTTACCTGGGATGTTACAAATACCATGATCATTATTCAATATCGATATTATCAATTTTTATAATGTTTACAAATATGTTTAATCCAATAAGATATAATAAAACCAAATAGGTTTATGTGTTACCTATAATCATAATACATTATTGGGAATTAAATTAAATAATTTGGGGAATTTTATTTTTAAATGATTGGGTCATTACAAACTTCCCCCTTCATAAATTTCAATAATAAAATTTTCATTTCATACAATAAAATAGATGATTGTAATTCAGTTTTATCACCTCCTTTGGTTCTTATCTCGATTATTCAAACATGTGGTTTCTCCATAGAACTTTAACAAGGTTCATTATCTTATTTCATTAAACTTTATCACAATATTCTAATATCATCATCATCATCTACTCTTCATATGGAATATCATTCTCCAATGGTACCACCTATAGATTCAACACATGTAAGGGGACTGTTATGTAGTTCCTCAGTTGGGATACCTGGAAAATGTCATGTAATTGATATATGTTTGTTGGGAATTATAGTTTATAGGCCACCACTATGATGTGATCAAGGATCTCAAAGGGACCGATGTATCATGGACTAAGCATTCATTTCTTCCCAAATATCACGATATTATTTGAGGATGACATGAAGAGGAATAAATTATATGAAACATCAAACTATATGTCTCACTGATTATTATCATCATATCTATTATGTCGAATCTGAGAAACCATTATGTGATTATGAATATTCTTGACCTTTTCCACCATATTATCGGCCATTTCAGGACCTAATAGTTTGTGTTCTTCAACATCATATCAACATGTAGTTGTTTTCATCTCATACCATAAAGGTCTTCACAGGGATCTATTTTAATACTCGTGTGGAAACTATTATTGAATGAGATCCTGACCAAATGAAGATGTTTATCCCATCCTCATTTGAAGTACATTGAGAATTTTCTCAAATTTTATCATGTTTCTGGATATTTTGTTCATATTGGCCATCATTTTATGGGTGATAGTGCAAGCATATGTTCAAATCAAAATTTGGAGCATGTTGGAGACTCTTCCAGAATATGGAGGTAAATCATAGACCTTGATCATATATAATTAAAAGTGGAGTACCATACATCCTCAATATCACTCTCATGTATATCATTGTATGTTGATCAAGTGATATGTACTCTTTGATAGCAATAACGTGAATAGTATTTTTAAAACAATCCACCACCCCCATATGAAATTATTTCCTATTGATGTCTTCTGATACTAGTGACAAATTCAATAGTTATGTTTTCCCATTTCCATGTTTGTATGGGTAATTTTTGTATATTCCACTTGAATGTTTTTCCTTTCAGCCATCACTTTCTAACATACAAGACACCTTGATTTATATTTCATGATCTCATTTTCATATTTTCCTATCAATAATGCTCTTAGATTTTTCGATGCATATTCATAATCCTTGGGTGGATAAATAATGTCAAGCTATGTGCATCACCCAACATATCCATGTTTATTATGGTATACATATTAATGACCGAAATCATAAAAACCTTACATCATCAATATTGACTCTGAGGATTTTCTTTTTCTTATATCTTCCTCCATATTTTGAATTTCTATATCATATATTTAAGAAACATTTATCTTCTCCATAAGGTATGGTTCATCAATAAATTGTGAAAGTATTGATGATATTCCAACCATTATGACTCTCATGTCCATCCATTTCAAGTCTATGGAGAATAGATCTATCTTAATTCTCATAAATGATAAAATTGGTGGAACTTGTCTACTTATAGCATCTTCCACATCAATTTCATTACCATTATGGTTGTGGATTGAGCAGTCAAAGTACTTAATCATATCTATCCATCATTTCTGGTGTATATTCATCACTTTCTGTGTGAATATATAGACTAGGATATGATGATCAATGTCTATTTCACACTTCTCCCCAAAGATATAATGTCACCAAAATTTCAATGTGAAAATTACTGTAGCCAACTCTAAAACTTCTTTGGTTATTTTTGTTCATAAACATTCAATTTCCTTGGGGAATATGCTATCAATTTATCATTTTTGATTAGTAAAATACCCAATACCTTCGTTAAAACACGGTTGAATACCATTAATATTTTCCCACATATATAAAGTGTAGGTACAGGTGCAATGATATCCTCTTTTCAACTTCTTGAAGCTCTCTCCACGTTCAATATTTCAAACAAACATGAATCCCTTCCATGTTATCATGGTTAGAGAGTTTGAAAATCATGAAAATTTTCTCATAAATCAAAAATAGTGCCCACCTAATCCATGAAAACAATGAATTTATATATTAGTGGTTGGTTTTGTCCATAATTAAATTTCATTTTTTAAGGGTCCAAATAAATCCATTTTTCTGATGAGGGAATTTTCTAGAAATTTTACGTGGTATTTGTATATGTTCGATTGTGAAATTATTGACTTTTTTATGAGGGATAATAAGAATTTGTTTTGGAAACACAAATGTGTATTCTCTCACAATGGGTATGTATTCAAGGATGATGTTTTCTTTAGTATCCATAATTAGTGTACGATAAACATTACCATAGGGAAATAGTATCCATGATTGAGATATTTGTGCTAATAAAGATTCATCGACATCCTTGAACTCATATAGAATTAAAGGATAACTCATGATATATAGATTGATTTCATTCTTGTGTAAATTTGTGTTGTCTCTATGTAAGTAAATCCAATATACCTTCAATTTCATCAAATTCGAATAAATGTACTAGCATAAGGTTTTCTGGGAAATTCAGTCCAAAATTTTTTATATGGGTTGTGTTATATACTTGTGATGCAATAAATACTCAATTTTTCATTTTCACTTATAGATATACTTCGATGCTTAATATTTGTATTTTAATAGTTATAATAAACATGTGTAATATGAAATAAATCATTGAACCCTAAAAGATAAGCATTCCTTTCACTATTTGATTTTGGTTCTAATCATTTACCTCATCCAAAATAGACTTAAGGATAATAGTTTTTAAATTATTAATAACATAAAAGGAAACTATAAACATTAAATTGATAACCAATCAATAACATTTATTCTTTAACCTATTAATTTCTAGGCATCAATCTATGTTATCCATGATCTATTTCACAATATAATATCTTATATCCATTTTTGTTCCCTTAATAATTGTCCATAATGATATTTTGAATTAAACAAAGTATATCACATTAGAGTGCCAAGATGAGTGTGTAGGAAGGCCCATTTTCACACACTGGGTGATGATTGAGTCTAGATTAATGAGTCCTTTTTGGGATTATTACCCCTAGGAACTTCGGTTCCATAGCCACATCTACTTGTAGTATCTACAAATTGATATATTTTAGTGGAAACAACATAATCTATCTACTTTAACAAAAAATTTGGATGTTTTCTTAGGTTTAATATTATCCATGAAGATTTCACATTATTTTTCGAATCTTAATCCCAAAATGACTAAACTTTACTATGATACAAACTATGACAACCCTTCTGTTTATTATACATCCTCATTCATGATTTATTACATAAGAATATTCATAATACAACCCAAAATATTAATAATATTAGTATCTTTGGGTAATTAAGTTCGTTACCTAAAAACAAAAAATAGGGGTACAACAACATTATTGAAAACATACGTAATGTGGCCATAATTTTTTATCGTTCTTAAAACTAATTGTTGTAACCTAGGGAAATACATAAGAATGGGATGACTTATAAATCCCAGTAAGGGTAAAAACAATGAATAGCATGAAGAAAGTATTTCATGTTATAAAATTTGAATTTAAATGGAACAGAAAAGTGGTGATGATCATAAACATGAAAATTGAGGCATAATGTACCATGCTATCATAAATGTGACATGGGAATGTGGAATGAACCATAAAAATGAAATCATAAACATGTGTTAGGGCTAACTACCATTTCATCACAATATGGCAGACAAAGTCCCATAATGGATTAGGTTCAGTCACTAATACCATACATTATGACTCATGAGTCTAAAAATTACCCAATTTATTGGAATTCTATATAATTTTTGGTGCACCCATCGCTTTCATATCATGTACATGCATATGTGTGCCACATAGATCATACTACATTAGGATGTATTTCCTTAATTATAACCCCATGATCAAGGAGTGTGGTTTACATAAATGTAATTCCCCAATAAATAAACATTATGTATATCTAGGGAACACCCTTGAGTTTAAATGGGTGTGGATATTCATGACACAGTCATTTGGTATGAAAAATTATAGTGATGTAGCCTAACGACAATACATTAAGACTCATAAACTACATAAATTATATTGAAAGGGGTCTCTAATAATTTTTATTTAGAAAATAAAACTCAGAGGTATGTGGAAAACATATCTCCACTTTAGGAATTGGAAATATATGTGAATTTCATAAATAAGGTTATTGAATAAAGGGGAGATGGTGAGGATCCCTTACTAAATTTCATCATAGTAGCGACTGAGGTAACTCATATAATAAAAGGGATACATGATATCACATTATTAATAAATCAATTGTATAGTATATGGATATTTATAAATTCATTACATTATAATAAATTGAGATTAAAAAACTAATTACAAAGATGGTGTTTGAATGGAATAGAAGAGAGAGTGGTCACTTTCCTTGGGAGGGTGATCCAAAAATCTTGGGAAGAGATTTGTGAGAGCTTGGGGGAACTTCTAGTGGACTATATATATAGTAGCGATGAGTAAGAACATTCTCAATTGTTTCCTAGTTAATATAAAGAATAGATTTGATGGTTTTATTTGAGAAAAGAGAGGGGAGTTCTTTATTTTTTCCCCAAACATAGGTTTTGGACTCCATATAATAAAATAATTAAAACCAAAAACCATACAACTATTTTTACCCATGGTTTCTACCAAATAGGTGTGGTTTTATTTATTTAATAATTCCAAGGTAAAAAAAATTAAAACATTACCCTTGGTAATGTGAAAGTGAGTAATGTTAAAAAAATTGATTTTAAAAATATAAAATATAAAATAGGTTTTGTAGGATTCATAAAGGATTTATTAAATCAATGAAATAACCTAAAAAAGTATTTTAAATGTGAAACTATATTTTTTAGTGGATACCATATATATCATTTATTATATCACTTTAGTGTCATTATGATGTCATAATACACATCATATATTTATACCTTATTTAATTTTTACATGAAAATTCGACTCACATAGATATTTGTGAAAAATGCATTATTAGATAATTTCAAAATGATGATTCAAAATATAATTTTAATTTTATAAAATTAATTTTCTCAATATGTGAATTTTATCTTTTAAAACATGAATTGACATTTATTGAGAAATATTGGGTTTTTAACAATAATAGTTTTCAAACACTTACAAAAATTTCATTTGAATTCATAAAAATTATATTATCAAATATATTTAATAAAAAATTATTTAACTATATTATTTTAATAATATATTATTTATTTTTAAAATTAATGAATTATTCAAAAAGTAATGTCTTAATTAAAATTTCATATTACACAATAATACAATTTTTGATTTATCATATCAAAATTAAAATCATTTACAAAGTAACAAAAATAAGAAGTAAATATATTCATTACTATATACAATATACATATTCATATTATCAGGGTCTTGATACATAGCCTTTCATTAGACTATCAAACACCCTAAGGGTAATGAGTGTGATAGTGGGATTTTCCTAGGCTAGTTTGACGTCTATAGTTTGGGTCGTGATCTCGATGAGCTTAAACTTATCCTGTAATTGATTTTCCTTGTGATTTAGATATTAGATCATGGCTTGGAATTGGTCATTGGAAAATATTAGTGATTCTATCACCCATATAAGATCATATAAATTTGCTTCATAGGGTACAATACTACTTGATGAGGCCTTCACTTCTTTTGATTTTGTCTACTAGAATTATAAAATACCGATATATATAATATTCATATGATCATTTTTAAACCTCTATATTATCAATGACTATGATGTTTATTGTTATTTTATAGCTAGTAAGATATAATAAAACCAATCAAGTGCATGTGATTTCTATAACTATAATACATATAATAGGGAATTTGTTTCAATCACAAAGGTAATTTTATTTATAAAAGTTTGGGTTGTTAACCTACATGCATGAAATATAAACAATCCATTCCAGAGATAACATAATATGTGTATATCTATAAAAAGAAGAAGACCTCCATAGACTGGTGCTTCCCCATCACTATTCTACAACTCGTATCATACATAAAACAAATGTTTCTGACATTCGACTAACATATATAAAACCAGTGGTGCTAGAAGTATCTCCACATCTAGTACCAAAGAATAGACCACAGAAGGAGAATAAAAGCAGTGTTTGGCTATTATTTCAAACAAACCACACATAAGGGTACAAGATAAGATAATAATACATTGAACAACTCTCAGATCTAAAGGTTCTACTACCTCTAATGAATGCATATTACCCCGACTAGCTTTTCCATGTCTCTCTTTTTGGACTCCATGAACATGCTCCGGCCAAGACCCCTCTATAAGGGGACCATCATGAGGTTTCCCAATTCCAACAACACCTTCCCTCATCTTTTGAACAAATTTTGGAGGTCCCTTCTATTAGAACTAACTTGAATGCAACTGCTAATGCTACCAAAAAGGGTTCTGAACACCCATATGTTATTTGTCTACCTAAATAGTCGGACACCGAGTCTTGTAGGGAACATGTACACTATATATGTATCATTAAAATTGAAAGACTCTGGTAGGTGATCAGAATCCATCTTCCCCAGAATAATGAAAGGGATCTTCCATGGATGGCTCATCACTAGTCAAAACCTTGACTTTCTGAACACCCATGACGCACTATAAGAATCCCTACTCCTGGAGATGCCATGTTGGCCACCATGTTGAGGATCTAATCCCACGATTGACAATATCTCAATAACATTAAACTTTTTCAACACATCAAGATACATCATTACAATAAAAAAAATTGTCTTCATACCTAATCATTGGGTCCAATGATTACTCTATTCGTAGTGCTCTTTGATCCTCATATGGGAAAACTTATAAAGAAAAGTGAATGATTCCCTTGAACCTGATACCCAAATTATACATGCTCCAGATACCGATTAATGAGAGAGATGCCTCAGCATATTGGATTTCCTCATTGTCGATGATAGGAACTATACCTAGAACTCCGTCTAAAATTCGGGCCACAACACATATGCTTGATTATGGTCACCAAGTTAAAACATCCACCCCTAACACAAATATCCTTGCAATTGACTCACTATCAACAGACCCTCAAAATAAACTCATGCTTAGATCATACCCAAAGTGATCTCAATATCCTCTAGCCAGTGCTTTGTCTCCAGATTAGATATGATCCCCTCAAACATTCTTAAACTCTAAAAATAAAATGAATGTGAACCCTGAAACCACGCCTCATAATCCTCTACCAGTTTGTCCATTCAGCAGTCAACTGGTTCAGCTTACTAATCCTCGACTACCTAAACCCCTCATGGATGAGAAATAGTATCCATCCCCAAAATGAAAGGAGAATATCCTATGCCCAGTAGCATGGAATTTTAAACAAATATATTTATTTAATTCAGTTCATTTTCCAAAAAACAACCCAATTTAGACATGAGCACAATCAATCATGATGCATATTCCTCACCTATGTATCTACCATAAAAAGGTTTCTCACAGTTTTTAATTTAATATGCTCCAACTGTGTTCAATAGATCAATGGGGGATTTAAAACCCAGTGCCTTAGCCGATTTTTTATTATATGTCACACACCAAGAAGAACTATGATCATTTCCTTAACAATCCGTGAACAACTCATAGTGCTTAACTCTAATCATCATCCTATATCTTAAATAAAACCATTGATGCCACTTTTTCCTGATCCCTCTCTCCAAAGATACTGTAATGAGGTCTGAGAGATGATGACCCTTGAGTCCCACTTCTAGTAGGCCTCAGGATTGTGAGTCGCACCAAGGGTATGGAAATCTCATTGTATGGGAGTCATTAACCACTAAAAATAATATAAAATTGAAATTTAGGTTAAAAATACACAAAAACCTCTAGAATATAATATTAAATAAACCCAAGACATCCCACGATGCATGAATGAAATAAAAATTATACATATAAAAGTATCCATAATAATGTGACAATAACAATTATATTGTAATGACTCAATAATATATCCAAAACCAAGCTTGAAAAGTCTTTCTCTATCCCCAATGTCCTATTTGAAACATAATATATATGTATATATATATATATGGTAGGAATAACATGCAAAATAAATACCCAGATTACTAGGGTCTCAGGTGAACATGAAAAAAGAGCATGCTAATGCACCGAGGAATAAAAAACTAAACCAACAAAAAACTATATATGTCAACTAACAAGAACCCAACCTCACAATGACTAACTCACCAAATCCTGCATCCAATATAATTATATATAATCAAGATAATAATAAATTAAGAAGCACCGCTACAACTCCCCCATGAATTTGACATTGTCACACATCAATGTCAGGCTTCCCATGTTCACAACCCTTCTATCCATATTGCACCACATCACACCATGACTTTCCCAAAGGCCCATGGTACATTATATCTCATCTAGCCCAATTAAACCTGGTATATCACATCTTATTTCATAACCATTGTTGTGGGGTATTAAAAATGCAATGGAAATCAATCTTGTTCCATCCTCTAACTATGCATGACCACCACCACATATCATATAACATCACTACCTCATCACATTCCACCGAACCTAAAAATTCATGGTCCATCACATATGAGTATTAACTTTTTATATTTATATTCCCAAAACAATTATTGAGGATCTTGTACATCAAATTTATAATTAATTAATTTAATGTTGGAATAAATGATTACCTTATCTTAGGAACAATTCTTGATTGATTAAGTTGATCATTGGGATAAGACCATTTCAGATTTTCTTCATTGTGCTATGAGGATCCAAGGATTCAATTCCTCTAGTGATGATCCACACATGCTCCTTTGATCTTTGAGAAATGCCAATAAATCTCTAAGTGCTCACATGGGAAATTAATTATGTCATGTTTTTTGTGTCAATCTCTCATAATTTGGTCTTGAAAGAATCTCTCTTGAGTGTCTCATTCTTATGGGGGACAGATTTGGAGGATATGTGTTGAAGGAGAATTCCTTGTGTGAAATAACTATCCATTCTATGTTGTACATGATACACAATAGACATAACAATATACTTATAGAGCAATAGTTAAGGTTAAAATAAGTATTTAATTTTATGTTGGACATTATATTTTATTATAACCTTTAATTTACCCCATTCCCCATAATAATAATAATAATATTTTGTGGTGCACGCTTACTTGTACAATAAAAACTATTATTTAATTAACTTGTTATTTATAATTTTCATCAGATATGTCTTGGTCAATTTGAACTACTCCATAATTTATTGAAAACCTGAATGACTATTTAATTTAAATATATAATTAATCATGAATTATTTGTGATCAATAAAACATGAATAATATTATATCTAAATTTTAAGTATAAAATTTATCCAAATAATTTACTTAAAATATATCTTCATCAAAATCATTGAAAACACTTAGTGTGTGACCCTTTAGGATTGAATGTCATTGGATTTATGAAGGCGAGCATAAATTCCAAGATTACTATCGATAAATGGATTAAAGTACCCAATAGAAAAAACTTAATGTCACAATGATAACAACCACATATTGGCACTCACTATGTAATGTATTCTCCTTGTCACAATATCACATCAAGAAGTTTTCACATTGATTTTGTCAACCTTTTATCTCGATACATAATTATTTAAATTCTAAAATAATCATGTAATTACACCATGAACATGGATTTTAATGTGATGAATCTATTCCAACAAAAATGCTATGATACCAGCTTCTCTAAAGATTTATTGGAAAAATAACTCCACAACTTATCCATTAATGGTATGTCAATCGTGATACACCCAACATACCATACCTCAATGAAAATATATAAAGTCATGGATTTTGTCAATAATATTGGTGTGTGTGTTATGACATGCATTAATGACAATATTTAAGTTTAAGTACCATTATATATGCTCGTAAATAGGAATATATGATGGCATAAAAACATGCATATTTCTTAATGGAGGGTCCATTATCATATCTCCCATCTTGAAGATCAAAAAATAAAAAATTCATGAGAATATGCCTCATCCAATTATGATTAATCACATCTAATAGTCTATGATCTATGTGTCCCATCATAGTATGTTATCCAACCGCAAAACATTATTTAAGAATATAATTACAGCACTTCATGTTTATTATCATAATGGGAAACAGATATGACATTATGAATGAGATGTATACTATATGACATTATTACATTGGATTTATTCAGAAAAATGAAAAATATGTAATTTTATGTTTTATTAATATTCAATATATAAAATATAGATGTAATAAATGTAAAAAATGTTGTTCCTTGGATGGAAACTTCCACAAAAAACCACTTGGACTGAATCAAAATACCTAGGAATACCAGTTTTCTAGAACATACATGATAATCAATATTATTTTGAGTCAAGTATTTAGTTAAAGGTTTCAGCACATTTTATTCCATGAAAATACTGCACACTAAAACCATACATCTTGAAGAAAAATCCCTCCATATATGATACTTATGATGTACGTTCTTCGTCTGCTGATGTGACCATGGATATTTTTCAAAATATACCACTATTATATTATCACAATAGACTATAATATGTTCTTTACTGCTGTGAATGATATCAAGATCTTAGACGAAGCTTCACATCAACAATGCTTCTTTAATTTCCCTATAATTCATAATATACTCGGAATATTCTAGATAATCTACGACCATAGCATGCTTTGAGCACTTATATCTCAAAAAAACATCTATTCAAACTGATGATGTCATGAATGTGACTTCATTTCATCAAGGTCTGTTTGGAAACTAGCATCTATATATCCTCTGAGGACTAGTTAATTATCTCATCTATAAACCAGAAACACATCCTTTGTATGTATGATATAAATAAGGATAGCCTTGATAACAATCAAATAATGGTCACCTAGATCAATATTATATCATCCTACTACACATAATGTGGCTGCCACATATAGTCGAGTACATAGCATAACATACAAGGCTAACCAAACTGTTGACACGTAAGGAATCCATTTCATTCTATTAATTTCCTTTTGTGTGTAAGGATAAATTTTCTTAGAAAGATGAATTCCATGTGATTCTAGTAAAAATCCCCTATATGATTGTTATGTAATAAATCTCTTCATTATCTTATCAATATATGTACTTTACTTTTCTCGATAAATCTATTGGATAAGTCACAATAGATCTTATTTCCATAAATATTTACTATCTCCCTAAAGTCCTTCACTAAGAATCATTTTTTCAACCACACGATATCATATTTTAAGACTCGTATTTTATTTCCAATTAGTAATATGTCATCACAATATACTATTAATAACACTACTACACTAACACTAAAAATTTTGTATGTATAATGATCACAATCACTCTTTATGAAACCAAATTCTATTATGGATTCATCAAAATGAAGGTTAGATGCCCTAGATGGTTGCTTCAATCCATAAATGGATATTTTTTCAATTTTCATATCATTATATCATTGTTTGGAGTTAAAAAACCATTGGGTTGTGTGACATAGACAACTTCTTGAAGGTTACCATGAAGGATGGTTGTTTTGACATCCATTTTACAAATTTTATATTTATGGTAAGACATAATGACAAGTGTAATTATGATTGATTTCAGCATTACAACTTGTGAAAAGGTTTCATTGTTGTCAATGGAATGAGGTTGTTTACCTATTTTTTTCCTACCATGACCAATTTATTTTTGAATACCGATTTAAAACCAATGATTTTTACATATATTATTGGATATTGAAAAAATAAAACATTGTTTTGGAATATAAAATACATTTATTAATTCATGCATTCTTCCCACTTGGTAACATCTATGCCACTTATTTCTACCTTCAGGTTATAGGATCATTATTATAAATTAGTAATGAGCCACCATCCTTAGTGACTATAAAACCAAATCATTATAGTTCTCTATCCTCTTTAGTACTCTTATACAGACCTTGTGTCTCGGGAACAAATTCTTCTTCTACATAGCATTGTATAATTTTTTTTATTTGAAATCTTTTGTATCTTGATCATGGGCATCATTGGATTCTATATCTCTCCCACTATCTCTTTTCGATATATGTTCTTCAATAAATATGGGACATCTATCAACTCAATTCATTTTTGAAGCATTTTATACGTAATATCCATTTCTTTCTTTGGGATATCCTATAAAGATACACTTTGTGCCTCAGGGTGTATGATTTTCACTTGAAGAGTCCATAGAAGCACTTAACAACCCCACACATATAAGTAATAAAACATGATTTTTTCCATTCCATATATTTTATGGGATACCTTCTATCACTTTTTTTGGCACTCGATTTTGTATGTATGATGCTATTTGTAACATGTATCCCCAAGCGGGTAATGAAAGAATCGCATGACTCATTATTCATATAATCACATCCAATAATTTTTGGTTCCTCCTTTTTCTTAAACCATTCCACTGAGGTGTATAATAAATGGTGAGATGATAGTGTATCTTGAAATCCCATAACTAATCAATGAATTCATTATTAATATGTTCCACACCATAGTTTGAGGGGAGTTTATTAATATTTTTATCAACATGGTTCTCAACTTCATTCATCTACTCCTTGAACATTCCAATAGAATCTAAATTACAGTTAGATATATCGATATCTATTAAAATCATTAGTAAATGATATGATGTATGATTACGTACCACATGATTTAATAGTAAATGGTATGACCACATTTTTATGAAAAAATTCATAAATAACTTTATAACATTACCCATTTCCACTAAATTGGGATTAGGTCATTTTTCCTTGTAAACATGTGTGAAATACATAAAGTAGTTTTAGTTCAAAAGAATCTAAATTTCCAACTTGATGTAATTTAGCCAAATGTTTTTTATTTTCATAACATAAATATTGACTCAAATATGGGTGTGGTATGAGTCATGTGATGTTACTTCATTATCGATTTCCATTACTTGGTTCATGTAATACAACACATAATGATCATTATTTAATGTTTCCTTACAATTAAAAACTTTATCTTTATAAAAGAAGCCACTTTTATTCCCAAATTTGAAAATAAATCGATGAATTTCAAGTCAGGATTTATAAATAATGTATTTGGTAACAGAAGGGACATAATAACACTATTTAAAACCAAGATCATTCTTGTCATCAATGTGAGGTGGTAATCCCTGATAGCTACAACAAAAAGGTTAGATCCGTTTTCTACTCGTAGATCTACCTCCCCTAAGTCAATATTTTGGTATCTACATGGTTACTCTATTTGAATACATATTTTAGAACAAAAAGGATTATATAATACCCAATTTATAGAAATTGATAAATTACACCTGGTTACAAATTCACTTGAAGCTCGAACATGTTTCTTTGACTGGGTGTAGTTTTTCTTCCATTGGACCTTATTACCACATGTGAAACAAATGGTATCATTTTCTATACATTACACTTGATCATATTATTCTTTGATGGATGTGAATATTTACTGTACTAAAATCCCTTCACGTACCATTTCCATTTTTTCTCCATAAGGGAATAATACATTTCTTGTTTCTTATCAAAATCTACTCGGTGAAGGGGTGTTAGAAGATCAAGCATATTATTCTCAAGGATTTTCATATTAAAATTTATAAAATATCCTGAGAATATCTATGGGAGTGATGAAAAAATGATATAGGTTCCTGGTTCATCATGGATTTTAAACACTATAACCTCTAATCACTCAATGTGACCAATGAGATTGAATACGTGAGACCCAGCTAGTGTACCCTATCCATGATTTCTCTAAAAGATCTCCTTGGAAATTTAAAAACAATCTATTACTATTTTATCATGTTTCAACAACCATCACCATAAAACTTAGAATTTATTGTTGCAATGACATTCTTGGGGTAGGATCCCCATCAACTTTTTTAATGATCCAGACATGGGCCATGAAAAACATAAGAAAGTAATTAGGTATGTGGTTTTTTCAACTATTTTCTTGTACCTCCTTGATCTATTAAGTGGATTACCCAATGATGAAATCCTAACTTCTATTTCCTCTACAATTTCCTACAAATTTGTATTGACTAGAATTTGGCAGTTAAAATCAATGCAAGTTTGGTTAAGTCAACCAAAACACCTCATGATAAATCCTTGATAAAAGTACGTGTCATGAATTTTTCCATGTACTAAACATAGTTTTATGGTTTCATTCCAAATAAATTAATGGAAGGTTTAGTCGTACTTAAGAATAGTTTGAGGGATTTTAATTAATTATGAATAGATTTTATCTTGTTTTGTTATTTACATGTCTCATTAATAATATGTAGTTGCTACTTAATTAATTAACCATGTTGGATAAAATATTCACACATACCTCATTTATTTAATTTCAATCTTTTCCCATTAATTCATTTATTTATGTGATCACCAAAATATATCCATAAAATAAATAACTACATAGATAAAAATAAATAAATTATTCAATGTACCATTCATGAGCTTTATCAAATGATTCATTTAAGGATCATACATTAATTCATCCTTTACCATAGGAGAAATAAATTCTATTTCTATGAAGTGTTTTATTTACAACATCCCACTTTCCCACCGTTGTAACACCTTGGTTCGATCATTATTGTTCCATTTGAATCACCTCTATGAGCCTTCTAAAATACCATTAATTGAAAATATTTATAACTCAAGATCTGGTGTGGGGAACCAAATGATGAGTTAAAGGGGTATTACATAAATATTGTGGGACACACATATTATACATAATAATGGATGGAGTGATAAATCACCATCCCACAAATTTAATTTTATGATAAATAATTTCAAACCCATGTAATAAATTAAATTAAATAAATTCTAACACCTATAATGGTCTTTGTATATATCATGAGTAGTCATACATGTAACATATATTCAAAATAAATTGATAAAATTATTTTATTTATATGTCCTTTTTTGTTAAGATAAACACACATCCATTAAATAAAGAATTAAATTTCCTCTTAATGACCATTTGAATCCTCTTGGAGATAATAATCATTAAGGAATTAATGAAAAATAAACAACAAAATTAATACTTTTAGACTTAATATAGTAAATTAATTGTTCTTTTCGAGTTCTTTAAAGCCCTTATTAAATTGTCAAACACATTAACTGCCAATAAAATCAGTAAGGTTTTAATGTATTAATTTTTTGATGATATTTAATTTATTCTTAATATTAATTGGGATACTACGCGATGTTCATTATCCATATACATTCCAGGAACCTTTCTTTACATGTATCTGGGTCACACACACATTGCTTCAATATGTGGCTCGGTCAGACTACACAATGTGTATATACCAGTTACATGCCTTGTATCCACATACTATGTTCCCAATATACTCAACTGGTTATTCAACATGTATATTGGTGGATTACATAGCATTTAGAGGCCAACTAAATATTTCGTGATCTGAATATTGCATTCTCATACAATACACCAAAAGACTAGGAATGTTCTTTAGTTAGAGACTACAAGCCATGTGTACTCTAGTTACACGCTATGTATCTCTAATGTCATGTGTCCAAAAAACTCAACATGTATCTTAGATGCCTGAATTTTTAAAATATACATTGTCTACACCACATACACATCATGTATATCATAAATACAATAGGTTGTTAGTCTCACAAATATTGACAATGTATAGTAACCACACAGATTGCATTATTTATGCCAATATCCAATGAAAACTACATAGTGTTTACACCAATACACACGATGTAATCTAGATATTGTGTTCCATGTTGGTTGGTCAACATGAATAAAAAACCATGTGTAATAACTACATGGAATGCAATGTATCCAATGACATAGCCAATTCCTACGTACATGGGGTACATAGAGTGTACATACGTGTACATTCTTTGTAGCCTTTTCTTACTTGGAATAAATTGACACTTCCCAATGGCATATCCTGTCATTGTTCATCTTTTCATAGACAATTATGAAAAATAAATAATGAATGAACATGATTAATTTTTCAATGACATTTTAATTCAAATCCAATTAAATAATGAATAATATGAAATGAAAATCCAAACATGATTTCATATGGATCAATAATCAAATAAATAATAATAAATTTAATCATGAAAATTCTGATACCACTTGATGGTTATAGGTGCAGTGAAAGTGTGTGATAGTTGGGAATATATATTAATTTTTCTTTTAATATTTTTATTCCCAAAACTAAGAATGAGGATCTTGCACATAAAATTTGTAATTAATTTATTTAATTTTGGATGAAATGATTACATAGGCGTCATAAGATTTCTTCATTGATGATGTTAATCATATGAATAATATCATTTTGGATTTCCTTCATTACACTATGAGGATATTAGGATAAAACCCCTCAATCAGTGATCCACACATGCTTCATTTATCTCAAAGAAACACCAATCGATTTTCGGGTGATAGAGTGATGAATGAATTGCCTTGCATTGATTATGTAGATAGATCGTCCTTTAGTATTGAAGTAATAACTCTTTTATTTGTTTTTATTGAGAGGGACATGGAAGGATGAGTGGATTCATTGGAGAATTAATTATTTGTAACAATTCAATATTCTCAATTTCACACAACAAATAATATACATAAGCATCTATTTATAATGACATGGATTTGGTTAAAATAATTATTTCATTTAATTTTGACACATAAATAATATTATAAACATTAATGGACCACATTACCCATTATAATAATAATATTATTATTTTCTGGTGCTTTCAATCTTGTATAATAACAAAAATGGTTTAACTAACTTCTTATTTAATATTTATCACTGGACACGGTCTTGGTGTATTCCAAATCCTCTAGAATTTATTGAAACCCAAATGAATATTTAATTAAAATATTCTATTAATCAATAAATATGTTGGATTGATAATGTTGGATAGATATAAAGTAAATGATATGATTAACTACAAGATGGGGGTGAATTGTAGGATTAAAAACTTTTATGTTAAAGGTAGAATGTAACTTGAGAAACCTTCATGAATTCTATGTTAACAAAAGTTAAACAAAAAACAACACAAGTCCTCTTATGTATGGTTTAATTTAGATAAAGAATCCTTGGACAAGAGTCTTAAATTTAGATTCTACTATAAAACTTATAGAATCCTAAACAATTAGAGTATAAGAAAGTATAAGAATTTTATAATTTCATTATTATAGTGGATTGAAAAACATGTAATAGAAAAAAGTAAACAAGTAAAGATCTTTTAAAATAAATAGAAAGGTATTTAACTACCTTGGATAATGGTCCCTTGATTTATACTTTCAAGAAAGTATATCTTACCCACACCAGGGTTAGTCCTCGATATGAATATAGGAATGACTCATTCTTACTATCCTCGTAGGCCTTTGAACTTCATGGTATCCAACACGTCTGTCCTCCTATCCCTGGAATCCCTTAATTGTTCAACCACAATTATAGTCACACAATGTAGAGTAGAACAATTTTTTGATGGTTCAACATGTTGTTCACCAAATCACACAAGTCAAGGTTGAGCAATGCTTTAGAAGAGTAGTAGTACCCCAACACTTTATCTTTCTCAAATTTATATCTCTATCCATAGATCGATCAAATTGATCAACATAAACTACAATGAAATATTCAAATGGATGGGTATTTATATGCTTAGCTCTAATGTTCGAAACCCTCCTCCAATGGTCATGTTTTTTCATGAATCTTAGAAAGACCTGTACACACGGAACTTAACCAACGGTTAGTTCATAATAGAAAACATGAAACTGGGATGTGATAAACATTATAATTCATATGATACATGTATGAGAAATGTTAACATATTCGAACAACCTAGATAAGCAAGAGAAACATAAACAATATTGGGTAAAGTAAGAAAGTTTTATAAAGGTAAAAAGACTTGATTAAGGTAGACATGTTTATATATGTTAATTATTCATGTTAAAAGTAATCCTAAGAAAAATATTAAATGAAATCAAAATGTAAGAAAATATATCCTTAACATTCTCATTTAATGGTATTCTGGTATTGATAGACATCAAAGTCTAAAAACATGATTAATCAGAATCTGGAATTGGGTAAAATTGGATTCATAATTTTGTGATAATCAGATTCCAATTTCAATGGACATCAGTTTCAGATTTCTAATTAAATCGGAATCTGATTTCAAGAGAAATAATAATCTTATTTAAAGGGAAATCGGAGTCTCTTTCCATGTGAAAATCGGATTCTAATTTATAAGGGATTCATAATCTGATTTCTATGGAAATCAGAATACAACTTTAGACAATATTGGAGTTACAATTTGAGGAAAACCTGTTTCACAAAAATGTTAAGGTTCTATATGTGAGCAAGGTCATGTGAGAAAGGTAATGTGAGCCAAATACTGTTTGCAAGATAATGTGAGAAATATAAACAATATTCCTTTAGGTAAAGGATGTTTTCCTTAAGAAACATTTCTTAATGTTATGGAAATCATTTCTTAATGAAAGTGTTTGGGATTTCCAAAACACAAGGAATGGAAAATTCATCAGGGAATCCTAATAGACATAATAATCTACCACTTTCTGGAAAGAGAAAACAAGATTTTATAAAATAATATTTAAGACATTAACTGTAAGAACTAAACTTAACTTCCTTTGTTCTGAACACGGTTGAATAAGAATAATTGACCATTAGGATTGGATTCACTAAGCATCGTACTCAGTTCATGAGAATATTTTCCTTTTATTAATGAAGTATTTTTTTAATTTTTAAACTCCCCCTTACTTTTATATTATCTATCTATTAGATAATTCTTCCTCTGAGTACTACTCCTTGATGAAATGATTTTTAAGAGGTTTCTCTACCACTTAATGTAATATTCATTATAAAATATATCTATCCACCTTTGTAATTTTCAAAAAGGAATGGATTATGAATTATTATGTACCTGTAATGTTAGATTAACAGGGAAAAATACACAATGCAGGAGATTTTTCATTAATGAAAATAACCAAACATGATTACAAAAAAAATCAAAAATCAAAATATTAATCTTTCTTCTTCTTGTCCAACATATGTTTCATCATTTATTTCAACTTTTTGATATATTTGTGATCATCTTGGAACTTTTTGATGATCTCTTATTGTCTATGGATTGTCATTTCATGCTATTTAATTATATCATCTTGAGAATGAATGGCTTCGGCTTGCGATTTTATCAAGGATTCTTGTTATTTCAACTTGACTTCCAAGTCTTATCTGGAATCCCAAAATCTTTTAACATGTAATGCAATAGAGTTTAGCTTTTCATTTACATCTTTTTATACTTGGTTTCGGGAAGATTTATCTTTCTTTAGCTTTTCATTGAGTTTCTAAATTTTTGATTCTGATGAATCAAAGGCATTAGTAACCGAATCATGATAATCATGAATCTTTTCTATATCATAAACAACTTCCTTTGACCATTTCAAGAGATCCTTTCAAGTTTTACTTTGACCGTGATAATTTGTTAAGAATGTTTGATAAGTCTGATTCAACTTGGACAAACTTTTCCATGATAAAGGTAATTGATTCGGTCATGGAATTAATGTATTAATGAATTTTCTTACACCTTGAATCAATAGTTAAAAGTTGTAGAGTGCAACTAATAATATTCTTAACAGTCTGAACTAACATGTTTGGTCCAATAGATGATGATTCATATTGAGATGCTTATTTTGATGTTCCATCTGCCTCAATATTTATTTTGGTATTGTCCACATCATTGGATACTTAAACCAATACTATTTTACCTTTATTGGCCTTTGAAATATTCTTGTCAACATTTTTTTGTTCATCATCACATAGTTGAACTGACTTGTCATCATCTTCATATTCTTTTTTAGATATATCTTGAACATTTTATACAATATTTTCATCAATATTCTCATAAATGTCTTCATCTACTGGTGGGATCTTACTTATTTCTTCTTCATCAACATGATATTTCTCTATTTTATTTTTCAGAATAGCATTTCCTTCTGAGGCTTCCTTAGAAGATGTTTCTTAGGATGATATGATAGAGAGTCCCTCAGAAGGACTATCCTTCTGATGATATTCCTCTATAATTTTTATAATTTCTTCAATTTCTTCATGTTCCTCTTCTTCAAAGGGTTCGAGAATTATAAAAAATATATTTTCCTTTAAGGAATTCGGGAGTCTCAACATCCACTACTTCTGGGTTCACTTTAGAAAGAAAATATTCTGGAATCACTATTTTTTCAGAGTCCTTTTCTATTCAGAGAGAAAGTCTTGAATAAGTTCAGCTTCAATAAACTTCTTTTTCAGTTTCTTTTCCTTGGATTGCTTCTCTAACTCTTCAGCTCTTGTGATTCTCAAGGCCCTGGATTCAGTTGGGTCAATTCCAAACATGACATCATCTTCTTTACTATTATCTTTATTTTCCTTTATCTTGGCTACAACTTCGTCTAAGAATGTTGTTTTCATCATGGTTTTAGGATAATATGGGGGTTGTTCAACTAAAGTTAATTTATGTTGAGGAGGTGATTTTAATTGATGTTTTTTAGCCTTTCTCTTTCTTGGTTTTGGATTTGGATTTGAGCCTTATACTTCCTTAGGTAATTCCACATAATCTCCTAACTTTTCAGTTACGAATTTTATCATTCTCTTCAAGGTGTCATCGCTAAGAAGCATGACCCTAGTTGGCCTTCGTTTGGATTTCCAAGAAACCTTGCACATCTCAAGGAAAAGAATTATCATTTTGTACAAAGTTTCTAGATACATAAGTAACTATGATTTGGATGTCCCATTCTTGACATTCCTAACTGTGAGTAATATGTATCTTATTAGATTGATCTTACATACATTTACTAGAAAGGGTAACATATAAATGTCACACATCCTCATAATATCATTATCGCCCTTTCTTGGTATGAGGAAGCCTTGCATCCATAAGGCAGTGATCTTGTGGGTAATTTAAATATGTTGCAACTTTGTTATTTTCTTTAATTTATGTCCAAGTTGTTCGATTGACTTATCTTTTTCAAATGATATTTCATTCTCTAGTAATTGGTGGGAGACAAACTCAGTTTCTCCTTCATATAGGATTCTAAGAGTGTTTGACACTCTGATGTAAGATAAATATTAGGTTGTCCTATTCGTCTTAAAAGAACTCATTTCCTTATTCCCTTGTATGTATAACATGCCAATATCATACAACTCAATGACCAAGTCAGGATATATCATATATTCATTTTATCCTTTGGCCACACAAATGCTTTCCCAATGATTCAAGGAAATTAATTTGGATATAATGGAGTTGTACCTTGTCATGAAGACTAGGTCAACCAACATTTCTCTAATACTAACTAATATATTAGCTCGTTGTTCGACGAAATTTGAATATGAGAATAGAATTCCTAAGGCATCTGGAATGGTAGATCTATATGAGAAATCAGAATGAAAGGTCTGAGGAGCGGTAGAGATTGGGCACAAAAACATCGAAACAAATGATGTGGGATTGGAATATGGGGGTCCTATTTATATTCTTTGAAGTGTCGTTTCATATTCCTAGTTTAATCCAATAGTTGTGATTCTCTTGGTATGATATTATGGTTTAAAATAATGTCGAAGAAGATTTTGATTCTAATTTTTATGCTTTTTAAAGAAAAAGATTGGATTTAAAGGGAAGTGAATCCGATTGAAAATTTTAAAATAAAGAAAAATTAGAAATCAAGATAATTATTAAAGATAAACTAAGAAAGGAAACATAGATTTTGGGATTTTGTAGAATGGTTTTCTAGTAATGGTAAAACTTTTCTTAAAAAAGGTTATGAGAAACTAAAAATTCAGGTTCTATGACCCTAAAAATTAAGGTTCCGAGATCCCGAAAATTCATTTCCCGATATCCAAAAATTTCAGGTTATAATATCCGAAAAATTCATGTTCTGAAATCCATAAAAACTCATGTTCCGATAACCTAAAGATTCACGTTCTGATTTCTTAATGATTCAGGTTCCGAGATCCTAAAAAATCATGTTCCGAGATCCTAAAAAATCACATTCTAAGATCCTCAAAATTCAAGGTATGGGATCTAAAAAATTCAGTGTTCGGTATCTAAAAAAATATGGTTCTGGGATTTAGACATTCTAGGTTATGAGATTTAGAAATTATAGGTTCTAGGATTTAAGAATTCTAGGAACCAAGATTTAGAAATTCTAGGTTCTAGTATTTAGAAATTCTAGGTTCTGGGATTTATAAATCCCCAGTTTGGGGATTTAGGAAATCCAAGAACCAATGTTTGGAAATTAGAGGTTCCGGGATTTAAAAATTCCAGGTTCTGGGATTTAGAAATTATAGGTTCTGAGATTTAGAAATTCCTGGTTCTGGGATTTCGAAATTCGAGGTTCCAGGATTTTAAAATTCCATGTTCCATGATTAAAAAATTCTATGTTATATAATATTGAAATGTGATGTTACAAGATTTATAAATTCCATGTTCTAGGATTTAGAAGTTCCATGTTCTGTGAGACTAAGATTTCATTTTCCGAAAAAACAATTCAAGTTCTGAGACATTATAAGGTAAGGAAAAATTTTAAAGAAACAAAAAATTTTGAAACAACAAACATATGTACTCCCCTATGAAAAATTAGTATATTAATATAAGAAAATTGATTTAACAAGAAGTTAATATGGATGATTAATATATAGTTATCATTCCGAACATTTTATTAATGAATTCTAATCTATCAGTAGGTAAAGGTTTTGGGAAAATTTCAGCAAGTTGATCTTGTGTACTGATAAATTCATGAATGATATCTCCTTGAAGCATGTGACCACTAATAAATTGATTCCTAATATCTATTTTCTTAGAAAGAGAGTGATGTGAAGGATTCTTACTCAGGTAAATGGAACTACTATTATCACACAATTTTTGTGTTTTGGAAAATATCATGCCATAATCAGTGAGTGTGTGTTATATCTACAACAATTGAGCACAACAACATCCAGCTACCACATATTATGCTTCAGCCGTGGAAAGTGATATCAAATGTTGTTTCTTTCAATACCACAACACTAAGGCTTCCCAAAGAAATGAATTGTACCAGATGTGGTTTTCCTATCTATTCTATAACAAACATAATCAGAATCCAAAAATCATTTAAAAACAAATTCTCTTCCAGAAGAGTAAAATAGTACTAAGTCTAGGGTTCCCTTTAAATTGAAAAAAATAATTTTCATTACTTTAAGATGAGATTCCTTAAAATTAGATTTATATCTTTCAAATAATCTTACTATAAACATTATGTCTGGTCGACCAGCTTTCATGTATAATGAACATCCAATCATTCCTCAAAAATATCTTTGATCTACTGGTTTCCCCAATTCATCAAGATCAAGTGTGTCTGAGATACCGATTGGAGTTATTATACTCTTAGTGTTGTCAAAGACATAATTTTTCAAAATATCATTAATATAATTATGTTGTTATATATAAGTTCCTTTTGGTTTTTGAGAAATTTTATAACCAAGAATGAATGTAAACTCACCCACCATTCTTTTCTCAAACTCCGATTTCATAAGATTCACAAAGAAATTAGTTAATGATTGCTGAGTTGATCCAAATATGATGTCATCAACATAAATTTAAACAATAAAAATAATTTCTAAATCTACTTTGATAAAAATTGTTGGATCTGCGGTTCCATTAATAAAGTTGTTTTGTAACAAAAATCCTATTAGTTTATCATACTATGCTTTAGGGGCTCGTTTAAGGCCATATAAATCCTTGGAACTTCTATATACATGGTCAGATTGTTTGGACTCATCAAAACTAGAAGTTTGTTCAACATAAACTTTCTCATTTACAAAACCATTAAGGATGTTAGACTTCACATCGATTTGAAAAAGATTAATGTTTAAGAATTCTACAAACACAAGTAGAATTTGAATAGATTTAATTCTAGCTAACGGAGATTAGTTTTCTTCATAGTTTATGACTTCTTGTTGGTTATAACCTTTAGCAACAAATCTTTCCTTATTTCGTACAATTATTCAACTCTAATCATACTTATTTTGAAAAACCCATTTTATACCAAAAATATATGTTTCGTTAGGTCTGTCAAATATGGTCCAGACTCTATTCCATTCGAATTCATTTTCTTCATCTTAAATTGCTTTAGTCCAATATTCATCACCCAGGGCCTCATCTAGAGTATTAGGATTGAATTGGTATTGGAAATCTTGATTTTCAACATCATTTATCAAGGAACTTCTAGTCCTTACAGGTTGACTAACAACACCAATAATATTATCACTAGGATGATTCCTATGATGAAAATGATATGGGGTTTGAAAAACTTTTTCATCAACATAAGGGAGAAAATCCTCTAGAGTAAATACCTCTGAAATGTTTCCTTGAGTATTTTCGTTATCCGAATGAATTTCTTCCAAAGGATGGTGATCAGTTTCAGAGAACACATATGAAGATGTCGGTAAGGGTTGTTTGAAAACAAAAGGGTCACTTTCATCAAATTTAACATTCACTGTTTTCTAAACAATACAAGAAGTTTTATTAAAAATTATATAGGCCTTAGAAGTAGTAGAATAGCCTAGAAAGATTCCATCATCATATTTTGGTGTGAATTTATGAATATTATCTTTAGTTTTCAAGATGCATACCTTGATAACAAAAACCCTTAAGTAGGAAACCACAAACATATGTACTAGGAACTTATCTTTCCTAAAATTAAAAAGGTATACTTCACCACACAATTGAATTATTATCATAAGGTTCTTATTAAGTTCTCTAACAAACAAAACATTTGAAATCAATGATTTTCAACGAAAAACAATTTTACATATACCAAAAATCTCACCTTAAGAATTATCACCGAAGGTCACTTTTCCTCTTTTAGTCGCAAAAATATTTCAAAAACTAGTTTTTGTTACTAGTCATATGTCGGGAACACCCACTATCCATGTACCATGTATTATTGATGGTACTTCCTTCATCTTAGTAAAAAAGAAAGAGTTAGGTTTTCAGAATCCAAACTTATCTGGGTTCGTAGATATTAGAATGAAAAACCCTAGGCACCCACATATCTTAGAAAAATAATATTTATGAAAACCTAAAGATTGGGTTCTATTTAAAGAGAAATTATTTTCCTAGTTTCCAACACTTTGAAAGTTGGTGCAAAAAAGGACCACTCTTTGGAAAAAAATTAGTTGTTTCTAAAGATATGTTTCTCATGAGTATAACCTATTCATGAACTATTTCATAAAGGAATGATTTGGGAATGCATTTTGTCATATTTTTACTTTCCTTGGGTAAAGTTTGATAAAATTTTCCATAAATAAAATATTTCTGAATTTAGTTTGATAACTATGATCTTATCATCAGTATTCAATTTTATAGGAGTGCTTTTATAAGCATTAAGTGTATCAACATCTTTAGAATGTTTATCTTTCTCAAAAATTTATTTCTTATGATTTTCAGAGATGTTCACTAGGTCATTATTTTTCTCATAAAGATCCTTGTATAGATCTGAAACTTCTTTAGTAAAAATAGATATTCTAGAGTTTTCTATCTCATGTCTCTTCTTGAGTTTTGTGTTTTTATTTTCAAAGAATTTAGAAAACCTTGATACTTCTTCAAAAGAGGGTAAAAATTTATATTCTTCATAAGAATATTCTTCATCTAAATACATATAATATCTATTATTATAATTTATGGAGACATTAGTCAAGATTCATCTTGAGCATTGGGCGTGGTGGCCAGATATGACCAGCTCTATAATACTCATAACATGTTACTTCTGAATATTTTTATTCCTTTATATCATTCTTATTGAATATATTTTGGAATTATTTCTTGCCTACAATCTTGTTAATCCTCCAAAAAAGATTGGATAGCTCATTTTTAGAATGTTCACTCTCACTAGATTTAGATATAACTGTTACATTCTTTGACTTGGATCTGGTTACCCTTCTAGAGGTATTTACATTAGTAGTAGTAAAGGATACACTACAATTTCCTTTATTTTTCTTGTTGATATCAGTATCCCTCTTCATCCTGGTCTCATGTTGAAGAAGGGTTCTGAAGAGTTCATTAAGAGTGATATTGGAAACATTTCTATTCTCATCAATAATTTTTCTCTTAGATTCCCAATCATTGGGCATTATATCAATAATATGATCAATGAGTATATCATCATCTAATCCTTTTTCTACCATTTATTGTAGACTATTGAAATTTTTTATAAACCTCTGTTGAAATTTACATATCGGTTCTCCATATGGAAAAATAAATGCATGGTATTCAGCTCAAAGCATAGCACTTTTGGTCTCAATAACATTTGTAGTCCCAAAGTGAGTAACTTCAAGTTTCTTCCATATGCTACTAGAAAGATCACGTGAAGATATTTGAATGTAGATGCTCCCTTTCATGGAACATAAAAGAGTATTTCGTACCTTGACGTTGAGTTGATGTTCTTTCTTTTCCTTGTTTGTGAAGTTTTTTATTTCATTATGAGGAATTTTATATTCACTAATAAGAATAACATAGTTTTCCACTCTAGTTTTGATGATAAAGGTATTCATTAGATCTCTCCAATATTAATAATCATTACCATCAATGATATGTAGTCTAGTAGGATTTATATTTTCAATGGATCTGATTTTCATATATGCCATCTTGTAATACACAATTACATTCCACCTAAAAAGTTAGTGGAGTACGTAAATTTTAACCATGATATTTTTAAAAATGTAAATAATATGTTCGGATAAAGTAAGATTGAGTAAGGTACAGTAAGAAAGTAAAACATATAAAGATACCAATCGTGAGAATGGTATTAGTATATATGAGTAATTGAAAAAAAAACATGATAACCTTCCTCTGATACGAATTTCTGGATCGATATAAATTAAATGAAATGCTTAACTACAAGAGGTGGGTGAATTGTAGGTTTAAAAACTAGTATCTTAAAAGTAAAATGTAACTTGATAAACATTGATGAAAGCTAATTCAAACAAGATTAAATAAACAACAAACACAATCCCTATTATGTAAGGTTTAATTTAGATAAAGAAACTTAGGAAAAGTATCCTAAAGATATTTTCTACCTTAAAACATATAGAATCTTAAACAATCAGAGTATAATAAAGTATAAGAAAGTTATAATTTATTTATTACAGTAGAATGATAGACTTGTAAGAGACACAAGTAAACTAGTAAAGATCTTTTAACCCAAAGACAAGGGTAAGCAACAACCTTGGAAAAAATTCCCTTGATTTTTACTTTCAAGAACGTATGCCTTACCCACACCAGGGTAAGCCCTCAATATGTATATCAGAATTACTCTGTCTTTCTATACCCGCAAGCCTTCAAACATCAAGGTAATTGGAACCACTTTCTTCATATCCCCAGAATCCCTTGATGGTTCAACCACAATAGGAGTCTCACAAATCATGATATAACAAATTGGTCATGGTTGAACAAGTTGTTCACGAAATCACACAAGGCAAGGTTTAGAAAAGATTTAGCAGAGTAGTAGTATAGCATCACATTATCTCTCTATCATAAATCACTCTATTCACAGCTCGATCAAATTGATCAACATAAACTACTTTGAAATCCTAAAATGGCTGGGTATTTATAGGCTTATCTCCAACGGTCAAATCCCTCCTCCAACGGTGATATTTTCCCATAAATCTCGAAGGGACATGTATATCTGAAACTCAACAAAATGTTAGTTCATAACAGAAAACATGACATCATTTTGTGATAAAAACTACAATTCACGGGATACATGTACGAGAAATGTTAATGTATTTGAACAACCTAGATAATAAAGAGAAACATAAACAAACTTGGGTAATGTAATCATGTTTGAGAAATTTAAAGAGACTTATGTATGGTAGACATGTTTAGATAGGGTAATTATGCTTTGGAAAGGTAATCATAAGAAATAGATAAAATGAATGAAAAAGTATAAGTAAGTATATCCTTAAAATTCAAAAGTAATTAGATTCTGGAAAAGATAGATATCAGAGTCTAAAAACATAATTAATCAGAATCTGGAATTGGGTAAAATCATATTCAGAATTTTGTGATAATCGGATTCAGATTTCAATGGAAATCAGAGTCTGATTTTTAAGGACATCATAATCTTATTTCAATAGAAATTGGAATCCTACTTCTAGAGAAGTCAGAGTCTAATTTCAAGAGACATCTGAGTCTAATTTATAATGAAATTAGAATCTAATTTCAAGAGGAATCCGAGTCTGATTTATAAGGAAATCAGAATCTATATTCTAACAATATCAAAATCACAATTCCAGGCAGACCTATTTCACAAAAAACTTAAGCTTCCATATGTGAGAAAGGTCAATTGAGAAAGGTTACGTGAACACAATATTGTGAGCAGGACAATGTGAGAAAGATAATTAATATTCTTTTAGGTAAATGATGTTTTCCATAAGTAACATTTACTAAAGGTATGGAAATATTTACTTAAAGAAAGTTTTTGTGATTTCCAAACCACAAGTAATGGAAAATTCAAAAGGGAAACATAATTATACTTATCAAGTAAATCATGAATCAAATTATCCCTCAGCCTCTGGAGTAATACTTATTCAATTAATTAAATTCAAATTTAATTTAATCAAGATCATCAAAAACACCTAGTGTGAACCCCTCCAGAGTTATATCTCATTAGAATTAAGTAGGATTTTTGAATGTCCAAGATTGATATATATAAATGGGTCAAAAATCCAAATATAGTAAACTAAATTTCACAATTACAATAATCACATTGTAAGGAACACTATGTAATATATCCCATTTTTCATAATATCTCACCATGAAAGTTTCACATCTATGTCACCAACCTATTTACTCGATACATATTTCTTCACCTATCTTGAAAAAACACATCATTACACGATGAAAATGGAATTTAAGGAAACCATTTGATTCCAATAAAAGGTCTGAGATATCAACTTCCTTAAAGATGAAATGAAAAAAACATTCCCTGACTTATCAATAAATGACATGTTAATCGTGATGCACCCAAATTTCTTGTACCACTCTGTGAACATATGTTGTCACTGTTTTCATCATAAAATCATATTACACGAGTCATGATATGAATTAATGATAATATTAAAGTCTAATGACTATTAAACATGCTCGTAGATTGGAATCATTGATGATACCGAAAATGAAGAATTCTTATTGGCGGGCCTATTCTCATAATCCCTCATCTTAGAGATTACAATGTGAAAACATCATGTGAATAAGCCTCATCCACTTACAAGTAATTGAACCTAATAGTATTTTTAATATGTGTCCCATAAATGTATGTTATCCAATCACAAAACATTATTTAAGAATATAATCATAGCACTTAAAGGTTTTCATCATAGTGGGGAACTACTATTACCTTATAAATGTGATGTATACTCTTGAAAATTATTACATTTGAGTCACGGAAAACAATGAACAATATATAACAAGAAGTTTTATTAATATTAAATGTATTGAATATACAAGTAATTAAATAACAAACAATTGTTCCAAGGACACCAATTCCAAAAATCTCCTACACCAACCCATATCATCACTGTTACTCAAGGAAGAGTGGGGAAGAGGTTGTATCCTTAAATCCATGTCACCTCCATCCAGGATATTGGGAATAACACTCGAAACCCAGAACCTCTATGTATTGGTAAGATTATCCAACTCAGTTGGGGAATTCATAGAAATAACATAAAGATACACAATATAAAAATGAAACACAACATCCCAACGTATGTGTTCATATAAACTAAACTAGAGACCACCACATCACTACCATTACACCAAACATCATCTATCCCATTTTTTTCCACCACTATATGTAACACATTAGACTACCACATATAACCACAAAACATATCCCATGTTTAGTTATAGATTATGCCACGTTAATTCATTTATCCATTCTCTTTTATACTACATAGTAAATTCTCTCATTCAATTGATTTAATACATTTTACCACACATAGATTTCCTACTCATATAATTTATTTATCATCGTATTTCATTTATTTTTATCATCCCAATATACTTCATGGCTAATCAACAAACTGACACAAACATGCCACACAACAATTGAACCATCTCACACAACTATCACCCCAAAACCATGCATCCACCATCATCATCATGCCACAATAACCAAGACATATCACCAAAACAATCACACATCACACATTCCAACCACATCTCACAACAAAAACCCCAAAAACCATTTCCACTATGAACCATGACAACTATACACTACAACCACTGCACACCACATCACACAACTACCAAAATTACATCCATGCTAACCAATCACCAATTCATAACCCCATTCACTACATTGCGTAGAAAGTCACCTCCATCACCACAAAACAACTAAGCCAATCCATTTAGGGAAACACACGAACCACATGCATGCAAAACAATAACACAAACATGCTTCCACACATTATTCAAGGGCATTCATTTTGTTACTTATTTATTTAGAATATGTATTATTACACAAACTAGATTCCATGTAAAACAAACTAATTCGACAAATATACATTCTTTAACCTTTTATAAGAGGTTTTATCAAACATAAACACCAAAATTTTGAAAGAACATAACATAAATAAGGTAAATAATGATTCCAACCACTATTATTTTCTACAAGAAAACAAGATATATGTCGAAAATCATTTTATTTACATTGATATGAAAAGATAAAGGGGTAAATACCTCAATTATTAATGTAGAAATGGGATTTAATTAACTCACCCATGTAACATAGACCCCACCTTCCCACAAAGAGATTTTTCCAATCACCCCCTTTGTGGCCCAACATGAGGAGTCAATACCCGTACAAGTGTCATGTATAAGACACCTCCATGATAGACCTTTGTGAGTGGTATCCTTTTCATGTGTTATCGATTTTTCCCTATAAATAGTACCTTTGGGATCCTCATTCAAACAGTTGGAAGACCAGAGGATTCCTTGATGTTCTCCTCACCAAAGTCCTTCACCGAGGTCCTGAAAACCATCTAGATAGTTCTCCGAACCTTGAAGGAAGAAACTATTAAGGTGGTTAGTGGTATTATATTTTTTCTAGTGTCTGAGACATAATTGATCTATATGAGAATATATTTTACCACTTTTCAAAACTACTTGTGTGTGGGACATTTCCATATCTCGAAACCGGAGTTTTGGCCATCGAAAAATACATAAGGAAAGCTTTGGATCCTAGAGAAAGGCCTTCTCCAAGTTCTTCTACCCACGTTATCAATTGATTAAAAGTCATCTAAAACTTTCCTTGGTTTACCCACCATGAAGAACTTTCAGTCTTCAAAGGTCCACCCTGTGTGAAGAACCTTTATCTCTTTGATCACACTACAATTCAATTTTTTATTTCCCCCTTACACCACTGTATTAAAATTATTTTGTACTCTAAATTGAAATTATTATAACAAATTTCCAGGTATTTTTTATTGAATAATTTACCTTTTATTTATATTAAAAAGGATTATTTCACATGTTTTAATGTTTTCATTGTATTAAGAGGTTATTTGGAGGGCCAAAGTTGTAGTTTAAGAAAAATGGGCCAAACTATTCAACATTCCAAGCACACCAGTGGACTCAAAAAGTTACTTAAGAAAATATGTGCATCCAATTGTACTAGAATTTAGTTATTTTATGTAAAATAAAATATGATAAAACTTACATTAATACACCCAATCCAAATTCATCTATTAAGGTGAACAAGAAAACTAATCTATCTAGGGAAATGAATCTTTTCAAAGTTAAAATTTGTGTTCTATATTTCATCCATATATTTTGATGTAGTTTTCTAATTGGTTACAAATTCTTAGTCAAGATATTAATGTGGTAGGAATTTATTTTAATATTTTCCAAAGAGATATAAAATTGTCCGGCCACTCAAAACAATGGGCCAAGTGGGTTCTCAAAATCTGGGTGCCCAAAACCTCCTTTCACTCTTCCTATAAATTGGCACCTTAGGCACCACATTAGGGAGTTCATCCAAAAGAAAAGATATACCCTTTTTGTGACCCAAAGGAGTCCTATACTCATTATAATAAGTTCTAGAGTCTATGGGAAGTTATAATTCAGAATATACGTCTTCCTCATTTTCCATGGCGTTCTAATCTCCCTGTGATCACTTGGGGAGGGGTTTAATGGAAATCCTGATGTTTTTGTTTATAATATTTGAATGATATTTTTAATTCGAGGTTTATATGTTATTTTTCTACGTCCTATATTCTTATTTAATTGAGTTATATATTGGTATTTAATACTCAACCTATATGATCATGTTTAAGGGTACCCATTCATTTGATGTTTCACGCATCTCTCGCCGCTTATTTGTTCATCTTCCAATTGAAGTGTTTGTGTAGTTCATATTGTATAGTTAACCTCTCATAAATTCTTCCCAATATATTTACTTTAATGTCATGTTAAGACATTTAATTAATAAAAAAACCTAGACAACACATCTAGTTATTCATGTGTTTACATGGTGAGTTTCAGTTATAAAGTTGAACACAAATCACCCAATCATCGGTGGTACTCGATGAATCATTTTGCCTTTCAATATAAATACTAGGAGGTATCCTAGTATTAAATAAATAAAATTATGGTTCTTGATGTTATAAACCAAGAATTTAATGATCTATACCCTTTCTGTTGAAGCGATAAAGGATGAGCATCATGAGAATTAATCAGGTTGATCACGCTTAATCAAATCTATTAATTATTATTATTATTTTTTTATATTGGATTCTTAAATAAATAAAACCGAAATTTTCTAAAATACCATTCCCATTTTTCATAATCATAAACTTCATTTTAAATTAATGACCTAAGGATCCATTAGGATATGACCTAGGGTTCATCCTATACTATATAAATTCTAGTTAATACTAAACATCTAATTTGATGTGCTCGAAAATGAGAGAAAATTTAGGAGCCTTTTTCATGGATCTAAGATAATTTTTTTCATTCCATTTATTTTTTTTATTTTTTTTATTAATACTTTCAATATCCCCCATTACCTTTTGATTTTTTTTATTAGTTTTTTCTTTTATTTTTTTGTCTGTCTCTTCCTCTATATCATCCTCTACCTAGATATATATTATAATAGTACATTTTATATTCTAATTGAATTATTCTAAAGTGATTTTATTTTAATTTTATTCTATTAAAAAATAAAAAAATAGACTCCAAAACTTTGTTTCATGACAAAATCTAATAATGAAATACTACTTGAATTTGTCTAAGAAATTGAAAAGACACTTCACTCTCAAAATAGATTATCTAAGGTCAGAAATTCAAGTAACACATCAAAAAACCTTTTGGAACCTGATATTTTCCCAAACTAATCAAAAATTTAAACTAATAAAACACTATAAATTAGGGTTACAAATAATTGAACATTAAAAGAACAGGCCAACCCAGATGTGGAGTACCACCCAACACACATCCAATAACCTTAGAAGGGAGAATACATTTAGATGAGATCAGACCTCAAACACATCCTTCTAGAATTCAATGATCTATCTAGTGAGGAATGTCAAAAACATATTAAGGATTTTCAGATAGTGTGCCTCACCATGAAAATAGAAAATGTGAATGAGGACCTCCTAATATTTATGGACATCCCATTATCCCTTGATAGTGTTTCCAAAGACTAGCTATTCTATTTTTTCTACCACAATTGGGTGTAGAAAGATATTAAATGACTATTTCTATATAATTGTTTCCTTGCAACCTGATTGCATCAATTAGAAAATAAATCTTTTTAATTAGGCATCCATAGAGAGATACCATTCATAAATATTGGTAGATATTCAAAAGACATTGCTCAAGTTTCCCCCATAAGAATTTATTTTTACAATTTTTAATTGAATACTTCCTGGGGGACATATCCCCATGTATTGTGGACTAGTATATGTTGTTGTCGGTGGTTCCATAGTTGATAAATATCCTACCACTTCTCATGACTTAATATCCAACATGGCTCCAAATGCACAAATAATTAGTACACGAGTAATTTCAAAAAATCAAGGAGTTTATTATGTAGGTAAATAATCCCTAGTTCAAAATTAATATAATAAATATGTTGATATGCATACAATTATAATTTAATTAGCTCTATAACAAGGTAATTCACACCTGCGTCCTGTACCATTGAATTATGGTATTTTTTCTGATAACACTCATTTTTATGACCAGTGTTTAAAACATTAGGATTAATCTTAGTATTGTGAAGAAATATTCCATGGGAATCCATTTCAGCAAGCACATCCCTTAAAGATATAAAGAGTTAGGATGAATCAATACCCTTGGTGGAAAGCACAATGACAGTACTAATAAGGAGGAATCTCAAGAACCCCCAATTATAATTAGTATAAAAAAGAAAATTTATGAAACCTTCTTATCATTTATCTTATTGAAAAAATCCCCCTCTTCCAAAGTATGTACCAATCCACAAGGACATGGTGAAGAAAATGGTATCCTGGAACTTCAAGATATAATAAACCACAAAATCAGCTATTAAAGACCTACGAACTAAAGTGGGAAAATTTAAGAACACTATCGGTGAGATAAAGAAGAAAGGTTCTAGATAACCACCATCCAAAACTATTTCTATTCCAAAATACAAGAGTAATATTTGTGAAATCACACTTCATAGTGGAAAAGATGTTTATTCTCCGACTAATTCTACACAATAGGTAAGTCCCCCACTTGAATTCACTCTTTATCTACCCATAAAATATTCTAATCATGAAAAACTGAACAAAAGGGTAAATAAGTTATTATTGATGATTCCCCAGAAGAATCCACCCCCCTTCATTTCCCACAATGAATCTCCAAACCAATGAAAAAGTTTCATAATGAAATTGAATAAGAAATAATTGATACATTAAAAAAGGCTCATGTTAACATTACTTTATTTGTCTTAGTTAAAAAATACCTCACTATACCAAATTTCTTGATGATATTTTTACCCATAGAAGAAGAATAAAGTGGAATGAGAGAGTAAACCTTGGAATGAATGTATCAGATTTGAAACAACCATAAATTTAAAAAAAACATCAAGGATCTGGACTCTTTCACGATACCTTTCAACATATTAGAGACCTTATTTTATGATGAAATGGTTAGTTTTTATGCTTTTATTAATGTAATTACTTACAATATTTACATTTCTCTATAGGTTACAGTGATTAAACCAATGAGAATAATCATGTAACATTCAATATAGAGCACAATATACCCATTATGAGTGATCAAGGATGTCCACATAAGAGTTCATAAAATCATATTCCCTGCATACATATACATTCTTGAGAAGGAAGACACCCAAACCCAAGGAAATGATCCTCTCATAAATAGGATGTTATTCCTTAAAACAATAAAGATGACCATCGATGTCTAAAACAGTACACTATTACTGAAGTTTCGTTGATAAAAGTTAATTTATAATATACTTTCTGCCATGAAACATCCCATAGAATATAATTCTAATCTTCCAGTGTATTTTCTAGAAGTTATCTCTAACTACACACGAACAAAATTATCTCCTTGACCCATAATCTGATTCATTTTATGTATCTTTACCCATGTATGAAATCAATTTTTATATATCTTTTGAAGGTTTTTTCCATCCATAAAAGTGTAAATATTTTTTCATTCATTTATATGTGTGTTCACTCTGATGTAACCATGATTTTTGGTGATTATAAAAATCTAATTTCCATTGATAATCTCTCCTCGGAGAATATACATTAGAAGATAAACAGTTTCATGGTCCTCACTCCCCTAAATCACTTCCCTCTATGCAAAAACCCTAGATGTTGGAATTAAAACTACTTCCATTTCAAAAAATATATGCCTATATTTAGGGTATTAACCAATTTCCCATTAGTATTTCTTGAACCCTCTCTCCACAATATGAATCTAAACTATTAAACAATTCTAGAGAGTGTAAAATGGTTATAGGATAATAATTTGGTGATATTCTTTGTATTATCCCATATATTTATATGCACTATATACTTTCATAAGATATTGAAAACCCAATAAGGATGGAAAAATTACTATTGAATTCCACCCTCCTTGATGATGTTAAACTGGAACATAGTAAAATTCTTATTGTTGGGATCATATATTCTATATCTTATAGTAAATGCATTATCCAGTGAAAATTGTTCCTCAAAAAAATTGGAATAACAATTGTTTCTAATGAACTAAATGAATTGGTTAAAACATGTGTGTAAAATAGTTGGAGAGTATGTATTGACTACTATCGACTAAATTAATCCATGTGAATGGACCACATTGCACTACCTTTCAATGACCAAATGTTAGAAATATTGGCTGATAAGTCCCATTATTATTTCCTTGATGGATATTTGGCTTATATTCAAATTCATATATCCCCTAAGTATAAATAAAGGACAACATTTATGTGTCTATTTATATCATTTTCATACAAAAGGATGCATTTTGGATTCTACAACTCTCTATGTAATTTTTAGTGATGTATATTGATAATATTTTCTACATACATTGATAGTTTTATGGAAGTTTTTTTGGATGATTTTATTGTTTATTGATCTTCCTTTTATGACTATTTGGAACACCATGGATCTTTCCTCCACTATTAAATTGAAAAATAACTGATATTAAATTACCATCAATTTCATTTGATGGTTTAGTGAGGGATAGTTCTTGGTAATTTTATTTCAAATTATTAAATTCAAGTGGATAAATCAAATGTTTAATTAATTTCCTCCCTTGCTAATCCAAAAATATTTTAGTGGGGTTATTTATAATCTCTCCACTGCATATCACCCCCAAACTAGAAGAAAAGCATAAATCTAAAATCTAGATGTTAAGATAATCTTGGAAAATGCATATAACCCAATGGGAAATTTCATAGTTCTCACTTGGTTGATGCACTTTTGGTGTAAAAAAATCTTTTAAAACCCATATCAGAATGACACTATAAATGATTTTGTTTGTAAAGGATTTTCAAATACCAATGGAGGTAGATCACCGTGAATATTTTCCATGTAAAAAGTGTAATAAAAATCTCTCAGACATATGTGAACATATGATGATTCGGATTCTGGAGTTGGTAGAAATTAAAGATGATACATATAAGAACTCCTAAATATATAAAGAGAATATAGTGGAAATCCATGACGATATGATTCATCAGTGGAAATTTCATATTGGTGATATGGTCCTCATATTATTTTCTATGACAAAGCTCCACCCATGTATGATTTATTCTCAATGGATCGGTCCTTAAACTGTCAATAATGTTTTCCCTTTTGGTAAATTACTGTTTTTTCCTATGAAATGTTTCCACAGTATTACCGTAAATGGGTAAAGAACTAAAAATGGTTATGATGATTTACCAAAGCACCAGGATGTGGAAATAAACTTTCAAGAAGAAACATACTAGTGAAACACACATGTTTTTATCATTCCTTCACAAATTCTATTTTCTTACAGTGTGGACACTTCACAATATTGGTGTGGGGGTGGATACATTCCTTGGGAAGTGTGGATTTTCATTTTCCTTCTTCTTTTTTATCTTTTTCTCTTACAAAATTGTATATTTACATTTCCCTAAGATGTTGATTTCATAAATAATATTATTATCATTATTCTTTCTTCTCTTTTTCAATTGATGAATTTTATTTTTATGTATCTCCCTCTTAGGCTCATAAAATCATTTAAATTTATGAAAATGCATGTCTAAATTCATGATTTCTTGTTGTTTTAACATGTAATAAAATATGTCTCAATTATGGAATGTCATTTTTTTCATGCATTTATCATTAGGGTGTGTTTTTTAGTAAATTGGTTTTCTGTAGATGATATTAATACTTATATGAATCTAAAACATTTGAGATGAATGATACCCATTGTGTGAGTAGATTTAAAAAACATTTGTCACTTAATATATCAACAGATATTTTCACCAAACCATGAAGTGTAAAAAAAATTTACTTCATAAAATGTAAATATAAGAGAGAATAATTTTTTTCAGCATTCCAAAATTATTTTTCTATATGTTTTTTCTTTATTCGATCTATTTAATTACAAAATAGGATTGACAGATGCGTCTATACCTGTTATCCATCTATTGAATGCCCTCACAAAAAAATCAATAAAACAAAAAAACAAAAAATAAGAATAATAAATAAATAATGATAGGAGTGATGAAATGTATAAAAAATAGGGATATCTTGGTTATGAGTTACAGTTTGACTTTCATGAATGAGTGAGTTATTGGGTCATGAAATTTGATTGTAAAGTATGTATGGTAGCCATTGTGGAAAGAATTTGGTAAACTGAATTTTTTAGAATTAACTATATTTAATGGATATAAATTAGAAATAATATCTTTGAAATATTTTCACACACACATTTTAAGAGTTAATTTCGTTATTGAATTTTTAATTTCTTTACTTATATCTGTATTATACAAATATATGAATTTCATTCTCGTAAATTTTATGAGACATCTTTCTCTATGATAACTAGGGATAACTCCTTGGTGTGGTTTTTTAATTGATCAAATTTCTATATTGACATAAAATTTTATTAAATTTTAAATATCTAAATGAATTATTTTTTTTAATGTAATTTTTTTCATGAGTGATAATGTTTTTGTTTGGAAGTGTGATCATACCACGATTCACTATTTTATTTCCCCCTTACACCACTGTATTAAACTAATTTTGTATTGTAAATTACTATTATTATAAAAATTTTAAAATAATGTTTGATTAAATAATTTATTTTTTACTCTTTAAAATAGACATTTCACTTGTTTTAATATTTCATTTTAGTTTAACGTGATTTGGAGGACCTAGGATGAAGTTTAAGGAAAATGGAAAAAACTGTGCAACATTCTAATCACACAAGTTGACTAAAATGGATAACAAATCTACTACCAGAATCCAATTGGGTTGAAATTTTTTTATTTGATCTAAAATTTTATGGGATAGAACTCTTCTATTAAAAAATCCTAATTCATCCAATAATAGGCCAAACCAAACTGATCTATCCAGGGAATCGAATCTGCTCGATGTTAAAAGTTGGGTTCTGTATTTCATCCATATCTCAGGCATTGGTTTAAAAAATGGTTCCAAATATTCAGTGGAGATATTAAGTAGCTTGGGAAACAACTTTTTCCCAATGTGTGATATGACATTCTATCTAATCAAAACCATAGGCCAATTGGTATCTTGAAATTTGGGTTTCCCAAACCACATTCCACTTTGCCTATAAATTGGTATCTTGAGAACCCCTATTTGGATTTAAACAAGGAAGAAAATATCTACCATTTTGGAGATGAAAAGGATTTCTATCCTCATTCCATAAGTTCTAAACTCTATTTGATGTGATACTCCAACATAAATTATTTCCAACGTTTCCAGGGAGTTCTAAACTCCTTTTGATCACTCGAGGAGGTAAGTGATGTAAATCCCATGATTTTTGTTTATCATATTTGAATGATATTTTCAATTCTAGGATTGTATGTTGTTTTTATTCCTAATATATTCTTATTTAATTTTTTTATGCACAGTTATGTCATAATCAACTCATATGATCATGTTTTGGGGTACCCATTCATGTGATGTTTCGCACATCGTTCACAACTTCTTCTTTCCCCTTTAAATTTCATTATTTATGTGGTAAATATTGGCCAATTAAACACCCATAAACACTAACATGGTTATTAAAATTGAATTTATATTAAAAAAAATTGAATAATATACAAAAATGGATTCCACATTGAGTTCTTTATCTATTACCGTCGTGAGTTTCATTTATGAAGTCGAATACAAATAATGCAATCGTATATATTTAATAGAGAATCAATTTGAATTTCAGAATCAACCCTAAGAGGAATCCTAGTATATAATAAGTAAAATTTTTGTTCAATGTGTTAAAAATAAGGAATTAAAATATCTAACCCTTTCTATTGAAGCGATGAGGGATGAGAATCATGAGAGTTCCCCTAGTTGATCACACTTAATAATATATGTTAATTTCCATTTTATTTTATTTCATATATTTATATATTATATTCTTAAATAAACCAACCCCTTATTTTTTGAAATCACATTACCCTTTTTCATAATCAAAACCATCATTTTAAATTAATGGTCTAAGGCTCCATCGAGAGATAGCCAGGGGTTCCTTCTATACTTCATAAAATCAAATAATATTGAAACATCTAATTTGACATGCTCTATTACATGATCACATAACTCGTTTATCCTCGCATGAGACTCACTAGATTTTATAGGTGAACCCTATATGATACCGTATTTTTTCAAACATGCCTCCTCTAAATGATCCACCATTTGAGCCACATTTAATTCAACCAATGGTAGGGAACCTCTTTCCTTGGATCCCTAGTCTGAGGGGGACCATTCCGAAACCTCCTCCAAAGCCTCATGATATGTGTGATCTGAGTTTAGAGACCACCATAATGCACTATATATGATACATTACCAAAGTATATGAGGTACTACCACTAACTTAATTAATAAAGAGGAACATCAGAATGTTCAAAATGATAAATTCCTTTGGAAATGACGAAACCAACCTTAATTATGGTCACATGTCACTCCTTTTCCCATGAAGATACATCTATATCCCGAAATGAAAAGAGAATCAGATTATACCTAAATGGATACATAATACCTAGACCATGAGGTTTGAGAAAAAGAGTGGATATGAGAACATCTAAGTCTGATCTCATCCATATCACATCAGTCATCAACTATTGGAAAAAAATATTTTGTGGTTTTCAATATATTTTTTCCTCTTGTTTCTCACACTAAGCATGAATCATGTGGGTTAAGTGTATAGGGACAATCAAGACATACACATGGTCAATTACCTATCTAAATAAAGAATTATTTCATGGATCTTACCCTCACCATTTCATTGGCCTCATATTCGGTATAAGCCTCATCCATGTCATCACAGCCTCAAAGAGATATATTCCTAATGAGGAAACCCATTGGGCCTCCTTCATAGGTGTAATACAAAACCATAAAAAATACATGGGCATTAATTTCTACCAAAATGGGATATGTAGGAATCCCACCCATGGTTCAAATACAATACCCAATTTTTTCCGTAATCTTCTCTGGGACACATTCCTAGTTGGGTCATATTCAACCTAGCAGGCTGCATCGCTTCTAGGTCCCTTGGGACACTTCCAAACAAATCCTAGACCATCCTAGAGAAGTCATCCATTTCTGATACATCCTTTTTGTATGATGTTAAACTACATGGTCTAGTCCTTTTCACATGACCTTAAAGGGCTTGACATGCCCCATCAAGTGGCCTCAAACTATGAAGGATCCAATACCTTTTATTTGGATATGTAGAAAGCCCTTATCATGTGCCCGATCCCGATATCAAATCAACTCCAATCATCATGGATGCTGATGAATTATAGAGTTCCCAGTACATGCCTTAAAACTTCAATTATGATAATAAATGACATAAGAATCTATAAACCATATAAAAATTCTACCGTCTATGAGGAACCTCGGATACGTATAGATATCTCCATTGATGGAGAACCTTGGATACACATAATTGATTTCAAATAAAATACATGCTGACAATTGATTTTTAATTTATGGGTAACCCACATTATATTTGGGATTTAATAAATATTCATGAACATATCATAAATTTATATGAGACTTCCGGATTAGGAAATAATCCCCCCCCAATGGGTGTGATGAGATAGAAATTTCGTCCTCTCAACCAATTTGTGTCCCTATTTATTACTGGAACCATTCCCCAATTAGTAGCTACCTTTGGAAAGTAGGTTCATGATACATTGAAAATAAGTGATCTATTCGGTGTCTTTTTTTTCCATAAATTAACCCCTTTGGATACATCATAGAAAAAACGTGGAAAATTAAAATGGTGTATCTAACACAAATGGTCATGCCACCACAACCACCAAACACCATTCAAACACCACTTTATTTTTTCAAATGAAGTAAATACCCTTTTCATGTGAAAAAATGGTATACCCAATGTGAACCCTTAACCAAAATGATTGTGTCTCACACATTTCATGCCTGATTCACACTCTTATGAAATGGAAGTGGAGTAAAAAATGATCAAAAGTAATTTATTACACATGTGTTCAATTATTAAGATGCTACATTGACAGGTTTTCCATATTTTTTTCATGTATTCCATAAACTTTCATGAGAACTCTCTTTAATCTAAATAAAATAATAATAGTTTATGAAGATATATGATACAACCATTGCATAGGTGGGATCCTCATCCAATCGAAGGATCATATCACCAACCCAGTACCCAAAAACATTGGGTATAGAACCTGATGATTCTTGGGTACCACCTTAATGGTATTGTCTTGACTCTGGAGGATACATGACAAGCCCTCCAACTTCTGAAGCCCCACCAACCACCCACTTAACAATGACTAGTTCCCCAAAATCCCATAGATTTCATCACCATTTTATATAGTTTTGGGGGTCATTCTCTATAATACACCAACACATTCCAACATAATCTGAGAAAGGATGATCAAGAGGTAAAAAATAACCACGTCCTGAAAACACAGGGGTCTTTCCAAGGGGATACTACAAAAACATTCTACCACCAATACAACACAAAATAATTTCCATAGAATGATGTGTATTCCTCCCCATAGTTTCCAACAAAAGTCATTCAAACCTGGGTACCTATGGAATCTTGTTGAAGAAATCAAATAAACAACCATGGATATACTCACATCCATGTCCCTACCAGATAATCCCATGAACAAATCATGGTGGAAACTTACGAGCAGATACAAATTCCTTCTCATACCCCTTATATATTAAAAATATCTTGGAATATATCAAAGGGACCTATTATAAAAAATATGATGAAAATCAATGAGAATATGAAAACACCTACATTTGTATATCATGAGTTATAACATGATATATAATAACTCTGAAAACTAGCTAGCATGTCCAGACGGTAAACTGGTGACAAACCCATACCTCGGACCACAGACATAAAGAGTGTCGGTATATACTAATTATAAATAGAAGATAAGAAAAAACCTACATCCCAACACAAAACATGGAATATACATATATTCTTCTTTTCTCAGCTTATTTCACCCAACATATCTTAAGATATGAAATGAAAGATGCAATTACTTCCCACATCCTACAAAACATCCAAGATAAATTGACGACAACAGAAGTGGTTGAAGGGTGGACACACAACTCGATATCCACAATTGGGGTGACTCAACAACATCATTCAAGGGTCACTCCATAGATAAGTTATATCACTTCTCCCATCTAGGAGGGTGTTGAAAAAATACCATGACAAATAGAAATCTGTATCGGGCCCACACCCCTATTCCACCTAGACATCATTTATTCATCCCGGTGGACACTCATGGGTAGGTACATATACCTACCAATGTTCATGAAATATTTCAAACAATCTTGTAAATTAGATGATATCCCCTCAAAGGGACCTTATATATGAATGTTTTTAGCCACAAAAAGATTCCCTAGTCACCCACAAGAGAGAATACCAAATGAAGCCTCACCAAATAATATTAGAAAATGAAGAGATAGATTACAAACCTACTTTTCACAATGATGCTGTTATTGAATCCCTAATATGTTTATCTATGTTAGTTAATGATCGTAATCATTCATTACTAAATTATAGAGAATCTAGTTTCAATTACAATGGTCCTCTCTATAACTTTGCTGCAAATGGTTTCAGAGGACCTCCCTAGACATCTCACCATGAAGGATTAATTCATTTGATTGATCATAAGATCCCATATCCTTATGAGAATCACAACAACCCTCCTCATGTCTAGAAGATCAAAAATCAAAATGGACCTCCCCTTTCTATAATCCACCTTGAAGGTCCTCCCCATTTATACCCTACAAAATTTCTAATGATAGTCAGATGTCAATATATGATGTTAGTTATCCTTGTAATGGAATTTTATATGAGGTTCTTCCCCATAGTGAGACTTAATTTCATTAAATAGGTCCTCCACTTTTTGAATAAATTATGAGAAATACCACCCATCATAAGGAACTTTAGAAAATTATTCCAATAATGCTTAAAGAATCATCATTGAAAATTAACATTCATTCATAACTGGAACACAACCTAATGAAAAGTCTATTATTCAAACCAACCTTGGATCATTTTCTTTATAATAGAATAGAGGGTATCCCTACCAACACAATTGTTTACAATAGAGAAGCATGGAAACATCCACTTTGGTTAGTGTAGGTTGATGAACCACTTTCCAAGGATGATGAATAAATACTACTCCCGAGGAGAATGTTGGATAAATAAGAAATAATTGTCATGTTATATCCTTTAGAAACTCCCCAATACATCATTCCTTAGGATTTTTGGGAAGAATGTTTTCACATTATCCAACAAATTTGTGGACTACTCTTCACCACCTAAGAAGAAATGTTTTTTCTTATGATGAATATCTAAGATATGTCACAATTAAAAAGTAAACAGACAATAAAATCAATATGGTGGCCCTTATAGCTACATGACAACAAAGATTGGGAAAAAATAGGATCCTTTTAACGTGAATGTCATGATTCAGCAAAATTGTTGTAGTAGATGATCTCCAATTCCCCGTCCTATTTTCATATTAGAGGGTGGAGAAACATCGGGATTGGCATTTCACTTCTCTCGCCGATTAGTGAATTCCTCCCAAGTTTACATCATGTAACATAATTTACAGAAGATAGCTTTTAGAAATATGGATTGTGTGCAATATATGGTATCCTAGAGAAAAATCATCCCAATATTACACACATAGATGTTAGTACAGATGAGAGAAATCCATTGAAATAATCTTTCAACAAGTGTGTCGAAATACTAATCAATCCTCGAACTTAATGGAATTTAATCATCATCTAGTGCCAAAATTTTAGGAAGAATGCAGATCAGGTTCAAGATTTATGATGTATCCAACCCATATTCAATCAAAAATATATTAAATTAAAAGAGAATTCACATCTGTTTTGGGAATTACAATACTAGAAGAACCCCACCCCGCGGTGTTGGGGGAATTTTTAACATAACCTTCATTGCTAAAAAAACCATGCTGGATAGGTTTTGAAATCAGAAAAAGAACCATCCCCAGCCCACAGGGCTTGCGTATTTTTACCTAAACCTCCCCAAAAAAGTTCATATTGTCCCATTTATGAAGACCATCATAGAATGGATCCACCCAGTTCATCGTATTCTGTGACCCGACTTCTTCATTAGGGGTGCACATGATAAAATTTGCTGGAGTTTAACTTCAGATCACCCAATATCAAATGATTCTAAGAGAATAGAAAAGGATAGGATTATTCCCCATGACAAACATAATAGAATGAAATACATCAAGGGTATTAATGCTCTTGGAAATCACCATTCTTTCAGTAGATATCCCTGAGAGAACCAAACTTCATATCATTCAGATGCTGAGGAAGAACCAACAATTATTTACTTATTCGTGAATATCATTTACACTTCCCCTGAAGAAACTATGGAATTTTAGGATGATACATAGGAATACTATGAAGATTTTTAATACAGTGTACACTGAAATAATTGATGAAGGAGTACGTACCTGAAGCCATAGGATTATTATGAATTTTGTGATTCCATCGACTACTCCTGTAATACCTCCTCAACAAGAATCACCTAAAGAAATGGGTAAATGTGTGGTTGTATATCAACCACCAACCAAAGAGGGTGAACATTGAAGAATAATCCCTACTGGATATGTTATAGAAGTAGATCCTCATGCCATTCTCCCAGCTGATGTACCTCAACAAAGAGGGTTCATTGACGTAATTGAAATGGAGTCAGAACACTTTCTTAATGTGGTGAACTAGAAACCAATATATTTAGACCCCAAAATGGAAATATATCTTCTGTTCACTCCTTTGTATATGCTACAAGATCTGGGTTAAATGAATCATCAAATTCCATCCCTTGTAGGTTTCCCACTTCATGTAAAAAAAGAGATACCACGACTATCCCAACCTGATGTTCCCCAGGACCGTGATCTTATCTTGTTGGTCATTACATCCAATATGATATACATAATTGAAACACTGTTATCTTGTTTATTAAATGGTGAAAGATGATGTGAACTAGTACGACTAGAGATGAAGCCTTACCCTAGATGGGTGGATTCCACTCTTCACCCTCCAATCTTTGATAACCTTATGTTCCCAACATTAAATGGTTCAGGGGACGCAAAAAAGCATCTGATTCACTTCATTTTTAAGTTTTTACCCATGACAGGGACCCTTGAGATGAAATATTTATCTATGATTATTTGTTTTTATAGAAATTATAGGGATCATCCATCACCTGGTATACTATTCTACCAACATAATCAATCATTTGGTGGTATAATCTTCACAAAAAATTCCTCTACAAATTCAGCTCTATGTTTCAAAATATAATATTCTGTGATCACTCATTGTGTAGAAAATGATAAAATGGGATGGTTTTAGATTTCATTTCTAGATGAAATAGTATGACTTATTCCAGAACATGCAGAATCATTAATAATATATTCTAGGTATTTACATTGAGAATCATCATGATGAAAAATAAAAAACTCCTATACTATTAAAGTTCATAGGTTGATTTTGGGATCTTATTGTAGTAGCACAAAGGTTGGAAGATTAAATTTTGAGAACCTTGTGTAACTTTCATCCAATGTTGACATATCATGTGAAAAGGATGGGTAGAGTAGAAACTACAATTATTATATTAAAATTGGCCTTTATTCCATTTCCAAATCAAAATATGAGACCATATCATGTGACACCCCCTCCCATGAATCAACAATAGTGACATTCTTTGCAGGATGAGTGGAAGGGACAAAGGAGAACCCATTTTAAGGAACATATGATGAAATATTATTCATTATAAGATGAGAAAGTCCCTGAATAATTCATAATGATTTTGGAAAATTACATAATAAACAATACCAATCCTAAGAGACTCGATCAGGATGGTCTCAATGATATCCCTTATTATTCCTCCATTCACAAGAATCTAAAGGGACACGATCTTGGAATGTTTTGTTTTCAAATAAATCCTCCAAAAAATGGTGGACTCAAGGAATGTGATGTTGGGAAAATCACCAAAAAAAAGACATGTGATTTTGATGATTCCCTAAAAGAGGAAGGTGAGTGGTGAGTGGTTGTTATAAAAGGTTCATAGAAGTTAAATGATTGTATGATAATAAATAAAATCAATCAAACTCATTACAAGCTCAAATTAAAATTGAATAAAGAAACTATTCCCCCATTTTATCCTTTCACAACACAACCATCTTCATCTACACCACATTCCTCAATGAATCAGTTCTTTAAGGAGTGGTAATGTTAGATAATCATAAATATAGTATAGAACGATGAGCCTATATAGATAAAAAAGCATACCTATTTCTCTCAAAGTTTATTCCCCCTTCCTAGAGGATATTAGAACCATCCTAATAAATGACAACATAGGAGTTGACCTAGAAAATGGAGTCCTCACCAGATGAGGAATTAATATTTTATTATATTAATGTTATTATATAAATGTGTCCATTATATGATGATGAGTATAGACATTCTCGAGTTCCATACATCTGATCAGTGAACCAGAGGAAGAGCCGACTGGAGTTGAGGGTACAATGGAAGATTTAGTCATGGAAGAACTCCATACATAGGACACATCCCTAATGAAGAGACCTGAAGCCTTACGTAAATGTACATTACATTACTTTTTTGGATTACTTAGTACATAACAAAAACACACACACAAGGACCGTAATAGTTTAGTGTCTTTGGAAACTCAGAATATAATCTTCTAATCGTGGTGAAAGATCTTCAACATCTCCCATAAAAAATTTTATTTTAAACATAAATCATTTCATTATGTCATGGGGAAAATAAAACATAAAAGGGTGATCTCAAATGCTCAGTAAGGGTAAACAAAAGAAATATCAATCACGTCATATTCATAAGAACATATCTTTTGGAAATCTTAACCTGCAAAAGAGATCATAATTTCAAAACATGGGATAAATCATAGTAGTGAAATGTAATCCCAATAATCATAACATAAAACATGAAACATTGTGGCATACACACACAATCATAGACAATCATTTCTTGTTAGTCAAGACTCATTTCCAAGAATATCATAGTGGACAAAGTCCATTTCTAAACCGAGTTCAATCCTCGTTTCAGTCCTGTTTCACTGAACCGGTATAACATACCGTTCCAGCCATGTCTATCTCATGAGATATAAAATATTTATCCAATGAATTAGAGGGTGATATAGGTCCCACCCATCTCATAATGAAACCATTCTTATATGTGGCACAAAAATCATGAATCATACATCATTGCATAACCCATGTAATAAAAATGGGAATCTTGAAAATCATCATGACATCATAAAACAATTCATATAGGATAAAGGAATTCATAAAAATATTTCCATCACAACATAATCAAATCCATGTAATAATAGGGATAGAAACAGAACCCTTTATTATCTTAGATGGAAAATATTTTTGATAAAACACTTAAACTCCATTCTTGAAGAAAATATCCTTTCTACTTCAAAAACACTTTTCCTTTCTTAAAATGTCATACAATTATAAAGTAAAGTATGTTGATTAAAAATAGACTTGAAAACTTATAAAGGATGCTTCTTGTAAATAATGTTTTAAAAATCCATTCATTCCGTATAAGTTAAAAAAACATTCTTCTCATACTTTTTTCAGAAAAGTCAAACAGTACCTCGTACAAAAAATGACAAAAGATTCATTTAATATATTTTACTAAAAACTCACCGAAGGGTAAAATTGGATTTACACAATTGTAGGTGGATGGAAATAATATAACATATTGATGAACATGTATGTGGATGATAAAATACACCCCAATAAATTTCAATGTATAAACAATCTCGGATAAAAATGAGATTGTGATATTTTCCCTTACCTTTGGTCTGATATTCTTTGTATGTGTCCGAACCTCCTGTATAATGATTTAAATAATGTTATTGACTTATTAAAGAATCATAATTATTTTTATGATATCATATATGGTCATATTCTTATCTTCATATTAGTAATATTTCATTGCTACTTGTTATTCGGGTGTTTATAACTTTTTGTTCTTATGCGTGTTTTGTCGAATAAATTCTTATTCATATTTTTAGGTTATAGATACATCATTTTCAGATTTTTATTAGTGTAATATATATCATATTCATTCATTCAATTCATTTACATAATCATTATGGAATGAAGATCATGTAGAACGAGTCGCATCACATCGCAGAGATGGTATTCCGTACGTACGCATGAGTGATGATATCATTCCTATGATTGTGGAATTGTATTGGAGTGTATGTATACTATTTCAGAATCAATATCACTTTATAATAGTCATATATAGTCATTATTTACACCATTATACCCATCCAAGTAGGGTGGTGGTGGAAAGTTGATTACACCACGGCGTGGAGACGGTATTCCGTACGTACGCACATGCGGTGATTTCATTTTCCGTAGGATGGATAGATGGTTAAATATGGTTGTTTCATAATTATAATAACATATCAGTACATGAGTGATACTGATGTTATTACTTCATAATGAAACAACTAATGAAGAAGAAGTTGAAGAAGAAATAAATTGGAAAGGATCGGTAATGGATATTACCTCTTCTTTGAAGTGCTTCTTTGAGACCTCCTTTTAGGGAACTAAAATTGGACTTTGAAGAAGACCAGGACCTCTAGGATGTATCTAGGGAAGTTGAGAGGAGAAAATGGCAGGGTTTGGCCGAGGTTGAAGGCTCAAAGTGGTCTGGGGAAGAGGGGGAGGAGGTGCCCTTTTATAAGGGAGGAGAGGGGCACCTTTGGAATAACTAAAAATATTATTTTATTATAAAGTCAATTTCGGTTTTAAATAGCCCCAAATTGAGTTATTTCTAAGATATGGTGGGTATGGGTCGAAATACTCTCATCCAATATAATTTAGACATGTTTAGGTCATTATATTAACCTTATCTTTTAGTTTTAACTCTTAGTTAATTAGATTGACATTTACCATGTCACATTGTATTTTTATATTATATATTTAATAAACATACCATATACGTCCAAGAAACCCCCAAGTTGTGTTATATTAATATATATAACCTTATCTAAGTTATTTGGCCGAACCATAGATTTTTAGGAATAAAATAACAATTAATAATATAATATTTGTTTTAAATACTATTTTATGTCAATTTTGACACTATTCAATAGTTGATTTTTTTGAAACTCATAACAGAATGATTACTTCGACCCAAGTTAATCAAATCAATCCTAAAATGTCATATTAACCTATAAAATTAGTTTAATTTATAAAAAGTTTCAAATTATACTGATTTAGGTATTTATAATATCAATTAATCTAATTTTTCACTATTATGGTAATTACTGCATCATCATTGTGTCATAAATAAATTAAATTATTTAAAGTCTAAAAATTACAAATAAAATATCATTATGTAGAAAATCGTTTTTTCTTTCTATGGAATATTTATAGTCTAATTTATCTTATTTATAACCCCATATTAAAAATGATTTACTTATTAAACATTGATTTTAACTATTTTAACCCTTCTTTAAATAAATTAATAATAAATGTCCTAATCTAATCCATGTGGGCCTAAATGGTCATATTTTATTCCTAAGGTTGTTTTTGGTCGAATTAATTTTTTCCAATAGAATTAGGACATGTGTTAGGGTAATAATAATATCATTTTTACCCATAATTACCCTATTTACTTTTAACCGGGGTAAAAAAAGTAAAATGTTACTATTCACCAAAAATTATTTTCATCTCATTGAACCACATTTTACTTACTGACATCAACCGTGTCTCTCGGAATTTTGAAATTCCCCTCACAGAAGAGGTAAATTTATGTTATATGAAAAATTCTGTTTTTTAACAGCCACTCAGTAGTTTCACTATTCATCAAAAATTGAATGTTTTCAGAAAAATACCAAAATTTCACACTAGGCTAATTTCGATATTCATAATCCAAAAAATGAAGTCAATTTTGAAAAATAAAATTTAAAAAATTTCAAAAAGTGGTTATTACTATTCATAACGGTTAGTTTTTATAATATTTTACTAGCATATCATTGTTTAGTGAAACTCGGTATTGCGTACGACACATGCTATTGAGGAAGGTCACGATTTCGTGTGAAGAAAGTCAAGCAAGTTTTGTGTGTAGAAAAATATTCCTTCACTGATTTATATAACATAAAAGTCTCAGGTGTTATATTCTACCCCCCCTAAAATTGAATTTCGCCCTCAAAATTCGTCACTTTGTAACAAACAGATGATGATACTTCTCCCTCATCATATCCTCAGGCTCCCATGTAGCTTCTTCTAATTGGTGGTTCCTCCATAAATCTTTCACCAATAAAGTGGTATTGCTTCGTAGGACATTTTCTCTACGATCCAGAAACCTTATTGGTTGTTCTTCATAAGAAAGATCTTGCTCCAGCGGTACAACTTCTCAGCTGAGTACATGTGAAGGATCGGGTATGTACATTCTCAGGAGAGATACATGGAACACATCGTGAACCTGAGAGAGATTTGGTGGAAGAGCCAATAGGTAAGCTACCTTCCCAACACGATCTAGTATTTCGAAAGGACCGATATATCTAGGTCTCAACTTCCCCTTCTTTCCAAATCTCATGACCCTCTTCTAGGGAGATATTCGTAAGAACACATTATCACCCACTTCAAACTCTATGTCTTTTCTTCGGTTGTCGGCATAACTTCTCTGTCGACTCTGAGCTGCTCTTATGTGTTGTTGAATAGATCTGACCTTTTCTGTAATTTCATCAACGAGATTAGGTCCTAATAGCTTTCTTTCCCCAACTTCATCCCAGCATGTTGGAGTCCTGCATTTCTTTCCATAGAGACCTTCATAAAGAGCCATCTGAATACTGGAGTGAAAGTTATTAATATAAGAATATTCCACCAAATGTAGGTGTTGATCCCAACCACCGTTTAAATCCATAGAGAAAGCTCTCAACATATCTTCTAGAGTTTGAATTGTTCTCTTAGACTGACCGTCTGTCTGAGGATGATAAGCAGTGCTGAAACTCATCTCTGTATCCAGTGTATGCTGAAGATTTCACTAGAACTTTGAGGTAAACCTTGGATCCCGATCAAATATAATAGAAAGTGGTACTCCTTGCAATCTTACCACTTCCGTTACATATATCCTGGCAAGTTGATCCAAAGTGAAATCCTCTCTAATAGCAATGAAGTGTGCAGACTTTGTAAGACGACCAACTATGAACCAGATAGAATTATTGCCTTTGGATGTTTTAGGAAGTCCTGTGACAAAGTCCATAGTGATGTTTTCCCATTTCCATTCAGGTATGGGTAATGGTTGTAACATCCCCTTAGACTTCTGTCTCTCAGCTTTAACATTCTGACAAACCAAGCATCGAGAGACATATTCAACAACATCTCTTTTCATGTCATACCACCAGAAGTACTCTTTCAGGTCCTTATACATCTTCATGCTTCCAGGATGAATAGATAATGAATAACTATGAGCCTCATCCAGAATCTCCTTCTTTAATTCGGGGATGGGAGGAACACAAACCCGATTCCTGAACTTTATTATCCCATCGCAATCATGGTTGAATTCAGGAACATCCATCACCTTCTTTTGTAACTCGACATCTTCTTTCTGTGCCTCTTTAATATTCACATGTGTAGATGGTTGACCATTCATTTGAGAAAGATATGATTTTTCCCCTTTCATTATAATTCCAAGATCCATCCTTTGTAAATCCATAAATATTGGATATTTTGTGATCCTCAGCATGGATAAACTAGCATGGTCTTGTCGACTTCATGCATCTGCCACCTTCTTTGCTTTCCCCGGGTGGTAATAGATTGAGCAGTCGTAATCCTTAATCAGCTCCAACCATCTTCTTTGGTGCATACTTAGCTCCTTTTGTGTGAAAATATACTTTAAACTTTTATGATCAGTATAAATATCACACCTTTCACCATAAAGGTAATGCCACCAAATCTTTAATGCAAAGATTACCACAGCTAATTTAAAATCATGTGTTGGGTAATTTTGCTCATGGATTTTCAACTGTCGTGAGGCATAAGCTATCACCATATCATTTTTCATAAGAACACACCCCAATCCCTTCTTAGATTCATCACTATATATCACAAACCTTTCTCCACTACAAGGCAGTGTGAGCACAGGTGCACTGGATAACCTTTTTTTCAACTCCTTGAAATTCTCTTCACATTCCTCCTTCCAAACAAACTTAACTCTTTTCCGAGTCAACTTGGTGAGTGGATTAGATAATAATAAAAAATCATTCACAAAATGCCGATAATATCCAGCCAAACCAAGAAAACTTTGGATCTCAGTTACTTTTTTTGGTCTCGACGATCTTTCGATAACCTCTGTTTTTGCTGGATCCACAGATATCCCCTCTTTTGAGATTATGTGACCCAAAAATGCATACTTATGAAGACAAAATTCACACTTGGTAAATTTGGCATAAAGATTCTCCTTTCTCAGGGTCTTCAATATAATTCTCAAGTGATCTTAATGTTCTTCCTTTCTCTTTGAATAGAAAAGAATATCGTCTATAAAGACTACCACAAACTGATCAAGATAGTCTCTAAAGACTCTATTCATTAGATCCATGAAGATAGCATGGGCATTAGTATGACCAAATGTCATCACTATAAATTAATAGTGTCCATACCTTGTACGGAAAGTCTTCTTTAGTATATCCCCTCTTTTGACTCTTAATTAATGATACCCTGAACGAAGATCAATCTTGGAAAAGTATTGAGCTCCGCGTAGTTGGTCAAATTGGTCATCAATGCGCGGGAGAGGATATTTGTTCTTGATAGTGATCCTGTTAAGTTCTCGATAATCAATGCAGAGTCTCATTGATCCATCTTTCTTATTAACAAACAGAACAGGTTCTCCCCAAGGTGACGCACTAGGGCGTATGAACCCCTTATCAAGACTCTCTTGGAGTTTCTTCTTAAATTCCTGCAACTCAATTGGGTCTATTCTATAAGGTGTCTTTGAAATTGGAAAAGCACCCGGTACGAGTTCTATGGAAAACTAAACTTCACGATTTGGTGGAAGACCCGGTAATTCCACCGTAAAGACATCATCAAACTCCCGTACAATGGGAATATTCTTAATCATGAGTTTCTCACCAACCATTTGAGATAAATAACCTTCATTTAATGGAATCAATACCCATAAAATGGAAGAAATTTCCACTTGAAGGTTAGGTTCATCCTTGCATCGATAGATGAACATAGATTGATCTGGAATATGAAATGTGACTTCCCTTATTTGGAAATTGATATGAGATCCATGTATAGAATGCCAATCCATGCCATGAATAACATCAAATTCCACTATAGGAAGGATCACCAGATTTTCAGGAAGCACTTTCCCACAAACATCAATCGGAGAAGAATTCAAAACTTTTGATGCCACTGTTGTGCCATTAGGTGTTGTCACAGCTAACTCAACATCTAATTGTTGAGGTAATACGGTGATACCCTTAGAAAATTCTTCAGAAATAAAGGAGTGGGTGCATCCAGAATCAAATAAAACATTTGTTACTTTAGAGTTGATGGTAAGTGTACCTTTCACCACATCGTTATCATACTACACATCACTGATAGAAATTGCATGTGACTTGACTTTTTATTTAGCCTTAAGAGATTTTTGACGTCGGCCATTATCATGAACCCTTGGATTAGGGAATTTATTAGCATAATTTCCCATCTCCTTGCACTTGAATCATTGATGTATAGTAGGTTCATTCTGTGTATCCCTTCCTTTGTTTGCATCATTAGACATCTTCTTCCCATCATCGTGACATTAAAATTCCCGATAAACTTCCTTTACACATTTGAAACATTTACTTGTCCCTTTAAGACAACTCCCTCCATGTTTTTTTCCACATTTTGAGCATAAGGGGAAGCTCATCTTCTTTTCAGTGTGCTCTTTATATTTTCCTTTGGATTACATTTTCCTCTTCTTATCAAACCCATATGACTGATGGGTTACTCCAATCTCTATCTCAACTTTGAGAGCACATAGAACGATTTCCTCATAGCTATTGAAGTCCCTTATGGCTAAGGCCCTTTGAAGACAAGGTTTTGAGCCACTAAAGAATTGATCGATCTTACTCTCAGGTTGGATAATAATACCAGAAGCATACCTTGCAAGTCGTGTAAAATTTGCTTCATAGGTACCAATAGATTCATCATCATTTTTCTTCAGTTCAAGAAACTTTTTCTCCATCATTGTTCGGAGAATACGAGGGAAGTACTTATTGAAAAGTAAGTTCTTGAACTCGTCCCATTCCATGGACTCAATTTCATCCATTTTCCTCGTATTCTTAATAAGATTCCACCATTGATCAGCATCACCTTCCAAACTATACACTGCTAAGATGACTTTATCATGCTTAGAACATTGAAGAACTGAAAATATCTTTTCAGTAGTACTGATCCATTGTTCAGCAACTAATGGATCTGTAGACCCGCTGAATGAAGGTGGATGTTGTCTCATGAAGGATTCAACAGAATGTTTCTCCTTCCTTTGCTCGTTTGGAAGTCTTGAATGATTCATATCTTGAGAAAGTTGTGTGAGCATGGCTACAAGATTTTTCATTCCAGCTCCCATAACGTTTGGTTGCTCAGGGTGACAATCATTGCATTTCCCATCGCATTCCGCAGTAACACGGTTCCTTCGGGTTCCATCCATTGACTAAAACCAAGAAAAATATTGTGAGCAACACTAATAGGAAAATCACATAATCAAGAATAAAATTTCACACTTAATGTCTTATCCTAGTTTATTCATGGCCATTTCTAAAACACTAACATGTGTTCTATACTTAGACTTATCCTTAGGGTTCTTACTAAGGATTTCACATCCTAGTTTCCAAAGTTTGACTAAACCTTTCATCTAATACCAACTATAGAGACCCGAAGCCTGACGTACATGGACATTACATTACTTTTGCGGAATACATAGTACATAACAAAAACCCACACACAAGGACCGTAATAGTTTAGTGTCTTTGGAAACTCGGAATATAATCTTCTAATCGTGGTGAATGATCTTCAACATCTTCTATAAAGATCTTTTTTTAAACCTAAATCCTTTCTTTATGTCCTGGGGAAAAGAAAACATAAAAGGGAGAGCTCAAATGCTCAGTAAGGGTAAAAAAATAAATATCAATCACGACATATTCATAAGAACATATCTTTTGGAAATCTTAACCTGTAAAAGAGATCATAATTTCATAACATGGGATAAATCATAGTAGTGAAATGTAATCCCAATAATCATAACATAAATCATGAAACTTTTAGGCATACACACACAATCATAGAGAATCATTTCTTGTTAGTCAAGACTCATTGCCAAGACTATCTTAGTGGACAAAGTCCATTTCTGAACCGAGTTCATTCCTCGTTTCAGTCATGTTTCACTGAACCGGTATAACCTACTGTTCCAGCCATGTCTATCTCATGAGATATAAAATCTTTACCCAATGCATTGGAGGGAGATATAGGTCCAACCCATCTCATAATGAAACCATTCTTATGTGTGCCACAAAAATCATGAATCATACATCATTGCATAACCCATGTAATAAAAATGGGAATCTTAAACATCATCATGACATCATAAAACAATTCATATAGGATAAAGGAATTCATAAAAATATTTCCATCACAACATAATCAAATCCATGTAATAATAGGGATATAAATAGAACCCTTTATTATCTAAGATGGAAAATAATTTTCATAAAACACTTGAACTCCATTCTTGAGGAAAATATCCTTTCTACTTCAAAAGCACTTTTCCTTTATTAACATGTCATACAATTCTAAAATAAAGGAAGTTGATTAAAAATAGACTTGAAAACTTTTAGAAGAAGCTTCTTGGAAATAATGTTTTAAAAATCCATTCATGCCGTATAAGTTAAAAAAACATTTTTCTCGTACTTTTGTCAGAAAAGTCAAAAAGTAACTCGTACAAAAAATGACAAAAGATTCATTTCATATATTTTACTAAAAACTCAACGAAGGGTAAAATTGGATTTACACAATTGTAGGTGGAAGGAAATAATATTACATATTGAAGAAACATGGATTTGGATGATAAAATACTCCCTAATAAATTTCAAAGTATAAACAATCTCGGATTAAAATGAGATTGTGATATTTTCCCTTACCTTTGGTCCGATATGCTTTGTACGTGTCCGAACCTCCTGTATAATGATTTAAATAATGTTAATGACTTATTCCAAAATCATACTTATTTTTATGATATCATATATGGTCATATTCTTAGCTTCTTAGTAGTAATATTTCATTGCTACTTGTTATTCGCGTGTTTAAATCTTTTTGTTCTTATGCGTGTTTTGTCGAATAAATTCTTATTCTTCTCTTTAGGTTATAGATACCTCATTTCCAGAATTGTATTTGTGTAATATATAACATATTAAGTCATTCAATTCATTAATATAATCATTATGAAATGAAGATCATATAGAACGACTCACATCACATCGTGGAGACGGTATTCCGTACGTACGCACGAGTGATGATATCGTTCCTATGATCGTGTAATTGTATTGGAGTGTTTGTATAATATTTCAGAATAAATATCAATTTATCATATTAATATATAGTCATTATTTACACCATTATACCCATCCAAGTAAGGTGTTGGTGGAAAATAGATTACACCACGGCATGGAGACGGTATTCCGTACGTACGCACGCGCGGTGATTTCATTTTCCGTAGGATAGATAGATGGTTAAATAGGGTTGTTTCATACTTATAATAACATATCAGTATATTAGTGATACTGATGTTATTACATCATAATGAAACAACTAAAGAATAAGAAGTTGCAGAAGAAAGAAATTGGAAAGGATCGGTAATGGATATTACCTCTTCTTTGAAGTGCTTCTTTGAGACCTCCTTTTAGGGAACTAAAATTTGTCTTCGAAGAAGACCAGGACCTCTAGGATGTCTGTAGGGAAGTTTAGAGGAGAAAATGGTAGGGTTTGGAGTATCATGAAGGCTCAAAGTGGTGTGCGGAAGAGGGGGAGGAGGTGCCCTTTTATAAGGGAGGAGAGGGGCACCTTTGGAATAACTAAAACTATAATTTTATTATAAAGTCATTTTCGGTTTTAAATAACTCCAAATTGTGTAATTTCTAAGCTAAGGTGGGTATGGGTCGCAATACTCTCATCCAATAGAATTTAGACAAGTTTATGTCATTATATTAACCTTATCTTTTAGTTTTAACTCTTAGTTAATTAGATTGACATTTACCATGTCACTTTGTATTTTTATATTATATAGTTAATAAACATACCATATACATTCAAGAGACCCCCAAGTTGTATTATATTAATATATATTACCTTATCTAATTCATTTGGCCGAACCTTAGATTTTTAGGAATAAAATATCAATTAATAATATAATATTTGTTTTAAAAACTATTTTATGTCAATTTTGACACTATTCAATAGTTGATTTTTTTTGAAACCCATAACTTAATGATTACTTAGACCCAAGTTAATTAAATCAATCCTAACATGTCATATTAACCTAGAAAATTAGTTTCATTCATAAAAGTCTCAAATTATACTTATTTAGGTATTTATAATATCAATTATTCTAATTTTTCACTATTATGGTAATTACTCTATCATCATTGTGTCATACATAAATTAGATTATTTAAAGTCTAAAAATTACAAATAAAATATAATTATGTAGGAAATTTCTTTTTATTTATAATGAATATTTATAGTCGAATTTATCTTATGTATAACCCCATATTAAAAATGATTTACTTATTAAACATTGATTTTAACTATTTTAACCCTTCTTTAAATAAATTAATAATAAATGTCCTAATCTAATCCAAGTAGGCCTAAATGGTCATATTTTATTCCTAAGGTTGTTTTTGGTCGAATTACACTTGTACAATAGAATTAAGACATGTGTTATGGTAATAATAATAACATTTTTGCCCTTAATTACCCTATTTACTTTTATCCGTGGTAACAAAAAGTAAAAAGTTACTATTCACCAAAAATTATTTTCATCTCATTGAACCACATTTTACTTACTGACATCAACCGTGTCTCTCGGATTTTTGAAATTCCCCTCACAGAAGCGGTAAATATAAGTTTTATGAAAAATTCAGTTTTTTAACAGCCACTTAGTAGTTTCACTATTCATCAAAAATTGAAAGTTTTCAGAAAAATACCAAAATTTCACCCTAGGCTAATTTCGATATTCCGAATCCAAAAATGAAGTCAATTTTGAAAAATAAAATTTCAAAAATTTGAAAAAGTGGTTATTACTATTCATAACGGCTGGTTTTATTAATATTTTAATAGCATATCATTGTTTAGTGAAACTCGGTGTTACGTACGACGCAAGCTATCGAGGAAGGTTGCGATTTCATGTAAAGAAAGCCAAGAAAGTGTTGTGTGTAGAAAATGATTGCTTCGATGATTTATATATCATAAAAATCTCAGGTGTTACACCTAATCAAACTGGTTAGGTTGCTAAAACACATGGGACATCCCTATAGTGGAACCAATAAGATTTGGACGATTCTCCAACATATTCCAGGGGTCTCCCTAACCCCATCATACTAGAAGATTGAATAGAGTGGGTATAATGGTCTAGTCAACCTCACCATGCAGGAAGACCAATTCGGCCTAACCAACTGAGGATAAGGGTTCCTTTTGTTTCTATTCCAAGGGAATATTTTTAAAAATCAAGTACCTCTATTATTATAGAACATATTAAATAATGGCCTCATGTATGGTTTCATAGATTATTATAAAAAAAGTAGGTTATTTAAAATTATTTTCACATGGTTATGGATAGGTTCTCGATCCTATATGATGTATGTTTATCGAAAGTACTCCAGGAAGCACTCATAAAATATTTTTTAAGCCAACAAAATATTGAAGCTGTGGTTTTCACTACTAAAGTATACCATGTAGAGATCAATCTTGCATAATGATACACAATTATCTTTTTCATAGATCAAGATAAATGTGTTATTATACATTTAAGCATAAAACCATTGTACACTTCTATTAAAATAAATGATGTTGACATCCACAATTTTTTCATTGATAATAGTTCTACGGTTATCCTAATTCTAGTCGTTAAACTTTTTTAATTGGGATACAGTGAGTCTAGCTTGTCACCTACCACTCTAATTCTATAGGGTAATGAAAAAAAATAAAACTCTCATTGGAATAATCACTATTATATCCATGTTTGTTGAAATCATATTCGACTAGGAGGTTCTTTTTTTTAATGATGTGGAATTCAATATTATTTTATGGAGCCCTTGGTGTACCAACACATGATAGTATCCTCAAATAACCACCAATACCTAAAGTACTAATCTAATGGGAAAATTGGGATGTTTTTTGTTGATAAAGGCATAGTTGAATCCGATGAATCACAATATATCGATGTAGGATTCTACCATAGGGAAGGTAAAAAAACACATGACTGACAGTGTTGCACAAGTTACTACATTGAATGGTCTACAAATGACCCTAGAAAATCTCTTCAAATAGCTCGGTGATGAATATTTTACATCTCCAATAATATTTAATATCTATTACCCAATATGGGTGTATATTCAAAGATACTCATGATATAAGTTATTAAAATTGGTCCTGAAAATTCCGAAATAGTTATCGACTCTTTAATAAATGGAAAAATCTTTGGTGAAAATTACCTCATATAATCCAATAAGTTTAAAAATCTCCATATATCATTATATGAAGGAGAATAAATTTTTATGTAACAAGAAGATAGTGGAGATACTTATTATCCATCTAGTGTATCCCCTATAGAGATTCAAAGACACCCCAAGACATCAATCAGTTCATAGGAAGATACATTGTATTCCGTATGACAAAACATCTACCCCTATCCTATATCTTAAAACATTCCTTCATCACTCATTCCTCCTAAGAGTGAAGAGGCAGAGGAAAAGGAAGACAAAGAGGAAGAGGAAGAGGAAAATGAAGAGTAATAGGAAGAGGGGAATTCCAAGGATTATACTCTATAATTCAAAGAACACATTTCTACCACTATTATTGAACTCAGAAAAATAAACATGGGTTGAGTGGAGGGGTTGTGACACACATTTATTAGAAATGACATGTCTTTTAAAAAAATATGTGTACACCTCCTTTATAAAGAAACATTAGGAAATTTTTTCCTAGAATTACACAAACATTTTGAGCCTCAATTCTGAGGTGGCTACTCACCACCTGAGATTTCTAGAGAACCATCGAGGTTATAAATAAGTAGCCATAAGGATTCACCTGATGCACATTTCCAAAAATGAAGCCTAAGTTTATAAGAAAGTTAGGATCATCTTCATTTGGAAAAATCCATTTCCTATAATGAATTTCTAATATATTACTTTTTGTGAAGAAGAATGGGATTTTAGAGTTTATATCGACTTCAGTGATATTAACTGGCATTGTCCAAAAGATGATTTCATAGTCATGATAACAAAACTACTGATCAATTCTATGAAATGATATAAGTAACTTTATTTAATGGATGGATATTTAGTGTACAACTAAATCCATATGGATCATAAATATAAGGAATCCACTAATTTCATATCAACCCAAATGTTATACTACTATCGGGTAATTCCCTTTGGTTTTAAGAATGCAAGCGCTACATACAAACATGCCTGGAATCACATGTAACACCCTGAGATTTTATGAGAAATATTTTTTAATGTCTAATGTTATAGGCAACACCAAATAAATCTCCCACTACACACAACACTGGTTTGGTGTGCGTTGCACGCAAAAGTGACCTTCCTCAAAAGCCTACAGTGTACGCAATACCGAGTTTCTCTAAACAATGATATGTTATTAAAATATTATATAAACTAGCCGTTATAAATATTATTAACCAAATTTTTATTTTTATATAATATTATAATTCATCTTATATATGATATGTGGAAAAAATCAATTTTTCATATTAAAGATTTATTTTTGTCAAAAATGTAGTATTTTCGCCTATTGATGGTGCACCCATTTTAAATCTATTTTTTAGAAGTTTATGTGTTCAATTTGAAAAAATAAACTTTTTTTTTTAATAAGGATATACAAATTTACATTAGATAAATTTTTTATAATTTTCTGATAACTTTCATATTTTGATAAATAGTAAAAATATGCTAAAATTTTCATAGGAGAAACTGTTTTAATCAAATTAATTTATATAGTTAAATTATCATATTGAATTATTATAAAGTATAAAAAGAATAAATTTTTACCACTTAATAAAATTCATGTCATTAGCATTAATTATAAATTTAATTCATACGTAAAAACATTTCAATCTTTGACAATGTTTTAACTTTTAAAACCTGTTTTCGTAACGATGGGATTAATTTTAAATTAATTACTACAACTTATATGTTTTGAATATTGAAAAATAGATTCCATATTTTGATTTATTGGGTCCAAATTATGTTAATAGGTTACTTTTAATTTTTTGATATTATGAATAATAACTACGGTAATTTGTATTTACTATAGTTAAAGGTAAATCGGGTAATTAAAGGTAAAAATAAGATTATTGAAATACCCTAATACCAGATGGAATTCTATTGTATGACTGAAAGTCGAACAATATCACCGAAGGGTAGTAATATATTCATCTCATGGACTTTTGACCATGAAAATAATTTAATTATTATTAAAACCAAAGAATGTGACACCATATCACTCTCTTATATCTTATAAGTGTAATAATTTTAATTTAGTGATAAACATCATAATACTTAGAAAATAAATAGTCTATAGAAATATAATAATATTATTTACATCATTTGAATTTATTTAGTATTTTTCAGGATTAAATATTTATCATTAATTATGACACAATAGTAATGATGAAATTATTTTATTGATTGAAATATCAAATAAATGGTTTTAAAAATATTAAAATAAATATTATATAAACTAATTAATGCTCTCCAAGAATTTTATAGACATATATGACATGTTATAAATCTATTAATGCTTTTATTTCGAACATATATTCTATGTATATTTTATTTAAATTCAAATAAATGAATAGTGTAAAAATTGACACTATTGTTATTTTATTAAAATAAAATATTATAAAATTGATTAAAAATCACAAAAATATTTAAAAACTATAAATTGAAATTTATATGGCCTAAAATGTAATAAAGTATAAAATTATGGAAAATTCACAACATATAAGTAATTATTTATAATAATTCAAAATTTAGATTATTATTACCACAAATAAAATTAAGTAGATTAAATAAGGATAAATCAAGTTGATAATGTTTAAAATAAATTCCCAGAATGTATAAATTTTATTGGTTGATGATATTACAACCTTATCTCATCTAAGATTCATATTTGAGTCATTTTGGAAGTATTTATTTGGGGTTTGAATTTATTATAAATTAATATTTTTTGGTTTCCAAAGGTGCCCCTCTCCTCCCTTATAAAAGCGCACCTCGTCCCTCTCCTCATCACACAATTTTGAGCATTCAAGCTCGGAAAAACCCTGCCCACTTCCCTTATAAACATCCCTAGAAACCAAATAACGGTTCTGTTCTTCTCAAAAGACCAACTCTAGTGCCTTAAAAGAATGTTTAAAAGAGGCACTTCGAGAAAGAGGTAATACCTTTTTTTGATTCCTTCAAGTTTCATTCTTATTCTACTTCCTCTTATTTATTTGTTTCATAATGAAGTGATAACATCAGTATCACTCATATATTGATATTCTATTATAAATATAAAACAACCCTATTTTACCTTCTATCTATCCTACGAAAAATGAAATAATTGCGCGTGCGTACGTACGGAATACCGTCTCCATGCCATGGTGTAAACTGTTTTACACCACCACCTTACTTGGATGGGTATAATGGTGTAAATAATAACTATATTTGATTATTATAACATGATACTAATTCTGAGATATCGTATCATCCACTCCAATACCATTCAATACATAAGGGAACGATATCATCGCTCATGCGTACGTACAGCCTACCGTCTCCACGATGTGATGCGACTCTTTCTACATAATCATCATTGAGTAATGACTATATTAATGAATTGAATGAATAAATATGATATATTTTACACTAATACCAATCTTTATATTATGTATCTATAACCTAAAAATAGGAATAAGAATTTATTCGACAAAACATTCTTAAGAACATAAAGTAATGAACAACTGAATAACAAGTAGAAATGAAATATTACTAATATGAAGAAAATAATATGACCATATATGATATCATTATAGAGACCCTAAGCTTGATGTACATGGATATTACATTACTTTAGCGGAATACTTAATACATAACAATAACAGACACACAAGTATCGTAATAGTTTAGTGTCTTTGGAAACTTGAAACGTAATCTTCTAATCGTGGTGAAAGATCTTCAACATCTCCCATAAAGATCTTCCCATTTTTTTTCTTACCTAAAACCTTTATTTATATCCCGTGGAAAAGAAAACATAAAAAGGGTGAGCTCAATTGCTCATTAAGGGTAAACAAAAAAAATATCAATCACATCATATACATAAGAACATAACTTTTGGAAATCTTAACCTGCAAAAGAGATCGTAATTTAATAACATGGGATAAATCATAGTAGTGAAATGTAACCCCAATAATCATATCATAAAACATGAAACTTTTTGGCATACACACATAATCATAGAGAATCATTTCTTATTAGTCAAGACCCATTTCCAAGACTATCTTAGTGGAAAAAGTCCCTTTCTGAACCGAGTTCACTCCTCGTTTCAGTCCTGTTTCACTGAACCAGTATAACCTACCGTTCCAGCCATGTCTATCTCATGAGATATAAAATATTTACCTAATTCATTGGAGAGATATATAGGTCCTACCCATATCATAATGATACCATTCATATGTGTGCCACAAAATCAAAAATCATACATCATTGCATAACCCATGTAATAAAAATAGGATTCTTAAACAACATGACATCATAAAACAATTCATATAAGATAAAGGAATTCATAATAATATTTACATCACAACATAATCAAATCCATGTAATAATAGGGATCTAAATAGAACCCAATATTATCTTATATGGAAAATAATTTTGATAAAACTCTTGAACTCCATTCTTGAGGAAAATATCCTTTCTACTTCAAAAAAAATTTCCTTTCTTAACATGTCATACAATTTTAAACTAAAATAATTTGATTAAAAATAAACTTGAAAACTTGTAAAGGATGCTTCTTGGATTTAATGTTTTAAAAATCCATTAATGTCGTATAAGTTAAAAAAACATTATTCTCGTACTTTTGTCGGAAAAGTCAAAAAAGTACCTCGTACAAAAAACGACAAAAGATTCCTTTCATATCTTTTACTAAAAACTCACTGAAGGGTAAAATTGGATATAAAATATTTTAGAAGGATATAAATATTAAATATTGTGGAAAAATTGATGTGGATGATAAAATACACCACATTAAATACCAAAGTATAAACAATCTCAGATAAAATGATATTGTGATATTTTCCCTTAACTTAGGTCCGATTTTCTTCGTAAGTGTCCGAAACTCCTATATAAGGATTTAAATAATGTTATTGACTTATTCCAGAATCATAACTATTGTTATGATATCATATATGGTCATATTCTTAGCTTCTTATTAGTAATATTTCATTACTACTTGTTATTCGGGTGTTTATTACTTTTTGTTCTTATGCGTGTTTTGTAAAATAAATTATTATTCTTCTCTTTAGGATATAGATATCTCATTTCCAGAATGGTATTAGTGTAATGTATATCTTATTCATTCATTAAATTAATTTATATAATCATTATGAAATGAAGATAATGTAGAACGAGTCACATCACATCGTGGAGACGGTATTCCGTACGTACGCACGAGTGATGATATCGTTCCTATGATCGTGGAATTGTATTGGAGTGTATGTATACTATTTCAGAATAAATATCACTTTATAATAGTTATATATAGTCATTACATACACCATTATACCCATCCAAGTAAGGTGGTGGTGGAAAATAGGTTACACCACAGTGTGGAGACAGTATTCCGTACGTACGCACACGTGGTGATTTCATTTTCCGTAGGATGGATAGATGGTGAAATAGGCTTGTTTCATACTTAGAATAAAATATCAGTTTATGAGTGATGATGATGTTATTACTTCAAAATTAAACAAACTAATAAGAAGATGTTGAAGAAGAAATAATGTTGAAAGAATCGGTAACGGACATTACCTCTTCTTTGAAGCGCCTCTTTGAAATCTCCTTTTAGGGCACTAAAATTGGTCATTGAGGAATTCCATAACCCCTAAGATGTTTCTAGGGAAGTGGAGAGGAGAATTTATTAGGGGTTGTCTGAGTTTGAAGGCTCAAAGTGGTGTCTGGAAGAGAGGGAGGAGGTGCCCTTTTATAAGGGAGGAGAGAGGCTTCTTTGGAAACACTAAAAATATTATTTTATTATAAAGCCAACTTCGGTTTTAAATAGCTCCAAATTGAGTTATTTCGAATCTAAGGTGGGGATGGGTCGAAATACTATCTTCCAATAGAATTTAGGCAAGTTTAGGTTCCTATTTTAACCTTATCATTTAGATTTAACACTAAGTTAAATAATTTTACTTTTACCTTGTCTTCTTGTGTTCTTATAATATATAGTTAATAAACATACTATAACAAGCCAAACTAACCCAAAGTTGTTTATTATTAATATATATAACCTTATCTAAGTCATTTTGCCGAACCATAGATTTTTATAAAAAAAATAACAATTACTAATATAATATTTGTTTTAATAAACTATTTTATGTCAATTTTGACACTTTAGGAATTGATTTTTGTGAAAATCATAACAGAATGATTAATTCGAAAAAAGTTAATTAAATCAATACTAACATGTCATATTAACCTATAAAATTAGTTTAATTCATAAAAAGTCTAAAATTATATTTATTTGGGTATTTATAACATCAATTATGTCAATATTTCATTAATAAGATAATTACTGCATCGTCTTTGTGTCAATAATAAATTAAATTATATAATGTCTAAAAATAACAAATAAAATACCATTTTTTAGGAAATATTTTGAGATTTCTAATGAATATTTATAGTCGAATATATCTTATTTATAAACCTATATTAAAAATTATTTAGTTATTAAACATTGATTTTAACTATTTTAACCCTTCTTTAAATAAATTAATAATAAATGTACTAATCTAATCCAAGTGGGCCTAAATGGATATATTTTATTCCTAAAGTTTTTTTGGTCGAATTACACTGATCCAATAGAATTATAACATGTGTTAGGGTAACCGTAATAACATTTTTATCCTTAATTGTCTTATTTACTTTTAACCGTGGTTAAAAAAAGTAAAAAGTTACTATTCACCAAAAAATTATTTTCATCTAATTGAACCACATTTTACTTACTCACATCAAAACTGTGTCTTGGATTTTTAAAATTCCATTCACAGAAGTGGTAAAATTAAGTTTTATGAAAAATTAATTTTTTTAACTACCACTTAGTGGTTTCAATATTAATCAAAAAATGAAAGTTTCCAGAAAAATAAAAAAAATTAGGCCTAAGATATATTTGATATTATGAACTCAAAAATGAGGTCTATTTTACCAAATTCAAAACAAATCAGTTGCATTAATTAAATTAAAAATTAATTCCCGTCGTCAAAACAAATAGCGTGTTCTTAAGAGATAATAACTATCAAAAGATTGACACTTGTTTATGTCTGGTTTAAATGTGAAATTACATCCAATGACCAACATTGTATTAAATTGTAAAAATATATTCTAAATATACTTTAAAACCACTCAAATTAATAATTTATCACTATTAATTATTTTTATTAAAAAGGTTGTTTTTAATTAAAATTTAGTAATTTTCACTATTCATCAGAAAATGAAAGTTATCCAAAAAGTAGCAAAATTTCACCCTAAGCTAATTTCGATATTCCGAATCCAAAAATGAAGTCCATTTTGAAAAATAAAATTTACAAAATTTTGTAAAGTGGTTATTACTATTCATAACAGCTAGTTTTAATAATATTTTAATAACATATCGTTGTTTTGTGAAACATGGTAATGCGTACTAAACATGCTATCGAGGAAGGTCGCGATTGCGTTTAATGCAAGGAAGTTCAATGATGCATGTTGTGCAAGCTCCTTTTGCTGTAGCGTACAACACCAGACATTAATGAAATTAAAAAAAATATTTTTCATAAAATCTTGGGGTGTTACATTCTACCCCCCTTAAAATGAATTTCGCCCTCGAAATTCATCGGGGTTATAAATGGTTTACTATTCAAAATTTTCTTTAATAGAAACCCACATCGTAAAATGGAATACCAAAACTTGGCACTAAAAACTAAATTATGAAACATAAAGGTTTCCCAAATTAACTAATCATTGGGTTTCCACATAGGAGAACATAGGTGAAAATATTGATATGGAAGAGAAATCTAACCGTAATGTTTTGATGGAGAGTGGTAGAGAACATGGCTACGAAAAAGCCAGAAATCCCAAAGACATAAATTTGTGATGACCTAAGGTACCATCTAATTCATCAGATATAAGAGCACTAGGAAAACATTTTTGGTTTTCAAGATCATTTCCCTAATGTTGATTAATTTTAATTAGAAGAAATACATACTTTATTTTGGTACAATATCACTGTTGTTCGTGCTTTGAACAATTTCCAGTTTATATCTTAAATAAATGAAGTTGGATTTGTTATTCGTGAAGTGTTAACAGATCATGTGATAGAATGATGGGTCATTCCATCTGTTTTAAAGAAAAGGTTAGCAAAAGTTATCAAATATACATAAGTCCATCTATGGTGAGGTTAATTGTATACATTAACAAAAATTAACTTATACTTCATATATCATACCGCGTAATAAAATAAAACTAGTTTCTACTAACCAAGGACTTTCTGTAGGCCAGTGGTAGGTGATAAAGGCCAGTCGCACTTCGGTTGTGGGTTCGATTACCATAGCCTTGTCCGACGCGATGGGTTGTCGCCCATCCTGCATGTTTTCCTTTTTCAAAAGCTATATTAATATAACATCCCATCAATAATATCGAAAACATTTCTATCCTTAAACTATACTAACTTATGTCCAATATAATCCATTCCAATCTTTAGGCTTATCTAAAATACTTCGGTCTAAGCTCATAGTATAAAAAAAATGATTTCTTGAAATGTCACATAACAATCACGTAAAATCCATCATTTATGCCCCATATATCATAAGATATATCTTGTTGGTCAAATTACAAACATGTGAATACCTTAATCATGTATTATCTTGAAGAATGAATACCCATTGAACCTTAGTGAAAACATGAATGCAGTTAAAAGTTAACACTTTCCACAAACCAAAATCCTCAAAATTCTTTACACTCAAACCATGATATCACTTAGTCCTTATATGAATACAATCAAACATCTCATTATCTTATTATCCCTTCATTATGTGCATATCATCGTCTTACCAAAAATATCTCAATCACTTTCCATGGTTACCTGTACCACAATAGACCAATACATAAATATTCCAATATTCCAAGAAACTATATACAACATTATATTGGAATCCCATTACATAAACACTTAATCATTCCACCACATTGTTGTCATATTTAACATCGCCAATAGTGATCGCATGTGACTTCCCTTTGTCCTTTTCCTTAAGTGGTTTCTCATGTCGATCATCACTAACCCTTGGATTAGGGTATTTATTAGCATAATGATCCATTTCCTTGCACATGAAGCATTGATGTGTAGTAGGTTCATTCTGTGTATCCCTTCCTTTTTTGCATCATTAGACATCTTTTTCCCATCATTGCGGCATTAAAATGCCCGATGACCATCCATTTCACTTTTGAAACATTTACTTGTCCCTTTAAGACAATCTCCACCATGCTTCGTTCCACACTTTGAGCATAAGGAAACATTCATCTTCTTTTCACCATTATTCTATGACTTCTCCTTGAACTCCATCTTTTGTTTCTTGTCAAAACAATGAGATGGATAAGTAACACTAACTTCCATTTCTACCTTGATAGCACAACACACAATTTCTTCATAGCTACTGAAGTCTCTTATAGCTAATGCCATTCGAAGATTTGGTTTTAAGCCACTGAAAAATCGATCAACATTAATTTCAGGTTGGATGACAAATCCAGATGCATACCTTGAAAGCCTTGTAAAATTCACTTCGTATATACCAACAGATTCATCATCCTTTTTCTTTAGTTCAATAAACTCCTTCTCCATCTTTGTTCGAATAATACGAGGGAAATATTTATTGAAAAATAAGTTCATGAACTCGTCCCATTCCATTGACTCAATTTCATCACTTTGCCTCGTATTATTGATAAGATTCCACCATTGATCGGCTTCACCTTCCAAACGATATACTCCTAAGATGACTTTATCATGTTTAGAACATTGACAAACTGAAAATATCTTTTCAGTGGTACTGATCCATTGTTCAGCAACAAGTGGATCAGAAGACCCACTGAAAGAATGTGGACGTTGCCTCATGAAGGACTCAATAGTATATTGTTCCCTTCTCTGCTCATTTGGAAGTCCATAATGATTCATAGCTTGTGTAATTATAGCAATAAGATTTTGCACTCCGTATCCCATAACAATTTTTTTGTTCGGGAGGACAATCATTGCATTGTCCATTGCACTTATCAACACGGTTCCTTCGGGTTCCAGCCGTCGTCTAAAACCCAAAAAGAATAATGTGAGAGGCAAAAATCATGCTATAGAAAACAACATAATAAAGGGGGAGTACATTAAATAACTAACATTTAGGTTTAATTCTAAGATGGTTATCGCAATTCCAGGACTATAACCTATACTTATACTTAACCTTAGGGACATCCCTAGATTAACTTAGAAATATCTCTAGGGATCTCACTAAAGTTCTCACATCCTAGTTTCCTATGGTTTACTAAACATTTCCTCTGATACCAACTGTAGATACCGGAATCTTGACGTAGATGGATATTACAATACTTTAGCGGAATACTTAATACATAACAATAACAGACACACAACGATCGTAATAGTTTAGTTTCTTTGGAATCTTGGAACGTAATATTCTAATCGTAGTGAAAGATCTTCACCATCTCCCATAAAGATCTTACCAATTTTTTCTTAAATAAAACCTTTATTTATATCCTGGGGAAAAGAAAACATAAAAAGTGTGAGCTCAAATTCTTAGTAAGGGTAAACAAAAGAAATATCAATCACATCATATACCTAAGAACATAACTTTTGGAAATCTTAACTTGCAAAAGAGATCATAATTTCATAACATGGGATAAATCATAGTAGTGAAATGTAATCCCAATAATCATAACATAAAACATGAAACTTTGAGGCATACACACATAATCATATAGAATGATTTCTTATTAGTCAAGACTCATTTCCAAGACTATCTTAGTGGACAAAGTCCCTTTCTGAACCGAGTTCACTCCTCGTTTCAGTCCTGTTTCACTGAACCAGTATAACCTACCGTTCTAGCCTTGTCTATCTCATGAGATATAAAATCTTTACCCAATGCATTAGAGGGAGATATAGGTCTCACCCATCTCATAATGATACCATTCATATGTGTGCCACAAAATCATAAATCATACATCATTGCATAACCCATTTAATAAAAATGGGATTCTTAAACAACATGGCATCATAAAAAAATTCATATAAGATAAAGGAATTCATAAAAATATTTCCATCACATCATAAACATATCCATGTAATAATAGGGATAGAAACAGAACCCTATGTTCTCTTAGATTGAAAATAATTTTGATAAAACACTTGAACTCCATTCTTGAGGAAAATATCCTTTCTACTTCAAAAAAATTTTACTTTCTTCACATTTCATACAATTTTAAACTAAAAGAATTTTATTAAAAATAAACTTGAAAACTTTTAAAGGAATCTTCTTGGAAGTAATTTTTTAAAAATCCATTCATGTCGTATAAGTAAAAAAACATTTTTCTCTTACTTGTGTCGGAAAAGCCAAAAAAGTACCTCGTACGAAAAAATATAAAATATTCCATTCATATCTTTTACTAAAAACTAAAAGAATGGTAAAATTGGATATAAACTATTGTATAAGGATATAAATATTACATATTGAGGAAAAATGGATGTGGATGATAATATAAACCCCAGTAAATACCAAAGTATAAACAATCTCGGATAAAATGAGATTGTGATATTTTCACTTACCTTAGGTCTGATTAGCTTCATAAGTGTCTGAACCTCCTGTATAATGATTTAAATAATGTTATTGACTTATTCAGAATCATACATATTGTTATGATATCATATATGGTCATATTGTTATCTTTTTATTAGTAATATTTCATTACTACTTGTTATTCGGGTGTGTATTACTTTTTGTTCTAATGTGTGTTTTCTCGAATAAATTCTTATTCGTCTCTTTAGGATATAGATACCTCATTTTAAGAATTTTATTAGTGTAATATATATCATATTAATTCATTCGATTCATTTATATAATCATTATTCAATGAAGATCATGTAGAAAAAGTCGCATCACATCGTGGAGACGGTATTCCGTACGTACGCACGAGTAATGATATCATTCCCATGATCGTGGAATTGTATTGGAGTGTATGTATACTATTTCAGAATAAATATCACTTTATAATAGTCATATATAGTCATTTTTTACACCATTATACCAATCCAAGTATGGTGGTGGTGAAAAATAGATTACACCACGGCGTGGAGACGGTATTCCGTAAGTACGCACGCGCGGTGATTTCATTTTCCGTAGGATGGATAGATGGTTAAATAGGGTTGTTTAATACTTATAATAACATATCAGTATATGAGTGATACTGATTTTATTACTTCATAATGAAACAACCTAATAAGAAGATGTGGAAGAAGAAATAAAGTTGAAAGAATCGGTAACAGACATTACCTCTTCGTTGAAGCACCTCATTGAAATCTCTTTTTATGGCACTAAAATTGGTCATTGAGGAAGACCAGAACCTCTAGGATGTTACTAGGTAAGTGGAGAGGAGAAATTGGCAGTGGTTGGCTGAGAATGAAGGCTCAATGTGGTGTGAGTAAGAGAGGGAGGAGGTTCCCTTTTATAAGGGAGGAGAGGGGCTCCTTTGGAAAACTAAAAATATTATTTTATTATAAAGCCAAATTCGGTTTTAAATAGCTCCAAATTGAGTTATTTCGAAGCTAAGGTTGGGATGGGTCGAAAGCTTCTCATAAAATAGAATTTAGAAAAGTTTAGGTTCCTATTTTAACCTTATCATTTAGATTTAACATTAAGATAAATAATTTTAATTTTACCGTGTCTTCTTGTGTTCTTACACTATAAGGTTAATAAACTTATTATAACATGCCAAACGAACCCCACCTTGTTTATTATTAATATATATAACCTTATCTAAGTCATTTGTCCGATCCTTTGATTTTTAAGAATAAAATAACAATTACTAATATAATATTTGTTTTAAAAACTATTTTATGTCAATTTTGACACTATTTTGGAATTGATATTTGTGAAAATCATAACAGAATGATTATTTCAAAAAAAGTTAATGAAATCATTTATAACATCTCATATTAACCTATAAAATTATTTAAATTCATAAAAAGCCTCAAATTATATTTATTTGGGTATTTATAACATCAATTATGTCAATATTTCATTAATAAGATAATTACTGCATCATCTTTGTGTCAATAATAAATTAAATTATTTAATGTCTAAAAATTACAAATAAAATAACATTATGTATTAAATCATTTTATCTTTCTAATTAATTTTTATAGTCGAATTTACCTTATGTATAAATCTATATTGAAAATTATTTAGTAATTAAACATTGATTTTAACTATTTTAACCCTTCTTTAAATAAATTAATAATAAAAGTCCTAATCTAATCCAAGTGGGCCTAAATGGTCATATTTTATTCCTAAAGTTGTTTTTGGTTTTAATTAAAATTATCCAATAGAATTAAGACATTTTTTAGGGTAATAGTAATAACATGTTTATTCTTAATTATCATATTTACTTTTAACCGTGGTAAAAAAAGTAAAAAGTTACTATTCACCAAAAATTATTTTCATCTCATTGAACCACATTTTACTTACTGACATCAACCGTGTCTCTAGGATTTTTGAAATTCTATTCACAGAAGCATTATAATTAAGTTTTATGAAAAATTCATTTTTTCAACTACCACTTAGTGGTTTCACTATTTATCAAAAAATGAAATTTTTCAGAAAAATACCAAAAATTAGGCCTAAGCTATATTTGATATTATGAACTCAAAAATGATGTCTATTTTACCATATTAAAAACATATCAGTTGCATTAATTAATTTATAAATTAATTCCTGTTGTCCAAACAAATAGCGCGTTCTTAAGAGATAATAACGATCAATAGATTGACACTTGTTTATGTCTGGTTTAAATGTGAAATTACATCCAATGACAAAAATTGTATTAAATTGTAAAAATGTATTCTAAATATACTTTAAAACCACTAAAATTAATTATTTATCACTATTAATTATTTCGATTAAAAAGGTTGTTTTTAATTGAAATCTAGTAATTTCACTATTCATCAGAAAATGAAAGTTATCCGAAAAGTACCAAAATTTCACCATAAGCTAATTTTGATATTCCGAATCCAAAAATGAAGTCCATTTTAAAAAAAAAATTTAAAAAATTCCTAAAAGTGGTTATTACTATTCATGAAGGCTAGTTTTAATAATATTTTAATAGCATATCGTTGTTTAGTGAAAGTCGGTATTGCGTACTACACATGCTATCGAGGAAGGTCGTGATTGCGTGTAATGTAAGGAAAGTCAAGGATGCATGTTGTGCAAGCTCCTTTTGGTGTAGCGTACAACACCATACATTAATGAAATTAAAAAGAATATTTTTCATAAAATCTCGGGGTGTTACAATCTTAAAAATGAATATGATTCTAGAAGAAGTCAATGAGATTATTTAAACCATTATATAGGAGGTTCAGATACATACGAAGCATATCAGACCAAAGGTATGTGATAATTATTCTAATATCATTTTTATCCGAGATTGATTAATCGTAAGTATTTTCTGGGGTATATTTATCAAACATGTCCATGTTTTCTAAAAATGCTTTCATGTATGTTTACTTTAATTTTTCCCCTTTGTTTATTATTACCACATGGTATGTATGGAATCTTTTATTTGTTTACCATACGATGCACTTTTTGACATTTCTGACAAAGTATGAGGAGAATGTTTTTTTAACTTATAGAGCATGAATGGGTTTTTACATTTTCATAACGCCTTATTTCCAGGAATCTTACTACACACATTAACTAGTGTATTTTAAACTTGATCCATTTATTTTAAAAGTGCACAACATTTGGAGAAAAGGAAATGTTTTTTAAGAAGAAAGGATATTTTCATCAATAATGAAATTCAAGTGTTTTATCAAAATTATTTTCCATCTATGATAATATAGGGTTCTGTTTCTATCCCTATTATTACATTGATTTTATTATGTTATGATGGAATTATTTTATGAAGTCCTTTATTGTATATTGGTTAGGTTATGATGGCATGATGTTTAAGAATCCCATTTTTATTACTTGGGTTATGATATGATGTATGTTTTATGATTTTTTGGAACACATAAGAATGGTTTCATTATGAGATGGGTGAGACCTATATCTCCCTCCAATGCATTGCGTAAATATTTGTATCTCATGAGATAGACATGGCTGGAATGGTAAGTTTATCGAGTTCAGTGATACATGACTGGAACGAGGAGTGAACTCAGTTCAGTAATGGACTTTGTCTGGTATGATGGTATTGTCAAAGATCCTTGACTAATATGAAATGATTTTCTATGATTATGTGTGTATTCCACAAAGTTTCATGTCTTATGTCATGATTTTTGGTATTACATGTCACTACTATGATTTATACCATGTCATGATATTATGTTACCTTTTGCAGGATAAGATTTTCAAAATGATATCTGATATTATTTATATTTCCTTTGTTTAATCTTACTGAGCATTTGAGCTCACCCTTTTGTATTTTTTCTTTTCCCTAGGCCAGGAAGAAGGGTATTAAGTAGGATATTACAAAAAATCCCTCTGGATATGATGAAATAAACATAATACAATGTAGAAGATTTATGAACCAGTTGTTTATGTGTCCCAGTTTCTAAAGACACTATACCTATATGGTACTTTCATTTTTTTTATATGTTGCAATAAATAGGCTTCAATTCTGATGTAATAACAATTTATGTAATGTTTGGGTCGTTATAGTTCATATTAGAGGAAAGGTATAGTCAACCTTTAGAAACTATGATGTGAAATCCCTAGTAAGAACCCTTAGGATATGTCTAAGCATATGTCAGAATCTTAGTGTTTTAGAAATGGCCATGAATAACCCATGATAAGACCTAAAGGATGAAATTTTATTATGTGGTTTTCCTGTTATGATTAGTGTTTCTCACAATATGCTTCTTGGTTTTAGTCAATGGTTGGAACCCGAAGGAACCGGGTTAATGCTGAATATGAAGGGCAATGCAATGATTGTCCCCCTGAGCAACAAAACATAATTGGAGATGGAATGAAAAATTTTAGATCCATGCTCACACAACTTTCTCAAGCTATGAATCATGAAGGACTTCCAAACGAGCAAAGGAAGCAGCAACATTCTGTTGAATCTTTCATGAGGCAACATCTACCTTCATCCAATGGGTCTTCTGATAAATTAGTAGCCGAACAGTGGATTAGTACCACTGAAAAGATATTTTCAGTTTTACAATGTTCTGAACATGATAAAGTCATCTTATAAGTATATTGTTTGGAAGGTGAAGTTGATCAATGGTGTAACATTATCATGAATACGAGGCAAAGAGATGAAATCAAGTCCATGGAATGGGACAAGTTCAAGAACATATTTTTCAATAATTATTTCCCTATTATTCTTCGAACAAACATGGAGAAGGAGTTTCTTTAATTGGATCAAAAGGATGATTATTTTGTTGGTACCTACAAAGAAAATTTTATAAGACTTGCAAGGTATGCTTTTGGTATTATTATCCAACTAGATATTAGGACCAATCGACTCTTTAGTTGCTTAAAACCAAGTCTCTGAAGGGAATTATCCAAAAGGGACTTCAATAGCTACGAGGAAATTGTTCGATGTGCTATCAATGTTGAGATAGATATTAGAGTAACTCTTTAGTCATATGGGTTTGATAAGAAGAGGAAAATGGAATTCAAATGAAAATATAAAGACCACACTGAAAAAAAGATGAGTTTTCCTTTATGCTCAAACTATTGAATGAAACATAGAGGGAATTGTATTAAAGGAACAAGTAAATGTTTTATGTGTGTAAAATAAGGTCATCGGGAAATTGCGTGTCAATGTAATGGGAATAATATGTCTAATGATGCGAACCATGAAAATGCTACACAGAATGCACCTCCTACACTTCAATGTGACAAGTGAAAGAAAATGGGGTATTACTCCAATCAATGACCAAATCCAACGGTTGTAGATGATGATCGACGTCAACAAAATATTAAGGACAAAGGCAAAGGAAAGTCACATGTAATTTCTATTGGTGATGTGGATTATGATAACTATGTGGTGAAAGGTACACTTACCATACACTATAAAGTAGAAAATGTTTTATTTGATTTTGGATCTACCCAATCTTTTATTTCTGAAGAATTTTCTAAGGGTATCACTGTATTACCTCAACAATTAGATGCTGAGTTAGTTGTGAAAACTCTTAAGGAACAACAGTCGCATCAAAAGTTTACAATTCTTCTCGGATTGATGTTTGTGGGAAAGTGAATCCCACAAATCTTGTGATCCTTCATATAGTGGAATTTGATGTGATTATTGGTATGGATTGGATTTCTTTATTTGGAGCTCATATCAATTTCCAAATAAGGGAAGTCACATTTCATATTCAAGATCAATATATGATCATCTATCGAATCAATGATGAACATAACCCTCTAGTGTAAATTTCTTCCATCTTATGGGTCTTGATTCCAATAAATGAAGGTTATTTATCTCAAATTACCGGAGATAAATTCATGACTAAGAATACACCCATTGTATGGTAGTTTTATTATGTCTTTCCGGAGGAATTTCCAGGTCATCCACCAAATCGTGATGTTGAGTTTCAATAGAACTCATACCGGGTTCTACGCCCATTTCAAAGACACCATATAGAATGACCCCAATTGAGTTTTAGGAATTGGAGAAGAAACTCCAAGAGAATCATGGAAAAGGATTCATACACCCTTGTGCATCACCTTGGAGAGCACATGTTCTGTTTTATTAAGAAGAAATATGTATCAATGCGATTTTTCATTTATTATCAAGAACGTAAAAATATCACTATCAAGAACAAATATCCTCTCCCATGCATTGTTGACTTATTTAACCATCTATGAAGATCTCAATATTTTTTCAAGATTGATCTTCGTTCGGGTTATCATCAATTATGGTTCAAAAGGGAGGATATACCAAACACAGATTTCCGTACAAGGTATGGAAACTATGAATTTATAGTGATGCAATTTGGTCTTACTAATTCCCCTTCTATCTTCATGGATCTAATGAATAGAGTCTTTAGAGACTATCTTTCTTATTTTTTGGTAGTCTTTATAGAAAGTATTCTTGTCTATTAAATGAGCAAGGAAGAACATGAAGATCACTTGATAATTTTCTTAAACACCCTAAAAAAGGAGATGATTTATTCCAAATTTACAAAGTGTAAATTTTGGCTTCAAAAAGTTTGATTTTTTGGTCACATAATCTCAAAATAGGGGATATTTATGGATCCAACAAAAACAGAGGTTATCCAAAGATGGTCGAGACCAACAACAGTAACTGAGATCCAAAGTTGTCTAGGCATGGCTAGATATTATCAAAATTTTGTGAAATATTTTACAAGATTATCTAACCATCTCAACAAGTTGACTCGGAAAGGATTTAAGTTTGTTTGGATGGAGGAATGTGATGAGAATTTCAAAGAGCTAAAAAGAAGGTTTTCTAGTGCAACTGTGCTCACACTTCCTTGTTGTGGAGAAAGGTTTGTGATATAAAGTGATGCATCCATGAAGGGGTTTATGTGTGTTCTCATGAAAAATGATATCGTGATAGCTTATGCCTCACGACAGTTGAAAATCCACGTGCAAAATTAGCCAACTCATGATTTGGATTTAGCTGTTGTAATATTTTCATAAAATAATTGGAGGCATTATCTTTATGTTGAAAGGTGTGATATTTATACTGATCATAAAATATTAAAGAATATTTTCACACAAATGAAGCTGAATATGTGACAATGAATATGGTTAGAGATGATTAATGGTTACGACTGTTCAAAACATTACCACCCTTTGAAAGAAAATAAGGTGGCAGATGCATTAAGTCGACAAGATCATGCTAGATTATCTAGGATGAGGATCATAAAAGATCCAATATTTATGGATTTACAACGGATGGTTCTTGAAATTTTAATGAAAGGGGAGATATCTTATCTTTCAAAAATGAATGTACAAACATCTATACAAGTGCATATTAAAGAGGCAAAGAAGGAGGATGTTGGTATAAAAAAGAAGGTGAGATATGTTCTTGAATTCCACATTGATTACGATGGGATAATAAGGTTCCAGAACCGTGTTTGTATTCCTCCCATACAATAATTAAAAAAGGAGCTGATGGGTGAGGCTCAAAGTTCTTCATTCTCTATTCATCCAGGAAGTACAAAGATGTACAAGGACCTCCAATAGTACTTCTGGTGGGATGGCATGAAATGAGATGTTGTTGATTATGTATCGTGATTCTTGGTTTTTCAGCAAGTTAAAGTTGAGAGACAAACGTATAAGGGGACGTTACAACCATTACCTATACTATAAAGGAAATGGGAAAAAATCACTATGGACTTTGTCACCGGACGTCCTGAAACATCTAATGGTAATAATGCTATCTACGTTATAGTTGATCAACTTACGATTTCGGCACACTTCATTCCTATTTGAGAATATTTCACTCTTGATCAGCTTGACAGGATATATGTATAGGAAGTGGTAAGATTGCATGGAGTACCACTTTCCATTATATCTGATCGGGATCTGAGGATTAACTCGAAGTTCCGGTGAAGTTTTCAGTATGCTCTAGTTACAGAGTTGAGTTTCTGCACTGCCTATCATCCTTAGATAGATGGTCAGTCTGAGAGGACAATTAAAACTCTAGAATACATGTTGAGAGATTGCTCTATGGATTTCAAAGGTGGTTAGGATGAACCTATACCTTTGGTGGAATTTTCTTATAATAATATCATTCAATCCAGTATTTAGATGAAACCTTATGAAGCTCTAAATGGAACGAAATATAGAACTCCAACTTTCTTGGATGAAGTTGGAGAAAGAAAGATATTAGGACCAGATCATGTTGATGAGATGGCAGAAAAGGTGAGATCTATTCAACAACACATAAGAGAATCTCATAGTCGACAAGAGTTATGCTGACAACTAAATAAAATACCTAGGGTTTGAAGTGGGCGATAAAGTGTTCTTACGAATATCTCCCTAGAAGAGAGTAATGAGATTTGGAAAGAATGTAAAGTTATGAACTATGTATATCAGTCCTTTTGAAATATTGACTTGCGTTGGGAAGGTAGATTACCAATGGGATATTCCACTGAATCTCTCTCAAGTTGATGATGTGTTCCTTGTATCTCTCCTGAAAAGTACATACATGATCCTTCACATGTAATAAGCTCAGAAGTTGTACCACTGGAGAAAGATATTTATTATAAAGAATAGCCTATTGAGATTCTGGATCGTAGTGAAAAGGTTCTACGAAACAATACCACTCTCTTGGTTAATGTTTAATGGAGTAACCCTCAATTAGAAGAAGCTTCATGGGAACTTGTGGATATGATGAGGGAGAGGTATCCCCATCTGTTTGTTACTAAGTGACGAATTTCGAGGGAGAAATTATTTTTAAGCAGGGTAGAATTTAACACCCTGGGATTTTATGAGAAATATTTATTTTATGTCTTATTTTATACGCAACACCAAATAAATCTTTCACTACACACAACATTGGTTTGGCTTGCGTTACACGCAAGAGTGACCTTCCTCAAAAAAATTCATTGTATGTAACACCCAGTTTCACTAAAAAATGATATGTTATTAAAATATTATATAAAATAGACCTTATAAATAGTGTTAACCAAAATTTTAATTTTATATAACATTTTAATTCATCTTAAATATGATAAGAGGGAAAAAATAAATTTTTCAGATATAAGAATTTTTTTTGTAAAAAAGGCTGTATTTCCGCCTATTGATGGAACACCCAATTTGAATCAATTTTTTTAAATGTTTATGAGTTCAATTTTAAAAAATTAACTTGTTATTTTGAATAAGGATATAAAAATTTACATTGGATAAATTTTTGATACTTTGCTGATAACTTTCATATTTTGATGAATAGTAAAAATACCCTAAATTTTTCAAAAAAAACATTTTTAATAGAGATAATTAAATAGTTAAATTATAATATTGAATTATTTTAATGTATAAATAGAATATATTTCTACCATTTAATATAATTCATTTCATTACCATTAATTCTACATTGAATTCATGCGTAAAAACATTTCAATCTTTGGCAATGTTTTAACTTTTAAAAAGCATTTTCTTAACAACATGATTTATTTTAAATTAATTACAGCAACTTCTGTGTTTAGAATTTTGAAAAATGAATTCCATATTTGGATTCAGTGGGTCCAAAGTATGTTAATTGGTTGATTTTATTTTTTTGATATTATGAATAGTAACTATGGTAATTTTTATTTACTACTGTTAAAGGTAAATTGGGTAATTGACGGTAAAAATAAGATTATAAAATTACTCTAACACTGGAAAAAATTCTATTGGATGATTAAAAGTAGACCCATATCACCTGAGGGTCGGAATAGATTAATTTCATGGACTTTTGACTGAAAATAATTTATTTATTATTAAAACCAATGAAAGTGACAACATGTAACTCTCTTAAATCTTATAAGTGTAATAATTTTAATTTAGTGATAAAATTTATAAAACATCGAACATAAATTGTCTACATTAAGATAATAAAATTATCTAAATCATGTGAATTTATTTAGAATTTTTATGGTTTAAATAATTATCATTAATTATGACACAATAGTAATGTTGAGATTATTTTATTGATTGAAATATCAAATAAATGGTTTTAAAATTATTAAAATAAATATTATATGAACTAATTAATGTTCTAAAAGAATTTTATAAACAAATATGACATGTTGTGAATCTATTAAATCTTTTAGTTCGAACATATCTTCTGTGTATATTTTATTTAAATTCAAATAAATGAATTGTGTCAAAATGGACACTATTGTTATTTTATAAAAATAACATATTATAGAATTGATTAAAAATCAAAAAAATATTAAAATTTATAAATTGAAATTTATATGGTCTAAAATGTCATAACTTATCCAAGTTTGGATAATTCACAAAACATACGTAACTATTTATAACAATTTAAAATTTAAAATATTATTACCACAAAAAAAATTAAATATATTAAATAAGGATAAATCAAGTTGATAATGTATAAAATAAATTCCCTACAAGTCTAAATTTTATATTTTTGATGAGATTAAAACCTTATATCATCTAATAATTGGATTTGAGTCATTTTGAATGTTTTAATTGGGGTTTGAATTTATTATAAATTAATATTTTTTGGTTCCCAATGGTTCCCCTCTCCTCCCTTATAAAAGGGAACCTCCTCCCTCTCCTATTCACACAATTTTGAACCTTCAAGATTTGAAAACCCCTGATCACTTACCTTATCAAAATCCCTAGAAACATAATAGTGGTTTTGGACTTCTCTAAAGACAAACTCTAGTGCCCTAAGAGGAAGTTTAAAGGAAGAACTTCGAGAAATAGGTAATAACACCTACCAATTATTTCATGTTTCTTTCTTCCTTTAATTATTATTCATTAGTTCATTAATTATGATGTAATAAAATAACTATCACTCATATAATTATATGTCATTATATATTTTAAATAACCATATTTTACCTTTTATCCATCCTATGGAAAATGAAATCTCCATGCATGCGTACGTACGGAATACCGTCTCCTCATCGTGGTGTAATCAGTTTTCCACCACCACCTTAATTGGGGGGGTATAATAGTGTAAATAATAAGTATATATGATTATTATAACATGAAACATGTTCTTAGATATGAAATCATCCACTCCAAAACTAGTCAATACTTATGGGGACGATATCAACGTTTGTGCGTACGTACGACATACCGTCTCCACGATGTGATTCGACTCGTTCTGCATAATCTTCATTGATTAATGATTATATTAATGAATTTAATGAATAAATATGATATATATTACACTAATACTATTCTATAAATGATGTATCTATAACCTAAAAATAGTAATAATAATTTATTCAACAAAACATGCTTAAGAACATAAAGCAATGAACACACGAATAACAAGTAGCAATGAAATATTACTAATAATAAGATAATAATATTACCATATATGATATCATAACAATGAAAATGATTCTGGAATAAGTGAGTGACATTATGTAAACAATTATACTGGAGGTTTGGATACATACAAATCATATTGGACCTAAGGTAAGGGATAATTATTCCAATCTCGTTTTTATCTGAGACAGTTTAATCGAAGTATTTTCTTAGGTATATTTATCATCCTTTTACATGTTTTCTAAAAGTTTTTTCATGTCTGTTAAAATTCCTTTTTACCATTTATTGAATTTTACCACATGTTATGTAGGGAATCATTTATTTTTTTACCATACGATGTACTTTTTGACTTTTCCGACAAATTACGAGGAGAATATTTTTTTACTTATACGACATGAATGGTTTTTTACATTTCATAAATCCTTATTTCCCTGAATATTCCAACACACAATTTCAATATTTTTTTCAACATAATCCATTTCTTTTAAAATTGCATGACATTTGTAGAAAAGGAAACATTTTTTAAGAAAACGGATATTTTCCTCAAGAATGAAATTCAAGTGTTTTATCAAAATTATTTTCCATCTATGATAATATAATGTTTTTTTCTATCGCTATTATTACATTGATTTGATTATGTAATGATGGAATTATATTATGATGTCTGTTGTTGTATATGGATTATTTTATGATTTCATGATGTTTAAGAATTCGATTTTTATTACACGGGATATGTTGTGATGTATGTTTTATGATTTTGTGGAAAAAATAAGAATGGTTTTATTATGAGATGGGTGGGACTTATATCTCCCTCAAATGCATTGGGTAATGATTTATATCTGATGAGACAGACATGGCTGGAACAGAATGTTAATCCAGTTTTGTGATACAGGACTGGAATGAGGAGTGAACTTGGTTCAGTAATGGACTTTGTTCTCTATGATGGTCTTGGAAAAGAGCCTTGACTAATATGAAATGATTCTCTATGATTATGTGTATATGCCACAAATTTTTATGTATTATGTTATGATTTTTGGGATTACATTTCACTTCTATGATTTATCCCATGTCATGATATTATGATCCCTTTTGTAGGATAAGATTTTCAAAATGTTATATGATATGATTGATATTTTCTTTGTTTGATCTTACTGAGAATTTGAGCTCACCCTTTTATATGTATTCTTTTCCCAAGGTCAGGAAGAAGGGTATTAAGTAGGATATGCCAAAAGGGCTTCTAGATATTATGAAATAAACTAATGACAATCTAGATGATTTATGAACCAGTTTTTTATGTTTCCAAGTTTCTAATGACATTATACCTATATGGTTCTTTCATTGTTTTGTAATATGTTGTAATAAATATGATTCTATTTTGAATTAATTAAAATGTATGTAATGTTTGGGTCGTTATGTTACATCTTTGAACTCTTTATGGGAAATACATTCAAGTGTTATGTTAATGATCTAGAGGGTAAATCTCATAAATGTTCTGACCACCTTGCTGATCATGAGACTATCCACAAAAGCTATGAAAACATTTCCTTAAAATGAACACATTGAAATTTTATTTCATATTTACCATAGGAATGTTTCACAACATCATGGTATTCCATTATGGAATCGAAGTTTATTTCGAGGAGAAAATGTATTTCCATGATATTTCACCTCCAAAATACAACAAATAGTTGTGGGGATTATAACGACACGTTTCTTAGGTTCATCACTTTATATAAGACCTCATAGGAAATGGATTTAACTTCACCATGGTAATGAAAATAAGGTCACATATTAATAGACTAATGATTTCCATTAATAATTCAATAGTCTCAAGAAATATCTTTTAACTCCATAAGTTGTGATGCCACATGTTGAGAGAAATGAACTCATTTTGTTTATAAAACACTTTATTACAATCACTATGTGATTTACTTCTACAATATAATGATTTTGGGTCCGAAAACAACCTCTATTATATCAATTGAACTATGCTCAATACCGATAATCTATATTCATATACGTAGAAGAGATTCAAAGATCTGATATTTGTTGTCCTAAAACTAAGAAACTATCTACAGCACCATGAGGACCATTTGGTCTCACATAACAACCCAATAAAATACATCCCCAGTCATTCGATTTGGACAATGTTGGTTCCTCGTGCAACGAAAACATAAAGTTGTCGGTGATTTATTAAAATTTATTTTAATAATTGTATCCCAAAAAAAATTGATGATATTGCATGTCAAATTTATAATTAATTAATTTAATATATATAATAATAAATACCAATTAAGAGGTACTTTCTTCACTGGTGAATGTTGATCATCCAAAAGGTCCCTTTCAGATTACCTTTATTGAGTTGTGAGAATCAAAGGATAGAATCCCTCTAGTGGTGATCCACATGTGCCTCTGTAATCTCTAATAAACGCAACTTGTTCTTTGTGTGCTAGCAAGGAATGTAAAATGTCATGTATTTTTCTTTATTGATTTCTCATTCATTGGTCTTAGATAAATCTCTCTTTTACTTTTGTTTCTTGATAGGCAGAGAGAATGAGGAGTTGATAGAGAATTCACTGTGTGCAACAGTCCTCTATTCTCAATTTTTGATGCTGCACATAATAGACATGGTCGTCTATTTATAGATTTAGGATTGAAGTTGAGATATTATTTAATTGAATATAGACAATTAAATAACACTTATTACTTTTTATAAAACCCAAGAGACTTTAATAATAATTATATTATTATTTTATGGTGTGGGCCGACATTCTCAATAACAAATATTATGTAACAGTCTTGTTTATTAATATTTTTCACCAGACTCAATCTTGGTCTGTTCGGGATCCAATCGAATTTTTTATACAACTGAAAAAATATTTAAATCATAATTAAATATTTTATTCACAAGATAGAGAATAAATACTTATTAATATATTTAATAAATAAAATAATAATTTTATTCACATGATGGAGAATAAATATATATTTAATTTATGTGATCAAAATAAATTGAATAAAATAATTACTTAGACTTTAGAATAATATTTACTTCATTAATAAACTGTAAAATATAAATAAATCATGATCAACGGAAACACATAGTGTGCGACCCACTAGGATTCTTTCCCATTAGAATTAGGGGGATTTCTTGAAGTCCAAGATAACCATCTATCAACAAGTCAAGGAACCCAAGAGACAAACATAATGTCGTAACATTGATAACTACATATAAATACGCACAATGTAATATATTCCATTTGTCACAATATATTAGCAAGCAGGTTGCACATCTGTATCACCAACTCATATGATCAAAATGTCTTTTTTTGAATATTTAAAATAAAAACGTCATTACACCATATCAATGGAATTTAATAATATAGTTCTATTATAATGAAAGGGATGAGATATCATCTTCCATAAAGATGGAAGGTACAAATCCATCCTCGACTTATTCATTTAGGAAATTTCCCTCCTGACACACCCAATGTGTCAATATTTTCCATGAACTTCAATAAGCATGGTTTACAAAATAAATCTAAGTACGTGATTTTTAACATGAATTAATAATAAACATTTAGTCTAAGTGCCATAACACATGCTCATAGATATAAATATCTGGTGACACAAAAACATGTGAAATTAATTCTAGTGTATTGGTTATAATAATATTTCTTTGTTGAGATTACCAAGGAAGAACAAAATGAGAAGTCTCATATGCTTATTATTACTCACACATAATGGCTTGTGTACTATGTGTCCCATCATAGTAATTTATCCAACTGTAGAACATTATTTTTGAACGTCATCATAGCACATGAAGGTTATTATCATAAAATAGAAGTGAAATTACCTTATAAATATTTCATATACTCTAGAACATTATTACATTATAGTAATATAGAAAAAAGAACAATTCATTATAAGTAGTTTTATTAATATTCAATACATTGAATATACATGTAATCAATGTACAAAAACCTATTCCTAGGAAAATAAATTAAACGAACTCCTAGAATGAATTGCGCTATTATACTACAACATTTTTTCCGCTAGACCTCACAATGAAATCATTTGTCTACTTATTCAGGAAATTATTCAAGGGGTTCTCCATGTTGTCATCTATAGAAATACTACTCACTACAGCATCACCTCTCTAAGAAAAATCCCTAAATATATGATACTTTTGATATATGTGACTCATCTATTGATGTGACCTTAGCTCTTTTTTGAGAGCCACTACTGTATTATTATCACAATAGAGAGTGATGTGAACATTATTTCTAGGTACCACATCATGATCTAGGATGATGTTGTAAATCCATACTACTTATCAAGATAACTAAGAATCCATTATATACATGGTCTATGTAGTATCATCTACAACCATTATTGGCATTGGGATCATACAGCTTAGAAATCCTCTATTAAGAGTGAATATGTATCATGTCTTTTACTTCATGTCATATTGACCAATTTGGAAACTAACATCTTCATATCCTCTGATGACTAGTTTCCCATCTCCTCCATAATCTGGGAACGAAACCTTATTAATCCTCAAATACATAATGATAGTCATGATTTTCATCCAATGGTTGTCACCATGATATGGTTGATATCTTCCTACCACACATAATGCATTGTAACATATATCCTATTACATAGAATAACATAAATGAATAACCCAATCACTGATGGGTATAAAATCCTTACCATTTTTCTTCATTCCTCATGTGTCTAAGGAAAAGTTTTCCTCGAAATAAGAATGCCATGTGACACTATCAAAAATCCCTTCTTGTATTGTTCCATACCAAATATCTTTAGTATCTTGGCAATGTATGTTGTTTGACTTAGGCCAAGAAACCTCCTGGATATAACACACTATATCTTAATCCCATGATTTTATTCAAAATCTCCCAATTAATTCATGGATAAGACATTATTAAACCATACCTTGACATACTATAAGACAAGTATTTCGTTTCCAATGGGTAATATGTCATCAACATATACTATAGATAAACTGAATGAACTCCCACTAAATAATTTATATACACACAACTTGTATTAATCTTTATGAATAAATTTTGTTATGTCCTCATCATAATGAATGTTCCATGACCTGGATGCATGCATTAATCCAAAAATGGATCTTTGAAAGTTTCATACCTTGTTTTCATATTTTGGAGTAACAAACCCAACTTGTTGATTCATATTGAAATCTTTGTGAAGTCTCCCGTTAAGGAAGGATATTTTGACATCTATTTTGAACATTGAATAATCATGGAAAATGGTAATGGAAAGTAGAATTCGGATTTATTTCAGCATTGCAACTCGTGAAAATGTCACATCGTAGTCAATTCCTTAATGATGTTTAAACCATTTTCAATGTTGAAAAATATTATAGGTATTGACTTTTCCTTCTATGTCTAGTTTCTTCTTGAAAATATATTTTAATATAACAGTCTTTACATCTAGTACAGGTTCTTCCAAAATTCAGAGAAGGTTTTGGTATATTGAATCCATTTTAGAAATCATCACTTCTTGCCACTTGGAAAAAACTATGACACTTACAACAACCTTGACGGTTAGAGTATCATCATTATCAAATAATAATTAATCACCATCCATGATGACAATAAGACCATACTTTTCTAGATTTCTAACAACTATAGTAATCTAATGTAGTAATTGTGTCACTAGAAAAAGTTGTTCTTCCAGGGGGATTTTTGTAATTTTTTCCTCTACAAAATATTGGGTATCATGATACTTGAATTCATCAAATTATATCTCACTCACACTATATATTTTATATATGATATCCTCCTCCTGAAATGTGGGACCATTTTCAACCACATCATATTTTTTCTGAAGGATTGTATAGTAAATATAGCTTTGTTTCTTTATGGTGTCCGATGAAGATACACATTAATCCTCACGGTGCAAGATTATTACCTGAATAGGAATCAAACAATTATTTGAAACCCCACACATGTATGTAAGATAACATTGTTTTATTTCAGTTCCATCATTGTTATTTTATAGGGTTATCACTTTAGTGGTCACTCAGTTTAGTACGTATGTTGCGGTTTGTAACAAATTTTCCCAAATGATAATGTAAGACTTACATGACCCATAATTTATCTCAGCATGTCCAAAAAATGTATTGTTCCTCCTTGCACTTACACCATTCCACATAGGCGTATAAGGAGGTGTGAGTTGAGATAATATCTCAAACTATAATAAATAATCAATGATGTATTGATTACGATATTCACAATGACAATGTGAGGGTAGTTTCTTAATCTTCTCGAGAAGATGGTTCTAAACTTCATTATTTTATTCCTTTAATTTATCAAAATAATCCAATATATACCTCATTAATTAGATATATCCATATCTACTAACATCATTTTTAAATGATATGAAGTATGAGTACCCACCTCTTTTGTTTTTAAGAAATAGTCCAGACATGTTGGTATGAAATAATTCAATATGATATGTATCCCCTTCACCTTTCTCACAAAATGGGTATTTTGTCATTTTTTCTTGTAAAGGTGTGCGAAATAAAACATGTGGTTTTTGTTCAAAATAATATAAATACCCATATTTATGTAATTTACTAAAGTTATTTTCTTTTATATGAGATAATCGGTGATGCCAAAGTTGAGTGTGGTTTAATTCATTTGATGTGACTTCATTATCAATTTTTACTACATGGTTAATTTAATCTAACACATAAAATCCATTATTAAATGATCCTTACCATAAAAATTATATCTTTATAAAATAAGAAACATTTATTCCCAAATTTGAAAATAAATCGATCTGTATCAAGTATAGATATTGAAATAATGTATTTGGTAACTGAATCCACATAATAACTTCCATTTAAAACTAAGATCATTCTGATCAGAAGTGTGAGGCGGTAGTCACCGAAATCTACAACAGTAATCTAGCTCTATTGGCTACTCAATTATCAACCTCTCCTTGATCAATAATTTAAAATATACCTCGTCCATGTATTTTAGTATAAATGTGAGCACAAAATGTTATATCTAATACAAAATTTTTAAAATTATATAAACAGAACTCAATAGAAAATTAACATGAATCTTCCCCCTTATTCTTTATCTATGTATGATTTATATTCTATTTTCCCTTGTTTCCACATGAAAAAAAGACTAAATCTTACTCCCTTGGTTTCACATTGAAATTTATCTTCATGGAAAGGAATGGAGAAGCGTTGGGATTAAAATATAATTTCATTCCCTTTCCATTTTTTCACTATAATGATTTAATGTTGTTCATATTTTATATCTTAATCTACTTGAATAAAATTAATAATAATAAGATATGGAAGATACATATTAATGTTTTTTTATTAAAATTTACAAAAAATCAGGATAATATCTTAGGGAGTGATTCTAAAATGAGCTCGGTGCCCATTTATTTTTGGATTTTAAACCCTATAACCACTAAGAGCTCAATTTATCCAATGATATTGAATATGTGAGGCCCATCTAGGGAACCCTATCCATGCATTCTATAGTAATGTGCCTTAGAAATAATATACTATTAATTTCAACCTCACTTCATGTAAAACAAAATAGGTTATCAAGCATTCAATATGCATCAATCAAATAAAAAAAGAAGATTAATAATAATTTTCCTGATTACAAAATACATGTGATATAATAAATTATATGTTATTTATTATATCGCCCACTACTTTATAAAGTACCAATAGATCTAACCATTGATCTTGGAATGTCTAATTACTTTAATATTGTAGTGGAAGGGATCCAAATTAATTTTCATAATTATCCACACTTTTTCCATGAAAATCGTAATAAAGTAATTGTGTAGGTGGTCTTTCAAACTAAAGACTTACCACTCCTTCATATATTCACTGTATTCCCCTATCCTAAAATCCTAATTGTATTTTCTAAAAAATTTCCTACAAATTTGTATTAAATAGAATTTGGCTGTTAAATTCAATACAATTTTTTTATGTAAACCCAGAACCCTTATGAGAAATCCCAAATAAAATTAAGTATTCATACATTTTCCATGTACTACACATAGTTCTATGGATTTATTCCCAATAAAGTAATGGAATTCTTAGTTTTAATTAATATTTAATTTTGGGATATAAATTTATTATGAACATATTTTATCTTATTTAATAATTTACATTCATTTTTTATATCAAGTGGATGATACATAATTAATTAACCTTGTAGAATAAAACCTTTATGAATAATTCATTTTTTTCAATTTATTATCTTTGAACATTAATTAATTTATTTATATGATTTCTATTATGCATCCAAAAATATGGAATAGATTAAAAATTAATTAATGAAATAACTCATTCATGAGCATTATATAATGGTATATTTAATTAGAGGACATTAGATTAACATTTATGATAGGGGAAATAACTCATATTTCTTATCGTATAATAAGTTAAAACATTCCAAAATACCACATTTTTAGCACCTGGGTTGGCATCATTAATGTTCTATCTTGAACAGAAACAAAGTGCATTGGGATGCTCTATTAATTACAAATATCTATAACTCACATGAAAGTGACATTAATGAAAATATTTGATAAAGGTGATTACATAAATATAATTGGACATGTATGTCCTATATAATAATGTATGGAGGAATGAATCATAGACCATCATCTAATATATTATAAAATAATTGTAAACTCATTCAAAAAATTAAATTAAATAAATTCAAACACATACATAAGTCTTGGTCAAGATCATGATCTATCATACTTTTAATGTATACATAAAAGTAACTAGTTATCAATCATTTCATTATTCATCCAATCTTATTAAGATAAACATGCTTGGAGTAATTAATTAAAAAATGAATTAATTAATTCTAGTTCATCTTAAGGATCATCTGTTCTTAATTGAACATACCCATCATTAATAGTATTCTTGGAAATGAAATTTATGAACCAAAAATGACATATTAATTATAATAAATTAAGTGTGCATTTAAATTTTTTGTAAACCATTATTAAATTTTCAAACACAAAATTATATTCCAATCAATAAAATAAGTTTTTAATGCTATAATTTTCGAATTTAATGTAATTTTTATTTTTTCCATTAATGGGAGACTACATAACATGTATATCCATCTATATGAGATATTCCTTAGTTTTCATGTATCCATGTCACATTCTTGGGGATTCCGCATATTAACTTGGTCAGACTACACTGTGAGTAGATGCCAGCTATATGCACTGTATCTTCTTGTTGTGTGCTAGGTTGGCTCATTCAACAAGAAGCCTTTGAGAATATTAATCTCCGGACAAACATGATTGATATTTCAACAAAACGTGATTTCAAATAAGATTAAAAATTGAATAACATGAAATGATAATATAACCACAACAATTAATATATCAACAATCAAATGAAAAATTATAAATTTAAACGCGACCCCTCTGATACCACTTGTTGGTACTAGGTGTAGTGGAAGCATGTAGTGGTGGGAGATTTATTAAATTTTATTTTAATAATAATTGCATGAAACCTAGAGTGAGGATCCTGAATGTCAAATTTATAAGTGATTTATTTAGCATTTGAATAAATAAATAACTAGTCCTAGGATATTTCTACATTGGTGAATGTTGATCATCTAAAATTATCCTTTCAGATTACCATCATTACATAATGGGTATCTAAGGATAGAATACCTCTAGTGGTTTTCTGCACATGCTCCTATGATCTATGAGCCACACAACTTTGTCTTTAGGTACTATCGTGGGGTGTTGAATGTCTTCTGTTATTAATTTTTAATCGCTAATTATTTGGTCTTGAAAAAATCTTTCTCTCACATCTCATTCTTGAACGGGTGAGAGAAGGAGGAGCTGATAAAGAATTTTTATGTGAAAAAACTATCTATTCTCAATTTGGGATGCCCTACACAATGGACATAGCTTTCTATTTATTGAGTTAGTATTTGAGTTATAATATTATATAATTATATACGAGCAATTAAATAACATTTATTATATTTAGTAAACTCTAATGCCACGTAATAATAATTATTTTGTTATTATTTTTTGGTGTGTGCCAACTTTCACAATAACAAAGATTATGTAACGGTCTTGTAAATTATTATTTGTCACCAGATTTGTTCTTAGTCCATTCGAACTCCTCCATAACTTATTGAGAAAATAAATAAATATTTTATTCATAAAGAAATGTTTTATTCAAAATCTAGTGAATAAATAGTTATTAAAATATTCAACAAATAATAAAAATATTATATTCACTAGTGGGAGAATAAATATTTATTTATTATATGTGATCAATATAAGTTTAATAAAATTATTCCTCATACTTGAGGATAATATATATTCCATTAATTTAACTCGAATATAATTTAATCAGGATCAATTGAAGCACTTAGTTTGTAATCCTCTTGGAGTCTTTTTCATTTCCATTATACGGGCTTGCGTAAAGTCAAAGATTACTCTCTAGCAATGGATCAAGGCATCCACTAAATATAACATAATGTAGAAACATCAATAACCACGTATGATCACTCACTATGTAATATTATCCCTTTATCACCATATCAAATCATGAAGGCTTCACATTAGTTTCACAAACCTATATACTCAATAGTTGTTTCCTTGAGTATCTAAAATAAACATATCGTTACACAATGGACATGGAGTTTAATGTGATTATTTTATATTATTCAATGGTACAAGATATCGTCTTCAATGAATATGGAATGGAAACATCATTCCTTGACTTATTCATTAACGACATGTCACTCATGATGCACCAAACATATCCAACTTCTCTATGAAATGTTCTCATCATGGTTTGTGAAATACATCTATGTATGCGAGTTTTAACATGGATTAATAATAATCTAAAAGTATAAGGACCATGGAAAACGCTCATACATAGTAATATCTGATGACACCAAAACAGGTGGAATACCTATTGGTAGGTTTGTTCTTATAATCCCTAATCTTGGAGATTACAATGTATGAATTTTAAGAGAAGAATTCTAACATACATATAAGTACTCGCACTTGAAATTATATGTACTATGTTTCCCATCATAGTATATTATCCAATTGAAAAACATTATTTAGGAATATCTCCATATAAGATTAATGTTATCATTATATTGGAGAACATCTATGACCTTATTAATGCGACATATACTATAGAACATTATTACATTAGAGTCATGATGAAAAAAGAATAATATGTAATAAGTGGTATTATTAATATTAAATACATTTAATATTAATGTAATCAATGTAAAAAAATTGTCCTTGGTCACAAAATTCAATAGACTAGACCTTTGGCATGATGAGTGGTCATTTTTATATAGTTTCACATTTAGTATGTACCTCAAAAGGTGGTGAAAGGACATATATTATAAGACATCCTTGTTGAACACCCCTATGCAAAAAATGTCATTGAATACTATATTTTTCAATGAAGAGATCATATCTTTTCAAAAGGGTCCATAAATATGGGAGATGTATTTTGTAGGTGTATCCAGAATCCCAATAGAAAAGAGAGTATGAGTCCCCAGGATAAATATTGTTTGGTTAGGAGTTATGATCATATCCCATGGAAAGAAAGTATTACCTTACACTTTATTGTTGTTAGAAGGTTACACAAACAATTGGGTAGAGTATCAAGCCTTCATCGAAATACCAGATCTCACACATCAAATGCCCATGGACCACTTGAAGGTAAAATGTGATTTAGAATTAGAAATAAACAATATCATAAATGATAATTCTATAATAATGGAAGATATAATTCCCCTTAATAACTATGTACAATGAATAATGGAAGAAATATAATCATATCCAACTTTGCCTAACATCCCTTGATCCCATAATTCATAAGAAGATATATTAAAAAATGCGGTGAGGACTTTGGAGAATACAAACTAGGAGTAAATATTCATCATCACTATACACTTCCAAATTCTGTCACATTTTGTTCATGTAAACATGGAAGAAATAAATTAGGTCAAATCTATCTATGAACTAGATGGTCCTACAACTGGTTGGATGATTTCCATTGTGGACTACCTTCAAAATGGAGCACTACCATTGAAAAATGATTGAAAATATAAAACCTGAAGATGAGAAATTAACATTACTCTTTATGAAAACCCAAATCACCAGAATCACATCTATAAACAAGGTTTCAATGGAGTCCATCTTAGAAGAATTGATGGAGAAGAGATTTTGGTTGTCAATAAAGAAGTATTTACGGTGGAACATGGTTCCCATTATCTAGTGATTAAGATTTCCTATAAAATCAAATGGATTAGATACTTTATCATTCAATGACACATTAGTTCAAAAAATTAACAAAAATTTGTCATTCCTTCCAAGTGCATACTAACTCCATCCATCAACCTCAAAAGATTAAACACACTACCAAATACTCATGGGAATTTTCCATATGTGGAATGGATGTTGTATGGATATATTCTACCACTACAACCAGGTAGTTTAATTAAAATCTCAATGAAACTAACTTTTTATCCATGTGGGATGACATTGTACCCCTCAAAGAAGTTAGGATGAAGAATAGTGTCGTCTTTCTGAAATCCAACATCATTACTATATTTTGTCTCCCTAATACAATACTGAAGGAAAATGTAACAAATTTATATTCTTATGAGTTGTAATGTTGTATCTGTTGTAAAATATTTGTATGATCTATTCATCTCTCTATCATGAAGTGGTTAATCGATAGATAGATGAATTCAATAAACATACACCATAAGATACTAGATAAAGATAAAAAATCCCATCCCAATAATAATTTTCATGCCTTGTAGAAAACCTGAATACAACCTACACCTCCAAAAAAAAGACCCCATATTCATTGGTATACGGGATAGAAGAAGTCCTGACCATTTTGGACTAGTTTCTCTCACTTGAAATTTCAATTTGCGATCAACTATACATTTATAAGAAGCCCCAAAAATGGATGCATGAATTGGGATGACTTGATGAGAAAATAATACATACCTTGCCTCACATGGAGGTCCATCAAAATTAGATAGCATGGGTTTTACCAAAAATCTCACCTATACTCTTTCTTTTAGGGAGAACTAGTACTAGTTCTCAAGAATATGATTATACTAGGTAAGAAACATCCAAATTTTAAACCAAAGTAAAAGAGACCTTATTTTATACACAAGGTACACTCTAATAGAGCTTATTCCTTAGTCTTAATGGATCGAGATATTATTATGACCCCTACCAACGTAAGGTTTCCCAAGAAATATGACATGTAATTATGACATGGGGTCCCCATATCATGATCTCAAAACACATGTCTTACAGTATTAGTCATACAACCAAAAACTATAAGACACTATAGTTTTAGCTATAAGTATTTAAGAAATATAACATGACATCCTACTCATAAGAATATAATCTATATGAAAGCATATTTTCCAATTGATGTAGAACTTCATGGTTCAAGTACCTACTGCATATTATAAAATTGTATAATATTTTGATCAATGCTTGAGTGGATCAAAAACCATAGTGATGGTTTCCCATCACACCACCATTATAGAACTACAAGTGGTTTTATTATCATCTCAATGGGATATGTGGTGACTTCTAGAATTTATTCCCCATGTTCATCCTTGATGTAAGGAAAATACCCTATCTACTACATACAAACAATGATCTATGTAGGGGATCCAATAAGTGTCTGTTCATATATTGGACCAACTTTTTGAAAACAGCCTTTTCCAATAAACGAGTTAGATCCATATAACGAAAAATACTTAGAACTATGTGCGTATTGATTATTTTCTACACTAGAAGCATAGGGAAACATGGTTACCTTAACCTAGGCCCAACCGTAATGAAAAAAGGTGAGAGAGCCGGTATCCCCTTCTTCATGCATATGACCCCACTCCCTATATGAGATCTTAATTCGATTTTCCGAATTCAGGTTCTAATCATGGAAAAAATGACCCCTCCACTAAATTTGAGCTGGATATATATAGGGAAATATACATTCCACAACCAATTTCTGCCAAAATTATTCCCTTCTTCTTAGACAGAAAAATTCCACACATCATACTACTTTTCTTGGGAAACATGGCATGTCTCATCCCCAACTAGGATATTAGTTGTATAATCCCTAATACCATGGGAAAATATTGGTATAAGTTAGTATATCAAGAGGGGGGTGGGTTAACCATGTTCCTAATAAAAATTTCTATTAAAATGAGTTAAAATAATATCACAAAAATAATTAAAAAATCGTCCAATTAATCAATATATCATACCAATATCATATTTGATATTTTAAAAGAATTATCAGAGAGAGATTAAGCCTCAGCTAAAACAATATAAAATCTATATTACCTTTATAAATCAATTTACATAATTGAAACCTTATAAATACACTGATTAAAATTAATTATCAAAGTAGTTGTTTTGTTTATCGTTTAAAACAAATATAGTTTAATGATTAGAAAGTAAGAAAAACAAAACATTCAGTGGAATTAAAACAAGAGGATTAGTCTCAAGACGATACCTAATCCCATCCACCTAGAAATCACAAATTTCAAAGAAAATTATATAAAGTAATCATGATCTATAACATGAATATGGTATATACAATATCTAACCAATATTCATCCCATTTAGGGACCTCTTCCACAACACCCATGTGAATAAAATAAACACTGGACATACAAGGGCCTCTTCCACAACATCATGGGTAAACAAATGTAAAGTCTATTAGAAATACATATTGTCTCTTCCAGCTATAGAGTAAGAGATAGTGTGTGTTTATTAAATACAGTTAATCACACACTGCTCAAAATGTAATTGTAATAAGAAAAAATAGAAAGTAAAGAGATTTATAAAGGATCGTGTTTCTCAGTATGAAGTTATTTGAAACATGAGACTCCTCAGATGTATCTATAATTGGATCTTGAGTCATTTCTCATAAAAATAAAGTGATAATGAACATCATAATCTCTCTGGTCTTTTCTATAGGAATGGATCAATATGTTCATTATGCCCCAATAATCTACAGTCATGGGAAGGAAAGATGCACTATATAATGATATTTAGTAAATGGAAAAAAATATTGTCTATTTTCAATTGACTATCATTGATACCATATTGTATCTTTGTGTGTATATATGTCACATGATGGTATATTATTTTAATTTATATTATTAAAAAATAGTGGAATAATCATCTATATATCATGTGTCCTCATAATTATCTATTTAATCCACCTTAGTTTTCTCTAAAATAATATATGTAAAATAATTAAAATAATCCACAACATTAAATTCAATAATATCACCATTAAAAAAATTAAATTATATATTCTAGAATAATGACGGTGAATCTTTTGATGATGAGACAACATTGACGGTGGGTCATCCTGGAGGTGACATGAGATGATAGTGAGTTAGGCCAATGGTGAGTCACGGTAATACTATTGCATTCTCAAATGTGACTCATACCAATGATAGGTCTTTTAAGCACTGTCAAATTCCTGATGGAGGTTAAAATATAATTGTAGATTATATGGTGGTGATTCATCCTTAATGGTGACTAATTTCTAATAGTAGGGATTTTACATTTCCAAATTTCCAACCTGATGGTGATTCCATTCTGACGGTGGGTCTTTCTATATATCACCAAATTTTCATCATGACGGTGGGACATTATAGGTGGCGACATATCATCAATGGTGAGTCGTTTCTACACTTAAAAAAAAATAAAATTACTTAGGTTAGAATCTGCTATCATAAAACATTAATCTCTTTAATAACATAATGAAAATAATTTTTTATCCTTGAAACAAAGGATACAACAATATCCTCTTATTTGAAGATAAAAAATCATGATATTTTTAAAACTAATGTAATAAGATTTGGTTTAAAATATATCATCATAACACATTAATAGGTTATATTTTTCTTAAATAGAAGATAAAATAAATAAAATGGTATCAAAGTTATAAAATAAAAAAGGACGGTTTGAGAAAATAACATATCCATAAATGTAAATACACAACATTAATGAATATGGTATTAAAGAATATATTTAGATACATATGATTTCAATGGTATTAAGTTTAAAATAGTATCATAGATTGGTGATAATGTTGGATTAAAAAATAATAATAAAAATACATATGTTGTTAAAGGTATGGTATCAAGAAACAACATAAATGATGGTATGAATAGATAATTATGGTATTCAAAGGATAAAATTACTAAAAAAACAGGAAAGAAAATCCATATTCATTAAAAATTCCATATTCATTGTATAGTCCATAATAATTCACCCCCTTTTGGGATTATCAAAAAGAAAAAAATGAAATTCAAATATACAAAAGATAAATAAAAAGAGAATTTATATTTAAAATGTAATTGAAGAACATCAAAGAAGAGATACCAAAAAATGTCAATCAAAAATTCCCTATAAAAGATAAAGCCTAACGTCAAGGCTCCTCAGGTTGGGTAGGTGGAACAAAATGTTCATTTCCATTTACTTTGTTAGAAACAGAGGGCATAATGGTAGGAGATAAGGAAAATATAGTAAATGTTTTAGGGAGTGAAGGTAGTTAATGAGGTACTTTGATTATAATATTCCTATGAAACTGGATAACTTCTCTAGGAGATAGGCTAAAAGTCTGAAATCGAGCAGGTAAATATGAATTGGGATCTTGAGAAACAACGGTTCTAAAGAACTCTGGATCTGACACTAGTGGAGTGAGATGATCAGTGAATGGAATAGAATCTTGAGCCACTATTTTAGTACTCAAAACATGAAGAATTGGGTCCATCAGATTGATGAAGTCCATGATGATATTTCTTTCTCTTTCCATAGCACTAAAAATTTATTTTTCTCCTCCATAAAAAAATTGAGCACTGGAGCCATCACTTCTAGTTGATTAACTAGTTTCTTGAAGGCTTGATTCCCTGGAGTCATCATGAGGTTATCAGAAAGGAACCTGAAATTTGATTTGGGGTCATGATTAGTATAAATACTTAAAAGTTAATACTTTATTGCCTTTATAATGTCTTCTCTTTTATTCCTTATATCCTTCATACATTCCCTTATAAACATATTCACATGATCACTATTATGATGTATTTTCCTCAGACTATACTAAGGGACATCCGAAACATAATCTTATACTGTTAAAAGCTCTTCTCTAACCACTGACCTAACCAACTCAATATCAAGACAAGGATGTAGATCAGTTGAAGTAGAAGCCATGTAAGACATGTTATCCAACCTCTCTAACAAAGAATACGTATAATTTGAAAATGAAGATCTCATCACATCCACTATAGAATTCAAGGTTTCCATCTCACTTTCTAATATCATGTTCTCTATCTCCACTTCTGGAATGTGATGCATCATTTTGGGATAGATTTGATGTTTCATAAGCTAAAATAGTCATATAGAATATTTCTAACAAATTTTAATGAAATGAGGTGACTAATTTCTCAGTGATATTCCAAAATAATATAGGATCCTCTCTCTGAAAGATTCCACATTATCCCTAGATACATTATCAACATGCACAGATGAATCAACTGGTTCATGCAAGGGTTCATAAACTCTCTCAATGGAAGGTGCCTCTATAGGCTCTGATCAGTTAGGTATATGAGAATAAAATTTCTATATCTATCTCGAAAAATCAATCTAGTCCACCATTGAATCCTAAGGATCCATATCTACTAAAATAGAAGGCCCACCATGTGTTGGTCAATACTATCTTAATTTGAATCGGTGTACTCTAAACCTAGTCCGACATAACCAAGATACTTCTCTCATTCCTCAAAGGATGTGACATCCATACTAGAAGAAGAAAACATTGAAGACTCCATGAATATAGGCTCAGTTATTGTAGGCTTAAAAAATGTCTTCTTATAAACTAACTTCACAGCATCTAATTAATCCAGAAATGGAATCTCACCAGATTCACCGACAACTCAGTCAAAATGATGAATAACAATGCTTGGGGATTCTTCCCGCTCAAAAAATGCTTCTATCAGCTCTCTAGAAGCTCTATTCACATATTTAACTAATCATGGTATCTATTCATATAAATAAACAAGTAATACACATATTGAATAAGTATGTTCCTAGGGTATCTCAAAATTCTTAGCACCAATGTTTTCATTAGGAAAATCATGGTTATAACCATAATCATTGTCATATCTATCACCATTTCCCTCATATGTTCTATTTCTATTTTATTCTTCATCTTATCCTTTATCTTCTTCTTGTTATTCATATTTTTTAAGCATCTTTTTAATAACTTTTATTCTCATTACCATTTTGTTTAGAAGATTTACAAGTTCTCTTATATTGTACCTCTACAGAAACCTCAGTTTCTTCCTGTTCAATTCCATCTTTTAAAAATGTCACTCTGATAGGGAGGGATCTTAGAGAACCATAAGAAATAATTGGAGGATTATTGAGAATATCGGGGTCACTACCCCCATCAACTGAAAACACTTCCTCCTAGTTTCATGAAGTATCAGACTCCCCTTCTTCTTATTATTCCTCAACAGAATACTCTACCACCTCATCCATCTCTTAGCTAGGATCTAGAAGATTCATTGACCATGTCGGATGATCAATGAGATTGAAATTTTCATAAATTCTATAAACATCATCAACCCATTACCCCACCTTGGGGGTTCTAACATATCATTATTCCCTTATAAATGACTCTTGTAAGACAAAAGCATCGACATTTTACAACATTTTATTCTTCCCCATCAACCAATCCCTTAGCTTCCAGCATGGCCGAAACGAACATGGGATAAATAGTTTACTGTGATCTAGTATATGTCTCTTTAAACTCCAGCTTACGATCCATTAGGTATCAAAAAAATATTTTGTCCTCTATTCAAAAGACATAATATATATACAACTTAATAACTCATTGTTATGAAATCACCATTCCTCGAACAGAAATTATGTTGAATAGACATGAATAGAAAATGTTATTCTCCATCAATATCTATTTGTAGTTGGTCTTCTTAAAATTCGATCCCTAGTCAGTGCTTCCAAAGAATCTTCATATATGATGGTATCACTATCACTTGAAATTGATCCATGATAGTCATTTAAAACATCTTCATGAGGTCCTTTCAGACATCTATCACATTACCATAAAGAGATAACAATTTTGTATTCGTTTATTCTTCTTATAACTTTATTTTAATCTTATCAATGAAAATCTCAACACACTGATATAAATGGTGCACTAACACGGGATATAAGGGACTCTCATTATTAAAAAACCACTCTACTCATCCCGATTCTTACATAACTCTAATGACCAAATATATTCTTAATAACACCCATTCAAAATTATCATACTTTTTTGGAACTACTATTTGATTTATTTGAGTGGGATGAGTATATCAATAGTTAGATGACTCAAATCTCTATTTTTATTCTTCTAAAGACATGTCCTTTCTGATGATGAATCTGCATCTCACTTCCCAATAACCATGGAAATTTATTTGGAAGGTTTAGATGAGGTTGAGGGAAGGATAACAGTCGGGAGAAAAAGGGTCGTGACAAGGTTCAAAAGAAAAGGTGTGAGGGAGAGATCATCAAAATTTAGACAGGTGTCTAATTCTTATTATTTAGGGATTTAGGGATGTGTAAATATAAAAATAATATATCATTTGATTCATATAAAATCAAAACAAATAAATAACCCATATATATAAATTAGCAACGATGGCTTAAAAACCAACAAAAATTTATTCTAATGGTGGGTAAAGACAACGTTGGGTAAACTCCAATGATGGATATGTATCACCCCATGAATTCATAGTATGTTACCATTTTAAATAAATTCAATAGCTTATATTGCACTAAATGCTTATTTGGCTTGTGTTACATGAAATATTGAGTTTCTATTAAACGACACATTAGTATTATAATTTTTTATATGATATATTTAGAACATATCTTTTAAATATAGTAATATGAATAGAAGTAAATAATTGTTAAATGATATTCATTCTCTTTTCAAACAAATATAAAATATTTATAATGAAATGTATAAGTATAAATAAAATTGTAATCTTTTTAGAAATACCATTTTCTTAAAGGAACTACTTTTTAAGTCCTTTTGTGAAAAAAATTAATTTTATACACTCTTAATAATTGAATTTGGTAAAATAAAAATAATTTTTGAATTTGGAATATCAAAATTATCGTAGTCTGAATTTATGGTATTTTTATGAATACATTCAATTTTTGATGAATTGTGAAAACCACTACATTGTTGTTAAAAAAATGAATTTTTCATTTAGATAATTATTTTAATTTAAAATGATTTTAAAGTCACGGTAGATAAAAAATAAATATATTGACAGAATTTAGGTCATTGGAATCATTTTTATAATATAATTTGAAATAAAAATTTATTGAATTGTTGAATGACTCTTTTACCCACCTTCTCGCCACATTTGTGGGATTAAAATTAAATTTAATTTTACCGCATCTGTTTATTGAATTTTAGAAAACAGACATACATGGTAGTTTTAAGTATGAAAATTTTATCTAATAGGATCAAAATAATTTATGGTGAATAGTAATTTTTGAATTTGATTTACCATGGTTAAAGGTAAATAGGTTATTTAAAGGTAAAAGAAATTTTATAATAATTTAAAATTACCCTAAATGTTGTCCAAATTTCATAATATAAGTATATATTCTATAAAAATACACTTTCTTTCGAAAATATGATCCTTTTTAAGACACTTTTTCTAGATTAGGAAATTTTATTCAAAGAAGGGTTAAAAAATGTCATATTCAAATTTTAATAACTATATCATTTTTAATATGAGGATATATAAGTGTTATGGTAGATTATTAATTTAATTCATAAGGATAAAATTTTAATTTATATAATTAAAATTTATATATAATTTTAGGAAATAAATAATTATATTAAATGGTGACAAAATGATGATAAAATAAATGATTTATTAAAAGAAAAATTAATTTAATGATAGTATTAATATGAAAATAAATAAAAATTGAAATATTAAATTCCATACATGAATTTTTTCGATTACATGGACATTTTAGGGATTATTTGATGTTGTTTTTTTTAAGAAATCTTGTTGTTTCGACTTTAACAAAAAATCATGTATTAAATAGTGTCAAAATTGACAAAAATGAGGTTTCAATATAAATAATATATTGTTAAATCATATAAATGTCATAAAAATATCTGGTTCAGGAAACTAACATGAATTGTGCTATATATGTCAAAAATGATCCAATTGGGAATTTTTGTCAATTTATAGTAACTATATTAATGCTACAGTGTAAAAAGACACATTGTCACGGTAAAAGTTATATTGTTTAGCTAAGGATTAATGCCAAAAGATATGGTTAATTATATGACCTAAACATGATTAAAAATAGTTGGTTGAGGGGATTTAGACACATACCCGTGTTAGTATAGAATAAACTCACTCTGGATCCATTTTTAAATGAAAATTAATATATAATAATTTAATATTTAAATATATTCCTTAAGTGCCTCTCCGCACCCTTATAAAAGAGAACCTCTACTCCTCTATTATTAAAACCTATAAATAGCATTATCTCACCCAAAAAATAACAATTTACTCTAGAAAATTCCATCACCTCATCATAGATTTCATTCATTGGAATGAAAACCAACATATAGACTTCTTTTGTGCAGTTCAAAGGAGATACTCGAAGAAGAGGTAATTGTTTTACAAATTGAAATCAATTTCTTTTGTTCTTCTACATCTTCTTCCAATGTTGTTTCCATACTAAAGTAATAAATAAAAATTATGATATATGATGAGTTGTTTTTATTATTATGGGACAACCAAATTCAACCTTTTACCAATTATAAGAAATGAAACATCACTGTGTGTGCGTACATACAACTTACTATCTCCACGGTTTGGTGTAAATTTTTTTTAATCAATAATCTATATCAGTGGATATAATGATGAATATAATAGATATAAATAATCAATATTAAATTATATTGACTCTATATAATTAAAATATCATCCATTTCCTTACCCCTTTACAATTAAGGAAATGATATCGTCGCTTGTGCATACGTACAGTTTACCGTCTTCCCGACACGTTGAGATTCATCTTCCACATCATCATCCACATTATCCATTTAAGAATGATTATAAAAATATATAAAATGAATAAGTATGAAATATATGGGATAATAATGCTACTAGAAGAATATATATATATACTATCATTTACTTGCTTCCATTCAATATGATAAGAAAATGGAAACAATGATCATGTGTGTGTACAAACTACCGTCTCCAGGAACTGTGTATTCTATTTCATACATATATCTATTATATATATTTATATTATTGACATATATATGATATATAAATGATCTTATACATTCTCCAAGTATGTAAATCATGATCTTTGTAATAAAATAATCACTAACAATTCAAAACACGTATGATAAACAAATCAGTTATTACCAGTAATGTTTCATTAACATTGAATTGTTAATAAAATGGTAATATAAAGTCCTAAATGAATCATCAATTATATAATAAATATTATTAAGATTATATTACAAGTTAATATCATTATTAAAACCATTAAACAGTCTCTTTGGACACGTTATGTGAGTAGCGAACATAAGGTAAGGGAATTCCATCTCACTTTTAACGTTCGTGAGATGTAAACCATGTTCTCCCTCTATTTCTTGTTTGTGGTGTATTCCCAAACCCAATATTATTTAATATCATGAATAAATTTATATTCATCGAATTTGATGATTCATTTGAATATATCAGGCTTATGATTTAAATGTTCACAATTTTTTGGGATGCTTGGAATGTTAAAAGTATTAATCATTTCTCCACTTTCAATATTCTTGGTCTAATTATACATAACTATTTATATGTATTCAAAATTATTATAGTGTAAATTTTATTCCAATATTTATTTTCATTCATGTATTTCAAAAGGAAAAGTTTTAAGGATTTATGTAAGAGACGTTTGAACAAAAACATCTTTTTAAATTTTTATTCTTCTAAATCATTCTCATTAATGTCCATATTTTCAAGATGGGTTTTAATGATTTATTTATAAGGACATTAACATTTTAAAATGATAATTTTTCAATTTCTCTCAAATGTTTCAATGTGTTATGGGACACATTATGTCAAATATTCCTTTTTAAATATCATCCATTATAAGTGGGGATCATTTAAATAAAAGATTTAATAGAAAAAGGGGTATTTGTCTCAAGATATTTTTAATTATTTTAGTTGAATGTTTTCATCAATGTCAATATCCTTCATTGTATATTATGTTCAATTGAATAGTTTTTCTAATGATACAATCTACAATATTGTATTGATTGTTTTATGATATTTTTGAATGTGGATGTGCTATTTTGATATGATTCATTGCTTATGGTTACGTATTGACATTTTGTATGATAGTTTAAATACAAATTATAAGGTTGGTTATGTTTTACCAAATTCATAACTCGAATTAATTGGACTTCATAAATGTCGGGTGAGTCCTGATATAGACCTTCGATATATCTGTAGGTCCCATCAGACAATTATTTTTTGGCTCTAGCTAATATCTTTCCCAATTATGTATGGTGTATTAGCTAAAGCCTTGACTGTATGTTTAACACATCCCACATTATAAATTCCATATTTATGAGATCATTTATTACATGTGAAAATTGGTCTAGTACAATATCCATGTGTATGTTTAAATAGAATTATATGTTTTATTATTGCCAGATTATGTACCAGTTTATGTTCAAAAGGCTTCTGTTTCAGTTTTATACATACCTTAATTTTTATGGTTATTTATGAAATCTTCTATTATATAGTTTAACCTTAGTGATCATCTCATCTCATCCATTTCTTAAATTTTATTTTTCAATGATTCCAAAAATTGTATTATGATTTATTTTCTATTATCTATGTTGTATTTCATGTTTTGAATTGTTATGTAATGTTAATGATTATATTCTATTTTCCACGATAGATAAACTGATTGGCCCTTTAGGATATGATTCCTTGTAATCATGCCAATGTATTAAAATATTTCACTAGCTAAGGGAATCTGGGGTTGAGGAGTTATATTTAGCATCAAAGGATGTTTAGAAACAACGTTGGATATTAGATTTAGAATACATCGATTAGAAAATAATACCCTATGAATGAATTTGATGATAATTATTATTATACTATATCATCCTTTAGATTTGGTAATAGATAACCTTGGTTAATCCTATAGAATTATGGATTGAGATTAGGATGTAATCATTTAGAGATCCTATAAATGATTCTTCATGGAATATATCACTCTTATTAGTTCTTCTTACTTTGTAATTTGTGTTTTTGTTAATGGTTAGAATCAACATGGTCATACATATAATGGTTATAATCCTAATAATGAAGGATATAAATTATAAAAATGATATGAATGAGGTATTAAGGAATACAATCTTAAATCGTAGAAAATGGTTTATGTGTAATGTGGAATTATTAAAAATATTTTGTATTTGGATTCAAGAATTATTACATTAATTGTTATGTGGTTATAATATTAATGAGATATATAAGGATTGTACTACAGTACTTGTTATTTAATCATCTGGAATAATAATAGTTTCCATTAAGGATTTAAATGTGATAAAAATATTTGGTATGTGAAAATAATAGATACATTATGTTGTTAGGGGAATGTAATGTTAAGATTTATTTTCTAAATTTAAGGGCATTTTTTGATAGTGAATATGAAATGAACTTTTTTTGTCAATAGTTATAGTTCGAATGGATTATGTTGAACATTAGATATTATTTTTTGAGTTTAAATTTTTATTTATTAGATACATTGGGATAATATTTTGGGTTGTAATAAATATTTAAAAGATGAATGAAATACTTATAGACCGTATGATTCGTTAAAAGTGCTTTATTCATATAGAATCATCATTAAAATCAATCTCTAGTTGAACGAAATGAATTGAAAAAAGCTCAATGAACAACCAAAGGATAACATTATTATGTGGAATGAAATCAAGTAATTTTTCTCATGTTATTATATGGATAGAAAATTAATCCCTCAACATTAGGAAAAAGTAACTCCAAAAAAATGTGTAACCTGAATACATTAAATTTTGTTAAACTAATGGTATTTTAAATCATTATATATTTATAGATTTTATGCTCCCAATTATCCGTTGTTTGTTTTATTGTTTTTGATTTATTTCCTCAATAACTCCCTATAAATATTTACATTTTCTCTCGAAATATGTTTCTCTACTTTTTAGTAATGTTATCCTATTCAAAAGCCTAATTTATTGGCGACTTTTTCATTTCCCCTTCCCTCTTATTATTATTATATGTTAGTAACCATATTTCTAATGTGGGTTTTCTACAAAGTTATTTTTTTAGTATAAACCATTTCTTTTTGATGAGCAATTTCAAATGGTAAGGATGTAATTTTTTGATGGAGGGGATAATTTAACACCCCAAGATTTCAGATTATGTTATATTTTTAATGAAATTTAGTTGGATATATTTCATGCAATACAAACTTGGCTTGTGTTACACACAACATTGAGTTTCTTTGAAACAACACTTTTGAATTATAATTTATTAAATGGTATATTTATAAAATATCCATTAAATATATTAATATAAATAGTAATAAACAATTTTCAGGTTTTATTCATATTGTTTTCTCAGAACTAAAAAATATTATAATGAAATGTATAAGCTTAGGTAAAATATATATATGTTTGGAAATACTATTTTCTTAATGAAATTACTTTCTATTTCCTTTTGTAAACAATAATAAAATTTATTTTAGACAGTCATAGAATTTTAATTTTCTAAAATAGATAAAATATTTGAAATTGTAATATCAAAATTATATTTGGGTGAATTTTTTTTATTTTTCAAAAAACATTCAATTTTTTATGAATAGTTAAAACCATTACATTTTTGATAAAAAACAGAATATTTCATTTATGTAATTTTTTTAATTTAAATTGGTTTTAATTCAACAATATATAATTAATACATATATTAACCAAATATAGGTCATTTCAATCATTTTTATAATAGAATTAGATATAAAAAATTATTGAACTTTTGAACAACTCATTTTCCCACCATCTTGCCACATCTCCAGGAATAGCATTAACTGTATTTTTACCACTTCTGCGTATTGAATTTCTAAAATAGGATATACATGGTTATAATCAGTATGGAAAAATTTTGACTAATAGAATCAAAATAATATTTTCATAATAGTAACTTTTGAATTTTATTGAACACAGTTGAAGGTAAATAAAGTAATTAAAATTAAATTTTTTTATAATAATATAAATTTACACTAAAACATGTCTTAATTTCATAGGATAAGTCTAATTTTGACCAAAATCATGAATATTTAGAAATTATGATCCTTGTTCATCAACCTTTGTTGGATTATGTAATTTATGATATTTAATTCCAAGAAGAGTTAAAAAATGTCACATTCAAATTTTAATAAATATATAATTTTTATACGAGTTCATATAATTGTTATGGTAGAATATAATTACTATTTAAAAATATTAAATGATTTTATACATAATGGTAATTTATTTATAATATTATGAAATAAATTAGTAAATTAAATGGTGACACAATGATGATGGTGTAATTGATATAATAAAAGAAAAATCAATTATATGATAGTAAAAATATTAAAATAAATAAAATTTGAAATATTTAATTCCATACAATAATTTTTTGGATGAAATTTGAATGTTAGGGATGATTTAATGTTTTTTTTGAATAATTCATGTTCTTATTACATTAACAAAAATTATGTATTAGATTGTGTGAAAAATGACATAATGTGTGTTTAAAATATATAAAATTTTATTAAATGATATAAATGTCATAAAAATATTAAGGTAAGAAAAAACTTTTTTTTGTGTTTAATATTTCAAAAATGATCTAATAGGGGTTAGTTTTCATTTTATAATAAATATATTAACCCTATAGTGTATAAGGACAAGTTTTCATGGTAAATGCTAAACTGTTTAATTAAGTATTAAAGGCAAAAGATGTGGTTAATTCTATGAGAAAAACATGTAAAAATTCCTTGGTCTAAGGTTTTTCGACCCATACACATCATATATACAAATAAAGTCACTTTAAATCCTTTATTAATTGAAAATTAATTTATATTAATTTAATATTTTCATATTTTCTTAAATTTTTCCTCACCTCTATTATAAAAGAGAACCTCTCCTTCTATTTTATTCACACCTACAAATCCCTTTATCTAAAAAAACCATTCCCATTTACTCTTCAAACTACACTAAATTCATCCAATAGGCCATACATTGGGTATAAACCCATCATAAGTAGTCCTTTTGGGAAAATCAAAAAACAATTCATGAAGAAGAGGTAATTATTTAATAAATTCAATTCAATTTCATTTATTCTTCAACTTCTTCTTCCAAGGTTGTCTTCATTATAAAGTAATAAATAAAAAATCTTATATATACAATGATGATATTATTATTATAGGATATCTAAATTATTCCTTTTACCCATCCTATGAAAAGAAATATCACCATCCGTGCATACGTACGACTTACCTTCTCCGAGCTGTGGTATAAACTGTTTCCATCACTAATTTATTTCAATGGGTATAATGATGAATATAATGGTTATAAATAATCAATATTCAATTTCATTGACTCCGTTTAATTAACAAAACTATCATTTTACCCCATTACCGTTAAGAAAATGAAATCATCGCTCATTCATACGTATGACATACCATCTCGCAACACGATCATATTCATCTTCAACATCATCATCAACATTAAATATTAAAAATTTATTATAAAAAAATATATTATGAAACATTATAAAGTATATGACAGAATATTTCTACTCTAATAATATAAATATGTCATTTACTAACTTCCGTTCAATACAATAAGGAAATAGAAATATGGTTCTTGCATACGTATGGCCTACTCTCTCCATTAATGGTGTATTCCAATTCATAGACAAATATATTAAATTTATTTATATTATTAATATATATTATATATAAATCAATCTATACATTCTATAAGTAAGTAAATCATCATCTATTTAATAAAATAAAAAATAACAATTCAAAACATGTACGATAAACAAAGCAGTTATTAACTGAGTGGTTGCATTAACTTAGAATTATTAATATAAGTGTAATATAATAAATAAAAGAATAATATATGATATAATAAATATTATTTTTATTTTGGTACAAGTTAATAAATTTTTCAAAACCATTATATAAGAGTTTTTGACATGTACATAGATTATCTTAACGAAGGTAATGGAATTCCTTCTCACTTTTAATTTTCATGAGATATAAGCTATGTTCAACACCTATTTATTGTTTATAGTGTATTTACTACCCCTATATTACTTCATATCATGAATAAATTTATCTTCGTTGTATTTAATGATTCATTTTATGTAATTGGTATAATTATTTAAATGTTTAGAATGGTATGGGATGCTTTGGAAGATTAACGAATGAATCATTTCTCTATAAAAAGATTCAATTTATTATTCTACATAGGAATTTATATAGATTTAAAAGGATTGTAAAGGAAATTTTATATCTATTTTTAAATTTCATTCAATTTTTTTAAAAAATAATATTTTTAATATTTTATTTAAGGTAATATTTAAATAAAATATCTTTTTAAAATTTTATTCTTCCAAATAATTCTCATTAATGTCCATGTTTTCAAATAAAATTATGGATTTATATTTAAGTACATTGATATTTTATAATTTTATTTTTAGAATTCCTCCGAAATGTTTTAATGTGGTATAAGAATCATTGATTATAAAATCTATATTCAAACTTCATATTATAAACGTAGGTGGATATCGAATAAATTATTTAAAAAAGGATTATTTATCTTAGGATATTTTTAAGTATTTTAATGGAGTATTTTCATCTATGTAAACATCCTTCATTGGATACTATATTTAATTGAGTTTGTTTTCTTATGATAAAATATACTATATTTAAATGAATTTTCTATGATATTTTTTATTGTGGATGTGCTATTTTGTTCCATTCATAGAATATGGCTTAAGTATTGATATTTCGTATCTTATTTTTATTACGAATGTTTATGTTGGTTCTTTTTTCCCCTTTCATAAGATGAATATATTGGTCTTTTTAAGTGTCATGTGGGGAACACTATATCCCCTCAATTCATCTATAGGTCTCATGAGAAAATTCTGTTTGGTTATTGGATTATTTATTACCCAATTATGTATGGTGTTTGCGTTGAAGCCCTGACCGTATGTTTAAGATATCCCGCATTATGCATTCCCTCTTTATGAGATTAGTTATTACATGTTATTATCCAACAAGTAGAATATTCATGTTCATGTTTAAATTGAATTATTTGATTTTATTTTACTATATTATTTTAATGTTTATGTTTAAAATTCTTGTTTTTAGTTTTATAATTTCCTTAAATTTTTCGTAATCTATGGAAGCCTCTATCGTATTGTTTAACCATACTGAGCATCTATTATTACCGTTTTTCATGTTTATCTTCCTAGTATGTCAAGAAGTGAATTATGATTTATATTAAGGGTTAATCTAGGAGAATAATTTCTTTCTCAAATGACTATCTATGTTTTAGTTTATGTTTTGAATTGTAATGTAGTTTTCATGTTTGTAATTTACATTCCAATATTGCTAAACAGATTGATACTTTAGGATTTGGTTCCTATTAATCATGCTAATGTATCAAAATAATATACTGGCTCTAGGAATTTGGGTTTGTGGGGTTATAGTTGGTATAAAAGGAAGTATACCAACAACATTATAAATTATATTTATAAAACATATAATAGATAAAATAACCCTATGAATGACTTTTAAGGATAACTCAATGTATAGAATATCATCCTTTAGATTTGGTAATGGAAAACCTTGTTTAATCCTATGGACTTTTGGATTGAGAATAAGATGGAATCATTTAGATATCCTATAAATGATTCTTCCTGACTATGTTACTATGATTAGTGTTTCTCAGATGGTGCATTGAGTTTTGGTCAATGGTTAGAATCATCAATGTTATACATGTAATGGTTGTAGTTCTAATAATGACGGGGCTACAAAAATGTGATGAAGGAGGTGTCAAGGAATAAGATCTTGAATTCTAGTTAATGGTTTAAGAGTGATGTGGAATGATTAATGTTACTTTGTATTTGGATTCAAGAATAATTACATCAATGGTTCTATGGTTATAAAATTCATGAGATATATAAGGATTGTAGTACCAAACATCCTCATTAAGTATTTGTAAGTATACGAGTATTCATTAAGTATTTAAAGGTGATCAACTATTTTTCATGTGATTATAAGATCTATATTACATTGTTTAGGTAACCTGCTGTAATGACTAATTTTAGAAATTTTTATACCTTTTTGGATAGTGATTTTTGATGGGCATATTTTGGAGAAGTCTTGAAGTTGTAATTTATTATGATGAACATTTGATATTATTGTATGATTTTAAATTATGATTTATTAGAAACTTTGGGATTAACGTTTTTGTTTTAGTAAACTTTTTAATGATGAATGAAATAATTGTGTACCATATGATTCATTAAAATTTATTTATCCATAAAGAATAATCTAGAATATCCATCAACATGTGATATAAAAGAAGTGAAAATAGATCGACAGACAACCAAGGGATTACATTGATACAATGAATGAAAACAAGTATGTTTTCTCAGGTTTATATATGGATAGTAAAATAATCCCTTAACTTTTGGAAAAAGTATATACAACAAAATGTGCTATCCTAATAACTTAATTTTTATTGAACCGATGGTATTTTAAGTCATGATTTATTAATGGATTTGATGCCCTCAATTTTCCATTATTTATTCACTTGTTTTTGATTGATGACCTCAACCACTCCTGGTAAATATTTACGTTTTCCTCCAAATGTGTATCTATAAATTCCATTAATGTCAACCGATTTTAAAACATAATTTGATGGGGTCTTTTTCATTTCCATTTCCCCCTTATTATGTGTATATGTAATTAAAACTATTTCCAATGTGGGTTTTCACACAAGTATATTTTAGTATTAACCATTTATTTTCAAATTGAAATTTTATATTGTGAGGATTCAATTTATCGAATTAGGTGATAATGTAAAACACAATGATTTCATAGTATGTTTTCTTTTTAAGGAAATTCGATATCTTATATTTCACGTAACAATAACTTAGATTTAGTTACTCTCAACATTATGTTTCTCTGAAACAACACTTTAGTATTATAAATATTCGAATGATATATTTAAAAATTATCGATTAAATATATTAATATGAATAGTTATAAATATTTTTTAAATTTTAAAAATAATATTTTCACATAAATAAAACATATTTATAATGCAATATATATGTTTCGGTAAAATAGTTATATGTTTAGAACAAATTGAATACATTGTTCGTGGAGACGATAAGTCATATGTACCCTTGAATGGTGTTTCCTCTTTTATTTTCATATTGAAAGAAAGTATGTAAAAGACATATGTATATATATGTATGTGTATAAATATATATCATTATTATATTATCATGATTAATCATATAATTTTACTAAACCCATACTTAATACATTCAATATGGTGTGTGAACGAATCACATCACATTGAGGGGGCAGTAGTCCACAATTCCACAAACATGATTATCATATTAACACTAAATATAAGGTAAAACACTAGGTAAACCATTTCCTATGTACCTATATTCACACAAATGTCTCCAAGACAACAAATTCTGAAAGTAAAACACTAGGTAAACCATTCATGAAAAAAAAATAATGATAACACAACCCAAGTTAAAAAATAAAGTAATGTATATGATGTGACTCGGACTAGAATACAATCCCACCAAAATAATGACTAAAAACATGTGATAGTATAACCTTCTAGATGCTCATATATGGAAAACACAATCTGAATGGTAGGTGGGGGAAGTTTCCTGAAAACATAGGAGCACGCCTCATCTGCCTAATCTCACTAGGCTCTACCTAGTCCTTGACCACCTAAGTCTCCATCAAAATCCTAGCTACATGCACAAGACACAACATGTTTGGGAAAATCTTGTGCATGGGTGAGTAAAATAGTATATATTAGGATATTATGAAAACACAAAGGGGAAACCATAAAGAAAAGTACACATGGAATATTGTCAGCTCACATAGTTATATGTCTAAAGCATGAAAAGAATGATTATCAGACGTAGTGCACAAAACTCCCAGTATTGATGAGACACATTGTAATAGTGTAAAACTCATCCTTGAAGAGACACCTTATCTAGATATTTCATGTAGCCTCCATGTCATGTAGTCTCTGAATCACATCGTATTTTTTTCAAAACTAGTCACAAGATTATATTCGTAGAACCCTGATTTTATGAGAACCTACTCCTCAATCAAACGTTCGTATTCCAACTTCCACAAAAATACAAATAGAGTATCCAAAAAGGACTACCTCATCGCAAGGGTACCAACCCCACAAACAACTCGTCAAATGGACAAACATTTTGAATGTCAAGGAAATTTTTTGTAAAAAGGGGCTTGTTGGGTCCATGTCTTGTCCGACCTAGTCAGACCAACCTGACCAGATCCAAACCGGGGTTCACTGAATTGACCCACTAGGTCAGCCTGGCCGGCAGGGACCATACCACTATAGCTTGGCCAAACCATATGTTTTGTCCTGGCCCACTTCCAACATAGCTCCCTACTGGTTTGGCCTGCTGTCGTCCTAGCCCACCATCCCTAGCTAGGAATGCCCAGACGTCAGTCGGTTCGGTCTACCCAGGTATGGAAACTACCATATCCCAACATTCCAATGTTGTCAGATGACATACTAGACATACCTATTTAATGTGGTCTAGAGGACCGTGTGACATCAAAACAACGCGACGCATTCCATTTTGTTTTTCTGCACCACCGCGGTCCCACTGGACCATGGTGCACCACCTCCATCGGCTGCCATGCAGGTGAATGTCCTCCCGACCCGACTAAGCTACTAGTCGGTGCATCCTACACTGTTGGCCTATTTATCAGTGGCCTTGTCTTATATCATGCCTTCCATTCCATCTCTGTGAAATCATTACGGCACCAGATCTTGTTTTCGGGTCGTTTCACCACAAACCAATGGTGTGACATATGTTCATTCCCAAAATCAAAATGAACACAAAGAACAATTAGATAAAATGGGGAGAGAATTAAAAAATCTCCCAAATGATATATCTCATCTTATTTTTTGTCATCCTTGATTCATCCTTGTTAAAAATATGACAAAGAATGAAAAAACCATGTAGGTTTAACCCTCAATTAATCCCCAAAACAGAACACCCATACCACAAGATTGATCGACCCATGTATAAATCGGTTCAAGGGTTGATCAACATTGGTAACATGAAAGGGAGAATTGGGAAAAAAACACCAAGAAAAATTCCCTTCCTTGAGGATTGATCTGTTATTAATGAATAATGCATGTGGTGTCATCATTTTTCTATCATTCAATCCTTGATCCCAGATCTGATCTCAAATCCTGATTCGCCACTGTTTGTCATTTGAGGGATCCTCTCCTCTTTTTCTCAGGGAAATTCCATGTTTATGGTGATATCCCTGGATCTCTGAGAATGATTTTTTAATAAAAAGAAACATATTCATTGTGTCAAAAAATATTATTTAAAAATATTTTATGACTGTTACGTCCAAAATCTATCTTTTCTGTTCATCCCTCTTATGAAAATGTTAGGCTCTGCCTAAGGTAAATTCCTTGTTCCAGACACAAAGGTGTCCTTGGATTTTGGATCCGGGTAATAGTTTAGAAGATATTTGTGTTCAAATTTATCCTCCTGAGCACTTTTAATTTAAAAACTGATCTTTATTCAATGATTTATTCCGAGCACACTAAGTCACAAAAACTCATTTCATCTTGATGACAGGTCTCATAATTTTCTCACTTAATTAAAAACAAAAAATCGAATAAAAATTGAGTATTCATATTTTTGTGGAATATGATTGGTTTTCTTTCATGTGGTTATTTATAATACTTATATATTATGTGTTCTTATCTCTTGTCTCAAAACTTTAATGGAAGTCTAAATGGTGGGAGACATATGCACTATAGGAAAAAATGGATTTTGAAACAGTTTTTTAATGGCGGGTTTCACGATTTTAGCTAAAAACAATGTGATTTTTATTATTGGGTTTTTAAATGATTCTAAATAATTTTTTTAGTTTCTTTTTGTTGGTGGATTTTGAAAAAACAACAAATAAATTTGGTTGTTTTATTTTTTAAATTCATTAAATATATTTGTTTTGGAATTTTTAAAAAACTGCTGATAAATTAATGGAAAAAATATATAATATTTAGGATTGAATAATTATTTATGGGTTATAATAATTTATTATTTGTTATTGAAAATTTTCATTAATTATTATCTTCTAATTAGTAATTATTTATAATTATTATTTATCAATTATTTGAAACCTAATTTAATTGATGGATAAGTTGAAAGTGGGACTCCCAAATCAAATGCCTGTGCCTTTTGATCTGGTTGTCTGTTTTAGCCCCATAACCAATAAAAGAGTAGGTTTTGAAATCAAATATATTGAAATTATAAAAAATTTGGTTTTAATTAATAGAATAAAATTAATTACTTTTCTACGAGAATTTGAAAATCAAACATCATCTTCATGCTACCCTAAATTTTGATTTGGATATCCGTTTGGGAACTACCACATATCAAATAAAATATTGTTATGAAATATGCACCGTTTTAATCTTGGGGGATCATAATAATTTTTTTCGAGGTTAAAAAAGGCCCATAAGGCTTCTAAAACTGAGGTCTTTGTTCTGATACCATGATTTTTGAATATTCGACGTGATTTCAGCTTCGCTTAAGAGTGTCTTCATATTCATCTTGGGTTATCTATGATTTTGTTAAATGCATTAACATTCCTATTGATTTTATTGTGTTCCAATTGTTGGGGTTTTCTCTCTTTTCTGGATTTATTATCTAATATATATATATATATATATCTGTGTATGTGTGTATTTTTATACCTTTATATATATGTTTACTTGTAGTTTTAATATATATTTAATGATATTTATTTCAAATTATACAAAATTGCACCTATATATTTAAAATTCTATGTATTTTTTAATTTTTAACTATATTTATATTCATTTATAAATATGTATACGTATTTTTGTTTATATTTTTTATATTATGTGGGTATATAAATATATATTTACTTGTGTATATATATATAAATATAAATATATATATATATATATCTGTGTGTGTGTGTTAATATAAAAATATATACGTCTGTGTTTATATATATTCATGTAACATAAGGGTGTTTTTATATATATTTATGTAATTTAATTATATGTAAATATATTTATTGATATTCATATCTATTTATGTATATTTATATATATTAATGTATATTTATATTTATAATATTTATATATATATATTTATATATACGTATTATTTTGGTTGGGGTGTGTGTGACTCCATGTTTGGATTTATATGCATTTATGTAAATTTATTTATAGTTAAATAATTTTATAAGATATATATAATTGTATTTAAATAAATTTATATGTAATTATATATATTGATAAATAATTATTATTTATTATATGTGTGTGGTGTTTCCTTTTCTAGTAACCACTATAAACGTTTTTGGAAATTTATTATATATTCCTTAATTATTTATTTTCAGTAAATTTATTATTTATTGTTCACCTTTTAATAATTTATTATTATATATTTACTATTTATAATAAATTATTATTAAATTATTATTAAATTATTTATTATTTATTATTTTTTAATATTTATTATTTATTATTATATATGATTTTTTGTCAACATATTATTTATTAATATTTATTAGTTATTATTTATTTATTATTTATGTTTTTTGTTTATTATTTAATATTTTATTATTTAGTAATTATTTATTATGTAAATATTATTTAATTACTATTTCATAATAATTACTTAGTTTTTTAATATTTAGTTTTTATTTATTTATTTTCAATTTACATGAAATTTATTTACAATTTATTTATTACATATTACTTATTAATTATTGATTATTGATTATTATTTAGTTATTCAATTATTCATTATTTATTATATATCATTTATTATTACTTATATATTGTTTCTTATTTATAAATAATTTTTTTAATTTATTAAATATTAAAAATTTATTATTTACTATTTATTTCTTATTTATTTGTTATTTATTATTTGGATTTTATTTAGTATTTTTATTATTATTATTCTCTAATATTATTATTTATATATACACTGTTATATGTATTTAGCTGAAAATATATTATTAAATTAAATTATGTTTACATACAACATAAAGAGCTTGCTGAAGTGCTAATGTCTTAGTATAGTAACTGAAAGGAAAGATGTTCAAATCTCAACCAACGCATATATATATATATACTGAATTTCTGCATAACATATCCATTCATGATTAAATAAAAAATAATTAGATATTTAAATAACTAATAATTGTTAAGTAATATATTAATAATAAATACAAAATATTTAGTTTTTTTAATAAAATTATATAATTATAAAAAAAATTATTAACATTTAAAAAACAATGAATAAATGATTAAATGTGTTTTAAACAACTTTAAAAATTCATTTCCAATTTATTGGTGACACTAGTGAAATAGATGGTTTCATGAAATCACCATACATCATTTAGTGATGGTTTAAACCATCACTAAAAATAAAAACAATTGTGAATTGGATTTTTGGCATAGTGATAGTAGGTATCCATCATTTAGATTTTTGTGTTTCTTGGGGACGAGTTTTCATATAATTGGACACACTCGTAGATGCTTAATGATTAGTTCAATGGTTTTGAGGAGTTGTGTGTTTTTCTGGTGTTCTGATCCGAGTTGACCACCCTAGGTTTTACATACCCTCCCACCTCTGATGTAGTTGATTAGGTTTTTTGTTTTCCATTGTTTTCACATTCATCGCAGACTTTCTAGGAGAAGTAGAATGTCATGGTGGGAATAATTATGTCACCCACATGTCATTATTTTATTATATTTTATATTATTTTGGACTAGTTTTTATTTTTAGGGGTTTCATGATTGAGATTTTAATTTCCTAAAATTTTCCTCTCTGCACGGTTTATGAGAAAATGTGTGATAAACCTTACACATGGCCATTTTCTAATTCATTTTGTGTTGGGGATCAGGGTCGGAAGCAATAGACACCGAACATTACACCAAGAATTTTTCTAGTTTATTTTTCTCAATGCATGGTTTTTCTACATGTGTTGTAAAAACATTGAATCTCTTTTGGTGCATATGAGTAATCACATATTTAGTGCATCGTTAGTATGAACCATGCATCCAATCCATGAAAATGAACTATACTCTGGTGGTATCTCCAATGGCTCTCACAGGGTTTTCTTATGGTTTTCCTAACCATGTGGAATAATCATATGAGTTTCCAACAATCAAAAAAGAACAAAAAAATTCCATCCTCAACCTTTTAGTTATAACTACCATTTAACATTCTCTCTTCCCATCATGGTTCATTAGAATTTATGTTGAATGAAGGGAGTACCTACCCCATTTCATCCTTCAATTATCTAGTCATTATTACATGATTTCAATTGCATTCTTCCAGAAAAGGAATTATTTATTCTTATTTATATCTTCTCTATTTCCCTACACCCATTTATCTTTTACTTAGTATTCTCCCAAAATACATAGATGTTGTTTAGCTATGATTAGTATTCATGGTGGGATTAAATTTTATCTTTCAGTGTTTAGGACATGATGACGACATTTTCTTACTTAGTAATGCATTCTCTATCAAAGGAAACACATTTCTTTCTGGTTCCACTTGATAGAAGGTAGGTTTTTTGGTTCGTTTCATTTAAATTGAATCTCATACTGTTCTTGATGGTTTAAAACGAAATGTTTTTTAATTAAATCTATATGTGATTGTGATTATGGGTTTCATAATCATTTTTGTGACATAATCACTGTGTGTAAGGGTGGTGAATGGTTTTTTGTCATGAACTAAACCAGAATTCCATCCAACCCAACATCTAACATTGTTAGATACACAGCCTACATGGAATTCATGATCCCCATATATTGGAAACTAGCTATGAGAATTAATGTAATCATGATGGGAATTATTTATACCAAAGATACTAGGATCAAATAAACAAACTAAATAAGTAGAAGAACTAAAAATAACTAGATATCTATTAATGTACAAAACTAATCCAAATACAATAAATTCTGGAAAAAAGCTAAATAAAAACTGAGACCGAACCATGCAACATAATCTCAATGTGACCTCATGGTCACCACCAACCACAAGACAAAATAGAAAAAAAGTCACACTCTAGAACCAAAAACACCCACATATAAAATAATTAGAGTCTACTGATGTCGAGAAACACAAGTACGGTGTGAGGTTAAACAACTCAATAGGTGTTTGTAACACACTTAATTTTTATGGACCCTTTTTTTAAACAAATTTGAATTTTTATTTATATATTGCAATGAACTAAGTAAAATTTTCAATTCACAAAAAACTGACTCAGTGTGCATTACATGCAACACCGACAATGCATACGTTACATGCAACCCTGATTTTCTACGAAACATCATTCTTATAATATAATTATATAAATTATATAATTAAATACTAGAAATTAATAATAGTTATATTAAAAATAATAACTACTTTTGAAATATTTTCAACAATTATTTTATATATAAATAAAACATATTTATAATGAAAGAAATGATTTTTGTTACAACCCTTCTATGTTTAAAAATATCATTTTCTAAAATGAACTACTTATAATAATGAATGTAATTTTTGACACATTTATAAATTCAATTTTTAATTCAAAATTTTTATATTAGTCTAGAGTGAATTGTTTTTATTTTTCTTACAAAATACATTTTGACATGGATCATGAAAAATTCTGTATTTTAATTCGTAATTTTATTCAAATTAATTTTATTTATAATGTTAAAATATATTTTTAATTATATTTGAAATATTTATTAGATACTAATTTTATCAATTAATCCAAATATGGTTATTGGAACCAATTTCACATTTAAATTTTATTTTAAACTTATCAAATATTTGATCTTTTTTATAATAAACACCCACAGTTTCGTCCAAACATCAGGATTAATATTAAACTAATTTCTTTTACTTCTATGATTATACTTTGTAAAAAATTATTCCATATTTGGAATCAAAATAATTTATAATGATTAATATTTTCTACTTTTTTTAAACAAAAATATTAGTGAAAGTGATAAAAATCAATCATAGCGGTTAAAGCCAAATTATGCTTAATTAGGGACTAAACCATTACATTAATAACTGAAATGACCTGGAAAATTATCCAAAACCCATTGAATGTTCATATTTAGGACATAAACCTCTTATTATTGAGTATTTTTTTTATTATTACTTTTTTTGGTAATAACATGTGCACAAGTAACTTCTTTCTAAAAATTCCATGTTAATCATTTTATTTCCCTATACAAGGCTGCCACCTCTAACCATTCATCACACCTCTCAATCCTCTTAATATAATCCAATACCTGGCCAATTAACATTTCAAAATTTCTCCCTTCATCCATGAAGAATCAGATTGGGAATAATCCCTCTCAATGAATTCTTTTTTCACAAACCAAATGGAGTTACTCGATTAAGAGGTAATGTCTTCTATCACGCTCCTTTCCGTTATTTTTCCTATTCACCCCTATACTATATTTGTCCATTTATTGTGTTAAAAAACTGGTATCATAAAGAAAATATTATGTTTTTATGATATTTGTTCTACCTGATATTTCACACACCTACATCTAATAGATATTAAACATAATGTTTCTGTGTATGGCGAATTATTGCCTCAGGATATGATGAATGTTTATTTTCCATTTACCACATATCGTGGTGGCCATTATAGTGGAAACACTATTTATATATGTTAAATAATAAATTTATTATGTCTTTAATATTTTTTTCTTTTACAACATACATATTTTTACCTTCCATTCATTGTTAATACGATAATCTCGTTTGAGGATGCGTGGACTATCTCCCCCTCAAAGCGATGTGATTCATTCAAACACCACATATAATGTATTAAGAATGGGTTTTGTGAATATATTTGATGAAAAATTATAGTGTAAAAATTATATATATACACACACACATAAATATTTCATTTACACACAGTCTTTCAATATGACAATAAAAGAAGAAATAACATTCATGTGTATGTATGACTTACTATATCCTTGAAAAGTGTATTCCATTTTGTAATAATTTATACTTTAAATTATTATAACATAAATATAATGTATATACTAGATAATTATATCATTTCATACATTCTTAAATCATGATATATGTATAATAACAAATGATATAACAAATTATGACACATGCGATTAACAAACCGAATATTACCCGAAGTGATCCATTAACATAGGATCATTAACAAGAAGGTAATATAAGGTGATAATCAAAGTATATATAGTAATAGATATAAGAATAATTTTTTTTGAAATATGTATAACAAACTTATATATATTATATTGGAAGATTTTATGATTATTGGGAGTGTCAAGACACAAGGTAAGAGGATTTCATATCACTTTTAATTTCTATGAGATAAATGTTATGTTCACCCCTCTCTCATTTTGTATGGTTTATGTACTGACCATGATTGTATCCTATGTATATTATAATTATATTTACATGTATTTAAATTTAAATTTAGGATCCTTCTTTCATATGGGTTATGTTTCAAATGTTACCAAATCGGTAAAATAGTTTTGTCTCAATTTTCCTTTATTGAGACTTATGTTCTTGTTATGCACATAAAATATTTTATATGGTTTATATACTTCCATTTTACATGTAATATAATGACTCTAATTATTTTCATGATATTTTATGTTTCATGTAATTTCTTTTCTTACATGGAGGGATGTATCCCAAAGTACCAAGATATAAGAGTTTATTAAGACAATCTCATCTTTTCATGGGATTGTTTTTCTTTATGATTCGTTTGTTGAAACATTTTGATTTATATCTCATTAATAATCTTGATTTCCCTATATTTTTTTTATTAATTATATCCTCATTTTAGTTCCATTTTTACTCTTTGGTACTAAAGATAATATTTTTAGTAAAATTTCATCATCTCTATATTTGGTCAGAAATCTGTTGTATTCAAAAACAATGTTTTAAAAAATGTTTTAAATTTTTTTTCATAAGATACTTGAAAATAATTTTTAAGGAAAAATTTATTTTAATTTTCTTTTTGTTTTTAAATTTTAGTTTATATTTTTTCAAATCTATTTTCAATGTAAAAGGTTTTCAAAAGGTTTTATGTAATAAAAAATATTTTCCAGAGAATAAAGGATATTTTCATCAAGAAATGTTCTTAAAAGATCATTAAAAATTATTTCCCATCTATGATAACATCCATTGGTATAACTCATGCTTTTATAGGGAAATTATTCAAGGTTTACATCCATATACATTATCTAAATGGATTTTTTTGCATGGAATGATGTTTTGAAAAACATTTTTATTTCCCGAGTTATATGCATTTTAAACTAGCTTCTTTTCACATGTTTTTTATGATGAAATAATTATGAAACCTGTCTATTTTCACAGGTTTTGATATGTTTAGATTTTTATGAACCCCATTTCATTTCTTGGGTTTTGATATGTCTATTTATGATTCATTGAAAGAATTATGCATGCTTTCATTATGTTATAGATGGGACCTATATGTCACTCCAATGCATTTGATAAAGATTTAAATCTCATGAGATAAAGATGGCCGAAATGAGGGTTACCCGGTTCAGTAATACAAGGTTGGAGTAAGGGTTACTCAATTTAGTAATACAGGTCTGGATGTAGGGTCACTCATTTCATAAATAAAGGGATGGAATGGGGTTACATGGTTCACTAATGGACTTTGTATATAATGATGGTCTTTCCATAGATTCCTTTGAGACTATGGAAATAATATAATATACTTATGTGTCTACCATAATTCAATTTTTTATTCCTATTCTATGATTTCATGTCTTATTCTCTTTATTTCATTAGGATTCAAGTATTATGGACTACTAATATTTAGCCTTGATCTATGTTATGATCTTTGATATAAGTTTTATGATCCTCTATCTTCATGGTCATGTTCTCATAACCTTATGTTCATGATTATGTTTACATGTATCCATTTTTTACTCTTCCTAATCGTTTGATCTCAACCCTTTTATGTTTCCTTTCCCCATGATGAGATGATATATACAATATTTGATATTTCTAAAATGAATTATATTCAAGAAGAACCTAGTGGGAGATGATGTATCTAACTTATGTACTAATGTTATGTTTTCATGTTTCCAGAGTCAGTATACTAGTACCGTCTTCAAGAGTCTATTTGTATAATGATTATGTATTTTAAAAAAGTTATTTAATGGTAATTTTTGAAAAGAGAAGGTCATTATTGTTAGTATCAGAGAAAACATTTAGTTAACATTTGTACACTAGTATGAGAAAACCATGGTGATGACCCTAAGGATATTCCTAAGGATAAGTATAGGGATGAGTCAATGTGCATGAAAATATACTGTAATTTTGGTGAAGGATAGAGTGAGTGGTTTCCTATAACTATATCATTTTCTAGACACAAAAGTGGATGTGGATCTGGAATAGATGTACCATGAGGTAATATATCTGACAAGATGTTTCAGGCATGACTCTGGGTATTTTGGTACATGAGAAAAAGACTTGCTACAAACTAGGATTGACACTCCCGAAGAATATTCTTTGGGAAATTACAAATTCTTCATGGACTACCACAATGGATATAAAAATATTTTGGATATGAATAACCTAGGATAAACCCAATTTTTCATAGATTAAGGAAGGTGTCATAAGTTAGACATCCTACAAGTGGTTTTTCATGATTCTGTTGTTCCTAATTGTGATAATTATTTATTACTATATGCTATTTGTTTTAGTCAATTGTTTGATCCTAAGGAAATCACCTGAATGGTTATTTTGACATAAAATGCAACAATTTTACTCTTGATCAACTAAATGTTGTTGGAGGTGGAATGAAAAATATTGTTTTTATTCTCACATAGATTTTTTAAGCTATGAATCATGGTGGACATAAAAAAATGAGAAAGGGAGAGAACACAAATATTTTTGTCTTTTGTGGGGAAACACCCACCTTCATTAAAAGGGTATTCAGATCCACTAGTTGTTGAACAATATATTAATACCACTAAGAAGATATTCTCTGTTCTTCTGTATATGAAGCCTCAAAAAGTCACTCTGTCTATTTATTGGTTATAAGGAGAAGTAGATAAGTGGTGGATTATAATCAGGAATATGATAAGATATGATAATATTGAATCCATGATTTTGGATGAGTTTTCGAAAATATGTTTCAGTCAGTTTGTTCAATGAATTATTCATACCATAATGGAGAAATAGTCCCTTGAGTGTAAAAAGGGATGATGAATCTATTGCTACCTATGCGTCGAGTTTCATCGGACTTGTGTGGTATGCTTCAGGAATTATCATCCAACCTGAAAGTGAAGTTGATAGGTTCATTGATGTTTTAAAGACAAGACTTATAAGGACATTGGCTATAAGACATTTTTGTAGATACAAATAGATTGTTCATTTTGGAATCAAGGTTGAAATGGAGGTTCAAGTCATGTATCAATCTCATGGCTTTGAAAATAATAGTAACATGTATTTTAAAGTAAACTCTAATAACCTTGGAGAAAAGAATATTATCATTCATTTATGCTCTATGTGTGTGAATCATGGAGGAGATTTCTATAATGGGTCTAATAAATTTTTTATGTGTGGTAGGGTTTGACATCAGGCAATTGAATCCAAGACAATGGGAAGAAGTTGGATGAAAATTTTAATGGAGAAAAGGACGCATAGAATGAACCAACCACAATCTAGTGATTCAAGTGTATGGAGAATGGGAATTACTCTAACCATTATCCGAACCTAAGGTTTGTTGATGAAGATCGACTTCAACAACATCATAAGATGAGGGATACGGGGAAATCTCATAAAATTTCTATATCTGATGAGGGGTGCAACAATTACATATGGTAAGGTACACTTTGTATCCACTATAGATGTAACATCCCCATCCTAGAATCCACTAAACCGTTGCCCCAAGCCGGGTTGTTACATGACCTTAAGCACGCCTCCATGTACGCCAAAGACTTCCGACTGGAAACGGGGGTCTATGGAGTCAAGTGGGGAGACTATACCCCCTTTTTATCAGAGTAAGTCATAACAGAAATAAACCAAATAGAGGAAACAATAACCAATAATCACAGAACTTGTATAACAACCATTTCCAATAAAAAATATGCCATGTCATTGTAAAAGTGCAAGAGTGAACAAAAACCCAAAATAAATACAATGACCAAAATCCCCAAAATGGTCCTGACTCCAAGTCTGAATCCTTCACCAAGTGCTACCAATGTCTACTCACTCTCTAGAAAGGACATTTTCCCTTATCCTGACCTACAGACATGAAGTCTTCTCGGGTACACAACGGCGGCCCAAGCAGGGTGTGAGTACAACTCATTAGTCCACCACCAACGGTGTCTAAAAAATATCCAGTATAAATAGATAGTGCATGAAAAAGGAATATGAATTATAATTTCCAAGTAATTAATTATGGTGCCATTAACAAGTTCAGAGTCAAATCCATTTCCATTCCATTACCATTTATTTATTACCAATTATCATCACCTACCATTTGGTCACATTTCCATGGGTTAAACACATACAGTATGTAACATGGGTCTAAGGCCAACAATCAGACGCAAGAGGTAAAACACGTCGTTATCCTATCTCACTATGACTAACCCCATAATACCAACCATAACCTCACCTCTATGCCTCAGTCCGGTGGATGAAACCATTAGGAGAATAGACCCTCAGTCCCCTCTCCTAACCTGTTCATTTAGGATGGAGTATAGAACCTCAGTCTTAGCTCAACCTGTGGGTTTAGATCCTCATGTCATACCCCACTCTACGAATCCATGTGCACATGCTTATATATAAGTAACCAGCAACCATCCAAACCATTGCCCTTCGACAAACACTATTCACAACAACCAACATGGGAATCCAAATCATGCCTTAACACATTAATGCATTACAATTTCACATCGTTTAACCGTTTACCCAATTCCCATGTGTTATTCCTATCTCACTACGCATTCAAACATAAGCCCATAACCTATCCCGTTATGTTACTGAATCAGTTTACTCATTAACCCATTTAACCCATTCATCATTCCATGAATCAACCATTCATCCCATTCCAAATGACCCTTTGGTCGTTAATAAGTCTAGGTGCATCACCTAACCTCAATTCAATGTTCAACCAATCATGCCAACATGTTTATCAAGGGCTCTAAAATTTATTAAAACAAGGTCACTTGTTCAATAACAATCCCGAAACCTGGGAAAAGCCGACACATCCCATGGATGGCCCTAATTAGGTCAATTCAATCTCTACACATCCCACGGGGATCATGAGGGTTTCTAATTTACATTTTTAACATCATTACTTCCAAAAATTCCAAGGTTATTCAAAAAATAACCAAGGAGAAACAAGGACATAACTAATCATGCACAAATCCCCAAATAACTATGGGATATCACTTGTACACCTCCTACGTTGAAACCACAGTTGAAGTCACTCTCAATCAAGTCCTTATACCTTGATCCAACCACCTTTTGAGGCATCAACCTAAAACTCACCCAAAAGTTAGGGTTTTAGAGCTTCGGAACGAGAGGGAGAGAAGATACAAACCCTAAACAAAAACAGAAGCAAGGATGGGATTAGCCTTACCCGGAGTGTCAATCTGCAACCAACGACACCAAAAACACCTTAGAAATGATGGATATTAGTATCTTGGAGCCTTTGAGCGATTTGGTTCATGCATAGGGTGGAGAGGGAGGAAAAGAGAGGAAATCCAAAGTGGGGTTTTAAAGCCCGAAGTTGCAAACTTGTAATATTTCCCATAATTAAGTGGACGAACAGTTTGTCCACACTGTTTGGAAAACCGTGCGCATGCCATTGTCCTGTGGAGGATGGTTTTCAAGGTTTATCTGCATGGTTTGGAAAACCGTTTTCAAACCGTGTGCATGCTTCATTTCGGAGGAGGAAGCGTCAAACGGTTTAGCCTGGGCAGGCCGCACAGTTTACCTGGCCATGCACATGACATGCGCCTTGGCCTGTCTTGCCCATATTTCCTTTCATCCATGCTAGGAGCCCCCCGAAACAACCCCAAGGCCTCTCACACATTTAGGAATCATATTAAATACCCATAAACAAAGGGTTCAACCCAAAACCCAACAAAAACATACCTTTCCAAAACCAAGGATCTTACAACCTCCCCACCTTATAATGTCTCATCCTCAATCCGAGTTTCCAATCCTCATTGATTCATCGAAGAGAAGAGTTCGGGCCACTGAGCTCGCATTTCCGATTCCCACTCCCAAGTTTCTTCCTGAACATTCCCATGCTGCCATAATACTCGATCTAATGGAACAACCTTTCCTCACAAGACCTTTTCACTACGATCAACCACACGAACCGGATTCTCCTCAAAGGACGCATCTACCTCATGCTCAACATCCTCAAACATAAACCACATGAGATGGGTCAGGGTGATACCGTCGAAGCTGCGACACATGAAACACATCATGCATCCCACCATACCACTGTAGAAGAGCCAATCAGTAACCCACTAGTATGATCCTCTCCACAATCTCAAAATGTCCCACATACCTGGGCATCAACTTACCATGCTTTCTTATCCGACAATGACCCAAAATTGGAGACACCTGAAGGAACACTTTATCACCCACCCCAAATTCATGAGGCTTATGCCTCGAATATGTATACGACTTCTGCCTACTCTGAGCCATAGTCATTCGCTTCCTAATCAACTTAAGTCTCTCTAAAGTCTCCTGAATGAGACATGGCCCCAAAAACTCAGATTCACTGGCCTCTAGCCAACACAATAGAGATTTACATGATCTCCCATAAAGTTCCTCAAACGGTGCCATATAAATCATAGCCTAAAAACTGTTGTTGTAGGAAAACACAACTAACGATAGGTGCCTCTCCCAAGAACCACCAAAGTTAAATACACAAGCTCTTAACATGTATTCCAACACTTGGATCGTACATTCCGACTTCCCGTCCATTTGTGGGTGGAAGAAATGTACTCAAAAACACTTATGTACCAAGCGATTTCACCAATCCTTGCCAGAAACATGATGTGAAACACAGATCTCGGTCCGAAACTATGGTCTATGGCACCCCATGCAACTACACTATCTCCCAAACATACAGCTCACCCAATTGGTTGACTGTAAGGGTCTCATGAATCGGTAAGAAATGAGCCACTTTTGTTAATCGATCCACAACCTCCCATATTTCATCATTCTTCTGTGGTGTCTTCAGAAGAACCATGACAAAATCCATTGTAACATCATCCCACATCCATTCCGGAATGGGAAATGGATACAACAAACCACCTGGGTGTTGATGCTCAGCCTTCAACTACTGACAGGTAAGACATCGTGCCACAAATCCCACAACTTCTTTATTCATTCCAGGACACCAAAACAGCCTTCGGAGATCATGGTACATCTAGGTCAAACCAGGATGCATTGCCCACATTGATGCATGGAACTCTCACATCAACTCTTCTTGCACACACTTTGGCACAACCACATGATCATGACCAAGAACAACACCGTCCACACCGACGGACCATCCAGAATGTATATCCCCACCTTTAAGCGTTTCCTTCATGATCAAAAACTCGGGATCATCAATCTGAACATACTTAACTTGACTCAATAGAATCGACTACCTTGTTATGGAAGCAAGAGTGACCTGACTGTTATCCTCCTACACTTCCAGGTGCATCTCTGCAAACAAATCCATTACCTTCCACTCGGTGTTGGATTCCTAAACCACTGGATTTTGATCCTTCCTGCTCAGTGCATTAGAAACACCGTTTCCCTTTCCTGGCATGTACACCAACTCAATGTCAAATGACTGGTGATATTCGACCCATCTTCGCTACTGAAGATTCAGATCCTGTTGTGAGAATATGTACTTTAAACTCCCATGGGAAGTGAACACAATAAATTGTTCTCCCAAAAGATAGTGCCTCCAGCACTTCGTGGCATACACCACTAAATCCAACTCAAGATCATGAGGGGGATAGTTCCACTCATGGGGTATCAACTACCTTGACCCATAAGCCTCAACCCACTCAACCTGCATCAACACATCCCCAAGTCTGATTCCTGACACATCACAAAACACGATGTACTTCTTACATGGCTCAGGTAAGATCAAGATAGTTGTGGTCATCAAAAACTTCTTCAACTCTTGGAAGGCATTCTCACAAGACTTAGACCACTCAAAAATGATTCATTTCATGGTAAAGTCTGAGAGTGGTGTTTCCAAGTGAGAGAAATCATGAATGAACATTCGGTAATACCCAACCAATCCCAGAAAACATAGAACATGAGAAACACTCTTAGGGTGCTCCAAAGATATAACTGCATGAACTTTCTATGGATCCACTGACACGCCTGCCTCTGTGATGATGTGACCAATAAAATGTACCTCACCTATCTATAATTGACACTTGGATAGCTTGGCGTATAGCCGATTCTCTCTTAGTGTACCCAAGACGAAGTTAAGTTGTTGGGAATGATCGTCATGTGTTTTTTAGTACACTAATATATCATCAACAAAGACAACCAAAAACTGATCTAGATAAGGAGATATATCTGGTTCATCAAATCCACAAACACCACCAGTGCATTGGTCAAGCCGAAAGGCATTACCAAAAACTCAAACAACTCGTACTGACTCCAGATAGTTGTCTGTGGTATGTCGGAAGACCTCACCCTCAACTGGTGATAACCCGACATCATATCAATCTTAGAAAACACCGAATCACCCCTCAACTGAAAAAACATGCCATAAATTCTAGGAAGAGGGTATCGATTCTTCATTGTCATCAGATTTAACATTCGATAGTCAACACACAGCCTCAACGTCCCATCGGCCATATTTGAAAAAGGAATAGGAGATCCCCAAGGAGATGTACTGGGACGGATAAACCCCTTACACTTAAATTCTTCAATGTTTGACATTTTGTTCCTGGAGTTATGATGGTGCCCTTCGTTATGGTGGAATAGAAACTGTCTCTTCTCCTGATAGAAACTCGATCGTGAATTCGACCACCCTTTCAGGTGGTAACCCTAAGAAATACTCAGGAAACACATCCTGAAACCGATCCAAGATGGGAGGAAAAAGAGATTGTTATCCTCTTTCATTATCATCAATAATGAGACATGACACTCGATCTGTGAGTCCATTCAATCACTGACCAAATGGTCTTGGATGCCCTGCTTGAACATCCCATTTTCCACCGTGGACATAACTGTTACCCTCAAACGACCTGAACGATACTCTACGATGATGACAGTGTATATGCGCCTGATACAAAACCAACCAATCCATTCCCAAGATGAGGACAAACCCAAAAATCTAGATAACAAACAAATCCCATAGAAAATGATACCCACCGACTTCCAAGGCACACCCCTTGCATTTCTTGATATCCTCAACCTGCACACCCAATAGAGTGTCAATTAACATAACTCCACACACCCTCTCCACAGGTAAACCCAGTGCTACCACAAGTTGAGCACAGACAAAAGAGTGTGTGCAAGCTGTGTCAAACAACGCACTAGAAAAAGTAGAAGCTACAAGGATCGTACCTTGAACAATCGACGGTCCAGCCTTTCCATCACTAGGCGCAAAATGAACTGCCTGAAGCTGACATGCCCCTTTCCTTGGGTCCCATCTACAACACCCTGCACTGCACTACCCAGCTGGCATGAGCGATCTTGACCTGGAGTTCCACATCCACAACCCCTACCAGTACGACATGTGGAGCTCCAACTGCCTGCCTGATATGAAGAAACTGATCTTCTTCCCATAACCAGCACCTTCTTTTCACCATCATGCTCACCCTCCCGCCAAGGGTTCCTGCAGAACCCTTGCACACGCCCCATCCAGTCGCACTAATGACACTCTACTATTGGTTTAGGACACTGACCATGCATATTCAACGACCTGTCGTACTAATAGAAGAACACTTGATTTCCACTCCGAGTGGCCGACCCACTCTTCCAGCCACTTTGCACACTTCCCCCATGTTGTGAGATCTCATGGAGTCGCTTTTGACCTTCTGTAGCTACACCGCTCATCTGTCCCACTGACACCAGAAGACCACCACTTGACCTTCCCGTCAGGTTTCCATCCGAGATCAGTGCCGGATCTGCTACCATTGTGAACCTCTTCAAGAATGAGATGTTTATTTGAGACCTGATGTAATGTCTCAGCCCATCCTGGAAACACTTTGCTACTTCTACCTCATCCCCTACTAACATGGGGACAAAGCTTCTCAAATTAGTGAAGAGACCATCATAGTCCATCACCGATTGAAATCCCTGAGTCAGACTCATAAACTCTATAGCCCGCTCATGTCTCAAAGTCTCTAGGTAGAAATGCTCCAGAAACATCTCTTGAAAACCTTCCACGACATTTCCTCAGCCTGTTCAATTTGAGCCGGAATGTCCCACCAACGCTTAGCCTGACCTCGCAACATATAAATAGCCAGCTTTACTCGCTTTTAAATAGGGGTCTCCAGATGGTCTAGTATTGTCTTCACACACTCTAACCAGAACTCATCTACTTTTGACCCACCCTCTCCGGTAAATGTTGGAGGGTGCTGTTGCTGGAACTCGTTGGTCAGCTCAAACATACTTGGTGAAACCCTCCCTAGGTCCTGATCCATTATCTGCATAAGGTGAGCCATGTTCTCCCAGAACTAGTCATCTCTACCTTCATCGATCGCCACATTTTCTTGCTCCTCTACTAGAGGAGTGTTCTCAGCAACATCCTCATGTTTCCCAACTGCTAATCGACATCGTGGTGGCATTTCTCTATAATGCCAAGCATAGTATTTTAGAAAACATACCATAAACTTTCATGACTCCATCAAAATCAATTTACTAGATACAAAAACCCATTTTCATATACTAACCCAACAACATTTTCCAATTTGTTACAAACACTATTACTCCTTTAAACATAATTTACCATTCATTCATCCTTACCCACTTGTTTTATTTCATTCACACCATTATTTCTTGATTTCATGAAACGCAAGATGCGCCCTTCTTTCCTGCCTCACACACCCACCCCATGAGTGTGTCTAATACAATGCATGTCACATATCCCACTAGGTGCCTATAATGATGCATGAATGCAAATCCTCGTTCCATTAAGGCCATGAGCGAAATATCATAAAACGATCACATCAAACTACATGTGCATCACCCAACTGTAAAATATCATCAACTGTAACAACACAGAACCAAGAACAACATTTCCCACCAAGTGTGACTTGGGTTTCCCTCGTACCTAGGTTAGATACTCCCAATCATGGGCTTATTAGTAAGGCCCAAAATTCCTTAACCCTTGGCTATCAATCCCAAATAACAAGACCTCATAGAAGGAGAACAAATACCTCCTCTGATACCTCTTAATAACATCACTGACCTAGAAGAAACTAAACCAGTGCTCCGAGCCAGGTGGTTACATGAACTTAAGCGCGCCTCCTCGTACGCCAAAGGTTACTGACTAGAAGTGGGGGTCCATGTAGTCAAGTGGGGAGACTATACCCCCTTTTTCAGAGTAAGTCACAATAGAAATAAACCAAATAGCAGAAAAAATAACCAATAAACATGGAACATGTATAACAACCATTTCCAATAATAAATATTCCATGTCTTGCTACAAGTGCACGAGTTAAAAAAACCCATAATATAGACAATGACCAAAATGGTCCCAACTCAAAGTTAGAATCTTCCACCAAGTGCTACCCATGTCCACTCACTAGCTAGCAAGTACCTTTTCCCTTCTCCTGACCTGAAAACATGATGTCTTCTCGGGTACCCAACGGCGGCCTGAGCAGGGTGTGAGTACAACTCAGTAGGCCACCACCAATAGTGTCCACAAAATATTCAGTATAAACTGATAGTGCATGAAAATGGAATATGAATGATAATTTCCAATTAATTAATTAAGGTGTCATTAACAATTTCATATTCAATGCCATTACCATTCCATTGCCATTCATTTATTACCAATTGTCATCACCTACCATTTCGTTAGATTTCCATGGGTTAGACACATACATTATGTTACATTTTTATAAGGCCAAAAATTACACGTAAGAGGGTGAACACATCGTTATCCTATCTCACTAGGACTAACCCCATCATAGAAACCATAACCTCACCTTGAAGCCTCATTCTAGGTGGATGAAACCGTTAGGATAATAGACCCTCAGTCCCCATTCTTAACCCGTGCATTTAGGGTGGAGTTTAGAACCTCCGCCTTAGCTCAACTCATGGGCATAGATCCTCATGTCATTCCCCACTCTATGAATCCATGTGCACATGATTATATATATGTAACCATCAAGAATCCAAACCATTTCCCTTTGGAAAACATTATTCAAAACAACCCACATGGAAATCCACATCATGCCTTAACCCATTAACACATTACCATTTCACATCATTTAACCATTTTCCCAATTCCCATGTGTTATGATTATCTCACTAAGAATTCAACATTAAACCCATAACTTATCCCGTTATGGTCATAAATTAGTTAACACATTAACCCATTTAACCCGTTCATAATTCCACGAATCAACCATTCAACCCATTCCAAATTTCCCTCTGGTCGTTGCTAAGTCTAGGTGCATCACCTAACATCTATTCAAAGCTCAACCAATCATGCCAACATGTTTATCAATGGCTCTACAATTTATTTCAATAAGGTCACTTGTTTAATAACAATCCCGAAACCTGGGAAAAGCTAGCACATCCATTGGATGGACCTAATTTTTTCAAGTCAATCCCAACACATCCTATGTGGATCGTGTGGGTTCAAATTTTCCAGTTAAAACATCATTACTAACAAACATTCCAATTTTATTCAAAACATAACCATGGAGAACCAAGGACATAACTAAACATGAATAAATCCCCAAATAACTATGGGATATCACTTGTAGACCACCAACCTCGAAACCATAGTTGAACACACTCTCAATCGAGTCCTTGGACCTTGATCCAACCATCCTTTGGATATTCAACCTAAAACTCACCCAAAAGTTAGGTTTTAAGAGCTTCGAAATGTGAGGGAGAGAAGATACAAACCCTAAACCAAAAAGAGAATAAATGATGTGATTAGCCTTACCTGGAGCTTCAATCCGCCTACAATGGCACAAAAAACGCCTTAGAAACAAGGGAGATCGGTCTCTTGGAACCATTGGGTGATTTGGTTCGTGCCTAGGGTGGAGAGGGAGGAAATGAGAGGAAATCACGAGTGGGGTTTTAAAGCCCGGAGTGGAAAACTTGTAATTTTTCCCAACTATAAGTGGACTCACGGTATTTCCACATGGTTTGGAAAACCGTGCACAATCCATGTGTATGCCACTATCTGGAGGAGGAGGGGTCACATGGTTTAGCCACACTGTTTGGAAAACTATGCACATGCTTCTGTCTGGAGGAGGAAGGGTCGCACGATTTAGCCTGGGCAGGCCGCACAGTTTACCTCGTCGTGCGTAGGCTGTGCACCCTGGCTTGTCTTTCCCAGATTTCTTTTCTTCCATGACACGATCCCCACAGAACACCTCTGAGTCCTATCACACTTTCAGGAAACATTTTAAATCCCCCAAAACAAAGGGTTCAACCAAAAACACAACAAAAACATACCTTTCCAAAAATCAGGATCTTACAATAGAACTGATAATGTCATATATGATTCTAGATCTATCCACTATTTAAAATATATATATTTTACTAAGGCTGTTAAGATTCATCCAAAACAATTAGAGGTTGAATTAGTAGTGAAACAACATATTGGTATGATGATTTCATCTCATGTATATGATTCCTCTTTGGTTGGTGTTTGTGGGACTATAATTCATGTAAATCGGATCATTCTTCCTAAGGTCGAATTTGATGTCATCCTAGGAATGTATTGGATTTCCTTGTATAATTCCCACATTAATTATCAATGATTTGAATTTATATTTGATATTTAAATCCCTCCTATGAGCATCCATCAATGCAAACATATGTTTGAAGTTCCTATGGAGATTACATATTGTGTATGGGCCTTAATTACCATTCAAAAGGGTTTTTTATCTGAAATGGTTAGGGAGAAGAACAAAAACGATGATATTCATGTTATGAGGTATTTTTTGGATATATTTTGAGAAGAGTTACTGAGTCTTCCACCAAAACGTGATGTTGAGATATCAATATAACTTATACCTGGTTCCACACCAATTTCGAGGACTCCTTATTCAATGGCCCTGATTGAGTTACAAGAATTGAATAAGAAACTCCAAGAAAACCTTGATAAGGGATACATTCTGCCAAGTGTGACACATTTGGGTGCACTATTTATTTTTCTGAAATACAAAGATTGATCATTGTTACATTTCACTGATTAGTAAGAGTTTAACAAGATCATAATCAATAACAAGTTTCATCTTCCCTTTATTGATGTCTTGTTTGATCAACTATGTAGAGATCAATATTTTTCCAAGATTTCCCTTAATTCTGGATATCATCAATTAAGGGTCATGAAGGATGATATACCATAGATTCAATTCTATACAACGTATGGTCAATATGAATATATAGGAATGCCTTTTGGTCTTACTAATTCTAATGTTATCTTCATGGATTTATGAATATAGTATATAGAGATTACCTCTACAAGATTATGGTAGTCTTTATATATGATATTATTATATATTTAAATAGAATGGAAGAGAATGAAGATAACTTGATAATTTTACTAAATAACATATGGAAGGATATTTTATATAAAAAAATTTCAACGTGGGATTTTTGGATACAAAAGGTTTCTGTTCTAGGTCACATAATCTAAATAGATGGTATATTAGTCGATCAATAAAAGACGAAAGCTATTGAAAGCTGGCCTAATCCAACCATGTTGATTGGGAACCATATTTTTCATGGATTCACCAGATATTGTTGATGATTTTTGGATAGTTTCTTATGACTGTATTATCCTATGAACATGTTAACTAAGAATCATGTTATGTTCCTCTGGATAGGTGAATGTGAAGAAACTTTCAAGGTCTTGAAGTGAATGTTGGTCAGTGCATGTGTGCTTACATTACCCAATAGTGGATAAGGGTTTTTAATCTACAGAGATGCTTCCAAATAGGTATTGGGATGTGTTCTTATGATAAATAACATGGTTACATACTACGGATCACGAGAATTGACGATTCACGAAAAAAATTACCCCACTCATGATTTGGAGTTAGTAGTGGTAAATTTTTCATTCAAGATATGGAGCCATAATCATTATGGAGAAAAGTGTGATATATATACTGATCATAAAAGTATGAAATATACATTAAAACATATGGAATTGAACATGTTACAGATAATATGGTTGCAACTGAAAATGGATTTTCACTGCTCAATGCATTACCACCCTGGGAAAGTGAACAAGGTTGCCTATGATTTAAGTCAAAAATATCATTCTAGCTTATCTATGATGAGGATGACAAAATATCCAATATTTATTGATTTTTAGAGGATGGATATGGAAATCCAAAAGTATAGAGAGAAATATATCATTATTAAATGAATGTTCAACCTTTTATCCAAGTAAAGATTAAGGTGGAAGAGAAGGAAGATGAAGAGATCCAAAAGAAGGTCAGAAATGTTCCAAAGTTTAACCATGATAAATATGGAATGATATGGTTTAGGGAACATGTATCTGTTCCTTACATACCATATTTTATGTCTCATAGTTATTAATACGATATTCATTTTGGAAGTACAAAAATGTATAGGTACTTGAAAGAATATTTCTGGTGGTATGGAATGATGGGCGATATTGCGGAGTTTTTAGCTTTATGTTTGGTGTTCCATTATGTTATGACAAAAAGAAAAATGTATAAAGGGGTTTTTCATCCATTAACCATACCATAATGGAAATGTTATAACATCGTTATGGATTTTTTCACTGGACTACCAAAAAATTCTAAAGGGTTTTATTTTATATTAGTGGTAGTCGATCACCTTACTATGTCAGCACACTTCATTACTATCAGGAAATATTTCTATCTTGATTAGATTTCAAGGATATACATTAATAAAGGTTCAATGTTTCATTGATTATGACATTCTATTGTATTACTTTGGGATCCATTGTTTAGCTCAATGTTATGGTGAAGTCTTTATAAAGCACTTGATACCTAATTGTGTTCCAGCATTGCCTATTATCCTTAAACATATGGTCATTCTGAAAGAGCAATTTAGACCATGACGATAAGTTTTGATCTTGTTATTTGGAATTCAAAGGTTGTTGGGATCAACACCATCATCTATTTGAGTTTTATTACAAATGTAGCTTTCACTCAATCATTCAAATGGCACCGTATAAAGCCCAATATGGGAAGAAATATAGAGCTCTAACATGTTGGGATAATGTCGGTGAAATAAAGATATTGAGACCTGAGATCACTACCAAAATTTCCGAGAAGGTTAAAACCATTCAACAAAATATCATGGTAGCTCAATGATGAATGAAAATTAATTATGCTTACTATCAATGTGATCTAGAGTTTGAAGATGGTGAAAAGGTGTTTCTACGAATTTCACCTTAGAAGAAAATTATGAGATCCAGGAATAATTGGAAAATAAGACTTAGGTATATGGGTACCTCTGATATTCATGATCATATAGGGATGGTATAATATATCTAGGAACATCCTCTAAATCTCCCTCAATTTTATTTTGTGATTCATGTATCTCTTTTGAGGCATTACACACTTGACCCTTCACATGTACTGATCTCAGAGGTCTTACCGCTAGAGCAAGATCATTCTTATGAGGAACAACCTATCAAAATTATAGAAAGATTATAGAAAGTTAAATGAAATAAGGCCACTTTATTTGTCAATATTTTTTGGAGAAATCACTAGTTATAGTGAGCTACATTGGAATTAGAAGATATGATCAAGCAGAAGTATCCACATTTTTTTCGAACCAAGTGATGAATTTTGAGTGAGAAATTCATTTTATGGGTGGCAGAATGTAACACCCCATGTATTTATGGACATGTTTGTTCTAATAAGTTTAAATTTTAATTTATATCTTGAAATTAACTATTTCAAAGATTCCTTTCAAAATAAGCTGACATGGCGTACATTGCACACAACACTGACTTGGCATACGATACACGCAACATTGAGTTTCTATGAAACGTTGTTTTGTAATAAAATTATTTAAATGTGATAATTAAAACCTTGAAACTAAAAATAGTTATATGAATAGTAATTATTATTTTATGAATATTGTCAACAATTGTTTTATATAAAAAAACATATTGATATTGATAGATATGATTTTTGGTACACTCCTTTGTTTAAAAACACATTTTTCTCGAATAAGCTTCATTTAATAATGAAAATAATTTTAGACACATTTATAAATTTAATATGATAAAATAAATTTAATTTTTGAATTATGAACATTGAAATTAGGCTACGGGTGAATTTTATGGATTTTTTTTGAAAAACATCATTTTCAAATGAATGGTTAAAATAATGGATTTTAATTCAAAACTGCTTTATATTTTAATTTATTTATAAGGATATAATATATTTTAATTTTATTCCAATGCTTAATTATATAATAATTTTATCAACTAATCCAATGTTGGTCATTGGAACCAATTTCACATTGAAATTGTATTAAAAAACATAGCAATCCTTTGATCCTTATTACTATAAAAACATGAAGTGTTCTCACGACTGCAGGATTAATAATAAATTAATTTCTACCACTTATATGATTATAATTTGGAATTATAGATTAATTATTTGGAATAATAATAATTCATATTTTATAATAGGTTCATCATTTTTTATCCAAAAATAATAGTGAATTTGATTAAAATTTATCACAGCGGTTGAGGACAAATTATGCTTAATTAGAGACTAATCCTTAACATTAAGGGATAAAACGACCTAGAAACTTGTACAAAACCCAATTTATTTCCAAAGTTAGGATATAAAACTTCAATCATTTGGTTTTTTTGTTTGGTATTAGTGTTTTAGGTAATAACATGTGTATGCCTAACTTGTTTCTAAAAATTTAACGTGAGTCTTTTTCCTTCCCTATAAAAGGCCACCACCTCTACCCATTTATCACACATCTAAAACCTGTTAAGGTTGACCATTACCTTCCCAATAAAAATCCCAAAAATCCTAAATTCATCCTTGAAAACTCCTTTTTTTGCAGAAACCCTCTCAAGGAAGCCTGTTGTCCCAAACCAAAAGGAGTTACCCGATTAACATGTAACGTCTTATATCAAGCTCATATCCATTATTTTACTTCTTCAAACCCTCCATTATATTTATTCAATTATTGTGTGAAAACACCGGTATCCTAAATATACTTGGATTATATTATTCTGATGTTTTTATGTACACTTACTCACACCTCCATCTAATGGATATCGAAAATAATGCTTTTGTGAATGGGTAATTACGGCCTCATGAAAAGATGATTGTTCATTGTTCATTTACCACATATCATAGTGGAAATTTTGAAAGAAAATATATTTATATATATATTATATTATATTTATTACGTCTTTATTCTTCTATTTTCATTTTACAAAAAAACATCTTTTTACCTTATATTTAGTGTTAATATGATAATCATGTTTGAGGAAGTGTGGACTACTGCCCCTTCAATGTGATGTGATTCGTTCACACACCATATTGAATGTATTAAGTATGGGTTTACTAAAATTATATGATTAATCATGATACTATAATAATGATATATATTTATATACATACATATATATACATATGTCTTTTACATACTTTCTTTCAATATGAAAATAAAAGAGGAAACATCATTCAAGGGTACATATGACTTATCGTCTCCACGAACAATGTATTCAATTTTTTACTCCTTTATGATATAAAATATTATAATATACATAAAATATATATATCTGATATTTATATCATTTTAATCATTCTTGAATCATGATATAATTTTAAGAACCGATGATATTACCAATTAAGACACATGTGAAGAACAAAGAGAATATTACTCGAAGTGAAAACTTAACATAGGATCGTTAACAAGTGAGTAATATAGGTCATACTAAAATAATATATACTAATAGATATAATAAAATGATTCTTTAAAATATTTATAATTAAAATTTATTTATTATATATTAATCTTGTATGAATACAGAGTGATTTAAGACTCATGGTGAGGGGATTTCATCTCACTTTTAATTTTCGTGAGATACATGTGATGTTCACTGCTCATTCCTTTTGTGGGGTGTGTGTACTAACCTTGATTGTGAGATAGGTATATTATAATTAAATTTATGGGTATTAACATGTCCATTTTACGATCCTCAAATCATGGGGTTTTAATTTCAAATCATACTAAATCGGCAAAAACAGTTATGTCTCAATTTTCCTTCTTTGAGACTCGTTCTTTTATTATGAACCTAAATTATTTTCTGTGGGGTATATACTTCCTTTTTAATGTAATATCATAAATGTCATTATTTTTATGATATTTTAAGATTCATTTATTTTCTTTTCTTAAATGGTGGGTATGATCCCATGTTAGCATTTTATAATAGTTTTTGAAAAAAACTCATCAATTTTTTAGACTGTTTATGATTATGATTCCTTTGGTGAAAACTTCTAATCCATATCTCAATAATATTCATGAGTTTCATTATTACCTATTTATTCATGATATCCTCATTTTTTAGTACCATATTCACACTCTTTGTTATTTAATATAATCTTTTTAGTAAAATTTTACCATCTCTTTCTTCATTCGAAAATCTATTGTATTAAAAAATCATGTTTTGAAATAATTTTTCAAAACATCCTTGAAGATAATTTTCAAGGGAAAATGGATTTTAAAAATGTTTTATTATTTGAACATCTTCCTTTGTATGTATTTAAATATATTTTCCAATAAAATAGTTCTCAATAGGATTTATGTAATAAAAATTAATTTACATAGATGAAAGGATATTTTCACCAAGAAATTTTTTTAACATATTATTAAATATTGTTTCCCATCTAAGTTAACATCTATTTGTGTTACTCATGCCTTTAGGGGGAAATTATTCAATGCTTCCATTCATATTTTATCTCTTAATGGATTATGTTTAGATGGAATGATATTATGAAAACCATCTCTCTTTCATGGGTTATATGCTTTCGAACCCCACATTGTTTCATGGGTTATGTTTTTTATGAAATGATTATGAAAAATATATCATTCCACATGTTATGATATGTTTACATGTTTACGAACCCAATTTCATTTCATGGGTTATGATATGTCGATTTATGATCTTTTGGAACAAGTACATATGATTTCATTATGTGATGGGTGGGACCTATATATCTCTTCAATGCATTGGGTAAAGATTTATAAATCATGAGATAAATAGGGATGGAATGAGGGTTACTCAGTTTAATAATACAATGATAGAATGAGGGATACATAGATTAGTAATACAGGGCTGGAATGTGGGTCACTCTGATTAGTAATACAGGGTTGGAATGGGGGTTACCTAGTTTAGAAAAAGATTTTTTCCACTATGATAGTCTTGGAAGTCATTACTTGGAAACTACAGAATTCATATTATATGCGTATATGTCTACCACAATTCCATGTTTTATTCCGATGTTATGATTTAATGTATTATGATCTTTATATCATTATGATTCATTTCTTATGAACTACCAATCATTATAACAATATATCTATAATTATATTTGATATGTAGGGTACGATATTCTATCGTCATGACCGTGTTCTCATACCATTGTTCTCACGATTATGCTTATATTTCTCCCTTGTTTACCCTTACTACGAATTTAATATAACATATTTTTTGTTTCCTTTCCACCTGGTTGTGATGATATGTACTATGTTTGATATGTCTAAGAAGTATGATAGTTATGAAGAACCTAATGGGAGATGATATAGCTCACTTATGTACCTATGTTAAGCATCTATCTATCCAAAGGCCCTAGACAAGTACAGTCTCCAAGCTTCTATTTGTATAATGTTTATGTATTATGAATTTTTTTTAATTTTAATGTCTGAAAAAGTGAGGTTTGATATAGTAATCATCAGAGATTCCATGCATTTCCTTTCCTGAAAAAGTCTACATACACTGGTTGGAAAATACATTTAGAAACTACTCTTTTAAAAAATTTCATGCACGTAAAAAAAACCTTCCTCAAATTCCTATTTCAAAACAAGAGCCACAATGTTATTTTTTTAAAAACGTTTGTAATTTTCTCAACCCATTTCAATTGAAAAAACCAATACAAAAGTCCAGACTAGATAACCAAAAGGAAGGATTATACAGAAATTAAATAAAACCAAAAAAACAGGTATAAACACGTAGGGAGAATATCCAAAGGCAGAAAAAAAATAAACATAACATATAAATAGATAATCATGGGAATATCATAAAAATCCCTAATTTGATCCCTAGATGTAATCGGTTTAGACTCACCTGTCGACATATAGTGCACCTCCATAGTCAATAAAAAACTATCCTCTCTAAACTTTCCAATCCAATGTAACATCCCACCAAGAGCAATAGTCATGGGGGTACCAACCCATATAATCGTTGTTGACAAGAAACCCTCACCCGAGCCTTTAAAAGATGCTTAAGAATCAAATGATTGTAATAGAGATATATAGTGGAAAGATATGCTCTTTCAGGCATGGCTCACATATCCTTATGCCACCACACATGCCTACCCCAACCACTGAAACCACCAACATTATAACCCACGTCTCGAGAAAACGTCCATAGGTGTGACCATCTTACAAAAATCAATTCACAAGTACCAACCGGGCCTTTACATCATTTGAATTTCAAAAAACATTCCAAAATATAATAAAATACAGATTAGGAATTCAACATTTCAAATCCAATTACATTTACAAAACCATTTATAGACATGAGCGAAACATTTAACAATATGAAAATTACAAATATGCCCTTATATCATTTTAGAAACTACGAAACTTCAAAAAAATTCAAAACATTCCCTTAAATAACCTTTTTGAATTAAAAATATGAAAAAAACAATTCTCATTATTAAATCCCCTTTCTACAGTTAGTACAAACACCATATCAAATAAAAAATACATTTCACACCACTTGCAAAATTTATGAAGTCAATTTTAAAACTGTAAAAGAAGAACAATTATGAAAACCAAATGTTTCAAAGGGTATAAAACCTTTATAATTCAAATTCATCTTAAAACCCCTTTTTAACAAGCTTCATGATTCATTTATAATTCAGAAACACATTTTTATAGAATAATAAATAATCCCACTTGAAAAAAAACCTATTTCTTTTAGAAATCACACTTTTAATAGAAGTTCACATTAATTTACTTTAAAGACATCATTTCTTAGAAACCTGAATATTTTTTGAAACAATTAAACAACCACAAATAAGAGCCATGCAATAAAGGCCATCAATTCACACACATAGTGCCAAATTCACTATTTGATAATGGTATCATAACAAAACCAAGGTTAATCACCACTCAAAACACACAATTTAATTTTAAAGGAAAAAATTTATATTTTTTAGAAACCTTGTGTGCATAAGTATACAACATGATTGAATAACAACCATATTAAAACCACTTCCACAAATTCTTATCAACACAAAAACACCAAACGATGCCAAAAAATCATACCAAAAACATGTGAAATAGATTTATAATTTATTTAAAAAACCACAAGAATCAAATGAAATGAGACAGAAAGGAAGTCGATGAAAACACTTATCTCAAAGAGGCAAGAAGGAAATGAAAATATGGGAGAAGAGAGTTAACATATTGAGATAAACCCACACATAATAACATCAATGGAATAGAAACATGTATCATTCCTCCACCATAGGGTTCAACCAAGAGAGAAACCCCACTAATAAAACCCAATAAATCCAATGACGAGGAGAAGAACATGAGAAGATTGATGAAAATCAAAAGAAATTAACCATAGAACCCTGGATGGGAATCAAAGGAGGTAGGATAACCAAATGGAGAGGCGTATGGGGACCCTCTCATGTTCCAAAAAATGACCAAGGAAGGAGGAGGAAGGATTTGGGGTTAAAACATAAGAGGGTAACAATGGAAATTTAAAAAATTTAAGAATTCAGGCAGCTCAAATAGTTTTCCAAACCATGTGAAAACCATGTTGTTTAAACAATCCAAATGGATAACAAAAACTGAAACTCAAACTAAACCTCAACCAGATAATAAAAATACAAGATATTAATAAATTAAAAAAATAAAAGGTTATGGTGTGAAAATTATCCCCACCACAAACACTTTCTAAACAAAAAAAATTATCCCAGTGAAAAAATAAACAAATCACTTATCCATGCTCGATTAAAATCAAATAAAACCATGAACTTGAGGGTGAATTCTCACTCACATGTTACACCCAACAAATAATAAAGAGAAACAAATAACAATGGAAAATGGGATAACATGAGGGGGTTCTCACCACTATAATAACATAACTATCATGAGAACGTTAAAACTCCCAACACCACTCGGAACACCCAACATGAACCAAAATACCTTTACACTTGGGTGAAAACATGAGAATAATTCATACCAAACAACACACAAAAATTTAATACATTAATCCCAAAAAACCAATACATCTCGATCTGAGCGCAATTAAAACTAAGAAAAACCCAAAAAAGGTATAAGCAACCTCATTAAACAACAATCAATTCGAAACCAGCATTTAGATAAACCTAGCCACTAAAATTATGATAGAATAATTCCATAACAATTTTACAACGACTAGATGAAAATATATTAGCTAAAAAATAGGGAAACATTATACATCTCCACCCCAACAGTGGAGAAATACTAGTCCACGGTTCTCCAATAAAATATTGGTGATTCATGACACTGTGTGAGATTCACTTCGAGGCCTGTGGCTGGAGCCCTAGTGACTGATGAATCCAATAACTCATAGTCAGGTGCTAACATCCTCTAATAATGAAATCTATATCAGTTAACACTTCTTATAAAACATCACTAGATAACCCATGTGGAAAGAATATGGACATGTTTTTATAGGATTTCCACAAGATAACATCCAATACCAAAAATGAAAACACTGAAAACATACAAGAGAACCGTATGAAAAACTCAAATTTTGAACCAACGAAAGAGGATTTTAAAAAATACCTTCCTCTAGAACATGACTCTCTACAGAAGGGGAACATTCATGAGCACAACCTACCACAGACTACACCCCACGAACATACATATCTAGGAAATCAACATCTACCAACTGATCAAAAAGAGATCCTTATAGTAGAGGGATTTCTCGTTGATCTATGGATAAAGACCCACAATAAAAAGAGAGGCCTTCAATAGATAGTATAATACCATCTTCTAAGAGAAATAAATAAACTCCTTGAAGTTGTAATCATAGGACATCACTGTATGCTATCCTTTCTGAATACTCATGATCTCTTCTGTTTTCTTCGTCTTCACCTCCTCATAGATAAACCATTTGAGAAAAAAAGACACAAACACATACAATTTCATCCCAATTTTCATTGATGATAGGGAAAAATATAACACTAATCTAAATCTAGACCATAAAAACCTAGAACAACACACATTCTCATAGCTTTAGGAGTACCAAATGGTTTGATTAAACTCTAAACTTACTCATGCCATTCTGCTACCTATAATAGTCAATGATCAACATGATAGTCATGAAAAAATAGTGAAGAATCCGAAACTATGAAGGAGTAACTAGAAAATATGGGGCCTTTTTTGGAGGCATATTATAAAAAACAAAAGAATAAAAAAATCAGGTTCAATATCAACCAGAAAAAATAACCAAAATGAATAGAAAAATCCAAAAATATATGCTCACAAGCCAAACATCACAAACGAAACAAAATCCTCTTTTCCGAAATCACCATTCTCATTTATATTTTAAAAAATACCTCTTTCCATGGAAAAAATCCAAATCCAAGAGTCACATTTAACAATAAAATCCCACATTTACAAAAAAATCAATTCTTGAAATCACTTTCAATTTAAAGATCATTTTGGAAGAATCAAATCATACCATTTGATTTCGAATACCCACCCATGATATCCTATGAACCGACCCACATGTGTCTATCCACTTCCACTTCTATCGTCCAAGAACACATTCTGACATGCACATTCCTCACATATCCAAACATATGAGAACGTTTTTAAGGAACACTCCTAGTCACACAATCCTTTCCATGATCAAACACAAGCATTTACCAAATATTCAACTCCCTTTTTCCTCCACATTATTCCGAACTTTTAAAATTTTGAAATCACTTTATCTTTTTAATACTCATTTTAAAATCTAAAACCATTGAAAAAAATCATTTTAATTCCAAAGAAATTTCTATTTTGAAAACAGAAAAACACTAATTGAAAAAAAAAACAAAACATAACTCACACAAAACTACCAGAATGTAGAACTATTGGTCATGCCTAACATGGTGACAATGTTAGCGGGACATGCACCAAGTAAGTAAAAAAACATGGAGGATCATGATACATGTACTCAGACACTACATGGGTTACTACTCCATTTGAGATCATGACATAACACCAACTAACGTCCATTTTCATCCTTACCCTAAACAAAAAAAAACCCAAAGAAAGTCTAAAATCCAGACAACCCCTGATCACTCAAGCATCAAAATGAGAATGTTTTCATGATTTCCTTGTTATACCAATATATCAATTCTTGAATGTCCATGTCTTTAACTACCCAACTACCCAAATAGAAAGGTATTACTATGATAACATTTCATCATGAACCAATTTGAAATTCTATCCAAACTGACATCCAACTCAGACCGAGACATGGCCGGATGGATGTTCCCAATCCCAATGGGATGAAATATATTGTCAAGCCTCAATTTAATGATAATGGAAACAATTTAGTGTAAACAAATAAGTATCAAATAAAAATACTGAACACACAGAATAAATAACAATAACATGATATCAATAAATGTATAAATCCAATCAACAAACAATAACTATTGAAAAAAAAACAAAATAGAATTCAAACTGAGACTCAACCATGATACACGATGTCTATGCAGCCTCTTGTTCACCACAAACAACAAGACCAAATCGTACTGAAGGTACACACCAGAACCAAATACATACCCCTACAAAATAGATCGGTTCTACAAAAACTAGTTGTCATAAGTAAGGTGTGATATTATAAGGACATGGCCTTAAAACATTAATTAATCTTGAATTAAATGATAATTCACATTGAGGATCTTTTCAGGTTTAGAGTTTTAGATATTTAGGACATAATTATTACATATCAAAAGATTAAAATGTAGACACTACTACTATAATCAATTTTTCACAACAATAAAAAATTGTTAAATTAATCTAGAGTTCTTTTCTTTATATAAATCTCCTTGAATACTTCCTTTATCATACCCTTCCTTATAACCAGTGAAAAACATTTGAAAAACTTGGGATGAGCCTAAAAACTTTAATAAGGGTTCTAACATAATGAAAGGAAACATTAACCCGCCAATAAATACAAATAAATGAAACCATAACATTCCCCCATAACATACCTTCTAAAATAATAATATTAACTCATAGAAATCATAATACATAAAGGTAACTTGAGTAATTCATAACATTCTGACGTAGGGAGTAACCCTCATGGTTACGTTTGGAATACCCATCACAATATATTACCTAAATCTCTTCGGAGAAACCTTTGCATTTTACTCCTTCGCATTACCCAATGCATTGGAGAGCTATCATGGGATCACCCACCCATAGTTTATCATGGAACCACTCGTCTTCAAAAACAATCCCGAAGAACCCTAACATAATTGTATCACATAAAACATGCATAAAGGAAACATAACATTTTCACATTTCAATCACAAGATATCAATACAACACATTGATATAATCAAAACATTATCAAAACCATTTTCAATAAAAAAAGTAAAGTAAAAAATGTTATTTATTTTTCATTTGAAAAATTTTATGGATTTTAGAGGAAGCTGAAACTAAAATAATGGTCACGGCGGCAGAGAAGTCGTTGTCGCCGCATAAGTATGACAAATCATTCATTTTTTCGTTTAGTAAAATGCTTCGTATAAACAGATTCCTTTTGAATAAAAGTAAACTTAAAAGGGTTTTATACACTGTGTAAAATAAAGTTGTGTATAAAACAAATTATTCCTCAATGAAAGGATATTGAGACGAAGTCCCTTACAAAGACGGTATACTTAGATTAAAGGTAAATCAATTACATAAATATGTGTGACAAACATAAATACACCAAATATAAGTGGATATTAAGTGTAAAACAATCATAGTTCATCCACACATTTTCATAGGATGACATAATCAATAAATACAGGTTTAACTCAAAGAATTGAAATTGGGTTAAAAAGTTCTCTTACAAAAATTTCACAGCCTAACAGTGTCACTATAAAATTCAGAAAATGAGATGATGAGAGATATAAAGGGTGTCTCATCACATGAACATAAAATTTAAAACAATAAGGATAAATAAGAACATATCACAACATAAGAAAATGTAATTTAAAAACCTGACAAAAATAAGTCTTTTAAAAATTGGACGGTGAAAGGTTCCCTTACCGATTGGGGTAACTTTCAAAACATACGCCCCATGAAAGAATGGTTATAGAATGAAGATTTAAATACCAATAAATTAAAGTCTATTACACAAATAATACAATAATTGGAGGTACATACACCACACAAAAGGAAATAGTGGCAAATGTAGCATGAATCTCACAACAACAAAAAGTGAGATAAAAACCCTTTACCTCGTTGTGATCAATCGAGTCGAATGACAAAAAGATAATAACCACAAAATGATTAACAGAATACCATGAATATAATTATAATAACGATAATATATATTAAATATATTATACAATACACCACATTAAATAAATACATGGTGAACAATGGAAATCTCACAGAATTAAAAGTGAGATAAGAAATCCCTTACGAAAATTCGGCAGCCTAACAACACCACATAAAACTTACAAAAATGGATTGATGAGATCAAATAGGGTATCTCATCATATGAACATAAACATTACAGTAATATTAATATAAAATAACATCCCCCAACATAAGAAAGAGGAGCCTAAAAGTAATGACATAAAATAGAGTACTGAAAAAGAATGAGAGAGGTAGGATCCCTTACCTCAAATCCGACTTATTTTGTTCATTTCAGAATATTAATGAATAATAAACTTTAGTAAATTTATAATTTCATAGGGAAATCCTTTAAAGATTATTATTCAATTCATATCACATGTTATAAATTTATAAAAATTAGTTAATTATGTTAGTTTATATCAGTCGTTTTTGTTGATGTTCGGTACATGAGTCAAAAATGAACTTCTCTGAAACGAATTGTCCATGTGGTTATAAGTAATCCATATCTAGAATAGTATTAATTATTTAAATATCATATATATACATTATATATTCATTTTATACTATTCCATAACATTTGGAGATAAAAAATGAAATGCACCATTCATGGAGATGGTAGGCCGTACGTACGCATGAATGCTACATTCATTTTTTTGTCAAATTAATAGAATTAAAACTAAATGAGAGATATATATTTTATAATTACAGAATTATATTAATCATTTATATGAAATATATATCATATATATCCTATATATATATATACTTATAATAGTACATAACATTTGGAGATAATAAATAAAATATATCGTTCATGGAGACGGTAAGTCGTACGTACGCAAGAATGTTACTTTCATTTCTATTTCATACTTTAATGTAATGAAAACATAATGATACATAGGTATATTATAATTATAGTATAATATCATATATATTATCATTAACTCCATCCTTTATACGTCCCACATATGGAATTAACAATTCAAATCACTTTGAGGGGGCGTTAGTCCGCACTTCCTAAAATGAAATTATCACGTTTACCCATTATGGATACCATAAAGGTATGGAATAAAGGAAAAATACAGAATAATAATGAAAAACTAAACATAATATATAACAGATATAAATAGAGTGACATCTTAATGGCAAACATGAGAGGTGTTAAAAGAATATTGAATAATCATCATTTCGTGAGGCAATAATTCGCCACCCAAAGAAACAATATGTTCTTTAACCATTAGATGGAGGTGTGTGTAAGTGTATCTAGAATACTTCTCATAAAACATCCTAGTATATTTATGATACTTTTTTTATTACAATATAATGTAATAAAAAGAGTTGTGGGGGTGGGATATGAAAAATAAAACAAAAGAACATAAGAGAATCCTTTACCTTTAAATCAGGTAACTCTTTTTAATTTTAGCCGAAAGACTTCCTTGGAAAGACCTATGCCCAAAGTGAGGCTTCTAGGTGTAAGAGAAGGATTTTGAGAGACCAATTGAGTAGAGGTTGGACGATCCAAGGGCTTGAGAGGTGTGGGTAAGGGGGTAGATGTGGGGGCCTTTCAAAAGAGGGTGGAGGGTCACTTTTGGAAAGTCTTGGAATGTTACATTATTATAAAATGAGTTTCTGATTTTAAAGGTCCCACAAGGATATATTTAGAGGATAGGGTGATAAGTGTTCGAAATAAACCCATCCAATAGGCTCTATGAAAGTGTAAGTCTAAGATTTTACCTTAACTTTTCATTTTATTTAAATCGTTCATTAATGAGGTAGTCACTACATCATCATGGTGTCATAAATAAATTTATTTATTTAATGACTAAAAATTATTTAAAAAATACCATGATGTAGGAATTTTTTTTAGATTTACAATGAAAAATTTTACTCTACGATATCCTTTATGTATACAAAATTAAAATTGTTTTACTTAGGTGTTACATACGTTTGTTATATTTTCCTTTCCTTAAAAATAAAATGATAAAATGTCACTATCACCCAAAAGTGATTCCATGGGGTCCCTATGATTGCACAAGGCATACCAGGGTCGTAAATGACACAACAAAGTGAATTAGGACACATTTTTGGGTCATTTTATATTAATATGATTTTATTTTATTACCCTTAACTACCCAATTACTAGTTAATCACGATAATTGAAGCTAGTTACCATCATTACTATTTATAATTTCCAAAAAAAGAATCTTTATTACATAATTTGGAACATATGAATACAAATATGGAATACATTCTACTAAATTCCAAACTCAGAAATTGTAGTAATTAATTTAAAACTAATTCTTGTTGTCAGAACCAAAGACAGGTTTTTAAGATGTTAAATCTATCAAAAGATTGATTTGTTTTTACATCCAATTTAAAAGTGAAATTACATAAAATGAAAAATATTGTATTAAATGATAAAAACATAAATAAATTACACCATAAAACCAATTAAAATTCCAATATAAATATATAAATAAATTGGATGAAAAGGCAGTTTTGAATTAAAATTTTGTATTTTAACTATTCATTAAAAATTGACCATTATCAGAAAAATGAAAAAATTTCCCCCTAAGATAGATTTGATCTTCCAAAATCAATTTTTTTTCCATCTTAACAAATTCAAAACAAATAATTTTTATTAATAAATTATATAGTTAACTCCCACTGTCAATACAAATAGCGTGTTTTTAAGAAAAAACATCTATCAATAGATTGTCACTTGTTTATGTCCATTTTAAAAGTGAAATTAATTCAAATGAACACTATTGGATTAAATGGTAAAAATATACTCTAATTAAACATTAAAACCAATAAAAAATATAATCTAAACATAGAAATAAATTAGATTAAAGGAAGGTTTTGAATTAAAATACATCATTTTTTTAAAAAATGAACATTATTGGAAAAATACCAAAAATTTACACAAAGTAAATTTTGATGTCATGATTATAAAGAAGGATTTTATTTTGGAAAATATAACATATAAAAGTGACAAAACGAAGATTTAAAAAATGGTTTGTTATCAAAAGGGGTTTAATCGGCCTTTTAAAGAATATTAAAATATTCATTCATAAAATTGTATTCATTTGTATTTTAGGCTTCTATCATTTATTGAATAACGTAAAAACATCTAACAAACATATATGATCATATTTTAGTTAGTTCTGTTCATCCCACTATTCCAACGGCTAGACGTTATCTACCATTTAATGTAATATTATTATATTATTAGTGTGTAACGTATGATTTCAATGAAACTCGTTGTTGCGTATTGGGTACGCCATCGAACATAGAATCCCCTTTAAAGTAATATTAATATTTTATTCACAAATATTAATAAATATGTAAATGTAATATTCTTTATTTCACTGGGATGTTACATCCTTTCTCCCTTTTGGGAATTTCATCCTCTCAATTTTAAAAAATTGGGCTCGGAAACCTCATTGAAAGCCCCGCATCAGAAAAAGAGTCAATAAAACTATCAATTTAAAAGAAAGAAAGAGAAGTAAAAATGTCACCTGAGGAAATAGATACTATGATTCCATGAAAATGAGGACGTGGAGGAAAAAAACTAACCATCAAAGGCTGATGGCGATTGATTGAAAACATGTCTTGGATAATGTTAACCACCAGAAAATCACAAACTTGTGATGGGTTAAACGTTATTTGATTCCCCAGTAGGAAGAGTTAACAAACAAAATTTTTGTTTTAAGTTACATTTCATTGAGGAATTCATTTATGATATTAAATAAAACATAAGGAAACATACATGTCATGTAGACTTTCAACTTTTACTAGATTTATAACACTAACTCATATTTTCTCCAAATGATGAGTATTCAGGATGACTTGTTGACATTAAGAGTGCTATAATCAACTTCTAAAGAATAACATAACTCATAAAATATGATCTATATATTTCCCATGTCTTTAGACCTTAACCAAAACCAAGATTATTTTTATAAGATCAGATCATCATAAAAAAGATAACATTTTACAGAAAGAAAAACTACTCTTAATATCCAAAATTTTTCTAACAACCCAAAGTTCAACAAAGATCATTCAATAGTAAACTTCCCTTAAAATTCATCAAAAATAAACCAAACAAAGATTGAAACCCAAATCTCTGAAGGATTTAATCGCATAGTCTTACAAGTTAAATCATATCATTTATTTCCAAATAACATCAGTTACTCTTAAATTCTCATACTAAATTGTAATTACCCTAATCACATATCCACCATGATAGGTCAATATTTTCCATAGATAACCCAAAATAATCTTAGTATTGATTCATAAAATCATCTAACTAAAATAAATTTGCCATACTAACTATGGACTTCACGTATTCCAGTGGTAGGTGATAAATACTAGTCTCACTTTGGTTATGGTTTCGATTCCCGCAGCTTGGCCCAACGCGACGGGTTGTCACACGGTCTGTGTGTTGTCCCATTTTCCAAAACAATATAATTATTAAAACATTCTTGAAAAAGAGATATAATATTCAAAAATAACCATAACATAATTTGACCTCAATTTTATCTCATGCCTTTCATTTTCCTTCATATAGTAACCCATAATTACCTCAAATGTAAGGATCATATAAACCCTAATGGTAACCATTATAATTATTACCTTACATCCACATCGAGTTGGTTCTCTCATACATGATGAATTAGAGAACTCACGAAGGTTCAAGTGGTTAATCATGACTCTGTGATAGTTGGTTTAGAATAACCTTGAGAATCCTCATTGAATCCCCCATTTCATCTAGTCTCTTAATCAGAGAACCACCACAGTTTCCTACAAACCCATTGTCACATTGGAGCCTTCTAGATCCATCCATTTACTAAAACCAGAAATGTTAGTGTGAGTATATTAACAAAATCATCATGTATTATTGAGGATGATAAACACTAAGATATACATATCCATGTTATCTCAAACTCATTCCAAAATTCAAAAATAAAAATGACTCCATATAAAATACTAACCATTGTGGTTATACACAACTTGTCACTTACGCTTAAACAACACTCTAACCTCTAAAGTTATCTAAACCGACCTTTGACATCAACTATAAGGACCCAGACATAAATAATTACTTAATCTTGAATTAAATGAATAATTCAAATTGAGGCTCTTTTCAGGTTTAGAGATTTAGAGAATTAGGACATAACTATTACATCTCAAAAGATTACAAAGTAGACAGTACTACTATAACAAATTTTTCAGAACAATAAAAAATACTTAAATAAAACAACAGTTCTTTTCTTGATATAAATCTTCTTGAATAATTCCTTTATCTTACCCTTCCTTATAACTTATGAAAAACATTTCTAAATCATGGGATGAGCATAAAAAGCTCAGTAAGGGTTATAACATAATGACAGTAAACATTAACCCGACAATAAATACAAATCAATGAAACCATAACTTTCAATCATAAAATACCTTCTAAAATCATAATATTAATGTATAACTCATAGAAATCATATGACATAAAGGTTACTTGAGGCATTTATAACATTCTAACGTAGGGAGTAACCCTCATGGTTACGTTTGGAATACCCATCACAGTATATTTCCTAAATCTCTTCGGTAAAACCTCAGCATTTTACTCCTTCGTGTTACCCAATTCATTCGAGAGATATCCTAGGATAACCCTCCCATAGTTTATGATCAAACCAATCGTCTTCATAAAAAATTCCTAAGAACCATAACATAATCGTATGACAGAAAACATGCATAAAAGAAACATAACATTTCCACATTTCAATCACAAGTTATCAATACAACACATTGATATAATCCAAAAATTATCAAAACCATTTTCAATACAAAAATAATAGAAAAGTAAAACATGGTATTTATTTTTCATTTAAAAAATTTTATGGCTTGTAGAGGAAGATGAAACACAAATAATGGTCACGGCGGTGGAGAAGTCGTTGTCACCGCATACGTAAGAAAAATCATTCCTTTTGTCATTTAGTAAAACACTTTGTATAAAAATATTCCTATTGAATAAAATTAATAGTCAAAGGGTTTTATACACCGTATAAAAGAAATTGGTGTATAAAATAAAATATTCCTCCATGAAAGAAGATTGAGACGAAGTCCCTTATAAAGTAGGTATCCTTAGATTAAGGTTAAATCAATTACATAAATATCTGTGACAAACATAAATACACCCAATATAAGTGGATATTAATTTTAAAAAATCAGAGGTCATCCACACATATTCATAGCATGACAAAATCAAGAAGTAGAGGTTTAACCCAAAAATTTGAAATTGGGTTAATATGTTCCCTTACAGAAATATGACAGCCTACCAGCATCACTTTAAAATTCAAAAAATGAGATTTTGAGAGATAAAAATGGTATCTCACCACTTGTACATAACATAAAAAATACATAGGATATATATGAACATATCCCAAAATAAAAATATGTAAATTAAAAGACCTAACAAAATTATGTCTTTTAAAAAGAAGAGGGTGAAAGGTTCCCTTACCGATTTGGGTATCTTTCGAAACATATGCCAAATGAAAGAAGGTAATATAATGAAGATGTAAATACCCATAAATTAAATTATATTACACAAATAATACAATCATGTTCAGTACATACACCATAGAAACGTTTTTAGGGGCAAATGTTGCATGAATCTCATGGGAACAAAAACTGAGATAAAAACCCCTTACCTCTTTGTGATCAATCGAGTCATATGACCAAAAGATAATAAACACCAAATGATTCACAGAATAACATGAATATAAATAAAATCTTGATAATATATATGAAATGGAAGTACACAATACACCACATGTATAAAATAAGTGTCAAACCATTGAAATCTCAAGGAATTAAAAGTGAGATAAGAAATCCCTTATGAAAAGTCAGCAGCCTAACGGCACCACTTAAAACTTACAAAAATGGATTGATGAGATAAAACAGGTTCTGTCATAATATGAACATAAAAATTATAGTAAGCATGATATAAAATAACATCTTCCAACATAATTAATAGCATCTTAAACGGAATGACATAAAAGAGTGTACATAAAAATAAAGAGAGTTATGATCCCTTAGATCAAGTCCGACTTGTCTTGTTCGTTTCATTATATTCTTGAATAATAAAATTTGGTCAATTTATAATTTCTTAAAAAACTCCTTTAATGTTTATTATTAAATTAATATAACATATTATAATGTTATAATAATTAGTTAATTATGTGAGTTCATATCAGACGTTTTTGTCGATGTTCGGTACATGAGCCAAAAATGAACTTGTTTGAAATGAATGTAGTTAGAAGTACACATGATCCCGATTTGTATTAATGATTTAAATATAATATATATCCAGTATATATTAATTATATATTATTCCATAAAATTTGTAGATAAAAAATGAAATTCATGGTTCCTGGAGATGGTAGGTCGTACCTAGGCATGAATGCTACTTTCATTTCATTGTCATATAAATGAAATTAAAACTAAATGAGATATATATATATTATAATTCCAGAATTATATTCATCATTTAGATGTAATATATATCTTATATATCCATTAAATATATATATACTTATAATAGTACATAACATTGGGAGGTATGAAATGAAATGCACCGTTCAGGGAGACGGTAAGTCGTACATACGCATGAACGTTACTTTAATTTCTATTTCATACTTTAATGAAATGAAAACATAATTATACATAGATATATTATAATTAAAGTGTAATATCATATATATAATATCATTAACTCCATCCTTTATACATCCCACAAATGGAATTAACGATTTAAATCACTTTGAGGGGGTGGTAGTCCGCACTTTCTAAAATGAAATTATCAGGTTTACCAATTATGGAAACCATAAAGGAATGGAATAAATTAAAAATACATAAGAATTAGAAAATCATAAACATAATATATATCATATATAAATATATTGACATATTAATGTCCCCCATGAGAGGTTATAAAAAAATATTGAACAATCATCGTTTCGTGAGGTAGTAATTCTCCACCCACTGAAATATTATGTTCATTAACCATTAGAAGGAGGTGTGTATAAGTGTAGCTAGAAAAATTATCCTAGAAATTCCTAGTATATTTAAGATACTAGTTTTAAACAAAATAAAGAAATAAAAATATTTTCGGGGGATGGAGAGGAAAAATAAAACAGAAGAATATAAGAGAAGACATTACCTTTAAATCAGGTAACTCTTTTTGATTTGAGCCCAAAGGTTTCCTTGGAAATACTACTTCCCAAACTGAGGATTCTAGGAGTAATAGAGGGATTTTTAGAGACAATATGAGCAGATTTTGGATGATCCAAAGTCTTGAGAGATGTGGGTAAGGGGGTAGAGGTGGTGGCCTTTTATAAGATGATGGAGGGTCACTTTTGGAAAGTCTTGGAATGTTACTTTGTTATAAACTGAGTATTGGATTTTAAAGGTCACACAATGATATATTTAGAGGATAAGGTGATTAGGGTTCTAAATCCACCCATACAATTGGTTTTATAAAAGTTTAAGTGTTTGATCTTACTTTATATTTTCATTTAATTTAAATCGTTCATTAATGAGGTAATCACTCCATCATCATGGTGTCATATATAAATTTATTTATTAATGTCAACAAATTATAAAATAAATACCAAGATGTAGGAAATATTTTTATATTACCAATAATTAATTTTATTCTAAAATATCATTTATTTAGACAAAATTAAAATTGTTTTACTTAGGTGTTACATACTTTTGTTATATTTTCCTTTCCTTAAAAATAAAATGATAAAATGTCACTATCACCCAAAAGTGATTCCATGGGGTCCCTAAGATTGAACAAGGCATACCAGGGTCGGAAATGACACAACAAATTGAATTAGGACACATGTTTGGGTCATTTTATATTATTATGATTTTATTTTATTACCCTTAACTACCCAATTACTAGTTAATCACGATAATTGAAGCTAGTTACCGTCATTACTATTTATAATTTCCAAAAAAGACTCTTTATTACATAATTTGGAACAGATGAATACAAATATGGAATCCATTCTACTAAATTCCAAACTCAGAAATTGTAGTAATTAATTTAAAACTAATTCTTGTTGTCAGAACCAAAGACAGGTTTTTAAGATGTTAAATCTATCAAAAGATTGATTTGTTTTTACATCCAATTTATAAATGAAATTACATAAAATGGAAAATATTGTATTAAATGTTAAAAACATAAATAAATTACACCATAAAACCAATTAAAATGCCAATATAACTATATAAATAAATTGGATGAAAAGGCAGTTTTGAATTAAAATGTTGTATTTTAACTATTCATTAAAAATTGACCATTATCAGAAAAATGAAAACATTTCCCCCTAAGATAGATTTGATCTTCCAAAATCAAATTTTTTTTCCATCTTAACAAATTCAAAACAAATAATTTTTATTAATAAATTATATAGTTAATTCCCACTGTCAATACAAATAGCGTGTTTTTAAGAAAAAAACATCTATCAATAGATTGTCACTTGTTTATGTCCATTTTAAAAGTGAAATTAATTCAAATGAACACCATTGGATTAAATGGTAAAAATATAATCTAATTAAACATTAAAACCAATTTAAAATATAATCTAAACATAGAAACAAATTAGATTAAAGAAAGGTTTTGAATTAAAATACATCGTTTTTAAAAAAAATGAACATTATTGGAAAAAAACCAAAAATTTACACAAAGTAAATATTGATGTCATGATTATAAAGAAGGATTTTATTTTGGAAAATATAACATATAAAAGTGAAAAAACGTATATTTAAAAAATGGTTTATTATCAAAAGGTGATTAATCGGCCTTTTTAAGAATATTAAAATATTTATTCATAAAATTGGATTCATTTGAATTTTAGGCTTCTATCATTTATTGAATAACGTAAAAACATCTAACAAACATATATGATCATATTTTAGTTAGTTCTGTTCATCCCAATATTCCAACGGCTAGACGTTTTCTACCATTTAAAGTAATATTATTATATTATTAGTGTGTAACGTATGATTTCAATGAAACTCGTTGTTGCGTATTGGGTACGCCATCGAACATAGCATCCCCTTTAAAGTAATATTAATATTTTATTCACAAATATTAATAAATATGTAAATGTAATATTCTTTATTTCACTGGGATGTTACATCCTTCCTCCCTTTTGGGAATTGCATCCTCTCAATTTTAAAAAATTGGGCTCAGAAACCTCATTGAAAGCCCCACATCAGAAAAAGAGTCAATAAAACTATCATTTTAAAAGAAAGAAAGAGAAGTAAAAATGTCACCTGAGATAATAGATACTAGGATTCCATGAAAATACGGACGTGGAGGAAATAAAATAACCATCAAGGGCTGATGGAGATTGATTGAAAACATGTCTAGGATAATGTTAACCACCAGAAAATCACAAACTTGTAATGGGTTGAACGGTATCTGATTCCCCAGTAGGAAGAGTTAACAAACAAAATTTTTGTTTTAAGTTACATTTCATTGAGGAATTCATTTATGATATTAAATAAAACATAAGTAAACATACTTACTTGTCATGTAGACTTTCAACTTTTACTATATTTATAACACTAACTCATATTTTCACCAAATGATGAGTATTCAGGATGACTTGTTGACATTAAGATTGCTATAATCAACTTCTAAAGAATCACATAACTAATAAAATATGATCTACATATTTCCCATGTCTTTAGACCTTAACCAAAACCAAGATTATTTTTATAATATCAGATCATCACAAAAAAGAAAACATTTTACAAAAAGAAAAACTACTCTTAATATCCAAAAATTTTCTAACAACCCAAAGTTCAACAAAGATCATTCAGTAGTAAACTTCCCTTAAAATTCATCAAAAATAAACCAAACAAAGATTGAAACCCAAATCTCTGAAGGATTTAATCGCATAGTCTTACAAGTTAAATCATATCATTTATTTCCAAATAACATTAGTTACTCTTAAAGTCTCGTACTAAATAGTAATTAGCCTAATCACATATCCACCATGATAGGTCAATATTTTCCATATATAACCCAAAATAAACTTCGTATTGATTCATAAAATCATCTAGCTAAAATAAATTTTTCATACTAACTATGGACTTCACGTATTCCAGTGGTAGGTGATAAATACTAGTCTCACTTTGGTTATGGTTTTGATTCCCGCAGCATGGCCCAACGCGATGGGTTGTCACACGGTCTGTGTGTTGTCCCATTTTCCAAAACAATATAATTATAAAAACATTATTGAAAAAGAGATAAAATATTCAAAAATAACCATAACATAATTTGACCTCAATTTTATCTCATGCCTTTCATTTTCCTTCATATAGTAACCCATAATTACCTCAAATGTAAGGATAATATAAACCCTAATGGTTACCATTATAATTATTACCTTACATCCACATCGAGTTGGTTCTCTCAAACATGATGAATTAGAGAACTCCCCAAGGTTCAAGTGGTTAATCATGACTCTGTGATAGGTGGTTTAGAATAACCTTGAGATTCCTCATTGAATCCCCCATTTCATCTAGTCTCTTAATCAGAGAACCACCACAGTTTCCTACAAACCCATTGTCACTTTGGAGCCTTCTAGATCCATCCATTTACTAAAACCAAAAATGTCAGTGTGAGTATATTAACAAAATCATCATGTATTATTGAGGAAGATAAACACTAATATATACATATCCATGTTATCTCAAACTCATTCCAAAATTCAAAAATAACAATGACTCCATATAATATACTAACCATTGTGGTTATACACAACTTGTCACTTACGCTTAAACAACACTCTATCCTCTAAAGTTATCTAAACCGACATTTGACACCAACTATAAGGACCCAGACTTAAATAATTACTTAATCTTGAATTAAATGAATAATTCAAATTGAGGCTCTTATCAGGTTTAGATATTTAGAGAATTGGGACATACCTATTACATCTCAAAAGATTACAAAGTAGACAATACTACTATAACCGATTTTTCAGAACAATAAAAAATCCTTAAATAAACCAACAGTTCTTTTCTTGATATAAATCTTCTTGAATAATTCCTTTATCTTACCCTTCCTTATAACTTATGAAAAACATTTCTAAATCATGGGATGAGCATAAAAAGCTCAGTAAGGGTTATAACATAATGACAGTAAACATTAACCCGACAATAAATACAAATCAACGAAACCATAACTTTAAATCATAAAATACCTTCTAAAATCATAATATTAGTGTATAACTCATAGAAATCATATGACATAAAGGTTACTTGAGGCATTCATAACATTCTAACGTAGGTAGTAACCCTCATGGTTACGTTTGGAATACCCATCACAATATATATCCTAAATCTCTTCGGTAAAACCTTAGCATTTTACTCCTTCGTGTTACCCAATGCATTGGATAGATATCCTAGGATAACCCTCCCATTGTTTATCATCAAACCAATCGACTTCATAAACAATTCCTAAGAACCATAACATATTCGTATCACATAAAACATGCATAAAAAAACATAACATTTCCACATTTCAATCACAAGTTATCAATACAACACATTGATATAATCAAAAAATTATCAAAACCATTTTCAATACAAAAATAATAGAAAAGTAAAACATGGAATTTATTTTTCATTTAAAAATTTTTATGTCTTGTAGAGGAAGATGAAACACAAATAATGGTCACGGTGGCGGAGAAGTCGTTGTCACCGCATACGTAAGAAAAATCATTCCTTTTGTCATTTAGTAAAACACTTCGTATAAAAATATTCCTATTGAATAAAATTAATAGTCAAAGGGTTTTATACACCGTATAAAAGAATGTTTTGTATAAAATAAAATATTCCTCAATGAAAGGAGATTGAAACGAATTCCCTTATAAAGGCGGTATCCTTAGATTAAGGATAAATCAATTAAATAAATATTTGTGACAAACATAAATACACCCAATATAAGTGGATATTAAGTTTAAAAAATCAGAGGTCACCCACACATATTCATATCATGACATAATCAAGAAGTAGAGGTTTAACCCAAAAATTTGAAATTGGGTTAAGATGTTCCCTTACAGAAATATGACAGCCTACCAGCGTCACTTTAAAATTCAAAAAATGAGATTATAAGAGATAAAAATGGTATCTCACCACTTGTACATAACATCAACAATACATAGGAAATATATGAACATATCCCAACATAAAAAGATGTAAATTAAAAGACCTAACAAAAATAAGTCTTTTAAAAAGAAGAGGGTGAAAGGTTCCCTTACCGATTTGGGTATCTTTCAAAACATATGCCAAATGAAAGAAGGTAATACAATGAAGATGTAAATACCCATAAATTAAATTATATTACACAAATAATACAATCATTTTCAGTACATACACCATAGAAACGTTTTTAGGGGAAAATGTTGCATGAATCTCTTGGGAACAAAAACTGAGATAAAAACCCCTTACCTCTTTGTGATCAATCGAGTCATATGACCAAAAGATAATAAACACCAAATTATTCACAGAATAACATGAATATAAATAGAATCATGATAATATATATGAAATGGAATTACACAATAAAACACATGTAATAAATAAGTGTCAAACCATGGAAATATCAAGGAATTAAAAGTGAGATAAGAAATCCCTTATGAAAAGTCAGCAGCCTAACGGCACCACTTAATACTTACAAAAATGGATTGATGAGATAAAACAGGTTCTTTCATAATATGAACATAAAATTTATAGTAAGCATGATATAAAATAACATCCCCCAACATAATAAATATCATCTTAAATGGAATGACATAAAAGAGAGTACATAAAAATAAAGAGAGGTATGATCCCTTAGCTCAAGTCCAACTTGTCTTGTTCGTTTCATTATATTCTTGAATAATAAAATTTGGTCAATTTATAATTTCTTAAAAAACTCCTTTAATGTTTATTATTAAATTAATATAACATATTATAATGTTGGAATAATTAGTTAATTATGTGAGTTCATATCAGACGTTTTTTTCAATGTTCGGTACATGAGCCAAAAATGAACTTGTTTGAAATGAATGTAGTTATAAGTACACATGATCCCGATTTGTATTAATGATTTAAATATAATACATATCCAGTATATATTAATTTTATATTATTCCATACAATTTGGAGATAAAAAATGAAAAGCATTGTTCATGGAGACGGTAGGTCGCATGTAGGCATGAACGCTACTTTCATTTCATTGTCATATAAATGAAATTAAAACTAAATGAGATATATATATATATTATAATTCAAGAATTATATTTATCATTTAGATGTAATATATATCTTATATATCCATTAAATATATATATACTTATAATAGTACATAACATTTGGAGGTATGAAATGAAATGCACCATTCAGGGAGACGGTAAGTCGTACATACGCATGAACGTTACTTTAATTTCTATTTCATACTTTAACGGAATGAAAACATAATTATACATAGATATATTATAATTAAAGTATAATATCATATATGTAATATCATTAACTCCATCCTTTATACATCCCACAAATGGAATTAACGATTTAAATCACTTTGAGGGGGTGGTAGTCCGCACTTCCTAAAATGAAATTATCAGGTTTACCCATTATAGAAACCATAAAGGTATGGAATAAATTACAAATACATAAGAATTAGAAAATCATAAACATAATATATATCATATATAAATATAGTGACATATTAATGTCCCCCATGAGAGGTTATAAAAAAATATTGAACAATCATCGTTTCGTGAGGTAGTAATTCTCCACCCACTGAAATATTATGTTCTTTAACCATTAGAAGGAGGTGTGTATAAGTGTATCTAGAAAACTTATCATAAAAATTCCTAGTATGTTTAAGATACTGGTTTTATACAAAATAAAGAAATAAAAATATTTTCAGGGGACGGAGAAGAAAAATAAAACAGAAGAATATAAGAGAACACATTACCTTTAAATCGGGTAACTCTTTTTGATTTGAGCCCAAAGGTTTCCTTGGAAATACTTCTTCCCAAACTGAGGATTCTAGGAGTAAGAGAGGGACTTTTAGAGATAATATGAGTAGATTTTGGATGATCCAAATTCTTGAGAGATGTGGGTAAGGGGGTAGAGGTGGTGACCTTTTATAAGAGGGAGGAGGGTCACTTTTGGAAAGTCTTGGAATGTTACTTTGTTATAAACTGAGTATTGGATTTTAAAGGTCACACAATGATATATTTCGAGGATAAGGTGATAAGGGTTCTAAATCCACCCATACAATTGGTTTTATAAAAGTTTAAGTGTTTGATCTTACTTTATATTTTCATTTAATTTAAATCGTTCATTAATGTGGTAATCATGACATCATCATGGTGTCATATATAAATTTATTTATTAATGTCAAAAAATTATAAAATAAATACCATGATGTAGGAAATATTTTTATCTTCCAAATAATTATTTATATTCTAAAATATCATTTATTTAGACAAAATTAAAATTGTTTATCTTAGGTGTTACATACTTTTGTTATATTTTCTTTTCTTTAAAAATAAAATGATAAAATGTCACTATCACCCAAAAAAGATTCCATGGGGTCCCTAAGTTGGTACATGGCATCCCATGGTCTTCCATGACACATCCAATAGAAATAGGACACATTTTGGGGTCATTTTATATTATTATGATATTAGTTTATTACCCTTAACTACCTGATTACTAATTAATCACGATAATTAAAGATAATTACCATCGTTACTATTCATAATGTCCAAAAACAAAAGAGTCTTAATTGAATAATTTGGACCATATGAATCCAAATAGTGAATCCATTCTACCAAATTACAAACACATAAATTTTGTTAATTAATTTAAATATAAATCCCCTTTTAAGAACCATAGACGGGTTTCTAAGAAGTAAAATCTATCAAAAGACTTATTTGTTTTTACATACAATTTAAAAGTGAAATTACACCCAATAACCGAAATTTTATTAAATAATAAAAAAATAATTACATTACACATTAAAACCAAATAAAATGACAATCTAACAATTTTAATAAATTGGATGAAAAGACAGTTTTGATTTAAAATGCTGTATTGTTCACTATTCATAAAAAAAATGAACATTATCTGAAAAATAACAAAAAATATCCCTATCCTAAATTTTATATTACAAATTCAAAAATTATTTCCATCCTTAAAAATTAAAAACATAGAAGTTTCATTAATAATTTATATAGTTAATTCTAGATGTAAAGACAAATAGTGTGTTTTTAAGAAACAACATCTATCAAAAGATTGACACTTGTTTATGTCCATTTTCATAGTGAAAACAATTCAAATGACCACCATTGGATTAAATGGTAACAATATATTATAATTAAACTTTAAAAACAATTAAAAATTTAATTTAACCATATAAATAAATTATATTAAAAAGAGGTTTTGAATTAAAATACAACATTTTAAAAAAACGAACTTTAACGAAAAAATGTAAAAAATTTACAGAAAGTAAATTTTGATGTCTTGATTCTAAAAAATAGTTTTATTTTGACATATATAACATATAAAAATAACAAAAAGTAGATCTAAAAAAAGGTTCATCATCAAAAGGAGGTTAATCGACCTTTTAAAGAATATTAGAATATTTATTCTTAAAATTGGATTCATTTTTCTTTTAAGCCTAGAACATTTATTGAATAATGTAAAAACATTTAACAAACATATATAATCATATTTTAGTTAGTTCTGTTCATTCCTGCTATTATAACGTCTAGATGTTGTCTACCATTGAAAATAATATTATTATATTGTTACTGTGCAACATAAGATTTCAAATAAACTCATTGTTGTGTATTGGGTACGCCATAGAACATAGAATCCCCATTAAAGTAATATTAATATTTTATTCACAAATATTAATAAATATGAAAATATAATATTCATTATTTACCCGATATGTTACATCCTCCCCCGCTATTGGGAATTGTGTCCTTGCAATTTTAAAAAATTGGACTCAGAAACTTCATTGAAATCCCCACATCGGAAAAGGAGTTAATGAAACTATCAATTTAATAGAAATTAAGATAATTACAAAGGTCCCTCGAATAAAAAATATGAGGATTCCATTAAATCATGGATATGGATGAAAAAACCATAAATCTCTGATAGAGAGTGATGGAAGACATGTCCATGAGAATGTTAACCACTAGAAAGTCACAAACTTGTGATGGGTTAAACGGTATTTGATTCCCCAGTAGGAAAAGATAACAAGCAACGTTTTAGTTTTAAGTATAATTTCATTGAGGAATTAATTTATGAGCTTAACTAAAACATAAGGAAACATACTTAATTGTCATGTAGACTTTCAAAATTTACTATATTTCTAACACTATCTCATATTTTCTCTAAATGATGAGTATTCAGGATGAATTGTTCACATTAAGAGCGCCATAATCAAATTCGAGAGAATCACAGAACTCAAAAATGATGAACTATATATTTTCCATGTCTTTAGACCTTAACCAAAACCAAAATTATTTGTATAAAATCAGATAATCCAAAAAAAGATATTCTTATACAAAAGAAAAAATACTCTTAATCTCTAAAATTTATCAAACAACCAAAAGATCAACAAAGACCATTCAATACAAAATTTACCTTAAAATTAATCAATTATAAACCAACCTAATAATGAATCCCAAATATCTAAAGGATATAATGGCATGGTCTTCCAAGGTAAATCTTAACATTTATCTCCAAATAACATCAGTTACTTTTAAAGTCTCATACTAAAAAGTAATTAGCCTAATCACATATCATGCATGATAGGTCAATCATTTCCATAGATAACCCAAAATAAACTTATTCTTGATTAATAAAATCATCTAACTAAAATTAATTTGTCATACTAACCAGGGACTTCACGTAGTCCAGTGGTAGGCGATAAATACCATTCACACATTGGTTGTGGGTTTGATTCCCACAGCATGGTCCGACGCGACGAGTTGTCACACGGTCTGCGTGTTGTCCCTTTCCCCAAAACTATATAATTAATAAAACATTCCCCCAAAAGGGTTAAAATCTTCAAAAATTACTATAACATAATTTACCATCAATTTTATCTCATGCCTTTCATTTTCCATCATATAGTAACCCATAATTACTTCAAAATTAAGGATCATATAAACCCTAATGGTTACCATTATAATTATTACCTGAACCTCCATAACGAGTTGGTTCTCTTATACATGATGAATTAGAGAACTCACCAAGGTTTAAGTGGTTAATCATGACTCCTTGATAGTTGGTTTAGAAGAACCAGAGATTCCTCACTAAATCCCCCATTTCATCTAGTCTCTTAATCAGAGAACCACCACAGTTTCCTTCAAAACCATTGTCACTTTGGTGCCAGCTAGATTCATCCATTTACTAAAATCAAAAATGTCAGTGTGAGTATATTAACTAAATCATCATGTACTAATGATTATGATGAACACTATGATATACGTATCCATGTTATCTCAAACTCATTCCAAATTTCAGAAATAACAATGACTCTAGCTAATATATTAACCGTTGTGGTTATACATAACTTGTCACTTATGCTTAAACAACAATCTAACCTCTAAATTTATGTAAACCAACATTTGATAACAACTATAAGTACCCGGCCATAAAACATTACTTAATCTTTAATTAAATGAATAATTCACATTTAGAATCTTTACATTTTTAGTGTTTTAGTCAATTAGGACATAAATATTACATCTCAAATGATTACAAAGTAGACACTACTACTATAACCAATTTTTCACAACAATACAAAATCCTTAAATAAAACAAGGGTTATTTTCTTAATATAAATCTTCTTGAATACTTCCATTCTCTTACCCTTCCCTATAACCTGTGAAAAACATTTCAACAACTTGGGATGTGCATAAAAATCTTAGTAAGGGTTATATCATAATGAAAGGAAACATTAACCCGCCAATAAATAAAAATCAATGAAACCATAACTTTCAATCATAACATACCTTCTGAAATCATAATATTTATGTATAACTTATATAAATCAAAATACATAAAGGTAACTTGAGGCATTCATAACATTCTTACGTATGGAGTAACCCTCATGGTTACATTTGGAATACCCATCATAGTATATTCCCTAAATCTCTTCGGAGAATCCATAGCGTGTAACTCATTCACGTTACCCAATGCATTATAGTGCTATCAAAGGCACAACCACCCTTATTTTTTCACGGAACCACCTCTCTTCATAAACAATTCCCAAGAACTATAACATAATCGTATCACATAATCATGCATAAAGGAAACATAACATTTCCACATTTCAATCACAAGATATCAATACAACACATTCATATAATCCAAAAAAATTATCAAAACCTTTTTCAATACCAAAATAACAGAAGAGTAAAACATGGTATTTTTTCATTTAAAAAAAAAGAAATATCTTGTAGAGGAAGCCGAAACTCAAATAATGGTCACGATGGTGGAGAAGTCGTTGTCGTTGCATATGTAAGACAAAACATTTCCTTATTCGGTTAGTAAAATTCTTAGTATAAAAAGATTACATTTCAATAAAAGTAAATGTCAAAGGGGTTTATACAGCGTATAAAATAAGGTTGTGTATAAAATAAAATATTCCTCAATGAAAGGATATTGAGACGAAGTCCCTTACAAAGACGGTATCCTTAGATTAAGGATACCTCAAATACATAAATATCTATGAAGAACATAAATACACCCAATATAAGTGGATATTATGTGTAAAATAAGCAGAGGTCATCCACACATAATCATAGCTTGACATAATAATGAAAGAGAGGTTTAACCCAATAAATTGAAATTGGGTTAGTGAGTTCCCTTATAGATATTCGACAACCTTACGGTGTCACATTAAAATTCAGAAAATGAGATGATGATAGATAAAAAGGGTATAAAATCACTTGTATATATCATTTACAACAATAAGGATAGATAATAACATATCCCAATATAAGAAGATGTAAATTAAAAGACCTAAAAAATATGTCTTTTAAAAAGGGGAGGGTGAAAGGATCCCTTACCAATTTGGGTAACTTTAGAAACATGCGCCACTTGAAAGAAGGGTGATACAATGCAGATTTAAATAACCATAAATTATATTATTTACCCAAATAATAAAATCATAGTCAGTAAATAAACCACACAAAATGAAATAGTGGCAAATTTATCATGAATCTCATGGGAACAAGAAGTGAGATAAAAACCCCTTACCTCGTTGTGATCAATTGATTCGTATAAACAAAAGATAATAAACACCAAAGGATTCACAGAATACCATGAATATAAATAGAATCTTGATAATATATATGAAATTTAAGCACAAAATACATCACATGAAATAAATAAATGGTGAACAATTGAAATCTCACGGAATTAAAAGTGAGATAAAAAATCCCTTACGAAAATTCGGAAGCTTAATGACGCTACTTAATACTTCCAAAAATAGATTGATGAGATAAAATAGGGTCTCTAATCATATGGACATAAAAATTAATTTAATAGGAATATAAAAAAACATACCCTAACATAAAAAATAGGAGCTTAAAAATAATGACATAAAAGAGAGTACATAAAATGAAAGAGAGAGGTAGGATCTCTTACCTCAAGTCCGACTTGTCTTCTTCCTTTATTTATATTCCTGAATAATAAAATTTGGTAAATTTATAAAATCTTAAGGACCTAATTTAAATATTATTATTCAATTCATATAACACCTTATAATTTTATAATAATTATTTAATTATGTGAGTTCATATCAGACGTTTTTGTCGATGTTTGGTAGATGAGTCAAAAATTAACTTGTTTGAAAATAATAGTCCTTGTAGTTATAATTACACCATCTCTAGAATAGTATTAATGATTTAAATATCATATATATCTAGCATATATTCATTTCATAATATTCCATATAATTTGGATATAAAAAATGAAATGCACCGTTCATGGAGACGGTAGTCCGTACGTACACATTAATGCTACTTTCATTTCTTTATCTTATTAATGGAAATAAAACTAAATGATATATATATATATATATATTATAATTCCACAATGATATTTATCATTTAGATGTAATATATATCATATATATCCATTATATATATATACTTATAATAGTACATAACATTTAGAGATAAAAATGAAATGTGTCGTTCATGGAGACAGTAAGTTGTACGTATGCATGAACGTTACTTTCATTTCTATTTCATACTTTAATGGAATGAAAACATAATGATGCATAGATATATTATAATTACAGTATAATATCATATATAACATCATTAACGTCATCATTTATACATCCCACATATGGCATTAACTATTCAAATCACTTTGAGGGGGCGGTAGTCCGCACATCCTAAAATGAAATTATCGCGTTTATCAATTATTGAAACCATAATGGAATGGAATAAATGAAATATAAAGAAGCGTAAGGAAAACATAAACATAATATATATCATATATATATATTGTTACATCTTAATTTCCACCATGAGATGTGTTAAAAAAAGATTGAGCATTCATCATTTCGTGAGGCAGTAATTCGCCACCCACAAAAACAGTATGGGCTTTAACCATTAAATGGAGGTGTGTGTACGTGTATCTCGAATACTTCTCAAAACAACATCATAGTATATTTAATATAATTTTATTGTTACAAAATAAATGAATAAAAAGACTTTAGGGGGTTGGAGAAGAAAAATAATGAAAAACAACATAAGAGAAGACTTTACCTTGAAATTGGGTAACTCTTTTTGATTTGAGCATAAAGGCTTTTTTGGGAAGAATTATGTCCAATGTTAGGCTTCTAGAAGTAATATAGGGATGTGGAGATACAATATGAGCATAATATGGATGATCCAAAGGCTTTATTGGTGTGGGTAGGGGGGTAAAGGTGGGGGCCTTTTATAAGAGGGAGGACTGTCACTTTTGGAAAGTCTTGGAAAGATACTTTATTATAAAATGGGTTTCAGATTTTAAAGGTCACACAATGATATATTTTTAGTATAATATGATAAGGTTTATAAATAATCCTAGAAAATAGGTTTTATAAAAGTTTATGTCTTTTATTTTACCTTATTGTTTCATTTTATTTAAATCGTTCATTAAAGAGGTAATCACTGCATCATCATGGTGTCATAAATAAATTTATTAATTTAATGTTTAAAAATTATAAAAAAATACCATGATGTTGGAAATCGTTTTATCTTTCCAATTATTATTTATAGTATAAGATATAATTTATTTAGATAAAATTAAAAGTGTTTTACTTAGGTGTTACATACGTTTGTTATATTTTCCTTTCTTTAAAAATAAAATGATAAAATGTCACTATCACCCACAAGTGATTACATGGGGTCCCTAAGATGGAACAAGGCATACCATGGTCGGAAATAACACATCCAATATAATTAAGACATATTTTGGGGTCATTTTATATTATTATGATATTATTTTATTACCCTTATCTACCAGATTACTAATTAATCACGATAATTAAAGATAATTATCGTCTTTACTATTCATTATGTCAAAAAACAAGAGTCTAAATTACATAATTTGGACCTTTTAATTCCAAATACATATTCCATTCTACAAAATTCCAAACACATAAATTGCAGTAATTAATTTAAAAATAAATCCCATTGTTAGAACCAAAGACATGTTTTTTAATAAGTAAAATCTATCAAAAGATAGATTTGTTTTTACATCTAATTTAAAAGTGAAATTACATCCAATGGAAACATTTGTATTAAATGATATAAACATAATAAAAATACACATTAAAACCAATTAAAATGACAATCTAACCATATAAATTAATTGGATGAAAAGGCAGTTTTGAATTAAAATGATGTATTTTTCACAATTCAATAAAAAATGAACATTATCAGAAAAATACCTAAAATTCGCCCTATGATAAATTTGATATTCCAAACTCAAAAATAATTTCCATATTACCAAATTAAAAACATAGAAGTTTCATTAATAAATTATATATTTAATTCCCGCTGTCAAAACAAAGAGCATGTTTTTAAGAAATAACATCTATCAAAATATTGACACTTGTCTATGTGAATTTTCAAAGTGAAATTAATTATAATGAGCACCATTGGATTAAATGGTAAAAATATATTCTAATTAAACATTAAAACCAATTAAAAATATAACCTAACCATATAAATGAATTATATTTCAAGAGTCTTTGAATTAAAATACATCATTTTTAAAAAAATGAACTTTTTTAAAAACATACCGAAGCATTACACAAAGTAAATTTGGATGTCTTGATTATAAAGAAGGATTTTATTTTTTCAAATATAATATATAAGAGTGAAAAAAGTAGATTTAAAAAAAGGTTCATAATCAAAAGGCTATTAATCGACCTTTTAAAGAATATTAGAATATTTTTTCTTAAAATTGGATTCATTTGCATTTTAAGCCTCTAACATTTATTGGAAAATATAAAACCATTTAACAAACATATATAATCATATTTTAGTTAGTTCTGTTCATTCCCTCTATTCCAATGGCTAGACGTTAACTACCATTTAAAATAATATTATTATATTAATACTGTGCAATGTAAGCTTTCAAAAATACTCTTTGTAGCGTATTGGGTACGCCATCGAACATAGAATACCCATTAAATTAATATTAATATTTTATTCACAAATATTAATAAATATGAAAATTTAATATTATTTATTTACCTGGTATGTTAAAGATACTAATCCTCTCAATAGGTAATCACTATAGATTCCATGAACTACCTTTCTTAGATAGTCAACAATAACTTGTTTAAAAATACATTGAGAAACTATGATTTAAAAGACTTCCATGTAGTGTGGGTTTGGATAAGTTGTAATGAAACCTCATAATACTACATGAGTTTGGTTGTTCAAAACCCATTGGGAACATGATACAATATAAGCACTGTAGCATTGATGAGTACTGTAGCGATGGTGGGTAGGGTATCACTGTTGGTCACTATGATAGCAGTGATCGACACTATTGCAGCGACAGGTACTCTAGCGAGAACTATAGATCCAAAGATAGTATAGAAGGTACTGTAGAAGCCAGGTACTACTCAAATAATAGGTCTTTTGGCCAAATATTTGGGGCCTATGATCCATGTAATGGTTTTCATGCCCACCGGGCCTTCGGGTAAAAATTAAATGGTGTAATAAAAGTGGATGATTATATGTGTTAACCCTTATGGGGATATGACCTTCCTTTTAGGTATGTATATTTTTAGTGTGTGTGTGTGTGTGTGTTTGAATGCAATTGTACCCCCAAGAGCCAAATATATATGAAAAACTTCCTTCACATAAAAAAATTTCCCCTAATTGTCATTTCAAAACAACACATGAAACATCCCCTTTTCCAAAATGGTTTCACATTTCCAACCAATTTTAATATAAAAAACCAATACAGAAGTCCAATCTAGATAACAAAAATCAAGGGATGTATAGATTGTAAAATACTAGGGATAAAATTCTTTGAATAATATCCATAGGTTGTAGAAAAATAAATAGAACATATAAATAGATAGTCATGGTCATTTCCTAAACGTCCCTAGAGCGATCCAAGGATGTACTCGGTTTAGACACATCGGCCAACATACGGTGAAGCTCTATAGTCAACAACCAAATAGCCACTCTAAACTCTCCAATCTAGTGGTATGTCCCACCCTTCCCTATAATGTAAAGGGGGTAACAAGTGATTTAATTGGGTATGAGAAGAAAACATAACACAACCCTCTAAAAGAGACCAAGTAATCAAATGATAGTAATAGTGATACAAAGAGGATAGGGAGGCCCTAGAACACATGGCTCACTTTACCTTCTTCCACTACACTTGCATACTCAAACCACTAACAACACCCACACAATAACACAGTTCTCGGTAAATCCTCCATAGGTGTGACAATCTCACAACATGTTTCTCACATGTACCAACCGGACCATCACATCATTTTATTTTCAAAACACATTCTCAAATATTATAAAATACTAACTGGTCCATCAATATTTCAAATCCAAATACATTTACAGGAAAATTTCTATACTATATAAGAACATGTATCAATATGAAAAAAGCCAAACATGCCCTTATATAATTTTAGAAACCAAGGCATATCAAAACTGTAACACCCCGAGATTTTATGAGATATATTATTTTTAATTTCATTGATATATTATATTGTACAGTACACCAATATTATCTTGCACTATATGCAACACCGTATTAGCTTGCAGTATACGCGACACTATTCATGGCCCGTGTTTCACACAATTTGAAGTTCGTTTTCTAGAAATCATTCTATGCAACATTTAGTAGATATTTTTTTAATGTATATATGAAATCAGTTTTTACTATTTTATACGCAACACCAAAGGGAGATTTCACTACATGAAACCCTGACTTGGCTTTCATTACACTCAATTGTGACCTTCATCGATAGCATGTGTTATAAGCAATACCAGGTTTTACAAAACAATTATATATTGTTATAATATTATTATGAACTAGCCGTTATGAATAGTATTATCCACATTTTTAATTTTATAACATTATTATTCATCTTACACATTTTCTAGTACATGGTATGAGAATAAAAAAAATTCGGGAGAAATAAGTGTTTTCACAAAAAAATGTAGTTTTGCTGCCTTTTAATGGTTCACCCACATTAAATCTAGTTTTTGACATGTTTATAAGTTCAATTTGACAAAATGAAATTCATATTTGGAATCAGGATATAGACGTTTACTATGGATGAATTTTTCATATTATTCTGTTAACTTTCATATTTTATTAATAGTAAAAACAATGTATATTTTAATTATAAACAACTTTTTTCATCATAATAATTTATATGGATAAATTATAATATTTAATGTTTTTAATGTATAAATAGAATATATTTTTTCCATTTAGTATAATTTATTTCATTATTATTTATTCTACATTGAATTCATAGTTAAAAACATTTCAATCTTTTCCAATGTTTTAACTTTTAAAACCGATTTTCTTACCAATGGTATTAATTTTAAATTAATTACTAAAACTTATGTGTTTTGAATTTTGAAAAATGGATTCCATATTTGGATTAATTGGGTCCAAATTATGTTCATAGGTTACTTTTATTTTTTTGATATTATGAATAGTAACTACGGTAATTTTTATTTACTACATTTAAAGGTAAATCGTGTAATTCATGGTGAAAATAAGATTATAAAATTACCCTAACAACTGCCAAAATTCTATTGTATGAATACAAGTCGACCCATATCACATAAGGTTCGCACTAGATTCGTTTCATGGTCTTTTGAAAATGAAATAAAATAATTATTATAAAAACCAAAGAATGTGACAACATGTCACTCTCTTAAATCTTATAAGTGTAATAATTTACATTTAGTGATAAAAATCATACAACATCGAACATGAATAGTCTCCAGAAAGATAATAAAATTTTCTACATCATGTAAATTTATTTATAATTTTTAAGTATTATATAATAATCATTAATGATGACACAATAGTGACGTTGAAATTATATAATTGATTGAAATATCAAATAAATGGTTTTTAAAAAAATTAAAATAAATATTATATGAACTATTTAATGTGATCCAAGAATTTTATAGATAAATATGTCATGTTATAAATCAATTAAATATATTATTTCGAACATTTATTCTATTTGGATTTTATTTAAATTCAAATAAATGAATACTGCAAAAATTGACACTATTGTAAATTTATAAAAATAACATATTATAAAATTGTTTAAAAATCACCAAAATATTTGAAAATTATAAATTAAAAATTATTTGGAATAAAATGTAATAATGTTTACAATTATGGAAAATTCACAACACATAATTACTTATTTATAATAATTAAAAATTTAGAATTTTATTACCACAAATAAAATTAAATAGATTAAATAAGGATAAATAAAGTTGATATGGTTTAAAATAAATTTCCAACATGTGTAAATTTTATTTTTTGATGCGTTTACAACCCTATATCATCTAATATTCGTAGGTGAGTCATTTTGGATGTTTTTATGTTGGGTTAGAATTTATTATAAATTAATATTTTTATGTTTCCAAATGTGCCCCTCTCCCCCCTTATAAAAGGGAACCTCTTCCCTCTCCACTTCACACCATTTTTGAGCTTTCAAATTCGTCCAAACACTAAAAATTTCACTTATACACTTCCCTAGAAACCTAATAGTGGTTTTTTGCTTCTCAAATAACCCACTCTAGTGCCCTAAGAGTAAGTTTAAAGGAGGAACTTCAAGAAATAGGTAATACCTTCTACCGATTCTTTCAAGTTTCATTCTTCTTATACTTCCTCTTATTAAGTTGTTTCATTATGAAGTAATATCATCAGTATAACTAATATAATGATATGTTATTATAAATTTGAAACAACTCTATTTCACCTTCTATTCATCCTATGGAAAATGAAATCACCGCGCGTGCGTACGTACAAAATACCTTCTCCACACTGTGGTGTAATCTATTTTCCACCACATCCATACTTGGATGGGTATAATGGTGTAAACAATAACTATATATGATTATTATAACTTAATAATAATTCTGATATATCCTATAATCCACTAAAACACCATTCAATACATTTGGGAATGATATCATCGCTCGTGCGTACGTACGGCTTACCGTCTCCACTATGTGATGCGACTCGTTCTACATGATCATCATTGAATATTTATTATATTAATTAATTGAATGAATAAATATGATATATATTACACTAATAATATTTTTTAAATGATGTATCTATAACCTAAAAATAGGAATAAGAATTTATTCGACAAAACACGCATAAGAACATGAAGCAATGAACACCCGAATAACAAGTAGCAATGAAATATTACTAATAAGAAGATAAGAATATGACCATATATGATATCATAACAATGAATATGATTCTTAAATAAGTCGATTACATTATTTAAATCATTATATAGGAGGTTCAGATACATACAAAGCATATCGGACCTAAGGTAAATGAAAATCTCGAAATCTCAATTTTTTTCCAAAATTGTTTATACTTCGGTATTTACTGGGGAATATTTATCGTCAACATAAATGTTTAATAAATATGTAATATTATCCCCCTAAAATTGTTTAAATCCAATTTTAGCTATTGGTGAATTTTTAGTAGAAGTTATGAAAGTAATCATTGGTCGTTTTCAGTAAGAGATACTTTTTGACTTTTCCGACAAAAGTACGAGGATTATTTTTTTTAACATATACGGCATTAACGGGTTTTTACATTTTCATAACGACTTGTTTCCAGGAATAATCCTACGCAATATTTCAGGATAATTTTCAAATAAATTCATTTCATTAAAAATTTCATGTCATTATGAGAAAACAAAATGATTTTTGAAGAAGAAAGGATATTTTCCTCAAGAACTGAGTTCAAGTGTTCTATCAAAATTATTTTCCATATAAGATTAATAGGGTTATGTTTATATACCAATTATTACATTGATTTAATTATGTTATGATGGAGTTATTTTATTATGTCCTTTTATCTTATATGGATTATTTTATGATGGCATGATGTTTAAGAATCCCATTTATATTACATGGGTTATGCTATGATGTATGATTTAAGATTTTGTGGCACACATAAAAATGGTTTCATTATTAGATGGGTGAGACCTATATCTCCCTCCAATGCATAGGGTAAATATTTATATCTCATGATATATACATGGCTGTAATGGAAAGTAAATCCAATTCAGAGATATAGGGCTGGAATGACCAGCAAACACGGTTCAGTAATGGACATTGTCCACTATAATGGTCTTGGAAGTAATGTCTTGACTACTATAGAAATCATATCATGTGATTAATGGTTTTCCACAAATCCATGTTTTATTCACATGCTATTTGATCATGATTAATGTTCCTTTATGATCTATGCCTTATGTACTGCTATGATTTATGTCATGTTCATGTTTTTACTTTCAAATGTTTAAGGATTGTTTTATGTTCTCCGTGTTTACCCTTACTGAGCAATTGACCTCACCCTTTTGTATGTTTTCTTTTCAATAGTATATAAATAAAGGTTTTAGATAAGAAAACAAAATATGAAGATCTTTATGGGAGATGTAAAATATCTTTTACTATGATTAGAAGATTATATTCCGGGTTTCCAAAGACACTAAACTAACATGGTCTTTGGGTACCTGTTTGTGTTATGTTTTAATAATTCCACACAAGTAATTTAATGTCTATGTATGTCATGCTTTGGGTCTCTATAGTTGGTATCATAGCGAAGGTTTAGTCAACCTTTGGAAACTAGGATGAGAAATCTTTAGTGAGATCCCTAGAGATATTTCTAAGGTTCTTCTAGGGATTTACCTAAGGTTGAGTATAAGTATAGGTTATAGTCCTAGGATTACGGTAAATATCATAGAATTAATCCTAAGATGTTAGAAATTGAAAGTACTCCCCTTTTATTATGTTGTTTTCCTAGAATGATTTTTTCCTCTTACACTATTTTTTGGGTTTTAGACGATGGGTAGAACTTGAAGGAACCATGTCGATCAATGTAATGGGAAATGCAATGGTTACCCTCTTAAAAAACCCATGTTATGGGAGATGGAGTGAAAAACCTTATTGCTATACTTACAGAAGCTATGATTAATTATGGACTTCGGACTTAGTAGAGAAAGGAACAATATTCTATTGATTCCTTCATGAGGAAACATCCACATTCATTCAGTGGGTCTTCTGATCCACTTATTGCTGAAAAATGGATCAGTAACATTGAAAAGATATTTTCCATACATAGATGTTCGGAACATGAAAAATTAATTTTGACTAGTAACTGTTTAGAAGGTGAATCATACCTGTGGTGGACTCTAATTAATAATACAAGGCCCCAAGATGAAATTGAATACATTGAATGGGACAAGTTCAATAAATTGTTTTTCAATAAGTACTTTCCTCGTATTCGTTGAACAAATATTAAAAAGGAGTTCCTTGAGAAAAATAAAAAGGACGATGAATATATTGGTATATACGAGGAGAATTTTACACAGCTTCCAATGAATGCATCTGGATTTATCATCCAATATGAAAGGAATGTTGATCGATTCTTCAGTGGATTAAAACAAAGTCTTCAAAAGGCAGTAGCTATAAGACACTTCAATAGCTATGAAGAAATTGTGCATTGTTCTATTAAGGTAGAACTGGAAGTTGGTGTTACATATTTATCTCATGGTTTTGACATGAAACAAAAGATGGAGTTCAAGGAAAAATCTCAAAACAATGGTGAAAAGAAGATGAATGTTTCATTATGTTCAAGGTGTGGAAATAATCATAGTGGAGATTGTCTTAAAGGGACTAAAAAATGTTTTAAGTGTGGAAAAGAAGTTCATCGAGCAGCTGAGTGTCGAAGTAATGGAAAAAGGGTATCTAATGTTGTGAATAAAGAAAAGACTCCATAGAATCCACCACCAACACTTCAATTCTGCAAGTGCAAGGAAATGGGGAATTAGGATAATCAATGCCCTAATCCAAGGGTTAATGATGATTGACATCAACAACTTCTTAAGGAAATGGAAAAAAGGAATGTCACATGCGATCACTATTGGCGATGTTGAATATGATAACAATTTGGTGGAATGATAAAAGTGTTTATGTAATGGGATTACAAAATAATGTTGTAGTATCATGGAATATTGGAATATTTATGCATTGGTCTATTGTGGTTTTCAATAATTTTATGGTACCGGTAACCATGAAATGTAATTGAAATATTTTTTGAAAGCAGATGAAATGAACATAATTAAGGGATATGGAGATAATAATATTTATGATAGTATTCATGAGCTCATGATTGATATAAGGACAAAGTGATATCATGGTTTGAGTATATCGAAATTTTTGGATTTTGGTATGTGGAAAGAGTTATCGTTTGATAGAATTCATGTTTTCACTAAGGTTCCATGGTAATTCATGTTTCAATAGAATACATGATTATGGTATTCACATGTTTGGAATGTGACCAACAAGATATATCTTATGATATATGGGGTATAAATGATGGTATTCACGTTCTTGTTATGTGACCTTTACAGAAATTGATTTCTTTTTACTATGAGATTAGACAGATGTATTTTGGATAAGCTTAAGGATTGAAATGGATTATGTTGGACATCAGATATTATTATTTAGGGATAGAACTTTTTTCGATATTATTTTTGGAATGTTATAATATTTTAGTGTTTGAAAAAGGACAACCTGTAGAATGGGTGACAACCCGTCATGTCGAACAAGGATACGAGATTCAAACCCACAACCGTAGTGCGAAAAGCCTTTATCACATACCACTGGCCTACAGGAAGTCTCTAGTTAGTAGAAACTAGTTTTATTTTATTAATAACGATGATAGATGAAGTATAAGTCCATTTTTTGGAACCATATACGATTAATCTCACCATAGATGGACTTATGTATATAACATTTTATAACCTTATGTTTGAGACAGCTGGAATGACCTATCATTATATAGCATGATCTGTTAATACTTCGCGAAAGAAAAATTCAACTTCATTTCTTTAAGAGATGAAGTGGAAATTGTTCAAGGCACGAGCAACGGTGATATTGTACCAAAATCAATTAAGTATTTCTTCTAATTCAAAAATTATTCAACATTTGAGAAATGATATTGAAAACAAATAATGTTGTCCAAGTGCCCTCATATCTGATGAATCAGATGGTACCATAGATCACTACAAAATTATGGCTTTGTGATTGTTGTCTTTTTCATATCCATGTACTCTACCACTCTTCATCCTAAGTTTATGGTTATATTTCTCTTCCACATCCATATTTTCACCTTTGTTATCCTATGTGGAAACCTAGTGATGAGTTAATTTGGGAAACTGTTACGTTTCTTACTTCACTTTTTAAAATTATGTTTTAGTATTCCTTTTTACGATATGGGTTTCTATGGAAGAATCTTTCAAGTAGTAAACGATATATATCCCCAATGAATTTCGAGGGCGAAATTCATTTTAAGGGGGGTAGAATATAACACCCCGAGATTTTATGAGATATATTCTTTTTAATTTCATCAATGTCTTATATTGTACACTACACCAAGATTGGCTTTTACTATACGCAACATTGTTTTGTCTTGCAGTATACGCAACACTATTCTTGGATCGTGTTACACACAATTTCAAGTTCATTTTGTCGAAATTATTATACGAACACTAGTGCAGAAAACATTTTTAAAGTCGGTTATTTTTTATTTTTTACATCTGTTTTTAGCCAACGTTAATACAGGCGATGTTTTAAATATTGTTTTTTTACATTGGTTATTTAAAAATAGACGTAAAAAACATTACTTCGTAGTGTTTATCACATTGGTTATTTAATAACCGATTTGATAAACCATATCCCAAGCTTTTATCAAATCAGTTACTAAATAACCGACCTGATAAACCACTGTGGGGTGTGTTTATCACTTCAGTTATTAAATAACCGACGTGATAAACCATTTCCCAGGCTTTTATCACATTGTTTATTTAATAACCGACGTGATAAACCAGTGGAGGGGATTTATCACGTCGGTTATTAAATAACCGACATGATAAACCAGCGTGGCTTATCACGTCAGTTATTAAATAACTGAAGTGATAAACCAGTGTGGGGGTCTTTATCACATCTGTTATTAAATAACCGACGTGATAAATGAATTTTTTTTAAAATAGAAATTAGTCCTCTGCTCTCCCCAGATACAACCAGAAACCAAACCAAGAATTCATACGAGAAAAATAGAAGTAGACTGAAATAAGAACCACATCAAAATTAAGCATTTACATTGATAAAATTTAAAACTTACTTTAGGATCGAAATAAAGATGTATATGCTCAATATACAAGAGTGGGGTGAATTGAATACATTAAAATTTCCTTTGGAACCGTTAAAGTTGGTTACAGATAACAAATATTTCCTTAAATAAGGAATGTTCTAATTTTAACAAAGTTAACCTAAGAAAATTGACAACACAACTAACACCAATTGAAAACATGGAATAAGGAATGAAGTTTTAAACTTCAAGTCCTATGTACTTGCTTAAAACTGGATAGAGATTCCAAAAGTAGGTTCTGGAAATATGGACCTAGAAATTGAAACTTAACTAAAGATTACAATATGAGATTCTACTTTAATGCGTATAGAATCTAAATGATAGAGAGTACAAGTAAGTAAGTATATGAAAGTTATACTTTCCTTACAATAAAATATGCAGCGGAAAACAAACAAGTAGAAAAACTACAGGTAACAAGATATAAGTCTTTTAACCCAAAGAGAATGGTATCCAACAACCTTGGACAAAGGTATCTTGATTTATACTTTCAAGCAAGTCTGTCTTACCCACAACAGGGTAAGCTCTTGATACGAATACCAGAGTCTCTGTCTTTCTATCCCCGCAATCCCTCAACATCAAGGTAGTTTGAAACCTTTGTCTTCCTCAGCAAGGAAGCCATCGAACTTCAAGGTAGTCAACACCTCTGTCTTCCTATCCCTAGAAGTCCTCGAATGTAATCACCAACATTCAGAGTCACATGAAACAAAAACCGAACGAGAGGTTCAGTACGCACAAGGCATGAAAAGATTTCTCTCTCTAGAAATCACCTTAGCAGCGTTTGGTCTCTAGGTAGATCATCTTCTATATCTGTTATGAGCTCTTTCAAATGAGCTCTTATTTATAGGCAAGGCCGACCACCTTTCAACAGTCATATTTTCCTTAAAAATCGGAGGGACCTGTACATGTGTAACATAACCAATGGTTAGTTTATAACAGAATAGACGACATCGTTTTATAACAAAACAAATGTAACAGAATGTACGGCATCATTTTAATTATAACACAAAAGTTCGGAGTGAACGTTCGGAGTCTAAACAGAATGCCAAAGAGTAGACAAATTATACAATTGTAAGAAAAATGAATGTTCAGAGTGAATATTTGGAGTCTATTAAATTTGGAGTGTATAAAGCAAAGATGATCAATTTCTGTTTAATAGGTGAATTCAGAATGAGAATTTGGAATGAAAATTCATCATCAGAATTCGTAATGAGAATATTTAATCAAGATTAGTCATTAGATTTCAGTGTCGAACTTCATGATAGTTCGTATCCAGAATTTGGAGTGGAACTTCATTACAGTTCTCATCCAGAATTCGGAACCTAAAATACAATGCTTCATATCAAAGTTTGAAACAATTCCGAGAATATAGAAATGAAACTGATTCTTATACTAAATAAATATATGGATATATATATAATGAAAATATGATAAGGATAATTTTTTTAGAAAAGTGATCTTCCTTATAACAGCAATTTTCCTTATAAAAGCAATTTCCTTATGAATCAATTCTCCTTATAAAATCAATTTTCCATATAAACGAAATTTTCCTTATAAAAGAAATTTTCCTTAAAGATAAGGTGTTTGTTATTTTCAAAACAAGAAGGAATGGAAAAGTCATAAGGACAACCTTATTGACTCAATAATCTCCCCCTTTTTGGAAAGCACAAACATACTTTCGAAAAAGAAAGTCTAAGAGGAATGAAAACATTACGGCTTATCTCCCTTTGCTTATGGATGTTGATGAATATGACTAACTCCCCATTATGCATTTAAACTCTAAGGATCGTATTCTAGATTTCCGGAATAGTATTCCATTAAGTATAAGAATGTCTTCATTAATGAAAAACTCCCCCTTATATAAACTCTATTAGAGTTCTTTTTCATTCTCCCCCTTTGATAAGGTTATTTTTCCCTCTCCCCCTTTGTGATTTTCAAAATGAATTCTAGGGAATGGAATATATAACAAAGTACCTAAAAAATTAGTTACAACAACAAAAGAAATGATCCGGAAATATTTTCATTAATATTGAAAGTTCAAAAACAAGAAATCTAAGATATAACAAAAGATCGGATTTGTCTATTTTGGAACTTTTTTTCCTTCGACATAAGACCCTTGACAATAGTCTTCATCTTCTTCATGTCATTATGATCTTCCTCAGCTTGCTTCTCTAACACAACTATTCTTTCACTTTGAGCTTCAATCCTTTCTTCCTAGGCTTTAAGCTTGTCTTCCTGAGCTTCAAGCGTTTCTTCCTGAGCATTCAAATATTGTTCTTGATTTAACATATTCTCTTCAATCTCATTCCGACAATCCCTTTCATTCCTCCAGTTTTGAGCAACAGAATTCAGCTTCCCATTCAGATCTCTAACTTCGTGAATCCAGAAATTCATTTCATCTGTCAACTTTTCTTCAAAGGAAGATGTTAGATCATTTATCTTCATGTCTTCTATCTCAAAAGAGTCTTTAAAATTATCTTGGAATTCTTCCAAGAGCCTCATATCTTGTACAGTTTTTCTCGACCAACTAGTCATTCTTTTAAAAGACCTTTTTTGGGCTTCATAGCTGAAAAAAAGGTTTTGAACTGAGTCTCTATCTCAACACATTTGTCCATAGCCATGGATACGAAGTCTGTTTTTTGATTCAAAGTATGTTGGAGCATCTGGCATCATGAATCAATACTTGAGAAGGTCGGAATAGTAACTACCAACTTCTTTAATGACTGAACAACAATGTCATGACCTAACGAAGATGACTCCGAATCCGAGACTTTTCTTAGAGAATTGTCTTCTTCAAATAGCCGATGATTCTTCTTAGAAGAATCGCCAACTTCCCTTTTCTTTACAACCACTGATCTCGGGGTATCGACAACAAGTTGCTTTCCATTGTCCTTTTTCAGAATGGAGTCATGTTCTAGAGTTCTCTTTTCACTGTCAGATACCTGAACAACATTTTCTTCATCATCAATAAATTTTTGAGCTCCATCCTCTACATTCTCCATTTGAGAAATATCATGTAGAAGTTGTTATTCTTATGCAAGATAAGCTACTTCTTGTTCTCCTTTCTACTAATCTTTCCCTGGAGTGACTAACATAGATGATTCAGCTTCTGAAGTTCGGAGCGACAAATGTTCCGAAGGTGTCCCCTTATAATCATCTACTTGCTTCAAAATATATCTGGTTTCACCACTACCTTCTGCAACGACTTCTTCCTCTTACACTTGATCAATTTGATCAACTTCCTCAACAGGCTTAGCAAATGCCTCTTCAGGAGTGACAAAGTTTCTTCCTGGAGTGTCAGGTAGAGATTCCAAAGAAAATGATCTTGGAACTGGAATGTTTCCGGAGGCCATCTCATTAAACTTTAATAATTTCTGAACCACCTCAGCTTCAGACATCTTCTTCTTGAGATTCTTTTCATTCACTTGTTTTTATAGCTAATCCGCTGTTTTTTCTATCAAGGCCTTAGCCTCCGTATGATCCAATCCAAACTGAGGCTCCCCTTGCACTCTATTCTCATTGATTTCCCTCCACATAGAAACTACCTCATCAAGGTAAGCTTTATTCTTCTTCGATTTTGGAGGTGTGGAATGAACTTCCTTAGATTTGGGATTCTCTACTTCAACTTCAACTTCATTCAACTTTATCTTCTTTACCGGCATAGAGGATTCAGGTTCACCCACTTTCGTAACCGCTTCTTCTTGAGCTGGTAAATCAACGAACTGACCAGTATTTTTGTTGATGGCAATATCCATCCTTTTGAGGGTACCATCACTCACCAAAATAATTTTGCATACTCTTGGCATTGACTTTCATTCCTCCTTGAAAGACTCAAGGCACCGAACTATTAACTTCGAGATGATTGCTGGATACATAATTATCTGAGCTCTCATATTCCCTTTCTTAACATTTTCAATGGTAATAAGAATGTGTTTCATCATATTAAACTTCCTTAGATTTATAAGAAAATCTAGAATGTAGATCTTGATTTTCTTCAAACTATCTTTGTCACCTTTTCTTGGTACTATAAATCTTTGTACCCATAACTCTAGAATCCGAAAATTTGTAGACAGACTAGAAATCTTCGGAGCCTTATCATATGATAGTCCAAGAGTCTCCAAAGCTTTTTCCGTGTCAAAGCATCCCTTTAAATCCGGAAAAACAGGAGATATGAACTCGGCTTCTCCTTCATTGTTCAGCCCTACAAAGTTAGTTGCCTTGGCATAAGAAAGCATATAAAAGCATATAAGTCTTGCCATAAGACTTAAACAAACATTTCTCACTACCATCTTCCTTAAGGAAGGAATCTGTCTCATAAAACTCTATAAGAAAATCCGAATAAACATCATCTTGATTTCTAGGATTAGAAACAACAACATCTTACCATCTGTTAAACTTAATGTTCATGGATATAAGAGAATCATACTTGTTGAAAAAATCAGGATGAACCAACCTTTCTCTATATTCTAACCACTTGGAAATCGGCTTAGAGGAAGACATGTCTTGAGAATCTACTTCCATAGACATTCGGATCTGAAGAATTCTCGGATGTTCGGAATAGAGTTTCCTGAAGATCGGAAAAGCCTTAAAAGAGAGTGGAAGAGCTTCGGGATGTTGGAGCTTGAAAAAAAAACCGATGTGGGATGAGTCTCGGGGTCCCCTTTATATAGGCAAAGTATTTGACCGTTGGTCATCCAAATTCATCTAATGGTTGAAAACAAATTGATTTTTTCTAACGGTTGAGAACAATCTGGCATGAAAACTTGAATCCGATCTTTTGAGTTTTTTATTAAAACCATGATTTAAGAAAACCATATTCCGAAAACAAAATATAAGAAAACACCAGCTAGTAAAATATGATTATGAAAACATAAGTAAGAAAATCATTCCTTTCGAATTGTCTTAGCAGGATTATTCGTAATGGGTAATATTATTTTTGAAGAAAAATTAACTACGAAAAAAACATTATTACTACAAAAAGACATAGTTCTCAAAATACACTATGAAAAACTCAATAGAGAAAATGAAAAATCATTACAAGATTTTCAGCATGAATATTTCATTACAAATGTTTGAAAACGAAAAGCACATTATGAATGTCTCGGTATGAGAATCTAGTTATGGAAATACCAGTATGAAATTTTCCATTATGGAAGTTTTTAATATGAAAATTTCCATTCCAGAAATTTTCTATACGAAAATATCCATTCTGGAAAATTTCTGTTCCGGAAATTCCCATTCCGGATTTTAGTTCCGAAAAGATTGAAAACAAACTTTGAAAAACATAGTTACTCTAACAAATAAATGTACTCCCCCTATGAAAAGGAGTTCATTGCTGTAAAGAGTCTTTTTCAATAGAATGTAAATTAAGAAAGATTACCTTACAGTTATCAATCGTAACTTCTGTTTAATGTATTCAAATCTATCAGAAGGAAAATATTTTATGAAAATATCAGCAAGTTGATCTTGCATTCCGATAAACTAAAGAATAATATCTCATTTTAGTGTGTGGTCCCTAAGAAATTGATCCCTAATATCTATGTGCTTTGAACGAGATTGATGTGCATGGTTATTACTTAGGGAAATGGCACTTGTGTTATCACACAAAATTTGAGTTTTAGTAAAACTCAAGCTATAGTCTGTGAGTGTGTATTGCATCCACAACACTTGAGCACAACAACTTCTAGCTATTACATATTCGGCTTTAGTAGTGGAAAGTGCTACAGAACGTTTCTTCTTGCAAGAAAAAAAAACTAACGAATCTCATAAGAAATGACAAGTTCCGGATGTACTTTTTCTATCCATTCTACATTCACCAAAGTCAGCATCAGAAATGATTTTTAGAACAAAATCATTTCCATATGTATAAAATAATCCTAGATCCATGGTTCCCTTAAGGTAGCGAAAAAATATTTTTACTGCCTTTAAGTGGGATTCCTTTGGATTGGATTGATATCTTTAACATAAGCATACTGAGAACATTACCTCTGGTCGACTAGCTGTTAAGTAAAGTAAACATCTTATCATACCTCTAAAAGATGTTTGATCTACTGGCTTCCCAATTTAATCAAGATCTAAAGAGATTGAGGTACCAATGGGAGTACTTATACTCTTAGTGTTTTCATAACCATACTTTTTGAGAAGATATTTAAAATACTTATTGTAGACGCCGGAAAAGTCCGTTGTTCCCAAACGAAGCTCCGGATGCGGAAAGCGAGGTCATATTTGGAGTCGGAAGGATGTTTCGGAGGGCCCGGAGGCCTTGCGCGGAATTTCAGAGGCCCGCGCGCAAAGGTGATGTTCCGCGCGCAAACCCCCCGGGATGCGCGCAATGCGCCGGTCCGGCGCGCAATTTTGCGCGCCGCGGGTCCGCGCGACTCCCTTGCGCGCCGCGCCCGATTCCGCACCCGCGAGGAGAATTTCGCGCTCGCGCCTTGGATTCCGCGCCCGGGGTTGCCTATAAATACAAGGCGACCCCCAACGTTTCAAAGGTTGCTGGAAGTCGAAACGTCTCTCGTGCGCGCAATTCAACCCCTTCCGCGCGCAATAACGAACTTCAGGTAACCTCCTTTCTTTCGCGCAAGAAAGCCTCGGGGTCCGCCTTCGCGCGCAATCCCCGCTGGCTCCTTTCATTTGAATAAAAACTCACCCTAAGGCCTTTGCGCGCAAAAGAACCCGCTTGCGCGCAATTGCCCCCGGGGTGCGCGCAATCCGGCCTGATTGCGCGCACCCCCCCTTCTTTCAAGTGGCCATTCATTAGAGAATGAGCCGTTGCCCCCGCGCGCTATCCGAAGCCCGGTGTGAGCAATCTCAAGCATCCGCGCGCAAGGCACTGGCCCAATTGCGCGCCAGCCGCCCCGATTGCGCGTCGGCCCGCAGTATTGCGCGCAAAGCTTCCTTTTTGCGCGCAATCTGCCAGGGTCGTCCCCTCGACCCCCTGAGGGCACCTGCCTGCGTGGCGCCCGATGCTCCTCATCCTGGGTGCCCGCACCGTGCGTTGTCTTCCCGTGCGGCCCTCCAGGTTCGTGCGAAGTGACATGCACCCATCGTCCGGCAACCTATGCCCTGCATGACGCTAAACTGCACTACGTCCGAGCTACAAGACGTTAAACTGTTCAGCATTCGTCCCGCATGACGTTAAACTGCGCATACGTCCAGCATGACGTTAAACTGCATATTCGTCCAGCATGACGTTAAACTGCACATCCGTCCAAGCTGCACGACGTTAAACTGCCTAGCCCCATCGTCCGCGCTGCAAGACGTTAAACTGCCAAGTGTTTCGTCCTCAACACACGACGTTAAACTGTACTTCGTCCGGCAAGACGTTAAACCGTCCGCCTCGTCCTCAACACACGACGTTAAACTGTACTTCGTCCGGCAAGACGTTAAACCGTCCGCTTCATCCGATCCCGTGCTCTGCACGCAGGATCTTCCCCGGTTTGGATGTGGCCCCCACCCGCTCGTCTCTGCAGGGATGTCGGGATTGTCCCGCTTTCGGGGCGATTTAATGGGAGTGGCTTTTCCCTACGGGGGCAGGGTACAAACCCCTAGTTTCTCGTGGGAGGCTGCACATGTGTATCTCCATTGCGCCTCCCCACGGCCGAAGCCAGTAGAGGGTATGACTGGGATCGAGGTGTCTTCTGCTTTCGGTCCAAGTCCCTTCCAACTGAGTTTTGCCGCAACCGGGCTGCCCCAAGTGCGTAAGTCCTGACAGAATGAACTACGTGGACTTTGATCCCTGTCTTCTATACAGGGTACGTAGGAAGCCTCCCTGAGGTCCAAGCCCACCACCTGGTCGTCCCGGTCGTATTTACGTCGGTTCGTCCATCAGTGGACCCCTCCAGGGTTCACGCTTGCGTCGATTCACCTATGAATCTGCCCCTGTGGGAGACTGCCTGCGTGTATCTCTGCGGTGCCTCCCCACAGCCCCCCTTTTCCATTTCCCCTTTTATCGTCCAGCATGACGTGAAACTGTGATCCACCCGGCCGTTCCATCCCCCTCCGTGCGAGGTGGTTCGGTTCAATCCTCCGCCCGACGGCCTCGACCTCTTCGTGAGTCGGCTTGCCGACGTCCAGCATGACGTTAAACTGTATGCCCGAACTACGTTGACTTTGATCCGTGTTAACGCGCGGTACGTAGGAAGCCCCTCTGGGGTCCAAGCTCTTCACTCCATCATCCATCCTGATCCTTACCCGGGCCGCCACATCCCGGTGGGGTCATGCCACTTCACTCCACTCCACGTTACTTGGGAAGCCGCCCATGTGCTGGCCCCAGCGTCGGAGGTTCCCCGCAAGGGGTTCTGTCATCTGATCCACTTTTCGTGTTGATCGGTCCGATGCCGTCCCCGCTGGACGTTAAACTCGCGGCATACCCCGTGTTAAACACGGGAAGCTGAGGAAAACCTCAGGTGACACAGTTCCCCACACCTAGTACGGGATGCCTCAGGCCATCATGCCTTCGAGAAGCCCTATTAGGGACGGAAGACAGATGTGCAGAGCCGCAGTGTTACGACACGCCCCCAGCACCCAGAGCCACCCGGCCTTCTCACCGCAGGTCGCTGCCCCGCCCAGACTCCTTGGAACGTCCGAGCGGAAGCAGCGTAATTAACAGGTGTCCATGAAGATATGGCGCCGGGAACGAGATTCACGAACATTCTTAAGTCTATGAGGGAGACCTGGATTAGGCGACAAGTTCCGAGGAGACGTCCAAGGAAGGAGGAGCCGACATCCCATCATCCCGGTTTCGATCAAGGAGCAGACGCCCCTGAATAAGGGACGGATGCCGCCCGCCCTTGGAAAGCGGGACTGCAGGACCACAAGCCGCACGCCCATCCCCTCGGGTTGACGGGTGCACGCGCGAACGCGTCCTGGCGGAACAGCGTAACCCGACGCACATCCGCACCGAAACAGAAAAATGGTGAACCCGACGTGAATCTCTTCTCCTCGATACGAAGACCGATGGCTTTCAGAGGTGTTGGAAGACCGACATGTTGCCCGGCCAAGCATTCAGTCTTACCCGCCAGGGGCTGGGGAAGGGAAATCGGGCACTCCGTCTCACGACGTCGATGGCCTGGGTTCCCCCCCACGTTTTTTGGGTACGCTTCGGTTAACACCGTCGAGCTGGTAAATCCCTTTTCGGTTCCCGACGTTGAAGAACACCAGGTGGACCTCCCTAGTGTCCCCGGTCGTCGCCACCGTCGGAAGAACCGCAGCAGCAGGAGTCGCCGGGGCACAGCCGTCGGTACCTCCGGCCAGGCCATGCACGCCACTGAGACTAGGCGGCATGCTCAAGATCGAGCTCAACGTGCGCAGGCTCCCCATCCGGGGATGACGGATTCGCCTCCGCCACTGTTTGTGGTATGGGACCAGGCAGAACCGCCTCAGCCGCGTCGCGACCAGCTCCGCCCTGCCACAAGTCCATCCCGGCCTCCTGACTCCAGTACGGTGACCATTTCCCGGACTGCGACCAGTGAACAGCGAGATGCGCCAAGTACCAGTCGGCCGCCGATCCAACCGGTAAGGCCCGTCATGCCACCAACCGCAGAGCAACCTCCTGCAACCAGGAACTCGCGCTTGGCCAAAAAGTATGATGTCCTGAAGCACTTGGCCGACATCCCAGCAAGGCTCTCCATCCTTGAGGCTCTGCGCATGTCATCTGAGATGCGCGAGGCACTCGCTGAAGCCCTGAAGAGCCCCCTCCAGTTTGAGACAGAGGTTGCGGCTGCAGAGGCCTTTCACGCCGAAACGATCGAGGACGCCGAATGTCAGGCAGTTATCTCGTTCTCTGGTAAGGATGAAGACCCTCCTATACAGGGACACATTCGTCCGCTGTATGTCACTGGCCAGTTCAATGGCCTTGAAGTCCGGCGTTGTCTTGTCGACACGGGGTCCGGGATTAACCTGATTCCAACTCGAACGCTCCGGAGATTGGGGTTGTCTGAGGATGACTTGATTCCCTCCAACCTCAGGATCCAGGGGTACGACCGCACCGAGCAAACCCCGGTCGGCAAGATACGTTTGAAGACCCAGTTCGGTTACTTGGTTGCCAACACCGAATTCATGGTAGTCTCTCAGGACACTGCGTATAACGCATTGATGGGCAGGCCATGGCTCCACCTTCATGCGGCGGTTCCCTCATCATACCACCAATGCCTCAAATACTCCCTTAATGGTCGAGTGGGCGTGCTTCAAGGAGATGCCTCTCCTTTTGCCTCATGTGAAGCCCGTTATCTGGACGCGGACTATTACAAGAGCAAGGACAAGCAGATCCTGGCAGGTGAGGTTGAGCCTGTCGCTGTTGCAAGCGATCCATGGGCCAGCTTGGATGACGCCTACGTCCTCCCGATTCAACGGTTGGACGTAGCCATGGTTTCGACGGCCTGTGAGTCTCCTGATGAGATGACCGCGACCGCCCGTGCCAGCACCAGCGGCCCAGCAAGATCTGGTGGCCCCAATGCAGTTTCCAACGCAGTCTCTCCCGTGGATGATCCCTCCCCAAGTGGAGAGGACGTGGAAGATGCACCCCCAGCCTTTGAGGAGGGCGTCCCCGCCACGGTCGATGAGTTAGCACAGGTGAACCTTGGAACCGAGGCAGATCCAAGACCCACATTGGTCAGTGCCGCCATGCCCTCTGAGGAGCGGCAACAGTACGTGGACTTTCTCAGGCAGCACCGTGATGTATTCGCTTGGGGCTATGACGAGATGCCGGGGCTAGATCCTCAGGTAGCCGTCCACCGCCTTGGTCTCCCGGCGAACCATCGCGGGTTCAAGCAGCCTCCCAGGAAGATGCACCCATCCCACGGTGCCATGGTTGAGGCCGAAGTTGACAAGCTTATCAAAGCCAACTTCGTGAGGGAAGTTCAGTACCCAAAATGGCTGGCCAACATTGTGCCGGTCAGGTAGAAGAACGGGCAGATCAGAGTCTGTATCGACTTCCGCGATCTCAACCGCCACTGTCTGAAGGATGATTTTCCCCTTCCAGTGACAGAGCTGTTGATTGATGCCACGGCAGGGTTCCAAGCCCTCTCCTTTATGGATGGATACTCCGGATACAACCAAATCCGGATGGCCCCTGAGGATGAGGAGTTCACTGCCTTCAGGGCCCCCCAAGGTACCTTTTGCTACCGGGTCATGCCCTTTGGCCTGAAGAATGCAGGAGCCACCTACCAACGGGCGATGCACCGCATATTCAAGCCAATCCTCGGCACACTGGTGGAATGCTACGTCGACGACTTGGTTGTCAAATCGCGCCAGCGTCAGGACCATCTCAAAGATCTTGAGAAAGTGTTCAGCTTCCTCCGGTCTCGCTGCCTGAAGATGAACCCGTTGAAGTGTGCCTTTGGGGTCACATCCGGAAAGTTCCTTGGATTTGTGGTAAGATACCGGGGTATCGAGATCGACCCAGAGAAAATCAGGGCGATTAGCCAGATGCCTCCCCCGGGTACCGTTCGGGAACTGCAAGGGTTCCAAGGCCACTTAGCCTATATACGCCGATTCATCGCGAATCTGGCCGGCAAGTGTAAGCCCTTTTCTCGGCTTATGAAGAAAGGTGCCACCTATGTATGGGATAAAGAGTGTCAGACCGCTTTCGAGGAAATCAAGCAGTACCTGCTTCAACCTCCGGTCCTGATGCCGCCCGTATCCGGAAAGCCGCTGGTCCTTTATGTGACCGCCCTGGAACGGTCCCTGGGTGCCCTTCTCGCCCAGAAGAACAACGAGGGAACAGAGAATAGCCTCTATTACCTCAGTCGCATGCTCCTCGATGCGGAGGTTAGGTATTCCCCCATCGAGAAGAGCTGCCTGGCGCTCGTATTTGCCGTACAGAAATTACGGCACTACTTGCAGCACCATGAGGTACAGTTGGTTTCTCGGGTAGACCCGTTGAAATATATCCTGAGCCGACCTATGTTGACTGGCCGTCTAGCGCGGTGGGCTGTGATTCTCCAGCAGTTCGACATCAGGTACGTGTCTCAGAAGGCCATCAAAGGGCAGGCATTGGCAGACTTTCTGGCCGCTCACCCGACCTCCGCGGATCAGCCGCTGGATCTAGGCTTTCCTGATGAGACCATTCTCTCGGTTGATCGAGCCGATCCATGCTGGCAGATGCACTTTGACGGTGCCTCCCGGAGCCCCACCGGTAGAAGACTCGATAATCCTAAGCTCAATAGAGTGGGCTTGGGCATCGTCTTCATTACCCCGGAGCGAGCCGTGCTGCCATACTCTTTCCTGTTGTCAGAGGGCTGTACCAACAATGAGGCGGAATACCATGCCCTCATCACCGGCCTCGAGTTGGCTCTCGAGATCGACGTGCCCCGTATGTGCGTGAAAGGGGACTCCGAGCTGGTCGTTAAGCAGATCAATGGCGACTACGTTGTCAGGAAGCCGGAACTTGTGCCATTGTTGGAGTGCACCCTCCTTCTGATGGCCCGGTTCCCTTCTCGGCCGGAAATTGTCCATGTTCCCCGGTCGCAGAACGGTCGAGCAGATGCTTTGGCCAGCCTGGCTGCGTCACTTGCGGAACCTGAACAGGACAACCTGATCGTCCGCGTGACGCGCCGCAGGCTCATCGCTCCCGTTATCCCGGAAGAAGATCGCGGCCCGTTGGTAAGTAACCTCACCACAGTTGCTCCTATGCCCGGAGCCCCGAGTACCCCAGATATAGCAGTCGAATCAGCCCGTGATTGGAGGGCGCCTTTGGTTGAGTACCTCCAACATGGCATTCTTCCGTCAGATCGGGCCGAGCGCGAGCGAGTTCGACGCCGCGCATCGCAGTTCGTCCTCCAGAGCAGTCCCGGCCTGGAGCAGATCCTCTACAAACGCGGATTTGATGGTGTTCTCCTCCGTTGCCTTCAGGGAGTTGAGATCCCACGAGTCATGCAAGAGGTTCATGCTGGTTCATGTGGCGCCCACCAGACTGGGCCGAAGCTGTCCCACCAGATTCGGAGGTTGGGATACTTCTGGCCCTCCATGATCCACGACTGCATCGAGTATGCTAGGAGGTGCCATGCGTGCCAGGTTCATGCGAACTTTGCGCATCGGCCGCCGGAGCCTCTCCATACCACAAGGTATTCCTGACCCTTTGCAGTCTGGGGACTGGACGTTGTGGGACCTTACCCGCCGGCGACAGCTCGCCAGTGCCGGTTCATTCTGACCGCTACGGACTTCTTCTCCAAATGGGCAGAAGCGATTCCGCTCAGGGAGGTCAAATCCTGTTCGATCGCTGACTTCGTGACCTCCAACATCATCTATCGATTTGGAGTGCCTCACGCTATCCTCACGGATAACGGAACCAATTTCCGAGCAGCCGAGTTGAAGAAGTTGTACGCCAAGTATAACATCCGCTCGAACCATACATCTCGCTATCATGCGCAGGCGAATGGACAGATCGAGGCGTTTAACAAAACCCTCTCTAACATTCTGCAAAAGATGGTTGGTCAGAACAAGAAGAGTTGGCCGGACAAGATCCCCAACGCCCTCTGGGCTTATCAGACGACGACTCGCAATTCCACCCAGATGACCCCTTATTCCCTGGTGTATGGAGCTGAGGCCGTCCTGCCCATCGAGATCCAGTTACCGTCATTGCGCACTGCGGTCTACGACCAGCAAGCGCCGGACAGAGTTGCTGAAGCCCGTCTAGTCGAGTTGGAAGCACTGGATGAGAATAGACTTCGCGCTTTGCACAACTTGGAGAGGCATCAAAGCAGAATGGCTCGAGCTTTCAATAAGAAGGATCGCCTCCGCTCCTTCCTGCAGGGTGATCTAGTGCTAGCCCTAAGAGCACCGATGATCCCCGGCAGGAAGCCGCCCAAGTTGGAGCCCAAGTGGGAGGGACCTTTTGTTGTCCACAAGGTCTATCCCAATGGCGCGTACTCCCTAGCGACTATGGATGGTGAGCGTGTCACTCCTCCCACCAACGCTAGGTTCCTCAAGCAATACTTTGCCTGAGTGTTCATTCGTCCCGCATGACGCTAAACTGCACTTCGTCCCGCATGACGCTAAACTGCACTTCGTCCCGCATGACGCTAAACTGCACTTCGTCCCGCATGACGCTAAACTGCACTTCGTCCCGCATGACGCTAAACTGCACTTCGTCCTGCATGACGCTAAACTGCACTTCGTCCTGCATGACGTTAAACTGCACCACGTCCTGCACGACGTTAAACTGCATTCGTCCAGGCTACAAGACGTTAAACTGTTCAGTATTCGTCCGCGCTGCAAGACGTTAAACTGCCAAGTGCTTCGTCCCGCATGACGCTAAACTGCACTACGTCCGAGCTACAAGACGTTAAACTGTTCAGCATTCGTCCTGCATGACGTAAAACTGCCCCTCAAGAACTACGTGCGGCTTGATTCCCATCCTTATGGGATACGTAGGACCGCCTGAACATTCATGTTTCAGGCCCAGCCCCATCCTTCGGGAATTTCCATCTCATCTCGGGCCCTTGGCCCAGTTGCCCCCGGGTGTGCGGCGTATGGTGTGAGTGCGGGGCTATGCCCTCATTCACGTCGGTTTGCTCGTCACGCTGTACGCCCCCCCACGTTTGGGGATGCCTTCTGCTCCCCCCTTCTTTTTTCCTCATCGTCCTGCATGACGTTAAACTGCACTTCAAGAACTACGCATGGCTTGATTCCCATCCTTATGGGATACGTAGGACCGCCTGGACATTCATGTTTCAGGCCCAGCCCCATTTCCTGGGAATCTCTATCCCGCGTTGGGCCTCTGGCCCCAGTTCCCCTCCTTTTTTGTGCGAGGCGTATCGCGTGAGCGGGGGATTATGTCCTCATTCACGTCGGTCTACTGGCCGCGCCGTACGCCTCCCCCGTGTGTGGGACCACCTCACACCCCTCATCGTCCTGCATGACGTTAAACTGCCTTTCCAGAACTACGTATGGCTTGATTCCCATCCTTATGGGATACGTAGGACCGCCTGGACGCTTGTGTCTCAGGTCCAGCCCCGTCTCTTGGTTGATCACGGGGATCTGCCCCCCTTCGGTTGCTCTCAGGGTGAGTCCTCCGACCCTTTCCGGAGATCTGTTAACATGTTTTGGGTGCTTCGGTCTATGACTCGTAGTGTCAGATTCAATCCCGACAAGTCCTGTGTTGCTTGTCAGGCCCCGCGCTTCCTCTTGTTCGAGCCTTCACTCAAAGGGATCCTCGTTAGCGGTTTGGGTACGATGCCTCAGTGCTCTCCCACCGCTCCGGGTCGATTTACCGGCGGGTTTTGGGCCGCAATTCGATATGAATCCTGCGATTGAGCGGTTGATGCTCGTTTTGCTTGCCCCGTCTTAGGCTGACGCGATCGGATGTTGTGTTGCGAATGCGTCAGCAACGTCCTTGATCGCCATGTCAGCTCTCTCAGGCTCTGAACATTGGTTGCGCAGTCCTCATCACACTCCGCCTTTGTGCGTTGTAGTGGAATCTGGACACTCTTTTCATACTGACCTTCGGTACACCTTTACACGTTAGGCAGACCAACCAGGGTAATGATGTCGTTCGAGGCTCCCATGATCTGAGCACCAAGGATATATGCAGATATCCTCCCTAAGGGCCATGCGTAGCTGGACCCTCGTCCCCATAAGGAGGAGGGAGTCGCCCGAACAATTGCGTTCTGGGCCCAGTATATCTGGAGGCTAGCATCTCTGCCCCTCGGGTGATGGACATGTGCAGACCCCTATCCCAAGACTCTTCTCCTGGAATCGTGCGTGACCACAGGGCTGGGTATGTTCCCACCTCCGCCGTGTCCGCCGTACCGCAATAAGCGGATTCCTCCATGGTCCGAACCACACGACCTTAAACTGTGTTGTCTGGTCCTACCACACGACCGTAAACTGTGATCGTCTTGGCCGCCCGACGAGAAACGGCACTACATCGTGATGTCCTCCTCAGAGGACACTCATGTTGGGCGCTGGTTAATGACCACGCCATTCATCAATGCCTTCCATGGCTTGATTATTGTGGCGACGCCAGAGATTTCTCAATCACGGGCATGTCGCCGCACAAAGAAAAACCATTCATCTTTAAGGACAAACAAGAAATATCAAATGCCGCTCCTTTTGTGTGCGAGGGTCAGACCCGCACTCTTCCCCGCGCTGGTGCCCGATTGTGTTGCACCGCGCTTCAAGAACTACGTGCGGCTTGATTCCCATCCTTATGGGATACGTAGGAACGCCCGGATGTTTGAAACTTCGGGTCCAGCCCCCCACCTCTTAGAGATTCCCCCTTCTCTGGGGAATCCGCCGCCTTCAGGTCACCCTCAAGGCGCGTTCCCCGACCCCTTGCAGTGGTCCACCGGTGTCAAGAGTACTCTGGTTTATTGCCAGGAGGGTCAGGATCCGCTTGGTCAGGTTTCCTCCACTTTTCAGGCTTCGTGCTCCCTTTCATTCGGACCCATCGTCTACGCCCTGGGTGGAGCCCCCGTGAACGGTTCGGACACAATGCCTCAGTGCTCTCCCAAAGACTCGGGCCGGTACCCCCAATGGCCTCGGGCAGCAAATCGATATGAATCCTGCGATTGAGCGGTCGATGCTCGTTTGCTGCCTCATTCCACCAACGGTTAGTGCGATATTGATGCTGCTTTTCCGCCACGGTCGGCAGTACTCCCATATCGTTACACCGGTGCCCCCAGTCCTTGAGTGAATGGCCGCATGATTCACATTTTCCACCTCCCATTCTGACCAGGCGAAACCTCGACACTCTTGACACTATCCCTCAGTGCATCTTCGCATATCCAGGGGATATGACCACGATGTGACGTGCTTTGAGTCCTTATGGTCCGAGCTCTAAGACCTTAAACTAAGATCTCTCTTTATGGTCCGAGCTCTAAGACCTTAAACTAAGATCTCTCTTTATGGTCCGAGCTCTAAGACCTTAAACTAAGATCTCCCCTTATGGTCCGAGCTCTAAGACCTTAAACTAAGATCTCTCCTTATGGTCCGAGCTCTAAGACCTTAAACTAAGATCTAGCCCTTATGGTCCGAGCTCTAAGACCTTAAACTAAGATCTCTCCTTATGGTCTGAGCTCTAAGACCTTAAACTAAGATCCTCTAGCCCTATGGTCCGAGCTCTAAGACCTTAAACTAAGATCCCCCCTTTATGGTCCGAGCTCTAAGACCATAAACTAAGATCCAGCCCTTATGGTCCGAGCTCTAAGACCTTAAACTAAGATCTACCCCAAATGGGGTCCTACGTCCTGCATGACGTTAAACTGCACTCACAGAACTACGTGTGGCTTGCTCTCCAGCCTGATGGAGTACGTAGGAACGCCCGGGCATTTCGACTCGGGTCCAGCCTCAGGGATCGATAAGTCCCGCCCCTCCTCGTCGCCGGCCGTCTGGCCTGACTTCGGGTAGAGTGGTGCAGTCGTAATATTCTCCCCGATTCAGCTCGGGATGCCCCATCGCAAGGATGGGAAGCGACGGTTTCCTCGTCAGAGAGGTGCTGTCTGAGAATTGAGGTGACTCACGGCCAGATTAGTGCATCCGCCTAATACGCTTCCCCCACGGTGGCGCAATTTTGAGAGCGTTGGATTCTGTCCGAACAAATCGTCACTTCGCCCCACGCTTCGCATGCCCTGTTGATCGGGATTTCAACCCTTGTGTCTGAAGGAACCCCAAAGCGGTATTCATGATGACATGTGGTCCGCCTCCTGCAATATGAATGATGGCCTTTTTCGGTCCGTCTATTGCAGTTGTTATGGTCGATCCACTGTCCGCCTACCGTCTTGGGCATTTCCTGGAAGGCCGACCGTTGTGGATGTCCGGATTCGGGACACGCGATTCACCCTTTCTCATTTCCCTATGTTCGGATAAAATCTCAACGCCCCTAGCGTTGTCCCGCTCGTGTGTTGGAACAAGTTGGGGGATGATACATTGGTTAGGTCTGAGGTCTCCTTTCCTAGGAATGACCTCCCTCTTTTCTTCAGAAACCCAGGCCCAATTACGGATGCCTGAAGCTTGGTTAACACTCCCGCGAGACAATTTGTGGTTGAGTATGCCAAAAGACGCAGATAAATATATTGATTCATACAAATGGATCGAAATATTGAATAACGGAAGCAAAATGTTCTAGGAATGGCAAAAAACAAAGCCCCTAAGGATTAGCGTGCTGGATAAGTCTTTCTAATGTCGCTACCCTTTGACTGGCGGCCTCCAGGGCTGCTTCTCGTTCTCTGCGTGCCCTCTCCTCGTCGGCGGTCGCAGCACGCAGTTCGTCAATCCTGGCCTGTGCACGCTCCCGCTCGACTTGGAGTGTGACCATCTGTTGGCCCGCCTCCGTCAGCTGTACCTGAGCGTCGATCAGTTGTGCCGGTAGTTTCTCCACAAGCTCGGTACATGCTGCGACGAAGGCCTCCTTCTCTGCCGCCTGCCCTTCGAGGCGCCGGACTTCCTGCTCTGCCGCGATGAGCGCCTGCGTGCTCTCCGACATGTCCCGACTTTGTGCGACGTCGGCATGCCGGCGGCTCTCGCGCATCTTCTCGGCCATGAAATCACGGACCGTCAGATGGAGGCGTTGAGCATCAGCTCCCCCGGCACACAGGAAGCGCAGCCAGGTCTGAAGTGATCCCATGCGCCCCAGCCATTCCGATGGGTCTCGCTTGAGGAAGCGCTGGATGCACTTCCACCCCCTGCGTCGCGTTACCCGGCTATCCTCGACCGCCTCCGCGTCCGAGTCATCCATCTCCTCGGGGTCGGCAGGCCGGTAAGCAGGGAAGGCAGCCAGCAGGTCTGCTGCAGGGTCCGCCCCTGGGAGGTCCTCACGAGGGATAGGTTCCCCAACATCCGGGCGACCTTCTTCTCTCTCCCCAGTGGCGCCGACACCCTCGTCAGCCCCCAACCTCTCTCCGATGTCAGCACCGCCGATGTCCGGAGCCCCTTGATCAGCAGTTGGTGGGGCCGGCTCGGTTTGGAAGGTCTGTTCCGGAGCAGGCGGCATGTCCATCACTGGTCCACTCGTAGATGGCCCGGGTTCGGCAACCCGACGAGCCTCCAATGTTGAGATCACTGCGCGGGGCATGCCATGGTTAGTCACGGATCGTCCAGGACTTCGGCATTCCGGCGTCTCCCTCGGAACCCGATCGTTGCGACCTCTCGCCGATCAGATTCCGAGGGGGGGCTTTTGTAGACGCCGGAAAAGTCCGTTGTTCCCAAACGAAGCTCCGGATGCGGAAAGCGAGGTCATATTTGGAGTCGGAAGGATGTTTCGGAGGGCCCGGAGGCCTTGCGCGGAATTTCAGAGGCCCGCGCGCAAAGGTGATGTTCCGCGCGCAAACCCCCCGGGATGCGCGCAATGCGCCGGTCCGGCGCGCAATTTTGCGCGCCGCGGGTCCGCGCGAATCCCTTGCGCGCCGCGCCCGATTCCGCGCCCGCGAGGAGAATTTCGCGCTCGCGCCTTGGATTCCGCGCCCGGGGTTGCCTATAAATACAAGGCGACCCCCAACGTTTCAAAGGTTGCTGGAAGTCGAAACGTCTCTCGTGCGCGCAATTCAACCCCTTCCGCGCGCAATGACGAACTTCAGGTAACCTCCTTTCTTTCGCGCAAGAAAGCCTCGGGGTCCGCCTTCGCGCGCAATCCCCGCTGGCTCCTTTCATTTGAATAAAAACTCACCCTAAGGCCTTTGCGCGCAAAAGAACCCGCTTGCACGCAATTGCCCCCGGGGTGCGCGCAATCCGTCCTGATTGCGCGCACCCCCCCTTCTTTCAAGTGGCCATTCATTAGAGAATGAGCCGTTGCCCCCGCGCGCTATCCGAAGCCCGGTGTGAGCAATCTCAAGCATCCGCGCGCAAGGCACTGGCCCAATTGTGCGCCAGCCGCCCCGATTGCGCGCCGGCCCGCAGTATTGCGCGCAAAGCTTCCTTTTTGCGCGCAATCTGCCAGGGTCGTCCCCTCGACCCCCTGAGGGCACCTGCCTGCGTGGCGCCCGATGCTCCTCATCCTGGGTGCCCGCACCGTGCGTTGTCTTCCCGTGCGGCCCTCCAGGTTCGTGCGAAGTGACATGCACCCATCGTCCGGCAACCTATGCCCTGCATGACGCTAAACTGCACTACGTCCGAGCTACAAGACGTTAAACTGTTCAGCATTCGTCCCGCATGACGTTAAACTGCGCATACGTCCAGCATGACGTTAAACTGCATATTCGTCCAGCATGACGTTAAACTGCACATCCTTCCAAGCTGCACGACGTTAAACTGCCTAGCCCCATCGTCCGCGCTGCAAGACGTTAAACTGCCAAGTGTTTCGTCCTCAACACACGACGTTAAACTGTACTTCATCCGGCAAGACGTTAAACGTCCGCCTAGTCCTCAACACACGACGTTAAACTGTACTTCGTCCGGCAAGACGTTAAACCGTCCGCTTCATCCGATCACGTGCTCTGCACGCAGGATCTTCCCCGGTTTGGATGTGGCCCCCACCCGCTCGTCTCTGCAGGGATGTCGGGATTGTCCCGCTTTCGGGGCGATTTAATGGGAGTGGCTTTTCCCTACGGGGGCAGGGTACAAACCCCTAGTTTCTCGTGGGAGGCTGCACATGTGTATCTCCATTGCGCCTCCCCACGGCCGAAGCCAGTAGAGGGTATGACTGGGATCGAGGTGTCTTCTGCTTTCGGTCCAAGTCCCTTCCAACTGAGTTTTGCCGCAACCGGGCTGCCCCAAGTGCGTAAGTCCTGACAGAATGAACTACGTGGACTTTGATCCCTGTCTTCTATACAGGGTACGTAGGAAGCCTCCCTGAGGTCCAAGCCCACCACCTGGTCGTCCCGGTCGTATTTACGTCGGTTCGTCCATCAGTGGACCCCTCCAGGGTTCACGCTTGCGTCGATTCACCTATGAATCCGCCCCTGTGGGAGACTGCCCGCGTGTATCTCCGCGGTGCCTCCCCACAGCCCCCCTTTTCCATTTCCCCTTTTATCGTCCAGCATGACGTGAAACTGTGATCCACCCGGCCGTTCCATCCCCCTCCGTGCGAGGTGGTTCGGTTCAATCCTCCGCCCGGCGGCCTCGACCTCTTCGTGAGTCGGCTTGCCGACGTCCAGCATGACGTTAAACTGTATGCCCGAACTACGTTGACTTTGATCCGTGTTAACGCGCGGTACGTAGGAAGCCCCTCTGGGGTCCAAGCTCTTCACTCCATCATCCATCCTGATCCTTACCCGGGCCGCCACATCCCGGTGGGGTCATGCCACTTCACTCCACTCCACGTTACTTGGGAAGCCGCCCATGTGCTGGCCCCAGCGTCGGAGGTTCCCCGCAAGGGGTTCTGTCATCTGATCCACTTTTCGTGTTGATCGGTCCGATGCCGTCCCCGCTGGACGTTAAACTCGCGGCATACCCCGTGTTAAACACGGGAAGCTGAGGAAAACCTCAGGTGACACAGTTCCCCACACCTAGTACGGGATGCCTCAGGCCATCATGCCTTCGAGAAGCCCTATTAGGGACGGAAGACAGATGTGCAGAGCCGCCGTGTTACGACACGCCCCCAGCACCCAGAGCCACCCGGCCTTCTCACCGCAGGTTGCTGCCCCGCCCAGACTCCTTGGAACGTCCGGGCGGAAGCAGCGTAATTAACCGGTGTCCATGAAGATATGGCGCCGGGAACGAGATTCACGAACATTCTTAAGTCTATGAGGGAGACCCGGATTAGGCGACAAGTTCCGAGGAGACGTCCAAGGAAGGAGGAGCCGACATCCCATCATCCCGGTTTCGATCAAGGAGCAGACGCCCCTGAATAAGGGACGGATGCCGCCCGCCCTTGGAAAGCGGGACTGCGGGACCACAAGCCGCGCGCCCATCCCCTCGGGTTGACGGGTGCACGCGCGAACGCGTCCTGGCGGAACAGCGTAACCCGACGCACATCCGCACCGAAACACTTATGTTGAGATATATAGATTCTTTCTGGTTTTTGAGAAATTTGAAAACCAAGGAAAAAAGTTAACTCACCCATCATACTCATTTAAAACTCAGATTTCATTAGACTTGCAAAAGAGTCGGTTAAATATTGCTGAGTTGAACCAAATATGATGTCATCAACATAAATTTGAACAATCAAAACATTTTTCATATCTTTCTTTATAAAAGGGTTGGATCTTAATTTCCCTTAACATAGTTATTTTGAAGGAAAAATCCAGTGAGTCTATCATAACATGCTCGTGGGTCTTGTTTAAGACCATACAGAGCTTTGGTATGTCTAAAAACATGATCAGGATGTTTGGTATCTGCAAATCCAGGGGGTTGTTCAACAAAAACTTCCTCTTGAACATAACCATTAAGAAAACCACATTTCATATACATTTGAAAACGTTTAAAATTAAAGAAATATGAAAAGGCAAGTAGAATACGGATATATTCAAGTCTAGCTACTAGAGCATAGGTTTCTTAATAGTCTATTCCCTCTTGCTGATTATACCCTTTAGCAACATGTCTAGATTTATTTCGTACTATGACTCCATTTTCATCATATTTATTTCTAAAAAACCATTTTACCCCAATAAAAGAAGTTTCCTTAGGTCTTTTAACCATGGTCCAGACATTATTCCTCTCAAATTCATTTAGTTCATCTTGCATGGCATTGATCCAATCATCAGCACCTAAAGCTTCATCAGTACTTTTTGGTTCTAATTGGGAAATAAATGCTATATGTTCTACTTCATTTCATAAGGAACTTCTAGTCCTTACAGGTTTATTTACATCACCAATGATACTATCACTGGGATGATTCTTAATAAACACCTGATTTGGGTTTTGTGAATCATGTTCATCAACATAGGGTAGAAAGTCTTCTAGGGTAAATGTTTTGGAAGTATATTTTTGAAAATTTTCCTTATCAGAAGGATCTTCAATCAAAGGATGATAATCAACATTTGAAAACACATCCGAGGTTGTAGGCTGGGATGGTTTAAAAACAAAAGGATCATATTCATCAAATTTTACATGCACTTTTTATTCAACAGTACAAGTATTTTTATTGAAAACACTATATGCCTTAGAAGTTGAGGAATAACCTAAGAAAATTACTTCATCGGATTTTGATGAGAATTTTTGTAAGTTATATTTAGTATTCAAAATGAATACTTTGCAACCAAAAACCTTGAAGTAGGATTGTCTTGGTTTTCAACCATTCCATAACTCATAAGGAGTTTTATTAAGAAAAGGTTAATAAAAACTCGATTTATAGTATAGAAATCAGTACTTACAGCTTCAGCCCAGAAATGTCTAGCTATAGAATATTCACTCAACATGGTTCTAGATATCTCTTGAATAATTCTATTTCTTCTCTCAACTACACTATTTTGTTGAGGATTTCTTGGTGCTTAAAAGTTGTGATTAATACCTTTCCTACTACAAAAAGTTTCAAAATCAGAATTTTGAAATTATCCTCCATGATCACTATAAATAGTTTTTAATGGAAGGTTTTTCTCATTTTAAACTTGAGCTCTAAAACTTTTTAAATAAGAAAAAGCTTCAGACTTCCTTTCTAGAAAATAAACCCAAGTAAATCTAGTGTAATAATCAACTAGAACAAACACTTAGTATATGCCTCCAATACTTCCTGTTTGTGTTGGTCCAAAAAGATCAATGTGCACTAACTGTAATGCATCAGTTTTTGAGACTTCACCGATTGATTTAAAACTAGATTTATGTTGCTTTCCATATTGACAAGGATCACAAACATTATAAGAATCAAATCTAAGCTCCGGTAGATCCTTAACTTGTTTCTTCGTAGAGAGTTTTCATAAGTTCCTAAGGTTATAGTGTCCTAGTCTTCTATGCCATAACTAGGAATGATCTTCCATTGCACTTAGGCAAGGTAAATCTTGGCTCTTGAGGTATTCTAAATTTATGGTGTAAACATTCTCTTGCGTATTGGCTGATAGAATAAATTCATCCTTGGAATTGTGAACAAAGCACTTATAATTTCATAAATTCACAAGGTACCCTTCATCACATGACTGACTTATCCTTATAAGGTTGTGCTTAATACCCTTAACAAAATGAACATTTGAAATCAAAGGTTTACCTAGAAGAACAATATTACCAATACCAACAATCTCTCCCTTAGCATTATCTCTGAAAGTTACCTTTCCTCCTCTCGTTTTGATAATCTTTTCAAAATAGATTTTGTTACCAGTCATGTGCCTGGAAAATCCACTATCCATGTACCATGTTTTTTTGCTGGTACTCTCTTTATTTTCTTGAAATTAAGAAAAGAATTAGACTTTTGAAATCCAAACCTGTTTTGATACGAGGTTTCCAGATAACAAAATTTTAGGATCCCACATCATCTTATAGAAATAAGATTTATGAAATCCTAGAGATTGGGTTTTTTTAAGGAGAAATTCTTTGCCTAGTGACCACCACATTTACACTTGGTACAAAATGGGGCACTTTGAGGAACAAAATAATTTTTTCCAAAAACTGGTTTTTCATGGGTATAACCAAATCCAGATTTATTTCTTAAAATTCGTATTTGGGAATACATCTTATAAAAATTTTCCTTTCCATGGGTAAATTTTGATAAACACATCTTTAAGGAAAACATTTTGGACTTCAGTTTTATAACCAAGCTTTTATCCTCAAAATCATTAGTTTAAAAACTAGACCTAGACTCGAAAACACTTTTCATAGAAATTACTTTTTCTAATTATTTAGAAATTGTGTTCATCTCAGAACCTAATTCCTCAAGAATTTTCAAAATATTTTCAAAATGAACATTTTTCCTATCAAGATCTTTAGAAAGATATGATATCTATTTTGTATGAATAAAATTCCTATAGTTTTCCTTATCATGTTTCTTATTGAGTTTAGAGTTCTCAATCTCAAGAATTTCAGCAAACCTAGAAACTTCATCAAAGGTAGGTAAAGTATTTTCTTCATCAGAAGAGGATTCTTCATCAAAATAGTTATCATTAGAATTTAAAGAAATATTTGTCAATGATTCATCATTTCGTAACTTAGCCATAATGAAATGATTATCAATAGGTAATCTGGCCATAAGACAAAGATTATTTTGTCCTGAAGATTCATAATCAGAAGATTCATCTGAAGAGTCACCACCACTGGAACTCCAGGTATCATTTGCTTTCAGAACATTCTTAGCTTTGGCTTTATAATACTTCTTTCTGTTCCTGTCTAAATGCCTTTCTTTCCTTTCTTTATTTTTGAGTAATGGGAAATTTGGTCTAATATGTCCAGCTATCTTGCATTCATAACAAGTGACTTCTCAATATTTATTATCTTTCCTTTTTCTTTTTCTTATACTTGGATTGGAAATTTCTCTGGCCAGCTATCTTGTTCATCCTTCGAGCAAGATTTGCTAACTCATTTTTATAGACTTCACTTTCACTAGAATCTGATTGGAAAATAAATTTCTTATATTTGGATCAGGTTACTCTCTCAGGAGTCTTAGCTTTCATCTAATTTGATGTTTTTGTAAAATCAACAATACCGTTCCCATTATTCTTCTTAATGTTGTCAGCATCTCTCTTCATTCTGGTTTCATATTGGAGAAGAGTTCCAAATAGCCCATCAAGAGAAATTTGAGTGACCTTCATGTTCTCATGTATAGAAGTTCTTTTGGATTCCCACTCATTCGGTATGATACGAATTATCTTATCCTCTAGTGCTTCATCATCTAACACTTTTTCTCCCATAGACTGTAAATTGTTGACGATAGTCATAAACCTCTGTTGAACATTACATATCGTTTCACCATAAGGAAAATTGAATCCATGGTATTCAGCTCTAAGCATAGCTCTCCTAGTTTCAATTACTTTAGATGTTCCAAAGTGTGTAACCTCTAACTTCTTCCAGATACAATTAGCTGCTTCACAAGAAGAAATTTGGCTATATATATTTCTAGTCATTGAACATTGTAAAGTATTGGGTACCTTATAATTGAGTTGATACTCTTGCTTTTCCTGGTTAGTGAATGTTCTAACTTCCTTATCAAGAATTTTATAATCACTAGTAAGCATAACAAAGTTGTACACTACAGTATTGATAACAAAAGTCTTCATTCGATCTCTCCAGTACTCGTAGTCATTACCATCAATGATTGGTGGTCTTGTAGGATTTAGATTATCAATGGAACCAACATTGACTACTGTCATACTTAAAATAACCGTTTTCACACAAACTTGTTAGTAGAATGAAGTTCATAACCACAACGTTCAGAATGACAATGTTCGGAATGGGAATGTTCGGAATTACAATGTTCATAATTACAAAGTGAGCAAGAAAAACATATGCATGAGTATAATTATTTCAGAGACCTCCCTCTCATACCAATTTTAAGATCGAAATAATGATGTAGATGCTCAATATTCAATAGGGGGGTGAATTGTATACTTTAAAAATTCCTTTGGAACCTTTAAAGTTTGTTACGAATAACAAATTTTTCCTTAAATAAGGAATGTTCTATGTTTAACAATGTTAACCTAAAAAAATTCACAACACCTCTAACACCAATTGAAAACATGGAATAAAGAAATAAGTTATAAACTTCAAGTCCTATGTACTTGCTTAAAACTGGAAAGAGATTCCGAAAGTAGGTTCCGGAAATATGGATCCAGAAATTGAAACTTAACTAAAGATTACAATATGAGATTCTACCTTAAAACTTATAGAATATAAATGAATCATAGTACATGTAAGGAAGTATATGAAAGTTATACATTCCTTACAATACAATATGCAGCGGAAAACAAACAAGTAGAAAAACTACAAGTAACAAGATATAAGTCTTTTAACCCAAAGAGAAGGGTATACAACAACTTTGGATAAATGTCCCTTGATTTATACTTTCAAGAAATTCTGTCTTACCCACACCAGGGTAATCCCTTAATACGGAGATAGGAGTCTTTGTCTTGTTATCCCCACAAGCCCTCAACTTCAAGGTAGTTGGAAACCTCTGTCTTCCTTATCAAGGAAGCCCTCGAACTTCAAGGTAGTTAGCAACACTGTCTTCATATCCCCGGAAGTCCCCGAATGTAATCACCAACATTCGAAGTCGCACGAAGAAAAAACTAAACGAGCGGTTCAGTACGCACAAGGCATGAAAAGATTTATCTCTCTAGAAATTACCTTAGCACTATGTGGTCACTAGATCGATCAACTTCTATGTGTGTTATGATATCTTTCAAATGAGATCCTATTTATAGGCAATGTCGGGCTTCTTTCCAATGGTCATATTTTCCTTAAAAATAGGAGGGACCTATACACATGTAACTTAACCAACGGTTAGTTTATAATAGAATAGATGACATCATTTTATAACAAAATGAATGTAACAGAATGTATGACATCGTTTGAAGTATAACAAAAAATTCAGAGTGAAGGTTCAGAGTGTAAATAGAATGTCAAAGAGTAGACACATTATAAAAGTGTAATAAAAATGAATGTTCGGAGTAATGATTCGGAGTCTAAATAAATTCGTAGAGTATAAAGCAATGATGATCAGTTTCTGTTTAATAGGTGAATTCAGAATGAGAATTCGAAATGACAATTAGTCATCCGAATTCGTAATGAGAATTTGTAATCGTGATTCGTCATTAGATTTTGGTGTCGAACTTCATGAGAGTTCGTATCAAGAATTCGGAGTGGAACTTCATTACAGTTCTCATCTAGAATTCGGAACCTAAAACATAATACTTCATATCAATGTTTTAAACAATTACGAGAATATAGAAATAAAACCGATTCTTATACTTAAGAAATATATGGATATAAATAATGAAAATATGATAAGGATAATTTTTCTTACAAAAGCGATCTTCCTTATAAAAGATATTTTCCTTATAAAAGATATTTTCCTTATGAAAGCAATTTTACTTATAAAAGCAATTTTCCTTATAAAATTAATTTTCATTATAAAAGCAATTTTCCTGAAAGATAAGGTGTTTGTGATTTTCAAAACAAGAAGGAATGGAAAAGTCATAAGGAAAACCTTATTGACTCAACACTTACCCCACTGTACAGCCCCCCACCACCCCTGGACAGCCCCCCTCACCCCACTAGACCGCCCCCACCACACCCCTCGACACCCCCCCACACCCCTGGACTACCCTGACCCCCTAGACAGCCCGAAACACCCCTGTACATCCACACCACCCCATGAACATCCCCCCACAACCCTAGACAACCCCCCCCCCCCTCATGTATACCCCCACACCCCTGGACAGCACTCCCACACCCCTAGATAACCCTCCCACACCCCTAAAATAGGACCAATAAGTTACCAAAAACAGAAAAGAACCCCCTCACCCCACTGGAATTCCCCCACCACATCCCTGGACACCCCCAAACCCCTAGACATCACCACCACCCCTTGGACATACCCCACCCTTCTGTATACCCCCCAACCCCTAGACCACACTCCCACTCCCCTGGACAGCCCTCCCACACCCCTAAAACAGACCAAAAAGTTACCAAAAACAAACCAGAACCCGCTCACCCCACTGGATAGCCCCCACCACACCCCCCACACCCCTAGAATGCGCCCCACCCCTGGGACATCCCCCAAAACTCCAGTAAAACCCCCCACCCTCCTAGACACCCACCCCTACTCCCTTGGACTGCCCCACCACCCCCTAGACACACCTAGACTACCCCCACCCCCCTGGACAGCCCCTAGATAGCTGGTGTTAGGAGAGGAGGTGCTGCCATCCTTCAGAGGGCATGCCACTGGAAGGTACTCATCACTCCCACATGTGAAGCATGAGATCAAAAAAATGTTTAACATGTGGCAGTGATGAGTACCATCTAGTGGCGTTCAGTCCCCCGAGGGATGGCAGCGCCTCCACTCGCACCCCTGGACGGCCCCCACCACCCCCCATTCCCATGGATACCCTGAACCCCCCCCCCCCCACTGGACAAACCTCCCACACCCCTGGAAACCCCCCTCACCCCATAGGACAACCCCACACCCCCTGGACATCCCCTAGACAGCCCCCACCCTCTTGGACAACCCTTCCACCCTCCTGAAAACACTACCACCCCCTGGACTTCCCCCCACTCTCATGGACAACTAGGATACCCCCACCCCACCGAAAAACCCTCTCACACCCATGGATACACCCCCCCACCCCATTAAACACCCCCACACCCTTGGAACCCCTGCCCCCAGACCAGAATCTATACGAGAAAAAACATCATAAGTAGACCAAAACAAGAAGTATAGTAAAATTAAACATTCACATATATAACATATAAAACATACAATTTCAACTTAAAAAAAAACTAAATCCAACCTAAATGAATACCAAATACACAATTACAATGACAGTATTCAATATTACATTTTACACTACAAACAACTAAAAATCAATCAAACCTATAAAATAATTTGACCATTCCTCTTGTAAATGTTTGACGTCTTCAGAACTATATGGTTGAGGGTCATAAATTAGCTACAAAATTAATGTATTGTAGATAATGTGTATAATTAATAAATCAAATGAAATATTATGAAAACGGTTAAAGGAAATCTTACCAGGTCAAAGTTCACAACTGTCCCAGTTGTTATTATTTCATACATAAATCATAACATATAATATCCTCATTCGATGAGGCCTTGTTGTTCATGAAAAATCTATTTGAATGAGTGTAAATTGAATATATTATTTGTATTTAATAAATCAAATAGTACAATTTATAAATGGATATTAACCTTACATATTTGATCTTCGCACTCCTTTTCTTTGCGTTTTTTCTAAAGCAGACCCATACATTGTTATTAAATAATACGGACGGGATAAATTTAAAATTCATTATAATATAGAAAACTATTGAAAATTTGAAACTTACTTTTCCAATATTTTCATAAAACTTTCCCGCACATCACCATGGATAGAGCATATCCAATAAAGTGTGTTATCCCTTCGGAAAAAACCCATAACATCCAATGGTCACTGATAAAATAAGTTACGGTTAGTGGTTTTTTATGTTAAAAGATAATAAACTCTTTGAGAGAGATGTGTTTCATACCTCTCAAAAAAAGGCCGCATCCAACATTGTGTGACTATATTCTATTCAAGTTTATAATCACTATAAACCATTCATTGTTCCTCATTCAATGTACATGCTTCAAGGAATATCAAATGTGGGTCCATGAACCGATATACATTTGTCCGCTCATTCTTATCACAAATGTTATAAAGATACCTAATACAAAACATACATATGTATACATTTTTAATAAATATTACATAGGGAAAAGGTGTTAAGACTTACATGGAAAAAATATGCACCACGTTGATTCCCAACTTATCTCCAGTAACAAGCTCCATGATATCAGCTTTCATAATCCACAGAGTTATTTCACTTCCAAAAACGTGAGTTTCCATTGGAAACTCATAATGATCCACCAACAAATTTGAATATCTTGACAATTTGTCAAAACCACTAGAATCTATATCTGAGGTCATATCCATTTGTCATTGTTGTTGTTTATATAGTATTTCATAACATTTGAAGTATTCCTGTAAAAATAAATATAAAAATATATTAGTTTTCAAATGATAATACAACATTAATAAAAAAATAAAATAGGCGATATAACATACATATTTCTATGGTAATGAGTCGAATAAGTCTAGATGGCCAAATTAAAAAATGGCTGATACTATGTCCAACTATCATCACCTCATCTGTAGGTAATGGTACTCGAGATGATCTATCTATAATATCATGTATAGTGACCCTCTGATTATCTACCTCTAATTGTTGATGATGAATTGTATCTATTATACAATATAGAATCCCATATGCAACTATATGATGCTGAGGATCATCAACATACAACTCGCAATAAGTAGGAATTTCTGACGGAGGAGTAGGATAAAAAATGGAGTACGCAGGCTTAGGTGGGGGAGTGGGAGCTACTGGCAGAGGTGGAGGATAAATAATGCGGTCTGCAAGGGGAGGTGGAGGATTGGGAGCTGCATTCTGAAATTTTCTTTACATGTCTGCAAACATAGATGGTACCGACACTCTAATATTTTTCTCCATCGTCGCATTAATATTATGAACTTCAGCCTCCAAGGATTCTATTTTTTTTTAAAACACTCTCAATGTCAGTAGTTGAGGAATGTGGAAACCCTTTTCTTACTGATACAACTGCCGGATATCCTCATACATGACCAAGATGTTTGGGCATTTCTAATGATGTAGATAAAATATCTTGCCTCCCAAAAGATATAAATACACCATGTGAGCTCTGATATTCAAGAGAATCTTGTATTAATTAATTGAACATTTCTGTAATGATTTAAATTATATGAAGAAAATAGTTAATATAAATAAATAAAATAAATATCTTACAATCCTCTTAGCTACGATTCTCAAATCGTCTGAAAGATATTGCCATTTTTTCCCATCCAATCTCTCTTCCATTTTTCATGTCGAGATGGAGGGGATGGAGGGGCCACCTCTAGAGAGCATGAAGACACATCTCTTAGTTTTTGTAATTTTCCCCCTTCATTTGTTCTTCCAATAATGTATACCCTACATGAGATAAACTATGACGGTATACATTTTTAGATTGGATCTCCTGATGATATTTACTTGTTTTATGTAAATTACAAATAAGAAATCATTAACAAAATAGTAATAAGATCATTTATATAATAAATCTTATAAAATTTTACATTTCCCTTACCAAAAATGATTCTTTTCTTCTAATTTCAACAAACGGTCTCCATGTGTCTTCATCTATGATAGGATATATACGACATGGATTGTCATGACTCCTATGACAAAAAATTAATTCAGATGTGAGGGTTGATTTGAAATCCCTCCATATCCTGGCAGCCATCGATAAGAATTTCATCCTGACTCTTACAGTGTCAGGAATGACAAATGTCATCTGATAAATAAGAGGATAAACATATTATATGTACCAGAAACATTTAAATAATAGGAAAACAATGGAAAAAGTTCTTACCAAAATCGTCTACCGAAACTGAGAGATTATCGCTTTGTCCACACTTCTCCAGTCATCATAAAAAATGCTTACTTTTCTCATACCCTGAATATAAAAAAATCTTAAAATCTTTTGCATTTGGACCTATAAGAATATCATCCTCATCAAACTCAATGAGTATCTTCTGACCTACGTATGAGCAAGTGATAATTTTGGTAAATGTGTGCACCCACATTTACCAACTCTTGAACTCTTTGTAGTAATTGGAGCACATGAAGATGATTGGGGAACATCAAGAGGAGCATGTGAATGTTCCTACCCAATGGTATGACCAATATTATCATCTCCAGAATCATGTGGTTGATCAACTGATTGATCTATCATTATCCTTCAAATAAAAAAAACAAACATTACATCACAAATATACAAATTCAAATTTTTTAATACTATTGTAATCAAGAAATAGAAAATTGTACTAAGTTACGTAATAGTAAACATGGTTAATATTGTAAGCATGTTAAAAAATGGTAAAGATGGTAAAGATAGTCAAGATGGTAAACATGGTAAACATGGTAGACCTAGTGAACATTGTAATCATGGTAAAGTAATTGTCACTAAAATAATAATAGATATATAATTTCATTAATGTAAAACATGGTAAAGTAAACTAAACAAAATTAAAACAAGTTAAACATGGTAAACATGGTAAACATGGTAAAATAATTGTCACAAAACAAAAAAATAGATATATAATTAATGTAATGGTAAATATGATAATGTAAACTAAACAAAAAAACAAAAAAAACTTATACATATTTTGTTTTAATACATGTTTTAATAAATAAAAAATTTACATTATCTACTATTTTATGAAAATAAAAAATGTAAAAATGAAATAGACAAATGATACCTATAATATTAGGAATGTACAGATGGATATTTTTACAAAATTCATTTATCTTCATCGTTCCTTATGGAAAAATCCTTGTCTTCAACATGCTCATCATTATGTTCTGTTAATATTTCCATGGAAGTAGGTATCTCAAATAAATCAACATCTTAATCACGTTTATCCACACCAACATATTGTTTTTTCCCTTGTAAAACAACATCCCACTGCCCATCTGATTGATCTACTACATAGAAAATTTGTTTTGCATGTGTATCCATTATAAAAGAATCAAATATTTCTTCCAATCTATTTAGATTAACAACTGTCATTCCAATTTCATCGTGTCTCACAATCTTGTTACCGATAAAACATTTAATGTTAAAAACCGGAAAATTAATTTTAAATTAATCCACCTCCCATATGTCTTCAATCACTCCATAACATGCACTTGATGCAGAAATTGGGTTTTTTTCCTTAGCACTTGAAAAATTCATGGCTTCTGCAAACACCAATACACCACTATTCTGAATTGCACTTCTGTTGTCTTGAGATTTTCTATGAAATGTATAACCATTAATGGCATAACCGGACCATGTTATCACATTTAAACATGGACCACCCACTATCCATTTTAATGTCTCTGATACATGTAATCTACCAAGAAAATTCTTTTTAAACCATAACAAAAATGTTTTGTTTTGATCATTCAAAATCCACATTTATTTCTTCTTTGAGTGACATTGTTTTAACGCATTAATATGCAATGTGATATCCGGTTGAGCATCAGCTATGTTATTCAAGATGTATAAATCTAACTTCTTTATATGCTCAGCTAACAACGATTTGACTTTCATGCCACAAATCCACTTTCCCTCATTATTAACTCATTCATAGAGAGATTGAGGCAACCTATGTGTTGCACCGCAGCCAAGTAGCTCGTACAAAACTCTACAACCTCCTCAGAAATATACTTTTCAATAATGGAGGCTTCAGGTCGATATTGATTCTTAACATACCACTTAAATATTTTCATATAACATTCAAAAGGATACATCCAACAAAGATATACATTTCCACAAATCATTATTTCTCGAACCAGAGGAATCATAAAATACACCCTTATATCAAAAAAGTTGGAGGAAAATACATTTCCAATTCACACAGTATAAATTTTGCATCCTTTTACAAAATGTTAAAAGCATTCACATCAATCAACTTATTAAAAATTGAATTGAAAAAATAACACATCTTCAATATAGTCTTTCTAACACGGATGGGAAATATTCCACACAATGCAACTGGTAGAAGTTGTTGCATCATGACGTGAAAATCATGAGATTTCATATCAATCAACTTCATGTCCTTCAATGAAACAAATTTTTTACATTTAAAGAATAACCTTGAGGTACTTTGATATTATGATGACACTGGAAAAAGCTAATTTTCTCCCTATTCAATAATGTATGACAATCCGGGGGAAGAAATGCTCGTCTTCCATTAGGAGTGGGAACTAACTCCAAACATATTCCCATTGATAGTAAGTCTAATCTTGCATTCAAACCATATTTTGTATTTCCTTTAATATCTAAAAATGTTCTAATCAAACTATCACAAATATTCTTCTCCATATGCATGACATCAATATTATGTTTAAATTCATGATATCTCAAATATGGTAGCTCAAAAAATATTGACCCTTTCTTCCAAATATGTCAATCATAAACAGATTTATATGTTTTCCTAATGTCACATCAAGGTTTTTGACCCTCTCAAAATACAGATCAGGGGATAAAGGTTTTGGAGAAATATAAAATTCTTGTGAGCCATTGAATGCCTTTTTTAGTCTTCTATAAGAGTGATCCATAGGAAAAAACGTTCTATGACCCATGTACACTATTTTCCTCTCATGATGCAATTGAAAATATGACATCTATTGTTCGCAAATTGGACATGCTTTATGCCCTTTAATAGTGTATCCAGACAAATTTCCATATGCAGAGAAGTCATTTATAGCGGAAAAAAGTACTGCATGCAGTTGAAAATATTCCATTTTATAATAATCATACTCTCTAATTCCATCCTCCCATAAAAGTTTCAAATCATCGATCAACGGTGACAAGAAAACATCAATATAATTGTTGGGTTGCTTCGGACCAGAGATCATTATACTCAACATGACATATATTCGCTTCATACAAACATCAGGAGAGAGGTTGTAAATTTCCAATAAAACAGGCCATGAATTATGTGTGTTGATGAGGGCCCGGAATGGATTTATTCCATCTGTGCACAACCCTAGTATGAGATTTTTAATTTCATTTCTAAATGTAGGATACTGCTCATAAATTTTCTTCCATTGTGAACAATCAGCTGGATGCCGTATTTTTCCATCACATAACCGCTCATCGTCATGCCTTCTTAACCTTATTGCATTATGTGAATTAGAAAATAAACGTTTAAAATGAAGAATTATAGGAAGATACCAAAATAACTTTGAAGGGATCTTTTTAATCTCTACATTAGCTTGTGATTTTTCTTCCACCTTATACCATGATGTCCCACATTTTAGAAACTCTGACAGAAATTCGTATTCTTTACTATATATCATACAGTCATTCAGACATGCATGTATTTTCGTGTATTCCAATCCAATTGGGCATGATTTTTTCTTGGCCTTATAATGTGAACTTGGAAGATCATTATCTTTTGGAAGAATTTCTTTCATCAATTGTAGCAGCTTTGAAAAACTTCTGTCACTCCATCCATGTTTCTCCTTCCGGTTAATCAATCTTAACACGCTGACAAAACAGTAAAATATTTACAACTATGATATAATTGGTTTTTATCATGACCACATAGATGCGAAACTATAGGTTCTATCTCAAATTGTTCTACTATAATATCGCGAATCATTTCTTCAATTCCATCAGAGTCACCATCTTTCAAATCATCATCATCATTGACATTCCGTCCAAATTTCACCAATCCAAAACCAAGGGCTGTAACTCGGATTAAAACCATGACAAATCAGATGATATATTATCTCTCTACTTTTCAACTTCTTCATATTCAAACATTTCAGTCATGGACAGAAAAAAATGTCACTACTTTGAACATTTCGTTTAGAAAATTCCATAAAGGCATCAACACCTTTCTCATATTCATTTCTCATTCGATTTTCGTAATCCAACATCGACTCATTATTACCTATAACAAATATCAACATTATAAATATTTTTATGATAAGGAAAATATATGTTTATATGAAGAAAATCATAATTTTAATGTAAAAAAAATTTAAATTTAAAACAAATCTTTGCGTATTTAAAAAAAATATGCTTGAATATGATTTTAAAAAGAAAATATAGTTAGATATAACAGCTATAAATTCCATTGAATCAAAGAAAACCATGGGGCCTCCAATAGTTGGTATAAAATTGCAGAAAATGAGGAATACCTAAGAATCAAATCAAATTTAAAATAAAAACTCAGATGGAGAAAATCACAAAGTAAAGCCAATCATCATGGCACAATGGGGTCAGGATAACTATACATATTTGAAAACCATGACATGGTCTCCCCCATAACCCATAATTTTCTCATAGTCGATGACTAGTCAAAATATATATAACCAAATAGAATCATATTGCAACACTAATATCCCATAAATAATAAAATCATCATGTCATCATCTCACAAACCACGATGCAATAGTCAATCCCAACTTACACATAAACCCCACCCCCTTGGACACCCCCCTAGATACCACCACCCCCTTGTACAGCACCCCACCCCTCTGGACAGCCCCCCACCCCTTGGAAATCCACCCACCCCTCTAGACAATAGCCCCCACCCCCACCCCCTTGGAGACCCCACCCCTCATGGAAACCCCCACCCCTCCTGGACACCACCACCCAACTCATACCCCCTTGGACACCCCGTGGACACCCCCAACCCTCTAGACAGCCCCCCCCCCCACACGGACAACCCTCAAACCCTCTGGACAGGCCCCCACCCCCTTGGATAGCCCCCACCCCCTTATGCACACCAACCCCCTTGGACCCCCCCCCCCACACACACACACACACAACCCTGGACTCCCACCACCCACCTCCATGGACACCCTGGGCACCCCCACCCCAACCCTCTGGACAGCCCCCTGAACCCCCTGCACAACACCGCCACCCCCTTGGACACACCCTAGACACCACCACTCCCTTGGAAAACACCACCTCTCTGGACAGCCCCCCCCCACCCCTCTAGACATCACCCCGCCCCCTTGGACACCCCCACCCCTACCACCTTGGACACCCCCTGGACACCCCCAACCCTCTGGAGAGCCCCCACCCCCCGGACAACCCCCCAAACCTTCTGGACAGGCCCCCACCCCGTTGGACAGCCCCCACCCACCCAATGACCCACCCCCTTGAACTGCCCCCACACCCTTCGACCCCCACCCCCCTTCGCCCCCACCCCCATGGACCCCCCCCCCTCCCCCCACACACACACACATACAAACATACCTGGAATTCCCCCCCCCCCTCCCCATACCTCCATGGACACCCTGGACAGCCCCCAACCCTCTGGACAGCCCCCTAGAATCAAAGGATTTTAACCTCATGCTACTAGTTTTGGCATATCTAGTGAATTAATGTTCAAGCTACTAGTTTTGTTTTCATGACATTATTCAAAATGAGAACCATGAACTATATATCCTACTAGTATAAAATTATTTTTTGTTCAATGAATCGGGTTTTAATAGAATATGAAGACTTGTAATAGTCCACGAGAATAAGCGACATAAATAGTTTATGGAATAGAACAATGTGATACCCAAAATAGAAACAACCAAGGATCCAAAACAAACATTCCACCATGAAAACCCATATATACTTATAAAATAAATCACACTGGTACACCGAATGGGTGTATCAAATTGATTTTGATATAAATTTCAGTAATATAGGTGAATGAGATCATTAGATATCAATGACAACAATTATTTCCATAAATGGAGGGCATCCATGAAACAAAAACAAATGCAATAGAAGTAGTTGAGGATTACTTGAATATTGCGAGTCGATCTAATAGATCTGGTGATACTAAATAAGATGATGATGGAAAAACGAGGTAAGAGGGTTCGACATCGAATAATCTTACCTAGTTTAAACAAAAAAATCAGAAAACGTAAATATATACTATCCGGGAAAAAATTAATGAAATAAAGTTGTGGGAGGCTTACCTGAGTGTTGCGAGTGGAGATGATATATCCGAGGAGAGTAAAGATGATAAACGATGATGAAAAACGAGTGTAATGAAACAAGATCGAAGAGTCAATTCTAGGTTTTCTACATGATAGAGACGAGTCGCATGTCTGTCGATCGAAAAATCAGAAATAACGATCCAGAGGGTGTGATAAATTTTTAAAATGTTTTATAAGGTCAGTTATTTAATAACCGATGTTATAAACTATTTTTATTACATTTATAAAGTCAGTTATTATAATAACTGATGTTATAAATGAAACAGATACTGCATTTTTAACGTCTGTTATTTTATAACCGATTTTAAAAAAGTAGTGTGTTGGTTTTTTATGTCGGTTATTCTATAACCGACATAAAAAGCACATCTGAAACCACAGTTTTTAGGTCGGTTATAAAATAACCGACGTAAAAACTACCTTGTGTTGGTATTTTACATCAGTTATATGATAACTGACGTAAAAAATTCTGCAGGTTGGGTTTTTACATCAATTATCAAATAACTGACGTCAATAAGGCTTCAGATGCCGGTTTTTTTACGTCAGTTATTCTATAACCATTGTAAAAAATTCTTTTGATGCCTCATTTTTAGGTCGGATAATTTATAACCGACATATAAAACCAAAGCGCAGGATTTTTTACGTCGGTTATTAAAATAACCTACCTAAAATATTGACTCTCAATATTTTTTTTGTTGGTTCTAAAATAACTGATGTAAATAACCACATTTCACAGATTTTCACATCTGTTATATATAACTAACATAAAAAATGGTGACGTTAAAAACGTTTTCTGCACTAGTGGCAACAATAAGTATAGATTTTGTTTAATGTATAAATGAAATAAGTTTAGATTTTGTTATACACATCACCAAATGGATCTTTCACTACATATAAACCTGACTTGGCTTACATTACACGAAATCATGACCTTCCTTGATAGCGTGTGTAGTAGGTAATACCGGGTTTCACTAAACAATGATATATTATTATAATATTATTATGAACTAGCTGTTATGAATATTATTAACTACATGTTGAATTTTATGACATTATTATTAATCTTACACATTTTCTAGAACATGGTATGAGAACAAAATAAATATTTCGGGTAAAATATGTATTTTCCAAAAAATGCAGTTTTGCTGCCTTTTGATAGCACACCCACATTAAATCTAGTTTTTGAAATGTTTATAAGTTAAATTTTAAAAGGTAATGTTCTTACATAGAATGGGGATAGAAAAATTTACTTTGGATAAATTTTTCATATTACTCTGATAACTTTCATATTTTAATGAATAGTAAAAACAAGATAAATTTTAATTAAAAACAACTTTTTTCATCGTAATATTTTATACGGTTAAATTATAATATTTAATGGTTTTAAAGTATAAATATAATATACTTTTACCATTTAATATAATTTACTTAATTATCATTTATTCTACACTCAATTCATAGGTAAAAACATTTCAATCTTTGGCAATGTTTTAACATTAAAAACATATTTTCTTAACAACTGGTTTAATTTTAAATTAATTAATACAACTTATGTGTTTGGAATTTTGAAAAATAGATTCCATATTTGGATTCAGTGGGTCCAAATTATGTTAATGGGTTACTTTTTTTTTGATATTATGAATAGTAACTACGGTAATTTTTATTTACTATAGTTTACGATATATCAGGTAATTAAGGATACAAATAAGATTATAAAATTACCCAAACACCTGAAAAAAATTATTTTGGATGAATAAAATTATAACTATATCACCTATGTGTCAGAATAGATTCATTTCATGGACTTTTGACCTTGAAATAAGATAATTATTATTAAAACCAAAGAAAGTGACAACATGTCACTCTCTTAAATCTTATAAGTGTAATAATTTTACTTTAGTGATAAACTTCATAAAACATATAACATGAATAGTATCCAGAAATATAATAAAATTATCTACCTCATTTGAATTTATTTATAATTTTTAGAGATTAAATAATTATCAATAATGATGACTCAATAGTGATGTTGAAATTATTTTATTGATTGAAATATCAAATAAACGGTTTTAAAAATATTAAAATAAATATTATATGAACTATTTAATGTGATCCAATAATTTTATAGATAAATATGAAATTTTATGAATCTATTAATGATTTTATTTATAACATATATTCTTTTTTGAGTTTATTTTAATTAAAATAAATGAATAGTGTCAAAATTGGCACTATTGTTATTTTATAAAAATAATATATTATAAAATTGTTTAAAATTCACAAAGATATTTAAAAATTATAAAATAAAATTTATATGGACTAAAATTTTATAAAATATATAATTATGTACAATTCACAAGACATAAGTAATTATTTATAATAATTTAAAATTTAGTATATTATTACCACAAATAAACTTAAATAGATTAAATAAGGATAAATCAAGTTAATAAGGTTTAAAATAAATTTCGAACATGTCTAAATTTTATTGTTTGATGATATTACAACCCTATATCATATAATATTATAATTTGTGTCAATTTGGAAGTTTTTATGTGGGGTTTGAATTTATTATAAATGAATATTTATAGGATTCCAAAGGTTCCCCTCTCCTCCCTTATAAAAGGGAACCTCATACCTCTCCACATCACACCATTTTTGAGCTTTCAAATTCGTCAAAACCCTACCCATTTCACTTCTACACTTCCATATAAACCTACTAGTGGTTCTGGTCTTCTTAAAAGACCAACTCTATTGCCCTAAGAGGGAGTTTAAAGGAGGAACTTTGAGAAAGAGGTATTACCTTCTACCGATTCATTCAAGATTCATTCTTTTTCTGCTTCCTCTTCATTTCTTGTTTCATTCTGAAGTAATAAAATCAGTATAACTTATATAATGATATGTTATTATAATATGAAACAAACCTATTATACCTTCTATCCATCCTACGGAAAACAAAATCACCACGCATGCGTACGTACGGAATACCAACTCCACGCTGTGGTGTAATTTATTTTTCCAACACCAGATTAGTTGGATGGGTATAATGGTGTAAGTAATAAGTATATATTATTTTTATAATATGATACTAATTATTCGATATCCTATCATCCACTCCAATACCATTCAACAGTTATGAGAATGATTTCATCTCTCGTGCGTACGTATGGCCTACCGTCACCACGACGTGATGTGACTCGTTCTACATGATCTTTATTGAATAATGATTATATTAATTCATTTAATGAACAAATATGATATATATTACACTAATAATATTATTTAAATTATGTATCTATAATATAAAAATAGGAATAAGAATTTATTCGACAAAACACGAATAAGAACATAAAGCAATAAACACCCGAATAACAAGTAGCAATGAAATATTACTAATAAGAAGGTAATAATATGACCCTATATGATATAATAACAATGAATATGATTCTGGAATAAGTAAATGACATTATTTAAATCATTATACAGGAGGTTCGGATACGTACAAAGCATATTAGACCAAAGGTAAGTGAAAATCTTGAAATCTCAATTTTTATCAGAGATTGTTTATACTTTGTTATATACTAGGGAATATTGATCATCACAATCCATGTTTCCTAAATATGTAATATTATCTCCCTAAATTTTTTTAAATACAATTTTACCTATTGGTTAATTTTATTTAGATGTTATGAAAGGAATATTTTGTCGTTTTCAGTACGAGAGACTTTTTGACTTTTCTGGTAAAAGTACGAGGAGAATGTTTTTTTAACTTATACTGCATGAATGGGTTCTTGGATTTTCATAACGCCTTATTTACATGAATCTTAATATGAATGATATCATGAGTATTTTCAGAAAAATTCCTTTATTTTAAAATTTCATGTCATTATGAGAAAATAAAATGAATTTTGAAAAAGAAAGGATATTTTCCTCAAGAACTGAGTTCAAGTGTTTTATCAAAATTATTTTCCATCTAAGATGAATAGGGTTATTTTTCTATCCATATTATTACATTGATTTAATTATCTTATGATGGAATTATTTTATGAAGTCCTTTTATCTTTTTTTGATTATGTTATAATGGCATGATGTTTAAGAATCCCATTTTTATAACATGGGCTATGCTATGATGTATGATTTAAGATTTTGTGGCACCCATAAGAATGGTTTCATTATGATATGGGTGGGACCCATATCTACCTCCAATACATTGGGTAAAGATTTATATATCATGATATAAACATGGATGGAATGGCAAGTAAATCTGGTTCAGTGATACAGGGAAGGAACGACAAGTAAACCCGGTTCAGTAATGGACATTGTTCACTATGATGGTATTGGTAGTAAGGCCTTGACTACTATGGATATCATATCATGTGCATAATGGTTTTACAAAGATACATGTTTTGTTCCCATGCTAATTGATCGTGATTAATGTCCCTTTATGATCTATACCTTATGTACTACTATGATTTAGGTCATTTTCATGTTTTTACATTCAAATGTTTAATGATTGTTTTATGTTCTCCATGTTTACCTTTACTGAGCATTTTAGCTCACACTTTTTTATGTTTTCTTTTCCCCAGGATATAAAGAAAGTTTTAGATAAGAAAAAAAAGGTGATGATCTTCATGGGAGATGTTAAATATCTTTTAAAATGATTAGAAGATTATGTTCTGTGTTTCCGAAGACAATAAACTACTACGGTCTTTAGGTGTCTTCTTTTGTTATGTATTATGTACTCTGCATAAGTAATGTAATGTCTATGTACGTTATGCTTTGGGTCTCTACAAAAACATTCCAAAGGGGCTCTCAAAAATCTTTTTTATGTACACATGTGTAAACTAACCGTTCTCATGGGAATTTCCTCGTTCCATTTTTTTACACACAAAAAATCTATTTGAAAATACATCTCTCACAGCTTGAAAAGTTTATGCATCCCATTTTAAAACATTCCAAAAATAATGCATGTGCGAACTAAATGGTTCCTTTGGAATATCCACTTTAAAATTCACATTCGCATTAAAACACCAATTTTAACATCCTTCACGACTCTTTCGCAATTCAAATACATGTTTATAAAGAATAAGAAAGATTCTTAGTGGTATAAAAACCTATTTATTTTGGAAATACCACTTTCCACACATGCACACATAAATTCACATTAGTAACATATTTTCAAAGAAACATCACATCTTTTTGGAACAATGTAATAACCACACATAAGAGTCATTATATAAAAGTCACCAATTCAGACACACAATTTGAAATTCACAATCCAAAAATAATATCATAGAATAAAAAAGTTTAAACACCATTTTAAAGGGATAATTGACATGCTAAAAAACTACTTGTGTGAATAGTTATATAACATGATTAAAGAAAACCCTTTTTAAAACAAATTCCCCTAATTTTTTTCAACACAAAAACACAATTCCAAGTCAAATAATCATACCAGTATTATACAAAGAATGATTATAATTTATTTTCAAAACCTCATGAATTAAATGGAATGATCCAAAAAATAAATGGAAGGAAACACCTAACTCAATGACATGAAAATGAAATGAAACTCCTGGATAAGAATGATACAAGCTTAATATAGAAAAATAACATCCTAAGATAAAATAATTAGAGGCAGACATCTTTAATATCCCATAGGAATCATCCAAGAGAGAACACCACCAATAAAACCAGAAAAAGTCAAATAAGATGAGAAGAAGTAGAGAAAATTGACCAAATTCCAAAAAAATAACCTTAAAACCTTGGAGGAGAATCAATGGAGGGAGGAGAAACAAAGGGAGACGGGAATAGACACCCTCTCATGCACCAAAAATGACCAATGAGGGAGGGGTTCGATTTAGTGTTATAACCTAAATGAGGAACAATTGAAATTTTAAAATTTTAAGAATCTGGGAAGGTCGCACGGTATGGCCACACTGTTTTCGAAAACGTGCACCGACTGTGTGGATTTCACTATCCAAATGGAAATAACCTGAATCATGATTTCTATATGGTTTCCCAAATATTTCTCAACTCATGTTCCTTACTCTGGGACCCCAAAAACGTCCCATGGGTACCTGGGTGAGGGTTGACGATTTCTCATAACCGTGTGCAGGCCGTGTTGCAGTTGTTGCCGAGCCAGAACCTGTATTTTTGAACAAAAACTAAAAAATAAAACCATGACGCGACCAGAATCTCAACCAGAATCTCCAAATGAATGAAAATAATAAATTAGAAGAATTAAAAACTTTGGGGTGTGACATTTTTAATATATTATGAAATGATTGTTTCAATTATAAGTGTTTTGAAAATTCCAAAGTAGTTTTTAAAAGGGATTTTGATGGATAAGTGCATTTGAACCTATTTAGGTATTTAAATGGGAAAATTTTGGTTTTCAAGGAACATTTTATATATTGTGTTTTCGTGGGGATATTAAAATGTTTTAAATGTGAAGATAAATTGTTTTTTAATTTGGATTTAATTAAGGTCTTTCATGAATTGGTTTTAAAGGTTGTTTAAAATGTGGATCTAAAAAGTGAGGGAAAGTGGCTCAACATCCAAAGATTTTTTATAAAAGGATCATCTAGAACATTGAAATGTTTTTCATAAAAATATATGTGATAACCTCAATTTACTCCCTTCTAATTGATTTTCTAGTTATATATTATAATCTGTTGAGGGATGTTTTTTATTGTGATATCATTACAGGATGTTTTGGTTTGTCTTTAAAATGGGGTTGTTTATTAGATGGTATTGGAGGTATGGAATGCGATTTATTTAAGTTGTTATTTATTAATTTTCAAAGTGATTCTATGGCATGTTTACTGATCACCTTAATTTTATATTTCATAGGAATCATAAGAATTTTTAGATTAATTGTATGATGTCAAACTCTAGTTTATATTATGTATGGATAATGGTTGGATTTGTGGAAACAAAACGCTCTTTTATCCATGTTACATTTTTTCTGCTATGATGGTTGTAGGGACTGACTAGTCCATTGAAAGTATCAGGATATACATGTTATTATAGGTTGGTGTAAGGTTTATATCACATGTTTTGTTCTATATTATTTGAGTCTTAGGAAATTTCCCTTCATTCATAACTCCTATTGAGTATTATATTGGGGAAATAGTTTTATGACTTGTTTTTATCCCCAATAATTATTACTTTTACATGAAAGAAATACCTTTGTTAATTATTTGACATAACCTATTAATATTTTGGAGACTATTTCAATTTTTCATTCTAGTTTTGGCTTACATTCAAAAAAAAATTAAAATGTGTGGAAAATGGGATTAAAGAGAAATGGGGTGTATGTTTTGAAAAAATGGATTTTGGTAAATGTTCTGAAAGTGGGAAAATATTATTGGATTATTTTTCCCAAATTTAATATGTGATCGACATTCAATGGTTAAGATGTGTTTTCATATGAGAGGGTTTTTGTACATACCTTTATTATTCTATAAAGGGGATGTTTTATAAATGTAATACATAGAATGATACTTGGATTTATTATAATTTCATAAGAAATATATATTTGTATTTATATTTAACAATAAATATTTATGGGATTAATTTATTTTAATTGAAATTGCATAAAAGCTTTTTTAAAATCCTACTATGCGTGTTTATCTCACTCCTTGCACACACAATTGTGTTTATGTAACTCTTATAATTTTTTAAGGGGGATATTATGGTCTAACATGGATTTGTTCTCTATATTAGGGGTCATGCGAGGCTTTGACCCTTAAGTGGTGTTTTGGTACTTGGTGTGTGATATTGGTCACATGAAGATGGTTTATGGTTCGACATTATTGTTTGATTTTTCTTTTTGGTTGGTAATGTATCAGCCAACATGGCCAGTTGTTTGTATTTTATTTTTATTCCACTATACTTGTGTATTCCAATCATTATGATTATTATTATTTATTTGATTTTCATTGTGTGTATATGTTACTTTTATTATTATTTTAATGTTTTACTTTTTTTATCAATCTCTTATATTGATTTGGTTTATTTGATGGTATGGGCATTCAATTTACGGATGCCTAATTTCAGATTTAAGGGATGGAACCAAGTTGTGTATATTATTTATTAAGAGGGTAAAATCATTACCATGGTTTCTTTATTTATACCCAATCACTAGTTTCTAGCCCCTAAAGAATAAGAACACCCTTTGGAACCAATGGTGAGCCAATTTGGGTGATGTGTCAGTTCATTCTAGGCTAGTTTGTTACAACCACTAACTAGCTTCCCTTTAACCAATATATATGCTATCAATATAGTCTTTCATAAAACTCAATAAATAGTTCCATATATATAAATGTTTGATAACTGTTACCATAAGTTAACTCAACAAAAACAAGATGAATCTCATAGGATATTCCAAAAATCAAGGACACTGGCGGGTATCATGTCTTCTAGAATCTGAATGGTATATTTATCAGACTACTAAACGATCTGAGGATGGTATGTGGTGCTCAAGTTCCCCTGCATATTAAGAACATTCTATATACCCTTCTAGATTCATTAAATAAAAGGGGAATCATCTTCTGAAATGACACTATAAGATTGAACATGAAGAAACATAATATCGCAGGCATATAATTTTCTCAAATCGTCAATGAATAATGACTCTCAGATTGGTATGAAATGTGCTAACTTGGTTAAAAAAATCAATGATAATCCACACCACATCACTTCCTTTGGGTGTCTTCAATAACCCCATCATGAAATATATGTTCAAATAATACCACTTTTACTTGGAAATGGGTAGTTAATAGAGAATTCGTGTGGGTTAGTAGTGTTTGGAATTTACCCTCTAATAGGTAAAGAAATGTTAAACAAACCACATTATGTCTCTCTTAAGTCTGGGATAGTAGATATATTGAGATTCATCTATTCAATTTTAATGATAATGTTTTTAATTTTGAAATTATGTTTATCGATATGGACACTTACAAGTTTAAAAATGGGGATAAGTTTTTATCAATTTATTTTAGTAATTTCATGCCAAATGATAAAGTTTTTAAGGGGTATCCTACACTATAAAAGGGATAGGAGTATTCTACCAAAAAGAGTAGTTCCTACAAAACAAAAAATTGATTTCAAAAGAATTTTTTTACATTTGGGCACCAGTGATTAGTGGAAAATCAGGTTGTTCGATGACATATTTCAGGGTTTGTAATGATGCTTCTCTTTCAAGATTGATAACTAATGGTTGAATTTGTATCATGAGATGATTATTATAGAAAAGGTAAGTCTATATTGGGGTATCACTTTTCAAAAATGTTTTCTATTATTTTACTGTATCTCGAGTTTCATCCTTCAACTTGGATTTTGTAGACTATCATATTATAATGATTTTCTCAGAGTTTTGCTATGTTTTTTTAATCATCTTCATTGAAGGGTTTTTCCATATTAAAATATTGTATGTACTACAGAAATGGGAGAGCTAAATGGTGGTTTTTTTCTATACCCAGTGGTTTAAACCACTTCTATATGGTTTAGTATGGATTATGAAGACCGCCACATATTTCACGGTCAAGAAATCATATAACGGTTCTTCATTATATTAGTGGCAGTTTTTATATGTGTCCTATTTGGAGAATTTAGTGGTGATTCTCAATAAATATCATGGAGTTTTAATTTTTTAAGATAGAATCTAAAAATAAAATAGAGGAAATAAAAATAATCACCACTATAAAATGGAGCGATAATTATGTTTACAACGGTTTATGATAATCTACGCTAAATAGATTATCATATATGACTTTAGGAGTGATTATCATAAACCACTGCTAAATAAATTACAATTTTTTATTATTTTAAAATATTTAATAATATATATTTATATATAATCAGACAGACAATAAACTAAAACATAAATGCAAAAAACATTTCTTATACAGACACCATTACACTTCCATAGTCATATATATACAACCTCAATCACCATAACACCGGTCAACAAATACCTTAGTAAACCCATATCTCAGTCATCAATATATAAATGTAAAATATTTCCAAAAACAAAAAACAACGAACAATATTGATCCATAAAAAAACCTCCACTACATACATCTACATCCTTATCATCTCGTCAAATAGAACGGACCACATAAACTCAGTATTTATAAAAAAAGAAGAATGATATAAGACTGGAGAAAATAAATCAGAATTACAGTAGTATCATTAATAATATTTAAACATACCAAAAAATCTAAGAACAATCATGAATTCCATCTAATGAATGCTAGTGATGCGATGGGTCAACCTCCCACCAACTGTCACCATCATCCACCAAAAAAAATTGAAGCATTTATGAAATGAAATATTAAAGTGAATATACACAGAATATATTCAAAATATTTCATATAACATTTGTTATTTTTTTAATATATCAAATGAAATTTTGATATAATACAAATAATATATCATTAAAATCACATTTAAAATATAAATTATACCTATTTAAGATATAATTCAACACTTAAACCAAAATTTAGATAAATATACAAAAATATAATAAATTTTTAAACCAGCATGTGTTGTACATGAAATTTGATTAATAAAAAAAATTTAATTAATTTGATACGATATCATGTAATATATTTCAAAAATAATTAAGTGGTGGATGTATTATGAATTCATTTTAATCTAAGGTTTTTTTCTATAGTTTTTAATGTTACAAACATCTTTTACTATTCTAAAACACAAAAAATCATTTTTGAGAATCCGAAGAAAAATTTTACTTAAAATGATGTGTTGCTAGTTCATATATTTTAAAAATAAATCAATGGTTATTTTCCTCTGATATCATGGCCATATGATGTTATTTTCCTAGTGTTAACCCCCCATTACACATGTTTTTAATGACATTGGTATATTTAAAAGCAATTCATTGAATAATTCTGAGCACACTGTATGTGAGCATGATATATTTTTTATGTGTACACATGAGAAATAATTATATGGTGGGTTTCTCATTATTTCATATCAATATAATCTCGTTTTCTGGGATTTTTATTGATAAAAAAAAATTTATGTTTTAAAACACTAAAAAATATTTATGAATATATTTAGAAAACCATTACTCATAATGACATGTTGTTGGGATATATATTATAAAATAAACCTATGGTTCTTTCCTCTGATTTCATGGCCATCCAATATTTTTTCCAAGTTTTAACCCCCTAACACACATTAAAAAAAAACAGTATCATTAAAAACTGTCTATTGAGTCATTCCAAGGACAAAACATGACATATGGATGTCTTTTCTATTCCTACACATACAAAATAATTCATATATGGGTTTCCCATGATTTTACATCAATATGATGTGTTTTGCTATGGGTTTGACCATTACATTCTCATTTTAGAGTTTTAAAACACTAAAAAACTTGTTTATAGGAATCCCGAGTAAACAATTACATAGAATAACATTTTGTTAGTTTGAAAATTTCAAAAATCAATATATGGTCATTTTTCTTTTATTTAATGGCCATCTGATATCATTTTCTTTGTTTTGACCACATGAAACATGTTTTTAAAACATTAGTATCTTCAAAAACTATTTCTTGAGTCATTCTGAGAACACTACACATATTATTGTTGTGATTTCTATGAATACACATCCCAAGTAATTAAATAGTTATATCCTAATGATTTTGACTATTACATGCATGTGTTAGTGTTATAGAACACTAAAAACACTTTTACGGTCATCTTGAGAAACTTGTTACTCGTAATGATGAATCGCCAGTTATTACATTTCAAAAATCAATCTATTCTCGTTTTACTCTTATTTTATGGCCATACAATTCTTTTTTATTGGTTTTTATCCCCTGAAACATTTTTCAAAAACATTAGTATCTTTTAAAACTATTTATTGATTCATTCCAAGAAAAACACACGTTAGATTAATGTGATGTATGTGATTACACATAATAAATAATTCAATAATGGGTTTTCCATGATTTCACATCAATCTAAGGTCGTTATATATGGTTTTTACTATTACACCCTCGTTTTAGTGTTTAAAACACCAAATATTAATTTATGGGTATCCTGATAAAACCATAACTCAGAATGATTTTCCTTCAATTCCAATAATTAAAAAATAAATCCACTCATAGTTTCTTATGATTTCATGTCCACACAACATTGTTTGTCTAGTTTTGACCCCCTGACACATGTTTTTCAAGACATTGGTGTCATTATAAACTATTTACTATATCATTATAATCACAGTGCATGTTTTATAGAAGTTTTGTTTATAAATATAAATTAAAAAAATTAAATGGTTGTGTATGATTATTTCTTATCAATATGAGGTTTTTCTATGGTTTATATTGTTACATGCATGTTTTTGTCTTTTAAAACACTAAAAATGAACTTATGGGAATATCGAGAAAAAACGTCCTTAGAATTTTGTTCCATTGGTTCCTACATTTCAAAAATAAATCTACATTCCTTTTACTCTGATTTTTCATCCATCCCAGATAATTTTCCTCATTTTTACCCTTTTAACACACATTTTTAAAGGCTTTTCTATATTTAAAAATTTGATTGTTATGTCATTTCGAGAAAAACGCACATCATATTGATTTGATGTATATGAATATACATAAATAATAATTGAAAAATGTTTTTCCCATGATTTCACATCACTTTAAGGGAATTTTCAATGGTTTTTACAATTACAAAAACATTTTAGTGTTTAAAATCATTAAAAATGCATTTATGGGCATGTTAAGAAACTGTAACATGTAATAAAGCATAATTGGTTCTTATACTAGACAACTAAATCTATAGACATTTTCCTTTTATTTTATGGCCATATGGAATAATTTTATTGATTTTAACTCCCTAACACACATTTTTAATGGCTTTGGTATCCTTAAAAATTGTTTATTGAGACATTTTGAGCACACCTCATGTGGTATTGACATGATGTCTATTTGAACATTTCAAAATTAATTAAATACCTTTTTTCCATGATTTCACATCATGCTGAGGTCTTTTTATATGGTTATGATCATTACACACATGTTTTTGTATTTTAAAACACACAAAATTTATGTACGGGCATCCCATGATAACTGTTAGATAGAATAATGTGATTTCATTTCATACATTTCAGAAATCAATATAAAACTTTTCTCTTGTTATTTCATGGATGTCCGACATCATTTTTCTAGTTTTGACCCCATGACCCACTTTTTTAAAACACTTTTCTCGTTAAAAACATCATTCACATAGATGAAACAATAAAAATGAGATTAAATAGTTTTCAAAATATTAGAAAATGATCTATTAAAACTTTGGAAAAAGATCTATAATTCATTTTTATGTGTTGGAATCATTTGAACCTTAATTAGACACATGAAGTGAGCAATATGAATTTAATCACATGTTTTTAATATAAGTGTCATTTTTCGTTAAAATTATTACAACCTAGTCAATACTATTAAAATTATATTATATCTTTTTATAAATTTATAAAAATGATCCATAATTCATATTTTATGTTTAGGAATCAACCACATTTCAATCTAACTCTTGATGTGGTTGGTATGGCCTGAAGTGCGTGTTTTAAATTTAAAAGTGTCATTTTTGTTTTATTTATGAATTTTGTATGTTTTATTTTAAAAAGTGTTAATGATCTATAGAGTTTAGAATTTACCTCTCCTAGATTAGATAAAAGGGTGGAAATATTATCAAGGATAATGATTTTCGTCCTCTGAAATACATAATCTAAATCATTTTCCATCATCAACTGCCACTCATCCCATGGTTTCTTATTAGAGTCATGTTCTTAAACGTTTTCTTTCTTCATTAAAATTTATCTTTGTGACCCCAAATCATCGTATCTACCAAAATCCACACAAGGTGAAATGATAAATGATAACAATGTCCTATCAAATATATTTTATAGAGTAGTCTTATATCCCATATCTTGTACATGCAAGAGATGCTCGTTCCCTAAAACTATTACAACAACATAATTATGGGAAACTAACGATGATTGTGAAGGGTTCACATCCCATGATTATGAAATGTTAACCTTTTAATATACTAATTTTAACAATTAGTTTTAAATTATCTAAACTACATTACATTATCTAATTAATAAATTTTTTATTAATATTTAATCATATTTTTTACTATAAAAATATAATAATGAAAAACAAATTATAACAATAAATAAGCCTAAAATTCAATTAATTGGGTCTGGCTACAGAGGTCAAACATCACCAAAGTGATATTGTTTTATCCATGTAGCTAGCCTCGTTTAATTTTTTTTAAGGTTAGTTGGTTGATATAATTTATTTTTCAATAATATTTTTTATAGAAATTAAATAACATGAAATAGTAAGGAATATTTCTTACACCAATGACTTTGGTAGGCTCATTGCCAAAACTACAATTAGGTTTCTTATAAACATTAGGACACATATATTCCTGGACAATAGATTGACCAAATTCATTAGTCATTATAAAAATATATATACATGTTTGAAAAAACATTGAATTATTTTAAAATAATATAAATAATATTGAAAAAAATACAACCAAGATTGTTTTATTTCTAAAAAATAATATGAGACCCAATGAAATGAGGAATATACTGTTTATCACAATTTTCAATATATTTTATATTATTCCTACACAAAATATATATGTTAGTAAAAATAATAATTTTATTGTGTTTATGTTATTAATATACTGTATAATATAAAATTACCTCAATATATGTATCTCTATTAATATCTTTAAAAATATTACACTACTCTAAAGAAATTCTTCAAGAACATTCTTGTACATTTTTAGGAGATTATAGGTGTTTCATTAAATCCATTCCATAATATCCATTTAAAATCTATCTATTTCCTTCCCAAATTTTCCATAGTTCAATGGCATGAAACAACTTTAGGGGAATAAAAATAAAAAACAACTAGAAAAAAATAACACTTTATTAGTATATTAATAATTTTATTCATGTGTTTTAAATTAGTTATCATTGAATATTAAATTAAAATTACTATTAAATTGTTATAAAAAACATAATTTCCCCAATATATGGGATATAACATCAATATTTATAATTAATGGGAAAACTCACAATCTAACAAGAAGGTTATCAAGGAATCAATCAATGGATTCTAATAGCATCTTCGATAGGGAACCCAAAATCATCAAATGGAAATATAATCTTGATGTATTTTAGGTCCCATAAATCTCTTGAATTCATATTTATATCTCTTCTATTTTTTCTATATCTATTTGAAAAAGTCATTAAATGATTTATAAAATATATAGTTTTTTCTACAATGGAAAACATTCAAGTAATGGTATCTAAAAAATATACCCTATATAGAAGGGTGACCAACAAATCCATCATCAGAGGTCGTATCAGATAATGGGATACCAAGAACATTAGGGGCAACTAATGGCTCCCTGAATTTATCTGGTACAACAGAATCACTTTGATCCATTGAAGCTAATAGTTGTGGTGGTGTTCTCTAAGATATTGATTATCAAGGATTTCACAAAAAAATCTTGTGGAATTTTCATAATTCAAATGTTATAGAATATAATAAATTTGTATACAAATACATAAGTAAAATATTTTTATAAAAAATGAAAGAACATAACAATATATATATTTACAAAAAACTTATAAATGAGAATTTTTTAATATCGTTTTATTTCCAATTTACACATTCATTTATATTTATCTTAGTTTTCTTCATTGCTATGAAAATCCATTTTGAGGAGTACTTCATTTTCACACTCTCTTACATGTTCATTTTCATCAATATTGATAGGAACAAAATGTTCAATGTTTCATGGTTGATGAGGTTCAATGTTAAAAAGTACCAAATGATCATCATTTCCCATATCAAATAAGTCCCTCTATATTAAGTTTATAAAAACACTCGGAACATTATGTATTTAATAATCCAAATAAAACACAATATTCTCTTGTGAATCCCTGATAAATGGATCATGCTATGTATTCTCACTATTATGGATCAAACAAGGGAAGATGATAGAAGTAACATTCAACAAATCTTTCATTATAAACCTATCATTATAGAGCCACTTACATTCTAATAAGACAACCATATATTGATCATGATAGTTTATTCTGATTATATCATTCATCTTTCCATAACAGCCCACCCTTTTTTATTATAGACAACTATTTTTTGTTTTCATGTCTTCTTTCAGATAAATTGTATGAATCTTGAATCCATTCATATTATAGTCATACAATCTGTTAGCCTACCATAGAGGAACTCGAGCAAAAAACATCAAATAATTTGATATTTCATCTTGATTATTACCATTATTTTTCTAGACAACAATATATAATTTGTTAGCTTTATCATTGAAAAAATAATTATATATAAATAATATAAATATGAGTATATACTTAAATGATGGGATAAAAATTCAAAAATATCTTTATTAATTTCTTTTGTTAATTCCAACTCATTTTGAGCTCGACCCCGTCTTCTACTCATTGTTTTAATAGAATTCATTAATAAATGGATCTTCAAAAAGACTACATTGTACAACATATCTATATGATAATATAAACTCCAATTAAGTAAATGTAAAAATTTCCCATTACCTAATTGCTCATCTAATATTTGGAAATACCAATGATTAGTTTTTATAATGATAATTAGGTGAGATGTCATCTACACATCCAACATGGTTGAATCTAGTCTCAATCCCATTCAAATATCAGAAAAAAAAAGTTCGGAACTCCTTATCTATGTAACATTAAACAATGAAGTCTACTGGTTGAGATTTATTCCTCATAAATGATTTCAAATGTCCTAAGTACCTATTGAAAAAAATAAGATACATACTGAAAATGTTTAAAAAACTAATTGATAAAATGCAATTCACTAATGAAAATAAAAATAATATCAATGTACCTATCAATTGGATAAATCCATCAATATTTAACAGTTCACCCCAATTAGATTCTTAAATAAAATTAATATTAAAATGAATCATGACTACAAAGAAGGGAGGGTGGAATAACAAGTCTAAATGAATAAGTTTCAAAAATAATTGTTTCTTGATGTTTATAAAGATTATATGGTTTTATATTTTTAAACATATCTCCCTGAAAAAGGAATAAAAATCAACTAAAACTGTAGTTAATTTTTCATGGTACATAAAACAAAATGGAAATGGAATTAACTTTTCAATCAGAATATGTGAGTCATGAATTTTCAATCAATGTAACTTTTGATGTTTTAATTCAACAATCCTTGAAATGTTACTTGAATATCCATATTTAATTTTACATTAATTAATGTTCAAAAGATTAAATCTTTCTCAATAATTTTCACTATAAAAATTCCAAAAGGATACATACCATTATCATTTTCTACAAATCTGTCTTTTTATCCATCGATTTCAAATCCATATAAGCATTATAGTGATCCTTCGACCTACCCTACTAATTAAGTTAGGCCAACATTGCATTATGAAAAATATTCTTCATAATGTGTATTATGTGGAGATTATGATGTATCTTATTAAACTCTCAATAAGTGATCTTGAAAAATATATTGACTATTGTGTTCTTGCTGATTTGGATACTGTACCTCATACCCATTTCACACCTTCTTTAAACTGATTACATTTACCAAATTCTATAGTGACAATCATTAATTTTCCCATGATTTATAAAATAGATAATAAATTATGTGGATTTCTCAATTTAATATCTTCATTTAATTATGTCTTGTTAAACATAAATTTACAAAAACCATAAAAAATTCGATTATGACACAAAAATACAACTTTATACTACGAGGTAATCATTGAGGATCAAAATCAAAATTAAAAACAAGACAAGCCAAACCAGTATGATTTTTCCAACAAGATAATTTTCCTTAAATAAGAAATCTGATAATTTTCCACATTAATGTAATATGCATTTTGAATAGTTTTCTCATTGAATAATTAAATGTTTCCCTCCCATCCTCCCATAATTCCCACAATTCATTTATTAGAGGTTAATGTTATACATCAATGTCATTTCTAGTAATTTTATTTCCAAGAATAATATTCCAAATATTTATTGAAGTCTTCATTATATGCATCCATCGAGGTAGATTATAAGGTATAAAAAACAAGTAGAAATATTATATAATTATTATTTAAATTACCAAAAGGTTTAAGAACATTTAAGCCAATCCAAAATGTTCATTCCAAGGATCCATATAAAAATCTAGATATAATGAATCAAACACCTTCAATGATGTTTAATTTTTTGGATGTCACATAAAGTCATCATTGTTACTATCTTGAGAATGTCACATTATTTCACATGTATTCTTAGATGAAATTAATAGTATTTGTAAGCATAGTTTCATATCAAAGAAATGCAATACATTTTTTAGATTTTTCTTGTTCGGTTTCTCATTGGTGTTTCATTGATTTGTACACTCATTAATGAAAATTATCTTCCATATACTTGTAGGAAATATTATGCTTTCTTCTTCACTAGACTCTTCTCTTAAGTAAATAATTAATTAATTAGGGAATTCATATATCTTTATATAATCAAGTCCATGTTTATTTATGACTCTATTCATCTTATATAATGTTGCAGATATCACAACATCACTAAATACATCATGGAGAAACTATAAAATAATAGAAATTTATTTGTCAGCAATTCCACTTTGACACTTTATATGATTCAACTTAAGTAAAAAAGTAAAATTTGAATACTTGATACACCCTTCATACAGTTCTTATTTTCCATTTTTAACTAATTCATAAAACAATTTTTTATGGTCACTGAAGTTCTATGTAAGATTTACCTCCTCAAGATCACCTAATGGTCTATTGGTGTATTATAATCCTGGGTATTGTATCCTATAATTCCAAATGATTCATTTATCATGTTTCAAACTGAATTCTACATTAGTGGGCCAATTTTTGTTTCAGTAATAGTCTAGTAATTATTTTAAAATTCCATAAAACTGGATTCACTATGATCCAACATACATGCCATATAGGAAACTATTTTAATATCAAGTGTTCATATAAATTGTTTTTATATAACCATCATTTGAATTCACAATTAGGATATAGAAATTTTAATCTACACTCCACTAATCGGTTTAAAATTGCATAATCTAAAAAATCTTCCAAAAACATAGAATAATGGTTTTGTTCTGATGTAAATTAATCTGTATTTTTTCAATATATATGTGATTTTCATTCTTATCTCTATAAATTCACATATAATGCTATAGATGTTTAATCAAACAATTGCAATAAATTTTTAACATCACCCAATTTTATCACTAACTAGGGTTGAGTCTTGATTCAATAGAAAAAAATTTAACTAGAAAATGTGTCAATTTTACACTAAAAAATATAATAATAAATGAATAAATATCACTATTTATAACAATAGAATCTTATTCGATGGAAAAAAGATTATTGGGGAAATAAGATGGAAATATACAACATGTATGTCAGGGAAATGATCCCAGTAACATCTGACACAGATGGAATTATGGAAAATTGAGGAGGGAGGTGGGAGTATAGGGTCATTGTGGAAAGGGTTAGTGATCAAAATCCCTTGGGGGTTATGTTTTTTGAGATATAGGGAAGAGGGGTCGCTATCTCTGTAGATGACCCATTGGGGGACGTCATCACAGTCAGCGTCGAGGGAGGGAGGGTTTGGGTCAACTGTCAATGTTGAGGGAGGGTGTTAGGGGGTCGGTGGTCAGTGTTGAGGAAAGGTGGATCGAAAACCATGCACAATGTTTTAATATACCCTGATCCACCACTCTATCACATGTACAAATCAGGTTGGTTACAAGACCTCAAGTTCACCTACTTTTACACAAGAGGTTGTCGAGTATTAATGAGAGTGTAATGAATATCGTGTGGATACTATACCCCCTAGTATAGAGTTATAATACAGTATAAATAGGCAATAAAAATAAATATCAATGTGATCAAAAATATCATAAATAGTACGACATACAATTGGGATGTAGAAGAACTAATAAACCAAATAATAATGAACCATTTAATGACATTCTAGAATGTATCTATTTTCAAAATAGAAGTAATGTTGATAAAATACCATGTTAACACAAATTATATAAGAAGACACATGTACTAATTCCCATGTTTATCCCATCTCTGAGATCCAACCTATCCAACATGCAACAATCAATAACAAGGTCCCTTGAACTTTTCCAAACCTACATCCATGTAATCTTCTTTGGTACCAAATAAAAACACAAATAGGATGTGAAAAAAACATAGTTGGTTGACACCACTGTGTATTAAAAAATTCTAATAAGTACTTAATGTAATAATGAGACAAATATGTGTATTATTTAAACAATTACTATAATATAATAATCAGCCTTCTTTAGCATTATTCTATAATATATCTAAGGATATATCACAACCATTCCAAACATAACCACAAGTCAATTGAATAATTATATAAATGGGAAAATCCCTCTATATAAACATTTCATCATCTGAGCCATGCACTCTATATAATCAATATTAGTATTAAGTAAAATCCTCCTATATATTTATTTTAGTATATGCGGCCTAAGACAACTATATAATCATTTCAGTATCCAGTCCAATCCCACTATATAAGGATTTCATTATGATACAGAACCAAAATCATAATTAAATGATAAAAAAACATGAAATCATAATCCATAATAATTAATTATGCAAATTACCATTTTTCTTTGAATACCCCATATATTAATTAAATTATATATTAACTCATTTTCACGACAGTTTGAACACCCATGTTATTATCATGTAATCACCAACCATTTCAATAACCAACTTAACAATTTTCCAAGGTGAATCAATCACAATAAATCACATGAGATTTCATGTAATGATAAAATTACTCTATGACATTACCCAATTCATTTTTCTTTAAGTATAGGATCAATTCTATGGGTATCAATAAGAATGTTTTAAACCCCATTAGATACAATAGGATCCAACGAATAATCCATCAAATGATTTATCAACACCTATTATTCACATAATTAATGTGCAAATTATATCTGTGCAGTCACACAGTATTTCACATACATAAAAAATGGAATCACACCATAGGTTATGAATTAATACAACATACCTTTAATTAGTGATAATCACAACAATTCCAATAGGAAACTCCAACAAGAATGAAGGATCAAAATAGTGTAAGAAGAATATTATCATACAAGATCATGATCAACACCTGTTTCCACACCTGTTAAAATATTACACCATGATCATGAGAAACAAACAGAATAGAGGTGAAAACAAAAGTGAAACAACCCACTAATGATTAGTCGCTTTATCAAGATATCTGGAAGGGGAGAAATAACTCCAAAATCACATGGAATTCCATTATGATCAATGGAGGAGTGCATCATGTGGATGAAAAATGAATTACACGCGTAGTGTAGCCTTAATGCCAATGAGACCAAGAAATACACTTCATATTACCCTTTTATATTGTCTATATCAAATATTATGAGTTACAATGAAAAACTCATCACGTCTGGTAAATGTTGCTCTGCTCGATCATTACTTGATGTGAACTAGATTCATGGTGTGTATTCATTTCACATCGTGAATTTATTTTATAAAATCTTCCTGGAGGCAGTTACACGTCATTTAATATATACATGGTGTGTAAATTTCCTGTAGGAAGCATTAATCCCAACTTATACATAAGATCCTAAACCACCTACAAAACAACAAAAACTCAAGGTAATCCCCTTTAATATTATTTAATACATTATTGACATGACTATATTTATTTTAAAAAAACAACACTGGGATTTAGTTTGTTTTCCCTAGAAAATTATCTTTATCCACAAAAGATGAATCAGACACAGATGTGCAAAAAAGAATAAAAACCCAAATGAAATATGATCAACCAAACTAAAATAGGGACTCACCTGGAAAAAAGGAATCTTAAAACCTTCCCACTATATAGATTGTCATCCCCGATCTACTCCGTGAATCATTGTGGGGTCTCGACGAACAACTGTTTCCATTATGCTCACATATCAAGTTCCCTATCCTAGGTCTCCTCTTGAATATTCCAATTCTATCACTACACTCATACTATAGGTATAGACTTTCCCTGGAAATAGTTCTCACTATGCTCCACAATCCACATTGGATTATTATTCAAGGAATCATGTAAACCAAGTTTGATGTCATCCACGTATACCACATGAGAAGGGTCTGAAAGGTATCTCTATTTTTAGGAAACATAAAACACATCATGAATTACATTGTAGAACATTGGAAGGACCATTTGTTATAACACTGGACCAAACCCTTCCACTATCTCATACATACTAACAAACCTGGGTGCTAGCTTTCCCTATTTTCTAATATGGTGTTTCCCAATCCTATGTGAAACCAGAAGAAAAATATAATTAAAATACTCAAAAATCAGAGTTCATCATCATTTATACACATTATTTTTATTCCTTATCTTCATAGTCACCAACTACTATTTGTTCAATTGAACCTTCTTGGATATCTCCTTCACAAGACTTGGTCCAATAAGAACTAAATCACCATCCTCCGACCAACAAAATGGGAACATCTTGATCTACAATATAAATACTCATAAGATTCCACATGGATTGATTCCTAGAAGTTTTTGTTATATTACAACCCAAAAGTTTCCTTATTATGGTCCCATGTACCATCAAAATCCAAAACAAATGATTGAAACATATCCTATTGAATATGAATAGTTCACCCAGATTAACAATCAGTCTGAGGCTGATAGACTTTACTTAGGTGAAATCATGATCCTAGTGGCTTATAAATTCCAAAAAAGAACTAAAATGTGAAATGAGGATCTCTATAAAAAATGATGCCCCTTATAACATCATGAAACAGAACTATCGCCAGGATATAAATAATATCCACCTTATCAACAATGAAGGTTTTCTTGTTAGGTATGATGGGGGATACATTCATTATTCAATCTATGGTCACCAAGACAATATCATTATTATGTGGTTTCCTTGCTAATACAGTCACAAAATCCAAGGTGACATCATCCCATTTCCACTTCGGAATAGGTAGAGGATATAACAACCCAACATGCCTCTAATGCTTGGCCTTCACCTATTAATAGGTGAAACATATCATCATGAATCCTGCTACATCCTTCTATATTCATGCCAACTAGTAATCTCTATGGAGATCGTGATATATAGTTGTCAAGCATGGATATACCTATTATCTAGAATCATGAAAATCTCTCATCATTTCCCCACACAATCCCATAGAAGCCCAAACTCGGCCATGGAAATTAGAAAATTACAACTAAAAAAAGACCATCTTGATTGAAGTTCCCAATCGTATAAGTTCTTCCTCATTTCTAGGACCTTTGTATCATATAAATTCTCTATCTTGATATGGTTGAGAATCATGGGTATAATAAATCTCGATGTTAAGAACATGTGTCCCTAGGACTCTTGAACATCAAGATGCATGTCTGTTAAGAGTTCCATCATCCTCCACTCATCAGAAGACTCCATCAACACCTCTATCTACATAATTTAGGTGAAATAATTGGAAACCGAATTTCCCTTTCCATTTGAATAATCCAAATAAAAATCAAAATAAAATAAATACTTGACTCACCTTCTTTGAAAAAAGGATTAGGTCCCACTAATGAAATATGTACCTAAGGATCTTGTGGTCCATGTGTACCAAAAACATCAAACCAAAAAGATAGTGTCTCTAGAATCTAAGGGCATATATCACTGTAGAAAACTCCATATTGTGAGTAGGAAAAATTCCCTAATATGGTCTCATCTATATGGATCCATAAGAAATCAATCGATCCTTTTGCATTAGAAGTACATTGAGTAATACTCGAGATCCATAAATGTTTATGGTGTATACCATACCTATCAAAGGTAAAGTTAATCTAGGTGTTTAGTTCGGTCTTCTCTTTAGCTCTAGATAATCTCTCTCGCATGAATCTGACCAAAAAAACTCCACCCTTTTATTGGTCAACCTGGACATCTGTTCTACCATAAAGAAGATGTCCAATATAAAGTGTTGATAATGGAATACTTAAAATAGAAAATTACGAATCTTGAAGTCATTATTGGGTAGCTCCAGGGATTACACAATAGTAAATTTATCTAGGTCAACTGAAATTCCATCCGCAAAGATGACATGAACCAAGAAGTTCACTTTATTAATCCATAAACATCATTTGATAAGATTGGCTTAAAGCAATGGCACTATCAATTTACTCAAAATGGTTTCAAGATGTTGGGAATTATATTTTACTCACTGGGAGTACAAGAAGATTTCATTAATGAAAACCAAAAATTAATGATCTAGAAATGGATGAAAGATCTGATTCATCATGGCCATGAATATTGAGGTTGTGTTTGTAAAACCAAATGACATAAATACAAACTCATAAAAGTAAAACCTTCTCCTAAAAGGAAACTCCTCTCAGGTTACATTCGATGTGATTTTGGTATAGTACTAACCAATATATACTAGAATAAAGTCAAAACCAATCATTTCCATCACAATCATTTCCAAAATGAAATAGAAAACACGAATTTAAAAAGAAAACAATTTTCATCAATTAATATTCTCTGGTCCCACTCCCGATGGTGTATCGATGGTCAAAACATAATCTAATATTTCCATAATATGGACTTAAAAGTTTGCAAAAGTACCAAAAAAATGAATGTGTTGCTCATATATCAAAAAAAATACAGGAAAGAGTAGATTATACAAGACTCTTACCAATGATGGTAGAAGTTCATGTATCCACACTAGTCGGAGTAGACTGTATAGTTTTCACCTAACAAGACCCATTGACCTAGGATCCAATATGAAGAACATGGGATTTTTCATCCTCTTGGTATTGTTTCTCCCACATTGAGGCATCATATCCCTACCTTGACCAAAATGTCCTATAGAAATCTAGCTTGCAGTCCACTGAGGGGTAGGTGATTCCATTCTAGACTATACTACCTATCGTGATCTCCTACCACTACTCTGAAAATGTATTCCCCTAAAAAACATCAGTAGGTGGCATATCCTACCACAATAATGGTACTCCAATGCATTGTATATACATTGATGCCTCTTATGGAAAAACATTTCAAACTGATAGAACTATAATGGACTACGGTCCTGAGATGGATTCCCACTTCCCTAGATGTTATGCCTGCTATTTATTTAGAGAAACCTATCATAGTGTCTCTTATTTCCACAAACATAAAAGATCCAAGTTCACCCTATTGAAATAGACTAGTCACATTTTGGGGCCTCTCTAAAATTTACTTATGTGATGAGTGTATGATTCAAAAAATCTGAAAATATAAACGATAAAAATACATTCAGTAATGGAATGATCTCATAAATAATCCCATCCTGAAAACATATCACCATGGAGATTTCATCAGTTGCTACAGATGGATCAAACTGCTCTAAATCGATGGAATATCCATCATAGTCCATCACTGACACACCATCCTACATCAGATGCATGAACCTGAGATCCTTATCATCCCTCAACATATCATGATAGAATTAGACAATGAACATCACCTAGAATTCCTTCAAGGATAACTGCTCATTCTAAAAAACTTTCTCAAAAATGTCCCACCAACTATTGGAAGGTCCAATAATCATTTATACAGAAAGATTCACCCTCTTATGTTCTTGAGGGACGTGAATATTATTTAGACTGACTCATTCATGAACTCAACTTCCTAGGGTCCTAACTCCCCAGAGAACTTATATGGATGTTGTAGTGGAAACACTATCTTTAGAATAGACATCGAAGGAAGAGTGAGAATTTTAATGTACCGACATATGTTACCCTCAATTATGGCACCCGACCCATTCTATCACATACCTGAAGGGAATTTTTAATCCATGTAGGTTGGAAATAAGAATCAAAGAATCAAACTATATCCCCAAGGAAATGATTTAACCCAACCAGAAAAACACATAGAATATATATACATATAGAAGAAATGAATCATGGAACTCAAAAAAATATATACCATAGCTGTAAGAAAACAATTAAAAAAACAACTTTAAAAGTTCCCAAATTCTCTATGAGAAAAGGGAAACTAAAAATGAACAAAACCAAAAATCTAATCCATGTGATAGTGTAGATGAACTCCCACCATCTCACCACTAGCTACACAACATAGTTGACATGAAACCTGACCACCTCACTATTGATCTATGCCTTTCCCTACATTGGATGACATACATAGGTCTGCACACCCTCGAAGTAGTGTTCATGGTGTGAGATAACGGGATCAATATGATCCTTCCAAGGTTTTCCTTAACAATTCAATGTATAAAAATTCATAAATTATCATTTCAAATAAAACATATCATCATATGTAGTAAAGAAGTTTTATATAAGATAGTGTAACAAATTCCCTTTTTGTATTACTAAAAAAAGTAGGTATGTCAATTTAAATCACATTTTCCATATCCTCATTTACATGCATAAACATTTATATCAATGAAAAAATAGAAATAAAAAAAACAAAAGCATGGGTATCAACACCATGGTTATTTTTAGCCAAACTAGTAGAAAACTCATACCACAGTCAATCATGATCACAATCCGGTTCCTAGAACATAGGCCTAGGAAGAATAGTAATACCCCATGAGTAACCCCCCCCCAAATGTCAATATCAATCCCCAGGAACAAAATCCCTCTGAAACAGAGGAATTCCCCATGAGAAAAACCCTCGATAATCACACAAAAATTGATGATAGATTCAAGATAAAATTCCAACTAAGTACCCAAGGTAAAAAAATGTTCTTGTTATCACAATTAATTCCAATTATTTGAATACCATTTCATAAATCCATTTTAATGATTTGAAAATATAACTTTTTATTAAATTTATAAACAACCAGGGAAACAATATTTTTCTTTAAAAACTATTTTCAACACACACAAAACAATAATTCCAAATAGTTGAATAAATGGTTTATAAGATAGGAACAATAAGATTCATCAATATAGGCTATAGACAGAACCGCCTACCTCCAATATCTTGTTGTTCATGCCTACAATGGGATCCACCTACAAAAAAACTCAAAAACATCAACGAAGGCCCTATAAACCTTTATACACATATGTGAATTGATCAAATTGAGAAATAAGGCTGGTAAAGATGAGGTAACACCATATAACTCAAGAACGGATACCTGATGTACCATAAATGAAAATGGAATAGTATTCAAAACGATATCGAACAATGGATCTAGAAGAAGACATGAAGAAACAAAAATTAAGACCAATTAATATGATAACTCTACACAAGGGTGCTACCATGATCAATGTAACTGAAGAAGAGGAAATGGTCACTTACCTAGAGAGATGCAACAAAACTGCAATAAAGATCGTATGTCAATCAAATTGATTAGGAAGGAAATGTGTCTCCTAAAATCATTGTTGACGGTACTTCAGTCATGTGAAAGGTAGAACTCGCATCTATATGGGCATTCAAATCCCAAATGGTGCCCTAAAAATACATGCTCGATTAATTACATGATGTTTAATATATTTACAAATTGTGATATCTAGGATTTCCTAATACTCATAAATACCCATCACCTCAGAATAAAAATACAATCTTTTATTATCTCATGATGTTTAATAGTTATTCATGTTGTGTAACCTTTAACATCAAGAATCCTTCCCACAAAATTCTCCAAAGAACCATTACACAATGTGTAACCAAGGTAAATGCCATTACATTCTTATGTATTTTGAAGAAAATCATGAATGAAACATCTAAAAACACCACAACAAAATTGGAACATAGATAGAGGAAAAACATACATGATCAAGGTAATGGAATGTTATAAATCCCCACCATAAAGACTTTACTTCCCCATGTATTCATGAGGAAGATGTAACCCCTAGATACATATGAGGCCAATACTCCATCATTATCGAATTTCATTCCCATGTATCATGATAACATGACCATTATTTCCCTAATACTTTGACCAATAGAATTGATGTCCCATGAAAGACATTTATCTGAGAGTTAATGATCACAATTGGATTTTCTAAAATAGAAACATCTATCTCTTACTAAATTCAAACCTAACTGAGAAAATTAGTGGGATCATGATGGTACATCATGAGATGTGATGTGTTGAAAAAATCATCAAAACCTATCAAATGAACAAGGAATTATAACCAATATTCAATTTACCTAGGAAACTCATTGACCTAAAATGGTTCAATATATATCAGATCAAATTTCTATTGTTTTCCAAGCCAATGAGGATTGAAATGAGGAGAAACTTTCATGAAAATCCATCCATTGTTGGAAAACTCTAATGTTGACCACCATAGATCCACATAAAATTTCTTTTGATACATGGAATTAACCAGATTTCTATGTACATCCTGAATCTCCACTGATGTCACAAAAATGAAACATGGTCTATCAAAAAATACTTCTCCCACCTCATCCTAATAGAGAGGTGATCTTAATGGGTTACCATAAAACGCCGAAAAGGGATCCATTCTGATTGATGATTGATAATTTTATTTATAAAAAAACTCAACTAATCCTTGATGGCTATCCCATGATCCACCAAAATCCAAGATCTAGGTACGATGAATATTTTCCAAGATTAGAATCACCAGTACAATCTAAATGTATATATTTGGATGGTATGTTGTGCTCAATGTGACCTAAGTTCTCATTGACTCTTAAAAACTCATCAAGAACCTCAGGGTTATCCAAATATCCCTATCTAAAACAATTAAATAAGGGCTCCCATATAACCTCAAAATGCTCAACACATATTGATTACCTGGATCATTAACCTTAGTTTTTTCCATTAGAGTAATGAAATGAGAAGACTTCGTTAATATATTAACAACTACCGAGAGAGAATTTTTCCCTCATGGAGTCTATGGAAATCCAAAAAATATACATGGATACCTCATCCCATTTCCAAACATTCATTAGAAAAGAGTGATGAAAATGCAAGGGTTTCAAGTTCTCTTCATTTATATGTTGGAAGGTGTGACAACTAGACACATAATCTACAATGTTTCGGTTCATAACCAACCTCTAAAATAATTATAAAATTTAATAATACATCTTCGTACTACTGGATGAATGACCCACGAAGAGTTGTGACAATTAATAAAGGCTAAAATCCTAACAAATTATGGGAAGACCACCCATTTCCCAAATTAGAGAATACCATTTGAAGAGAGAGACCAACCATAAATAGTCTCCAGCCATAATGGATTTCTCTAATTTTACTAAGATCATCCTCCTACTGCTGACTCTTCAAAATACACTCAAGGAGATATGAAAATAATTGAACACTGGTCAAAACCATACCTGAAAAAGTCTCCTAAGAATCTAGTAGAAACTATGAAAAAGGACTCATAGGGTTCCACTCCTACTTCGAGTCCATGATAGCCTACAACGATACATTCATGTTAAGATATTTTGAAATAACATTCACCATCCATAGGGTGTATGTGATATCTATGTTAAATGTCTAAAGGTATTCTAACCATTATCTCTATTTCAAATACAATTCATTCTATGAAAAGATATATCACAGACTCTTATGATCAGAAAAGACCATGAACCTCTCCTAAAAAAGATAGTGCTGCCAACATTTATGCACATGCATGACTATAACAAGCTAAAAATCAATAGTGGGTTAATTCATCTCATGCGGCTGAAGATGACGAGAGCCATAAGCTACCACATGGTCATCCTACATAAGCAAACATCCCAAAACAACACCATAATAATCACAAAACACCATGTACCCCTTACTGGTCACATGTATGTATAGATAAGGAGTCGATGTCAAAAGTCATTTCATTTTGTCAAAAGAAGACTGACACCTTAGATCCCATGTAAATTTTACCACTTTCTTGGTATGAGCTGTCAAAGGTAATACCACCTTAGATAAATAGTTTCCAAACCATCAGTAGTATCTAGGAATACCATGTAATCTCCATATCTCAAAGACATTCACTGGTTCCTTCCTTGAGAATAAAGCCTCTACCTTCTCAGGATCAGAGAATAATCCTTCTGTAGAAAACATACGCCCTAATAACTGCACTTTTTGAATCCATAAACATCATTTTAAAATAATTCCATGAAAACAAGGACTTATCAGGATTTTTAGAAGAAAAAATTGATGGTCCGTGTGCTCACACTCAAATTTCAAATAAAACTGAATTTCATTCACGAACACTACTAAAAAAGTGTAAATAGGTTTATGGAATACTAGATTAATCAAATATAGAAAAACTAAAGGAGCTTTAGTCATGCCAAAATGAATAGAAAATTTTAATAATAGCCATACCTACTCCTGAAATTTGTCTTCTTTATAGAAGACTCATGATCTTTGATCTGATGATAACCCATCTGATGATCAATATTTAAAAACCACTTTTCCCACATTAACTGATCGAAAAAATCAGTAAAATGAGTCGAATGATATTTGTTCTTATCTATTACCCAATTCATCCTTCTATAGTTTACAAAGAAACCAAAGTGAACCACTTTACTTCATGGAAAAGATCATAGGTGATACCCAAGGAGAAACACTAGGGAAAACAAAACCTTTTTCCAGCATGCCATCCAATTGAATCTGGATTTCATTCAGCTACATTAGTTTTATATGATCAAATGGTATTGATATAAGCTGCATATATGGAACCAGGTCCATCGTAAAATTTAAAACTCTCCCTATATTTATACCAGACAAGTCATCTTGGAAAATGTAAGAAAAGTCCGAAAAAATAGTGGGAAGACCAATAATAGAATAAAAATCAATAGGATCAATCACAAAAGTTGTAACGCCCCGAACCCAGTTACCCAGAGTCGGTGCATTATTACATAACATTGGCATGATCACAAGAAAGATCAAATATCGGAAGACTGATGTGTTTAGTAGCCTTGGAAACACTAGATATACTCATAAATTTTTACATTACATCATGAAGTGAAAAACTACTACAAAAACATATTGTCTCCATAATCCACACTATTATCCCCTCATAATATCCCTGAAGGTCATTCATAATTTACTTCTTGACATCCTGGGGAAAATAAAACATAGAAAAGGGGTGAGCTCAAATGCCCAGTAAGGATAATGATATAGCAGAAACTTTCATAAATAAGAAAAAAAATTTAAGGCAATGCATAACTAAAACAAAACCCTTTAAAATATGAACTTCAACATAGTATGGAAAAAATAAAATGAAATAATTCCATTTACTTATTCAAATGGATATTATACTAATCGAATAATCACATGCAATATCAATAACCACTTTCATAATGATGGAATGCATAATGCCAGACTATCATAACCACATAACCAAGGCCCCGTGCCAAGACTACGAATAAGATTTTTCCATGGCCTTGTTCCAAGACACTAGTTTGTCTCATGAGACCTACCAATGCATCGAGGAGCTATAGTGGGCTCCCCCCGTCACATATTAAGTCCAATGCATTCCCATATGAAACGGTTTAAACATAACATAAACATTCGTATTAAAACTGGCATACCAAATGTCAATACTTTCACCATAAACCATGAATGGTATAAAAATATCACATCCACAGTCAAACATATCACAAAAACTTCAACACAATATAGATGTTTTTAATCATAATAAATCAACTTCAAATAAGCTTAAAATCCATCAAAGGATGTTGACATAGATGAAATCAAAACCGTTTAAGAGAAATATCTCTTTTCTCAAAATCATTGAAAAGCCACACATTTATAAAGAAAGTAATTTAAAAGAGATTTTTGAATCAAAGTGTCCCATACCACTTTGAAACTTTTGGAAAGAAATATCATTTCAAAACCTTCATGTCCATATAAATAAATCCTTAAAATCATTTTGAAAACATGGACATTAATTAAGAATATTTAGAAAGATAAAACTTTAAATCATTTAAAATTATGATCTTGATAAAGAATACCTTTCAAAAATTCTTAAAATATTAATTTTGAAATCATTTAAAAGTCACATAATTATAAAATAAAACATTTACTTTGAAAATATTCTTATAATATTGTAGGGGAAGCTTTGACGATTTTATAATGGCGGTAAATAGTCACACCCATCGTATAAGATAAAAAAACATTCTTACATTAAATTTGTCGAAAGGTAAAATATGCCTTGTTTGGAAAATGAAGGAAATATTCCATTAAAACCACATAATGGTATAAATGAATTTAACCCATATTCTTCATAAATAGTAAAAATGTTTTGAAATACATTTCAAAGAAACATGGATGTGGATGATAAAGAAATCCCAGTAGATTATTACGTATAAATAACCTCGGATAATGAAGAGATTGCGAAATAAACCCTGAACTTGTAAATTTCCTTGTTTGGGGAAGGTTAACCACTTTTATAATGGTGAAATAATTGTTATTAAATTATAAAAGAATCATATATATTAATATGAAATCATATAAGATCTTTTAACATTGCTTTCTTAATAATATCTTGGTATTATCATTGTTTTGAGTGTTAACTTACTCATTTTTTTATATGTTTTGTTATGTAAGACATGTTTTAAATGGATAGGTTATATCTTATTTATATCAAAAATGATATAAAGTCCTTAAAAATTATTTTTAAATCATCAAATGATAGTTATACTTGAATGGATACGATGGAGAATGAATCTCACCGCGTTCCTGGAGACGGTAGTCCGTACGTACGCACGAGTGACAATATCATTCTTTTGATATTAAAATAATATATAATAGAATATTATATCATATATAAAGAATAATTATCATGTTATATTTATTATTTACATGAGTTACACATCATTATTATACCCTTCCAAATAATAATATATGGAATAACAATTACACCACGACGTGGAGACGGTAAGCCGTACGTACGCACGTATGGTGACATGTTATTCAAAGGGTGGATAGAATACTGAATATGGTTGTACCATATTTATAATAACATCAAAATTTATATAAGATACTTGAGTTATTATTTGAAAATGATAATAACAAATAAAGAAGAAGTGGAAGATGAAATGAATTTGAAAAAGGGTGGTGAAAACATTACCTCTTCTTCGGGTTCTTCCTTTTGATTTGATCAAAAGGGCTCATTAGGTTGGATTTATGATCAAACAAATTCCTCCTGGTAGTAGTGAGGGAAGATGAGAGAGTATTTGGGAAGATTTTGGCCGAACAAAATTGATATTATGGTTTGAATTAATGAGAAGGGTGAGTGCCCTTTTATAAGAGGGGTGAGGGGCACCTTTGGAAAATCTAGAAATATTAAATTATAATAAATTCATATTAGGTTTTTAATGACTCAAAAGTTTATTATTCAAATATTAAGGTGGATATAGGTCGAAAAACATTCATCCAATAGAATTTAGTGAGGTTTGGGTAACTAAATTAACCTTATAGTTTAGTTTTAACTCTTAGTTAATTAGTTTGACATTTACCATGTCACTTTGTATTTTTAAATTATATAGTTAATAAACATACTATATACATCCAATCGACCCCCAAGTGGTCCATTAATGATAAACCTATCATGATATATGTCACTTGGCCTATCATTAGATTTTTAGGAATTTAATATCAATTAATAATATAATATTTTTTTAAAAAACTCTTTTATGTCAATTTTGACACTATTCAATAGTTGATTTTTGTGAAACTTATAACAGATTGATTACTTCGAAAAAAGTCAATTAAATCAATACTAATATGTCATATTATACTAGAAAATTAATTTAATTCATAAAAAAGTCACAAATAATTTTTATTTGGTTATTTATAATATCAATTATTTTAATTTTTCACTATTATAGAATTATTGCATCATCATTGTGTCATAAATAAATTATATTATGTAATATCTAAAAATTATAAATAAAATATAATTATGTAGGAAATCTTTGTATCTTTATAATTAAAATTTATAGTTGAAAATACAAGATATATAACCCTATGTAAAAATTGTTTATCTAAAAGATATATGCTTGTGTCATTTTTGTATTCATTTTAACTTAATTAAAATAAAGTGTCCCTATCACTTACAAGTGGCACCATGGTGACCTAAAATTGACCAAAAGATTCCCATGGTCGAAAATGTATCAACCAATAAGGTTATAACACGTTTTAGTGTAATTTTTTATTATTATAATATATTTTTTAACCCTTATTTACCGGATTTACCCTTTAGCCATGGTAAATAGAATATTTACCGAAGTAATTATTCAAAATGTCTAAAAATAAAAGTGAACCATTTACAAAATTTGAACATCCTGATTCCAAATATGGAATCCATTTTTCCAAATTCAAAACACAGAAGTGGCAGAAATTAATTTAAAATCAATTCCCGCTGTCAAAACAAAAAAGCGTGTTTTTAAGATATAATAACTATCAAAAGATTGATACTTGTTTATGTTTGGTTTAATTGTGAAATTATTTCCAATGACCAAAATTGTATTAAATGGTAAAAATATATTCTAAATATAATTTAAATACACTCAAATTTATAATTTATCACTATTAGTTATTTTTATTAAAAAAGTTGTTTTTAATTAAAATTTAGTAATTTTCACTATTCATCAAAATATGAATGTTATCCGAAAAGTACCTAAATTTCACCTTAGGCTAAATTCGATACTCCAAATCCAAAAATGAAGTCCGTTTTGAGAGATAAAATTTCTAAAATTTTATAAGGTAGGTATTACTATTCATTACGGCTAGTTTGATTGGTTGTGGTGTGTTAGAATCTCAAAGTTGCGTACAATGCACACCATTGCATTATTCAAAGGGAAACGTACTGTGGAAGCTTGGGATGTTTAATTGAATTTTGTTTGATGTCCCCATTCTAAAAAAGTAAATTGTTTTAGTCAAATTGAATATATAAAAGTTTAAAATATTATATTTTAAAAGGTTTTCACTATTAAAAGTTGGTAAAAGTGCAATACTGAAAATGAATTGTTCTTACATTATGTCTAAGAAACTCATAATATGGATTCTAAAATTATAGGCATTATATAAAGTTTAAAATTTAGTTAATACTAAACATAAGCTCTTTTGAAAGGCTTGTTTGGTAAGTCATGGCGCGCTTGAACTCAGTGTTGCGTGTAGTGCAAGTTATTGAATTATTTTGAAGAAATAACACACTATGAAATCTTGGGGGGTTACATTCTACCCTCCTTCAATAAAATGCGTCCTCGCAATTTGAAATTGTTCTTCGAAAATAAATATTTGAATATAGAAAATATCTTTGTGGGAAAACCCACATCAGAAATTGGGTAGATAAAATTTAGTCTTAATAAGAGGAAAAGAGAAATGAAAGGGTCACCACCAAATTATGATCTCTATTCGGAGAACATTGGTGGAAATTAGAGACATATAATTAGAGGAAAAACATAAATATTAATAGGTAGTGATTGAGGTCATCAATCACAAACAAGTGTAAAATTGAGGCCTTAAATTCAACAATCTATGATGATTTAAAATACCATCGGTTCCGAAAAACATATGGTATTAGGATAACAAATTATTTTGGTTTTAAGATCCCTTCACTAAAGAATAAGAATTAATTTCTTCATTGAATAAGAGAAGAAGAAAAATATATACTTGACAAGTAGAGTCTCAACCTTTAACTAAGTTCTATCATAAAATCATCTTTCACTCTAAAAGATAATAGAACTTAAAAATAATATTCTATTTATCCTATTCGTATAGGGTTAAAAAATGAATTTATAATGCATCTAGAAGAACCATTAAAAAATGATATTATTCAATCCAGGAAATCACATGGGTCAGTGGTAGGTGATACACTCTTGCCGCCCTTCGGTTGTGGGTTCAAGTCTCGCGGCCTTGCCACACTCGACGAGTTGTCGCCCGACCTCCGGGTTGTCCTTTTATGGCAATCAAAATAATCCAAACTAGAACTATCCAAAATACTTCAGTCCAAAATTTATAAGGAAGGTAAAAAAAGTGAAGATCCCTTTTTTTGTCGTGTAATAACATGTGATCACCTTCATCGTGTATTCTTTTAAAGCACTGCAACATCCTGAATTACCATAAATCCTTATTGAATACATTCATGATCCCTTATTCCTTATAGAATAATAGATATAATCTTTCAATACAAAAATGTTGTAAACCCCAACAATGATGGAATATACAAATCATTAATCAATTTCAAGGTAGTCAAGAATATCCAATATAATTTATCCAAATCAATCATGTATTATTCTAAAATCACAACCTTGGTATCAGAACCATATTATGGTTTATCTTTCTCTCAACCATATATTCTCCAAAAAATTGACCTTCTATTGAGTCACTTTTCTTTGTTGCACACAATCTCAAGTCCTTAATGAAATAGAACTACACTACAATCCTTATATACTCTATAATTATTATAAAAAGTACATTGTTGATACAACACTCAAATGACATAATCAACATAAGAACTCTAATCATTCTGCTTCATCTGTGGTAGAATCATAACATGATTATTATCCAATAGCATCATTTACGACATTGTCTGATGACTAGGACATAGGTTCGCGTAGTGTCCAAACTCCTTGAAAATGAAGAACTGTACATTTGAAACCATTTTCCTACCCTTGTAGTCACTTACTTTGTGCCCTTTTCCTCCACAAATATAACAAACTCCCATTCCTTTCAGGCAAGTTCTAGGGTGCTTCTTCCCACAGTTAACACATATGGGAAAATTCTTCTTTTCCCTCTTCCCTTTATCCCCCTTTCTCTCTTCCATCATTTTCTTCTTTTGCTTCCCTTCTAAGCCATAGGACTCAGTAAACTATTTACTTATTTTATCAATAAATAATATTATTTCTTCAAACGATGATAATAAATGGGAGACTATTTATCTTATAAATTATGGCATAAGACCATGATAGATATGATCCTTCTATCTCTTTGGATCATTTGCATTGCTGGAGTTATCATTCCTTCTACTGGGCTCCATTTCTAAACAATGGTATAGAGTAGATTAGTTTATGAATAACAATACCTAATCCCAAACTTGTAAAACACATAACTTAAATTAAATAGTTTATTGATATAATCCATAATCTTAATAATGTATTCTTTGAGGAAGTATATACTCATAAAACCTTAATAATGGTTTGTAATGAAAATGAGAATTATCCTAAGCATATCCCCCGGGAGTGTCGTAACCAAGAGTGCAGAAAGGACCATTGTCATGCACCAGTCCCCGTTTGAGTCTAGCTCAAAGCGGTGTTTTCGGGTTTTACCCCTAGGTAGATCAGTGCCAGGGCCGCCTCTACCTGCACGTATCTAGACAGGGATGTATTGCTCGTAAAACTGACAAAATGTCTACAATACCAAAATTATAGGAAGTTCTTCTATAATAATCCTCATAGTCCATATTAAATCTATGTTCTCTAATCAGAGTTTATCTAAATCAAGTTTCCATGGTTTGTACTAAACTTCCTCTGATACCAATTGTAACGCCCCAACCCCAGTTACACAGATTATGTGCATTATTACATAACATTGGCATGATCACAAGAAAGATCAAATCTCGAAAGTCAGATTGGTTTAGTAGCCTTGGAAACACTGGATATATTCATAATGTTTTACATTACATCGTGAAGTGAAAATGTACTACAAAAACATATTGTCTCCATAATCCACACTATTATCCCCTCATAATATCCCTGCAGGTCATTCATAATTTACTTCTTCACATCCTGGGGAAAATAAAACATAGAAAAGGGGTGAGCTCAAATTCCCAGTAAGGATAACGATATAGCGGAAACTTTCATAAATAAGAATAAACATTTAAGGCAGTGTATAACTAAAACAAAACCCTTTTATACTTGAACTTCTACATAATATGGAAAAAATAAAATGAAATAATTCCATTTACTTATTCACATGGATATTCCACTAATCGAATAATCACATTCAATATCAATAACCACTTTCATAATGATGGAATGCATAATTCTAGACTATCATTACCACATAGCCAAGGCCTCATGCCAAGAATACAAATAAGATTTTGCCATGGCCTTGTGCCCAGACACTAGATTGTCTCATGAGACTTACCGATGCATCGAGGAGCTATAGCAGGCTCCACCCATCACATATTAAGTCCAATTCATTCCCATATGAAAAGGTTTAAACATAACATAAACATTCGTATTAAAACTAGCATATGAAATGTCAATACTTTCACCATAAACCATGAATGGTATAAAAATAGCACATCCACAATCAAAAATATCACTAAACCTTCAATACAATATAGAAGTTTTTTATCATAATAAATAAACTTCAAATAAGCATAAAATCCATCAAAGTATTTTGACATATATGAAATCACAACTATTTGAGATAAATATCTCTTTTCTCAAAATCATTGAAAAGTCACAAATTTATAAAGGAAGTAATTTAAAAGTGATTTTTGAATCAAAGTGTCCGATACCACTTTGAAACCTTTTAAGAGAAATATCATTTCAAAACCATCATGTCCATATAAATAAATCCTTAAAATCATTTTGAAAACATTGGCATTAATAAAAAATATTTAGAAAGGTAAATATTTAAAACATTTAAAATTATGATCTTGATAAAGATTACCTTTCTAAAATTCTTAAAAAATTAATTTGGAAATCATTTAAAGGTCACATAATTATTAAATAAAACATTTACTTTGAAAATATTCTTATAAGCTTGTAAGGGTAGTTTTGACCATTTTATAACGGCTGTAAATAGCCACATCCACCGTATAAGTTAAAAAAACATTCTTACCTTAAATTTGTCGAAAGGTAAAAAGTGCCTTGTTTGGAAAATAACGAAAAGATTCCATTAAAAACACAGAAGGGTATAAATGACTTTAACCCATATTCATTGTAAATAGTAAAAATGTTTTGAAATACATTTCGATGAAACATGGATGTGGATGATAAAGAAATCCCAGTAGATTATTACGTATAAACAACCTCAGATAATGAAGAGATTGCGAAATAAACCCTTAACATGTACATTTCCTTGGTTGGGGTAGGATAACCTCCTGTATAATGGTGAAATAATTGTTATTAAATTATACAATAATCATATATACTAATGTGATATCATATATGATCTTTTAACATTGAATTGTTAATAATATCTTGGTATTATCGTCCTTTCGGGTGTTAACTTACTAGTTTTATTTTATATGTTTTGTTACGTAAGACATGTTTGTCATGGATAGTTTGTATCTTATTCATATCCAGAATGATATCAAGTCCATAAAAATTATTTTTAAATCATCAAATGATAATTATACTTGAATGGATACGATGGAGATCGAATCTCATCGCGTTCATGGAGACAGTAGTCCGTAAATACGCACGACCGACAATATCATTCATTTCATATTAAAATAATATATAATTGGATAGTATATCATATATAAAGAATCATTATCATGTTATATTTATTATTTACATGGGTTACAAATCATTATTATACCCATCCAAATAATAATATATTGAATAACAATTACACCATGACGTGGAGACGGTAAGCCGTACGTACACACGTATGGTGAAATGTTATACAAAGGGTGGATAGAATACTGAATATGGTTGTACCATATTTATAATAACATCACAGTATATATAATATAGTGGAGTTATTATTATATAATAGTAATAAAAAATTAAGAAGAATTGGAAGAAGAAATGAATTTGAAAAAGGGTGGTGATAACATTACATCTTCTTCGGGTTCTTCCTTTTGATTTGATCAAAAGGGCTCATTAGGTCGGCTTTCTTGTCAAAATAAGTCCTCTAGGATGTAGTAAAAGAAGTTGAGAGAGTATTATGGCAGAGTCTGGCCGAAAAAAAGGCTTTGAAGGTGTGATGTAATGAGAAGGGGGAGTTCCCTTTTATAAGAGGGGTGAGTGTCACCTTTGGAAAAGCTAGAAATATTAATTTATATTAAATTCATATTCGGTTTATAATGGATCCAAAGTTGATTATTAAAATGGTAAGGTAGGTATAGGTCTAAAAACATTCAACCAATAGAATTTATACTGGTTTGGGTTACTATATTAACCTTATCTTTGAGTATTAACTCTTAGTTAATTAGTTTGACATTTACCATGTCACTTTTAATTTTTGTATTATATAGTTAATAAAATTACTATATAAATCCAAGAACCGCCATGTTTGGATCCATTATAAACCGAATATGAACCAATAAGGTTGGAACATGTTTTAGGGTAATTTTTTATTATTATAATATATTTTTTAACCCTTATTTACCGGATTTACCCTTCAACGATGGTAAATAAAATATTTACCGAATTAATTATTCAAAATGAATAAAAATAAAAGTAACCTATTTACACAATTTTAACATCTTGATTCCAAATATGGAATCAATTTTTCAAAATTCAAAACACAGAAGTTGCAGAAATTAATTTAAAATTAATTCCCATTGTCAAAACAAAAACCGTGATTTTAAGATATAATAACTATCAAAAGATTGATACTTGTTTGTGTTCAGTTTAATTGTGAAATTATGTCCAGTGAACAACATTGTATTAAATGGTAAAAATATTTTCTAAATATACTTTAAAACCACTCAAATTCATAATTTATCACTATTAATTATTTTGATTAATATAGTTGTTTTTAATTAGAATTTTGTAATTTTCACTATTCATCAACATATGAAAGTTATCCGAAAAGAACCAAAATTTCACCTTAGGCTAAATTCGATACTCCGAATCCAAAAATGAAGTCTATTTTGAGAGATAAAATTTCCAAAATTTTAAAAGGTTGGTATTACTATTCATAACGACTAGTTTGATTGGTTGTGGTGTGTTAGAATCTCGAATCTGCGTACAATGCACGCCATTACATTATTAAAAGGGAAACGTACAATGGAAGCTTGGGATGTTTAATTTTAAATTTTTTTTGATTTCCCCATTCTAAAAAGAAAATTCATTTAGTCAAATTGAATATATAAAAGTTTAAAATTTTGGATTTAAAAAGGATTTCACTATTAAAAGTTGGTAAAAGTGCAATACTGAAAATGAATTTGTTCTTAAATTATATCTAAGAAACTCAAAATATGGATTCTAAAATTATAGTGATTATATAAAGTTTAAAAATTTAGTTAATACTATTTAAAACCTCTTTTGAACGACTTGTTTGGTATGTCATGGTGCGCTTGAACTCGGTGTTGGGTGTAGTGTAAGTTATTGAATTATTTTGAAAAAATAACACACTATGATATCTTGAGGTGTTACATTCTCCCCTCCTTCAATAAATTGCGTCCTCTCAATTTGAAATTGTTCTTAGAAAATAAAAGGTTGAATAGAGAAAATATCTTTGTGGGAAAACCCACATCGGAAATTGGGTTGATAAAATTTAGTCTTAATAAGAGGAAAAGAGAAATGAAAGGGTCACCACCAAATTATGATCTCTATTCAGAGAACATTGGTGGAAATTAGAGGCATTTAATTTGAGGAAAAATGTAAATATTAATAGGTAGTGATTGAGGTCATCAATAAAAAACAAGTGTAAAATTGATGGCCTTAAATTTATCAATCTATGATGATTTAAAATACCATAGGTTCATAAAAACATATGGTATTAGGATAACTCATTTTTTTTGTTTTAAGATCCCTTCACTAAAGAATAAGAATTAATTTCTTCATTGAATAAGAGAAGAAGAAAAATATATACTTGACAAGTAGAGTCTCAACCTTTAAATATGTTCTACCAGAAACTCATCTTTCACTCTAAAGGATAATAGAACTTAAAAATAATATTCTATTTATCCTATTCGTATAGGGTTAAACAAATGAATTTATAATTCATCTAGAAGAACCATTAAAAAACGACATTATTCAAAATATGACATCACGTGGGTCAGTGGTAGGTGATACACCCTTGTCGCCCTTCGGTTGTGGGTTCAAGTCTCGCGGCCTTGCCGGACGCGACGGGTTGCTGCCCGACCTTCGGGTTGTCCTTTTATGGCAATCAAAATAGTCCAAAATAGAATTATCCAATATACTTCAGTCCAAAATTTATAAGGAAGTTAAACACAATGAAGATCCCTTTTTTTGCCGCGTAATAACATGTGATCACCTTCATCATGTATTCTTTTAAAACACTGCATCATACTGAATTACCATAAAACCTTATTGATTACATTCATGATCCCTTATTCCTTATAGAATAATTGATATACTCTTTCAATCCAAAAATGTTGTAAACCCCAATAATGATGGAATAAACAAATCATTAATCAGTTGCAAGGTAGTCAAGAATATCCAATATACTTTATCCAAATCAATCATGTATTATTCTAAAATCACTACCTTCGTATCATAACCATATTATGGTTTATCTTTCTCTCAACCATATATTATCCAAAAATGTAACCTACTATTGAGTCACTTTTCATTGTTCCACACAATCTAAAGTCCTTAATGAAATAGTACTGTAGTACAATCCTTATATACTCTATAATTATTATAACAAGTACATTATTGATACAACACATAAAAGACATAATCAACATAAGAACTCTAATCATTCCTCTTCATCTGTGGTAGAATCATAACATGATTATTATCCAATAGCATCATTTGCGGCATAGTCTGATGACTGGGACATAGGTTTGCGTAGTGTCCAAACTCCATGCAAATGAAGCATCGTACATTTGAAACCATTTTTTTACCCTTGTAGTCATGTATTTTGTGCCCTTTTCCTCCACAATTATAACAAACACCCATTCCATTCAGGCAAGTCCCAGGGTATTTCTTCCCACAGTTATCACATATGGGAAAATTCATCTTTTCCCTCTTCCATTTATCCATCTTTCTCTCTTCCATCCTTTTCTTTTCTTGCTTCCCATCAATGCCATAGGACTTAGTAAACTCTTTACTTATTTTACCAACACATGATATTATTTCTTCATATGATGATAATACATGGGAGACTATTTCTCTTATAAATTCTGGCATAAGACCATGAAAGATATGATCCTTCTTTCTCTTTGGATCATGTGCTTTACTGGAGTAATCATTCCTTCTACATGGCGCCATTTCTAAACAATGGCATACACTAGATTAGTTTATGAATAACAATACCTAATCCCATACATGTAAAACACATAACATAAATTAAATAGTTTATGGATATAATCCATAATCATAAAAATGTCTCCTTTGAGAAAGTATATACTCGTAATCCCTTAATAATGGTTTGTAAATAAAATGAGAATTATCCTATGCATATCCCCCGAGAGTGGTGTAACCAAGAGTGAAGAAAGGCCCGTTTCCGTGCACCAGTTCCCGTTTGAGTCTAGCTCAAAGCTGTGTTTTCGGGTTTTACCCCTAGGTACATCTGTGCCAGATCCTCCTCTAAATGCTTGTATCTAGACAGAGATGTATTTCTCAGAAAACTCACAAAATCTCTACAATACCAAAATTATAGAAAGTTATTCTATACTAATCCTCATAGTCCATCTTAAATCTATGTTCTCTAATCAGAGTTTATCTAAATCTATCTTCCAAGGTTTGTACTAAACTTACTCTGATACCAACTGTAATTCCCCGACCCCAGTTACCCAGAGTCGGTGCATTATTACATAACATTGGAATGATTACAAGAATGTTCAAATCTCGAATGACCGATTGGTTTAGTTTCCTTGGAAACACTAGATATATTTATAAAGGTTTACATTACATCATGAAGTGAAAAACTATTACAAAAACATATTTTCTCCTTAATCAACACTATTATCCCCTCATAATATCCATGCAGGTCATTCATAATTTACTTTTTCACATCATCAGGAAAATAAAACATAGAAAAGGGGTGAGCTCAAATTCCCAGTAAGGATAACGATATAGAGGAAACTTTCATAAATAAGAATAATCATTTAAGGCAGTGTATAACTAAAACAAAACTTTTTAAACGTGAACTTCAACATATTATGGAAAAAATAAAATGAAATAATTCCATTTACTTATTCACATGGATATTCTACTAATCTAACAATCACATACAATATCAATAACCACTTTCATAATGATGGAATGCATAATTCCAGACTATCATAACCACATAGCTAAGGCCTCGTGCCAAGACTACAAATAATATTTTTCCAAGGCCTTGTGCCAAGACACTAGTTTGTCTCATGGGACCTACCAATGCATCGATGAGCTATACCAGGCTCCACCAATCACATATTGAGTCCAATGAATTCCCATATGAAAAGGTTTAAATATAACATAAATATTCGTATAAAAATAGCATACAAAAGATCAATACTTTCACCATAAACAATGAATGGTATAAAAATAGCACATCCATAGTCAAACATACCACAAAACCTTCAATACAATATAGACATTTTGTATCATAATAAATCAACTTCAAATAAGCTTAAAATCCATCAAAGGATGTTGACAGAGATGAAATCAAATCTATTTTAGAGAAATATCTATTTTCTCAAAATCATTGAAAAGACACACATTTATAAAGGAAGTAATTTAAAAGAGATTTTTGAATCAAAGTGTCCCATACCACTTTGAAACTTTTGAAAAGAAATATCATTTGAAAACCTTCATGTCCATATAAATAAATCCGTAAAATCATTTTGAAAACATGGAGATTAATTAAAAATATTTACAAAGATAAATATATAAAACATTTAAAATTATGATCTTGATAAAGAGTACCTTTCAAAAATTCATAAAATATTCATTTTGAAATAATTTGAATGTCACATAATTATAAAATAAAACATTTACTTTGAAAATATTCTTATAAGCTTGTAAGAGAAGCTTTGAAGATTTTATAACGACGGTAAATATCCGCACCCGCCGTATAAGTTAAAAAACATTCTTACCTTAAATTTGTCGAAAGGTAAAAAGTGCCTTGTTTGGAAAATGACTGAAAGATTCCTTTAAAAAAACATAAGGGTATAAATTACTTTAACCCATATTCATTGTAAATAGTAAATATGTTTTGAAATACATTTCTAAGAAACATGGATGTGCATGATAAAGAAATCCCAGTAGATTATTATGTATAAACAACCTTGGATAATGAAGAGATTGTGAAATAAACCCTTACCTTGTACTTTTCCTTGGTTGGGGTAGGTTAAACTCCTGTATAATGGTGAAATAATTTTTATTAAATTATACAAGAATCATATATATTAATATGATATCATATATGATCTTTTAACATTGTTTTGTTAATAATATCTTGGTATTATCGTCGTTTCTGGTGTTAACTTACTCGTTTTCTTTTATATGTTTTGTTACATAAGACATGTTTTTCATGGATAAGTTGTATCTTATTCATATCCAGAATGATATAAAGTCCTTAAACATTATTTTTAAAACATAAAATGATTATTATACTTGAATGGATACGATGGAGAGTGAATCTCATCGCGTTCGTGGAGACGGTAGTCCGTACGTACGCATGAGCGACAGTATCATTCATTTGATATTAAAATAATATATAATTGGATAATATATCATATATACAGAATCATTATCATGTACTATTTATTATTTACCTGAGTTACACATCATTATTATACCCATCCAAACAAAAATATATTGAATAACAATTACACCACGACGTGGAGATGGTAAGCCGTACGTACGCATGTTGACATGTTATTAAAAGTGTGGATAGAATACTGAATATGGTTGTACCATATTTATAATAACATAAAATTATATATAATATACTTGAGTTATTATTTTATAATGTTAATAACAAGGAAACAAGAAGTGGAAGAATAAATGAATTTGAAAAAGGGTGGTGAGAACATTACATCTTCTTCGGGTTCTTCCTTTGGATTTGATCAAAAGGGCTCCATAGGATGGCTTTATGATCAAACTAAGTCATCTAGGTTGTAGTGAGGGATGTTGAGAGAGTAATTGGGCAGAGTTTGGCTGAAAAAAAAGGCTTTTAAGGTGTGAAGTAATGAGAAGGGGGAGTGTCGTTTTATTTGAGGGGTGAGGGGCACCTTTGGAAAATATAGAAATATTAATTTATAATAAATTTATATTCGGTTTCTAATGGCTCCAAAGTTGATTATTCAACGTTTAAGGTGGGGATAGGTCTAAAACCATTCAACCAATAGAATTTAGACAGGTTTGGGTTACTATATTATCCTTATCTTTTAGTTTTAACTCTTAGTTAATTAGTTTGACATTTACCATGTCACTTTGTATTTTTATATTATATAGTTAATAAACATACTATATACATCCAAGATACCCCCAAGTGGTACATTAATGATACACCTATCATGATATAAGTCTCTTGACCGATCCTTAGATTTTTAGGAATTTAATATCAATTAATTATATAATATTTGTTTTAAAAACTCATTTATGTCAATTTTGACACTATTCAATAGTTGATTTTTTTGAAACTTATAACAGAATGATTACTTCAAAAAAAGTCAATTACATAAATCCTAATACTTCATATTACACTAGAAAATTAGTTTAATTCATTAAAAGTCACAAATTGTATTTATTTGGGTATTTATAATATCAATTATTTTAATTTTTCACTATTATGGTAATTACTGCATCATCATTGTGTCATAAATAAATTAAATTATGTAATATATAAAAATTATAAATAAAATATCATTATGTAGGAAATATTTGTATCTTTCTAATGAATATTTATAGTTCAAAATAAAACATATATAACCCTATGTAAAAATTTTTTTTCTAAAAGATATATGCTTGTGTCATTTTTGTTTTCATTTTAACTTAATTTAAATAAAGTGTCCCTTTCACTTACAAGTGGAACCATGGGGTCCCAAAATTGACCCAACGATGCCCATGTTCGATCATGTATAAACCAATTTGGTTATAACACGTTTGAGTGTAATTGTTTTGTTATTAAAATATATTTGTTTAACCCTTTTTTACCGGATTTACCCTTTAACCATGGTAAATAAAATATTTACAGAAGTAATTATTCAAAATGTCTAAATATAAAATTTACCTATTTAAAAACTTTGGACATCCTGATTCCAAATATAGAATCCATTTTTCCAAATTCAAAACACACAAGTGGCAGAAATTAATTTAAAATTAATTCCTGCTCTCAAAACAAAAAGCGTGTTTTTAAGATATAATAACTATCAAAAGATTGATACTTGTTTATGTTCAGTTTACGTGTGAAATTATGTCCAATGACGAAAATTGTATTAAATGGTAAAAATATATTTTAAATATACATTAAATCCACTCAAACTCATAATTTATCGCTATTAATTATTTTGATTAAAAAAGTAGTTTTTATTTAAAATTTAGTAATTTTCACTATTCATCAAAATATGAAAGTTATCCGAAAAGAACCAAAATTTCAACTTAGGCTAAATACGATACTCCAAATCCAAAAATGAAGTCTGTTTTGAGAGTTAAAATTTCTAAAATTTTAAAAGGTAGGTATTACTATTCATAACGGATAGTTGGATTGGTTGTGGTGTGTTAGAATCTCGAAGTTGCGTAAAATGAACGCCATTGCATTATTCAAAGAGAAACGTACCGTGGAAGCTTGTGATGTTTAATTGAAATTTTTTGATGTCCCCATTCTAAAAAGTAAATTTTTTTAGTCAAATTGAATATATAAAACTTTAAAATATTGGATTTTAAAAGGTTTTCACTATTAAAAGTTGGTAAAAGTGTAATACTGAAAATGATTTTTTTCTTACATTATATCTAAGAAACTCATAATATGGATTCTAAAATTATTGGGATTATATAAAGTTTAAAATTTAGTTAGTACTATTCATAACCTCTTTTGAATGGCTTGTTTGGTAAGTCATGGTGCGCTTGAACTCGGTGTTGCGTGTAGTGCATGTTATTGAATTATTTTGAACAAATAACACACTATGAAATCTTGGGGTGTCACATTCTACCCTCCTTCAATAAATTGCTTCCTCACAAATTGAAATTGTTCTTTGAAAATAAAGGGTTAATATAAAAAATATCATTGTGGGAAAACCCACATCAGAAATTAGGTTGATAAAATTTAGTCTTAATAAGAGGAAAAGAGAAATGAAAGGGTCACCTCAAAATTATGATCTCTATTCGGAGAACATTGGTGGTAATTAGAGACATATAATTGGAGGAAAACATAAATATGAACAGGTAGTGATTGAGGTCATCAATCACAAACAAGTGTAAAATTGAGGCCGTAAATTCATCATTCTATGATGATTTAAAATACCATCGGTTCAGAAAAACATATGGTATTAGGATAACATATTTTTTTTGTTTTAAGATCCCTTCACTAAAGAATAAGAATTAATTTCTTCATTGAATAAGAGAAGAAGAAAAGTATATACTTGACATGTAGAGTCTCAACCTTTAACTATGTTCTTCCATAAACTCATCTTTCACTCTAAAAGATAATAGAACTTAAAAAATAATATTATATTTATCCAATTCTTATAGGGTTAAAAAAATGAATTTATAATTCATCTAGAAGAACCATTAAAAAATGATATTATTCAAATCAATACATCACGTGGGTCAGTGGTAGGTGATACACCCTTGTAGCCCTTCAGTTGTGGGTTCAAGTCTCGTGGCCTTGCCGGACGCGATGGGTTGTCGCCCGACCTCCGGGTTGTCCTTTTATGGCAATCAAAATAATCCAAACTAGAACTATCCAAAATACTTCAGTCCAAAATTTATAAGGAAGGTAAAAAAAATGAAGATCCCTTTTTTTGCCGTGTAATAACATGTGATCACCTTCATCGTGTATTCTTTTAAGGCACTGCAACATCCTGAATTACCATAAAACCTTATTGAATACATTCATGATCCCTTTTTCCTTATAGAATAATAGATATACTCTTTCAATCCAAAAATGTTGTAAACCCCAACAATGATGGAATATACAAATCATTAATCAGTTTCAAGGTAGTCAAGAATATCCGATATAATTTATACAAATCAATCATATATTATTCTAAAATCACTACATTGGTATCAGAACCATATTATGGTTTATCTTTCTCTCAACCATATATTTTCCAAAAAATTAACCTGCTATTGAGTCACTTTTCTTTGTTCCACACAATCTCAAGTCCTTAATGAAATAGTACTGCAGTACAATCCTTATATACTCTATAATTATTATAACAAGTATATTGTTGATACAAAACTCAAATGACATAATCAACATAAGAACACTAATCATTCCTCTTCATCTGTAGTAGAATCATAACATGATTATTATCCAATAGCATCATTTGCGGCATAGTCTGATGACTGGGACATAGGTTCGCGTAGTGTCCAAACTCTTTTCAAATGAAGCATTGTACATTTGAAACCATTTTCCTACCCTTTAGTCGGGCCAAAAGGAATAGAAAATATTAATAATAGCCATAAATACTCCTGAAATTTGTCTTCTTTACAGCAGACTCCTGAACTTTGAGCTGATGATAACCCATCTGATGATCGATATTTAAAAACCACTTTTCCCACATTAACTGATCGAAAAAATCATCAAAATGATTCAAATGATATTTGTTCTTATCTATTACCCAATTCAACCTTCTATAGTTTACAAAGAAACCAAAGTGAACCGCTTTCCTTCATGGAAAAGATCATAGGGGATACCCAAGGAGAAACACTAGGGAAAACAAAACCTTTTTCCAGCATGACATCCAACTGAATCTTGATTTCATTCATCTACATTACTTTTATATGATCAAATGGTATTGATATCAGCTGCATACATGGAACCGGGTCCATCGTAAAATTTAAAGCTCTCCCTATATTTATACCAGACAAGTCACCTTGGAAAATGTATGAAAATTCCCAAAAAAAAGTGGGAAGACCAATTATAGAATAAAAATCAATAGGATCAATCACAAAAGTTGTAACGCCCCGAACCCAGTAACCCAGAGTCGGTGAATTATTACATAACATTGGCATGATCACAAGAAAGATTAAATCTCGAAAGACAGATGTGTTTAGTAGCCTTGGAAACACTAGATATATTAATAAAGTTTTACATTACATCATGAAGTGAAAAGCTACTACAAAAACATATTGTCTCCATATTCCACACTATTATCCCCTCATAATATCCCTGCAGGTCATTCATAATTTACTTCTTCACATACTAGGGAAAATAAAACATAGAAAAGGGGTGAGCTCAAATTCCCAGTAAGGATAACAATATAGCGGAATCTTTCATAAATAAGAATAAACATTTAAGGCAGTGCAAAACTAAAACAAAACCCTTTAAAATATGAACTTCAACATAGTATGGAAAAAATAAAATGAAATAATTCCATTTACTTATTCACATGGATATTATACTAATCTAATAATCACTTGAAATATCAATAACCACTTTCATAATGATGGAATGCATAATGACAGACTATCATAACCACATAGCCAAGGCCTCATGCCAAGACTACGAATAAGAATTTTCCAAGGCCTTGTGCCAAGACACTAGTTTGTCTCATGAGACCTACCAATGCATCGAGGAGCTATAGTGGGCTCCCCCCGTCACATATTAAGTCCAATGCATTCCCATATGAAACAGTTTAAAAATAACATAAACATTCATATTAAAACTGGCATACGAAATGTCAGTACTTTCACCATAAACCATGAATGGTATAAAAATATCACATCCAGAGTCAAACATATCACAAAACCTTCAATACAATATAGATGTTTTGTATCATAATAAATCAACTTCAAATAAGCTTAAAATCCATCAATGGATGTTGACATAGATGAAATCAAAACTGTTTGAGAGAAATATCTCTTTTCTCAAAATCATTGAAAAGCCACACATTTATAAAGGAAGTAATTTAAAAGAGATTTTTGAATCAAAGTGTCCCATAACACTTTGAAACTTTTGCAAAGAAATATCATTTCAAAACCATCATGTCCATATATATAAATCCTTAAAATCATTTAGAAAACATGGGCATTAATTAAAAATATTTAGAAAGATAAATCTTTAAAACATTTAAAATTATGATCTTGATAAAGAGTACCATTCAAAAATTCGTAAAATATTAATTTTGAAATCATTTAAAAGTCACATAATTATAAAATGAAACATTTACTTTGAAAATATTCTTATAAGCTTGTAAGGGAAGCTTTGACAATTTTATAACGGCGGTAAATAGCAGCACCCACTGTATAAGTTAAAAAAAGATTCTTACATTAAATTTGTCGAAAGGTAAAATGTGCCTTGTTTGGAAAACGAAGGAAAGATTCCTTTAAAAACACATAAGGGTATAAATGAATTTTACCCATATTCTTCGTAAATAGTAAAAATATTTTGAAATACATTTTGAAAAAACATGGATGTGGATGATAAAGAAATCCCAGTAGATTATTACGTATAAACAACCTCGGATAATGAAGAGATTGCGAAATAAACCCTTACCTTTTAATTTTCCTTGTTTGGGGAAGGTTAACCTCTTGTATAATGGTTAAATAATTTTTATTAAATTATACAAAAATCATATATATTAATATGATATCATATATGATCTTTTAACATTGCTTTGTTAATAATATCTTGGTATTATCATCGTTTCGAGTGTTAACTTACTCATTTTCTTTTATATATTTTGTTTTGTAAGACATGTTTTCCATGGATATTTTGTATCTTCTTAATATGAAAAATGATATAAAGTACTTAAAAATTATTTTTAAATCATCAAATGATAATTATATTTGAATGGATATGATGGAGAATGAATCTCATCGCGTTCGTGGAGAAGGTAGTCCGTACGTACGCACGAGCGACAATATCATTCTTTTGATATTAAAAAAATATATAATAGAATAGTATATCATATATAAACAATCATTATCATGTTATATTTATTATTTACATGAGTTAAACATCATTATTATACACATCCAAATAATAATATATTGAATAACAATTACACCACGACGTGGAGACGGTAAGCCATACGTACGCACGTATAGTGAAATGTTATTCAAAGGGTTGATAGAATACTGAATATGGTTGTACCATATTTATAATAACATCACAGTTTATATAAGATACAAGAGTTTTTATTTTAAAATGGTAATAACAAAGAAAGAAGAAGTGTAAGAAGAATGAATTTGAAAAAGGGTGGTGAAAACATTACCTCTTCTTCGGGTTCTTCCTTTTGATTTGATCAAAAGGACTCTTTAGGTTGGCTTTCTGATAAAAAAAAGACCTCTAGGTTGTAGTGAGGTAAGTTTACAGAGTATTTTGGCATAGTTTTGCCGAACAAAAATTCTTTTAAGGTTTTAATTGATGAGAAGGGGGAGTGCCCTTTTATAAGAGGGGTGAGGGGAACCTTTGGAAAATATTGAAATATTAATTTATAATAAATTAATATTCAGTTTCTAAGGGCTCAAAAGTTGATTATTCAAAATATAAGGTGGGTATAGGTCGGAAACCATTCAACCAATAGAATTTAGAGTGGGTTGGGTTCCTATATTAACCTTATAGTTTAGTTTTAACTCTTAGTTAATTAGTTTGACATTTAACTTGTCACTTTGTATTTTTATATTATATAGTTAATAAACATACTATATACATCCAATAGACCCCCAAGTGGTCCATTAATGATACATCTATCATGATATAAGTCACTTGGCCGATCATTATATTTTTAGGATTTTAATATCAATTAATAATATAATATTTGTTTTAAAAACTCTTTTATGTCAATTTTGACACTATTCAAGAGTTGATTTTTGTGAAACTTATAACAGAATTATTACATCGAAAAAAGTCAATTAAATCAATACTAATATGTCATATTATACTATAAAATTAGATTAACTCATTAAAAAGTCTCAAATTATATTTATTTGGGTATTTATAATATCAGTTATTTTAATTTTTCACTATTATGGAATTACTACATCATCATTGTGTCATAAAAAATTATATTATGTAATATCTAAAAATTATAAATAAAATATAATTATGTAGGAAATCTTTGTATCTTTATAATTAATATTTATAGTTGAAAATCCAACATATATAACCCTATGTAAAAATTGTTTATCTAAAAGATATATGCTTGTGTCATTTTTGTATTCATTTTAACTTAATTAAAATAAAGTGTCCCTATCACTTACAAGTGGCACCATGGTGTCCTAAAATTGACCAAAAGATTACCATGGTCGAAAATGTATCAACCAATAAGGTTATAGCACGTTTTAGGGTAATTTTTCATTATTATAATATATTTTTTTAACCCTTATTTACCGGATTTACCCTTTAACCATGGTAAATAAAATATTTACCGAAGTAATTATTCAAAATGTCTAAAAATAAAAGTTAACTATTTACACAATATGAAAATCATAATTCCAAATATGGAATCCATTTTTCCAAATTCAAAACACAGAAGTGGCAGAAATTAATTTAAAATTAATTCTCGCTGTCAAAACAAAAATCGTGTTTTTAAGATATAATAACTATCAAAAGATTGATACTTGTTTATGTTCGGTTTAATTGTGAAATTATGTCCAATGACCAAAATTGAAATAAATGGTAAAAATATATTCTAAATATACTTTAAATCCACTCAAATTCATAATTTATCACTATTTATTATTTTGATTAAAAAAGTTGTTTTTAATTAAAATTTGGTAATTTTCACTATTAATCAAAATATGAAAGTTATCCGAAAAGTACCAAAATTTCACCTTAGGCTAAATTCGATACTCCAAATCCAAAAATGAAGTCCGTTTTGAGAGATAAATTTTATAAAATTTTAAAAGGTAGGTATTACTATTCAAAACGGCTAGTTTGATTGGTTGTGGTGTGTTAGAATCTCGAAGTTGCGTACAATGCACGCCATTGCATTATTCAAAGGGAAACATACCGTGGAAGCTTGGGATGTTTAATTGAATTTTTTTTGATGTCCCAATTCTAAAAAGTAAATTTTTTAGTCAAATTGAATATATAAAAGTTTAAAATATTGGATTTTAAAAGGTTTTCACTATTAAAAATTGGTAAAACTGCAATACTGAAAATGAATTTGTTCTTACATTATGTATAAGAAACTCATAATATGGATTCTAAAATTATAGGTATTATATGACGTTTAAAATTTAGTAAATACTATTCATAAGCTCTTTTGAACAACTTGTTTGGTAAGTCATGGTGCGCTTGAACTCGGTGTTGCGTGTAGTGCAAGTTATTGAATTATTTTGACGAAATAACACACTATGAAATCTTGGGGTGTTACATTCTACCATCCTTCAATAAATTTCATCCTCTCAATTTCAAATTGTTCTTCAAAAATAAAAGGTTGAATATAGAAAATATCTTTGTGGGAAAACCAACATCAGAAATTGGGTTGATAAAATTTAGTCTTAATAAGAGGAAAAGAGAAATGAAAGGGTCGCCACCAAATTATGATCTCTATTCGGAGAACATTGGTGGAAATTAGAGACATATAATCGGAGGAAAAATGTAAATATTAATAGGTAGTGATTGAGGTCATCAGTCACAAACAAGTTTAAAATTGAGGCCTTAAATTCATCAATCTATGATGATTTAAAATACCATCGGTTCAGAAAAACATATGGTATTAGGATAACACATTTTTTTGTTTTAAGATCCCTTCACTAAAGAATAAGAATTAATTTCTTCATTGAGTAAGAGAAGAAGAAAAATATATACTTGACAAGTAGAGTCTCAACCTTTAACTATGTTCTACCATAAACTCATCTTTCACTCTAAAAGATAATAGACCTTAAAAATAATATTCTATTTATCCTATTCGTATAGGGGTAAAAAATGAATTTATAATTCATCTAGAAGAACCATTAAAAATGATATTATTCAAACCAGGACATCACGTGGGTCAGTGGTAGGTGATACACCCTTGTCGCCCTTCGGTTGTGGGTTCAAGTCTCGCAGCCTTGCCAGACGCGACGGGTTGCTGCCCGACCTCTGGGTTGTCCTTTTATGGAAATCAAAATAATCCAAACTAGAACTATCCAAAATACTTCAGTCCAAAATTTATAAGGATGGTAAAAACAATGAAGATCCCTTTTTTGCCGTGTAATAACATGTGATCACCTTCATCGTGTATTCTTTTAAAGCACTGCAACATCCTGGATTACCATAAAACCTTATTGAATACATTCATGATCCCTTATTCCTTATAGAATAATAGATATACTCTTTCAATCCAAAAATGTTGTAAACCCCAACAATGATGGAATATACAAATCATTAATCAGTTTCAAGGTAGTCATTAATATCCAATATAATTTATCCAAATCAATCATGTATTATTCTAAAATCACTACCTTGGTATCAGAACCATATTATGGTTTATCTTTCTCTCAACCATATGTTTTCCAAAAATTTAACCTGCTATTGAGTCACTTTTCATTGTTCCACACAATCTCAAGTCCATAATGAAATATTACTGCAGTACAATCCTTATATACTCTATAATTATTATAACAAGTACATTATTGATACAACACTCAAATGACATAATCAACATAAGAACTCTAATCATTCCTCTGCATCTGTAGTAGAATCATAACATGACTATTATCCAATAGCATCATTTGCGGCGTAGTCTGATGTCTGGGGCATAGGTTCGCGTAGTGTCCAAACTCCTTGAAAATGAAGCATTGTACATTTGAAACCATTTTCCTACCCTTACAGTCACTTACATTGTGCCCTTTTCCTCCACAAATATAACAAACTCCCATTCCTTTCAAGAAAGTTCCAGGGTGCTTCTTCCAACAGTTATCATATATGGGAAAATTTTTCTTTTCCCTTTTCCCTTTATCCACCTTTCTCTCTTCCATCATTTTCTTCTTTTTCATCCCTTCAAGGCCATAGGACTCAGTAAACTCTTTACTTATTTTATCAACACATGTTATTATTTCTTCATATGATGATAATACATGGGAGACTATTTATCTTATAAATTATGGATTAAGACCATGAAAGATATGATCCTTCTATCTCATTGGATCATGTGCATTGTTGGAGTTATCATTCCTTCTACTGGTCACCATTTCTAAACAATGGTATACAGTTGATTAGTTTATGAATAACAATACCTAATCCCAAACTTGTAAAACACATAACATAAATTAAATAGTTTATGGATATAATCTATAATCTTACAAATGTCTTCTTTGAGGAAGTATATACTCATAAACCCTTAATAATGGTTTGTAAAGAAAATGAGAATTATCCTAAGAATATCCCCCGGGAGTGTCGTAACCTAGAGTGCAGAAAGGCCCATTGTCTTGCACCAGTTCCCGTTTGAGTCTAGATCAAAGCGGTGTTTTCGGGTTTTACCCCTAGGTAGATCTGTGCCAGAGCCACCTCTACCTACTCGTATCTAAACAGGGATGTATTGCTCGGAAAACTGACAAAATCTTTACAATACCAAAATTATAGGATGTTCTTCTATACTAGTCCTCATAGTCCATCTTAAATCTATGTGCTCTAATCAGAGTTTATCTAAATCTAGCTTCCATGGTTTATACTAAACATCATTTAATACCAACTGTAACGCCCCGACCCTAGTTACACAGAGTCTTTGCATTATTACATAACATTGGCATGATCACAAGAAAGATCAAATCTCTAAGGAACGATTGGTTTAGTAGACTTGGAAACACTGGATATATTCATAATGTTTTACATTACATCATGAAGTGATAAACTACTACAAAAACATATTGTCTCCATAATCCACACTATTATCCCTTCATAATATCCCTGCAGGTCATTCATAATTTACTTCTTCACATCCTGGGGAAAATAAAACATAGAAAATGGGTGAGCTCAAATTCCCAGTAAGGATAACGATATAGCGGAAACTTTCATAAATAAGAATAAACATTTAAGGTAGTGTATAACTAAAACAAAACCCTTTTAAACTTGAACTTCAACATAGTATGGAAAAAATAAAATGAAATAATTCTATTTACTTATTCACATGGATATTCTACTAATCGAATAATCACATGCAATATCAATAACCACTTTCATAATGATGGAATTCATAATTCTAGACTATCAGAACCACATAGCGAAGCCTCATGCCAAGAATACAAATAAGATTTTGCCAAGCCCATGTGCCAAGACACTAGATTGTCTCATGAGACCTACCGATGCATCAAGGATCTATAGTGGGCTCCACACGTCACATATTAAGTCCAATGCATTCCCATATGAAAAGGATTAAACATAACATAAACATTCGTATGAAAACTAGCATACGAAATGTCAATACTTTCACCATAAACCATGAATGGTATAAAAATAGCACATCCACATTCAAACATATCACAAAACCTTCAATACAATATAGAAGTTTTGTATCATAATAAATCAACTTCAAATAATCTTAAAATCCATCAATGTTTTTTGACATAGATGAAATCAAAACTATTTTAGAGAAATATCTCTTTTCTCGAAATCATTGAAAAGTCACACATTTATAAAGGAAGTAATTTAAAAGTGATTTTTGAATGAATGTGTCCCATACCACTTTGAAACTTTTGAAGAGAAATATCATCTCAAAACCATCATGTCCATATAAATAAATCCTTAAAATCATTTTGAAAACATGGAAATTAATTAAAAATATTTAGAAAGATAAATCATTAAAACATTTAAAATTATGATATTGATAAAGATTACCTTTATCGAATTCTTAAAATATTCAATTTGAAATCATTTAAAAGTCACATAATTATTAAATAATACATTTACATTGAAAATATTCTTATAAGATTGTAAGGGTAGCTTTGACGATTTTATAATGGCGGTAAATAGCCACACCCGCCGTATAAGTTAAAAAAAACATTCTTACCTTAAAATTGTCGAAAGGTAAAAAGTGCCTTGTTTGGAAAATGACGGAAAGATTCCTTTAAAAAAACAGAAGGGTATAAATGACTTTAACCCATATTCTTTGTAAATAGTAAAAACGTTTTGAAATACATTTCGAAGAAACATGGATGTGGATGATAAAGAAATCCCAGTATATTATTACGTATAAACAACCTCAGATAATGAAGAGATTGCGAAATAAACCCTTAAAATGTATATTTCCTTGGTTGGAGTAGGTTAACCTCATGTATAATGGTGAAATAATTGTTATTAAATTATTCAAGAATCATATACATTAATATGATATAATATATGATCTTTTAACATTGCATTGTTAATAATATCTCGGTATTATCGTCGTTTCGGGTGTTAACATACTCATTTTATTTTATATTTTTTGTTACGTAAGACTTGTTTGTCATGGATAGTTTGTATATTATTCATATCCAGAATGATATCAAGTCCATAAACATTATTTTTAAATCATCAAATGATAATTATACTTGAATGGATACGATGGAGAACGAATCTCATCGCGTTCGTGGAGACGGTAGTCCGTATGTACGCACGAGCGACACTATCATTCTTTTGATATTAAAATAATATATAATTGGATAGTATATCTTATATACAGAATCATTATCGTGTAATATTTATTAATTACATGAGTTACACATCATTATTATACCCATCCAAATAATAATATATTGAATAACAATTACATCATGACGTGGAGACGGTAAACCCTACGCACGCACGTATGGTGACATGTTATTCAAAGGGTGGATAGAATACAGAATATGGTTGTACCATATTTATAATAACATCACAGTATATATAATATAGTGGAGTTATTATTTTAGAATAGTAATAAAAAATAAAGAATAAGTGGAAGAAGAAATGAATTTTAAAAAGGGTGGTGAAAACATTACATCTTCTTCGGGTTCTTCCTTTCGATTTGATAAAAAGGGCTCATTTTGTTGGATTTCTGGTCGAACTAAGGCCACTAGGATGTATTAATAGATGTTGAGAGAGTATTTGGGCAGAGTCTGGCCGAACAAAAAGGGTTTGAAGGGTTGATGTAATGAGAAGGGGGAGTTCCCTTTTATAAGAGGGGTGAGGGTCACCTTTGGAAAATCTAGAAATATTAATTTATAATAAATTCATATTCGGTTAATAATGGCTACAATGTTGATTATTAAACTGTTAAGGTAGGTATAGGTCGAAAACAATTCTACCAATAGAATTTACACAGGTTTGGGTTACTATATTAACCTTATCTTTTAGTATTAACTCTTAGTTAATTAGTTTGACATTTACCATGTCACTTTTTATTTTTGTATTATATAGTTAATAAACTTAATATATACATCCAAGAAACCCCCAAGTTGTCCATTAATAATACAACTATCATGATATAAGTCTTTTTGCCGAACATTTTATTATTAGGAATTTAATATCAATTAATAATATAATATTTGTTATAAAAACTCTTTTATGTCAATTTTGGCACTATTCAATAGTTGATTTTTATGAAACATATAACAGAATGATTACTTCTAAAAAAGTCAATTATATCAATCCTAATATGTCATATTATACTAGAAAATTAGTTTAATTCATTAAAAGTCTCAAATTATATTTATTTGGGTATTTATAATATCAATTATTTTAATTGATCACTATTATGGTAATTACTACATCATCATTGTGTCATAAATAAATTAAATTATGTAATATCTAAAAATTATAAATAAACTATAATTATGTAGTAAATCATTGTATCTTTCCAATTAATATTTATAGTTGAAAATCCAACATATATAACCCTATGTAAAAATTGTTTTTCTAAAAGATGTATGCTTGTGTCATTTTTGTATTCATTTTAACTTAATTAAAATAAAGTGTCCCTATCACTTAAAAGTGGCACCATGGGGTCCCAGAATTGACCCAAAGATTCCCATGGTCGAACATGTATCAACCAATAAGGTTAGAACAAGTTTTAGGGTAATTTTTTATTATTATAATCTATTTTTAACCCTTATTTACCGGATTTACCCTTCAACGATGGTAAATAAAATATTTACCGAATTAATTATTCAAATTGTATGAAAATAAAAGTAACCTATTTACACAATTTTAAAATCCTGATTCCAAATATGGAATCAATTTTTCCAAATTCAAAACATGGAAGTTGCAGAAATTAATTTAAAATTAATTCCCGTTGTCAAAACAAAAAGCATGTTTTTAAGATATAATAACTATCAAAAGATTGAAATTTGTTTATGTTCAGTTTAATTGTGAAATTATGTACAATGAAAAAAATTGTTTTAAATGGTAAAAATATATTCTAAATATACTTTAAAACCACTAAAATTCATAATTTATCACTATTAATTATTTTGATTAATATAGTTGTTTTTAATTAGAATTTTGTAATTTTCACTATTTATCAAAATATGAAAGTTATCCGAAAAGAACCAAAATTTCACCTTAGGCTAAATTTGATACTCCGAATCCAAAAATGAAGTCTATTTTGAGATATAAAATTTCTAAAATTTAATAAGGTTGGTATTACTATTCATAACGGCTAGTTTGATTGGTTGTGGTGTGTTAGAATCTCGAATCTGCGTACAATGCACGCCATTGCATTATTCAAAGGGAAACGTACCATGGAAGCTTGGGATGTTAAATTTTAATATTTTTTTGATGTCCCCATTCTAAAAAGTAAATTTATTTAGTAAATTGAATATATAAATGTTTAAAATATTGGATTTAAAAGGGATTTCACTATTAAAAGTTGGTAAAAGTGCAATACTGAAAATGAATTTGTTCTTACATTATGTCTAAGAAACTCATAATATGGATTCTAAAATTATAGTGATTATATAAAGTTTAAAATTTAGTTAATACTATTCATAACCTCTTTTGAACGACTTGTTTGGTATGTCATGGTGCGCTTGAACTCGGTGTTGGGTGTAGTGTAAGTTATTGAATTATTTTGAAAAAATAACACACTATGATATCTTGGGGTGTTACATTCTCCCTTCCTTTGTGTCCTCACAATTTGAAATTGTTATTCGAAAATAAAAGGTTGAATATAGAAAATATCTTTGTGGGAAAACCCACATCGTAAATTGGGTTGATAAAATTTAGTCATAATAAGAGGAAAAGAGAAATGAAAGGGTCACCACCAAATTATGATCTCTATTCGGAGAACATTGGTGGAAATTAGAGACATTTAATTTGAGGGAAAACGTAAATATTAATAGGTAGTGATTGAGGTCATCAATCACAAACAAGTGTAAAATTGAGGGCCGTAAATTCATCAATCTATGATGATTTAAAATACCATCGGTTCATAAAAACATATGGTATTAGGATAACTCATTTTTTTTGTTTTAAGATCCCTTCACTAAAGAATAAGAATTAATTTCTTCATTGAATAAGAGAAGAATAAAAATATATACTTGACATGTAGAGTCTCAAACTTTAACTAAGTTATACCAGAAACTCATCTTTCACTCTAAAAGATAATAGAACATAAAAATAATATTTTATTTATCCTATTCATATAGGGTTAAAAAATGAATTTATAATTCATCTAGAAGAACCATTAAAAATGACATTATTCAAAATAGGACATCAGGTGGGTCAGTGGTAGGTGATACACCATTGTTGCCCTTCGGTTGTGGGTTAAAGTCTCGCGGCCTCGCCGGACGCGATGGGTTGCTGCCCGACCTCCGGGTTGTCCTTTTATGGCAATCAAAATAATCCAAACATGAACTATCCAAAATAATTCAGTCCAAAATTTATAAGGATGGTAAACACAATGAAGATCCCTTTTTTTGCTGTGTAATAACATGTGATCACCTTCATCATGTATTCTTTTAAAACACTACAACATCCTGAATTACCATAAAACCTTATTGATTACATTCATGGTCCCTTATTCCTTATAGAATAATAGATATACTCTTTCAAGCCAAAAATGTTGTAAACCCCAATAATGATGGAATATACAAATCATTAATCAGTTGAAAGGTAGTCAAGAATATCCAATATAATTTATCCAAATCATCCATGTATTATTCTAAAATCACTTCCTTCGTATCATAACCATATTATGGTTTTTCTTTCTCTCAACCATATATTTTCCAAAAATGTAACCTGCTATTGAGTCACTTTTCATTGTTCCACACAATATCAAGTCCTTAATGAAATAGTACTGCAGTACAATCCTTATATACTCTATAATTATTATAACAAGTAAATTATTGATACAACACTCAAAATACATAATCAACATAAGAACTCTAGTCATTCCTCTTCATCTGTGGTAGAATCATAACATGATTATTATCCAATAGCATCATTTGTGGCAATGTATGATGACTGGGAGATAGGTTTTCTTAGTGTCCAAACTCCTTGCAAATGAAGCATTGTACATTTGAAACCATTTTCTTACCCTTTCAGTCACGTACTTTGTGCCATTTTCCTCCACAATTATAACAAACTACCATTCCATTCAGGAAAGTTCCAGGATATATCTTCCCACACTTATCACATATGGGAAAATTCTTCTTTTCCCTCTTCCATTTATCCATCTTTTTCTCTTCCATCCTTTTCTTTTCGTGCTTCCCATCAAGTCCATATGTCTTAGTAAACTCATTACTTATTTTACCAACACATGATATTATTTCTTCATATGATGATAATACATGGGAGACTATTTCTCTTATAAATTCTGGCATAAGACCATGAAAGATATGATCCTTCTTTCTCTTTGGATCATGTGCTTTGCTGGAGTAATCATTCCTTCTACTTGGCGCCATTTCTAAACAATGGCATACACTGGAATAGTTTTTGAATAACAATACCAAATCCCAAACATGTAAAACACATAACATAAATTAAATAGTTTATGGATATAATCCTTAATCATAAAAGTGTCTCCTTTGAGGATGTATATACTCGTAAACCCTTAATAAAGGTTTGTAAATAAAATTAGAATTATCCTATGCATATCCCCTGAGAGTGGTGTAACCAAGACTGCAGAAAGGACCGTTGTCGTGCACCAGTTCCCATTTGAGTCTAGCTCAAAGCGGTGTTTTTGGGTTTTACCCCTAGGTACATCTGTACCAGAGCCACATCTACTTGGTCGTATCTAGACAGAGATGTATTGCTCGGAAAACTCACAAAATCTCTACAATACCAAAATTCTAGGAAGTTATTCTATACTAATCCTCATAGTCCATCTTAAATCCATGTGCTCTAATCAGAGTTTATCTAAATCTATCTTCCAAGGTTTGTACTAAACTTCCTCTGATACCAACTGTAATGCCCTGACCCCAGTTACCCAGAGTCGGTGCATTATTACATAACATTTGCATGATCACAAGAAAGTTCAAATCTCAAAAGACCGATTGGTTATTTGCCTTGGTAACACTAGATATATTCATAAAGTTTTACATTACATCATGAAGTGAAAAACTATTACAAAAACATATTGTCTCCATAATCAACACTATTATCCACTCATAATATCATTGCAGGTCATTCATAATTTACTTCTTCACATCCTCAGGAAAATAAAACATATAAAAGAGGTGATCTCAAATGCCCAGTAAGGATAAAGATATAGCGGAAACATTCAGAAATAAGAATAAACATTTAAGGCAGTGTATAACTAAAACAAAACCTTTTTAAACTTGAACTTCAACATAGTACGGGAAAAATAAAATGAAATAATTCCATTTACTTATTCACATGGATATTCTACTAATCGAATAATCACATACAATATCAATAAGCACTTTCATAATGATGGAATGCATAATGCCAGACTATCATAACCACATAGCCAAGGCCTCGTGCCAAGACTAAAAATAAGATTTTTCCAAGGCCTTGTGCCAAAACACTAGTTTGTCTCATGAGACCTACCGATGCATCGACAAGCTATATCGGGCTCCACCCATCACATATTAAGTCCAATTAATTCCCATATGAAAAGTTTTAAACATAATATAAAAATTCGTATTAAAACTAGATTATGAAATGTCAATACTTTCACTATAAACCATGAATGGTATAAAAATAGCACATCCACAGTCAAACATATCACAAAACCTTCAATACAATATAGACATTTTGTATCATAATAAATCAACTTCAAATAAGCTTAAAATCCATCAATGGATGTTGACATAGATGAAATCAAATCTATTTGAGAGAAATATCTATTTTCTTGAAATCATTGAAAAGTCACACATTTATAAAGGAAGTAATTTAAAAGAGATTTTTGAATCAAAGTGTCCCATACCACTTTGAAACTTTTGTAAAGAAATATCATTTCAAAACCTTCATTTCCATATAAATAAATAATTAAAATCATTTTTACAACATGGTCATTAATTACAAATATTTAGAAAGTTAAATCTTTAAAACATTTAAAATTATGATCTTGATAAAGAGTAACTTTCAAAAATTCTTAAAATATTCATTTTGAAATAATTTGAATGTCACATAATTATAAAATAAAACATTTACTTTGAAAATATTCTTATAAGCTGGTAAGGGAATCTTTGATGATTTTATAACGGCGGTAAATAGCCGCACCCGTCGTATAAGTTAAAAAAATCATTCTTACCTTAAATTTGTCGAAAGGTTAAAAGTGAATTGTTTGGAAAACGACGGAAATATTACATTAAAAACACATATGGGTATAAATTACTTTAACCCATATTCTTTGTAAATAGTAAATATGTTTTGAAATACATTTCTAAGAAACATGGATGTGGATGATAAAGAAATTCCAGTAGATTATTACGTATAAACAACCTCGGATAATGAAGAGATTGCGAAATAAACCCTTACCATGTACTTTTCCTTGGTTAGGGTAGGATAAACTCATGTATAATGGTGAAATAATTTTTATTAAATTATACAAGAATCATATATATTAATATGATATCATATATGATATTTTAACATTGTTTTGTTAATAATATCTTTGTATTATCATCGTTTCGGGTGTTAACTTACTCGTTTTCTTTTATATGTTTTGTTCCATAAGACATGTTTTTCATGGATAGGTTCTATCATACTCATATCCAGAATGATATCAAGTCCTTAAACATTACTTTTAAATCATCAAATGATAATTATACTTGAATGGATACGATGGAGAATGAATCTCATCGTGTTCGTGGAGACGGTAGTCTGTACGTACGCACGAGCGACAATATCATTATTTTGATATTAAAATAATATATAATTGGATAGTATATCATATATAAAGAATAATTATCATGTAATATTTATTATTTACATGAGTTACACATCATTATTATACCCATCCAAACAATAATATATTGAATAACAATTACACCACGACTTGGAGATGATAAGCCATACGTACACACGTATGGTTACATGTTATTCAATGTGTGGATAGAATACTGAATATGGTTGTAAAATATTTATAATAACATAACATTATATATAATATACTGTAGTTATTATTTTAGAATGTTAATAACAAGGAAAGAAGAAGTGGAAGAATAAATGAATTTGAAAAAGGGTGGTGAAAAAATTACATCTTCATCGGGTTCTTCATTTGGATTTGATCAAAAGGGCCTCTTAGGATGGATTTATGATCAGAATAAGTCCTCTAGTTTGTAGTGAGGGATGTTGAGAGAGTAATTGGGCAGAGTTTGGCCGAACAAAAAGTCTTTGAAGGTGTGAAGTAATGAGAAGGGGGAGTGCCCTTTTATATGAGGGGTGAGGGGTACCTTTGGAAAAGCTAGAAATATTAAATTATAATAAATCCATATTCGGTTTCTAATGGCTCTAAAGTTCATTATTCAAAGGTTAAGGTGGGGATAGGTCGAAAAAACATTCAACCAGTAGAATTTATACAGGTTTGGGTTACTGTATTATCCTTATCTTTTAGTTTTAACTCTTAGTTAATTAGTTTGACATTTACCATGTCACTTTGTATTTTTATATTATATAGTTAATAAATACACTATATACACCCATGAGACCCCAAAGTGGTCAATTAATAATACACCTATAATGATATAAGTCTCTTGGCCGAAACTTAGATTTTTAGGAATTTAATATCAATTAATTATATAATATTTGTTTTAAAAACTCTTTTAATGTCAATTTTGACACTATTCAATAGTTGATTTCTGTGAAACTTATAACAGAATTATTACTTCAAAAAAAGTAAATTAAATCAATCCTAATACGTCATATTATACTATAAAATTAGTTTAATTCATTAAAAGTCACAAATTATATTTATTTGGGTATTTATAATATCAATTATTTTAATTTTTCACTATTATGGTAATTAATGCATCATCATTGTGTCATAAATAAATTAAAATATGTAATATCTAAAAATTATAAATAAAATATAATTATATAGGAAATCTTTGTATATTTCTAATGAATATTTATAGATGAAAATCATACATACATATCCCTATGTAAAAATTGTTTTTCTAAAAGATATATTCTTGTGTCATTTTTGTTTTCATTTTAACTTAATTTAAATAAAGTGTCCCTTTCACTTAAAACTGGAACCTTGGGGTCCCAAAATTGACCCAAAGATGACCATGGTCGATCATGTATAAACAAATAATGTTATAACACATTTTAGGGTAATTGTTTTATTATTATAATATATTTGTTTAACCCTTTTTACTGGATTTACCCTTTAACCATGGTAAATAAAATATTTACCGAAGTAATTATTTAAAATGTCTAAAAATAAAAGTTAACTATTTACAAAATTTGAACATCCTGATTCCAAATATGGAATCCATTTTTCCAAATTCAAAACACAGAAGTGGTAGAAATAAATTTAAAATTAATTCCAGCTATCAAAACAAAAAGCGTGTTTTTAAGATATAATAACTATCAAAAGATTGATACTTGTTTATATTCAGTTTAATTGTAAAATTATGTCCAATGAAGAACATTGTATTAAATGGTAAAAATATATTCTAAATATACTTTAAAACCACTCAAATTCATAATTTATCACTATTAAATATTTTGAATAAAAAAGTTGTTTTAAATTAAAATTTAGTAATTTTCACTATTCATCAAAATATGAAAGTTATTTGAAAAGTACCAAAATTTCACCTTAGGCTAAATTTGATACTCCGAATCCAAAAATGAATTAAATTTTGAGAGATAAAATTTCTAAAATTTTAAAAGTTAGGTATTACTATTCATAACGGCTAGTTTGATTGGTTGTGGTGTGTTAGAATCTCGAAATTGCGTACAAAGCACGCCATTGCATTATTCAAAGGTAAACGAACCATGGAAGCTTGGGATGTTTAATTGTAAAATTTTCTTGATGTCCCCATTCTAAAAATTAAATTTATTTAGTCAAATTGAATATATAAAAGTTTGAAATATTGTATTTAAAAAGGTTTTCACTATTAAAAGTTGGTAAAAGTGCAATACTGAAAATGAATTTCTTCTTACATTATGTCTAAGAAACTCATAATATGGATTCTAAAATTATAGGGATTATAAAAAGTTTAAAATTTAGTGAATGCTATACATAAACTCTTTTGAACGGCTTGTTTGGTAAGTCATGGTGTGCTTGAACTCAGTGTTGCGTGTAGTGCAAGTTATTGAATTATTTTGAAAAAATAACACACTATGAAATCTTTGGGTGTTACAAAAGTAGACAATAAATTCTTGGTATCTAGGTGGGAAGGCATTGCATGACCTGATCGTGGGTCCCACTACCCCTCAAACACATGAGAGTTCCCATTGGATGATATAAATGAAACACGCATGTGATAAAATTCAACCTCTACTCAATTAGAGACAAGAAGACCCATACTGATGATAATGTCAAATCGATCTAGATAAGGAATGAGAAAAATCCCAAGAAAACTATTTATCAACTATTGTTAACAAACACGAAGGTCACCAAAACCCTAAATCATTCCTCTTATTAAGAGGTGTCACTAATTCCATTACAAAGGAGATAAGTTTCATTGGAAGATTAATCATACAAAAAATGAAAATATAAAATAATTGTTGTTACTAGTGTCAAATAAATCAATTTCTATTAAAGATACAATATGAATACTACCTATCACTACTACCGGACCTGTATCAACCTATACTAGAAACTCATTTACTGCGTGAAATTGCATCACTCAAGAGGCATGTGGCTAGATCCCTTTAGTCAGTGAAGAATTTTACTACCCCATAGTAGCCTTTAGAGCTAACTAACCCACATAATAACAAGTAATATTCAAAACCTGATAGAATCACAATAAGTGATGAACTCATACATATGTATTGCATGACTCCAAGGTCATGGGGGAAGAACATATTGTGTTTCCAGACATTCCAAAATGATAGAAACTTAAGGGAACACTGCTAGATATAGAAGATGGAGTAGTGGAGGCTCATTACTATGTACCTCCTCCACCACTCCTGTGATGATCCTTACTTTTCATCTTCTTTCAATGCATGCCACTGAATCTAACACTAGATGGAAGGGAAGAAGTGTAAAACACAAACTTTATTTTCGTATGTATCTATTCAATTATTGAGTTTTTTAACATCTAAACAATGGTATAATGATAGAACAAAAACACCTACAATATGATATATAGTCATAAACCTCACAGGTACTTCTATGCCTTCAACTAGTCATTATTTACCATGAATGGAGAAAAAATGAAAAGATCTGAAAATTGATTGGTGTTGTCTAACACTAAACACTATTCTTGATTCAATGAAAGGAATGCCAAAAATCAAAGCTAACATCTAGGACCCTGGAAAAAAATTCTGGAAGAACAGCATTTTTGAATCCCTTCCAACCCAAGTCTGTGTGTCTGTCTGTATAGACTATGGAATCCCAATATTAGTTACAAGGGAACTCATGTATAAATACTGTAAATAATACATATACATTCTCAGGTGTCTCTAGGACATAAAAAATTTGATCAATCCTATCAATCAATTCCTTTTCCTTTTGAGGTCAATTTATTCCATTTAAGGATGGTGTCTTCTCACGTAAGAATTCCCACATCTGATCTCTCTTTCCTCCAGCTCCTAGATGTTACTCAAAAACATTGTTCTGAACCTTTGGTATATCCTGATCTATGTCACTAATTAACCATATGATAGTCTCAATGATATTATAATCTAATAACAGATTCCCTTGAGGGTCAACAGGTGAACCCTCCTGAGGAATTCATGGAAGACCTCTTGTAGGCATACTACTGCACATTGAAATAGAAGGAATGACTAGACAACCAATTAAATACCAATTTAAACCAAAAAACCATAAGTAGAATGTGAGATTAAAAATAAAACCAAACACTAGAGACACATATCCCAACATCCCATGGAAACATGAGTATCATCATAAAAAAATCATTCCAGAAACTCATCCAACATACCTCTCAAGTCCCAACAATCCTACCTCTAGTCTAATAGGCATCCCAAGGTAAGGAATATTTGGAACAACCTATCTGATACCATTTATTTAAGAAACAACCTATGTTAAACTAAAAACTGGAACCTCAACCATTTCATTAGAAACCTGAAGGGCATTGTTGGGCCCCATAGGTTGGCAACGCGAACCTGGGAATTGAACAAAAATCCAAATAGAATGATTTCTCCCAACCTGAATAAGGACATGGAATATATAACCACATAAAAGGAAAGAAAAAAATGAATTCTAAAAAAACAATGTCATAACTATAAGAAAATAGTGGAATGAAAAGAAATTTAATGTATCCAAAATCACTAAGACATAAGACCAATAGAAAAGGGACAAAACCAAATAGCTACTCCATATTCCAGTGTGGATGAACTCCCACAGTCTCACAACTAGCTACCCCACTAAGTTAGGATAAAACTACACCACCCCACTATATCACAATTTTGTTCCCTTCATTATAAGACAAACATTAGTATTGAAACCACTGAAGGGGTGAACATGGTGGGAGCTAATATGCTCAATAAAATCCCACCAGGGTTTCCATAATAATTCTCTATATAATAATTTATGTATGCTCATTTCAAATAAAACATTCCATGATAAGATGTAAAGCAGTGTTATAGGAAACTTGGTCAAAATTTCCCTTCTTCACAGTTCTAAAACAGAAGCAGGTATATCAATTTTCATTATATATTTTCCATATCATATTTCAATAGTATTAACATGCATAATATGGCTTAAACATGCCTTGCAAAAAAAATGGTATCAATTCCAAGGATAACTATATGTCATACTGCCAGAATACTCATACACAATCAGTAAATAGAACAATCCAATTAATATAACACAACCCTTGAATGTAAAGTAATAACCCATGACTAACCCCATAAGAATGAAATTATCAGTCCCCTAGATAAGAGGGCCTTGTAAATAGAGGAAATCCTAATGAGAAAACCACCCAATAATCACAAAAAATGGATGTTGTCCTCAATATACACTGTCGATCATTGAACCCATGTTAACCCATGTACCATTTTTCAAAATTCATTCAACACATTTATAACCATTTACAAACAATTTCAAAAATATACATTAATTCTTTGAAAATACCCATTTTCATTCCATTTATAAACAACCAGGGAAAACCCATTTTTCTTTAAAAACTATTTTCAACACACACAAAAAAATCATCCCAATTACTTTAATAAATGTGTTTATAAAATAGGAAAAATATGGTTTATCAACATAGGCTAGAGGCAGAACCGCCTACCTTGAAACTCAGGTCACACATGCCCAAAACGTGATCCAACAACAACCAAAACTCAACGATATCAATGAAGGCCACCAAACCCAATCCATACATCTCAAAGTCGATCCAATTTTGAAATAGGGTCAGATGAGAAGAAGAAATACCCCATAACTCATGAAAAAACACCCAAAACACCACAACCAACATTATTACAACCTTCATTAAGATATCACACAATGGATCTAGAATAATACATGAAGAAACAAAAATTAAAACTAATGAATCCGATAACGAAATGCACAGGAACTACCATGATCAATGGAAATGATTAAGTAGAAAGGTAACATACATGGAGATATTCAATGCTACCACAATGAAGTTTTAATGCCAAATAGATCAATTGGGAAGGAAAGTTGTCCCCCAAAATCATCAAATGGGGATATTCGATCGAGAACTAGGTGAACCAGTAGCCAAATGGGCAATTAAAACCTTATTGGTTCCCCAAAAATCCATACCTGGTGAATTAAATGATGTGTAATACCCTTACATGCCGTGAAATCCATGATGATCAAATATTCCAAAAATCCATCACCTTAGACTAAAATTTTGAACATTAATTATCTCTAGACGTTTAAAATTTCATCACACCACGTAACCTTTCATAGTGTGAATACTTCTCACAACATGATCCCAGAAACCATTACATGTCATGTATCCTATGCACATGGCATGAAATTATCATGTATCTAGCATAAAGTATAGAGTGAAAAATCTAAAAACTCCATGCCAAAAAGAGAACTTTGAGAGAGGGAAAACATACCCGGTCAATGTAATAAGACATTACAGATGAGTCTCCCATTCAATGTAACACATGACCCTAAGGAATCTATCATGAAGTTTAACATCCATATGATCATTAAAAGATATAGGAGGATCTGGATTAGATATGTTAGGAGAGTGATTATTTCCACTATCATGGCGCTCAATTCAATGATGATGAGGATCCATTTTCTTTAGAAGAAAAATGCACTCCTTAGAAAACTATCTAACAAAAATTTCTAACTCAGAAGGTGACATCAATTGACAACCACTAGATCTTGGTCTCTCTAAAAAAATCTCACATGGGAATTTAAATGACATTATAATTCATTTACTTAATTCAACATATATAATAGGTATTTCATTTCATAGTTCATACAAGAATATATAACACATGCAATTAATATGTTCCTATCATGAATAGTGAAGGTCAGGATATATCCCTATGTTTATATCATGATGAATTCATACTCATCTCGTGTTGACAATGAGTATTCATCTCATGAACAATAACATCACACAACATGTGAATCCCACATGGTTAAATAACAACAACTTTAATAAGAGAACATCACGAACAACCGTCCCATCCCTAGGCACTTGGGTTTTTCCCATACATGGGTTAGCCACTCCCATGCATAAGATCATTACAATGTCCTAAAATATCCTAGTCTCCTTTCTAAATTTTCCCAAATAGTAAGGCAATAGGAAAAAACCTATACTTATAATACCAACTTGTAACAACCCCCAATCTTACACACTCTCATGTGGAAAAACTGGGTTAGTTACAGGACCAAAATCACTCCTCCCTATACGCCATATGTGACTGAATAATAAAGTGGATGTAATGAATATAGTGGGGATACTATAATACTTTTTATAGAATTACTAGAAAATGGAAATAGATTATAATAATGAATACCAGAGTGATGGAAAATAACATAAAAGGTATGACGTGAAATTTGGAAGTAGAAGAACAACCAATAAACCCAATAATAGTGTACCATGTAATGATATGTTGGAATGTATATAATTTCAAACTAAAACAAATGTAGTAAAAACCCATTCTGTAAAAAATAATCTAATAAGACCCCAGTATCAAACACCATGTCAGCCTCATCTCCATGCTACAAAAAATCCAACAAAGAATAATCAACAACAAGGTCCCATACCCTTGTCCAAATCTGAATCTATGTAATCTGATCGGGTACAAAATGATGTCCTGAATAGGGTGTGATTAAAACTCAATAGGTCAACACCACAATGTCTAAACAAAAACTATTCTAATAATCAGTGCATGAAATAATGTGAAAAAACAGGTGTATTAATTAAACAATTAATACAATGTAATAATTTACCTTCATTGGTACCATGTTAGAATATCTATGAGTGTGTATCACAACCATGTTAACCATAAAAATAAGTCCATGGAATAATCTCATAACTAGGAAATCCCCCTATATACACATTTCAGCATTTGTTTCAAGCCATTTATATAAATATTTTAGCATATGGGTCAACCCCTCTATATAAGAATTATGGCATAACCTATCAAATTAATCTATATATGAATTTCAGTATCTGGTAAAATCACTGTATATTAGAATTTCAAAAGATACATAACCAAAATATTAATGGTATGATTAACACTATATCAAATAATAATCCACAATGGTTAATTCTTGAAATTAAAATTTGTTTTTTAATCACCCTATTATTCATTAACATATATCTTAATCGGTTTTGATTAAAATTTTAAACCAAAAATATTATCAAATGATTTATATACATTTAAATAATCAATTTACCCATTTTCTAAAGATAACATATCACAATAAATCACTATACATTTCATGTCATGTTAAACATACTTTAATCCATTAGATAATTCATTATTGTTTAAGGGTAGGCACACCGTATGGGTAACTTCAAGGAAGGTCACAACCCCATTGGATCCAAAGGTATCCAATGATTAATCCAACACATGATTTCTTTTCACCCATTATTTAATTAATTATGGTAAAAATTATGTCAGAAAAATATCATAATAATATAGATAAATAAAAAATGGAAACATACTACAAGGTTTTGATTTAGACCACCTAAATTTAACCAACAATCAACACATTTATTACAATAATAAATGATAACAAAAATGATTTCATAGAATATCACAAGAACAATATGATCATAGAAGATCAATATTGACACCTATTTCCACAATGGCAAAAATAATACACCATGATAATGAGTAATGAGTGGAAGAGAGTGGAAAACCAAATCAAAACCACTCACTATAGATTTATTTCTTGGTCATGATGTATGAAAGGGAATAAGGCACTCTAAAATATCCTAGAATATTGTAGGTATAATGATGGGATAGATAAGTGTAGATGAAAAATTAATCACATGAAAAGTGTGTCCTCAAAACCGTTGAGCCCAAAAAATACATCGTGCATTACCCTTTCACATCCGGTATTTATCAAATTATTTGTTATCTATAAAAAAACTGACCTAAATTGTCGTTAAAGTCAGTCAATGTTTAATATTTATTATCCTACTAACTACTGTATATGTGGAAAGCAGGGTCGAACCCACAGGGAAGGCAATTCTGACCACTATTTTTCTAAAATCCTTCAAAAGCTTCATAGTTTACGGTAGTGGAGTGGATACATTATCTTTTTTTACTTTTTAGCTTTTTCTTTTGTAAAATTATTATGCCAAAAATAAACTATTGTTTTTTTGTGTTTTTGAACTAGAATGAAATAAAATAGAAAACAAATCAAAATTGTGAAAAGAAAAAATATAGAATGTTGATAAATGAACTACTAGAATATAATACCCATTAAAAAATATCCAATCTACAGGTTTAAAAAAAATTCCAATTCAATTAAAAAATAATTTAATATATATCCTTAAAAATAATGACTTGCCTCCATTTCCAGGAATTGAGTCACAAAATCCAATCAATTTAAGATTTCTCCACTTTAAAATTAATCAACAGTGAACTGTTGAAAAATGACAACAAGACGAAATCAACATAAGTCTTAAATTATTTTGAATTTATCATATTTGAAAACTGTTTCCGCAATCAATCTTTCTAACTTATTGTGAAATTTTGAGCTTAAATTCTATTGGTACAAGCAACTGAACAAATTCAGTATTGATCTCGCTGATCGTCACTAAATCTATTGAAATGATAATGTGAAGAGAGATTTAAAAGAATACCACTAGAACTTTAATTTAACCTCGAACTATATGATTTAGCTATAAAACATATTTATTATTGTTACATCAATATGTAACATATGAAATAGAGTACTATAACGAGAATTAAGATGGAGGATAAACTCCTGAGTTGATGCTCTCCTCCTGGACTCCTCCAGCTCTAGGAAGTGGTTCCAGAGTCTCCATCTGGTCTCTCTCTCCACGGAACTGGATCCTCAAATGTGTTCTATACCTCTAATGTCCTCCTTTAAAGTCCCCCAAAATCTATTTCTTTCTATATCTTACGTACCCACTATCTTTTGCTTCTTGTCACCGAACATTTTCCACTGACTTCAAAAGCCCTTGGCATATGCACCACACACATGCGTTTTTTTGTGAGTGACATGTCGCACTATAATTTCCCATGTAACGAACTATTGATAAGTTAATTGGATGTATTTGTATGTGTTTTCAAGTCCTATGTAAACTTTTTGCATTAAATTAGTGGGTCAAATATAAAAAAAGGGTAATTGTTAGTTAAAAATAAAGGCTATTGATACAGATAAAATTAGAGTCTCACCGTTAGAACAAGTGAGGAGCAGCAACACAACATAGGTTACCGATGGGAAAAAATTAAAAGCTCATTATTGTGCTAAAATAAAAGGGTCACTGATAGAGAAAAAATGAAGAACTAATGGTGAACATAAAAAAACATAAATTGAATTTATTTTAAAACATAAGTTAATTAAAATTAAAAAATGGAACAAAGACCAAACAACTTAAATTAAAAAAATAATTATTATTAAATTTAAAACATTAAAGTTATAATTTATGTTTTTAATTTTTAATACATTAATTATAAACTGGACTAATATTAAACGAAGTTGATAAAAGACTTAAATGAATAATATTTATGGGGTCTATAAAGAAGAGAAGGAAAAGGATTGCATCAGTGACCTAAATAAGTCACCGATATGATCATATCTTCCTTACCGGTAGACTGAACACAAATGTTAATGAATATATAATCTTACTACATACAAGGGATTGAATAATTAATGTTTTAAAAATCTAAATTAACAAACGAACAACTATTTGAATACTTAATGTTAAAAGAGAACTATTTTATTTAATAAAAACATAAATTCATAACATAATTAATTATCAGGATGGGTAAAAATTTAAATTAACAATGATAATTTATTTTAATGAAACTAAGTTAAAGGATAAATTATAAAATTTCGGACTAAGTTAATTAATACCAAAATAAGGATATTAAATAATTATTTATTATTAACATAAAATTATTAATAGGTGGGTAGAAGAAAATTAACAAAAATAATAAACAAATAATTAAATTAGAATAGTAAAGTATGATTAAAATTTTTAATTTACAGACTAAAAATACATAATTAATTATAAAAATTGATTAATTAACAAATTTAATTATAAAAATTAGGAAAGTACAATTATTTAGTATAAAGTGCTTAAATAATTAAATAAATAAATAAAATATATGTAAAAAGATGTTGAAAAACTATGTAAAAATAGAGACACATTAAATTCCCCAAAACATAAGCATTGTTTGTCCTCAAACAATTTCATGTTTTATTATCATTGAAAAACATATTGTAGTATTAATGATTCTGATCAAACTGAAACATGTCTAGCACTTTAAAATAGAGAACCGAAGTATAAATAGGATATTAAAAAATGAATAGCTCATATGAATCTTGCCTAGAACAAATAATCAAAGGGTAATCATGAAAACTATAACTCTTCAGGAAATGAAGATCTCATGCCACATATGTGATACTATATAGTGACTAACGTCAATCCAAGCTTAAGTCCCAAGTCTAAGAGTGACAAGAGGAAATTATCAATGGAATTAAAAGCTTAACCAAAAGAACATTGCATTTTGACTCATCACTTAGGTTCCAGAAATAAATATTTTTTTTGTGAATCGCCTTGATTATACAACCTAAATGACTCCCATTAAAACCAATTGACCCCTTCTTCATCTGGCATTAATTATTCCCCCCACCTTAATGAACTCATTCTTTGACCCTAAACACATTACTTAATTTTTTCCAAGACATGTATCGTGTGCTAAGCACTATTCAATACAATTTTTCAAGGTGTACAGAGGAATTTTAGTAAACAAAAACATACCCAGCATCTTGGGTCTTAGAGACTAACCGTGGGATCTATGATTCCCAGTCTACTCCAATTTCCAAATATTTTATAAAAATCATTTATATTTCCTCATTAAGGTGACTAATTTAAAAATTAAATGGAAATTATTTCCCTAGAATCAAGAAAAAACATCCAGTTTCCAAGATTATAATGAAAACTCGACTAATATGTCAGCCATATCACTCTCGAAAATAGTCCCTAAACAAAGATATCCATTCAATCACTAAGTAAATATCACTCAAAAATCATCCATTATCATTAATTTTAGACTCAAAGCACAACTTAACTACCACAGATATACTGTCCATAAGAAATACCCATTTGAAAAACAGTGTAAATCCGAAATTTATGATAGAATTTTGAAAAAAATTTAACAATTTAAAAAAAATATTGAAGTGAAGTGGAAATTAATGAGATTACTTTTAAGCTTAGTTTAGAACAGTCAAGAATTGACCCCTCCCCCATACTTCAAACCTAAAATTGTCCCCAAATTTGACTTCTAAATATGGAAAATAAAAATTTTACATTTTATGTTCAAAATATATTTTCAATAGAGTATATTTTTGACATTTTTTAATGTTCACATGAAGATAAAAAATAATTTTTTTCCACAAATAATAACATAATAGTAGGTTCATTGGAAAGTACACGAATTCACATTTATGTCCAGTGAAAAATTTTCAGAACATATTAAAAAAAATAACATGCAACTTGATGGTGAAATGTGGGTAGGGTGTAAGAATTTAACAAATTAATTCAATAATTTGATCAATAGAGCATAAAAATGATTTCTGAAACACCCCAACCTAAGGGAGTTTCAATATAAAATTTCTCATCTCGCATGTACCCCCACACTTAAGTTCATATAGTGGAATGGTTTTAACAATGGTTAAATTCAATTTTTATGCAAGTAAGAACCAGAAGAATTTGTGTACATCATAATGACATAAAGCTGAATTTTTTTCAGAAAAGTGACATGCACCATATTTTTCAATATATAAAGTCATACAACAGTATTTTCCAGCAGACATATAACATAATTTTTAAAACAAAATATGTATCATATTTTATCCTTATAGTCAACAGGAGTAGAAAAACAAATGCATCAATTATGAATTGAGTACTTTCTAGAATATATGTTTCAATTACCCTCTAGTATGGTAATTTCACTCCTTAAATGAAAAAACAGTAGCTTCTTGATAACTATGAAACAGAACAAAGAGACTAAGAGCAATCAGTAACAAGGACTTCCCAAAAAATAGAGCGTAGAAGTAACACAATATTCAAGGGTAAAAATGAAAAAAAGTAAAGAAAAAAAGGAAAATGGGGTTCCTCCCTTATAGTGCTTAGTTTTGAAGTCTTTGGCCATACATTATTCAAGATTACTCTTCGTAGACTTTGACGGTAGCCAATCCCTTTGGTTGTCCCTCAAAAGACAACATCACCCTCTTCCAATTAACCAACATGGGTTTATTCTCTTCACCTATATTTTCTAAAGCTCTATTCTTCAGCACTCTCACTATAGTAAAATGTCCAAACCACTTGGACTTATGTTTTCCTAGAAAAAGTTTATGTCAAGAGTTAAAGTGAAGATACTTCATTCTAGGATGAATTCCTTGTTTTGAAGTATAGAATCATGAAATATTTTAGTTCTATATTTATAAATCCTATAATTATCATAACTCTCTCTCTCCTAATCTCATCCAGCTAACTAAGCTCAAGTAATGTTCTCTCACCATCACTCTTAAAATAAAAATTCAGAGCCTTAACAGCCTAATAAGACTTGTTTTTCAACTCCATAGGTAAATAACAACATTTCTCTAATTACGGCATGTATGGAGACATACCTGTTGGGGTCATGAAAGTAGTTCTATATGCCCATAAAGATTCATCTAGCTTAAGAGACCAGTATTTCATATAATTTTACCTAGTTTTATCAGGTATCTGTTTCAGTTAATTATTTTAAATTTTCACTTGTTCACTGGACTGTGGATGATAAAAAGTACCATTTTTTTGAACACAACCATATTTTTACATCAAATATTTAAATTTATAGTTCTTAAAATGTGTTACATTATCAGTTATAAAAGCATTGGGAACTACAAATCTTGTAGTGTTATTCTTCTTGACAAATTTAATTATAGAATTGGCTTGATTGTTAGGCAGTGCACTCCCTCAACCCACTTTGAAACATAATATAAAACAACAAGTATATACTCATTCCCATGTGATGATGGAAATGGAACCATAAAATCTAAACCCCAGACCTAAAAAATCTCAACTTCTAGAATTCCATTTTGGGGTAACTTCTGCTTCCTACCCACATTTACTAGCCTCTGACATCTATCAAAACTGACAAAAAATCTCCTATCATCCTTAAAAATAGTAGGCCAATAGAAACTAGATTGTAAAACTTTTTGAGCAGTCCTATCACCTCCATGGTGACGTCCCCAAGGTGAGGAGTGACAACTATCTAAGACAATAAGCATCTCTTACCTAGGAACAAATATACTAATAACACCAATAGAACATCTCTTAAACAATAGTGGATCATCCCAAAGGTAATAATTAATCTCAAAAATGAATTTCTTTCTTTGGTTAATGGGCAGTTTTTTGGGAATGACACCTACTGCCAGGAAGTTGAAAAAATATACAAACCAAGCATATTGTCTTATTGAAACAGTAAGTAGCTTCTCATCAGGAAAGGAAGAATTTATCTCCATATGATCTTCATATTGTGTAAGAGGAATCCTATAAATGTGGTCAACAACTAAATTTTCATCTCCCTGCTTATCCCAAATCACTAAAAAAATTATTGTAGGAATATAATCCATCTAATTTTCCTGGGTTTAGTTTCCTTCTTAGACAACAAATACTTTAAACAATAATGACCAGTGAAAATAATAACTTCTGAACCTAAAAATACTGTCTAATCTTCTCTAGATAAAACACAATAGCTAACAATACTTTTTCAGTAGTGGTATAATTATTTTGGGGATAATCTGAAGTCTACTAGCATAATACACCACATCTAACATTCTATATCTACTATTTTCAAGTAAAGAAACAATATACATATCATTATAATCACACATATGTTCAAAAGGTAGTTCCCAATCAAGTACAATGATAATGGGTTATGTCGTTAGTTTCTCTTTAAGAAGATTAATTGATCTTAAATATTTTTCACCAAAATTTAAATGTTCATCCTTGACCACCAAAGAACACAAGGGCTTGGTTATTTTGGAAATGTATTTTATGAATATCCGGTAGAAACTAGCATGCCTTAAGAAACTTCTAACACCTTTAATAGTTCCCGGAGGTGGAAAGGTTTTAATAACAGCAATATTATCAGTATCAACATCTAGACCCTTTTTGGACACCTTATGACCAAGAACTATACCTTCTGTGACCATGAATTGACACCTCTACCAATTAAGAAACAGGTTAGTTTCAATGCATCTCTCTAAAACTAACTCATGATTTCCTAGACAAGTATCAAAAGTACTACCAAAAATATAAAAATCATCCATGAAAACCTCAATAATTATTTCAATCACGTCTGAAAATATAGCCATCAAACACCTTTGAAATGTGGCTAGATCTCCACACAACCCAAAGGGAATATTTCTATAAGAAAATGTCCCAAAGGGGCATGTGAAAGTAGTCTTTTCCTCATCATCTCGATCAATAGAAATCTTGTTGTAACCAGAATACCCATTTAGGAAACAGAAAAAACCATTTCCCGCAAGTCTCTCAAGTATTCGATCATGGAAGGGCATTGGAAAATGGTCCTTCCTAGTGGCTTCATTAAGATTCCTATAATTTGTACAAATTCTCCATTTTTTGGATTTCATATCTTAGACATATTAATTCTTTTCATTTTAATTACATTGAAACCTCCCTTCTTGCGAACAACCTGAATAGGGCTGACCCAAGAACCATAAGAAATGGAATATATCATTCCAGTGTCCCGCAGTTTAGTCACATCCTCTCTCACAACTTATTTCATGTTTGGATTCAATATTCTCTGATACTCTACCCTGGAATTATGATCAGTCTCCATAGGTATTTTATGCATACAAAATGAAGAACTAATACCCTTGATATCAGCTATTGTCCATCCTATGTGTAGTACCCCCAGTTTCTTGTAATTAACCTTTTTTATGCTTTTTAAGTACATGAAGCATATTAGAATTGTTTGGGAATGTTTGGATACTTTTAAAGTGATAAAGGTCATAAAAGTGGTGATTCACGAGCTTCGCACGGGTTTCCCAAACTGTGCGGAAGTCGTGCAGGTGGTGGTCACATTGGACAGAGGAGACCGCATAGTGTGCACACGGTTTGGGAAAACAGTGCAAGGAGGTCGTGCAGAGTGCCCCTTCTAAGCAGTGTCTACCACACGATTAGCGCACGATTTACCTAGCCGTGCAGACTAACAATGCGCGGGGTCAACATAGATCCTAATTTTATTGATCTAATTCTTTTTTATCTTTAAATCCACTAGTTTTTCTCCTAGATGTCCCTAACTCAGGATTTCTCTCTCGTGATGGTGGTAGAACACATACCAGGCATTTTGTAAGTGATCTGGAGGTTTGACTTTGAGTTTAGAGGATGGTTGATCTAGGTATGTCTCATTTAATTTAGCATTCTTATAACTCCTTCTTCCCTCTTGATGTATCCTTATATCTAGGTCCCATGTGGGTATATCTAAGGTATTGGATGCTTTTTAAGTCGGGTTTTTGATTTTTTAGTACTAGGGGATGGAATCTAAGGAGGTTTTGGAAAGTAATTAACTCGGTTTCCTGGCGTTCTTCTTCTGTTGGTTGGTTTTGCCTAAAAATTTGAGGTATGTGGCTTCACTCTTGATTCCTCTTTCTTAGAATTTGAAGGCTTAGTTTAAAATTTTTTCCTTGATTGAAATGGTTTGTTTGTCTTCTATGGAAGAATGGTTGAAACCCCTTTTTAGTAACGAGTGGTGGAAAATGGCATGTTTTTGGAAAGTGTATGTTCAAGTGAATATAAAATGGTGATTTTTAACTGGTTATGGTTTTCTGATTGAAATAAATAGTTTTCAATAAAGGTTTTGATGCTTTATTGAAAGGTTTTGAACACAGTTGGTTTTGGAATGGATTTTCATGGGTCGTGGTGTATGTTCATATGCATTGGGATGGATAAGATTGAGAAGTACCCCATCAAAAGGTTTGGATGGATAAGGGAAAGAAGTACCCCCATCAAAATTTTGGGACGGATAAGGGCGTGAAGTACTGCCATCAATGTAGTCCACCAAATGACGGCTTAGTGGAAGGATAACTCACCACTCGTGAGTACAGGGAGGTACTGGTCGCATGTATGGTTTTTTGTGTGGATTTGTGAAATGGAATGAATGTTCCAAAATGGAAATTGAATTTTATTGGAAACTTTCCTTGGTTTCCTTTCTTGAGAAAGACGGTTTTGGTTGGCAAATGGTTTTGACATGGTACATGTTATCTTGTGAAATGTTTTGGAATTGTATTATATAAATTGTTCAATATAAATGTGATAACATATTTTATCCTAGAGGCATGGGTTGGAAGTCATTTTGGAAATCCTACTAAGTGTCATTACTCACCCCCTGTTTTGGCACGTTGGTGCTTTTTCAGATGTCATATACCGAGGTGTTTGCAAAGGTAAAGTGTCACAGGTTTATAGCAGTACTTCATGGTACATGGGATGGTTTGTGATGTTGGATCTTGGAGCTGGTGGAGCATGTAGATGGGTTTTCATCTTGTAGTCTTTTAGTTTTTCTTTCCGCTTTTTACTTTGATTTAGTGTCGGTTTCTGATGTGGTACTCTTGGTTGGTTTATGATAAAATAATTGGTTATGTTGTCTTAGGTTTTATCCTGAATCGTTTAGTTGAATAGTTAGGTTATGGTTTTTGGTTCTGTGGTATATTCAAAAAGGGTAAATCACCCCCCACTTGTTTTGAAACCCTTTGGAATTTATTTCAGTCCTTTGGAGCCTTGGGGATGTCTCGTAAGGCCTTGTAATTACTTGTTATACTCTCATGAAAATGAGAATTTTAGGGTCATTAAAAATGGTATCATCTTCTTTGGTCCTTGCCTAACAAGTTTTCATTGATGTTCATACTCTGGAAGTTAGAATTCCTTCTTGTCTATTCCTTGGGTTCGAATCTTATAAAGGAGTAGGATTGTCAGAACAAGAATGGTATAACATAAAAGGATGTAGCTAACCCATTTATGCCTAACTTCAAGTTACTAGTGAGTTAGGTACATACGTGTTTGTAGACACTTCTAGAATCTTTAAAATCTCATTGTTATGGGTTTAGCCAATGAGATGAGCATGACATGCATTAGAGGAATGACTTCCTACTATTAGTGCATATATCATTTTAAGAAACGGATTATGGTTTGATGCAAAAGTGTGATTTCAGAAAATTTCAAACATGTTTTCAAATGATATGTTTTGAAAAGATAATGGTTAATGTATTTTTATAATAGATTAATTTTCAAAAGAAAGAAAAGTTGTTTTGTTAGAAATGGGTAAATTTGGAAAAGCATGATGGTTGGAAGTCAATGTTGTGATAGTGATGTGATAGAAACTGAAATTCTAAGCCTTCTGTTTCTCAGAAGTGAGACTAATGGATTGCATTGTTTGTATAGATAATGGAACCCGTTAGGCATTGTAGAAACCAAACAGAAGAAGCTGCAGAGAATGTGGTTACACCTGAGCCACAGCTGAACCAGCAGCTAGTCCAAAGTATAGTTCAAGAATTTTAGGCTGTGGACATAGGGAATTGGAGGGATGAGTCATGTCATGTAGAACATTCCGTCCAGTTCCAGAAGAATAATCCACCCATCTTTTGGGGTCATTCTAAACCCGAAAAGGCGGAGGTGTGGCTAAGAAGTATGAATTGTATCTTTGATTTCATCAGCACACCAGTAGAGTTGAAAGTAAAGTTGGCAATGTATATGTAGGAAGCTCTTGCATGACAGTGGAGGGAGCTAGTGGTGCAGGCTATGGTGGATCAAGGCTTGGGCTGGGACGAATTTTAGGAATTGATCAAAAAATAATTCTATCCTCACACATTCAGGACCCAGAGGACGACAGACCTTTTCAGCCTGAAGAAGGGGAATCTCTCTATCACGGATTATATCGCTAAATTCATGAATTTAGTGAGTTTTTCACCTGAAGTTGCTGCATTTGCGTAGCAAAAGGCCTGCGTATTTGAATCAGGGCTACGATAGGAGATCCTATCAAAGATAGCTATGCTCTATATTATGGATTATACAGAGATGGTAACAGATCCACAATAGCAGAAAGAGACCACTCATGAGTTATGGAAGAATTAAGTATGATGATACCCACGAGAATGGGTGGTAACTTTAATGATGGGAATAAGAAGAAGAGCGACACCTACTTCCAAGGTGGGAGTTCAAATTCAAATATGACGGCTGGAACGGTGAATCGTTCTCCATGACCCATGATGAAAGCTAGGTGTTTTCAATGTGGCTCAATTGATCACACGAAACGAGAATGTACAGTACCACCGAGAGCGTTCCATAATTGCAGCAAGATGGGGAATCTTATGTGATATTGTCGTTGTGATCCACGGTCGGGTGTTCGTGACACTTCTCATGTGTCACAAGCATCTTACTGTTCGATAGGGCGTGGACAGAAAAACCAGTCTTGCCAGCAGAACAGAGCTAGCAATGGTTATTCTAGGAATACCATGACTAATCAGGTAGTGAAATCTCAACAAGGAAATAAAAAAGCAAAGTACATCAACAAAGCAATTGTATGGAGAAGAAGAAGTGATTGTGGTAAACTAATAAGAACCGTCTATGGTGAGAGGTACAATTATTTTGAATTATACCCTCATGAAAGTGTTGTTCGATATTGGGGAATCACATTTTTTTCTTGCTTCTCGTATTGCTGATTTTCTGAACTTAAAACATAAAATGATTCCTTTTGTGATAAAGCATAAAATTCCTCTCGGTGAAAGAAAATGTAGAGCCTTCGTGTGTAGAGAATGTTCTAAAAATGTTGATGGAGCTGAGCTGAAATGGGATTTCTCTGTGCTAGAGATGGATGTATATGATATAATCCTAGGTATGGATTGGTTGAAAAAGTTCATGGCTCACATCGACTGTTATAGAAGAACAGTCAGTTTTGCGACTAAGGATGGCGTTGAGGATCTATTTAGAGAAGAAAGCATGGTGAAGAAAGTTGCAACGAGCTTGTTTTCACCAGTAGTAGAAATGATCTCTTACCAGTTGGCTTTATCAAACTTGGAATCGATGGACGAGAACGAGAAAAACCGTTTTCTAGTAATTGCTGATCAATTTCCAAATGTTTTTCCTGAAAACTTCTCAGGGTTACCACCTGTAATGGAAGTGGAGTTTACGATTGATCTCCTTCCAGGGACGAGTCATATTTAACTTCCATCTTATAGGATGTCACCAAATTAGTTAAAGGAATTGAAATTATAGTTGGAAGAACTAGAAAACAAAGGTTTTATTCAGCCAAGCATGTCTCTGTGGACCGAACCAGTTTTGTTTGTAAAGAAAGAAGATGGAAATTTGAGGCTATGTGTGGATTATTGTAAACATTACCAAGTGACGATAATGAATAGATATTAACTTCCATGCATTGATGACCTGTTTGATCAATTGGGGGGATCTCAGTGGTTCTCTAAGATATAATTTCAGTCAGGATTTCAACAGTTGTGACTTCAGAAGGACGATATTACAAAGACAGCCTTCAGAAGTAGATATGGCCACTACAAATATGTAGTAATGCCTTTTGGTCTTAATAATGCACCAACAATCTTTATGGAATTAATGAATCGGGTATTTCACTTATATTTGGATTCTTTTGTTTTGGTGTTTGTGGAAAAAATATAGGTGTATTCAAGAACAAGGGATAACCATGAGCAACACATGGAGATAGTGTTGTAAATATTGAGAGAACATCAGTTGTATGAAAAATTATCAAAGTGCAATTTTTGGATACAAGAGGTATGATTTTTGGGCCATGTTGTTTGTGAGAAAGGTGTTTCCGTGGATCGATAAAAGATATAAGCAATTCTTTCTTCGAAACCTCCAAAGAATGTCTTTGAAATACGAAGTTTTCTTTGTCTAGCTTGTTATTACCGACACTTTGTGCATGACTTCCCATGACTAGCTTCACCTATGACAATATTGACAAAGAAGAACAGTTCATTTCAATGGACTAAGGAATGTCAGAGATCTTTTCAAGAAACTTCACCATACATCAGCACCGATCTTTATTTTGTTGAAATCAGGATAGGGGTACGTGGTGTATTGTGACGCTTCACGATCTGGGTTGGGTTGCGTTCACATGAAAAGAGATCATGTGGCTGCTTATGGTTCAAGGAAGTTAAGGGTTCATGAGAAATATTTCCCAACACATGACTTGGAGTTAGCTGCATTCTTCCATGCTTTGAAAACATGGATACATTATCTCTTTGGTGATAAATTTATAGTGATTACGGATCACAAAAGATTGAAACACATTTTCTCACATGAAGATTTAAATCTGTGGAAAAGGAGATGGATGGAGTATCTCCAAATGTTTGACTTTGACCTGATGTACACACCAGGTAAAGGAAATTCGGTGGCAGATGCATTGAGTAGAAACTCATATGTTTAGTTGGAAATAGAAGCTTCAAATGAATGGAAGTTGTTTTCGGTCTTAGCCGACATGCATGTGGAATTTGAAAACTGAGGTGATGTTGAGGTTTTCTTTTCAGCTGTGCTTGTTCCAAATTTGGTAAAAATGGCCAAAGAAGAACAAACATCTGATCTAGAACTTCAAGTTGTGACTTCAAAATTCAATGGTGGGGAGACCATTGATGGTTGTAAACTTGATTGGGGTTTATTTGTGTATTTTAGAGATCGGATGGTTGTACTAATGGTTTTTCAGAAACAACTCCTTCATGCTTACCACCATTCGAGATGGGTTGTACATACGGGTACATAGAAGATGCATAAGGCGTTGAAGGCGCAGGTTTTGTGGAGCGGCATGAAATGAAAGGTGGCCGAGTTTATCTCATGGTGCTTAAATTGTTAGTAGGTTAATGTAGAGCATCAGAGACTAGATGATATGTTACATTCATTAAAAATCCCAGTGTGGAAATGGGATCAGATAGTAATGGATTCTAATACAAGTCTTCCATGAACGGTTCAGAAATATGATGCCATTTGGGTAATAGTGGACCGTCTAACCAAGTTGGCCCATTTCATCCCTATTCGTGAAACTCACATAGTGGAAGATCTTTCAGAAATCTATATCCGTATAGTGGTAAAGATACATGGGGTACTAGTTTCTACCATCTTAGATAGAGATATGAGGTTCACATCTCATTTCTATAAATCATTACAGCAAGCCCTTGGGACTTAGTTGACGATGAGCATAGCGTATCATCCTCAGACAGATGGGAAATCCGAGCGGATGATAAAAACATTGGAAGATATGTTACGGGCTTGTGTAATGGATTTTTTTGGCTCATGGGAGGAGAATATACCCTTAGTGGAGTTCTCAAACAATAACAGCTATCAAACCTTGATATGCATGGCCCCGTTGGAAGCATTGTATGGGCATCCTTGTTTTTATCCACTTTTTTGGTGGAAACAGGTGTGACATCACTAGTTGGGCCAAGCCTTGTCCAAGAAACAACAGAGAGGATTTAGTTGATAAAAAAGAATATGGAGACGGCACAAAATCATCAGAAATATGATGTGGATCATCGCCGAAGACCGTTGTCATTTGCGGAGAGTGCTCATGTCTTTTTTAGAATCTCTCAAAGGCATGGACATTGTCATTTTGGGAAGTAGAGAAAATTTTCTCCTCGACATATAAGCCCTTTTGAGATAATGGAACGGGTTGGCGAGGTGGCATATCAGTTGGCATTACAACCACATTTCAGTGAAGTGCATAATGTGTACCATGTATCTCAGTTGAAGAAGTATCAGCCCAATCCTGACCATGTCATCAGATGGGATCACATTGACCTAGAGCCAGATGCTTCTTTGGTACATATTCCAGAGTAGATTTTGGATAGATAGTTTAATGTCTTGTGTGGAAAAAGTTTCGGTATAGAGCGGGTTTTGTGGAAACATGGTCAGATTCAGGATGAAACATGGGAACACGTGAAAGAAATGAAAGGGTAGTGGCCCGAACAGTTTTAGGAAAACGATGGTTTTCTACATTCTAGGGAAGGAAAGGCCAATGGCGGGGAGAATGTAGTACCCCTGGTTTTTTGTAAGTAACCCTTGTTTTATGATTTTTATGTACATGAAGCATATGAGAATTGGTAGGGAAAGTTTGGAGACTTTTAAAGTGTTAAAGGGAAGAAACTTGGTGACACACTGGATTCACACGGGTTTCCCAAACCAAGCGGAAGCCATGCAGGTGGTGGTAACTTTGGATAGAGGAGACCACACAGTGTGCAGATGGTTTGGTATAACAATGTGAGGATCCCGTGCAGATCACCCCTTCCTATATGTCCCCAGCTTTAAACATTACTTAATATTGAGTTATTTCAAGAATAAACCTTTATGAACTTTTCAGGATTATAGTTTTAGAGAATTAGATCATAAATCATGCATTACATTCCACCTTTAAACAAGGTGGTTACAACAAAGACAACATTCACACTTCTCATTAAAGGAAACATATTTAAAATAAAACATGGATTCTTTCTTGACAAATCCTTGGCACTATCATCACATCATGTACCATTCCCTTGACCTGTGAAAAACATTTCAAAAACATAGGATGAGCATAAAAAGCTCAGTAAGGGATATATAAATACGGAAAGGAAACATTAGTCCATGTATACATAAGAATCAATGAAAAAATACATTACTCATAAAACATAATCACTTAACCTACCTCATGAAAACATAAGATTTATAAATAACTCGTATAAATCATAAGACATAAACGTAACTTGAGGCATTCAAAACATTCTTATGTAGGGAGCAACCCTCATAGTTACATTTGTAATAACCATCACAGTATATTACCTAAATCTCATCTGAGAAAGCTTAGTGTTTAACTCCTTCGCATTACCCAATGCATTGGAGAGCTATCAAAGGCTCACCCGCCCTTAGTTTATCACGGAAACACCTGTCTTCATAAACAATGACTAAGAACTATAACATAATCGTATCACATAAAACATGCATAAAGGAAACAGAAAATTTCCATATTTCAATCACAAGATATCAAAAACACATAGATATAATAAAAACAGTATCAAACCCATTTTCAATACCAAAATAAAAGAAAAGTAAAACATGGTATGTATTTTTCATTTAAAAAAAGTTATGGCTTGTAGAAGAAGCCGAAACTCAAATAATTGTCACGGCTGCGAAGAATTCGTTGTCGCAGCATACGTAAGACAAAAACATTCCTTTTGACGTTTAGTAAAATTCTTCATATAATAAGATTCATTTTGAATAAAAGTAATGGTCAAAGTGGTTTATACACCGTATAAAAGAAAGTTGTGTCTAAAACAAAATATGCCTCAATGAAAGGATATTGAGATGAAGTCCCTTATCTCGTGTCCGACTTGACTCGATCATTCTTTAAACTCATGAATAATAAACATGAGGTAATTTATAATTTCTTAAGAACATTTTTCAAGTTCATTATTACTTTTATGTCACATATTACCATGTTCTGAATAGTATGTAATTATTTAAGTTAATAGCAGTCAATTTTTCGATCATTGGTAGTTGAGTCAAAAATAAACTACTTATAATTACAAGTTGTTCATGTGGTAAAATATACATTATTTCCATAATTATATTCATGATTTAGATATCAGATATATCATATATATCCATTATATACATGAATTTATAATATTACATAACATTTAGAGGTAAAAAAATTAAATGCACCATTCATAGAGACGGTAAGCCATACATACGGATGAACGCTACCTTCATTTATATTTCATATTTAATGGAATTAAATCATAATGATATAAAGTTATATTATAATTCCTGTATAATATCATATATAATATCATTAACTCTATCCTTTATATGTTCCACATATGGCATTAACGAATCAAATCACTTTGGGGGGGCGGTAGTCCGCACTTCCTCAAATGTAGATATCACGTTTACCCATAATGGAAACCATAAAAATATGCCATAAATGAAAAATACAGAATCATAAGGAAATATTAAACATAATATATATCATATATAAATATAGTGACATATTAAAGGCCACCATGAAAGGTGTTATAAGTATATTGAACAATCATCATTTCATGAGGCAGAAATTCGGCATCCATAGAAACCGTATGTTCTTTAACCATTAGATGTAGGTGTATGTATGTGTAGCTCAAATAATTCTCATAAAAACATCCTAGTATGTTGAAGATACTAATTTTGTAACAAATGAAAATAATAAATAGATTTTAGGGGGTTTTAGAAGCAAAATAAAACAACAGATCATTAGATAATACTTTACCTTTATATCGGGTAAATCCCCTTGGTTTGAAACAAAAGGGTTTCTTGAAGAGCTTTATGCCAAAGGTAGGCTTCTATGATGAAGAGAGGGATGTGGAGAGATTAAATGAAGAGATTTTTGCCTAGCCAATGGCTTGAGATATTCGGGTAAGGTGATATAGGTGGGGGACTTTTATAAGAGGGTGGAGGGGCACTCTTGGAATGTCATGAGGGATTACATTATTTTAAAATGTGTTTCAGATTTAAAAGATCCCACAAAGATATATTTCGAGGATAAGGTAATAAGGGTTCGAAATCCACCCATACAATAGTTTTTTGACATGTGTATTTCATAGAATTTACATTATCTTTTCATTTTATTTAAATCATTCATTAATGAGATAATTGATGCATCATCATGGTGTCATAAATAAATGAATTTATTTAATGTCTAAAAATTATAAAAAACATACTATGATGTTGGAAATTTTCCAATTAATATTTATTGTCTAATAGATCATTTACACATACAAAACTGAAATTTTTTTACATGGATGATATATACTTTTGTGATATTCTCCATTATTTAAAAATAAAATGATAAAGTGTCACTATCACCCAAAAGTGATTCCATGGGGTCTCTAAGTTAGCACAAGGAATCCCATGGTCGACCATGACACAACCAGTAGAGTTAGGACACATGTTGGGGTCATTTGTTATTATTATGATATTATTATATTTTTCTTAACTACCCGATTACTAATTAATCACGATAATTAAAGATAATTACCTTCGTTACTATTCATAATGTCAAAAAACAATAGATTCTTAATTACATAATTTGGACCGTATGATTCCAAATATGGAATCCATTTTACGAATTTCCAAACACTGATATTGTAGTAATTAATTTTAATATAATTCTCGTTGTCAAAACAAATAGCGGGTTTTTTTGAAATAATATCTATTAAAAGTTTGGCACCTGTTTATGTCCAATTCCTAAGTGAAATTAATTCCAATGACAACCATTGGATAAAATGGTAAAAATATATTCTAATTTCTCATTAAAAGAAATTAAAAATATAATATAATCATATAATTAAATTAGATGAAAAAAAATGTTGAAGTAAAATTAAATATTTTTCACTATTCATAAAAAATGAACATTGTCAGAAAAATACAAAAAATTTATTAAAAGTAAATTTCAATGTCCATATCCTAAAGAATAAGTTTATTTTTACAAATAGGTCTTATAAAATTTTCAAAAGTTTGATTTAATAAAGGTTTTCCATCAAAAGGCTGTAATACAATCTTTTAAAAAAGATTAGAGTATTCTATGCTTAAGATTGGATTTATTCACATTTTATTCCTCTAAAACACTATCCAATTCATAAATCGACATAGATATGAAAATCCATAATTTTTTACATACATGGGATGTTACATCCTTCCCCACTTTAGAAAATTGGATCCCTGCAATTTGTTTACTTATCTAATAAGTGAGGTATTTATCCCTCATTTCATTTTCAGATTCCCATGTTTCCTCATTAATCATGTGGATTTTCAACAAAAACATTACTAGATGAATCACTTTATTCCACAACACTTTATCCCTGTGGTCAAGAATCTGGATTGGTTGTTCCTCGTAAGATAGATTATCTTCCAGCTGAACTACCTCTGGACTCAAAACATGAGATCGATCTGGCATGTACATCATTAACATTGAAACATGAAAGACATTGTGTACCTGAGATAAACTCGGAGGTAAAGCCACTCGGTATGGAACTGATCCAACTCTCTTTAGAATTTCATATGGTCCAATGAATCTTGGACTCATCATTCCTTTCATACCAAATCTCATCACTCTTTTCCATGTTAAAACATTGAGGAATACATGATCACCTACCTCAAAAGAGAGATCCTTCCTCCTGTTTTCCACATAACGTTTCTATCTGCTCTGAGCTGTTCTCATGTGTTTCTGTATGAGTTGAACGTTTTACGCCAACTATTCTACCCGTTATGGTCCCATAAACTTCCTTTCACCATCTTCATCCCAAAAAGCTAGAGTTCGACACCGCTTCCCATATAATGCCTCAAATGGTTCCATCTGTATACTGGAATGAAAACTGTTATTATAACAAAACTCAACCAAGGAAAGATGTATGTCCTAACTTCCCTGATAATCCATCGAACAAGAACGTAGCATGAACTTCAATGTCTGAATTGTTCGTTATGACTTCCCATATGATTGAGGATGAAAATCTATACTAAAATTTAATTCAGTACCCAATGACTTCTGTAGGCCTTTCAAAAAGTTAGAAGTGAACCTGAGATCATAGTCAGATATAATGGAGAGGGTAACTCCATGTAACCTGACTCTCTATTTAAGATAAAAAAACTAATGTGGATCTAGAGATAAATAATATCATATAGTAAAGAAATGATCATATTTAGTTAAGCGATCAACAATAACCCATATTGCATTATTACCTCGAGGTGTCTTCGGCAATCCAACAATGAAGTCCATGGATATATTCTCCCATTTCCACTATTGCAATGGTAAATGTTGAATAATACCGTTCTATTACTACCGCTCTACTTTAACCTGTTGACAAGTCAAACACATCACAGTAAAGTCCGCAATGTCTCTTTTCATTTTGTCCCACCAGTAATACTCCTGAAGATCTCTATTCATCTTAGTACATCCAGGGTGAACTAAAAATGGGGAACTATGAGCATAACATAACAACTCTCTCTTAAACTGTGAATCAAAAGTCAGGAACAATCTCTTCCCAAATCTCAAAACACAATCATTATCATTTTTTAATTCAGGCATCTTACCATTCTGAACCAGCTCTGCCTTTTTCTGCAACTCAGCGTCTTACTTCAATGCTTTCGTAATTCTGTATGATAGAGAAGATTTCATTGATACCTGAACCAAAATAGAAGAACATCTTCCACCAACATCTTCTATGCCAATTTTTATCAAATCCTTATCCAAAGGATCACGTTCCATACGTAACATGGTTTACGAAGCATTAATTTTTCGACTCAAAGAATCTGCCACTTTATTTTATTTTCCCTGATGATAATTAATTGTACAATCATATTCATTGATTAATTCTAGCCATCTCCTCTATCTCAGGTTCAATTCATTCTGAGTGAATATATACTTTAAACTTTTTTGATCGATATATATTTCACACTTTACTCCATACACATGATGCCTCGAAATTTTTAAATCGAAATCAAAAGCAGCTAATTTCAAATCATGTGTAGGGTAATTTACCTCATGAGTTTTCAATGGACGCGAAACATAAGCAATTACCTGATCATTCTACATTAAGATGCAAACAATTCCTTTCAATGAAGCATCACTGTAGATAACAAACTCATTATTTCTAGAAGGTAGTTCCAAAACTGGAGTATTCACCAATCTTTTTTTCAGTTCCTAAAAATAATCATCACATTATTTTGTCCAGATGAACTTAACACCCTTATGAGTTAGCATAGTCATTGGAATAGATAACCATGAAAAATTTCTAACAAACCATCGGTAATAGACTGCCAAACCAAGAAAACTACGAATCTCGGTTACATTTGTGGGTCCTCGCCATTCTTCAACAACCATTGTTTTTGCAAGACCAATAGTTATTTCATATTTAGAAACAATGTTACCAAAGAAAGAAATTTGTTGCAACCAAAACTCAAACATGCTAAATTTCCTAGACAATTTATTTTCATTTATGGTTAGAAAAATGTCCCTCAAATGGATTTCATGCTCTTCCTTACTTTTAGAAAACACCAAAATAACATCAATGATAACAACCAAAAAATTATCCATGAACTCATGCAAAATTATATTCATAAGGTCCATGAATATAGTAGGGGCATTGGTTAACCCAAAAGGCATGACTACAAGTTCATAATGGCCATATCTTGTACGAAACATAGTCTTCGGAATATCTGATTCCTTAACCTTCAACTGCTGGTACCCCAATCTCTGGTCAATATTTGAAAAATATTGAGCTCTCTAGAGCTGATCAAACAAATCATCGATATGAGGAAAAGGATATTTGTTCTTAACAGTGATGTTATTCAAGGATCTATAATCAATGCAAAGACTCATTAAACCATCTTTCTTTTTAACAAATAAGTCAGGTGCACCCCATGGTGATGTGCTAGGTCGAATTGAACCTTTCTCTACTAAATATTTAAATTTCTCCTTCAACTATAAAAATTCAATTTGAGCCATTCGATAAGGGGGTTTTGAAATTGGCTTAGCATCAGGAACAACATCAACAGTAAATTCAACATCCCGATATTGTATTATTCTAGGAAACTCATCAGAAAAAACATCTGGATACTCATTTACCAGTGGAACATCATTATTTTGAACAGTTCCTTTGTTTTCAATAATATGTGCGAGATAACATTCATTTCCATATTTTAAAATTTTCTCAGCCTCTTGATATGTTATCAACAGTAAAGGTTCATTTATTTACAAAAACTAAAAGTCTTTCTGAAAAATAACTTCTTTAGCTCTACAATCAATATTTCCATGGTAAACCGAGTGCCAATCTATACCCATGATAACATCAATCTTTACTAGAGGTAAAACACTATGGTTTCCAAGTAGGTTCATTCCATGGATAAGTATTTGATGGTTCTTAAAAATTCTTTTTTCCTCAAGATTTCCACCAGGTGTTTTTACCACAAGTTTAGGAGTCATTTTTTAGATGGTATTCCCAATTTACTAGAAACGTTTTTAGAGATGAAAGAATGTGTAGACCCTAAATCAAACATCACATTGGCATAATCTGAAAAAACAAACAAAGTACATGATACCACATCATTTGATGGCCCAACATCTGCGGATGTAGTTGCAATGGATTTCACCACACCTTTATACTTGTAGTCTGACTGCTTCCCATCATTCAAGCTCTTTGTTGAACACTCATTTTCATAATGACTCATCTCATTGCATTTGAAACATTTCACTAACTATAAATCAAATTTGGTCTTACTATCACCCTAATCGTTTTCAGTGTAATCATGAGCCTTATGTCACATCTGACCACATCCGTAGAACATTCCAGAATTCAAAATAAATTCCCCCGCATGCTTTTTTCCACATTTATCACAAACTGAAAACATAGTTTTCTTACCATCAGACCTTTCTGAAGGATTCTTACCATTCTCATACCACATTGGTCTCTTATTTTGTTTGTTTTTATAGAAAACCTGATCATCAGAAAACTCCATTTCCACCTTCTCAGGACATCGAACAATCTTTTCATAACATTTGAACTCACAAGAAGCTAATTCCATTTGATATTTTTTTCTTTAATCCCGAGTAAAAATGATTGATTTTACTATCAATGTCTCGGATAAAATTTGGAGCATACCTTGCCAATCAAGTGAACCTTTCTTCATAAGCAGCCATTGAGTCATCCTCTTGCCACAATTCCAAGATTTATTTTCCATCCTAAGTCGAACAGCCTAAGGAAAATATTTCTCAAGAAACATACCATTGAATTCATCCCAGTCAAGAGCATAAATCTCATCAGTGTCACTGATATTTTTAACCATCAACCACCACTTATCGGTTTCACCCTCAAAACGATAATCATCAAGACTAACCTTTTGATTGTCTGAACACCCCATGACATTGAAAATATTCTCCAGTTATTTAATATACGCTTCATATAGAACATGTTTATATGATCTTTTAAATGATATGGGATGTTGCCTTATGAAATGTTCCACCACTTACATGTTCCTCTGTGATTGATCTGGCTAATCTTGTGCATGGATACCACCACCATTTATCACTTGAGTCAACTGAACTATTACAGCAAAAAACTATTCAGTTCCAATTCTAACCATCTCAGGATGCTGATTTGGAAGTTCATTTCCTTCTGTATTCCTTCCTAGCACTACATCCCTATTTCCTCTACATTAAACCATTCTGAACAAACATGTATTTGATAAAGAAACATGGTAATCTTCCAATCCTATATCATTTCAATTTGACCACAAAAAAATTATTTATAGATAATCATTTAATAGAATTATAACTCTTAATGTTATCTAAACCGACCATTGATACCAACTCTAAGGCCCCAGCCTTAAACATTACTTAATCTTGAGTTATTTAAAGAATACAAATTTAGGATATTTTCAGGTTATATTTTTAGAGAAATAGATCATAAATAATGCATTAAATTCCACTTGAAAACAATGTGGTTACAAAAAAGACAATATTCACTCTTCTAATTAAAGGAAACATATTTAAAATAACGCATCAATTCATTCTTGACACTTCCTTAGCACTATCATTACACCATGTACCTTTCCCTTAACCAATGAAAAACATTTCAAAAACTTGGGATGAGCATAAAAATCTCAGTAAGGGATATATAAATATGGAAAGGAAACATTAGTCCATTTATACATAAGAATCTATGAAAACATACATTACTCATAAATCATATGCACTGAACATACCTCATGAAAACATAATATTTATAAATATCTAATAAAAATCATAAGACATAAACGTAACTTGAGGGATTCATAACATTCTTACATATTGAGCAACCCTCGTGGTTACGTTTGGAATAACCATCACAGTATATTCCCTAAATCTTTTCGGAGAAACCTTAGTGTTTAACTCCTTTGCATTACCCAATGCATTGGAGAGCTATCACGGGATCACACGCCCTTATTTTATCACGGAACCACCCGTCTTCATAAACAATGACCAAGAACCATAACATAATCGTATCACATAAAACTTGCATAAAGGACACATAACATTTCCAATTTCAATCACAAGATATCAAAAACACATTGATATAATAAAAGAATTATCAAAACCATTTTAAATATAAAAATAAAAGAAAAGTAAAACATGGTATTTATTTTTCATTTTAAAAAAATTTATGGCTTGTAGAATAAACCGAAACTCAAATAATGGTCACGGTGGCAGAGAAGTCATTGTCGCCGCATACGTAAGACAAAAACAATCCTTTTGTCCTTTAGTAAAATTACTCATATAGGGAGATTCTTTTTGAATAAAATTAAAGGTCAAAGGGTTTTATACACCGTATAAAAGAAAGTTGTGTATAAAACAAAATATGCCTCAATGAAAGGAGATTGAGACGAAGTCCCTTACCTCGTGTCCAACTTGACTCGATCATTCTTTAAACTCCTGAATAATAAACTTGAGTTAATTTATACTTTTTTAAGAACATTTATCAAGTTCCTTATTCCTTTTATAGAACATATTACCATGTTATGAACACTATGTAATTATTTATGTTAATAACGGTCATTTTGTCGATCATTGGTACTTGAGTAAAAAATAAACCTCTTATAATCACAAGTTGTTCATGTGGTAAAATATATATTATATCCAGAATTATATTCATGATGTATATATAATATATATCATATATATCCAGTATATACATGCATTTAAAATATACATAACATTTAGAGGTAAGAAATGAAATGCACCGTTCATGGAGACGGTAAGCCGTACGTACAGATAAACGTTACATTCATTTCTATTTCCTATTAAATGGAATGAAATAATAATTATATAAAGGTATATTATAATTCCAGTATAATATCATTTATAATATCATTAAATCCATACTTTATATGTCCCAAATATGTCATTAATGAATCAAATCACTTTGAGGGGGCGGTAGTCCACACATCCTAAAATGAAGATATCGTGTTTACCCATTATGGAAACCATAAAGGTATGCCATAAATAAAAATACTGAATAACAAAAAAATATTAAACATTATATATATCATATATAAATATAGTGACATCTTAATGGACACCATGAATGGTGTTAGAAGAATATTGAATAATCATCGTTTCGGGAGGCAAATATTTTCCATCCACAGAAACAGTATGTTCATTAACCATTAGACGAAGGTGTGTGTAAGTGTAGCTAGAATAATTCTCATAAAAACATCCTAGTATATTGAAGAAATTGGGTTTGTTACAAAATAAAGGAATAAAAAAAATTTACATGGTCGGAGAAGCAAAATAAAACAAAAGAACTTTAGAGAATACTTTACCTTTAAATCCGGTAACTCCCCTTGGTTTGAACCAAAAGCATTTTTTGAAGAGCTTTCTGCCTAAGGTTAGGATTATATTATGAAGAGAGGGATGTGGAGAGATGAAAGGAGGAGATTTTGTCTGATCTAATGACTTGAGAGGTGTGGGTTAGGTGGAAGAGGTGGTGGCCTTTTATATGAGAGGGGAGGGGCACTCTCGGAAAGTCATGAAAGATTACTTTATTTTAAAATGATTTTCGGAATTTAAAGGTCCCACAAAGATATATTTCAAGGATAAGGTGATAAGGGTTATAAATAACCCATAAAATAGTTTTTTGTAAAGTCTAAGTCTTATATTTTACATTATCTTTTCTTTTTATTTAAATCGTTCATTAATGAGATAATCACTGCATCATCATGGTGTCATAAATAAATTTATTTATTTAATGTAAAATATTATAAAAAAAATACTATGATGTAGGAAATATTTTTATATTTCCAGTGAATTTTTATAGTCTAAGATTTAATTTACCCAGAAAAAACTAAAATTGTTTTACTTGGGTGATAAATAATTTTGTGATATTCTACTTTCATTAAAAATAAAATGATAAAGTGTCATTATCACCCAAAAGTGATTCCATGGGGTCCCTAAGTTGGAAAAAGGCATACCATGGTTTTCCATGAGACAAACAGTAGCATTAAGAAACATTTTGGTGTCATTTATTATTATTATGATATTATTTTATTATCCTTAACTACCAGATTACTAATGAATCCCGGTAATTAAAGATAATTACTGTCATTACTATTCATATTGTACAAACACAAAATAGTCTTAATTAAATAATTTGGACCCTATTATTCCAAATATTTAATCCATTTTACCAAATTCAAAACACAGAAATTGCAGCAATTAATTTAAAAATAAATCCAGTTGACAAAACAAATAGTGGTGTTTTTTGAAAAAATATCTATGAAAAGTATGGCACTTGTTTATACCCAATTCCAAAGTGAAATTAATTCCAATGACCAAAATTGGATAAAATGGTATAAATAAATTCTAATTTTACTTTAAAACCAACTAATAAGACAATATAACCATATAATTAAATTACACGAAAAAATCAGTTTTGAAGTAAAATGCAGTATTTTTCACTATTCATAAAAAATGAACATTGTCAGAAAAATCCCAGAAATTTATCCAAAGTAAATTTCAATGTCCCTATCCTAAAGAATAAGTTTATTTTGAAAAATATAGCTTATAAAATTTTCAAAAGTTTGATTTAAAAAAGGTTTTCCATCAAAAGGTGGTAAAACAATCTTTTAAAAATGATAATAGTATTCTATGCTTAAGATTTGATTTATTATCATTTTAAGACTCTAAAACATCATCTAACTCATAAATTGAAATAAATATAAAAATAAATAATTCATTACTTACTTGGGATGTTACACTTCCAAGTAGTCACTACCGCACGGTTAGCGCACGATTTACCTAGCCGTGCAGACTAACTGTCGGCGGGGTCAACTTAGATCCTATTTTTGAGGATCTAATCTATTTTATCATTAAACCCTCTAGTTTTTTCTCATATATGGTCCTAACTCGGGATTTCTCTCTAGTGAAGGTGGTAGAACAATTAACATGAATTTTGGATGTGATCTGGAGGTTTTCCTTCGTGTTTAGAGGCCGGTTGATCGAGGTAAGTCTTGTTTCCTTTAGATTTCTTAGATATCCTTCTTCCCTCATGATGGATCCTTATATCTATGCCCAAGGTGGGTAGATATAAGGTAGTGAATGACTTTTAAGTAATGTTTTAGTTTTTTTGGTACTAGGGGAAGGAATATATGGAGGTCTCGAGGAGTAGTTGACTCGGTTTTTTGGCGTTCTTCGTCCATTGGTTGGTTTCGACTAATTTGTTGAGGTAGGTGGATTCACTGTTGTTATGGTTTTGTTTCTTGAAAGAAATGGTTTTCAATAATGCGTTTGATGATTTATTGAATGGTTTTGAACACACTTTTTTTGGCATGGATTTTCATGGGTTGTGGTGAGTTTTCATATGCATTGGTATGGATAAGTGTGAGAAGTACCCCCATCAAAAAGGTTGGGATGGATAAGGGCGAGAATTACACCCATAAAAAGGTTGGGACAGATAAGGGCATGATGTATCCCTGTCAAGGTAGTCCACTAAGTCAAGACTTAGTGGAAGGATAACTCACCAATTGCGAGTATAGGGAGGTCCAGGTTGAATGCATAGTTGGATGTGAGGATTTGTGAAATGGTATGAATGTGAAAAAATGGAAATGTGAATTTTATTGGAATCTTTGCGTGGTTTCCTTTCTTGAGAAAGATGGTTTTGTTTGGAAAATGGTTTTGACATGGAACATGTTATCTTGTGAACTGTTTTGGAATTGTTTCATATAAATTGTTTTATATAAATGTGATAACATGTTTTATCCTAGAGGCATGGGTTGGGAAGTCAACGGGGAAGACCTACTGAGTTTCATTAATCACCCCCCGCATTGGAACGTTGGAGATTTTTGTAGATGTCAAATACCGGGATGTTGTAAAAGGTAATGTGTCAGAGTTTTATAGCACTACTTCGTGATACTTGGTGTGGTTCGTGATGTTAAATCTTGGAGCTGGTGGATTATGGAGTTGGGTTACCGTCTTCTAGTTTTTTAGTTTGTCCTTCCCTAGTTTACTCTAATTTAGTGTTGGTTTCCACTACGGTACTCTTGGTTGGTTTAGGATAAAATAATTGGTTATGTTGTCTTATCTTTAATCATGCATCATTTAGTTTATTATTTTGGTTAGGGTTTTTGGTTCTGTGGTATGTTCAAAAGGGTAAATCGTCCCCCACTTGTTTTGAAACCCTTCAGCATTTATTTCCAGCCTTTGGTGCCTTGGGGATGTCGCTTAAGGCCTAGTAAGGACTCATTGTACTCTCAAGCCAATGAAAATTAGCGGTTCATTACACTATGGTAGATTTAAAATTTTTCAACACACTTTAAAATATTTTTTCTTGGTTTTCATTAAGTTCAGAAGAAATTATGATAGGAAAAGTAGAATTCTCACCCAGAAATGAATATTTAAGATGGGAAGGGATTGGTTTTAATTGAAGAGTGGGTTGATCTACTCTCAAAGGAAGACTCTTAGGCATGGGAGATCAATGATCATCAACATATTTCTTGTAAGTAGTATTTAATGATGGAATATTTTCTTTGTGATACTTGGTGTGTACTATATTCAATTTATAACATATTTTAATATTATATCTTAGATTATTTATTAATTAGGTTCGATCTATAAGCATTATTTTCTATCATAATTATCTCAATTTGAATTATTAAACTTCTATTAACTTATTATGATATTTTTATTGTTTATCATGTAAAGGTTATTTGCAACCAGCAACCCTTTATTTTATCTTTTACCATTGAATGTAAAATATTTTTATTAAAATATATAGAATAGTTTATATAGATTTGTTTTTTGAAATTTAGTTAAAATAATATCAATTACTCTAGATAATTATTGATAGTTTTTTAGTACATGGATTTTTAAAAAATTTATTAATAATGATGGAGTTGGATGATTAGTAAAACCCCTTGAATTAATTATTTTCTCAAGGGATGTATCATCGGGGGTTTATGGCTTGGGTTGTGGGGATTGATTTATTGGGATGGACCTAATGAATTACTCACCACAATATATTTATTTTCATTTCTTATATTATTAAAAATTATTTATTTTGATAACATATTCATATATTATAATTGAGACGGAATTTTTAATTTATATTTACTTATACGTTAACTAGATATTCAAATTTTCTTAATAATTAAAAGTTTACCCAAAAAGTCACATTTCTTAAAAAAAATTCATAATTGAGTTTTATTTTATATATTAATTTTATGAACATTATCTTTCTCTTAAAAATCTTTTTTTTATCGAGACATGTTCTGTATGCACCTCTCTAAAAAATATTAAGTAATGTAAAAAATAATAATTTTAAAACTAAAATGTTTAAATAGAAAAATATAACTTAATATAAAATTAGTGTGTCATTTGAGAATTATTTTCTTATTTTGTATGAGTATGGATTGAAGTTCACATGTAATTGTTTAGTGTTTATAATAAATATATTTTGTGATATGAAATTATAAAAATTCATGTAATATAAAGTCTCATGTAAATGTCACCACTTATTATACATATATAAATATGGATAATAGTTGTGTTGTTCTTCCTAATATAATGTGACGATAATATTATGATGGAATTATGTTGTTTATTAATTTCACAGGAGGAATTGAAAGTGACAATATTGGTCGTCCATGTAGATAATTTTCAAACATATATCAATTCATATGAGATACCATGATGGAGTTCTTATTGTTGAATTGGTTTTAGAAAAATAATAAGATTTGGACACATAATGGGGAAGAATATATTCATTTTAATCATACAAAAATAGTTCATATGTTTGTTTATGCAAGGAAGATAGATTCGATACATGAAATATTTTCTGAAATGGTATGTGTGCTAACTCTTGAAGTCATTAACATCTAAATTGTTAATGTAATGAACCCCCCAAAAAATCCCATAGTCGGTGTGTTACTTTATTACATTAGAATTGATACATGATTAAAATCCCATGGGGGAAAACTATTTAATAGTTTTGGAAAATCCTATTACATTCACAATACCCATATTATATTGGAAAAAATAAAATAAAACAAGATGCATAATAAAATGAAATAAATTGAATTCATGAAATCTTAATCATGTGTTTCTTATTCAAAACATAATGAATTGAATCATAATAAAGGTGAGCTAAAATGATCAGTAAGGGTAAGTACAAAAAAATAAGTAATTAAAGTGCAAAATCCACATGTAAAGGTAAATTATAACACCCCAAGCTTCTATATAATGCTTCTCTTTGAATAATACAATAACGTGTGTTGTACGCAACATCGAGTTCTAACACACCACAACCAATAAAACTAGCCATTATGAATCGTAATACCTAGTTTTTGAAATTTTATAAATTTTATTTTTCAAAATGGAATTCATTTTTCGATTCGGAATATCGAAATTATCCTAGGGTGAGTTTTTGGTATTTTTCTGAAAACATTAAATTTTTGATGAATAGTGAAAACCAGTAAGTTATTAGTTAAAACCGAATTTTTATTTAAGTAATTATTTATTTTATTTAAATTTATTTTAGGTCAAAATAGATACATGATACCTATATAAGTTAAATTTAATTCATTGGAGTAAATTTATATTAATTTTAGATATATAAAAATTTTATTGAAATTTTTACCGTCTTTTACCCACCTCCTAGAATAATTTTCAAATTTGCATAAAAAATAATTTTACCGCTTCTGTGAATTGAATTTCAAAAATATTATAGACATGGTTGACATCAGTATGTAAAATTTGGGTCAATGGGTTGAAAATAATTTTTGGTGAATTTTAACTTTTTACTTTTATTTACCACTGTTAAAGGTAAATAGGGTAATTAAAGGTAAAATGGGGATTATTTTTACACTAACACATGTCCTAATTATATCGGATAGGTATAATTCGACCAAAACCAACCTTACGAATAACATATGACCATTTAGGTCCACATGGATTAGATTAGGACATTTGTTATTATTTAATTCAAAGAAGAGTTAAAAGAGTTTAAATCAAATTTTAATAAATAAAACATTTTTAATATAGGGTTATACATAAGATAAATTCGATTATAAATATTCAATATAAATCTAGAAAGGATTCCTACATGATTTTTTATTTATAATTTCTATACATTAAATAATTTAATTTATTTATGACACAATGATGATGCAGTAATTACCTTATTAATGAAACATTAAAATAATTGATATTATAAATACCCAAATAAATGTAATTTGATACTTTTTATTAATTAAACTAATTTTGTAGGATAATATGACATGTTAGGATTTATTTAATTTACTTTTTTCAAAGTAATCATGTTGTTAGTATTTTTACAAAAATCAATTTCCAAATAGTTTCAAAATTGACATAAAAGTGTTTTTAAAACAAATATTATATTATTAATTGATATTCTATTCCTATAAATCTAAGGATCATCCAAAATAATTATATAATTATGGGTGTATCATTAATGAACCACTTGGGGTTGACCTAGAAGTATATAGTAGGTTTATTAACCATATAATATAAAAATACAAAGATATTTAGTAAATGTCAAACTAATTAACTAAGAGTTAAATGAAAAAGATAAGGTTAATGTAGTGACACAATCCTATCTAAAATATATTGGTTGAGTGGTTTTCGACCCATCCGCACCTTAGACTCTAAATAAATCAGTTTGGAGGAATTTTAAACAAAATATTGATTTATTATAAAATAATTTTTCTAGCTTTTCCTAAGGTGCCCCTCACCCCTCTTATATATGTGAACTCCCCCTTCTCTCTAATTCACACATTGAAATCCATTTGGCTCGGCCAACCCTCTTCCCAAATACCCTCTAAACTGTCCTCAATTCATCCTAGAGACCTTACTTTAGTCATAAAACCAACCTATGGATCCCTTTTGGTCAACTCAAAAGGAAACACCCGAATAAGAGGTAATAATTTCACCACCCTCTTTAAAGTTCCTTTCCACTTACACTTATTATTTCATTGTTATTGTCATTCAAAAATAATAAAAACAGTATATTCTATATAATTTGATGTTATTATAAATATTATACAACCATATATAGTATTCTATCCATCATTTGAATAACATGTCACCATACGTGAATACGTACTGCTTACCGTCTCCACATCGTGGTGTAATTGTTATTCAATGCATTATTATTTTTATGGGAATGATAATGATGTATTATTGATGTAAATAATAAATATAACATGATAATTATTCTTTAAATATGATATAAAATCAAATTATATATTATTTTAATATCAAAATAATGATATTGTCGCTTGTGTGTATGTACGGAATAATGTCTCCATTAATGTGATAAGATTCATTTACTCATCGTATCCATTGAAGACTAACTTTCCTTAGATGATTAAAAATAATGTTTAAAGAATTAATATCATTCTGTATATGAATACTATACAACCTATCTATAACAAACACTACTTATGTAACAAGGCATATAAAATAAAATGATTAAGTTAACACCCAAAACGACAATAATATTAAGATATTATTAACAATGCAATGTTAAAGGGTCATATATGATATCATATTATTGTAAATTATTCTTGTATAATTTAATAACAATTATTTCACCATTATAAATGATTTTAACCTACCCTCAACAAAGTAAAAGTACAAGGTAAGAGTTTATTTCACAGTCTCTTCATTATTCGAGGTTGTTTATACGTAAGTATCAACTGGGACCTCTTTATCATCCACATCCATGTTTCTAAAAAATGTATTTCAAAACATTTTTACAGTTTACTAGACTATGTGTTAAAGTCATTTATACCATTTTTTACTTTTTATAAATTTTTTTGAAAGGAATCATTCCGTCGTTTTTCAAACAAGGTCCTTTTTAAACTTTTTGACATAATTAAGGTAATAATTTTTTTTAACTTATACGGTGGGTGCGGCTATTTTCCACCGTTATAACATCGTTGAAGCTTCCCTTAATAGCTTATAAGAATATTTTCAATGTATAGTTTTTATTTTATAATTATGTTACTTAAATGATTTCAAAAAGAGATATTTCTCTCTAATAGTTTCGATTTCATCTATGTCAACATCATTTGATGGATTTTGAACTTATTTGAAGATGATTTATGATGATACAAAACTTATTTACTGTATTAAATATTTTCTGATATGTTTGACTGTGGATGTTTTATTTTTATAGGATTCATGGGTTATGGATAAAGTATTGACATTTTGTATGCTAGTTTTAATACGAATGTTTATGTTATGTTTAATCCTTGTCATATGAGGAATGCATTGGACTTAATAAGTGATGGGTGGAGCCCGCTATAGCTCCTCGATGAATCGGTAGGTCTCATAATACAAACTAGAGTCTTGGACCAAATCATTGTCAAAATCGTATTTGTACTTTTGGAACATTTCCTTGACTATGTGGTTATGATAGTCTGGAATTATGTATTCTATCATTATGAAAGTGTCTATTTTATATTGCATGTGATTATTCGACTAGTATAATATTCATGTTAGTATGTAAATGGAATTATTTGATTTTATCACTTCCATATTAATCTTCAGTTCAAGTTTAAAAGGCTTTTGTTTTAGTTATTCATTGCCTTAAATGTTTATTCTTATTTATGAATGTTTCTGCTATATTGTTATTGTTACTGAGCATCTGAGCTCACCCTTTTCTATGTTTTATTTTTCCTAATATGCGCAGAAGTGTATTATGACTGACTTGTAGGGACAGTCTATGGGGTCTCAGTATTGTCTATGGAAACAATGTTGTTTTAGTTTTCCACTTTATGATATAATGTAAGACTTATGAATATATCAAGTGTTTTTAAGGCTACTAAACTAATCGATATTTTAAGAGTTGATCTTTTGTGATCATGACAATGATACGTAATAATGCACCTACTCTAGGTAACTATGGTCAGGGCGTTACAGTTGGTATCAGAGGAAGGTTAGTAATAAACATTGGAATCTAGATTTCGATATACTCTGGTTAGAGCACGTAGCCCTAAGATTGACTTTGAGGATTAGTATAGAAGAACTTCATAGAATTTTGGTATTGTAGAGATTTTATGAGTTTTTCGAACAATACATCTATGTATGGATAGGAGCAGGTAGAGGCGGCTCTGGCACAGATGTACCTATGGGTAAAACCCGAAAACACCGCTTTGAGCTAGTTTCGAACCGGAACTGGTGCACCATAGTGGGCCTTGCTGCACTCTTGGTTACGACACTCCCGGGGGATATGTTTAGGATAATTCTCATTTTCTTTACAAACCATTATGAAGGGTTTATGAGTATATACAACCTCAATGAAATCATTTTTAGTATTATGGATTATATCTATGAAAAATTCAATTTATGTTAAGTGTTTTACACGTTTGGGATTATGTATTGGGATTTATAAATGAATCTAGTGTATGCCATTGTTTAGAAATGGATCCTAGTGGAAGAAATGGAAACTGTATCAATGCACGCACTCTATGATGGGATTTCCATCCTACTGAAGATAAATAGAGTGGAGCTAGTGATACAACTGGTGTTGATCAACTTATCACTATATTGGGACAACTCACTCCAGTTATGAGTAATAACCTTACCCGTATGAAGCACCCTGAACCGCAGCGTGGAGGTTCAATGTGAGATCGCTTCAAGAGGAAACAACCACCAACATTCAATGGGGGTACAAATCCACTAGTATCTGAGCAATGGATAAATTCCATAGAGAAAATATTTATGGATTTGAATAGTAGTGAAAGATAAAAATTTGTCATGGCAGTTTATCGCCTCACTGGAGATGCTGATCAATAGTGGTCATTGATTCAAAACAAAAAATAAGAAGATGAAGTATCAAGTATGGAATGAAGGGAGTTTAAATTAATTTTCTTAGAAAAATACTTTCCTCATGACCATCGAATAGATATGGAAAAAAATTTCTTAGTACGAGGCAAAATAAGGATGAGAATCTTTCAAAGTATGAAGATAACTTTACATGGTTAGTGAGGCATGCAGCAGATTATATGTGTAACCTGAGGAGTAAGATTGATCTTTTTCTTTAATTGGTAAAAACAATTTCTCCGTCGATTATTGGTCTCACAATCCTTCATGTCATACGAAGACATTGTCTCATATGCTATCAAGACAAAAAAAATAATTTTCTAAGTCTTACGACTTTAAGGAAAAACAAGAGAAGAAGATATCTTATGATCACTATGGAAATGGAAATAAGTGGAATAAGGGAAAAGATGAATATCCATCCTGTAGTAAATGTGGGAAGAAACACCCTGGTACTTTCTTGAAGGGAATGGGAGTCTGTTACATGTGTGGTGAAAAGGCCACCATGCTCGTGATTACAAGGGGAAGATAGAAGCTACTGATGTTCAGTTCTACAACTGTAGGGAGATTGGACAATATTCAAAAGAATGTCATAAGCGTCAGGGAAAAATTCCTCATAAGAGGCCAAGGACAAGATTATGCTATCACTACTACTGAGGTTAAAACTCAAAAATATGTGGTGGCAGGTAATTTAATGGTTTCCTCAAATTTAGCAAATTCTTTATCTGATTCTGGATCATCCCATTGTTACATATCTTCCCAGTATTCTAAGAAAATTATATATTTCTAATTTGATTTAACAAGGGATTTTTTAGTCAAAACTCCTAAGGGAAGTATCATGGCAAAAACCTTTTGTGAATCAGTTCCCATTAGAGCATATAAATGTTCATAATCTGGTGGTCTCATCGTTATACCCATGATTTAATTTGATATAATCCTCAGTATGGATTGGCTTTCAGACCATGATGCGAAAATTTATTGTAAGAATAATAAGGTTACAATTTTTGATGATGATAAAGAGTACCTTATCTTTAGAGCAGAAAAATCACTACCTAATTCTTATCAAGATCCACCCCCAATATCTCAACTAAATTCAATTATTGGGGACGAAGAGAATGAAACAACTGTGCGCGAGGAAAGGAATGTTCTAATAGAGGATATACCTATTGTGAAAGAATATGATGATTTTTTTCCAGAGGATTTCCCTAGACATCTATTAAAATGAGAAATTGAGTTTTCCATTGTCCTATTTCCTGGTTCAAGGCCCATATCGAAGACCCCTTATAGAATGGACACTGTGGAATTAGTGGAACTACAGAAACAACTAGAGGAATTGAGTAATAATGGATTTATTCTCCCTAGTGTTTATCTGTGGTGATCCCCTAGTCTTTTAGTTAAGAAGAAATATGGATCTATGAGGTTTTGCATTGACTACAGGGAGAACAATGCTATGATAATAAAGAACAAGTATCCCCTACCCCGCATTACGAGTTTACAGTAATGTCTTTTGGATTTACTAATGAACCCTCTGTCTTCATGGATCTAATGAATAGAGTTTTCAAGGAATATATTGATGACTTTTTAGTGGTATTTAGTGATTATATCCTGGTATACTCCAAATTCTACGAATATCAGGAAAATCACTTGTGCATTATCCTAAATAATCTTTGAAGAAATGAATAATATGGGACGTTTAGAATGTATGAATTCTGGCTTCAAGATATTTCTTTTTTTTTTCCATATTTTCTATAAGGATGCAATATCTGTTAATCCTTCTAAAACAAGAGCAATCCATGAATGGGTAGCACCATCAAGTATAACTGAGGTATGAAGTTTTATTGGTTTAGAATGTTATTATCGACGTTTCTTTTAGAATTTATCCTACTTGGCTAACCCAATAACCAAGCTCACACATAAGGGGGTTAAATTTGTTTATACAAAAGAGTGTGAATAATGTTTTAAAGAATTGATGAGAATATTATTCAATGCTCCAATATTGACTCTACCTTTGGGGAATAATGGGTTTGTTAATTATCATTAATGCATCAAAGAAAAGAATTGGTTGTGTCCTTATTCAGAATGATATGGTTATTACCTATGCATCCTGACAGCTAAAAAATCATGATCAAAACTATCGTAATCCTGATCTGGAGTTAGCAGCTGTAATCTTTGCATTGAAGATATGGATACATTATCTCTATGGTAATAAATGTGATATATATACTGATCACAAGAGTTTGATGTATATTTTCTCACAGAAATAAGTCAACATGAGGAAAAGGAGATGGGTTGAACTACTCAAGGATTATGATTTCACTATACACTACCACTCTAGGAAGGAAAATAAGGTGGAAGATGCTTTGAGAATAATGTATCATGGAGTTTTGAACAATATGAGAGTTGAAAGGGATCTTATTTTCATGCATATAGTGAATATAGATATGTGAATTACTATGGAAGGAGAAACATTGATAATTTTTCAAATTGTTGCCAAACCTTCCTTACTAGAAAGGATAAAGAGTCCTCAAACAGATGATGAGGAATTTCAAAAGAAGATTAATGTTGTGAATGATGGATGATTGAGTGACTTCATATATAAAGATGGAATTTTGAAATTTGGGAATAGAATTTGTGTTCCTAACAAACCTGATCTAAAAAGAGAATTGTTGGATGATGCTTATAGCTCCAATTTCTCTATACACCCTAGGAGAACCAAGATGTATAGGGATTTGAAGGAACATATATGGTGGTACAACATGAAGAGGGAGATTTCTGATTTTGTGTCAAGATTTATGGTTTGTCAACAAGTGAAAGCTAGAAGGAAACATCCTAGAGGAGTCATGCAACCACTTCCCATACCTGTGTGGAAATGGGATAATATTACGATGGACTTTGTCATGGGACTCCCAAAGACTCATATAAGGAATGAGGCAATATGGGTCATTGTTGATCGTCTTACCAAGTCAGCACATTTTCTTGCTATAAGAGAAGATCTTCCACTTAAACGTCTAGAAAAACTATATATTAATGATTTTGTGACACTTAATGGATTAACCCTATCAATTGTTTCTGATCATGATCCCCGTTTCACATCACGATTCTAGAAATTTATTTAGAAGGCCTTGGATACTGAACATCGTTTGAGCAATGCCTACCACCATCTAATATGTGGAAAATCAGAACAAACTATTCAAACCTTAAGACATGTTGAGATCTTGCTCACGTGACTATCAGGGTATGTAAGATCAATATTTACCTCTGGTAGAATTTTCCTATAACAATAGCTTCCATTAAAGTATTCAGATGGAACCATATGAAGCATTATATGGAGATAGATTCTGCACACCAACGTGTTGGGATGATTTTGGTGAATGAAAACTCATAGGCCCAGAACTTGTGGAGGAAATGGTGGAAAAGGTGAAGGTAATCCAAAACCACATCAAAGCGGCTCAATGTAGGCAGAAGAGCTATGCCAATAATCAGAGGAAGGATTTGGAATTTAAATTCGGTGGTCATGTTTTCTTGAATGTATCTCCATGAAAGGGAGTTTTATGTTTCGATAAGAAAGATAAACTGAGTCCCAGGTACATCAGACCTTTCGAAATTCTAGAACGAATTGGGGTTGTAGCTTACTATTTGGAAATGTCGCCAAGTCTCTCCAAAGTTCACGATATATTCCACGTATCACTGCTGAGAAAATACATGCATGACCCAACACATGTACTCACCTATGAGGAATTAGAACTGGAACCCGATTTGTCTTATTGCGAAGAGCCCGTCAGGATTCTTGATACAAGAGAACAAGTGCTGAGAAACCGGACGACTCGTCTGGTAATTTCTATGGAGAAACCATAATATGGAAGAGGAAACGTGGGAACCCAATGATCTTATGATGAAGAACCACCAGAGACTTTTTATGTAGTAATATTCTAGAGATTTTCAGAATGAAATTATTTGAAGTAGGGGAGACTGTAACACCACAAGCTTTCACGGTACACTTCTCTTTGAATAATACAATATCGTGTGTTGTATGCAACTTCGAGTTCTAACACACCACAACCAATCAAACTAGCCGTTATGAATAGCAATACCCAATTTTTAAAATTTTTAAAATTTTATTTTTCAAAATGGACTTCATTTTTAGATTCGACATATCAAAATTAGCCTAGGGTGAATTTTTGGTATTTTTCTGGAAACTTTCAATTTTTGATTAATAGTGAAAAACACTAAGTTATTAGTTAAAACTGAATTTTTATCTAAATAATTTTTATTTTATTTAAATTTATTTTAGGTCAAAATAGATTCATAATACCTATATAAGTTCAATGTAATTCATTGGAGTCAATTTATATTAATTTTAGATATATAAAAATTTTCTTGCACTTTTTACCGTCTTTTACTCACCTCCTAGGTGAATTTGAAAATTTGCATAAAACATAATTTTACTGCTTCTGTGAATTGAATTTCAAAAATCTGAGAGACACGATTGATATCATTAAGTAAAATGTGGTTTAATGGGAAGAAAATAATTTTTTTTGAATAGTAACTTTTTACTTTTCTTTACCACAGTTAAAAGTAAATAGGGTCATTAAAGGTAAAAATGACATTTTTTCACCCTAACACATGTCGCAATTATATTGGATAAGTATAATTCGACCAGAAACAACCTTCGGAATAAAATATGATCATTTAGGTCCACTTGGATTAGATTAGGACATTTATTATAATTTAATTCAAAGAAGAGTTAAAAGAGTTAAAATCAAAGTTTAATAAATAAAACATTTTTAATATAGGGTTACTCATAATATAAATTCAATTATAAGTATTCAATAGAAATATAAATATATTTCCTACATAATGGTTTTTTATTTATAATTTTTAGACATTAAATAATTTAATTTATTTATGACACAATGATGATGCAATAATTACCTTAATAATGAAATATTAAAATAATTGATATTATAAATACCCAAATAAATGTAATTTGAGACTTTTTATTAATTAAACTAATTTTATAGGATAATATTATATGTTAGGAGTGATTTAAGTTACTTTTTTGGAAGTTATCATACTGTTATGATTTTAACAAAAATGAATTTCCAAATATTGTCAAAATTGACATAAAAGAGTTTTTATTTAAATTATTATATCATTAATTGATATTAAATTCCTAAAAATATAATGTTCGTCCAAAATACTTATATAAGGATAGGTGTACCATTAATGAACCACTTGGGGTTCTCTTGTATGTATATAGTCTGTTTATTAACCATATAATATAAAAATAAAAAGAGACATGGTAAATGTCAAACTAATTAACTAAGAGTTAAATCTAAAAAATAAGGTTAATATAGTGACCCAAACCTATATAAAACCTATTGGGTGAGTGGTTTTAGACCCATACCCACCTTAGCATCTGCATAAATCAGTTTTAGCCATTATAATTCGAATATGAATTTATTATAAAATAATATGTCTACCTTTTCCTAAGGTTCCCCTCACCCCTCTTATAAAAGGGAACTCCCCCTTCTCTCTAATTCACACTTTCAAAGCAATTTGGCTCGGCCAAACCCTACCCAAATACCCAATAAACTGTCCTCACTTCATCTTAGAGGCATTTCTTTAGTCATAAATCAAACCTACAGAGCCCTTTTGATCAACTCAAAAGGAAACACCCGAAGAAGAGGTAATAATTTCACCACCCATTTTCAAGTTCCTTTCGTCTTCCACTTCTTATTTCAATGTTATTTTCATTATAAAATAATAACTCCACTATCTTCTATATACATTGATTTTATTATAAATATGGTACAACCATATTCAGCATTCTATCCATCCATTGAATAAAATGTCACCATACGTTCGTACGTACGGCTTACCGTCTCCACGTCGTGGTGTAATTGTTATTCAATACATTATTATTTGGATGGGTATGATAATGATGTATAATTGAAGTAAATAATGAATATAAAATTATAATGATTCTGTATATATGACATACCATCCAATTTTATATTATTTTATTATCAAAATAATGATACTGTCACTCGTGCATACGTACAGAATACAGTCTTCACAAACGCGATAAGATTCATTTCCCCATCATATCCATTCAAGAATAATTTTCATTATATGATTAAAAATAATGTTTAATGACTTAATATCACTCTGTATAAGAATAATATACAACCTATCCATAACAAACATGGCTTATGTAACAAAACATATAAAAGAAAACAAGTAAGTTAACACCTGAAACGACAATAATAGTAAGAAATTATTAAAAAAGCAATATTGAAAGATCATATATTATATCATATTAATTTATATGATTCTTGTATAATTTAATATCAATTATTTCACCATTATAAAGGAGTTTATCCTACTATCGACGAAGTAAAATTACAATGTAAGGGTTTATTTCACAATCTCTTCAATATCAATGGTTATTTATACGTAAGTATCTACTGGGACATCTTTGTCATCCACATCCATGTTTATTAGAAATTCATGTCAAAACATTTCTACATTTTAGTAGACTATTGGTTAAAGTTATTTAAACCCTTGTTTTACTTTTTATGAAATGGGTTGAGAGGAATCATCTCGTCGTTTTCCAAATAAGGTTATTTTTAACCTTTTCGACAAAATTAACATAAGAATGCTTTTTAACTTATACGGTGGGTGTAGATATTTTCTGTCGTTATAACATCATATAAGCTTCCCTTAAAATATTATAAGAACATTTTCAAAGTAATGGTTTTCTTTGATAATTATGTAACTTTTAAAGGATTTCAAAAAGAGATATTTCTCTGAAAAAGTTTTGATATCATCTATGTCAACATCTTTTGATGGATTTTAAACTTATTTGAATTTGATTTATGATGATACAAAACATACCCATTGTATTGAAGGTTTTGTGATATGTTTGACTGTGGAAATGTTATTTTTATACCATTCATGGTTTATGGATAAATTATTGACATTTTTATGCTAGTTTTAATACGAATGTTTATGTTATGTTTATAAATTTTCATATGAGGAATTCATTGGACATAGTAAGTGATGGGTGGAGCCCTCTATAGCTCTTCGATGCATCATTAGGGCTAATGAGACAAGCTAGTGTCTTGGAACAAGGCCTTGACAAAATCTTATTTGTAATCATGGCACAAGGCCTTGACTATGTGGTTATGATAGTCTCGCATTATGCATTCCATCATTATGAAAATGGCTATTTGATATTGCATGTGATTATTCGACTAGTAGAATATCCATGTGAGTAAGTAAATGGAATTATTTGATTTTATCATTGCAATTTTATGCTTCATTTCATGTTTAAAAGGATATGGTTTTAGTTATACATTGCCTAAAATGTTTATGCTTATTTATTAACGTTTCCGCTATATTGTTATCCTTACTGAGCATCTGGGCTCACCCCTTTCTATGATTTATTTTTCACAGGATGCAAATAAGTGTATTATGACTGACTTGTAGGGATATTATATGGGGTCTCAGTATTGACTATGGAAACATTGTTGTTGTAGTTTTCCACTTTATGATGTATTGTAAGTCTTATGAATATATCTAGTGTTTCCAAGGCTACTAAACTATTCGATCTTTTAAGACTTGATCTTTTGTGATCATGCCAATGATACATAATAATGCACCAACTTTGGGTAACTGGGGGTGGGTAATTACATAAATAAATGATTACACATTCCATTCAAATAACTAGATAAGGAATAAGAAATATGTAATGGTGAGAAACTGAAACACATTCCATTTAATCAATAAACTGATAAAGTAATTTATTCATAGATATGTCAATGAAAAAAATCTCATGGAAAATAATAATAAATGAAATCTCACAAAATTAAATGCTTAATTATTGGATTCAATGTTTCCCAATAACATGATACTTTTACTATCAACATAAGACAAATTAAACTATTCTGATTTTCCCAACTATTTCATCTCATGAGACTACCGATACATTAAGGGGATTGCATTAAGTAGTCCCCACACTCTGGGGCGTGCATAAAACATTCACCAATTGATGTATTTCATGTCCAAATCATTCCTCATATGTAAAAATAAATTAATTACAAAATAATGTTCCCCATAAAAATGTATCCATATTTAATAGAATATCCACATTTATCTATAATTCCCCAGTTAATCAAATAACTATCAAAGTGAACACTTTTTGTAAATATGGTATATTATTTTTGGAATAATAATATCTATAATCTAATAATGTGGATATTTAGGGAATTATACAGTGGAAAATTATTACAATAAAGTTATTGTCTTGGGAGAAAGTTAACAATCACAGAAGAAAGTTAGATTGAAAATGTAACTTTTACCACATGGAAATTATCAAGCTACTCGTCTTGGGTGGGATAAATCAAATTAAAACCAAAATTATGATGAATAATGATTGGATCATGATATTAAATGACAATGGTGTAGAATTTTCACCATAATAAATTTAATTAGTTTAGAGTAATAGATAAGTCTCAATGGATTGGGAATTGAGAACAAAACTCGTACATTTAATGTCCATTTTGGGTGAATTTATTTTAACCAACAACATAAGGGTTTTGAACAAGTTAAAAACTTAAAAAATAACCATAATCATATTTATAATGACATATATTATCTTTATATGATATCATATTACCTTTTTGTTAAAAATATTTCATTATTTTTACTATTTCAGGTGTTAATTGCATAGTTTCTTGAGTAGGTTTTGAGTTGTTATTTTTTATTCACATTACTTAGATCACAATTTAATCATATCAAGAACGTAAAAACGATTCAATTATCATTTATATTTAGTATAAATCTATTCATAATAATCAATAATATTTAAAGATATTTAATGAAATGCATTATTCATTGAGATGGTAGGTCTTACGTACATATAAACTCAACTTTCATTTATTTGTCATATTAAAATAATGGAAAGTAAATGATGTATATGAATATTATAATTACATTAACATATTTATGTCATATTTTTCACGTATTTTTATTATATAAATTCTTTATACATTCCATGTATAGTGTGACCGAATCACATCGCTTTGAGGTGGTGGTAGTCCACACATTCCCAAACGATGTTATCGTATTTACACAAAATGTGAAGAATGGGAATGCGTTATATAATTACTAAAGAAGTATAAATTAATTATAAATGACATATATATCATATATAAATATTGTTTCAATCATAATTCCAAACATTATATGTGGTAATGAATAATGAACCATCATCATTTTGCAGGGTGGTTGTTTGTCATACATGAACGGTATGTTCATTACACTTTTGATGGATGTGTGTGTGTAAGTGTAGGTAAAACACATAACAAAAAAAATATTAGTATTTTTTGGATAAAAATTTCATTATTTAAGAGTGGATTAAGAATATTTTATGGGGGTGGAGAATTAAAATAAATCAAAAGAGATTGAGGAAGGATGTTACCTCTTGTTTGGGTAACTCCTTTTGGGATGCATCAAAGGGCTTCGTAGGATTGAATTATAACCAATGTGGGGATTATAAGATGAGGGGAAGGAATTTTGGAGATCATTTCAGCATATTTTAGTATATCCTAAGGGATTTATTAGTTTTAATATGTTAAATGGGAGAGTTCCTTGTTTTAATGGAGGAGGAGTGTAATTCTTGTAAATTTTGGAAAAAGGAATTTCACCCATGTTTTTTTCATGTCATGTGGCTCTAATAGAAGAAAAAATAAGATAAAATTTGGTATAGGGTCTAAATATGGATATAAAATGTATTTTTGAAAACTATATTGGTTTTTGATCTCTTAAATTTAAGGTTTATTCCTTTGTTAAAGTAATATTTTAATGACATTCACTAATCACCATTACTAATAACAATCAATAATCACCTTAACTGTAATTAATTTTAGTCAACATCACTAATATATTTTTGTTAAAAACTAAATTCACATTATTAGACACTATAAATTATTATTATTCCAAATATGGAATAATATTTTCCAAATTAAAATTACGTAATTGGTAAAAATTAACATAAATATAATCTCACCAAAAGGAGGACAATGATAGTTTTTAAAGTAAAAATGTTCAATAGTTTGGAATATTTGTATAATGAATTTTAAATATAAATTTATTCCAATGCCTTAAAATGAATATATATTTGTAAAATTGATGAAATTAATATTTAAACCCCATAAAAAATAAATTTAATCTTATAAATAAATTAGTGGAAAAAAGAAATTTTGAATTAAAATTTAGTATTTTCAACTATTCATCAAAAAAAATATTTGCAAAATAATACTAAATATTCACACTAACCTAATGTTGAAATTTTAATTTCAAAAATAATGTTTATTATGTCTTATTGTATTCATAAAAGTATAAAAATTCATATTTAATGTAGAAGTGCCATTAAATGGTGGAAAAATGCATTTATAATAATATAGGTTCTTATGTGTAATATTGGGTTTTTAATTATCTAATTATTTTCAAATATGTTGGATGTATGTTGAAATTTATAGATTTAATAATATATATAAATATATATATATATATTTCCTTAATATCACTCAGTAATTTTAATTTATTTAATTTACTAGGATAAAATTACTTTATGAGTAAAAAAAGAGTTTTTTATAAAAACCATTTCTTTTTATTAAATTGGTTCTTATATTCATTTTAAATTAACTTTTAGAGAAGGAATTAAACCAAATATTTCCATAAGATAGTTAATCCTATTGATGACCATCAGTTTAACATCTTGGTTATATCTTTTTTTATATAATAGTTTTAATAACATTTTATTGTTTGTTAAAACTCGGTATTGCATGTTATAATAGCCATCAAGGGAAGTGATTATTGCATGTAATTAAAGAGAAACCTAGAGTTCAATATAGAAAACAAAATTTTATGTTTTTTTGTAACATATTATTATCTTGGTGATTGTTAAAAATAAATCTATGAAGAAAAAATATATTTTAAAAAAAAATTTATAATGTCTTGGGGTGTTACATTTTCCTCTCCGTAAATAAATTGCATATCGAAATTCAAAATTGATCTTATAAATCAAGGGATTTACATTTTAAAATAAAATATTGTTGAAAAACCCACATCATAAATTGGGTTAATAGCATATCTTCTTAATAAGATAGAAAGGGAATAACAATGGTCATGTAAGTAGGTCACCTAGTAGGAGAACATATGTGAGAAATGGAAATATGGATTCAGAAGAAAAATATAACAATCAAGTTATGATGGAGAGTGAAAGAGAACATGTCCACCTGAATGTTGATGACCACAAGGACTTAATCCACTATTACAAAAAAGGACATTGATATCATAAAAAATAATGATAATAGGACAAAATTTTTGTTTCAAGAATATTTTCTTATAGTTGAGGAATTATTTCACTCTATAATAATATATTTAAATATATGTTTCTATTTCATAATGATATTCATATACATTGGTTATTATTTGAACCATTTCTATATCATATATTAGCACAGTTTTGGTGACATGCTCATATCTATTCTCTTATTTGTTCTTCAGTATCTTTGGGATCTACTACTATGAATCCCTCCTTAATTGTGGATCAATTTTGATCTATTCTCTCCCAAAATGAATTATTGCATGTAGTTTGGTGTTTGGGTGAGATTATCATTGGAAAATTCTATATGGTGTTTTATCGATTTGCGGTGTTCAAATCTCATTTATGTGGTGGTATCAGGGACCTAGCGTTGGATCTTCTTTTGGATGATGGATGACCATGCTTTGATCAATTTGGACAGGGATATCCTATCTTGAATAGATATTTATAGTCTCATGTTTGGGTGGATGCTCATCTTATAGTGCATTTCTAGTGTCTTTACATGGAGGTGGAACTTGATGGTGCCTCGGGCAGTGCTAATTGGTTTCCGGAAAAAGGTTTGGTTATTGGTCAGTGAATGAGGGATGTGTGGTTCTGGTATGATTGTCGGATGGAGGTAGTGGCTGGAGGTGACGGTTTTTGTAGGTTAGGGATTTTTCCAGTGTTCTGGACTATCTGGGTGGTGTACCTTGAGCCTCAGTGGTTCTTTCTGGTGGCAGATAGTTTGTTGTTCTTCTCTGGATGGTTTCACTGATGGTTTCAGTTTTTTTTATTTTTGTTCTATTTGTTATTAATGAGGAAACATCATCATTGGTACAATATATCCTTGTTTAATATTGATGTGGTGCAACATTTTGTTGGTTCTTCTAGGTGGAAGGCCTTCATATAGGGATGGGTGTAATTAAAACCATCATTCATCCATCAGTTATCACTTTTATGGACGAATAGGTACCATTCCAATGAAATTTGAACAATGTTTTTTTGGTCTGATTTTTCATTTCACCAGGTTGACATAGTTGGGAGTTCATTTCATTCTTTTTTAGGTTGGATGATCGAATGAGGGAAGGGTGTGTGGGAACCTTTCATCTAGATATCCTCCTTATTTCTATGTTCATTGGAGATGTTCGTTTCTATGTTGTGCTACTAGCGTGGTGAAACTTCTTGGTGGAGGGTCTGGCACATTATTTTTGATGGATCTCACTTTTTCAATTTTTATTGAGGGGGAAAAAGGATTTTTTCCTGCATGGATGTTTTTTTATTAGAACATATATGATTCTTTGTAATTTATATTATTTTGTTTTATTAAGATATTTTTTCCTTTTTTAATGGGTTCCCTCTTTCCCAATCCTGAAAGAGGCTCTCCCTTTTTTATGTTCAATACTGAGGGCTAGAGACTCATCCTTTTAAATTAAAAAATCATAGATATTTCAAAATAAAGTTATTATTAATCCAGACAACATGAAGTATCTTTCTAATAATCACATACCAATCATTTTAACTCCCTCATCATATCCTCTCTTAAATAAATATAATAACTTGAATTACCATAAAACCTTATTAGAAACACGCATTATTATTTATTCCTTATGTAAGAGACATGTTTATAGATATCATACAACAATCTAAAAGTGTTGTAAAGTCCATTAATGATGGAATAAACCACTTTTTCAACATACCATTAACCAATTCCAAGGTAGTCGGTAATAACCAAAGTACATTATCAAAACAAATCATATCTTTATTTCGACATCATTATCTTAGTATCAGGATCATATTATGGGTTATCATTCTCTTATTCATGAGTTTTCCACTAATTTTAACTTGCTACTGAATTAGTTTTCATGGTACCAGTCAATATAAGATCATAAATATTTAATGAAAAAGTACTAAAATACAATCCTTATATAATTCATAAAGCATATGATGAAAACATCATAAATAAGGTAATACTAAAACATATTTATTATTTAAAAATAAATAATTACATTAATCACTCAACTTCAATTGTTTTAATAACATATACTAGACCATGACCCCCATAGCATTTTATGAGGTACATTACATTAATGAATGTGGAATTATTTTTCATTCTGCCCCATCTCCTTGAAGTTGTAACACTAAATAATTTTTTTCCCTTCATTCCTTTTCATTTTTTCAAATGACCCTTTTGTTCATAATTATTACAAACTCACAATCCTTTCAGGAATTTACTTAGGTGATTCTTTCCATATTTATCACATGTGGGAAAATCCTTCTTTCCCTTATTCATTTTTTCTATTATTTTTTCTTCCTTTATCATATTCTCGTGATTTTATGTGAATCAATAAGACAAAAATAATACATTCTATATATTGATAGAATATAAAACACCTTTTTCATATGATGAAAAATTATGAGAAACAAGCACCCTTTGTTGATTTGGATTAAATTCCATAATGAAATGGTCAATTTTATACTCCTTGTTTCATATAAAATATGTATCCAATCTTGATAACATTGGAAAGGTAGCCTCATACCCTTCAAAACATTCTTCCTCATCTTGTTTTAAACTAAGGATCATTCTCTTCATCTCAAATTTTTTAGCATGTGGAAATTATTTGTCAACTAATTTGTCCTTAAAATCTATCCTTTCAATGAGTTTTAATTATTCTTACCCTTAGTATTCTATAGCAATGACCTACATTGATCCACATAATCATTCATGCAATACATTAAAAGTGTAGAATATTCCTTTTCACCATATCCCAATTCCATTAATATCTTCTCCAAAGACTTAATCCATTTATCTTCAACCATTTGGTCAATTATAACACTGAATGATTAGGGCCTCTGTTTCATTAAGAGATCCAACATTAGAAAATATCCATGTGGAATAAGATACTTTATTAAGGTAAGGCTATGTGTTGTAACCTAATTTGGCTACCCTAGTATATCCATAATTTTCTTAGTTATTATACTAGCTATATCATATTTCTCAGTAGGGAAACCTCTACATTTTCTATGAGTATTAATACCATTCTTCCTTCCACGCATATTTTATAAATAATGGTACATACTAGATTAGTTCATAAAATAATAAAAATTTTATAATTGTAAATATATAATAATAGATAACATAAATTAAATAAAAATTATTCATAGATAATCTCATAATCATAATCATTGTTTCATTGGGACATCATTACATTTATATCCTTCATAAAGGATTGTAAATAAAATTCATATTATATATCCCCCTGGAATGTCAAACTAGTTTATTATTAAGGCCCACAATCATGTACTATGTTATGTTCGATTTAGGCCTGACCCACCTGGTTAGATTTTCTACCCCCAGGTACAAATGTTCCAGAGTGATGTCCACATACATTATCCATGCAGGGATGAATTCCAAGGAATACCCAGATAATCTAAACATTAACAAAATGATAATATGTTATTCCACAATTATCATAAAGGACTATATTAGGGTGATGATCCATAATCTATGTTTTCCAAATCTAGTTTCCATGTTTTCTACTAATCCTACTGTAATACCTACTGTAAAAACCCAACCCTAAAAAGATGAGAGTTTCTGAATTAATTTATTACATTGGAAAATAATCATGCTTTCAATCCCAAGGGACTTAATAGTTTAGTAGCTTTGAAAAAAAATATTTAACTGATAAACATATTACATTGGGAAATATAAAATAAATTATGATACATAATAAAATGAAATGTATAGTATCCTTGAAATATTTTTCATGTATTTCTTCTTAATAACTTGGGGAATGAAAACATAATAAGGATGAGTTAAAATGTTCAGTAAAGGTATGTATAGATGATTTAATAATTAATCAAAAAGAATAATCATCGTGGAAAGTTAAATATATAATAACACATTCTATTCAAATAACTAGATAAGGCATAATAAATATGGAATGGTTAGAAACATAAAGACGTTCTATTTAATAAATAAATTGAGAATGAAATGAATTCCCAAGAAATGTAGATACAATAATATCATGAATAATAATGATAAATGAATTATAAATTATTGAAATTCTTATTTATTTTATTTCATTCTTCCTAGGAACATGATATAATTACCATCAAGATAAGATAATTTAAACTATTATGATTTGTCCAATAGGGTCATCTCATGAGACTACTAATGCATCGAGGAGCTTGAATTAATAGGTCCCCAACCCATATGGAATATATTAAATTGTACCAAATTGATGTATTTCATGACCAACAAATTACTCATACATATATTGGTTTATTTAATGAAAAAATAACATTCCTTATCAAAATGTATCTATATTTAATTGAATATACAAATTTCTCCAGTTAGTCAATTAACTGTCAAAGTGAACAGTGTATGTAAATATGGTATATTTTTTAGGGAATAATAATATCTATAACCCAATAATGTTGATATTTAAGGAAATATACAATGAAAAATGATTACAATAAGGTGATTGTCTCAGTATAAAGTTAATAGTCACATGAGAAAGTAATATTGCAAAGGTAACTTTTACCACTTGTAAAATTTCAGGCTAAACCACTTGGGTGAAATAGTTCAAAGTAAAATGTAAAATAACAATAATTATGAGTGGATAATGATATTAAATTAAAATGTGGTAGTATATACACTATAATAATCTTAATTGGTGTATAGTAATAGATAAGTGTTAATGGATTGTAAATTGATGTGAAATCCCTTACCTAGTGTTTCCTTTTCGGTTGAATAAACTTTAACCTCTATTATAAGATGTTTAAACATGTTAAAAACATATAATATAAAAAATAATCATATTTTTAATATCATATATTATCTTTTAACGGTATCTTATTACTTTCTTGTTAACAATCCTTCATTATTTTCACTGTTTCAGGTGTTAATTGCCTAGTTTATTGGGTAAGTTTTGACTTGTTATTTTTTGTTTCTATTACATAGATCATTATTTAATAATAAACATAATTTAAACCATAATTAAATTGTCATATATATTCATTATATACGTATTTATTATAATCCATAATATTTGGAGATAAGATATGAAATGCACCATTCATGGAGACAGTAGGTCGTACGTACTCATGAACACTACTTTAATTTATGTGTCGTATTAAATGAATGAAAAGTAAATTATATATATATATATATATATATTATAATTATTATATCATATTTAATTAATATACCTCACAATTTTTTTAAAACCAGCATTTATTTGTTCCATGTATTATGTTAACGAATCACATCAATTTAAAGAGGCAATAGTCCACACTTCGAAAAATGATGTTATCATATTTACGCAAAATGAAATGAATGAAGTTATGAGTTATATAAGAATTAAAGAAGAATAAATAAATTATAAATATCATATAGATCATATATAAATAGCATGTTCTTTATTATTCCCACCATGATTTTGGTAATGGAAGAATGACCAACCATCAATTTTTAAGGCGATAGTTCGTCGTACATGAATGGTAAGTTCATTTCCCATTTGATTTATGTCTATGTAAGTGTAGGATTAACCCTTAATATAACAATATATAAATATATTAAGGATAAATAAGTTATTTTTAAATCATGGAATAATAATATATGATGTGGTGGAGAATGAAATTGAAACAAAAGGGCTTGATGAAGGGTGTTAACTCTTCTTTGGATAACTCCTTAGGGGTTTCACCAAAAGGGTTTGTAGGATTATTTTATGACTAAATTGAATCATATAGGTTGATGTAAGGATTTTTTTGGATCTTATTGTAGTATATTTTGAGTGATAAAAAGTAATTTTGAGGTGTGAATAAATGGTAGGAGTGAGTGCCTTTTATAGTGGAGGAGAGGTGACACTGTTGAAAATTTTGAAAAAGGGAATTCCACCAATGTTTTTCCCATGTCATGTTTCAAAACTAACAAACTAAATTAAATAGAAGGTATTATAGGGTCTTTATATGTACATAAAATAGAATTTTTTGAAGTGACTTGGCCATTTTGGATATTATGTTTAAGTTATGGTCCATTGTTAAGGAAAGATTTTTCTTAATATATGGAATTAATTATAGTCATTTTCACTAAATTTTTGGTTTGAAATCTAATTTTCGCTTATTATAAATTTTAAATAATTATTATTTCAAATATTGAAACCATTTTTTCAAATTAAATTAACATATGTGGAAGAAATTAATTTTAATATAATCCCACAGATGGGACCACAATGCATTTTTTTAATGTAAAAATGTTCAAAAGGTTGCTATGTTTTTATATCCCATTTAAAAGTGAAATTTATTCCAATGACCTAAAATATATAAATAGGATTAAAATTGAGAGCTGATTTCGCGATGATGTTGCTGGGGAGAAGCAGTTCCAAGTAGTTACTCTGTGTTGTATGTAATGTTTGAAGCCTATAGGCAATGAATTCTTCTATGTCATACAGGCCATGTAATACATATGCCTACGGGACTTGTAAGGGTTCCACCTCACCCCTTGAAATGTGTATTATCAAAATCAATAACAAATGAAGGCCATCAGGACATTGGAGGTGTATTTTTCCGTTTTCATTAAAAAATTAAACATCACAAAAAAATACAAAAAATTAACCCTTACATAATTATGATGTTTTTATTTAAAAATTGTGTTTATTTTATCATATTAAAATCATAACAGTTTAAAAATTCAGATTTAATATAGTTTCACTATTAAAAGGCTGTAAAATTTTCTTATTAAAATATATATTTTCATGCATAGTATTGGGGTTTTTATCTTATTACTATCAAATACATTGAAAAATTGTCAAAAATATTTGATTGGATATATAATATATATATATATATATATTAAATTCATATCACTCACTAATTTTAATTAATTTAATTTATTAGGATAAAACAACATAGTGAGCATAAAATTAGTTTTTTTGAAAAACAAAATTCACTTTATATTCAATTGGTTGTTATATTAATTTATAATTTATTTGTAACAAATGAATTCAACTATATATCTTATAATTTAGTTAATCATATCCATAACCATTATTTTAATGACTTAGTTATATCTAATTATATTAAATATAATTTTTAATAATATATTATTGGTTTGTAAAACTTTTCCTTGCTTGTTTACAAGCCATCGAGTGAAGATAGTCTTCCATGTAACATAAGATAACCTAGGTTTTTTATATAGATATATATAAATTTATGTTTCATGTAAAATAATTTTTTGTAGATATTGTTTATGAGGAAATCTAGGGAAAATTTTAAATGTATTCTAAAAGGAAAATGTTGTAATGTCACAGGGTGTTACATCTATGACTGGTGAGATAAATCCACTCTCCGATGATGATCGGGATTCATTATGGTTTAATGAAATACTTGATCTTTAATATACTGAATTATGTTATGGTTGTACTACATATAGTAAATATTCATTTATCATGGTTTTGGTTCATTTGATGTTTTTGAATCATTTCATAGATACACCATCTGACATACTGTTAGTATTATTAAAAAAATGTAATTCATACTAACACTATGAAACCCGATTCATATTACTATTCTTGTAAGTTGAAAGAGAACTTAGGATTCACATATGAGACTATAGATGTAAGAGAAAAAAATTGTTCAATTTAGAAATAATGATTTCCTTTTAGGCAATTGTATGCTCTATGAATCATCCATGTTAAATGATAAGGGGAAAATCATACTCATCAATGTTAGAATGTAAAAAAGTGAAAACTAATTTCCCTAATGAAAATGTGTTATTTTCCACTAAAACTGAGGTTGAAATGATTATTTATGTCATTTAATGTTTCCAAAATAATTAGGTGACATGTGAAAAGAAATATGTAGAGTGATATGTTAACCCATATGAAATACTCTCTTACATAGATGGATTTTGATAAGAGACACCGTAAATTTTCTGAATACAATCATCATGTACAATTCAGGTTGGAAGTAGATGGTTTAAATCCATTAAAGAATATGGTTGGTGAAAATCATAGAACATGGCCCATGGTGTTGGTTCTATACAATCTTCTTGTTAAATCATAGTGTTTTCGATGTCTATAACAGGGGGTGAATGTAGTTTAAATACAAAAACTAAAATAAATACACAATTACTATTTAAGTAAAAATTTTAGACTTAGTATTTTTTGATTATAAGTGTTTTTTCTTCATAACAAGAATCCGTAAGATTAAATCAGATTTGTTTATCAGTAATAAATTTTTTCCAATAAAACTAATGTTAGAAATATATTTGGAAATTTACTTTATAATTTAAATGAACAACATAATGTACTAACTTATGAAAAAATAAAAAAATAAAAAACTTATAAATTTTAGAATGACTTAATAGCTTTTAATAAAATAAATTACCCTTTAACCTTAAGAGTTATGTTATCCAGTAACCTTGACTAAATGTAACTATAGTTTTGTACATAATTTAAGGTATATGTTTCTATTTCTGGAAATTCCTAGATACAAAAAACAGATTATATCATCCAATCCCCTAGATGACCATGATATGATGATTGGTATATGTCTCCCTATCCCCTGAAACCCACAAGCTAATGAATTACATTCACCATCTTCCTATACTCAAAATCAATCGATTGATACCATGATTAGATATGTGATTACAAAATAAAATGTTATCAAGGAATTAAAACCCCGACAAGGATTCCTTAGAACATTAACTCTCTAAATAATTACAATGATTAAGAAAAAAAGTTTTCTAAAATAAATCTTCATATAAATTGAGTTATGAAATTGTATCTTCTCCCAACACTTCAAATGATATGATATTTATAGGCTTACCTATAACAGTAATAGTTCAAAGTTAGTTACCATGGCCTCATACAGCTTGGTGTTTGACATCTTACATTGATCCAGATAAACTTAATGTATGACATCATTTTATTTAGAAACATTACTATGAAAAATGTATTCCATTAGATAGAAACAAGTTTATATACTACGATTACAATCATTAGTTAGTATGATGGAATTCCTTATGTATTTTCAATATAATGAATTGGATAAAAGTCATTACAATGTGTCACTACTAGAATCAGCACATTGGTCATGAGTTTTTCCAAACTAAAAGACAAGACAATAGTCTAAACACTATGAAGAAAATATGTTGGTTCGATATAATATACAATCCTTCAGTTGTATGGATCGTAATGATAAATAGAAGTTTATACTTATATAATAGTATAACTATTTCATTATTCTATATAAATTAATGTTTTCTAAAAAAATAGTAATATAATTCGGTCTACTAAAAGTTAGTAATCGTAGTATTAAGAAGGTATTTTTTCTTTCAATAACAAAAGTAATGGAAAAGTAAGATTTAATATTTATGACTAAAAAATATTCCCTTAATTAGAAAGAATTAAAAACATAATTAAAATTAAAATAATAACATTGAAAAAAATACAACACATTTTTCATTTAATAACATTGAAGATATACTTCATAAATACCTCATAGTTTATAACACCTCTATAAGATGATTAAAATAAATAAAATAGATCCTCCTTAAAGAAATATTTATCCCCCTTAAACATATCTCCTCAAAATATATCCAAAAACATTATCCCATTTTAAACTCTTTAAACCTTATATATATTTTTGAAAACATTCTCTCCCATTGTGATTTCAAAAAGGATAGAGAATGTATATGTCCTAAAATGTTAGTAAGAGATAAATAATGAAATTTTTTATGTGACAAAAATCATCTAAGAAATAAATGAAAGAATATAAATCCAACAGTAATTTAAAGCATTCCAAAATAATGAATTGGATGAATATTCGTTTAAATTTAACAAATATACATTTTTTTAAATTATACATCATGCTTTCAAAAGAAATAAGCATTTATTCTTTCTTCATTAACTTCTTCAAAAGATAATGCATCTTCGTGAACTCGTGTCAATCCATCTAAGACACTTCCAATGAAGATTTGTGTTGTCTGATTTGGTATTCTTTAACAATCATCTTTTGGTATTATGATTTGAGTCTCTCAACTTTATATGAAATATTTTTATTTTATTCCATTAACAGGATAATCTCCTCATCACACATATTATGTATGTTATTTTCTAACTCATATTCTGAAACATTGGTTTTAACAACTTTACTTCTTCAATACATTCATTAGTTTTTTCTATGAACTCTTCAACAAATTTGAAACAATCCAATACCTCAATAGATAATTTTTCAAAGTAATATTCTATTTTTAATGAAATTTTATTTACATAAATGAGTTGGTCATCATGACCCCAGAAATTTATATCAATGTGATTCAACGAATTTTCCATCTTATCATAGGATCTATTTTGATTCTTGGATTTTTCTTGATACGTTGTTAAATCATCCCCAATATAGACTACTGATTCAATGAGTAATTTTAGATATTCAAATTTCTCATTATGAATACACAGAATTGGTTTACAACATGCCTCAATTTTTGAAAAATATAGAATTCTATCACTTAAACTTCTAATAGTATGAAAACATATTAAAAAACATTATGATCAATGGTTTCTTATACATCTGATGATTTTGATGATGTTTTTTGAGGTTTGTTTCATGAATCATTGGCATCAAGTATTATTTCCTAAAAAACATTTTCATCATCCTAAAAAACATTATAATATTTGGAAACTTCTATAGAATCTTCATTTTTATCTAATTCATTATTTTTAGAAAATTTCATATGCAATTATTGATCGTCATATTAAGATTATAAAGATGGATTTTCATCCAATTTTGAAGATTACTTATCCAGTTTTTATAATGATTTTTCTTATTCAGATGCTTCTAGGTTACCATGCTTATCAGACTATGAAGGTAATTATGATGTTGAATATGATTCCAAATATTTCTTTTCTTTTTACCATTCATGAGTTTATGTTTTCTATTTATCTTAATTTTATTCTTCATTCAATTCATCTTCGTATTCCTCTTCTTTTTCTTATTTATATTTATATTCTTCTTTATCAATCTCTTCTTGAAATTAAATATCTATTCACAAAACTCCCTTTCAATCTATTTTAGAAGCATATTATTTCCCTTCACATATTTTCATTTGAACAACTTCTGGGACCATATATTTTTTTATTAGAGGTATACATGGATATAAGATTCATCAAAATAGATATTTCAGAATTTATATTGATATCTATGTTATCTTACACACTAGAAATTGTATTATAATTAAGTCTTCTAAAATAATTATTTAGATTAGTTTTCTCAAGAAAAATATATCAACATATTTTGAAATATTTTCTTTGACTTTGTTATATTTATCAAGAAAATTAAAAAAAAATTATTTCGTTAGTTAATATATTAATCCTTGAATTATCCTTTATAAGTATTTCTTTGGAATTATTGGGTTTTTTAAAAACATTACAATTTTATTTTTCTAATTTTTTCAAACCTAAATACTTTATCATAACTAAGAAGGGTATATTACTCTTCAGGTGAGTAATATTCTACAATGGATGATGAAGAATTTGTTTCATCAAAATAGTTTCAATTTAAAGACATATTAGAAATATTATTATTAGTGTGTACCTTATCCATTAGACATTTATTTACCATAGTCAAAATTGAAAATAATTTGAGAATATAATTTTCAGAATTAATGTTGTCTGAATAACTTCCTAAATAAACATCTCCTCCACTTCCACTCCAAATGTCAGATGCATTCAAACATATGTTTCTCATTGAGTTATTATATGCCTTATTTATTTATTTTTCTAGATTTATTTTATTCTTTTCTTTCTACTTTAGCTTATATTAGTTGGTTTAATGTGTCTTATCTTCAAACATTCAAAACAGATACCATCACTAGATTATTTCATTTAATTCGTGTCTTTATGAGTTTTAATGTATGCACACTGAAAATAATTTTCCCCACTGTCTTATTCATCCTTCCAGAAAGATTATCTAACTCATTGTCAGATGGAAATGATGAACTATAATCTCTTTCAATAACAACATTCATCTTTTTTGATGACTTGAAAACATTTTCAGCTAACTCAACTTTCATGGGAACATTTGATGTTTTTTAAAATGATAATACGCAATTCTTATTTCTTTTATTTTCATAATCTCTCTCCAATCTACCTTTATATTTCATGAGGGTTCTAATAAGATCGTCTAATGCAAGATTAGTAATCTCAATTTTATCAACAAATTTAGTTATTTTGTATTCCCATTCATTTTTCATGAACTAAATTATCTTTTTAAATAAGATTCCAGCAAAAAGAAAATTTTCACTAAGAGAGTGAAAACCATTGAAAATATTCACAAATCTCTGATGAATTTTGGTCACTAATTCTCCAGGTAGAAAATAAAAATCTTAATAAATAGATCTGGTCATTTGTCTTTTGGTTTCAATAACATTAGCAGTACCTTAGTGTATAACTTATATCATTCTTCCTTTTATTATTAGAAGCATCATGTGAGGATATATGACTATATATATTCTTTATCATATAATATAGAGGATTCTTCATTATTCTATAATTTAGTTGATATTATTATTTCTATTGTTGAGTAAAGTTTGTAACTTATTTTTCAAGTATCTTTAAATCACCAATACTCATTAAAAATTATGAAATATAGTGTTGATAATTAGTGTGTTCAATATATCTCATAAGTACTCATTTTTATTACCATGAAATTTTAGTGTTCAATAGGGATTGAGAATTTAAATTTTTGAAATATTTATCCCCTCTAACTTAATAGAAATATAATTTCCTCTCTAAAAATATACGTTAGTTTAATAAAATATGTAAAAAAAATTTGTATAAATAATTAATATAATTATAGTTAATAAATAATGTAAAAACTTCAGCAAGTATAATTAGTAGAAACCTTCTCTGATACCAATTATTAGATAGTTTAGTTTAGAATGTCTACAATAGGGGGTGGGAGTGAATTTTAGTTTAAAACCTTAAAATAAAATAAATACAATACCTCTTTATGTAAAATTTTGGAATCAGTATTTTTTGATTATCAGAGTGTTTGAATTGGAATAACAAACTAGCGAATTAAATTAAAGTAGTTTATCGACAATAGATTTAGTCCGATACAACTTATTTTAGAAAAATAGGTTGAAACATTATTTCTATGGTTTTTTCATAGTGGAATGTTTTAACTCATATCAGGAAAGAACAAATAAAAATATTTTAAAATAAGAATGATTTACAAGATTTTAGTAAATGAAATTAATCTTTTACCAAAAGAGTTATGATATTCCGAAAACTTAACTAAACATTTCCATAGGTTTATACCTACTATAAATTATTTCTTTCCTTACTAAGAAATACCTTTATTCAAATATTAGACTCTGCCTTACAATCCCCCAAGAAGATCCCAATACAATGATAAGTCTTTCTCTTTCTAGGAACCAAAGCCATATATCGATTGCATTAGATTAACCATCTTATTATCCATGTAAGACCTCAATCAGTACCGCAATCTGAAACATGATTACAAATGAAATCTTCCTAAAGGAATTGAAACCCTGAAAATGATTCATTAGGAAATAAACTCTTTGAAGAATTACAATGACTAATAATGAGATATTTATGGAATGGAATCATAAAATGACCAGGGTTGTGATGACTTATCTTCTCCCAACTCCTCAAATGACCCGCTATTTACAGGCTCACCTCCAATGGTCGTATTTCAATGATAATTGAAACATCTATGTATAACTATCTCATCAATAGTTCATAGTGATCCAGATTAACTAAATGTCCATCATCAATTTATTTATCATCATTACAATACTAGAAGTATTTTTTCCGATAGAAATAAGTATATTTACTTCTATTATAAACATTGGATAGTTCGATGGAATTTATTATAGATTTTAAATAAAATGAACATGATAATGCTCGGTCTGATGTATACGTCCTAGAATCAGTCTGATGGTCATGAAATTTTTCAATCAGATAGATGAGAAAATAGTGCAAACACTGGTTTGAAAATAGGATGGTTTGATATACTAGATAATCCTTTAGTCTAATAGATCATAATGAGAAATAAAAGTTTATATTCCTATTATATTTGAGCTATTTTCTCATTTTGTTTAAATTAATTTCTTCTATAAAATCATTATAAAATAATCACTATATATAATAGTTATTAATCCTAGTATTAAGAAGATATTTTTTCTTTACAAAACAAAAATAATATAAAAGTAATAAGTAAGTATTCTAACTCAACACTTCCCTAATGGATTTGCATGAAAAAAAATTATATTACATTCCACTATTATTGATGTAACTAGATTTTAGGGGGATACGATTTATGATTACCTTCATCCATTGATTAATGAGTTAAGTTAATTTTGGTGTAATGATGTGAGTACATACGACTATGAAATGAATGAAATGTTCAAGCTGCCGACTTCTTTATTCTGGAAAATAAATGAATTCTAATCTTTTGAATATTTATCTTTGTAGAGTACGATAGATGAATTTTATTTCCCTAGATACAATAAATGTAAAAATTATATATGGGTTAAACAATGTAAAAATGGATATACATGGGTCATAAACGTTTTATTCCCCATCCACATAAGTTTAAAAAGGACATGGTTTAATTTTATGCTTCTAGATAATACAACCCAGCACCAATGATCATGACACGAGTACAAATATTGTCATTGATTGAGGAATAAAGCATCCCCACATTATATAAATTTATGGATGTAGTGGCTCATCCATTACATAATATTCAGGGTGTTGGTAGAAAGTTTAGTCATAATTGGAATAAGGAATGTATTTTTTTAATCACTCTAACTAGGAAACTAACATTATGAGGCATAATTTGGATGTCATGAAAATTGAAAAAAAATTGATAATATATTGTGGACTATTTTAGGTGATGGTGGATAAAAACTATGTCAATGCACAATGTGATTAATAATAAATGGGTCAAGGGAAACAATTTCATTTACATTTAGGTGAGAAAACAAGTTATAAATCCATGTTGTACAATATAAAATGATTCAAAAAAGAGAAAGAGGCATTTATTTATATTTTAATGATGCCCAAGGTGACTGATGGTTACTCTTTTAATATTTTTAAGTGTCTAAACTTGAGGTAGTCTTCTATTTTCCATTCCTTTTTAAACTATTAAAAAAACATGCATCCTTTCTATATCCTCCTATTTTAAATTTAAATTTCCAATTTTTAATATGAAATAGATATTTCACATTCATAATTTTACCCTCATTATTTTTTTATTTCTCACTTTTGTTTGTTATTAAATATCAATATATTTATAGACCATCATCAATAAATGTTTTAAAATGAATTCCACTTTTTCCTTTATTTCATGACCAATTCCCTTCCTTAAATATTCTTCCTATATAAGGTCATTCTATTTCTTAAATTTTATTATTTATTATTTCTCATTCATTAACTCATTGTTTAAATTTTGTGTGATTTTTTTCTATATATCACTACTATTTGATATAGTAATTTACATGCATGGGTATTTTGAGAAAATTCTTCAATACATTTATCTATTAAATGAATTTTCCCTTGAGTAAATGGGTTGTGGTTATGAGAAATATAAATTTAAAATTATATTATTTCTTAATTCTAAGAAATTTTTTATAAAATTTAAAAAACTTTTCCAAAATTGTTACTATTTTTTTCTTCTACAATGATAATAAATGCTTATTACACCTGAATCCCATTTTATAATAATCTTTAATATAATTAATCGAATTACCCTTAAAATCCCAAAATTATAGCTTGATTGATTTTACCTTTCTACCAATAAGTTGTGACATTATGACTCCTCTAGAAAAAAAGTATTTACACGAATGAACAGATAACATATATTATGATGTTTCTCATAACTCCATGTGTATTTATTATATATTACATAATAATATGATGTTGATTCTAAAATATCAAGCTTTATGATATGATTTAAATAATGAATAATGATATCATAGTAAAAATACTATTCTTTCTTCCCTTATTTTATTTTAATATTGTATTTAAACTATTATTAACTCCTTATATACCTACACATAGTGAATTTTTTTTCTTGGTGTATTTATGTTGTTGTAAACTACACCATACATACATGTTTATATGTTTGTAGTAGCACAATACCTGTCATGGAACAGAACATGTCCCTTTGGATAGTGTATTGAGTAAATCATTGATTTAGTCATGTTCAAAGTATGAAACATAAATATTATTAGTTATGTTTTTGGGAATCACGATAAAAAATTTCTTGTTTCACGTTATCATATTCTTGTGACACACTCCACTAATATATCTACATTATTCTATGTGGTTCTTTAAATCAAAATTATTGAGAGAGAACAAGTGTGAGTCAACCTAAAATTTTTATTTCTCTCTCTCGCTTCAAATTAGACATATGTGTGTCCCTTATAAGCACCCTTCCATGATTAGTGAAAATATTATTATAAATGTTATTTTCATTATCATTATATCAATAAGAAATTCATATTATATTAGTGGATCTTTTTAAACGTGAGTGGTACCCTTTGAAATTACTTAAAATACTTTGTATAGTATTTTACCTACAATTGTTTTATGTCTCTTTTTATTATATATGAAATTATATTTTATTTTCATGCATATAATTACCTTTTGTCTAGTATATGATATAGATGATATTTAATTATTACTAGTGGATAGAAACATTAATCACCTTTTATTTCCTAGTGTTTTGAAACTCATGATTTATGAATTTTATATTATTTATGAATCAAATGAATGGGTGTTTAATCATTATCATTTTTATGGGATTTCAGGGTTTTCCCATAATGATGTATCATATATTTTCCTCGGAATGTTTTTTGATCTAGATGATGCTTTATAGATTATAAAATATGCGTGAATTGAATAAATATTACACAAGTCCTTTTTAGTTAAAAATTTGTGGAACTATAAAAGCCAATCAATCTTTTCATTACTAATGATTTCTTTGACTATGGACATGTAGGGGAACATGCACCAGATCAACATAATTTTGAAGATCCGTTTGGGTCAATGAGTAGGTTTTTTATTAATGTTAATTTTTTTTTAAATTAAGTAAAAATCATATATATGATCATATATCTAATTATGTATGAAATTTATTTCAATCAAAACAAACTTGAATACTTCTACATCTCATTATAGAAGCCTTGGTCATGGTATTTCATCATGGAATTACTACATGACCCTTGACATATCATTGCATGACACATAACATCCTATGAGTGTGGGTTACCCTGTATGTATTCTCTAATTGGGTCATATCATATAATAACAACACATATTTACATTTACTACACATGATAGTGATTCATTCACATATGATAAATTTGATCATGTGTGGAGGGATATTTAGGTAAGAGGATCATTTAGTTACATGGATATGTTTTAAAAATTCATACAATTGTGAAAACTTTTTTTCTAAAATAGAATAATTTTAGAGTGTTTCCCAATTATTTTCGACTGATGTTTATGGATAATTTCATAAAATGTTGATTGATCATAAAGGTATAGTCAATATTGAGTACTATATACCAAATAATGTGTGCCCCATACAATATGGATAGAGACCCAAGAGGTGTTATCCATTCTCACTAACATGAGTTAGTTTCATATTGGCACACTAAGGATACCATAATGAGTCTATTAATTTTGTTTTATATATTTCCAAAAAATTTATCTTTTTACATGTTTGAAATTTGAAATATTTTAATATTGGAGGTCGTAGTGCATCATTTGGAAAATCGTGTGTTGTAGGCGCCACCTAAAATACTTGGGACCCATCACATGTCCCAGATTAGACATTTTTTTTATACTCTTTTTAAATTTATTATTTAATTTAGTTTTGTTTTCTATATTTATATCTTATTGGTTTACAATTATGGGATGAAGGTGCACCAATTGATAAAATGTTGACGTGGATGATAACTCTTGATGGAAATGATTGGGAGGTTGGAAATATAATAGTAAATTCATAAAATAATTTTCAATACATACACACACACATATATATATATATATATTAATATTTATATATTACGTAGGTGTAAATTGAGGTTGAGTTATCACATCATCCAGAGGATCAAAAAGAACTTTCCATTTTAAGGGATGAGATATTTCATCAAATTATTAGTTTTGATGGACTAGGATACAACATTCCATATGACATGGGGATTTATCATTCTATAGTTTGACATGATGAGGAATTGTCTTCATTTTTTTCTATGTTGACACAATTTGTGATAGATTTAGAGAAAAAAATTCATTCTTTCTGGGACGTAATTCTATAGTTTTTAGTTGAGCATAGTGTTTTACGGGGGTATATACACTAGGGTGATGGTAAAGGGGATCCTAAAATATAGGTTTATACTGAATTTTTTTATTAATTTTTTTTTATTATATTTTTTATTATTATCTTCATAATTTTTAATTTTTGTAGGCCCTTGCCACAACATATTTTAGGTAGCATCCCTGGTGCTTCATGACACATCAGATTCAGGAGGTGTGATTTCTGTTATCTATCACATTTCCCATTCAAATTGATTATCTCATTTTGTTTTCATAATTTCAGTAAAGTTACTAATCACATTTAAATTTTATTTAAACATATATTTTACCATGTAATCATTCAAAACCCACTAAATACATTTATACTGAAGAGAAAAATTTGATAAATAATTAGTATATTATTTTTTATCTTTAAATTTCCACAATAAATCACATGTGGTGAATCTAAAAAATTAGCACATAGAGAACATCAATTACACAATGAACTCAACTCCACAATCAAGATAATGGACCTAATTTTCAAAGAACCTAAATTCACATGATCACTGAGGTGTCTGGTTTCCATGAAATCCACCTAGAGCACCCAACATCCCACTACAACCACCATATTCTTAGTATGAACATCAATAGATTGAAGTTGATTCTTTGTTTTAGGTACTAACTCACATGGATAAGGATATTAAAATAGAAAATTTTGGCCATTATACTAGGATATTAGTGGAGGTTGATCTCAGTGATACTCTTACTGATATGGAAATAATCTCCCTGCTTGATGATGAGTTAATGAGTATAATTAAATATGATAATCTGCATTTATTATTTGGGTAGTGTTGTGTTTCTGTTCATTAAAAGAGTATATATAACAGAACTATCATCTATGGTAATTGTTTTCATAGAGGATATATTTATTAAGACTATGGTCAAAAGGGGACGAATGTTGGGAATTTATTTTCTAAGTCCATTGTAGTGATCTCCAATAAAGTCATAATCCTATGGATGGGTGAGAAAAAATCATTATGTTATATTATATATAGGTATTCAAGAATAGGTGTCATATATTTATTGGAATCTACTAGCTACAGGACCTACTATGGTCTGGATAGAAGAGTAAAATAAAATGTTGGTTGCAAGTGATTAGATAATATCTATTACCTATCATCAAAATGTTTAGGGTTCAAATTCATCAGGTTTTCATTAGATTTATGAAAATATTAATTATTTAGGGTTGCAAAAACCTAGAAATGGGATTATTGAGGAGAAATATTAGTGTATCAAAGAACCTCTCATTTGTAGGGACTGGTTGTGGTAATTTTGTGGAGAAATATTAGTGGGTTTCTATATTCCAAGTGAACTGTCATTTTGGATGGCGGACATCTACTTTTTCTATGCAATATGGAAACCATCAATCCTACATTTGTAACTGAACATACTATGATGGAAAGGTTAATTAAATGATGTTGGTGTGTTTTATTATTATAAATATACTCATGTTTTATTACGTTCTACTGTTCAGGCTAACAAGAAATCTAATGTTTTGAGAAGTAAAAAAATTAAGGATGCTCAGAAGTCTATGATGCTTGAATTTATTCAGGACAAGGCCCAACTATATATTACTGAAAACAAGGTAGTTAACATTCATGTGCTGGTTGTGATTGAGAAACCTTCTTCTCTAAACACTTAAGATCTCTTAGATAATGATATTGTTAATCCATGGACCATTTTTCCTAAGATACATGGTCATTATTTTTGAAAAATACATTTAATAGGCTGGATACTCATCATATATGTGTGTGAGGTTAAAATTTGATGCAATTTGAAACCATAATAGGATGCATTGTTTTTTCTCAAGATTCAAATTTTTTAGGGTGACTGATTTTGTCACTCATTATTTTTATAGTATATTTAATGAAATTGGTTGTGTTTTTTGGCCTTTTGGTGGTGCAGAATTATGACGGGATTTATCATAGTTCATATATTAAAAAATTTGTGTTACTATTAGTTTTAGGATATATAATTATTTAAGGTTGTATATTCTATTTTACTTGGATGTTTTTCAAGATAAAAAGGATTTTTATTTAGTGTATATAAATTTATTTATGAATGGATGATTTTTTTATTCTTCTTCAGAGTATTCCATGGGTGAATACAACTATTTAGGCCTACTTCATTGAATTCTAGATGGTTCTATGGTCATTGGAATCCTAGTGTGTTGGGTTAGGGAATTTTATTCACTATTTTGGAACTACAAACTTCTCCTGGTGATGGGAAGCATGTGGGAAAACATTATATTTTTAAGGAATAGTCCATAGGTATTAGGATGGTTATGTTTTCTAAAATTATGTTGACTATTTGATGGGTTCATGATTTTGTAATTTGTTTGATTGAGTGTTTTATATGGTAGGTTAAAACATAGAAAAATTGTGTTTTCATCCTACAATGGCGGACTTTTTGGGCTTATTGGTGGTACAACTCTGACATGGGATATTCCCACTTATAAGATGTTGTAGTGGAATGATTGTAGTTATTAAAATTAGCTGGTTTTGTATAATGGTATGAAATTTATTTTTCTACAGTTTTAATAACTTATCCATATCTAATAAGGTGGATCCTTTTGAGTTTATCTTCTACAAAAAATATAACAAATGTTTGGTTTTCTGAATTTATTTTCAAAGGGTCAGCATATAATAATAATCAACGTGTTCTTATCAAAAAAAACACATCTGTCAATATGAATTAAAAATAATAACACATAAATGGATAGGATAAATGGAAAAAAAATCTATAAAATAATATTTAAGATGAATCAACATCTGGATAGGATGCCTAAATTGATTGGTATGATCAAAAGTGATGTTTATCTTTTAGTTTTAGAGTTATGTAAGAAATCATGTAAAAGGGGTCATTACCAAGAAAAAATACTTGGATTGATATGAAATGATGCACGAATGATCACTAATCCATTTCTAATCTATATTAATCAATGTCACTACCAATTGGATGTATTTGTCACCTAAAGTGGTGGAAGATGATGGGTGATATTTTCATGTGTTATTAAAATGGAATATCTCCCATCATGGGGTAAAAAATAATTAAATGAATTTTTATTGATGTGCGATGTTAAGAAAACATCTCTCTAATAATATGTGATCTATTGGAATCGACTACATGTTATTATTATTCCTAGATTGGTTGATATAATATTTTTTTAATTTTTTAATTTTTTATATTTTTAATAACAATTGGAAAGTCATTTTTTAGGGTTGAAAACTGACCGAAAGAGCTCTTATTGACATAAATTATTAGGTAAAAAATAATTAAGTCTCTTAAAATCTATATGAATTATCAGCACATGGATTTGATACATGAATTTTTTAGTATGATGTAAAATGGAATTTATCCCTCAGAATTGGATGGAAGTGACACATACATAATATGCTCTTGTCCCTTGCTATGGTTGGAAACTACAAGTATATATTTCTAGTGTTACTAAAATGACATATCATCCACCATAGGGTCTAAAATGAGCGGTAAATTTTTGAATTATATAATAAACTAGGAGGAAAATATTCTAATAACATGTGATCCATTGGAATCAACCACTCATCATGTCGATTCATGAATTTGTTTCTACAATAAAAAAAATCATATTTAATATCATTTTTTAATAATGATAAAATAATTTGTTTAGGGGTTTAAAGTGACCAAACGAGTTCATATTGACATGAAATCATAGTAAATGGATATTTATTTCATTTCAAATATGTATGAAGCATTGACACATGGATAAAACACTTAAATTGATTAGTATGATCTAAAGTGTCATTTTTCTTTCAAGTATGGAGTAAAGTGACAAATCATGTAAAAGTTGTTGGTACCCAGAAATCACACATGGAATGACATGAGATCAATGCATAATGATCACCAAAAAAATTTTTGGTCTATAAGAATAAACACAATATAAATTGGATGCTCATGTCACCCTATATGATGGAAAATGATGGGTATTATTTTCATGTGTAATTGAAATTTCATATTTCCCATCAGGGGGTCAAAATGAGTAAATGATTTCTAATTGACATGAAAATATATAAGAACATTCCTAAAATTATATATGATCCATTAGAATAATCTATGACTCAATATGATGCTAGGGTTGAATATTAGGTGGTAAACATGGTTTTCAATTTTCTATACTCGTTATTTTACTGATAAAAAGTGTCATCAGATATTTCAAATTAGCATTTCTAAATTTATGTATTTATGATTCTTTCTATATTTAACACTATAAAATATAATTTTATTGTTATATATATATATATAAACTCAATAATTTAAAAAAATGAAATATATAATATGTTTTATTTTATTTTTGAAATGTTTTATATATTTTCTCATTAGTTCATGGAGAGTAAATATTAAAAGGATAATTGTCTTTTTTGATCTCTTGTTATGTTTGTATTATTTTTTTTATTTTTTTATGTTTTATTCCAATTTTTTTATATTTTGTGGTTGTGAAAATTATGAATTTCCAAATAAAATCATGCCTATGTGGTCATTAATGATATTAAATTCTAGAACAATACCATTGAGGTCAGCTACGAAGGTTTCTAATACGATTCCCAGCAACTACCGAAATGGTTGTCCAGTAGACCCCTATAGTGACCAGTAATGGTAGTTACTATTTCCCATTAAGTGATTAACCAATTGGGACCACCAGAAGCAATTGGTTGGTAGTTATTAAATACCTTTGGTGATTTCTTTTGGTGATCGCTAAAGGTGGAATTTCTATTTGTGTATGAAACTGTTGCTATATTTAAAATAATATAAAAAATAATAATAATTAGTGGTGCGTCCATAAATGCTTATAAAACGTAGTTTTATTTTCTAGTGATGATGGTTTTTTTATTCTTTTTTATTACCTCTTCTATTTTTATTGGATATTCTGACGATATTTTTTACAAATCAAGTTCTTATCTTTTGAGTGACAGGTTTCCTCCCCAACAAGTAGTGCATGTGAATATCACGGTCATCATGGTCTAACAATCCAATTCCTTAACGTTGTACCTTTCAATGTAAATAAACTATTATTTTAGTTAAAATAATCTTGAGTTTGATGATCATTTACTACCACAGATTCATCTTTTGCAATCACTACTCTTTATCAACACTAAAAAAGTGTTGATAAAGGGGGTAATTTTATCAACATGAATATAATGCTGATAAATTCCCCTTTTATCAAGGAGAAATACATTGATAAAATCACCCCTTTATTGATGATTTCATAGAACAGATAAATGTACCTCCTTTATCAAAAATTTATTAGCCCAGATAAAGGGTACCTTTTAACATTGCATTTATTATCACTGAAAAAAGCATACCTTTTAGGAGTGCTGAAACATCATTTTTAGCACCGGTAAAAGGTATGTTTCATAACAAAAAATTATTATCAATAAAAAAATATATTGATATATAATTATGTTAATATTGATATAAATATAATATATTTATATAAAATGATTTAAATAATGCTAAATACACATGTAAACATAATATATAATATATTTAATGAAATTGGATAATAATAAAAATAAAAATATTATTGGATAATAATTTTATAATTATTATCAACTAATAGTCATTCAATAACAATTGGATTAAAAAACAATTAACATAATAATGAACGGTCAATGATATTTTATAAAAATGATGTGAACTTAAAATTACCATAACTTTTGATCAGGGTGTCCGTTTGGGTTGTACCACATATGAAGTCAAAGCATGCAAACAGATCTATGCTATACTAGCTTGGTGGAATCACTGGACAAATTTTTCAAGGACAAAAGTTCCAAAATTCTTCTAAAACTGAGTTTTTAGTCTGGGGTATCTTAATTTGTTTAACATTCAATGTAATTAAGGACTCTTTTAAGGGGGTTTTACTGTATTTTTTGCGGACTAATTTTATTATTAGTTACTGCATTCATATAGATATTATGTTTTTGAAATTTTATCATTTTTTTCAATGTGGTTTTATTTATAATTAAATATATATATATGTATACATATTTTTTTATATTAACTCCTAGATATTTAATTTCATAAATAAATATGTAAACATATTTACATATAAAATATATATCTATATAAATAAAATATATCTAAATAATTATAATATATATTTTTTCAAAATATAAACGAATGAATATTTATATACATATTCAATGTATATAAAATGTATAAATATAAACATATTTCTGTGTGCGTATTAACAAACTGATATATATTAAATATATATTCAAATATATGATTATAAATTTTAATATATAATATATTTAAATAAATATAAATATGTATATTTATATTTATTAATACACTCATAATATATACATGTGTGTGTGTGTGTTAGTATTTATAAACACACAAAAAAACATATTATATATATGTATATTTAAAAATAATTACATATATATCGATTAAAAAATGCAATGAAATGTATAAATATATATATATTGATATATCATATAATAAAGAACAAATTAGTTTAGGGGAGTGGATAAGTCACAGATTCGTGAGGGGGAGGTCTCGATTTCAAAACTCACTAAAGGCTGGGTGACGCGTAGGAGGACTTACCATTGTAAAAGGGGAGGGGGATTCGAGAGCTATTAAATGGGGACTTACCACTGTTAAAGGAATTGTCTAATGAAAAATAACATTATATTTTATTTTTTAACTTTTATCATTGATTTTTTATCACATATAAAAAGGGCCTTTATTAGCGCTTTATCTAAGGTTGATAAAAGGATACCATTTTAAGGGCTCTATGATTTGAAACGCTATTTTAGCGCTGATAAATGTGATTACTATTTATTTTAAATGTGATTTCTATAGTAGTGAGTTGAAATATTTTAGGTTTGGAGTGGGGTTTTGTCATAACATCGTTTTTTGGCACTAAGTCCAGTCATAACCCTTTTTTCAACTAAGAAGACACTATGCATGTGGGTTGTCAAAATTTATTTTGATATTGGTGTTATTGGTGGATCTAAATTGGTCAACAGTTATGTGTGTTGGGATTTAATCAGTTTAATTTTGGTTTTTATTGTAGAGGAGAATGCCCCTTCAGATGCATTAGTTTTTGTGTAAGGTCAAGGATATATGAAATTTTTTAGGGAATGTGACAATAATGTCCTTGTCAATGCAATACAATCATGTAAATGGAATCAATTATTGATTAGGTGTATTGTGAAACAAATTTTAATGATATCCACATACTTCAAAGATTATAGTTTTTTTAGAGGATAGAGACTTACGTTTGACATCTTGTTTGTCATCCAAAAATAAGGTGTGATAAAATGAGTTTTTTTGGGGTGTTACTCTATTATTACTATGTTATGTTCTTAATGGTATAGAAAATTAATGGATTTCTTATTTAAAAATGATATATGACACAAAGTAACATAAATGAATTTCAGTTTTTACAGGATATATCATTGAATAAGAATTTGATATCACCAATAATATGTTATAAATTTCATCTACAAATACAATGTAAGTTTAAATATTGAACATGTAACAAATAAAAATTTTAAAGAATTTAACTCACATACAAAATGTGAATAAATTTAGGTAAAATTAAAAAAATAATAGGATTAAAAAACATAGTAAAAAAATTTATCACATCATGAAAATGAAATAAATTTCCTTGATAAAATGTGTGTTTCAAAATAATAATACCTTTTTTATTATTACATATATTTTAGTTATTATGTTATATTAGGCTTAAAATTTTATTTTTGTTTGACAGATGGCGTAAATATTTACATAAAATTTACACATGGACTTAGAAATGAGAATTATCATACATAATTAAATTATCACTCTTAAATACTATAATATAGTTCATTATAGTGAAAAAATTAATTAATTTTAAGTTTTTTATTTAAAATTTTATTTAATTTAAATTCATATACACAATAGGTTTCTTCTTATAATGTATTCTCATAATCATATTTTTTGGTTTTATTTATAATTTAATTTTTTATAATATATTTATTATAAATAAGATAAATAAATAAGATAAAAATAATGAAAAAAATATGTAGTTTTTGGGTAAATTTATTGGAAAACAATAATATATATTATGACAAAAAATTATAGGAAAAAACCATTTGTAATGTTTAATTTTCACATAGATAATTAAAAATACTATTTAATCACACAAAAATTTGAAAAAAAATTACTAATACATATATAGATATTAATATAATCAAAGTCAAAGAAATAATTTATTTAAAAAATTAATTATTTTTCTGCACACATAATTAATTATATTGTGGAATGTTTCGATGATATTTGAAATTGTTGAAAAATTAGACTTTTTCGAACATTTTAGGATGACTGATGATGAATATGTATTTTTTTAGTCATGAATGGTGTGACATCAGTGTATTTCATAATTAACATCAATTCCTACCCTTCATAGAGTTTAAAACCCTCAAAAGGATTGTGATAATGGGATCATATATCTATTATCACTTTATTCTAGTGCTGGAAAATATTTCTCACATTATTTTGAATTGGGTAATGAAATGGTTCATCTATGGTGTTATGGTATGTCGAAACAATCATAATATTTATTATCACTTCATTATAGATGACAACCTACACTTTGTTCATGCCACATCTCATGAATTCTATTTAGTTTTGAAAATAATTGATACATTTGGAAGTGGTTACATAAAATAGATTATTCCCAAAAAGAGGAAATATCCTTTAGTAGAGGAGTATTACTAGTAAGGAAGGATGAGTTGCAGTACTTTTGTGGGTTTCTATTTAGTGAAAAACAATAGAAATGCTTGTTCCTTACAACCCATATTAAAAGATTGAAGAAAAAAATATTCTACTTGTTTGTTGAAAAAATATTAAAAAATATCTGTTTATGGTCTTGAAAGAAAATTTATAAATATGGGAAGGAGAGTCTTGTAAAGATATGGCCCAAGTGATTCCTTATTATGATATGTCGCGTTCCATGTTTCCTAAAACCCTCGTTAAACAGGTCCGGTAACATTTGGATAATTTTTTGTGGGGGTTCTCATGATGGAAATCATAACACCGATTTGCTTTCATGAGAGAAACTTTGTATCTATAAGTTCTACGATAGGCTCAATTTTAGAAACGTGGTGTTGTTTTATGAGGTACTTTTATCAAAAAATTTCTAGCACCTTCTATCCTTCCCAAACATTATCTTCTCAATAGTATTCCACACCAAATATTTTCCTCATTCTGATTTCATAAATATAAAGCTAGTGCCTAGAAATAGATTTTTTTAGAGGATAATTTTGGTGGTAAAGACCTTATATGAGAAATGGTGTGTGTAGAGGATTAAAAATGCGAATAATGTTTCTTTATAGAGTGATTCATCACTAACAGATGACACAATCCTTAGAGTTTTATGACATATTATACAAGGATTCCAGAACAAGACGGATCATGATCTGATTAACAACTCATTGAAGGATTGGGATCATGACCGAATATTTTGATTCAATGAAAGAGATCATGAACATGTATATATAATTCCTATTATACCAATTGTGGGTAATGATCAGTAATGTTGAAAAAGGTATCCCTAGGGAGTGTATATAGTTCGATTGGGTTATAATTAGTTGGGGAATGTGGTTTCATATGGAAATCCTTATGAATTTTATAAGGACATTTGGATAGTCACCTTCCAAGCTAATGTTTTTGTGTGTGGATGGAATATTCTGGTGTCTTCAAGAATCATGAGATCCTAGTGCAGTGAAACATCTCTATGAAGAATATATGCCCTATAGGTTTGCACGCTGTGGAATTTATAATGCATGTTGTTCTTCTGTACTAAGGTATGAAGGATGTGTGGATGAATTGGAAGTTTAATTTTTAGGATTTTTCCCCATAATATTATTTGGACCTTAATCTTCATAAGTTAGTTTACTTCTTTGAGATAAGGGTTGTCTACATGATTTGTACCACCACTTGGATGGTTTGGACCAGAATAAATGTGTGGATTTTTCAATGAAAGGTAATCCAATACCATATATGGTTCCAAAGGGACTCAGAATAGATTTATTATTGGACTAAGAGTAATATTTCTCCCATAATTGGGTGTCCACTATAGGATACATCTTTTTGGACCACACACCCAAAAGGATTTATCAAGATAAATACTGGTAGTAATGTATCAGTTGGTTTGTGCGTGTGTATTATGATTATTTTCCACTAGATAGATGGTCAAATTATGGTGGAAAAATTCATGGATTTTCATGCTAACTCATGATCAACTATGGTGGATGAATGATTTATTATTTATGGTATTCTACAGTATACTCTAAAGGCTGGGAAAAAGGTATGATCTAATGTGATTCCTTCTTAATGATTATCTCTTTATCCATGCATGGATATGGCTCACAACCAAATGGTATTATTATAAAAATATCTTGTCCTTATTACATGTTTCCTCTTCAGAGCACTTCATTTTCAATAAAGGATGAGGGGATCTTTTATCTCACCATTTCATAGGCTTTTGGAAGGATTGGGGATACCATGTTTGGTTGGATCATTTTTTTGATTGGATTTGTAATGATACATCGATTGATTAGTAATCTATCTATGGTTTTCTCAAAACATTTATATTGTTGTAGTGATTTTTATATAAATATATTTTCTGTCATATAATGATGGGAACAAAGTCTTATTACCCTAGTGAAATCTAACATACCTTATTAGGGTTTTTGATATTTATTTAGATAGGTTAGAGAATTCAAAACTGATTAATTTATCAATATAATTTTTTTGATAATACTAAAATTATAACATTTATTTAATTTTCATTTCATACTACATCTATAATATAATTATATGAATATGAATTTAGTTAAATTAATTATTATTATTTAATTGAATATAATTTTTTAATTTACAAAAAAATGATTGCATGTTTATTTATAAAATGAATCAGGAATTTATTGAAATTAAAAAATATTTACTTAAATTAATTTGGATAGTTTAATGGATAATTTGAAAATATAATAGGAAAGGGTAAGGAAAATGCATTTAAAAAAAATTATAATTGGTGTTAGGTTTTGAAAAATTAAATATGTTAGGATTTGGTCATCTAAAATTTCATAGATACTTGATCCATTATCATTTCTAATGCTATGCTGAAAAACAAATGAGTAAAATGTTAATAACTAATTCTATCATGCTTCATAAATATATTACTTGGTTAAAAAAATTCCCCTTTTTAAGGAATTTTAATTAGGAAAATATTTGTGTCTTGTATAATTAAAAACATAATGAACACTTTTTCAAAAAATCATCACTAAAATGCAATATTTCTCCAAAATTCGATTTTTATACTTTTCTTCAAAGATGCCCAACAACAGTGAAGAGAAATGATTTTTCTTGAGATATCTTTTAAAATTTGATTTATTGAAAGTTGATAAAACTATATTTGTATAAAAAATATAAATATATATAAATATATATAACATAAAATTAATGGACCAAAATTTAAAAGAATAAAAAGACATAAAAAATAAAGACATTATAATTTAGAAAATATAAAACCTCATATATTCAAATTAAAATTATCTTATTACATGTTTGATTTATTAAAATTAAAAAATATGATTAATTCAAATCATAAATTATGATTCATTGAAATTAAATTTAGATTGCTAAATTTTATAAATTTGGAATTGAAATTCTCAAAAATAGAAGAAAAAAAATAGATATTATTTTATTTAAAATCAATGAACGAAAAAGTATAAAATAAAATTTTTTCAAATAAAAAGTATAATTCTTCCAAATTATAAAAAATGATTAATTTACATTAAAATTATTTTCCTAAAATATTATATTTTTGAATTTTAAGACCTAAAATTTATAAAATTAAAATCAAATATTACATTTCAAAACACAATGAATTTAAATTATTAAACCATTTAAAACCTAAAAAAAATATTCTCCCAAAATTTTATTTGAAAATTAAATTTTTTTTACAGAAAACATAATTTTTTATTAAACAAATACTGCAAAATACTTCTAAGAGAATATATTTTGTCACTTGATTTAAAAATATAACAACTGATTGATCAAAAAACTCAAAAAAAGCATAATAATTATTCCATATCCAAAATTATACATAAAATATGTTATTAAAAATATGAAAAATATATTTTTTGTTAATCCTTTTACAAAAAGTAACCACATATCAAATGTTTTCTCATTAATGTAATGATATATTTATAAAAAATCATTTTTTATTCAATAAAAACACAACAAGTGCACTCATGTTTTTTTAATGAAAGAAAAAATTTATTAACAGAAAAACAACTAGGAAAATAAAACAAATTTTTAATTGATAAATTTATATTATAAATACAAAAAATTCAAATAACAGAATATTATATATCTAATGAACTCAATAAATGACACAATAATAGAGGTTATGTGTGTAGTTTTTGTGTCATTAAACGTTGTATTTAATTAAAAATATATATTAAAAATGAAATCAATATTTTTGTATATAAATTACAATAAAATTATAGACAAATTACCATATTATTTTATAAAAACATTAAAATGACACAAAATATATTATATTTGTTTTCACTATAATAGATCGTCTCTTTAACAGTGCACAAAAGGGATATAATAATTCTAATAAACCTACATTGTCATCATCGTCATTAAAGGGGGTACCTTTACCCATGCTAAAAAAGTGCTAATAAAGGAACCACTATATGAGCATTACTTTTTCACTGATAAAGGATGGCTTTATCAGTGCTAGAAATAGCATTGATAAATGCCAACATACTATAGTGTGCTATCTGAATAACATAACACTTCTGAAAGTACACCTGTATCAGGTATGAAAATATACAATTTAAGTGGAATAAATTTCACATTGAAAATACAAAAAATAACTACTATATACATTTCAAATAATTCATTGTAAAACTACATTTACAATTACTATACACAAACATTTAAAAAAAATTAATGTTTCATTATATTTGGAACTCATAACCCCAATTCAAAAAAACGCGAGCAAGGTATCATTTGCTGAAAAAAACACCCCAACCCAATTAAAAGAATCTAACTCTATAAGAAAATTATTCTTATTTCATAAATACTATAAAAAAATATATTAAACATAAATATGAATTAATACATTAATATATTTTCAATTTTAAATAAAAAGACACACATGGAGTTATACTGGTCACACGATGCATCATATTGAGGTGAAGATGATTCCTACACATTACATATTACATAGGTTTCATTTTCGTAATGTATCAAAATAATTAGAATACGTTGTCGTTGTTTTGAGTATGTCACTCGTGTTTTTAACTAAAATTTCATTTCAAATTGGAAACACATACTTTGAGGCATACGAGTCACATAATGTGTTAGTTTTATGTGAGAATACTTCCAAAACATCACAAATTACTTATAGATTGTATTACCAAATTATAAAGACAATTAGAGCATGCATTCTTGTATTTGAGCCAGCGACAACCATTTTAAACTAAAATGTCAATTTTATTATGATAATGAACACTTTGAGCCATACTGGACATATTGTGCATCATATTGAGGTGATTTTGATTCCTACAAATCACAAACGACTTACGGATCCTTTCCCTAAAGTATAAAAAAATTAGTCTTCATGGTTTCTAGTATGTCACATCTTCTTTTTATTAAAATTTATGGCAATTTTAAATTAAAAGACCCACTTAGAGTTATACCATTCACACCATATGTCATATTGAGATTCAGTTAATTACTACAAGTAAAATATTACTTATGGGTCTTTTCCTAAATTATTAGAAAAACGTCAAAGTAATTTTATCAATTTTCAGTATTTCACTAGTTTTTTTACAAAAAAATAAGTATATTTTAAATAAAAAGACACAAATTGAATTATACGGGCCACACTGTTCATAAGATTTAGTTGTGTTTGATTTCTACACATAAAAAATGACTTATGGATAATTTTTCTAATGTATCATAAAAACCCAAATATGTTTGATCAGTTATTAGTTTGTCAATTGTTATTTTTACTAAAAATAATGTTATTTTTTAATAAAAATACACACTTCGAGTTATATTGGTAAATCATATGTCGGATTGAGGTGTGGATAATTACAACATGTCAAAAATTATTTATGTATCATTTTTATAAAGTATAAAAATAATTTGAATATTTTTCCTCATATTTTAGGGTCTTATTTTTTGTTTTTAATAAAATTAGTGTCATTTTTAAATAAAAAACACACATGGAGTTATTATGGTCACATAGTGTGTTAAATTGAGGTGAAAATATTTTTACATTTCAAAAATCATTTTAGTATCATTTTCCTAAACTATCAAAATAGTATGAATATATTTTCTCATTTTTCAATATGGTATTTATTGTTTTTAATACAAATAATGTCAATTTTAAATAAAATGACGATCTTTGAGTTATATAAGTCTCAAAGTGCATCCGAATGAGGTTAAATTTATTCATATACAACAATAAAATGTCTTATATAATGTCTTTACTAAAGAACCATAATAATATAAATGGATTATCTGGGTTTAAGTATTTCACATGTGTTTTTTACTAAAATATAATTCCAAATTTGGAACATATACATTGACCCATATCAGTCACATCATGTGTTAGTTTGACATTAGAATTCTTCCTACACATAAAAAATGGATATTAATAATTTTCATAAATTATCAAGGTAGCCAGATCTTGTTTTCATGGTTTATAAATATTGACACACCTTTTGAACTAAAATGTCAATTTTAATATTATATCAGACACTTTGAGTCATACCAGTCACACCATTCATCAAATTCAGGTGTGGGTGATTCCTAGACATCAAAAACTACATTGCAGCCATTTTAGTAAAATATCGAAACAATTCAAATGTGTTTTAACTATTTTCAGTATTCCACTTGTTTATTTACTAAAATTAATGTCAATTTTAAATAAAAAGAAGCACATGTAGTTATACAAGTCATACTATGTAACTAATTGATGTTACGTTAATTCAAAAACTTCACTAATGACTTATTTATCATTTTAATAAATTATCAAAATAATCCAAATGTGTCTTCTTGTTTTTCAGTATGTTACTTGTTCTTTTTACAAAATTTAATGTCAATTTAAAATAAGAATTCACACTTGGAGTCGTATAAGTCATATTGTGCATCAGATTGAGGTGAGGATGATTCCTACACATAAAAATTGAATATTAATCCATATAGCTAATGAATAAAAACAATTATAATATTTTTTGTTGTTTTTTTAGCAAGTCACTTGTTATTTATACTAAAATTAATGTCAATTTTAAATTAAAAGACACACTTGGAGACATATCGGTCACATCATACAACGGATTTAGGTGAGGCTAATTCAAACATGTTAATAACTATTTATGGATAATTTTACTAAAGTGTCAAATTAAATTGAGTTCATTTTCTTTGTTTTTACAATTTCTTATTTCATTTTTAGGAAAATTAAGGTCAATTTTGAATAAAAAATCACACTTAGAGTTATACCAAACACATAGTGCATCATAGTGAAGTGATATTGATTCATACACATCATAAATGAATTATAGATTGTTTAAATAAATTATCAAAACAATCCAAATTAATTTTCTTGTTTTTTAGTATGTCTGTTGTTCTTTGACTAAAATTAATGTCAATATTAAAAAAAAGACACACTTGGAGTTATATCGCTCTCACAATGCATCAGATTGAGATATTTCAGAATCCTACCTATCAAAAAAGAATATGTATCAAATTTTTAAATTATAAAAACAATATAAATGTGTTTTCATGGTTTTTAGCACGTCACTTTTGTTTTTTACTAAAATTTTATTTCAAACTAGAAACACATAATTTGAGTCACACTGATCACATCGTATGTTCGTTCGACATGAGATTTCTTACTACTCATAAAAATTTACATAAAATTCATTATTCATAATTATCAGACAATGAGAGTGTTTTTATTGGTTTTTGGTGAATGAACCATGTTTTGAAAAAAAAAGTCATTTTTAAACTAATAATGGATGCTTTCATTCATATCAATCACAAAGTACATTGGATTAAGTTTATGTTTATTAAAACACGTCACAAATTATATACATATCATTTTTCGAAAGTATAAAAAGAATATAAATGTGTTTGATTGATTTTAATTATATCAATTATCCTTTTTATTGAAATTAATTTCAATTTTAACTAAAACACACACTTGGAGTTATACCTGTAACACCATATGTTGGATTGTGGTGTGTTTTTTCCTACATGTCACAAATAACTTATTTATTTCTTTACTAGAGTATCAAAATAATATGAATGTGTTTTCTCATTTTTATGTATGTCACGTTTTTTTATCTAAAATTAATTTCAATTTTAAATAGTAAAACACACATTGTGTCATATCAGTCACACTATGGTTCAGATTGATGTTTGGTTTATTTATACTCATAAAAATTAACTTATGGATCATTTTTCTATAGTATCAAAACCATATGAATTAATTTTTTAGTTTTTTGTAAGTTACTTTTTCATTTTTCTAAATTTAGTTTCAATTTAAAATAAAAATACCCACATATAGTCATATCGGTCACACCATGCATTGGATTGAGGTGGGGTTGATTCCTAAAAATCTAAATTTACTTATGAATTATTATAGAAAACTTCCATAACAATCCGAATTAATTTTCATAGGTTTCAGTATGTCACCTGTTATTTTTGATAAAATTAACTTCAATTGTAAAAAACAAATATAAACATGGAGTTATACCATCCAAAACATGTATTATATAGAGGTTCAGTTAATTCCCACATTTCAAAAATGTCTTATGGATCATTTTAATATAGTATCAAAACAATCCAAATGTTTTGTCTCTATTTTCATAATTCCAGTCTTTCATTTTATTAATGCTAATGTAAATTTTAAATAAAAATCACACTTGGATTCCTATCATTCACATTGTGATTCAGATAAAGGATAGTTTGATTTATACATGTTGAAAATGACTTATGTATTGTTTTTGTAATATATCAAAACAATCCAAATGTCTTTTATTAGTTTTCAGTATGTCACTTTTTATAAATAAAAAAAATGTCAATTTTAAGTAAAAAGACACACATTAGTCATATTTGTCTCACTGTGTGTCGAATAGAGGTGTGGTTGATACCTACGAGTCAAAAATAACATACCGATTGTTTTCCTAAAAAATTAAAACAATCTGAATGCGTTTTATTGGTTTTCATAATTTCACTTGTTCTTTTTACTAAAATTAATACCAATGTTAAATAAAAAGACACAATTTGACTCGTACTAGCCACACCATGATTGTGATTTAGGTGATTATGATTCCTACACATTAAAAATGACATAGGTATGGATTTACTAAATTATCAAAACAATATTAATGTGTTTTATTGGTTTTTAGTATGTGATTTTTGTTTTGAACTAAAATGAAAATTATGAAGTAAAAACATAATGTTTGAGTCATACTAAGCACATTGTGTATCAGATTGAGGTTTTTATTATTGATAATGTGATATGTTATTTTCTTTCAAATATCTACAAAAATCCAAAAAAGAGAGAGGAAGTTGAATTCTAATGGAAGAGAAACCCCATGCTACCTGAAACACTTCATGTTTATAGTAGCATGTCGTTTCCTCTTCCATTATAAATAAATATGTTCTTTATTTTATGGCTTGTTGTAAATAGTTGATAAAAAATATGACTTACCAAAATATCATGGAAAACACTAAATAATAATTAGGTAAAAATGATAAGGAAATTAGCCTACAAATAGTAGATAAAATAAAGACAAAATAAATTAAATAATTAGTAAGAGTTCATATTTCCACGATATTTTTATACATTATGAATACATTTCCTTACATTCATTATTTTTGTTGTATCCTCGAATTCTAATCTTGCATGGTCATGATTAGATTTGAACAAACTACCCTAACATAAAAAAAACTGTCCACCTATATAAGAAAAAAAATTTATGTCAGTAATACTATAATGATATAAATTAAACATAAATATGAAAAAATATATTAATAAAATGTCAATTGTAAATTAAAACCACACATTTTGAGTCATGTTGGGTACACGATGTACCAGATTCATTACATGATCATAGTATAGGAGTGAATCATTCATATTGATGATTTCAATTTTTTATGATCTCTATTGGATTTAACAAAAATAATTATCAAATAGAAATATTAAGGAAATTGACTGAAAAGTAGATAAAATGATGAAAAAATAAACCAAATAAGATGTGGGAAGTCACGTATTCATGATATTTGTGTAAATTTTTAACTCAGGTTTGCTGCCCATTTGTTTCAAAACAAATCTATTTCATATTGTGAGTACAAGTCTAGTCAAATTTCAATGTAGTAGTAGAAAATTATAATTAAAAATTGGATTAATAAATATTTTAAGTGAAATTGTAATTGTATTTGAAAATATCTTTTTGGAGATTATAGTTTATTGATGGAATATGATATCTCTCATAAATTTACAAAAAATAATAACCACAATATATTTTTTTTCAAAATTATAGAATCATTGATAAAAATAAGTATTTTTTAATATAAGTTTTAATAGAGGAATATTATTATATATTCCCTGATACTTATTCACTTGTAGAAGTTGGTAGGCTCCTCATGAATATGCTCTATCCTAATTCCATGATTTTCATGATATTTAAATGCCACCCTATTATAACATAACTCTCATTAAAAAAATATAAATTTTATAACATGAATTTTAGTTATAAAATATTGTATTTAGTTTTTTAAAAATATAAAAACATCATCATGTGTGGTTCGTTTGTTTCACATCCATGTACTAAATCTAGAAAATAAATATTTGGAGTATACAAATTGATCGAAATGAGTTCCCAATGTTTCATATAAAAACAAAAATGAATAGGAAATGAAAGGAATGAAAATATATTTGATATGATTAAATTTTATATTTTTACCCCTACATCATTAATGCTAAGAAGAGAGTATCATCTGTATGTTTTATTTCAAATGATTTGGCTACTTTTTCCACTATTTCAACAATTTGAACTTATTTTATCATGGTTTAGTCTGTAGATGTGATGTGATGAATAATAATCTTATATATATGTTCAGGGGGAAACCTCTTCTATTGGAATTCATATATATGGCCAAATAAATATGAATTATATTCAGTCATAATTAACATAGTAGATCACATATTGGAAACAATGATCATTAAAAGGAACCTCATGTATATATTTACAACTGATACTCCTATACATTCATAATTGAGGATTTCATTTTCATTATTAAGAGAAATGATGTTTGTAATGTCCTCTGCATACATTTGTTATTAAAAATAAACTATAGGATTACTACCAATTTGTATCTTTGTATCCACATGAACCTTCAAAATTAGTAGACGTGGATATTGAATATCTGGGTTAAAAGTGATTACTAATGATTTTATTAATATTTTCATTTATCCATTAGATGGTTATGATTCAACCATCCATTTCACACCATTCCATTTATTTTTCAGTAATAAAATTCATCAATTAAACCTTTATTCATTAATTGTTAAAGGTTTAGCATGAAAAATAAATTGGAAATAAATAACTCCTTGTCAGCATGTTTTTTTACAAGACCATATGGTCATGTTATGACTGTACTAGTATATTGATCGACCATATAAATATTTGTATCATCAAGTGGAATGGGTAACTCGGAGCTCAGCTTATGAGAAATTTTAATCCTTACTCTCATGTGACATGTTTGATGTTTTATGTTGTATAGAGGGTATTCTTTGATATTGAACATGGTATCCCCAAAATCAGGGTAATGGGTAGGTGTTGATAGATATAAATTACATTCATTTCCATCATATATAATATATATACAGGAAAATTATTAGTGCCTATATGATTCACATTTCACATAATCAATTATGAGAATATTCATTTCCTCATATAGTACATCTCTATAATGGGAATGGTTTTTGTCAAAGATGACGGGGAAGGGAAGGATCTTCATGAAATGGTTGTTCTTAGGTTGTTTCTTTTCATTTCATCACCACATAACATTTCTACAAACTCATACTTCTAATTATATTTTTATTCTGGGGTGGATAATCATGATTTCAACTCTTCTATTTCATTATCTTTATCCTTTTTTCTTTTATTTTCTCAAAAATTGTTCGGGGTGTCATCCCAAACCAAGTACCCCTGACATGGCCATACTGTTTTCGTTACTTTAAGGCCACTAATTGAATTTTTCCATACGGTACAACTATTTATGATTCTTGTGTCCATGTAAGATAAAGAAATATAGGAAAATAAGTAATCATTTTTATATAATAGTGATTTAATGATTTTTTTAATATGTCATACTTATAGATGCTTCTCACAATTTTTTTTTCATTTTCATATATAAGTATCTAATCATTATTTTAACATGAATCCTTCCATATAACATGATGTGGAATGAAAGAGGCTTTGGATTTTTATTCATCAATCTACATATAAAGAGATGAACATAATTATGTGTTTCTTTAATGTCACATAAAATTATTTTGGTAGATTTAAAAAAAAGTACATTTTTGTCAAGTGAAATTTACTCGATCCTTGATTTATGAAATGTGTATATTGGTTTTGGTTCCTATTCCTTATTTCTAGCACTCAATTGTTGATTCATATATTAAAAAGTCTCTATAAAAGTGATTAAAAAGAAAATTTTTTAACAAATCATTACCACCTACAATGTAACCGAAACTATATCACATCATGATGGCAGAAAAGGTATCCCAGACTCCATATCTTATCAAGTGTGAATAAATTTACTATGGGTGTGTGTTTATTTTACCTTAAATGTCTTTGACTTGAAATTTAAGTTGACATGTATAAATGCATCTCTGAGACTTTCCCACAAGAATTAATTCTAATTTATTATGGGATTCATCTAATATAAAGTCACTCTACAAGGGATAATGAAAATTAAGTTATTATTTCATTATTTTATTTTTATGAATATAAAGAAAGATATCATTAGGATACACTAATCTCTTTCCAAAACAGTTTCTTAAGCGTGGTCACAATATGGTGCCACAAAGATACATCAATCGGAAAATGCTTCTGAGTGATGAGACCAACAAATCTACTAAACATGGAATTGTTGGAGTTAATAGGATGGCCATGCACAGTCCATATGGCATTGAATTTTAGGCCTTTTCTTTTCACATTAATTATTTTTTAACACTGTCACGCTACGACATGTAGGTTTTTTCTGCTTCCTTGGTTCTTCACCATTAACCATTTTATTAGGTTCAACATTGAAAATATGGTATTCTTATAGATTGGTAGAATCTGAATGTGTAGAAGTTCATCGTTCCTCTACACTGGGAGTAGGATGAGTTTGAGGAACTTGTTTTCCCTCAATATTGGGAGTATTAACCAATTAAAAAGTTCATTGTTCCTCTACACTGGGAGTATCAACATATTTATAAACCATTTATTCCTTAGGATGAATAGCATCATCATGTCAAGAATTCATTATCAATATAATTGGTTCAATATTTAATTTAGATTATGTAAATACAGTAGTGAATAGATATTAACATGAGGTAATGTAATCTATATTATGAGATATATATAACCAAATTATTGAACTCTAATTTTTTAAATGTTGAAGGGATTTTACCCTATACCAAGTATCCAAATCTCTTCATTGTGGTCTCCTCTGATATATATGATTTGATCTAGAATGGGGACACTGCGAAATATCTATGACGTCCCAATGAAAGGGTCATCTTTAGTTGAATTTTCATCTGACCTGTTGGCACTGGAATAGGTGTCCAGGTATTTCATCAATTGCTTCCATACATGATCCTGGAATTTAGCTCGTTCGTCCTGCTTCGATTCAACTAGTTGTGGAGCCCAAACGGAGTTATGAATCAGAAGTTATGGCCGTTAGAAGTCAGACTAATATAAATGGCCATCCGGGGAGATTTTGGGGCAATGTATGGTTTTGCGCACAAGAATTGAAATCTTGCATGCAAAAATGGAAATTTTGCATCAAGAATGGAATCTTACGTGAAAATGTAAAATATTGTATGGAACATATCGTGTAAACCTTTTATGTGCCCAATGATATGCTATCGTCCGACCATGCCACCCAAAAAACGTCTACGGAAGGTGCACACATATTTTGAGAGGTGCACACAAGATTAGCATCCACACACAAAATTCATACACGGCCAAGGTGACGTCAAATGTCTTTTTGTGTACACACCCACCCCAGGGTTTGCGTAATATCACTTATAGACCCGGAATCTTATGCCCAAGCACACCCGGGTTCTCTGATAAATACAAGTGTGACCCCCACCCCTGAGGAAGAGGTCTCCAGAGGTCGGTCGTCGTTCTACTGTGTATAAGACCACCTCTTCTACGCCCAAAAATAATAATGGAATCCCCATGTGAGATCTTTCTTGATAGGTCTCATATGGGTCCACTTTCATGTGGGCGCATAGTGGTTTGATCCTCGCCTGGCATATTTTCTGCCTAAGTGATGTGCACGCAAGATTCCAGGCTTGGGCGCAAAACTTCCAATCATTCACTCAAAACATCCAATATTGTATACAAAAAATCCAAACTTGTGTGTGAGCCTTCAATCTTGCACGAAATAGTACCAAGATACCAAAACTTGCATGCACTTATGCTGCACAGTCTTATATTGCGCGCAACCCACCTTACGGGTATCCTATCTTGCGCGTAACAGTATATAGCGCCGGGTCGTCGGGATTTTTCATTTTCACCCTTATGCGCACCCACCTACCACCTATGGAATACAATGATTTGAGATACTATTCCTCACACCATGAAACACCATGAGTTGACATATTCCTCTTGGTTCATTTCCCTTGTCATGAGTTGAGATTCACCTCATCAATTCCCCAAGCAGCCTGAGATGAAACATTCCTCAAATAACTCATCCAAACCCTATCACTTGGCTCCTATGCTAGGTTGAACTAGAAAGGGCATCCCTTGTGTAAGTCCCAACACCTGCCATTTCTAGGTGCCTTATGCCTAATAGTCTTCTCTACATGACTATAAACTGTAGTAAACCCTATCATTCAAGTATAAGATGCCTCTTGCTCCAACCAAGAGATGCCTTATGCGCTAATCATAAGATGCCACATTCCATGATTTTAGTGGCATAACTTCAAGAGAGTTGGAATCCTTTCAAACATTCCATCACTCCAACTCATGCTTTGTGTGTCCTTTATTTGGATTTTCATCCTATTTCATGTCTAAACGGACCCCCTAATGGCATGGTCCCATGCCGCATCAGCTCACCTACAGTTCTGGGCCAACGCCCCTCAAGTCTTTTGATGACACTTCGAGTCGGGTCCTGTGTTTCAAACAAGGTCAACAGTCGATGCCTATTTGTTCGTCCCCATCTCAGGGTAACGCGATATAGATGATGTGTTTCGAACAAGGTCAACAGTCATCTTCCGTTATCATTCCACCCTCATTGCATTCTGAATGTCGTGCATGTGATTCACACTTTCCATCTCTCTTTATTCGAATAGATTCCAACCCCCTTGGTGTTATCCCGCTTGTTCACTAGCACATAGGTGTAGTCCCCAACTATATGCCTCAGACTACCAATGAGTTGGGATGCCCTTATGGCCATATATAAGGATGACATCACAGGATACTTCCTTGCCTAAGCCCCATTCATCATTTCCACTCCATAATGGCACTATGTATGCTTCCGTGCGTATGATCCATTCACCGTTACCACTCCATAGTGGCACCTGGGATGCTTCCTTTCGTATGCCCCATTCACCATTGTCGCTCCATAGCGGCACACGAGATGCTTCCTTGAGTAATCCCCATTCACCGTTGTCGCACCATAGAGGCACCCGAGCTTCTTCCTTGCGTAAGCCCCATTATGTGTTGTCGCTTCATAGTGGTACTTGGAATGCTTCCTTGCGTAAGCCCCATTCACCATTACCGCTATATAGCAGCACCCGAGCAACTTCCATGCATAATCCACCTTCACCAATGTCTCTCCATAGCGGCATCCAGGCAGCTTCCATATGTAAGCCTCATTCACCGTTGCCACTCCATAGTGGCACTCGTGCTGCTTCCTTGCATAAGCCCCATTGACCGTTTCCACTCCATAGAAGCACCTGGGCTGCTCCTTTGTGTAAGCCCCATTCACCATTGTCGCTCCATAGCATCACCCAGGTTGCTTCCTTGCGTAAGCCCCGTTCACCATTGCCGCTCCATAGCGGCACCCAGACTACATCATTGTGTAATACCTATTCCTTATTCCCTCTCCATAGCGGCACCCGGGCTGCTTCCTCTCGTAAGCCCCATTCACCATTGCAGCTCCATAGCAGCACTCAGGATGCTTCATTGTGTAAGCCCCATTCATTGTTGCCACTACATAGCTGCACCAGGGCTACATCCTTGCGTAAGCCCCATGCACCATTTTCGCTCCATAACGGCACCCAGAAAACTTCCTCGCATAAGCCTCATTCATCTTTGGCACTCCATAGCGGCACCTGAGCTTCTTCATTGCGTAAGCCCCTTTCACCATTATTGCTCCATAGCAGCATCGGGGCAGCTTCCTTGCATAAGCCCCTTTCACCATGGTTGCTCCATAGTGGCACCCTGGCAGCTTCCATGCATAATCCCCATTCACTGTTTCCGCACCATAACAACACCATGGATTATTCATTGCGTAAGCCCCATTCAGTGTTCCTTATCTATAGTGGCACCCATGCTGTTTCCTTGAATAAGTCCCATTCACCGTTGCCGCTCCAGAGCGGCACTCGGGCTGCATCCTTGCGTAAGCCCCATTAACTGTTGCCGCTCCATAGCGGCTTCTGGGATGCTTCCTTGTGTAAGAACCATTCATTGTTCCTTCTCCATAGCGGCACCTGGGCTACTTCCTTGCGTATTCTGCATGCACTGTTGTTGCACCATAGCGGCACCCAGGCTTCTTCCTTGCGTAATCCCCATTCACCATTTCCGATCCATAGTTACACCCAGGCTACATCCTTGCATAATCCCCATTCGTCATTGTCTCTCCATAGCATCACTCGGCCTACTTCATTGCATAATCCCTTTTCACCATTGACGCTCCATAGAGGCACCCAGGCTGCTTCCTTGCGTAATCCCCATTCATCGTTGGCTCTCAATTGCGGCACTCAGGCTGCTTCCTTGCGTAAGCCTCATTCACCTTTGTCGCTCCGTAGTAGCACCCATGATTCTTTCTTGTGAAAGCCCCATTCACCGTTGCCACTCCATAGCAGAACCCTGCCTTCTTCCTTGTGTGAGCCTCATTCACCACTTTCGCTCCATAGTGGCACCTACACTGCTTCCTTGCGTAAGCGCCTTTCAACATTTCCACTCCATAGCGACAACCGAGCTTCTTCTTTTCATAAGCCCTATTCACCATTGCCTCTCCATAGCGGCACCCGTGATGCTTCCTTGCGTAAGCCCCATTCACTCTTGCCACTACATAGCGGCACCCGGGATGCTTCCTTGTGTACGAATCGTTCACCACCCTTTATAGATGCACATAAACGCCATGATCGTAAGGTCCTTATCGCCTCTTGTTTCGTACAATGAGCACGACTCATGTGGGATTAGAGTAAGCATCGACCACGACATCCTCTCTAGGAATCCAAGAGTGCAAGCCCCACAATCAATACTGAACTATGTGGACTTTGATCCTTTCCAAGGAATGGTACGTAGGAAACCTCCTTGAGGATCAATCCCAACACCTGGTCGTTCCGACCCCCTACACCTTATTTCACCCACACACCATTCTGAACTACCTGGACGTTGATCCTATCCAAGGAATGGTATGTAGGTAGCCTCCCTGAGGTTCGAACCCAACACCTGCTCATTACGACCCCCCATCATGTCGGTTCTCCCAAAACATCCCGAACTATGTGGACTTTGTTATTTAATAAGGAAAGGTACATAGGAAGACACTATAAGGTTCATAAACACCATCTATTAGTTCCAACCATCTTCACGTCGGTTCCCACCCACTTTTAACTACGTTGGTTTTGATCCCTATCTACTAGATAGGATACGTAGGAAACCTCCATGAGTTTCAATCCCAGCCAAAGGTAAACCTTGGTGTTCCCCCATTCTAGGGTGCACACTCCCTGGTCCTCCCTTAGGGGTGTCCAAATCAACCTTCACGGTGTGACATCTTCCCTTTATGGGACACACCATATCAGATCTATCATCATTGGGCATTCTGATCCATCTATCTGGTAAACCTTCATGGTGTTCCCTCCTAGGGATGTACCAATCTGATCTGTCTCTATGGGATGTTCTGATCACACTAATTTTGTCTCCACAAGATGTTAAACTCGTGACATACCATGTGTTAAACATGGTAAGCTAAAGAAAACCTCAGAGATATGCCTACAACATAAGATACCCCACGACTGATGTGGGACGCCTCGGGTTTGGCCCCCCCTTGAAATGAACTCTTATGAAGAAGAATACAGGTTCCGCAATTTTCACGCGTCTAGAGATGCCCCGACATACCTGATGTTGTCATCTACTCTGACCGAAGGATGCAACCATGTCAATACCCAATGGAATGTCCTGACTGATGTAGTGTAATTAACCGGCTTCCACAAATATATGGCATCAGGAATGAGATTCACAAACCATGACTCAAATCTATAAGGGAGACCCGGACTAGGTAATGAGTTCCGAGGAGGAATCCAAAGAAGTAGGAACCGATATCCCATCATCCAATTTCAATCAAGGAGCAAACATCCCTGTATAAGGAATGGATGTCACCCACCTTTGGAATGTGGTAATGCGGGGCCACAGTTGTACGCCCTCTATATAAGGATGCACGCACCCCAATGAAATTGTCGGAAACATGACACATTAGCGGTTTAGGTCAATGACAGAACAATTGAAAACATTCAGTTTGCGGGATTCAGATTATAAAATACTTGTAATTATTTTTATTTCATTATAAATGATTATTTTTTGAACTCTTCCTTACTAAAATCCACTTTCATGAATCAAAAATCATATTTTCTAATAGAAATCCTATTATCCAGCCAGTTTAATTTAAAAACCAACACAAAGAATGTTGTTTAATCCAACCCTTGTATTTGTTTGATGATTCCAAATTATGAAATATTCATAAAAATTTAATTTCTATACTTGGTACTGAATATATGTATCACATCATCCATATGTGTAGCTCCACTATTTATCATAGTATTTACTTCATCATGTTCATTTTATTGAATGAATAACCATTAATTATATAAAAATTTAATGATAATACATTCACACCTAGTACTCTGGATAACGATCATTGTTATTCTAAAATTGAATCAAACTTTAAATCTGACACCAATGAAATATTTTCTTGAAACCATCCTATTAAATATTGATTTTGTGTATTTGATATCTAACTTTCATCCTTTTCTGGATTCAAATGCCTAATAATTTATTTTTAGGTTTCAAAATTTGGGTAAACCTATAAACTATTATGTAAAATATAACTGTATGCTTGATCTCGACCTATTATATTGATTGTAACAACACCAATTATCAAAATTTCATCACCCACAGGCCACCTAGGGTGACGAGATTTTGGTAGACCAATGCTTTCCACACCGAATAGGTAGTTATTATAGAATTAAATAGATTATCCAACAATAAATTTCATTGCAATACAACCCTATGGATGAATTCAATTTCACCAGGACTATAACATTATTTCATATTGTTTTGAAAAATAAATAGAGCTTAGTTAATATATTACGAAAACTCTTGGAAAAAATGCAATGTAAATCTATAGTCATTACATATTGCCTCAAATCATGAATGGCATGTTCTTTTAGACCCTTTAATGATAAATCATTTTGTGATACAATATTCCATATATTCAATAAATATCCCTTTGGAACCTTTACATCATTATATATGTTTTGAAACCAGTATCTCTCATGCATGAAAAGAGTGTAATCAACTAGAGGACAAAAAGTCTATTTTCAAACATTATTGGAACCAACTCTTCCCATATTCCCATGTCAACCATATCAAACCTAGCCTTAATTCCATACATTTTTTCTGAGTTCATTTATAAATGTTATAATGAAACTGTCACATATATTTTTTCAACCTGAATAACATCAAGAACATGTCTGATGTAAATAAAATTCAAATATGCTAATTCAAAAATATATAATCTCTTTTTCCAAAAAGTTTTCACATTGTTTTTTGAAAAACATTGTCCAAAATCAGTGTCCATATCTTTTACATTCACAAAAAGAATATCACCTATTAGTGGATACTATGACGAATATTCTTCTGAAAAGTCATTGAATGATGTCATCCATGATTTGTACTTATTTTATCATGGTATAAATATGTGATATCCGAGATACATAGTCTTCGATGATGGTGTCACCCCAATTGACTTTGTGCTTTGTTGAAAAATAGGACACACTTTATTTCCTTTAATTCTATACCATAAATCATTTCTATAAACTGGAAAGTCATTTATCATCCTGTAAAACATGGCTCTCAATTTGAAATTTTCATTTCTATAAGAATCATTAAACATAACACTTGAATACTATAATAATTTCAATTCGTCAATCAATTGATCCAAATAAACATCACTATCATTACTCAGTTTCTTTCGTCCTGATATAAGTATATATAACATAATGTATTTTCATTTCATGAATAACCTTTGGTTCAAGTTATAATTTACCAACCTAACTAAGTATTTATTATGAGTGCTTCTTGGAAAAACAAAAGGATTCACTCCATTCATAGATGGCACAAGATGAAGGTTTCTCAGCTCATTTCCACATTCAAGATACTCGTTATAAATTCTCTTCCAATGAGGGGAGTCTACATGGTGATTATGTTTCCCATATCTATTTATTGTATCTTCATTTCATGTTAATCTACATGTAGTATCCTCGCATTCATATTGGCACCTAATCATTGGAATGATGGAAAGTTCCATACCACTTTTTTTAGGACACAATTCTTCCTTCTTGTCTAAATAAGAACCATACCTTGGGAATTACTTAAATGATTTGTTGTATTTGTGAAATAGAACATAGTAATTTTGATAGGCATGTATTATTTTAGATATCATACCCATACAAAATATCATTCTCTTAGTGTCATATGTTTGGATAAGAAACTCATTATATTATGGGAGCATATCATTCAAGAGAGTAGGTAGTTCAATAAAACTATCAATAACCCATCCTTTTCTAAATTTTAAATCTTAAATCTTCAGTACAGGTTATAATGATTTATATTTAGTTTAACCACAAAATAATGGTATCTTTTCACAAATCGTCAACTTCTCAAAATATATTGGATAATCAGGATGTTCATCCCCAACTATCAATGTTATTTACTTAATATGGTCTTCATCTTCATTCACACATGGAATCAAATCCTTGATAATGTTTTCTTCATTTCCCACTCATTTCATCATATCATAAGATCTGTAAAACACTATGTTATCATAGTCAATCGTTCCATTCACTTTTCTCCATGTTTATTCCAACAATTGTAAATTTTATCAATTCTGTGATAGATCAAGTGTTAATCCATATTCTCTAGACTAATTATTCATCAATAAAAATTCCATAAACAAGGTCAATAGATTTTAGAAGGGCCATATACATGATCTTTTTCAAACATGATGAACTCTTTCAACCCATATTAATAGTCTTTTCAAAGGGTTGTCTTCCATCCCTTTTTTATTCATATCCATCATAGATTCTAGTAAAACCCTAAAGGATTTGGAACCCCTTTCATCACCTACACTTCGACGATGTCCTAGGCGGTGATGGTTGCTGCCTCCGCTCCCTCCCCATTGGTGGGGGGACTTCCACAACAGAGATTCCTCCCACTTTCACCATATTTTCTAACCATGATTTCTTTCCACCGTGCCATTAAATTCATATATTCTCTAATGTACCGGATCTACACTATGGATTCCATCATCTCAAGATTTTGACCTAAGAGTATACCGATGCTTCGAGTCTTCTTACCAGATATTTGATTCTTGATTCATCTCGCACTGACCATTGATTGATACATTCGATAGATTTGTTTTTGTGTCTTGGGGGCTTCAAGAATGGGATATGGTTGGAATCCTTGAAAAGAGGAATATAATATTTCTCTTATCAATTTTGCATGACCTAGCCACTATGTGGTAAGGGGATCCTTGATCTTGAAACAACATTCATTTCCATCTTCTATGATGGTCTTTAAAACATTATATGAAACATGATGTGCCAACAATGGATTTATGGGTTATATTTCATGAGATCCCTCTTCTCTTTCTGAACCATTTTGTTATCTGATTGTTTGGGAACTTTGATGGTCTCTATCTCTGCATGGGCTCGAGAACAAGTGTTTTTTTTTCATAAAATCTCTCTGTGTATTTGTATTGAAGTTGACATCTCAAAGCCTTTAGTTGAATGGATTTTGATCTCAGTTGGTTAAGAGTTTCAGTGGAAGAAAACAACTGTGTTTGAATCATGGTGCACTTCGGTTCGACATGCATTCAACTTGAGCATCTATCTCATTCTTACTGGTGAGGAAACCAAGCTCATCAAGGGGATAAGAAAATGGTACATGTGGAACTCATGGGACCCCGTGCTATTTTTGGGCTCCACATAATTTTATATTCCCTTTGGACATGGATGATCCTGAAGAAGATAAAGGTCGACAATAGTTAGGGGTGTATGATTGGTCTCTTCAAGTCCTTATCTCCTATGTGAATCAGTTGCGTCTTTTTGGAAGCTATAAAAGGATACTCAGTGTGACCCTACAATCTCTAAAATTTTTAGGACACTAAAATTTGATTTGGTTTCTTCCTACACTTTGGAGGTTGTGTGTTTTTGGGGGTGCTAGGGTAAGCATGAATATTAGACTAGTTCAAGAGAATGAGGTTTAACATGAGGAGAGGCTGATGCACATGGATGTAGAAATGGATTGGAAATTGAATTCAAAAAATACATCCAATGAATCTATGGTAGGCGAGGATGTTGAAATGTATCAAGCCACTGGTGAAGTCAAATCTAAACAATTTCAATATAGGGATCATGTCTTGTTCCAACCAAGTGGTTTAGATATGCTAGGGGAGGAATCGTAGGATAAACCATATTATAGAGAGAATGTTAAATACAGATGAATGAATAAAAAATTCTCTAATCTGGTTTGTAGTGTTGGGAGATGAAAACTATCATTCAATTGGGGAAGGAATTGAGATGGAGGTTGCACATGGTTAAGACCATTCTATGGAATTGAGGGATACCCAACATGATATTGATTCAGCCACAGAATCCCCTGTTGAGTACTTGGAAGTGGGAATTGCAAAGGAATAACATAGGTCCTCTTCATGGAATGTCAAGAACAGTATTGTGGATTCATAAGGATTTATTAAGCATGATTGGAGGATGGGAAGAAGAAAATACTACTCTACCAAACATACCCCTCCTATTACTGGGTCCTCATGTCAAGGTAAACTACTCCATAGCTTCTTTATAATATAGGGAAAAAAATCCATGAGAAATATCAAAGGCACTAGCAGGCATGCAGATGGAAATGAAGAAGGGGAATCACAAGCCAATGACCGGTTAACTATAGAATTCATGGTTTCTAATGTCATCCCGAGTGTCATAGAAATGATGGAGTATGATGAGTGGGAAATCATAATTATTTTCAATGATAAATATCTTGATAAGACCCTAGAGGTGAAGTCTACATATGTAGAGTTTGACATGATGGTTGGGTGGTGAGTCCAGACTAGCATTAACATGGAGCAAGGTGCATGGATTAAAAAATAACTTATATTATTGGCATGTGGTTTCAATGGTAATAAGATTACTGTGTAAGATTTTATCCAAACATGGGACATGATGAAAATAAATATTAAAGAACTCCTCTATGATGATCCGGATGGGAAGACTACAATTCAATGGATTCTATATTTCGATAAGGTTTCCAATAGTATTAAACTAAAATTTAAGGATTCATGAACTACTTATGAGGTCGGTTGATTATCTCACTATGATTTTTTCTAGTTTTCCACTTTTTCTTGAATAATATTTTTTCTTAATAAAAATATTTATTTATGTCATAACCATATTCTCTGATTTTTTAATATTAATATTTAAATAATAAATATATACACAAAAGGGTCATTTAAAATAAAGGGGACCCCAATATTTTAATGTTTCACATAATTTCATCAGGCTTTGATGTAAATTTATAATTGTATTAAAAAAAGAATTAATTCATTTGGGATAGTTTCTATCCTCTGAATTAATTCACAATGTTCACATGTACCTAGTATAGAAGGCCTACTAGTTATAGTAGTTTAAGCAACATAGGTTCATAGACATAAGTGATGGGGGTGAGCCTCTGGCAAAAAAATCAATACATACTGTTCGGGAGATCAAGATTGTTAGGATAATGTTTATTATTGAAATTTTTTTCCTGAGACTCATCCCTATAGATGGTAAAAAAAATCCAGGAGAATATGCAGTTGTGGAGGACTCCCCTAATTTTAACCATTAAGTTGATGTTGGATTAAAAGTAGGTTTAGGAGTTGAAATGAGGCTAAACATTAATTCACCTTTTATGGGAGTGAGGTCATGATGGATATCCTATGGGTTGGATATAGATAGTTACTTTCCCTTGAAATGGTGTTATTATCAATCTGTATTATGTAGTTAGTGAGATTTTATGTATTTATGAGGTCTGTAAAAGTTAATATGATCATATAAATATTGATATAACCATTTTTCCTTACACATGACTCATTTACTAATATATATCCCACTCATCTCCATGATAGATCATAGTACATTATAGGAAACCAATTAATCAATTCACGTTAATTAAAAATCACAAAACACAATTTTAACATCAATATGAAATTTAATAGATCCTTTATTTAGATCATCATTGAAATCCAATATAACATCCCCATTATAAAAAATCATCGAAATCCATTTTACTAACATTAAGACCAATCACATTCCCTTAAAATCACATTAATATTATCAAAAGATGATTAAAATATGTATATTTAATATAATAATGGAAATAAAAATGATATATTATTGTAAACCCATTTTCATAATATAAAATATGACTATTGATTTTAAAAAAGGTTTCACAAATAAAAAATGAAATTGTTATAATTTTTAAGATAGATTCAACATTAACCATTAATTTTCAATAATTATGTTTATAATCAAATTGTGAAAGAAAAGAAAACTAATATAATAATATATCTTTCATATCACACCTCTTAGGTCTATCAATATTTTCTATTTGATGAACTATTTTCCTGTTATGGTTACATGCCTCATAGTTTGTTTGAAATACAAATCTAGTGATAGGATAACATACTTCTTTATGATTAAACTAAATTCTATCAATGAAATTATAAAAAAGGAATCAGATAAGTCATCCCTTGGATACATTGTCGAACATGAAATCCTAAAAAAAATCAAAGCTAATTTTGAGACACATTCAACACTCAACTAAAAGCATATGTCAAACTTCTATCCATTATGATTTTAATTATAAAATATTTCGTATAATAAAATAACTTTTCATCAGCTAAACGATTTTAAAAAAATAATCATTTTAATAAATTATAAATATAAAACTGTATAATTTATAGAAATAAAATCAATGAAAGTATAAAAGTACTAAGGTGTTCATAAATTTAAAAATTATACTAGAATTAAAGTATAAATTAAAAATGTATATATATTTATATATGTTTATAAAATTATAGATATATATAGAAGTATAAAATTATATAGAAGTATATAGTTTTAAAATTTGTATAAAAGTATAAAATTATAGACCTATATAAAAGTTCATATATATTATAAAAGTTTGCATAATTTATAGAAGTTTATAGTATTACAGATTTATAAAAATAATTAATTGTAATGTATAAAATTAAAATTTATGAAACTGTAAATGTATAATAATTTATATGAAATAAAACTATATATTTATATTAATTTCTAAATATATAAATCTATAAAAGTATAAATAATTAATAAAATTATTTATTTAAACAATATATATAAATATGGTATACTATAAAATTTATAAAATTATATAAATTTATAAATGAATAAATCAGTAAAAGTATAAATATTTAATAAAAAACTATTATTAAATTATATTAGTATAATAAGATATACTATAATATTTTAAAAAATATAAACATTTAATATCCTCTAAAAATATAAAATTATAAACTTGAAACACTTGGAATATATCAAAAGACTTTATCATACCATGAATTTTTATTCAAAACTAAACTTAAAACACTATCAAAACATTGAATTTAAAGTATTATTTGAAATTACAAGTTAAAATTAAAAACTAATTGAAAATTAAATTTGAAGACCCAAACATCCTTTTTAATTATACACTTCATTCATAAGGGTTGTTCACGAAATTTAACAAACACATGGTGCAAAAAAAAATTAAAAAACATTAAAGAACATATTTTTATGATAAAAACCTTCAAAATTTATTGGAAACTGAGAAAAGAAATTCTTTGATCATATGGATTCTACTAACATAATTAATATATTTATTAGAAGAAAAAAACAATTAATTAAAGACTATGAAATCAACAAATCCGAAATTAAAGAGGTAAATGTGAGGAAAACCTACATAAAAATCACTAAATTCAGTAAGGGAGGTCTAACTCTACCCCAATCGAGTCCAATAAACCTATAAGATAGATCACACATGATAGTCCCATGAGAGAAAATGAAAAATGATTATCTAAACCCTAGATTTTGACACCGCAATGGAGGTCAGATTAGAATATCCTAAGAATCATACAAGAAGTGTATATGAGTCATTAAATGTGTGTATGTGTCATTGACGTTGAAAAATTCAGAGAACACATTTTCACCATGATGGAATCTGGTGTTCCCAAAGAAAGGGGAAGAAAATAGAAGGAGATGATAGAGAAGGACAAGACAAGTGACTCTTACTCAGACCAGATAAAACATGAATGGGGGATATTTTTTCAGTTCGATGAGAAGTAGTAAAGTCACGTAAAAGAAAGGTGTGACTGAAAAAAATACCATGGTCGGAGGTCCTAACAAGATAATTGGAACATAGATAAAATTTGAGAGATCAATTCATCAATAATGTAGACATGTGGTAGTAGTAGGGTTCAGCAACAGCCACTACAGGGCTCTGGTTCTACGAAAGATTTAGGTGTGAGTTACAACATTTTTTTATTAGTGTTGTTTATATAAGAACTCTTATAGATTTTTTCAACGCTTTCAAAAGGGAACTGTAAAAGATACCCCTTTATCAGTGATAAAAAGGAACTGATAAAACGTGTCCTTATCATCACAAAAATTCTACTACTGATAAAGTGTAATTTTATCTACTCTTTTTAGCACTGATATAGGGGTATATTTATTTGTGTTATAAAATTTTCTGTAAAAAACTAATCTTAATAATTAATTTATATTGTTATATATATTTATAAAATCATATATAATATATTTATATTTAAAAATATAATTATTATTATAAATATATATATATAAATATTTCTATAGATATTAAATATATTTTTATAATTATATATATATTAAAAATTTTATAAATATAATAAATATATTTATTATAATTTAAAATTTATATATATATTTATAATTATCATTATAAATAACTATATTTAAAAATATTTTTATATAATTATAAATAAATTTATATATTTATATAAATATATTACTATATAAATACAAATATATATATAAATATCAAATTATAAAAAATATATTTATTATTGTTTTATAATTATATAAATATATACATATTTATTTGTTTATTTATAATTATAATTATAATTGTAAATAAATATATTTACAAATATTTCTATATAATTAGAAATATAATTATATAAATATATATATTTATATAATTACACCTCATGATCTGCATAGCTTTTATATATTTATATAATTATATATATTTATATCAATATATAATTATTTAAAATTATAATATACTTACTATATTTATTCTGAACGGCCCGAAGGCATTTATATTTATTATTTTATTTGGATATTCATCTTTTTATCTTTTTTGGGAGAGAACCATTACATGGCACATATGCCCAGTTACACAAGGTCTAAAACATGGTTCGAAGGCCCAAAGACCAGACACACTGAAACTGCCCCTCCGTAACATCTGCATTATTGATGGACCCTAGCTCCCTACCTCACAAGGATAGTCGGATATCATTACCTCATGTAGAGATTCATGGTGTCTAATAACGTTGATGGTTGTTATATCCTATCATTCTTCTAATCCGATTAGTTTTTCTAGTGGATACTATTGTTCTGTTTCCTCTTTTGGCTTCTGCTCCCATGTGGGAAGAACACAATCCTGTAGCCCAGAGGTCTAATGGCATATAAGCCTTTGATGGTCCAAAGGCCCTCGTTCATCAACATATCTTGGGACCGCACCCCAGCCTACATCATTTCTACGTCACTGCCTGCCTGTGTCATCCTTTCGTCACTTCAAACCATAAATCCTTCAAGGGGGTCTGCCTGAATACAATCCTTGGTCTTTTGGATGCCAAGAAGGATCCTTTACTAGTCTGGTACAAGCTCATCGGTAATAACTATATTTATTATTTAAATGAATATATAATAATTTTATAATTGTTAAAATATATATTATTTAGCATTAATTATATATATATTAGGTGTTTGCGGGTACAATTGCACTCAAACACATGAATTTGTATATACAAACATGTACATACAGACATAAACATATATACATGTAGTTATACATGTACATATTTTTAAAAGTATTTTATATCAATATAAATTTATATCTAAATAAATAAATTCATTTATATATTATATAATTGTTTAAATAAACTATTACTCAAAATGCATAGTCATGGATTTTGAGACCAAACCCCTGACTAAACATTTATTAAGGAAAGATAAAAATTCAACAGAGGGAACAATAAAAACATGACACAAAAAGACTATAACGACCCATACTTTACATACATTGTTAATACATCAAAATTGAAGCACACTTATTACAATATATAACAAAACCACGAATGGACCGTATAGGTATAGTGTCTTTAGAAACTTGGAAACATAAACAACTGGTTCCTAAAGCATCTACTTTGCCTCCCATTTATTTCATCATATCTAGAGTCCCTTTTGGCATATTCTACTTAATAACCTTCTTCCTAACATGGGGAAATAAAACATACAAAAGGGTGAGCTCAAATGCTCAGTAAGGGTAAACAAAAGAAATATCAATCACATCATATAAATAAGAACATAACTTTTGGAAATCTTAACCTGCAAAAGAGATCATAATATCATACCATGGGATAAATCATAGAAGTGAAATGTAATCCCTATAATCATAACATAAAACATTTAACTTCGTGGAATACACACATAATCATAGAGAATCATTTATTATTATTCAAGAATCATTTTCAAGACTGTCTTAGTGGACAAAGTCCATTTCTGAACCGAGTTCATTCCTCGTTTCAGTCCTGTTTCACTGACCCGGTATAACCTACCGTTCCAGCCATGTCTATCTCATGAGATATAAAATCATTACCCAATGCATTGGATGGAGATATAGGTCCCACCCATCTCATAGTGAAACCATTCTTATGTGTGCCACAAAATCATAAATCATACATCATTGCATAACCCATGTAATAAAAATGGGAATCTTAAACATCTTGACATCATAAAACAATAAGATAAAGGAATTCATAAAAATATAATTCTATCATAACATAATAAAATCAATGTAATAATAGGGATAAAAACATAACCCTTTATTATCTTAGATGGAAAATAATTTTTATAAAATACTTGAACTCCATTCTTGAGGAAAATATCCTTTGGGCTTCAAAAACACTTTTCCTTTCTTAACATGTCGTGCACTTATAAACTAAAAGAAGTTGATTAAAAATAAACATGAAAACAATTAATGGAACCTTCTTGGAAATAATTTTTTAAAAATCAATTCATACTTTATTTGTTAAAAAAAAATTCTTCTCGTTCTTTTGTCAGAAAAGTCAAAAAAGTACCTTGTACGAAAAATGACAAAAGATTCCTTACATATCCTTTACTAAAAACTCACCGAAGGGTAAAATTGGATTTAAACAATTGTAGGTGGATGGAAATAATATTTCATATTCATGAAACATGTATGTGGATGATAAAATACACCCCTGTAAATACCAATGTATAAACAATCTCGTAAAAAAATTAGATTGTGATATTTCCCTTACCTTAGGTCCGATACGCTTTGTACGTATCCGAACCTCATGTATAATGATTTAAATAATGTTATTAACTAATTAAAGAATCATACTTATTTTTATGATATCATATATGGTCATATTCTTAGCTTCTTAGTAGTAATATTTCATTGCTACTTGTTATTCGAGTGTTTATAACTTTTTGTTCTTATGCGTGTTTTGTCGAATAAATTCTTATTCATCTCTTTAGGTTATAGATACCTCATTTCCAGAATGGTATTAGTGTAGTATATATCATATTCATTCATTCAATTCTTTTATATAATCATTATGAAATGAAGATCATGTAGATCGAGTCGCATCACATCGTGGAGATGGTATTCCGTACGTACGCACGAGTGATGATATCCTTCCTATGATCAGGGAATTGTATTGGAGTGTATGTATACTATTTCAGAATCCGTATCACTTTATAATAGTCATATATAGTCATTATTTACACCATTATACCCATCCAATTAAGGTGGTGGTGGAAAATAGATTTCACCACGGCGTGGAGACGGTATTCTGTACGTACGCACGCGCGGTGATTTCTTTTTCCGTAGGATGGATATATGGTGAAATAGGGTAGTTTCATACTTATAATAACATATCAGTATATGAGTGATACTGATGTTATTACTTCATAATGAAACAACTAAAGAAGAAGAAGAGGAAGAAGAAATAACGATGAAAGAATCAGTAACAGACATTACCTCTTCTCCGAAGTGCTTCTTTGATACCTCCTTTTAGGGCACTAAATAGGACTTTGAAAAGACCAGAATCTCTAAGATGTTTCAAGGGAAGTGGAGAGAAGAAATTCACAGGGGTTGGCCGAGCTTGAAGGCTCAAAGTCGTGTGAGGAAGAGGGGGAGAAGGTTCCCTTTTATAAGGGAGGAGAGGGGCTCCTTTGGAAAAACTAAACATATTATTTTATTATAAAGTAAAATTCGGTTTTTAATAGCTCCAAATTGATATATATCGAATATAAGGTGGGTAGGGGTCGAAATAATCTCATAAAATAGAATTTAGACAAGTTTAGGTATCAATTTTAACCTTATCATTTAGATTTAAATTTAAGTTAGATAATTTAACTTTCACAATGTCTTCTTTTTTCTTACACTATAAGGTTAATAAACTTACTATATCAAGCCAAACGAACTCCAAGTTGTTAATTATTAATATATATAACCTTATATAAGTCATTTGGCCGAAACATAGAATTTTAGGAATAAAATAAAAATTAATAATATAATATTTGTTTTAAAAACTATTTTATGCCAATTTTGACACTATTTTGTAATTAATTTTTTTGAATATCATAACAGAATTATTAGTTCGAACGAAGTTAATTAAATCAATACTAACATGTCATAGTAATATATAAAATTATTGGAATTCATAAAATGTCTCAGATTACATTTATTTGTGTATTTATAACATCAATTATGTCAATTTTTCATTAAAAATATAATTACTGCATCATCATTATTTCATAAATAAATTAACTTATTTAATGTCTAAAAATTACAAATAAAATACCCTTATGTATGAAATCTTTTTATCTTTCTAATGAATATTTAGATTCTCATTTATCTTATGTATAAACCCATATTAAAAATTATTTACTTATTAAACTTTGATTTTAACAATTTTAACCCTTCTTTAAATAAATTAATAATAAATGTCCTAATCTAATCCAAGTGGGCCTAAATGGTCATATTTTATTCCTAAGGTTGTTTTGGTCGAATTACACATATCCAATAGAATTAGGACAAGTAATTAAGTTAATAATAATATCATTTTTACCCTTAATTACCCTATTTACTTTTAACCGTGGTAAAAAAAAGTAAAAAGTTACTATTCACCAAAAATTATTTTCATCTCATTGAACCACATTTTAGTCCTTGATATTAACGTTGTCTCTCGGATTTTCAAAATTCCACTCACAAAAGTGGTAAAAGTAAGTTTTATGATAAATTTAGTTTTTTAACTACCACTTAGTGGTTTCACTATTCATCAATAATTGAATGTTTTCAGAAAAATACCAAAATTTCACCCTAGGCTAATTTCGATATTCCGAATCCAAAAATGAAGTCCATTTTGAAAAATAAAATTTATAAAATTTTAAAAAGTGGTTATTACTATTCATATCGGCTTGTTTTAATAATATTTTAATAGCATATCACTGTTTAGTGAAACTCGGTATTGCGTACGACGCAAGCTATCGAGGAAGTTTGGGATTTCGTGTAAAGCAAGCGAAGAATGTGTTGTGTAGAAAAATATTCTTTTGATGATTTATATAACATAAAAGTCTTGGGTTTTACATTCTACCCCCTTAAAATGAATTTCTCCATCGAAATTCGTCACTTTGTAACAAACAGAGGAGGATACCTCTCCCTCATCATATCCTCAAGCTCCCATGTAGCTTCTTCTAATTGGTGGTTCCTCCATAAAACTTTCAACAATCGAGTGGTCATGTTTCGTAGGAATTTTATGCTACGATCCAGAATCTCTATCTGTTGTTCTTCATAAGAAAGTTCTTTCTTCACTGGTACAACTTCTGAGCTGAGTACATTTGAAGGATCAGGTATGTACTTTCTCAGGAGAGATACATGGAACACATCATCAACTTGAGGGAGATTCGGTGGAAGCGCCAATCGGTAAGCTACATTCCCAACACGATCCAGTATTATGAAAGGACTGATATATCTAGGGCTCAACTTCCCCTTCTTTCCAAATCTCATAACCCTCTTCCAGGGAGATATTCGTAAGAACAATTTATCACCCACTTCAAACTCTGGGTCTTTTCTTCGGTTGTCGGCATAACTTTTCCATCGACTCTGAGATGCACTTATGTGTTGTTGAATAGATCTGACCTTTTCTGCAATCTCATCAAAGAGATCGGGTCCTAATAGCTTTCTTTCCCCAACTTCATCTCAGCAAGTTGGAGTCCTGCATTTCTTTCCATAGATAGCTTCATAAGGATCCATCTAAATACTGGAGTGAAAGCAATTATTATAAGAAAATTCCACCAAAGGTAGGTGTTGATCCCAATCACTTTTGAAATCCATAGAGCAAGCTCTCAACATATCTTCTACAGTTTGAATTGTTCTCTCACACTGACCGTCTGTCTGTGGATGATAAGAAGTGTTGGAACTCAACTCTGTATCCAGAGTATGCTGAAGACTTTTCCAGAACTTTGAGGTAAATCTTGGATCCCGATCAGATATAATAGAAAGTGGTACTCAATGCAATCTTACCACTTCCTTTACATATATCCTGGCAAGCTGATCCAGAGATAAATCCTCTCTAATAGCAATGAAGTGTGCAGACTTTGTAAGATGATCAACTATGACCCAAATAGCATTATTTCCTTTGGATGTTTTAGGAAGTCATATGAAAAAGTCCATAGTGATGTTTTCCCATTTCCATTCGGGTATGTGTAATGGTTGTAACATCCCCTTAAGCTTCTGTCTCTCAGCTTTAACTTGTTGACAAACCAAGTATCGAGAGACATATTCAGCAACATCTCTTTTCATTCCATCCCACCAGAAGTACTCTTTCAGGTCCCTATACATCTTCATGCTTCCAGGATTAATAGAGAATGAAGAACTATGAGCCTCATCCAGTAGCTCCTTCTTTACTTCGTGGATGGGAGGAACACAAACCCGATTCCTGAACTTTATTATCCCATCACAATGAAGGTTGAATTCAGGAACATTTCTAACCTTCTTTTGTAACTCTCCGTCTTCTTTCTGTGCCTCATTAATCTTCACATGTATAGATGGTTGAACATTCATTTGAGAAAGATACGATTTTTCCCCTTTCATTATAATTCCATGATCCATCCTTTGTAAATCCATAAATACTGGATCTTTTGTGATCCTCATCATGGATAAACTAGCATGGTCTTATCGACTTAATGCATCTGCCACCTTGTTTGCTTTCCCAGGGTGGTAATGGATTGAGATGTTGTAATCCTTAATCAGCTCCAACCATCTTCTTTGGTGCATATTCATATCCTTTGGTGTGAACATATACTTTAAAATTTTATGATCATTATAAATATCAGACCTTTAACCATAAAGGTAATGCCTCCAAATCTTTAATGCAAAGATTACCGCAGCTAACTCCAAATCATGAGTTGGGTATTTTTGCTCATGTATTTTCAACTGTCATGAGGCATAAGCTATCACCATATCATTTTGCATAAAAACACACCCCAATCCCTTCTTGGATGCATCACTGTAGATCACAATCCTTTCTCCACTACAAGGCAGTGTGAGCACAAGTGCACTGGATAACCTTATTTTCAACTCCTTGAAATTCACTTCACATTCCTCCGTCAAAACAAACATAACTCTTTTTCGAGTCAACATGGTGAGTGGATTATATAATCGTGAAAAATATTTCACAAAATGTCGATAATATCCAGCCAAACCAAGAAAACTTCGGATCTCGGTTACTGTTGTTGGTCTCGACCATCTTTCGATAACCTCTGTTTTTGCTGGATCCACAGATATCCCCTCTTTTGAGATTATGTGACCCAAAAATGCTACTTTTTGAAGCCAAAATTCAAACTTGGTAAATTTGGCATAAATCTTCTCCTTTCTCGGGGTCTTCAATATAATTCTCAAGTGATCTTCATGTTCTTCCTTTCTCTTTGAATAGACAATAATATCGTCTATAATGACTACCACAAACTGATCAAGATATCCTCTAAAGACTATATTCATTAGATCCATGAAGATAGTAGGGGCATTAGTAAGACCAAATGGGATCACTATAAATTCATAGTGTCCATAACTTGTACGGAAAGCCGTCTTTGGTATATCCCCCATTTAACCCTTAATTGATGATACCCTGAATGAAGATCAATCTTGGAAAAGTATTGAGCTCCGCGTAGTTGGTCATATAGGTCATCAATGCACGGGAGAGGATATTTTTTCTTCATAGTGATCTTGTTAAGCTCTCGATAATCAATGTAGAGTCTCATTGATCCATAATTCTTCTTAACAAATAGAACAGGTGCTCCCCAAGGTGACACACTAGGGCATATGAACCCCTTATCAATATTCTCTTGGAGTTTCTTCTTCAATTCCTGCAACTCAATTGGGGCCATTCTATAAGGTGTCTTTGAAATAGGCAAAGAACCTGGTACGAGTTCTATGGAAAACTCAACTTCACGATTCGGTGGAAGACCCGGTAATTACTCCGGAAAGAAATCATCAAACTCCCGTACAATGGGAATATTCTTAATCGTGAGTTTCTCACCAACCATTTGAGATAAATAACTTTCATTTAGTGGAATCAATACCCATAAAATGGATGAAATTTCCACTGGAATGTTATGTTTATCCTTGCATCGATAGACGATCATAGATTGATCTGGAATATGAAATGTGACTTCCCTTTTTTGGAAATTGATATGAGCTCCATGTAGAGAAAGTCAATCCATGCCAAGAATCACATAAAATTCCACTATAGGAAGGATCACAAGATTTTTAGGAAGCACATTCCCACAAACTTCAATCGGAGAAGAATTATAAACTTTTTATGCGACTATTGTACCATTAGGGGTTGTCATAGCTAACTCAACATCTAACTGTTGGGGTAATACGGTGATATCCATAGAAAATTCTTCACAAATAAAGGAGTGGGTGGATCCAGAATCAAATAAAACATTTGCTACTTTAGAGTTGATGGTAAGTGTACCTTTCACCACATCGTTATCGTACTCCACAACGCTGATAGAAATTACATGTGACTTTCCTTTGTCTTTAGCCTTAAGAGCATGTTGACGTAGACTTTCATCATCAACCCTTGGATTAGGGCATTTATTGGCATAATGTCCCATCTCCTTGCACTTGAAACATTGAAGTGAAGTAGGTTCATTCTGTTTATCCCTTCCTATATTTGCATCATTAGACATCTTCATCCCATCATCAAAGCATTCAAATGCCCGATGACCTTCTTTTCCACATTTGAAACATTTACTTGTCCCTTTAAGAAAACTCCCTCCATGTTTCATTCCACACTTTGAGCATAAGGGAAAGCTCATATTCTTTTCAGTGTACTCTTTAGATTTTACTTTGAATTCCATTTTCCTCTTCTTATCAAACCCATATGACTGATGGGTTACTCAAATCTACATCTCAACTTTGAGAGCACATCGAACGATTTCCTCGTAGATATTGAAGTCCCTTATGGATAAGGCCCTTCGAAGACATGGTTTTAAACCACTAAAGAATCAATCGATCTTACTCTCAGATTGGATAATAATACCAGAAGCGTACCTTGAAAGTCTTGTAAAATTTGCTTCATAAGTACCAGCAGATTCATCATCCTTTTGCTTCAGTTGAAGAAACTCTTTCTCCATCTTTGTTCAGAGAATATGATGGAAGTACTTATTGAAAAATAAGTTCTCAAACTCGTCCCATTCCATGGACTCAATTTCATCCCTTTGCCTCATATTCTTAATAACATTCCACCATTGATCAGCATCTCCTTCCAAATGATACACTGGTAAGATGAATTTATCATGCTTAGAACATTGAAGAACTGAAAATATCTTTTCAGAAGTACTAATCCATTGTTCAGCAACTAATGGATCAGTAGACCCGCTGAATGAAGGTGGAAGCTGTCTCATGAAGGATTAAACAGAATGTTGCTCCTTCCTTTGCTCATTTGAAAGTCCTGCATGATTCATAGCTTGAGAATGTTGTGTGAGAATGGCTTCATGATTTTGCATTCCACCTCCCATAACGTTTGGTTTCTCAGGGGGACAATCATTGCATTGCCTGTCACATTCCGCATTAACACGGTTCCTTCGGGTTCCATCCATTGACTAAAACCAAGAAGAATAGTGTGAGCAACACAAATAGGAAAATCACATAATCAAGAATAAAATCTCACACTTAAGGTCTTATCCTAGGTTATTCATGTCCATTTATAAAACACTAATATTGTGTTCTTTGGTTAGACTTATCCTTAGGGTTCTTACTAAGGCTTTCGCATCCTAGTTTCCAAAGGTTGACTATACCATTCCTCTGATACCTACTATAACGACCCATACTTTACATGCATTGTTAATACTTCAAAATTGAATCAAACTTATTACAACATATAAAAAAACCAAGAAAGAACCGTATAGGTATAGTGTCTTTAGAAACTGGGAAACATAAACAATTGGTTCATAAAGCATCTACTTTGCCTCCCATTTATTTCATCATATCTAGAGTCCCTTTTTGGCATATTCTACTTAATAACCTTCTTCCTGACCTGGGGAAATAAAACATACAAAAGGGTGAGCTCAAATGCTCAGTAAGGGTAATCAAAAGAAATATCAATCACATCATATAAATAAGAACATAACTTTTGTAAATCTTAACCTTTAGAGATCATAATATCATAACATGGGATAAATCATAGAAGTGAAATGTAATCCCTATAATCATAACATAAAACATGAAACTTCGTGGCATACACACATAATCATATAGAATCATGTCTTGTTAGTCAAGACTCATTTTCAAGTCTATCTTAGTGAACAAAGTCCATTTCTGAACCAAGTTCATTCCTCATTTCAGTCTTGTTTCACTTAACCGGTATAACCTACCGTTCCAGCCATGTCTATCTCATGAGATATAAAATCTTTACCCAATGCATTGGAGGGAGATATAGGTCCCACCCATCTCATAATGAAACCATTCTTATGTGTGCCACAAATATCATAAATCATACATCATTGTATAACCCATGTAATAAAAATGGGAATCTTAAGCATCGTGACATCATAAAACAATAAGATAAAGGAATTCACAAAAATATAATTCCATCATAACACAATAAAATCAATGTAATAATAGAGATAAGAACATAACCCTTTATTATCTTAGATGGAAAATAATTTTGATAAAACACTTGAACTCCATTCTTGAGGAAAATATCCTTTCTGCTTCAAAAACACTTTTCCTTTCTTAACATGTCTTGCGATTATAAACTAAAAGAAGTTGATTGAAAATAAACATGAAAACTTTTAAAGTAATATTCTTGGAAATAATGTTTTAAAAATCCATTCATGTCGTATTTGTTAAAAAAAATTCTTCTCGTACTTTTTTCAGAAAAGTCAAAAAAGTACCTCGTACGAAAAACGACAAAAGATTCCTTTAATATCCATTAATAAAAACTCACTGAAGGGTAAAATTGGATTTAAAAAATTGTAGGTGGATGGAAATAATATTACATATTGAGGAAAAATGGATGTGGATGTTAAAATACACCCCAATAAATATCAAAGTATAAACAATCTCGGATAAAAATGAGATTGTGATATTTCCCTTACCTTAGGTCTGATATGCTTTTTACATGTCCGAACCTCCTGTATAATGATTTAAATAATGATATTAACTAATTAAAAAATCATACTTATTTTTATGATATCATATATGGTCATATTCTTAGCTTCTTAGTAGTAATATTTCATTGCTACTTGTTATTCGGGTGTTTTTAACTTTTTGTTCTTAGGCGTGTTTTGTCGAATAAATTATTATTCTTCTCTTTAGGTTATAGATACCTCATTTACAGAATGGTATTAGTGTAATATATATCATATTAATTCATTCAATTCATTTATATAATCATTATGAAATGAAGGTCATGTAGAACGAGTCGCATCACATCGTGGAGACGGTATTCCGTACGTATGCACGAGTGATGATATCGTTCCTATGATCGTGGAATTGCATTGGAGTGTATTTAAACTATTTCAGAATCCATATAAATTTATAATAGTCATATATAGTCATTATTTACACCATTATACCCATACATTAAGGTGGTGGTGGAAAATAGATTACACCACGACGTGGAGACGGTATTCCGTACGTACGCGCGCGCGGTGATTTCTTTTTCCGTAGGATGGATAGATGGTGAAATAGGTTTGTTTCATACTTATAATAACATATCAGTATATGAGTGATAGTGATGTTACTACTTCATAATGAAACAACTAAATAAGAAGAAGTGGAATAAGAAATAATGATGAAAGAATCAGTAACGTACATTACCTCTTCTTTGAAGTGCTTCTTTGAGTCCTCCTTTTAGGGTACTAAAATAGGTCTTTGAAGACGACCAGAACCTCTAGGATGTTTCTAGGGAAGTGGAGAGAAGAAATTGGCAGGAATTGGAAGAGCTTGAAGGTTCAAAGTGGTGTGAGGAAGAGGGGGAGGAGGTGCCCTTTTATAAGGGAGGAGAGGGGCTCCTTTGGAAAAACTAAATATATTATTTTATTATAAAGTCATGTTCGGTTTTTAATAGCTCCAAATTGATATATTTCGAAGATAAGGTGGGTAGGGGTATAAAACACTAATCAAATAGAATTTATACAAGTTTAGGTATCAATTTTATCCTTATCATTTAGATTTATCTTTATGTTAGATAATTTAACTTTCACCGTGTCTTCATTTTTTCACACACTATAAGTTTAATAAACTTAATATATCAAGCCAAACGAACCCCAAGTTGTTTATTATTAATATATATAACCTTATATAAGTTATTTTGACGAAACTTAGATTTTTAAGAATAAAATAAAAATTAATAACATAATATTTGTTTTAAAAACTATTTTATTCCAATTTTGACACTATTTAGTAATTAATTGTTTTAAAAATCATAACAAAATGATTAGTTCGAAAAAAGTTAATTAAATAAATAATAACATGTCATATTAATCTAGAAAATTAGTTTAATTCATAAAAAGTCCAAAATTACATTTATTTGGGTATTTATAACATCAATTATGTCAATATTTCATTAAAAAGATAATTACGGCCTCATCATTGTGTCATAACTAAATTAAATTATTTAATGTCTAAAAATTACAAATAAAATAAAATTATGTAGGAAATATTTTTATCTTTATAATGAATATTTATAGTCTAATTTATCTTATGTATAAACCCATATTAAAAATGATTTACTTATTAAACGTTGATTTTAACTATTTTAACCCTTCTTTACATAAATTAATAATAAATGTCCTAATCTAATCCAAGTAAGCCTAAATGGTCATATTTTATTCCTAAGGTTGTTTTTGGTCTAATTACACTTATCCAATAGAATTAGTACAAGTGTTAAGGTAATAATAATATCATTTGTACCCTTAATTACCCTATTTACTTTTAACTGTGGTAAAAAAAAAGAAAAAATGTACTATTCACCAAAAATTATTTTCATCTCATTGAACCACATTTTAGTCCTTGATATAAACCGTGTCTCTCGGAATTTCGAAATTCCACTCACAGAAGCGGTAAAATTAAGTTTTATGAAAAATTCTGTTTTTTAACTACCACTTAGTGGTTTCAATATTCATCAAAAATTGAAAGTTTTCTGAAAAATACCAAAATTTCACCGTAGGCTAATTTCGATATTCCGAATCCAAAAATGAAGTCCATTTTGAAAAATAAAATTTATAAAATTTCAAAAAGTGGTTATTACTATTCATAACGGCTATTTTTAATAATATTTTATTCGCATATCATTGTTTACTGAAACTCGGTATTGCGTATGACGCAAGCTATCGAGGAAGGTTGCGATTTACTGTAATGCAAGCCAAGAATGTTTTGTGTAGAAAAAGATTCCTTTGATGATTTATATAACATAAATGTCTCGGGTGTTACAAAGACCACATTGAAATAAAAGAACACTTACTCTATAACCCTCTGGATCCCATATTCCTAGTAAAGTTTTCCCTTTACCTTTGGATTTATGCCCCTTATCTATGTCTTGGAATCTGGGGGACCATGACCCTAATCTGATTCCAACTCAGAGGTATCCTCCAACATAGAGAAAATTTTTAATTTCCATGATAAGTCTCAGAAATTCATCTTTGAGTTTCAACGAAATCCATGTTCATCAATAAGTGATATCGGTTTATGGACTGCTAAGTAATCACTAAATTCAAACACATCCAACCCCATAATGGAAACTGGGGCCTCCAACTCTGGAAAAAACCAATATAATACTTCCTTCTTATTAACGTCAATGTCCCTTTCAAATTTTTGAATTATGGAATAAAAACATTCATATTCTTATCTCGTGTAATACTACATACCTAATCTGAGGCCTTTCCAAAATATACATAATCTTTCTTCGTATGGTTAGTGAAATTTGATTGAAAATACCATTCTAGGTGCATGGGATCAAAAACATTAATATTTGGGTATGCAACTTGCAAGGGGATAAGAGACTCAAAAGCAGTCACTTTGGATTTTCAAGGGGTGAGTAATTGGAATCCATAATCATCTATTACTAACTTCTTATGGCTGGATTGTTTCATGGGAACCATATGGAATTATTCATCTTAGTGATAATTATGAAGTACATTGGTAATAGGGTCAACCCCTTTGGTACTAACCACACCAGGAACCACATGAGGCACTCCCTTGATCACACATTAATCCAATAAAGCAGCAGGTGAGACCACCATTCATCCAACCATCCCACCACCCTTATTTGAGACAATAAACTGAGGATATGTGCTACCTGCACCCTTTTGAACATTCCTACCACTATGAGAAAAGTAATAATCCTTTACAAGCTCTTCCATATACCAATATTTAAATGAGATCTGTCTACCAGGCGAGTGGTCCACATATGAGTCCTCTCGTTCATGGTCATGTAGATCATGATTCGAGAGAATACCATGAAAAACAAAATTACTGAATTCAGAATTAATGGAGTTTTCGTTGACCAATATATCCTCTTCATCCTGCATCGTACAATCATCCAAATGAAAAGCTTCATTAGCCAATGAACCAGCGACATTCTATTGTACAGATTTACACAGACCATTATGTTCATCAAGCTCTAAGCCTCTACCCTAACCCTCGAGAGGATGATGCACCCCCAACATAGACAATCACATATACACATCATTGTATCATTGATATGTATCCCTAGAGACAGTTTCACTAGACATAACATCAACATAATATATAGTACTGACTTGAGCTCCTTCACATATACCATCACTAGCATGGGAACCGAAATTGATATCGTCCTGCATATTGTTGTCCACAAAATTTCTTAGTTTCATTAATATGAAATGATTAATCCAATAACCTAACTTTTTAAAGTTATAAAATTTCATATTCATATTACAAGAGCTATCCATATGTCAAATATTTTTGTACCTAGAGTAGAAGGAAGGAATCTTCTCTAGAGAGATTCAAAACTCACATATGTAATCATTAATTAGTATCACATGTTCAATGAGAGGAACAAGAAAATAAACTTCAATTATGACCCTAAAAAGGTGAACAAATCTCACCTTCTCACTGTCATTGTCAAATTTGATGGGAATACCCATCACCGAGGAAATATCCCAGAGGATCTTCGACTTCCAGAAGAACCAACTTAAGACCTTGATTCAGAACTAGACATGAGAAACATTTTTCTTGATTTTCGAAGGGTTCAAGAAGGAGTCCCAGTCCTATCTTCGGAGAATGCTAGGCCTAAGAGACCCCATTAAAAACCCCCAAGACATTGGTCATGTACATGAAAATGTTAAGATTATATGGGGAAAACACGTACCAATCGAAGTTAGACATCAATCACGGAATCCTCAAATCCAATGAAAACAATCTTGGAGTCGCTCGTTCTTCCAAAAATTTTTAGTCAGAAATGTGGCAACCCTATCAATAATCGAACATTTACAAGCCCTAATCTGTTTCAGAAAAATCGTATGATCTTATTCAACAAAATAAAGAGTCCCATTTTTCATGATTTTGTTTGAAGACAACATGACATCGAGGAAAAACTATCTTTCTATTCTTTTTAGGGATGTGATGACTTGGTAATCCCCTATAGGATGGTTCTCATTCAGTGCGGGGATCCCGTCACTTTTCAGAACAATTTCCTCTTCCTTCTGTTTTCAATCACAAATTAACACCTCTCTCGGGTCAATGTATCTAGAATGATCCATCACAAATCACCTCTACACGCTATGAGAGATCGGATCTAATCGCTCCAGAGACCCGTTCATCCTTTTTGTATTTATTGTAAATATGAACACATATTGTAATCATTCTTTATAAGTAAACTATTAAACATTTTGACAAATATAAATTTTATAATTTTTTTATATATAATTGTTTACAAATATATATATATATATGTATTAATAATTATAATTATAAATAAATATATTTATAAATTTTTTAAAATATTTATAATTATATTTATATAACTATATATGTTTATTAATATATAATTATATATAATTATAAATATAATAAATATGTATTATTTTAAAATATTTATTGTAATTTAATACATATTTAAATATATATATATATTTCTAATTATAAATAAATATATTTATCAAATTTTTATATAAATATAAAAATAATTATATAATTATATATATATATATATACTAATATATAATTATATAATTATAAATATAACAAATATATTTATTATTTAATAAAATTCTTTTAATTTATAATAATTTAAATATGTATATATATATATTCTAATATACACTTTTCATTAAAACATGATATATATATATATATTTGAATTTTTTTAAAATATTAATATACCATATTTATATTAATTATAAGCATGCATTTTTTTAATTAATGTATATAAATCAACATTATTTTTGAATATAAATATAATAAATAAATAAATATTAAAAATATTTGTTATTAAAAAAAATTATCAATGCTAAGAATTTCACTCATAAAGGTTAACCTTTTTCAGTACTAAAAAAATCGATGATAAAGGGTATACCTTTATCATTGATTTTTACCACTGATAAACATTACCTTTATCAACACTTTTAGTTAATGAAAATAATGGTTCCCCTTTTATCAGCGCTTTATCTTTAGCCCTGATAAAAGTAGGCACATAATTCTCACTGATTAGTTGTAGTGTTTTTTAAATACATAACAAATAGTTAATAAAGAACATAAAACAATTTTTTTTCTTTATTTTTATATGAATTCTATATTAAAAAAATTTTAAAATGTAATATTATTCCTTAAGAAGTTAATAAATAAATAAAATATTTTGTTGAAGATTTTTTTAAACAATACACATCAATTATTTTTAAAAACACATTTAAAAAAATTTAATCATTTTTTAAATAATTTTAAATGAAAATATCAGTAAAAAATGCATAGAAAATAATATTTTATATTAAAAAATTTAAGAATCAATATAATACATTATTTTTTCATTTTTGTTTTTATGATGTAACTTATATTATATCTCGAAAATAAAATAAGAAAACATAATAATCACTATTTAGTTAATCATATATGAAAACCGAAATAAAAATCATTAAAATATAATATTTTCAATTCAAGAAGTCATTAATTAGGAGACAACATTTTTTTGGGTTTTTTTTTGATATTAGACATGACCATTATGACCATTAAATTATTAAATATAATAGATTATATTTATGAGGCTTGAAATCATTTTTATGTGATGGCTCGTAAGAAAATTTTATGGAAAGGACAACAAGCCATGTGATATGCACGTATGCACAACATGCATGTGTTGAACATTTCGATCTTACATATAATATCCAATGCCTTCCCAACATTTTTTTCTATCTTATTTATAACATTAAACATTTTTCTATTCTTTGTTAAAAACATGAAACATTGTTCATTTTAAAAATCTAAAAAAAGTAAGACATATTTTTCTCATTAAATATAAAATATTTTTTTAAAAAATCTATAGAAACTGAATATTTTATATTAACAAAATTAAATAAATTACACAAAACATGTGTTTTTTGTTTTGATTTTTAAATATAACTAATATTTTATTTATAAAAAATAAACAATAAATTAAAACTCCCTCACTAACATGAGAATGTTCCATGATGTATAATACCATAAATGAGACAGAAATATATAATGGGTAGGAGTATAGTATCAAGATATTTAAATGAATGTAGTATATGGATGTGAACTAATCAAATAGGCCACTTCAGTTTTTTTAACGAGAATCTGATTATACTCAAACCAGTGCAGACCTTGAGTTTTACGGCATGTTCCCAAAACATTATTACAGAAATGGAAAGTGCAATTAATCAAAAATGGGGCACCATTGTTACCCCCAAATAGAAGAGTGTATAACAAGAGACCAACCCAAGTGAGACTCAACAACCCCCAAAATGAAAAACCCAAAAGGCCCACAAAACATGTTCTAAGATCATCATGGAAACTGGGCCAAATCCCCACTATGGGATACTAGGCCACCACCATGATCCCACCTCATGAGAAGACCCACAATCACAATAAGTACATAATTCATCATTCCACCATCCATCAGGCTCCACCCCACGTGTGTCGTTGTGACCTCTACATTGCAACATGTGTCTCATCCATGAACCGTCACTTCAATGATAGAATTGTTCAACAAACACAATGGTGTAACATACCACTAATATTCAAAGTGAGTAGTGGACATCACACACATCCGTGTCCCATTCCACTGATGATCAATGTGAGACTTGAAAATAGATTTCACCCATGCCAATGAAACCCCTCAGGGGACTCGTACAATGCATGAAACCTCACAGGAAGGCAGTACACTAGAAGTATGCCTGAAAGCCAAATAGTAAAGTGAAACACAAACCCAAAATATGAAACAAATAACCAAAAAATTACAGCACCATCAAAAAATGACCCACAAATAGAAAGAGAAACGCTAGGTTGCTGCATGTTCCCTACCATCCTATGGTCATCACCTGCTCCTCCCCAGCCTATAAAGCCAGACAAATTTGGAGGTCATCACCCCAAGGACTTCTCTGGGGCCCTACAGCCCTAGGTTTGATCATGGGCCAACACCACATCCCTAGTATCTCACCTAACAATGCAATCATCCTAGACAAGATTGATCGCCTGCAGTCAGTGGCCTACACCCATATCTTCAAGTGGTGCCACCAAATTACAGGATACCACATCCAACACTCCTCTCCATTAGGCCTCTACAATCTCCTCTACCAGGGTCCCTACATCCCACATGAAATATCTGTTTTACATCACCAATATATTGCACTGACCAAGGACTTGATGTATCTATGCAAGAAAACCACCGATCACATCAAGACTGCAATTCACTGCCCCCAAATATTGATGTATCCAATTTACAACCGGTCCTCTTCTCCTATGAAGAAAATATCTTGTGTCACTCATTCCATCCCAAATTCATCGATCATGACTCTTACACCAAGAAACTCTATAAATCCATTTCCCACTACACCCGACTAAAGGTATCATCTTCCATTCCCGCCGATGGGTGGGGATCTCTATGATGTATTCTAGGAGCCATTATTAGAGTTTCTAGTAAATCTCAATGTGATCCTTTATCAGTGATTTTTAGAACTGATAAAATCCACTACCACATATAGTCCCCTTAATAGCATGCATAATTTCCTTTTACATCACTAAAAAATCTTTATTTTCTTAGGATCCATTAAAGGGTGGCCCCTTTATAGATTCTGAATTAACACTGATAAATGGTTCCTTTATCAGCACTAAGAAATCATGGATAAGGGAACCCATTATTAGAACTTTCACTAGCATTTAATAAAGGGGGACTTAATGAGTGGTAGAAATAGTGATGATAAAGGACCTACTACAATAATGTGTTGTTTGAATTACAACACACTATAGTAGAAACCTATATATAGCAGCAACCTGTATATGTAAAATTCATAATTTAATTGAAAAAAACTACATCACAATTAAATAAAAAATTATATTATTTACCTTTCAAACAATGTATTTTATAATTTAATATGAACGTATTATAAAAAAATTCCAAATCATTAATGATTCATTGTCTAAGGCACCCGATCCTCTCTGCAAAAATTATGATAATGATATCAGTTATTTAATAAACCACTCAAAATCAAGATAATGAATCCACCAATATAAGAAAACAATTCTTAAGTTCGTAATACTATAAAGAGATAAATTAAAAATAAATATGAAACAATACATTAATGAAATGTCAATTTTAAACTAAAACCACATAATTTGATTCATACCGAGTACCCCCTATATCCGATATAGGTACGAAGAATTCCTTCACATCAAAAATGTCTTATGGATAAATTTTATAAAGAATCAAAACAATATGAGTCTGTATTCTCAGTTTTTAGTATTGTACTTTTGTTTTCTACTAAAATATAATTTTAAACTAAAAATAATCAATTTGAGTTGTACTAGTCACATATGAATTTTCTTCCAAAATCACCAAGACAATCAGAGAGTTTTTGTTAAATTATCAGTGACACGCATTTTAAAGTAAAATGTAAATTATAGACAAACAATATACACTTTGAGTCATACCGGTCATACAGTGTATCATATTGAGGTGATGTTGATTTATATATTTTAAAAATGACTTATGGATATTTTTTATGATATAAAAATAATTGAAATGTGTTTTCTTGGTTTTGAGTATTTCACTAGGGTTTTTTTTCTAAAATGACTTTTTTAAATAAAAAGACACACTTGGAGTAATATAGGTCACACCATGTCTCATATTTAGGTGAAAATAATTCCAACACATCAAAAATGACTTATGGTTCATTTTACTAAAGTATCAAAACAATTCAAATGTGTTTTATCATTTTTTTAGAATTTCACTTATTTGCATTTAAAAAAATGCCATTTTAAACTGAAAACATGCACTTTGGGTCATATTGGTCACATACTTTGTTGGTATGTCATGATACTAATTATTAAGTATCAAAAATAACTTTTTATTTTTTCCCTAAATTATCAATAAAATCAGATTAGCTTTTACTCATTTTTCAATGAGTTCAACATGTTTTGAACTAAATTATCAATTTTAAACTGACAGCTAACACTTTGTGTCATACATGGAACACCATATATGGGATTGATGTTTGTAGAATTAATACACATAAAAAATGACTTCTGGATAATTTTATTATAGAATAAAAACAATATGAATGTGTCTCCTCAGTTTTGAGTATGTCGCATACCCTTTTAACTAAAATAAATTTCAATTTTAAATAAAAAACACTTGGCGTCAAACCGGTCACACCGTGTGTCATATTTTGGTGGTTCCGATTCCTACATGTCATAAATGACTTATGGATAATTTTAATAATATATAAAAATTGTACTAATGTGTTTTCTATGGTTTTAGTGATTCACTTTTGTTTTTACTAAAATGTCACTTTTAACTGAAAACACACACATTGAGTCGTATCGGTCACATCATGTGTATTTTGACATTAGATTGAATCCTACATGATAATAATGAATTATAAATTATTTTACTAAATTATCAAGACAATCAGAGAATTTTGATTGGTTTTCAGTGAGTGACACACATTTTTTTATTAAAATGTCAATTTTAAACTCACAACGGGAACTTTAATTCATATCCGGAAAACTGTGAATTGTATTTAGTTGAGGATGATTCCTACACATCAGAAATGTCTTATGGATTGTTTTACTAATGTATCAAAAATATACACATGTTTAATTTTTCAGTTTTTGAGAATTTCACTAGTTTTTTTACTATAATGTCAGTTTTAAATAAAAGATACACTTAGAGTCATACCGATAACATCATCCATTTGATTTAGTTGAGTCTAATTCCCACACATCAGAAATGATTTATGTATTATTTTTTAAATTATTAAAACAATCCTAATGTTCTTTCTTGGTTTGGAGTATGTTTTCTGTATTTTTTTTACTATTATTTCATTTCATACTGGAAACATGCATTTTGATTCATACGAGTCACATCATCTGTCTATTTGACATGAGACTGATTCCTACATATCAAAAATGAAATATGTGTAGTTTTCAATTTTTTTTAAAACAATATGAGGGTATTTTCATAGTTTTTAATGAGTGACACATGTTTTTTACTTAAATTTCAATTTTAAGCTGATAATAGACAGTTTGAGTCATATTAGGAACCCCATTTATCGTATTTTAGTGATGATAATTCCAACACATGAAAAATGAATTATGTATTGTTTCTTAATATATCAAAAAAATATGAATGTGTTTGACCAGTTTAGATTATGTCACTTTTCTTATTCACTAAAAAAGAAAATTTTAAATAAAAAATCATTGTTTAATTCATTTCGGTCCCATCATGTGTTGGATTGAAGCAGGGATGATTTATACTGGGCAAAAATAATTTATGGATGATTTTAATAATTATCAAAAACAACCTGAATGTGTATTATCATTTTTGAGTTTGTCACCTATCTTTTTTACTATTATATCATTTTATACTAGAAACATGCACTTTGAGTCATACATGTTACATTGTGTGTCAGTTTGATTTGAGAATAATTCCTTTAATTTTTAAATGAGTTATGAAATGTTTTGAAAAATTATTAGGGAGTTACAAGTGTGTGTGCTTTTCTTTTTAGTGTGTGACACATGTTGGAACTAAAATGTAAATTTTAAACTAATAAGAGACAAATTAAGTCATACTTGGATTGGCATGTAATATATTGAATTCATGCTGATTCATATACATAAAAAATAACTCATGGATTGTTTTCATAATGTATTAAAAAATTAGAAATATTTTTTTATCTATTTTTATTATGTAACTTATCTTTTCTACTAATATGTCAATTTTTAATAAAATGACGCACTTGGAGTCATACTAGTCACATAATGTGTCAAAATAAAGATTGGGCGATTCATACATTTCAAAAATTAATTATGAATTATTGTAGAAATTTATTAAAACAAAATTAATGTGTTTGATTAGTTTTGAGTATGTGTTGTTTGTTTGGAACTAAAATGTATATTATGAACTAAAACCATAATATATGATTCATACTAAGCACATTGTGTATCAGATAATTGTGAAAATGATTGACCCATTTCCTTATTTACATTATCTCATATTTAGTCTTCAATTATAATATCTCACAAGTATGAGTAGATTCCTTTGTGCTCACCGTCGACCTCGATTGTTATTTCATTTAGGTTGTGGCTTCTGGCTTCAGCTCCGGTGTTCTTAGAGTCTGCCACGGTGACCTTCCAGCTTTGATTCTTCTACTTGTCTTCATCCCGACTCTTCATCGGCTTGGTGTGCACCGGTGTGTTCGGGGTCGGATCCAGAGGCTCTGAGGGAGGGGACACCTTCCGTTAGGATTCTCTTGATTTGGTTTGGTTTTATGTTTTAGTTTGGTTTGTTAAAATAGTTTGGTTTGATCTTCTTGGGTCAGAATTTGATGTTAATGTTGTTGTTGGTGTGACTGGTGTGGTGAGATTGGTGTGACTGGATTCTGGGGAGTTTTTTGTGGCTTCATCACTGCCTGAACTACCTTGATATTGATTTTTCGTTTCCTTTTGATGATGTGTTCTTGGACCATCTCACATAAATGGATGGATTGGTTGAACTGTCTTCGGAGTTCACCAACGGGTTGGTGGTTTTGGGGCTAATGTCGATGGTCGCATCGACGAGATTCACGGAGTCCAGTTCTGAGGTTTGTTCAAGCTCCTTTGATGTTCATGCACTCAAGTCCATGATTTGAATTACTGTGTGGTTTTATTTGGTATGTGTAATGAGTTGATTTGTTTTTCGATGTTTGGACTTTTTAAGTCGTGAAGTCATGTAAGGTTTACTACTTTTCCTCAAATGTGTTTGTTGGTTTCCCACTTTTTCCTCAAAAGTGTTTGGATAATAAAAAATAAATTTTCAACAAAAAAATACCTAATGGAGAATTATTTAAAATAAAATAATATATTAATTATCAATAAATATTAATTTAGTACATATAATGATTAATATTATTCCTAGAGTTAATATAAAATAATATTTATCTTGAAAAATACGCTTCTTGAAAACTAGATTTCTAATCACAGCAGAATGTTTTGTTTTAAATTTTTATAATTCTTTTAATTGAATTTGGTAAAATGGATTTCATATTTCTAATCAAATTGTATATATTATTTATTATGTTTATTTTAATTTTTAGATATAAAAAATTTAGAGTTCTAAAAAAAAGATTTACCATAGAATATTTAAATTGATAAAACGGTTAAAATTTTAAAAGTAAAAGCATAAAATTATTAAAAACTAAAAAATTAAATGGTTGTATGATGTGTTTATCAGTCATAAAAATCCTTTTACAAAATAATTATCAGAAAATTTATTAGAGTTATTTCCACTAAAATGTGGTTGGCTTTAAATATAAAGTAATAATTATTTAATCACTTACAACCCCTCCTCAATTATAAATGCCACTCTTCAATATCCCCTTTCTTCCCACAAGCCTTTAATCTCATAAAATCACTAAAAACATATCTTATCCACTATCACCATGTCTATGTTCTTCTGGTATCACCCAATGAAAAATTCCATGGTATTTAAGTTATCCTTTATAGAAGTGATATTCAAGAGGAAATTTTCTCAAGATGCCTCTCTTAATTTATATTCTTCTTTTACATTCACCTTGCCTCATTAATATATCTATGAAAAAATACATCTACTATCATGTATATATGGGAATATTTAATTTAAAATTTATATCTTATATACATACCTTTTTTTATCTCCTATAATGAAAATAAATGAAACCCTTGTCGAAATTATGATGTTTAATCGTATCCATGGATAATGATTTTTGGATTTCCATTAACACCTTAAATCATGGTCATTAAAAAATTATTAAGGAGAAATAAAATTAAAATAGGAATATTATAACCTATTGTATTCTATGTAACTTATATATACATAATATTAAATAAAATAAAACTAGTTTATGATGCTCAGAAAAACCATTAAATTAAACCAAACAATTATAATTATCATTTTATCAAATGAACCATCATCATGAAATTTATAAAACTGATATATGGGACCATTTAAATTATTGAATGTGCATTAATACCATTTAATTTTACTTTTTTAGTTTTATTTTCATTTTAAAATAAAATGCACAGTTACACACAAATGAATCAACCATGGAACCTTGCAAAGAATCCTCCTAGAATGATGATAATAATATTTATACAAATATAATAGCCATAAATAAACTTAATAAAATCATTATAAAAAAATATAGATGTAATATTTTATAAATTATGAAATTTATGAATGTAATTTTATTATTAGAGACATTAAGGTAATATGAATAACATTCAGACATAAGGTAAGGGAAATTTTAATCCAATTTCCGTTATTTTTAATAAACATATTCTTCTTGATTATGTTCGGATAAACATATTTTTGAAATTAATTTTGAATATATAATGTTTTATTTAAAATTTTTTGTTTTACAGAGGATACAAATAATAGATTCATTTGAGTAATTCTCACTTCAATGTTCTGATATTTGTAAAGGACATTTCATTTAAAAATTATCTTTTTTAAGATTCCTTGAATACTCTTGTTTTTTCCATGTACATATTTAATAAAATTGTTCCAATTTTTTTTTTTTAATTTTATATTATTATTTATTTATATTCATTTTTACTCATGTTTTAAATTATATAAAATTGGTTTAAATGATTCTTTTCTTCATTTTCAAAACGAGGTTCATCATGACTTTTATGACAAAAACATAAAAGGAATGTTTTTTAAATTTATATGTCATGGTAGGATTTTTTCGAGTCCATGAAACCATAATGATTTTATGATTAAAATAAAATCTCAAATGGATATTTTTATGAAATTGTTTTCCTTGTCTTTTCCCAATGATCTCTTAAAATAAGTGATTTTTCTAAATCAATGTTTTTATAATGTAAGCTTTCATATTTTATGATTATGTTGGAGTTCTTGTGAATTTTTTATGATGATGGGTGGTTCCATTATAAAACAAATATGGATGTGTCCTTAATATCCCTCTAATTCATTGGTTATGTTTGATGTTGATCATAATGGTTATTCAAATTCTAGTCTTGATAGTTACATCATAAGGTAGCCATGAGGGTTAAATCATAGAGTTGTCATGAAGTTTACGTCATATGGTAGCCATGTGGGTATCATATTAGGTAAGTAGGAGAATGATGATCCAAGTTACCTATTTATATATAATATAATTTCTTACAAATTTTCCTGAAAATAACATTATTTTCAAAAGGTAAGATATTGATCTTTCTGAAAATTTTATTCTTGTTTCTGGGTAAAAATGTATGTTTTTATAAAAATGTTTTATGGTTTTTTGTTGAAATAATATTTTCCATTGTTTAATGTCACTTACTAATAATTTTTCTCATACCGTGTTTTAATATATTTTTAATAATATTTAATTGTGAATAAAGAAAAGGATGAGATCTTGGAAAAAATTGTGAATATTGATCATTAAAAGAAAACATGTTTTGTTTTAAAATGTTTTTTGGGTGGAAAAAATGGATACTGAGATTAATTTTATACTTTTAATGTATGAGTTTAATATGTAGTAGTTTTTCATAATTTTCTAAATCTCAAAAATTAAAATATTTTCATGATTGAAATTATGTAAATTCTAGATAAAAATAACTATAACATGTTATGTTTAAGGATAGGTTCATATAGTAGGAATCAACGAACAGTTTAGATAACTTCAGAGGGTAGGATAATGTTAATATAATACCCATAATAGATGTTTTACATTATGGTTGTGTTAAAAATATATATAATTTGATGATTTCCATGTTACATAATCTAAAATATGTCTGTATAGATAGGTTTTCCATAGAGAAAACAAGGAATCTATGTTGGAATGCACCAAGAGGAAAATATCCTTCCAAATTAGAAACAGAAAATGGTTAAAATTGTAAGTGATCAGTTTTTGGTAGTAATTGATCAGTTGACACAAGCTATAATGGATGTTGGTATCTGTGAAAAAGATTAACCAGATCTACGAAAGAGGAACATGATGATAGTAAAATATTTAATGAGGCAACATCATGTTTCATTTAATGGATATTCATACCCAATTGTAGTTGGTGGGTGAATTAAAGGATTAGAAAAGATATACCAGTTCATGGGATGTTTTAATCATCAAAAGTTTAGTCTTGGAATTTACCAATTTTATGGTAAAGATGATTTGCGGTTGTTAATTATGGGTGTAATTTCGGCCCAGCCCGGCCCTGCCCAACCACGGCCGGGCCAGGCCGGGCTAGCCATATAAAGAGTCGGGCTGCTGACCACTATTTGGGTCGGGCCGGGCCAGCCCGAACAACCCCATGAGGCGGCTTGAGCCCAGCTTCGGGCCGACCCAAACCATGTGGTTGGGCCGGGCTTTTCGGGTCGGGCCGTCTTTTTCAAGTCGGGCCATGGTGGGCCTTTATTATTTTCACAATAATTTTCTCTTTTAAATTTTTTTATTTAAACATTTTTTTACCATTTATTTAAAACATTTCATTACATTTATTTTTAAATGCATGTTTATTGTAAAAATGTTTATTTTATTTTTTATTAACATTTTACAATGGGTGGATGTGTTTTTTTATCTAAATAGATTTATATATTCTTAATATATATATATATATATATATATATATTATTTTCAAATTGAAATAAAATAATGAAGGGTGTGCAGCTATCATGGGTGAGTTTAAAGCCATATTTTTTAAAAGTTTTTCTAAAATTTATTTAAAAGTTTTTTACATTTATTTTTTTAACTTATTTATAATTTATTAAGAATTTGTTTTTATTTTTTATTTAAATATTTTTATTTAAAATATTTTTTAACATCTGTTTAAAAAGTTTTTTTACATTTATTTTTAAATGATTAATTTAAAACATTTTTGAATTTTTTTAATGACATGATTTTTACAAGTATTTTTTAAAACATTTAACTTTTTTTCATATTGAAATTTAAAAGTACTTTGTATGTTTTTGTTTTAAAAAAATTTATTTAAATCTATTTTTAAAAAACTTTTTTTAAACATTTTTATTTAAACCATTATTTTAGGCATATTTTAACACTTTTTTAAAACATTTTTTTACATTTATTTTTAGATGTTTATTTTTAAACCTTTTTAACGCATTTTTTTTACATTATTTTTTTTAAACATTTAACACATTTTATGTAACAATATTTTATTGTGGGTGGATATGTTATTTTTTCTAAATCCATTTATACATGTCTATGAATTTATAAATATTATGTATAAATAAAAAAGAAATTAATGAGTTATTGGGGCGTGGGTAGTAGTGGGTGGTGGGTTTAAAGTGATTTTATTTAAAAGTTTTTTTACATTTATTTTTTTAACTTATTTATGGAAAGTTTTTTTAAGCATTTGATTAATTTAAAACAATTTATGAAACGTTATTTAATTTTTTTGCATGGCAGGCCCAAACCGGCCCTGTCTGAACTGAAATTACACCCTTAGCTGGTGCGCAGCAGTGGGTGTGTTAATTTTTTTTCTAAATAGATTTATATATGTATATACAGTATATATATAATATATGCAAGTTTTATCATATTTTAAAAAAATTAATGAGGTTGGGGGTTTGCGAATAACATTTGATGAGTAGTTATTTTTTTGTTAAAATATAATAAGTTATTATATATATAATATGAGAAAATTGTAAAAAAATAATTAGGGGTTGGGGGGTGAGCTGCAGTGGGCGGGTTAATTTTTTTAAATAAATTTATATATAATATATGAAAATTGCAACATATTTTAAAAAATTAACGAGGTTGGGGGACGTGCATGAACATCATTAGGTGTGTGTTTTATTTTTTGTTAATATAAAATAAGTTATTAAATAATATTAAATCATTGAAACAGTCTCACACACAATTATTATTAATGGATTTTTAAAAGCCACACTTAATTGATAAATATTTGTAATAGCTTTATATATAATATTAATGGCTTTGTTTATATATATATATTATCATATCATTGATATATATATATATTATTAGTAATAGTAGATTTGTTTTTATATATACATATATATAATATGAAAGTTTCATTATATTTAAAAAAATTAGTTAGGTTGGGAGTGTGCGCGAATATCAATGGGTGAGTGTGTTATTTTTTATTAATATAAAATAAGTTATTATATATATATGTAATGTTAAATGATTGTTATATATATATATATAATATGAGAAAATTCAAAAAAATCAGGGGTTGGGGGGTGGGTCGCAGTGGGTGAGTTAATTTTTTTTCTAAATTGATTTATATATGTATAGTATATATAATATATTCATGACAAAACATAATTAAAAAAATTAATGAAGTCGAGGGACTTTCACGAACATAATTAAGTGAATGTGTTATTTTTTTATTAATATACAACAAGTTATTATATATATAATATTAAATCATTGTTATATATATATATATTAATAGCTTTGTTTATATATATATACATTATATTAAATCATATATATATATATATATATATTATTAATGGTTTTTCAAAAGCCACACTTAATTGATATATATTATTAATAGTTTTATATATAATATTAATGACTTTGTTTATATATATTATCATATCATTGATATATATATATATATTATTAGTAGATTTGTTTTTATATATAAATATATATAATATGCATTTTTCATCATATTAAAAAAAATAGTGAGGTTGGGGATGTGCACTATTATCATTGGGTGAGTGTGTTATTTTTTTATTAATATATAATAAGTTATTATATATATATATATATAATGTTAAATGATTAATATATATTTATATAATATTAAAAAATTATAAAAATAATAATTAGGGGTTGGGGGGTGCGTCGTAGTGGGTGATTTAATTTTTTTTTTTCTAAATAGATTTATAAATGTATTGTATATATAATATATGCATGTTGCAACATACATATAAAAATTAATGAAGTTCAAGGACTTGCACGAACATCGTTAGGTGAGTGTGTTATTTTTTTATTAATATACAACAAGTTATTATATATATATATATATATAAAATTAAATCATTGATATATATATATATATATATATTAATAGCTTTGATTACATTTATATTATATTAAATCATATACATATACGTATACATATACATATACATATACAAATACATATACATATACATATACATATACATATACATATACATATACATATACATATACATATACATATACATATACATATACATATACATATATATATTATTAATGGATTTTTAAAAACCAAACTTACTTGATATATATTATTAATGGATTTGTTTATATATATACACTGTTATATGTATAATTATACATCATTGTATATATATTTTTATACACAAATTATAATTATATATAATAATAATTATATGTATATATGTAATATTATTTTTTGTTAATATATAATGATATATGCACATATATATAGAAATACACACACACACACATATATATATACATATATAGATAAATATACATGTATGTAGATACATGTATATATATATAAGTATATATATATGTATCTATGTAAATATGTATATATACAGATATATATATATATAGATATATATAAATATATTTAGATATATAAATATATATATATATATATATATATATATAGGCTGCTGATTATTTAACAGGTGCAACACATGTACTAGTTGGTCTGGGCCCAGCCTTGGGGGCTCGAGGTAGTGGGATCGAATCACCCTACCTGTAGATTCCCCGTTAATTTTTTTACAGCTCACGGGATTCACACAGGCTGGGCTTCGTGCGGGCCAGCGGGCCGGGCTTTTTCAGGCCGGGGTGGCCTGGCCCGCGAGCCTTCTTGGAAAGGCCCACACCCGACCTGCAGAACCAATGGCCCGAGCCCGGCCTAGCAAGTTGCATGCTTTTCCGGGCCGGGCCGCTCGGGCTTTCGGGCCTGGCCTATCGGGCTTTCGGCCCGCCGGGCCAAAATTACACCCTTATGGTTAATGCTCAAGTATAGTAGAGAAAGAGATGATATTGATTCCATGGAATGGGATTAATTTAAAAATATTTTTCTGAGAAATATTTTCCTAAGGTAGTTCCACTCCAGATGTAAAAGTAGTTCCTAGAATTTAAACAAAAAGAGGAAGATTTAGTATCGACATGCAAAAGAAGAGCCACATTATTTTCATGGTATGCTAAAAATTCTATCCCATATCATTATAGAATGATCAATAGATTCTACTCAGTATTAAAGACAATACATCGAAAAAATTTGGATTCCCATTACTTCAAAAGTCATGAAGAATTTTTTTGATGTTCTAAAATTTTAGATGTGGACTTTTCCTATGATCATCTGTACATTTAAAATAAGAAGAATAAAACTTCCATATGGTAGGAAATGGGTATGATTCAATCAATGAAAACGGAAGGTAAGAAAATCTTGTTTCCAGTTTTTGAAAAATGTGGAAAAACAACCTACAGAATTCCTTATAAAATATGGGAAGTGTTTCTAATGTGGTATGTCTAGGAAGTTGGCCTAATATTTTAATGAAAAATAATATGGTAGTCATAAGTTAAATTTTGTTAATAATGATGTAATATTTTTTTAATATGGATAGATTTTGAATTATGCTAATACATTCCTAAAGAGGTACCCGAATGATGGGAAGAAGCCATGAAATATGTAGAAACATATAGTAGTATCTGTTCAAAAAATGTTACCACATGATTCTCTATCCAATTAATTTCTATCTACCATATTGTTTGTTTATTCAGATTAGGAAAATGTTTTTTTTTTCTGGTCTACATATTCCTTCATTTCTAAGAAATTTTCATATAAATTAGAAATTCCACCTCATGAAATGAAACTGGAAAATATGGTAAAAACGCCTTTCGTAAATACTATGGAAAAAAAGAATTATAATAATAATCCTATGATATTATATGGAAATACATTACCTTAAAAACTTATTATCTTTCCTCTAGTTGATTTTGATGTTACTATGGGTTTGGATTGAAATTCAAGTTAATAAGAAATGATATATTTTAGAGATAAAGAATTTGTTTTTCATATTTTTTTCTTGTGTGTATACATGAATAAACCCATACCATTGATAACATATTATGAAGCTAAGAAACTATTTAATGATGGAAAAAAAGTTATTTAGCACATATCATTAAAAACAAGGGAACTGTTTAAATTAATGATGTGCTGGGGGTAAATCAGTAACTGAATGTTTTTCCTAATGAGTTTCCCAGTGTTATACAAGAATGTGAATTTAATTTACTTTCGACATAGTTTTTGATGATAAACCAATTTCAAAACCACCTTATTAAATGGCTCAATTATAATATTTGATAACAAAATATTAATTATCCGTGTTTTTAGGTAATGCTTTTATTAAACCTATAACTTCACCATGATGTTCTCCTATTTTTTTGTTAAAATTAAATATGGTTCCATGAGTATTTTCATTGATTATAGATTATTGAATAACATTACTAATAATTATAATAATAATTTTACCCATATCAGCGATTTGTTTGATCAGATTCAAGGATTTAAATATTTTTGTAAGGTTGACTTGAGATCCCTTTACCATTTGTCGAAGGTGAAAGAGGATGAAATTCATAAAATAAAAATTCGTACTAGATATGGGAATTATGAGTTTTTAGTTAATACCTTTGGTTTGAAAAATTCCCCTAATGTATTTATGGATTTAATGAATATAATTTTCCATTTGTTTTTGGATAAGTTTGTGGTTATTGTTGTTGATAATATCATGGGTTTTAAAGAAAGTTATGATGATCATGAGAATCATCTATGAATTATTCTAAAAACCTTCATTGAAAATTATATATATGAAAATTTTAAAATATGTTATTTTTGGTCATAATATATTTATTTCCTTGGGTACATTGTATATAAATATGGCATTACAATTGATCACACCAAAACAAAAGTGGTTAATAACTGGACACGACCTACAAATGTTACTCAGATTCATAGTTTGTTTGATTATTAGGATATTTCTGATGGATTATTGAAAACATTACACAATCATCTATGACACCAACTATGTTAACATGAAAAGAAGTTATATTTTTCTGCCCAAAATATTATTATGACAGTTTTCCGGAATCAAAAAATAGATTGGTGAATGCTCTAAATTTGACCCTACCCTCGATGAATGGTGACTTTGTCATCTATAGTTCTTATTCTTTGAAGGGTCTTGGTTGTTTTATATTGTAAAATGATTAGGTTCATTATTATTATTCATTAAAACTAAAACCTCATGAGTTAAAATATCATACTCATGATTTGGAATTAGCTATTGTGGTATTTTATTTAATAATTTGGAGGCATCATTTATATGGATCTACATGTGAAATATATTCCGATCATAAGAGTTTGAAGTAATTATTAACATAGAAATAGTTGAAAATTAGACATAGAAGATGGATTTAACTAATTAAGCATTATGATTTCATGATCAATTACCATCATGAAAAAAACAATGTGTCTTATGCCATGAGTAGAAAACATCATGAATCATTAATCACGGTATATTTGGGAAATTTACTTTGGTAAATGACTTGATGAATTTTGGATTAGAATATGCGGATATGGGGAATTCCTCTATTTTGTTATAGGTGTATATGAAATCATCTCTGTTAGAAAAAATTAAGCAAGCTCAGAAGAAATACCATGTGTTACATAAAAATGTAGAATTTCTTAATAAGGGTATGTTTCTTAAATTTAATATTGATAATGAATGTGTTTTGAGATTTGGAAAAAAATAATGTGTGCCTTCTAATTGCAAGTTGAATAAGGAATTGTTAAATGATGTGCATAGTTAAAATTTTTCAATCATCTCGGCAACACTAATATGTATAGAGATGTTTAGGGGTATTACTGGTGGGATGGAATGAAAAGAGAAATTACTGATTTTTCCATGAAATGTTTGACTTTTCAATAGTTTAAAGAATAATAACAACTACTAAGTTTAATACATTTCCTTTTCTAGTTCAATAGTGGACTGGGAAAAAATATCTTTGGATTTCATAGTTGTATTTCAAAAGACATCTCACAGTAACTATGTGATTTGGATTATTATTTATCGATTTACTAAATATACACATATAATTTCTATCCAAGATACTATATACATGGATAATTTTTTGTTCAAATTTATATTAATAAGATAATTATATTACGTGGAGTTCCAATATCCATTATATCTGATCATGATTCTTGATTCAACTCTAGTTTATAGAAATGATTGCAAAAGTCATTTGGAACTGAATTAAATTTTAGAACTATGATTCATCGTTAATTTTATGGGATGTGTGAGAGAAAAATTAAAAAATTAGAGGATATGATTCAAGATTGTCTGATAGATTACAAAGGATGCTGTAATCAATATATTTATTTGGTTGAGTTTTCTTATAATAATAATTTTCTTTCTAGTTTAACGATGGAACCATGTTAGGTATTATATGGAAAGTGGGATCGAATATCAAATTTTGGGAAGAATTTGGTGAAAATATGTATTTGGTAACATAATTGGTAGAGTAAATGGTTGATAAGGTGATGATAATTTAGAAACACATGAAGTCATCTTAGAGAAAGTAGAAAACCTATGAGGTTAACTAGAGGAATGATATTTTATTTGTGGCACGAGATCATGTTTTTATTAAATTGTCTCTATGGAAAAGTGATATACCTTATGATAAAAAGGGAAATTTAATTCAATGATTCATTGAACCATATGAAATTCTAGATAAATTTGGTCATGTTTTCTACTGGATGGATTTGCCTCCGAGTTTATCCCACCGACACAGTGTTTTATATGTTTCCTTGTTGAGAAAGTACATGCTCGATTCATCTGATTTTTTTAGCCATGAATTATATCATTTTTAAAGGAGCCTTTAATATGAGTAATATCTTATTCATATTCTTGACTACAGAGAAAAATTATTCTAGAATAAGGTAATTCACCAGCTTAGGGTTTTTTAGAGAAACCAAATGGTTGAAGAAGAAACATGGGGATCCGTAAATGTTTTGAAGAATAACTATTCCAATTTGTTTAGTAAGTGAATAAAATTATGAGTAAAAACATCATTGAGTAATATCCTAGTTTATTGATGGTATATGACATCTCTCATAAATTTACAAATATAATAACCAAAATCATTTCCATTAGTTTGATTGAGATAATATATATAAAATTGTAATAATTTTAAAAAAAAGTGTTGATATGTGTTTTGATATTGAAATCTTATTATATATACCCTAACACATATCCACATGTAGATGTTGATAGGCACTTTGTACGCATGGTTTATCCTCATGACATGATTTTGAAGATATTTATAAATCTCTATATCATAAAATAATTCTCAATAAAAAATAATATAAAATATATAACTTGATGTTTAGTTTTAAAACATTGGAAATAGTGTATTAAAAATTGACAAAATTCACAATGTGTAGTTGGTATTTTAGGAATCTATGTAGTGAATCAAGATAAATGTATTTGGATTATCCAAATTAATTGAAATGGGTAACCAATGTTACCTAAAACCAAAAGGAAATAATTAATGAAATAAATAAAAAATATTTTATTTTATTAAATTGATGAGTATTTCCCCCTCACCATTGTTAATAAGAATAGTTTATTATCAGTATGTTTTCATTCAATCACTACAACCAGTATTTATAGTATTTCATCAATTTGATATGAACTTATGTTGGTGAGTTGTGTGAAAGTTATGTGAGTACTAATGTGAACATATTTATGTTCATAGTTTTTTCCCTTCAAATATTACTTATATAGATTCCTCCTATAAATAAGAATTGTATTTAGTCATAATTAACAGAGTATATTGGCTACTATAAAAAAATCTTGAAAACAAACCTTAGGTGTTCATTTACAACTAAGACACCAAGACAGTCGTACTTGAGGATTTCATTTAAATTATAAAGAGAAATGTAGTCTGTAATGGAATATTCATAAATTTGAAATTCAAAATAAATTATGGAATTAATACCACTTTGTATCCCTATATCCACAAGAAACATTAATTTCAGTAAATGTGGATATTGAATAGGCAGGGTAATGATTCGTTGAGCATATATTTTTTATTAGTGTGTTAATCGATATGATCATTTGGAATTGACCTTTCATTTGACCCCTTCATTTTTTCTGTTTATAATAACAATCATCTTTTCATAACTTTTTTAATTAATTGTTAATTTTTTCCTATGAAAATTAAATTTGAAATCAATTCCTCCTTTTTGATATGTTTTTAGAAGATATAATAATCTTGCTATCGATATTTCACTATATTTCTAGACCATATGAATATCTACATAATCAGGTGGAATAGGTAGCTCAGAGCCCATATCATGAGCTACACAAATCCCCACACTCTCATGGCCTATTGGATGTTATTCATCATGTAGAATATCTTATTGTATATTGATCACAATATCCCTCACAACAAGGATATGGGTGGGTGTCTATAGATACAAATCACAATCATTTTCACCCTATATAATATCAATACATTTAAGGTATCTATCTTTTCCTGATAAAATTTTAATAGAAATAATTATGGGAATATTGTTTACCTCATCAAATACTACACTATAAGGGGGGGGATTCATCATGTAGTTGATGTTCTTGAGTTGTTTTTTATCTTAGTTTCCCTCATATAAAATTTTTAGTAACTAAAACATAAAATTAAATTTTTATTCCCGAGAAACTAATCATTATTTAATAACATCCATTTTTATCTTTACCCCATATTCATTTATTTTCTCAAAATATATTTCTGGTTTCACCATATTACTCACACCTCCAAAACAGACATACTGTTATAGCCTCTTCAAGGCCATTGATAGTAGTTGTTTATCAAGTGTAACTGATGATGATTCATGTGTTTGAGTTGGATAAAAAATAAAGAAAAATAAGTAATAGTTTTTATATAATTTCAATTTAAATATATTTTTATTATTATTTCATACATAAACATGTTTCCCACACTTTTTATTGTTTTCATCTATTAGTATCTTATCATTATTTAAATGTGCCTCACTCCATAGAACATGGAATGAGATGTATGTGGCCTTGGATTTGGATTCATTAATATGAAAATAAATAGAGTAACATAATTATATGGTTGTTTCCTTTCTCATAAAAGTACAATGGTAGATTTAAAATATGTTCCATTTTTTTAAGTGATGAATATCTCATCCATTCATTATGTTATGGGTACATTGGTTTTACTTCTCATATCTAATTTCCATCAATCAGTTATTGTTTCAGAAATTAATAATTCTTAATAAAAATGATTCATACATATATTGTCAAATAATTTATTACCAGCCAAAATGTACCAGAAATTTGTCTCCTCATGATGGTTAGCAATCAAATCCCATGCTTCTTATCTTATTATGTGTTCATACATCTACAGTTGGTGAAGATTTATTTTACCTTCAGGATCAATGATATGAAACTTAATTAGAATTGAGAAAAAGACTTTATGTGTACTTCTATCATGTATTTATACAAATTTCCATTAGGAATCATCTATTACAAATACACTCTCTAAGGGATTATAAAGTGTATGTTAGTGTTCTGTTATTTTTTTAGTAAAATAAAGAAATTACATCATGATGTTTCCCAAATACATTCCCAAAACAGTGTTTCATGCATGGGAACAACATTGTGACCGGAATCTATATCAATCATCATACAATTTTGAGTGGTAAGCCTATTGAAACTATTGAACATGAACTTATTGTGGTTAACATCTCAGCTATGTATATTCCATCAATCCTTGAATTGGATGGATTTGTTTCTCACCTTAATAAATTTTTCTAACAACATCTTGTTAAAATTATCCTTTTTAGGGCACCATTTGTCCATCATCTACAATTTCCTTGGGATCAACATTGTTAATATATACTTCCCCTCAATTGGTAGAATTTACATGTGAAAAAGATTGTGTTCCTATTCATTAGGATCAATAGTAGGTTAACAAATCTATTTTTCCACAAGATTGAGAGCATCAACATGTACAAAATTCATTATCTATAGAATTGGTCGATCATTTAATTTTGAATATGTAAATACAGTAGTGAACATATAATAATACACGGTAACAAAATGTATATTACAAAAAATATAACATGACTATTATAATCATTTTTTAAAATGATAAATTGATTTTACACCTCTACCGAGTATTTAAATCACTTCATTGTTATCTCTTTATCATACAAGAACCTATCTACATTGGGAATATGATGGAATTATTGCGACATCCCAATGATAGGGTCATCCTCAGTTGAATTTCCATTTGACCCTTCACTGATTTTGGTTGATAACAGAATAATTGAACACTTTATGTAGCAGGATTTGGAACATACAATACTTTTACTTCCTATGATTCAGTTATAAACAGTTCATATTTATACCCTTCCTTACTAAAATTCACTTTTACGAATCCCAATTCATCTACTTTAACATCAATCCTATTATCAACCCACTTGCATTGAAATATTGGCTCTTAGAATACTGTATAATCCAACTTCCATATTTGATTAATGATACCAAAGTATGACATATTCACATAAATTGAATTTATGTCCTTAGTACCAGATACATGCATCGCTTTAGACACATGTGTAACTCTACTATTTTTCATGTACTACATTCATAATGTTTATTTTTATAGAATTTATAACCACTAATTACAAAAATATTATACGAATATATACACACACTTGGTCCTCTCACTATCCATCAATGTATTTACTAAGTATAAAAAGTATTTCCATCATTCTTCTTAAAAATATTGTCTCAAAACCAGCTTATAATATATTCATTATGTGTATTTAATTTCAAAATTTAATCTTTTTATGGAGTAAAATTTCTATGAATTTATTTATGGGATTGAACATATGGGGAAACCTCTAAAATATTATGAAGATTTAAAGGTGGTAGTGCTCTTGATATGTAATTGTGAATGTGACAATTTCTATTCAAAAAATAACTTTACCCACATTCCTCCTTGTGTTATAAGATTTTAGTAGACCAATGATTTCCACAATGAATAGGTTTTCCATAGAGAATTCAATGTATTCATCAATAGTACATTTCTCCGCAATAAACAATTCTGGATGACTTTGATTTTTGACATACCCCTTCAAAATACATATATAACATTCAATGGGGTATATACATCTGTAATTTATTGGACCACATAATCACATATCTCTTAGTAAGTGAACTATCAAATGAACTATCATATCAATTAATACCGAGGAGAAGAATATTTCCAATTCACATAATATGAACCAAATATATTTTTTCATAGTTGGAAATTTCGCTGGGAATACAACTTATCTTCATATAGATTTTAGAAAGAAATAGATCTTGGTTAATGTTTAATGGAAATTCTTGGTCATAAGGAAACATAACTGTACTAGAATCAGATCGTGCATCAAAATATGACAGTCATGTCATTTCAGACCCTTTAACATTAAATCAGTCATTAACACAATATTCTGTATATTAGATAAATAATCCTATGAAAACATCACATCATTCAAGAAGGTGAGAAACAGATATCCATCCTTTCTAGAAATTGTGTATGTAGTAGGAGGTATAATAGTACATTTTTCTTCATTCACTAGCGACAACTCTTCCCTTATTCACTTGTCAATCATGTCTAAACTAGCCGTAATCCCATCATTTTTTCGGGGAGCATAGAGTATCATGCCAATGAAACTATTAGATACAATTTTTCACCATACATAACATCACGGAAATTCATGTTGTTCAAACAATTACTATATGGAAATTCAATAAAATTAATCTTTTTTTTCAATCAGTTTTCATAAAGTATTTCAAAAATTGTTTACCAAAAGTAGTGTCTATATCTACTACTTTCTCAAAAAAGTGATCACCTGTTGGAGGATAAAATGTTTTAAATTCTTCTAATCTCCCATAGTATAATGTCATCCAAGTTCGGTACATGTGTCATCATGGTAGAAATCTACAATTTCCTATAAACATAGTCATTGAGGAATGTTTTGACCAAATTCGATATTTACATTTTTTATAAATGGTTAAGCCTTATCTTCCTTTTATGATATATATTGAAATTTTTTGATAATAAGTAATGTCATTTATCATCCTATACAACAAGGATCTCAACATGAAATCTTCATTTATTCAAGCATTATACAACATTAAAAATTAATTTCCCTATAATTTCAAATCATCGTTAAATAGATCCAAATAAACATCAATATCAATACCTTGTTGTTTTGTTATAGATATAATCATAGATAACATAATTTAGTTTCATTTCATGTATAACCATGGCGGAATGTTTTTATTTATCAACATAATCACACATGTACTATGAGTGCTACATTGAAAAAAAATTTATCATAACATTTGTTTAATATCAGCTGTTCATCTATGAATGATTGAATATCACCATATAACATTCATATGGCCCAATTAATATATCTTGTATTGAGAAGAACCACTATTTTAGAATAGTATATGTGATTTTGGTCCTTTGTAAATAGCCTACAATTACCTAGATAGGCATGGATTCAATCATTGATCATACCCATTGACCATAACATTTGTTTACCATCATAAGTTCATATAGGAATAACATTATCTTCTGGGATCACATCATTGAATTGAGAAAGTTTTTCAGTAAATTGGAATCACTCCATAAGATTCAAACATTTAAATTATACAACATAGGTATGGATAAAAATGATTTGTATTCAGTACATCAAGTATAAAATGGTGTCTTTTCACAACTCTTTAACATCTAAAAATGTTTTAGACAATCTAGATGTTCATAATATATTTTCATATTCATTTTCTCAATATGATCATCCTAATTATTTATATTATTAACCACATCCTTGATATCGTCTTATTGAATTTCTACACCAGAAATCCTAATAGATGATCCATAAAACACAGTGTCATCCCAGTCACTAGATAACATCATGTTTTACCTATTTTTATTCCATAATTTTGTAATATTCATCTATTATGTGACACATCAAGTATTCTTTCAACTCCCTTGGACTAATTATTCAAGAATAATAACAATATAAACATGGATAATGGAATATAGAAGGGTCATATTCATGATTTGTTTTCAAACATCATGAACTTGTTCACCCCTTATTCACATTCTTTTTTCATAGAATTGACATCCATCCATTTTTATTCATATCAATCCAATTTTATTTATTGATATATACAATTAATAAAATAAATAAATACGTAAAAGGGGCCTTAAAAAACAGAGCCCAACATTTGAATGTATCATGGAATTTTTTTGTAATATGAAGGAAATGGGTATGTGAATTTAAAAAAATAATTACTCAAATATTGGTAGGTGTTATCTTTAGAATTACTCTATAGTGATCACCAGTACCAGGAATGGGATGACTACTAGTTATGGTAGTTCAAGAAGCAAAGGTTCATGTCCAGAAGAGATAGGGGATGAGTCTCAGACAAAAAATGAAGTAATGACTATTTAGGAGATGAATCTGATAAGTATTACAATTATCTCCTTAAATATACATGTTCCCATGATGGTGAGTTGGCGAAGTACTAGACAACATATCATAGTTTTCGACATAAATTTGAAAAAATATCAATGGTAGTATGATACTTACAAGGGTCCACAATATTGTTTTGGATAATAGAAGGATTATCTGGATGGTATTCCACATTATCATATTGATACAACCATTACCATTTCAATATTCAAAGAAAGAGTTTAACTACTCCATGAAAAGGAAATATTTTTAGTCTGAGGACTCAATTCGAGTAGTACTAATCTTCCTACAAGGATAAGGTTTCTAAGGGGGGGGGGGTCACGATGGATACCATATGGGTTGGATAGAGTTATTAGATTATCCTTAACATGGTTTTGCAATCAATATATATTATATAGGTGAGATTCTTTGAGTCTAAGAGGTCATTGAAAGTTAATATGGCCATATAAATATAGGTACTATGCTTTTTTCCTTACAAATTTCTATATTTTTAAATATATATTCCACTAATTCCATTGAATTTATGAATATAGAAACCACTAAGATTTTTGAAACATATTTTAGGGAGTGTTAAAAAAGAAAAATGATACTATTAAATGAGCGGATCAAGACTTTAATCAATAACATAGGGTAATTTATAAATAATAATTTTAGAAGAAAATGCATAGCAACTATTTTTTTAAAAGGTTGGTGCAGAAGCCTCATTTATTATTAAATCAAAGCAAAGACCTCTTTTTAACTATGTAGAGGTAGACCCATTACATATCCTGAAGGCCTAGGGAGAATTTATCCCATTACATGGCCCGTAGGCCAATTCTTTTGGCCCAAATCCCATTCTGTGAATAGTACTTCTACAGTACCCACCTACTACAGTACTACATAGTACCTGCCACTGCTACAGTACCCTGCCACCACTACAGTGAACTACCACTGCTACGGTGCCCGATTTTTCTACAGCACCGCTGCTACTACAGTACTCTATAGTATTACTGCAGTAACCTGCACCCAATTGGTGTTGAACCCCCATTTTTCATGTAGGATTATAGGGTGCTTACTACTAAGCCAAACCCCAAATACATATTATCGAATATTTATCAACCCTTATCAGTGATAAATTACCACAACTATAGAATATTCAATAAGGGCCATTCCTCAGAATGGTAACCCTATATGCTCTCCATTAATATTCTTTTTAATTTTTCCATTTTTTACAGTATCCATATGAATTCTAATATAGTATTAGGTCATAAAATATTTTTTAATCATTCAATATTCTATAGTTTTGGTTGCAATGGATGATTTTATTGTATGATACCAAGGTTATACATTATTTCCCTTTTCATGTTTCATGCTTCATAAAACAAATAAGCCAATACCTCATTTTATGGATGTATTTTCATAAGAGTTCAGGGAAAATATAAAAAATATAATTCAAGTTGGTGATGTGGAAAATTAATTCAACATATATCTTAACATAGGAAGCTTATTATGGAAGAGATATCTTGATCATCTTATTTTAAAAAATATGAGAAGGATCACTTGAGGAGAAAATGTTTGTGACTAACAATATTAAGAAGATAAAGGAGTATGATGTTCGCAACATTCCTAAAGGGAACATTGTTAACTATTTATAGAATAATTTATAGATATAATCCACCTAATAATATAAGATCACTAGTTTATATAATATTTATACGATATGGAATCTATTCACTCTAATTTTAAATATAAAATTTACATTATAACATCAATTTAAAATTTAAAATATCCTTTATTTAGATCATCATTGAAATCCTAAATATCATCCTTATTCTGAAACATCTTGAAAATCCAATTTATTAACATTAAAACCAATCATTTACCCTTAAAATAACATTTAAATCTTTAAAAACCGATGAAGATTGTTCTACTAAATCATTGAGACATATTTGATTAAATTTTAGAAATGATTTCAACAACTAAAAACATGATACCCTTTATTTAAAATAACTTTCTGTCAAATTTTTCCAATTCAAAAAAAATATGTACAAAACTCAGACGTATAATTCATTTAGAAATTACGTTTGAAAACCCAATCACTTATAATAAAAGAAATGACATTATATTTTAAACCAACCATTCAAATTTTTAGCACTATCCAACCCCCTTTGAAAATCCTAACTCCCCTATTATACAATATAACATGTATAACAATTTATAGACACACATGGATATATATATATATATATGTAGAAATAAAAATGAGCTATATTATTGGAAAGTAATATTCATAATAGTAAATATGTGTATTTAATATAAGAATGGTTATTGAAATAAAAAAAGTAATCATTGTAGTTTTTATAATATTTTCAATATTGAAAACAAATATAATGACTAAATTCGATTAATGGATTCAATAAACCTGAAGAGTAAATTGATCACCATTAATGAGTCACAAAAAGAAGTGGTAATTTCTCCAAGAAAAATCAATGTAAAATATTTAAAACTAGAAATCATATTAATGAAAGTGATTCTTCTAAAAATTATTAATTAAAATGAAAATTCCAATAAACATTAATTTTTATCATCATAGAAATCATTCGAACAAGATTAGGATACAGGTTATTCAATAATAGTACTCAATTTAAAATATTTCGAGTATCAAAAAAAGAATGAAATAATATAAAATACAAGATTTTGTTCAAACAAACCAGAATTTAATATTTTTTATTGATAGTGTTTTAAGAAACTAATGTTGAAGATATAAATCATGTTAAACAAGTACATTGTAATGATGGTGAAATTACTTGATAGATGTTGTGGATGTTTGGGTAGGGATGAAATATCCATCAGAATTCTAATATGCCACATATGGATGGTTGGTTAAAAAATGAAGAGGATCTACTATGAACAAGGTCAATAGTGAAGTATCTTACCCAATACAAAAAATTTGGAGTGACGACATCAATACAGATTAGTGGGAGCGACGAAATAATTAGTGTTTCACGATATATTGATGGTGTGAGAGAGGAGACTCCATTAGGGTTATTTTTATAAATAGGGTATGGATTTTATTAGCCCCTTAAAAATCCATCATAAATAGTAGTTTTATTAGTAAAAAAATTGTACGTGATGATAGAGATAACTTGTTATCAATGCCAAAAATTATGGTAAAATGATTCTTTATCCCCACAAAAATTCTAGAATTGATAAAGAGAAGTTTTATCAGCACTAAAGAAGCAATGATAAAGAATTAATTTTAATAATATATTTAGTTATATACTATTATAACTATAAATAAATATATTTAAAAATATTATTATATATTTATAAATATAATGATATAAAAATATATATTATATGTTATTAGGGGTATAACAAATGCGTAACACACACACACCCATCACACAAGAAAATGGGAATGACATAACCTCTCCTAATGGATAACCCTCCAATCAAGGATGGTTTATACATATAATATATAATGATATAACCCTTACTGTATCATCCCGAATATCCCTAAAAATCATGGATCAAAATGCCCAAACCACCATGGTCAAACAGAAACATGAACTTCTTTAGATATTGTCACTACTAAATAGGCCTGTCCTATATATTAAGAATAAAAAACCTAAATCCATTATTTTACGAGATAGGGTGTCATGTTGGTACACTTGACAGCGAGAAATCCACTCCAACCATTGAGCGAGGGTTCTTCATTCCCATTAAGCTATTACCACACCATCGCGAGATCACCGTTCCCACCACTATATCATGTCATATTTACATTTTTTCTCCCATATATAACAGCTTGAAATGACTCACTGCCTTAACATGGTGTCTTCGCCTAACTATTAATGCCATTGTGTAGCCCCCATTCCCATATTGCTTCTTCATATCCACTTTTATATTCTCAATATAGTGTTGCCCTGCCATCACCGCAACCCAGAACGAACTCGCTCCATCCCCACTATTGTTCAAAACCCCCCACTTCTACTACATATTCACCTCTACACGACCAAAAATTGTGAACCACCTTGATCATTTTACATGTGGGATCACTACCTTGTCATAATGATATAGTCTCTGTAATTCTTACCTCCAACCAAACTCATACATGGTTATTGTACGTCGCAGCTGGAGCTTCCATACCCATGACCACCCCGTCCGCCAGACCTGAGCCATCGAGTTTCCGCCTTCATCTAGTCACTATCTCACAGTCACCCACACATTACATATCTTGTGGAACCCCAACCTTCAATTAGGAGAAACAACTAGAATATATTTTTATGAGGATTTGATGTGAATCAAACTCTCATTTGGAGGGTGTTACTCCTGTAACCGAAACTATATGGTTATATTCTATTCCATAATTTATAATATTATATATATACATACATTTATAGATATAATAAATATATTTATTATTTAAGTATATATATTTTTGAAATGTATTTTTGAATAATATTTATTGAAAAGAAAAAAATGGATAAGATAGAGATATGGGATCAGAAATAGCAATATGCCTTCATCAAAAATAGCTACAAACCAAGATTGTTTCTAATTTTCACCTTAATATTATATTCTAAATTGAAAAAATAATTCTAATTATATCATCCACACCCATGAAATCAACATATGGGATCACATTATCTCCTAGTAGATTTCATTTGTTACCAAAGGATCTCAATGCCACATTCTGTTTAAAATTTTCGAACATTAGATTGGTTCACAACCCTCTTAGAAGGGTCATAAATCAAGGTTACATCACTATATTTCATTTCAAGGGCCTAAAACTAATTTTCCTAGACATAGCCTCTCAAATCCGGTATTTATCCGTCATTATTTTCATTGAGGGAATCAATCACTATAAAATAAAATTGAGTAGTCACGTGGACTTTTCCCAATGTTTGATGTGAATCATGAGTATTAGATTCCAAATATTCTACATTGATTAAAGAATACCACACGTGTTATCTACAAGACGTTGATGAAATCATATGCTCTTGAATTATTTATTTATTAGATAATTCTTTTACAATAGTATAATTAGTTGATTGATCATCCAATGAAACCTTATCATGTACATTATCCACATCTTGATGATTTCCCATATTATCTATTGGTGTTATGAGAGCCTACTCAGCATTACAACCAGCAATAATCCCCAACTAGTATGAAGTATAGGATTTTTTTCTATGGAGGGTCTTGAATAATTTCTATGAACCACATGATTTGGAAAAGAAGATTCTAGAATAATAACAGTTCCCCCATTCTGTTCTACAGAACCAGCCAACAGTCTGGGTGAAAAACCTCATCAGGGAAACCATCTACCTCTTGATGGTCCCCAAAATTATCTGATGTTTTCCTAAGTTACAACATAGGATCTGACCTCATCAAAATGTCATATATCTGATAGATAAAAAATTCCACTCCAAAGGAACTCTTATTCCACATGATATCATTTTCTCTTACCAGTGAAGAGAGATCCACATCCTTGGAATATTGGCCAACAGCTATTCGAGTGTCTATCCTCTTTAATAAAATATATTTGAATGAAAACCATACAATAGTCTATTTCATCTCTTTCCACACTTCCTCAATGAAATTATACTAGAACTACCAACGGTCCTCATAAGAACCCTGTGTAGTAGGTGAAACTGAGTTTACAAAATCCTGAGCATGGATTTTCTACCTAGATGAAGTCAGACACCTATGTAATTATTTCCCCTTTTCTCCAACAGTAATCCCTTTTCTATTCAATTTCCTATAGGAATTCATATTATAACCCCATATTGAATAGAAATCACATAAAAAATAATTAAAGTAATTTTCCTTCAAATGTTTTATCAATCATCAGGATGAGAAGAAATGTGATAAATTCCCATAACACACCTAGAGTTGACTGTCATCATCCAAGGTAGAGAGCACTACCTAATCGATTAAGGTGGAACTGAGATCCAATTTAATAAGGATATGAGAATAATAACCATATCGTGTTGTTTTAGTTACTCTATCAGTTTTTATTGGGATAGACACAACAGATGAAACGTCAAAGAAGATGCATGTGTGCTATAAAACCTTGTTTAGATTGAAGAGTTTGATATTAACCCGATCATGGGTGTTTTTGAGGGAGAATGTATTAAATAAAACATCACATTCCTAGATAAAAAATAATAATGTTTATTGCGATATGGATCTAATTCCCCACATGTACATCCTTATATTACTTTGATGAAATAACTATATGGAGGAAACCATTCTATATTGGGATGTAATTACAGTATGAAAACCCCCAAACAATAAATATACTAATCACAAAATAATTCCCCTAAAAAGAGTCTAAAATGTTGGAAAGATGAGTCGGTCAATGATAGAGCGTTGAAAAAATTTCAATTGATCAAAAACCAATTATAGATTGTATTTAACATGATCCATAAAACCCTTACAAATGATACACTAAGGGGAAACATCATTCACTACAGAAATGTTATGGGTAGAAACCAATTCTTTCTTGGTCATGAAATCATCCTTGGTGTCCTTTGGGACAATGGGTGGCCAAGATGTATCCCACCAATAGTGTCCTAAAATATTCAAACAATGATAATGCAGAAATTTTATACTAGTAGAGGAACCCCAGTAACCAAAATTTCTGGATAGAATCATTATATCAATAGGAGTAGGAATTAAGGAAACTTCAACAAGGAAGAGGGGAAAGTGACAAGACATGTCCATTTCAAATTCCTTATCCATATTGATCGGAACACCAATGGACAATGCAATTTCATGTTGGATTCATGGATGCCAAAGAACCCAATTTAACCCATGAACATTGACCCATGCTTGGAAAGACGAATCGTATGCCTTCATAATGTTAAAATTCTGATCCCACTCTTGGATGTGATGTTTACCTGGCTTGAGGGAGAAAAACTAAAACTCCATGATTGCAAATTCAAATCCTATGAGGGGATGTGGAAGTGAAATATTCCGTGACCTAAATTTTATCATTTTGAGCTCACAGAACCATAAATTTCATAGATTTGAGTCACTAGATCCCCCATTCTCTTTGGACAACAACCCCTAAGAAGAACAAGATGAGTTATGATAGAGTGGTTACCAATTTCCAATTGCTTTGAGATTGCAAATAGATCCACCTTATCATTAAAAATGATACCCTTATGTTAGAGACTTCCAATAGAGGAATTATTGAAAAGAGAGAATGATAGATTCGGTCTAGACTCTAGTCATGAAGTAACCGTAATCACCCCCTTATGGAAATTCCTCTTTCCCTCCTTACCAATTGTAACAAGTCTGTGACTATCAAAATTCCCATGAGAGAGAAAAAATTCATCTATGAAGGGAGAAAATGAAGAGGCCATGCAAGCATATCCCTAATCATCATGGTTACGAACAGAGAGAAACTCTTGACCGTGACCCATCTCATTCTCTATTCCAATAATTGTAAATATATTTTTTAATTAAATATATTTTTTATAATTATATATATATATATTTATAATTATAATTATAGATAAATATATTTATAAATATTTGTACATAAGTATATACATATTTATATAATTACATATACTAATATAATTATCTATAATTATTAGTATAATAAATATATTTATAATCTAAATATATTTCATATAATTTTATAATTATTTAAATGTATGTTTTTTTATCTATAATTAAAGTTATAAATAAATATATAAATAAACATTAGAATATTTTTAAAAATATATTTCTATTATTATCTATATTTATATATTTATATATATTTATTAATATATAATTATAGATAATTATAAAAATATTAACAAGATTTATTATAATTTTATTATTATTTTCATTTTTATTTTTTATTTTAATTTTATGAACACTTTTTATAAACATTACATATGTATATTTTAATTATTAATTTATATATGTATATTAATATTTAATATTTTTATTAAATTTATACATGAATTTGTTAAATTAATGTATATGAATAAACATTATTTTTTGAATATAAATATGATAATTTTATTTATACTAATAATATTTTTATTAATTTTTTTATTAGTTATAAGAATTGTACTAATAAAGATCCTCCTTTTTCGTGCTAAAAAAGATTTGATAATGGGTACACCATTATCAGTATTATTTAGAATTGGTAAAATATACCTTTATCAACGCTTCTAACTAGTGCTGCTAAATGTTTCCCATTTATTATTGCTTTATTTTTAGTTCTTATAAAAGATATTACAGGGAAAGTAATGGTATATGGTAGTGATCCTAGTTTTAGTAGCATACTCTTTCAATTTACATACTACTACATATCCCCCATTTATCATCATTTTAAAAAACCCTTTATTAATACTAAAAAACAATGATGTTCTCTTCACATATAAGGGGTGTGGTCCATTTTATTAGTTCTAGTATAGTGTTGATAAAGTGAACAATAATCAGAACTGTAAATAATGTTGATAAAATCCATAGTGTTCAAATGTGACACTAAATATTATAACAAAATACAGTAGGAAATACTAGATTTAATTGAAATAATATTTAGATCTCAAATAAAATAAAAACACACACTATATTATGGAAATTTCAAAATTTGGTTTATACAATTACATTAGTAAGTAAAATTATCACAAATATTAAAAAACATCGATGTTCCACTATCTTTGGCCCCAAACCCTTCTCAAAAGTGCTTGATCGTGCTATTAGTTACTAAAAAAACAACCCCAAATCAAGAAAAAGACTTACCTTGAATAAAAAACTCTTCTATTATTAATAATGTAAATAAATTAAATATAAACATGAAATAATATAATTATAATATTTTATTTTTAAACTATAACCACACATTTTTAGTCATACTGGTCACATGCTGTATCAGATTGAGCTGAGGATGATTCCTACATGTCAAAAATGTCTTATGGACCATTTTCCAAATGTATAAAAAATATTTATGTTTTCTCAATGTTTTGAGATTATGACATGCATTTTGAACTGAAGTGTCAAATTTAAACTAAACCCATATAGTTGGAGTCATACCAAACACACCATGTATTAGATTGAGGTGCAGTTAATTCATAATCATCAAAAATGACTTATAAATCATATTAATAATGTTACCAAACAACATGAATGTGTTTTCTAGGTTTTGATTATGCCATGTGTGTTTTGAATCAGAATGTCAATTTTTTGTTAAAAAATAAAATTCAAGTTATACTGATCACACTATGTATTAGATTGAGGCGTGTTTGATTCCTACACATCAATAATGACTTGTGTATTATATTTCTAAATAACTACAAAATATCTTTAGTTTTTTATTATTTTTTAGTGTATGGTGTGCGTTTTGAACTAAAATGATAATTTTAAATAAAAACGCACAAATGAAGTCATACGAGTGATAACATGTGTTATATTGACATACAGTGGATTCCTAGACCTCAAAAATGACGTAGGGATTGTTTTACAAAAATATGAACACAATCCATTCATTCTTTCTAGATGTTTAGTAAGCGACTCATGTTTTTAACTAAAATGTCATTTGTTATTTGAAAAAATCCCCATTGAGTCATACTAACCACATCATGTATTGGATTGATGTATGGTTTATTCCAACAAATGAAAAAATGACATCAAGATCATTTTACAAAAAGTATCAAGATAATCATGTCATGTTTTCATAGTTTTTAGTGAGAAAAAAATGTTTTTAAATAAATTGAATATTTTAAACTAAAAACACATATTCCATGTCATAACATCACACCGTGTATCATATGAAGGTGAGAATAATTCCTACACATCAAAAACGACTTATGAGTCATTTTACTAATGTAACAAAACATTCTGAATGTGTATTCTTAGTTTGAAGTATTTGAAAAGTGTTTTTAACTAAATTGTCAATTTTTAATTGAAAACATACACTTCGAATCATACCAGTCACACCATTTACCAAATTCCGAAGCAGTTGAATCCAACATGCCACAAATTAATTATGAATTATTTTGATAAAGTACAAAAAACAATCTGAATTCATTTTCAAGGTTCTAAGTATGTCATTTGTGTTTAGATCTAAAATGTAAATTTTAGACTTAAAAAAAATAATGAGTCATGTCTAGCACATTAGGTATGCGATTGAGTGGTGGTTGATTCATACAAATACAAAATTACTTTTCGATCATGTTAATAAAGTATAAAAACAATCCAAATGAAATTTATTTTTTTGTGTCTTTTTTTTGAACTAAAATGTCAATTTTAATTAAAGAAACACAATTTGAGTCATTTTTGTCACAACGTAAGTCCAATTGACATGTAGCTGATTCCTATAAATAAGAGAGGATTTATGTATTTTTCATCTAAAGTATTAAGATAATTCAATTATTTTTTATAGGTTTTCAGTGAGTGACATATGTTTAAAAATAATAATTTTTAAACTGAAAACACACACTTTTAATCATAATATTCACACTGTCTGTTATATTTTCTTGTGGATGATTCCTATCAGAAAATTGACTTATAGATCATTTTCATAAATTATTAAAATAATATGAGAATGTTTTCATAGTTTTCAGTGAGTTAGACACATGTTTTACTAAAATGTCAATTTCAAAATGAAAAGAAACATTTCATGTTATACTAGTCACACCACGTATCATATCGAGGAATGGCTGATTCCCATCCATAAAAATGTCTCATGTATTATTTTCCTAATGTATCGAAAAAATGAATGAGTTTTCCTGATTTTGAGTGTGTGACATTGGTTTTGAACTAAAATGTAATTTTTAAAACAAAAACATAGACATTGACTCATTTGTAAACTGAAGACACTCACTACTAAACATAAAAATATCAAATAGAGATTAAATAGTATATGACTCTATTATCCTTATTAAATAATTCATTATGAATAGTTTTTTCTCTAATCATCCTATGCTCTAAATAGAGAAAAAAATGATTGAATAAAATAATTCTTTATGCAATCATTTCTTCACTATCTCTATGAAAATTAACTAAATAAATAACATATATAAATTAATGTAAATTAAATAATAATATTATAGAAAATGATGAAAAAATTAATAAAATAAGTAGTAGGAAATCACCTTTTCATGATGACATTTTGTATTCTGACACCCAAAATTCTTCCCTTTCATTTCTAAGGTTATCTATTCCCTCTTTTGAATATGACGTCTATAGAAAGTCTTAGTAGTTTTAAAAAATATACATAAATAAATTATTAACAAATATAATAAATTAAATTGTAATTATATTTGGAAATACATATTTGGATATAGTATTATGTTAATGAAATATAATATCTTTTATAAATTTTCAAATGTAATAACCACAATCATTTTCATTACATAGTTTTAGTCACTAAATTTTATTTAAAAAACAAGTAATTTGTTTTGTTATATGTTCTAATATTTAAATATTATTATATTTTCCCTTATACGTCTCTATGTTTAAATGTTGATTGGATTTTAGTTCCCATTAACTTTCTTTATTCCATGATATCAATGATATTAAATCCCTATCATATCATAATTTTTTTTTGTTAAAATATAATATGAAATGTTTAAATTAAATTTTATTTGTTAAATGTTTCATTTATTGTATTGGAAATTGATAAAATTCAACACAAATGGTCGATTTATAGGGTATCCATGCATTGAAACTAGATAATAAATCTTTTGATTATCCAATTTCATTACAATAAGTGACTAATGTTGCATAAAAATTCAAAAGGAATAAGTAATTACATGATTAAAGACATATCTAATATGATTAAATTCTAGAGTTTTACCCCTACATCCTTGGAATTTTAAAGAATTCTTCATCTTTAATTATATTTTTAAAGATTTAACATAATACAGGTGATACTGATTAGAAAATGGATGATGTGTAAACATGATTACAATATCTAGAAAAAAAACATAATTCGTAGTCTGAGTAGTTAAAATAATTTTATGGGAAGACATCAATGAAAATAAAAAACACACCAAAAATCACTACACGAAGACCCCCCCCACCATATTTGAGGTGATCCATTCCCCTCAATGGACTTCTTTACCTGAGGTATTCAATTTTTTCATAATTGTTTCTATGAAATATGAATCAAGAATACACTGATAACATTCCTATACTGATATTTTTTAAGTGGAAAATGATTGTGATTAATATATATAAACACCCTCCCATATATTTATTTTGAGGTGTACAATGTTTAATATCAATTGAGATATTCTACATAATAAAAAAATATAAAAACATCATGTGAATATAAGGAATCATGTGGACCATGAGATGAGCACCAAGCTACTCGTTCCCATTGATGATCAGGATGTTCATGCATTCAACCCTGAAATTGTAACTTTTGATGAATGTCCATTTGATCTTGTAAAAATACATGTCGACAAGGAAGTATTCATTTCCAATTTAATTTTTTTTCATAACAAGTAAAAATCAATGAAAATACCCTGAACTAATAATTGTCATTATAGATAGAGAAAATAAAGGGGTTAAATGGATTTTTAGATCAAAACAATCTAAAGGATTAATCAATCATTTGAAAATACCCACTGAATGTACCTTCACTCAGCTAGTTTAACTTCCACATTTAATAATATTATAAGTGTTGGATTTTTCCCCTAGAACCCACTTCTTTGTACTTTATGGTAACATGTATTTATTTTTTTAATGTTAATAAAACACATTCTCACATCATTATTTTTATTCTATGTAATATAGTATGTGATAATGTTCGATGAGTAGTTGTCAAACTGAATGGTCAAAGCAGTTCCCCTCTATGATGGCAAGCCAGAAGTACCAAAAAAGTCTTATTAAATATATGTTATATATCCAGATGAAATAATTTTAGGGACACAAATGATATATTCTATTAGGGGTTTATACTCATAGTACAAGAGTAAACTTCTCATGTTGTACACCCTTGGTAATTTCCAATGTAGGAAATTATAAGAATGATACCCACTAGTAGGAAATCCACATTTATATGTTTAATTTGATATTACTATCTACAAATTTGTATATTGATCCATAGAAATTTATATTACAATTAATGAGTATTATAAGTCGCATACAATGCTGTATTGAAAAAAACTATTATGATATTTTTTTTGTGACATATGATACATTAGGTGCATCATGAGTAATATTTCATTAATGAAAAATGTGAGAATGGATTTATACCTTCTGTTATTTAATATATGTTTACACACCAAGCCCTTTTATTAAAATGATATATCCTTAATATATCCATGGTCATGGTGTTCTATAGTCAAGTTCAATTTAATGAAAGTTAAAAGAAAAATATATAGAGAAAATAGAATGACGGTACCATCATGAAAACTACATGATTAGATATATCACAATAATGGTATTATGTTACACAATATGAATATGTACGAGGTATTATGTCATTTTTTTATCAAATTATTGCTTTATGGGTACCATTATGTGTTTCTAGATGCTAACATTGGACTTTAGACTTCTTATCCAAATTCCATTGAAAAAGAGGCATAATGGGTCACCCACTAAGTGTATCCAAAATTTCAAGAAAATAGTATTATTGTTCAACATGGCTTATAAATATTATTCCCAAAAATGTTTTAATTAATATTAATGTTTATTTATCATATATATACTGTCACGAGTTATTCGAGATGATATTGTGTGAGCATAATATCTAAAAAAATTATTTTCTATTTAATGGACATAATTTTTTTTATTTATTACTGAATAATGTAGTGATATTTATTAATTAAATATATAATCATTATTCAAAGCCCAATAAATATTGTGGAGAAAAATATGACTGAGTTAAATGGTCAATTGAGAAATAATATATATTTAATATTATTTGAATAAATAATTTTTAATTTAATATGTGTTTTTAGAACATGTTATGAAATAATAATAAAATTATCATTCTTATAGATATGGGGTTTTGTAGAGATTACAAAAATAATAATAGTGAATGTGAAATTATTATTTTCTTACCATAACGAAATATAAACCCAATTATATTATTTTATTAATATTGACAATTAATTTTTTATGCATATCTAGATCCAGAGAGAATCCTCTCAATGTCCTAGAGATCTCCAACATAATGAGCACTCTAAAGATCATAAATAGATCCTCCTCCAACACCACTCTCAAGTCTAGAAAGGTCAAATATATCCCTTCCGTGAATCAATTATAGGGGTGATCAAGGTCAAAAAATGAATGTGTCGGGTTCTGACATGTTATCACTCGAGGATTTCTACAGTAACATTCAATGGTTCCTTGAACATGTGTGGATCACAACTAGAGATTCCTACAAAAATGATTGGATGTTTGTTTAACACATGTTGATATTTTGAAATTGTTGATGGTAAGGTCTCTCTATATCCTACTCTATTCTGGACCAACATTGTTGAGAGTCATCCAGGGCCTATTTTTGATGACCATGTCATCATATTTGGAAAAAATCTATTTTTCGAATCTGGCATGAATATATTACATTGCATGATACCACTTTTGGTTTGATTTTATGGTTGGAGAATTTAGTGAAACATAATGCTCCAGGTTCACCCTATCATATGATATGAACTCTAGATGAGGTATCTACGATAAACTATTTCTATATTTCTAATGTGCTGAGGCATGTGCATTGTAGTTATTCATGTCATTTCTCATGCATTAGATTTCATAAATCGTTGAGGTCTTACATGTAAATTTATCATCCCATCACTTCTATTACCTTGATTTGTCTTCGATATTCATCATAGGGAAATAATTTTACTCTTAGGTGATGAAACATTTTTCATATGTTTAGGTGGATATCACACACACAATCTTCTGAAAATGCCTCTAAAATTATATATTGTGGGGTGGCTAAAGGCCATAACATGACTTGTATGTCATCATTATATAGATGTTTCCTCATGTTAATCATGTCATATTATCCTTTTTCTAGAGGATCCTCTACTTGATCCAACCAGAGTAGATTTGTTTTCCACTTATTAATCATTAAAAATGATATTTTTTGGTATTTCCTCTGTTATGTTAGACAAAATGTGTCCAAAGGGAGGTTTAGAGAATGACGCACACCATAGGATGGCTTCCAGCTAAGAAATAATTTCACTTGTCACTAAAAACGCATCAGAAATTACTTTCCTTGCTATCTGAAGTTCCTCATGGTAGGATGGCATTCCCAAAACTACATTACCAAGGGAAAGAACCTCTTGATATCCTGAAATACTACTGTGAGGAGAACATTTTCAGTGCCTGTCATCCAAGGGAGGACTACCATGATAAATTAGAGTAAGTAGAAGACCCTCTTTCTACTTGATGTTATGACAACATAGTTGTTTTTTGTGATTATAATTAGGATATGGGATCTAGATATCGATAGGATTATGGTCATGAATAAATCCTTCCTAGTGAAGTGTCTAAGGAGGACCTTCAAAAGTACTACTACTACTACCTCCATAATTTTTTAACAATATAGTTGGTTTTTGATCTACCAAAAATATGTTCCTTAGGGATTCCAAAACATGAAAATTAAGTAGAGTCAGATCGTAGACTGTCTCATCATTTTCTACTCATCTCTAGTGAGGCTTATTTTTTGATTCATTTGTGTGAGTGATTGAGGTCACTTACTGAGATAAGTGATTTTCGATCATTGAATCTTTCTTAACTATCTCCCATTTTTCTGTTATAATTTTCCAACACGCTTCAAGAATTTGGGTATGAGTTTTTACTATGATTACCTTATATTAGTATGAGTTTATATTCCTGATCTGGTTGTCCATATATCGCTGTGTAGTTTTCCCTATAAACCTCCTTGAAGGGAGTAAAGGTGTGTGTCTTCTTTAGGGTGTCATATTGGTGAGCCACCCAATTTGTGGGGCTAGAGCTATGTGTACTTATCTATGTCACTACTATTACCTCAATTATTATTTCCTAGTTTGTTTTTAGTATATCTGCCGACATTTTCATATTCCCTTTTACAACATTCAGGAAATGCTTGGTGGATTTTTTGGTTGGAATGGGGATATATGCCCATTTCTTATCTGGATCAGTGGTATGTTCCTACTCATATCCTCCCTTTCTATCCAGTAGGTACCGACACTACAGAAAGGTGTGGAAAAATCGTTTCGTCTACCCCTATTCATCAATGGGACTTTCTGACTAACTTCTCCGAGTGCTTCCAGATGAAACTACTGGCATCATTGATTAATGTTGGTAGTTTTGTTAATATACTTGTGATTTTCCACAAAAATTGGTTGTAATGATTCTTTATGTGCTCATATATGAGTATTTTTTCATGAAACATTAATGATATATTTTTTTGTTCATAATCATAGATTTATTTTGAATTTGAAAAGAATTATTACTTGGATGGTGGTGAGAGATCTAATAGAAAGTTGAATTAGGCAGAGTGGGTGTACATTCACACTAACATTTTGCCACAAAATTTGCTTTCTGGGATTTTACAAATGTGGAAGTGATTTGGACCTGCTTCGTATTGACTGGTTTCTTCCCCTATTGGGTCATTATGTGTTCCCATGTCCAGATGACTTGGGTTGTAATACCGAGGAAGGAACCCTCATAATGTCGAGGGTTCTCTATCAGGTGGAGTTGGCGGTGGTGACTGCTGGTATGATCCCATTGTAATGACCCATGTGTCTTCTGGAAAAGCCTTCCATGGACTCTTGATACCCTGACCTGAGATAAGGTAGGTAATAGTTATTACATTCCTTGATTAAGCTCCTTAAACTATTATAGAATGAAATTTGTGTTATATATTAGTGGACCACTAATCATTACTAACTGGATGATCATTGGGGAATCACGAGTTGGAGGGCCTATTGGTCTGCCTCTAGGGTCATGATAGTGCCATGCTGATGATACTCACAGACTAAAGCATTCATGACCCCGCATTAATGATTCTAGTTTGGTGTAGGTATCTTCTACTTGGATAAAGACTCGATGTTATCAGTAGTCTGGATCATCATAAATGAGAATTGGTTTGACAATATTTGGATTGAAATAAGTTTTGAGATATGGTTCCTAAATATATATGACAAAAAAACAAGAAAACTGTGTCAAAGTAGCATCTCACATAAATGGACACATTCATGATTGATTGTATTTTTTGGCCCGCATTATTTTTTAGTGTGTGAAATGCTCGAAATATGGGTGTCACTATCATTATGTTAAGGATTCACATCTAGTTTACCATTTTCCCAATAAAAACACACCTCTCAAAGATTGATTGTAGCGGGTTGAGTTTCATGAATAATTCATCTAACCTGTTCTTTTTTCTAAATGGTTTCCAATGGGGTTTAGTCATTGAATTGAAAACACCCAATGGTTCTATATACATGAGGTACCTTCTTTCCAAAGGTGGGTGCTCATTGGGGAGTTCCTCCAATGACAGTTTAGAAATCGTATCGGTCAAGATGATGGGAAGTCATGCTCAATACACCCTTTTAGGGAGAATTATTTCCTACATTGGGAATCTATTATAGTTTTAAAATATTTTCATGAGTCCTTCATTAATTCCCATGTATGATATGGGTCAACATTGAATTAACAATCAATTATTATCATGTGTGGTTTTTAGAATCATCTGTATATATATGAGGTTCTTCATCAATAGATGTATTTTTATGTATCCAAGGTTATCCATCAATGGTAACCTCTTATGTACTGATTATAGATTAATTAGTCATTATCGAGAAGTTTCTAGTTTGTATCCATATTGTGGGGTAGTCTAAAGTATATATTTTATATCAAGAGATAGGATTTGTTTTGAACTTTTGATCAGATCCAGAAAAGTGATTCATATGTATCCTTGTGAAAGGAATACAAACACACTTAGATCAGTTCCATCCCATGGGGCACATCATACCTTTTGAGGTCATGTGTCAAGGACCTCACTATAAATTTTCACATCATATGGAAATAATTTATAGGAAAAAGATGCATATTCAATTCTTGTTTTGAGAATTATGTCGAAGCAGTCTAGGTAACCTAGAAAAGAGATGAATTTCTAGGTTTAATTAAAATATAGTGGGAATGTGGCATGTAGATGATAGGTTTGATTTGGAATGTTGGGTTTTGACTTTAGAAGTATTATTATGTATCTTAGTTGAAAGCTAATAAAAGTCCAAATAGTTCGATTATGTTGAACCACACTTATTAGATTCCCTCTAATGGTTTGTCTCGTAGGGGAGTATGGCCCTTTGAGAATATTATGTTTGGTTTTATTCCTGAGAAGGAAGCCCTTGTTTTGTTAGGTTGGGGTTTATTCTAGAAAAGGATTCCCTATGGAAGAGTCCATGATGTATGATTCAAATCATGGTGATTTGGAGGCCTGTTTTGGGACTACACTTGAGGAGGAGTCCCATGGATGGGTTTTAGGGATTACTCATGTGAAGGATTCCCTAGTATGATGTTTGGGATTATACCAAGTAGGAGGCCCAAATTTTTTTGGGTCTTACACTTTTAATCATGCCCAAATTGATTATTTTTGGGGCTTATACCAAGTAGGTGGCTCATGGATTGGTTCTCTTGGAGCTTAATCATGAAGAGGATGACCATATATCTAATTTGGAGGCTTACTACTAAGGAGAATTACACTTATTTGTTGGGGATTACACTTTCAATGAGGCCTAAAAGGTTTAGCACCATGTGGATTTCAGGACAACAACCAACCTATAAGCCCACATGAGTCATTCTAGGTGTCAGAATAGAGAGGAAATTGATGATATAGGAAACAACATGATTCAATTTTCCCCAAGGTTCGATAAAGGAACATGAGGTCCCATGCTTCTGGAGGCACTATAAAATAAGGGAGTGGGAGATCTGAAATACGATTCTCTACAAAAAAATGCATTTGACTATGTGGATGTCATGATAATTATATCCTCTAAGCTCACATGATTCATGATGATTCAGGATTGAATGTGGGAAATAAGAATGTCAAAGATATACCAAACTACACGATCTCTATTACACTAGTGGAAGAGGCTGGGGCGATGGAACATTCCTCCCGTAATCATACCCCAATCATAAAGGGAGTGAGAAAGGGCATTGAGGTGCCCATATTCCTTATTATTTTATTAATTTTGATTGATAGATGAAGGAGTGAAGGAGTGAAGTAGTAGATGTCTTGTAAAAATAACCAGGGGATTCCTCTAGGAGGGATTCCCTAAAATTGGTTTAACGGCTAGAGGGGAGGATCTCATTCCATATCAAATGGAAAGGCAAGAATAATCTCCACCCTCTTGACCTATAACTAGAAACTATGAGTCGTAGAGATGACTATGGAATAACATGTTTCTAACCCTAGTACTCAAGACCCATATTTCCTATAAACCTTCCTTAGGCTCAGGGTCCTCATGAACATAGGAATTCATACACACATGAACCATGAGGACCATTCCTGTTAGGATGGACAAGTAAAAGAATCCTCTGACCATTATAATGCATACCCAAATGGGTGACACATTTGTGTGCCTCTTGGAATGGTTGTTCCAATCTGAAGGCTTCATTGGAGGTTTCAATTTGTTCCCCCTAAATGAGAGATTCAAATGAATAGTATCCCAACCATTGGTGTTTGGGGATTGTCCTGAAAAGGGGATTACACATGTCATGGCTTAGTTTTCAAAGGTACCTTGTGGAGGGCCTAGGAGGAACTGAATGTTCTTCATGCAGGGGGGGTATAAGACTGTGTGAGTTGGATACACCTTGGGAAATAGACCACCTGGTCTACATCACATTGGAGAGGCTTTATCCTTGGCACCAAAGGTCCCCTCGGGAGTTCGATGATGAGGTTCACATAGGTCCCTAGTTTATAGTGGGGCCTCGCACATGTGTTTTCCACTAGGGGAGAAGGGGTCCTTCTATAAGTGTATTTTACTCCATACCTTGAAGGGGTTTTTATATAACTTATACCCCTGAAGTCTCTCATCTATTGTGTTTTTGGAGAGATATATGAGGAGTTTTCGGAGAGCTATTTGAAGGTGATGCATGACCAGTGTTAGTGGGCTTTAACCGATTTTTTAGTTGTGAAAATTAGGATCCCAATGGGCCTATTAATATAGAAAATATGGGATCATGATAAATGGTTCTTCCCCATGTAGATTTAGGGTGTTGTTACCTACTGAAAGTGTCCCATAATGGGGTTTCTGACCCTTCAATTCCATGAATGGGTGCTACGAGAGCCTTCTGATGCATACGGGTGTGGGGAAAGGCCTATTTAGGAATGTCCATTTGATCTTTCATTTGTATCTTCACTACTTTAACACTCTTGAAGTAATCATTATAATCTGTTCACTCCACATGAATATGTAGAGTGTCAATATGTACCAGTTGTTGTTTCATGAAAGATATGGGGCTTCAGATATTCTAATTGATATTTTCATTTTGATGGTGTGACTACAAGGATTATCCAAATGTGGGGAGTGGGGGTGTTGGTCACCATATTTTTACCCTCATGTTATAGGGGTTATGGTATCTTAAAATCCATCACTGGATAGATATATTATATTTTAATACACTGGGATAAATATAACTGAGTATAATTGGATTCTTTAATGAATTCTAAGTATAGGTTTAAATACGGACATTGGTAGATTCCAAGCACGAGAATCGATCTTGGGATAGATTATGATTATCCAAGAGTATTTGATCAAGAATTCCCAATGTTCATTCCATTGAATGGATATGTAAATATTTATTTGATGTTTTATGTAGTAAATATCATAGGGAGTTGGATATATTCTATGTTGATATCACATGGAAATGAACTCGACATGCCTTGGGATAAAGGCATTATTATTTGGTTTAGATGATGTTTTGACAATGTGATTCGAGAAGTGTCTATAATAGTCGAATTTATGTTTTCAAACATGTGTTCAATTAAATATTAGAATACATTCTTTGAAGAACCACATTGGGCATGATGATGGATGAATCGAGCATAGTCTATAGTTCAGTTAGAGCATTTTAAGGGGAATGCAATGTGTCCAGATTAAGCTTAGTCAATTTGAATTCAACCATTTTGATAAAGTCAAGGACGGTGGGTAGTGTACTCATGTTTGACCAGGTGTATGTGGACGAGTGATGTACCAGGAGTATCATCAGTATTACATGGGTGTGTTTCTGTATGCAAATATAATGGTTAAAGTACGGAGGTTCAGAATTGGCCTTAGAACGTAAGAACCAATGACAGGGATAACCATACAATAATTATTGTATGAAGTGATGAAATGGTTATTTTTTAGTTTATATAGGATCATGTAAGTAGTGTATTGACGTTTCAGTAGGGTTTTTGTTCATGGATTCAGTATTTTGCGAGTTAATGATAATATCCTTAAGGTGGATCTTGGAGGTGCGATGGGAATTAAAAAACCCAACATGGTCATTTGAGAAGAAACTTTTGACCATTATAGGTTGGGTTACAATATTTAATGACCACCAAGGCACTAAATGATAAGAATTATTTTTGTGGGTAGGTTGTATGATACCATTTTTTGAATGGGTTGAAAATGACAAAGGTTTTTTATTTTTCAACAACTATACATTTCGATGTTTTATCGGATGTTAAAAATGGAATTTCAAGAGTTAGAATGCCTCAAAATTATTTTTTATTCAAGTAATGATCCTTGGAAGTAAAATAGTGATTTTGGGAGCATTCCAAGGGATTTGGGAAATAAATTAGTGTTTTCTAAATGTATATTCTAGGGAGCATAATTGGTGCATGGTTAGGGATAGCCATGTAGCCAACCAATGTTTCCTAGTTTTTATAGCTGAATGAAATGAGGAATCCATGAAACATGACATGGAATACCATATGGGTTTCTATATTTTATTATAGACATTATGCACAATTTTTATATAGTATATTAAACCATAAACCATTCCTGTGCATGGGGGTTGTTCCTAAAGTATTATAGGTACTTGTTTGGAACATGCTTTGGCCAACCATGTGGCCAAAACATGTGTCCCATTATAAAGGGAAAAAATACCATTTTCCTCATTGATCCTTAAGGTGTTTTACCCCTTATTTCACACTCATATCACACAAAAACACTTCATTGTGTGACCTCCTATTTCTCCCTTCATCCATGGGAGATCTAACTCATTCTTGGTCCAAATCAAATGCTGATAGATTCATTGGAATCATTGAGTTAAGCATTCAACACCATTTTAGTCCTTTTTGGTTTTATCCTTCTTCTTATTTCCTTATTTCAATTGGTAGGTATTTTATTTTCAATTCCTTTTAATCATGGTGGAATCAGATAGTGATGTTTGGGATGTTACTCATCCATGTAAATGGTCAACCTGGGAGGTTGTCTTCACTTTTCTCATTTCATTTGATAAAGGTATATTTACATGGTAAATTTATAAATTGTTAATGATTTAAATTAATCTATTAGGTGAATTTTTTATATTTTTTCATAGGTATTATTCCCAGTTCAAGTTTGGGGATGTGCCATGGATTGTTATCGGCTGTTTGATCATTATTCTAATGTGATGGGATTGGCATGTAAGGTTTTAGGGATTATGAATTTTTAAAATAAAATGGGTATTCATTAATTATAAATTTGAAGGTTTCATTAATTAATTATAATGTTATTATAATTAATTAATTATAATTTCATTGTTATGTGATGGGATTTCATGGGTCCTATTAGATCTTGGATGGGCCTTCTCATCTACTTCAAATAGTTGGAAAATAAATAGAATGCTTCATAATGGAAGGTGGTATATCTTACCCTCCCATTAGTATTTATAAAGGTGTATATTATTATGTAAATGCTTGGTCTTGTCCATGTGGATGATAATAACAATTTATAACAATTCAAACAAACATATCATTTAATTTTTTTTATTTGATTATAAATAATGAACGCCCCGGGTCACTAACAACCCATGTGTGCTTGTGTCATGGATTGGAACTAATGGTTGAGATTGAGAAACTTGATACACGCAGTATCCTATAGACATCATAGGATGCACATATTAACCTGGTAAGGTATATCATCCCTTGTACAGACCTCAGTGAATTGAAATTAGGTTTACCAAGAATAATTTGGGTGAATAGATAATCCCAAACTGAACTTTAGCACTATGATAGTCCATGAGCCATGTCTGGAAAATTGCTATTGTTGAAAAGGCCATGGGTATACACAAATTACATGCTAAAAATTTTATGATGTCATAGGATATGACATCATAGTATATCCTTGGGGGTGTAACTCTATCATAGGTGACTCCAGTGGGTACCTTGACGGTTAACCAAACCGATGAAGGTGTTTCATGGTTTTGGGTAGAGATACTAACAAATGTCGCCTAGAACCCATGTTGAACATGTAATCCCCATAGGTTTTGGTAGTATGAATGGGTTTAGTCATTCAAATAAAATGAAAAATTATTATTATTATTTCACATATTAATTGATGGTACACCTACAGACTCTATAAATACTTCTTGTAAGTCAGCCTATGAGCCTGACATGATGTAATGTATAGTAGGGATGGCCATATATACTTTATGGGATTGAGATTATAAGACCCACATGATTTAATGTTCCTATTATAGGAATTCCAATTTTTTAATAGGCTTACTACCAACATGGTATTACAGAGGAGGATACTGATAGGGTCTTAGAAACCCTCATTTACTAGATTGACCTAAAGATGGATAATTTTCTTGGATTAAGGTAATTCCAATGTTTTTTAGGTGGGATCATTTTCTGAAAAAAGGGATGTTGATATCCACAATGATTGATGATGATATCCAAATATTATTTTTAAGATTTTCTCTATGATCTGATGGATTAACCATTATAGTACTCTCCAAAATTTTCTAGGAGTGTGATATTGAGACCTTTATTGAATAGATGTTGAGTATTATCCTAGATATGAAGATAATTCTATATAAATCAACCAAGGTTCATCCCACTTTGGGATTATAGAAGATTTAATTTAATTATTTCCTATGGACTGGGACCTAGGTCTCAAACATCATTCTAGTTGACACATGTATAGAGTGGTACATCACCCAACTCTAATATATATTTGTAGGATGCCTAGTTGATACCTAGAACCCTTCATCTAGGTAACTATAGATGATTTTAGATAATCCCAGAATAAGGAAATTTATCCCTAAATGGTGATGTAGCTTACTCAAATAAATATTAGTGCTAGATAATTCATATATTATCTATCAGGATGACAGAGCTAAGGATTTACTTTTTTATACATGGATTGAGTGGTATAACATCTAGAAAAATGCATTGGTCCCAGGATGTATAATGGATTAGAATCTTGAATTCAAGGATAGACTGTGGTTTATTTTATTCTTTTACTTCCATTTTTTCTCATATAGGCTGAGCACATTGCTTGGGCATGTTGTTATTGTAGGAAACCTTGCTTTTACTTTTTATTTAGTTATTCAAGACTTTTGGTTATTATTATTATTATTATTATTATAATGAGTAGATCACATACATACATACATACATACATATATATAATTCATTTACTAGATATTTATAAGGATGTGTTTGTGGTGTGCTACTGAGTTTCATACACACTCCCTAATTAGGCTACCATTATACTAGAGTATCTGAGAATATGTTCACTTGGTTGAAGGCACAAGATGGGATGAGGATCGATTCTAATCAAGCAAGATGGCTCATATATTTATATAGGGATCCAGTATGTGGTATGGATATGTGTATGTAGTAGATCTGTGAAATCATATATTTTTATCTTTTATTTACTCCTATATATGTGATCGGCCAAGTGGGTGATCAGTTTTGTCTTTATAACATTCATGTTTTGGAATTTACTACATTATAATTATTATTATATCATTTTTATTTTTATCTCATATTCACTCTTTTTATTTACTACTTTGATTGATGTTTAGTTATTTCTAATGGTTTCTGACTCTAATATGAGGGAATATTCTCTCCATAGACACACCCTAGTACCTTGCTTCTAGTCTGCTACGCCTAGAATATGGCGATGTTTCTTGATCACTTTTAACAAAACTATTCAGATATTGTTCATAGACTCAGTCGAGCAAGGATGTGACTTCACACCATAACCTTATGGTGTATTCCAATGTAATAATGGGTTATGTATCCTGAACTAGGTAACATAAAGGTGTATTTTTTATTTTAGAAATGAAATAGTGGTTTCTACAATTCTATTTCATTATCATTTTATTTTAAAAAATACACATGAATATAAGTTTAACATGATAAATATATTTTTTCATACAAATTAAACATAATTTAATTCTTATAAAATATAGAAACATTTATGAAAAACTCAAGTATTTTATGAATAATTTATTTTCATGAAATAGTCATATAAAAACAATCTATTTAAATTTAAATTCTAATATAATTTTATAATATTGTAGGTAATTTTTATAATGGTCAAAAAGTGATATTTGTTTAAAATAAGTATTTTATTTAAAAGTTAAATATATCATGTTTAGAAAATTGTTTTGACATATAAACATTATATTTGAAATTATAACTTCCAAATTTGTTGAAGGTGAAAATTTCTTAATTTTCAAAAATACTTTATTTTCAGTATATTGTAAAAATACAGTTTTGTGTTTTTGTTAGCTTTATGACTTCATAAATATGTTATTTTGATATAAATATTAATAACATAGAATCCATAAAAAATAATAAGTTATTTTATAAATATATAATATTTTAATGAATAAAAATGAATTTTAAAACCTATAAATTACATTCCAAGGTCAAAATGTTCATTATGTTCATAAAAACATTATTTTTTGGAAAAATTATCTTCCCATGAAAAAAGTAATTTAAAATGTTGATATTTAATTTTGAAAAAAGAAATATTTCAAAAAACCATTCCTAATTTCGTAAACACTGATAAAAACCATGGGTAAGCTAATAGATTTCCATTTTATACCACCTAGAATTATAAGATCTGTATTTAAAAAATTAATAAACAACCCTCCAACATATTTTATAAATACTGACCTCTACACTCTATTCTATTCACTCCCAATGTGTTATTCATGAATTTCCACTCATTTTCCCTACCCAAGTCTGCTATACGTCTTTTTTAATGTTCTAAGGAACTTTCCTCATGCATTGAGATTCTATCTCAAAAGGTAAGGAATTATGTTCCAGTCTTTTTATCCAACAACAAACTTTGAAGTTATTATTATCATTTTTATTGTATCATATCCTCATGTACTTGTGATCAATACATTAATATCCTAATGTTTTGTATCATTGTGATAGTTTCATTCTCTCTCCTTCATCTTATTCCATAAATCACTTTATACCCATGTGATGATACCAAAATCATCCTTTGATTTTATATACCTATCATTTTATGTTTTTAAAAATGAAACTTATTTTTATTCAAGGGTATTAATATATATGTAATTTCACTTCATTGATTTGGGATTTTCCTTGATTAAAGCCACATAACCCTTCCATGGGATAAAAATGAAAAAATGTTAAAGTACTTAATTTTTTTTTATTCTAAATGATTTTCTATAAAACCCGTTATTAATTCTCCATGGGTTACTAATGAAATTATTTATGATATTTGATGTATGTGGAACCAATGGATTAATAAATATGTAGGGTGTGCCCCAATATCACTCCAAATAACTACATAAATTTTTAATCTCTTGAGATGAAAACTATTATGATGCTTATGTGAATGACCCTAGAAATATATATTATGATACCATAGTATTGAACCTTGGTGATATTCTAATGATTGTCTCATTTTATTTTTTATCCAAATTTACATATTATATATTGTATAGTTATGATTATGATATCATTTAATGTCTTATTTGTTATCCATGATAATCACCTAGGTTCCACTTAATCCTTTTTTATACCTTATTAGGATTTATATTAACCCTTTTCTATTGATGCATGTCCCCAAAAAAGGACATGTAGTTAGGTGAACTAGGATGAAAAAATAACGGATTTTTTAAGAGGATTAAATAATGTTCATGTCTATTTTTTTCCTCATGTATTTCATGTATTATTAACCTAGTTTCCAAAACACTAAACCTAAAATGTATGTTAAAATTAATTAACGTAATATTTTGTTAATGAATTATTATAAATATAATGTACTAAATAGGTGGGTCAATATAGATGGTATCAATGTCATGGTTTAGTTATTTTTTAAAATATAGAATATAAAACATTTATAATATTTCTAGGGATATGTCTAAATATAGGAAAACATCCTTGGAATTTAGTAATGTTTAAAATGAGTGGTTTCCCAGAAATAAAATCCTTATTAGGATTAAATACATGGATTTGACTTTGACATAGTTAAATCTAGGTGTAATAACCCCCAAAAGGTTAGATTTGGTATTTACTCATACATCACATTATTCTAAATAATGAGGCCCTACTGCACACCAGGTTTAACACTCCTACAATATAGAATTTGGTAAATCACATTTTTTACAATACATTAAAAATTTTATAAAGATAATTTATTTTTTAGGATTTTAGTATATTATCATAGAAGCATTGGAATTTTTTAGTATTAATATTTCATTTAAGATTATTGTTATATGATTTACTATTGTAACAAATTTCTCACTTATGTTTTATTATTCTAGAAAAATCTAATGAAATAGAAGGACATATGAAAATAATGGGTGTGATAGAAAATAAAACAAAAATATTCCAAATATGATGAATGTTGAGTTTAAAACACATAATGATGATGAATATGTTAACCTAGGACATAAATAGAATCCTAAACCACGTGGAGCATCTAAATTCACCGAGGAAGGAGAAACTAGTAGCTTAAACCTTCATGCATCAAAACCCCCTTATTTTTAGTGGAAAATATAATCTAATGATCATATAATAATAAATCAACAATACAAAATATATATATTTTTTCTCTATTGTTTTGAGTAAGAGAATGTTATACTAGTAGTATGTCACATAGGGGGAGAAACTGATTAGTCAAAGACACTGAGGGAGATAATATTTTCATATTTATTAATATGATTTTCAATGATTTAATCCCTTATTCTTAATAAAATTTAGATGATTGGAATTATTTTAGTATTTTTTGTGAAATGGTGCATAATTATGAATATTTATTCATTCTGGGAATTTTATAGTTTCTTGGAGCTTTCGTATTTCAAGCATAACATTAAAAATTGTGATTTAATTGGATTGATTTTCAGTATTTCCTTATTTTTATGATTGAAATATGTCTTCAGTACCTAGAGACTATTTGAAATACATTGTCCCACAAAAATAAATCAACTAGGAAAATGTTTTTAGCCGATAGAATGGTCCCCATTTCAGTACATGATACATTTCCTAGAATTGTGACATCCAAATGAGGTGATTTTGGATGGATTAGAAATAGGACTTTGAGCCTCATTTTCAAATTTAATATCACATAGAATTTATGTCATCAAGGCATCTTATTAATTTTCCAAAGTGGAGAGAGTGGAACTTTTTCCTTGAATCGAAAAATTATTCATCAGTAATTTTTATATAACCTTTTTTACACCTATCTAGAGAGGCTTTAATTTGGATAGATAATGAATAAGAGAGAGATAGAAAAAACTTTTAGGAAAAATTATTTCTGAAATTCATGCATTTTTTTTCACTTAAACTCAATCTTTTGTTGGATATAAAATTGATGGAATGTTGTCCAACCATCAATCCAATAAATTTTTATATCCAATTACATTCAAATATGTTGAAGAAAGAGAATGAGGGGATGTAATAGAGTATTATAAGCTTGATTTTTTTGTGGATCTTATAATTTTTTATTTTATTAGTTTCATAATTCTCTCTTATCCCCCTTCAACTACATACACATAACATGTAGTGGAAAATCTTTTGAGTGATCTAGGATATGTGAGTTTTCTTTTTATAATGTTGAAGTATTGTGATTTAATTTAAAACTCTATTTTTCTATAGAAAGATTTCTATTTTATGAGGGTCCAATTCTCTTCATTTGATCATATATAGGGTTTTTTTCTCATTCATTATTTATATCTTTGGTTGAAGATCTTTAAACTCCCTCCACCTAGTGTAATTTTTCTCAGTCGAGAAAATTGTGTTAAGTGGTAAGTGTCTAGTGATCGTGGGGATGTATGTGGAATAAGTGAATTGTTTTTGTTTTTCTAAAGAGATAAAATTTCCGATCAGGACATTCCTTAGTTATTTTGTGAATGGGTTTTGAATTTTCATGCACACATGATTGGTTTTCGTTTCTTCCTTCAACCAAGTGTGATTAACAACTCGATTAAGGAGTATTTAATTTATCATTGAATCAGAATAAAGGGGGAATGATTTTTATTACCAAGATGACACTTAAAAATGTGACCGTACCTTTACTGCATCACTCTATTCCTTAATGTGCGTTCAATGTTAAATTGTTTTATTTCATTATTTTTAAAATACTATAATTTTAAATACATCCTCAACTTATTTCTCAAATTTAATATGACAAACCTGATTGCTGTCAACTCATCTCTATAGAAAACCTAGGATTCCCACTTTATATTATTTTTAAATTGGTAAATAATTTTTTTATCACACCACATGAATGCCATGTGTCAAAACAAGGCTCAATTTTTGCAGAGGTTGTGCAAACAATATAATTATAAATAATTGAAAATTTCAAATAAATAGTAAATAATTTTTTTCTATCATGTTTTAAAATGATTATTTTTTAATTCATGTAAAAAATACCCACAAGTGAAAGACCCAATTATTGACTCACCATTGTCCATCAAGGATGGTGATTCAGTTGTTTTTAGAGAGATATGTTTTTTGGAAATAAAATAATGGGAAGGAGGCATTCAATGAAATAATTTATGGACTAAGAAAGGCCAAGGAAAAAAACTTTATGACATAACCCAAGATCTAACTGATTTACCTCACTATATTTCATAAATTTACCAAATAGCCAAGGTACAAGAAGAGTCTCCATTAGTCTTCCCAAATATATAGAATGAAATCCAAGAGATTGAAGGCACAATTAAAGAATATTCATAGCCCAATCATAATAATATACTAATATGATAATAACACGAATATCTAGAGAGTGAATATAAAGACTCATATGCTGATAGAAATATGAGAAAATATTTAGATCAATTTTAGAGTAACTAGAAAAAAGATGAAATGAATTGAGATCTTCCCATATACAAGATTGATGAATTAGGATATGATTACCTATTTCTTGCCATGGTAGACAAATAAATCACCAATGTGTTGGATTATTAATAAATGATAGAGAAATATGACTCCCTGCCTCATATGCTATTACTAAAATCAAAGAATCACTTTGAACTAAAGAATTTAAAGCCGAACCAACTAAAGGAGTTCAACCATTTATAATACATATCTCTTAAAATTTCATTGAAACTATATTTAATATCACCCAAAGAAGTTTTATTTTCATAGATTCATCCATATAATATTTTACATGAAAACATATGATGAAATTGAAAATTAACCTATTGAGAAGCACATAGAACTCCCTGATTTTTATGAACAATCATTTGAGGAATACTGTGACGAAATCCAAGCAGTTGATCTTGTTGAAACAGATAACAATTTTGACTACATTGAAAGGGAATAATTTTACATTGAATATTCAGGTTTTAATTTTATTAAAATTGAGTTACACTATGAAATTCCATTTGATTTTCTCATTGATTCAACATACCTTTAGAAACTAAAATAAAATGAAGAAGAAGTCATCAAAGTGAATACCAATAAATAGGAGGACTCATTCATTATCATACCCCAACTATGAAAGTAGTATTTTTTCCCGTGAAGGTGGACCTTTAATACTATATAAATGGATTTATCAATAAAAGAAAACAAAATCATGCTATAAAGAATAAGTTCTATTGGTTCATATCTAAAAAAATCAACCCTTCATCAAATTGGGAATAACCAGCTGGAACTGCCCATGTCGAGGCAGTCAAAAACCCATTACCCACTTGGGGGATTAAACCATTATCTATCATTATGATCTTGTTCTATTTCTATTTTTATTTATTCAAATAAATTTATTATGTTTTATTTTCTTCTTTTTCTTATAGGTTTTGTGTGTGTATCAATTTAGAGAGTAACCTAATGTTGTACAACAAATAAGTCAGGTTGTACCTCTCTTTTTCATTTTCTTTCTTACTATGATTTATTTTAAAATGTCATTACATTTAAATCCCCTTTAATTCATTAAGACACATTATTATTAAAGTGTGGTAGATTGAACCTTTATTGTTTATGATTTGTAATTTTTTTCAATTTATTTGGAAAAAGTATATGTTGTAAATTTTTTTATGTGTTTATTTTTCAATTATGGTGTGATTTTGAAACTTCAAAGATGAAATGATTATCTTTTACATTTTTAATCCGATTTTTATGTTCGAAACAATTTATTCCCTAAAATAAAGCTTAAATGAATGAGGAAAGCTACATTTTTTCAAGTTCAAATCATTTGGAATGTCATGAAAAGTCCTCTATTGTTTGAATCTCATTCCACATATCAATGACATTATCATTGAAATAAAATTCTCATGAGGCTTCTATATAATTGTTTTATATTATTTTCATTCACCACACATCATGAGAGAATCAAAACATGTTTCTTTAATACGAATTAGATTTATTCCTTAAAAAACATGAGGGTTTGGGGTACTTTTGTCTTAAATGATTGAGGGATTTTTTTTAAGCCCATATTTTCAAGATAAACATTTTCATTCAATAATTCCATATACATTTAATGTTTTTATCCCTTCGATTCCATGAACAACCTATTATGATAGCCACATTACAAGCTATGTCTCTTTATAAAACATACTTTTGAAGTGAGATTGAATTATCCAATTGAGAATAATTGTAGGGGGGGCTATCATATAATGTGAAACCTCAATTATTGATACTTTGGGGGGAAAATAAAATATTCTAGAAATTATTTTCTCGTTGAATAATTAATTCTGTTGAATGTTATGCCTTTCAAGAGATTTAATGATAAGAGAAGTTATGCCTTTCTGTATCATAAAGTGGAGATAGAATATTGTGCCTATCTTGAGATTTTATGAAAATTTATGTTTCATATTATTGACATTTTTACTATTGAAATTATGAATGGTATGAAATTTCCAAGACTTTTCATAATGATCGATCTAATTTTATATTATGGGGACTGAGGAAGATTCTATATCTGATTGAATATTTAAATCATGCAATTTTTCTTTAAAAATATCCAAACCCTCCTTATTCAACATCAGAAGTGTTCACATAAAAATCCTACCAACCAAAAACCTTATAACATCCTTAAAAATTCCTCATGATAAAAAATTGTCCTTGAATCACAATGTGTGGAGAATTAAGAATTTATCACGTATATAGTGAAACTTGAAAGATTTTGGATGAGAAAAATCTAGTTAAAAGTTTATATTTGTGAGATTGCGAGGTAGGTGTTTTTTGGGCATGGGAGGAGGAAAGAATGGGAAATATATTTAATAATATGAATTGAGAACATAAAATTATGGGTTTTGATGAGTTATGATATGTTTTGTTTATTCGTATGGAATTGGTATATCTCATGGGTATGTGTTTTGAATTTTCGTTGTTTTGGTTTTGATGTTGACTTCTTCTGGTGTCCAATTTCCATGTGTTGAGAAACTAAGAGATCTAATATTTTCATAATTATTCATTTTATTTTAAATTATTTAATCCATTTAATTGATCAATTTGAGATAATTTTCATTATTTTAGTATTTTTAGAGTTTTTTTTTTATAATTTGGAAAATTACTTAATTTTTTAAATTTATAACTTTTATTGATATTCTGTATTTCAAGCATAAATTTTCTAATTTTGATCCAATTTGAGAGATCATTTAGGCTTACATTTTTTGGGGATTAAAATTTTTCTTCTGTACCCATATCCTATTCGATGTACACTAGCCTAGAAAAATTAATCAAGTAGAAATTTTTATATGGTTGATAAAATGGGACCACCTCAGTAATTGAGGTATATTTTAGACATGGGATATCCAAATGAGGTGATTCCCGATTAATTATAAATATTACTCCACGAATTATTTTCACATTTATTTTCTTTGAGAATATTGGTCATTGAGGAAGTTATTTAATGTAACCAAGTGGAGAGAGTTGAAGAGTCTCATCAGATAGAAATAATTTTCTTCAGTAATTTAGGAACAAAATTTTCAACACATATCTAATGAAGATAATATGTTGAGGACACATGAACAAGAGAGAGTGGAAAAAAGTGCGTGAAAACAAATTGAAATTTTTTGGAAATTTAATATACTAATTGAACTCAAACATTATGTGGACTGAAACTTGGGAGAAACGTTTCCACCCGTCAAGACTGCAAATATGTGCATTCACATTAATTAAACGGTTTTGAAGAATGAGACTGAGGGGATGTTTTAGAGGTCTGGAAAATTAATGTTATTTGATTCTTCTACTTTTTTATGTTATTATTTTATTAATTATCACTTTTCCCCCTTCAACTCTCTTAGAATTCACATAGGGGCTAAAGCTTTTGAGTGATCAGGGATGGGGATGTGTTGTTATTATAATGGTAGAGTCTTGTGTTTTAATGTAAAACTCTATTTTCTATTGAATGCTTTATATTTTTAGTGGTGTATAATTCTATTAATGTGTTCATTTTTAAGGATTTGGTTTCATGAATTATTTATATCTATATTTGAAGATATTTAATCTCCCTCTGTCTAGTGCAGTTTTCCTTGATTGAGAAAATTTTATTAGCTGGTGAGTGTCGTGTGATCTTTATCACATCTCTATAATGAGTTATATGGTTATCAATTTAATAGAATAAAAAAGTTCCCAATAAGTAATTTCCTTAGTTATTTGGAAATGTTTTATGAGTTTTCAATAAACAAGAGATTTCTATTACTTTCTTTATCCAAGGGTGATTGAAAATTAGATCGAGGAGTATTCCATTTTTCATTCAATTATAAATGATGGGGAATGATATTATGACCATGACGACAAAAAAAGTGATTGTTACTTTACCCCATCATTATCTTCATCAATGTGTGCTCAAAAATTATTTTTACTTCTTTCTTTCTATTTAAAATAAAATAGTTTCTAAAACAGCATATAGAACTTTCTCTAATTTAAAGTTACTAAAATGAGTGTTTTTCCCTCCTATTAAGATACAATAAAGGGTGCACAATTGAATTAATTTTTAAATTTGGAAATAAATGTTTTTGTTTCACACCATGAAAGGAACATGCCATTTATTAATCAAGAACATGAAACCATGGACGATGTACATGCCAAGGAATGATAAGACTTAAAAAAGGCTTTTCCAACATGTGTATTCATCATTCCCTTCGAACCAAGATAGAGAAATAATTCCTTGAGTTGAAAAAAATGGAAAATTATTGAGTGTGTAATTATGAGATAAAATCTAAAGGCATGAATAATACACTTCATGTTTTGTTATTGATTCTGAATGGAAGGCCATCCTTTTATTTAGTTTACTGAGACCCCATCTATGAAAATCATTGAAAATCCATGACTTTGGGTGTTATGAGAAGATAGTACAATGTGATCTCAAAGTTGAAATAAATTTTGGAGATGACCAATAGACTCATGAATAGAATGAAAATAAGAGATTGATTGAGCCAGAATTCAAAAAGAACTATGAGAATAGAATAGAATGAATGAAATAACAACTACCAGTGTACAATTATTATGGTATTAATTATTCCAATAATTATATGCAAGGAAGTGTAAAATGTTACAAGTGTGGAAGAGATCTCCATATAGCTCAAAAATATCATGGGGATGTAAAGCCTCAATATATTAATTATGATGAGAAAAAGGGGATATGATGTCAGTAAAAACTACTATGGAATACTTCAATTGTGATTTGATTGTAAATTTTACTTATAAATTTCAAAATCATATGATAATAGAGGAAAACCTCCATTGACCCTAGACTATTTAATGGGATAATTTTGGTGTTTTTATAATCATGACAGCTGAAGTCGAGCCTTCAAAGGATTTTGTGTTAGGTACACTCATTGTAAACTCAATGATAGCACGTAAATTTTATGATTATTTTTATATTAATTCATTTATTTAATTCATGTTTTCAGATAACATAATGTTAAAACATTAACCCATAGTGGTATAGTTATCAGTTAGAGCTCCTAGAGGAACTGTTCGAGAAAGAAATATATATAGGGATTCCTATGTTAAATTTTTCTGAGTTAAATGTCTCCACAAACCTATTGATCATTCCAATGGTAAAATTAAACCTATTACTTTGGATAGATTAGTTATAAAATTTTTAAAGCAAGATCAACTATAGAAGTAATGATATTTCATTTTTCTTGAAGAGATAACCTATAACTTCCTTCAAAGGAGAGATATCCTAGAGAGAGTCTTTCAAAAAACCACCTATTATTACCATTATTATGGTTATGATTAGTGAATAAGATGAAGAACGAGAAGGCCTAAAGATAGAATATGTAACCATTATTTAGGAATTAATTGATTTATTTCCTATAGTGTAATATATACCTCCCTAAAATGAGTGGTATATTTATCAATTTAAATAATACCCGGATCTAATCCAATATTGAAGTCCCCATTAGATTAATATATATAGAGTAATCATAATTAAGGAAGAAACATTAATATAATTTGTGGAAAGGATATATTGAACCAAGTTTGTGTCCTTGGGTAACACATATACTATTTTTAAATATTTATTGATCAATGCAGCTATGAATTGATTATAATGAACTTAATGGGATCATAGTGAAGATAAAATAAACACATAAAAGGATTGGTGACTTGTTTGACCAACATCATGGGGTTAAATTATTCTCCCCGATAGGCCTCTCATTGGGGTGTCATCATTTAAGGGTAAAGAAAGATGATATCCTGAATAATTCCTTTCGAAAAAGATATAGACATTAAGAGTTTATTATTATACACTTCGACTTAACTAATTATCCTTCCATATTTATGGATTTAAAGAATAGAGTCTTTAGATATTACCTTGATAAATTTGTGGTAGTATTTATTGATTAAATTCAAATATATTCAAAAAGTCCTAAGGTTCATGAGGATAATTTAAGAGTTATATTAAAAGATTCGAGTAAATATAATAATTTTTTAAATTTTGAAAATGTGAGTTATGGTTATAATTAGAAACATTATTGGGACACATCGTGAATAGTGAATGAATCATAATGGATGTAGTAAAGACAAAAATCAGATAAGAGTATCCATATGATATATTAGTAATTAAGATTCATTATTTAGTTAGTCTAGCAAGATACTATAGATGCTTTATTAAAACACTATTCATCGATTTCGAATCCACATGCAAGGTTATATCAAAAGGGAGTTATGTTTGTCTGGAAAAAATGAGTGTAAATAATTTTTCCACGAATTAAATAATAAATTGGTTAGCTCACTTGTGATAAAATTACCCTATAATGGGGAAGGATTTTTCATTTATAGAAATTCCACCTTGAAGGGAACTATATTTGTACTCATAAAAAATGAAAATTTGATTTCCTATAAGTCATAAAATATTAAGCACATGAATAGAATTATGATTAAAATTATTTTGATTTATCTATATTTATTATTACATTAAAAAAATGGAATCACTATATTTGTAGAGAGAAGGGTGATATAAACACTTAGCACTGGAGTTTAAAGTATACATTCACAAAAATGATTTGAATATGAGAATGAGGGTGTGGTTAGAACTGATTAAAAACTACGATTTTTCTAACCATCATCACTATATAAAAGAAAAGAAAGTAACTGATAAATTGAGTATGAAACACCCTATAGTTCTTGTTATGATGAGAATGGTAAGAGACTGATTGATCAAATATAGGGTAAATATAGACATGGCAGTCATACAATAAGAGGAATCATCATTTTTATCTGAAAAGATTTCCAAACCCTCGTTAATGGGGAAGATCATGAAAGAAAAAATATACAATCATATGTTACGAAAGAAGATAAATGTTGTGAAAATTGGAATCTTTTTTAGTTAAATTTTGATCAAGAGGGAGTACTATGGTTTGGTACAAGGCTATATATTCCATATAATATATAGATAAAGAAAGAGCTAATGGATGTTGATCATAAATATATACTCTCTATGTATCATGGAATCACCAAAATGTATAGATATATGTGAGATCATCATTGGTAGGATAACATGAGAAGGTAGATTTCTAATTATATTATAAGATGTTTTTCATTTTAGTAAGTCATAAATGAACAAAAACTACCCAAATTAATACTGAACTACTACACATACCTATATGAAAGTGGTACAATATCACCATGGATTATATTACTATCCTTCCTAATATATCCAAGGGAAATAATGATATATGTGTAATTTTTGATAGATTAAAAATATCTGCCCATTTTATCACAGTTTTTTAAGACTTCTCCCTCTAGTTCCTTAGTAATCTATATATTCAAGATGTTGTGATACTTCATAGGAACCACTATCAATTGTTTCAAACTGTGATTCAAGATTTACATCTATGTTCTGTAGGATCCATCAAAAGACTATAAATACTAAATTAAACCATGTCAAAACCTATCATCCTCAAACTGATGGGATGTTTGAGAGGGCCATTTAGACATTTGGACACTTGTTACAGGCTAGAGGAGTTGATTTTCAAGGGAGTTGGGATAAATATCTTCAAATAGTGAACTTACCATATAACAAAAGATTTTATTCAAGAATTAAAATGGATTATTATGAATGACTCTATGTGAAAATGTTTATAACTCCAATATACTAGGACAAATTTTGATGAGGAAAATTTTTAGGACCATGAATTGTGGAAGATGTTGTGTTGAAGATATAGGTGATCCAAATTCTTATCAATTCTACATAGATTCAAAAGAATTATAATCAAAATATAATGAAGGGATTACATTTTCTTGTATGGGATATTTCATACCTAAAAATAACCCCATTAAAAGGGTTCATGGGGTTCAGAAATAAAGATAAACTGAGTCAAAGTTATATTGGACCAATTTTGATTCTAGTGCATGTTGGAGTAGCTTCCTCTTAGGTATCACTTCCTCTAAATCTTTCCAATTTATGTTAGGTGTTCCACATGTCCCTATTTATAATCTATATGTTATACACAAAACTTATACCAGAAACAAATGGTATGGTATTGGAAATTAACCAATCATATAACGAAGAACCAATCCAAATTCTTTATGAAATGGAAAATGTGAAGAGAAACAAGACTACCAATCTTATGAAAGTCCTGTAAAGAAATTATACATTTTTAGAATCTACTTGGGAGCCTAACGAAGATCTATGTAAGACAATATATTAATGAATTGTTTCCACTTCATGGAGTACCCCTATCGATTGTTTCTGATCGTGATCCCCGTTTCACATCATGATTCTGGAAAAGTCTTCAGAAGGACTTGGATACTAAACTTCGTTTGAGCACTGCCTACCACCCTCAAACAGATGGGAAATCAGAAAAACTATTCAAACCTTAAGACATGTTGAGATCATGTTCACTTGACTTTCAGGGTATGTGGGATCAATATTTACCTTTGGTAGAATTTTCCTATTACAATAGCTTCCATTAAAGTATTCAGATGGCAGCATATGAAGAATTATATGGAAAGTGATGTCGCACAACAACTTATTGTGATGATATTGGTGAATGAAAACTAATAGGCCCAAAACATGTGGGGGAAATTATGGAAAAGGTGAAGGTAATCCAAAACCATATCAAAGTGGCTCAATGTAGGCAAAAGAGCTATGAAAATAATCAAAGGAAGGATTTGTATTTTCAAGTCGGCGATCATGTTTCCTTGAAGGTATCTCTATGGAAGGGAGTTATACGTTTCACTAAGAAAGGTAAATTGAGTCCCACGTACATTAGACATTTCGAAATTCTAGAATGAATTGGGGCTATAGCATACCGTTTGGCAATGCCGCCAAGTATCTCCAATGTTCACGATGTATTCCACATATCACTGTTGAGAAAATACATGACCGACCCAATGCATGTACTCACCTATGATGAATTAGAACTGGAACCCAATCTATCTTATTGCAAAGATCCCGTCAGGATTATTGATACAAGAGAACAAGTGTTGAGAAACCTGACTACTCGTCTGGTAAAGATGTATGGAGAAACCATAATATGTAAGAGGCAACGTGGGATTCCAAGGTACATATGATGAAAAACCACCTGAGCCTTTTCATGTAGTAATATTCTAGAAATTTTGAGAATGAAATTATTTGGAAGAGGGGAGAATGTAACACCCCAAGATTACACAGTATGCTTCTCTTTGAATAATACAATATCATGTGTTGTACGCAACCTCGAGTTCTAACACACCACAAACAATCAAACTAGCAGTTATTAATAGTAATACCCACTTTTTAAAATTTTATAATTTTTTTTTAAAATGGGCTTCTTTTTTGGATTCTAAATATCTAAATTAGCCTAGGGTGAATTTTTCATATTTTTCTGAAAAATTTCAATTTTTTATGAATAGTGAAAACAATAAGTTATTAGTTAAAACCGAATTTTTATTTAAATATTTATTTATTTTATTTAAATTTATTATAGGTCAAAATAGATACATAATACCTATATATGTTCAATGTAATTCATTGGAGTCAATTTATATTAATTTTAGATATATAAAAATATTCTTGTACTTTTTACCGTCATTTACTCACCTCCTAGGAGAAATTACAAATTTTCATAAAATATAATTTTACAGATTCTGTGAATTGAATTTCAAAAATATGAGAGTCATGATTGATATCAGTTAGTAAAATGTGGTTTTCTGAGATGAAAATAATTTTTGGTGAATAGTAACTTTTTACGTTTATTTACCACAGTTAAAAGTAAATAGTGTAATTAAAGGTCAAAATGATAATATGTTTACCCTAACAGATGTCCTAATTCTATTGGATAAGTATAATTCGACCAAAAACAACCATAGGAATAATATGTGACCATTTTGGTCCACTTGGATTAGATTAGGACATTATTATTATTTAATTCAAAGAAGAGTTAAAAGAGTTAAAATCAAAGTTTAATGAATAAAACATTTTAAATATAAGGTAATTTATAAGAAAAATTCAATTATAAATATTCATTAGAAATATAGAAATATTTCCTACATAATGGTATTTTATTTATAATTTTGATACATTAAATAATTTAATTTATTTATGACAGAATGATGATGCAGTAATTACCTTAATAATGAAATATTAAAATAATTGATATTATAAATACCAAAATAAATGTAATTTGAGACTTTTTATGAATTAAACTAATTTTATAGGTTAATATGACATGTTACGAATGATTTAATTTACTTTTTTGGAAATTATCATGCTGTTATGATTTTCGAAAAAATAAATTTCCAAATAGTGTCAAAATTTACATAAAAGAGTTTTAAAACAATTATTATATTATTAGTTGATATTCTATTCCTAAAAATCTAATGTTCGGCCAAGATACTTATATAATTATAGGTGTATCATTAATGAACCACTTGGAGTTATCTTGTAGGTATATAGTAAGTTTATACACCGTGTAATATAAAAATACAAAGAGACATGGTAAATGTCCAACTTATTAACTAAGAGTTAAATCTAAAAGATAAGGTGAATATTGTGACCCAACCCTATCTAAAACCTATTGGTTGAGTGGTTTTAGACCCATCCCCACCTTAGCATCGAAATAAATTAGTTTTGAGAAATTATAATTCGAATATGAATTTATTATAAAATAATATTTCTAGCTTTTCCTAAGGTTCCCCTCACCCCTCTTATAAAAGAGAAATCCCCCTTCCCTCTAATTTACACTTTCAAAGCCATTTGGCTCGGCCAAACCCTACCCCTATACCCTATAAACTATCCTCACATCATCCTAGAGGCCTTCCTTTAGTCATAAATTCATCATATGGAGCCCTTTTGATCAACTCAAAAGGAAACACCCGAAAAAGAGGTAATAATTTCACCACCCTCTTTCAAGTTCCTTTATTCTTACACTTCTTCATTCATTGATATTTTAATTATAAAATAATAAATATAGTATTTTCTATATAATGTGATGTTATTATAAATATTTTAAAACCATATTTCGTATTCTATCCATCCTTTGAATAACATGTCACCATACGTGCGTACGTACGACTTACAGTCTCCACATCGTTATGTATTTGTTATTCAATACATTATTATTTGGATGGCTATGATAATGATGTATAATTGATTTAAATAATAAATATAACATGCTAAGTATTCTTTATATATGATATACCATCCAATTATATATTATTTTAATATCAAAATAATGATATTGTCCCTCGTACGTACGTACAGAATACCGTCTTCATGAACGCGATAAGATTCATTTACCCATCATATCCATTCAAGAATAATTATCATCAAATGATTAAAAATAATGTTTTAAGACTTAATATCATTCTGTATATGAATAATATACAACCTATCCATAACAAACACGGCTTATGTAACAAAACATATAAAATAAATAAAGTAAGTTAACACCCAAAACAATGATAATACTAAGAAATTATTAACAAAGAAATATTAAAAGATCATATATGATATCATATTAATGTATATGATTCCTGTATAATTTAATAACAATTATTTCACAATTATATAGGTGGTTAACCTAATCTCGACCAAGGAAAAGTACACGGTAAGGGTTTATTTCACAATCTCTTCATCATCCGAGGTTGTTTATACATAAGTATTTACTGGGACCTCTTTATCATCCACATCCATGTTTCTTAAAAATGTATTTCAAAACATTTTTAAATTTACTAGACTATAGGTTAAATTCATTTATACCCTTGTTTGACTTTTTATAAAATCGTTTGAAAGGAATCATTACGTCATTTTCCAAACAAGGTCATTTTTAACCTTTTCGACAAAATTAACATAAAAATGTTTTTTTAACTTATACAGTGGGTGCAGCTATTTTCCTTCATTATAACATCATAGAAGCTTCCCATACAAGCTTATAAGAATATTTTCAATGTAAAGGTTTTCTTTCATAATTATGTGACTTCTAAATGATTTCAAAAAGAGATATTTATCTCAAAATGTTTTGATATCATCTATGTCAACATCCTTTGATGGGTTTTAAACTTATTTTAATTTGATTTATGATGAAACAAAACAACCATATTGTATTGAAGGTTTTGTGATATTTTTGACAGTGTATGTGTTATTTTTATACCAATAATGGTTTATGGATAATGTATTGACATTTCTTATTCTAGTTTTAATACGAATGTTTATGTTATGTTTAGTCCTTTTCATATGAGGAATTCATCGGACTTAGAAAGTAACGGGTGGTTCCCTCTATATCTCTTCGATGCATCTATAGGTCTCATGAGACAATATAGTGTCTTGGAACAAGGCCTTGGTAAAATCTTATTTGTAGTCTTGTCACAAGGCCTTGACTATATGGTTATGATAGTCTGGAATTATGAATTCCAGCATTATTAAAATGGCTATTTGACATTGCATGTGATTTTTCGACTAGTAGAATATCAATGTGAGTAAGTAAATGGAATTATTTGTTTTTATCATTGGCATATTATGCTTCAGTTCAAGTTTAAAATGCTTTTGTTTTAGTTATAAATTGCCTAAATTTTTTTGCTTATTGATGAATGTTTACGCTATATTGTTATCCTTACTGAGCATCTGAGATCACCACTTTATATGTTTTATTTTTACTAGGATGCAAAGAAGGGTATTATGAATTACATGTAGGGATATTCTATCGGGTCTCAGTATTGTCTGTGGAAACATTGTTGTTGCAGTTTTCCACTTTATGAAGTAATGTAAGACTTATGAATATATCTACTGTTTCCAAGGCTACTAAACTAATCAATCTTTAGAGACTTGATCTTTTGTGATCATGCCAATGATACGTAATAATGCACCAACTCTGCGTAACTGGGTTCAGATCATTACATAAATAAATGATTACACATGCCATTCAAATAACTAGATAAGGAATAAGAATTATGTAATGTTGAGAAACTGAAACACATGCCATTTAATCAATAAACTGAGAAAGTAATTAATCGATAGATATGTCAATGAAAAAAATCTCATGTAATATAATAATAAATGAAATCTCAAAAAAATCAATGCTTAATTATTGGATTCAATGATTCATAAGAACATGATACTTTTACCATCAACATAAGACAATTTAAACTATTCTTATTTTCCTAACTATTTCATCTCATGAGACTACAGATACATTGAGGGGATTGAATTAACAAGTCCCCACCCTCTAGGGCTTGCATCAAACATTCACAAACTTATGTATTTCATGTCCAAATCATTACTAATATGTAAAAATAAATTAAATAAAAAATAATTTGCACTATCAAAATGTATTCTTATTTAATAGAACATCCACATTTATCAATAATTCCCCAGTTAATCAATTAACTGTCAAAGTGAACACTTTTTGTAAATATGGTATATAGTTTATGAAATAATACTATCTATAATCTAATAATGTGGATATTTATGGAATTATACTGTGAAAAATCATTACAATATAGTGATTATCTTCAGAGAAAGTTAACAATCACAAAATAAAGTTATATTGAAAAGGTAACTTTTACCACATGGAAATTATCAAGCTACTCCTTTTGTGTGGGATAATTAAAATTAAAACAAAAATTTTTGATGAAAAATGAGTAGATCATGGCACGAAATGAAAACATTAAAGAAAATTCACCACAATAAAGTGAATTAGTTTATAGTAATAGAAAAGTCTTAATGGATTGGGAATTGAGAACAAAACTCATACCGTTGGTTTCCTCTTTGGGTGAAAGTATTTTAACCTACAACATAAGGGTTTTAAAAAAATTAAAAACATAAAAAATAACTATAATCATATTTATAATGACATATATTATCTTCTTATGATATAATATTACATTTTTGTTAAAAATATTTCATTATTTGTACTATTTCAGGTGTTAATTGCATAGTTTCTTAAGTAGGTTTTGAGTTGTAATTTTTTTCACATTTCTTAGATAACGATTTAATCATATAAAGAACATAAAACATGATTCAATTATCATTTATATTCAGTATAAATATATCCAGAATAATCCATAATAATTAAATATATTTAATGAAATGCATTATTCATTGAGATGGTAGGTCTTATGTACGTATAAACACAACATTCATGTATTTTCCATATTAAAATAATGAAAAGTAAATGATATATATGGATATTATAATTAAATTATCATATTTATGTCATATATTTCACATATTGTTATTATAACCATTCTTTATACATTCCATGTATAGTGTGACCGAATCACATCGCTTTGATGGGGTGGTAGTCCACACATTCCCAAACGATGTTATCGTATTTACACAAAATGTGAAGAATGGGAATGAGTTATATAATAATTAAAGAAGTATAAATACATTATAAATGTCATATATATCATATATAAATACTTTTTCGATCATAATTCCTAACATGATATGTGGTAATGAAGAATGAACCATCATCATTTTGTGGGGTGGTTGTTTGTCATACATGAACGGTAAGTTCATTACCCTTTTGATGAATGTGTGTGTAAGTGTAGGTAAAACACATAACAAAACAAAATATTATTATATTGAGGATACAAATGTTATTATTTAATCATGGTGTATGAATATTTTATGGGGGTGGAGAATTAAAATAAATCAAAAGAGATTGAGGAAGGATGTTACCTCCTGTTTGGGTAACTCCTTTGGGGATGCATTAATGGGCTTCCTATGAATGAATTATAACCAATGTGAGGATTATAAGATGAGGGGGGAGATTTTTGGAGATCATTTCAGCATATTTTGGTATTTATAAAGGGATTTATTGGTTATAATAAGTTAAAAGGGAGAGTGCCTTTTTATAATGGAGTAGGAGTGTAATTATTGTAAATTTTGGAAAAAGTAATTTCACCCCTGTTTTTGTCATGTCATGTGGCTCTAATAGAAGGAAAAATAAGATAAAATTTGGTATAGGGTGTAAATATGGATATATAATATATTTTTGAAAACTATATTGGACTTTTTATCTCTTATGTTTAAGGATTATTCCTTTGTTAAACTAATCTTTTAATCACATTCACGAATCACATTATTATTAACAAACAAAAATCACCTTCACTGTAATCAACTTTAATCAACATCACTAATATTTTTTTTCTCAAAATCTAAGTTGAAATTATTAGAAACTATACGTTATTATTATTCCAAATTTGGGATAAAATTTTCCAAATTACAGTTACATAATTGGTAAAAATTAACTTAAATATAATCTCAACGACAGGAGGACAATGAATGTTTTTAATGTAAAAATGTTCTAAAGTTTGGAATATTTGTATAAACAATTTTAAAGTTAAAATTATTCCAATGACCTTAAATGGATATTTATTTGTAAAATTGATGAAATTAAGATTTAAACCCCATAAAAAATAAATTTAATCTAATAAATAAATTATAGGAAAAAGAAATTTTGAATTAAAATTCAGTATTTTCAACTATTCATCAAAAAAAGAATATTTACAAAAAAAATACTAAATATTCACCCTAACGTAATTGTGAAATTTAAATTCCAAAAATAATTTTTATTATGTCTTATTATATTCAGAAAAGTATAAAATTTCATATTTAAGGTATGAGTTCCATTAAAAGGTGGTAAAATGCCTTTATAATAATATATGTTTTTATGTGTAATATTGGGTTTGTCCTTATCTAATTATTATCAAATATATTGGATGAATGTTGAAATTTATTGATTGAATAATATATATATATATATATATATTACCTTAATATCACTCAGTAATTGTAATTTATTTAATTTATTATGAAAAACATACTTTATGAGTAAAAAATAGTTCTTTATAAAAACCATCCCTTTTTATTCAATTGGTTCTTATATTCATTTCTAATTAATTTTTAGAGAAGGAATTGCCCCATATATTTCCATAATATAGTTAATCCTGTTGATAACCATGGGTTTAACAGCTTGGTTATTTCTTAATTTATATAATAGTTTTAATAACATATTTTTGTTTGATAAAACTTGGTATTGCTTGTTATAATAGCCATCAAGGGAATTGATTCTTCCATTTAATGAAATAGAAACATTGAGTTCATTATAGAAAAAGAATATTTTATGTAGTTTGTAACATATTCGTTTCTTGGTGATTCTTAAAATTAAATCTATGAACAAAAAATATATTTTTTCGAAAAGGAAAATTTTATAATGTCATGGGGTATCACATTCTCCTCACCGTAAATAAATTGCATAATTGAAATTCAAAATTGATCTTAGAACTGAAGGGATTTACATTTGAAAATAAAATATTTTTGAAAACCCCACATCATGAATAGGGTTAATAACATATCTTCTTAATAAGAGAGAAAGTGAATTACAATGGTCGCTTAACTAGGTCACCTAGTAGGAGAACATAGGTAAGAAATGGAAATATGGATTCAGAAGAAAAATATAAAAATCAGGTTATGATGGAGTGTGAAAGAGAACATGTCCAGCTGAATGTTGATGACTACAAGGACTTAATCAACTATTATAAAGGAAATTGTTATCATAAAAAATAATGATAATAGGACAACATTTTTGTTTGAAGACATTTTTTCTATAGTTGAGGAATTATTTCACTCTATAATAATATATGTAAATATATATTACTATTTCAAAAATATATTCATATCCTTTGGTTATTCCTTGAACTATTTATACTTCATTTATTAGCACAGGTTTGGTGACATGCTCATATATATTCTCTGATTTGTTCTCTAGTATCTTTGGGATCTAATACAATGAATCCCTCCTTAGTCGTGGATTTATTTAGATCTATTATCTCCCAAAATAAATTATTGCATGTAGTCTGGTGTTTGGGTGAGATTATCATTGGAAAAGTATATATAGTGTTTTATCAATTTGCGGTGTTCGAAGCTCATTTATGTGGTGGTATCAGTGATCTGGCATTGGAGAAACTTTTGGATGATGTATGACCATCCTTGGATCAATTTTGATCTGGGATATCCTAGCTCGAATAGCTATTTATAGTCTCATGTTTGTGTGGGTGCTCGTATTATAGTGCATTTCTAGTGTCTTTACATGGAGGTGGAACTTGATGGTGCCTCGGGAAGTGCTAATTGGATTCAGAACAATGGTTTGGTTATTGGTCATTGGATGAGGAATGTGTGGTTCTGGTATGCTTCCAAGATGGCGATAGTGGCTGGAGGTGAGGGTTTTTGGAGTTTAGGGATTTTGCCAGTGGTTTGGACTATCTGGGTGGTGTACTTTGAGCCTCGGTGGTTCTTTCCGGTGGCAGATAGTATGTTGTTCTGCTCTGGATGGTTTCACTGATGGTTTCAGGTTTTTGTCTTTTTTATTATGTTTGTTCTTGATGAATAAATTTCATCATTTGTACAAAATATCATTGTTGAATAATGAAGTGGTGCAACATTTTTTAGGTTCTTCTTGGTGTAAGGCCTTCATATAGGGATGGGTGTGATGACAACCATCATTCATCCATCAGTTATCACTTTTATAGATGAATGGGTACCATTCCAATTAAATTTGAACAATGTGTCTTAGTCTGATTTTTTATTTCATCATGTTGACATAGTTGGGAGATCATTTCATTATTTTTTAGGTGGGATGATTGAATGTGGGAAGGGTGTGCAGGAACCTTTCATCCAGATATCCTCTTTATTTCTATGATCATTGGATAGGTTCTTGTTTATGTTGTGCTACTAGTGCAGTGAAACTTCTTGGTAGAGGGTCTGGCACATTTTTTTGAATGGTCTCACTTTGTCAAGGTTTAGAGAGGGGGAAACAAGGACATTTTTTCCTGCATGGAATTTTTTTATTAGGATTTAAAGGATTATTTATAATTTATATTATTTTGTTTAATGAAGGTATTTTTTCCGTTTTGTAATGGGTTCCCTCTTTCCCAATCCTAAAAGAGGCTCTCCCTTTTTTATTTTCAATAATGGGGGCTAGAGAATCATCCTTTTAAATTAAAAACATTATATAATTTTCAAAATAAATTTATTATTAATCCAAACAACATGAAGAATCTTTTTAATCATCACATACCAAACATTTTAACTCCCACATCATATCCTCTTTTAAAAAAAGATAATAAATTGAAATACCATAAAAACTTATTGGAAACACACATTATTATTTATTCCTTATGTAAGATACATGTTTTTAGATATGATACATAAATCTAATTGTGTTGTAAAGTCCATCAATGATGGCATAAACTGCTTTTTCAACATGCCATTAACCAATTCCAAGGTAATCGGTACTAACCGAAGTACATTATCAAAATCAAACATATCTTTATTTCGACATCATTATCTTTGTATCAGGAACATATTCAGGGTTATAATTCTATTATTCATGTGTTCTCCAAATATTTTAACTCTCTACTGAATTAGTTTTCATGATACCAGTCAATATAAGATCTTAAATCATTAATGAAAAAGTACTACAATACAATCCTTATATAATTCATAAATCATAGGATGAGAACATCATAAATAATGTAATACAAAAACATATTTCTTATTTCCATGTACATAATTACATTAATCACTCAACTTCAATTGTGTTAATAACATATGCTAGACAATGAACCCATATCTTTATATGAGGTACATTCCATTAATGCATGTGGAATTATTTTTCATTCAGCCCCATCTCCTTGAAGTTGTAACAATAAATAAATTTTTTTCCCTTAATTCATTTTTATTTTTTTCCGATTTCCCTTTTCTTCATAATTATTACAAACTCCCAATCCTTTCATGAATTTACCTAGGTGATTCTATCCATATTTATCACATGTGGGAAAATCCCTCATTCCCTTATTCATTTTTTCTATTATTTTTTCGTCCTTTATCATATTCTCATCATTCTGTTTGAATCAATAATACATAAATTATAAGGCCCCAACATTAAAAACTACTTAATCTTGAGTTAATTCAATAATACATGTTGAGTATCTTTTCAGGTTTAGATTTTTAGATAATTGGATCATTAAACATGCATTAAATTCCACATTTAAACAGTGTTGTTACATAAAAGAATGTACTCATTTTTCCCATCAATGGAAACATATTTAAAATAAAACATGGATTCTTTCTTGACACATCATTGACACTATCATCACATCATGTACCTTTCCCTTGACCTGTGAAAAACATTTCAAAAACATGGGATGAGAAAAAAAATCTCAGTAAGGGATATATAAGTACGAAAAGAAAACATTAGACCATGTATGAAATCATACATTATTCATAAATAATAATCAATATAACATACCTCCTCAAACCATGAACAAATCATAGAAACCATAAGATATAAAGGTAACTTGAGGCATTCATAACATTCTTACGTAGGGAGTAACCCACATGGTTATGTGTGGAATACCCATCACAATATATTACCTAAATCTATTTGGAGAAACCATAAAGTTTAACCCATTCATGTTACCCAATGCATTGGAGAGCTATATCGGGCTCACCCACCATTAGTTTATCACAAAACCATCCATCTTTGTAACAATGCCCAAGAACCATAACATAATCATATCACATAAAACATGTATAAAGGAAACATAGCATTTCCACTTTTCAATCACAAGATATCAATACAACACATTTATATAATGACATTATGAAAACCATTTTAAATACCAAAATAATAGAAAAGTAAAACATGGTATTTATTTTTTCATTATTAAAAATAAGGTTATGGATTGTAGAGGAAGCCGAAGCTCATATAATGGTCACATCGGCGGAGAAGTCGTTGTCGCCACATACGTACGAAAAAAACATTCCCTTTTGTCGTTTAGTAAATGCTTCGTATAAAAAAGACTCCTTTGGAATAAAAATAAAATTCAAAGGGGTTTATACATCATATAAAATAAAGGTGTGTATAAAACAAAATATGCCTCAATGAAAGGATATTGAGACGAAGTCCCTTACCTCGAGTCCGACATGACTCGACCATTCTTTAACGTCCTGAATAATAAACTCGAGTTAACTTCTTCTTCCTTAAAAACCTTTTCAAAGTTCATTATTCCTTTTATATCACTTATTACCATGTTATGAACACTATTTAATTATTTAATTTAATAATGGTCGTTTTGTCGATCATTGGTACTTGAGTCAAAAATAAACTTTTTATAATTACAAGTTGTTCATGTTGTAAAATATACATTATATCCAGAATTATATACATTATGTAAATTTCATATATGTCATATATATCCATTATATACATTCATTTATAATATTACATAACATTTAGAGGTAAGAAATGAAATGCATCGTTCATGGAAACGGTAAGCCGTACATACGCATGAACGCTACATTCATTTATATTTCGCATTTTATGGAATTTATTCATAATGATATAAATTTATATTATAATTAAAGTATAATATAATATACAATATCATCAATTCCATCCTTTATACATCCCACATATTCCATTAACGAATCAAATCACTTTGAGGGGGCGGTAGTCCGCACTTCTTAAAATGAAGATATCGTGTATACCCATAATGGAAGAAATAAAGGTATGAAATAAATGAAAAATAAACAATATTAAGTAAAACATAAACATATTATATATCATATATAAATATAGTGACATCGTAATGGCCACCTTTGAAGGTGTTAAAAGAATATTGAACAATCATCGTTTCGTGAGGCAGAAATTCACCATCCATAGAAATAGTATGTTCTTAAACCATTAGATGTAGGTGTGTGTAAGTGTAGATATAATCCTTATTATAAAAACATCCTTGTATATTGAAGATACTTTTTTTGTTACAAAAGAAATAAATAAAAAGTGTTTATGGGGTTGGAGAAGCAAAATAAAACAAAAGAACACAAGTGAAGACATTACCTAAAAATCGGGTAACTCTTCTTGGTTTGTACCAAAATGTTTTTTTGAAGAGATTTCTGCCTAATATAAGGAATCTAGTATGCATATAGAGATGTGGAGAGACAAAATGAGCCGATCTTGGCTGATAAAAAGGCTTGAGAGGTGTGGGTAAGGAGGTAGAGGTGTGGGCCTTTTATAATAGGAGAGGAGGGGCATTCTTTAAATGGTATAGAATGTTACTTTATTTTCAAATTCATTTCCGATTTTAAAGGTCCCAAATTGATTTATTTCTAGGATAAGGTGATAAGGGTTCGAAAAACACTCATACAATGGGTCTTTGACACGTGTAAGTCTTATATTTTACATTAACATTTCATTTTATTTAAATCTTTCATTAATGAGGTAATTGCTCCACCATCATGATGTCCTGAATAATTTAATTTATATAATGTATAAAAATTATATAAAAAATACTATGATGTATTAAATCATTTTATCTTTCCAATGACTATTTATAGTCCAATATATAATTTATGGGTACAAATTTAAAACTGTTTTACTCAGGTGATACATTCTTTAGTGATATTCTCCTTTCTTAAAAATAAAAAGATAAAGTGTCACATTCACCCAAAAGTGATTCCATGTGGTGCCTATGTTTGGAAAAAGGAATACCATGGTAGGCCATAACACAACAAGTATCATTAGGACACCTTTTGGGGTCATTTTGTTATTATTATCGTATTATTTTATTATCCTTAACTACCCGATTAATAATTAAACAAGATAATTATAGATAAATACCGTCGTTACTATACATAATGTCCAAAAACAAAAGCATATTAATTAAATTATATAGACCTTATAATTAAAAATAGGAAATCCATTTTACCAAATTCCAAACATAGAAGTTGTAATAATTAATTTAAAAATAATTCCCATTGTCAAAACAAATAGTGGAGTTTTTTTTGAAACAATATCTATTAAAAGTTTGGCACTTGTTTATGACGAATTCCAAAGTAAAATTAATTATAATGACCCCCATTGGATTAGATGGTAAATATATATTCTAATTAAACTTTATAAAAAATTAATAATATAATCTTACCATATAATTAAATTAGATGAAATAGCAGTTTTGATGTAAAATGCAGTATTTTTCACTATTCATTAAAAAATGAACATTGTCAGAAAAATACCAAAAATTAACCCAAGGTAAATTTCAATGTCCCAATCATAAAGAATAAGTGTATTTTGACAAATAGGGATTATATGATTGTGAAAATATAAATTTAAAATGCTTCTCCATCAAAAGGCAGTAAAACAATCTTTTAAAAATATTTGTGTATTCCATGCTTAAGATTGGATTTATTCTCATTTTAAGCCTCTAAAACACTATAAAATTCATAAATATACATAGATAATAATTTCTTATTATTAATTACTTACTTTGGATGTTAAATCCTCCCCCCTTTAGAAAATATCATCCCCAAAATTTATTTAGTTATTGAATAAGTGGGGGTATTTATCCCTCATTGATTTTTCAGATTCCCATGTTTCCTCTTCAATCATGTGGTTTTCCAAAAAAACCTTTACTTGATGAATCAACTTATTCCATCACACCTGCTTCCTGTGGTCAAGAATCTGGATAGGTTTTTCCTCATAAGACAGGTTCTTTTTCAACTAAACTAACTCTGGACTCAAAACCTGAGATGGATCTGGCATGTACATCCTTAACATTGAAACATGAAAAACATTGTGTACCTGAGAAAAACGTGGAGGTAAATCCACTCTGTATGCAACTGATCCAACTCTCTCCAGAATTTGAAATGATCCAATGAACCTCAGACTCATCTTTCCTTTCTTACCAAATCGAATCAAACTTTTCCATGGTGACACTTTGAGAAAAACATGATCACCTACCTCAAAAGATAGATCCTTCTCATATTGTCTTCATAACTCTTCTGTCTGATCTGAGCTGTTCACATGTGTCTCTGTATCAGCTGAAATTTTCATGCCAACTCTTTATCCAATTCTGGTCCCATTCACTTCCTTTCACCCACTTCATCCTAGAAAGATGGAGTTCGACACCGCTTCTCATATAACGCCTCAAATGGTGCCATCTGTATACTAGAATGTTAACTGTTATTATAAGAAAACTCAACCAAAGAAAGATGCTAGTCCCAACTTCCTTGATAATCAATCGAAAAAGCACATAGAATATCCTCCAAAGTCTGAATTGTTCATTCTGACTACCCTTCTGATTGAGGATGAAATGATGTACTAAAATGTAATTTCGTACCCAATGACTTCTGAAGGCCTTTCCAATAGTTAGATGTAAACCTGGGATCACGATTGGATACAATTGATAGGGAAAACCATGTAACCTAACTATCTCATTATGATACAAACAGGAAAGTCGGTCAAGGGAAAAGTATCTCATATAGCAAGGAAATGAGCAGATTTATTCAAGCGATCAATAATAACCCAGATTGCATTATTACCTCGAGGTGTCTTCAACAATCCCACAATGAAGTCCATGGATATATTCTCCCATTTCCACTCTGGTACTGGTAATGGATGAAACATCCCTTTCGGTAACTGCCTCTCTTCTTTAACCTATTGTGAATTCAAACACTTCATAGTAAAATCAGCAATATACCTTTTCATTCCTTACCACCAGTAATACTCCCGATGATCTCTATACATCTTAGTATATCCTCGATGAACTGAAAATGGATAACCATGAGCTTCACATAAAAAATCTCCCATCAACTGTGAATCACATGGTACACACAATCTCTTCCCAAATCTCAAAACACAATCATTATCAATGTTGAATTCATGCAACTTACCCTTCTGAACCAGCTCTACCATTTTCTACAACTCGCAGTCTTGCTTATGTGCTTACATTATTCTGTCTGATAGAGAAGATTTCACTGAAGGCTGAATCAAAACAGAAGGACATTCTGCACCAACAACTTCTATGCCAAAGTTCATCAAATCCTTAACCAAAGGATCAAGTTACAAACTCAAATTTGTTTAGGAAGCATAAATTTTTCGACCTAAAGAATCATCCACTTTATTTGCCTTTCCCGGATGGTAATGAATTGTACAATCATAATCCTTGGTTAATTCCAGCCATCTCCTATGTCTCATGTTCAATTATTTCCGGGTGAATATATACTTCAAACTTTTGTGATCGGTATATATTTCACACTTTACTCCATACAAATGATGCCTCCAAATTTTTAGAGCAAAAACAACAGTAGCTATTTCCAAATCATGTGTAGGGTAATATACCTCATGAGTTTTCAGCTGACGTGAAGCATAAGAAATTACCTGATCATTCTGCATTAGGACGCAGCCACGTCCTTTCAACAAAGAATCTTTGTAGATAACAAACTCCCCATACCTGGATGGTAGTGCCAAAACTGGATCATTCACCAATCTTCTTTTTAGTTCCTGAAAACAACCATCACATTCTTTTTTCTAGATAAACTTAACACCCTTCCGAGTTAGCTTTGTCATTGGACCAGATAACCGTGAAAAATTTCTAACAAACCATCGGTATTACCCTGACAAACCAAGGAAGCTACGATTCTCAGTTACATTTGTGGTTCTTGTCCATTCTTCAACAACCATTGTTTTTTGCAGGATCAACAGTTATCCCATTTTATAATCAATGTGACTAAGGAATGAATTTTGTTGCAACAAAAACTCACACTTTCTGAATTTCACATTCAATTTATTTTCTTTTAAGGTTTGAAAATTAACCCTTAAATGTCTTTCATGATCCTATTTACTTATAGAAATCACGATAATATCATCAATAAAAAATCCACAAACTTAGCTAAGAACTCATGGAATATTCTATTCATAAGGTCCATGAATACAGTAGGTGCATTGGTTAGCCCAAAAAGAATAACTACAAATTCATAAGGGCCATATCTTTTACGAAAAATGGTCTTCAGAACATCTTCTTACTTTACCTTCACCTGATGGTACCCCGATCTCAGGTCAATATTTGAAAAATACTGAGCTCCCTGGTGCTGATCCAACAAATCATCGATATGAGGCAAAGGATATTTGTTCTTAACAGTGATGTTATTCAAGTCTCTATAATCAATGCAAAGTCTCATTTAACCATATTCCTTTTTATCAAATAAAATAAGAGCACCCTATGATGATGTACTAGGTTGAATGAAACCCCTCTCTAATAAATCATCCAATTTATCTTTCTACTCTAAAAGATCAATTTGAGCCATTCGATAAGGGGGTTTTGAAATTGGCTTAGAATCAGGAACTAAGTCAATAGTATACTCAACTTACCGATCTGGTATTATTCTAGGCAACTCATCAGGAAAATATCAGGATACTCATTTACCACTAGCACATCATTAATCTAAATAGTTCATTTGTTTTCAACTATACGTGCAAGGTAACATTCATTTCCATCCTTTACAAGTTTCTCATCCTTTTGAAATGTTATCAACAGTAAGGGTTAATTATTTTACACAAACTGAAAGTCTTTATGAAAAAAACTTCTTTATCTCTACAATCAATCTTATCATGGTAAATAGTGATCCAACCCATACCCCAGATAACATCAATCTCTACTAGAGGTAAAACAATAAGGATTGCAGGTAGGTTCTTTCCACAGATAAGGATAAGAAGATTCTTAAAAATTATTTTTGCCTCAACATTTCCCCCAGGTGTTTTTACCACAAGTTCAGGAGTCATTTCTTGAGATGGTATTCCCATTTTACTAGAAACGTTTTCATAGATGAAAGAATGTGTAGACCCTGAATCAAACAACACACTGGCATAATCTAAAAAAACAAAGTACTTGATACCACTTCATTTGATGGCCCAACATCTGCTGAAGTAGTTGCAAAGGATTTCACCACTCCTTTTTTCTTGTAGTCAGACTGCTTCCCATCACTCAAGCTCTTTTTCAGACACTCATTTGCATAGTGACCCATCTCATTACACTTAAAACAATTCACTAACTAAAAATCAAATTTGGTCTTACCATCACCCTGATCTTTTTCAGTGCAATCAGGAGCCTTATGTCCCATCTTACCACATTGGTAGCACTTTATAGAATTCAGAAGACATTCCCCAGCCTGACTTTTATCACATCTATCACAAACTGGAAACTTAGTTTTCTTACCATCAGACCTTTTTGAAGAAATATTTTCTTTCTCCTGCCACCTCGGTCTCTTCTTCTGCTGGTTTTTATAGAACCGTTGATCATCGGAATACTCCATTTCCACCATCTCAATACATCAAACAAGCTTTTCATAACTCTTGAACTCTCGAGAACCTAAAGACCATCGATATTTTGGCTTTAATCCTGAGTAAAATGATTGATTTTACTATCAAGGTCTCGGATAAAATTTGGAGCATACATTTCCAATCGAGTGAACCTTTCTTCATAGGTAGCCACTGAGTCTTCAACATGCCTCAATACAAGGAATTTATTTCCATCCTAAGTCGTACAACCTTAGGAAAATACATCTCAAGAAACATACCTTTTAATTCATCCCAGTCGAGAGCATCAATCTCATCAGCATCCCGAATATTTTTACCCATCGACCACCACTGATCTGCTTCACCCTCTAAACGGTAAATAGTAAGACTAACCTTTTGAATGTCTGAACACCCCATGACATCGAAAATCATCCCCAGTTCTTTAATCCACCCTTAAGATAGCACAGGGTCAGATGATCCTCTAAATTATGGGGTATGTTGCCTCATGAAATGTTCCACAACTGACGTGTTCCTCTGCGGTTGATCGGACTGATATCGTGCATGGATACCACCACCATTTATCGCTTGAGTCAACTACACCATTACTGCAAAAAACTGTTCAGTTCCAACTCCGACCATCTTAGGATGCTGATTCGAAAGGTTATTTCCTTTTGTATGCCTTCCTAGCACTGCTTCCCTATTTCCTCTATGGAAAACCATTCCGAACAAACATGTATTAGATGAAGCAACATGGTAATATTCAAATGCTATAGCATTTCAATTTGACCAAAACAAAAAAACTATTTTTGGATAATCATTTTATATAATTCTAACTCCTAAAGTTATATAAACCGACCACTGATACCATCTATAAGGCCCCAGGCTTAAACATTACTTAATCTTGAGTTAATTTAAGAATAAACATTGAGGATCTTTTTAGGTTTAGTGTTTTAGAGAATTAGATCATAAAATATGCATTACATTCCACATTTAAACAATGTGGTTACATAAATGATAGTACTCATTTTTCCCATCAACGGAAACATATTTAAAATAAAACATGGATTATTTCTTGACACTTCCTTGACACTATCATCAAACCATGTACCATTCCCTTTACCTGTGAAAAACATTTCAAAAACATGGGATGAGCATAAAAAGCTCAGTAAGGGATATAAATGTACGAAAAGAAAACATTAATCCATGAATGAAATCATACTTTATTCATAAAACATAATCACATTATCATACCTCATCAAATCATGAATAAATCATAGAAATCATAAGACATAAAGGTAACTTGAGGCTTTCATAACATTCTTACGTAGGGAGTAACCCTCATGGTTACGTTTGGAATACGCATCACAGTATATTTCCTAAATCTTTTCGGAGAAACCTTAATGTTTAACCCCTTCACGTTACCCAATGCATTGGAGATCTATATCGGGCTCACCCACCCTTAGTTTATCATGGAACCACCTGGCTTTATAACAATTCCCAAGAACCATAACATAATCATATCACATAAAACGTGGATAAAGTAAACATAACATTTCCACTATTCAATAACAAGATATCAATACAACACATTGATATAAAGAAATTATGAAAACCATTTTCAATACCAAAATAAAAGAAAAGTATAACATGGTATTTATTTTTTTCATTTTTAAAAAGAAGGTTATGTCTTGTAGAGGATGTCGAAGCTCAAATAATGATCACAACGGCGGAGAAGTCGTTGTCGCCGCATACGTACGAAAAAACATTTCATTTTATTGTTTAGTAAACGCATTGTTTAAAAAATATTCCTTTTTAATAAATGTAAAATTTAAAGGGGTTTATACACCGTATAAAATCATGTTGTGTATAAAAAAAATATGATTCAATGAAAGGATATTGAGACGATGTCCCTTACCTTGGGTCCGACATGACTCGATCGTTCTTTAACGTACTGAATAATAATCTTGAGTTAACTTCTACTTTCTTAAAAACCTTTTCCAAGTTCATTATTACTTTTATATCACTTATTACCATGTTATTAACACTATGTAATTATTTAAGTTAATAATGGTGGTTTTTTCGATCATTGGCACTTGAGTAAAAAATAAACTCTTTATAATTACATGTTGTTCATGTGGTAAAATATCCATTATATCCAGAATTATATTCAGGATGTAGATATCATATATGTCATATATTTCCAGTATATACATGAATTTATAATATTACATAACATTTAGATTTAAGAAATGAAATGCACCGTTCATGGAGACGGTAAGCCGTACGTACGCATGAACACTACTTTCATTTCTATTTCATATTTTATGGAATGTAATCATAATGATATAAAGGTATACTATAATTAAAATATAATATCATATATAATATCATTAATTCCATCCTTTATACATCCCACATATGGAATTAAAGAATCAAATTACTTTGAGGGGGTGGTAGTCCGCACTTCATAAAATGAAGATATCACGTATACCCATAATGGATGCCATAAAGGTATGACATAAATAAAAAATAAATAAGCTTAACTAAAACATAAACATATTATATATCATATATAAATATATTGACATCATAATGGCCACCTTTGAAGGTGTTAAACGAATATTGAACAATCATCATTTCTTGAGGCAGAAATTCACCATCCACAAAAACATTATGTTCTTTAACCATTAAATGTATTTGTGTGTAAGTGAATCTCTAATAATTATTATAAAAACATTCTAGTATATTTAAGATACTTTTTTTGTTACAAAAGAAATTAATAAAAAGAGTTTATGTGGTTGTAGAATCAAAATAAAACAAAAGAACACAAGTGAAGACATTACCTTAAAATCAGGTAACGCTTCCTGGTTTGAACCAAAATGGTTTCTTGAAGAGATTTCTGCCTATGGTAAGGCTTCTAGGATGAGTAGAGAGATTTGTAGAGACAAAAGGAGCAGATAGTGGCCGATCAAAAGGCTTGAGAGGTGTGGGTAAGGAGGTAGAGGTGGGGGCCTTTTATAAGAGGAGAGGAGGGACATTCTTGGAAAGGTATGAAATGTTACTTTATTTTCAAATGAGTTTCAGATTTTAAAGGTCACAAATTGATGTATTTCAAGGATAATGTTATAAGGGATCGAAAAATACTCCTCCAATAGGTCTTTGACTAGTGTAAGTCTTATATTTTACATTATATTTTCATTTTATTTAAATCGTTCATTAATGAGGTAATCGTTGCATCATCATGATGTCATGAATAATTTAATTTATTTAATGTATAAAAATTATAAAAAAAATACTATGATATTGGAAATATTTTTAGCTTTCCAATTACTATTTATTTTCTAATAGGTCATTTATGTAGACAAAATTAATATTTTTTTACTCAGGTGATACATTCTTTAGTGATATTCTCCTTTCTTAAAAATAAAATGATAATGTGTCACATTCACCCAAAAGCGATTCCATGGGGTCCATAAGTTTTGAAAAAGGCATCCCATGGTCGGCCATGACACAAAAAGTAGAATTGGGACGTATTTTGGGGTCATTTTTATTATTATTACGATATTATTTTATTATTCATAACTACCTGATTACTAATTAATAAAGATAATTAAAGATAATTACCACCGTTACTATTCATAATGTCCAAAAAACAAAATAGTATTAATTAGATAATTTGGAACTTATGATTCCAAATATGGAATCCATTTTACCAAATTCCAAACATAGAAATTGAAATAATTAATTTAAAAATAATTCCTGTTGTCAAAACAAATACTGGGTTTTTTTGAAACAATATCTATGAAAATTTTGGCACTTCTTTATGCCCAATTCCAAAGTGAAGTTAATTATAATGACCACCATTGGATTATATGGTAAAAATATATTATAATTACAATTTATTACTTATTAAAATGTTAATCTAGCCATATAATTAAAATAGATGAAAATGCAGTTTTGATGTAAAATGCAGTATTTTTCACTATTCATTAAAAAATGAACATTGTTAGAAAAATACAAAAAATTAACCCAAGGTAAATTTCAAAGTCCCAATCATAAATAATAAGTTTATTTTAAAAAATATAGCTTATTAAATTTTCAAAAGATAGATTTAAAAATGGTTCACCATCAAATGGCGGTAAAACAATCTTTTAGAAATATTAGTTTATTCCATGTTTAAGATTGGATTTATTCTCATTTTAAGCCTCTAAAACACTATCTAATACATAAAGAGACATATATAAGAATTTATTATTATTCATTACTTAATTGGGATGTTACATCCTACCCAGCTTTAGAAAATTTTGTCCCTACAATTTATTTACTTATTGAATAAGTGAGGGTATTTATCCCTCATTGCATTTTCATATTCCCATGGTTCCTCTTCAATCATGTGGTTTTTTCACAAAACCTTTACTTCATTAAACACCTTATTCCGTAACACCTTATCCCGGTCGTCAAGAATCCGTAAAGGTTGTTCCTCATAAGATAGGATCTCTTTCAACTAAACTACCTCTAGACTCAAAACATGAGATAGATCTGGCATGTACATCTTAACATTGAAAATGAAAAACATTGTGTACCTGAGATAAACTCTGAGGTAAAGCCACTGGGTATGCAACTGATCCAACTCTCTCCAGAATTTCATATGGTCTAATGAAACTTGGACTCAGCTTCCATTTCTTACCAAATCGCATGACACTTTTCCATGGTGACACTTTGAAAAAAAACATGATCACCTACCTCAAAAGATAGATCCTTCCTCCTATTGTATGTATAACTCTTCTACCTGCTCTGAGCTATTCTCATGTGTCTCTGTATCATCAGAACTTTTTCTAAAAACTCTTCTACCAATTCTTGTCCCATCAATTTCCTTTCACCCACTTCATCCTAGAAAGTTGGAGTTCGACACTGCTTCCCATATAACACCTCAAATGGTCTCATCTGTATACAATAATGAAAACTATTATTATAAGAAAACTCAACCAAAGAAAGATGTTGGTCCCAACTTCCCTGTTAATCCATTGAACAAGCATGTATCATATTTTCCAAAGTCTGAATTGTTCATTCTGAATGCCAATCTGACTGAGGATGAAAAGCTGTACTAAAATTTAATTCAGTACCCAACGAATTCTGAAGGCCTTTCCAAAATTTTGAAGTAATCATGGGATCACGATCAGATAAAATGGACAGGGGAACTCCATGTAACCTGACTATCTATTTAAGATACAAACGGGAAAGCTGATTTAGGAAAAATTATCTCATATCTTAAGGAAATGAGCAGATTTAGTCAAGCGATCAACAATAACCCAGATTGCATTATTACCTTGAGGTGTCTTTGACAATCCCACAAAAACTTCCATAGATATATTCTTTCATTTCCACTCTAGTACTAGTAAAGGCTGAAGCATCCCTTCTGGTAACTGCGGCTCTGCTTTAACCTATTGACAAGTCAAACACTTCACAGTAAAATCAACAATATCCATTTTCATTCCATCCCAATAGTAATACTCCTGAATATCTCTATACATCTTAGTTCTGCCTAGATGAACTGAAAACAGAGAACTATGATCTTCACATAACAAATCTCCCCTAAACTATGAATCACACGGTACACACAATCTCTTCCCAAATCTCAAAACACAATCATTATCAATGATGAATTCAGGAAACTTACCCTTCTGAACCAGTTCTACCTTTTTCTGCAACTCGCTGTCTTGCTTCTATGCTTGCTTAATTCTGTCTGATAGAGAATATTTCACTGATACTTGAAACAAAACATAAGGACATCCTGTACCAACAACTTATATGCCAAATTTAATCAAATCTGTATCCAAGGGATCACATTCCAAATGCATCATTGTTAATGAAGCATTACTTTTTCGACTCAAAGCATCAACCACATTATTTTCTTTTTCCGGATGGTAATTAATTGTACAATCATAATCCTTGATTAATTCCATCCATCACCTATGTCTCATATTCAATTCTTTCTGATTGAATATATACATTAAACATTTTTGATTGGTATATATTTCACACTTTACTCCATACAAATGATGCCTCCAAATTTTTAAAGAAAAAACAATAGCAGCTTATTCAAAATCATGTGTAGCATAATTTACCTCACGAGTTTTCAACTGACATTAATAATAAGAAATGTCCAGATCATTCTACATTAGGACGAAACCAAGTCCTTTAAACGAAGCATCGCTGTTGATAACAAACTCCCCATCACATGAAGGTGGTTCTAAAATTGGAGCATTCACCAATCTTATTTTCAGTTCCTGAAAACAACCATCACATTATTTTGTCTAGATAAACCTAACACCCTTCCGAGTTAGCTTAGTCATTGGACCAGATAACCGTGAAAAATTTCTAAAAAACCGTTGGTAATAGCCTTCAAAACCAAGGAAGCTACGAATCTCAGTTACATTGGTGGGTCTTGTCCATTCTTCAATAACCATTGTTTTTATAGGATCAACAGGTATCCCATCTTTAGAAACAATGTGACCAAGTAAAGAAATTTTTTGCAACCAAAACTCACACTTTCGGAATTTCCCATACAATTTATTTTCTTTTATGGTTTTCAAAATAACCCTTAAATGTATTTCATGATCCTCCTTACTTTTAGAAAACACCAAAATATCATTAATGAAAACAACCAAAAACTTATCCAAGAACTCATGGAAAATTCTATTCATATGGTCCATGAATACAGAAAGTGCATTGGTTATCCCAAAAGGCATAACTAAAAATTTATAATGGCCATATCTTGTACAAACCGCGGTCTTCAGAACATCAGATTCTTTTACATTCAACTGATGGTACCCCGATCATAGGTCAATCTTTGAAAAATACTGATCTCCTTAGAGTTGATCAAACGAATCATCAATATGAGGTAAAGGATATTTGTTCTTAAAAGTGATGTTATTCAAGGCTCTATAATCAATGCAAAGTCTCATTGAACCATTTTTCTTTTTAACAAATAAAACTGGAGAACCCCATGGTGATATGCTAGGTCGAATGAAACCTTTCTCTAATAAATCTTGCAATTTCTCCTTCAACTCTAAAAGTTCAATTTGAGCCATTCGATAAGGGGGTTTTGAAATTGTCTTAGCATCAGGAACTAAGACAACAATAAACTCAACATCCCGATCTGGTATTATTTCCGGCAACTCAACAAGAAAAACATCAGGATATTCATTTACCACTGGAAGATCATTAATATGAACAATTCCTTTTTTTAATCAATATGTGCAAGGTAACATTCATTTCCATATTTTACAAGTTTCTCATAGTCTTGATATGTTATCAACGGTAAGGGTTAATTATTTTACACAAACTGAAAGTCTTTCTGAAAAGAAACATATTTAGCTCTACAATCAATCTTAGCAAGGTAAATAGGGAGCCAATCCATACCCAGGATAAAATCAATCTCTACTAGAGGTAAAACAATAAGGTTTGAATGTAGGTTCTTTGCACGGATAAGGATATAAAGATTCTTAAAAATTCTTTTTGCCTCAACATTTCCACTAGGTGTTTTTACAACAAGTTCAGGAGTCATTTCTTGAGAAGGTGTATCCATTTTACTAGAAATGTTTTTAGATATGAAATAATGTGTAGACCCTGAATCAAACAACACACTGGAATAATCTGAAAAAACAAACAATGTACCTGATACCACTTCATTTGATGGCCCAACATCTACTAAAGTAGATGCAAATGATTTCACCACTCCTTTTTGCTTGTAGTTAGACTAATTCGCATCACTCAAGATCTTTGTCGGACACTCATTTGCATAGTGACCCATCTCATTACACTTATAACATTTCATTAACTGTAAATCAAATTTGGTCGTACAGTCACCCTGATCATTTTCAGTGCAATCATGAGCCTTTTGTCCCATCTTACCACATCGGTAGCACTTTCCAGAGTTCAAAAGACAATCCCCAGCATGCCTTTTACCACATCTATACCAAACTAGAAACTTAGTTTTCTTATCATCAGACCTTTTTGATGAATTCTTCCCTTCTCCTACCACATCGGTCTCTTCTCATGTTGGTTATTATAGAACACTTGATCATCGGCAAACTCCATTTCCACTTTCTCAGCACATCGAACAAGATTTTCATAACTCTTGAACTCGCTAGAATCTAAATCCCTTCAATATTTTGTCTTTAATCCTGAATAAAACGATTGATTTTATTATCATGGTCTCGGATAAAATATGGAGCATACCTTGCCAATCGAGTGAACCTTTCTTCATAGGCTGTCACTGAGTCTTCCTATTTCCTCAATTCTTGGAATTCTTTTTCCATCCTAAGTGGTACAGCCTTAGGAAAATACTTCTCAAGAAAAATACCTTTGAATTCATCTCAGTCAAGAGCATCAATCTCATCAGCGTCCTTGATATTTTTAACCATCGACCACCACTGATCAGCTTCACCCTCAAAACAGTAAATAGCAAGACTAACCTTTTGATTGTCTGAACACCCCCATGACATCGAAAATATTCTCCAGTGCTTTAATCCACCATTCATCTAGCACAGGTTCAGATGATCCTCTGAATGATGGGGGATGTTGCCTCATGAAATGTTCCACCACTGACATGTTCCTCTGCAGTTGATCTGGCTGATCTCATGCATGGATACCACCACCATTTATCGCTTGAGTCAATTGCTCCATTACTACCACAAACTGTTCAGTTCCAATTCCGACCATCTCAGGATGCTGATTCGAAAGGTTATTTTCTTTTTTATTCCTTCCCATCACTACTTTCATGTTTCCTCTATGGAAAACCATTCTGAACAAACATGTCTTAGATGAAGTAACATGGTAATCCTCAAATGCTATATCATTTCAATTTGACCATAACAAAAAAAAATTATTTTTGGATTATCATTTCATATAATTATAAATCCTAAAGTTATCTAAACCCACCTCGGATACCAACTATAAGGCCCCAGACTTAAACATTACTTAATCATGAGTTACTTGAAGAATACATGTTGAGGATCTTTTCAGTTTTAGAGTTTTAGAGAATTAGATCATAAAAAATGAATTACATTCTACATTTAAACAAAGTGGTTACATAAAGGATAGTACACATTTTTCCAATCAACGGAATCATATTTAAAATAAAACATGGATTCTTTCTTGACACTTCCTTGACACTATCATCACATCATGTACCTTTCCCTTGACCTGTGAAAAACTTTTAAAAAATGTGGTATGAGCATAAAACAATCAGTAAGGGATATAAAGGTATGAAAAGAAAACATTAGTCCATGTATGAAATCATACTTTATTCATAAAACATAATCACATTAACATACCTCATCAAATCATGAATAAATCGTAGAAATCATAAGACATAAAGGTAAATTGATTCATTCATAACATTCTTACGTAGGGAGTAACCCTCATGGTTACGTTTGGAATACCCATCACAGTATATTCCCCAAATATCTTCAGAGAAACCTTAACGTTTAACCCCTTCTCATTACCCAATGCATTGGAGTGCTATATCGGGCTCACCCTCCCATAGTTTATCATGTAACCACCCGTCTTCATAATAATGCCCAAGAACCATAACATAATCGTATCACATAAAACATGCATAAAGGAAACACAACATTTCCACTTCTCAATCACAATATATCAATACAACACATTGATATAAAGAAATTATGAAAACCATTTTAAATACCAAAATAAAAGAAAAGTAAAACAGGATATTTATTTTTTCATTTAAAAAAAGGTTATGGCTTGTAGAGGAAGCCGAAGCTCAAATAATGGTCACGACGGCGGAGAAGTCGTTGTCGCCGCATACGTACGAAAAAAACATTCCCTTTTGTCATTCAGTAAATGATTCGTATAAAAAATATTCATTTTGAATAAAAATAAAATTCAAATGGGTTTATACACCGTATAAAATAAAGTTGTGTATAAAACAAAATATGCTTCAATGAAAGGAGATTGAGACGAAGTACCTTACCTCGGGTCAGACTTGACTCGATCGTTCTTTCAAATCCTGAATAATAAACATGAGTTAACTTCTATTTTCATAAGAACCTTTTACAAGTTAATTATTCCTTTTATATCACTTATTACCATGTTATGAACACTATGTAATTATTTAAGTTAATAATGGTCATTTTTTCGATCATTGGTACGTGAGTCAAAAATAAACTCTTGGTAATTACCAGTTATTCATGTAGTAAAATATCCATTATATAAAGAATGATATTCATGATGTAGATATCATATATTTAATATATATCCAGTATATACATGCATTTATTATATTACATAACATTTAGAGGTAAAAAATGAAATGCACTGTTCCTGGAGACGGTAAGTCGTATGTACGCATGAACACTACTTTCATTTCTATTTATCATTTTATGGGATGTAATCATAATGATATAAAGGTATATTATAATTCAGTATAATATAATATATAATATCATTAATTCCATCTTCTATACGTCCCATATATGGCATTAACGAATCAAATCACTTTTAGGGGGCGGTAGTCCGCACTTCCTAAAATGAAGATATCGCGTATACCCATAATGGAAGCCACAAAGGTATGACATAAATGAAAAATACAGTAGCTTACGTAAAGCATAGATATATTATATATCATATATGTTTATATTTAAATCTTAATGGACACCTTTCAAGGTGTTAAAATAATATTGAACAATCATCGTTTCGTGAGGCAGAAATTCACCATCCACAGAAACAGTATGTTTTTTAACAATTAGATGTAGGTGTGTGTAAGTGTAGCCCGAATCCTTCTTATAAAAAATCCTAGTATATTTTATATACTAGTGTGGTTACAAAATAAATGAATAAAAATAGTTTATGGGGTTGGAGAATCAAAATAAAACAAAAAAACACAAGTGAACACATTACCTTAAAATCTGGTAACTCTTCTTGGTTTGAACCAAAATAGATTCTTGAAGATATTTCTGCCTATGTTAAGGCTTCTATGATGCGTATTGAGATGTGTAGAGTCAAAATTTCCAGATACTAGCTGAGAAAAAGGCTTGAGAGGTGTGGGTAAGGAGGTAGAGGTGGGGGCCTTTTATAAGAGGAGAGGAGGGGCATTCCTGGAAAGGTATAAAATGATACTTTATTTTCAAATGATTTTCGGATTTTAAAGGTCCCAAATTGATTTATATCAAGGATAAGGTGATCATGGTTTGAAAAATACTCATACAATATTTCTTTGACAAGTGTATGTCTTAGATGTTACATTATCTTCTCATTTTATTTGAATCGTTCATTAATGAGGTAATTGATGTATCATCATGATGTCATGAATAATTTAATTTATTTAATGTCTAAAAATTATAAAACAAATACTATGATGTTGGAAATATTTTCATATTTCCAATGACTATTTATAGTCAAATATATGATTTGTGTAGACAAAATTAATTATGTTTTACTCAGGTGATACATTCTTTAGTGATATTCTCCTTTTTTAAAAATAAAAAGATAAAGTGACACATTCACCCAAACGTGATTACATGGGGTCCCTATGATTGGAACAAGGAATTCCATGGTCAGAAATGACACAACCAGTAGCATGAGGACACATGTTGGGGTAATTTTTTTGTTATTATTCTATTTTTTTAGTATCCTTAACTACCCGTTTACTAATTAATCAAGATAATTAAAGATAATTACCGTCGTTACTATTCATAATGTCAAAAAACAAAAGAGTATTAATTAGATAATTTTTACCTTATTATTCTAAATAAGGAATCCATTTTACCAAATTCCAAACATAGAAATTTCAATAATTAATTTAAAAATAATTCCCTTTTTCAAAACAAATAGTGGGTTTTTTTGAAACAATATCTATGAAAAGATTGGCACTTTTTTATGCCCAATTCAAAGTGAAATTAATTATAATGACCATAATTAGATTATATGGTAAAATTAAATTCTAATAACACTTTAATACTAATTAAAAATATAATCTACCCATATAATTAAATTAGATGAAAAAACAGTTTTGATGTAAAATGCAGTATTTTTCACTATTTATTAAAAATGAACATTGTCAGAAAAATACCAAAAATATACCCAAGATAAATTTAAATTTTCCAATCATAAAGAATAAGTTTATATTGAAAAATATAGCTTATAAAATTTTCAAATGATAGATTTAAAAATGGTTCTCCATCAAAAGGCTGTAAAACAATCTTTTAAAAATATTTGTGTATTCGATGATTAAGATAGGATTTTTTCTCATTTTAAGCCTCTAAAACATTATCTAATTCATAAATAGACATAGATAAGAATTTATTATTATTAATTACATACTTGGGATGTTACATAATGAATATATTCTATATATTGATAAAATATAAAACAACTTCATCAATTGAAGAAAAATTCTGATAAACAAGCACCCTTTGTTGATTTGGATTACATTCCATAATGAAATGGTCAACCATATACTATGTGTTTCATATAAAATATGTATCCAATCATGATAACCTTGTAAAGGTATCCTCATACTCTGCAAAATATTTTTCCTCCTCTTGTTTTAAACTATGGAACTTTCTCTTCATCTCAAATTTTTTATCATGAGGAAATTATTTTTTAAAGAATTTGTCCTTAATCTATCCTTTCCATGAGTTTTACTTATTCTCCCCCTTAGTATTCTATAAAAATGACCATAATTGATCCACATAAACATTTAAGCAATACATTAAAAGTGTTGAATTTTCCTTTTCACCCTATCCCAATTCCATACATATGTTCTCAAAAGACTTAATCCATTTTTCATCCACCATTTGGTCAGTTATAAAACTGAATGATGAGGGCATCTATTTAATTATGTTATCCAACATTAGAAAATATCCATGTTGAAAAAGATTCTTCATTCAAGTAAGTTTATGTGTTGTAACCTAATTAGGCCACCCTGGTATATCCATAATTTTCATAGTTATTATACTAGCTATATCAGATTTCTCAGTAGGGAAACCTCTACATTGCCTATGGGTATTAATACCATTCTTCCTTCCACAAGAATTTTATAAATAATGTTAAATACTAGATTAGTTCATTAAATAATAAAAATTTTCTAATTGTAAATATGTAATAATAGATAACATAAATTAAAAAAAATTATGCATAGATAATATCATAATCATAAACATTGTTTCTTTGGGACATCATTACATTTATATCCTTCATAAAGGATTGTAAAGAAAATTAAAATTATATTACCCCCTGGAATGTCAAAACAGTTTAGTAGTAAGGCCCACTATCATGTACTATGTTATGTTCGAGTCAGGCCTGACCCACCTGGTTAGATTTTCTACCCCTAGGTACATATGTTCCAGAATGATGTCCACATACTGTATCCATGCAGGGATTAATTCCAAGGAATACCCAGATAATCTACACATTAACAAAATTATAATATGTTATTCAATAATTATCATAAAGGAATATATTAGGGTGATGTTACATAATCTATGTTTTCTAAATCTGCTTTCCATGTTTTCTACTAAACCTACTATAATACCAACTGTAATGACCCAACCCAAGAAAGATGGGAGTTGGTGAATTAATTTATTAAATTGTAAAATAATCAAGCATTCAATCCCAAGGGACCTAATAGTTTAGTATCTTCGAGAAACAAAATTATTTAACAGATACACATATTACATTGGGAAATATAAAATAAATTATGATACATAATTAAATAAAACTTATAGTATCCTTGAGATCTTATTCAATTATTACTTCTTCATAACCTGGGGAATGAAAACATAATAAGGGAGAGTTAAAATTCTCAGTAAAGGTATGTATAGATGATGTAATAATTAAATAATAATCATCATCTTGGAAAGGTAAATAGAAAATAACAAATTCAATTCAAATAACAAGATAATTCATAATAAATATGGAAAGGTTAGAAACATAAACACATTATATTTAATCAATAAATTGAGAATGAAATGAATTCCCAAGAAATGTAGATAAAATAATCTCATGAATAATAATGATAAATGAATTATAAATAAATTCAATTCATAATTATATTATTTCATGATTCATAGGATCATGATATAATTACCATCAAGATAAGATAATTTAGTCTATTCGGATTTGGCCAATAGGGTCATCTCATGAGACTACTAATGCATCACGGAGCTTGAATTAACAGGTCCCAATCCCATATGGAATATATTAAATAGTACCAAACTCATGTATTCCATGACCAACACATTACTCATACATATATTGGTTTATTTAGTGAAAACATAACAGGACTTTGTTGATGCTCCTTTCGTCACAGAATCTCAAGATTGGAAAAGAGGAAGATCTAAGATTAAAATGGTTCGACCTTTGAAGAAAACATCAAAAATCGACAAAGGGATGAACAAAGAAATCTTAGCCCATAGGCCATGCAAGTTTCCTCATGGTCGCACAAGTGGACTTGCGCGATGCACTTTGGCGCGCAAGTCACTTGCGCGACCTAAGTGATAACCGCCCGGTAACCGCCCGGGGTCTTCTTCTGCCTATAAATAGACCCTGTGGGACCCGCATTCGGGAGGATCTTTTTCCAGAAACTCGGATTAAAGCTCCCGACGCCCAAGTATCTTCTCAAAGCTTCTAGAACACTTCTAAGGTAATTTTTTATCTAGAACGGAAGATATAAAGAGAGGGAGGAAAGCCTAAGTGTTGAAACTCATCAACACTTGCGCGCCTGAGTGGCCATCCCTTAAGGGAAGTGGTCACACTTGCACGCCGCCTTACTCCTTCGCTGGAACTTTCATGTCCCTTTCTGGAAGAACCTAAAGAGGATTCTAAAGGCTTTTATAAAGAGTCGCTCAAGTATTTCAAATGTTGGTTGACCATCGCGCAAATACACCATGCGTCGCGCCGGTATACCTGCATGACCAATACTTGCACGCCCACGCAGTACTTGCGTGTCTTCCAAGACATGCGCGCCCCTTTATTTTTGGGTGCCCATATTGCCCATTTTACCCATCTTAAGCCATTACTCCTTTCCTATTCAAGTTTCAGTCTTCAAGACACTCTTCAAAACCATTTATTGCATGATTTCTTGATTTGATATCCTTATCTGAAAGGAATTCTGTGGAATATCTCTCAAAACCTATTGATTTAAATATCCTTATGTCACTAAATATGGAGAGTTCATTCATTCAAACCTCATCCTTTAAGATGAGAGAACCCTTAACCTGGGTCTCCTTTTTAGGAATAATTCCCAGTCATAAGTCCTCTAATTTGGAAATACTTCTCAGAACTAAGTCCCAAACCTTAATCCTTAACCTGGGCCTCCTTTTCGGGAATAAGTCCTAGTCATTATCCATTAACCTGGGTCTCCTTTTCAGGAATAAGTCCCAGCCATAATTTTGGGCTTCCTTTTCAAGAGTAAGCCCCAAGTCCCCTAACCTGGGCTTCCATGTTAGGAATAAGCCCCCGTCATAAATGTTGGGCTTCCTTTTCAAGAGTAATCCCCAAATAGCTTAATTTCTCTTTAACCAGTCCTAATTTACATTTGATCTTGTATTCCTTATCAGGAGTAAAACCCAGTTATCAATCCTCTCCTAATTTGGGTTTCCTTTTCAGGAATAAGTCCCAAGATAGAGTATTCAAATCTCTATGAAGCACATATACCTTTATGGACCCTATTCCTAGATTTTCTCCCTAAAGTAAATCCTAACCTTCATTTATCTGGGAAGTCATACATACATAAGTCCCAAACCATTTCTTATGATTACATCTTTCATGGTCCAATTTTCTATTTTATTAACAATACCTCTTGTTTCTCACACTGAGCATGAGTCACGTGAGCTTAGAGGGTAAATGTAATTATGACATCCTGCTTTGAGCCATCAATCATAAACATCATACTCCCTTATTCGAACTACATGGGATTTGATTCCTTTTCCAATACAAAGGATACGTAGGTAGCCCATCTACGGGTTTGATCCCAACTCTGAAATAATTCATGTCCTTCTGAATGACAATAAACTTCAAGTGCCCCACTAAGTGGCTTTAAAACCAGCCTGGTCATCATAATGACCAAAGAGACTTTTATACAAATGTTTTGAAGGATACCATTGACCAAGAATCTCTAAATAAATATAGATGATTCTCTATTGTTAAATAACCTCAAATACATATAAAATATTCTCTAAGATTCTTACATGTTTAATCATTGATTGTCAAAACTGAAGGAAAGATCATTTTATACTTGGTAATGTAATAAGGATTCACGGACATAACTTAAATCTATAAAGAGAGTCCTGAAATAGACAATAATTCCCCTAAAAAGGTGTGATGAGTCCGACCTCCCATCCTCTCGACCAATGCAAATTCCTAAGCCTCATCAGTTCACAAGATAATGAGCGCCTACCTTTGGAAAGTAGGTCCAAATGGATGTGGAATCATTGGATGTTTCTGGTTCTACGAACAAACCCGTTAGAAACCGATCGGAACGTTTGAATCTCCCATCAAGGATGTCATCCCCGAATTCTGAGGGAAACAAAAAAATGGTGAACCCGACGTGAATCCTTAACCAAGTTAAAATGATAATTTTCCTATTTGTTAAGACCCTATTTTAAACTCAATAAGAGGGCTAACAAAAACAATCACTGACATGTCTTCTCATCAAAGTATAAATTATATGAATTTATCTTGATTACGTCTGTTATATCAAACATGCACTCTTTTCCAAGATCTTCTGTATTTCCATAATGGCTGCTCTCAAAATCACACCTGTGAATACTGCTGCTGCAAATACCACTGCTACTATTCCTACTGGATCGTCATCTGCTCTGAGGATGACATCACCTACTCAGCGTCTTCAACGCTAGGTATCAAATGCGCTGGTTAAGGAGTACCGTCAACACAGTACCATCCCAACTCTGGAGGCTTCCCAACAGGTCCTCCAAGTGAACAACTCACACAGGTCGTCCGGACAACAACAACCAGTGATCAAGAGGCAGGCAGTGCTGACTACCGTCTCCAACCGTTTCAAGTTGTTATCCCCAGAACGCAATTTCCATTCGCTCCCTTACTCTGAGGAAGTGAATGAGAAGGTCCCTCAGGGCCTTAATTCAAAAATACAAGAGTCCTTTCCGAGGGATCCCATCAACAATCACTGCCAGACTCGTGCGGCCGTGCGCCCTCAACATGATGATGGTACCGACTCCAGGCATTCGTCTCAGGTTCCTCGAACCCGAGCAGGCAAGACGAACCACCAGAGACGGAATCCGGTTAACAATGGGTAGGCTTTCATCCCTGCCATCTCCGGTGAAGTCCACCAACCTAAATTGGTGGCGAACAACGAGCAGGCACACACACCTGTCCGTTTTAATTCCGCTATCCAGCAGACTCGTTTGGCAGCATCAAGCCAATCCTGTCAGGCAATTCCGGCGGAGTACTATAGGCAGGAACATACACCTGCTTATACATCATCAGTTAGTCAGCAGGCTCGCCTGACTACATATGATGGATCTCGTCAACCACGTTTGGTGAAGTGTAATCAGCAGGCACATACACCTTCTAGTACTAATCAAGCCTACCAACAGTCTCGCTTGGTAGCACATAGAGAAGTCAGTCGGAAAGCTCCGACGGCAAATAGGAAGCACACTCAACTCTCTGGCTCCACACTTGAGTACTGTCAGGATTCACTGACAGGAAAAGGAGGAAAGGAGCAGGCACATACACCTACTCCATGCCCGGAATGGACGTATATCCCCGTTCCGGCAGCTGAAGTCACCAAGCATATTTTGTCAATGGTTAAAGAGAAGATGCACATTCCTGCTCATATTCTGGATGTTTGCCAGGATATCATAACAGCTTCAGCATCATATCAGGGAAAGACACATAAATCTATCCCTAGCAGTGGAGTGACACATCAAGGATTCACTCCGGAACAGACACACACACCTGTTCCAATCCAAGAGGTTTATGGGGCATACTCCCCCATATCATACAGACAACCAAGTCATGCACATACACCAGATTTTAGTGGAGATCGTCAGCCTAACCTGACCATCTTTCCTGATCAGGCACATACAGCTGCTCAGAGCAACCACATTCGTCAACAAGTGGTTTACAAAGCGAGTAAGAAGGCATCTAAGAAAAAGATCCACCCAGTACAGTCAGGAGATCAAAGGCCAATCTGTAACAAGGCCTTTCTCGATGCTGGAGTTCTTGAAGCCCTCAGACATTTATCTATTGGAATTCAAGATTCTACTCCCTCAGTTCCCAATAACGGGAACATTAATTCTGAAGGTCTTCAATAGACACATCATCATGAAGGCTTGCTTCGTGAAAATTTGGTCAATCTTGAAGTTTCGTCTTCAGATGAGAGCCACAGGAACCCTCTGTGTGGTCAGAAGACGAAGGAGAAAGAGATATCATCTTTTGTTGTAACCCATTATGGTGGTCCTCCCCATGATGATGAATTTTTCTACGAATGTCCTCTCCGTAGTAGTGATTCACATTGCCTGGAAAATACTCCAGTGGACAATGTAGTGCCGAGAAAGCCCTCTTATCTTGAGGCACTTGAAAATGTGAAACCAGTCATGTCTAATGCTTTATCGCTAGCAAGTGAAATACTTTATCAACCAGAAGATAGCCCAGGGTGTAGGTCATTCTCCTAACCACCCCTAAGACATGCATCTTCTAGTTTGATCAATGATATCTCTACCAATCTTGTTGAATATGATGAAGCAACAAGGAAACACCAACTATGGTCAGAACAGGTAGAAGAATATCCATTTAATGATGAAGAGGAAATGCTGAACATGATGAAAAAACTGGCGAAAAATGAGGTACCAGTCATGTTTTGGCCTTTGGCTGACTCCCAGTATGACGTTCCAAAGATGTTAATGGAAGATGAAATCCATGATATTCGTCTCAACATATGGAAAACTCTTTGTCAATTGAAGAAGAAGGTATTATCTTATAATGAATATGAAAATAATCTTAAGATAATAGAAGGGATACAACGTCAGATTGATTTGGCATCTCTATCAGTCTCTCGGTATCCGAAGGCTGAAAAGAAACAGAGAACCCTTCAACGTTCATGCCTTGGCGCACTAAGAAAATTGTGTCAGTTAATTGACAATGCTCCATCTGGTGTTCATATCAGAGGATGGGGTGTTCATGGAGCACTACATTTCACAGTGATTTCCAGTCAGCAAATCCCACCTAAAATGGTCTCATGCAATGTTATTGCCCATGGCCGACCACAGTCAATGGGTTTTGTTCGTAATCAAAAGCTTTCTCAAGAACATGTTTCAACTAGTTCCTCTCAAAATAAATCATATAGAGAACAAGTTGTTGAGTTTCTCCTACATCAAGCAGGCAAGAATATTGAACAAGCCTCTCGTATAGAGCAAACACATCATCAAATGACAGAAGTTTCAGAAATCATCCAACGGTCTGTTAAACCAGGAGAAAAAACTGGATACATGTTAATGCATCCATCTAATTTCCGAACTAAGATTCGCAAGATCAAGAGAGATTTTAAGAAGGTCTCAGACATAGTATTTCAAGATCCCCCCCAGCTTGTCAGACTGGGGACTCCTTTAACCCAACCCTCAGAGTCAACAAATGGGATTCGAGGAGTTGAGCGAAAGCAGCAGGAACATCTCCAGTTTACGAGACGGGGGACTCTTTCAAATCATAAATCCCCTTCTCAGAGAATATCGGTATTTTATCGATTGGGTAAGAATCCCCAAGAGGAATGAAGAGCCAAATTATCTAGATATTCCCTCCAAATTATAGCTCTTCAAGAAGTTCCTAAAAGAAATAAATCAACAAAAGGCAATGTCTCATCAAAGTCATGAAAGAAGACAATATCACAGAAATGTTGATAGAAGAGATATGATGCATTATGCATCAATCAATGTCATCAATGCCGTTGTTGCTAATACACCAGGGGAGACTAACTCAGGGGACTCAGATGAATAGAGTCCTGCTCAAGAAATTGTATGTGCCGATACAAATGAAGAAGGTGTGCGTACACGAAGTTAAATGATTACTCAGAACCTAGGTAATCCACTTCCTTCTCTCCAAAAAGTATCCAACAAAGGGAGGGGAAAGAATCAGGTTACATATCCTTCCTCTGGAGAAGGTCAATCGCTCTCATTAGAGAAAAGGTTTGCACAACAGGAGGAAGAAATGGAATAATTAAGAAGGTTGAATGCAGAACTACTTCAGAGTAGTCTTTTTCTTAAGAATGCTGAAGTTCGATAGCCGAAGGAATTTGTTGCAGCTACTGAGATGGATAAAGAATATCCTCCTATATTAGTACACCCTCAGAGGTCTAATCCTATGGGTCAAACTCAACAACAGTTGGCAGTGCTACCATCAGTTGCAGCACCAATCACCACGTCTGTCCAAGCTCCATTCATTGCACCTACCAAAGACCAAATTCAACCTGATGTTTCTCAAAAGTTAATAACTACTATTGAGTCATTAACAGCTCGGTTAGAAACAATGGAAGGGAAACGGGCGCAAGTTCAACCAGAAAAGAATGTTTATCCTGAATGGGTTGATTTAATTTCTCCTCTATCCAGTTTTGGAAACCCTGTTTCCCCTACTTTCAATGGATCAGGCGACCCTGAACAACATTTGACGCATTACGTATCATGTTGTGATCCTATGATGGGAACTCCAGAGCAGCAAGAACAAGTGAAACTCATATTCTTCGTGCGAACCTTGCAAGGACCAGCTTTTGTCTGGTATAAAAGCTTGGAATCCCGGTCAATTATCGGATGGGAGGATCTTTGCCAAAAATTCCCTCTTCAGTTTAGCTCAACATTTCCAAAAACGACAGTTTTCGATCTTACAAACTGCAAGCAAAGGGAGAATGAAATTGTCTCTGATTTCATTGCTTGCTGGAAGGGATTAACATATTCCCTGAGTTTAGCACTCCCTCAGGAAGATCTATTGCCAATTTGTGTGGCAAATTTGCGTGATGAATTACACAAGCCATTGATCCTTGTGAAATACATAGGAGGGTTTTGAGACCTTACATCAATCACTCAGCAGATTGAAGATTCCCTTATACAGGCTAAGGCTAAATCTTGTGTAATTCCATCATCTCCAGGAAAGAGAATGGGTAATGTGGAAACTGCTACAGTTATGCTTAATCAAGCGCATGTACCTATTTCTACTTCAAAACCTTCATCTTATCAAAAGGCTCCGCCTCCTGAACGCCAACAACAATGGCCGTTTCGTCCAATTAATCAAAGAGATCAACGACGAAAACAATTTGAGGATTTGAAGAGTAAAACACACTCTTTCCAAAATGATCAAGTTCCTGGTTACTTCATTTCAGCTCTGGAAAATAATTTGGTTCAATTACCAATTCCCAAGTGGCCAAACTAAGAAGGAGATGAAGACCGTCCCAATTATTGTCCCTTTCATAAAATGTTGGGGCATCCAATCCAAGATTGTTTTGTCTTCAAAGACCTCCAGAAAAAGATGGTCGACTTGGGACAAGTCAAGTTGAAAGGTTCTTTGACTCAGGTAGCATGTGTTACTGCTACAGTTCCAGAGGAGGAAGGTGAATGGAAAGAAGTCAAAAGTAGAAATGCACAGTAGTATGATGATTGGATGGTCAAAAAGACAATCAATCAGACTCATGCCATTTTACAAACACAATTAAAGAAACAAATTGTGTCTTCTACCATGAATATTGCGGTAAAAACCTCTTCGTCATAGGGAAAGTCCTCGAAGAAACGGCATGATTCAAAGAAGAAAAAAGAATCAGAAGAAGATGAGTATGTGTAAAAGCATAAATTGTCTTTGACTCTGGCAGACATTATGCCATCTACTTCAAAGCAATGGGCACCACCCCATTAAATGACACAGCCTAAACAGGCTAATTAGGCAGAGACTTTATCAGACGAAGAGTTAATCTTCTGTTCTGTTAATATGATTCAATTAACAGATTCGTATTCCACTCGTAATTTCAATTTTGATGAGCTTGAATTCCCTGTATCAAATAAGGTAATCCGAGGATGTTCTAGAGGTTCAGGATACAGGGGAAGACGTGGATCTTTCCGAATCCACTACTCCAATTCTACCCCTGCTAGCACTGTGTATGGAGCAGAAACTCGTGGTAGAGCCCTTCAGCGAGCTCAAAAAGAACAAGCAAGTTCTTCTGCAAATAACCAACTCAGTCTTGGCACAGTTATTTTGGAAGACCGATTAAAGGTTCCATCTTCTTTATCTCAGCAAGTAAATGGATCTAATCAGTCTAATCATCCAAAACCAAGGATGTTTCCAACTTCTATCCCAATACAAGATGCATCAGCTTCCAAATCATCTGCTTCCAAGGTACCTGCTAAACCGTATATTCCTGTTGGGAAACGCAGACATCTTGATCAAAAGTATGATATATTGAAACACTTGGCCCAGGTATCAGCCATGTTACCAATTTTGGATGCTTTGAATCTGTCAAAAGATCTTCAGGAAGCACTCATCGAAGCATTGTCAAGTCCTCAGGAATTTGAAGCTGAAATAGCTGCAGCTGATGTCTATCACATAGAGAATAATCCTACAGAATGCCATGCAGTGATATCTTTTACTGATAAAGATGAAGAAGACGTTGTGCATGGGCACATAAAACCTCTTTACTTATCTGGAAAATTTAATGGTGTAGATATCCGAAGAGTTTTCATTGACAATGGTTCAGGAGTCAACCTCATGCCCATTCGTACACTTCGTCAATTGGGCCTCACGGAATCTGATTTATCTCATTTTACCATGATGTTACCAGGATATGATAAAAATGAACAAGAACCACTAGGTAAAATTACACTCAGAACTCAGTTTGGAGATCTTGAATCCAATCCGGATTTCATGATTGTTGATCAAGACTCAGCTTTCAACGTCTTGCTTGGAAGACCCTGGCTACATCAGCATGCGACTATCCCTTCATCATACCATCAATGTTTCAAATACTGTTTCAATGGTCAAGTTGGAACATTGTATGGTGATAAGGCCACGTTCAAGACATGTGTGTCTCAATACATTGAGGTGGAATTTTATCACATGAAGGGAAGAGTGAAATCTACAATAAAAGAAATTAACAATGTTAATGCTCTATATGCTTTGGAGAAGATTCCAATAAATCCATTTACAGATGTCAGTACAGATTATGTGTTTCCTATTAGTAAAATTGACAAAATATGCCCAAATCAAAATACTCTTATGGAAAGATCCATAATGTCAATTACGGAAATCGATCCAGACAACATGGGAGAAATTGGTAACCTACCAAACAGTGATGAAAGCATAAGTGGTGATGTTTTCATTTCATCTGCTAAAATCCAACAGGTCTATACTTCGCCAATCAGGCCAGAAGAAGTTATAGCAACATCATAGGTGAATAATTATGTCAATTCTCATTCCATCATCTCCTCTTTATTTCCCAAAGAAGGCCCTTTATCATCAATAGGGTCGGAAATGGAAGCTTCTTCTTCAAAACGTGCAAATTTTGACATCTCTTCTGATCATGAAAATTTCGTTTTGTCATCTATTATGCAAGTAGAAAAGGAAGAAATAGCACATGATTAAGAGGAAGAAGAAGATCTTAGAGACGATCCTCCAGCATTTGAAGAGGGTATCTCTACCACTGTGGATGAACTCAGAGAAATAAATTTGGGTACAGAAAAAAATCCACGCCCCACATTAATTAGTGCGGCCATGACCCTTGAAGAGAAAGAGATGTATATTTCTTTTCTAAAGCAAAATAATGATATTTTTTCTTGGAACTATACGGAAATTCCTAGGCTTTATCCTGATGTTTCTACTCATCATTTGGGTTTACCAAAAGAACATCGAGGATTTAAGCAAGCCGCGAGAAGAACACACCCAACTTATGCTTCCAAAATTGAAGTTGAAGTGGATAAGCTGATCAAAGCTAACTTCATAATAAAAGTTCAATATCCCAAGTTGTTGGCTAATATTGTCCCTGTAAAGAAGAAGAATGGACAAATTAGGGTTTTCATCGATTTCATAGATCTTAATCGGTATTTCCCTAAAGATGATTTCCCAATTCCGATTACAGAACTCTTAATTGATGCGACGACTGGTTATGAAGTACTTTCCTTCATGGATGGATGTTCCAGATATAATCAGATCCGAATTTCCCCATAAGATGAGAAATATACAGCCTTCAGAGCCCCTCAAGGTGTGTTTTGTTACAGGGTGATTCCCTTTGGTTTAAAGAATACAGCTGCAACAAATCAACGCTCCATGCATCATATATTCAAACCATTCTTAGGGAAGTTTGTTGAATGCTATGTAGACGATTTGGTGGTTAAATACAAACAACGTTCTAATCACTTGTCTGATTTGGAAGTCATATTCCACAAGCTTTGACAACATAATTTGAAGATGAACCCCTTAAAATGAGCTTTTGGGGTAACCTCAGGAAAATTACTCAGATTTTTGTACGCCATCGTGGTATTGAAGTCGATCTTGATAAGACCAAGTCAATCCTTGGTATGTCACCTCCTCAGAATTTGAAATAATTAAGAGGACTTCAAGGACACTTAGCCTATATTCGGCGTTTCATCGCCAATTTGGCAGGAAAAAGTTTACCCTTTACCAAATTATTGAAAAAAGGAGTCACATACTAGCGGACTGAATAATGTCAAGAAGCGTTTGATGTTCTCAAGAAATACCTCTTGAGACTACCAGTACTCATGCCACCTGTTGAAGGAAGACCACTTATCCTCTATGTGACAGCTCTAGAGCGATCATTGGGTGCCTTTCTTGCTCAAAACAATGATGCTGGGAATGAAAATTGCCTCTACTATCTCAGTAGAACTATGCTTGAAGCAGAAACCCGATATTCAAGTATTGAGAAGTGCTTCCTGGCATTAATTTTTTCCGTTCAGAAATTGAGACACTACCTACAACATCACGAGGTCCAATTTGTATCTTGAAATAATCCGCTCAAATTCATCCTTAGTCGTCCAATGCTTACAGGACGTCTAGCAAGGTGTGCAGTTATTTTGCAGCAGTTCGACATTCAGTATGTATCTCAAATGGAAATAAAGGGCCAAGCTCTGGAAGATTTCATGGTTGAACATCCTTCAGTGGAAGACACGTCTTCAGATATTGAACTCCCTGATGAGGATGTTTTCTCTATTCAAGAGAGTCCTCAAACATGAGAAATGTATTTTGATGGTGCTTCTAGAAGTCCAACAGGGAAGAAAATGGAAAATTTTAAATTCAACAAAGTTGGTTTAGGAATTGTACTCATTTCTTAGGATAAGGAATTTTTACCTTATTCCTTTTTATTGTGGGAAGGTGGTACCAATAATGAAGCCGAATACCAAGCTCTTATCATAGGCTTGGTGTTGGCGCTTCAAGCACAAGTGAATCACTTAAAGGTGAAAGGTGATTTAGACCTGGTAATCAAACAAGTCAATGGGGATTTTTCCATCAGAAAAGAAGAATTAATCCCTTTGTATGATTAATTCAGCGAGTTAATGGCAGAATTACCTTCAGAACTGACATTTTCTTATGTCTCAAGATCACAAAATGCTCAAGATGGTGCGCTAGCTAATATAGCCACACCTCTAGCAAATCCAAATCAGGATGAGACAACCATTAGTATTTCCCACCGTCGTGCAATTTCACCTTATGTTCAAGCCAGAACAGAGGAAATTAATGAAATTAGTCCCATTCTTGAACTGTATCGTCATACTACAGGATGGATGCCACCTATCTAGGAATACCTTCAAAATGGAACACTTCCACCTGATAGAGCCGAGAAAGAACAAATCTGGTGACATGTGGTCAATTTTACTCTTTATGATATCCCAAACCACCTAGAGAAAATTCTCTACAAACGTGGTTTTGATGGAGTTCTCTTCAGATGCATTGATGGTGAAGAGACAATTGATGTCATGAAAGAAGTGCATGCAGGAGTTTGTGGTGCCCACCAGTCTGGACAAAGATTGTCTGATCAAATTCGAAGGATTGGATACTTTTGGCCTTCAATGATACAAGAGTGTCTTAATTTCACAAACAATATTCATTCATGTCAAGTACATGCCAACTTCATTCATCAACATCCAGAGTTGCTTCATACAGCTAAATACTCGTGGCCATTTTCAACATGGGGAATGGATGTGGTGGGACCTTACCCTTCAGCTACGGCCAAGCAGTTTAAGTACATTCTTACTGCTACTGATTTCTTTTCCAAATGGGTAGAGGTAGTACCTCTCAAAGAAGTCAGTTCTAAATGCATCGTTATCTTCATCAAGTCTAACATCATTACTAGATTTGGTATCCCTTATACCATATTAATGGAAAATGACACCAATTTCTGTTCTTCTAAGGTGAAGAAATTGTATCAAGAACACAACATTAAATCCAACCATTCATCTCGGTATCATGTGGTGGACAATGGGAAAATAGAAGCCTTTAACAAGACTCTTTCAAATATACTGCAAAAGATTGTGGATAAAGATAAGAGGTCATGGCCTGATAAAATCTTTCATGCTTTATGGGTTTATCAGACTACCACCCGCAATGCAACGTGGTCAACTCTATATTCGTTGGTATATGGAACAGAAGCAGTCTTGCCAATTTAATTTCAATATCCTTCACTCAGAATAGCCATTTGTGATCAGTTATCTATAGATGAGAAATCCCAAAAGAGATTGAATGAATTGGAACTGTTAGATGAGAAAAGATTGTGTACTTTGCACCACCTGGAAATCTATCAGAATTGAATAGAACGAGTTTTTAACAAAAAAGTTCATCTTAGTTCATTAATTCAGGGAGAATTGGTATTAGTTTTCATAACTCCAATGATACTAGTAAAGAAACCTCCCAAGCTTGAGCCAAAATGGGAAGGACCTTATTCAATACATAGGGTCTACTCTAATGGAGCTTATTCATTAATCTCGATGGATGGAGAACTCATTACTACTTAAACTAATGCCAGATTTTTGAAGAAATATTTTGTATAAACTACAAAATATTTACAAGATGTCCCTGCAAGATGACACTAAACTGTGCAGCACCAGTTCCTCCTTGCTATATGACGTTAAACTATACAGCAATGGTCCAGTATGACCTTAAACTCTTCCTTGGTCCAATATGACTTTAAACTATTCCCAAGATGTCCCTGCTACATGACACTAAACTGTGCAGCACCAGTTCGTCCTTGCTATATGACGTTAAACTATACAACAATGGTCCAGTATGACCTTAAACTCTTCCTTGGTCCAATATGACCTTAAACTATTCCCAAGATGTCCCTGCAACATGACACTAAAATGTGCAGCAGCAGTTCGTCCTTACTATATGACGTTAAACTATATAGAAATGGTCCAGTATGACCTTAAACTCTTCCTTGGTCCAATATGACCTTAAACTATTCCCAAGATGTCCTGCAACATGACACTAAACTGTGCAGCACCAGTTCTTCCTTGCTATATGACGTTAAAATATACATCAATGGTCTAGTATGACCTTAAACTCCTCATTGGCCCAATATGACCTTAAACTATTCACAAGACGTCCCTACAACATGACACTAAATTGTGCAGCGCCAGTTCGTACTTGCTATATGACGTTAAACAATACAGCAATGGTCCAGTACGACCTTAAACTGCAACTTCATCCCACATGAACTAAAACTGTGAAAAAGTTCCCTAAAAGGTCCTGTATGACTTCAAACTACACCATGGTCCTATATGACATTAAACTACACCATCCACGGTCTATGCATATGACCTTAAACTATTTTCACTTTCGTCCAACATGACGCTAAACTGTACCGTCATTTTTTTCATCCAACATGACGTTAAACTATGAAAAAAATCCCCAATGCATCAAACATGATGTTAAAATGGTACACTAATCTGTCCTCACTGCATGACATTAAACTGCACAGTCCCCCTTTCGTCCAATATGACGTTAAACTGTATTGTCCCCACAACATGACATTAAACTGTGCAGCACCAGTTTGTCCTTGCTATACGACGTTAAACTATACAACAACGGTCCATGCATAAGACCCTAAACTATTTGAAAGTCCCTTACGTCCAGCAAGACGTTAAAAACTACATAATCATCAAAGGTCCTGTATGACCTTAAACTATACTTATGTCCAGCATGAAATTAAACTGTATTGTCCCCATCGTCCAAACTACATGACGCTAAACTGTACAGAAAGTCCTTGATACGTCTTACATGACGCTAAACAGTATTTTTTACCCTGCTACATGACACTAAAATGTGCAGCACCAATAGTCATAACTGTAAGACTTTAAACTGCATAGTCCCTTCATATTTTCCCTGCTACATGACATTAAACTGTGCATCGTTAAGGTTTTTGCTACCTCTTGTTTCTCAAAACGAGTATGACTCGCGTGAGTTTAGAGCAAACCTCAACCATAACACTCTCTTTGGGCCGCTAACCATGTGTAAGTCCCAACATCATTTTTTTAGGGTCGTTGTCCCCAATAACAACTTGATTATTAATTCATTCTTTAATTGAACTATGCAGACATTGATCCTTGCCTTCCAGGCTGGGTACGTAGGCAACCTCCCAAGGTTCAAGCCCAAAATCAATCACTTCACATCAGTTCACCTCCATCTCATATGATTTTGATTCATGAAACCGCCCCTAGAATAAATATCATTACATTGGTTCACATTCTTCCTTGTTATACGACGTTAAACTATACAACAATTTTTTCCGGTATGACAATAAACTACAATACTGTTTGATTTCCTCATTTGAGAGGGAACTATTATTTACATTGATTTATTTCAATCATGTTTCATTTCAAAAGACTACGTGCTTACATGGAAATGCCTAAACTTTTTTATCTCGGGTTAAACCATCATTGTACTAAAGTCCATTTTCACCCTTCACATGTACGAACCAAATTTGTACAAAGGGTAGTTCTAGAACTACGTGGGCTTGATTCCCATCCTTATGGGATACGTATGAACATTTGAGTATCCCTCGAATCCAGCACCAAGTATTTTGGGCCTAACCCCAAATTTCACTTTCAGTCCCTTGGCTGAAAAGTCCTCATGAAAACACACACTGTGTATTCATTATTATGGTCTGAACTCTATGAACCTAAACTAAGATCTCTCATCCTTTCGTCCTTCACGACGTTAAACTGCATTTCAAGAACTATGTATGGCTTGATTATCATTCTTATGAGATACGTAGTGAAGTCAAAAATTTCAATTTAAGACCCAGCCACAACATGATTATGGTTATCATTGACCAATGTATTTCTATATTCATTGAAAAACACCCATCTTTATGTGTTATAATCCTAACCTTAAATATTTTCAGATCTTCATAATCCTATTCATGACTTTTAGTCACAAAAATGTCAAAAGTCTGAGAATTCTTTTTAATGACTATGATGCACGTGCCCATAGGTGGCCTTGCATAAACAGTCCACATAACAGACTTGTCAGCCGAAGGATACTATTTATTTGACTATGAAGCCAATACCCTTAGGTGGCCCTGCATAATTGAACCCCCTAACAGGTTAGTTAAATGATGGTAACTTCATTCTTGGGAAGAATGCCTCTTTTGTCCTTATTTGTCTTAAACGACGGTATGTAAGGATCTGCAAGAAAATAGTCATCCTTAACATATTTGTCACATATCCATTTTCATGATCTGAAAGTATACAAGTCTATGGTTTATTCTTCATCCCTACGTTTGGGTCAGACCTTCGTAGGAGCGATATTCATCCAGTTCTTTGATAATCTTGTCTGGAAATATCTTCTCCATATTCAAGTACCTCTTTCCATACAGCAAACTCTATACTTTGGAAAATTTGAATCTCCATAAACATTCATTGGCTTTTAGCACTAGGAAAGTAAAATTCTGAGTGTTCTTTTTCCAGAACATGCAGCACGTGCCCATAGGTGGCATTGCATAAAAAGTCTACATAACAGACTTGTTAGCCAAAAGATACTATTTTATTTAACTATGTATCCAATGCCCTTAGGTTTCCCTGCATAATTAAACCCCCTAACGGGTTTTTTTAAATAATAGTAACTTCATTCTTGGAATTTACTTCTTCTGATGCATTTTTTCCCTTTTTCATATCATTCCTCAGATTCAAATATTCTTAAGCCATAGTTTACATTTTTCTCCCTCATACTTGAGTATGGTAATATGTTTTCAGATGAATTTTCAAGGAATTGTGTCAATTATAATCCATTTCGGTCAAAGCTATTTCGACCTTAAACATTAGCCCCTTTATGTCTGGCATGCATGACTTTAAACTACCCACAAAAGACAAAGGAACTCTGAATAAGAGTCATGTTCCAGCTCACTAAACATACATTTTGAATGATATAGGTAATATTGAGAAATTAAAAAGGTTCATAGTTTGAAGGGTTATTTACATTAATCCTAGTAAAAAATCAAACTATGCTTACTAGTCCCATTGGATTAGGTAAAATATAAAGCATATAGAAAAAGAGGATGCAGGAATAAATAAGTGAAGGTGAAAGTGTTTTTTTATTGATGCACAAGAGTTAGAAGGACATCCACACACTGGAGTCTCTTCTCATTTTCAAGAATTACAAAAGGCTTTCAACATAACTCTTCATTTGATTTAAGGCACACCGAGCTTCATCAACAACCACCTGGAATTCATTCATTCAACTGGATACAATAAGAGATGCAGTGATACCAGCTCTTCTTGGAACAATTGAAAAAGAATGTTCTTGAGTGCGGTTTGAGAAAATTTTCTGCTGATCAAACAGTGACTCTGTTTCTGTCCAAGAGACTTGGAAGATGGATACATGGATTTGAGAATGGAGCATTGGAAGTAAAGATCCATTTGGAGAGAGTACTCTTTTCAGATATTTCTCTAATGCCATGTTTGTCTTCTCTCCACCAACCAACAGCGGAAAACATTTTAGCCCATGGGTTTTCCATTTTCATATCTGCAAGGAAATGGCATGGAAGGAGAAGTTGAAAGTTCACACCATTGTTGTTGCTCTTAATGCACAGCATAACCGAAATGAAGAAGTAGCAGTGCAGCTGCATTTTAGGTGTATAATTCTTTGAATTTGGAACATTGACTCCTTGCAGATGACCATGTCCACATAGAGGCAGATAGATGCTCTGTGGAAAATTAAGATGATATTTGTTCAAGTACTTATCCAAATCTGGGAGAGTTCTGTCACATATATCATAGTAATCATGGACAATGATGTTCATCATGTCATCAATATGCTTGCTAGACAGTTCATTATCCATTCCAATTCACTTGGGAATCACTAAATCTGCACAAAAGGTGAATAAACTAACTCTTAAATGGGTTTATTTTTTCATAAAATTTGTGATGAAATTTGGAAAAAATAACTAAAGCATTAAGGCGCGCAAGTCTAATAAAATTGTCGCGCAAGTGTTCGTATGCCGCGCTAGTGTTGGACGCGCAAGTATAAAACCACGCAAATCCAGATAACTTGACAGTAGAACGCCATCATGAAAATATTTGAAAACAGAGCAACATGCACGGCTAAGATGACCTGCGCGACGAGAGCTCGAGAGGTTTGAAGTCCGGAAATCCAGATGCTTTGTACGGAGGTGAGACATGTATTTATAGACCAGGGGACCTTTTTGCACGCCATACACAATGCGCCCAAGGCCTGCGCGATGCACACTTGTGCGCTGCCCTCTGCACACTAAAGACTTGCGCGCCATTACTCCTTTGAATGTATTAGATTTTCCTCAGTGACAAATCCTCTATTTTTTTCTCCAGATCCAACTCTGAGGGGGGACTTTTGTTGACGCTCCTTTCTTCACCGAATCTCAAGATTGGAAAAGCGGAATATCTGAGATTAAAATGGTTCGACCTTTGAAGAAAACATCAAAAATCGACAAAGGGATGAACAAAGAAAACTTAGCCCATAGGCCGCGCAAGTTTCCTCATGGTCGCGCAAGTGGACTTGCGAGATGCACTTTGGCACGCAAGTCACTTGCGCGACCTAAGTGATAACCGCCCGGTAACCGCCCGGGGTCTTCTCCTGCATATAAATAGTCTCTGTGGGCCTCGCATTCGGGAGGATCTTTTTCCAGAAACTCGGATTGAAGCTCCTGACACCCAAGTCTCTTCTCAAAGCTTCCGAAACACTTCTAAGGTAATTTCTTACCTAGAACGGAAGATCGAAAGAGAGGGAGGAAGGCCTAAGTGTTGAAACTCATCAACACTTGCGCGCCTGAGTGGCAAGCCCTTAAGGGAAGTGGTCACACTTGTGCGCCGCCTTACTACTTCGCTGGAACTTGCGCTTCACTTTTCTGGAAGAACCTCAAGAGGATTCTAAAGGATTTTATAAAGAGTCGCTCAAGTATTTTAAATGCTGGTTGACCATCGTGAAAATACACCATGTGTCGCGCAGGTATACCTGCGTGAACAATACTTGCGCGCCCCCACAGTACTTTCACGTCTTCCAAGACTTGCGCGCCCCTTTCTTTTTGGGTGCCCATCTTGCCCATTTTACCCCTCTTAAGCTATTACTCCTTTCCTATTCAAGATTCAGTCTTCACGACAGTCATCAAAACCATTTATGGAATGATTTATTGATTTGACTTCCTTATCTGAAAGGAATTCGGTGGAATATCTCTCAAAACCTAGTGATTTAAATATACTTATGTCACTAAATATGGAGAGTTCATTCATTCAAACCTCATCCTTTAAGATGAGAGAATCATTAACCTGGGTCTCCTTTTCAGGAATAATTCCCAGTCAAAAGCCCTCTAATTTGGGCATCCTTCTCAGAAGTAAGTCTCAAACCATAATCCTTAACCTGGGCCTCCTTTTCAGGAATAAGTCCTAGTCATAATCCCTTAACCTGTGTCTCCTTTTCAGGAATAAGTCACAGTCATAATTTTGGGCTTCCTTTTCAAGAGTAAGCCCCAAGTCCCCTAACCTGGGCTTCCTTGTTAGGAATAAGCCCCAATCATAAATTTTGGGCTTCCTTTTCAAGAGTAATCCCTAAATCCCTTAATTTACTTTTAACCAGTCCTAATTTACGTTTGATCTGGGATTCCTTCTCAGGAGTAAAACCCAATTATCAATCCTCTTCTAATTTGGGTTTCCTTTTCACGAATAAGTCCCAAGTTAGAGTATTCAAATCTCCATGAAGCACATATACCTTTATGGACCCTGTTCCTGGATTTTATCCCTAAAGTAAATCCTAACCTTCATTTATCTGGGAAGTCATACATACATAAGCCCCAAACCATTTCATATGATTACATCTTTCATTGTCCAATTGTCTATTTTATTACCAATACCTCTTGTTTCTCACACCGAGCATGACTCACGTGAGCTTAGAGGGTAAAAGTAATTATGACATCCTACTTTGAGCCATCAATCATAAACATCATACTCCCTTATTCGAACTTCAGGGGTTCTTATTCCTTTTCCAATACAAAGGATACATAGGTCATCCATCTACGGGTTCGATCCCAACTCTGAAATAATTAACGTCCTTCTGAATGACAATAAACTTCAAGTGCCCCACTGAGTGGCTTTAAAACCAGCCTGGTCATCATAATGACCAAAGAGAATTTTATAAAAATGCTTTGAAGGATACCATTGACCAAGAATCTCTAAATAAATATAGATGATTCTCTATTGATGAAGAACCTCAAATACATATAAAATATTCTCTATGTTTCTTACATGTTTAATATTTGATTTTCGAAACTAAAGGAAATCTCATTTTATACTTGGTAATGTAATAACGATTCACGAACATAACTTAAATGTATAAAGAGAGTCCCGGAATAGACAATAATTCCCCTAAAAATGGTGTGATGAGTCCGACCTCCCATACTCTCGACCAATGCAAATTCCTAAGCCTCATCAGTTCACAAGCTAATGAGTGTCTACCTTTGGAAAGTAGGTCCAAAAGGATGTGGAATCATTGGATGTTTCCGTTTCTACGAACAAACCCGTTAGAAACCGATCAGAACATTTGAATCTCCCATCCAAGAGTTCATCCACGAATTCCGAGGGAAACAGACTTATAAAAATGTATCTATATTGAATTGAATATACAAATTTATCCAGTTAATCAAATAACTGTCAAAGTGAACACTATATGTAAATATGGTATATTTTTTAGGGAATAATAATATATATTACACAATAATGTTGATATTTAAGGAAATATATAGTGAAAAATGATTACAATAGGGTGATTGTATCAGGATAAAGTAAATAGTCTCAAAAGAAAGTAATATTGCAAAGGAAACTTTTACCACTTGGAAATTTTCAAGCTAAACCCATTGGGTGAAACAATTCAATGTAAAATCTAAAATACCTATAATTATGAGTGAATAATGATAATAAATTAAAATGGGGTTGTATATACACTATAATAATCTTAATTGATGTATAGTAATAGATAAGTCTTAATGGATTGTAAATTGAGGTGAAATCCCTTACCTAGTGTTTCTTTTTTGAGTGAATGTACTTTAATCTCTGTTATAAGATGTTTAACCATGTTACCAAAATATATTAGAAAAATAATTATATTTGTAATATCATATATTATCTTCTTACGGTATCTTATTAATTTCTTGTTAGCAATCCTTCATTATTTTCACTGTTTCAGGTGTTAATTGCCTAGTTTCTTGAGTATGTTTTGACTTGTTATTTTTTGTCTCTGTTACATAGACCACGATTTAATCATATACATAATTTAAAACATAATTAAATTATAATATATATTCATTATATACGTATTTATTATAATCCATAATATTTGGAGATAAGATATGAAATGCATCATTCATGGAGATAGTACGTCATACGTACTCATGAACACTACTTTAATTTATTTTTCGTATTAAATGAATGAAAAGTAAATTACATGTATATATATGTATATTATAATTCTATTATCATATTTATTTAATATATTTCAAAATTTGTTTTAAAACCATCATTTATTTGTTCCATGTGTTATGTTAACGAATCACATCGCTTTAAAGAGGAAATAGTTCAGACTTCCAAAAACGATGTTATCATATTTACAAAAAATGAAATGAATGAAGTTAGGAGTTATATAAGAATTAAATAAGTATAAATAAATTATAAAAATCATTTAGATCATATATAAATACAATTTTAGTCATTATTACGACCATGATTTTTGGTAAAGAAAGAATGAACAACAATCATTTTTTTAGGCGGTAGTTCGTTGTAAACGAATGGTAAGTTCATACCCCATTTTATTTATGTCTATCTAAGTGTAGGATTATTCGTTAATATAACAATATATCAATATATTGAGGATAAATATGTTTTTATGAAATCATGTAATAATAATATATGGTGGGGAGGAGAATGAAATTGGAACAAAAGCGATTGATGAAGGATGTTAACTCTTCTTTGGATAACTCCTTCGGGGTTTTACCAACGGGGTTTATAGGATGATTTTATGACTAAGGTGAATCTTATTGGTTGATATGATGAATTTTTGGATCTTATTGTAGTATATTTTGAGCGATAAGAAGTAATTTTGATGTTTGAATAAATGGTATGAGTGACTGCCTTTTAAAGTGGAGGAGGAGTGACACTGTTGAAAATTTTGGAAAAGGGAATTCCACCAATTTTTTTCTCATGTCATGTTTCACTAATAATAAACTAAATTAAATAGAAGGTATTATAAGGTATATACATGTATATAGAAAGAAATTTTTTGAAGTGTCTTGTCCATTTTTTCTATTATGTTTAAGGATTGGTCCATTGTTAAGTAATGTTTTTTCTTAATATTAGTAATTAATTTTAGTCATTATCACTATATTTTTTGTTTGAAAACTAATTTTATCTTATTATAAACTATAAATAACTATTATTAAAAATATTGAAACCATTTTTTCAAATTAAATTCACATATGTGGAAGAAATTAATTTAAATATAATCCCACAGATGGGACGACAATGCATGTTTTTAAAGTAAAAATGTTCAAAAGGTCGTTATGTTTTTATATCCAATTTCAAAGTGAAATTTATTCCAATGACCTAAAATATATAAATACGTTTAAAATAGATAGCATATTTCATGATGATGGTGCTGGGGAGGAGCAGTTCCAAGTTGTTAGTCGGGGTTGTATGTAATGATTGAAGCCTACAAAAATGATTTCCTCTAAGGCCTACGAGCCATGTAATACTTACTCCTACAGGCCTTGTAAGGGTACCACATCACACCTTGAAATGTGTATTATCAAAATCAACAAAAAATGAAGGCCATCGGGCCATTGGAGGAGTATTTTTCGGTTTTCATCACAAAATTAAACATCCCAAAAAATAAAAAAAATTAACCCTTACCAAAATTATGATGTTTTTATTTAAAAATTGTGTTTATTTTTTCATATTAAAATCATAACTGTTTAAATATTCAGTTGTAATTTAGTTTCACTATTAAAAGGTTGTAAAATTTCCTTTATTAAAATATATATTTTCATGCTTAATATTGTGTTTTTTATCTTATTCTTATCAAATACATGGAAAAAATGTCAAAAATATTTGATTGAATACATAACATATATATTAAATTAATATCCCTAACTAATTTATTTAATTTAATTTATTAGGATAAAAAAACTTAGTGAGCATAAAATTAGTTTTTTTGAAAAAAAACATTCACTTTATATTCAATTGGTTCGTAAATTAATTTATAATTTATTTGTAACAAATAAATTCAACCATATATTTTTATAAGTTAGATAATCATATTCATAACCATTATTTTAATGACTAGGTTATATCTAATAATAATAAATAAATGTTTTATTAATATATTATTGGTTTGTAAAACATTGCCTTGTGTGTTAAAAAGCCATCGAGTGAAGTTAGTCTTCCATGTAACATAAGATAACCTAGCTTCTTTATATAGATATAGATAAATTTATGTTTCATGTAAAATAATTTTTAGTATATAATATTAATAGATAAATCTATGGAAAATTTTAAATTTATTCTAAAAGGAAAATTTTGTAATGTCACAGGGTGTTACATCTATGACTGGTGAGATCAATCCACTCTCTGATGATGATAAGGATTCATTAAGGTTTTATGAAATACTGGATCATTAATATACTGAATTATGTTATGGTTTTACTACTTAGATTAAATTTTCATTTATCATGGTGTTGTTTCATTTGATGTTTTTGAATCATTTCTTAGATACACCATCCGACATACTATTCGTATTATTAAAAAAATGTAATTCATACTAACACTAAGATTCCAGATTCATATTTCTATTCTTGTAAGTTTAAAGAGAACTTAAGATTTTCATATGAGACTATATATGTAAGAGAAAAAAATTATTCAATTTATAAATAAAGATTTCCATTTAGGTAATTGTATGCTCTATGAATCTTCCAAGTGAAATGATCATGGGAAAATCAGACTCATAAATGTTATAATGTGAAATAGGGGAAACTAATTTCCATAATTAAAATGTGTTATTTTCCACTAAAACTGAGGTTAAAAATATTATTTACTTCATTTAATGTTTCTAAAATAATGAGGTGACATATGAAAAGAAATATGTAAAGTGAAATGCTGACCCGTATGAAATGCTCTATTTCATAGATGGATTTTGATAAGACACACCGTAAATTTTTTAAATATTGTCATCATGTACGATTGAGGTTGGAAGTAGATGGTTAAATCTATTCAAGAATACGGTTGTTGAAACTCATAGAACATGGCCAGTGGTGTTGGTTCTATAAAATATTCATGTTATATCATATAGTTTACGATGGATAAAAGAGGGGGGTGAATGTAGTTTAAAAACATAAAATACAAAAATACACAAAAAATATTTATGTAAAAATTTCATATTTAGTATTTTCTGATTATCAGTGTTTTGGATTCATAAGAAGAAACTGTAAGATTAAATTAGATTAGTTTATCAGAATTAAATTTTTTCCAATAAAACTAATGTTATAAATATATTTGGAAATTTAAATTATAATTTAAATTAACAACATAATGTACTAATTTATGAAAACAAGAAAAAAATAAAAAACATATAAAATTTAGAATGACATAACAAATTTTAATAAAATAAATTACCCTTTAACCTTAAGAGTTATGTTGTCCAGTAGCCTTGACTAAATGTAACTATAGTTTTCTAAATAATTTAAGGTATATGGTGCCATTCATGGAAATTCCTTGATACACAAATCAGATTATAACATCCAATACCCTAGATGACCTTGATATGATGATTGGTATATGTCTCCCTAGCCCCTAAAACCCACGAGCAAAGGAATTACGTTCACCATATTCCTATCCCTAAAATCAATCGCTCAGTACCATGATTAGATATGTGATCACAAAATAAAATGTTTTCAAGGAATTAAATCCCTGACAAGGATTCCTTAGAACTTCAACTCTCTAAATAATTACAATGACTAAGAACAAAAAGTTAACTAAAATAAATATTCATATAAATTGATTTATGAAATTGTATCTTCTCCCAACTCTTCAAATGATATGCTATTTATAGGCTTACCTCCAACAATAATAGTTCAAATTTAGTTACTATGGCCTCATATAGCTAGTTGTTTGGCAACAAAAATTGATCCAGATAAACTGAATGTATGACATCATTTTATTTAGAAACATTACAATGAAAAATGTATTCCATTAGATAGAAACAAGTCAATATACTATGATTATAATCATTAGATAGTATGACGGAATTCCTTATGTATTTTCAATATGATGAATAGGATAAAGGTCATTAAAATGTGTCACTACTAGAATCAGCACGTTGGTCATGAGTTTTTTCAAACTAATAAACAAGGCAATAGTTTAAACACTTTGTAGAAATTATGTTGTTCCAATATACTATACAATCCTTTAGTTGGATGGATCTTAATGATAAATATATATTTATATTTATATAATATTTTAAATATTTCATTATTCTATATAAATGAATGTTTTCTTAAAAAATAGTAATATAATTGGGATATATAAAAGTTAGTAATCGTACTTTTAAGAAGCTGTTTTTGATTTCAATAACAAAAGGAATGGAAAAGTAAGATGTAATATTTATGACTAAACAATCTTCCCCTAATTGGAAATAATATTAAACATAACTAAAATGAAAATAATAACATTGAAAAAATTACAACCCATTTTCCTTTTAATAACATTGAAGATATACTTCATAAATCCCTTAGAGTTTATAACACCTCTATGAGATGATGAAAATAATTAAAATAGATCCTCCTTAAAGAAATACTTATCCCCCTTAAAAATATATCCAAAAAATATATCCAAAAACGTTATCCCTTTTTAAAATCTTTTAACCTTAAATATATTTTTGAAAACATTCTCCCCCTTTTTAATTTTCAAAAAGGATAGGGAATGTATATGACCTGAAATGTTAGTAAGAGATAAATTATGAAATTTTTTATGTGAAAAAAATCATTTAAGAAATAAATGCAAGAATATAAATCCAATAGTAATTTAAAGCATTCAATAATAATGAATTGGATGAAAATTTGTTTAGATTTAACAACTATTAAATTTTTTGAAAATATATGTCATCATTTCAAAAGAAAAAATAATTTATTATTTTTTCATTAGCTTATTCAAAAAATAATTCATCTTCGTGAACTCGTGACAATCCATCTGAGACACTTCCAATTAAGATTTGTGTTGCCTGATTTGGTATTCCTTAACAATCATCTTTTGGACTACTGATTTGAGTCTCTCAACTTTATATGAAATATTATTATTTTATTATATTAACAATATAATCTCTTCATCACACATATTATGTATTTTATTTTCTACTTCATATTATGAAACATTGGTTTTAACAACTTTACTTATTCAATACATTAATTCATTTTTTCTCTGAACTCTTCAACAAATTTGAAACAATCCAATACCACATAAGATAATTTTTCAAAGTAATATTCTATTTCTAATAAAATTTTATTTACATAAATGAGTTGGTCATCACGATCCTAGAGATCAATATCAAGTTGATTCAACTAATTTTCCATCATATTATAGGATCTATTTTGATTCTTGGATTTATCTTGATACAATTTTATATAATCCCCAATATAGACAACTGATTCAATGAGTAATTTTAGATATTAAAATTACTCATTATGAATACTCTGAATAAGTTTACAACTTGCCTCAATATTTGAAAAATATAGAATGGTATCAATTAAACTTCTCATAGTATAAAAACATAGTCAAAAACATTGTGAGCAATGGTTTCTTCTACATCTGATGATTTTGATGATGGTTTTTGAGGTTTGTTTAACGAGGCATTGGAATCAGGTCTTACTTCCTAAAAAACATTTCCTTCATTCTTAAAAAAATTATAATCTTTGGAAACATCTATAACATCTTCATTTTTATCTAATTCATGATTTTTAGAAAATTTCATATGCAGTTATTGATCTTCATCTTTATATTTTGAAGATGGATATTCATCCAATTTTGAATATTACTTATCTAGTTTTTATGATGATTTTTCTTATTCATATGCTTCTAGATTACTATGCTTATCAGACTACGAAGGTAATTCTAATGTTGAATATGATTCCAAATATTTCTTTTCTTTTTTCTATTCCGGAGTTGATGTTTTCTATTTATCTTAATTTTCTTCTTCATTCAATTCATATTAGTATTCCTCTTATTTTTCTTCTTTTTCTTTATATTCTACTTTATCAATCTCTTTTTGAAATTTCATTTCTATTCAAAGAACTCCCTTTCAATCTATTTTAGAAACATATTATTTCCCTTCATATATTTTCTTTTCAACAACTTCTGGGACCAGATATTTTTTATTTATTAGAGGTATACATGGATATAAGTATCTTCAAAATAGATATTTCATATTTTATATTGATATCTAAGTTATCGTACTCACTATAAATAGTATTATAATTGATTATTTTAAAATAATTTTTTAGATAAGTTTTCTCAAGAAATTGTTTTCAACATATTTTGAAATATTGTCTTTGTCATTATTATATTTATCATGAATACTAATAAAAATAAATATTTCATTAGTTAAAATACTAATCCTATAATTCTCCTTTATAAGTATTTCATTGGACTTATCGTGTTTTTTAAAAACATTACAATTTTATTTTTCTAATTTTTTCCTACCTAGATACTTATTCATAACTAAGAAGGTTATAGTACAATTCAAATGAGGAATATTCTGCATTGGATGATGTAGAATTTGTTTCATCAAGATATTTTCTATTTAAATACATATTAGTATTATGATTATTAGTGTGTACCATATCCAAATAACATTTATTTACCAGAGTCACATTCGAAAATAATTTGAGAATATAATTTTCAGAATTATTTTTTTCTTAATAACTTACTAAATAAATATCACCTCCACTTCCACTAAAAATTTCAGATGCATTCAAACATTTCATTCTCATAGAATTCTTATATGAATTATTTTTTTATTTTTCGTGATTTATTTCATTCTTTTATTTCCACTTTAGCTTATATTACTTGGTTTAATGTGCCTTATCTTCTTACATTCATAACAGATACCATCACTAGATTATTTCATTTAATTCATGTCTTTATGACTTTTATTATATCTACACTGAAAATAATTTTTCCCCACAATCTTATTCATCTTTCCAGAAATATTATCTAACGCATTTTTAGAAGGAAATGATGAACTATAATCAGTTTCCATAAAACCTTTCTTCTTTTTTTAAGACATCAAAGCATTTTCAGCTAACTCACCGTTCTGGGGAACATTTGATGTTTTTTTAAATTATAATCCACCATTCTTATTTATTTTCATTTCAAAATCCCTCTTCCATCTACCTTTATATTCCATGAGGCCTCTAAGAAAATCATCTAATGTAAGATTAGTAATCATTCTTTTATCATCCAATGTATTTATTTTTTATTCCCATTTATTTTTCATGAACTAAATTATCTTTTTGACTAATATTCCATCAGTAAGATCGTTTTCACTAACAGAGTGAAAACTATTGAAAATATTCATGAATCTCTGATGCATTTTGGTCACTAATTCTCCTGGTAGAAAATAAAAATCTTGATAAATAGATCTCGTCCTTTCTCTTCTGGTTTCAATATCATTAGAAGTACCTAAGTGTATAACTTATATATTTCTTCCTTTTATTATTATAAGCATCATGTTAGGATATATGACTATATATATTCATTATTATAGAGCATAGAAGAGTATTCATTATTCCATAATTTAGTGATATTATTATTTCTATTATTGAGAGAAGTTTGTTACTTATTTTTCATGTATCTTTTAATCACCAGTAATCATTAAAAATTATGAAATATAGTTATAATAATAATTGTGTTCATCATATATCATAAGTACTCATTATTATTACCGTGAAATTTTAGTGTTCAAAAGGGATTGAGAATTTAGTGGTTTGAAATATTTATCCCCACCAACTTAATAAAAATATAAATTCCTCTCTAAAAATAGACGTTAGTTTAATAAAATATGTAAAATAATTTGTTTGTATAAAAAAATTCATATAATTATAGTTAATAAAAAACTGTAAAACGTCAACAAGTATAATGAGTATAAACCTTCTTTGATATCAATTCTTAGATATTTGATTTTAGAATGTCTACAATAGGGGATGGGAGTGAAGTTTACTTTAAAACCTTAAAATAAAATAAAGACAATACCTTTTTATGTAAAATGTTGGAATCGGTATTTTTTTATTATCAAAGTGTTTGAATTGGAATAATAAACTAGCCGATTAAATAACAATAGTTTATCAACAATAGGCTTAGTCCGATACAACTAATTTTAGAAATATTGGTAGAAACTTACTTTCTATGGTTTTTTCATAGTGGAATGTATTAACTCACATCAGGAAGGAACTAATACAAATATTTTAAAATAAGAATGATTTACAAGATTTTAATAAATGAAATTAATCCTTTACCAAAAGAGTTAATATATTCAGAAACCCTAACTAAACGTTTCCATAAGTTTATACCTACTATAAATTATTTATTTCCTTACCAATAAATCCATTTATTAAAATATTAGACTCTACCATCCAATCCCCCAAGAAGCTCCCAATACAATGATAAGTCTTTGTCTTTCAAGTAACCAAAGACATATATCGATTGGATTAGATTCACCATCTTCTTATCCCTGGAAGACATCTATCAGTATCGCGATTTGAAATCTGATTAAAAATGAAATTTTCCTAAAGGAATTAAAACCCTGAAAATGATTCATTAGGAAATAAACTCTTTAAAGAATTAAAATGACTAATAATGAGATTTTTATGGAAAGGAATTATAAAATTACTAGGGTTGTGAAGTTATATATTATCACAACTCCTCAAATGACCCACTATTTTTAGGCTCACCTCCAATGGTCATATTTCAATGATAGTTGAAACATCCATGGATAACTATATCATCGATAGTTCATAGTGATCCAGATTAACTAAATGTCCATCATCAATTTATTTATCACCATTACAATACTAGAATTATTTTTTCTGATAGAAAAAAGTCTATATACTTCTATTATAAACATTGGATAGTTCGATGGAATTGATTATAGATTTTATGTAAAATTAACATAATAAAGGTCTGTCTGATGTATAATTACTAGAATCATTCTGATGGTCATGAAATTTTTCAATCATATAGATGAGAAAATAGTGTAAACACTAGTTTGAAAATAGGTTGGTTTGATATACTAGATAATTCTTAAGTATAATTGATCATAATGAGAAATAAAAGTTTATATTCATATTATATTTGAACTATTTCCTCATTTGGTTTAAATTAATGTATTCTATAAAAACAATATAAAAGAATCACAATATATATAAGTTATTAATCCTAGTTTTAAGAAGATATTTGTGATTTACAAAACAAAAATAATATAAAAGTAAAAATAAGTCTTCTAACTCAACACATCCCATCTGGCTTTGTATGAAAAAAAACTTATATTACATTCCACTATTTTTGACGTACCTAGATTTCAGGGGGATAGGATTTATGTTTACCTTTATCAACTGATTAATGAGTTAAGTGAATTTTGGTGTAATAATGCGAGGAAATACGACTATGAAATGAATGAAATGATCAAACTTCCAACTTCTTTATTCTGGAAAATCAATTAATTCTAATTGTTTGAATATTTATATTTTTAGAGTACGAAAGATGAATTTTATTTCCCCAGATACAGAGAATGTAAAAATTATATATGGATTAAACAATGTAAAAATGGATATACATGGTCATAAAAGTTTTACTCCCCATTCACATTATTTTAAAAAGGACATAGTTTAATTTCATGATTCTAGAGAATACAATCCAGCACAAATGATCATGATAGGAGTAAAAATTCTATCATTGATTGAGGAATAAAACATACCCGCATTATATGAATTACTTGATTTGGTGGCTCATCCATTGCATAATATTCATGGTGTGGGTAGAAAGTTTAGTCATAATTGGAATAAGGAATGTATTTATTTTAATCTCTCTAATTAGAAAACAATCATTATGAGGCATAATCTGGATGTCACGAAAACTGAAAAAAAAAATTGATAATATATTTTGGACTATTTTAAGTGATGGTGGAAAAAACAATGTCAATTCACAATGTGATTAAGAATAAATGGGTCAAGGGAAACAATTTCATTTACATTTATGTGAGTGAAACAAGTTATACATGCATGTTGTACAATATACAATGAGTGAAAAAAGAGAAAGAGGCATTTGTTTCCATTTTAATGATGCTCAAGGGGACTGATGGTTACTCTTTTAATATTTTGAAGTGTCTAAACATGAAGAGACGGAAATTAAAAGGGTGGAAGGTCATGAAAATCACATATTACTTCATCATATGATTTCAATAACAATTCATGATGGTTTATTGTCCAATTTTGTTCAATTAATGGTTAAGATGAGTAATTTTTGTAGACATCTTTTTTTAAGAAATCAACAAATGGTTTTTAAGGATTTTATAAGATAGAATTTTATTTACACATTCTAGCATGAAGAGACCATTTATACCCTCATTTTTTCAATGTTATAGTTCACTTTATAGTGCAGCAAACCAATGAAGCAATGGATATAGGTTTAGTAAAATTTTGTGGATGTATCATATTGAGTGTTATCTGAATACAATGAAATGATTCATATATAATAGATATCGTATTATAGAATCAATATTTAATGGTTATTTGATGTATTAGTGTACTACTATTATATATAATATTTTTTAGATGTTGAAAAAATTAGATAATTCCTCTTATATTCATCATGGTCCATTTGAAGATGGAACTATATTTGATATGGATAAACTCAAGTGGGTACAATCTAATAAATATATCTTATTCAATTCTCTATAAGTTGCACCAATGATGCAATAAGTGTCCTATAACTTTTTCATTGTAACTTTTACATGTTCTATTTGAATATATAATGTTGATAATAAATACATGGCATTATCAATTGTAGAAAACAATGTAATGCTCTAAAAAAGATATGTCTTGCGAGAGTGATTATCAAATTCAATAGTCCGTTTGTGCATCATTTCATGATTAGTTCAAGGAATATGTATATATTAATGGATTTTCATTATGATTGATGTAATAATTTATTCATTAATTTTAATTGAATTATATGAAATATATTCGCCCATAACCTATGAGAGTAATGTGATCCTACACTATATGAAAAATTTAACCAACTAAGTTGATTCCACCTATAATAGGTCATAATTAAAAATATTTACATCATAATGGATTTAAATTTCACATTAAATATGTTGATGGAAAATGAGTGAAAAAAATAGTGGAATTAGTTGTTTATCTGTCGATTCTGGTTGTTACATGGTCAATTGAATGATGTCGTTGATGTTTTATAGAAATATGGGATAAAATGAACTTTATTATAGTGTAACTATGTTCATTTATTCTTTGGAAGTAAATTAAATCAACATCAGTTTACATTGGTGAACTTTAACAATATATTATATATAAAAAGACAAGTTAGTAATTAACCGTTCATTTTGACATTACAAGAAGAACAAGTTTTCTTCGTTACCTTTCCATATAATCTGAATTATTTACATTCTATAATGTTTCCATGGTGAGGAGTGTGTTTAATTTAATTATATGAACCTGAGACTATTACTTTTTTTGTGAAACAACTTGATTAACACAATACAGTTAAATAAGAAAAATTAATTCATTAGGTTAGAGAGACCATTGAAGGAGAAATAATCAATTTTCTTGTTTAATGAATGGTATGATTTCTTTAAATATCTTCAGTTTAAAAACTTATTTACATTTTTTTAACTTTTAATGAAAATTTTAAATATTTTTCTTTTTTTTATTGAATCTATCTTTGAAATATACATGCCTTATAGATGACATGAATTAGAGTAAAAATAATTAGTGGAATTATTTTTTAGAGGAAAATAAAAACAACATATATTATAATATATTTATAATAAAACATATAAAATCATAAAATATATGTAAATTATGATAAGAAGGAAATAAAAAACCATTCTAATTGTATCCCCACAAAATTTAGAGACTACTTCACATTATTTATTTTCTCATAATAAAAAGTTTAACTAAGAATTTATTTCATCAAATTTATGAGGATTGCGTCAAAAAATGTTAATTTAAAATAATTATTTTATTCTTAATGTCAATATAATAACACAATTTCAATTTATTTTCGTTAATGCTTCTCACCCTGCTAACAAATTTCCCTGAATCAATGATTCATCACTACACAACTAATTAGATACATTCATTTTTTATTATAAATTAGAGCTCAGTACTCCCATTATATACTTGACATTTAATAACAAGAAAAACAATAAATATACATATATTTATATTTATTAAAAAAATTATTATGAATAAATATTATTCTCAAGTAATGAGTATAATAAAATCTAGAACCAAAGTATTCTAAATAGAAATCATCCCTTGAGGTTAATTGTGGTCACTAGGGCATGAAAGTGATACACGAAAACAAGCTCTTAGATTTTTATTAACACTTATTCATGGATTTTATTTTTCACACACACACATAGGTCCATGGTTTATCAATAAACATAATTTTGTGTTCAAAAATGGTCCTTATACTCCAACTAAAATGACTATCTAATTGGGTTTTTACAATTATTTATCAAAGAAATACTCATGCACAACACCCATGAAACACTATGTTATGTTTTTTGACCTAATTCAACCAATCTAAATTTTGATTTACTTAAATTATATTAAACTAAATGTAATCATTATGTGCTACGAATTTTCCACTCAATGATTTCCATGTTAGATTTTACTTTTGAGATTGATAGACAATCTTCTATCAAATATTTTATTCATTCACAAAACACACTACATATACTCTCTTAGAACTTATTTTTTATTATATATCCAATATCAACCATAATTATCATATTCCTACCTTCAGCAACACTCTCCATTATAAACATAAACTAATTATTGAAAAATTCATCTATCGATTCTATCCAAAAATCCACTAAAATCTAAATATTATTCAATATATTTATTGTTATTTTTATCTTATAGAGTGGAATCCAATAGACTAAATGACTAAGATTTGTGACCATCGAAAAAATTTCTAAAGAATATGACTTCAGTATCGCATGGTTCTGACAAGGGAAGATCATTTTTATATTATAATTCTAATTAATGATATTTAGTTATTTTTACCATTTCACTTCCACAAATAAATAGTAAATGAAGTATGATTATTTAATTCAATCAAACATTGATATTATATTCACAATATTTTATTTTAGTGACACTTTTTTAATTTTCATATCTTGAGGATTATTTATATCACACAATAATTTCATCATGATTGTTCATAAGTTTTCATTTCTATGTTTTTTTGAAGAATTTACTTTGTATTTATCATATAAATCAATACCAAAATAATAAATTATTCCTTATAATATTGTTTTTATTAGAGGAAAAATAATCTTAGAGATACCCTGTCCTATGAAATATAATGTTTCTTATTGTTATGATAGGATTTACTTAGATCAGACACTAATTTCACTAATTAGGTCATGTCTAAAGGTTCATAACTAAGCATAATTGTATAATAAGGCTAGAAAGACTTGGATCCCAACTAAATTCATTTTCCACTTATTTAAAAAAACAGTTTAGGGAAAACATACACATAAATTTCAATTTCCCAAATGGTAAGGAGGATGAGTTTTCTTTTTCATTGCATCATTTCTTTTTTTCACCATATTTTCTTTTATCAAAAATCAAGAAAAGAGACATGAAAGTAATCCCTCATTTTCAAGATTATATAGCTTTTTTATATTTAATTATTCCCAAGTGTTTTTTATATCATATTATTTTTCCTTTTATATGAATAAATCCCTTTAAATTTTTAATTCCATAGCTACCCTCACATTACTTGGGATTCAAAGGCTAAATTTTATCGATATAGTGATATTACATGGGGATGGTGGGTATCTCTAGATTTTATTTCATGGGAGAAGAAAATGATTTTGAAACAGTCAATAAAAATAAATTTATCCTAAATATTATGTGTTACGAGAATTTTTAAATATGTTTTGTTAAATATTGGTTGATGAAACCAGTGATGTCGATATATTTATATGTTTAGTATTGTCATTGGTAATCGGTTTAGAAAATTGATGTCTAAATCTCAATTTATTATTGGTATGTTCTCAAATATAATTAGGACCTGAAGATTTCCATGTTGATAAGTAACTTGTTTCATCTTTATAATTTTTTTAGGTTTCAAAATGTTTCATGAATTTTTATTTCATTTTTATGATATTGGATTGTTCATTATTTTTTTAAATTCCATGATTCTGAGAGAATACATATCCAATGAAAATTTATATAAAATATTTAACCATTATATTTTTTTCAGGGTTTGATTAATGGGATTACCTTCATTCATAACCCTGAGAGACGACACTAATGTATTAATAACCACTTTTTTCTACCATGTATGAAAATTATTAGATTTGGTTTCAGATGTGTTAGTGAATCACATTTTTTCTCCCCAATATATATTTGATAAGAAAATTAATTTCATGGAAGTGCTTTAGATAAGGGAGACATTGTTTTAGTTTTTGTGATCACTATATGAGTGATGTATTGAATGATTTAAAAATGAATAAATTTATTATGAAGGTGAGAAATAATGGTTGGGTATAATACTTAAATTAATTTCTGGTTATCCCATGTAATGTGAGTCTTTCTTTTATGTTTCCATTGTTTTAATTTTTAGTGATATTCCTTTATAAACAATGTAAAACAATCAATGGGTTGAATGTTAATTTTATTAACAAAAATAATTAAATTAATAATCTAAATGTCTAATGATTTGTTTCCACCAAAGAGTTATTGTTTCCAATAAGTATGTTTGACTTCTTAACCTATATGTTCATCCATAGACCATGGGTATTTTAACTTCATTAGTTGGAGCCCAAGTGGATCTTCAAAACAATTTTCCATTCAAACCTTTCTTCCCAAATCAATCACATATTTATTGAGATTTATTATATTAATCACCCCTCATGTGTATAAATTCATCAATTATATTGAATTATTTCCGCGTCGATATCGTCTTTTGATAACAAATAAATGTGGAATTCTGTGACTTGTACACAAATTGTTTCCTTGATTATGTTTTCAACCTTGAGGTTGTCTTCTATTTTCCATTCCTTTTTGACCTATTAAAAAACATGCCTCTTTTCTATATTCTCCTATTTAAAATTTAAATTTCCAATTTTTAATATGAAATAGATATTTTTCTTTCATAATTTTTCATCCATTAGATTTTTTTCATTTCTCACTCTTGATTACTATTAAATATCAATATATTTATAGACCACCATCAATAAATGTTTTAAAATGGATTCCTCTTTTTCCTTTATTTAATGACCAATTATCTTCCTTAAATATTCTTCTTATATAAGGTCATTTGATTTCTTAAATTTTATTATATATTCTTCCTCATTAATTAACTCATTGTTTAATTTTTTTGGGCTTTGTTTCTATATATCGCTACTATTTCATATAGTAATTTACATTCATGGGTATTTTGAGAAAATTCTTCAATGAATTTATCTATTAAATAAATTTTCCATTGACTAAAAAAGTTTTGGTTATGAGTTATATAAATTTAAAATTATATTATTTCATCATTCTAAGATAAATTTTATGGATTTTAAAAAAAATGTTCCAAAAATGTTACTATTTTTCTCTTCGACAATGATAATGGATTTTTATTGCACTTGAATCCCATTTTATAATAGTCTTTAAAATAATTATTGGAATTAACCTTAAAATCCAAAAATTATAGCTTGATTGATTTTACCTTTCTACCAATAAGTTGGGCATTATGACTCCTCTAGAAAATATTATATACACTAAAGAACAGATAACTTATATTATGAATTTTCTCATAACTCCATGTGTATTTATTATATATTACATAATAATATTATGTTGATTCTAAAATTTCAAGGTTTATGATATGATTTAAACAATGAATAATGATATCATCGTAACAATACTATTCTTTCTTTCCTTATTTTATTTTAATATTGTATTTAAACTAATTTTAACCCCTTCTATGTCTACACATAGTGTAATTTTTTTTCTTGGTGTATTTATGTAGTTTTAAACTACACCACTCATACATGTTTATAAGGTAGTAGTAGCACAATAACTGGTATGGAACAGAACATGTCATTTAGGATAATGTAATAAGTAAAACATTGATTTAGTTATATTCAAAGAAAGAAACGTAAGAATTAAAAGTTATGTTTTTGGGAATCATGATAAGAATTTTATTCTTTCACTTTATCATATTCTTGTGACACACTCCACATATATATCTACATTATTCTATGTGGTTTGTTACATCCCAATTATTGAGAGTGAACAATTGTGGGTCAACCGAAAGTTTCTATTTCTCTCTCTCTCTTCGCATTCTACATCTGTGTGTCCCTTATAAGAACCCTACCTGGATTAGTGAAAATATTTTTATAAATATTATTTTCATTATCATTAAATCAACATAAAATTCATATTATATTAGTGGATCTTGTTAAACATGAGTGGTACCCTTTAAAATTACATAAAATACTTTGTATAGTATTTTACCTACAATTATTTTATGACTCTTTTTATTATATATGAAATCATATTTTATTTTCACGCATATAATTCCCTTTTTTCTAGTATATGATAGAGATGATATTTATTTTTTACTAGTGGAAAGAAACATTAATCACTTTTTTATTTACTAGTGTTGTGAAACTCATGATTTATGAATTTTATATTATTTATGAATCAAATGAATGGGTGATAGATCATTATCACTTTTATGGGATTTCAAAGTTTTCCAATAATTATGTATCATATATTTTCCTTGGAATGTGTTTTGATCTAGATGATGCTTTATATATTATAAAATATGTGTGAAATGAATAAATATTACACAGGTCCTTTTTAGGTAAAAATTTAAGGAACTATAAAATCCAATCAATCTTTTCATGACTAATGATTTCTTTGACTATGGACATGTTTGGGGAACATGCACCAGATCCACATAATTTTGAAGATATACTTGGGTCAATGAGTACAGGTCTTTATTAATCTTAATATTATAATATTTTTTAAAATATGTTAAAATCATATATATGAACATATATCTAATTATTTATGAAATTTACTTCAATAGGAACAAACATGACTACTTCTCCAACTAATTAGTGAGTACTTGACACTAGTGCAGAAATCATTTTTTACGTCACCATTTTTTACGTCGGTTATATATAACCGACGTAACAATGCGACGAGTAGCTTTTTCACGTCAGTTATCTTAATAACCGACGTTACAAATCGCGCCTGTTGGGTTTTTACATAGGTTATCAAATAACCGACGTAAAAAACCAAAGCGCGGTGTGTTTTACGTCGGTTATGTTAAAACCGACGTAAAAAACCCCCGGGGGCTTTGGTTTTTTACGTCAGTTAATTGATAACCGAAGTAAAAAACCAAAGCGCGGGAGCCTTTTTACATCGGTTTTAAGATAACCGAAGTAAAAAAGCTTAAAAATAGTTTATAACGTCGGTTATATAATAACCGACGTTATAAAGAATTTTAAAAATTTAAAGCCCGTCTTCTGTCATTTACGATTTTTTCGATTGACAGTCAACGGCTCGTCTCTCTCTCGCGCGGTAAACCCTAATCGGCTCGTCGATCGCCTGCATTACACTCATTTTGGCTTCATTTTTTCTCTTCTTCACTGCTCTCGGATCTATCATCTCACCTCGCGACATTCAAGTAAGCCTTCCACGAATTTATTTTGTTCGTTTTTGTTTCGATTTTTGATGTGCTTTTCGTTCGTTTTTGAATCTCATGGAATTTTTTATTGCAAATGGTTATTATGTTCATTCAACTCGCAACATTCAACTCTCAAATGGTTATTAAAACATTTTGGATTAGCTTCAGCAAAATCTGAAAAATAATGGGTGGTACTGTAACGTTCCATTCTTCCAGCAACATTATTATTTCTTACTTAGATAGAATGTGTCTTTCTGGATGAAGATTGGTAGTACATATTTTCTTAAAATCATATTTTCAATATGATTGTCCAGAAAATTATTTTCATGAATGAAATTGGACCAGGTACAATCGGTAATACCTATCCTTAAAATTTCATTCAACATTCTTACATCATAATAGTTTTTCAAAAAATTATGATTTTTAGAACTCCTAGATCAGAAAACCATCATCTGTTTTCATCTGCATTCATAAAAATATCAATTCATACCTATTACAATCAAATATTTCATTCTGGACTCATGGTGAGTCTGATAATACATTTCTTCTTTCAATCATCTCCTAAAAATGATCGTCCTTTTCATGCAAAGTGTATCTGATTTCTTGAATACGATGGTATGTCCGATTTTCAACAAAACCAAGTGAGGTGATTTCTTTATTATTAATAATTCATAAAAAATTATAATACCTAAATATTATTATCATCCTTTTCAGATTTTTCATTATAAAAAAGGTAAAGGGTGCTTTGTTTTCATTCTCAAGTTAAATTATATTTTTTATAAAGGTCTTTTCTATCTAGGTAGAAATAATTTAATGATAATTAGATTGAATTAGGTATATTATCTTATCTTACCATCCAAACACATTTTTGTGTATTAATAATTATTATGTTTTGTAAAAACAAATATGACCCCCATTTCATTTTTGTTAGTTAATTGATCTACGAAAGTGTTATAAATGATTTGATGATCACAATTCACCCATATATATGGTTAGTAAATATGTGACATTTGGGTCCATAATATCCTTATAATGCATTCGACAATTCATTATATATCATAGATCAATATGGGATACAGATGGTTATACCATGTCCAATGTGTTATGTGATGTGCCTGGTAAGAAATATTATAATAAATTATAGGAAAGCTGATTAACATATCCCAATATGAGGTGAATGAAACTATGTTTTCCCTTGACATATGTTATGACTTATATGATTATGTTTGTGCCACACTCTTATGTTATTCCACATACCAATGTTGTGATCTTTTGAATAAGGTTTTTTAAATCATGTTCCCACTATCATATAAATCATGTCTTATGTTATGCTAAAATTGTTATACTTGGACTCAGGTTTTATGATCTATGATTATATAGAACTGTTTCACTTATCTTTTTGATCATGTGCTTTGTGTATGCTCTTATACCCCCATGGATATCTTTTTATGAAATTAGATATTATATTTATATATATCATGTTTACCCATAATAAGTATCATAAATCAAAACTTTTATTATTTTCATTCCCTAAGTTATAAAAATAAATATTATGTAGGATGATTCAAAAATTTAATCTGTGAGATGAGTTGTTTTATGTGTGAAACCCAGGCCAAACACATATGTATTTTTTTATTGGTATTACATATATATAGTTTGACATATACTTTTTTTTACATTACCATGATATTAACATTACTTTTTCTAAAGAAATATTAATGTCCTTAGATTATATATCGGATCAAAAGGGTATAGTAATTCTAATATATAATCAGAATAATTATATAATATGACAATATTATTAAACATAAAACAAAAGGTCTATATTCATATTTTTAACATGACACTTACGATGTATAGCTATTTGGTGTTGGGTACTTATGAAAACTACTACTACTTTCAATATTTGTTTTATATTTTAAATTGTTTTACATTCAAATTATGATTTTTTTCATATAAACATGTTTTGTCTTATCTTAAAAATATATATTTTTTGTTGATATTTGTTATAGGTAATAATGAGTCGAAGTTGGATTACGGAACATCGAATGAGCAATGAATTTGAGGAAGGTGTTGATTCCTTTTTGGAATTTGCAAAACGAAATGTTCCAAGTAGTGACATTTTTTTCTGTCCATGCCTGAAATGTTTGAATATGAAGAAGTTGAAAAGTAGAGAGATAAAATATCATCTGATATGTCATGGTTTTAATCCGAGTTACAGCCCTTGGATTTGGCATGGTGAAACTGGACGGAATGTCACTGATGATGATGATTCGCAAGATGGTAACTCTGATGGAATTGAAGAAATGATTCGCGATATTGTAGCAGAACAAATTGAGATAGAACCGACAGTTGCACGTCTATATGGGGATGCTGAAAAACCATTATATCCCGGTTGTACAGATTTTACGGTTCTGTCGGCGGTGTTAAGATTGATTAACCTAAAGGCGAAGCATGGATGGAGTGACAGAAGTTTTACAGAGCTGCTACAATTGATGAAAGACATTCTTCCAAAAGATAACGATATTCCAGATTCACATTACAAAGCCAAGAAAATATTATGCCCGATGGGATTGGGATACAAGAAAATACATGCCTGTCCGAATGACTGCATTATATATAGGAAGGAATATGAATTTCTGTCAGAGTGTCCAAAATGTGGGACATCAGGGTATAAGGTGAAAGAAAAATCACAGGGTGATGTAGAGATTACAAACCTCCCTTCAAAGGTATTTTGGTATCTTCCTATAATTAACCGTTTCAAATGTTTATTTCCTAATTCACCTGATGCAAAAAGGTTAAGATGGCATGCTGAAAAGTGGGTATGTGATGGAAAAATTCTTCATCCAGCTGATTGTCCACAATGGAAGAAAATTGATGTGCAGTATTCTACATTTGGAAATGAAATAAGAAATCTTAGACTAGGGTTGTGCACAGATGGAATGAATCCATACCGAACACTCAGTAGCACACATAGTTCATGGCCTGTTTTATTGGTAATTTAAAACCTCTCTCCTGAAGATTGTATGAAGCGCAAATATGTCATGTTGAGTACAATGATCTCTGGTCCAAAGCAACCCGGTAATGATATTGATGTTTACTTGTCACCGTTGATTGATGATTTGAAACTGTTATGGGATGATGGTATTAGGGTGTATGATTCTTATAAAATGGAATATTTTCAACTACATGCAGTGCTTCGGTTCACTATAAATGACTTCCCAGCGTATGGAAATTGTTCTGGATACAGTGTTAAAGGGCATGAAGCATGTCCAATTTGCGAACAACAGACGTCCTATTGTCAATTGCATCATGGGAGGAAAACAGTGTACATGGGTCATCGAAATTTTTTGCCTATGGAACACCCTTATAGAAGACTAAAAAAGGCATTTAATGGCTCACAAGAATTTTATACTGCTCCAAAACCTTTATCCCTTGATATGTATTTTGAGAGGGTGAAAAACCTTGACGTGACATTGGGAAAGACAAAGAAATCTGGTAATGATTGACATATTTGGGAGAAAAGGTCAATATTTTTTGAGCTACCATATTGGAGGTATCATGAAGTTAAACATAATATTGATGTCATGCACGTGGAGAAGAATATCTGTGATTATTTGATTGGAACATTGTTAGATATTAAAGGAAAGACTAAAGATGGGTTGAATGTAAGATTAGACTTACTATCAATGGGAATACGTTTGGAGTCAGCTCCCACTCCTAAAGGAAGACGAACATTTCTTCCCCCGGCTTGTCATACATTATCGAAGAGGGAGAAAATTAGCTTCTGTCAGTGTCTTCATGATACCAAAGAGCCTCAAGGTTATTCTTCTAATGTAAAAAATTTTGTCTCATTGAAGGACTTGAAGTTGATAGCTATGAAATCACATGATTGTCACGTCATGATGCAACAAATTCTACCAGTTGCATTGCGTGGAATATTGCCCATTCGTGTCAGAAAGACTATAATGAGGTTGTGTTATTTTTTCAATTCAATTTTTAACAAGGGGATTGATGTGAATTCTTTGAACATTTTGGAAAAGGATTCAATTTTAATAGTTTGTCAATTGGAAATGTATTTTCCTCCAACTTTTTTTGATATAATGGTGCATTTAATGATTCATCTGGTTCGAGAAATAAAGCTTTGTGGACCTGTATATCTTCGTTGGATGTATCCTTTTGAAAGGTATATGAAAATCTTAATGGGGTATGTTAAAAATCTATATCGACCTGAAGCCTCCATTATTGAAAAGTATATTTTTGTGGAGGAAGCAGTGTTTTGTACGAGCTACTTGGCTGCGGCGCAACACAAAGGTTTGCCTCCATCTCGCCATGAACGAGTTAATAATGAGGGAAAGGGGATTCGCGGCTTGAAAGTCAAATCATTGTCAGCTGAACTGATGAAGAAGATAGAATCATACATCTTGAAGAACATAGATGATGCTCAACCATATATCACATTGCATATTAATGAGTAGAAACAATGTCATCCAAAGAAGAAAGAAATGTGGATTTTGAATGATCACAACAAAACTTTTTTGTCATGGATTAAAAAGAATTTGCTTGGTAGATCAGATGTATCAGAGACATTAAAATGGATATTGGGTGGTCCATGTTTAAATGTGATAACATGGTCTGGTTATGACATTAATGGTTATACATTTCATACAAAAGCTCAGGACAACAGAAGTGCAGTTCAGAATAGTGGTGTATTGGTGTTTGCAGAAGCAATGCATTTTTCAAGTGCTAAGGACAAAAACCCAATTTCTGCATCAAATGCATATTATGGAGTGATTGAAGACATATGGGAGGTTGATTACTTTAAAATTAAAGTTCCTTTTTTTAACTGTAAATGGTTTAACAGTAACAACAGTGTCAGACACAATGAATTTGGAATGACACTTCTTAATCTAAATAGATTGGAAGACACAACTGATTCTTTTATAATGGCAACACATGCAAAACAAATTTTTTATGTAGTAGATCAATCAGATATGCAGTGGGATGTTGTTTTACAAGGGAAAAAACAATATGTTGGCGAGGATGAACTTGATGAATATACTGATTTTTGTGAGATCCCTACTTCAATGGAAATATTAACAGAACATAATGACGACCATGTTGAAGACATAGTTTGTTCCATAAGTAACGATCACGACGAAGGAATTTGGGAAAACAATCCATCTGTACATTCCTAAAATTACAGGTAACATATGTTTATTTCTTGTTTACTGTAACACCCCGAGCTTCCACGATACGCTTCTCATTCAATAATGCAATAGCTTGCATTGTACGCAAGTTCGAGTTCTAACACACCGCAACTAATCAAAATAGCCGTTATGAATAGTAATAACCACTTTTTAAAATTATAGAAATTTTATATTTCAAAATGGACTTCATTTTTGTATTCGTAATATCGAAATTAGCCTATGTTGAATTTTTGGTATTTTTCTGAGAACTTCTAATTTTTTATGAATAGTGAAATATACATAAAAACAACTTTTTTAATCAAAATAATTTATACAGATAAATTATACTATTTAGTGGTTTTAAGGTATAATTAGAAAATATTTTTACCATTTTATCCAATGGTGGTCATTAGAATTAATTTAACATTGAAATTGGACATAAACAATTGCCAAACTTTTGATATAAATTGTTTCTTAAAAACACGCTATTTGTTGTAACAGCGGGAATTAATTATGAAATTAATTAATACAACTTATATGTTTGGAATTTTGTAAAATAGACATCATTTTTGAATTCGGAATATCAATTATAGCTTAGGGTGAAATTTTGGCCTTATTCTGAAAAACTTCAATTTTTGATGAATAGTGAAACCACTAAGTGGTAGTTAAATAACTGATTTTTCGTTTAAATGAAATATTACAACTTCTGTGATTTGATTTTCAAAAATCCGACATACATGGTTTTCATTAAGAAGTAAAATGTGGTTCAATGAGATCAAAATAATTTTTTGGTGAATAGTAACTTTTAAGTTCTTAATCGCGATTAGTGGTAATTAGTGTAGTTTAAGGTATAAATAATACATTAATAATATGAAATGACCTAGACACATGTCCCAACCTCATTGGTTGAGTCATGGCCGACCAAGACAAGCCATGGCCTAACTTGGGGACCCCATGGATCCACTTTTGTTGGGAAATAACATAAATTACTTTTTATTTAATGTTAAAGTGAAAATGACACTAACATAAATTGTTCTACTAAAACAATTTTTAATTGGGGTTATACAAGTCCAAATTTTGATTATAAATAGTCATTGGAAAGCTAAAAAGATTTCCTACATCATAGTATTTGTTTTATAATTTTTAGACATTAAATAAATTAAAGTATTTATGACATAATAATGATGCAGCGATGACATCATTATTTGACGATTTAAATAAAATGAGAAGATAATGCAAAATCCGAGGCTTACACTTGTCCAAAGCCTATTGGATGAAGATATTTCGAAACCTTATCACCTTAGCCTCGAATTATATAGATGTGGGACCTTTAGAATCCGAAAAGCATTTTGAAATAATGTAACATTTCATTACTTTCCAAAAGTGCCCCTCCTCTCCACTTATAAAAGGCCCCCACCTCTCCCACCTTATTCACACCATCAAGCCATTTGGCTCGGACAACCTCTGCCCAAATACTCTCCCAACATTCCTTCCTTACTCCTAGAAACCTCACTTTGGGCAGAACTCTTCCCAAGGAAGCCTTTAGCTCAAATCAAAAAGAGTTACCCGATTTTGAGGTAATGTCTTTTCTAATGTTGTTTTGTTTTATTTTTCTTCTCCAACCCCCTAAACTCTTTTTATTCATTTCTTTTGTAACAACACCAGTATCCTCAATATACTAGGATGTTGTTATAAGAAGGATTCGAGCTACACTTACACACACCTACATCTAATGGTTAAAGAACATATGGTTTCTGTGGATGGCGAATTTATGCCTCACGAAACGATGATTGTTCAACACTCATATAACACCTCCAAAGGTGGCCATTAAGATGTCACTATTTTTATATATGATATATAATATGTTTTTGTTTTACTTATGCTTCTGTATTTCTCATTTATGGCATACTTTATGATTTCCATTATGGGTAAAACGCGATAATTTCATTTTAGGAAGTGCGGACTACCGCCCCCTCAAAGTGATTTGAATCGTTAATGCCATGTGTGGGATGTATAAAGGATGGAGTAAATGGTATTATACACTATATTATACTGGAATTATATTATACATTTATATCATTATGATTTCATTCCATTAAATATGAAATTGAAATGAAAGTAGCGTTCATGCGTACGTACGGCTTACCGTCTCCATGAACGGTGCATTTCATTTCTTACCTCTAAATGTTACGTAATATTATAAATGAATGTATATACTGTATATATATGATATATATGATATCTACATCATTAATATAATTCTGGATATAATGGATATTTCACCACATGAACAACTTATAATTATAAGAAGTTTATTGTTGACTCATGTACCAAAGATCGACAAAACGACCGTTATTAACTTAAATAATTACATAATGTTCATAACATTGTAATAAGTGATATAAAAAGGATAATGAAATTGAAAATGGTTCTTAATAAGGTAGATATTAACTCTAGTTTATTATTCAGGAGGTTAAAGAACGGTTGAGTCAAGTCGGACACAAGGTAAGGGAACTTCTTAACCCAATTTCTATTCTTTGGGTTAATATCCTACTTTCAAATTATGTCATGATATTATTATGTCATATGCTATATTTGTACATTATTTATGTGTACTTGTAGTGAATACACATAATAGATTTATTTTATTTTAAAAATGCTCTTTGTAAGGGAACTTCTTAACCCAACTTCCATTCTTTGGGTTAATCTCCTACTTTCAAATTATGTCATGATATTATTATGTCCTATCTTTTATTTTTACATTATTTATGTGTACCTATAGTGAATACACATAATAGATATATTTTATTTAAAAATTATCTTTTAAAGTACTTCGTCTCAATCTCCTTTCATTGAGGCATATTTGGTTTTATACACAAATTTCTTTTATACGGTTTATAAACCCATTTGACTTTTACGGTTATTCAAAAGGAATCTTTTTATACAAAGCGTTTTTCTAAACGACAAAAGGGAATGTTTTTCATTCCGTACTTATGCGGCGACAACGACTTCTCCACCGCCGTGACCATTATTTGAGTTTCGGCTTCCTCTACAAGCCATCATTTTTTTAACGAAAAATAAATACAAAGTTTTAACTTTCTTTTATTTTGGTATTGAAAATGGTTTTGAAAGTGTTTTTATTATATCAATGTGTTGTTTTGATATCTTGTGATTGAAATGTGGAAATGTTATGTTTACATTATGCATGTTTTATGTGATACAATTATGTTATGGTTTATGATATGTTTAAACCTATTCATATGAGGAATGTATTGGACTTAATAAGTGACGGGTGGAGCCCGCTATAGCTCCTCGATGCATCGGCAGGTCTCATGAGACAACTAGACGTGGAATTGGCCGAGGCCCTTTCCCAATTTGATTTATGGTTTTGGCCGAGGCCTTAATCATTTTAGATGTCTTGGCCGAGGCCTTGACAAAATGTTTCAGAATGTCCGGCATTATACATTCCCTCATTATGAAAGTGGTTATTGATATTTCATGTGATTATTCGACCAGTAGAATATCCATGTGAAGAAGTAAATGGCATTATCTCATTTTACTTTTGCCATATTATGTTGAAGTTCATGTTTAAAAGGCTTTTGTTTTAGTTATACATTGCCTTAAATGTTAATGTTTATTTATGAAAGCTTCCGCATTATTGTTATCCTTACTGAGCATCTGAGCTCACCCCTTTCAATGTTTTAATATTTTCCAGGATGTGAAGAAGTATTTTATGAATGACCTGCAGGGATAGTCGGAAGAGGATATGAGTGTGGACTATGGAGACTTTGTTATTGTAGTTTTTCACTTTTTGATGTAATGAAAGACTTATGAATGTATCTAGTGTTTCCAAGGCTACTAAACTAATCGGTCTTTCGAGACTTGATCCTTTGTGATCATGCCAATGTTACGAAGTAATGCACCGACTCTGGGTAGCTGGGGTCGGGGCGTTACAGTTGGTATCAGAGGCAGTTTAGTACTAACCTTGGAAGCTAGATTTAGATAAACTCTGATTAGAGCACATAGCCCAAAGATAGACTTTGAGGATTAGTATAGAAGAACTTCCTAGAATTTTAGTATTGTAGAGATGTTGTGAGTTTTCCGAGCAATACATCCCTGTCTGGATACGAGCAGGTAGAGGTGGCTCTGGCACAGATGTACCTAGGGGTAAAACCCGAAAACACCGCTTTGAGCTAGACTCAAACGGGAACTGGTGCACGACAACGGGCCTTGCTGCACTCTTGGTTATGACACTCCCGGGGGATATGCTTAGGATAATTCTCATTTTCTTTACAAACCATTATGTAAGGTTTATGAGTACATACTTCCTCAAAGGAAACATTTCTTTTTATGATTATGGATTATATCCATAAATAGTTCAATTTATGTTAAGTATTATACAAGTATGGAATTATGTATTTTGATTCATAAACTAATCTGGATTATGCCATTGTTTAGAAATGGCGCCTAGTAGAAGGAATGGAAACTGTATCAATGCACGAACTCCGTGTAGGGATTGCCCTCCTGCTCAAGATAATTATTGTGGTCCTGGAGATACAACTGGTGCTGATCAACTTATTACCATACTGGGACAACTCACGCAGGTTATGAATAACAACCTTACTCGTATGGAGCACCCTGATTCGCAACGTGGAGGATCAATGCTAGACCGTTTCAGGAGGCAACAACCGCCAACCTTCAATGGGAGTACAAATCCTACAGTAGCTGAGCAATGGATAAATTCCTTAGAGAAAATATTCCATGCCTTGGGGAGTAGTGAAAGGGAGAAGGTTGTCATGGCAGTTTACCGCCTCACTGGAGATGCCGATCAGTGGTGGTCACTGATTCCAAACACAAAGGAAGATGATGACGTATCGAATATGGAATGGAGGGAGTTCAAAGAGCTTTTCTTAGAAAAATACTTTCCTCGTGACCATCGAGCAGATATGGAAAGGCAATTTCTGAGTCTGAGGCAGAAGGAGGATGAGAATGTCGCAAAGTATGAGGCTAACTTTACAAGGTTAGCGAGGCATGCTGCCGATTATATACGTAACCCAAGGAGTAAGATTGATCGTTTCTTTGATGGGTTAAAACCATTTCTCCGACGAGCTTTAGTATCACAATCCTTCTCATCATACGAAGATATAGTCTCATGTGCTATCAAGACAGAAAAGGAATTCTCTAAGTCTTATGACAACAAAGTAAAGCAAGAGAAGAAGAGAACGGTGGAACAAGAGACAGATAAAGGGAAAAAGGGAAAGAAGGATTTTCCATTATGTGATAATTGTGGGAAGAATCACCCTGGTACTTGCCTAAAAGGAATGGGAGTCTGTTATAAATGTGGAGAAAAAGGTCACCAGGCACGTGATTGCAAGGGAAAGAAAGAGGCTGTCAAAGTTGAATGCTACAATTGTAGAGAAATGGGTCATTATGCAAATGAATGTCCTAAGCGTCAAGGAAACTTACCTCAGAAAAGGACAAGGGATCAAGTACAATCTTATGCTATTACTACAGTTGAAGCAGAATAACTAATGTATTGGTGCTTTTGGACTCAAGGATTATATTCTGGTTATAAGAATAATGTAATATATATATATGGATTGTACTACATTACTTTTTGATTTCAGTAAGGTTTTAATATGATTAAGGTAATCATATTTTTGGTATGTGACAATAAGAGAAACATTTCTTTGTTTGGGGAATCTGATAAATTGATTTTGGAATTAAGAGACCTTTTAGAGAAAGTCTGGACAGAGGTATTTTGGATAACTATAAAGGTTGGAGTGGATTAAGTTGATTTTTGGATAGTATGGTTTAAGGTTAAAAAATTTATGAAGATTATTTTTGGAGTATTATAATACTATAGTTTTAGGAAAAGGACAACCTGCAGGGTGGGGCATAAACCGTCGCGTCGGACAAAGCTGTAGGAATCGAACCCACAATCAAAGTGCGACAGGCCTTTATTTCCTACCACTAGCCTACAGGAAGTCCCTGGTTATTACAAAATCGTTTTACTAATCTAAATGGTATGTGTTAACATTTGGAACCTTATACAATTAGGATAAATAGAATATTTTTGAGTTCCGTTACCATTTGGAGTAAAAGTTGGGTTTGTGGTAAAAATTTATTAACGAATGAAAGTATACATAACAAGTATGTATATTCCCCTACGTTCTTAGTAAATCTCATAAATAAATTCCTCAACATTATAAAAGGTAACTTGAAACAAAAATGTTGTCGGTTAACTTTTCCAACTGGGGATTCAATGACCGTTTAACCAATCACAAGTTTGTGATTTTCTTGTGGTTAAACATTCTCCTAATCCTGTTTTCTATAACTCTCCATCAGACCTTGATGGTTTGTTTCTCCTCCATATCCATATTTTCATAGAATCCTAGAATGGGCTATATCGGGTGACCTTTGTACTTATCCTGCTTTCTTTTAATGTTATATATTTATTAACCTTATTTCCGATGTGGGTTTTCCACAAAGGTATTTTCTATTTTCAGCCTTTTATTATCAAAGAAAAATTTCAAATTGCGAGGACGCAATTTATTGAAGGAGGGGAGAATGTAACACCCCGAGCTTCCACGATACGCTTCTCATTCAATAATGCAATAGCTTGCATTGTACGCAAGTTCGAGTTCTAACACACCGCAACTAATCAAAATAGCCGTTATGAATAGTAATAACCACTTTTTAAAATTATAGAAATTTTATATTTCAAAATGGACTTCATTTTTGTATTCGTAATATCGAAATTAGCCTATGTTGAATTTTTGGTATTTTTCTGAGAACTTCTAATTTTTTATGAATAGTGAAATATACATAAAAACAACTTTTTTAATCAAAATAATTTATACAGATAAATTATACTATTTAGTGGTTTTAAGGTATAATTAGAAAATATTTTTACCATTTTATCCAATGGTGGTCATTAGAATTAATTTAACATTGAAATTGGACATAAACAATTGCCAAACTTTTGATATAAATTGTTTCTTAAAAACACGCTATTTGTTGTAACAGCGGGAATTAATTATGAAATTAATTAATACAACTTATATGTTTGGAATTTTGTAAAATAGACATCATTTTTGAATTCGGAATATCAATTATAGCTTAGGGTGAAATTTTGGCCTTATTCTGAAAAACTTCAATTTTTGATGAATAGTGAAACCACTAAGTGGTAGTTAAATAACTGATTTTTCGTTTAAATGAAATATTACAACTTCTGTGATTTGATTTTCAAAAATCCGACATACATGGTTGTCATTAAGAAGTAAAATGAGGTTCAATGAGATCAAAATAATTTTTTGGTGAATAGTAACTTTTAAGTTCTTAATCGCGATTAGTGGTAATTAGTGTAGTTTAAGGTATAAATAATACATTAATAATATGAAATGACCTAGACACATGTCCCAACCTCATTGGTTGAGTCATGGCCGACCAAGACAAGCCATGGCCTAACTTGGGGACCCCATGGATCCACTTTTGTTGGGAAATAACATAAATTACTTTTTATTTAATGTTAAAGTGAAAATGACACTAACATAAATTGTTCTACTAAAACAATTTTTAATTGGGGTTATACAAGTCCAAATTTTGATTATAAATAGTCATTGGAAAGCTAAAAAGATTTCCTACATCATAGTATTTGTTTTATAATTTTTAGACATTAAATAAATTAAAGTATTTATGACATAATAATGATGCAGCGATGACATCATTATTTGACGATTTAAATAAAATGAGAAGATAATGCAAAATCCGAGGCTTACACTTGTCCAAAGCCTATTGGATGAAGATATTTCGAAACCTTATCACCTTAGCCTCGAATTATATAGATGTGGGACCTTTAGAATCCGAAAAGCATTTTGAAATAATGTAACATTTCATTACTTTCCAAAAGTGCCCCTCCTCTCCACTTATAAAAGGCCCCCACCTCTCCCACCTTATTCACACCATCAAGCCATTTGGCTCGGACAACCTCTGCCCAAATACTCTCCCAACATTCCTTCCTTACTCCTAGAAACCTCACTTTGGGCAGAACTCTTCCCAAGTAAGCCTTTAGCTCAAATCAAAAAGAGTTACCCGATTTTGAGGTAATGTCTTTTCTAATGTTGTTTTGTTTTATTTTTCTTCTCCAACCCCCTAAACTCTTTTTATTCATTTCTTTTGTAACAACACCAGTATCCTCAATATACTAGGATGTTGTTATAAGAAGGATTCGAGCTACACTTACACACACCTACATCTAATGGTTAAAGAACATATGGTTTCTGTGGATGGCGAATTTCTGCCTCACGAAACGATGATTGTTCAACACTCATATAACACCTCCAAAGGTGGCCATTAAGATGTCACTATTTTTATATATGATATATAATATGTTTTTGTTTTACTTATGCTTCTGTATTTCTCATTTATGGTATACTTTATGATTTCCATTATGGGTAAAACGCGATAATTTCATTTTAGGAAGTGCGGACTACCGCCCCCTCAAAGTGATTTGAATCGTTAATGCCATGTGTGGGATGTATAAAGGATGGAGTAAATGGTATTATACACTATATTATACTGGAATTATATTATACATTTATATCATTATGATTTGATTCCATTAAATATGAAATTTAAATGAAAGTAGCGTTCATGCGTACGTACGGCTTACCGTCTCCATGAACGGTGCATTTCATTTCTTACCTCTAAATGTTACGTAATATTATAAATGAATGTATATACTGTATATATATGATATATATGATATCTACATCATTAATATAATTCTGGATATAATGGATATTTCACCACATGAACAACTTATAATTATAAGAAGTTTATTGTTGACTCATGTACCAAAGATCGACAAAACGACCGTTATTAACTTAAATAATTACATAATGTTCATAACATTGTAATAAGTGATATAAAAAGGATAATGAAATTGAAAATGGTTCTTAATAAGGTAGATATTAACTCTAGTTTATTATTCAGGAGGTTAAAGAACGGTTGAGTCAAGTCGGACACAAGGTAAGGGAACTTCTTAACCCAATTTCTATTCTTTGGGTTAATATCCTACTTTCAAATTATGTCATGATATTATTATGTCATATGCTATATTTGTACATTATTTATGTGTACTTGTAGTGAATACACATAATAGATTTATTTTATTTTAAAAATGCTCTTTGTAAGGGAACTTCTTAACCCAACTTCCATTCTTTGGGTTAATCTCCTACTTTCAAATTATGTCATGATATTATTATGTCCTATCTTGTATTTTTACATTATTTATGTGTACCTATAGTGAATACACATAATAGATATATTTTATTTAAAAATTATCTTTTAAAGTACTTCGTCTCAATCTCCTTTCATTGAGGCATATTTGGTTTTATACACAAATTTCTTTTATACGGTGTATAAACCCCTTTGACTTTTACGGTTATTCAAAAGGAATCTTTTTATACAAAGCGTTTTTCTAAACGACAAAAGGGAATGTTTTTCTTTCCGTACTTATGCGGCGACAACGACTTCTCCACCGCCGTGACCATTATTTGAGTTTCGGCTTCCTCTACAAGCCATCATTTTTTTAACGAAAAATAAATACAAAGTTTTAACTTTCTTTTATTTTGGTATTGAAAATGGTTTTGAAAGTGTTTTTATTATATCAATGTGTTGTTTTGATATCTTGTGATTGAAATGTGGAAATGTTATGTTTACATTATGCATGTTTTATGTGATACAATTATGTTATGGTTTATGATATGTTTAAACCTATTCATATGAGGAATGTATTGGACTTAATAAGTGACGGGTGGAGCCCGCTATAGCTCCTCGATGCATCGGCAGGTCTCATGAGACAACTAGACGTGGAATTGGCCGAGGCCCTTTCCCAATTTGATTTATGGTTTTGGCCGAGGCCTTAATCATTTTAGATGTCTTGGCCGAGGCCTTGACAAAATGTTTCAGAATGTCCGGCATTATACATTCCCTCATTATGAAAGTGGTTATTGATATTTCATGTGATTATTCGACCAGTAGAATATCCATGTGAAGAAGTAAATGGCATTATCTCATTTTACTTTTGCCATATTATGTTGAAGTTCATGTTTAAAAGGCTTTTGTTTTAGTTATACATTGCCTTAAATGTTAATGTTTATTTATGAAAGCTTCCGCATTATTGTTATCCTTACTGAGCATCTGAGCTCACCCCTTTCAATGTTTTAATATTTTCCAGGATGTGAAGAAGTATTTTATGAATGACCTGCAGGGATAGTCGGAAGAGGATATGAGTGTGGACTATGGAGACTTTGTTATTGTAGTTTTTCACTTTTTGATGTAATGAAAGACTTATGAATGTATCTAGTGTTTCCAAGGCTACTAAACTAATCGGTCTTTCGAGACTTGATCCTTTGTGATCATGCCAATGTTACGAAGTAATGCACCGACTCTGGGTAGCTGGGGTCGGGGCGTTACATTTACATTTATTTTTTTCCATAAATGTTAGATATTATAAGTTTTTTATTTATTAAATCATGTTTTAAAATAAAATAAGTATATGTTATTGTTTGTTTTAAGTTTGTTTAGTTTACTTTATCATGTTTATTGGTGTACCCCTCTCTCTGGGTTCCACCGGCTGGCCGGTGGTCATCCACCGGTTGGCCGGTGTCACCAGGCTGTGGGCAAGCCTACTGCCTGGGTCCTCCGGCTGGCCGGTGGGCAAGAACCGGTTGGCTGGTGCCCATACCGGCTGGCCGGTGCGCTAACACCGGCTGACCGGTGGCTCTAACAGAAAGCAATGCTTCTTCCAGAGTCCACCGGCCAACCAGTGGATTCACACCGGCTAGCCGGTGGTCTCTGGCAGAAGCATTGCTTTCTGCCAGAGCCACCGGTCAGTAGGTGTTAGCGCACCGGCCAACCGGTATGGGCACCGGCCAACCGGTTCTTGCCCACCGGCCAGCCGGAGGACCCAGGCAGTAGGCTTTCCCACTGCCTGGTGACACCGGCCAACCGGTGGATTACCACCAGCCAGCCGGTGGAACCCAGATAGAAAGCCTGCTGTCTGGACCACCGGCCAGCCGGGAACTCAGCACCGGCCGGCCGGTGGACCACCAGCCAGCTGGTGAGACACCACCGGCCCGTCGGTGTGCCCAGTCAAACTAGTCGTTGGGCTTTGATAATTGTTTTAAAATAATTGAATTTGTATATTTGTTCACTGACAATTACTTTACCATGTTTACAATGTTTACCAGGATTACCATTTTTTCCATTTTTTACCATCCTGACCATCTTGACCATTTTGATCATCTTTGCCATCTTTACCATTGTTTAACATGCTTACCATATTACCAATGTTTACTATTATGTAACCTAGTACACTTTTCTATTTTCTGATTACAGTAGTATTAAAATATTTGAATTTGTATATTTGTGAACTGACGTTTTTTTTTATTTGAAGGATAATGACAGATCATTCAGTTGATCAACCACATGATTCTGGGGAGGAGCATATTGCTGGTCATACCTCTGGGGATGAACATTCACATGCTACTATTACGACAAAGAGTTCAAAGGTTGGTAAACGTGGTTGCACACGTTTACCAAAATTATCAGTTGCCCATACGCAGGATCAGAGGATAGTAGTTGAGTTTGATGATGATGATATTCCTAGAGGTCTGAATGCCAAAGATTTTAAGAGTTTTGTTGCAACTCAGGCTAAGACCAAAGTAAGCATTATGTATGATGATTGGAGAGGTGTGGATAAAGCGATTATCTCTCAGTTGTGGGAGACAATTTTGGTAAGATCTTTTGTCATTGTTTGACCATTCATTTAATGTTTCTGGTATATATAATATGTTTAACATCTTCTTTATCAGATGACATTTGATATTCCGGACACTGGAGGAGTCAGGAAGAAATGCTTATCGTTGGCTGCCAGGAGATGGAGGGATTTCAAATCAACCCTCACATCTGATTTCATTTATGGTCATAGGAGTCATGACAATCCATGTCGTATATATCTTTTTATAGATGAAGTCACATGGAGACAGTTTTTTGAAAGTAGAAAAAAAGAGTCATTTCTGGTAAGGGCAATGTAAACTTTTATATACATTCTTATATAAATGATTTTATTAATGTTTTGTTAATGATTTAGTATTCTTAAATTATAGAAAAAAGGAAAGCTCATCAGGAGATCCAATCTAAAAATGTATACCCTCATAGTTTATCTCAGGGAGGGTATACATTATTGGAAGAAAAAATGATAGAGGAAAAATTTCAACAACTAAGACCTGAGTTTTCATGCTCTGGAGAGGTGGCCCCTCCATCCCCTCCATCTAGACATGAAAAATGGAAGAGAGCTCAGAAGGGAAAAAAAGGGCAATATCTTTCAGAAGAATCGATAATCATAGCTGAGAGGATTATAAGATATCTATTTAATTTATTTAAGTTAACTTTTTTCTTCATATCAGTTACAATCATTACAGAAATGTTCAATTAATTAATACAGGACTCTCTTGAGGAGCAAAGTTCAGAGGGGACATTTACAACTACTGGGAGGGAAGATATTTTATTTGCAGCATTGGGAAGGCCCGAACATCCTGGTCGTGTAAGAGGATATCTGACAGGTGTATCGGTAAGAAAAGTGTTTCCACGTTCTTCAACTTCTAACATTGAGGGGGTTTATAAAAAAAATTGAATCCTTGGAGGCTGAAGTTCAAAATATTAATGCGACGATGGAAGACACGATTAGAGATTCGGTGCGGTCTATGTTTGCAGAAATGCAAAGACAATTTCAGACTGCAGCTCCCACTCCTCCACCTCCCCCTACAGACCCCATTATTTATCCTCCACCTCCGCCAGTAGCTCCCACTCTCCCACCTCAGCCTGCGGACCCCATTTTTTATCCTACGCCTCCACCGCAGCTTCATACATATTGCGAGTTGTATGTTGATGATTCTCAACATCATATAGTAGCATACGGGTTGGTATATTGTATAGGAGATACAGTTCATCATCAACAATTAGAGGTAGAGAATCAGAGGGTCACTGTACAGGATGTTATAGATAGATCAGCTAGGGTACCAATACCTATAGATGAGGTGGCAACAGTTGGACAGAGTATCGACCATTTTTTAGTTTGGCCATCCAGTCTTCTTCGACTCATTTCCCTAGAGGTATGAATGTTATATATTTTATTTTATTTTTTTATTAATGTTGTTTTATCATTTGAAAACTACTATAATTCTCAATTTTTTTCACAGGAATACTTCAAAGGTAAAGAAATACTGTATAGACAACAACAAAGACAACAGGATATGACATCAGATACAGATTCCAGTGGTCTTGATAGATTGTCAAGATATTCACATTTTTTGTTGGGTTTTTATGAGTTTCCAATATAATCTCATGTTTTTGGACGTGAAATAAGTGTGGGGATTACAAAATCTGATATCATGGAGCTTGTTACTGGAGATAAGTTGGGCATCAATGTGGTGTAAATTTTTTCCATGTAAGTCTTAACACCTTTTCCATGCGTTATATTTATTAAAAATGTATACTTATATATGTTTTGTATTAGGTATCTTTATAAAATTTGTGAGATGAATGAACTGACAGAAGTATATGGATTCATGGACCCGCAATTGATTTCCCCTAAAGCATGTGCATTGACTGAGGAACAAAGAATGGTTTATATTGCTGAATGATTTGAAAAGAATATAATCCAACAATGTTGGATGATTCCTTTTTGTGAGAGGTATGAAACACATTTCTCTCAAATAGTTAATTAACTTTTAACATAAAAAACCACTAGCATTAAATTTTCTTTTTATCAGTGATCATTGGATGTTAGGGATTTTTTGCCCATGGGAGAAAGCTCTTTATTGGATATGCTCTGTTCATGGTGATGTGCGGGAAAGTTTTAAGAATATATTGGAAAAGTAAGTTTCAATTTCTCAATAGTTTTATATATTATAATGAATTTTAAATTTACCCCATTCGTATTATTTTCTAACAGTGCATGGGTATACTTTTGAAAAAATACAAAGAAAAGAAATGCAAAGATAAAATATGTAAATGCGAAGGTAAATTTCCATTTATAATTTGTACTTTTTGATTTATTACATAAAAATAATATATTGAATTTACATTCATTCAAAACAGAATTGTCATGAACAACAAGGCCTCATCGAATGCAGATATTATATGTTAAGATTTTTATATGAAATAATAACAACTGGGACAGTTGTGAATTTTGACCTGGTACGATTTCCTCTTAAACTTTTCCATCATATTTCAATTTGATTTATTCATTATACACGTTAACTATCTTCTTTTTCATTTGTAGCTTTTTGATGACCATCAACCCTATACTGATGAAGACATCAAACAAGTACAAGTGGAGTGGTCAAATTATTTTACAGGTTTGATTGAATTTTAGTTGTTTGTAATGTAAAATGTAATTTCGAATATTGTCGTTTTAATTGTGTATTTGGTAGTTTTTTAGGTTTGATTTAGTTTTTTTTGAAGTTGACAATGTATGTTTTGAATGTTATATAAGTGAATGTTTAATTTTGCTCGACTTCTTGTTTTGGTCTAATTTTGATGGTTCTTCTGGTATGGATTTGGGTCTGTGGGGGAGGGGTTCCAAGGGTGTGGGGGTGTGTTTAGTGGGGTTGGGGGTGTCCAGCAGTCCGGGAGGGCTGTCTGATGGGGTGGGGGGACAGTCCTGGGGGGTGGAAGGGATGTCCAGGGGTGTGGGAGTGCTATCCAGGGGTGGGGGGTTGTCCAGGGGTGTTTGGGGCTGTCCAGGGGTGTGGTGGGGGCTGTCAAGTGGGGTGAGGGGGTGAGGAGGTCCTGTTCAGGCGGGTGGGGGTTGTCGAGGGGTGTTTGTGGGTGTCAGGGGGTCGGGGGTAGTCCAGGAGTGTGGTGGGGGCTCCAATGGGGTGGGGGAGGGTTGTCCAAGGGGTATACATGAGGGTGGGAGCTCCAACTGGGTGGGGGAGGGCTGTCTAGTGGGTATACATGAGGGTGAGGGCTCCAACGGTGTGGGGGAGGGTTGTCCATGGGGTATAAATGAGGGTGGATGCTGTCTAGTGGGTAAGTTTTATATGTTATCTATGTACATGCTTAATTTTGATGTACATATATTTATGTGGTACGATTTCTTGATTTGTTTTCTGGTTGATTCTGGTGGAGAGAAGATCACTGCATTCTGTTTAAAAAAAATTGGGTTTATCACGTCGATTATTTAATAATCGACGTGATAAAAGGTCTACAGAATGGTTTATCACATCGGTTATTTAATAACCGACGTGATAAAAGGCCTGGAGAATGGTTTATCACATCGGTTATTTAATAACCGATGTGATAAAAGGCCTGGAGAATGGTTTATCACGTCAGTTATTGAATACCCGACGTGCTAAACGGCCCAGAGAATGGTTTATCACGTCGGTTATTGAATAAACGACGTGCTAAACGGCCCGGACAATTGTTTATCACGTCGGTTATTGAATAACCGACGTGATAAACGGCCTCCCTCCGATTTATCATGGCGGTTATATAATAACTGACGTGATAAACCCCCCTCCCCCGGTTTTTCACGTCGGTTTTATTTGAACCAACATGATAAACCATGCTCAGCCCGGTTTATCACATCGGTTCTTATAGAAAAGACGTGATAAACCCCCTCACCCCCTGTTTATCACTTCGGTTGTTTAAGAACGGACGTGATAAACCATTGTCCAGGCCGTTTATCACGTCGGTTCTAAAATAACCGACGTGATAAACCATTCTCCAGGCCCTTTATCACGTCGGTTCTAAAATAACCGACGTGATAAACATCCCGATTTTATGCTTTTTGACGTCGGTTTTTAAATAATCGACGTCAAAAACATTATTTATAACGCCGCACGTATTAACGTCGGCTAGAAACCGACGTAAAAAATTAAAAATAACCGACGTAAAAAACGTTTTCTGCACTAGTGTGATCATGGTATTTCATCATGGAATTACTACATGACCCTTGACATATCATATAAAGAAATATAACATCCTATGAGTGTGGGTTACCCTGTATGTATTCTTCAATTGGGTCATATCATATATGAAAAACACATATTTACATTTACTACACCTGATAGCGATTCATTCCCCTATGATAAATTTGATCATGTGTGGAGGGATGTTTAGGTAAGTGGATCAGTTAATTACATGGATATGTTTTAAAAATTATTACATTTGTGAAAACTTTTTTTCTTAAATAGAATAATTTTAGAGTGTTCCCCAATGATTTTAGACTGATGTTTATGGAAAATTTCATAAAATATTGATTGATCCTAAAGGTATAGTCATGATTGAGTACAACATACCAAATTTGTGTGCCCCATACAATCTGGATAGAGTCCCAAGAGGTTTTCTCCCATATCACTAACCTGAGTTAGATTCATATCGGAACACTAAGGATACCATGATGAGTCTATTAATTTTGTTTTATATATTTCCAAAAAAAAATTAACTTTTTACATGTTTTAAATTTGAAATGATTTAATGTTGGAGGTGGCAGTGCATCATTCGGAGAATCGTGTGTTATAGGGGCCACCTAAAATGCTTGGGACCCATCACATGTCCCAAATTAAACATTTTTTATTTTTTATTATTTTTTAAAATTTATTATTTAATTTAGTTTTGTTTTCTATATTTATATCTTATTGGTTTACAATTATGGGATCAAGGTGCACCAATTGATAAAATGTTGATGTTGATGATAACTCTTGATGGAAATGATTGGGAGGTAGGAAATATAATATTAAATTCATAATATAATTATCAATAATTACACACACACACATATATATATATATATATTATAGTCTTAAATTGATGTTGAGTTATCACATCATCCAGAGGATCAAAAACAACTTTCCATGTGAATGGATGAGATATTTCATCTAATTATTAGTTGTGAGGTACTAGGATACACCATTCCATATGACATGGGGATTTATCATTCTATAGTTTGACATGATGAGGCATTTTCATCATTTGTTTCTTTGTTGACACAACATGTGATAGATTTAGAGTAAAAAATGCATCCTTTTAGGGACGTAATTCTATTGTTTTTAGTTGAGGATAGTGTATTGAGGGAGTATATACACTAGGGTGATGGTACAAGGGATCCTATAATATAGGTTTTAAAAGAATTTATTTATTAATTATTTCATTATACTTTTTATTATTATCATCATAATTTTGAATTATTGTAGGCCATTGCCACACCAGATGTAGGTAGCATCCATGGTGCTTCATGACACATCAGATTCATGTGGTGTGATTTCTTTTATCTATCTCATTTCTCATTCAAATTGATGTCTCATTTTGTTTTCATACTTTTAGTAAAGATACTGAACACATTAAAATTTTAGTTAAATAAATATTTTACCAAGTAATCATTCAAAACCAAATAAATACATGTATACTGAAGGGAAAACATTGATAAATAATTAGTATATTCTTTTCTATCTTTAAATTTATACCATACATCACATATGGAGAATCTAAAAAATTAGCACATAGAGATCTTCAATTACACAATGTAATAAACTCCTCAATCAATATAATGGCCCTAATTTTCAAAGAACCAAAATTCACACGATCACTGAGGTTTCTGGTTTCTGTGAAATCCACCTAGAGCACCCAACATCCCACTACAACCACAATATTTTTAGCATTAACTTCAATAGATTGAAATTAATGCTTTGTTTTCGTTACTAACTAACATGGATAAGGAGATTAAAATAGAAAATTTTGTCCATTATACTAGGATATTAGTGGAGGTTGATCTTAGTGCTTCACTTATTGATATGGAAATACTCTCCATGCTTGATGATGAGTTAATGTGTATAATTAAATATGATAATCTGCCTTTATTATTTGGGGAGTGTTGTGTTACTGGTCATTGAAAGAGTATCTATCATAGAATTATCATCTATGGTAATTTTTTCCATACAGGACATATTGATTAATACTATGGTCGAAAGGGGAATAATGTAGGGAATGTATTTTCTAATTCTATTGTAGTGATCTCCAATAAATGCATCATCCTATGGATGGGTGAGAAAAATTCATTATGATATATTAGATATAGGTATTCAAGAATAGGTGTCATATATTTATTTGAATCTACTAGCTATGGGTCCTACTATGGTCTGGATTGAAGAGGAACATAATATTTTGGATGCAAGTGAATATAGAATAGGTGTAACCTCTCATCAAAAAGAATTACGGTTCAAATTAATTAGGTCTTCATTAGATATATGAAAATATTAATGTTTTAGGGTTGAAATAACCTAGAATTGGGATTATTTAGGAGAACTATTAATGTATATAAGAAACTATCATTTTTAGGGACTGGTTGTGGTAATTTTGTGGAGAAATATTAAAGGGTTTCTAGCTTCCAAGTGTAGAGTCATTATGGATGGCAGCTGTCTACTTTGTCTATGCAATCTGGAAAGCATCAATCCTACATTTGTAACTGAACATACTATGATGGATAAGTTAATTAAATAATGTAGGTGTGTTTTATTATTATAAATATACTCAGGTTTTGTCACGTTCTACTATTCATAACTAACAAGAAGTCTAATGTTTTGAATGGTAAAAAAATTGAGGATGCTCTGAAGTCTATGATGATTGAATTTATATATGACAAGGCCGAACTATATATTACTAAAAACAAGGTAGCTAACATTTATGTGCTTCTTTTGATTGAGAGACCTTCTTCTATAAACACTTATGATCCCTCAGATAATGATATTGTTAATCCATGGACCATTATTCCCATGATACATGGTCATTATTTATGAAAAATACATTTAATTGGTTGGATCCTTATCATATATGTGTATGAGGTCAAAATTTGATGCAATTTTAAAACATAATAAGATGAATGTTTTTTTCTCATGATTCAACTTTTTTAGGGTGACTGATTATGTCAGTCTATATTTTTATAGTATATTTAATGAAATTGGTTGTTTTTTCATGGCATGTTGGTTGTACAGAATTATGATGGGATTTATCATAGTTCAGATATTTAAAAATTGGTGTTACTACTAGTTTTATGATGTATCATGTTTTAAAGTTGTATATTCTATTTTATTTGGATGTTTTTCAAGATAAATAGGATTTTGTTTTATTGTATATAAAATTTATTATGAATGGATGATTTTTTTTATTCTTTTTTAGAGTAATCCATCGGTGAATGAAACTATGTAGGCTACCATTATTGCATTCTTGATGCTTATATAGTCATTGGAAGTCTAGTGTGTTGGGGTAGGGAAGTTTCATCACTATTTTGAAACTACAATCTTCTCCTGATGATGGGAAGCATATGAGAAATCATAAGATTTTTTAAGAATAATCCATAGGTTTTATTCTGGTTATGTTTTCTCAAACTATGTTGAATATTTGATGGGTTCAAGATTTAGTAATTTATTGGATTGAGTGTTTTGTATGGTAGGTTAAAACATAGAAAAATGGTGTTTTCCTCCTACAATTGAGGTCTTTTTTGGAATATTGGTGGTACAACTCTGACATGGGATATTAACACTAATAAGATGTTGTAGTGGAAGGATTTTAGTTATTAAAATTAGCTGGTTTTTTATAATTGTATGAAATTTATTTTTATATAGTTTTAATAACTTATCCATGTTTAATAAGGTGGATCCTTTTCTGTTTATCTTCAATAAAAAATGTATGAAATGTATGGTTATCTGAATTTATTTTCAAAGGGTTAGAATATAAAATTAATCAAAATGTTCCTATAAAGAAAACTAATGTGTCAATGTGAATTAGACATACTAATACATAAATGGATAGGATAAATGAAAAAAATTCAATAAAACAATCATTAAGAAGAATCAGCATCTGGATCGGATACATAAATTGATTGGTATGATCAAAATTGATGCTTATCATTTAGTTTTAGAGTTATGTAATAAATCTTGTTAAAGGGGTCATTACCAAGAAAAAAAATACTTGGATTGATATGAAATCATGCGTGAATGATCACTAATCCATTTCTAATTTATAGTAATCAACGTTGCATCCAATTGGATGTCTCTGTCCCCTTATGTGGTGAACGATGATGGGTGAAATTGTCATGTGTTATTAAAATGGAATATCTCCCATCATGGGGCAAAAAATAAGTAAATGAATTTGTATAGATGTGCACTGTTAGGTAAATATTTCTCTAATAATATCTGATCTATTGGAATCAACTGCACATCAATATGGTTCCTAGATTGGTTTATACAGTAAATATTTTATTTTTTAATTTTTGATAATTTTAATATCAATTGGAAAGTCATTTTTTAGGGATCAAAAATGACCTAAAGATCTCTTAATGACATAAAATATTAGGTAAACAATAATTAAGTCTCCTAAAATATGTATGAATTATTAGCACACAGATTCGATAGTTGAATTTTTTTAGTATGATTGAAAATGTAAATTATCCCTCAGAATTGGATGGAAGTGACACATACATCAGATGCTCTTTCCCCTTGGTATGGTTGGAAACTACAAGTATAGATTTCTAGTGTTACTAAAATGACATATCATCTGCCATAGGGTCTAAAATGAGGGTTCAATTTCTGAATGATATAAAAAACTAGGAGGAAAATCCTCTAATAACATTTGATCTATTAGAATCAACCACTCATCAAGTCGATGCCTGAATTTGTTTCTACAATAAAAATATCATTTTCAAATTTATTATCATTTTTTAATAATGATAAAATCATTTGTGTAGGGGTCTAAACCGACCAAACGAGTTCATATTGACATTACTTCCTAGGAAATGGATCTTTATTCAATTTTAAATATGTATGAAGCATCGAAAGATGGATCAAACACCTGAATTGATTAGTATGGTCTAAAGTGTCAGTTGTCTCTCAGGTATGGAGTTATGTGACAAATCATGTAAAAGGTGTTGGTACCAAGAAATCACACTTGGAATGACATGAAATCAATGGAGAACGATCACCAATAAATTTTTTCATCTGTAAGAATCAACACCATATAAATTGGATGCTCATGTCACCCTATATGATGGAAAATGACAGGTATAATTTTCTTATGTAAATAAAATTTCATATTTCCCATTAGGGGGTCAAAATGAGTAAATGATTTCTGATTAACATGAAAATCTAGAAGAAAATTCCTCAAATCATATATTATCTATTAGAATCATCTATGTCTCAATATGATGCTAGGGTTTACTATTAGGTGGTAAACATGGTTTTCAATTTTCAATACTCGTTATTTTACTGATAAAATGTGTCATCAGATAATCCAATTAGCTTTTCTAAATTTATGTATTTATCATTCTTTCTATATGTAACACTATCAAAACTACTTTCATTGTAATTATATATATATATATAAATAGAATAATTTGGAAAAATGTTGAATATAATATGTTTTTTTTAATTTTTTTATATATTTTCACATTAGTTTATGGAGAGTTAATATTAAAAGGATAGTTAGCTTTTTTTATCTCATATTATGTCTGTATTATTATTATTTAATTTTTTTTATGTTGTATTCCAATTTTTTATTATATTTGGTGGTTGTGAAAATTACGAAATTCAAAAAAAATCATGCTTAGGTGGTCATTAATGATATTAAATTCTAGAAGAATGCCATTGAGGTCGGATACGAAGGTCGCTAATAAGGTTCCCAACAACTACAAACATGGTTGTTCAGTAGACCCCTATAGTGACCAGTAATGGTAGTTACTATTTCCCATTTAGCAATTGACCAATTGGGACCACAAAAAGCAATTGGTTGGTAGTCATGAAATACCTTTGGTGATTGATTTTGGTGATCGCTAAAGGTGGAATTTCTAGTTGTGTACAAAATGGTTGCTATATTTTAAATAATATACAAAATAATAATAATAAGTGGTGCTTCTATAAATGCTTCTAATAACTAGTTTTTTTGGTAGTGACGGTGTTTTGTTTATTCTTTTTTATTACCTCTTCTATTTTTGTTGCAAATTCTGATGATATATTTTGGAAATCATGTTTTTATCTTGTGACTGATCTATTTTCTGCCCAACAAGTAGTGCATGTGAATATCACAGTCATCTTTGTCTAACAATCCAATTCCTTAGAATTTTACCTTTCAATGTAAATAAATTATTATTTTAGTTAAAATAATCTTGAGTTTGATGATCATTTACTACCAAAGATTCATATTTTGCAAGCACAACTCTTTATCAACAGTAAAAAAAGTGTTGATAAAGGGGTTAATTTTATCAACATGAATAAAATGCTGATAAATGCACCTTTTATCAATGAGAAAAACGTTGATAAAAGCAATCCCTTATCGATGAATTTTTATCAAGGATAAATGTACATCCTTTATCAATAATTTTTTATCCCAGATAAAGGGTACCTTTTTACAGTGCATTTCATATCATTGAAAAAACAGGCCTTTTATGAGTGTTAAAACATCATTTTTAGCAACAGTAAAAGGTATGTTTCATAAAAAAAATTATTTATCAAAACAATATTTATATATATTTATGTTTATATTGATATAAATAAAATATATTTTAAAAAAATGATTTAAATAATGATAAATAGACAAGTACACTTAATATATAATATATTTAATGAAATTGGATAATAATATAATTAAAAATATTATTAGTTAATAATTTTGTAATTATTATCATCTAATAGTCATTCAATAACAATTGGATTATAAAACAATTAACCGAATTATGAATGTTCAATGTTATTTTAAAAAAATGATGTGAACTTTAAATGACCATAAATTTTGATCAGGGTGTTCATTTGGGTTGTACCAAATATGAAATCAAAGAATGCAAATATATCTATGCTATACTAGCTTGGTGGAACCATTGGTAAAATGTTTCAAGGAAAAAAGTCCAAAAATTCTTCTAAAACGGAGTTTTTAGTCAGGGGTACCCTTATTTTTTTAACATTCAATGGAATTAAAGACTCGTTTAAGGGGGTTTTGTTGTATTTGTTTTGGGGACTAATTTTATTATCAGTTACTACATTCATATAGATATTATGTTTTTGAAATTTTATCATTTTTTTCAATGTGGTTTTATTTATAATTAAATATATACATATATATACATATTTGTAAATATTAACTCATTGATATTTAATTTCATAAATAAATATGTAAAAATATTTACATATTAAAATATATATCTATATAAATAATCAATCTCTAAATAATAATAAAATATATTTTTTCGAAATATAAATGTATTAATATTTATATACATATTCAATGTATATAAAATGTATAAATATTAACGTATTTTTGTGTTTGTATTAACATACTGATATATATTATTTGTATATTCAAATATATGTTTATACTTTTTAATATATAATATATTTAAATAAATTTAAATATGTATAACTATATTTATCAATACACTCGTAATATATATATATATGTGTGTGTTTTAGTATTTATAAACACACAAAAAAACATATTATATATGTATATATTTAAAAATAATTACATATATATGGATTAAAAAATGTAATTAAATGTATAAATATATATATATTGATATATCATAAAATAAAGAACACAATATTTTAGGGGAGTGGATAAGTCATAGATTTGTGAGGTGGAGGTCTTGATTTCAAAACTCACTAAAGGTAGGGTCATGTGTAGGAGGACTTACAATTGTTAAAGGGGGAGGGGGATTCGGGAGCTATTAAAAGGGGACTTACCACTGTTAAAGGCATAGTCCAATGAAAAATAAAATTATTTTTAATTTTTTTTGACTTTTATCATTGATTTGTTAGCACATATAAAAAGGGAATTTATTAGAGCTTTATTTAAAGTTGATAAAAGGATCCCATTTTAAGGGATATAAGATTTAAAACTCTTTTTTATCACTGATAAATGTTATTACTATTTATTTTAAAAGTGATTTCTATAGTAGTTAGTTGAAATTTTTGAGGTTTGGAAGGGGGTTTTGTCATAACTTCCTTTTTTGGCACTGAGTCCAGCCATGACCCTTTTTTGTCAACTAGGATGACACTATGCATGGGGGTTGTCAAAATTTATTTTGGTATTGGTGTTATCGATGGATCTAAATTGTTCAACAGTTATGTGTGTAGGGATTTAATCAATTTAATTCTGGTTTTGATTGTGGAGGAGATTTCCATTTGAGATGCATTAGTTTTTTTGTATGTTCAAGGATATATGAAATTTTTTAGGGAATGTGATAATAAACTCCTTGTCAATGCAATACAATCATGTAAAGGGAATCAATTATTGATCAGGTATATTATGAAACAAATTTTAATGATATCCACATACTACAAATATTATAGTTTTCTTTTTATTTAGAGTATATAGACATAAGTTTTATATCATGTTGGTCATCCAAAAATAAAGGGTGATTAAATGAGTTTGTTTTGGGGTGTTCCTATATGATTACTAGGTTATGTTCTTAATGATATAGAATTTTAGTGGATTTCTTATTAAAAATCATATATGACATAATGTAACATAAATGAATTTCAGTTTTTACAGGATATATCATTGAATTTGAATTTGATATCACCAATCATATGTTATAAATTTCATCTATCAATAAAATTTATGTTTAAATATTGAACATGTAAAAAATAAATTTTTTAAAGAATTTAACTCACATACAAAATGTGAAACAATTTAGATAAAATTTGAATAATAATAGGATTTAAAAAAATAGTAAAAAATTTTATCACATCATGAAAATGAAATAAATTTCCTCGATAAATTCTGTGTTTCAAAATAATAATACCTTTTTTATTATTACATCTATTTTAGTTATTATGTTATCTAATGCTTAAAATTTTATTTTTGTTTGAGAGATGCCATAAAAATTTACATAAAATTTACACACGGACTTAGAAATGAGAATTGTCATAAAAAATTAAATTATCACTCTTAAATACTATAATATAGTTCATTACAGTCGAAAAATTAATTAATTGCAAGTGTTTTATTTAAATTTTAATTTAGTTTAAATTCATATACAAAATAGGTTTCTTCTTATAATTTATTCTCATAATCATATTTTTTGGTTATATTTATAATTTAATTTTTATAATATATTTATTATAAACAAGATAAATAAATAATATAAAAATAATTAAAAACAATATTTAGTTTTTGGGTAAATTTATTGGAAAATTATAATATATATTATAATAAAAAATTATAGGAAAAAACCTTATGTAATGTTTAATTTTCACATAGATAATTATAAATAATAATTAATCACATAAAAAATTGAAAAAAATTACTAATCCATATATATATATTAATATAATCAAAGTCAAAGAAACAATTTATTTAACAAATTAATTATTTTTCTGCAGACATATGTAATTATATCGAGGAATTTTTCGATGATATTTAAAATTGTAGAAAAACGAGACTTTTTGGAACTTTTTAGGATGACTAATGACAAGTAAGTATTTTTTGTAGTCATGAATGGTGTGACATCAGTTTCTTTCAAAATTTAGATCAATGCCAACCCTTCATAGAGTTTAAAAACCTCAAGAGGATTGTGATAATGGTATCATATATCTGTTATCAGTTTATTCTAGTGCTGGAAAATATTTCTCACATTCTATTGAATTGGGTAATGAAATGGGTCATCCATGGTGTTGTGGCATGTCGAAACAATCATCCTATTTATTAACACTCCTTTATAGATGACAACCTACACTTTGTGCGTGCCACATATCATGAATACTATTTAGTTTTGAAAATAATTTATACATTTGAAAGGGGTTCCATAAAATATATTATTCACAAAAAGAAGAAATGTCCTCGAGTGGATGAATATTACTAGTATGGAAGGATGAGTTGCAGTACTTATATGGGTTTCTAATCAGTGAAAAACAATAGAAATGTTTGTTCCTTCCATGTAACGGTTTGGAATTACTTCTAGTGGACTATAATTGATACCCATCAGGGAACTCCATGGGCGACTACACCCCCTGGGCAGGGTACACCACCATCCCTAGTGGAAGCCATTTCCTCATGAAGCCTTTGGGTGGAGATCCATGCTTCGTCCAACGCTCATATGTGAGAGTTCCCAAGGATCAGATTCATTCCTACCTCTTTTACCTCTGATACCAACTGTAGAGACCCGAAGCTTGGCATACATGGACATTACATTACTTTTGAAAAATACTTAATACACAACAAAAACAGACACACAAGTACCGTAATTGATTAGTGTCTTTGGAAAGTCGGAATATAAACTTCTAATCATGTTTAAATATCTTCAACAACTCCCATAACGATCATCCCCTTTTTGTTTCCTTACCTAAAACCTTTCTTTATATCCTGGGGAAAAGAAAACATATAAAGGGTGAGCTCAAATGTTCAGAAAGGGTAATCATGGATAAAATAAAACAAATCATATACATTTTAACTTATAAACATAAACATAATGTTTAAACATCAAAATCTTGAGTAATGACATAAAACATGGCAGTATATAAGGCATAGATCATAAAGAAACATTAATCATGATAAAATAGCATGGGTATAAAACATGTAATTGTGGAAAAACATAAATCACATGATATAAATTCCATATTAGCCAAGGAATTGCTTCCAATACCATCATAGTGCACAAATTCCCCTTCTGAATCGAGTTCACTCCTCGTTCAAGTCCTGTATTACTGAACCGGATTAACTTACCATTCCAGCCATGTCTATCTCATGAGATATAAATCTATACCCAATGCATTGGAGGGATATATAGTTCCCAACCACCTCAAAATGAAATCATTCATACTTTTTCCACAAAATAAACATACATCATTCATAATAACCCAATCAATAAAATGGGTTTCATAAACATCATCCCATCATCACATAATCTATATAAAAGAAATGGATATAATTTTGAAAATAAGGAAATTAAAACCATTTAAATCATAGAGACATTATAATTGAAACATAAACATATGAAATAATTTCATCTTAGATGAAAAATGGTTTTGATAAAACACTTGAAATGGATTCTTGTGGAAAATATCCCTTTTTCTTCAAAATCATTTTCTTTTCACAAAATGTCATGCACTTTTAAATGAAAAGTATTTTGTTGAAAATAGTCATGAAATATTTTGGAGGATGTTTCATGAAAATAAGGCTTTATAAACCCTTAAAAATCCTTTCATTCCGTATATGTTTAAAAAACATTCACCTCTTACTTTTGTCGGAAAAGTCAAAAAGTACCTTATATGGTAACCAAAGGAAAGAGTTCATTCATACAATGTGGTAAAAAGTCAATAAAGGATAAAATGACTTTAAACATTCATTGAAGAGTAGTAAAAATTTTATTAAAACATTTTTAGAAAACATGGTCATGGATGATAAACATAACCCCAGTAAATACTTACATATTAACAATCTCAGAAAAGAACAAGATTTGAAAAGTTACCCCTTTCCTTAGATCTGATATGCTTCGTACGTATCTGAACCTCATGTATAATGATTTAAATAATGTCATTGACTTATTATAGAATCATATTAATTGTTATGATATAATATATGGTTCACATAAGACTTTATATTACCCGTTCTTTTGTAAGATCCATGTTAAAGTAGCATTTTGGGTAAAATCGTTTTATTTATCGTACATGTTTGGACTTGTTGTTCTTGATATTATTAATTATATAATGATTTAGTTAATTCCATAATTTAAAAAATGATTTATATGTAATATATATTCTTCATATACATATATATATATATATATATGATAGATCGATAAATGGAATGAAATACACTGTCCATGGAGACGGTAGTCCGTATGTACGCATGAACGTTGTTTTCGTTTCTTTATTGAATTGAATGGAATTAAGTAGATAACATACATATATATACATACATAAATACAGTATCATTATCATGTCATAAATTTCATGATTACTTATTATATATACTTTATAATCATTCATGAATGGTTAACATGGAGAATGAATCTCATCGCGTTGTGGAGACGGTATTCCGTACGTACGCACGAGCGATGATATCATTCCCATGATTGTAAAATTGTATTTAAGTGTATTTATAACATTTCAAAATCAATATCACTTTATAATAATCATATATATTTATTATTTACACCATTATACCCATCCAAGTAAGGTTGTGGTGGAAAATAGATTACTCCACGGCCTGGAGATGGTATTCCATACATACGCACGCGCGGTGATTTCATTTTCCATAGGATGGATAGATGGTGAAATAGGGTTGTTTCATAATTATAATAACATATAAGTATATTATTTATACTTATGTTATTACTTCATAATGAAAAAACTAAAGAAGAATAAGTGGAAGATGAAATAAAGTTGAAAGAATTGTTAATGGACATTACCTCTTCTTTGAAGCGCCTCTTTGAGACCTCCTTTTAGGGCATTAAATTTGGTCTTTTAAGAAGACCAGGACCTCTAGAATGTTTCTAGGGAAGTGGTGAATAGAATTTGGTAGGAGATGGACAAGAATTAAGGCTCAATGTGGTGTGAGGAAGGGAGGGATGAGGTGCCCTTTTATAAGGGAGGAGAGGGGCACCTTTGGAAAAACAAAACAAATTATTTTATTATCAAGCCATATTCGGTTTTTAATAGCTCCAAATTGATTTATTTAGAAGATAAGGTGGGGATGGGTCGGAATCCTCTCATCCAATATAATTTAGACAAGTTTAGGTATCTATTTTAACCTTATCATTTAGATTTAACTTTAAGTTAAATAATATTACTTTTACCGTGTCTTCTTGTTTTCTTACACTATGTGGTTAATAAACATACTATAACAAGCCAGAAGATCCCCAAGTTGTTTATTATTAATATATAAAACCTTATCTAAGTAATTTTGCCGAACCTTAGATTTTTAGGAATAAAATAACATTTAATAATATAATATTTGTTTAAAAAACCATTTTATGTCAATTTTGACACTATTTGGTAATTGATTTTTGTGAAACTTATAACAGAATTATTAGTTCTAAAAAGGTTAATTAAATCAATAATAACATGTCATATTAACCTATAAAATTATTTTAATTCATAAAAAGTCTCAAATTACATTTATTTGGGTATTTATAACATCAATTATTTCAATATTTCATTAATAAGATAATTACTACATCATCATTGCGTCATAAATAAATTAAATTATTTAATGTCTAAAAATTACAAATATAATATAATTATGTAGGGAATATTTTTATCTTTCTAATTAATATTTATAGTAGAATTTATCTTATGTATAACTCTATATTAAAAATGATTTAGTTATTAAACTATGATTTTAAATATTTTAAACCTTCTTTAAATAAATTAATATTAAATGTGCTAATCTAATCCAAATGGGCCTAAATAGTCATATTTTGTTCCTAAGGTTGTTTCTGGTCGATTTACACTAATCTAAATAATTATGAAATGTGTTAGGGTAATAATAATATCATTTTTAACCTTAATTACCCTATTTACTTTTAACCGTGGTAAAAAAATAAAAAGTTACTATTCACCAAAAGTTATTTTCATCCCATTTAACCACATTTTAGTCCTTGATATTAACCGTGTCTCTCGGATTTTCGAAATTCCACTCACAGAAGCGGTAAAATTATGTTTTATGTGAATTTGCAAATTTTCCTAGGAGGTGGGAAAAAGACGGTGAAAAGTTCAATAAAAATTTTTATATATCTAAAGATATTATAAATTAACTCCAATGACATATATTGAACTTATATAAGTATAATGTATCAATTTTGAACTGAAATAAATTTAAATAAAAAGTCAGTTTTTGAATTGTAACCCAGTGTTTTCACTATTCATCGAAAATTGAATGTTTTCAGAAAAACACCAAAAATTCACCATAGGCTAATTTCGATATTCTGAATTCAAAAATGAAGCCCATTTTTTAAGATAAAATTTATAAAATTCCAAAAATTGGGTATTACTATTAATAGCAGCTAATTTATATAACATATCGTTGTTTAGCGAAACTCGTTATTGCGTACAACACACGCTATCGTGGAAGGTCGTGATTGCGTGTAATGCAAGCCAAGTTAGGGATGCATGTTGTGCAAGCTCCTTTTAGTGTAGCATACAACACAAGTCATTAATGAAATTAAAAAGAATATTTTTCATAAAATCTCAGGGTGTTACATTCTACCCCCCTTAAAATTAATTTCGCCCTCGAAATTATTCGGGGGTTATAAATGGTTTACTACCCGAATGTTTCTTTCATAGAAACTCACATCGTAAAAAGGAATACCAAAACATGGGTTTAAAAACTAACGTATGAAACGTAATGGTTACCCAAATTAACTAATCACCGGGTTTCCACACAAGAGAACATAGGTTAAAATATGGATATGGAAGAGGAATCCAAACATCATGTTCCGATAGAGAGTGTTAGAGAACATGGCTATGAAAAAGCCAACAATCACAAATCCATAAATTTGTGATGATCTATGGTACCATCTGATTCATCGGATAAAAGGACACTAGGAAAACATTTTTTGTTTTCAACATCATTTCCCTAAAGTTGATGAATATTTACATTTTCTTTAAAAGTTTGGGGCTGAAGCCTCATTTTTATTATTAAAGAAAAGCAAAGACCTCTTCAGCTGGGTAGAGGGAGACCCATTACATAACCCGAAGGCCCAGTGGGCATTTAGCCCATTACATGACCCGTAGGCCCATTTTGTTGGCCCAAAGCCCATTATGTGTATAGTATTCCTATTGTACCCGCATTTCTACAGTACTGCACAGTACCTGCTGCTGCTACAGTGCTCTGCCGCCGCTATAGTGACATGCCGCCACTACAGTGCCCGCCGTTGCTACAGTGCTGCTACTACTACAGTAAGCTACAGCACTGGTACAGTAACCTGTACCCAATGGGTTTTTGAACCCCCATTTTTCATGTAGATTTAAGGGGTTACCAATGAATACTTACATGATTTTGGTACACTCTCACTGTTGTTTGTGAATTGAACAATTTCCACTTCGTCTCTTGCAGAAATTGTAATTCCCCGACCCCAGTTACCTAGAGTCGGTGCATTATTTCATAACATTGGAATGATCACAAAGATCAAGTCTCGAAATACCGATTAGTTTAGTAGCCTTCAAACACTATATACATTCATAAGTTTTACATTACATCATAATGTAATACAAAACTACAAAAACATAGTCTCCATTTTCCACACTCATATCCCCTTCAGACTATCCTTTCAGGTCATTCCTAAAATACTTCTTCACATCCTGGAAAAATTAAAAGATTGAAAGGGGTGATCTCAGATGCTCAGTAAGGATAATAATATATCAGAAGCTTTCATAAATAAACATAAACATTTAAGGTAATGTATAACTAAACAAAAGCCTTTTAAACATGAATTTCAACATAATATTGTAAAAATAAAATGAAATAATTCCATTTACTTATTCACATGGATATTCTACTGGTCAAATAATCACATGAAATATCAATAACCACTTTCACAATGATGGAATGCATAATGCTAGACTATCATAACCACGTAGCCAAGGCCTCGTGCCAAGACTACAAATAATATTTTGTCAAGGCCTTGTGCCAAGACACTAGTTTGTCTCATTAGACCTGCCGATGCATCGAGGAGCTATAGCGAGCTCCACCTGTCACTTATTAAGTCCAATGCATTCTTCATATGAATAGGTTTAAACATATCATAAACCATAACATAATCGTATCACATAAAACATGCATAAAGGAAATATAACATTTCCACATTTCAATCACAAGATATCAATACAATGCATTGATATAATAAAAACACTTTCAAAACCATTTTCAATACCAAAATAAATGAAAAATAAAACATGGTATTTATTTTTCATTAAAATAAGGTTATGGCTTATAGAGGAAACCGAAACTCAAATAATAGTCACGGCCGCGGAGAAGTCGTTGTCACAGCATATGTAATAAAAAAACATTCTTTTTGTCATTTAGTAAAAATTCTTCGTATAAAAAAGAATCCATTTGAATAAAAGTAAAAGTCAAAGGGGTTTATACACCAAATAAATGAATGTTGTGTATAAAACCAAATATGCCTCAATGAAAGGAGATTGGGATGAAGTCCATTAAAAAGATCATTTTTAAATAAAATAGATCTATTATGTGTATTCAATATATGAACACATAAATAATTTACAAATAAAATATAGGACATAATAATATCATGACATAATTTGAATGTAGGAGATTAACCCAAAGAATAGAAATTGGGTTAAGAAGTTCCCTTACCTCGTGTCCGACTTGACTCGATCATTCATTAACCTCCTGAATAATAAAATAGAGTTAATTTATATTTTCATAAGAACCTTTTTAGATGTTCATTATTCCTTTTATATCACTTGTTACCATGTTTTTAACATTATGTAATTATTTAAGTTAATAACTGTCATTTTGTCGATCGTTGGTACTTGAGTCAAAAATAAACTTCTTATAACTATATGTTCTTCATGTGGTGAAATATCCATTATATCCAGAATTATATTCATTATTTAGATATCATATATATCATATATATCTAGAATATACATTCATTCATAATATTACGTAACATTTAGAGGTATGAAATGAAATGCACCTTTCATGGAGACGGTATGTCGTACGTACGCATGAATGCTACTTTCATTTCTATTTCATATTTAATGGAATGAAATAATAATTATATAAAGGTATATTATAATTCCAGTATAATATCATATATAATATCATTTACTCCATTCTTTTTACATCCCACATATGGCATTAACGATTCAAATCACATTGAGGGGGCAGTAGTCCGCACTTCCTAAAATGAAATTATCGCATTTACCCATAATGGAAATCATAAAGGTATTCCATAACTGAGAAATACATAAGAATAAAGAAAAAATAAAAATAATATATATCTTATAAAAATATAGTGACATCTTAATGGCCACCATGAGAGGTGTTAAAAGAAGATTGAACAATCATCGTTTCGTGAGAAACAAATTTTCCAACCATAGAACAGTATGTTCATTGAACATTAGATGATGGTGTGTGTAAGTGTAAATAAAATCCTTCTCATAACAACATCCTAGTATATTTAAGATACTGTTTTTGTTACAAAATAAAGGAATAAAAAGAATTTAAGGGGTTGGAGAAGCAAAATAAAACAAAATAACATAAGAGAATACATTACCTTAAAATCTGGTAACTCTTTTTGATTTGATTCAAAGGCTTCCTTGGGAAGACTTCTTCCCAAAGTGATGCTTATAGGAGTAAGAGTGGGATGTTTAAAGAGTATTTGGGCAGAGTTTGGCCGATCCCAATGGCTAGTAAGGTGTTAATAAGGTGGTAGTGGTGGGGTCCTTTTATAAGAGGAGAGGAGGGGCACTCTTGGGAAGTCATTAAATGTTACCTTATTATATAATGATTTTCGGATTTTAAAGGTCCCAAACATATATATTTCTAGGATAAGGTGATAAGGGTTCTAAATATACTCATCCAATTGGTTTTTTACAAGTGTAAGTCTTAGAGTTTACATTATTGTTTCATTTTATTTAAATAGTTAATTAATGAGGTAATCGCTGCATCATCATGGTGTCATAAAAAATATAATTTATTTAAAGTCTAAAAATTATAAAAAAACTATCATGATGTAGGAAATATTTTTATATTTCCAATGAATATTTATAGTCCAAAAGTTAACTTATATAACTCCATGTAATAATTGTTTTAGTAAAACAACTCATGTTTGTGACATTTTTATTTTAACATTAAATAAAAAGAATTTAATGTCATTTTCCTACCAAAGTGGCTCCATGGGGTCCCCAAGTTGACCCATGGATTCTCTTGGTCGGACATGACTCATCCAATAGGGGTAGGACAAGTGTAAATGTATTTTCATATTTTAATAATATCATTTTTACATTAAATTTCACTAATTACCATTAATCGCGATTAATTAAACTTAAAAGTTACTATTCAACAAAAATTATTTTAATCCCATTGAACCACATTTTACTTCCTAATGAAAACCATGTATGTTGGATTTTTTAAAATCAAATCACAGAAGTGGTAATGTTTCATTTAAACGAAAAATCAGTTTATTAACTAACGCTTAGTGGTTTCACTATTCATCAAAAATTGATGTTTTTCAGAACAATGCCAAAATTTCCCCCTAAGCTATAATTGATATTCCAAATTCAAAAATGATTTCTATTTTAAAAAATTCAAAAAATATAAGTTTCATTAATTAATTTTATTATTAATTCCTACTAACACAACAAATAGCGTGTTTTTAAGAAACAATATATATCAAAAGATTGACAACTGTTTATGTCCAATTTCAAAGTGAAATTATTTATAATGACCACCATTGGATAAAATGTAAAAAATATATTCTAATTATACTTTATAACCACTAAATATTATAATTTATCACTATAAAATATTTTGATTAAAAAAGTTGTTTTTAAGTATTTTTCACTATTCATAAAAATTTTGTAGTTCTCAAAAAAATATAAAAAATTCTACATAGGATAATTTCGATATTCCAAATCCAAAAATGAAGTCCATTTTGGAATATAAAATATATATAATTTCAAAAAGTGGGTATTACTATTCATAATGCCTATTTTTATTGGTTGTGGTGTGTTAGAATATCGAACTTGTGTACAATTCAAGCTATTGGATTATTGAAATAGAAGTGTATCTTGGAAGCTCGGGGTGTTACATTGTCCCCTCCTTCAAGAAATTGCGTCCTCGCAATTTGAAATTTTTTTTTTGAAAATAAAAGGTTGAAAATAGAAAATACCTTTGTGGAAAACCCACATCGGATATAAGGTTAATAAAAATATAACATTAAAAGAAAGAAAGATAAGTTCAAAGGTCACCTGAGATAGCCCATAGTAGGATTATATGAAAATATGGATATGGAAGAAAAAAACCATCAAGGTCTGAGGGAGAGTTGTAGAAAACTGGATTAGGGGAATGTTAATCATATGAAAATGACAAACTTGTGATTGGTTAAACGGTCATTGAATCCCCAGTTGGAATAGTTAACCAGCAACGTTTTTGTTTGATGTTACCTTTTATAAAGTTGAGGAATTAATTTAGGAGATTTACTAAGAACGTAAGGGAATATACATACTTGTCATGTAGACTTTCATTCTTTAATAAATTTTTACCACAAACCCATCTTTCACTCTAAAAGGTTATAGAACTCAAAAATATTCTATTTATCATAATTGTATAAGGTTCCAAATATTAACACATACCATTTAGATTAGGAAAATTCTTTTGTAATAACCAGGGACTTCCTATAGGCTAGTGTTAGGTAATAATGGCATGTTACACTATGGTTGTGGGTTCAATTCCTGTAGCTTTGTCCGACACGACGGGTTATTCCCAGACCTAGAGGTTGTCCTTTTCCTAAAAATGTAGAATTAAAATATTCCAAAAGTAATCTTCGGGAATGTTTTAACCTTAAAAAATACTATCCAAAATTCAACATAATCCATTCCAACCTTTATAGTTATCCAAAATACCTCTACCCAGACTTTCTCTAAAAGGTCTCTAAATTCCAAAATCATCAGATTCCCTAAACAAAGAATAGTATCTCTTATTGTCACATACTAAAAATTTGATTACCTTAATCATATTAAAACATTAATGAAATCAAAAAGTACTGAAGTACAATCCTTATATATATCACATTATTCTTATAACAAGAATATAATTCTTGAGTCCAAAAAAATCAATACATTAATTATTCCACTTTAACTGTAGTAACAACATAATATTGTCCTTGATCCCTTGTCCTTTTCTGAGGTAAGTTTCCATGACTCTTAGGACATTCATTTGCATAATTCCCCATTTCCCTACAATTGTAGAATTCAACATTGATAACCTCTTTCTTTCCTTTGAAATCACGCACCTGGTGACCTTTTTTTCCACATTTATAACAAACTCCCATTCCTTTTAGGCAAGTACCAGGGTGATTCTTCCCACAATTATCGCATAATGGAAAATCCTTCTTTCTCTTTATCCCTTTATCTGTCTCTTGTTCCACCGTTCTCTTCTTCTCTTGATTTACTTTATTGTCATAAGACTTAGAGAATTCATTTTCTGTCTTGATATCACACGAGACAATATCTTTGTACGATGAGAAGGATTGTGATACTAAAGCTCGACAGAGAAATGGTTTTAACCCATCAAAGAAACGATCAATCTTACTTCTTGGGTTATGTATATAATCTGTAGCATACCTCGCTAACCTTGTAAGGTTGGCCTCATACTTTGCGACATTCTTCTCAGACTCAGAAATTTCCTTTCCATATCTGCACGATTATCATGAGGAAAGTATTTTTTATAAGAAAATATCTTTGAACTCTCTCCATTCCATACATGATACTTCTTCATCTTCCTTTTTATTTCGAATCAATGACCACCATTGATCAGTATCTCCAGTGAGGCGGTAAACTGCCATGATAACCTTTTCTCATTCGCTACTCCCCAAGGCATGGAATATTTTCCCTAAGGAGTTTATCCATTGATCAGCTACTAATGTATTTGTACCCCCATTAAATGTTGGTGGGTTTTGCCTCATGAAACGGTCTAACATTGATCCTCCACGTTGCGGATCAGGGTGCTCCATACGAGTAAGGTTATTATTCATAACTTGAGTGAGTTGTCCCAGTATGGTAATAAGTTGATCAGCACCAGTTGTATCTCCAGCTCCACAATAATTATCTTGAGCAGGAGGGAAATCCCTACACGGAGTGCGTGCAATGATATGGTTTTCATTCCTCCCACTAGGTACCATTTCTAAACAATGGCATAAAATACATTAATTTATGAATAAAAATACATAATTCCATACTTGTAAATCACTTAACATAAATTGAACTATTTATGGATATAATCCATAATCATAAAAAATGTTTTCTTTGAGAATGTATGTACTCATAAGCCCTTCGTAATGGTTTGTAAAGAAAATTTGAAGTATCCTAAGCATATCCCCCGAGAGTTTTGTAACCAATAGTGCAGCATACCCGTTTCCGTGCCCCAGTTCCCTTTCGAGTCTAGCTCAAAGCGGTGTTTTGGGGTTTTACCCCTAGGTACATCTGTTCCAGAGCCTCCTCTACCTGCTCATATCCAGACATAGATTTATTTCTCGGAAAACTCACAAAACCTCTATAATACCAATATTCTTGGACGTTCTTCTATACTAATCCTGAAATTCTATCTTCGGGATATGTGCTCTAATCAGAGTTTATTTAAAGCTAGCTTCCAAGGTTAGTACTAAACAACCTCTAATACAAACTGTAACGCCCCAACCACAGTTACACAGAGTCGGTGCCTTATTGCGTAACATTGGCATGATCACAAAGATCAAGTCTCGAAAGACCTAATAGTTTAGTTGCCTGGATACACTAGATACATTCATAAGTATTACATTACATCATAAAGTAATATAAAACTACAAAAACATAGTCTCCATTTTCCACAATCATATCCCCATCAGACTATCCCTGCAGGTCATTCCTAAAATACTTCTTCACATCCTGTAAAAATTAAAACATTGAAAGGGGTGAGCTCAGATACTCAGTATGGATAACAATATAGCGAATGCATTCATAAATAAACATAAACATTTAAGGAAACGTATAACTAAACAAAAGCCATTTAAACATGAACTTCAACATAATATTGTAAAAATAAAATGAAATAATTCCATTTACTTATTCACATGGACATTCTACTGGTCGAATAATCACATGTATTATCAATAACAACTTTCACAATGATGGAATGCATAATGGTAGACTATCATAACCAAGTAGCCAAGGCCTCGTGCCAAGACTACAAATAATATTTTGTCAAGGCCTCATGCCAGGACACTAGTTTGTCTCATGAGACCTACTGATGCATCGAGAAGCTATATCGAGCTCCACCCGTCACTTATTAAGTCCAATGCATTACTCATATGAATAGGTTTAAACATATCATAAACCATTACATAATCGTATCACATAAAACATGAATAAAGAAAATATAAAATTTCCACATTTAAATCACAAGATATCAATACAACACATTGATATAATAAAAACATTTTAAAAACCATTTTCAATACCAAAATAAATTAAAATTAAAACTTCGTATTTATTTTTCATTTAAAAAGGTTATGTCTTATAGAGGATGCCGAAACTCAAATAATTGTCAGGGTGGCGAAGAAGTTGTTGTCGCCGCATATGTAAAAAAATATTCTTTTTGTCATTTAGTAAAATTGCTTCATATAAAAAGAATCCTTTTGAATAAAAGTAAAAGTCAAATGGGTTTATACACCGTATAAAGGAAAGTTGTGTATAAAACTAAATATGCCTCCATGAAAGGAGATTGAGACGAAGTCCACTACAAAGATCATTTTTTAAATAAAATAGATCTATTATATGTATTCACTATATGTACACATAAAAAAGTACAAATAAAATATAGTACATAATAATATCATGACATAATTTGAAAGTAGGAGATTAACCCAAAGAATAGAAATTGGGTTAAGAAGTTCACTTACCTCGTGTCCGACTTGACTCGATCGTTCTTTAACCTCTTGAATAATAAACTAGAGTTAATTTCTATTTTATTGAATCTTTTACATGTTCATTATTCCTTTTATATCACTTATTACCATTTTTTGAACATTATGTAATTATTTAAGTTAATAACGGTCATTTTGTCGATCTTTTGTACTTGAGTCAAAAATAAACATCTTATAATTAAAAGTTGTTCATGTGGTGAAATATCCATTATATCCAGAATTATATTCATGATTTATATATCATATATATCATATATATCTAGTATATACAATCATTCATAATATTACTTAACATTTTGAGGTAAGAAATGAAATGCACCGTTCATGGAGACAGTATGCCGTACGTACGCATGAACGCTACTTTCATTTCTATTTCGTATTTAATGGAATGAAATCATAATGATATAAAAGTAAGTTTATAATTACATTATAATATCATATATAATATCATTTAATCCATCCTTTATACATCCCACATATGGCATTAACAATTCAAATCACCCTGAGGGGGCGGTAGTCCGCACATCCTAAAATGAAATTATCACGTTTACCCATAATGGAAACCATAAATGAAAGCCATAAATGAGATATACAGAAGCATAAGGAAACCATAAACATAATATATATCTTATATAATTATAGTTAAATCTTAATTTCCACCATGAGAGGTGTTAAAAGAAGATTGAACAATTATCGTTTCGTGAGGCAGAAATTTTCCAACCATAGAAACAATATGTTCTTTAACCATTAGACGAAGGTGTGTGTAAGTGTAAATAAAATAATTCTCATAAAAAAAACTAGTATATTTAATATACTGGTTTTGTTACAAAATAATGGAATAAAAAGAGTTTAACGGGTTGGAGAAGCAAAATAAAACAAAATAACATAAGAGAAGACCTTACCTTAAAATCGGGTAACTCTTTTTCATTTGAGCCAAAGGCTTCCTTGGGAAGACTTCTGCCCAATGTGAGGCTTCTAGGAGTAATAGAGGGAAGTTGAGAGAGTATTTGGGCAGAGGTTGGCCAAGCCAAATGGCTAGTAATGTTTGAATAAGTTGGTTGTGGTGGGGGCCTTTTATAAGAGGAGAGGAGGGGCACTCTTGGAAAGTCATGAAATGTTACTTTATTACATAATGATTTTAGGATTTTAAAAGTCCCAAACTTATATATTTCTAGGATAAGGTGATGAGGGTTCTAAATATACTCATTTTATAGGTTTTTTACAAGTTTATGTCTTAGAGTTTACATTATCTTTTCATTGTATTTAAATAGTTAATTAATGAGGTAATCGCTGCATCATCATGGTGTCATAAAACATTTAATTTATTTAGTTTCTAAAAATTATAAAAAAATATCATGATGTCGGAAATATTTTTAGACTTCCAATTAATATTTATATTCGAAAAGTTAACTTATATAACCCCATGGGATAATTTTTTAGTAAAAAAACTCATGTTTGTGATATTTTTATTTTAACATTAAATAAAATGTTTTTAGTGTCATTTTCCTACCAAGTGGCTCCATGGGGTCCCCAAGTTGTCCCATGGATTTTCGTTGTCATCCATGACTAATCCAATAGATTTAGGACAATTGTAAAGGTATTTTCATATTTTTATAATATCATTTTTACTTTAAATTTCACTAATTACCTTTTTACGTGATTAATTAAACTTAAAAGTTACTATTCCCCAAAAATTATTTTAATCCCATTGAACCAAATTTTACTTCCTAATGACAACCATGTATGTCGTATTTTTGAAAATCAAATCACGAAAGTATTAATGTTTCATTTAAACAAAAAAATCATTTTTTAACTACCACATAGTAGTTTCACTATTAATCAAAAATTGAAGTTTTTCAGAACAATGCCAAAATTTCCCCCTAAGATATAATTGATATTCCAAATTCAAAAATGATATCTATTTTAAAAAATTCTAAAAATATAAGTTGCATTAATTAATTTTATAATTAATTCCCGCTGTCACAACAAATAGCGTGTTTTTAAGAAACAATATATATCAAAAGACTGACAATTGTTTATGTCCAATTTCAAAGTGAAATTAATTCTAATGACCACCATTGGATAAAATGGTAAAAAGATATTCTAATTATACTTTAAAACTACTCAATTGTACAATTTATCACTATAAATTATTTTGATTAAAAATGTTGTTTTTAAGAATTTTTCACTATTCAAAAAATTTGGAAGTTCTCAGACAAATACAAAAAATTCAACATAGGATAATTTCGATATTCCAAATCCAAAAATGAAGTAAATTTTAAAATATAAAATATATATAATTTAAAAAAGTGGGTATTACTATTCATAATGACTATTTTGATTTGTCTTGGTGTGTTATAATCTCGAACGTGCGTACAATGCAAGCTATTGCATTATTGAAATAGAAGCGTATCGTGGAAGCTCGAGGTGTTACAGAAATGAAGATGAATTTGTTATTCTTGAAGTGTTAGCAGATCATGTGATTGAATTATGGGTCATTCCATCTGTTTCAAACAAAAGGATAAAAAAAGTTATAAGTCCATCTTATGGTGAGATTAATCGTATATGGTTCCAAAAATGGACTTGTACTTTATTTATCATATCGCTTAATAAACTAAAACTGCATTCCACTACCCAGGGACTTCCTGTAGGCCAGTGGTAGGCGATAAAGGCCTGTCGCACTTCGATTGTGGGTTCTATTTCCACATCCTTGTCCGACGCGATGGGTTGTCGCCCGTCTTGCAGGTTGTCCCATTTTCTAAAACTAAATTATAATAACATTCCTGCAATAATATCGAAAAAAGGTCATATACTTAAACAATGCAATCTGATGTCTTACATAACCCTTTCCAATATTTAGACATATCTAAAATACATCTGTCTAATCTCATAATGTACAGAAAATGATTACTGGAAAGGTCACATAACAAGAACGTGAATAACATCATTTTATCATATGAAATATCTTGTTGGTCACATTCAAAACATGTGAATTACTTAATCATGTTTTCTCTTGAAATAGAAATTACCATAGAACCTTTGTGAAAAATTAATTCTATCAAAGGTTAACTCTTTCCACATACAAAAATTCCCAAATTTCTATATACTCAAACCATTATATCACTTTGTCCTTATTTTAGTCATGAGCTCATGATTATTATCATATTATTTTCTCCTTATCCCTTCAATATGCGCATTTCATCTGCTTTCCAAAAATATTTCAATCACTTTTTCATGGTTACCAATACCATATAATAATTGAAAACCAATACATAGATATTACAAAATTCCACAATACCATAAATGAGATTCCATGATACTATTTTGAAATCCCACTACATAAACACTTAGTCATTACACGACATCATTTTAATACTCAAAATCACAAATAGTGATCGCATGAGACTTCCCTTTATCATTTACCTTAAGATGTTGCTCACATTGATCATCATTAAAACATGGATTAGGGCATTTATTAGAATAATTCCCCATTTCCTTGCACTTGAAGCATTGAAGTGTTGGTGGAGAGTTCTCTGTAGTATTTTCTCTATTCACATCATTAGCATCCTTTTTACCATTACATCGACAATCAACTTCTCGATGACCTTCTTTTCCACACATAAAACATTTTCTAGTACCTTTTTGGCAATATCCACCATGCTTATTTCCGCACGTTGAGCATAAAGAAACATTCATCTTTCTTTTACCATTATTCTGAGATTTCACCTTGAACTCCATCTTTCGTTTCTTTTCAAAACCATGAGATGGATATGTTACACCAACGTACAGTTCTACCTTGATAGCACAACGCATAATTTCTTCATAGCTACTGAAGTCTCTTATAGGTAATTCCCTTCGAAGAATTGGTTTTAAGACACTGAAAAATCGATCAACTTTACTTTCAGGTTGGATGATAAAGCCAGATGCATACCTTGCAAGTCTTGTAAAATTCACTTCGTATATACCAACAGATTCATCATCCTTCTGCTTAAGCTCAAGATACTACTTTTCCATCTTTGTTCAAAGAATACGAGGGAAGTACTTACAGGAAAACATGTTCTTGAACTCATCCCATTCCATGGACTCAATTTCATCTCTTTGCCTCGTATTCTTGATAAGATTCCACCATTGCTTAGCTTCACCTTCCAAACGATATACTACTAAGATGACTTTATCATGTTCAAAACTTTGATGAACTGAAAATATATTTTCGGTGGTACTGATCCATTGTTCAGAAAAAAGTGGATCAGAAGACCCATTGAAAGAAGGGGGACGTTTCCTCATGAAGGACTCAACAGAATATTGTTCCCTTCTCTGCTAATTTGGAAGTCCATAATGATTCATAGCTTGTGTAAGTATAGAAATTATATTTTTCAATCCAACTCCCATAACATTTTTTTGTTTAGAAGTAAAATCATTGAATTTTCCATTACATTGATCAACACGGTTCCTTCATGTTCCAGCCATCGTCTAAAACCCAAAAAGAATTGTGTGAGAGGCAAAAATCATGCCAGGGAAAACAACATAATAAAGGGGGAGTACCTTCAATATCTAAGATCATAGGTTTAATTCTAAGATCGTTCGTGCAATTCTCGTACTATAACCTATACGTATAATTAACCTTAGTTACATACCTAGACATACCATAGAAATATCTCTAGGGATCTCACTAAAGATCTCACATCCTAGTTTCCAATGGTTGACTAAACGTTTCCTCTGATACCAACTATAACGGTATGAAATTACTTCCAGTGGACTATAATTGATACTTATCAGAGCACTCCATGGGCGGATACACCCTCTGGGCGGGACACACCACCATCCCCAGTGGTATCCATTTCTTCATGAAGCCCTTGGGTGGAGAGTCATGCTTCGTCCAATGCTCACATGTGAGAGTTCCCAAAGATCGGATTAATTTCTACCTCCTTTGCCACTGATACTAACTATAGAGACCCGAATGTTGACGTACATGGACATTAAATTACTTTTTCGGAATACTTAATACATAACAAAAATAGACACATAAGGACCGCAATAGTTTAGTGTCTTTGGAATCTCAGAATATAAACTTCTAATCATGTTGAAATATATTCAACAACTCCCCTAACCATCTTCCCCTTTTTGTTTCCTTACCTAATACATTTCATTATATCCTAGGGAAAAGAAAACATATAAAGGGTGATCTCAAATGGTCAGTAAGGGTAATAATGGATAAAATAAAACAAATCATATACATTTGAACTTAAAAACATGACCATAATGTTTAAACATCAAAATCATAAGCAATGACATAAAACATGGCAGTACATAAGGCATAAATCATAAATAAAGATTAATCATGATAAAATAGCAAGGGAATAAAACATGTAATTTTGGAAAAACATTAAGCACAGTATATGATTTCCATATTAGCCAAGGCATTTCTGCCAAGACCATCATAGTGGACAAAGTCCCTTTTCTGAATCGAGTTAACTCTTCATTCCAGACATGTATTAATGAACCGGATTAACATACTGTTCCCTCCATGTCTATCTCATGAGATATAAATCCTTACCCAATGCATTGAAGGGAGATATAGGTCCCACTGATCTCATAATGAAATAATTTTACGTGTGCCACAAAATAAACATACATCATTCATAATAATCCAATAAATAAAATGGGTTTCATAAACATCATCCCATCATCGCATAATCCATATAAAATAAATGGATATCTTTTCATAATAAGTAATGTGAAACCATGTAAATCATAGAGACATTATACATGAAATATACACATATGAAATAATTTCATCTTATATGAAAAATGGTTTTTATAAAACACATGAAATGAATTCTTGAGGAAAATATCCTTTCTTCTTAAAAATCATTTTCTTTTCACAAAATGTCATGCAATTTTAAAAGAAAAGGATTTTGTTGAAAATAGTGATGAAATATTTTGGAGGAATCTTCATGAAAATAAGGATTTATCAAAATCAAAAAATCTTTTCATGCCGAATACGTTAAAAAAACATTAACCTCGTACTTTTCTCGGAAATGTCAAAAAGTACCTTATATGGTAACCAAAATAAAGAGTCCATTCCTACAATGTGGTAAAAATTAAATAAAGGGTAAAAATGACTTTAAACATTCATGAAAGAATAGTAAACATTTTATGAAAACAATTTCATAAAACAAGGCCATGGATGATAAACGAAACCCCATTAAATACTTACGTATTAACAATCTCAGATAACAACGAGATTGGAAAGGTTATCCCTTACCTTTGGTCTGATATGCTTCGTACGTATCTGAACCTCCCGTATAATGATTTAATTAATGTCATTGACTTATTATAGAATAATATTCATTGTTATGATATAATATATGGTTCACTTATGACTTTATTTTACAAGTTCTTTTGTAAGTTCCATGTTAAAGTAGTATTTTGGGTAAAATCGTTTTATTTATCGTAGATGTTTGGACTTGTTGTTCTTGATATTATTACTTATATACGGATTTACTTTTTTCCAGAATGTAAAACATGATTTATATGTAATATATATTCAGAATATACATATATATATATATATATGATATATCGATAAATGTAATGAAATACACCGTTCATGGAGATGGTAGGCCGTACATACATATGAACGCTGTTTTCGTTTACATATTAAATTGAATGGAATTAAGTAGATGACGTACAAATATATATATATATATAAATAAATCCACTATAATTAATATTTCATGATTACTTAGTATATATACTTTATAATCATTCATGGATTGTTAACATGGAGAATGCATCTCATCGCATCGTGGAGACGGTATTCCGTACGTACGCATGAGCGATTATATCATTCCCATGATCGTGTAATTGTATTGAAGTGTATGTATAATATTTTAGAATCAATATAAATTTACAATAATCATATATATTTATTATTTACACCATTATACTAATCCAAGTAAGGTGGTGGTGGAAAATAGATTACACCACGGCGTGGAGACGGTATTCCGTACGTACGCACGCGCGGTGACTTCGTTTTCCGTAGGATGGATAGATTCTGAAATAATGTTGTTTCATACTTATAAGAACATATAAGTATATTAGTGATACTGGTTTTATTAATTCATAATGAAACAACTAAATAAGAAGAAGTGGAAGAAGAAATAAAGTTGAAAGAATCGGTAAAGGACATTACCTCTTCTTTGAAGCGCCTCTTTGATACCTCTTTTTAGGGCACTAGAATTGGTCTTTGAAGAAGTCCAGGACCTCTAGGATGTTTATAGGGAAGTTTAGAAGAGGATTTGGTAGGGTTTGTCCGAGATATAAGGCTCAAAGTTGTGTGAGGAAGAGAGGGAGGAGGTTCCCTTTTATAAGGGAGGAGAGGGGCACCTTTGGAAAAACTAAAAATATTATTTTATTATAAAGCCATATTCGGGTTTTAATAGCCCCATATTGATTTATTTAGAATCAAATGTGGGTATGGGTCTAAACAATTTATTCAAAAAGAATTTATACAAGTTTAGGTATCTATTTTAACCTTATCATTTAGATTTAACTTTAAGTTAAATAATTTTACTTTTACCGTGTCTTCTGGTTTTCTTACACTATAAGGTTAATAAACTTACTATAACAAGATAAAATAACCCCAAGTTGTTTATTATTAATATATAAAACCTTATATAAGTCATTTATCCAAACCGTAGATTTTTAGGAATAAAATAAAAATTAATAATATAATATTTATTTGGAAAACTATTTTATGTCAATTTTTACACTATTTGGTAATTGATTTTTTTTTGAAAATCATAACAGAATTATTAGTTCTAAAAATGTTAATTAAATCAATAATAACATGTCATATCAACCTATAAAATAAGTTTTAATCATAAAAAGTCTCATATTACATTTATTTGGGTATTTATAACATCAATTATGTCAATATTTCATTAATAAGATAAATACTGCATCATCATTGTGTCATAAATAAATTAAATTATTTAATGTCTAAAAATTACAAATAAAATATGATTATTTAGGAAATATTTTTAACTTTCTATTGAATATTTATAGTCGAATTTATAGTATGTATAACTCTATATTAAAAATTATTTAGTTATTAAACATTGATTTTAACTATTTTAACCCTTCTTTAAATAAATTAATAATAAATGTCCTAATCTAACCCATTTAGGCCTAAATGGTCATATTTTATTCCTAAGGTTGTTTTTGGTCTAATTACACTTATCCAATAGAATTAGGACTTGTTTTAGGGCAATAATAATATCATTTTTACCCTTAATTACCCTATTTACTTTTAACAGTGGAATAAAAGTAAAACGTTACTATTCACCAAAAATTATTTTCATCTCATTGAAACAAATTTTAGTACTTAATATTAACCGTGTCTCTAGGATTTTCGAAATTCCACTCACAGAAGCGGTAAAATTATGATTTATGTGATTTTGAAAGTTCTCCTAGGAGGTGGGTAAAAGACGGTGAAAAGTTCAATAAAATTTTTAATATGTCTAAAATTATTATAAAATGACTCCAATGACATAAATTGAAGTTATATAGGTATTATGTATCAATTTTTTTTAATAAAATAAATTTAAATAAAATAAATAATTATTTAAATAAAAAGTCGGTTTTTGAATAGTAACCAAGTGTTTCAATATTCCTCAAAAATTGAAAGTTTTCAGAAAAATACCAAAAATTAAGCGTAGGATAATTTTGATATTCAGAATCAAAAAATAAAGTCCATTTTGATAGATAAAATTTAAAAAAAAATCAAAAATTTGGTATTAATATTCGTAATGGCTAGTTTATATAACATATCGTTGTTTAGCAAAACTCGGTATTGCGTACAACATACGCTATCGTGGAAGGTAGTGATTGCTAGTAATGAAAGCCAAGTCAGGTATGCTTGTTGTGAAAGCTCCTTTTGGTGTAGCGTACAACACAAGACATTAATGAAATTAAAAAGAATAGTTTTTATAAAATCTCGGGGTGTTACATTCCAACCCTTATTAGAAGATTGAAGAAACAAATATTCTCTTTTTTTATTGATAGAATTTAAACAAATATTTGTTTATGGTCTTATAGGAAAATTTATAAATATGTTAAGGAGAGTCTTGTAATGTTATGGCCCATGTGATTCCTTATTATGATATGTCACGTTCCATGTTTCCTAAAACCCTCATTGACCAGATCCTATATCATTTGGATAATTTTTTGTGGGGGTTCTCAAAATGGAAATCATAACACCGATTGGTTTTCATGAGAGAAACATTGTATCTATAAGTTCTAATGTGGGATCAAATTTAGAAATGTGGAGTTGTTTTATGAGGCACATTTATCGAAAAATGGCTAGCACCTTCTCTCCTTCCCAAACATTATATTCTCAATTGTATTCCACGCCAAATATTTTCCTCATTCTGATTTCATAAATACGTAGCTGCTGCCGAGAACTAGATTTCTGTAGAGGATAATTTGGGTGGTAAAGTCCCTATATGAGAAACATTGTTCGTAGAGGATTAAAAATGTGGATAATGTGTATTTATACCGTGAATCATCACTAACAGATTCCACAATCCTTAGAGTTTTATGACATATTATCCAAGGCTTCCAGAACCAGACAGTTCATGATCTGATTAACAACTCCCTGAAGGATTGGGACCATGACAGAATATTTTGATTCAATGAAAGAGATCATGAACTTGTCTATATTATTCCGATTATATCAATTGTGGGTAAAGATCAGTATTGTTGAAAATGGTATCCCTAAGGAGTGTATACAGCTCGATTGGGTTATAAGCAGTTGGTGAATGGGGTTTCATATGGACATCCTTACGAATTTTATAAGGATATTTAGATAGTCACCTTCAAAGATAATGCTTTTTGTGTGTGGAAGGAATGTACTGGTTTCATCCAGAATCATGAGATCCTAGTGCGGTGAAACATCTCTATGAAGAATATATGCCATATATGTTTGCATGATGTAGAAAATATAATGCATGTTGTTCTTCTTTACTAAGGTGTGGATGATGTGTGGATTAATTGGAAGTTAAATATTCAGGATTTTTTCCCCATCTTGTTATTTGGACCTTAATCTTCATAAGTTAATTCACTTCTTTGAGATGAGGGTTGTCAGCATGATTTGTACCACCACTTGGATGGTTTGGACCAGGAAAAATGTGTGGATTTTTCAAAGAATGGTAATCCAATACCATATATGGTTGAAAAGGGCCTCAAAATGGATTTATTATGGGACTAATGATGATATTTCTCCCATCATTGGGTGTCCCCTATAGGATACATCTTTTTGGACCACACCCCCAAAAGGCCTTATCAAGATAAATACTTGTGGTAATGTATGACTTGCTTTAAGCGTGTGTATTAAGATTATTTCCCACCATATAGATGGTCAGATTATAGTGGCCAAATTCATGGATTTTCAGGCTAACTTGTGATCGGCTATGGTGGACGAATGATTTATTCTTCCTGGTATTCTGCGGTATACTCTAAAGGCTAGAAAAAGGTATAATCTAATCTGATTCCTTCTTAATGATTAGCTCTTTATCCATATATGGAGAGGACTCACAACCAAATGGTATTAATCTAAAATTACCTTCTCCTTATTACATGTTTCCTCTTCACACAACTTCATTTTCATTAAAGGATGAGGTGATCTTATATCGCACCATTTCACAGGCTTTGGGAAGGATTGGGGATACCATGTTTGGTTTGATCATTTTTCGGATTGGATTTGTAATGATACTTATATTGATTAATAATCTATCTATTCTTTTCTCAAAAAAATTATATTGTTGTATTTATTTTTATATAAATATATTTTCTGTCATATAATGATGGAAAAAATGACTTATTGCCCTAGTTAAATCTAACATACCTTATTAAGGTATTTTATCATTATTTGGATACGGTAGAAAATTCAAAACTGATTAATTTATCAATGTAAAATTTTTAGATAATATTAATATTATAATATTTATTTAATTTTCATTTCATACTACATTTATAATATAATTATATGAATATTAATTTAGTTAAATTATTTATTATTATTTAATTGACTATAATTTCTTAATTGACAATAAAATGAAAGTATGATTATTTATAAAATGAATCAGGAATTTATTGAAATAAAAAAATATTTACTTAAATTAATTTGTATAGTTTAGTGGATAATTTGAAATTATAATAGGAAAGGGTAAGTACAATGCAATTAAAAAACTTATAATTGGATTTAGGTTTTGAAAAATTAAATTGGTCAGGATTTGGTCTTCTCAAATTTCATAGATACTTGATCCATTATCATTTCTAATGCTATGCTGAAATAAATTGATTAAAATGTTAATAACTAATTCTATTATGCTTAATAAATATATAAATTGGTTAAAAATATTACCCTTTTTAAGAAATTTTAATTAGGAAAATATTTGTGTCTTGTTTAATTAAAAACATAATGAACACTTTTTCAAAAAATCATTATAAAAAATGAAATATTTCTACAAAAATCATTTTTTATACTTTTCTTTAATTATACCCAACAACAGTGAAGAGAAATGATGATTCGTGAGATATGTTTTAAAATTTAATTTACTGAATGTTGATAAAAATATATATGTATAAAAATATATATAAATAAGTAAATATACATATAGAACATAAAATTAATGGACCAAAATTTAAAAGTATACAAAGACGTAAAAAAAAACACATTATAATTTAGAAAATATAAAACATCATTTATTCAAATTACAATTATATTATTACATAATTGATTTATTAAAATAAAAAAATATGATTAATTCAAATCATAGATTATGATTCATTGAAATTAAAAATAGATTGATAAATTTTATAAATTTGGAATTCAAATTTTCAAAAATAGCAAATAAAAAATAGAAATTATTTTATTTAAAATCAATGAACTAAAAAGTATAAAATAAAATTTACTCAAATAAAAAGTACAATTCTTCCAAAATATGAAAACTGATTATTTTAAATTTAAATTACTTTCGTACTATATTATATTTTTTAATTTTAAGACATAAAAATTATTAAAATAAAAATAAAAATTAATTTTCAGTAAACACAGAATTGAAATTATTAGTCCTTTTAAAACATAAAAAAATATTCCCCCAAAAATTTATATGAAAATTAAAAAAAATTATAGAAAAAATAATTTTTTATTAAAAAAATATTATAAAATACTTCTAAAAGAATATCTTTTGTCACTTGATTTAATAATATAACAACAGAATGATCAAAAAACTCCAAAAAATCTTAATGATTTTTCCATATCCAAAATTTTATATAAAATATGTGATTAAAAATATAAAAAACATTTTTTTTGTTAATACATTAACAAAAATTAACCACATATCATAGGTTTTATCATTTAAGTAAAGATAAATTTCTAAAAAAATATTTTTTTACTAAATAAATAACACAACAAGTGCACTCATGTTTTTTATAATGAAAGAAAAACTTTAATAACAAAAAAATCAACTAGGCCAATGAAAAAATTGTTTTTTTGATAAATATATATTAAAAATAAAAAAATTGAAAAAACAAAATATTTTATATCTAATAAATTCAATAAATAACATAATAAAAGAAGTTATGTATGTAGTTTTTGAGTCATTACACATTATATTTAATTAAATAAATATATTAAAATAGAAATAAATATTTTTGTATATATATTATTATAAAATTATATAAAAATTACTATATTCGTTTAAAAAATCCTTAAAATAACCCAAAATATATGTTATTTGTTTTCACTGCCACAAATCACCTCTTTAACAGTGCAAAAAAGGGATATAATAATGTTAATAAATCAACATTGTCATCATCATCATTAAAGGGGGTCCCTTTAACCATGCTAAAAAAGTGCTAATAAAGGACCCACTATATGAGCATTAGTTTTTCACTGATAAAGGATGCCTTTATCAGTGCTAGAAATAGCATTGATAAATGTCAACCTACTGTAGTGTGCTATTTGAATAACATAACACTACTACAAATACACCTGTATCAGATATGAAAATATACAATTTAAGTGGAATAAATTTCACATTGAAAATTCAAAAAATAACTACTATATACATTTCAAATTATTCTTTTTAAAAATACATTTACAATTACTTTACACACTCATTTAAAAAAATTAATGTTTCATTATATTTGGAACCCATAACCCCAAATCAAAAAAACTCGAGCATGGTATCAGTTACTGAGAAAACCACCCCAACCCTAGAAAAACAATCTATCTCTATAGGAAAATTATGCTTATTTCATAAATACTATTAAGAAATAAATTAAACATAAATATGAATGAATACATTAATAAATTTTCAATTTTAAATAAAAAGACACAAATGGATTTCTACCGGTCACACCATGTATAATATTCAGTTGACGATGATTCCTACACATTAATAATTACATAGGTTTCATATTCCTAATGTATCAAAATAATTAGAATACATTGTCGTTGTTGTGAGTATGTCGCTCGTGTTGTAAACTAAGATTTCGTTTCAAATTGGAAACACATACTTTGAGTCATATATGTCACATAATGTGTCAGTTTTATGTAAGGCTACATCCAACACATCAAAAATTACTTATATATAGTATTACTAAATTATAAAGACAATTAGAGCATGCATTCTTGGTTTTGAGTGAGTGACACACATTTTAAACTAAAATTTCAATTTGATTATGATAACGAACACTTTGAGACATACTAGACATATTGTGCATCATATTGAGGTGATTTTGATTCCTACAAATCACAAAGGACTTATGGATCCTTTCCCTAAAGTATCAAAACAATATAAATTAGTTTTCATGGTTTCTAGTCTGTCACATGTTCATTATACTAAAATTAATTACAATTTTAAATAAAAATACCCACATAGAGTCATACCATTCACACCATACGTCATATTGAGCATCAGTTAATTCCTACATGTCAAAAATGTCTTATGTGTCTTTTTCCTAAATTATTAGAAAAAAAGTAAAAGGAATTTTATCTATTTTCAGTATTTCACATGTTTTATTTACAAAAAAATATGAAACATTTAAATAAAAAGGCACACATTGAATTATACGGGCCACACTGTGCATAATATTTAGTTGTGTTAGATTTATGCACATTAAAAATGACTTATGGTTCATTTTCCTAAAGTAGTATGACAGCCCAAATTTGTTTTATCAGTTTTTAGTATGTCACTTGTTATTTTTACTAAAATTAATGTTAATTTTTAATAAAAATACACACTTTGAGTAATATTGGTACATCATATGTCATATTGAGGTGTGGCTAATTCCTACATTTCAAAAATTAATTATGTGTCATTTTTTTAAATTATCAAAATAAATTGAATAATTTTTCTCAGATTTTAGTGTCTTACTTTTTATTATTAATTAAATTAGTTTCACATTTAAATAAAAAGACACACATGGAGTTATTATGGTCACATAGTGTGTTAAAATGAGGTGAAAAATATTTTTACACTTCAAAAACGACTTATGGATCTTTTTCCTAAACTATCAAAATAGTATTAATATATTTTCTCATTTTTCAATATGATAGTTATTATTTTTAATAAAATTAATGTTATTTTTAAATGAATTGAAAATATTTGAGTTATATAAGTCACAAAGTGCCTTCGAATGAGGTTAAATTTATTCCTATTCATCAAAAATAACATATATAATGTTTTTATTAAAATAACAGAATAATATATATGCATTTTCTGGGTTGAAGTATTTCACTTGTGTTTTTTTACTAAAATCTAATTCCAAATTTGGAACATATACATTGAGCCATATCAGTCACATCATGTGTTAGTTTGACATTAGAATGCTTCCTACACATCAAAAATTGATATTAATACTTTTAATAAATTATCATGGCAACCAGATCACGGTTTCTTGGTTTTCAATGATTGACACACCTTTTGAACTAAAATGTCAATTTTAAAATGATATCGGACACTTTGATTCATACCAGACACATAATTCTTCAAATTCATGTGTGGGTGATTGCAAGACATCAAAAACTACATTGAGACCATTTTAGTAAAGTATCAAAACAATTCGAATGTATTTTCCCTATTTTTAGTATTCCACCTATTTATTTACTAAAATTAATGTCATTTTTACCTAAAATGAAACACATGGAGTTATACCAATAATATCATGTAACTAATTGACGTTAGGTTAATTCCAAAATGTCACTAATGACTTATTTATCATTTTAATAAAGTATCAAAATAATCCAAATGTGTCTTCTTGTTTTTAAGTATGTTACTGGTTCTTTTTACTAATAATAATGTCAATTTAAAATAAGAATTCACACTCGGAGTCGTATCAGTCAAATCGTGCATCAGATTGGGGTGAGGATGATTTCTACACATAAACATTTAATATTAAACCATATAAATAATGAATAAAAACATATCTAATATGTTTTCTTGATTTTTATTCTGTCACTTGTTATTTTTACTAAAATTAATTTCAATTTTAAATTAAAAGACACACTTGGAGACATATCAATCACATCATGCAAAGGATTTAGGTGAGGCTAATTCAAACATGTTAATAATTACTTATGGATAATATTACTAACGTATCAAATTAAATTGAGTGCATTTTCTTTGTTTTTACAATTTATTATTTCTTTTTTACGAAAATTAATCTCAATTTTATATAAAAATTCACACTTAGAGTTATACCAAACACATAGTGCATCAGACTGAAGTGATATTTATTCATACACATCAAAAATGAATTATATATTGTTTAAATAAATTATCTAAACAATAAAAATTCATTTTCTTGGTTTTAAGTATTTCAGTTGTTCTTTGACTAAAATTAATGTCAATATTAAATAAAAAGACACACTTTGAGTTATATCGTTTTCACAATGCATCAAATTGATATATTTCTAAATCCTACCAATCAAAAAGTCATACATATCAAATTTTATCATCTATAAAAATAATATAAATGTGTTTTCATGGTTTTGAGTATTTCACATTTGTTTTGTACTAAAATGTTATTTCAAACTAGAAACACATAATTTGAGACACAACGATCACATAATATGTTGGTTCGACATGAGACTTCGTCCTACTCATAAAAATTTACTCTAAAATCATTGTTCAAAATTATCATACAATGACAGTGTTTTTATTGGTTTTTGTTGAATGAACTATGTTTTGAAAAAAATTGTCATTTTTAAATCGATAATGGATTCTTTGATTCATATCAATCACAAAAGTACATTGGATTACGTTTTTGTTGATTCCAACACGTCACAAATTATATAAATATCATTTTTATAAAGTATAAAAAGAATATAAATGTGTTGGTTGGTTTTACGTATTTCAATTGTTCTTTTTTCTAAAATTAATTTCAATTTTAACTAAAACACACACTTGGAGTTTTACCAGTCACACCATATGTTGGATTGAGGTTCATTTTTTTCCTACAGGTCACAAATAACTTATTTATTGCATTACTAGAGTATCAAAACAAAATGAATGCGTTTTATCATTTTTCAGTATGTCACTTTTTCTTTTTACTAAAATTAATGTCAATTTTAAATAGTAAAACACACATAGAGTCATATCAGTCACACTATGGTTCAGATGGTTGTTTGGTTTATTTCTACTCATAAAAATTAACTTATGGATCATATTTCTATAGTATCAAAACAATATAAATTCATTTTTTAGTTGTTTTTAAGTTACTTTTTCATTTTTATAAATTTAGTTTCAATTTTAAATAAAAATACACACATATAGTCATACATGTCACACCATGCATCGGATTGAGGTGGGGTTGATTACGACACATCTAAAATTACTTATGAATTATTATAGAAAAATTCTATAACAATCCGAATTCATTTTCTTAGGTTCCAGTATGTCACCTTTTATTTTTGATAAAATTAACTTCAATTATAAAAATGAATATACACTTGTAGTCATACTATCCAAAACATGAATCATATAGAGGTTCAGTTGATTCCCACATTTCAAAAATGTCTTATGGATAATTTTTAAAATATTATCAAAACAATCCAAATGTTTTGTCTCTATTTTCATAATTCCAGTCATTCATTTTACTAAAGATAATGTAAATTTTAAATAGAAATCACACTTGGATTCCTATCATTCACATTGTGATTAAGATTAAGGAAAGGATGATTTATACATGTTGAAAATGACTTATGGATTCTTTTTATAACATATCAAAACAATCCAAATTTTTTTTATTAGTTTTTAGAATGTCACTTTTCTTTAATAATAATAATGTCAATTTTAAGTAAAAAAGACACACTTGAAGTCATATCTGTCACACTGTATGTCAGATAGAGGTGTGGTTGATATCTACATTTTAAAAATAACATATAGATTGTTTTCCTAAACAATTAAAACAATCTAAATGTGCTTTATTGGTTTTCGTAATTTTAATTGTTCTTTTTACTAAAATTAATACCAATGTTAAATAAAAAGACACACTTTGACTCATACTAGCCACACCATGCTTTAGATTGAGGTGAAGCTGATTCCTAGACATTAATAATGACATATGAATGGATTTACTATATTATTAAAACAATATTAATGTGTTTTCAGGGTTTTGAGTTTGTGATGTGTTTTTTGAACTAAAATGAAAATTATGAACCAAAAACATAAATTTTGAGTCATACTAAGCACATTGTGTGTCTGATTGAGGTTTTTATTATTAAGTATGTGATATGTGTTTTTCTTTCAAATATCTAAAAAAATCCCAAAAAGAGAGAGGATGTTGAACTCTAATGGAAGAGAAACCCCATGCTCCCCGAAAAACATCATGTTTCTGGTAGCATGCCTTTTCCACTTCCATTAGAAGTAAATATGTTATTTATTTTATAGCTTGTTATAAATATTTGATAAAAAATATGAATTCCAAAAATACCAGGGAGAACAATAAATAATTATTAGGTAAAAATGATACAGAAATTAACCTACAAATAGTAGCTAAAATAAGGACAACACTAATTAAATAAGTAGTAAGAGTTCATCATTCCACGATATTTGCATACATTATGAACACATTTACATACTTTAATTATTTCTATCGTAGCCTTGAATTCTAATCTCGCATGAGCATGAGTAGATTTGAACAAACTACCCTAACATGAGAAAAATAGTCCACCAATATAAGAAAATAAATTTCTATCTGGGATACTATAATGAAATCAATTAAACATAAATATGAAAAAATACATTAATAAAATGTCAATTTTAAATTTAATCCATACAATTTTTGTCATGTTGGGTACACGATGTACCATATTCATTAAATGATCATAGTATAGGAGTGAATCATTCATATTGATGATGTCAATTTTTTTATGATCTCTATGGGATTTAAAAAAAGTAATTATCAAATAGAAATATTAAGGAAATTTACTGAAAAGTAGCTAAAATGTTGAAAAAATAAACCAAATAGGATGTAGGAAGTCACGTATTCCTGATATATGTATAAATTTTGAACTCAGGTTTGCTGCCCATTTGTTTCAAAACAAATATATTTCGTATTGTGAATACAATTCTAGTCAAATATCAATGTATTAGCAGAAAAATATAATTACCCAATGGATTAATAATTATTTTATGAGAAATAGTAATTGTATATGAAAATACGTTTTTGGAGATTAAATTTTATTGATGGAATATGATATCTCTCATAAATTTAAAAAGAATAACCACAATATTTTCTATTTTTTTTCAAAATTATAGAATCATTGATAAAAATAAATATTTTTTATATGTGTTTTGATAGTGAAATATTATTATATATTTCTTTATACTTATTCATGTGTAGAAGTTGGCAGCCTCCTTATGAATATGCTCTATCCTAATTCTAGGATTTTCATGATATTAAAATTTCACCTTATCATAACATTATTCTCATTAAAAAAAATATAAAATTTATAACATGTATTTTAATTATAAAATGTTTGATTTAGTGTATTAAAAATTGAAAAACATCATCATATGTGGTTCGTTTGTTGTGCATCCTTGTACTGAATCTAGAAAATAAATATTTGGAGTAGAAAAATTGACCGTAATGAGTACCCAGTGTTTCATATAAAAAAATAATATGTAATGAAATGAATGAAAATATATTTTATATGATTAAATTTTAGATTTTTACCAGTACATCATTAATATTAAGAAGAGTGTATCATCCGTAAATTTTCTTTCAAATGATTTTGCTAATTTTTCCACTATTGCGACAATTTGAACTCATTTTATCCTGGTATGGTCTGTAGATGTGATGTGATGAATAATAATTCTATATATATGTTCATGGGGTAATATCTTTAATTGGAATTCATATATATGACCAAAAAAATATGAATTGTATTCAGTCAAAATTAACATAGTAGATCACATATTGGAAACAAAGATCATTAAAAGGCACCTCATGTATATATTTACAACTGATACTCCTATACCTTTATAATTGAGGATTTCATTTTCATTCTCAAGAGATATGATGTCTATAATGGCCTCTACATACATTTTTTATTAAAAATAAACTATGTGATTACTACCACATTTTATCTTTGTATCCACATGAAACATCAATATTAGTAGACGTGGATATTGAATATGTGGGGTAAAAGTGATTTCTAATGATCTTATTAATATTTTCATTTATCTATTTAATGGTTATTATTCAACCATCCATTTCACCCCATTCCATTTATTTGTCAGTTATAAAATTCATCAATTTAATATTTCATCATTAATTGTTAAAGGTTTAGCATGAAAAATAAATTGGAAATAAATAACTCCTTGTTTGCATGTTTTTTTACAAGACCATATGGTCATGTTATGAATGTTCCAGTAGCTTGATCGACCATATAAATATTTATATCATCAAGTGGAATGGGTAACTCATTGCTAATCTTATGAGAAATGGTAATCCTTACTCTCACATGACATGTTTGATGTTTTATGTTGTATAGAGGGTATTCTTTGATATTGAACACGGTATCCCCAAAAATAGAGCAATGGGTAGGTTTTGATAGATATAAACCACATTTATTTTCAACCTATATAATATCTATTCAGGAATGGTATTAGTGCCTAAATGATTCATATTTCACATAAACAATTATGATAATATTCATTGTCTCATATAATACATCTCTATGATGGAAATGGTTTTTGTCAAATGTGATGGGGGCGGGGAAGGATCTTCATGAAATGATTTTTCTTAGGTTGTTTCTTCTCATTTCTTCACCCCATAACATTTCTAGAAACTCATAATGCTAATTCAATTTTTTTTCTGGGGTGGATAATCATGATTTCTCTTCTATTTCATTATCTCTATGCCTTTTTCTTTTATTTTCTCAAAAAATGTTCAGCGTGTCATCCCAAAACAAGAACCCCTAACATGGCCATACTGTTTTCATCACTTCAAGGCCACTAGATGAATTTTTCCATATGGTACAATTATTTATGAATCTTATGTCCATGTAAGATATAAAATATAGGAAAATAAGTAGTCATTTTTATATAATAGTGATTTAATGATTTTTTTAATGTCATACTTATAGATGCTTCTCAGAACTTTTTTATAATTTCATATATTAGTATCTATTCATTATTTAAACATGCCTCCTTCTATATAACATGACGTGGGATGAAAGAGGATTTGTATTTTTATTCATCAATCTGCATATAAAGATATGAACATAATTATGTTTTTTTAAGGTTACATAAATGTATTATGGTAGATTTAAAAAAATTACCTTTTTGTCAAGTGAAATGTACTCGATCCTTGCTTTAAGATATGGGTATATTGGTTTTGGTTCCTATTCCTTATTTCTAGCACTCAATTGTTGTTTCGTAAATTAAAAAGTCTCCATCAAAGTGATTAATAAACATATTTTTTTAACAAACCATTACCACCCACAATGTAACTGAAAATATATCACATCATGATGGCCAGAACAGGCATCCCACAGTCCATATCTTATCATGTGTGAATAAATTTTTTGTGCGTGTGTGTTTATTTTCCCGTCAATGTCTTTGAATTGAAATTTCATTAGACATGTATGAATGCCGCTCTGAGACTTTCCTGAAAGCATTAATTCTAATTTATTATGGGATCCATCTAATATAAAGTCACTCTATAAGGGATAATGAAGATTAAGTTATTATTTCATTATTTTATTTTTATTAAAATAAAAACCAATATCCTAAGGTTACACTAATCTCTTTCCAGACCGGTTTCTTAAGTGTGGTCACAATATGGTTCCACAAAGATACATCAATCAGCACATGCTGCTGAGTGATGAGACCAATAAATCTACTAAACATGGACTTGTTGGGGTTTACAGGATGGCCATGCACAATCCATTTAACCTTGAATTTTATGCCTTTTCTTTTCACATTAATTAATTTTTTAATACAGTCATAAGATGGCATGTAGGTTTTTTCTTCTTCCTTGGTTCTTCACCATTAATAATTTTCTCCGGTTAAACATTGGAAATATGGTATTCTTATAGATTGGTAGCATCATAATGTGTAGATGTTCATTGTTCCTCTACACTGGGAGTAGGAAGAGTTTGAGGAACTTGTTTTCCCTCAATATTGGGAGTATTACCCAATTAAAAAGTTCGTTGTTCCTCTACACTTGGAGTAACAACATATTTAGAAACCTTTTATTCCATAGGATTAAGAGAATCATCATTTGCAGAATTCATTATCAATATAATTGGATCTATATTTAATTTAGATTATGTAAATACAGTAGTGAATAGATATTAACATGAGGTAACATAATCTATATTATAAGAAATATATAACCAAATTATTGAACTCTCATTATTTAAATGTTGAAGGGATTTTCCCCTCTACCTAGTATCCAAATCTCTTCATTGTGGTCTCCTCTGATATACATGATCTGATCTAGAATGGGGCCACTGCGAAATATCTATAACGTCCAAATGAAAGGGACATCCTTAGTTGAATTTTCATCTAACCTGTTGGCACCAGAAAACGTGTCCATGTTATTCATTGAATGCTTCCATACATGATCCCGGAGCATAGCTCGTTCTTCAGGCTTCGATTCAACTAGCTGTGGAGCCCGAACGAAGTTATGAATCAGATGTTATGGCCATTAGAAGCTGGGATGATTGAAATGGCCATCCGAGGTGATTTTGGGGCAAAGTATGGTTTTCCACATAGGAATTAAAATATTGCGTGAAAAAAAGATTATTGTGCAGCAATAATGGAATTTTTCGTGCAACAGTAAAATCTTGTATGCAACATATCATGTTAACCTTTTATGTGACCAAAGATATGCTATCTTCTGCCCATGACACCCTAAAAAAGTCTATGGAAGGTGCACACAAGTTTTGAGAGGTGCACGCAAGATTAGCATCCACACGCATGATTATTACATGCCCAAGGCGACGTCAAACGTCCTTTTGTGCACCCACCCACCAAGGGTGCGCGTAAGATCACTTCTACACCCAGAATCTTATGCGCAAGCACTCCCGGGTTCGCTGATAAATACAAGTGTGACCCCACCCCTACGGAAGTGGTCTCTGGAGGTTGGTCGACGTTCTGCTGGCATAAGACCGCCTCTTCTGCACCCACACAGAGGAATGGAATCCCCATGTGAGATCTTTCCAGCCATGTCCCATAGGGGCCCACTTTCATGTGGGCCCACAATGTTTTGATCCTCGCATGCCAAATTTTCTGCCTAGGTCATGTGCGCGCAAGATTCCAGGCTTTCACACAAAACTTCCAATCATACGCTCAAAAAATCCAATCTTGTGCACAAAACATCCTAACATGTGTGTGTGCCTTCAATCTTGCGTGCAATAGTACCAAGGTTCCAAATCACGTGCGCGCCTATGCTGCACAGTCTTCTCTTGCACGCAACCCACCCAACGGGAAGCCTATATTGCATGTAACAGTATATAGGTCCGGGTCATCGGGATTTTCCTTTTCACCCTTATGTGCACCCACCTTCCACCTATGGAATACAATGATTTGAGATACTCTTCCTTAGACCATGAAACACCATGAGTCGACATATTCCTCTTGGTACATTTCTCATGTCATGAGTTGAGATTCTCCTCATCAATTCCCAGAGAACCTTAAGATGAACCATTCCTCAAGTAACTCATCCAAACCCTATCACATGGCTCCTATGCTAGGTTGAACCAGAAAGGGCAACCCTAGCATAATTCCCAACACCAGCCACTGCTAGGCGCCTTATTCCTAATAGTCATCTCTATATGATTATAAACTATAGTACACCATATCATTCAAGTATAGGATGCATCTTGCTCCAAACCAGAGATTCCTTATGCGCTAAGAATGAGATTCCACATTACATTATTATAGTGTCATAATTTAAAGAATGTTGGAATCCATTCAAACATTCCATCACTCTGCCTCATGCTTTGTGTATGCATCACTCAGACTTTAATCCTCTTTCCTGTCTAAAGGGACCCCCTAATGGCCTCGTCCCATGCCGCATCAGCTCACCTACAGTTATGAGCCAACGCCCCTGAAGTCTGTTGACGACACTTCGAGTCAGGTCCTCTGTTTCGAAAAAGGTCAACTGTCGATGCTTATTTTTTCGTCCCATTCTCAGGCAAACACGATATAGATGATTTGTTTCTAACATGGTCAAAATCCATCTTCCATCGTCAGGCCACCCTCATTGCATTCCGAATGTCGTGCATGTGATTCACACTTTCCATATCTCTTTGTTAGAACAGATTCCATCTCCCATGGCGTTATCCCTCAAGTGTACTAGCGCATAGGTGTAGACCCCAACTATATGCCTCAATCTACCAATGATTTGGGATGCCCTCATGGACAAATATAAGGACGACTGGTTGCGCCCAAATTTACCCTACTGGTAAAAGCGGTCGTTTAAGTACAAGTAGGGATAGAATCCACAGGGACCGAAGAAATAACCTTGAGACGCTATGATTTATTGATGGATTGGCTATGAAGTGGCCAACATTGAGGTAGATATTAATTAAAGAACTAAATATATAATTTAAATAATATATAATAAAAAATGATGTGAACTAAACAATTATTGATGGTGGGTTGATCTTAGGGTTTTGCTTGGGGTGGATTGGATGAATTTCTTTTCTTAGAAAATTTCAAGTCATTAATTCAAGACATATCCAAACAATGAGATAATTCTTCCAAATCATTCACCAATTTAATCCCTATACAATTCCAAGGCTAATCACTAATTCACTTTGAGGATCACTTTAATGAGCACTCAATGGAAATAGATCGTACTAGCACTCAAAATGTGTCATCGTTGAAGTTGGCAAAGATGAGAAAGAATGTAACTCATCAAATGGAAATCCTAAAATAACGAATAGATTTAAATATTAAGTACATGAAATAACATTCAATCCATGACCTTGCTACTCTCATGGATCAACCCTTAAGAGGTTAGCCCTCCATTGATGCTATTCTACCAATGGAAGCAGGATGTAGACTTATGGGGACGGAATTGAAGAAGAAGAAAATTATTAAAAGAACGAACACTCCACCGTTGTGTGATTGAAATCACAAGTGCGGGTGTGAATAAATTCACACCTAAATTCAACGGTATCAACGTGTGAATAAAATAAAAAGAAAAAATAAAGAAGAAGAACAAATTTTATTAAGATACTCAACGTGAAAGAAAAACTTACATGAGAAAAATTGACGATACGATTACGAATGGAAAGCAGAAAATTACAATTGAAAGGAAAATATGGATTCAAAGAAAAATGTTAGATGAAAGGAAAAATGTTAGATGATTATTCCCTTAACCACCATCTCCTTATATAGGCATATTAGGAGCCTTAGGTCCACCCCCAAAATTAAATTCACCCCCCAACAATTAAAAGAGTCAAAAGGAGGGTGAAGAATCAAAAGGAAATTGACGTTTCGAAGTTGACCCGGAAAACTGTCCAGATTCATCCTCCATTTTGACGTGTGAATTTGACACTTCATATGGCCGAATCCGAAGGTGTCATAAATATAAACTATCTTCGTCCGTGTGTCTTATAGAAGCTCTAAAAATATCAGGAAATTTGGCTCAGCCGTTTGGATGTTATGGTCGAAATGGTGGGACGGATTTGTCTGTATTAATGACAAGTCCACCATTTAAATGTTAACTTCATACCCCTTTATCATCATGAAAACATCAGAATTAGCTCCGGCCACAGTTGAATAAAATTATACTCATATTTTTATCTTTCTCCTGTATAAATTTGAGCTTCATTGGGCTTGGTTTCTGGGCCCCACATTTGTTTGATGGGCCTTAGGCCCATTATGCCTTTTCTAGCAAGTTTCTGCCTTCAGGCGCAACATTCTCCATCTTCCTTTGGGATTCATCCATCGGACCTAAAAGATACAATGTTCCAAACAAAGTGATAAATCATATCACAAAATTTAAAATTAAAATGATGAATATTGTAATTTCCACAAGCAAATTATTGAGTGGGCCCAAATTGACATTTTAAGCATGAATTGCACAATGATGGGAAATGAAGTACAATTTCTGAATTGGACTAAAATTGATGTTTATGAACTATTAAACACATTAATATTAAGATCTTAACAATGAATATTAGCCACTTTCAGTGACTAATCACACCCCCCAACTTGAGTTTTGCTAGTCCCGAGCAAAATAAATTACAAATATGAAATCCAAATCCCTTTTTCCAAAAACATTTAAATACACATTGCTCACCCAAATATCTAATATCAAAAAAAAATTATGAAAACCCATAAAAATCATTAAAAAAATCTAGGTCCATAAGCATATCCCAAGCCCAAGCCCATTCCTTTGTTCAAATTCATTGCCACATTTCATCCAATTCCAATTAAACATGATAAAGTGTTGTGCGTCATAAAAGATATGAGGCCCATTTTATTGTTCAAGGGGAAAAAATGGAAGCGCTAGGTGGGAATCACATTAAACCTTAAGATGAGTATCCATTTTTTTATTTTATTTTTTTTATTTTTTTTTTATTTTTTTTTAACCACAATAGATATGAAAAAACTAACTCTGGGCAAGACAATTATGGAGTCACGATCCCCAAGTGCCGGACGCCACGCATTTTGTCAATTTCATGCTCTACAATAGAGATATAAAGCCTAACTCTGGGAAAGACAACTATGGAGTCACGATCCCCAAGTGCTGGATGCCACGCATTTGGACAAAACATTGCTCTATGTGGTCATTATTATTTTTTTCAATTTTTTTTTTGTTTTTTTTTGTTTTTTTTTTTTTGTTTTTTTTTTGGATACTTAAATTAAACAAAAAGTGACCCCAGAACCCTATGCTATAATGAAAGGGATCCAAGAACTCAAATTTACACCCACGATCCAGTAGACGTGTATTGTGGCATTTTTATTAAGAGGATTAAAATATAAACATTGAAAAATCACATCAGACAACCGCACTTTCCAAAAACTATGCTCATGAACTTAAACTTGCATTAAAATTAGAATCAAGGCATTAAAAATTTATTTGATATCCAATTTAAGAGTTTCCAATGTGTGTTTATCATGTTTATGGTTAATGGAATTTTTCTTTCCATGCATGTTTTTATTCACAAAAAAAATCATTTTTTTATCCCCCCCCCAACTTAGAATAACACTGTCCCCAGTGTTTAAAGAAAAGAAAAGATAGAAGGGGGTATGATAGGAGTTCAAAGAAGAAATTTAAAATGAAAATCATGGAATGAAGTCACCTGGTGGTTGATAATGATAGCACATTCCATAGTCTCCCTTCAATCCTGCATTTGAGTCTCAGTGGCTTGGATGTTGGTGAATGGATTTTCCTTATGGCTTATGAAATGTCATTTTTTTAAACCTATAAAAACATAAATATAAAACAAAACAAAAATAAACTGATGATACATTGTCTTCTTTATATTTTCTGGGTAAGGTATTACTCAGAGATCACACCACGTGACACGGATGAATATGGCGCTCCCCTTTCATACACATCCTTACTCATAAAAGAAGAACAAGTCAACAGTTTATGGTAATTTATTATATGAAAAAAAATGATTCAAAATTATTAGAAACGTGAAAACCATGGGTTTCCTCCCATGCATCGCTTTTGTTTAACGTCGTTGGCTCGACTTTTACCCCCCAACTTATCCAATTCCAACTTTCAGCATTTTAATTAACCCATATTTCTCCACTTCAACTTGATTGAGATTGATTGTTTTTTTAGAATCTTTTCCTTGTATAAATCCATGTTCTAAAATAAATCTGAAGATACAAAGAATGATAGAAATGGTTGATCTAGTTGCATTTTTTGTCTTGCCTAAGACGTCAAGGTTCAATCTAACATTATTTCTTTCATGAGAAGAATGAATGAATAAATTATGGTCGTGGGTATCACCTATGATGTAATTCTTGTTTGGGGAATGAAGGATGATGATTTTGAGTTTTGGTTGATTGCAATTTCCTAATGAAGATTGGCAATTTGAATGAAAGTGGGTTTCTTCCCCAATTTTTTTTTGAAAGAATTGGTTCCGTTTGAAAATATGATTCATCCCCAAAAGTGTCTAGTTGAATTTCAGGAGTGTGTATGGGCTCAATGTTTGGTATTTCTCCCAATTTTTTAGTGATTGGTGATTCTAAAAAATCATTTTTTGGTGTAATATTCTGGACATTCAATCCTTGAAGAATAATTTCCCTCTTGTGAATTCATGAAATCAATTTCATCCTGATTTAAATACTCATTAACAATTCCTTCATGTTCTTTATCTTGAATTTCAACATTACCTGACCAAATCTCTTCATTATCCAACTCTTTATTCCCAGATTTTAAAGTGGGTTGTTTACTAAATTCACATGAGTTATGTGGGAAACAAGATTCTTCTATAAGTGAAGTGGAAAGGACATCCTGAGTGGGAATGGGTTCTTTATAAGTCTCAATGCTTTGTAGTTCTTGTCTAAAACTTGATACCTCTGAATTCATTTTTTCCATTTGTTCAGACAATTATTGAAGAATTGTTTCATGATTAGTATTGATAGATGTTTCTACATCATGGACTTCCTCATTATTCATCTTTTCAATCATTCTTGATAGGTATGGAAATTGATCTTTTAAACCTTCATCGTTACAAATTTCATTCATGTTTTCAGGTATGGGGTATTCATTCAAATGTTGATTAAAAAAGGTTGGTGATTCCCAATGTGGATTTTCAAACTGATTCCATCCTGAGTTTGTGAAGGGATATTGTTGATGATACTCCATTGGAGTTGAATGAAATTTGGATTTGGATTTTTTTTGGGCACACGAAAATAGAAAGGGGAAAAGAAAAGATAAATATAGGTGAGAAAAGAGAAGTTGGGTGAGAATAGAAGGTGGGTTTCTAGGAAAACTTACTTGGGTTCCCGGCAACGGCGCCAAAATTTGGTTGCGCCCAAATTTACCCTACTGGTAAAAGCGGTCATTGATGTACAAGTAGGGATCGAATCCACAGGGACCGAAGAAGTAACCTTGAGACGCTATGATTTATTGATGGATTGGCTATAAAGTGGCCAACATTGAGGTAGATATTAATTGAATAACTAAAGATATAATTTAAATAATATATAATAAAAAATGATGTGAACTAAACAATTATTGATGGTGGGTTGATCTTAGGGTTTTGCTTGGGGTGGATTGGATGAATTTCTTTTCTTAGAAAATTTCATGTCATTAATTCAAGACATATCCAAACAATGAGATAATTCTTCCAAATCATTCACCAATTTAATCCCTACACAATTCCAAGGCTAATCACTAATTCACTTTGAGGATCACTTTAATGAGCACTCAATGGAAATAGATCGTACTAGCACTCAAAATGTGTCATCGTTAAAGTTGGCAAAGATGAGAAAGAATGTAACTCATCAAATGGAAATCCTAAAACAACGAATAGATTTAAATATTAAGTACATGAAAAAACATTCAATCCATGACCTTGCTACTCCCTTGGATCAACCCTTAAGAGGTTAGCCCTCCATTGATGCTATTCTACCAATAGAAGTAGGATGTAGACTTATGGGGGCGGAATTGAAGAAGAAGAAAATTATTAAAAGAAGGAACACTCCACTGTTGTGTGATTGAAATCACAAGTGCGGGTGTGAATAAATTCACACCTAGATTCAACGGTATCAACGTGTTAATAAAATAAAAATAAAAAATAAAGAATAAGAACAAATTTTATTAAGATACTCAACGTGAAATAAAAACTTACATGGGAAAAATTGACGATACGATTACAAAAGGAAAGCAGAAAATTACAATTGAAAGGAAAATATGGATTCAAAGAAAAATGTTAGATTCAAGGAAAAATGTTAGATGATTATTCCCTTCACCACCATCTCCTTATATAGGCATATTAGGAGCCTTAGGTCCACCCCCAACATTAAATTCACCCCCCAATAATTAAGAGAGTCAAAAGGAGGGTGAAGAATCAAAAGGAATTTGACGTTTCGAAGTTGACCCGGAAAACTGTCCAGATTCGTCCTCCATTTTGACGTGTGAATTTGACACTTCATATGGCCGAATCAGAAGGTGTCATAAATATAAAATCTCTTCGTACATGTGTCTTCTAGAAGCTCTCAAAATATCAGGAAATTTGGCTCATCCGTTTGGAAGTTATGGTCGACATGGTGGGACGGCTTTCTCTGCATTAATGACAAGTCCACCATTTAAATGTTAACTTCATACCCCTTTATCATCATGAAAACATCAGCATTAGCTACGGCCACAGTTGAATAAAATGATCCTCATATTTGGATCTTTCTCCTGGATAAATTTGAGCTTCATTGGGCTTGGTTTCTGGGCCCCACATTTGTTTGATGGGCCTTAGGCCCATTATGCTTTTTCTAGCAAGTTTCTGCCTTCAGGCGCAAAATTCTCCATCTTCCTTTGAGATTCATCCATAGGACCTAAAAGATAAAATGTTCCAAACAAAGTGATAAATCATATCCCAAAATTTCAAATTAAAATGATGAATATTGTAATTTCCACAAGCAAATTATTGAGTGGGACCAAATTGACATTTTAAGCATGAATTGCACAATGATGGGAAATGAAGTTCAATTTCTGAATTGGACTAAAATTGATGTTTATGAACTTTTAAACACATTAATATTAAGATCGTAACAATGAATATTAGCCACTTTAAGAGACTAATCAACGACATTATGGGATACTTCCATGCCTAAGCCGCATTCACCATTTCCACTCCATAATGTCACCCAGGATGCTTCCTTGCATATTATCCATTCACCGTTACCGCTCCATAGCGGCGCCCGGGTTGCCTCCTTTCGTAAGCCCCTTTCACCATTGTTTCTCCATAGAGGCCCATGGGCTTCTTCCTTGCATAAGCCCCATTCAACGTTGTCACTCCATAGCGGCACCCGGGCTGCTTCCTTGCGTAAGCCCCATTCTGTGTTGTCGCTCCATAGTGGCACCTGGTTTTCTGCCTTGCATAAGCCCCATTCACCATTACTGCTCCATAGTGGCACCTGGGCATCTTCCATTCATAATCCACCTTCACCATTGTCTCTCCATAGCGACAACCGGGCAGCTTCAATATGTAATCCTCATTCACCGTTGCCACTCCATTGCGACACTTGTGCAGCTTCCTTGCATAAGCCCCATTGACCATTTCCTCTCCATAGAGGCACCTGAGTTGCTACATTGTATAAGACCCATTCACCGTTGTCGCTCCATAGCAGCATCCAGGCTGATTCCATGTGTATTCCCCATTCAACATTGCTGCTCCATAGCGGCACCCATGCTGCTTCATTACGTAAGACCTATTCATCGTTCCCGCTCGATAGCGGCACCAGGGATGCTTCCTCTCGTAAGACCCTTTCACCGTTGCAGATCCATAGCGGCACTCAGGCTTCTTCCTTGTGTAAGCCCCATTCACTATTTCCACTACATTGCTGCACCGGGCTACTTCCTTGTGTAAGCCACATTCACCGTTGTCGCTCCATAGCAGCACACAGGCTACTTCCATGCGTAAGCCTCATTCACTGTTGGTGCTCCATAGCGGCACCCGGGCTCCATCTTTGCGTAAGCCCCTTTCACCATTGTCGCTCTATAGCGGCACCTGGGCATCTTCCTTGCATAAGCCCCTTTCACCATTGTTGCTCCATAGTGTCACCCTGGAAGCTTCCTTCCATAATCCCCATTCACTGTTGATGCTAAATAACGACACCCGGGATGCTTCCATGTGTAAGCCCCATTCACCGTTGATGCTCTGTAGCGGCACCCATGTTGCTTCCCTGCGTATGCCCCATTCACCGTTGCCGCTCCAGAGCAGCACCCCGGCTACATCCTTGTGTAAGCCCCACTCACTGTTGTCGCTCCATTACGGCTTCTAGGTTGCTTCCTTGCGTAATCCCCATTAACTATTCTTGCTCCATAGCAACAATCAGGCTACTTCCTTGTGTATTCTCCATTCACTGTTGTCGCACCATAGCAACACCCGGGCTTCTTCCTTGCATAATTCACATTCACCGTTTACGCTACATAGTTACACCAGGGATATTTCCTTGCGTAAGCCCCATTCACCATTGTCCCACCATAGCAACACTCGAGCTACTACCTTGTATAAGGCCTTTTCATCATTTGTGCTCCATAGCGGCACCTGGGCTGCTTCCTTGCGTAAGCCCCATTCACCGTTGGCTCTCCATAGCTGCATCTGGGCTACTTCCTTCCGTAATCCACATTCACCTTTTCCGCTCCATAGTATCACCCGAGCTTCTTTCTTGTGTATTACCCATTCACCGTGTCCCCTCAATAGTAGAACCCAGACTGCTTCCTTATGAGAGCCTCATTCACTACTTTTTCTCCATAGAGGCACCTACGCTGCTTCCTTGCATAAGCCATATTCACCATTGCCACTCCATAGCGACACCCGAGCTTCTTTTTTGCGTAAGCCCCATTCACTGTTTCCTCTCCATAGCGGCACTCGTGGTGCTTCCTTACGTAAGCCCCATTAACTCTTTCCACTCCATAGCGGCACCTGGGCTTCTTCGTTGCGTAAGCCCTGTTCACCACCCTTTATGGACGCACCTTTACACTGTGATCATCAGGTCCTTGTCACCTCTTGTTTCTTACATTGATCATAACTCATGTGGGCTTAGATTAATCATCGACCATGAAATCATCTCTGGGAATTCTAGAGTGTAAGCCCCACAAACCATTCTGAACTATGTGGAATTTGATCCTTTCCTAGGAAAGGTACGTAGGAAACCTCCTTGAAGATCAATCCCAACACCCGGCCGTTCCGACCCCCTACACGTTGGTTAACCCACACACCATTATGAAAAAAGTGTACATTGATCCTAGCCAAGTCATGGAAAGTAGGAAGTATCCCTGAGGATCAATCCCAACACCTGGTCATTACGACCCCCCATCATGTCGGTTCTCCCACAACATCCCAAACTACATGGACTTTGATATTTTCTAAGGAAAGGTACATAGGATGCCTCCCTAAGGTTCATTCCCACTATCTATTGGTTATGACCATCTTCATGTCGGTTCCCACCCACATTGAACTAAGTTGATTTTGATCCCTGTCTTCTAGATAGGGTACATAGGAAACCTCCATGAGGTTCAATCCCAGCCAATGAAAAACCTTGTTGTTCCCCAATTCTATGGTACACACGCCCTGATCCGCCATTAGGGGTGTCCAAATCAACCTTCACGGTGTTACATATTCCATTTATGGGACAAACCATCTCAGGTCCGTCATTATTGGGCATTCTGATCCATCCATCTTGTAAATCTTCATGGTGTCCCCTCCACAGGATGTACCAATCTGATCTGTCTCTATGGGATGTTCTGATCACCCAAATTCTGTCTCCGAAATATGTTACAGTCGCGACATACAATGTGTTAAACATGGGAAGCTGAGGAAAACCTAAGAGACATGCCTCTGACATAAGATACCCCATGACGGATGTCGAATTCCTCAGGTTCTTACCCCCTTGAGATGAACTCTTACGAGGAAGAATACATGTTCCCCAATTTTCACGCGACTAGAGATGCCACGACATACCTGGTGTTGTCATCTACTCTGACTGATGGGTGCTACCATGTCAATACCCAATGGAATGTCCTGACTGAAGTAGTGTAATTAACCGGTGTCCACAAAGATATGGCACCGGGAATGAGATTCACAAACCAAGACTAAAATCTATAAGGGAGACCCAGACTATGTAACGAGTTCTGAGGAGGAATCGACGGAAGTAGGAACCGACATCCCCTTATCCCATTTCAATCAAGGATTAAATGTCCCTGAATAAGGAATGGATGTCACCCACCTTTGGAAAGTTGGAATGTGGTGCCACAGTTGCGCGTCCTCTATAGAATGATGCACTCACCCGGAAAAAGCGTCGGAAACATGACCCTTTAGCAGATTAGATCAATGATAGAACAACTGAACACTTCCAGTTTTGCGGGATTCGGATTATAAAATACTTGTACTTCTTCTGATTTCATTATAAATGACTCCTCTATGAACTCTTCTGTTCTAAAATCCGCTTTCTAGAATCAAAATTCATCTTTTCTAATAGAAATCCTGTTATTCAACCACTTATATTTAAAAACCAACACTAAGAATGTTGTATAATCCAACCCCTCTATTTGTTTGATGATTCCAAATTATGAAATATTCATAAAAAATATATTTCTATACTTGGCACCAAATATATGCATCACATCATCCATATGTGTAGTTCCACTATTTATCATAGTATTTACTTCATCATGTTCATTTTATTGAATGTGCAACCATTAATTATAAAACAATTTAATGATAATACATTCACACCTGGTACTCTGGATAACCATCATTGTTATTCTAAAATTTAATCCAGCTTTTAATCTGACACGTAAGAAATATTTTCGTGAAACCATCCTATTAAATATTGATTATGTATATTTGATATCCAGCTTTCATCCTTTGATGGATTCAAATTCCTAATAATTTATTAGTAGGTTTCAAAATTTGGGCAAACCTATAAACTATTATGAAAAATGTAAATGTAGGCATGCTCCCGATCTATTATATTGATTGTAACAACACCAATTCTCCAACTTTCATCACCCAGAGGCCACCTAGTGTGATGAGATGTTGGTAGACCAGTGCTTTCTGCAACGAACAGGTAGTTATTATAGAATTCAATAGATTCCTCAAAAATATATTTCATTACAATATAACCCTATGAATGAATTCAATTTCACCAGGTCTATAACATTATTTCATATTGATTTGAAAATGAAATAGAGCTTAGTTAATATATGATGGAAATTCGTGGAAAAAATGCAATGTAAATCTACAGTCATTAAATCTTGCCTCAAATCATGAATGGAATGTGATTTTAGACCCTTTATTGATAAATAATTCAGTGATATAGTATTCCTGATATTCAATGAATATATCTTTGGAACCATTACATCATTCTATAAGTTTTAAAACTGGTATCTCTCATACCTAAAAAGAGTGTAATCAACTAGAGGATGAAAAGCATGTTTTCAAACATTATTAGCACCAACTCATCCCATATTCCCATGTTAACCATGTCCAACCTAGCCTTAATTCCATCCATTTTTTTGAGTTCATTTATTAATGTTCTAAACAAACTATCAGATATATTTTTTCAACCTGAATAACATTAAGAACATGTCTGATGTAAATAAAATTCCAATATGGTAATTCAAAAATATATAATCTCTTTTTTCAAAAAAAAAATCATATTTTTTTTTGAAAAAAGTTTACCAAAATTAGTGTCAACATCATTTACTTTCACAAAAAGAAGATCACCTTTTAGTGGATACTATGATGTATATTCTTCTTAAATGTCATCGAATGATGTCATCCTTGATTTGTACTTGTTTTATCAAGGTAGAAATATGTGATATCTGAGATACACAGTCTTCGATGAATGTGTCACCCCAATTGACTTTGTACTTTGTTAAAAAATATGACACACCTGATTTTCTTTAATTCTATACCATAAAACATTTCTATAAGTTGGAAAGTCATTTATCATCCTGTAAAACATGGCTCTCCACGTGAAATATTCATTTCTATAAGAATCATTAAACGTAACAATGGAATATTATAATAATTTCAATTCTTCAATCAATGGATCCAAAATAAACATCACTATCATTACTCAGTTGTTATCTTCCCGATATAATTATATTTAACATAATGTATTTTCATTTAATGAATAACTTTTGTGTCATGTTATAATTTACCAACATAACTAGCTGTGTATTATGAGTGCTTCTTGGAAAAACAAAAGGATTCACTCCATCTATTGATGACACAAGAATAAGGTTTCTTAGCTCATTTCCATATTCAAGATACTCTCTATAAATTCTCTTCCACTGATGGGAGTATATAGGGTGATAACGTTTTCCATATCTATTTAATGTATCTTCATTGCATGTTAATATACATGTAGTATCCTCACTTTTATATTGGCTCCTAAACATTGGAATGATTGGAAAGTTCCATACAACTTTTTTTAGGACACAATTCAAGATTCTTGTATCAATAAGAAGCATACAATGGGAATTAGTTAAATGATTTGTTTTATTTATGAAATAGAACATAGAAATTTTGACAGGCATGTATTATTTTAGATATCATACACATAGAAAATAACATCCATTCAGTGTCATATTTTTGGCTAAGAAACTCAATATCTTATTGGAGCATATCATTCAAGAGAGTAGGTAGTTCAATAAAACTATCAATACCCCATTCTTTTCCAAATTTTAAATAATAAAGCTTCAGTATAGGTGATAATGATTTATATTTAGTTTAACCATAAAATAATGGTATCTTTGCACAAATCGTCAAATTCTCAAACTATATTGGATAATCAGGATGTTCATCTTAAACTATCGATGTTATTTACTTAATATGGTCTTCATCTTCATTGACACATGGAATCAAATCCTTGACAATTTTTTCTTAATTTTCCAAACTTTTAATCATATCATATGATCCATAAAACACTATGTTATCATAGTCAATAGTAACATTCACGTTTTTGCATGTTTATTTTATCAATTATAACATTGACCATTTCTGTGATAGAGCAAGTGTTAATCCATCTTCTCTAGACTAATTTTTCATCAATGGAAATAGCATAAACAAGGTCAATAGATTTTAGAAGGGACATATACATGATCTTTTTCAAACATGATGAACTCTTTCACCTCATATTCATAGTATTTGTCAAAGGGTTGGCTTCCATCCATTTTTTATTCATATCCATAATAGATGCTGGTAAAACCCTAAATGATTTGGGACCCCTTTCGTCACCTACGCTTCGACGATGTCCTAGGTGGCAATGGTTGCTGCCTCTGCTCCCTCCCCATTGGTAGGGGGACATCCACAATAGAGCTTGTAACAACCCGATATTTTATAAATACATTCTTTTTAATTTCATTCATATCTTCTATTGTACGACACACCATGATTATCTTGCGCTATACACAACACTTTTCTTGGCTCTTGTTACACACAATTTTAAGTTCATTTGATAGAAGTTATTCTACGCAACATTGAGTGTGTATATATATATATTCAATGTATAAATAAAATATGGTTGGATTCTGTTATACGCAACAATAAAGGAGTTGTGCACTACACGCAACCCTGACTTGGCTTGCATTACACAAAATCGTGACCTTCCTCGATAACATGTGTTGTACGCAATACCGGGTTTTACTAAACAACGATATATTATTATAATCTTGTCATGAACTAGCCGTTATGAATATTTTTAACTAAATTTTGAATTTTATAACATTATTATTCATCTTCCACATTTCTAGAACATGGTATAAGAACAAAATAATTTTTTCGGGTAAAATAAGTATTTTTAAAAAAATGCAGTTTTTCCGCCTTTTGATGGCGCACCCACTTTAAATCTAGTTTTTGACATGTTTATAAGTTCAATTTGACAAAGTAAAATTCTTCTTTTGAATAAGGATATAAAAATTTACATTAGATAATGTTTTGATATTTTTCCGATAACTTTCATATTTTAATCAATAGTAAAAACACGCTATATTTTAATTAAAAACAACTTTTTTCATCGTAATATCTTATGTGGTTAAATTATAATAGTGAATGGATTTTAAAGTATAAATAGAATATATTTTTACCATTTAATATAATTTATGTCATTATCATTGATTTTACCTTCAATTCTTAGGTTAAATCAATTCAATCTTTTGCAATGTTTTAAATAAAAACTCATTTTCTTTCGACAACGGGATTGATTTAAATTTAATTTCTGCAACTTTTGTGTATTGAATTTGGAAAAAGGGATTCCATATTTTGAATCAGTGGGTCCAAATTATTTTAATAAGCTACGTTTTTTTGGGAATTATGAATAGTAACTACGGTAAATTATATTTACCATAGTTAAAGGTAAATCGTGTAATTAAGGGTAAATATAATATTATAAAATTATCCTAATACATGCCAAAAATCTATTGGATGGATAAAAGTAAACCCATATCAACTAAGGGTTGTATTAGATTCATTTTATGGACTTTTGACCCTGAAAATAATTTAATTATTATTAAAACCAATGAAAGTGACAACATGTCACTCTCTTAAATCTTATAACTATAATAATTTTAACTTAGTGATAAACATCATAAAACATCGAACCTGAATAGTCTCCATAAAGCTAACAAACTTATCTAGATCATGAGAATTTATTTAGAATTTTTTGGGATCAAATAATTATCATTAATTGTGACACAATAGTGATGCATAAATTATGTATCTAGTGAAAAATCAAGAATATAGTTTTAATTAAACTAATAGTGACTATAAAAGGCACAAAACCCTGACCAAAACTTATTTTTCATGTAAATTTAAACAATAATCATCCAATGGTAGAATATTTTACCATTTGGAGTCTTATAGAAGCAATTATGACACTTATATTATTTTATTTTAAATGATACCAATGTTGTCACCTTCATAATTTAATAAATATAACAATTTAAATATTGTGATTTTAAGATGATAAATTCTAGTAAAAGTATTATTGTGAAATGTAATAGATCTATATTAATCATAGGACTTTATTTTAAATTTTTATGCAAAAAATCCGTATATTAAATAATTATTCAAAAATGTTGTAGTAATTTATTTATTAAGAGATAAACCAAATTAATGGTTTTAAAAATATTAAAATAAATATTATATGAACTATTTAATGTTGTACACTAATTTTCTATATACATATGACCTATTATGATTCTATTAAAGCTTTTGGTTCGAACATATCTTCTGAATATATTTTATTTAAATTCAAATAAATGAATAGTGTCAAAATTGACACTATTGTTATTTTATAAAAATAATATATTATAAAATTGTTTAAAAATAACAAATATATTTAAAAATTATAAATTTATATTTATATTGTATAAAATGTTATAAAGTAACCAATTATGGACAATTCAAAACAAATAATTAATTATTTGTTTTAATTTAAATTTTATAATGTTATTACCACAAATAAAATTAAATTGACTAAATAAGGATAAATCAAGTTGATAATGTTTAAAATAAATACCTAACATATCTAAATTTGATTGGTTGATGGGATTAAAACCATATATCATCTAATATTCGGATATGAGTCATTTTTTGGAGGTTTTTAAGTGGGGTTAGATTTATTATAAATTAATATTTTTAAGAATTCCAAAGGTGCCCCTCTCCCCCCTTATAAAAGGGCACCTCCTCCCTCTCCTCCTCACACCAATTTGAGCATTAAAGCTCGGCCAATCACTGCCAAATTCCCTTCTCCACTTCCCTAGTATCATCCTAGTGGTTCTGGTCTTCTTCAAAGACCATCCTTAGTTCTTTAAGTGGAGGTTAAGAAAAGGCGCGTCAAAAAGAGGTAATATCCATTACCGGTCTTTTTCAATTTCTTTCTTCTTCAACTTCTTCTTCTTTAGTTGTTTCATAATAAAGTAATAACTTCAGTATTTCTTATATACTGATATGTTATTATAAATATGAAACAACTCTAATTAACCTTCTATCCATCCTACAGAAAAAGGAAATCACCGCGCGTGCGTACGTACGCAATACCGTCTCCACGCCGTGGTGTAATCTATTTTCCGCCACCACCTTAATTGGATGGGTATAATGGTGTAATGAGTAACTATATATGATTATTATAAAGTTGTATTGATACTGAAATAGTATACATACACTTCAAAACAAGCTCACGATCATGAGAATGATACCATCGCTCGTGCGTACGTACGGACTACCGTCTCCACGACGCGATGAGATTCATTCTCCATGTTAACCATTTAAGAATGATTATAAAGTATATATAATGAATAATAATGAAATATATGACATGTTAAATCTACTGGATTTATTTATATATATATATATATATGTATGTCATCTACTTACTTCCATTCAAGACAATAAGGAAAGGAAAACATCGTTCATGCATACGTACGGACTACCGTCTCCATGAACGGTGTGTTTCATTTCATTTATCTATCTATTGTATATATATATACTGAATATATATAATATATAAATCATGTTTTATATTCTTTATGTAAGTAAATCATGATATAAGTAATAATAATGTCAAGAACAACAAGTCCAAACACCTACGATAAATGAAATGATTGTACCCAAAACGCTTCTTTAACATTGAATTTACAAAAGAACGGGTGATATAAAGTCATAAGTGAACCATATATGATATCATAACAATGAATATTATTCTGTAATAATTTAATGACAATATTTAAATCATTATACAGGAGGTTCAGATACGTACAAAGCATGTCGGACATAAGGTAAGGGAAATATCACAATCTCATTTTTATCCGAGATTGTTTATACTTTGAAATTTACTAGGGTGTATTTTATCATCCAAATCCATGTTTCCTCAATATGTAATATTATTTCCATTAACCTACAATTGTTTAAATCCTATTTTACCCTTCGGTGAGTTTTTAGTAAAAGATATGAAAGGAATCTTTTGTCGTTTTTCGTACGAGGTGTTTTTTTGACTTTTCCGACAAAAGTACGAGAAGAATGTTCTTTTAAACTTATACGGCATGAATTGATTTTTAAAACATTATTTCCAAGAAGCTTACTTTACATGTTTTCAAGTTTGTTTTTAATCAACTTATTTTAGTTTAAAGTTGTATGACATGTAAGAAAGGAAAAATGTTTTTGAAGAAGAAAGGATATTTTCCTCAAGAATGGAGTTCAAGTGTTTTGTCAAAATTATTTTCCATCCAAGATAATAAAGGGTTATATTTTTATCTCTATTATTACATTGATTTGATAATGTTGTTATGGAATTCTTTTTATGAACTCCTTTATCATATATGAATTGTTTTATGATGTCATGATGTTTAAGATTCCCATTTTTATTACATGGGTTATGAAATGATGTATGATTTATGATTTGTGGCACACATAAGAATGGTATCATTATGAGATGGGTGGGACATATATCTCCCTCCATTGCATTGGGTAATGATTTTATATCTCATGAGATAGACATGGCTGGAACGGTAGGTTATACCGGTTCAGTGAAACAGGACTGGAACGAGGGTGACTTGGTTCAGAAAGGGACTTTTTCCACTAAGATAGTCTTGGAAATAAGTCTTGACTAACAAGAAATGATTCTCTATGATTATTTTTGTTTTCCAAAATGTTTCTTGTTTTAAGTTATGATTGTTGTGATTACATTTCCCTGCCATGATTTATCCCATGTCATGAAATTATGCTCTCTTTTGCAGTTTAAGATTTCCAAAATGTTATGTTCTTATGAATATGATGTGATTGATATTTCTTTTGTTTACCCTTACTGAGCATTTGAGCTCACCCTTTTATGTTTTATTTTCCCCAGGATATAAATAAAGGTTTTAGGTAAAAAAAAGGAAGATCCTTATGGGAGATGTTGAAGATCTTTCACCTCGATTAGAAGATTATATTCTGAGTTTCCAAAGATACTAAACTATTACGATCCTTGTGTGTGTGTGTTTTTGTTATATACTAAGTATTCCGTGAAAGTAATGTAATGTCCATGTACGTCAAGCTTCAGGTCTCTACAGTTGGTATCAGAGGAAAGGTTTATTCAACCTTTGGAAACTAGAATGTGAGAACGTTAGTGAGATCCCTAGAGATATTTCTAAGGTATGTCTAGGGGTCTCCCTAAGGATAAGTATACGTATAGGATATAGTCCTAGAACTATAGTAACGATATTAGATTAAAACAAAGATGTTAGATATTGAAGTTACTCCCCCTTTATTATGATTTTTGTCTCTCACACTATTCTTTTTGGGTTTGAGAAAATGGCTGGAAGCAAGATGATTCACGATAATGGAGGATATGATGGACAATGGAATGATGAGCAACCAAATGAAATGGGATTTGGAAGTCCAAACATCATTATTATTCCAAATCAGTAATCTCATAATATGATCAATAATGTAAAATTTGGTAAGTTTCCTGACTCAGCTAATAAGAGAAAGATGTAGTTTCATGATGATCATAGAGGAAAGAAAGTTCAATTTCCCCTATGTAAATCATGTGGGAATAGGCATCAAGGATAATGTTTCAAAGGAACTGGAAGATGCTTTGGGTGTGGAAAAGAAGGACACAAAGCCAGTAAGTGCAAAGGAAAAGGTTCAGTTAACACCAGGGATGAGGATAATGGTATTGCTACGACATCAACAATGGTTAAATGTTTTAAATGTGGAATGTACGTGCATTATGCAAACCAATGACCTAAGGTAAAGTCTGATGAAGAGAATCAGTATGGTCATATGGGTAGTATTTATGTCGATGATGATGAAGAGACTACAAATGATATGTGAGATGAAAGAATTGTTGAAGCTCGGTCAATGGTTTAAGAATGTAGTGGAATGATTACATGTTTATCATGTGTAATGTTGTATAAGTAATCTCATGGTAATATGGAATAAAGAGACATATAAGGATTGTTACACTGTTGTCTTTCCTTGAGTTTTGAAAGTGTATGATTAATGGTACCAGTATCCATGAAAGATTATTCATATATTTTTGGAATGTAGATGATATGCGCATAATGAAGGTATAATGAGAAAATTAAATGTTTGATAGTATTCATGAGCTCATGACTGATATAAGGAGAAGGTTATGTAATGGATTGAGTATATAGAATTTTTGTATTTTGGTATGTGGAAAGAGTTAACTTTTGACAGCATTCATGTTTTCACTAAGGTTTAATGGGTATTCACTTTTTAAGAGAATACATCATTAAGGTATTCAAATGATTGGAATGTGACCAACAATATATATATATGGGGGATAAATTATGGTATTCAAATGCTTGCTTGAAGACATTTCAAGTAATCATTTTCTTTATACTATGAGCTTGGACCGAATTATTTTAGATAAGCCTAAATATTGTAATGGATTATGTTGGACATATTCTAAGTATTGTTTAAGGATAGAACTTTTTTCGATATTATTGATGGGATGATATAGTAATGTAGGTTTAGAAAAAGGACAACCTGCAGGACAGGCGACAACCCATCGCGTCAGACAAGGCTGTGGTAATCGAACCCACAATCGAAGTGCGATTGACCTTTATCGCCTACCACTGGCCTACAAGAAGTACCTGGTTAGTATAAACCAGTTTTATTTTATTAAGCAGTATGATATATGAAGTATAATTTCATTTTTGGAACCATATACGATTAATCTGACCATAAAATGGACTTATAACTTTTTCTAACCTTTTTGTTTGAAAGAGATGGAATGACCCATCATTCTATCACATGATCTGCTAACACATCACGAATAACAAATTTAACTTCATTTCATTAAGGGATGAAGTGGAAATTGTTCAATTCACGAACAACAGTGAGATTGTACCAAAATCATGTAAGTATTTCTTTTAATTCATCATCTTTAGGGAAATGATCTTGAAAACCAAAAATGTTGTCCTAGTTCCCTTATATATGATGAATTATATGGTACAGTAAATCATCACAAATCTATAGCTTTGTGATTGTTGGCTTTTTCATAGCCATGTTCTCTACCACTCTCCATCAGAACTTGATGGTTAGATTTTTCATCCATATCCATATTTTCACCTATGTTCTCTTATGTGGAAACTCAGTGATGAGTTAATTGGGGTAACCATTACATTTCATACTTTATTTTTTAAAGCCATGTTTTGGTATTTCTTTTTACGATGTGGGTTTCTATTAAACAAACTTTCGAGTAGTAAACTATTTATAACCCCGACGAATTTTGAGGGCGCAATTTATTTTAAGGGGGGTAGAATGTAACAACCCGAGATTTTATAAATACATTCTTTTTAATTTCATTCATGTCTTCTACTGTACGACACACCAAGATTATCTTGCGCTATACGCAACACTTTTCTTAGCTCTTGTTACACACAATTTCAAGTTCGTTGGATAGAAGTTATTCTACGCAACATTGAGTGTATATATATATATATTCAATGTATAAATAAAATATGGTTGGATTCTGTTATACACAACAACAAAGGAGTTGTGCACTACACGCAACCCCGACTTAGTTTGCATTACACGCAATCGTGACCTTCCTCGATAGCGTGTGTTGTACGCAATACCGGGTTTTACTAAACAACGATATATTATTATAATATTGTTATGAACTAGCCGTTATGAATAGTGTTAACTAAATTTTGAATTTTATAACATTATTATTCATCTTACAAATTTCTAGAACATTTTATAAGAACAAAACAAATTTTTCGGGTAAAAAAATTATTTTTAAAAAAATGCAGCTTTGCCGACTTTTGATGGCGCACCCACATTAAATCTAGTTTTTGACATTTTTATAAGTTCAATTTGACAAAATAAAATTCTTCTTTTGAATCAGGATATAAAAATTTACATTAGATAAAGTTTTGATATTTTTCCGATAACTTTCATATTTTAATGAATAGTAAAAACATACTATATTTTAATTAAAAACAACTTTTTTCATCGTAATATATTATGTGGTTAAATTATAATAGTGAATGGTTTTAAAGTATAAATAGAATATATTTTTACCATTTAATATAATGTATGTCATTAGCATTGATTTTACCTTGAATTCTTAGGTTAAATCAATTCAATCTTTTGCAATGTTTTAAAGAAAAACTCGTTTTCTTTCGACAACAGGATTGATTTTAATTTAATTTATGCAACTTTTGTGTATTGAATTTGGAAAAATGGATTCGATATTTCGAATAAGTGGGTCCAAATTATTTTAATAAGATACTTTTTATTTTTGGGAATTATGAATAGTAACTACGGTAAATTTTATTTACCATAGTTAAAGGTAAATCAGGTAATTAAGGGTAAATATAATATTATAAAATTATCCTAACACATGAAAAAATTCTATTGTATGGCTAAAAGTAAACCCATATCAACTAAGGTTCGTATTAGATTCATTTTATAGACTTTTTACCATGAAAATAATTTAATTATTATTAAAACCAATGAAAGTGACAACATGTCACTCTCTTAAATCTTATAAGTATAATAATTTTAACATAGAGATAAACATCATAAAACATCGAACATGAATAGTCTACAGAAATCTAACAAAATTATATACATCATGAGAATTTATTTAGAATTTGTTGGGATTAAATAATTATCATTAATTGTGACACAATAGTGATGCAGAAATTATGTATCTAGTGAAAAATCAAGAATATAGTTTTTATTAAACTAATAGTGACCATAAAAGGCACAAAACCCTAACCAAAACTTATTGGTCATGTAAATTTAAACTATAATCATACAATGGTAGAATATGTGACCATTTGGAGTCTTATACAAGAAATTATGACACTTATATTATTTTATTTTAAATGATGCCAAAGTTGTCACCTTCATAATTTAATAAATATAACAATTTAAATATTGTGATTTTAAGATGATAAATTCTATTAAAAGTTTTATTATGAAAGGTAATAGATTTATATTAATCATAGGCTTTTATTTTAAATTTTTATGCAACAAATCCGTATATTAAATAATTATACAAAAATGTTGTAGTAATTTATTTATTAAGAGATAAACCAAATAAATGGTTTTAAAAATAATAAAATAAATATTATATGAAATATTTAATGTGGTACACTAATTTTCTAGATACATATGAACTCTTATGATTATATTAAAGCTTTTGGTTCGAACATATCTTATGTATATATTTTATTTAAATTCAAATAAATTAATAGTGTCAAAATTGACACTATTGTTATTTTATAAAAATAATATATTATAAAATTGTTTAAAAATCACAAATATATTTAAAAATTATAAATTTATATTTATATTGTCTAACATGTTATAAAGTATCCAATTATGGACAATTCAATACAAATAAGTAATTATTTGTTATAATTTAAATTTTAGAATGTTATTACCACAAACAAAATTAAATTGACTAAATAAGGATAAATCAAGTTGATAATGTTTAACATAAATACCTAACATTTCTAAATTTTATTGGTTGATGAGATTACAACCATATCTCATATAATCTTCGGATATGAGTCATTTTTTGTGGTTTTTAAGTGGGGATAGATTTATTATAAATTAATATGTTTGAGAATTCCAATGGTGCCCTTCTCCTCCCTTATAAAAAGGAACCTCCTCCCTCTCCTCCTCACACCAATTTTAGCATTCAAGCTCAGCCAACCCCTGAAAAATTCTCTTCTACACTTCCCTAGTTTCATCCTAGTGGTCCTGGTCTTCTTCAAAGACCATCCTTAGTTATTTAAGTGGAGGTTAAGAAAAGGCGCGTCAAAAAGAGGTAATATCCATTACCGATCTTTTTCAATTTCATTCTTCTTCAACTTATTATTCTTTAGTTGTTTCATGATAAAGTAATAAAATAAGTATTTCTTATATACTGATATGTTATTATAAATATGAAACAACTGTAATTAACCTTCTATCCATCCTACGGAAAAAGGAAATCACCGCGCGTGCATACGTACAAAATACCGTCTCCACGCCGTGGTGTAATCTATTTTCCGCCACAAACATAATTGGATAGGTATAATGGTGTAATGAGTAACTATATATGATTATTATAAATTTTTATTGATACAGAAATAGTATACATAAACTTCAACAAAAGTTCACGATCATGAGAATGATACCATCGCTCGTGCGTACGTACGGACTACCGTCTCCACGACGCGATGAGATTCATTCTCCATGTTAACCATTTAAGAATGATTATAAAGTATATATAATGAATAATAATTAAATATATGACATGTTAAATCTAATGGATTTATGTATATATATATATATATATATATATATGTATGTCATCTACTTACTTCCATTCAAGACAATAAGGAAAGGAAAACAACGTTCATGCATACGTACGGACTACCGTCTCCATGAACGGTGTGTTTCATTTCATTTATCTATCTATTTTATATATATATACTGAATATATATAATATATAAATCATGTTTTAGATTCTTGAAGTAGTAAATCATGATATAAGTAATAATAATGTCAAGAAAAACAAGTCCAAACACCTACAATAAATGAAATGATTTTACCCAAAACGCTTCTTTAACATGGAATTTACAAAAGAACAGGTAATATAAAGTCAGAAGTGAACCATATATGATATCATAACAATGAATATGATTCTGTAATATGTTAATGACATTATTTAAATCATTATACAGGAGGTTCAGATACGTACAACGCATGTCGGACATAAGGTAAGGGAAATATCACAATCTCATTTTTATCCGAGATTGTTTATACTTTGAAATTTACAGGGGTGTATTTTATCATCCCAATACATGTTTCCTCAATATGTAATATTATTTCCATTCGCCTATAATTGTTTAAATCCTATTTTACCCTTCGGTGAGTTTTTAGTAAAAGATATGAAAGGAATCTTTTGTCGTTTTTCGTACGAGGTACTTTTTTGACTTTTCCGACAAAAGTACGAAAATAATGTTCTTTTTAACTTATATGGCATGAATGGATTTTTAAAACATTATTTCAAAGAATCTTCCTTTACAAGTTTTCAAGTTTATTTTCAATCAACTTCATTTAGTTTAAAGTTGTATGACATGTTAAGAAAGGAAAAATGTTTTTGAAGAAGAAAGGATATTTTCCTCAAGAATGGAGTTCAAGTGTTTTATCAAAATTATTTTCCATCTAAGATAATAAAGGGTTCTGTTTTTATCTCTATTATTACATTGATTTGATAATGTTGTGATGGAATTATTTTTATGAATTCATTTATCTTATATGAATTGTTTTATGATGTCATGATGTTTAAGATTCCCATTTTTATTACCTAGGTTATGTAATGATGTATGATTTATGATTTTGTGGTACACATAATAATGGTATCATTATGAGATTGGTGGGACCTATATTTCCCTCCAATTCATTGGGTAAATATTTTATATCTCATGAGATATACATGGCTGGAACGGTAGGTTATACCGGTTCAGTGAAACAGGACTAGAACGAGGGTGACTCGGTTTAGAAAGGGACTTTGTCCACTAAGATAGTCTTGGCAATGAGTCTTGACTAACAAGAAATGATTCTCTATGATTATGTGTGTATGCCACAGAGTTTCTTGTTTTATGTTATGATTATTGTGATTACATTTCACTGCCATGATTTATCCCATGTCATGAAATTATGCTCTCTTTTGCAGGTTAAGATTTCCAAAATGTTATGTTCTTATGAATATGATGTGATTGATATTTCTTTTATTTACCCTTACTGAGCATTTGAGCTCACCCTTTTATGTTTTCATTTCCCCGGGATATAAAGAAAGGTTTTAGGTAAAAAAAAGGAAGATCATTATGGGAGATGTTGAAGATCTTTCACCACGATTAGAAGATTATATTCCGAGTTTCCAAAGACACTAAACTATTATGATCCTTGTGTGTGTGTTTTTGTTATGTACTAAGTATTCCGCGAAAGTAATGTAATGTCCATGTACGTCAAGCTTCGGGTCTCTACAGAGCTTCCTCCCTCTTTCACCCTATTTTCTAATCATGATTTCTCTTCACCATGCACTGAAATTCAAATCATCACTAATTTCCCAGATCTACAATATGGATTCCCGCATCTCAAGCTTTTGACCTAAGAGTTTATCGATGCTTCGAGTCTTCTTACCAGATCTTTGATTCTTGATTCAGCTCGCACCGACCATTGATTGATAACATCGATAGATTTGTTTTTGTGTCTTGGGTGCTTCAGGAATGGGCTATGGTTAGAATCCTTGAAAATAGGAACATACTTTTTCTCTTATCATTTTTGTAAGACCTAGCCACTATGTGGTTAGGGGCTCCTTGATCATGAAAAACATCCATTTCCATCTTCTATGATGGTCTTTAAATCTTCATATGAAACATGATGTTCCAAAAATGGGTTTATGGGTTATATTTCATGACCTCCCTCTTCCCATTATGAACCCTTTTGTTATATGATTGTTAGGGAATATTGATAGTCTCTATCTCTGCTCGGGTTTGAGAAAAGTTTTTTTGTCATACAATCTCTCTGCGTATTTGTATTGAAGTTGACGTCTCAAAGCCATTACTCGAATGGATTTTGATCTCGGTTGGTTAAGAGTTTTAGTGGAAGAAACCAACTATGTTTGAATCTTGGCGCACTTCAGTTCGAAATACATTCAACTTGAGCATTTGTCTCATACTTACTGGTGAGGAAACCAAGCTCATCAAGGGGATAAGAGAAATGGTACATGTTGAACTCATGGGACCCTATGCTATTTTGGTTCTCCACTTCATTGTAGATTCCATTTGGACATGGAAGGTCCTGAAGAAGAAAATGGTTGACAATAGTTAGGGGGTATGATTTGTCCCTTCTAGTCCTTGTCTCCTATGTGAAGCAGTTGAGGCTTTTTGAAGCTAGCAAATGTTACACAGTGTGACCCTACATTATCTAAAATTTTTAGGACACTAAAATGTGATTTGAGTTCTTCCTAAACTTGTGAGGTTTTGTATTGTAGGGTCTACTAGGGTCATCATGCATGATGTACTAGTTCCAGAGAATGAGGCTTAACATGAGAAGAGGGTGATGCACCTGGATGTAGAAATGGATAGGAAAATGGATTCCTAAAATACATCCAATGAATCTATGGTAGGAGAGGATGTTGGCATGTATCAAGACACTGGTGAAGTAAACTCTAAACAATTTCAATATAGAGGTCGTGGCATTGTCCATCCAAGTGGTTTAGACATGCCAGGGTATGAATTTTAGGATAAACCATCTTATAGAGAAAAGGTTAAATCTGGATAAATGCAAAAAAATTATCTAATACGGTTTGAAGTGTTGGGAGAAGAAAACTATCATTCTATTGGGGAAGTAATTGAGATGGAGGTTTCACATGGTTAAGACCCTTCTATGGAATAGATGGATACCCAAGATGACATAGATTCAGCCGCAGACTCCGCTATTGAGTACATGGAAGTGGGAATTGCAGAGGAATAACTTAGGTCCTCTTCATGGAATGTCAAGAATAGTATTATGGATTCATAAGGATTTATTACGCATGATTTGAGGATGTTAAGAAGAAAATACTACTCTAAAAAACCTAACCCTCATGTTACTAGGTCCTCATGTCAAGTTAAACTACCTCTGAAGCTTCTTAATAATGTAGGAAAAAAATCCACGAGAAATATCAAAGGCACTAACAAGCATGCTGATGGAAATCTAGAAGGGGAATCACAATCCAAAGACCAGTTGACTATAGAATTCAGGGTTTGTAATGTCATCCCGAGTGTCATAGAAATTATGGAGTGTGATGAGTGGGAAACCATCATTATGTTCAATGAAGAATATCTAGATAAAACCCTAGAGGTGAAGTCTACATAAGTAGAGTATGAAAGGTTGGTTGGGTGGTGAGTCCAGACTAACATTAACATGGAGCAAGGTTCATGGATTAAAAAACAACATAGATTATTGGCACGTGGTTTCAATGGTAATAAGATTACAATGGAAGATCTTATCCAAACATGGGAAAATATGACAATAAATATTAACGAACTCCTCTAGGATGATCTGTATGGGAAGACTACGCTTCGATGGATTCTACATTCTGGTAAGGATTCCAAAAGTGATAAACTAAAATTTAAGGATTCATCAACTACTTATGAGGTCAGTTGATTATGTCACTGTGTTTTTGGATAGTTTTCCACTTTTTCATGAATAATGTTTTTTATTAATAAAAATATTTATTTATGTCAAAACCATATTATTTTATTTTGTAATATTAATATTAAAAAAACAAATAAATACACAAAAGGGTCCTTTAAAATAAGGGGACCCCAATATTTTAATGTTTTACATAATTTCATCAGGCTTTGAAGTAAATTTATAATTGTATTAAAAAAAGAATTAATTCATTGGGGGTAGTTTCTATACACTGAATTAATTCACAATGATTACATGTACCTAGTATGGAATGCATACTGCTCAGAGTATTTTAAGAATCATAGGTTTATAAATTTATGTGATGGGGGTGAGCCTCAAGATAAAAAATGCAATACATATTGTTTGGGAGATGAAGATTGTGAGAATAATGGTTATTATTGAAATTTGTTTCCTGAGACTCATCCAATTAGATGGAAAAAAATACAGGAGAAGATGCAGTTTTGGAGGACTCCCCTACTTTTAACCATTAAGTTGATGTTGGATGAAAAGTAGGTTTAAGAGTTGAAATGAGGTTAAACATTAATTCACCATTTGTGGGAGTGAGGTCATGATGGATATCCTATGGTATGGATATATATAGTTACTTTCCCTTGAAATGGTGTTATTATCAATCTCTATTATGTAGGTAGTGAGATTTTATGTATTTAGGAGGTTTGTATAAATTAAAATGATCATATAAATATAGATTTAACCATTTTTCCTTAAACATGTTTTATTTATAAATATATATCCCACTAGTCTCCTTGATATAGCATAGTACATTATAAGAAACCAATTATTCAATTCACATTAAATACAAATCACAAAACTCTATTTTAAAGTCAATGTAAAATTTAATTGATCCTTTATTTAGATCATCACTGAAATCCAATATAACTTCCCAATTCTAAAAAATCCTCAAAATACATTTTACTAACATTAAAACCAATCATTTTCCCTTAAAATCACATTAATATTATAAAAATTTGATTAAAATATTTATATTGAATATAATAATCGAAATAAAAAAAAATCTATATTATTTTAAACCAATTTTCATAATAGAAAATATTACTATTGAGTTTAATAACGGTTTCACAAATAAAAAAAGAAATTATTGTAATTTTTAAAATATAATAAACATTAAAAATGAATTTTAAGTTATTATGTTTATAATCAAATTGGGAATGAAAAGATAACTAACATAATAATATATCGTTCATATCACACCTCTTAGGTCTATCAATATTTTCTATTTTTTGAACTATTTTCCTGTTATGGTTCCATGCCTCATAGTTTGTTGAAAATCCAACTCTAGTGATATGATAACATACTTTTTTATGATTAAAATAAATTCTATAAATTAAATTATAAAAAAGGAATTGGCTAAGTCATCCCTTGGATACATTGTTGAACACGAAATCCTAAAGAAATCAAATCCAATTTTGAAACACATTCTACACTCAACTAAAAGCATATATCAAACTTCTATCCATTATGATTTTAATTACAAAAGATTTAGTATAATAAAATAACTTTTCATCAGATAAACTATTAAAAAATAATCATTTTAATAAATTATAAATATAAAAATGTATAATTTATAGAAATAAAATCAGTGAAAGTATAAAAGTACTAAGGTTTTGATAAATTTAAAATTATACTAAATTAAAGTATAAATTAAAACTGTATATATTTTTATATCCATTTATATAATTATAGATACATGTAGGAGTATAAAATTATATAGAAGTATATTTTTATAAAAATGTATAAATGTATAAAATTATAGACCTATATAAAAGTTCATATATATTATAAAAGTATGCAAAATTTATAGAAGTTTATAGTATTACAGATTTATAAAAATATTAAATTGTAATGTATTTAAGTAAAATTTATGAAAGTATAAAAGTATAATAATTTATATCAAATGAAACTATAAATTTATATTAATTTATAAATCTATACATCTATAAATGTATAAATAATTACTAAAATTTTATATTTAAACAATATATATAAATATGGTATACTATAAAATTTATAAAAGTATATAAATTTATAAATGAATAAAACTGCAAAAGTGTAAATATTTAATAAAAAACTATTACTAAATTATATTAGTATAATACGATATACTACAATATTTGTAAAATATATAAATTTAATATCCTATAAAAATATAAAATTATAAACTTGAAACACTTTGAATATGTCAAAAGACTTTATCATACCATGCATTTTTATTCAAAACTAAACATCAAAGACTATCAAAACATTGAATTTAAAGTATTATTTGAAACTCCAAGTTAAAATTAATAACTAATTGAAAGTTACATTTGAAGACCAAAACACCCTTTTTAATTACACACTTCCTTCATAAGGGTTTTTCAAGAAATTTAACAAACACATGGTGCACAAGGAAATTAATAAAATTAAAGCACATATTTTTTAATATAAAAAAATTTAACATTTAATGGAAAATGAGAAAAAAAATAATTGATCATATGGATTCCACTAACATAATTAATATATTTATTAGAAGACAAAAAAATTAATTAAAAGACTAAGAAATCAAAAAATCCAAAATTAAAGAGGTATGTGTTAGGAAAACCTACTTACAAATCACTAATTTCAATAAAGGAGGTATAATTCTACCCCAATCGTGTCCAAGAAACCTATAAGATAGATCAAACATGATAGTCCCATGAGACAAAATGAAAATTGATTATCTAAACCCTAGATTTTGACACTACAATGGAGGTAAGATAAGAATATCATAAGTATCATACAAGAAGTGTATATGAGTCATTAAATGTTTGTATGTGTCATTGACATTGCAAAATTTAGAGAACACATTCTCACCATGATGGAATAGGGTGTTCCAATAGAAAGTGAAAGATAATATAAGGAGATGATTGAGAAGGACAAGGATAAGAGACTCTTACTCAGACGAGATACAACATGAATGGGGGATATTTTTTTAGTTCGACGAGAAGTAGTGAAGACACGTACAAGCAAGGTGCGACTGAAAAAAAAATACCATGGTCGGAGGTCCTAACAAGATAATTGGAACATAGATTATATTTGAGAGACCAATTCATCTATAATGAAGACATGTGGTAGTAGTAGGGTTCGACAACAGCCACTACAGGGCTCTGGTTCCACAAAATCTTGGGGTGTGAGCGACAACATTGTTTTATTTGTGTTGTTTCTATAAGAACTCTTATGGATTTTTTCGATGCTTTCAAAAGGGAAATGAAAAAGATAGACCTTTATCCGTGATGAAAATGACCTGATAAAATGTGTCTTTATCATCACTAAAATTCTAGTACTGATAAAGTGTAATTTTATCTACTCTTTTTAGCACTGATATAGGGGTATATTTATTTGCGCTATAAAATTATGTGATAAAAAATTGATCCTAATAATTTGTTTATATTGTTATATATATTGATAAAATCAGATATAATATATTTATATATATAATTATTATTATTATTGTAAATATATATATATATATTCCTATAGATATATAAATATTTTTTTATAATTATATATATATTCAAAATTTTATAAATTTTATAAATATATTTATTATAATTTTAAAATTATATATATATTTATAATTATATTTATAAATAACTATATTTAAAAATATTTGTATGTAATTATAAATACATTTATATATTTATATAAATATATTACTATATAAATATATATATACATATGTGTCAAATTATAAAAAATATATTTATTATTATTTTATAAATATATAAATATATACATATTTATATATTTATTTATAATTATAATTATAACTGTAAATAAATATATTTAAAAAATATTTCTATATAATTAGAAATATAATTATATAGATATATATATATTTATATAATTACACCTCATGATCTGCACAACTTTTGTATATTTATATAATTATATATATTTATATCAATATATAATTATATATAATTGTAATATACTTACTATATTTATTCTGAACGGCCCGAAGGCCTTTATATTTATTATTTAACTTGGATAATCCAATTTTTAACTTGATTGAGAGAGAACCATTACATGGCACGTACGCCCAGTGACACAAGGCCCAATACATGGTTTGAAGGCCCAAAGAGTAGACACATTGAAACTGCCCCACCCTAACATCTGCATTGTTGATGGACCATAGCTCCATAGCTCACATGGATAGTAGGTTATCATTACCTCGTGTAGAGATGCATGGTGTCTAATACTAATGATGGCTGTTATATCCTATCATTCTTCCAATCTGGTTAGTTTTTATAGTGGCTACTATTGTTCTGTTTCCTCTTTTGGGTTCTACTCCCACGTGGGAGGAACACAATCCTATAGCCCAGAGGTCAAGTGGCCTAAAAGCCTTTGATTTCCCAAAGTTTCTGTTGTATCAACATTTCTTGGGGCCGCACCGCTGCCTACATCAAGTCTACGTCGCTGCCTTCCTGTGTCATCCTTTCATCACTACAAACCATAAATACCTCACGGGGGCCAGCCCGAATACAACCCTTAGTCTTTTGGATGCCAATAAGGATCCTTTACCAGTCTGGTATAGGGCCATCGATAATAACTATATTTATTATTTATTTTTATTTTTAATAATGTTATAATTGTTAAAATATATATTATTTAGCTGTAATTATATATATATATATGGTATTTGAGGGTACAATTCCACTCAAACACATGCATTTGTATATACAAACATGTATATACACACATACACATATATACATGTAGTTATACATGTACATATTTTTTAAATTATTTCATATCAATATAAATATATATCTAAATGAATAAATTCAATTCTATATTATATAATTGTTTAAATAAACTATTACTCAAAATGCACAGTCATGAATTTTTAGACAAAACCCATGACTAATTATTTATTAAGAAAAGATAAAAATAAAACAGAGGGAACAATAAAAACCTGACACAAAAAGACCACATTGAAACAAAATAACACTTCTTCTATACCCCTCTGGATCCCATATTCCTAGTAAATTTTCTCCTTCCCTTTATATTTATGCCCCTAATCTATGTCTTGGACAGTGGGGTACCATGACCTTAATCTGATCCCAACTCGGAGGTATCCTCCAACAGAGATAAAATTTTGAATTTCCATGATATGTCTGATAAATTCATCTCTCAGTTTCAACGAAATCCATCTTCAAAAATAAGTGATACCAGTTTATGGACTTCTATGTAATCACTAAATCGAAAGACATCCAACCCTATCATGGAAATTGGGGCCTCCAAATATGGGAATAACAAATATAATACGTTCTTCTTGTTGACTTCTATGGCCCTTTCACATTTTAGTATTCTGTAATAAAAACCATCATATTCTTATCTCGTATAATACTACATACCTCATCTGAGGACTTTCTAGAATATACATAATATATCTTCGTACAGTTAGATAAATTTGAGTGAAATCCCATTCTAGGTTCTTGGGATCAAAAACATTAATTTTTGGGTACGCAACTTGCAAGGGGATAAGAGACTCAAAAGAAGTCACTTTTGATTTTCTAGGGGCGAGTAATTGGAATCCATCATCATCTATTAATAATTTCTTATGGATGGATTGTTTCATGGGAACCATATTGAATTATTCATCTTGGTGATAATTGTGAAGAACATTGGTAGCAGGGTCACCCCGTTTGGGACTAACCACACCCGGAACCACATGAGTCACTTCCTTGATCCCATGTTAATCCAATAAAGCAGCAGGTGAACCCAGCATTCCGCCAACCATCCCACCATCATTATTTCAGAACATCAACTGAAGAGATGTGCTAGCTGCACCCTTTTGAACATTCCAACCACTATGAGAAATGTAAAAATCCATTACAAGCTCATCCATATCCCAATATTTAAAAAAGGACTAACTACCAGGCGAGTGGTCCACATATGAGTCCTATCGTTCATAATCCTGAAGATCATTATTATAGAGAATACCATGAAAAAAAACATTACTGAATTCAGCATTAATGGAGTTTTTGTTGACCAATATATCCTCTTCATCCTGCATCATGAAATCATCCAAATGAAAAGCTTCATTATCCAATGAACCAGTGAGATTCTGTTGTATAGATTTACACAGACCATTATGTTCATCATGTTCTGTGCATGTACCCTAACCCTTAGGAAGAGGATGCACCCCCAACATAGACCATCACATATACACATCAATATATCATTGATCAGTATCCCTAGATACTGTTTCACTATACGTAATATCAACATAACATAGAGTAATGACTTGAGATCCTTCACACATACCATCACTAGCTTGGGCACCAAAATTGATATCGTCCTGCATCTTTCTGTCCACAACATTTCATGGTTTCATAAATATGAAATGATTAATAAAATAACCTATATTCCTAAAATTATAAAATTTCATATTCATATTACAAGAGCTGTCCATATGTCAAATTTTTTTTACCAGGAATAGAAGGAAGGAATCTTCTATAGAGAGATTCAAATCTCAAATATGTAATCATTAATTAGTATCACAAGTTCAGTGAGAGGAAAAATAAAATAAACATCAATTATGACCCTAGAAAGGAGACCAAATCTCGTCTTCTCACTCACTTTGTCAAATTTGATGGGAATACCCATCACTGAGGCAATATCCTAGAGGATCTTCGACTTCCAGAAGAACCAACTTAATACCTTGATTCAGAAATAGACATGAGCAAAATTGTTGTTGATTTTCGAAGGGTTGAAGAAGGAGTCCCATTCCTAGATTTGGAAAATGTTAGGACTTAGAGACCCCATTCAAAACCCCCATGACTTTGATTTATACTAGAAAAAGGAATGATGATATGGGAAAAAACATACCAATCGAAGTTAGACTTCAATCACAGAAGACCCTAATCCATGAATGACATTCTTGGAGTTGCTCATTCTTCCAAAGATTTTCAGTCAGAAATGTGGCAACCTATCAATAATCGAATGTTGACAAGCCCTAAACTGGTCCTGAAAAATTGTATGATCTTATTAAACAAAACCAGGAGTCCCATTTTTCATGATTTTGTTGGAAGACAATGTGACATCGAAGAAGAACTAGATTTCTCTGCCTTTTATGGATGTTATGACTTGGTCATCCCCTATTGGATGGTTATAATTAAGTGTGGGGATCCCGTCACTTTTTAGAACAATTACCTCTTCCTTCTATTTTGAATCACAAATTAATACCTCCCTTGGGTCAAAATATCTAGAAAGATCCATCCCAAATCATCTCTATACGCCATGAGAGATCGGATCTAATCGCTCTGGAGACCCGTCCATCCTTTTTGTATTTATTTTAAATATGAACACAGTTTGTAATCATTCTTTATATGTAAACTATTAAACATTTTTACAAATATAAATTTTATAATTTTTTATATATATAATTGTTTACAAATATAAATATATATATATATATATGTATTAATAATTATAATAATAAATAAATATTTTTATAAATATTTTAATATAATTATATTTATATTTTTATAACAATATATGTTTATTAATATATAACTATATATAATTATAAATATAATAAATATGTATTATTTTAAAATATTTATTGCAATTTAATACTTATTTAAATTTATTTATTTATTTTTAACTCTAATTAAAAATAAATATATTTTTCATATTTTTACATAAACATAAATATATTTATATAATTATATATATATATATGTTAATATATATTATTAAGTAATTATAAATATAAAAAAATATATATTATGTAAGAAATTTCTTTTAATTTATAATAATTTAAATATGTATATATATATTCTCATATACACTTTTTTTAAAACATTATATACATATATATATATGATTTTTTAGAAAATATTAATATATCATATTTATATTAATTATAAGCATGCATTTTTTAAATTAATGTATATAAATCAACATTATTTTTGAATATAAATAATATATATATATATATATTTATGATATTTTTTCTTAAAAAAAGTTATCAATGCTAAGAATTTCACTCATAAATGTCAACCATTTTCAGCACTAAAAAAATTGATGATATAGGGTATGCCATTATAATTGGTTTTTACCACCGATAAACATTACCTTTATCAGCACTTTTAGTTAATGCTAATAATGGTTACCCTTTTATCAGTGCTTTATCTTTGGCCCTGATAAAAGTAGGCACCTAATTTTCACCGATTAGTGGTAGTGTTTTTTAGAGACATAACACATAGTTAATAAATAACATAAAAAATTTTGTTTTTCTTTATTTTTATATGAATTCTATATTAAAAAATAATTTAAAACATAATATTATTCCATAAGATGTTAATAAATAAATTAAATATTTCTTTTAAGATTTTTTTTAAATAGTACACATCAATTAGTTTTTAAAAACACATTAAAAAAAATTTAAAATATTTTTTCAGTAATTTTAAATGAATATATTTGTTAAATATGTATAGAAAATAATATTTTATATTAATAAATTTAAGAATAAATATAAAACATTAGTTATTCATTTTTGTTCTTCTAATGCAACTTATATTATATCTTGAAAACAAAATAAGAAAACATAATAATCACTATGTCGTAAATCATATATGAAAACCGAAATAAAAAACCATTAAAATTTAATATTTTTAATTTATGAATTCATTATTTATGTGACAACATATTTTTTGTTTTTTTTTTGATATTAGACATCACCATTATGAGAATTAAATTATTAAGGATTTCAGATTATATTTATGAGGCTTGAAATAATTTTGATGTGATGGCTCATAAGCCCATTTTATGGAACGAACCTCATGGAAGGTGATATGCATGTATGCACACTAGGCATGTGTGGAACATTTCAATCTTACTTATAAGAACCAAGACCTTCCCAACATTTTTTTTCTATCTTATTTAAAACATAAATCATTTTTCTATTCATTGTTAAATACAGGAAACATTGTTCATTTTAAAAAGCTAAAAAAAGTAAAACATTTTTTCTCATTAAATTTAAATTATTTTTTTATAAAATCTATAGAAACCGAATATTTTATATTAATAAAAATAAATAAATAACACAAAACACATGTTTTTTGATTTTATTTTTAAATATAACTAATATTCTATTTATAAAAAATAAACAATAAATTAAAACACCCTCACTAAAATGAGAATTTACCCTGATGTATAGACCCATAAATGGGATGAAATATATAATGGGTAGGAGTATAGTATCAAGATATTTAAATGAAGGTATTATGTGGATTTCAACTCATCAAAGAGGCCACTTCAGTTTTTTTAATGAGAAACTAATTATACTCAAACCGGTGCGGACCTTGAGTATTACCCCATGTTCCCAAAACATTATTAATGAAATGGAAAGTGCAATGAATCAAAAATGGGGCACAATAGTTACCCCCAAACACAAGAGTGTATAACAAGAGAACAAAAAATGTGAGACCCAAAGACCCCCAAAATACAAAACCCCAAAGGCCCACAAAGCATGTGCTAAGAACATCATGGAAACTGGGCCAAATCCCCACTATGGGATACTAGACCGCCACCATGATACCAGATCCTGAGAAGACCCACGATCACATGAAGTACATAATTCATCATCCCACCATCCATCAGGCTCCACCCCAAGTTTGTAGTTTATACCTCGGCATTGCAACTCGTGTGTCATCCATGAACTGTCACTTCAATGTTAGATTTGTTCAAAAAACACAATGGTGTAACATACCACTAATATCTGAAGTGAGTAGAGGCCATCACACACATCTGTGTCCCATTCCACTTACGATCAATGTGAGAATTGAAAATATCTTGCACCCAAGCCATTGAAACCCCTCAGGGGTCTCGAAAAATGCATGATCCCTAAGAGGAAGGTAGTACTCAAGAAGTCTACATGAGAACCAAATAGTACAGTGAAACAAAAAAACAAACTATGAAACAAATCACCAAAAAATTACAGAACCATCAAAAAATGACCCACAAAAAGAAAGATCAACCCTAGGTTGCAGCATGATCCCTACCATCCTATGGTCATCACCTGCTCGTCCCCAGCCTATAAAGCCGGACACATCTATAGGTCATCACCCAAAGAACTTCTCTGGGGCCCTACAGCCCTAGGTCTGATCATGGGCCATCGCCACATCCCTAGTTTCTCACCTGACAATGCAATAATCCTAGTCAAGATTGATCGCCTGTAGTCAGTGGCCTACACCCCTATCTCCTAGTGTTTCCCCCAACCTCCAGGATACCACATCCAACAATCCTCTCCATTAGGCCTATACTATCTCCTTCACCAGGGTCCCGAATTGCCGCACGAAATCTCTATTTTACAGCACCAACAGATAGCACTGACCAATGACTTGATGTATCCATGAAAGAACCCCACTGATCATATCAAGGCTTCAATTCGCCGCACCGAAATATTGATGTAACCAATTCACAATCAGTCCTCTGCTCCTACAGAGGAAAAGTTATTGTGTCACTCATTCCATCCCAAATTCATCGATCATAACTCATACACCAAGAAAATCTACAAATCCATTTCCCAATACACCCAACTAAAGGTATCATCTGTCATCCCCGTCGATGGGTGAGGCTCTCTATGATGGATTCTAGGAGCCATTATTAGAGTTTCTAGTAAATACCAATGTGATCCTTTATCGGTGTTTCTTAGAACTGATAAAATCCACTACGACATATAGTTATTTTAATAGCACGCATAATTTCCTTTAACATTACTAAAAAATATTTATTTTCTTAAGATCCATTAAAGGGGACCCCAATATCGATTCTAAATTAACACTGATAAATGGGAACATTATCAACACTAAGAAATCAGGGATAAGGGAACCCAGTATTAGAACATTCATTAGCATTTGATAAAGGGGGACTTAATGAGTGCTAGAAATAGTGATGATAAAGGACCTACTACAATAATGTGTTGTTTTAATTACAACACACTATAGTAAAGAACAATATATGGAAACAACCTGTATAGGTAAAAATCATAATTTAATTTAACAAAACTACATCACAATTATATATGAAATTATATTATATACCTTTCAGACAATGTATTTTATAACTAAATATTCACGTATTATAGAAAAAATTCCAAAGCATCAATGATTCATTTTCTAAGGCACAAGAGCCTCTCTAAAAAACTATGATAATGGTATCAATTATTTAATAAACCAATCAAACTCAAGATAAAGAATCTACCAATATAAGAAATCAATTCTTTAGTTTTTAATACTATAAAGAGAAAAATTAAACATAAATGTTAAACAATACAATGATGAAATGTCAATTTTAAACTAAAACCACTTAATTTGAGTCATACCGAGTACCCCCTATATCAGATATAAGTACGAATAATTTCATCACCTCAAAAATGTCTTATAAATGATTTTTCTATAGAATAAAAACAATATGAGTCTTTTTTCTCAGTTTTGAGTATTGTACTTGTCTTTTCTACTAATATATAATTTTAAACTAGCAATAATCAATTTGAGTTGTACTAGTCTCATCGTGTATTGGTATTACATAAGACAAGTTCTTACAAATCAAAATTGACTTATGAATTGTTTTACTAAATCACCAAGACAATCATAGAATGTTTGTTAAATTATCAGTGACACACGTTTTAAACTAAAAAGTAAATTATAGACAAATAGTATACAATTTCAGTCATACCGTTCAGACCATGTATCATATTGAGGTGATGTTGATTTCTATATTTTAAAAATGACTTATGGATCTTTTTTCTAAGGTATAATAATAATAGATATGTGTTTTCTTGGTTCTGATTATTTCACTAGGGTTTTTTTCTAAAATATCTTTTTTAAATAAAAAGACACACATGGAGTAATATAGGTCACACCATGTGTCGTATTGATGTGAAACTACTTCCAACACATCAGAAAATGGCTTATGGATAATTTTTCTATAGTATCAAAACAATCCAAATGTTATTTATCGTTTTTTTAGAATGTCACTTATTTTCTTATATAAAAATTCCATTTTAAACTGAAAACATGCACTTTGGGTCATATTGGTCACATACTATGTTGGTTTGACATGATACTGATTATTACATATCACAAATAATTCCATAAATTATCAATAAAACTAGAGTAGCTTTACTCATTTTTCAATGAGTTCCACATGTTTTGAACTAAAATATCAATTTTAATCTGACAGTTGACACTTTGTGTCATACATGGAACACCATATATGGGATTTAGGTTTGTATAATTCATAAACATAAAAAATGACTTATGGATAATTTTATTATAGTATAAAAACTATATGAATGTGTCTCCTTGGTTTTGAGTATGTCACATGCCCTTTTCACTAATTTTGTTTTCAATTTTAAATAAAAAACACACTTGGCATCATACCGGTCACACCGTGTGTCATATTGAGATGCTTCTGATTCCTACATGTCATAAATGACTTATGGATCATTTTACTAATATATAATAATAGTACTAATGTGTTTTCTAGGGTTTGTGTATTTCACTTGTGTATTTACTAAAATGTAATATTTAACTGAAAACACCCACATTGAGTCATATCGGCCACATCGTGTGTATTTTGACATTACACTGAATCCTACATGATAATAATGAATTATAAAATATTTTACTAAATTATAAATACAATCATATAATTTTGATTGGTTTTCAGTGAGTGACACACTTTTTTTTATTAAAATGTACATTTTAAACTCACAACAGAAACTTTGATTCATATCATGAAAAATATGAATTGGATTTAGTTTAGGATGATTCCAACACATCAAAAATGTCTTATGGACTATTTTACTAAAGTATCAAAAAAATACACATGTTTTCTTTTTCAGTTTTTGAGAATTTCACTTGTGTTTTTACTATAATGTCAATTTTAAATAAAATATACACTTAGAGTCATACAGGTAACATCGTGCATTAGATTTAGTTGAGGATAATTACCACACATTAGAAATGATTTATGTATTATTTTTTAAAGTATTAAAACAATCCTGATGTTCTTTCTCGGTTTGGAGTATGTTTCCTGTATTTTTTTACTAGAATTTCATTTCAAACTAGATACAGGCATTTTTAGTCATACCAGTCACATTATATGTCTATTTGACGTGAGACTGATTCCTATACATCAAAAATGATCTATGAGTAGTTTTCAAAACTTTTTAAAACAATATGATGGTATTTTATTATTTTTCAATCAGTGACACATGTTTTTACTTAAATTTCAATTTTAAGCTGATAATAGATAGTTTGTGTCATATCAGGAACCCCATTTATCGTATTTCGGTGATGCTAATTCCAACACATGAAAAATGAATTATGGATTGTTTTCTTTATATATCAAAAAAATATGAATGTGTTTGATCTGGTTAGATTATGTCACTTTTCGTATTTACTAAAATGATATTTTTTAATAAAAAATCATTGTTTGAGTCATTTCGGTCACACCATGTGTTGGATTGAGGCATGGATGATTTATACTTGTCAAAAATAATTTATCGATCATTTTAATTAATTATCAAAAAAAACCTGAATGTTTTTTCTCATTTTTGAGTTTTTCACATCTTTTTTTACTATAATATCATTTTAAACTAGAAACATGCACTTTGAGTCGTACATGTTACATTGTGTGTCAGTTTGATTTGAGAATAATTCCTTTACATATTTTTTTTATCTATTTTGATTATTTCACTTTTCTTTTCTACTAATATGTCAATTTTTAATAAAATGACACACTTGGAGTCATACTAGTCACATAATGTGTCAGAATAAGGATTGGATGATTCATACATGTCAAAAATGAATTATGAATTATTGTAGAAAAATAATAAAACAAAATTAATATGTTCGATTTGTTTTGAGTATGTGTTGTTTGTTTGGTAGTAAAATTAATATTATAAACTAAAACCATAATATATGATTCATAACGAGCACATTGTGTATCGGATAAAGGCGAAAATGATGGACCCATTTCATTGTTTACATTATCTCATATTTAGTCTTCAATTTTAGTATCTCACAAGTATGAGTAGCTTCCGTTGTGCTCACCGTTGGCCTCGATGGATGCTGTAGTTATGTTGTTCCTTTTGGAATCGACTCCGGTGTGTGCAGCGTCTTCCACAATGACCTTCCGGCTCTGATTCATCTACTTTGCCTCATCCCGACCCATCGTCATCTGGGCGTGCACCGGTGTGTTTGGGGTCAGATCCAGGGGATCTGAGGGAGGGGAGGCCTCGTGTTCTGATTATCTTGATTTGTTTTGGTTTAATGGTTTTGTTTGGTTTGTTGAAATGGTTTGGTTTTATCTTCTTGGGTAAGAATTTGATGTTAATGTTGCTGATGGTGAGACTGGTGTGGTGAGATTGGTGTGACTAGATTCTATGGAGTTGGGTGTGGCGTCAGTACTGCCTGCACGGCCTTGATCTGGATTCTTCATTGACTTTTGTGGATGTGTTCTTGGACCATCTCACATCACTAGATGGTTTGGGTGAACTCTGTTCAGAGTTCACTGCTAGGATGGTGGTTTTGGGGCTGATGTCGCTGGTCGCATCGGCTACATTCAAGGAGTCCTGTTTTGAGGTTTGTTCAAGCTCTTCTGATGTTCATGCACCCAGGTTCATGATTTGAATGACTGTGTGGTTTTATTTTGTATTTGGAATTATATGATTTGTGTTTTGAAGTTTGAACATTGTAAGTCGTGAAGTCATGTATGGTTCACCACTTTTCCTCAAAAGTTTTTGTTGGTTTCAAACTTTTACCTGAAAAGTGTTTGTATAATAAAAAATAAATTTTTTAAAAAATACCTAATGGGGAATTATTGAAATTAAATTAATATATTATTTATCAATAAATATTAATTTAGTACATATAATTTTTAATATTATTCCTAGAGTTAATATGAAATAATATTTATCTTGAAAAATACTTATCTTGAAAACTAGATTTTCAATTGCAGCAGGAGGTTTTGTTTTAAATTTTTATAATTCATTGAATTGAATTTGGAAAAATGGATTTCATATTTCAAATCAAATGGTATATATTATATAGTAGGTTCATTTTAATTTTTAGATATAAAAAATTAGAGTGATAAAAAAATATTTACCATAGTATATGTAAAGTGATAAAATGGTTAAAATTTTAATGTAAAAGAATAATATTCATAAAAAATAAAAAATTAAATGGTTGTTTGATGTCTTTATCAGACATAAAAATCCTTTAACAAATTAATTATCAGAAAATCCATTGGAGTTATTTCAACTAAAATGTGGTGGGATTTAAATACAATGTAATAATTATTTAATCACTTACAGCCCCTCCTCAATTATAAATGCCACTCCTCATTATCCCCTTTCTTCCCACAATCCTATCATCTCATAAAATCACTAAAAACATATCTTATCCACTGTCACAATTTCTATGTTCTTTTAGTATCACCCAATGAAAAATTATGTGGTATTTAAGGGATCCTTCACAGAGGTGATATTCAAGTGGTAATTTTCTCAAGATGCCTCTCTTAATTTATTTTCATCTATTACCATCACCTCACCTCATTCATATATCTAGGAATTATACATCCAGTATCATGTATATATAGGAATATTTAATTTAAAATTTTATATCTTATATCCATACCATTTATTATCTCATATAATTCAAATAAGTGAAACCCTTGTCGAAATTATGATGGTTAATCGCATCCATGGATAATAATTATTGGATTCCCATTAACACCTTAAAATTTTTTCATAAAAAATTATTAAGGTTAAATAAAATTAAAATAGGAATATTATAACCTATTTCATTCTTTGTAACTTAGATATACATAATATTAAATAAAATAAAACTAGTTTATGATGGTCCGAAAACCCTCAAAATTAAACCAAACAATTATCATTAACATTTCATCAAATGAACCATCATCATGAAATAAATAAAAATTATATATGGTACAATTTAAATCATTGAATGTGAATTAATACCATTTAATTTTAGTTATGTAGTTTTATTTTCATTTTAAAATAAAATGCATAGTTATACAAAAATGAATCAACCATGGAACCTTGGAACTCATACTCCTAGAATGATGAAATTAATATTTATAACAAATAAAATAGCCATAAATGTAGATAATAAAATAATTATAAATAAAATATATATGTAATATTTTATAAATTAGGTAATTTATCAAAGTAATATGATTATTCGAGACATTACGGTAATGTGAATAACATTCAGACACAAGGTAAGGGAAATTTTAACCCAACTTCCATTTTTTTTCAAAAACATATACTTCTTGATTATGTCCTGATAAACATATTTGTGAAATTAATTTTGAACATATTATGTTATATTTACAATTTTTTTTACAAAGGATACAAATAATATATTTATTTGAGTAATTATCACTTTAATGTTATGATATTTGTAAAGGACTTTTCATTTAAAAAATATCTTTTTTAAGATTCCCTGAATACTCTATTTTTTTCATGTACATAATTAATAAAATTGTTTCCAAGAAATTTTTTTATATTATATTATTATTTATTTAAATTCATTATTACTCGTGTTTTAAATTTTATAAAATTTGTTGAAATGATACTTTTTTTCGTTTTCAAAATGAGGTTCATCATGAAATTTCCGACAAAAACATAAAAGGAATGTTTTTTAAATTTATATGTCATGGAAGTATTTTCTCGAGTTCATGAAACCATAATGATTTTAATATTAACATAAAATATAAAATGGATATTTCTTAGAAATCTTTTTCCTTCTCTATTACTAGTGATCTTTTAAAATAAGTTATTTTTCTAAATGAATGTTTTTATGATGTAACCTTTCATCTTTTATGATTATGTTTTAGTTCTTGGGAATTTTTTAAGATGATGGGTGGTTCCATTATAAAATAAATATGGATGTGTCCTTAATATCCCTCTAAAGCATTTGGTATGTTTGATGTTGATCATAATGGTTATTCAAATTCTAGTCTTGATAGTTACATCATAAGGTAGCCACGAGGTTTAAATCATAGGGTGGTCATGAGGGTTACATCATATGGTAGCCATGTGGGTAACATATCAGGTAAGTAAAGGAATGATGATCCAAGTTACATATTTATATATAATATAATTTCATATAAATTTTCCGGAAAATCACATTATTTTCAAAAGGTAAGATATTGATCGTTCTGAAATTTTTATTCTTGTTTCAGGGTAAAATGGTATGTTTTTATAAAAATGTTTTATGGGTTTTTGTTGGAATAATATTTTCCATAATTTAATGTCACTTATTAATATTTTTTCTCATACCATGTTTTAATATATTTTGAATAATATTTAATGATAAATGAAGACAAGGATGAGATCATGGGAAAAATTGTGAACACTGATCATTAAAAGAAAACATGTGTTGTTTTAAAATGTGTTCTTGGGTGGAAAAAATGGATACTGGGTTTAATTTTATACTTGTAATGTATGATTTTTATATGAAATTGTTTTTCATAATTCTTTATATCTCTAAAATTAAATGATTTTCATGATTGAAATTATGTAAATTCTAGATATAAATAACTATAACATGTAATGTTTAAGGTTATGTTCATATATTAGGCATCAACGAACATTTTAGATAAATTTAGAGGGTAGGATAATGTTAATAGAATACCCATAATAGATGTTTTACATTATAGATGTGTTTAAATGATATGTAATTTGATTATTTCCATGTTACTTAATCTAAAATATGGCTGCATAGAGAGGTTTTCCCTAGTGTAAACAAGGAATCTATGTTGGAATGCACCAAGAGGAAAATATCCTTCCAAATCAGAAACACAAAATGCTTAAAATTGGAAGTGATCATTTTTTTGGTAGTAATGGATCAGTTGACACAAGCTATAATGGATGTTGGTATCTCGGAAAAAGATTAACCAGATCTATGAAAGAGGAACATGATGATAGTTAAATATTTAGTGAGGCAACATCCTTATTCTTTTAATAGATATTCATACCCAGTGGTAGTTGGTGGGTGCATTAAAGGATTAGAAAAGATATACCAGGTCAATGGATGTTTCGATCATCATATGTTTAGTCTTGAAATTTATCAAATTGATGGTAAATATGATTTGCAGTGGTTAATTAGGGGTGTAATTTCGGCCCAGCCCGGCCCAAACATGCCTGGGCCAAGCCGGGCTGGCCATGGAAGGAGGCGGGTCGTTGACCACTATTCGGGCCAGGTCGGGCCGGCCCAAGCAACCCCATGAGGCGGCCCGAGCCCAGCCTCGGGCCGACCCAAACCTTCGAGTCGGGCCGAGCTTTTTCAGGATGGGCCGGGCTTTTTCGAGTCGGGCCATGGTGGGCTTTTATTATTTTCAAAATAATTGCTGCTTTAAAATATTTTTTATTTAAACATTTTTTTACATTTATTTAAAACATTTCATTACCTTTATTTTTAAATGCATGTTTTTTTGTAAAAATGTTTATTTCATTTTTTATTAACATTTTACAGTGGGTGGATGTGTTTTTTTGTCTAAATAGATTTATATATTGTGAATATATATATATATATATATTATATTATTTTCATTTTGAAAAAATAATAATGAAGTGTCCGCAGTTGTCATGGGTGAGTTTAAAGCCTTATTATTTAAAAGTTTTTCTAACATTTATTTAAAACATTTTTATATTTATTTTTTTAACTTATTTATAATTTTTTAAGAGTTTGTCAATATTTTTTATTTAATCATTTTTATTTAAATCGTTTTTTAACATCTGTTTAAAAAGTTTTTTTACATTTATTTTTAAATGATTAATTTAATACATTTTTAACTATTTTTAATGGCATGATTTTTACAAGTATTTTTTTAAAACATTTAACTTTTTACATATTTTAATGTAAAAAGTATTTTTTATGTTTTTGGTTTAGAAAATTAATTTAAATGTTTTTTTAAAAAAGATTTAAATTTTTTTATTTAAACTATTATTTAAACCATATTTTAACACTAGTTTAAAATGATTTTTTTTCATTTATTTTTTAATGTTTAATTTAATTCGTTTTGAAGGCATATTTTTTACATGTAATTTTTTGAACATTTAACACGTTTTATGTAAAAATATTTTATAGTGGGTGGATATGATATTTTTTTCTAAATAAATTTATACATATCTGTGTATTTATATATATTATGTTCAAATAAAAAAGAAATTAATGAGTTTTTGGGGGGTGCGCAGTAGTGGGTGGTAGGTTTAAAGTGTTGTTATTTAATTTTCTTTACATTTATTTTTTTAACTTATTTATGAAAAGTATTTTTAATCCTTTCTTTAATTTAAAATAATTTTTGAAACGTTTTTTTAATTTTTTTGTAGGGTAGGCCCAACCCGGCCCTGTATGAACAGAAATTACACCCTTAGCGGGTGCGGAACAGTGGGTGTGTTAATTTTTTTTCCAAATAGATATATATATATATATATATATATAATATCAATGTTTTATCTTATTTTAAAAAAATTCATGAGGTTGGGGGTGTGCAAATATCATTTGGTGAGTAGTTATTTTTTTTGTTAATATGTAATAAGTTATTATATATATAATATAAGAAAATTGTTAAAAAATAATTAGGGGTTGGGTGGTGCGCTGTAGTGGTCGGGTTAATTATTTTTTCTAAATAAATATATATATAATATATGCAAGTTGCAACATATTTCAAAAAATTAACGAGGTTGGGGGACGTGCAAGAACATCATTAGGTGAGTGTGTTAAATTATTGTTAATATAAAATAAGTTATTATTTAATATTAAATCATTGACAAACACACATACAATTATTATTAATGGATTTTTAAAATCCACACTTAATTGATATATATTATTAATATCTTTATATATAATATTAATGTCTTTGTTTATATATATATATATTATCATATCATTGATATATATATATATATATTATTGTTAGTAGATTTGTTTTTATATATACATGTATATAATATGAAATTTTCATCATATTTAAAAAAAATTAGTGAGGTTGGAGGTGTGCGCGAATATCATTGAGTGAGTGTGTTATTTTTTTTTTAATATATAATAAGTTATTATATATATACAATGCTAAATGATTGATATATGTATATATATATATATAATATGAGAAAATTATAAAAAAAATAATCAGGGGTTGGGGGTGGGTCGCAGTGGGGAAGTTAATTTTTTTCTAAATACATTTATATATGTATATTATATATAATATATTCAGGTTGCAACATACTTAAAAAAATTAATGAAGTCAAGGGACTTACATGAACATAATTAGGCGTGTGTGTTATTTTTTATTAATATACAACAAGATATTATATATATATATATAATAATAATAAATCATTGATATATATATATATATATATTAACAGCTTTGTTTATCTATATATACATTATATTAAATAATATACATACATATATATATATATATACATATATATATATATATATTATTAATGGATTTTTAAAAGCCACACTTAATTGATATATATTATTAATAGTTTTATATATAATATTAATGACTTGGATTATATATATTGTCATATAATTGATATATATATGTATATATTATTAGTAGATTTGTTTATATATATAAATATATATAATATACATGTTTCATCATATTTTAAAAAAAATAATGAGGTTGGGGATGTGCGTGAAAATCATTGGGTGAGTGTGTTATTTTTTTTATTAATATATAATAAGTTATTATATATATATATAATGTTAAATGATTGATATATATATATATATATATAATATGAGGAAATTATAAAAAATAATTAGTGGTTGGGGGGTGCGTCGTATTGGGTGAGTTAATTTTTTTTCTAAATAGTTTTATATATGTATAGTATATATAATATATGCATGTTGCAGCATACATAAAAAAATTAATGAAGTTGAGGGACTTGCACGAACATCATTAGGTGACTGTGGTATTTTTTTATTAATATACATCAATTTATTATATATATATATATAATATTATGTCATTGATATATATATATTAATAGCTTTGTTTATATCTATATTATATTAAATCATATACATATACATATACATATACAAATACATATACATATACATATATATATTATTAATGGATTTTTAAAAACCAAAATTAATTGATATATATTTTTAATGGATTTGTTTATATATATACACTATTATATATATAATTATATATCATTTTATATATATTTTTATACACTGATTGTATTTATATATAATAATAATTATATGTATATATATTATATTATTTTTTGTTAATATATATTGATATATGCACATATATATAGAAAGACACACACACACACACACACACATATATATATATAGATACATCTATAGATAAATATACATGTATGAAGATACTTGTATATATATATGTATATGTATGTATGTATGTATATATGTTTATATACAGATCTATATATATACAAATATATATATATATATGCTGCTGATTATTTAAGAGGCGCAACTCCTAGACCAGAAGGTCCAGGCCCAGCCTTGGGAGCTCGAGGTAGGGGGATCGAAACCCCCTACCTGCAAATTCCTTGTTAAATTTTTTACAGCACGTGGGCTTCACACAGGCTGGGCTTCGCGTGAGCCACTGGGCAAGGATTTTTCGGGCCGGCCCGGCCTGACCCCCGAGCCCTCTTGGAAAGGCCCAGGCCCGACCCACTGAACCAACGACCCGAGCCCGGCTTAGCCATATGCGGGCTTCGCAGGGCCGGACCGCTCGGGATTCCGGGTCGGGCGTATCAGGCATTCGGGCTACCGGGTCAAAATTAAAACCTTATGGTTAATGGTCAGGTATAGTTGGGAAAGAGACGACATTGATGCCTTTGAATGGGATGAATTTAAAAATATTTTTTTTTGAAATATTTTCTTAAGGCAGTTCCACTTCGGATATAAAAGTAATTCCTAGAATTGAAACAAAAAGAGGAAGATTAAATATCTACATGCGAAGGATGTGCCACATTATTTTCATGGTACGCTAAAAATTCTATCCCAGATCTTGATAGAATGATCAATAGATTCTAGTCAGTATTAAAGACAATACATCGAAATGATTTGGATTCCCATTACTTCAAAAGCGATGATTTTTTTTTGATGTTCTAAAAGTTTATAAGTGGATTTTTCGTATGATCATCTGTACTTTGAAAATAAGAAGATGAAAAAGTCCATATGGTAGGAAATGGGTAAGAATAAATCAATGAATACTAAAGGTAAGAAAATCTTGTTTCTAGTTTTTGAACAATGTAGAAAAACAACCTGGGAATTCCTTATGAATTATGGGATGTGTTTCTAATGTGGTATGTCTAGGAAGTTGGCCTAAGGTTTTAATGAAAAAGACAATGGTAGTCATACATTCAATTTTGTTAAAAAAATGTAATGTTTTTTAAATATGGATATATCTTGAATTATGCTTATACATTCCTAATGAGGGACCTGAATAATGGGAAGAAGCCATGAAATATGTAGAAACAAATAGTAGTATCTAATCTAAAAACATTAACACATGTTTCTATATCCAATGAATTTATATCTACCATATTGTTTGTTTATTTAGATTATGAAAATGTTTTGTTTGATTTCGGGTCTACATATTCCTTTATTTCTATGAAATTTTCATATAAATTAGAAATTCCACCTCATGAAATGAAACTGGAACATGTTGTAAAAACACCTTGGGTAAATATTAAGTCAAAAAGGAATTATAATAATATTCCTATGATATTATATGGAAATACATTACCTTCAAAACTTATTAACTTGCCTCTAGTTGATTTTGATGTTACTATGGGTATGGATTGACATTAAAGTTAACAAGAAATGATATATTTTAGAGGTAAAGAAGTTGTTTTTCAGATTATGTTCTAGTATTTATACAAGAATAAACCCATACCATTGATAACATATTATGAAGCTGAGAATCTATTTAAAGACGGAAAATGAATGTTATTTAGCACATATTATTAAAAACAAGTGAACTGTTTAAATTAATGATGTGATAGGAGTAAATTAGTACCTGAATGTTTTTCCTGATGATTTTACCAGTGTTATACAAGAATGTATGTTTATTTTACTATTGACATTGTTTTTGATGATAAAACAATTTCAAAAACACCTTATTAAATGGATCCTATATAATGTTTGATACTAAAATATCAATTATCCACGTTTTTAGACTATTCTTTTATTCAACCTATAACTTCATCATGATGTTCTTCTATTTTGTTTGTTAAAATGAAATATGGTTCCATGGGGATTTTCATTTATTATAGATTATTTAATGACATTACTATTAAGAATTATTATCCTTTTACCCATATCAATGATTTGTTTGATCAGAATCAAGTATTTCTATATTTTTGTAAGGTTGAATTGAGATCCCTGTACCATTAGTCGAAGGGGAAGGAGGATGAAATTCCTAAAATAACAATTCGTACTAGATATGTGAATTATGAGTTTGCAGTTAATCCCTTTGGTTTGAAAAAATCCCCTAATATATTTATGGATTTAATGAATATAATTTTTTATGTGTTTTTGGATAAATTTGTGGTCATTGTTGTTGATGATATTTTTGTTTTTAAAAAAAGTTATGATGATCATGAGAAACATCTAATAATTATTCTAAAAAGATTCATTGAAAATTAGATATATGAAACCTTTATAATATGTTATTTTTTTTCATAATATATTTCTTTTATTGGGAACATTGTAAATAAATATGGCATTACAATTGATCACACCAAAACAAAAGTGGTTAATAACTGGACACGACCTACAAATGTTACTCAAATTCATAGTTTTACTTGATTATTAGGATATTTCTGATAGATTAATGAATAAATTGCAGAGTCATCTATGCCACCGACTATGTTAACATGAAAAGAAGTTAAATTTTTCTTTACAAAATAATGTGATGATTGTTTTCAGGAATCAAAAACTAGATTAATGAATGCTCTAGATTTGACCACACCCTCATGGAATGGTGACTTCGTCATCTATAGTTCTTCTTATTTGAAGGGTCTTGGTTGTGTTATAATTTAAAATGATTAGGTTATATCTTATTATTCATGAAAACTAAATCCTCATGAGTTAAAATATCATACTCATGATTTGGAATTAGCTACTGTGGTTTTTTATTTAACAATTTGAAGGCATCATTTATATGGATCTACATGTGAAATATATTCCAATAATAAGAGTTTTAATTAAGTATTAACATAGAAATAGTTGAAAATGAGACATAAAATATGGATTTAAATAATTAAGGATTATGATTTCATGATCAATTACCATAATGGAAGACAAAACAATGTGTCTTATTCCAAGAGTATAAAACAACATGATTCATTAATCATGGAATATTTGGAAAATGTACTTTGGTAAATGACATGATGAATTTTGGATTAGAATCTGTGGATATGGGGAATTCCTATATTTTTTTATAGGTGTCTATGAAATAATCTATGTTAGAAAAATTAAGCACGCTCAGAAGAAAGACCATGAGTTACATAAAAATGTAGAATATGTTAATGAGGGTATGTTTCTTAAATTTAATATTGATAATGAATGTGTTTTGAGATTTGGAAAAAAACTTTGTGTTCCTTCTGATTGCAAGTTGAAGAAGGAGTTGTCAAATGATTTGCATAGTTCCAATTTTTCAATCATCTTGGCTGCACGGAGATGTATAGAGATGTTTAGGGGTATTACTAGTGGGATGGAATGAAAAGAGACATTGTTGATTTTTCCATGAATTTCTTGACTTGGAAATAGTTTAATGAATAACAACAACTACTAAATTTAATAAATTTTTCTTTTCTAGTATGAGAGTGGAATGACAAAAATATCTATGGATTTCATAGTTGTATTTTGAAAGACATCTCAAGGTAACTATGTGAATTGGATTATTATTGATCGATTTTTTAAAATATAAAAATATAATTTCTATCCAAGAAACTATTTCCTCGGATAATTTTTTTCAAATTTATATTAATAAGATAATTATATTACGTGGAGTTAAAATATCCATTATATTTGATCATGATTCTAGATTCAACTCTAGTTTATGGAAATGACTACAAAAGTTACTAGGAATTGAAATAAATTTTTGAACTATGACTCATCCTAAATTTGATGGAAAGTATGATAGAACAATTAAAAAATTAGAGGATATGATTCGAGATTGTCTAATGGATTACAAAGGATGCTGTGATCAATATATTTATTTGGTTGATTTTTCTTATAATAATAGTTTTCATTCCAGTTTAAAGATGCAACCTTGTGAGGTATTATATGGAAAGTGGGATCGAATATCGGATTTTGAGATGAATTAGGTGAAAAGTTGTTTTTGGTAACATAATTGGTAGAGGAAATGGTTGATAAGGTGACGATAATTTAGAAACACATGATGTCATCTCAGAGAAAGTAGAAAACCTATGAGGTTAACTAGAGGAATGATCTTCTATTTGAGGCACGAGATCATGTTTTTCTTAAATTATATCTATAGAAAAATGATATACATTCTGGTGAAAAGGGAAATTTAATTCAATGATTCATTGAAGCATATGAAATTCTTGATAAATTTGGAAATGTTTTCTACTGAATGGATTTTCCTCTGATTTTATCCCACCGACACAATGTTTTTTATGTTTCCTTGTTGAGAATGTACGTGCTCAATTCATCTCATGTTTTTATCCATGAATTATATCATTTGTAAGAGATCCTTTCATATGAGTAGTATCCTATTCATATTCATGACTATAGAGAAAAATTATTCTAGAACAAGGAAATTCACCAGCTTACGGTTTTTTTGAGAAACCAAATGGCTGAAGAATCAACATGGGGATCCGAAAATGTTATAAAGAAAAACTATTCAAATTTGTTTAGTAAGTGAATAAAATTATGAGGACACACATTCCACGAGTGTGGAGGGTGGGGGGGGAGTTTAAAAACACAGATACTGAGATAATAATTTATATTCATATTTATTATAATTCTTGAATTATATAGTTAAATTTATTATTAATATGTCAAGTAAGAAATAGTTAAAATTATTATGGGGTAATATTTAGAAGAATAATTTTGAAATTATAGAATTTTAATTTTAAAAATATTACTCACTTTTATATTCAACATGAAAAATATATCTTATGATGATTTTTTTTGAATTTTTTGAAAACATCAATTTTTCAATAAATAGTGAAAATTATAGAATTTTGTAAAAAATCATTACTTTTCAATAAATTAATAAATTTAAATTCCAGTTTTGTTTTTAATTTGATATAAAATTACATAAGTTTTATTTTTTGTTGTTTTATCAACTTACATTCTTTTTAATAAACTTTTTATTATATTTTAAAATAAGTTACTTTTTGGGTTTCAAAACATGATTTTTATGAAAATCGTTTTAAAGTACATAATGTTTCTCCTTTTTAATTAACTATAATAATACATAATTGGTAATATTTTAAATTATATTTACTTATTATGTATCATTAAATATTAATTTATAATCATATTATAATTATTATTTGTCATAGAGTTAATATAATATCATCTTTTTCTTGAAAAATACACTTCATGAAAACCTTCTTTTCCATCACATCTACGGGTTTGTTTTCAATAATCATATTATGAAAATTTAATTTGGTAAAATTGTTTACATATTTGGAATAATTAGGTCCACATTTGGTTGTAGGTTAATTTTAATTTTAATTTATAAAAAATGTACCATGGTAAAAAAATATCGTGGTATAGTTAAAATAATGAAACACGTCAAAGTTAAAATGTAAAATATTAATATTCCTAAAAACTATAAAAAAATTTTTGATGTGTTTATTGACCATAAAAGTACATTATAACATTAATTAACAATATAATTCATTGTAATTAATTCCACGAATTTTTGGTGGATTGAAATATAATATATTCATTATTTAATCACTTAAAACCACCACTCCTCAAGTATAAATACCAATACACATGATCTTCTTTGTCTAAAAAGCCTTTTAGATCCTCAAATATTTGAAAAAACTATCCTCCATAGTCTACCCAAATCCTAGTGCTGTTGGGATTACCTAAATAATAATTCCAATGTCTTTAATGGATCTTTCAAGGATGTGATATTCAAGATGTACTTTTCTCAAACCAACTATCTTAATTTATTTTCTTCTTCTACTTTCTCCTCACATCCTTCATCCATAAAATAATAATAGCTCCATTATCCTTTATATACAAGAATTTAATATTGTAAATGGAATATCTTATGTCGATCGATTTTATTATCTCCTCTTACACAATGAAACAAAACCAGTGTCTAAATTAAGTAGGTTAATCATCTTTATAGATAATGATTTCTTATTTTCGATTACTGTCTTCTAGTACGATAATAAAAATATTATTATATTAAAAAAAATTAATAGGTATATTATAACTTATTTCATGATCTGGAACTTATATATATACATAATATTAAATAAAAAGAAACTAGTTCGCGATGGTCGTAAAAACCGCCAAATTTAACTTAACATTTACAATTAGAATTTTCTAAAATTAACATTAAAAATGTAAGAAAGAAAAATTATATATGATACCATTTAAAATTATGGATTTTTATGAATTTAATTTCATTTAACATCTACAGTTTTATTTCAATTTGATAATAAAATCCAATGTTATACACAATTGAACCAACCATGAAACCTTGAAACGAATGCTCCTAGAATGAAGAAATTGATTTTTATACCAGATCAAAGTGAACATAAATGAACATAACAAAATTATAATAAATTAAATATAAAATTAAGATGTGTTTAATTATTTAATTAATAAATCCAATTTTATTATCCATGAAATTTATAAAAATTGAAGCACATTCATTCACAAGGGAAGGGAATTCATAACCCAACATATATTCTTTAGGTTGAACTTGTACATCATTATTATGTTGTTCGAATCATATGTGTAAAATTATATTTGAATATATTATGTTTTATTTCCCCTTTTTTTGAATATTTATAGAGGATAAAGAACATATATTCATCTTATTAATGATCAAATCAATTTTATGTAATTTTAAAAGGACTTTTATTTTAAAAATTATCTTTTAATTGATCACCATAAAATTATATTTTCCTTCCATGTCAATTTTTTATAAAATTAATCCAAAAATGTTTTTATTATTCTATTATGTTATTTTAAATTTATTTTTACTCATGTTTTAATTTTTTAAAAATGGATTTAAATTATTATTATTTTACATTTTTTAAAAAAGGTACATTATGACTTTTTCAAAACAAAAATATGAATGGAATGAGTTTTTAACATATGAAACATGGATTGATTTTACTGCTTTCATGAAACCTTAATTTTTTGAATCTTCATTTAAATAATTAGTTGGATATTTTCAATGAATTGTTTCCATTTTTTTATGTATAATAATCTTTTAAAATATTTGTTTTTTCTAATGGAATATTTTTAGGATTCAAGCTATCATGGTATATGATTATGTTATAGTTATTTCGAATTGTTTATGATGATAGGTGGTTCCATTATAAACCAAATATGATTTTTTCCATAGTCACTTTACAACGCATTGGTTATGTTTTATTTTGACAATAATGGTTAATCTAAGTGTAACTGCGATAGTTACTTCATAAGGTAGTTGTGATAGTTACATCATAAGGTTACCATGAGGGTCACATAATATGGTAGCTGTGATGGTTACATATTAGGTATGTAATAAAATGATGTCCCAAATTACCTAATTATATCTTATATTCTTTATTATGGGCTTTTAAGAAAATTTCCTGATTTTTTAAAGTTAATATTATGTTAGTTTTAAAAATATGATTCCGGTTGGGGGGGAAAATGTATGTCTTTTAGAAAATGATTTTTTTAATTTTCACTGGAATAATAGTTTCATTTTTTATGTACCATACTATGATTTTGTTCTCCTAAAATGTTTTAAAAATAATTTCATAAGATTTATGGGTGAATATAGATTGGGATGAGATCAAGTTGGGAAATCATGAACATTAAACATGAAAGGAAACATTGTTTTATTTTAAAACATATTGATCAATGGAAAAAGATAGATATTGGGTAAAATTGTCCAATTTTAATGTATTGGTTTACTATGTAAGAGTTTTTCTTAATTATATAAAACTATAACCTAAAATGGTTCTCAAGAATGTAATAGTCTAATCTCTAGTAAAAAATACCTATTGTATATAACGTTTAAGGCTGCGTCCTGATAATGTGTATCATATTGAGGTATATTTGATTTCATCATGTTTATTTATCCTATAACACATTCATAATTATTTTTTATCTAAAATTATTTCAATTTGATATCATAGAATGTCGAATGCCAATGAAAATAAAAAGAAAATTGTATCATCATGAGTGCATCATCATTTTTTAGTTCATGATCATAGTACATGAGTGAATCCTCGTTGTTGACAAAGTCCTTTATTCATGATCTACGTGAATATTAAGAAAATTATTATCAAATAAAATAATATGTAAATTAACATATAAATGTAGATAAAATAATTATAAAATCAACTAAATAAGTATTAGGAAGTCATATATTCTTGATATATGTGTACATTCTGACACAAGGTATGATTCTCAGACATTTCTAAACAAATTAATTTCATCTTGTGAATATAAGAACTTTTAAAATTTATTTTAGTAAGGGAAAAATATAATACATTAAGGATTAATAAATATTTTATATGAAATAGTAATTATCTTCAAAAATACCTCATCCTGGATTCTAGTTTATTGATGGTATATGATATCTCTCATAAAGTTTCATATATAATAACCACATTCATTTCCATTATTTTGATTTAGATAAAAAAATTGTATAACATTTACAAAATTGTGTTGATATGTGTTTTGATATTGAAATATTATTATATATACCCAAACACATATCCACATGTAGAAGTTGATAGGCAAGTTGTACGCATGGTTTATCCTGATGACATGATTTTTAAGATATTTAGATATCCCTATATCATAAAATATTTCTCAATAAAAAATAGTATAAAATATATAACATGATGTTTTGTTTTAAAACATTGGAAATAGTGTATTAAAAATTGACAAAATTCACCATGTGTAGTTGGTATTTTGGGTATCTATGTAGTGAATAATGATAAAAAATATTTGGATCATCCAAATTGATTGAAATGGGTAACCAATGTTAACTAAAACAAAAAAGAAATCACTCATGAAATAAATTAAAAATATTTTATTTCATTAAATTGATGAGTATTACCCCCTAACCATTGTTAAAAGAAGAGTTTATCATCTGTATGTTTTCATTCAATCACTACAACCAGTGTTTATAGTGTCACATCAATTTGATCTTAATTTAAGGAGGTGAGTTGTGTAAAAGTTATGTGAGGAATAATGAGCCCATATTTATGTTCATAGTTTTTTCCCTTAAAATATTATTTATATAGATTCCTTCTATAAATAAGAATTGTATTTAGTCATAATTAACATAGTAGATTGGATACTATAAAAAAATCTTAAAAACACACCTAAGGTGTTCATTTACAACTGAGACACCAAGACATTCGTACATGAGGATTTCATTTAAATTCTAAAGAGAAATGTAGTCGGTAATGGAATCTTCATACATTTGATCTTCAAAAATCAATTATGTAATTACTACCACTTGGTAACCCATTATCCATAAGAAACATTAATGTCAGTAAATATGGATATTGAATAGGCAGGGTAAAGATTCTTTGAGATGATATTTTTGATTGTGGGGTTAATCGATTAGATCCTTTGGAATTGACCTTATATTTGACCCCTTCATTTTTTCTGTTTATAATAACAATCAGCTATTCAAAACTTATTTAATTAATTGTTAATTTTTTTCTATGAAAATAAATTTTGAAATGAATGCATCCTTTTTGATATGTTTTTAAAAGATCTAATAATCTTGCTATCGATATTTCAATAGATTTCTATCCCATATGAATATCTATATAATCAAGTGGAATAGGTAGCTCAGAGCTCGTATCATGAGCTACACAAATCCCCACACTCTCATGGCCTATTGGATGTTGTTCTTCATGTATAATATCTTATTGTATATTGATCACTATATCCCTCACAATAAGGATATGGGTGGGTGTCTATAGATATAATTCACAATCATTTTCACCCTATATAATATCAATACATGTAAGGTATCTATCTTTTCCTAATAAAATTTTAATATAAATAATTATGGGAATATTGTTTACCTCATCAAATACTACTCAATGAGGGGGGATTCATCATGTAGTGGTTGTTTTTGAGTTGTTTTTTATCATTGATTCATTCCCATAACATTTTTAAGCAACTGAAACATAAAATGAAATTTCCATTCGAGAGAGAATAATCATTCTTTCATAACTTCCATTTTTATCTTCACCCCCTATTCATTAATTTTTTCAAAATATATTTCTTCCTCCAACCTCTAACATAGATATATTGTTCTATCATCTTCAAGGCCATTGATTGTAGTTGTTTATCCAGTGTAACTGATGATGATTCATGTGTCTAAGTCAGATAACAAATACAAGAAAATAAGTAATAGTTTTTATATATCTCCAATTTAAATAATTTTTTTATTATTTCATACATGCACATGTTTCCCACACTTTTTATTTGTCTTCATCTATTAGTATCATATAATTATTTACATGTGACTCATTCCATAGAACATGGCATGAGATGTATGTGGACTTGGATTTGGATTCATTATTCTACAAATAAATAGAGGAAAATAATTATATTGTTATTTCATTTCTCATAAAAGTACAATGGTAGATTTAAAATATGTTCCAATTTTTTTTAAGTGAAGAATACCCCATCCGTTCATTATGATTTGGTTACGTTGGTTTTACTTCTCATATCCAATTTCCATCACTCAGTTATTGTTTCAGAAATTAAAAATTCTTATTCAAAATGATTGATACATATATTTTCAAATAATTTATTACCAACCAAAATGTACCAGAAATTTTTCTCCTCATGATGGTTACCAAACAAATCCCATGCTTCTTAGCTGATTATGTGTGCATACATCTGCAGTGGGTGAATATTTATTTTACCATCAGAATCAATGATATGAAACTTAATTAGAATTGAGAAAAAGACTCTATGAGTGCTTCTATCATGTATTTATACAAATTTTTATTAGGAATCATCTATTACAAAATACACTCTCTAAGGGATTATGAACTGTAAGTCAGTGTTTTGTTATTTATTTAGTAAAAGAATGAAAGTATATCATGATGTTACCCTGATATATTGTCAAATCAATGTTTTCTACATTGGAACAACATTGTGACAGGAATTTATATCAATCAGCATACAATGTTGAGTGGTAAACCAATTGAAACTATTGAACATGACCTTATTGAGGTTAACATCTTGGACGTGTGTATTCCATCAATCCTCGAATTGTATGGATTTTTTTCTCACCTTAATAAATTTTTCTAACAACATTATGTTTAAATTCTCCTTTTTTAGGGCACCATTTTTCAATCATATACAATTTCCTTGGGTTCAACATTTTCAATATATTTTTCCCCTCGTTTGGTAATATTGACATGTGACAAAGGTTGTGTTTCTATTCATTGGAATCAATAGTATGTTAACAAATCTATTGTTCCACAAGATTGAGAGAATCATCATGTACAAAATTTATTATCCATAGAATTGGTTGATCATTTAATTTTGAATATGTAAATACAGTAGTGAACATATAATAATATGAGGTAACACAATGTATATTACAAAAAATATAACTTGACTATTAAAATCATTTTTTAAAATGTTAAATCGATTTTACACCTCTATTGAGTATCTAGATCCCTTCATTATGATATCCTTTATCATGAAAGAACCTATCTACATTGGGACTATTATAGAAGTATTATGACATCCCAATGATGGGTCATCCTTAGTTGAATTTCTATTTGACACTTTGCTGATTTTGTTTGATAATAGAATAATTGAACACTTTTTGTAGTGGGATTTGGAACATACATTACTTTATCTTCCTATGATTCAGTTATAAATAGTTCATATTTATATCCTTCCTTACTAAAATCCACTTTTACGAATCCCAATTCATCTATTTTAGCATCAATACTATTATCAACCCACTTTCACTGAAATATTGGCTCTTAGAATACTGTATAATACAACTTCAATATTTGTTTAATGATGCCAAAGTATGACATATTCACATAAATTTAATTTATGTCATTGGTACTAGAAACATGCATCGCTTTAGACACACATGTAACTATACTATTTTTCATGGTACTACATTCATAATGATCGTTTTTTATAGAATGTATAACCACTAATTACAAAACTACTATATGAATATACAAACACACATGGTCCTATCACTATTCATCAATATATTTCCTAAATATAAATAGTATTTCCATCATACTTCTTAAAAAAATTGTCTCAAAAACATCTTATAAAATATTCATTATGTCTATTTAATTTCAAAATTTAATCCTATTATGGATTAAAATGTCTATGAATATATATGTGGGAATAAGCATATGGGGAAACCTCTAAAATAATGTGAAAAATGTAAAGGTGGTTGTGCTCTTGATCTTTAATTACGAATGTGACAATTTATATTCAAAAAATATATTTACCCACAAGCCTCCTAGTGTGATAAGATTTTAGTAGACCAATGATTTCCACAATGAATAGGTTGTCCATAGAGAATTTAATGTATTCCTCAACAGTATATTTCTCCGCAATACAAAATTCCGGATGACTTTGATTTTTGACATAACCTATAAAAATACTAATATAACATTTAATGGGGTATATACATATGTAATTTATAGGACTACATAATCACATATCTTAGTAAGTGAACTATCAAATGAATCATCATATCAATGAATACTGATGAGAAGAATATTTCCAATTCACATAATAGGAATCAAATTTATTTTTCCATAGTTGGAAATTTCATTGGGAATACAACTTATCTTCATATATATTTTAAAAATAAATAGATCTTGGTTAATGTATAATGGAAATTCTTGGTCATAATGAAAAATAATTGTACTAGAATCATATTGTGCATCAAAACATGACAGTCGTGTAATTTTAGACCCTTTAATGTTAAATCAGTCATTAACACAATATTCTTTATATTAGATAAATAACCTTATGAAAACATCAAATCATTCAATAAGGTGAGAAACTAATATCCATCCTGCCTAGAAATTGTGTTTGTAGTAGGAGGTATAATAGTACATTTTTCATCTTTCACTAGCGACAAATCTTCCCTTATTCCCATGTCAATCATGTCTAACCTAGCCTTAATCCCTTCCTTTTTTGGGGGTGCATAGAGTATCATTCCAATGACACTATTAGATAATTTTTTCACCGTTAATTTGATCAATAAAATCCATGTTTTTAAAACAATTAATATATGGAAATTCAATAAAAATAATATATCTTTTCAACTAGTTTTTATAAGGTGTTTCAAAAAAGGTTTACCAAAAGCAGTGTCCATGTCTATTACTTTCTCACAAAATTGATCACCTGTTGGAGGATAAAATATTTTAAATTTTACCAGGCTCCCATAAAATAATGTCGTCCAATATCAGTACTTATGTCATCAAGGTAGAAATCTAAAATGTCCTATTAACACAGTGATTGATGAATGTATCGACCAAATTCGATATATACCTTTTTCATAAATGGGTAACCCTTCTCTTCCTTTTATGATATATAGTGAAAAAATTATATAATAAGGAAAGTCATTTATCATCCTATAAAACATGTATCTCAACATGAAATCTTCATTAATGTAAGAATCATATAACATTACAAATTTATTTCACAATAATTTCAAATCATCGTTAAATAGATCCAAATTAACATCAATATCAATACCTTTTTGTTTTTTGATATAATCATAGATAACATAATTTAGTTTCATTTCATGTACAACCATGGTGGTAAGTTTTTATTTATCATCATAACCAGCCATGTACTATGAGTGCTGCTTTGAAAACAAATTGATAATTGAATTTGTTTAATATCATATGTTCATCTAGGAATGATTGAAAATCACCATATAACATTCATATGTCCCAATTAAACTTTCTTGTATTATTAAGAACCACTCTTTTGGAATTCTATAAGTGATTTTTGGTCCTTTGGAAATAGTATACAGTTATCTATATAGTCATGGATTCAATCATCGATCATACCCATTGATCATAACATTTCTTTAGCATCATATGTTCATATAGGAATAACATTATCTTCTGGGATCACATCATTGAATAGAGAAAGTTGTTCAGTAAAATTGGAATCACTCCATAAGATTCAAAAATTTAAATTATACAGCTTAGGTAAGGATAAAAATGATTTTTATTCAGTACAACAAGTATAAAATAGTGTATTTTCACAAATATTTAACATCTCAAATTTTTTAGACAATCAATATGTTCATAATAAATTTTCATAGTCATTTTCTCAATATGATCATCATAATTATTTAGATTATTTACCACATACTTGATATCGTCTTATTGAATTTCTACACTATAAACCGTATTTCATGATCCATAAAACACAATGTTATCCCAGTCACTAGGTAACTTCATGTTTTACCTGTTATTATTCCATCATTTTGTGACTTCCATATATTATGTGACACATCATGTTTTCTTCCAACTCTTTTGGACTAATTACTCTTTAATAAAAACAATATAAACATGGATAAAGGAAACTAGAAGGGTCATATTCATGATATTTTTCAAACTTCATGTACTTTTTCACACCTATTCAAATTCTTTTTTCATAGAATTGACATACATCTATTTTTTATTCATATCAATCCAATTTTATTTATTGATATTGACAATTAATAAAATAAATAAATATGTAAAAGTTGTCTTCAAAATTAAGGGAGCCCAACATTTGAATGTTTCAAATACTTTTTGTGTACTTTGAATGAAATGGGTAAGTGAATTTAATAAAATAATTACTCAAATAGTGGTATGTGTTTTCTTTAGAATTACTCTATAGTGATCAACAGTACTTGGAATGGGGTGAATACTACTTATGGTAGTTCAAGAAATATAGGTCCATGTCCAGAAGAGATGGGGGATTAGTATCAAACCAAAAATAAAGTAATAACTATTTAAGAGATGAATCTGATAAGTATTATAATTAAATCCTTAAATATAACTGTTCCCAGGATAGGGAGTTGGCGAAGCACTAGACAACATATCTTAGTTTTCTACATAAATTTGAAAAAACAGCAATGGTAGTTTGATCTGTACAAGGGTCCAAAATATTGTTCTGGCTATGAGAAGGATTATATGGATGGTATTACACGTTCTCATGTTGAGACAACCATTACTAATTCAATATTAAAATAAAGAGTTTAATTACTCCATGAAATGAAAATATTATCTGGTCTAACAACTCAATTTGAGAAGTACTTATCTTCCTATAAGGATAAGGTTATGAAGGGGGGGGGGTCACGATGGATACCTTATGGGTTTGATAGAGTTTTTGGATTATCCTTAACTTAGTTTTCCAATCAATATATATTATATAGGTGAGATTCTTTGAGTCTAAGAGGTCATTGAATGTTAATATGGCCATATAAATATAGATACTATGATTTTTTCCTTACAAATTTTTATATTTGTAAATATAGATTCCACTAATTCCATTGAATTTATGAATATATACACCACTAAACTTTTTGAAACATATTTTAGCGAGTGTTCAAAAAGGAAAAGGAAACTAGTAATTGAGCAGATCAAGACATTAATAAAAAACAGAGGGTATTTTCTAAATAGTAATTTTAGAAGAAAATGCATATCTAATATTTTATTAAATGGATGGTGCAGAAGCCTCATTTATTATTAAATCAAATAAAAGACTTATTTTTAACTAGGTAGAGGGAGACCCATTACATATCCCGAAGGCCCATTGGGCATTTAGCCCATTACATGGCCCGTAGGCCAATTTTCTGGCCCAAACCCCATTCTATGAATAGTACTTCTATAGTACCCACCTGCTACAGTCCTACATAGTACCCACCACTACTACAGTACCCTGCCACCACTACAGTGACCTACCACCACTACGGTGCCTGCTTTTGCTACAACACTGCTGCTGCTACAGTATGCTATGGTATTGCTAAAGTAACATGTGCCCAATGGGTTTTGAACATCCATTTTTCATGTAGGATTATAGGGTGCTTACTACTAAGCCAAACCCCATCTACATATTATCGAATATTTATCTACCCTTCTTAGTAAAAAATTACCACTACTATAGAATATTCAATAAGGGTCATTCCTCATAATGGTAACCCTATATTGTCTCAATTAATATTATTTTTAATTGTTTACCTTTTTTTACAGTATCTATATGCATTCTAATATAGTATTAGGTCATGAAATAATTGTCAATCATTCAATATTCTATAGTTTTTGTCGGAGTGGATGATTTTATTGGATGATACCAAGGTTATTCATTTTTCCCTCTTGATGTTTCAGGCTTCATAAAACAAATAATCCAATACCTCATTTTATGGATGTATTTTGATAAGTGTTCAGGGAAAAAGTAAAAAATATAATTCAAGTTGGTGATGTGGGAAATTCATTCAATATATGTCTTAACATAGGAATATTATTATCGAAGAGATATCATGATCATCTTATTTAAAAAAATATGATAAGTATCACTTGAGGTGAAAATGATTGTGACTCACAATATTATGAAGATAAAGGAATATAATATTCTCAACATCCCTAAAGGGAAAATTGTTAACTATTTATAGAATAATTTATATATATAATCCACCTATTAATAGATGATCATTAGTTTATATAATTTTTAGACTATATGGAATCTATTCACTCTATTTTTAGATAAAAAATTTTACATATTAACATCAATTTAAAATTTAAAAGATCCTTTATTGAGATCATCATTGAGATCCTAAATATCATCATTATTCGGAAACATCTTGAAAATCCAATTTATTAACATTAAAACCAATCATTTACCGTTAAAATCACATTTAAATTATTAAAAACAGATGAATATTGTTCTACTAAATCATTGAGACAATTTTGATTAAATTATAAAAATTATTTCAATAACTAAAAACATAATACCATTTATTTTAAATAACATTTTAAAAAAAAATTCCAATTCAAAAAAAATATGTACGAAACTAAGACACATAATACATTTAAAAATTACGTTTGAAAACCCACTCACTTATAATAAAATAAATAACAATATATTTTAAACCAACCTTTCTAATTTTTAGCAGTAGCCAACACCCTTTCAGAATCCTAACTCACCTATTATACAATATAACATCTATAAAAATTTATAGACACACATGGATATATATATATATGGAAATAAAAAAGAGCTATATTATTTGAAAATAATTTTCATAATAGAAAACATGCCTATTTAATATAAAAATGGTTTTTGAAATAAAAATAGAAATCATTATAGTTTGTATAATATTTTCAATACTGAAATCAAATATAATGACTAAATTCGATTTATAGTTCTAACAAACATGCATAGTAAAATGATCACCATTAATGAGTCACAAAAAGAAGTGGTAATTCCTCTAATAAAAATGAATGTAAAATATTCAAAACTAGGAAACATATTCATGAAAATGATTCTTCTAAAAATTATTAATTAAAAAGAAAAGTCCAATAAACATTAATATTTATCATGATAGAAATCATTTGAACAAGATTAGGATATATGTTATTCAATAATAGAACTAAATTTAAAATATTTAGATTATCAAAAAAAGTATGAAATAATATAAAATATATTATTTTGTTCAAACAAACCAGAAGTTAAAAAATTTCATTGAGAGTGTTTTAAGAAACTAATGTTGATGATATAAATCATGTGAAACAAGGACATTGTAATGATGGTGAAATTACTTGATAGATGTTGTGGATGTTTGGGTGGGGATGAAACACCCATCACAATTCTAATATTCCATAGATGGATTTTTGGGTAAAAAATAAAGAGGATCTACTGACACCAAGGTCAATCGTGAAGTATCTTACCCAATACAAAAAATTTGGAGAACTGAATTGACACTTCTAGCATGAAAAAGTCATGAAGAAAATATTCATAAACTGATTAACTCAATGTGGTTGAATGTGAAAAAAATAAACTAACACGTACCATAGATTTGGAGAGGCTATATTCATCAAGAAAGTGGATGAAGACTGAGAGTGACGACAACAATACAGTTTAGTGAGAGCAACAAAAGAATTGGTGTTTCACGAAATCTTGATGGTGTGATAGAGGAGTCTCCATTAGGGTTTATTTTTATAAATTGGGTATGTATTTTATTTGCGCTTTAGAAAATCCCTCATCATGAGTAGTTTTAATAGAATTTTTTTAAGTGATGATAGAGATAACTTGTTATCAATCCCAAAAAATTCTGGTAAAATTAGTTTTTATCCCCACAAAAATTCTAGAATTGATAAAGAGTGGTTTTATCAGCACTAAAGAAGCACTGATAAAGATTTAATTTCAATAATATATTTAGTTATATACTATTATAATTATATATAAATATATTTAAAAATATTATTATATATTTATAAATATAATTATATAAATATATATATTATCGGTTATTAGGGGTATAACAACTGCGTAACACACACACACACCCATCACACAAGAAAATTGGAATGACATAAACTCTCTTAAGGGATAGCCCTCCAATCAAGGATGGTTTATAAATATATTATATATATGATCATATAACATATACTGTATCATCCCGAATATCCCTACAAATCATGGCTCAAAATGCCCAAACCACCATGGTCAAACAGAAACATGCACTTCTTGAGATATTATCACTACAAAATAGGCCTCCCCTATATTTTAAGAATAAAAAATATAAATCCATTATTTCACTAGACAGGGTGTCATGTTGGTAAACTTGATGGCCAGAACACCACTCCAACCATTGTGTGAGGGTTCTTCATTCCCATTAATCTCTTACCACACCATCTCTAGATCACCGTTCCCACCATTATATCATGTCATATTTACATTTTTTTCTCCCATCTATAACAGCTTACAATGACTCAATTCCTTAACATGGTGTGTTATCCTATATATAAATGCTATTGTGTAGCCCCCCATTCCCATACTGCTTCTTCATAGCCAGTTTTATATTCTCAATACAGAGTTTCCCTACCAAAACCGCAACCCAGAACGAACTCGCTTCATCACCGGTTTTGTTCAGAACCCCCCACTTCTATTGTACATTCACTTCTACATGAAAAAAAAGTTTGAACCATCATGAGGATTATACATTTGGGATAACTACCTTGTCATAATGATATAGTCTCTATAATTCCTACCTCTAACAAGACATATACATGGCTATTGTACGTCTCAGATGGAGCTTCTATCCCCATGAGCACCACATCTTCCAGACCTGAGCCATCGAGATTCCACCTACATCTATTCACTATCTCACAATCACCCCCACATTATATATCTAGTGGAACCCTAACCATCAATTAGGGTAAACAACTAGAATATCTTTGTATGAGGAGTGGATGTGAATAAAACTCTCATTTGGAGGGTGTTAATCCTTTAACCGAAACTATATGAGTATATTCTATTCAAAAATTTATATTATATATAATTAATTATTAATATAATTAATATATTTATTATTTAAATATATATATTTTTGAAATGTATTTTCGAATATTTTTTATTGAAAAGAAAAAAGAGGATAAGACAGAGATATGGGATCAAAAATATCAATATGCCCTCATCAAAAACAGCTACAAACCTACATTGTTTCTAATTTTCACTTTAATCTTATATTCTAAATTGCAAAAATAATTCTAATTATATCATCCACACCCATGAACTCAACATATGGGATCACATTCTCTCCTAATAGTTTTCATTTGTTACCAAAGGATCTCAATGCCACATTCTGATTAAAATTTTCTAACATTAGATTGGTTTACCACCCTCTTAGAAGGGTCATGAATCATGGTTACATCACTATATTTCATTTCAAGGGCCTAAAACTCATTTTCCTAGACATATCCTCTTGAATTCGGTATTTATGCATCTTTTTTTTTTCATTGAGTAAATCAATCACTATAAAAGAAATTTGAGTAGTCATGTGGACATTTCCCAATGTTTCATGTGAATCATGAGTATTAGATTCAAAATATTCTTCATTGATTGGATAAGATCACACATGTTCTCCATAAGACTTTGATGAAATCATATGCTCTTGAATTATCTATTGATTAGATAATTCTTTTACAATAGCTTCATCAGTTGATTTATCATCCAATCAAACCTTATCATGTCCATCATCCACATCATGATGATTTCCCATGTTGTCTATTGATGTTATGAGAGCCTACTCAGCATTACAACCAGCAACAATCCCCCACTAGTATGAAGTCCGTTTTTTTTCTAAGGAGGGTCTTGAATAATTTCAATGAACCACATGATTTGGAAAAGTTGATTCTATCATAATAACGGTTCCCCCATTCTTTCTATAGAACCAGCAAAAAGTTTGGGTGAAAAACCACATTAGGGACACCATCTACCTCTTGATGGTCCCCAAAATTATCCGATATTTTCCTAAGTTCCTACATAGGATATGACCTCATCAAAATTTCATCTATCTGATAGATAAAAAAATGCAACTCCAAGGGAACTCTTATTCTACATGAGATCATCTTTTCTTACCAGTGAAGAGAGATCCACATTCTTGGAATATTGGCCAACTACTATTGGAGTGTCTATCCTTTTTAATAAAATATATTTGAATTAAAACCATAAAATTGTATATTTCTTCTCTTTCCACACTTCCTCAATGAAATTAGACTATAACTACCGACATTCCTCATAAGAACCAGGTGTAGTAGGCAAAATCGTGTTTACAAAATCCTGAGCATGGATCTTCTACCTAGATGATGTCGGACACCTATGTAATTATTTCCCCTTTTCTCCAACAGTAAACCCTTTTCTATTAAATATTCTATAGGAATTCATATTATAACCCCTTATGGAATAGAAATCACATAAAATTCATTTAATTAATAATCCTTCAAATGTTTGATCAATCATTGGGATGAGTAGAAATGTGATAATTTCTTATAACGCACCGGGAGTTGACTGACATCATCCAAGGTAAAGAGCAATACCTAATCGATTAAGGTGGAATTGAGATCCAATTTAATAAGGATATGAGCATAATAACCCTATCGTGTTTTTTTAGTTTCTCTATAGATTTCTATTGGGATAACCACAATAGATGAAACATTGAAGAAGATTCTTGGATGCTATAAATCCAAGTTTAGATAAAAGATTTTGATATGAACCTGATCATTTCTGTTTTTAGGGAGAATTTATTGAATAAAACATCTCATTACTAGATTGAAAATAATAATGAATATTGTTATATGGATCTGAAGCCCCACATATACATCCTTCTTTTCCATTTATGAAAAAACTATATTGAGGAAACCATTATATATTGGGATGTAATTACAGTATGAAAGCCCCCAAACCATAAATATAATAATCACAAAATCATTCCCCTCAAAAGAGTGTAAAATGTGGGAACGATTAGTGGATCAATGATAGAGTGTTGAAAAAATTTCAATTGATAAAAATCCAATTATAGATTGTATTTAACGTGATCCATAAAACCCATAAAAATGATATAATCAGGGGAAACATCATTCACTGCTGAAATGTTATGGGTAGAAAACCATTCTTTCTTGGCCTTGCAATCATCCTTGGTGTCCTTTGGGACCATGGGTGACCAAGATGTATCCCAACAACAATGTACTACTAAAATATTCGAACAAAGATAATGAAAAAAATTTATACTAGTAGAGGAACCATAGTATTCTCCATTACTGGATTGAATCAGTTTGTCAATAAAAGTAGGACTTAAGGAGACTTCAACAACGAAGAGGGAAAAGTGACCAAACATGTCTATTTCAATTTCCTTATCCATTATGATAGGAATACCAATGGCCAATGCAATTTCATGTTGGATTCATGGATGCCAAAGAACCCAATTTAACCCATGAACTTTGACCCATGCCTCGAAAGAGGAATTGTATTCCTTCACAATGTTAAAATTTTGATCCCACTCTTGGATGTGAAGTGTACCTGGCTTGAGGGAGAACAAACTAAAACTCCATGATTTCAAATTCTAATCCTCTGAGGGGATGAAGAAGTGAAATAATCTGTGACCTAAATTTATTCATTTTGAGCTCACTGAACCATAAATTTCATAGAGTTGAGTCACTAGATCCCCCATTCTCTTTGGACTAGAACCCTTAAGAAGAACAAGATGAGTTATGATATAGTGATTAACAATTTCCAATCTCTTTGAGAATGCAACTGGATCCACCTTAACATGAAAAATGCTACCCTTATGTAATAGACTTCCAACGGTGGAATTATAGAAAAGAGAGAAAATAGATTTGGTCTAGACTCTAGGCATGAAGTATCTGTAATCACCCCCTCATGGAAACTCCTCTTTCCCTTATTACCATTTGTAACAAGTCTGTGACTATCAAAATTCCCATGAGAGAGAAAAAATTCATCTATGAAGGGGGAAAACGAAGAGGCCATACAAGCATATCCCTAATCACTATGGTTGCGAAAAGAGAGAATCTCTCTATCGTGACCCATCTCTTTCTCTATTCCTATAATTACAAATATATTTTTTAATTAAATTTTTTTTGATAATTATATATATATATATATATATATATTTATAATTATAGATAAATATATTTATAAATATTTGTACATAATTATATACATATTTATATAATTACATATATTTATATAATTATCTATAATTATTAATATAATAAATATATTTATAATCTAAATATATTTAATATAATTTTATAATTATTTAAATGTATGTTTTATTTGTTTATAATTATAGTTATAAATAAATATATAAATAATTATCAGAATATTTTTAAAAATATATTTATATTATTAAATATATTTATATATTTATATTATTAAATATATTTATATATTTATATATATTTATTAATATATAATTATAGATAATTTTAAAAATATCATCTAGATTTATTATAATTTTATTATTATTTTCTTATTTAATTATTTATTTTAATTTTATGAACACTTTTTATTAACATTACATATGTATATTTGAATTATTAATTTATATATGTATATTAATATTTAATATTTTTATTAAATTTATACATGAATTTGTTAAATTAATGTATATGAATAAACATTTATTTTGAATAAAAATATGATAATTTTATATATACTAATAATATTTTTGTCAATTTTTTTTATTAGTTCTAAGAATTTCCCTGATAAAGATCCTCCTTTTTTAGTGCTAGAAAAAGTGTTGATAATCGCGACCCCATTATCAGTATTATTTAGAATTGGTAAATGATACCTTTATCAACTCTTCTAACTAGTGTAGATAAAGGTTTCCCTTTCTTTAGTGCTTTATTTTTAGTTCTCATAAAAGTTATTACAGGGAAAGTTATGATCTATGGTAGTGATCCCAGTTTTAGTAGAATACTCTTTCAATTTACATACTGCTACATATCCCCCTTCTATCATCATTTTGCAAAAAACCTTTATTAATGCTAAAAAACAATGATGTTCTCCGCACAGATAAGGGGGGTCCATTTTATTAGTTCTAGTATAGTGTTGATAAAGTGAACATTAATTAGAACTATAAATACTGCTGATAAAATCCATACTGTTCAAATGTGACACTAAATATTACAACAAAATGCAAAAGGAAATACTAGATTTAATTGAAATAATCATTACATCTCAAATAAAATAAAAACACACACTATATTATGGAAATTTCAAACATTGGTTTATACAATTACATTAGTAAGTACAATTATCAAAAATATTCAAAAACATCGATGTTCCATTATCTTTGGCCCCAAACCCCTCTCAAAAGTTCCTGATCAAATATCAGTTACTGAAAAAACCACCCCAACTCAAGAAAAATACTTAAATTTAATGAAAAACCCTCTTATTATTAATAATGTAACTAAATAAATTAAATATAAACTTGAAAAAATATAATAATAATATTTTATTTTTAAACTATAACAACACATTTTTAGCCATACCGGTCAAACCTTGTATCAGATTGAGGTGAGGATGATTCCTACATGTCAAAAATGACTAATGGTCCATTTTTTTAATGTGTAAAAATATATTTGTGTTTTCTCACGGTTTTGAGATTGTGACATGCATTTTGAACTAAAGTGTCAAATTTAAACTAAAACCATACAGTTGGAGTCATACCAAACACACCATGTATCATATTGAGGTGCGGTTTATTACTAAACATAAAAATTGACTTATAACTCATATTAATAATGTTACAAAACAACATGAATGTTTTTTCTTGGTTTTGATTATGCCATGTGTGTTTTGAATCAGAATGTCAATTTTTAGATAAAAAAAATTCAAGTCATACTGAGTACACTATGCATTATATTAAGGACTTTATTATTCCTACACATCAAAAATTACTTGTGGATTATTGTGCTAAATAACTACAAAAATATCTTTGTGTTTTATTATTTTTTAGTGTATAGTGTGCGTTTTGAACTAAAATGATAATTTTAAATAAAAACGCACAAATGAAGTCATACGAGTGATACCATGTGTTATATTGACAGTGGATTCCTATACCTCAAAAATGATGTAGGGATTGTTTTCCAAAAGAATAAATACAATCCATTCATTCTTTCTAGACGTTTAGTAAGCGACGCATGTTTTTAACTAAAATTTCATTTTTTATATGAAAACACGCACATTGAGTCATACTGACCCCATCATTTATTGGATTGATGTATGGTTGATTCCAAAAAATGAAAAAATGACTTCAAGATCATTTTACTAAAAGTATAATGATAATCATGGCATGCTTTCTTAGTTTTTAGTGAGAAGAAAATGTTTTTAAATAAATTGACTATTATAATATAAAAACACACATTTCATGTCATAACATCACACCGTGTATCATATCAAGGTGATCATAATTCCTACACATCAAAAAACACTTATGAATCATTTTACTAATGTATCAAAACATTCTGAATGTGTTTTCTTAGTTTGAAGTATTTGACATGTGTTTTTAACTAAATTGTTAATTTTAAATTGAAAACATACACTTCGAATCATACTAGTCACACCATTTACCAAATTCAGGTGTAGTTGAATCCTACATGCCACAAATTAATTCAAAATTATTTTTATAAAGTACCAAAAACAATCTGAATTCATTTTAAAGGTTCTAAGTATGTCATTTGTTTTTAGATCTAAAATGTAAATTTTAGAAAAAAACAAAAACTATGAGTCATATCGAGTACATTCGGTATGCTATTGAGTGGTGGTTGATTCATACAAATAAAAAATTACTTTTCAATCATGTTAATAATGTATAAAAACAATCCAAATGAAATTTATTTTTATTAGTGTGTGGCATTTTTGTGAACTAAAATGTCAATTTTAATTAAAGAAACACAATTTGAGTCATGTTTGTCACAATGTAAGTCCGATTGACATGTAGTTGATTCCTATAAATATCAAAAGGGTATAAGTATATTTATTCTAATGTATTAATATAATTAAATTATTTTTTATAGGTTTTCAGTGAGTGACATATGTTTAAAAATAAAAATTTTTAAACTGAAAGCACACACATTTAATCATAATATTCACTTTGTCTGTTATATTTTCATGTGAATGATTCCAAACATAAAAATGAATTATAGATCATTTTCATAAAGTATTAAGATAATATGAGCATGTTTTTATAGTTTTCAGTGAGTTAGACACATTTTTCTACTAAAATGTCCATTTCAAAATGAAAATAAACATTTCATGATATACTAATCACACCGCGTATCATATTGAGGAACCAATGATTCTGAAACATAAAAATGACTTTTGGATAATTTTCCTAATGTATCGAAAGAATATGAATGAGGTTTCTTGATTTTGTGTGGGTGGAGTTTGTTTTTAACTAAAATATAATTTTTAAACTAAAAACATAGACAATTAGTCATTGGTAAACTGAAAACACTCACTACTAAACATAAAAAGATCAAATAGATAATAAATTGTATATTAGTGTTTTATCCTTATTGAATAATTCATTATGAATAGTTTTTTTCTCTAATCATTCTATGCTCTTAATAGAGAAAAAAATGGCTGAATAAAAAATTCATTATGAGTCCATTTCTTCATTATCAGTATGAAAAATAACTAAATAAATAACATATTTATTATAAGTAAATTAAATAAAAATAGTAGAGAAAATGATGAAAGGATTATCTAAATAAGTAGTAGGAAATGACCTTTTCATGATGACATATTGTATTCTGACAGCCAAAATTCTTCCCTTTCATTTCTAAAGTTATCTATTTCCTCTTTTGAATACGAGGTCCATAGACAGTCTTAGTAGTACTAAAAAAAATAAATAAATAAATTATTAACAAATTTATTAAATTAAATCGTAATTATCTTTGGAAATACATATTTGGAGATAATATTATGTTAATGAAATATAATATCTTTTATAAATTATCAAATATAATTACCACAATCATTTTCATTAGTTCGTTTTAGTCACTGAAACAAATTTTAAAAAATAAGTAATTTTTTAATATATGTTTTGATATTTAAGAATTATTATATTTTCCCTTATATGTATCCCTATTTAAATGTTGATTGTCTTTAAGTTACCATGAAATTTTTTTATTCCATGATATCAATGATATTCAAGCCCTATCATATCATAAAAATTTTCTATTAAAATATAATATGAAATGTTTAAATTAAATTTTATTTTTTAAATGTTTCATTTAGTATATTGGAAATTGATAAAAGACAATAAAAATGGTCAATTTATACGGTATCCATGCGTTGAAACTAGAAAATAAATCATTTGATTATCCAAATTGATTAAAATAAGCAGCTAATGTTGCATACAAATTGAAAAGGAATAAGTAATGAATGGATTAAAGTCATATTTGATACGATAAATTCTAGAGTTTTACCCATATATCCTTCTAATTTTAAATAATTTTTCATCTCTAATTATATTTTTAAACATTTAAGATAATACAGGGGATACAGATTAGAAAATGGATGATGTGAAAACATGAATAGAATATCTAGAAGAAAAAACATAATTTATAGTCCAAGAATGTGAATAATGTTATGGGAAGTCATCAAAGAGAATAAAAAACACACCAAAAATAACTACATGAAGACCCAACCCCCACCATATTTGAGGTGATCTATTCCCCTCAATGGACTTCCTTACCTGAGGTATTCAATTTTTTCATAATTGTTTCTATGAAATATTAATCAAGCATACACTGATACCATTCCTATGCTGTTATTTTTTAGGTGGAAAATCATTGTGATTTATATATATAAAAACCCACCCATATATTTATTGTGAGGTTTATAATGTTTAATATCAATGCAGATATTATACATAATAAAAATATTTCAAAAAATCATGTGATAGTAAGGAATCATGTAGATCATGAGCTGAGCACCACGCTTCTTGTTCCCATTGATGATCTGGATGTTCATGCATTCGACAATGCAATTGTATCTTTTGTTGAATGTTTATTTGATCTTGTTAAAATACATGTCAACAAGGAAGTATTCATTTCCAATTTAATTTTTATTCAAAACCAGTAAAAATCAATGAAAATAACCTGAAGTAATAAATGTCATTATAGATAGAAAAAATAAAGGTGTTAAATGGATTTTCAGATCAGAACAATCTAAAGGACTAATCAATCATTTGAAAATACCCACTAAATGTACCTTTACTCAGCTAGTTTGACTTCAACATTTAATAATTTTACAAGTGTTGGATTTGGTTCCCTAGAACCCACTTCTTTGTTCTTTATGGTAACATGTATTTATTTTTTTGAATGTTAATAAAACGCATTCTCACATCATAATTTTTATTCTATGTAATACAGTATGTGATAATATTCTATGAGTAGTTGTCAAACTAAAAGGTCAAAGTAGTTCCCCTATATGATGAGAAGCCAGAAGTACCACAAAAGTATTATTTAATATATGTTATATAGCCAGATGAAATAATTTTACGGACACAAATGATATAGTCTATTAGGGGTGTAGACTAATATTAAATGAGGAAACATCTGATGGTGTACACCCTTGGTAATTTCCAAAGTAAGAAATTAGAAGAATGAGACCCACTAGTAGGAAATCCATATTTATATGTTTATGTTGATATTACTATCTACAGATGTGTATATTGATCCACAGAAATTAATATTACTATTAATGAGTATTATAGGTCACATACTTTGATGTATTGAAAAAAACCATTATTATATATTTTTGTGGTGAGATATAATAAATTAGGTGCATCATGTGTAATATTTTATTAAGTAATATTGTGAGAAAAGATTTATCCCTTCTATTATTTAATAGAAGTTTACATACCAGGACCTTTTATAAAAATGATATAGACTAAATATATCCATGTTAATGGTGTTCTATAGTCAACTTCAATTTAATTAAAGTCAAAGAAAAAGATATAGAGTAAATAGAATGATGGTAGCAGCATGCAAACTACATGATTAGATATATCACAATAATGGTATTATGTTACACAATAAGCATATGTACGAGGTATTATGTCATTTTGGTATTAAATTATTGCTCTATGGGTACCATTATGTGTCTCTAGATGCTAACCTTGGACTTTAGACTTCTTATCCAAATGCCATTGAGAAAGAGGAATAATCCGTCACACACTATGTGTATCCAAAATATCAAGAAAATAGTATTATTGTTCAACAAGTCTTATAAATATTATTCTCGAAAATGTATTAATTAATATTAATATTTATTTATCATATATATACTGTCACGAGTTATTTGAGATGATATTGAGTCAGCATAATATATAAAAAAATTTATTTTCTCTTTAGTGGAAATAATTTTTGTTTATTTATTGGTGAATAATGTAGGGATATTTATTTATTAAATATATAATCATTATTCAAAGCCCAATATATATTTTGGAGAAAAATAGGACTGAGTTAAATGGTCAATTGAGAAATAATATATATTTAATATTATTTGAATAAATAAATTATAATTTAATATGTGTTTTTATAACATGTTAAGAAATAATAATAAAATTATCATTCTTATAGAGATGGGGTTTCGTAGAGATTACAAAAATAATAAGAGTGAATGTGAACCTATTATTTTCTTACTATAACGATATATGAACTAAATTATATTATTTTATTAATAGTGACAATTAATTTTTTATGCATATTTAGATCCAGAGAGAATCCTCTCAATGTCCTAGAGATCTCCCACTTAATGAGCACTCTCAAGATCATAGATAGATCCTCCTCCAACACCACTATCAAGTCTAGAAATATCAAATATAACCCTTCCTTTAATCAATTATAGGGTTGATCACGGAAAAAAATGAATGTGATAGGTTCTGACATGTTATCACTCGAGGATTCCTACAGTAACATTCAATGGTTCCTTTAACATGTCTGGATCACAACAGGAGATTCCTACAGAAATGTTTGGAGGTTTTTCAACACAATTTGATATTTTCATATTGTTGATGGGAAGGTCTCTTGATATCCAACTCTCTTCTGGAACAACATTGGTGAGAGTCATCCAGAGCCTATTTTTGATGACCATGTCATCAGATTTGGAAACAATCTATTTGTCGAAGTTGGCCTGAAGCTATAACATTGCATGATACCACTTTTGGTTGGATTTTATGGTTGGGGAATGTAGTGAAACGTAATTATTCACGTTCAACCCATCATATAATATGAAATCTAGATGAGGTATCTATGATAACTTGTTGCTATATTTCTGATGTGTTGAGAAATGTGCATTGTAGTTATTCATGCCATTTCTCATGCTTTGGATTTCATACATCTTAGAAGTCTTCAATGTATTTTTTTCATCCCATAACTTATATTACCTTGATTTGTCTTCGATACTCATCATAGGGTAATACTTTTACTCTTAAGTGATGAAACATTTTTAATATGTTGAGGTGGATATCACACACAAAATCTTCTAAAAATACCTCCAAAATGCTATATTGTGGGGTGTCTAAAGTCCATAACATGACTTGTATGTCATATTTATACAGATGATTCCTCATGTTTATCATGTCATACTCTCATTTTTCTAGAGGTTCCTCTACATGATCCAACCAGAGTAGATTTATTTTCCACTTAGTAATCATAAAAAATGATATTTGTTGGTATTTCCTCAATTATATTGGACAAAAGGTGTCCAAAGGGAAGTTCAGAGAATGAAACTCACTATAGGATGGCTTCCATCTAAGAAATAATTTCACATGTCACTAACAGCATATCAGAAATTACTTTCCTTGCTATCCCATGTTCCTCATGGTAGGATGGCTTTCCCATAACTACATTACCAAGGGGAAGACCCTCTTGATTCCTGAAATACTACTGTGAAGTGAACTTTTTCGGTGCATGTCATCCAAGGGAGGACTACCATGATAAATTAGAGTAAATGGAAGACCCTCTTTCTACCTGATCTTATGACAACATAGATGTTTTATGTGATTCTAATTAGGATATTGGATCTTTATATAGGTAGGATTATGGTCATGAATAAATCCTTCCTAGTGAAGTGTCTAAGGAAGACCTTCAAACGTACTACTACTACTACCCCCATAATTTTTTAATAGTATAGTTGGATATTGATCTACCACATAAATGTGTATTAGGGATTCCAAAACTCGAATACTAAGTAGAGTCAGATTGTAGACTATCTCATAATTTTCTACTCATCTCTAGTGAGGCCTATTTTTGGATTCATTTTTGTGACTGATTGGGGGAACTTACTTGGTTAAGTGATTTTTGATCACAGAATATTCCTTAACTATCTCCAATTTTTCTTCTAGAATTTTCCATCAAGCCTCATGAATTTGGGTATGAGTTTTTTTACTAAGATTAACTTATATTATTAAGAGTTTATATTCCTGATCTGGTTGTCCATATACCGGTGTGCAGTTTTCCCTATAATCCTCCTTGAAGTGAGTAATGTTTTGTGTCTTCTTTGGGGTGTCATATTGATGAGACACCCAATTTGTGGGTCCAGAGCTATGTGTACATACCTATGTCACTAATATTACCTCAATTATTATTTCCTATTTCGTTTTTAGTATATGGGCTAAGATTTCCATATTCCCTTTTACAACTTTCATAAAATGCTTGGTGGATTTGTTTTTGTTGGAATGGGGATATATGCCCATTTCGTATCTGGATCAGGGGTATGATCCTACTCCTATCCTCCATTTCCATCCAGTAGGTGCAGAAACTACACATATGTGTGGAAAAATAGTTTGGTCTGCCTCTATTCATCAATGGGACTTTCTGACTGACTTCTCTGAGTGCTTGTAGATGAAACTACTGGCAGCATTGATTAATGTTGGTAGGTGTGTTAATCTACTTTTGATTTTCCACCATAATTGGTTGTAAAGATTCTTTATGTTCTCATAGATGAATATTTTTGCATGAAACATTAATTAGATATGTTTTTTGTTCCTACTCCTACATTTCTTTTGAATTTGAAAAGATATATTACTCAGATAGTGGTGAGAGATCTAATGGAAAGTTTAATTAGGCAGAGTGGGTGTACATTCACATTGACATTTTGCCACAAAATTTGATTTATGGGATTTTACAGAAGTGGAATTGGTTTGGAACTGCTTCATGTTGACTAGTTTCTTCCCCTGGTGGGTCATTATGTGTTCCCATGTCCAGATGACATGGGCTGTAACACCGAGGAAGGAACCCCCAAAATGTTGAGGGTTCTCTATCAGGTGGAGTTGGCGGTGGTGACCGCTGGTATTATCCCTTTGTAATGACCCATGTGTCTTCTAGAAAGGCCTTCCATGGACTCTTGATACACTGACCTGAGATAAGGGAGGTAGCAGTTATTAAATTACTTGATTAAGCTCCCAAAACTATTAAAGAATGAAATTTATGTTATATATTAGTGGAACAGTAATCATTACTAACTGGAGGATCATTGGGGAATCACGAGTTGAAGGGCCTATTGGTCTGCCTCCAGGGTCAGGATTGTACCATGCTGATGATACTCATAGGCTAGCACATTCATGGCCTCACATTAAAGATTCTAGTTTAGTGTTGGTATCTTCTACTTGGATAAGGACTCAATGTTAACAAAACTCGGGAACTACATAATTGAGAATTGGTATGAAAATACTTGTATTGAAATTAGTTTTGAGATATGGTTCCTAAATATAGAAAAACAAAACAAGAAAATTGTGTCAAAGTAGCATCTCACATAAATGGACACATTCATGATTGATTGTATTTCTTGGCCCTCGTTATTTTTTACTGAGTGAAATGCCCGAAATATGGGAGTCACTATCATTAGGTTAAGGATTCACATCAGGATTACCATTTCTTCTGATAAAAACACACCTCTAAAAGATTTATTGCAGAGGGTTGAGTTTCTTGAATCATTCATCTCACCTTTGATTTTTTCTAAATGGTTTCCAATGGGGTTTAGTCATTGAATTAAAAACACCCAATGGTTTTATATACATGAGGTACCTTCTTTCCGATGGTGGGTTATCATTGGGGAGTTCCTCCAATGACACATAAGAACTTGTATTGGCCAAGATGATGGGAGTTCGTGCTCAACACACCATTTTAGGGAGAATTATTTCCTACATTTGGACTCTTTGATAGTTTTAAAATATTTTCATGATTCCTTCATTAATTCCCATGTATGATATGGGTCAACCATGAATTAACAATCAATTATTATCAAGTGTGGTTTTTAGAATCATCTATATATAAATACACGAGGTTTTTCATCAATAGATGTATTTGTATGTATCCACGGTTATCCATCAATAGTAACCCCTTATTTACTAATTAGAGATTAATTAGTCATTATTGAGAGGATTCTAGTTTGTATCTATATAGTGGGGTAGTCTAATGTATATTTATATATCAAGAGAGAGGATTTTTTTAATCTTGTGATCAGATCCAGAAATGTGATTCATATGTATCCTTGTGAAAGGAATCAGAACACACTTAGATCAGTTCCATCCAATGGGTCACATCTTACCTTTTGAGGTCACGTGTTAAGGACCTCACTATACATTTTAACATCATTTGGAAAAATTTTATAGGAAAAATATGTATATTCAATTATTGTTCTGAGAATTATGTCAAAGCATTATATGTAACCTAGAAAAGATTTGAATTTCTAGGTTGAATTTAAAGATAGTGGGAATGTGGCATGGAGATGATAGGTTTGATTTGGAATATTGGGTTTTGACGTTAGAAGTATTCTTATATATCCCAGTTGAAAGCTAATAATAGTCCACATAGGTCGATTATGTGGATCCACGCTTATTAGAGGACCTCTAATGGTTTGTCTCATAGGGTAGTTGTTGACGCTCCTTTCGTCACAGAATCTAAAGAACGGAAAAGGGAATATCTGGGCTCAAAGTGATTCATCCATTGAAGAAAACATCAAAAATCGACAAAGGCAGGAAGAAAGGATCAACAGCAACTGCACCACGCAAGTTATATCATTGTCGTTCAAGTACAGTTGTGCGACACTCTTGGTCGTGCAAGTGACTTGCGCGACCTAAGTGATAACCGCCTGGTAACCACCCAGGGTCTTCTCCTGCCTATTAATAGACCCTGTGGGCCCCCCATTAAGAGGATCTTATTCAGAAACTCGGATTGAAGCTCCCGACGCCCAAGTCTCTTCTCAAATCTTCCGGAACACTTCTAAGGTAATTTCTTACCTAGAACGGAAGATCTAAAGAGAGGGAGGAAGGCCTAAGTTTTGAAACTCATCAACACTTGCGCGCCTGAATGGCCAGCCCTTAAGGGAACTGGTCACACTTGCGCGCCGCCTTATTAATTCAATAGAAATTTGTGCGTCCCTTATCTGGAAGAACTTCAAGGGGATTCTAAAGGGTTTATAAAGAGTCGCTCAAATATTTCAATTCTGATTGAAAATTGCGCAAGTACACCATGTGTCGCGCAAGGTATACCTGCGCGACAAATACTTGCGCGCCCACGCAAGACTTGCGCGCCTTTCAAGACTTGCGCGCCCCTACCTTTTTGGGTGCCCATCTTGCCCTTTTTTCCCTCTCAGGCCATTTCACCTTTCCTATTCAAGATTCAATCTTCAAGATACTCTTCAAATCCATTTATGGTATGATTTCTTGATTTGACTTCCTTATCTGAAAGGAATTCGGTGGAATATCTCTCAAAACCTAGTGATTTATACATCTTTATGTCACCAATGATTGAGAGTTCGTTAATTCAACCTCATCCTTTAAGATGAGAGAATCCTTAACTTGGGTCTCCTTTTCAGGAATAATCCCCAGTTATAAATCCTTTAATCTGGGCATCTTCCTCAGGAGTAAGACCCAAATTCTTAAAGTTCCCAAACTTGGGCATCCTCTTCAGGAGTAAGCCCCAATCTCAAATACCAGGAATCCTTCTTAGGTGTAAGCCCCAAACCATAAATCTCTAACCTGGGTCTCTTTTTCAGGAATAAGACTCAGTCATAATCTTGGGATTCCTTTTCAGGAGTAATCCCCAAGTCCCCTAACCTGGGCCTCCTTTTCATGAATAAATCCCAGTCATAATTTTGGGCATCCTCTTCATGAGTAAACCCCAAGTCCCTTAATTTCTCTTAACCAGTCCTAAATTACGTTTGATATGGGGTTCCTTCTTAGGAGTAAAACCCAATTATCAATCCTCTCCTAATTTGGGTTTCCTTTTTCAGGAATAAGTCCCAAGTTAGAGTATTCAAATCTCCATAAAGCATATATACCTTTATGGACCCCTTTCCTGGATTTTCTTTCTAAAAGTAAATCCTAAACCTTGATCTATTTGGGCAGTCATACATACATAAGCCCCAAACAATTTCTTAAGATTGCATCTTTCATGGCACAATTGTCTAATTTTTACCAATACCTATTGTTTCTCACACCGAGAATGACTCACGTGAGCATAGAGTGTAAAAGTAATTATGACATTCTTCTTTGATCCATCAATCATAAACATCATACTCCATTACTCGAACTACGTGGGATCTGATTCCTTTTCCAAAACAAAGGATACGTAGGTAGCCCATTTATGGGTTCGATCCCAACTTTGAAATAAGCCATGTCATTCTGAATGATGATAAACTTCAAGTGCCCCACTGAGTGGCTTTAAAACCAGCCTGGTCATCATAATGACCAAGAGACTTTTATATAAATGTTTTGAAGGATACCATTGACCAAGAATCTATAAACAGATATAGATGATTCTCTATTGATGAAGAACCTCGAATACATATAAAAGATTCTCTAAATTTCTTGCATATTTAATCATTGATTGTTAAAACTAAAGGAAAGCTCATTTTATACTTGGTAATGTAATAAGGATTCAAGAACATAACTTAAATCTATAAAGAGAGTCCCGGAGTAGACAATAATTCCCCTAAAAAAGGTGTGATGAGTCCAACCTCCCATCCTCTCGACCAATGCAAATTCCTAAGCCTCATTAGTCCACAAGCTAATTAGCGCCTACCTTTGGAAAGTAGGTCCAAATGGATGTGGAATCATTGGATGTTTCCGGTTCTACGATCAAACCCACTAGAAACCGATCAGAACGTTTGAATCTCCCATCTAGGAGGTCATCCCCGGAATCCATGCGAAACAAAAAATGGTGAACCCGACGTGAATCCTTAACCAAGTTAAAGTGATATTCTCTTTATTTGTTAGGCTCCTTGGGCCAAAAAAACAATCATTGACATGTGCTCATCCAAAAGATGCAGTGGCCAGATTCATCTTGATTATGTCTTTTATATGGAACATGCACTCTTTTCTCAAGATCTTCTGCAAAATGGATTTTCTTAAATTCACCCCTGTGAATACTGCTGCTGTGAATACCTCTACTGTGAGGTCTGCTGCTGTGAAAACCAATGCTGCTACTCCTGCTGGAACGTCGTCCGCTCTATGGATGACATCACCAACTCAGCGTCTTCAACACTGGGTTTCTAATGCACTGGTTAAGGAGTACCGTCGCAACGGTACTATCCCAACTCTGGAGGCCGCTCGTCAAGCCCTCCAAGTTAACAACTCTACTTGGTCATCCGGACAACGACGACCAGCGATCAAGAAGAAGGCGGTGCTGACTACCGTCTCCAACCGTTTCGGGTCGTTATCCCCGGAACACAATTTCCATTCACTCCCTTACTCTGAGGAAGTGAATGAGCAGGTCCCGCAGGGCCTTAATTCAAAAAGACAGGAGTCCTTCTCAAGGGCTCCCATCAACAATCACCGCCAGACTCGTGCGGTAGTGCGCCCTCAACATGATGAGGGTACAGACTCCAGGCATTCAGCTCAGGTTCCTCGAACCCGAGTAGGCAAGATGAACCGCCAGAGACGGAATCCGGTTAACAATGTGAAGTTTGTCATCCCTGCCATCTCCGCAGAAGTCCACCAACCTAACTTGGTGGAAAATAATGAGCATACACAAGCACCTGTCCATTTTAATTCCGCTGTCTAGCAGACTCGTCTGGAAGCATCACGCCAATCCCGCCAGGCAATTCTGGCGGAGTACCATAGGCAGGAACATGCACCTGCTTATACATCACCAGTTAGTCAGCAGGCTCGTCTGACTACATATGATGGATCTCCACAACCACGTTTGGCGAAGTGTAATCAGCAGGCACATACACCTGCTTATACTAATCAAGCCTACCAACAGTCTCGCTTGGTAGCGCACGGAGAAGTCAGTCAGAAATCCCTGACGACAAACAGGAGGCAGACTCAACTCTTTGCCTCCACACTTGAGTACTGTCAGGATTCACTAACAGGAAAAGGAGGACAGGAGCAGGCACATACACCTACTCCAAGCCCGGAATGGACGTATATCCCCGTTCCGGCGGCTGAAGTCACCAAACATATTTTGTCAATAGTGAAAGAGCAGAAGCCAATTCCTGCTCATATTCTGGATGCTTGCCAGGATATCATAACAGCTTCAGCATCATCTCAGGGACAGACACATAAATATATCCCTAGCAGTGGAGTGACACATCAATGATTCACTCCGGAACAGGCACACACATATGTCCCAGTCCAAGAGGGTTATGGGGCATACTCCCCCATATCATACGGACAACCAAGTCAGGCACATACACCTGATTTGAGTAGAGATCGTCAGCCTAACCTGACCATCTTTCCTGATCAGGCACATACACCTGCTCAGAGTAACCAATTTCATCATCAAGTGGTTTCTAAAGTGAGTAAGAAAGAATCTAATAAAAAGATCCGCCCAGCACAGTCAGGAGATCAAAGGCCAATCTGCAACAAGGCCTTGCTCGATGCTGGATTTCTTGAAGCCCTCGGACATTTATCTGTTGGAATTCAAGATTCTACTCCCCCAGTTCCCAATAACGGGAACATTAATTTTGAAGGTCTTCAACATACACTTCCTCATGAAGGCTTGCTTCATGAATGTTCGGTCAATCTTGAATTTTCTTCTTCAGATGAGAGCCACAAGAACCCTCTGTGTGGTCAGAAGAACAAGGAGCAAGAGATTTCATCTTTTGTTGTAACCTATTATGGTGGTCCTCCCCATGATGATGAACTTCGCTGTGAAATTCCTCTCCGCAGTAGTGATTCACATTGCCTGGAAAATACTCCAGTGGATAATGTAGTGTCGAGAAAGCCCTCTTATCTTGAGGCACTTGCAAATGCGAAACCAGTCATGTCTGATTCTTTATCGCTAACAAGTGAAATACTTTCTCAATCAGAAGATAGCCCAGGGTATAAGTCATTCTCCGAACCACCCCTAAGTCATGCATCTTCTAGTTTGATTAATGATCTCTCTACCAATCTTGTTGAATCCGATGAAGCAACAAGTAAACACCAACTCTGGTCAAAACAGGTAGAAGAATCTTCACTTAATGATAAAGAGGAAATGCTGAACATGAGGAAAAAACTGGCAAAAGGTGAAGTACCAGTCCTGTTTTGGCCTTTGGCTGACTCCCAGTACGACATTCCAAAGATGTTGACGGATGATGGAATCCATGTTATTCGTCTCAACATATGGATGACTCTTTGTCAATTGAAGAAGAAATTATTATCTTACGGTGATTATGAAAATCATATTAAGATAATAGAAGGGTTACAACGCCAGATTGATTTGGCATCTATATCAGTCTCTCGGTATCCGAAGGCTGAAAAGCAACAGAGAACCCTTCAACGTTTATGCCTTGGCGCACTAAGAAAATTGTGTCAGTTAATTTCCAATGCTCCATCTGATGTTCATATTAGAAGATGGGGTGTTCACGGAGCACTACATTTCATAGTGCTTTCTAGTCAGCTAAGCCCGCCGAAAATGGTCTCATGCAATGTTATTGCCCATGGCCGGGAACAGTCAACAGGCTTTGTTCATAATCAAAAGCATGCTCAAGAACAGGCTTCAACTAGTTCCTCTCAAAATCATGTATATAGAGAACAAGTTGTTGAATTTCTCTTACATCAAGAAGGTGAGAATATTGCACAAGCCTCTCGTCTGGAGCAAACACGTCATCAAATGATAGAAGTTTCGGAAATCATCCAACGGTCTGTTGAACCAGGTGATAAAAGTTGATACAGTTTAATGCATCCAGCTAATTTCCGAACTAAGATTCGCAAGATGAAGAGAGATTTTAAGAAGATCTCAGACATAGCATGTCAAGAGACACCCCATCTTGTCAGACTGGGGACTTCTCTAACCCAACCCTCAGAGTCAACAAATGGGATTCGAGGAGTTGAGCGGAAGCAGAAGGAACATCCCCAGTCCATCGGACTGGGGAATTTTTCAAATCCTCAATCCCTCCCTCAGAGAAAGTCAGTATTCTCTCGATTAGGGAATAAGCCTCAAGAGGAACGAATATCTGAGCTATCAGGAGATTCTCTCCAAGTGACGGTTCTCCAAGAAGTTCTTGATGGATCAAGTCAACAGAATTCTATGTCTCATCATGGACATGGAAGAAGACAATATCACAGAAATGATGATAGAAAGGATTCCAAGCAATATGCATCCAATAATGTCATCAATGCCGTTGCTGCTGATTCACCAGATGAGGCTCAATCAGAGGGATCAGACGAAAAGTTTCCTGCTCAAGAAGTTGCGCACACAGACCTAAATGAAGAAGGTGTGCGCACACGTAATCAAAGGCTTACCCAAAATATGGGTATTCCTCCAAGTAACCCACTTCCCCCTCTCCGAAAAGGATCCAATAGAGGGAAAGGAAAGAATCAGGTTACTTCTCACCCTTCCACTGAAGGAGGTCAATCTCTCTCAATAGAGCAAAGGTTTTCACAACAGGAGGAAGAAATGAAAGAATTAAGAAGGTTGAATGCAGAACTACTTCAGAGTAGTATTCTTCTTAAGAATGCTGAAGTCTGACAGCCGAAGGAATTTGTTGTAACTACTGAGATGGATCAGGAATATCCTCATTTATCAATACACCCTTAGAGGTCTAATCCTACGGGTCAAACGCAACAACGGTTGGCAGCAATACCATCAGTTGTAGCACCAACCACCGCATCTGTCCAAGCTCCATTCATTGCACCTACCCAAAACCAAGTTCAACCTGATGTTTCTCAAAAGTTAATAACTACTATTGAGTCATTAACAGCTCGGCTAGAAACTATGGAAGGGAAACAGGCGCAAGTTCAACCTGAAAAGAAAGTTTACCCTGAATGGGTAGATTCAATTTCTCCTCCATCTAGTTTTGGAAACCCTATTTTCCCTAATTTCAATGGATCAGGAGACCGTAAACAACATTTGACGCATTACGTGTCTTGTTGTGATCCTATGATGGGAACTCCAGAGCAGCAAGAAGCAGTGAAACTCAGATGCTTTGTGCGAACCTTGCAAGGAACAGCTTTTGTCTGGTATACAAGCTTGGAATCCCGGTCAGTCATCGGATGGGAGGATCTTCTTCAAAAATTCCTTCTTCATTTTAGCTCAACTTTTCCAAAAATGACAGTTTTCGATCTTACAATCTGCAAGCAAAGGGAGAATGAAAGAGTCTCTGATTTCATTGCTCGTTGGAAGGGATTAAAGTATTCGCTGAGTTTAGCACTACCTCAGGAGGAATTGTTGCCAATCTGTGTGGCAAATTTGTGTGACGAATTACGCACGCCATTGATCCCTGTGAAATACACAGGAGGGTTTCGAGACCTTACTTCAATCGCTCAACAGATTGAAGATTCCCTTATATAGGCTAAGGTTAAATCTCGTATAATTCCATCAGCTCTAGGAAGGAGAATGGGTAAAGCGGAAACTGCTACAGTTATGCTTAAACAAGCACCTGTACCTATTTCTACTTCAAAACCTTCATCTTCTCGAAGGGCTCCACCTCCTGAATGCCAACAACAAAGGCTGTTTCGTCCAAATGATCAAAGAGATCAATGACGAAAACAATTTGAGGATTTGAAGAGTAAAACCTACTCTTTTCGAAGTGATCAAGTTCCTGGTTACTTCATTTCAGCTCTGGAAAATAATTTGGTTCAATTACCAGTGCCCAAGAGGCCAAACAAGGAAGGAGATGAAGACTGTCCCAATTATTGTCCCTTTCATCAAATGTTGTGGCATCCCATCCAGGACTGTTTTGTCTTTAAAAACCTCCATCAAAAGATGGTCGACTTGGGACAAGTCAAATTGAAGGGTTCTTCAGCTGATGTAGCATGTATTACTGCTACAGATCCAGAGGAAGGAGGCGAGTGGCTGGAAGTCAAAAGCAAAACTGCGAAAAAATATGATGATTGGATGGTCAGAAAGAAAATCAATCGGACCCATTCCATTTTTCGAACACAATTAAAGAAGCCAATTGTGTCTCCTACAAAAGCTGCAGTAAGGCCTCCATCAAAAGGCAAATCCTCAAAAGGGCAACGCAATTTTAAGAAGAAAGAGGAATCAGGAGAAGATGAGTATGTATCAAAGCTTAAATTGTCTTTGACTCTGGCAGATTTCATGCCATCTACTTCAGAGCCACGGGCACCGTCCCACCAAACGGCACAGCCAAAACAGGCTAACCAGGCAGAGTCTTTATCAGATGAAGAGTTAATCTTTGGTTCTGTTAATATGATTCAATTAACATATCCATATTCCAGTCTTGATGAGCTTGAATTCCATGTATCAAATAAGGGAATCCGAATAAGTTCTAGAGGTTCAGGATATAGGGGAAGACGTGGATCGTTCTGAAGCCACTACTCTAATTTTACCCCTGATAGCACTGTATATACAGCAGAAACTCGTGGTAGAGCCCTTCAACGAGCTCAAAAAAAAAAGCAAGTTCTTCTGCCAATGGCCAACTCAGTTTTGGCACAGTTATTTTGGAAGACCGATTAAAGGTTCCATCTTCTTTATCTCAGAAAGTAAATGGATCTAATCAATCTAATCTTCCAAAACCAAGGATGTTGCCAACTTCAATACAAGATGCATCAGCTTCCAAAGCATCTGCTTCCAAGGTACCTGCTAAACCGCATATTCCTATTGGGAAACACAGACCTCTAGATCAAAAGTATGATATATTGAAACACTTAGCCCAAGTACCAACCATTTTATCAATTTTGGATGCTTTTAATCTGTCAAAATATCTTCGGGAGGCACTCATCGAATCTTTTTCAAGTCCTCAGGAGTTTGAAGCTGAAATTGCTGCAGCTGAATTCTATCACATAGAGAATAATCCTACAGAATGCCATGCAGTGATATATTTTACTGATAAAGATGAAGATGATGTTGTGCATGGGAACATAAAACGTTTGTACTAATCTGGAAAAGTCAATGGTGTAGATGTTCGAAGAGCTTTCATTGACAATGGATCAGGAGTCAACCTCTTGCCCATTCGTACACTTCGTCGATTGGGCCTCACGGAATCTGATTTATCTCCTTCTACCATGATGTTACAAGGATCTGATAAAAATGAACAAGAACCACTGGGAGAAGTTACACTCAGAACTCAGTTTGGAGATCTTGTATCCAATTCGGATTTCATGATTGTTGATCAAGACTCAGCTTTCAATATCTTGCTTGGAAGACCCTGGCTACATCAGCATGCAGTTATTACTTCATCATACCATCAATGTCTCAAATACTGTTTCGATGGTCAAGTTGGAACATTGTATGGTGATAAGGCCTCATTCAAGACATGTGAGTCTCAATACATTGAGGTGGAATTTTATCACATGAAGGGAATAGAAAAATCTACAATGAAGGAAATTACCAAAGTTAATGCTCCATATGGTTTGGAGAAAATTCAATAAATCCATTTTCACATGTGATTACAGATTATGTGTTACCTATCAGTCGAATTGACAAAATAGGCCCAAATCAAAATACTCTTATGGAAAGATCAATAATGTCAATTACGGCGATCGAGCCAGGCAACATGGGAGAAATTGGTAACCTACCAAGCAGTGATGAAAGCATAAGTGGTGACGTTTTCATTTCATCTGCTGAAGTCCAACAAGTCTATACTTCGCTAATCAGGCCAGAAGAAGTTATTGCAACACCAGAGGTGTATAATAATGTCAATTCTCAATCTATCATCTCCTTTTTATTTCCCAAAGAAGACCCTTTATCATCAATAGGGTCGGAAATGGAAGCTTCTTCTTCAAAATGTGAAAATTTTGACATCTCTTATGATCATGAGAATTTCGTTTTTTCATCTACTTTTCAAGTAGAAACGGAAGAAATAACACATGATGAAGAGGAAGAGGAAGATCTTAGAGATGCTCCTCCATCATTTGAAGAGGGTATCTCTACCACTGTGGATGAACTCAGAGAAGTAAATCTGGGTACAGAGAAAGATCAACGCCCCACTTTAATTAGTGCGGCCATGACCCTTGAAGAGAAAGAGATGTATATTTCTTTTCTAAAGCAAAATAAATATATTTTTGCTTGGAATTATACAGATATTCCTGGGCTTGATCCTGATGTTGCTACTCATCATTTGGGTTTACCAAAAGAACATCGAGGTTTTAAGAAAGCCGTGAGAAGAACACACCCAACCTATGCTTCCAAAATTGAAGCTGAAGTGGATAAGCTGATCAAATCCAACTTCGTCGGAGAAGTTCAATATCCTAATTGGTTGGCTAATATTGTCCCTGTAAAGAAGAAGAACATAAAAATTAGGGTTTTCATCGATTTCAGAGATCTTAATCGGTATTGTCCTAAAGATGATTTCCCAGTTCCGATTACAGAACACTTAATTGATGCGACGGCTGGCTATGAAGTACTTTCTTTCATGGATGGATATTCTGGATATAATCAGATCCGAATGGCCCCAGAAGATGAGGAATATACAGCCTTCAGAGCTCCTCAAGGTGTGTTTTGTTACCGGGTGATGCCCTTTGGTTTAAATAATGCAGGTGAAACATATCAACGCGCCATGCATCGTATCTTCAAACCTCTTTTAGGGAAGTTTGTTGAATGCTATGTAGATGATTTTGTGGTTAAATCCAAACATCGTTCTAATCACTTGGCTGATTTGGAAGTCATATTCCACAAGCTTCGACAACATAATTTGAAGATGAACCCCTTAAAATGTGCTTTTGGGGTAACCTCCGGAAAATTCCTCGGCTTTGTTGTACACCATCGTGGTATTGAAGTCGATCCGGAGAAAACCAAATCAATCCTTGGTATGTCAACTCCTCAGAATTTGAACGAATTAAGAGGACTTCAAGGACACTTAGCCTATATTCGGCGTTTCATCGCCAATTTGGCAGGCAAAAGTTTAACCTTTACCAAATTATTGAAGAAAGGAGTCACTTACCAGTGGACTGAAAAATGTCAAGAAGCATTTGATGTTCTCAAGAAATACCTCTTGAGTCCACCAGTACTCATGCCACCTGTTGAGTTTAGACCGCTTCTCCTCTATGTGACAGCTTTAGAGCGATCATTGGGTGCCTTTCTCGCTCAATAGAATGATGCTGGGAATGAAAATAGTCTCTATTATCTCAGTAGAACTATTCTTGAAGCAGAAACCCGGTATTCAAGTATTGAAAAGTGCTGCCTAGCATTAATCTCTGCAGTTCAGAAACTGAGACACTACCTGCAACATCATGAGGTCCAATTGGTATCTCGTAATAATCCGATCAAATTCATCCTTAGTCGTCCAATGCTTACAGGACGTCTGGCAAGGTGGGCGGTTATTCTATAGCAGTTCGACATTCAGTATGTGTCTCAAAAGGCAATTAAGGGCCAAGCTCTGGCTGATTTCCTGGCTGAACATCCTTCAGTGGAAGACACGTATTCAGATATCGAACTCCCCGATGAGGAAATTTTCTCTATTCAAGAGAGACCTCAAACATGGGAAATGTATTTTGATGGTGCTTCTAGAAGTCCAACAGGGAAGGAAATGGAAAATCCTAAATTCAACAAAGTTGGTTTAAGAATTGTGCTCATTTCTCCAGATAAGGCAGTGTTACCTTATTCCTTTTTGTTGTGGGAAGGTGGTACCAATAATGAAGCTGAATAACAAGCTCTCATTACAGGCTTGGAGTTAGCGCTTCAAGCACAAGTGAATCACTTAAAGGTGAAAGGTGATTCAGACCTGGTAATCAAACAAGTCAATAGGGATTATGCCATCAGAAAAGAAGAATTAATCCCTTTGTATGATTACGTCCGAGAGTTAATGTCGGAATTCCCTTCAGAACCGACATTTTATTATGTCCCAAGATCACAAAATGCTCAAGCTAATGCACTGGCTAATATAGCCACAGCTTTAGCAGATCCAAATCGGGATGAGACAACCATCTGTATTGCCCACCGTCGTGCAATTTCACCTTATGTTCAAGTCAGAACAGAGGAAATTAATGAAATTAGTCCCATTCCTGAACCGTATGGTCATACTACAGGATGGATGTCACCTATCATGGAATACCTTAAAAATGGAACACTTCCACCGGATAGAGCTGAGAAAGAACAAATCCGGCGATGTGTGGTCAATTTTACTCTTTATGATAGCCCAAACCACCTCGAGAAAATTCTCTACAAACGTTGTTTTGATGGAGTTCTCTTCAGATGTATTGATGGTGAAGAGACAATGGCTGTCATAAAAGAAGTGCATGCAGGAGTCTGTGGTTCCCACCAGTCTAGACATAGACTGTCTGATCAAATTCGGAGGCTTGGATACTTTTGGACTTCAATGATACAAGATTGTGTTAATTTCACAACGAAGTTTCATTCATGCCAAGTATATTCCAACTTCATTAATAATCCTCCAGATTTGCTTCATACATCTAAATACTCATGGCCATTTTCCACATGGGGAATGGATGTGGTGGGACCTTACCCTTCAGCTACGGCCAAGGAGTTTAAGTACATTCTTACTGCTACTGATTTCTTTTCCAAATGGGCAGAGGCAGTACCTCTCAAAATAGTCAGTTCTAAATTCATTGTTAGCTTCATCAAGTCTAACATCATTACTAGATTTGGTGTCCCTCATACCATATTGACGGACAATGGCACCAACTTCTGTTCTTCTGAGGTAAAGAAATTGTATCAAGAATACAACATTATGTCCAACCATTCATCTCGATATCATGCAGCGGAAAATGGCCAGATAGAAGCCTTCAACAAGACTCTTTCAAATATACTGCAAAAGATGGTGGATAAAGATAAGAGGTCATGGCCTGATAAACTCTTTCATGATTTATGGGCTTATCGAACTACCACTCGCAATGCAACACGGTCAACTCCATATTCATTGGTATAAGGAACAGAAGCAGTCTTGCCAATTGAAGTTCAATTTCCCTCACTCAGAATAGCCATTTGTGATCAGTTATCTACAGATGAGCAATGCCAAAAGCGGTTGAGTGAATTGGAATAGTTAGATGAGAAAAGATTGTGCACTTTTCACCACTTGGAAATCTATCAGAATCGAATATCACGAGCCTTAAACAAAAAAGTTCATCTTCATTCATTCATTCAGGGAGAATTGGTATTGGTTCTCAGAGCACCAATGATACCAGGAAAGAAGCCTCCCAAGCTTGAACCAAAATGGGAAGGACCTTATTAAATACATAAGGTCTATTCCAATGGAGCGTATTCTCTAATCTCAATGGATGGAGAACACATCACGACTCCAATTATTGCCAGATTTCTGAAGAAGTATTTTGTATAAACACAAAATATTGTTCCCAGAGCCAAAACAGTCACATTGGTTCATAATATGTCCTACATGACACTAAACTATATTATGTCCTATCTACATGACGTTAAACTGTACAGAAGTTCCTATATTTTGTCCGAGATTACATTAAACTATATTGTGTCCTAGCAACATGACATTAAACTGTGTGACACTTTCATCGTCCAGCATGACGATAAACTGTAAAAAGTCCCCAGAACTGATATCCTCATATTGGTTCACCTTATTCCTAGCTACATGACTTTAAACTGTACAGCAATGTTCTATCGTCCAACATGACGTTAAACTGTAACAGTTACTTGAATTGTCCTATATGACATTAAACTGTTAAAAAGTTTCCTTTTTTTCGTCCAACATGACATTAAACTGTAGAAAAGAAGATGTCCCTGCAACATGACACTAAACTGTGCAGCACCAGTTCGTCCTTGCTATATGACGTTAAACTATACCGCAATGGTCCAGTATGACTTTAAACTGCAACTTCGTCCTACACGACATTAAACTGTGAAAAAGTTCCCTAAACTGTCCAACATGACCTTAAACTGCATCATCCCTGGTCCATGTATATGACCATAAACTATTTGCAAATCCCTTACGTCCAGCAAGACGTTAAACTGTGATGTCCTAACTAAATGACGCTAAACTGTACAAAAGTCCCTTACGTACGGAAAGACGTTAAACTATATAATCTCAAAGGACCAGTATGACATTAAACTGCACCATTCACGGTCCATTCATATGACCTTAAACTATTCGCACTTTCGTCCGACATGACGTTAAAATGGTACACTCTTTTGTCCTTACTGCATGACAATAAACTGCACAATCCCCCTTTCGTCCAATATGACTTTAAACTGTATTGTCCCCATCGTCCTAACTACATGAAGCTAAACTGTACAGAAAGTCCTTGATATGTCCTACATGACATTAAACTGTTATTTTCTCCCTGCTACATGACACTAAACTGTAGAGCACCAATAGTCCTAACTGCAAGACTTTAAACTGCATAGTCCCTGAATATGTCCTACATGACATTAAACTGTGCATCGTTAAGGTTGTTATTACCTCTTGTTTCTCACACCGAGTATGACTCACGCGAGCTTAGAGAAAACCTCAACCATAACACTCTCTTTGGGCCCCTAACCATGTGTAAGTCCCAACAACATTTTAATTAGATCGTTTTCCCCAAGAACAACTTGATCATTAATTCATTCTTTAATTGAACTACACAGACTTTGATCCTTGCCCTCCAGGCTGGGTATGTAGGTAGCCTCCCAAGGTTCAAGCCCAAAAATAATCTCTTCACATCGGTTCACCACCATCTCATATGATGTTGATTTGTGAAACCGCCCCTAGAATCAATATTTTTTTACATTGATTCACTTTCGTCCTTGTTATACGACGTTAAACTATACAACGCTTTTGTCTGGTACGACAATAAACTACAATATTCTTTGATCTCCTCAATTGAGAGAGAACTATTATTGACATTGATTTTTTCAATCATGTTTTATTTCAAAAAAACTACGTGCATACATGGTAATGCCTGAACTTTTTATCTTAGGTTAAACCATCATTGCACTAAAGTCCCCTTTCACCCTTCACATGTACGAAACAAATTTGTACAAAGGTTAATTCTATAACTAAGTGGACTTGATTCCCATCCCTATGGGATACGTAGGAACATTTGAGTATCCCTCGAATCCAGTCCCAAGTCTTTTGGGCCTAACCCCAAATTTCACTTCCAGTCCCTTGGCTGAAATGTCCTCATGAAAACACACATTGTGTATTCATTATTATGCTCTGAATTCTATGACCCTAAACTAAGATCACTCATACTTTAGTCCTGCACGACGTTAAACTTCATTTCAAGAACTACGTATGGCTTGATTCTCATTCTTATGAGATACGTAGTGATGTCCAAAATTTCAATTCAGGACCCAGCCACAACATGATTATGGTTTTAATTGACCTATGTATCTCTATATACATTGGTCAATACCCATCTTTATGTGTTATAATCCTAACCTTAAATATTTTCAGATCTTCATAACCCTTTTCATGACTTCTAGTCACAAAAATGTCAAACTTCTGAGAAATCTTTTGTCTGACTATGCAGCACGTCCCCATAGGTGGCTTTGCATAAACAGTCCACATAACAGACTTGTCAGCCGAAAGATGCTATTTATTTGACCATGAAGCCAATGCCCTTAGGTGGCCCTGCATATTTCAACCCCCTAACGGGTTTTATTAAATAATAGTAACTTCATTCTTGGGAAGAATGCCTCTTTTGTCCTTATTTGTCTTAAACTACAGTATGTAGGGATCCGCAAAAAATATCCATCCTTAACATATTTGTCCCATATCGTTTTCATGATCTGAAAGTATTCAAGTATATGGTTTATTCTTCTTCCATATGTTTGGGTCAGACCTTCGTAGGAGTGATATTCATCCAGTTCTTTGATATTCTTGTTTGGAAATATCTTCTCCATATTCAAGTACCTCTTTCCATACAACAAACTCAATACTTTAGAAAATTTGAATCTCCATAAACTTTCACTGGATTTTAGCACTAGGAAAGTAACTTTTTGAGAGTTCTTTTCGCCTGACTATGCAGCACGTGCCCATAGGTGGCCTTGCATAAACAGTCCACATAACAGACTTTTCATTCGAAAGATGCTATTTATTTAACCATGCAGCTAATGCCCTTAGGTGGCCCTGCACATTTCAACCCCCAAATGGGTTTTGTTAAATAATAGTAACTTCATTCTTGGAAACTACTTCTTCTAATGCCTTTTAGCTCTTTTTCATATCATTCCTCAGATTCAAATATTCTTAAGCCATAGTTTACATTTTTTCCCTCATACTCAAGTATGGTAATATGTTTTCAGATAAATTGTCAAGGAATTGAATCAATTTTAGTACATTTCGGTCAAAGCTATTTCGACCTTAAACATTAGCCCCTTTATGTCCGGCATGCATGAATTTAAACTACCCACAAAAGATAAAGGAAATCTGAATAAAAGTAAAGTTCCAGCTCACTAAATATACATTTTTGTATGATTTAGGTAATATTGAGCAATTAAAAGGTTCAAAGTTTGTAGGATTATTTGTAATAATCCTAGTAAAAATCAAACTATGCTTACTAGGCCCATTAGTTTAAGTAAATTTGAAGCAGGTAATAAAATAATGCAGGTACAAATGATTGAAGATGAACGTGTTTTTCATTGATACACAAGAGTTAGAAGGACATCCACAGACTGGAATCTCTTCTCTTTTTCAAGAATTACAAGAGAATTTCAACATAACACTTCATTTGATTTACGGCATCCTGTGCTTCATCAGCAACCACCTGGAATTAATTCATACAACTGGATACAAAAAGAGATGCAATGATACCAGCTCTTCTTGGAACAATTGTAAGAGGATGTTCTTGAGTGCGGTTTGAGAAAATTTTCTGATGATCAAACAGTGACTCTGTTTCTGTCCAAGAGACTTGGAAGATGGATACATGGATTTGAGAATAGAGCATTGGAAGTAAAGATCCATTTGGAGATAGTACTCTTTTCAGATATTGCTCTAATACCATGTTTTTCTTCTCTCCACCAACCGGTAGTAGAAAAATTTTCAGCCCATGGGTTTTCCATTTTCATATCTGCAAGGAAATGGCATGGAAGGAGAATTTGAAAGTTCACACCATTCTTGTTGCTCTTAATGCACAGCATAACCGAAATGAAGAAGTAGCAGCGCAGCTTCATTTTAGTTTTATAGTTGTTTGCATTTGGAACATTGACTCATTGCAAGTGACCATGACCACATAGAGACAGGTAGATGCTCTGTGGGAAATTAAGATGATATTTCTTCAAGTACTTATCCAAATCTGGGAGAGTACTGTTGCAGATATCATAGTAATCATGACCAATGATGTTCATCATGTCATCAATCCTCTTTCTAGCCAGTTCATTAGCCATTCCAATTCCCTTGGGAACCACTGAATCTGCACAAAAGATGAATAAACTAACTCTTAAATAGGTTTATTTTTCATAAAATTTGTGAATGAAATTTGAAAAATGGCTAAGTCATTAAGTCGCGCAAGTCTAAACAATGACGCGCAAGTATTCCTGTGCCGCGCTAGTTTTTGACGCGCAAGTATAAACCACGCAAGTACAGATACCTTTACAGTAGCGCGACATCAAGGAAAACACTAGAAAACAGAGCAACCTATGCAGCTAAGGTGACCTGCATGGCGAGAGCTCGATGGTATGACGTCCGGAAATCCGGATACTTGTACGGAGGTGAGGCCATGTATTTATAGGCCAGGAAGCCTATCTATGCGCCGTACTCAGAGCGCTTAAGGCCTGCGCGACGCAAACTTGCGCGCTGCCCACTGTGCAATGAAGACTTGCGCGCCCCCTTTTTCCATTGGATGGATTCGATTTCCTCAGAGTCAAATCCTCATTTCTCTCCGGATCCAACTCTGAGGGGGGAATTTTGTTGACGATCCTTTCGTCAAAGAATCTAAAGATCGAAAAAGGGAATATCTGGGCTCAAAGTGATTCATCCTTTGAAGAAAACATCAAAAATTGACAAAGGCAGGAAGAAAGGATCAACAGCAACTGCACCGCGCAAGTTATATCCCTGTCGAGCAAGTACAGTTGCACGACACTCTTGGTCACGCAAGTGACTTGCGCGACCTAAGTGATAACCGCCCGGTAACTGCCCGGGGTCTTCTCCTGCCTATAAATAGACCCTGTGTCACCCCCATTAAGAGGATCTTTTTTCAGAAACTCGGATTGAAGCTCTCGATGCCCAAGTCTCTTCTCAAAGCTTCCGGAACACTTCTAAGGTAATTTCTTACATATAAAGGAAGATCTAAAGAGAGGGAGGAAGGCCTAAGTGTTGAAACTCATCGACACTTGTGCGCCTGAATGGCCATCCCTTAAGGGAATTGGTCACACTTGCGCGCCGCCTTATTCCATCAATAGAAATTTGCGCGTCCCTTATCTGGAAGAACCTCAAGGGGATTCTAAAGTTTTTAATAAAGAGTCGCTCAAGTATTTCAATTCTGATTGAAAATCGCACAAGTAAACCATGTGTCATGCAAGGTATACCTGCGCGATCCATACTTGTGCGCCCATGCAAGACTTGCACGCCTTTCAAGACTTGCACGCCCCTACCGTTTTGGGTTCCCATCTTGCCCTTTTTTCCCTCTCAAGCCATTTCACCTTTCCTATTCATGATTCAGTCTTCAAGATACTCTTCAAATCCATTTATGGTATGATTTCTTGATTTGACTTCCTTATCTGAAAGGAATTCGGTGGAATATCTCTCAAAACCTAGTGTTTTATACATCTTTATGTCACCAATGATTGAGAGTTCGTTCATTCAACCTCATCCTTTAAGATGAGAGAATCCTTAACCTGGGTCTCCTTTTCAGGAATAATCCCCAGTTATAAATCCTTTAATCTGGGCATCTTCTTCAGGAGTAATCCCCAAATTCTTAAAGTTCCCAATCTTGGGCATCCTCTTCAGGAGTAATCCCCAATCTCAAATACCAGGCATCCTTCTTAGGAGTAAGCCCCAAACCTTAAATCTCTAACCTGGGTCTCTTTTTCAGGAATAAGACTCAGTCATAATCTTGGGATTCCTTTTCAGGAGTAATCCCCAAGTCCCCTAACCTGGGCCTCCTTTTCAGGAATAAATCCCAGTCATAATTTTGGGCATCCTCTTTAGGAGTAAACCCCAAGTCCCTTAATTTCACTTAACCAGTCCTAAATTACGTTTGATATGGGGTTCCTTCTCAGGAGTAAAACCCAATTATCAATCCTCTACTAATTTGGGTTTCCTTTTTCAGGAATAAGTCCCATGTTAGAGTATTCAAATCTCCATAATGCATATATTCCTTTATGGACCATGTTCCTGGATTTTCTCTCTAAAAGTAAATCATAAACCTTCATCTATTTGGGCAGTCATACATACATAAGCCCCAAACAATTTCTTATGATTCCATCTTTCATGGCACAATTTTCTAATTTTTACCAATACCTCTTGTTTCTCACACCGAGCATGACTCACGTGAGCTTAGAGTGTAAAAGTAATTATGACATTCTTCTTTGAGCCATCAATCATAAACATCATACTCCATTACTTGAACTATGTGGGTTCTTATTCCTTTTCCAAAACAAAGGATACGTAGGTAGCCCATTTATGGGTTCGATCCCAACTCTTAAATAATCCATGTCCTTCTGAATGACGATAAACATAAAGTGCCCCACCGAGTGGCTTTAAAACCAGCCTGGTCATCAAAATGACCAAGATACTTTTATATAAATGTTTTGAAGGATACCATTGACCAAGAATCTCTAAACAGATATAGATGATTCTCTATTGATGAAGAACCTCGAATACATATAAAAGATTCTGTAAATTTCTTTCATATTTAATCATTGATTGTTAAAACTAAAGGAAAGCTCATTTTATACTTGATAATGTAATAAGGATTCACGAACATAACTTAAATCTATAAAGAGAGTCCCAGAGTAGACAATAATTCCCCTCAAAAAGGTGTGATGAGTCCGACCTCCCATCCTCTCGACCAATGCACATTCCTAAGCCTCATTAGTCCACAAGCTAATGAGCGCCTACCTTTGGAAAGTAGGTCCAAACGGATGTGAAATCATTGGATGTTTCTGGTTCTACGAACAAACCCGCTAGAAACAGATCGGAACGTTTGAATCTCCCATCCAGGAGGTCATCCCCGGAATCCGTGCGAAACAGTAGTATTTCCCTTTGATAAGATTATGTTTGGTTTTATTCATGAGAATGATTCCATTTTTTTGTTAGGTTGGGGTTTATTCCAGAAACGGATTCCATGTGGAAGAGTCCATGAGGTATGATTCAACTCATGGTGATTTGGAGGCCTGTTTGGGGACTACACCTGAGGAGGAGTCCCATGGATGGTTTTCAGGGATTACTCCTATGGAGGATTCCCTAGTATGTTTTTTGGGCTTATACCAAGTAGGAGGCCCTAATTTGGTTGGGTCCTACACTTTTAATCATTCCCAAATTTATTAAGTTTGCGGCTTATACCATGTAGGTGGCTCATGGATTGGTTCGTTTGGAGATGAATCCTGAAGAGGATGACCATATATCAAATTTGGAGGCTTACTACTAAAGAGAATTACCTTTATTGGATGGGGATTACACTTTCAATGAGGCCTAAAAGGTTTAGAACCATGTGGATGTCATGACCACCACCAACCTATAAGCCCACATGAGTCATTCTAGCTATGAGAATAGAGAGGAAATTGATGATATGGGAAACAACATGATTCAATTTTCCCCGAGGTTCGATAAATGAACATGAGGTCCCATGCTTATGGGTGTTCATATCATAAGGCTTTATTGGAGGTTTCAATTTGGTCCCCCTCAAATGAGAGATTCAAATGAATAGTATTCCTACCATTTGTGTTTGTGGATTGTCCTCAAAGGAGGATTACACATGTCCTGGCATAGTAGTAAAGGGTGCCTTGTGGAGTGCCTAGGAGGACCTGGAAGTTCTTCATGCAGGGGGGGTATAGGACTGCGTGAGTTGGATACACCTTGGGAAATAGACCACCAGGTCTACATCAAATTGGAGAGGATTTATCCTAGGCACCAAAGGTCCCCTCAGGAGTTCCAATATGAGGTTCACATAGGTCCCTAGTTTATATTGGGGCCTCACACATGTGTTTTTTCACTAGGGGAGAAGGGGTCCTTCTTTATGTTTCTTTCACATCATACCTTGAAAGGGTTTTTATTTAACTTATACCCCCTAAGTCTCTATTATATTGTGTTTTTTGAGAGCTATATGAAGAGTTTTTGGAGACCTATTTGAAGGGGATGCAAGACCCGTGTTAGGGGGCTTTATCTGATTTTTTAGTTTTGAAAATTAGGATCCCAATGGGCCTATTTATATAGAAAATATGGGACCATGATCAATGGTGCTTCCCCATGTAGATTTCGGGTGTTGGTACCTAGTGAAAGTGTCGCATAAAGGGGTGTACGACCTTTCAGTTCAAATATTGGGGGCTACTAGATCCTTCTGATGTGTACATGTGTTGGAAATGACTATTTAGGGAAGTCCATTTGATCTTTCATTGGTCTCTTCACTACGTTAACACTCTTTAAGTAATCATTATAATATTTTCACTCCACATGAATAAATATAGTGTCAAAATGTACCAGTTATTATTCCATGAAAGTGATGGGGCTTCAGATATTCTAATTGGTAATTTTATTTTGATGGTGTTACTATAAGGATTATCCAAAGCTGGGGAGTGGGGTTGTTGGTCACCATATTCTTACCCTCATGTTATAAGGGTTATGGGATCTTAAAATCAGTCACTGGAGAGATATATTGGATTTTTGATACACTTGGATAAATTTAACTGAGTATAATTGGATTCCTTAATGAATTATAAGTATAGGTTTTAATATGGACATCAGTAGATTCCAAGAACGAGCCTCGATCATGGGATAGATTATGATTATCCAAGAGTATTTGATGAAGAATTCCCAATGTTCATTCCATGGAATTGAGATTTAAATATTGATTTATTGTTTTATGTAGTAAATATCATCGGGGGTTGGTTATAGTCTATATTGTTATTACATGGAAATGAACTCGACATGCCTTGGGATAAAGGAATTAGTATTGGGTTTAGATGATCTATTGACAATGCGATCCGAGAAGTGTCTATAATAGTCGAATTGATGTTTTCCAACTTGGGTTCTATTAAATAGTTGAATGCATTCCTTGAGGAACCACACTGGGCATGATGATGGATGAATTGAGCGTAGTCTATAGTTAAGTTAGAGCTTTTCAAGGATAATCCATTGTGTCCAGATTAAGCTTAGTCAATTGGAATTCCACAATTTTGATAAAATCAAGGACCGTGAGCAGTATACTCATGTTTGACCAGATGTATCAAGACGAGTGATGTACCAAGTGTATCATTAGTATTATAGGGGTATGTTTCTATATGAAATTATATGGGTTAAAGTACGGAGGTTCAGAATTGGCCTTAGAAAGTAAGAACCTATGACAGGGATAACAATACTACAATTATTGTATGAAGGGATGAAATGGTTATTTTTTAGTTTATATAGGCTCATGTAAGTAGTGTATTGATGTTTCAGTAGGGGTTTTGATCATGGATTCTATATTTTGCGAGTGAAGGATAATATCATTAAGGTGGAACTTGGAGGTGCGATTGGAATTCAGAAAACCAACATGGTCATTTGAGAAGAAAATATTGACCATTGTTGGTTGGGTTACTTTATTGAATGACCACCAAGGCTTCTAAAGGATAATAAGTATTTTTGTGGGTAGGTTGTATGATACCATGTTTTCAATGGGTTGAAAATGACAAAGGTTATTTAATTTTCAACAACTAGACATGTCGAAGTTTTATCGGATGTTCAAAATGGAATTTCAAGAGTTAGAATACATAAAAATTATTATTATGCCAGTAATGATCCTTGGAAGTAAATTAGAGGTTTTGGGAGCATTCCAAGGGTTTTTGGAAATAAATTAGTGTTTCCTAAAATGATATCCTAGGGATCATATTTGGTGCATGGTTAGGGATAGTCATGTGGCCAACCAATGTTTCTTAGTTTTCATAGCTGAATGAAATGAGGAAACCATGAAACATGACATGGAAACCCATATGGGTTTCTATATTTTATTATAGACATGACACACAGTTTTCATAGAGTCTACTAAACTACAAAACGTTCCCATGCATGAGGGTTGTTCCTAATGTAGTAGAGGTGCTTGTTCGGAACATGGTTTGGCCAACCATGTGGCCAAAACTTGTGTCACATTATAAAGGGAAAATTACCATTTTCCTCAATGATCCTTATGGTGTTTTACCCATTATTACACACTCATATCACCCAAAAACACCTAAGTGTGTGCCCACCTCCTTCTCCCTTCATCCTTGGGTGATCTAACTCATTCTTAGTCTAAATCAAATGCCACTAGATGCACCGGAATCATTGCGTTAAGAATTCAACCCCATTTTAATCCTTTTTGATTTTATCCTTCTTCTTAATTCCTTATTTCAATGGTTAGGTATTTTATTTTCAATTCCTTTTAATCATGGTGGAATCAGATAGTGATGTTTGGGATATTACTAATCCTTGTAAAAGGTCAACCTGGGAGGTTGTCTTCACTTTTATCATGTTATTTCATAAAGGTATATTTACATTGTAAATTTATAAATTGTTAATGATTTTAATTAAAATTTTAGGTGAATTTTTTATATATTTTTCAAAGGTATTATTCCCATTTCAAGGTTGGGGATGTTCCATTGGTTGTTATTGACTATTTGGTCGTCATTCTGATGTGATGGGATTGTCTTGTAAGGATTTAGGGATTATAAATTTTTAAACTAAAATGGGTATACTTTAATTTATAAATTTTATTGTTTCATTAATTAATTATAATGTTATTATAATTAATTAATTATAATTTCATTGTTATGTGATGGGATTTCATGGGTCCTAATAGATCATGGATGGACCTTCTCATCTACTTCCAACACTTGGAAAATAAATATAATGCTTCATAATGAAATGTGGTATATCTTACCCTCCCCTTAGTATTTATAATGGTGTATATTAGTATGTAAATGCTTGGCGTTTTCCATGTAGATTATAGTTCCAATTTATAATAATTCAAATGAACAAATCATTTAAATTATTTATTTGATTATAAATAACGAACGCCTCGGGTCACTAACAACCCATGTATGCTAGTTTAATGGATTGGAACTAATGGATGATATGGATAAACTTGAGACACTGAGTATCCTCTAGACATCATTGGATGCAAATATGAACCTAGTGAGGTATATCATCCCTTGTACAAATCTCAGTGTACTGAAATTACATTTACGTAGAATAATTTGGGTGAGTAGATTATCCCAAACTGAACTTCAGGACTATGATAGTCCATGAGCCATGTCAGGACCATTTCTATTGTGGAAAAGTCCATGGGTATCCATAAATTATATGCTAAACACATTATGATGTCATAGGATATGACATCCTATTATATCCTTGGGTATGTAACTCTATCATAGGGGACCCCAGTGGGTACCTTGACGGTTAACCAAAACGAAGAAGGTGTTTCATGGGTTTTGGTAGAGATGATAATACATGTCACCTAGAACCCATGTTGAACATGTAATCCCCGTAGGTTTTGTTAGTATAGATTGGTTTAGTCCTTCAAATATAATGAACAATTATAATTATTCTTTCATAGATTTATTGATGATATACCTACAGACTCTATAAGTAATTCTTGTAACTCAGCCTATGATCCTGACATGATGTAATGTATAGTGGGGATTCCCATAGGTACTTTATGGGATTGGGATTATAAGACCTACTTGATTGAATGATCCTATTATAGAAAGTACAATTTTTTACTAGGCTTCCTCCCAACATGGGATTACAGAGGAGGATACAGATAGTGTCTTAGAACCCCTCATTTACTATATTGACCTAAAGATGGACAATTTTCTTGGATCTAGGTAATTCCAATGTTTTTTAGGTGGGATCATTTCCAAAAAAAATGGATGTTGATATCCACAATGATTGATGATGATATCCAATTATGATTTTTATGATTTTCTCGAGGATCCGATGGATGAACCATTATAGTAATCTCCAAAATTTTCTAGGAGTGTGATATTGAGTCCTTTATTGAATAGATTCTGAGTGTTATCCAAGATATGAAGATAATAATTTAAAAATCCCCAACGGTTCATCCCACTTTGGGATTATCAATATTGTAATTTCATTATTGCCTATGGACTGGGACCTAAGACAAAATCATCATTCTAGTTGACACATGTATAGATTGGTACATCATCCAACTCTAATCTATATTTGTATAATTCCTAGTTGATACCTATAACCCTTCATCTATGTTACTATAGATTATTTTAGATAAACCCAGAATAAGGACATGTATCCCTAAAAGGTGATTTAGATTACTCAAATAAATTTCTAGTGATAGTTAATGTATATGTTATCAATCAGGATCACAGAGCTAATATTGACTTGTTTATACATGGATTGAGTGGTATAACATCTAGTAAAATTCATTGATCCCAGGATGTATAATGGATTATAATATTGAATTCAAGGATAGACGGTGGTTTATTTTATTCTTTTAATTCTGTTTTTTTCTCAGATAGGCTGAGCACATTGCTTGGGCATGTTCTTATAATAGGAAACTTTGGTTTTACTTTTTTTATTTAGTTATTCAAAACTTTTAGTTATTATTATTATTATTTTTATTCTAATGAGTAGCTCACATACATACATACATATATATATATACTTCATTTACTAGATATTTATAAGGACATGTTTGTGGTGTACTACTGAGTTTCATACACACTCCCTAATCATGCTATCATTATACTACAGTATTTGAGAATATGTTCACTTGGCTGAAGGGACAAGATGGGATGAGGCTTGATTCTAATCAAGAGAGATGGCTCATATATTTATATAGGGATTCGGTATGTGGTATGGATACATATATGTAGTAGATCTATGAAATCTTATATTTGTATATTTTATTTACTCCTATATATGTGATCGACCAAGTGGGTGATCATTATTGTCTATATAACATTCCAGTTTTGGAATTTACTACATTCTAATTATTATTTTATCATTTATATTTTTATTTCATCTTCACTCTTTTTATTTACTACATTGATTGATGTTTAGTAATTTATGATGGTTTCCTACTCTAATATGAGGGAATATTCTCTCCAAAGGCACACCCTAGTACCTTGCTGCTAGTCTGATACCCCTAAAATATGGGGAAGTTTCTTGATAACTTTTAACCAATCTACACGGATACTGTTCACAGATTGAGTCTAGCAATGATTCGATTTCACACCATACCCTTATGGTGTTTTCTAGTGTAATAATGGGTTATGTATCCTGACCTAGGTAACATAAAGGTGTATTTTTTATTTTAGAAATGAAATAGTGGTTCTACAATTCCATTTCATTATCATTATATTTTACAAAATACACATGAATATTAGTTTAACATGATATATATATATATTCATACAAATAAAACATAATTTAATTCTTATAAATTATAGATACTTTTATGAAAAACTCAATAATTTTATGAACTTTTTTTTCATTAAATATTATTATAAAAACTATCTATTTAAATTTAAATTCTAATATAATTTTATAATATTGTAGGTAATTTTTATAAGGGTCAAAAAGTGATATATGTTTAAAATAAGTATTTTATATAAAAGTTAAATGTCTAATGATTAGAAAATAATTTTTACAAATAAAAATTAAATTTCGAATTATAACTTCCAAATTTGGTTTAGGTGAAAATTTCTTAATTTTCAAAAATAATTTATTTTCAGTAAATTGTAAAAATATAGTTTTTTGTTTTTGTTAGCTTTATGACTTCATAAATATGTTATTGTGATATAATAATTAATAAAATAGAATACATAAAAAAGAATAAGTTATTTTATTAATATATATTATTTTCATGATTAAAAATGAATTGTAAAACCTATAAATTACTTTCCAAGGTCAAAAATGTTCATTAAGGTTTTGAAAAGATTATTGTTTTTCGAAAAATTATCTTCCCATGAAAAACATATTTTAAAATATTGATGTTTAGTTTTGAAAAAAAAATATTTCAAAAAACCCTTCCGGATTTCTTAAACTCTGATAAAAACCATGGGTAAGCTAATAGATTTCCATTTTATACCACCAAGAATTATAAGATCTCTATTTAAAAAATTAATAAATAATCCTCCCACATTTCTTATAAATACACACCTCTTCACACCATTTTATTCACTCCCAATGCGTTATGCATGAATTTCAACTCATTTTCCCTCCCCAAATCTGATATACATATTTTTTTAATGTTCTAAGGAACATTCCTCAAGCTTTGAGATTCTATCTCAGAAGGTAAGGAATTTCATTCCTCTCTATTTATCCAACTACATACTTTGAAGTTATTCTTATCATTTTAATTGGATTCTATCCTCATGTACTTGTGATAAATACATTAATATCCTAATTCTTTGTATGATTGGGAGACTTCCATTCTCTATCCTTCATCTTGTTCCATAAACCACTTTATACACGTGTGATGATACCAAAATCATCCTTTGATTTTTTATACCATTCATTTTATGTTTTTAATACCCAAAACTATATTTATTCAAGGGTATTCATATATATGTGATTTCAATTCATTGATTTGGTATTTTCCTGCATTAAACCCACATTACCCTTCCATGGGATAAAAATGAAAAAAATGTTAAAGTACATAATTTTTTTCCATACAAAATGATTTTCTATGAAACCCATTATTAATTCCCCATGGGTTATTAATGAAATTATTTATGATATTTGATGTATGTTGAACACATGTATTAAATAATATGTAGGGTGTGCCCCAATATTACTCTAATTGGCTCCATAAATATTTAATCTCTAGAGATGAAAAATGTTATGATGCTTATGTGAAAGACCTTGGAAATATATTTTATGATACCCTAGTATTGAACCTTGGTGATATTCTAATGATTTCCTCTTTTTATTTTTTTTCCACATTTATATGTTATGTATTTTATAATTATGATTATGATATCATTTTATGTCTTTGTTTTTATCCATGATAATCACCTAGGTTTAATTTAATATTTTTTATAACTTATTAGGATTTATATTAACCCTTTTCTATTGATTTGTTTCCCCAAAAAATTACTTGTAGTGAGGTGAACTAGGATGAAAAATTAAAATATTCTTTTAAGATGACTAAATAATGTTCATGTTAATTTTTTTCTCATGTATTTCATGTTTTGTTAACCTAGTTTCCAAAACACTATACCTCATATGTATGTTCAATGAAATTAATGTAATATTTTGTTAATGAATTATGATAAATAAAATGTACTAAATTGGTGGGTCAATATAGATGGTATCAATGTCAAGTTTTTGTTATTTTTTGTAATATAGAATATAAAACATTTGTAATAATCCTAGGGATAATTCTAAATGTAGGAAAACATCCTTTGAATTTAGTAATGTTTAAAATGATTGGTTTCTATGAAATGAAATCCTTATTAGGATGCATTACATGGATGTGTCTTTGCCAAAGTAAACCTATGGGTAATACCCCCCAAAGGGTGGATTTGGTATTTACTCATACATCACGTGATACTAAATAATGAGGCCTTACTGCATACCAGGTTTTACATTCCTATGAGATATGCTTTGGTAAATCAATTTTTTTACAAACCATTAAAAAGGATATATAGAAAATTTATTTTTTATGATTGAAGTATATTATCAGAGAAGCATGTGAATATTTTAGTTTTAATATTTCATTTTTGATTATTTTTTTATGATTTTCAATAGTAACAAATTTCTCACTTATGTTTTCTTATTCTAGAAAAATATAATGAAATAGAAGGAAACATGTAAATAATGGGTGTGATAGAAAATAAAACAAAAATATTACAAATATGATGAATACATAATGATGATGAATATGTTAACCCAGGACATAAATAGAAACCTAAACCACATGGAGCTTCTAAATTCACCAAGGAAGGAAAAAATAGTAGTTTAAACCTTCATGCATCAAAAACCCATTATTTTTAGTGGAAAATATAATCTAATAATAATATAATAATAGGTCAAAACTACAATATATATATTTTTTGTTCGCTATTGCTTCGAGTATGCGAATGTTATAATAATAGTATGTCACATAGGGGGAGACACTGATCAGTCACAGACATTGAGGGAGATGATATTTTCATATTTATAAATATGATTTTCAATGATTTAATCCCTTATTGTTAATAAATTTTAGATGATTGGCATTATTTTAGTATTTTTGATGAAATGGTGCATAATTATGAATATTTCTTCATTCTGTAAATTTTCTAGTTTCTTGGAGTTTTATTATTTCGAGTATAACATAAAAATAGTGATCTAATTGGATTGATTTTCAATATTTCATTATTTTTTTGAATGAAATTTCTCTTAAATACCTAGAGACAATTTGAAATACACAAGCCCACAAAAATAAATCAACTAGGAAAATGTTTTTGGATGATAGAACGGACCACATTTCATTACATGATACATTTCATAGACATGGGACATCCAAATGAGGTGATATTGGATGTATTAGAATGAGTACTTTGAGCATCATTTTAAAATTTAATATCACATATAATTTATTTCATCAAGGCATCTATTTAATTCATCAAAGTGGAGAGAGTGTAAAATTTTCCTTGAATTGAAAAAGTTTTCTTCAGTAATTTTGATATATATTTTTTGACACATATTTAGAGATGCTTTGATTTGGATGGATAATGAAAAAGGGAGAGATAGAAACAACATTTATGAAAAATTATTTCTGATATTAATTAATTTTTTATTCTATTTATACTAAAACATTTGTTGGATATAAAATTGATGGAATGTTTTCCATCCATCAAGCCAATAAATATGTTTATCCAATTCCATTCAAGAAGTTGAAGAACGATAAAGAGGGGATATAATAGATTATTATAATCTTTATGTGTTGTGTATATTATAATTTTTAATTTTATTAGTTTCATAATTCTCTCTTATCCCCCTTCAACTACATAACCTTAACATGGAGTGGAAAATATTTTGGGTGAAATAGGAAATGTGAGTTTTATTTATATAATGTTGAAGTATTCTGATTTAATTTTAAACACTATTTTTTATATAGAAGGATTTCTATTTTAACTGGGGTCCAATTCTCTTCATTTGATCATATTTAGGGTTTTAGTCTCATTCATTATTTATAGCTTTGGTTGATGATCTTTAAACTCCCTCCACCTAGTGTAATTTTTCCCGGACGAGAGAATTGTGTTATGTGGTAAGTGTCTAGTGATCGTGGGAATGTATTTGGAATATGTGAATTGATTTGGATTTCTAAAGAGATAAAATCTCCGATCAGGAATTAGTTATTTTGGGAATGGTATATTAGTTTTCATGCAAAATGATTGGTTTCTGTTTCTTCCTTCAACCAAGGGTGATTGACAACTCGATTGAGGAGTATTTAATTTATCATTCAATAGGTATAGAGGGGGAATGATTTTTATTACATGGATGACACTAAAAAATTTGACCATACATTTACTGCATCTCTATATTCATTAATGTGCATTCAATGCTAATTTTTTTCATTCTTTTTAAAATCATACAATTTTAAAAACAACCTCAACTTATTTCTCAAATTTATTATGATAACTCTGATGGTTGTGAAATCATCTCTATAGAAAATATAGTATTCCCACTTTATATCATTTTTAAATTTGTAAATAATTTTTTTTGACACCCCATGATTGGCATGTGTCAAAAAATGGCTCAATTGTTGCAGTTGTAGTGAGAACAATATAATTATAAATATTGGAATTTTTCAAATAAAAAATAAATAATAGTTTTCCATCATGTATTAAAATGATTAATTTTTAATTCATGTAAAAAATACCCACAAGTGAAAGAACCAATTATTGAATCACCATTGTCCATCAAGTATGGAGTTACTATTTTTTTAGGCAGATATTTTATTTTTGGAAATAAAATAATGGGAAGGAGGCATTCAATAAAATAATTTATGGACTAAGAAAGGACAAGAAAAAAACAAATTTTTTATATCATAACCCTAGATCTAACATATTTACCTCACTATATTTCATAAATTTATCAAACAACCAAAGTACAAGAAGAGTCTTCATTAGTCTTCCCTAATTTATAGAAGGAAATCCAAGAGATTGAAGGCACAATTGAAGAATATTCAAATCCCATTCATCATAAGATACTAATCTGAGAATAACCTGAATATCTAGAGAGTGAATATAAAGACTCACATGCTGATAGAAATATGAGAAAATATTCAGATCAATTTTAGAGTAACTAGGAAAAAGATGAAATTAATTGAGATCTCCCCATCTATAAGAATGATGAATTAGGATATTATTACCTATTTGTAGCCATGGTAGACAAATAAATCACCAATGTAGTTTAATGTTATGAAATGATTGAGAAAGTTGACTCACTGCCTCATATGCTAGTACTCAAATCAAAGAGTCACTTTGAACTAAAGAAGTTGAATCCAAACCAACTAAGGGAGTTGAACCCTTCATAATCCATCTCTCTTAAAATTTCATTGAAACTAAATTTAATATCACCCCCTGAAGTTTTGTTTTTATAGATTCATCCATCTAATATTTTCCATGAAAAAATATGATGAAATTGAAAATGAACCTATTGAGAAGCACATAGAACTCCCATATTTTGAAGAACACGCATTTGAGAAATACTGTGAATAAATACAAGCTGTTGATCTTGTTGAAACAGAGAAAATTGATGACTACATTGAAATAGAATAATTTTACATTGAATATTCAGGTTTTAATTTTTTTTTAAAAATTGAATTACACTAAGAAATTCCATTTCATTTTCTCGTTGATTCAACATACCTTGAGAAATCACTATAGAATGAAGAAGAAGTCATCAAAGTGAATACCAAGAAATAGGAGGACTCATTCATTATCCTACCCCAACCATGAAAGTAGTATTTTTTCCATCAAGGTGGACCTGTCATACTATATAAATGGATTAATCAATAAAAGCGAACAAATTCATGCCATAATGAATAAGTTCCTTTGGTTAATATCTAAAAAAAACCACCCACCATAAAATTTGGAATAACCAGCTGGAACTGCCCATGTCAAGGCAGTTGAAAACCCAGGACCCACATGGGGGATTATACTATTATCTATCATTATATTCTCATTCTATTTCTATTTTCATTTATTCAAATAAATTTACTATGTTTTATTTTATTCTTTTTCTTATAGGTTTTTTGTGTGCATCAATTTAGAGATTAACCTAATGTTGTAAAAAAAATAAGTCAGGTTGTACCTCTCTTTTTCATTTTCCTTCTTACTATGATTTATTTTGAAATGTTATTAAATTTAAATCCCCTTGAATTCATTAGGAGACATTATTATTTACGTGTGGTATATTGAACCTTTATTGTTTATGATTTGTATTTTTTTGTTTTTCTTTTATTTGAAAAAAGTATATGTTTTAAATTTTTAATGTGTTTATTTTACAATTTTGTTGGGATTTTGAAACATCCAAGATGAAATGATTATATTTTCCATTTTTAATCCCATTTATATGTTCGAAACAATTTATTACCTAAAATAAAGCTTAAATGAATGGTGAAAGTTACTTTTTTTCAAGATCAAATCATTTGAGATGTCATGAAAAGTCCTATATTTATTGAATTTCATTCCACATCTCAATGACTTTATCCTTGAAATAACATTCTCTTGAGGCTTCAAAATAATGTTTTTATATTATTTTCATTCACCATAAATCACGAGAGTATCAAAACGTGTTTCTTTAACACGAATATGATTTATTCCTTAAAAAATGTGAGGGTTTTAGGTACTTTTGTCTTAAATTATTGAGGAATGTTTTTTGGTTTACGCCCATTTTTTAGATGAACCTTTTCATTCAAGAATTCCATAAACATTTAATCTTTTTATCCCTTAGATTCCATGAACAACCTATTATGTTAGCCACATTACAAGCTATGTCTCTTTATAAAACCTACTTTTGTAGTGAGATTGAATGATCTAATTGAACATAAGTGTAGGGGAGGATATCATATAGTGTGCAACCTCAATGTAAGATACATTGGGAGGAAAATAAAATATTATAGAAATTATTTCGTTGTTGAATAATTAATTATGTTGAATGTTATTTCTTTCTAGAGATTTCATGATAATAGAAGTTCCGCATTTATGTATCTTAAAATAGAGATATAATGTTGTGCCTATCTTAAGATTTCATGAAAATTTATGTTTCAGATTATTGACATTTTTACTAATGAAATTATGAATGGTGTTAAATTTCCACGAGTTTTCATAATGATGGATCTGATTTTATAGTATGGGGAGCGAGGAAGATTCTATACATGATTGAATATTGAAATCACACAATTTTTCTTTAAAAATATCTGAACCCTCCATATTTTAGCTCAGAAGTGTTCACATCAAAATCTTACCAACCAAAAGCCTTATAACATTCTTAAAAAGTCATCCTGATAAAAAAATGTCCTTGACTCACAATGTGTGGAGAATTAATAATTTATTACATATAAGGTGACACTTTAAATAGTTTGGATGAGAAAAATCTAGTTAAAATTTTCTATTTGTGAGATAAGAGAAAATTCTTGTGAGGTAGGTGTTTTTTTGGGCATGGGAGGAGGAATGAAGTGGAAATATATTTAATAATATGAATTGAGAATATAAAATTATGGGTTTTTATGAGTTATGATATGTTTTTTTATTGGTGTGTAATTGGTAGATCTCATGGGTATGTGTTTTGAGTTTTATTTGATTTGGTTTTGATGTCGACTTCTTCAGGTGACCAAGTTCCATGTGTGGAGAAACTGATAGATCTAATACTTTCATAATTATTAATTTGATATTAAATTATTTAATACATTTAATTGATCAATTTGTGATAATTTTCATTATTTTAGTATTTTTAGAGATTTTTTGTATAATTTGGAAAAATACTGAATTTTGTAAATTTAACACTTTTATTGAGATTCTGTATTTCAAGCATAAATTTGAGAATTTTGATCCAATTTGAGATATTTTTTAGGATTACATTTTTTTGGATTATTGGTTTTCTTCTAGAACCATATCCTATTCAATGTACAGTAGCCTAGAAAAATAAATCAAGTAGAATTTTTTTTATGGTTGATAAAATGGGACCACCTCAGTAATTGAAGTATTTTTTGGACTTGGGATATCCAAATGAGGTGATTTCGGCTTAATTATAAATATTACTCCATGAATTATTTTCAAATTTATTTTCATTGATAATATTGGTCATTGAAGAAGCTATTTAATGTAACAAAGTGGAGGGAGTTGAAGACTCTACTCGGATAGAAATAATTTTCTTCAGTAATTTAGGAACAAAATTTTCAACAAATATCCAGTGAAGATGAGATTTTGAGGACACATGAACAAGAGGGAGTGGAAAAAAATTTGTGAAAACATATTTAAAATATTTGGAAATTTAATATACCAATTGAACTCAATCTTTATGTGGACTGAAACTTTAGAGAAAAGTTTCCACCCCTCAATACTATAAATATGTGTATCCGCTTTAATTAAATAGTTTTAAAGAATTAGAAGGAGGGGATGTGTTGGAGGTCTAGAAAACTTATGTTATTTGATTCTTCTACTTTTTTATGTTATTATTTTAATAATTATCTCTTTTCCCCCCTTCAACTCTCTTAGCGTTCACATAGGGGGATAAAGCTTTTGAGTGATCAGGGATGGGGATGTTTTGTTATTATAATGGTAGAGTCTTGTGTCTTAATTTAAAACACAATTTTCTATTGAATGATTTCTATTTTTAGTGGTGTATAATTCTATTAATGTGTTCATTTTTAAGTATTTGGTTTCATTTAGTATTTATATCTATATTTGAAGATATATAAACTCCCTCTACCTAGTGAAGTTTGTCTCGATTGAGAAGATTGTATTAGCTAGTGATTGTCTTGTGATCGTTATCACATCTCTATAATAAGTGAATTGGTTATCAATTTATTTGAATAAAAAATTCCCAATCAGTACTTTCCTTAGTTATTTGGAAATATTTTATGAATTTTCAATCAAACAATATATTTCCATTTCTATCATTATCCAAGGGTGATTGACATCATGATCGAGGATTCTTACATTTTTCATTCAATAATACATGATGGGGAATGATATTTATGACCATGATGACATAAAAAGTGATTTTTCCTTTACCCCATCACTAGCTTCATCAATGTGTGTTCAAAAATTATTTTTATTTCTTTCTTTCTATTTAAAATCATACAGTTTCAAAAACAACATTTAGAATTTTCTCTAATATAAAGTGACTAAAATGAGAGTTTTGAAGTCCCATTAATATACAATAAAGGGTACACAATTGAATAAAATTTTAAATTGGGAAATAATTGTTTCTGTTGCACACTATGAATGGAACATGCAATGTATTAATCAAGAACATGAAGCCATGGGATGATGTAAATTCCAAGGACTGAAAAGACGTAAAAAAGTCTTTACGAACATGTATATTCATCATAACCTTCGATCCAAGATAGAGAAAGAATTCCTTTAGTTGAAAAAAATGGAAAATTATTGAGTGTTTAATTATGAGATAAACTCTAAAGGCATGAAAATACACTTCATGTTTTTTTATTGATTCTGAATGGAAGACCATCCATTTATTTAGTTTACTGAGACCCTGTTGATGCTCCATTCCATCACAGAGTCTAAATGAATGAAAAGGGAAATACCTTAAACAAATAAGATTCATCCTTTGAACAAATATCAATAAATGTCAAAGGAAGGAAGAAGAAGAACATTGTGAAAAGGTCGCGGAAGTTCTACAATGGTCATGCAAGTAGACTTGCGTGCTGATGTTGGTCGTGCAAGTGACTTGCACGACCTAAGTGATAACCGCCTGGTAACCACCCGGGGTCTTCTCCAGCCTATAAATAGACCCTGTGGGCCCCCCCATTCGAAGTGGATTTTTTTTTTCAGAAACTCATATTTAAGCTCCAGATGCCCAAGTCTATTTTCAAAGCATTCAGAACACTTCTAAGGTAATTTCTTACCTAAAACAGAAGATCAAAAGAGAGGGAGGACGGCCTAAGTGTTGAAACTCATCAACACTTGCGCCCATGAGTGGCCAGGCCTTAAGGGAAGTGACCACACTTGCGCGCCGCCTTACTCCTTTGATAGAACTTGCGCGTCCCTTTTCTGGAAGAACCTCAGGAGGATTCTAAAGGCCTTAATAAAGAGTCGCTCAAGTATTTCAATGCTGGTTGAACATCACGCAAGTAACCCACATATGTTGCGCATGAATACCTGTGCGACCAATACCTGCACGCCCACACAGTACCTACGCGCCTTCCAAGACATGCGCACCCCTGCCGATTTGGGTGCCCATCTTGCCCATTTTTACCCCTCTTAAGCCATTATACCTTTCCTATTCAAGATTTAGTATTCAAGACACTCTTAAAAGCCATTTATGGCATGATTTCATGATTTAACTTCCTTATCTGAAAGGAATTCTATGGAATATCTCTAAAAAATAGTGATTTATACATCTTTATGTCACTAAATATTGAGAGTTCATTCATTCAACCTCATCCTTTAAAATGAGAGAATCCTTAACCTGTGAATCCTATTCAGGAATAATCCCCAGTTATAAGTCCTTTAACCTGGGCATCTTCCTCAGGAGTAAGCCCCAAATTTTTAAGTTCCCAAAGCTGGGCATCATCCTCAAGAGTAAGCCCCAAACCATAAGTCATAATCATGGGCCTCCTTTTCAGCAATAAGTCCCATCCATAATCCCTTAACCTGGGTCTCCTTTTCAGGAATAAGTCCCAGTCATAAATTTGGGCTTCCTTTTCAAGAGTAAGCCCCAAGTCCCCTAACCTGGGCATCTTCCTCAGGAGTAAGCCCCAAATTCTTAAAGTTCCCAAATCTGTGCATCTTCCTCAAGAGTAATCCCCAGACCTTTAGTCATAATCCTGGGCCTCCTTTTCAGAAATAAGTCCCATTCATAATCCCTTAACCTGGGTCTTATTTTCAGGAATAAGTCCCAGTCATAATTTTGGGCTTCCTTTTCATGAGTAAGCCCCAAGTCCCATAACCTGGGCTTCCTTGTTAGGAATAAGCCCCAGTCATAAATTTGGGCTTCCTTTTCAGGATTAAGCCCCAAGTGCCTTAAATTCTCTTTAACCAGTTCTAATTTACATTTGATCTGGGATTCCTTCTCATGAGTAAAACCCAATTATAAATCCTCTCCTAATTTCAGTTTCCTTCTTAGGAATAAGTCCCAAGTTAGAGTATTCAAATCTCCATGAAGCACATATACCTTTATGGACCATGTTCCTGGATTTTATCCCTAATGTAAATCCTAACCTACAATTATCGGGGCACTCATACATACATAAGCCCCAAACCATTTCGTATGATTACATATTTCATGGCCCAATTGTCTATTTTATTACCAATACCTCTTGTTTCTCACATCAAGCATGACTCACGTGAGCTTAGAGGGTAAAAGTAATTATGACATCCTTCTTTGAGCCATCAATCATAAACATCATACTTCCTTACTCGAACTACATGGGTTATGATTCCTTTTCCAAAACAAAGGATATGTAGGTATCCCATCTGCGGGTTCGATCCCAACTCTGAAATAATCCATGTCCTTCTGAATTCCAATAATATTCATGTGCCCCACTGAGTGTCTTTAAAACCAGCCTGGTCATCATAATGACCAAGTTACTTTTATATAAATGTTTTGAAGGATACAATTGACCAAGAATCTCTAAATAGATATAGATGATTCTCTATTGATGAAGAACCTAGAATACATATAAAATATTCTCTAAATTTCTCACATATTTAATCATTGATTGTAAAAAGTGAAGGAAAGCTCATTTTATACTTGGTAATGTAATAAGGATTCACAAACATAACTTAAATCTATAAAGAGAGTCCCAGAATATACAATAATTCACCTCAAAAAGGTGTGAGGAGTTCGACCTCCCATCCTCTCAACCAATGCAAATTCCTAAGCCTCATCAGTTCACAAACTAATGAAGCACCTGCCTGTAGAAAGTATGTCCAAATGGATGTGGAATCATTGGATGTTTCCGGTTCTACGATCAAACCTGTAAGAAACCGATTGGAACGTTTGAATCTCCCATCAAGGAGGTCATCCCTGAATTCAGAGGGAAACAAAAAATGGTGAACCTGACGTTAATTACATAACCAAGTTAAAATGATATTTTACCTATTTGTTAAGCCCCTATTTAAAACTCAATAAGAGGGATAAAAAAACAATCATGACATGTGTGCTCATCCAAAGAATGAAGTGGTAGAATTTATCTTGATTACGTCTGTTATATAAAACATGAACTCTTTTCCAAGATCTTCTGTATTTCCATAATGGCTGCTATCAAATTCACACCTGTGAATACTGCTGCTGCAAATACCACTACTGCTATTCCTACGGGATCGTCATCCGCTCTGAGGATAACATCACCTACTCAGCGTCTTCAATGCTGGGTATCGAATGCGGTGGTTAAAGAGTACTATCAACACGGTACCATCCCAACTCTAGAGGCTGCCCGATAGGCCCTCCAAGTGAACAACTCACACAGTTCGTCTGGACAACGACGACTAGTGATCAAGAGGTAGGCGGTGCTGACTACCGCCTCCAACCGTTTCGGGTCGTTATCCCCGGAACACAATTTCCATTCGCTCCTTTACTCTGAGGAAGTAAATGAGCATGTCCCTCAGGGCCTTAATTCAAAAAGACAGGAGTCCTTCCCGAGGGATCCCATCAACAATCGCCGCCAGACTCGTGCGGCAGTGCATCCTCAACATGATGAGGGTACCGACTCCAGGCATTCGGCTCAGGTTCCTCGAACCCGAGCAGGCAAGACAAACCGCCAGAGGCTGAATCCGGTTAACAATGGGAAGGTTTTCATCCCTGTCATCTCCGGAGAGGTCCACCAACCTATCATGGTGGAGAACAATGAGCAGGAACACACACCTGTCCGTTTTAATTCCGCTTTCCAGCAGACTCGTCTGGCAGCATCACGCCAATCCCGCCATGCAATTCCGGCGGAGTACTATAGGCATGAACATACACCAGCTTATACATCATCAGTTAGTCAGCAGGCTCACCTGACTACATATGATGGATCTCGTCAACCGCGTTTGGAGAAGTGTAATCAGTAGGCACATACACCTTCTAGATCTAATCAAGCCTACCAACAGTCTTGCTTTGTAGCGCACAAAGATGTCAGTCAGAAAGCTCCGATGACAAACAGGAGGTAGACTCAACTCTCTGCCTCCACACTTGAGTACTGTCAGGGTTCACTGATAGGAAAAGGAGGACATGAGAAGGCACACACACCTACTACAAGCTCGGAATGGACGTATATCCCCGTTCCGGAAGCTGAAGTCACCAAGAATATTTTGTCAATGGTGAAAGAGATGAAGCAAATTCCTGCTCATATTCTGGATGCTTTCCAGGATATCATAATACCTTCATCATTATCTCAGGGAAAGACACATAAATCTTTCCCTAGAAGTGGAGTGACACATCAATGATTCACTCCGGAATTGACACACACATCTGTTCCAGTCCAAGAGGGTTTTGGGGAATACTCCCCCATATAATATGGACAACTAATTCAGGCACATACACCTGATCTGAGTGGATATAGTCAGCCTAACCTACCCATCTTTCCTGATCAGGCACATACACCTGCTCAGAGCAACCACTTTCGTCAACAAGTGGTTTCCAAAGCGAGTAAGAAGTCATCTAATAAAAAGATCTACGTAGCATAGTAAGGAGATAAAAGGTCAATCTCTAACAAGGCCTTGCTCGATGCTGGAGTTCTTGAATCCCTCAGACATTTATCTGTTGGAATTCAATATACTACTCCCTCAGTTCCCAATAACAGGAACATTAATTCCCAAGGTCTTCAACAGACACTTCCTCATGTAGGATTGCTTCATGAAAATTCGGTCAATCTTGAAGATTCGTCTTCAGATGAGAGCCACAAGAACCCTCTGTGTGGTCGGAAGACCAAGGAACAAGAGATATCATCTTTTGTTGTAACCCATTATGGTGGTCCTCCCCATGATGATGAATTTCACTGCGAAAGTCCTCTCCGCAGTAGTGATTCACATTTCCTGTAAAATAATCCAGTGGACAATGTAGTGCCGAGAAATCCCTCTTATCTTGAGGCACTTGCAAATGTGAAACCAGTCATGTCTGATGCTTTATCGCTAGTAAGTGAAATACTTTATCAATCAGAAGATAGCCCAGGGTGTAGGTCATTCTCCGAACCACCCCTAAGTCATTAATCTTCTAGTTTGATCAATGATCTCTCTACCAATCATGTTGAATCCGATGAAGCAACAAGGAAAAACCAACTCTGGTCAAAACAGGTAGAAGAATCTTCATTTAATGATGAAGAAGAAATGCTGAACATGAGGAAAAAACTAACGAAAAGTGAGGTACAAGTCATGTTTTGGAATTTGGCTGACTCCCAGTATGACATTCCAAAGATGTTGACGGAAGATGGAATCCATGATATTCGTCTCAACATATGGAAAAATCTTTGTCAATTGAAGAAGAAGGTATTATATTATGATGAATATAAAAATCATCTGAAGATAATAGAAGGGATAAAATGTCATATTGATTTGGAATCTCTATCAGTCTCTCAGTATCTGAAGGCTGAAAAGCAGCAGAGAACCCTTCAACGTTCATGCCTTGGCGCACTAAGAAAATTTCGTCAGTTAATTGCCAATTCCCCATCTGGTGTTCATATTAGAGGATGGGGTGTTCACGGAGCACTAAATTTCACAATGCTTTCTAGTCAGCAAAGCCCGCCGAAAATAGTCCCATGAAATGTTATTTCCCATGGCCGGCCACAGTCAATGGGCTTTGTTTGTAATCAAAAGCATTCTCAAGAACATGCTTCAACTAGTTCCTCTCAAAATCAATCATATAGAGAACAAGTTGTTGAATTTCTCCTACATCAAGCAAGAGAGAATATTGCACAATCCTCTCGTATGGAGCAAACACGTCATCAAGTGACAAAAGTTTCGGAAATCGTCCAACGGTCTGTTGAACCAGGTGATAAAAGTGGATACAGGTTAATGCATCCAGCTAATTTCCGAACTAAGGTTCGCAAGATCAAGAGAGCTTTTAAGAAGGTCTCAGACATAGCATTTCAAGAGCCACCCCATCTTGTTAGATTGGGGACTCCTTTAACCCAACCCTCATAATCAACAAATAGGATTCGAGGAGTTGAGCAGGAAAAACAGGAACATCCCCAGTCCACGAGACTGGGGACTCTTTCAAATCATCAATCCCCTCCTCAGAGATTGTTGGTCTTTTCTCGATTGGGGAAGAAGCCCCAAGAGGAACGAAGAACCATATTATCAGGAGATTCCTTCCAAGTTATAGCTCATCAAGAAGTTCCAAAAGGATTGAATAAACAAGAGGAAATGTCTCATCAAAGACATGAAAGAAGACAATATCACATAAATGTTGATAGAATGGATGCGATGCATTATAAATCAATCAATGTCATCAATACCGTTGTTACTAATTGACCAGAGGAGGCTCACTCAGGGGACTCAGATGAAGAGCGCCCTGCTCAAGAAAATGTGCGCACCAATACAAATGAAGAAGGTGTGCGTACATGAAGTCAAAGGATTACTCAGAACCTTGGTAATCCACTTCCATCTCTCCAAAAAGTATCCAACAAAGGAGGGGAAAGAATTAGGTTACATGTCCTTCCTCTGGAAAAGGTCAATCGCTCTCATTAGAGAAAATTTTTGCACAACAGGAGGAAGAAATGAAATAATTAAGAAGGTTGAATGCAGAACTACTTCAAAGTAGTCTTCTTATTAAGAATGCTGGAGTCCAACAGCTGAAGAAATTTGTTGCAGCTACTGAGATGGATCAAGAATATCCTCCTTTATCAGTACACCCTCAGAGGTCTAATCCTACAGGTCAAGCGCAACAACGGTTGGCAGTGCTACCATCAGATGCAGCACCAACCACCACATCTGTCCAAGCTCCATTAATTGCACCTACCCAATACCAAATTCAACCGAATGTTTCTCAAAAGTTAATAAATAATATTGAGTCATTAACAGCTCGGTTAGAAACTATGGAAGGGAAACGAGCGCAAGTTCAACCAGAAAAAAAAGTTTACCCTGAATTGGTAGATTCAATTTCTCCTCCATCCAGTTTTGGAAACCCTATTTTCCCTACATTCAATGGATCAGGCGACTCGGAACAACATTTGACACACTATGTATCTTGTTGTGATCCTATGATGGGAACTCCAGAGCAGCAAGAAGCAGTGAAACTCAGATGCTTCGTGCGAACCTTGCAAGGACCATCTTTTTTCTGGTATACAAGCTTGCAATCCCGGTCAATCATCGGATGGGAGGATCTTTGCCAAAAATTCCTTCTTCAGTTCAGCTCAACTTTTCCAAAAACGAAAGTTTTCGATCTTACAAACTGCAAGAAAAGACAAAATGAAAGAGTCTCTGATTTCATTGCTTGCTGTAAGGGATTAACATATTACCTGCGTTTACCACTCCCTCAGGAGGAGCTGTTTCCAATATGTGTGGCAAATTTTCGTGACGAATTATGCACGCCATTGATCCCTGTGAAATACAGAGGAGGGTTTTGAGACCGTACATCAATCACTCAGCAGATTGAAGATTCCCTTATACAGGCTCAGGCTAAATCTCATGTAATTCCATCAGCTCCAGGAAGGAGAATGGGTAAAGTGGAAACTGCTACAGTTATGCTTAAACAAGCTCCTATACCTATTTATACTTCAAAACCTTCATCTTCTCGAAGGGCTCCACCTCCTGAATGCCAGCAACAAAGGCTGTTACGTCCAATTGATCAAAGTGATCAATGACAAAAATAATTTGAGAATTTTAAGAGTAAAACATACTCTTTCCGAAATCAGCAAGTTCCTGGTTACTTCATTTCAGCTCTAGAAAATAATTTGGTTCAATTACCAGTGCCCAAGAGGCCAAACAAGGATGGAGATGAACACCGTCCCAATTATTGTCCCTTTCATCAAATGTTGGGGAATCCCATCCAGGAGTGTTTTGTCTTCAAAGACCTCATGCAAAAGATGGTCGGCTTGGGACAAGTCAAGTTGAAAGGTTCTTCGACTCAGGTAGCATGTGTTACTGCTACAGTTCCAGAGGAGGAAGGTGAATGGAAAGAAGTCAAAAGCAGAAATGCATAGACGTATGATGATTGGATGGTCAAAAAGACAATCAATCAAACTCATGCCATTTTGCGAACACAATTAATGAAACAAATTGTTCCTTCTGCCATGAATATTGCGGTAAAACCCTCTTCGTCAGAAGGAAAGTCCTCAAAGAAATGGCTTGATTCAATGAAGGAAAAAGAATCAGAAGAAGATGAGTATGTGTCAAAGCCTAAATTTTCTTTGACTCTGGCAGACATTATGCCATCTACTTCAAAGCCACGAGCACTGCCCCATAAAACGACACAGCCTAAATAGGATAATCAGGTAGATTCTTTATCAGACGAAGAGTTAATCTATAATTCTGTTAATATGATTAAATTAACAGATCTGTATTCCAGTCGTAATTTCAATTTTGATGAGCCTGAATTCCCTGTATCAAATAAGGGAATCCAAGGAAGTTACAGAGGATCAGGATACAGGGGAATACATGGATCTTTCCGAAGACACTACTCCAATTCTACCCCTGCTAGCACTGTGTATGCAGCATAAACTCATGGTAGATCCCTTCAGCGAGCTCAAAAAGAACAAGAATGTTCTTCTTCCAATAGCCAACTCAGTCTTGGCACATTTATTTTGGAAGACCGATCGACGGTTCCATCTTCTTTATCTCACCAAGTAAATGGATCTAATCGGTCTAATCTTCAAAAACCAATGATGTTGCCAACATATATCCCAATACAAGATGCATCAGCTTCCAAATCATCTTCTTCCAATGTACCTGCTAAACCACACATTCCTGTTGGGAAATGCAGACCTCTAGATCAAAAGTATGATATATTGAAACATTTGGCCCAAGTACCAGCCATGCTATCAATTTTGGATGCTTTGAAACTGTCGAAAGTTCTTCGGGAAGCACTCATCGACGCTTTGTCAAGTCCTCGGGAGTTTGATGTTGAAATTGCTACAGCTTAAGTCTATCACATAGAGAATAATCACGCAGAATGCCATGCAGTGATATCTTTTACTGATATAGATGAAGATGACGTTGTACATGGGAAAATAAAACCTTTGTACTTATCTGGCTAATCCAATGATGTAGATATCCTAAGAGCTTTCATTGAAAATGGTCCAGGAGTCAACCTCATGCCCATTCATAAACTTCATCGATTGGGCCTCATTGAATCTGATTTATCTCCTTCTACAATGATGTTACAAGGATATGATAAAAATGAACAAGAACCGCTGGGCAAAGTTACACTCAGAACTCAGTTTGGAGATCTTGTATCCAATTCGGATTTCATGATTGTTGATCAAGGCTCATCTTTCAACGTCTTTCTTGGAAGACCCTGGCAACATCAGCATGCGGCTATCCCTTCATCATACTATCAATGTCTCAAATACTGTTTCAATGGTCACGTTGGAACATTGTATGGTGATAAGGCCCCGTTCAAGACATGTGAGTCTCAATTCATTGAGGCGGAATTTTATCACATGAAGGGAAGAGAGAAATCTACAATAAAGGATGTTACCTTAGTTAATGCTTCATATGGTTTGGAGAAGAGTCCAATAAATCCATTTACACATGTGAGTACAGATTATGTGTTACCTATCAGTCAATTTGACAAAATAGGCCCAAATCAAAATACTCGTAAGAAAAGATCTATAATGTCAATTACGGAAATCGAGCCAGACAACATGGGAGAAATTGGTAACCTACCAAACAGTGATGAAAGCACAAGTGGTGACGTTTTCATTTCATCTACAAAAATACAATAGGTCTATACTTCACCAATCAGGCCAGAAGAAGTTATAGCAACATCAGAGGTGAATAATGATGTCAATTCTCAATCCATCATCTCCTCTTTGTTTCCCAAATAAGACCCTTTATCATCAATACGGTTGGAAATGGAAGCTTCTTCTTCAAAATGTGAAAATTTTGACATCTCTTATGATCATGAAAATTTCATTTTGTCATCTATTATGCAAGTAAAAATGGAAGAAATAGCACATGATGAAGAGGAAGAGGAAGATCTTAGAGATGCTCCTCCAGCATTTGAAGAGGGTATCTCTACCACTATGGATGAACTCAGAGAAATAAATATGGGAACAGAGAAGGATCCACGCCCAAATTTAATTTGTGCGGCCATGACCCTTGAAGAGAAAGAGATGTATATTTATTTTCTTATGAAAAATAAAGATATTTTTTCTTGGAACTATACAGATATACCTGGGCTTGATCCTGATGTTGCTACTCATCATTTGGGTTTACCAAAAGTACATCGAGGATTTAAGCAAGCCACGAGAAGAACAGACCCAACTTATGCTTCCAAAATTGAAGCTGAAGTGGATAAGCTGATCAAAGCTAACTTCGTCAGAGAAGTTCAGTATCCCAATTGGTTGGATAATATTGTCCCTGTAAAAAAGAATAATGGACAAATTAGGGTTTGCATCGATTTCAGAGATCTTAATCGGTATTTTCCTAAAGATGATTTCCAAATTCCGATTACAGATTTCTTAATTTATGCGACAACTGGCTATGAAGTACTTTCCCTCATGGATGGAAATTAGGGATATAATCAGATCTGAATGGCCCAAGAAGATGAGGAATCCATATCCTTCAGAGCCCCTCAAGATGTGTTTTGTTACCGAGTGATGCCCTTTGGTTTAAAGAATGCAGGTGCAACATATCAACGTGCCATGCATCGTATCTTCAAACCTTAGGGATGTTTGTTGAATGCTATGTAGACGATTTGGTGGTTAAATCCAAACAACGTTCTAATCACTTGGCTGATTTGGAAGTCATATTCCACAAGCTTCGACAACATAATTTGAATATGAACCCCTTAAAATGTGCTTTTGGGGTAACCTCAGGAAAATTTCTCGGCATTGTTGTATGCCATCGTGGTATTGAAGTCGATCCAGAGAAGACCAAGTCAATCCTTGGTATGTCACCTCCTCATAATTTGAATGAATTTAGAGGACTTCAAGGACACTTAACCTATATTCGGCGTTTCATCGCCAATTTGGTAGGCAAAAGTTTACCCTTTACCAAATTAATGAAAAAAGGAGTCACTTACCAGTGGACTGAAGAATGTCAAGAAGCATTTGATGTTCTCAAGAAATAACTCTTCGGTCTACCAGTACTCATGCCACCTGTTGAAGGAAGACAACTTATCCTCTATGTGACAGCTCTAGAGCGATCATTGGGTGCCTTTCTTGCTCAAAATAATGATGTTGGGAATGAAAATAGCCTCTACTATCTTAGTAGAACTATGCTTGAAGCAGAAACCCAGTATTCAAGTATTGAGAAGTGCTACCAGGCATTAATATTTGCAGTTCAAAAACTGAGACACTACCTGCAACATCACGAGGCCCAATTCGTATCTCACAATAATTCGCTCAAATTCATCCTTAATCGTCCAATTCTTACAGGGCGTCTAGCAAGGTGGGAAGTTATTTTGAAGCAGTTCGACATTCAGTATGTGTCTCAAAAGGTGATAAAGGGCCAAGCTCTGGCTGATTTCCTATCTGAACATCCTTCAGTGGATGACACGTCTTCAAATATTGAAATCCCTAATGAGGAAGTTTTCTATATTCAAGGGAGTCCTCAAACATGGGAAATGTATTCTGATGGTGCTTCCAAAAGTCCAACATGGAAGAAAATGGAAAATCCTAAATTAAACAAAGTTGGTTTAGGAATTGTGCTCATTTCTCAAGATAAGGCAGTGTTACCTTATTCCTTTTTATTGTGGGAAGGTGGTACCAATAATGAAGCCGAATACCAATCTCTTATCACAAGCTTGGAGATAGTGTTTCAAGCACAAGTTAATCACTTAAAGGTGAAAGGTGATTCAGACCTGGTAATCAAACAAGTCAATGTGGATTATGCCATCAGAAAAGAAGAATTAATCCCTTTGTATGATTACGTCAGAGAGTTAATGGCGGAATTCCATTCATAACCAACATTTTCTTATGTCCCAAGATCACTAAATGCTCAAGCTGATTTGCTGGCTAATATAGCCACAGATCTAGAAGATCCACATGGGGACGAGACAACCATCAGTATTGCCCACCGTCGTAAAATTTGACCTTATGTTCAAGCCAGAACAGAGGAAATTAATGAAATTAGTCCCATTCTTGAACCGTATGGTCATACTATAGGATGGATGTCACCTATCAGGGAATACCATCAAAATTGATCACTTCCACCTGATAGAGCCAAGAAAGAACAAATCCGGCGACGTGTGGTCAATTTTACTCTTTATGATAGGCCAAACCACCTACTGAAAATTCTCTAAAAACGTGTTTTTGATGGAGTTATCTTCAGATGCATTGATGGTGAAGAGATAATGGATGTCATGAAAGAAGTGCATGCAGGAGTTTGTGGCGCCCACCAGTCTGGACATAGTTTGTCTGATCAAATTCGAAGGCTTCGATAATTTTGGCCTTCAATAATACAATATTGTGTTAATTTCACAATGAAGTGTCATTCATGCCAAGTACATGCCAATTTCATTCATAAACCTCCAAAGTTGCTTCATACAGCTAAATACTCATGGCCATTTGCCACATGTGGAATGGATGTAGTGGGATCTTACCCTTCGGCTATGGCCAAGCAATTTAAGTACATTCTTACTGCTACTGATTTCTTTTCCAAATGGGCAGAGGCAATACCTCTCAAATAAGTTAGTTCTAAATGCATTGTTAGCTTCATTAAGTCTAACATCATTACTAGATTTGGTGTCCCTCATACCATATTTATAGAAAACGGCACCAACTTCTATTCTTCTGAGGTGAAGAAATTGTATCAAGAATACACCATTAAATTCAACCATTCATCTTGGTATCATGTGGCGGCCAATGGCCAAATAGAAGCCTTTAACAAGTCTCTTTTAAATATACTGAAAAAGATGGTGGATAAAGATAAGAGGCCATGGTCTGATAAAATCTTTCATGCTTTATGGACTTATCGGACTACCACCCGCAATGCAACGCGGTCAACTCCATATTCGTTGGTATATGGAACGAAAGCAGTCTTTCCAATTGAAGTTCAATTTCACTCACTCAAAGTAGCCATTTGTGATCATTTATCTACATATGAGCAATCCCAAAAGTGATTGAATGAATTGGAATGGTTAGATGAGAATATATTGTGCACTTTGCACCATTTGGAAATCTATCAGAATCGAACAGCATGAGCTTTTAACAAAAAAGTTCGTCTTCGTTCATTCATTTAGGAAGAATTGGTATTAGTTCTCAGAACTCCAATGATACCAGGAAAGAAACCTCCCAAGCATGTGCCAAAATGGGAAGTACCTTATTCAATACATAGGGTCTACTACAATGGATCTTATTCATTCATCTCAATAGATGGAGAAATAATTACTACTCCAACTAATTCCAGATATTTGAAGAAGTATTTTGTATAAACTACAAAGTACCACAACGATGTCCCCGAAACATGACACTAAACTGTGCAGAACCAATTCATCCTTACTATATGATGTTAAACTATACATCAATGGTCTAGTATGACATTAAACTCATCCATGGTCCAGTATGACCTTAAACTATTCACAAGATGTCCCTGTAACATGACACTAAATTGTGCGGCACCAGTTCTTCCTTGCTATATCATGTTAAACTATACAGCAATGGTCTAGTATGACCTCAAACTCATCCATGGTCTAGTATGACCTTAAACTCTTCACAAGATGTCCCCACAACATGACACTAAACTGTGCGGCACCAGTTCGTCCTTGCTATGTGACGTTAAACTATACAGCAATGGTCCAGTATGACATTAAACTGTAACTTCGTCCCACACGACGTTAAACTGTGAAAAAGTTCCATAAAAGTTCTTGTATGACTTCAAACTACACCATGGTCCTGTATGACTTTAAACTACACCATCCATGGTCCATGCATATGACCCTAAACTATTCACACTTTTTTGAGCATGTCATTAAACTAAAGAAAAAAAAGTCCCTAATCTGTCCTCACTACATGACATTAGACTACACAGTCCCCCTTTCTTCCAATACGACGTTAAACTGTATTGTCCCTGCAACAAGACATTAAACTGTGCAACACCAGTTTGTCCTTGTTATACGACGTTAAACTATACAGCAACGGTCCATGTATAAGACCCTATACTATTTGAAAGTCCCTTACGCCCGGAAAGACGTAAAACTACATAATCATCAAAGGTCCTGTATATGACCTTAAACTATTTGCCCTTTTGTCCAACATGACATTAAATTGTATTGTCCCCATCGTCCTAACTACATGACGCTAAACTGTACAGAAAGTCCTTGATATGTCTTACATGATGCTAAACTGTACTTTGTCCCTGCTACATGACATTAAACTGTGCATCGTTAAGGTTGTTGCTACATCTTGTTCTCACAACGAGTATGACCCACGTGAGCTTAGAGAAAACCTCAACCATAACACTCTCTATGGGATGCTAACCATGTGTAAGTCCCAACATCATTTTTTTAGGTCATTGTCCCCAAGAATAACTTGATTAATAATTTATTCTTTAATTTAACTACGCGGATTTTGATCCTTGCTTTCGAGGCTGTGTACGTACGCAACCTCCAAAGGTTCAAGACCAAAAAACAATCTCTTCACTTTGGTTCACCTTATTCTCATACGCTGTTGATTCGTGAAACTACCCTTATAATCAATATCTTTACATTTGATTCACTTTCGTCCTTGTTATACGACATTAAAATATACAACACTTTTGTCCGGTATGACAATAAACTACAATACTATTTGATTTCCTCATTTGAGAGGGAACCATTGTTTACATTGATTTTTCAATCATGTTTCATTTCAAAAGACTACGTGCATACATGGAAATGCCTAAACTTTTTATCTCAGGTTAAACCATCATTATACTAAAGTCCCCTTTCACCCTTCACATGTACGAACCAAATTTGTACAAAGGGTATTTCTAGAAATATGTGGGCTTGATTCCCATCCTTAGGGGATACGTAAGAATGTTCGAGTATCCCACGAATCCAGCCCCAAGTCATTAGGGCCTAACCCCAAATTTCACTTTCAGTCCCTTGGCTGAAAAGTCCTCATGAAAACACACACTGTGTATTCATTATTATGGTCGAAAATCTATGACCCTAAACTAAGATCTCTCATTATTTCGTCCTGCACGACGTTAAACTACATTTCAAGAACTATGTATGGCTTGATTCTCATTCTTATGAGATACGTAGTGAAGTCCAAAATTTCAATTCAGGACCCAACGACAACATGACTATGGTTATCATTGACCTATGTATCTCAATATACATTGGACAATACCCATCTTTATGTGTTTTAATCCTAACATTAAATATTTTCAGATCTTTATAACCCTTTTCATGTCTTTTAGTCACAAAAATTTCAAACTTCTGAGAAATCTTTTTCCTGAATATGCAGTACATGCCCATAGGTGGCCTTGCATAAACATTCCAAATAACAGACTTGTCAGCCGAAGGATACTGTTTATTTGACTATGCAGCCAATGCCCTTAGGTGGCCCTGCATAATTCAACCCCCTAACGGGTTTGTTAAATGATGGTAACTTCATTCTTGGGAAGAATGCCTCTTTTGTCCTTATTTGTCTTATATAACAGTATGTAGGGATCCAGAAAAATAGATATCCTTAACATATTTGTCTCATATCATTTTTCATGATTTGAAAGTATTCAAGTATATGGTTTATATTCTCCTTCCCTACATTTGGGTCAGACCTTCGTAGGAGTGATATTCATCCAGTTCTTCGATAATCTTGTTTGGAAATATCTTCTCCATATTCTAGTACCTCCTTCCATACAGCAAACTCTATACTTTGGAAGATTTGAATCTCCATAAACATTCACTGGCTTTTAGAACTATGAAAGTATATTTCTGAGAGTTCTTTTTCCTGACTATGCAGCATGTTCCCATAGGCGGCCTTGCATAAACAGTCCACATAACAGAATTGTCAGCCGAAAGATGCTATTTATTTGACCATGCAGCCAATGCCATTAGGTGGCCCTGCATAATTCAACCCATAATAGGTTTTGTTAAATGATAATATCTTAATTCTTGGGAACTACTTCTTATAATTACTTTTAGCTCTTTTTCATATCATTCATCATATTCAAATATTCTTAAGTCATATCTTACATATTTTCCCTCATACTTGAGAATGGTACTATGTTTTCAGTTGAGTTGTCAAGTAATTGAGTAAATTCTAATCCATTTCGGTCAAAGCTATTTCGACCTTAATCATTATCCTTTTTATGTCCGACATGCATGACATTAAACTGCCAGATTTCTTGTTTTTCTTTTTCACCTCTGAGTGAAATACTCTTTTCTCTCCGGATCCAACTCTGAGGGGGGACTTTTGTTGACGCTCCTTTCCGTCACAGAGTCTAAATGAATGAAAAGGGAAATACCTTGAACAAAGAAGATTCATCCTTTGAAAAAATATCAATAATTGACAAAGTAAGGAGGAAGAAGAACATTGCGCAAAGGTCGCGCAAGTTCTACAATGGTTGCACAAGTAGACTTGTGCTCCGATGTTGGTCGTGAAAGTGACTTGCGCGACCTAAGTGATACACGTCTGGTAACCGCCCGGGGTTTCCTCCTTCCTATAAATAGACCTTGTGGGCCCCCCATTCGAAGAGTACTTTTTTTTCCAGAAACTTGGATTTAAGCTCCCGACGCCCAAATCACTTTTCAAAGCTTCTGGAACACTTCTAATGTAATTTCTTACCTAGAACGGAAGATCTAAAAAGAGGGGGGATGTCCTAAGTGTTGAAACTCATCAACACTTGCGTGCCTGAGTGGCCAGCCCTTAAAGGATGTGACCACACTTGCACGCCGCCTTACTCCTTCAATAGAACTTGCGTGTCCCTTTTCTGGAAGAACCTAAGGAGGATTATAAAGGCCTTAATAAAGAGTCGCTCAAGTATTTCAATGCTGGCTGAACATCGTGCAAGTACCCCACACATGTCGTGTAGGTATACCTGCGCGACCAATACCTGCTCGCCCACGCAGTGTAACTCCCCGACCCCAGCTACCCAGAGTCGGTGCATTACTTCGTAACATTGGCATGATCACAAAGGATCAAGTCTCGAAAGACCGATTAGTTTAGTAGCCTTGGAAACACTAGGTACATTCATAAGTCTTTCATTACATCAAAAAGTGAAAAACTACAATAACAAAGTCTCCATAGTCCACACTCATATCCTCTTCCGACTATCCCTGAAGGTCATTCATAAAATACTTCTTCACATCCTGGAAAATATTAAAACATTGAAAGGGGTGAGCTCAGATGCTCAGTAAGGATAACAATAATGCGGAAGCTTTCATAAATAAACATTAACATTTAAGGCAATGTATAACTAAAACAAAAGCCTTTTAAACATGAACTTCAACATAATATGGCAAAAGTAAAATGAGATAATGCCATTTACTTCTTCACATGGATATTCTACTGGTCGAATAATCACATGCAATATCAATAACCACTTTCATAATGATGGAATGTATAATGCCGGACATTCTGAAACATTTTTTCAAGGCCTCGGCCAAGACATCTAAAATGATTAAGGCCTCGGCCAAAACCATAAATCAAATTGGGAAAGGGCCTCGGCCAATTCCACGTCTAGTTGTCTCATGAGACCTGCCGATGCATCGAGGAGCTATTGCGGGCTCCACCCGTCACTTATTAAGTCCAATACATTCCTCATATGAATAGGTTTAAACATATCATAAACCATAACATAATCATATCACATAAAACATGCATAAAGGAAACATAACATTTCCACATTCCAATCACAAGATATCAATACAACACATTGTTATAATAAAAAACGCTTTCAAAACCATTTTCAATACCAAAATAAAAGAAAGTTAAAACTTTGTATTTATTTTTCATTAAAAAAAAGATGGCTTATCGAGGAAGCCGAAACTCAAATAATGGTCACGGCGGCGGAGAAGTCGTCGTCGCCGCATAAGTACGGAAAGAAAAACATTCCCTTTTGTCGTTTAGCAAAACGCTTTGTATAAAAAGATTCCTTTTGAATAACCGTAAAAGTCAAAGGGGTTTATACACCGTATAAAAGAAATTTGTGTATAAAACCAAATATGCCTCAATGAAAGGAGATTGAGACGAAGTACTTTAAAAGATAATTTTTAAATAAAATATATCTATTATGTGTATTCACTATAGGTACACATAAATAATGTAAAAATACAAGATAGGACATAATAATATCATGACATAATTTGAAAGTAGGAGATTAACCCAAAGAATGGAAGTTGGGTTAAGAAGTTCCCTTACAAAGAGCATTTTTAAAATAAAATAAATCTATTATGTGTATTCACTACAAGTACACATAAATAATGTACAAATATAGCATATGACATAATAATATCATGACATAATTTGAAAGTAGGATATTAACCCAAAGAATAGAAATTGGGTTAAGAAGTTCCCTTACCTTGTGTCCGACTTGACTCAACCGTTCTTTAACCTCCTGAATAATAAACTAGAGTTAATATCTACCTTATTAAGAACCATTTTCAATTTCATTATCCTTTTTATATCACTTATTACAATGTTATGAACATTATGTAATTATTTAAGTTAATAACGGTCGTTTTGTCGATCTTTGGTACATGAGTCAACAATAAACTTCTTATAATTATAAGTTGTTCATGTGGTGAAATATCCATTATATCCAGAATTATATTAATGATGTAGATATCATATATATCATATATATACAGTATATACATTCATTTATAATATTACGTAACATTTAGAGGTAAGAAATGAAATGCACCGTTCATGGAGACGGTAAGCCGTACGTACGCATGAACGCTACTTTCATTTCAATTTCATATTTAATGGAATAAAATCATAATGATATAAATGTATAATATAATTCCAGTATAATATAGTGTATAATACCATTTACTCCATCCTTTATACATCCCACATATGGCATTTACGATTCAAATCACTTTGAGGGGGCGGTAGTCCGCACTTCCTAAAATGAAATTATCGCGTTTTACCCATAATGGAAATCATAAAGTATGCCATAAATGAGAAATACAGAAGCATAAGTAAAACATAAACATATTTTATATCATATATAAATATAGTGACATCTTAATGGCCACCTTTGAAGGTGTTATATGAGTGTTGAACAATCATCGCTTCGTGAGGCCGAAATTCGCCATCCACAGAAACCGTATGTTCTTTAACCATTAGATGTAGGTGTGTGTAAGTGTAGCTCGAATACTTCTTATAACAACATACTAGTATATTGAGGATACTGGTGTTGTTACAAAATAAATGAATAAACAGAGTTTAGGGGGTTGGAGAAGAAAAATAAAACAAAACAACATTAGAAAAGACATTACCTCAAAATCGGGTAACTCTTTTTGATTTGAGCCAAAGGCTTCCTTGGGAAGAGTTCCGCCCAAAGTGAGGCTTCTAGGAGTAAGGGAGGAATGTTGGGAGAGTATTTGGGCAGAGGTTGGCCGATCCAAATGGCTTGAAAGTGTAATTGAAGTGGGAGAGGTGGGGGCCTTTTATAAGTGGAGAGGAGGGGCACTTTTGGAAAGATTGAAATGTTACATTATTTCAAAATGCTTTTCGGATTCTAAAGGTCCTACATTTATATAATTCGAGGCTAAGGTGATAAGGTTTCGAAATATCTTCATCCAATAGGCTTTGGACAAGTGTAAGCCTTGGATTTTGCATTATCTTCTCATTTTATTTAAATCGTTAAATAATGAGGTCATCGCCACATCATAATGATGTCATAAATAATTTAATTTATTTAATGTCTAAAAATTATAAAAAAAACACTATGATGTAGGAAATATTTTTAGCTTTCTAATGAATATTTATAGTCAAAATTTGGACTTGTGTAACCCTACTTAAAAATTGTTTTAGTAAAACAATTTATGTTAGTGTCATTTTCACTTTAACATTAAATAAAAAGTAATTTATGTTATTTCCCAACAAAAGTGGATCCATGGGGTCCCCAAGTTAGGTCATGGCTTGTCTTGGTCGGCCATGACACAACCAATAAGGTTGGGACATGTGTCTAGGTCATTTCATATTATTAAAGTATTATTTATACCTTAAACCACACTAATTACCACTAATCGCGATTAAAACTTAATAAGTTACTATTCACCAAAAAATTATTTTTATCCCATTGAACCACATTTTACTTCTTAATGACAACCATGTATGTCGGATTTTTGAAAATCAAATCACAGAAGTGGTAATATTTCATTTATACGAAAAATCAGTTATTTAACTACCACTTAGTGGTTTCACTATTCATCAAAAATTGAAGTTTTTCAGAACAATGCCAAAATTTCACCCTAAGATATAATTGATATTCTGAATTCAAAAATGATGTCTATTTTAAAAAATTCAAAACATATAAGTTGCATTAATTAATTTTATAATTAATTCCCGCTGTTACGACAAATAGCGTGTTTTCAAGAAACAATTTATATCAAAAGATTGGCAATTGTTTATGTCCAATTTCAATGTTAAATTAATTCTAATGACCACCATTGGATAAAATGATAAAAATATATTCTAATTATACCTTAAAACCACTAAATAGTATAACTTATCACTATAAATTATTTTTATTAAAAAGGTTGTTTTAAGTATTTTTCACTATTCATAAAAATTTGGAAGTTCTCAGAAAATTACAAAAAATTCAACATAGGCTAATATCAATATTAGGAATACAAAAATGAAGTCCATTTTGAAATATAAAATTTCTATAAATTTAAAAGGTGGTTATTACTATTCATAACGGCTACTTTGATTTGTCGCGGTGTTTTAGAACTCGAAGTTGCGTACAATGCAAGCTATTGCATTATTGAATGAGAAGCGTATCGTGGAAGCTCGGGGTGTTACATTCTCCCCTCCTTCAATAAATTGCGTCCTCGCAATTTGAAAATTTTCTTTGAAAATAAAAGGTTGAAAAGATAAAATACCTTTGTGGAAAACCCACATCGGAAATAAGATTAATAAAATTTAGCCTTAATAAGAGGGAAATGGAAATAAGAAAGTCACCACCAAATTATGATCTCGATAAGGAGAACATTGGTGGCAATTAGAGACATATAATTGGAGGAAAAACGTAAATATTTGTAGGGAGTGATTGAGGTCATCAATTACAATCAACTGTCAAATTGAGGGCCTCAAAGCCTTCAATCTATGTTGATTTAAAATATCATCAGTTCAACAAGACATAAGGTATTAGGATAACACTTTTTTTTTAATACCCCTTTACTAAAGTTTAAGAATTAATTTATTCATTGAATAACAGATAGGTATATATATATTTATGCTTGACAATTAGAGTTTCAACCTTCAACTCACCTTTCACTCAAAAAGATAATAGAACCTAAAAATATTATACTTATCCTATTTGTATAAGGTTCCAAATGTTAACACATACCATTTAGATTAGTAAAATTATTTTTTAATAACCAGGGACTTCCTGTAGGCTAGTGGTAGGAAATAAAGGCCTGTCGCACTTTGATTGTGGGTTCGATTCCTACAGCTTTGTCCGACGCGACGGTTTATGCCCCACCCTGCAGGTTGTCCTTTTCCCAAAACTATAGTACTATAATTCTCCAAAAATAATCTTCATAAATTTTTTAACCTTAAACCATACTATCCAAAAATCAACTTAATCCACTCCAACCTTTATAGTTATCCAAAATACCTCTGTCCAGACTTTCTCTAAAAGGTCTCTTAATTCCAAAATCAATTTATCAGATTCCCCAAACAAAGTAAAGTTTCTTTTATTGTCACATACTAAAAATATAATTACCTTCATCATATTAAAACCTTACTAAAACCAACAAGTAATGCAGTACAATCCTTATATAGATCACATTATTCTAATAACCAGAATATAATCCATGAGTCCAAAAGCACCAATACATTAGTTATTCTGCTTCAACTGTAGTAATAGCATAAGATTGTCCTTGATCCCTTGGCCTTTTCTGAGGTAAGTTTCCTTGACGCTTAGGACATTCATTTGCATAATGACCGATTTCTCTACAATTGTAGCATTCAACTTTGACAGCCTCTTTCTTTCCCTTGCAATCACGAGCCTGGTGACCCTTTTCTCCACATTTATAACAAACTCCCATTCCTTTTAGGCAAGTACCAGGGTGATTCTTCCCACAATTATCACATAATGGAAAATCCTTCTTTCCCTTTTTCCCTTTATCTGTCTCTTGTTCCACCGTTCTCTTCTTCTCTTGCTTTACTTTGTTGTCATAAGACTTAGAGAATTCCTTTTCTGTCTTGATAGCACATGAGACTATATCTTCGTATGTTGAGAAAGATTGTGACACTAGACCTCGACGGAGAAATGGTTTTAACCCATCAAAGAAACGATCAATCTTACTTCTTGGGTTACGTATATAATCGGCAGCATGCCTCGCTAACCTTGTAAAGTTAGCCTCATACTTTGCGACATTCTCATCCTCCTTCTGCCTCAGACTCAGAAATTGCCTTTCCATATCTGCTCGATGGTCACGAGGAAAATATTTTTCTAAGAAAATCTCTTTGAACTCCCTCCATTCCATATTCGATACGTCATCATCTTCCTTTGTGTTTTGAATCAGCGACCACCACTGATCGGCATCTCCAGTGAGGCGGTAAACTGCCATGACAACCTTCTCCCTTTCACTACTCCCCAAGGCATGGAATATTTTCTCTAAGGAGTTTATCCATTGCTCAGATACTGTAGGATTTGTACTCCCATTGAAGGTTGGTGGTTGTTGCCTCATGAAACGGTCTAGCATTGATCCTCCACGTTGCGAATCAGGGTGCTCCATACGAGTAAGGTTGTTATTCATAACCTGCGTGAGTTGTCCCAGTATGGTAATAAGTTGATCAGCACCAGTTGTATCTCCAGGTCCACAATAATTATCTTGAGCAGGAGGGCAATCCCTACACGGAGTTCGTGCATTGATACAGTTTCCATTCCTTCTACTAGGCGCCATTTCTAAACAATGGCATAATCCAGATTAGTTTATGAATCAAAATACATAATTCCATACTTGTATAATACTTAACATAAATTGAACTATTTATGGATATAATCCATAATCATAAAAAGAAATGTTTCCTTTGAGGAAGTATGTACTCATAAACCTTACATAATGGTTTGTAAAGAAAATGAGAATTATCCTAAGCATATCCCCCGGGAGTGTCATAACCAAGAGTGCAGCAAGGCCCGTTGTCGTGCACCAGTTCCCGTTTGAGTCTAGCTCAAAGCGGTGTTTTCGGGTTTTACCCCTAGGTACATCTGTGCCAGAGCCGCCTCTACCTGCTCGTATCCAGACAGGGATGTATTGCTCGGAAAACTCATATCATCTCTATAATACCAAAATTCTAGGAAGTTCTTCTATACTAATCCTCAAAGTCTATCTTTGGGCTATGTGCTCTAATCAGAGTTTATCTAAATCTAGCTTCCAAGGTTAGTACTAAACTGCCTCTGATACCAACTGTAACGCCCCGACCCCAGCTACCCAGAGTCGGTGCATTACTTCGTAACATTGGCATGATCACAAAGGATCAAGTCTCGAAAGACCGATTAGTTTAGTAGCCTTGGAAACACTAGGTACATTCATAAGTCTTTCATTACATCAAAAAGTGAAAAACTACAATAACAAAGTCTCCATAGTCCACACTCATATCCTCTTCCGACTATCCCTGCAGGTCATTCATAAAATACTTCTTCACATCCTGGAAAATATTAAAACATTGAAAGGGGTGAGCTCAGATGCTCAGTAAGGATAACAATAATGCGGAAGCTTTCATAAATAAACATTAACATTTAAGGCAATGTATAACTAAAACAAAAGCCTTTTAAACATGAACTTCAACATAATATGGCAAAAGTAAAATGAGATAATGCCATTTACTTCTTCACATGGATATTCTACTGGTCGAATAATCACATGCAATATCAATAACCACTTTCATAATGATGGAATGTATAATGCCGGACATTCTGAAACATTTTGTCAAGGCCTCAGCCAAGACATCTAAAATGATTAAGGCCTCGGCCAAAACCATAAATCAAATTGGGAAAGGGCCTCGGCCAATTCCACGTCTAGTTGTCTCATGAGACCTGCCGATGCATCGAGGAGCTATTGCGGGCTCCACCCGTCACTTATTAAGTCCAATACATTCCTCATATGAATAGGTTTAAACATATCATAAACCATAACATAATCATATCACATAAAACATGCATAAAGGAAACATAACATTTCCACATTCCAATCACAAGATATCAATACAACACATTGTTATAATAAAAAACGCTTTCAAAACCATTTTCAATACCAAAATAAAAGAAAGTTAAAACTTTGTATTTATTTTTCATTAAAAAAAAGATGGCTTATCGAGGAAGCCGAAACTCAAATAATGGTCACGGCGGCGGAGAAGTCGTCGTCGCCGCATAAGTACGGAAAGAAAAACATTCCCTTTTGTCGTTTAGCAAAACGCTTTGTATAAAAAGATTCCTTTTGAATAACCGTAAAAGTCAAAGGGGTTTATACACCGTATAAAAGAAATTTGTGTATAAAACCAAATATGCCTCAATGAAAGGAGATTGAGACGAAGTACTTTAAAAGATAATTTTTAAATAAAATATATCTATTATGTGTATTCACTATAGGTACACATAAATAATGTAAAAATACAAGATAGGACATAATAATATCATGACATAATTTGAAAGTAGGAGATTAACCCAAAGAATGGAAGTTGGGTTAAGAAGTTCCCTTACAAAGAGCATTTTTAAAATAAAATAAATCTATTATGTGTATTCACTACAAGTACACATAAATAATGTACAAATATAGCATATGACATAATAATATCATGACATAATTTGAAAGTAGGATATTAACCCAAAGAATAGAAATTGGGTTAAGAAGTTCCCTTACCTTGTGTCCGACTTGACTCAACCGTTCTTTAACCTCCTGAATAATAAACTAGAGTTAATATCTACCTTATTAAGAACCATTTTCAATTTCATTATCCTTTTTATATCACTTATTACAATGTTATGAACATTATGTAATTATTTATGTTAATAACGGTCGTTTTGTCGATCTTTGGTACATGAGTCAACAATAAACTTCTTATAATTATAAGTTGTTCATGTGGTGAAATATCCATTATATCCAGAATTATATTAATGATGTAGATATCATATATATCATATATATACAGTATATACATTCATTTATAATATTACATAACATTTAGAGGTAAGAAATGAAATGCACCGTTCATGGAGACGGTAAGCCGTACGTACGCATGAACGCTACTTTCATTTCAATTTCATATTTAATGGAATGAAATCATAATGATATAAATGTATAATATAATTCCAGTATAATATAGTGTATAATACCATTTACTCCATCCTTTATACATCCCACATATGGCATTTACGATTCAAATCACTTTGAGGGGGCGGTAGTCCGCACTTCCTAAAATGAAATTATCGCGTTTTACCCATAATGGAAATCATAAAGTATGCCATAAATGAGAAATACAGAAGCATAAGTAAAACATAAACATATTTTATATCATATATAAATATAGTGACATCTTAATGGCCACCTTTGAAGGTGTAATATGAGTGTTGAACAATCATCGCTTCGTGAGGCCGAAATTCGCCATCCACAGAAACCGTATGTTCTTTAACCATTAGATGTAGGTGTGTGTAAGTGTAGCTCGAATACTTCTTATAACAACATCCTAGTATATTGAGGATACTGGTGTTGTTACAAAATAAATGAATAAACAGAGTTTAGGGGGTTGGAGAAGAAAAATAAAACAAAACAACATTAGAAAAGACATTACCTCAAAATCGGGTAACTCTTTTTGATTTGAGCCAAAGGCTTCCTTGGGAAGAGTTCCGCCCAAAGTGAGGCTTCTAGGAGTAAGGGAGGAATGTTGGGAGAGTATTTGGGCAGAGGTTGGCCGAGCCAAATGGCTTGAAAGTGTAATTGAAGTGGGAGAGGTGGGGGCCTTTTATAAGTGGAGAGGAGGGGCACTTTTGGAAAGATTGAAATGTTACATTATTTCAAAATGCTTTTCGGATTCTAAAGGTCCTACATTTATATAATTCGAGGCTAAGGTGATAAGGTTTCGAAATATCTTCATCCAATAGGCTTTGGACAAGTGTAAGCCCTGGATTTTGCATTATCTTCTCATTTTATTTAAATCGTTAAATAATGAGGTCATCGCCACATCATAATGATGTCATAAATAATTTAATTTATTTAATGTCTAAAAATTATAAAAAAAACACTATGATGTAGGAAATATTTTTAGCTTTCTAATGAATATTTATAGTCAAAATTTGGACTTGTGTAACCCTACTTAAAAATTGTTTTAGTAAAACAATTTATGTTAGTGTCATTTTCACTTTAACATTAAATAAAAAGTAATTTATGTTATTTCCCAACAAAAGTGGATCCATGGGGTCCCCAAGTTAGGTCATGGCTTGTCTTGGTCGGCCATGACACAACCAATAAGGTTGGGACATGTGTCTAGGTCATTTCATATTATTAAAGTATTATTTATACCTTAAACCACACTAATTACCACTAATCGCGATTAAAACTTAATAAGTTACTATTCACCAAAAAATTATTTTTAACCCATTGAACCACATTTTACTTCTTAATGACAACCATGTATGTCGGATTTTTGAAAATCAAATCACAGAAGTGGTAATATTTCATTTATACGAAAAATCAGTTATTTAACTACCACTTAGTGGTTTCACTATTCATCAAAAATTGAAGTTTTTCAGAACAATGCCAAAATTTCACCCTAAGCTATAATTGATATTCTGAATTCAAAAATGATGTCTATTTTACAAAATTCAAAACATATAAGTTGCATTAATTAATTTTATAATTAATTCCCGCTGTTACGACAAATAGCGTGTTTTCAAGAAACAATTTATATCAAAAGATTGGCAATTGTTTATGTCCAATTTCAATGTTAAATTAATTCTAATGACCACCATTGGATAAAATGGTAAAAATATATTCTAATTATACCTTAAAACCACTAAATAGTATAACTTATCACTATAAATTATTTTTATTAAAAAGGTTGTTTTAAGTATTTTTCACTATTCATAAAAATTTGGAAGTTCTCAGAAAATTACAAAAAATTCAACATAGGCTAATATCAATATTAGGAATACAAAAATGAAGTCCATTTTGAAATATAAAATTTCTATAAATTTAAAAGGTGGTTATTACTATTCATAACGGCTACTTTGATTTGTCGCGGTGTTTTAGAACTCGAAGTTGCGTACAATGCAAGCTATTGCATTATTGAATGAGAAGCGTATCGTGGAAGCTCGGGGTGTTACACGCAGTACCTGCGCGCCTTCCAAGACTTGAACGCCCCTGCCTTTTTTGGTGCCCATCTTGCCCATTTTTACCCCTCTTAAGCCATTATACCTTTCCTATTCAAGATTCAGTCTTCAAGACACTCTTCAAAGCCATTTATGGCATGATTTCTTGATTTAACTTCCTTATATGAAAGGAATTCTATGGAATATCTCTCAAAACACAGTGATTTATACATATTTATGTCACTAAATATTGAGAGTTCATTCATTAAACCACATCCTTTAAAACGAGAGAATCCTTAACCTGGGTCTCCTTTTCAGGAATAATCCCCAGTTATAAGTCCTTTAACCTGGGAATCTTCCTCAGGAGTAAGCCCCAAATTCATAAACTTCCCAAATATGGGCATCCTATTCAATAGTAATCCCCAAACCTTAAGTCATAATCTTGGGCCTCCTTTTCAGGAATAAGTCCCAGTCATAATCCCTTAACCTGGGTCTCCTTTTCAGGAATAAGTCTCAGTCATAATTTTGGGCTTCCTTTTCAGGAGTAAGCCCCATGTCCCGTAACCTGGGAATCTTCCTCAGGAGTAAGCCCCAAATTCTTAAAGCTCCCAAATCTGGGCATCTTCCTCAAGAGTAATCCCCAAACCTTAAGTCAAAATCCTGGGCCTCCTTTTCAGGAATAAGTCCCAGTCATAATCCCTTAACCTGGGTCTCCTTTTCAGGAATAAGTCCAAGTCATAATTTTGGGCTTCCTTTTCAGGAGTAAGCCCCAAGTCCCCTAACCTGGGCTTCCTTGTTAAGAATAAGCCCCATTCATAAATTTGGGCTTCCTTTTCAGAAGTAAGCCCCAAGTCCCTTAAATTCTCTTTAACCAGTTCTTAATTTATGTTTGATCTAGGATTCCTTCTCATGAGTAAAACACAATTATCAATCCTCTCCTAATTTAGGATTCCTTTTCAGGAATAAGTCCCAAGTTAGAGTATTCAAATCTCCATGAAGCACATATACCTTTATGGACCCTGTTCCTGGATTTTCTCCCTAAAGTAAATCCTAACCTTCATTTATCTGGGCAGTCATACATACATAAGTCCCAAACCATTTCTTATGATTATATCTTTCATGGCCCAATTGTCTATTTTATTACCAATACCTCTTGTTTCTCACATCGATGTTGACTCACGTGAGCATTGAGGGTAAAAGTAATTATGACATCCTTCTTTGAGCCATCAATCATAAACATCTTACTCCCTTACTCGAACTACGTGGGTTCTGATTCCTTTTCCAAAACAAAGGATACGTAGGTAGCCCATCTGCAGGTTTGATCCCATCTCTGAAATAATCCATGTCCTTCTGAATGACGATAAACTTCAAGTGCCCCACTGAGTGGCTTTAAAAACAGCCTGGTCATCATAATGACCAAGATACTTTTATATAAATGTTTTTAAGGATACCATTGACCAAGAATATCTAATGAGATATAGATGATTCTCTATTGATTAAGAACCTCGAATACATATAAAAGAATCTCTAAATTTCTTACATATTTAATCATTGATTGTCAAAACTGAAGGAAATATCATTTTATACTTGGTAATGTAATATGGATTCATGAACATAACTTAAATCTATAAAGAGAGTCCCATAATAGATAATAATTCCCCACAAAAAGGTGTGATGAGTCTGACCTCCCATCCTCTTGACCAATGAAAATTCCTAAGACTCATCAGTTCACAAACTAATGAAGCTCTTACCTTTGGAAAGTAGGTCCAAATGGATGTGGAATCATTGGATGTTTCCGGTTCTACGAACAAACCTGTTAGATACTGATTGGAACATTTGAATCTCATATTAAGGAGGTCTTCCCCGAATTCCGAGGGTAACAGACCTCATCTATGGAAATCATTTAAAATACAAGACCTTGGGAGTTATGAGAAGAGAGTACAATGTGATCGCAAAGTTGAAATAGATTTTGGAGATGACCAATGGACTCATGAATAGAATGAAAATAAGAGATTGAATGAGCCATAATTGATAAAGACATATGAGAATAGAATATAATAAATAAAATAACAACTACCATTGTACAATAATTATGGTATGAATTATTTTAATAATTATATGTAAGAAAGTGGAAAATGTTACAAGTGTGGAAGAGATGGCCATATAACTCAAAAATATCAAGGGGATGTAAAGCCTCAATATATTAATTATGATGAAAAGGGGAATATTATGTATGTAAAAACTACTATTCAATACTTCAATTGTGATGTGTTTGGGAATTTTTTTAATAAATTTCCAAATCATAGGATAATCGTGGAAAACCTCCATTGACCCTAGAATATTTAATGGGAGAAAGTTTGTGTTTTTATAATCATGACAGCTGATGTCGAGCCTTCAAATGATTTTGTGTCAGGTACAGTCATTGTAAACTCAAAGAAAGAATGTAAATTTTATGATTATTTTTATATTAATTCATTTATTTAATTCATGTTTTCAAATAACATCATGTTAAACCTTTAACCTATTGTAGTGTAGTTTTCATTTAGAGCTCCTAGAGGAACTATTCAAGAATGAAATATATATTGGGATTCCTATGTTAAATTTTGATGAGGTAAATGTCTCCATAAATCTATTGCTCCTTCCAATGGTGGAAATCTACCTATTACTTTGGATAGATTGGTTATCAAATTTTTATATCAATATCAACTATAGAAGAAATGATATTTAATTTTTCTTAAAGGGATAACCTATAACTGTCTTCAAAGGAGAGATATCCTAGCTAGATACATTCCAAAAACCACCTATTATTACCATTATTATGGTTATGATTAGTGAAGAAGATGAAGAAAGAGAAGGACTAAAGATAGAATATGTAACCATAATTTAGGAATTAATTGATTTATTTCCTATAGTGTAATCTATTCCTCCATAAAATGAGTGGTATATTTTTCAATTAAAATAATACAAGGATGTAATCCAATATTGAAGTCCCCATTATATTAATATATATAGAGTAATAAGTATTAAGGAAGAAACATTAATATAATTTGAGGAAAGGTTATATTCAACCATGTGTGTGTCCTTGGGTAACACCTATACTCTTTTTAAAGATGGATTGATCAATGTAGTTATGAATTGATTATAAAGAAGTTAATGGGATCATAGTGAAGATAAAATACACACATAAAAGGATTTATGACTTGTTTGACTAGCATCATGGGGTTAAATTATTCTCCCTGATTGACCTCTGATTGGGGTGTCATCATTTAAAGGTAAATAATGATGATATCCTAAGTATTTCCTTTCGAAGAAGATATATACATTATGAGTTTTTTATTATAAAATTCAACATGACTAATTATCCTACCGTATTTATGGATTTAAAGAATAGAGTCTTTAGGGATTGCCTTGATAAATTTGTTGTAGTATTTATTGATGAAATTCAAATATATTCAAGAAGTACTAAGGTTCATGAGGATCAATTAAGAGTTATATTACAAGCTTCGAGTAAATATAATAATTTTTTTAGTTTTGAAAATGTGAGTAATGGTTATAATTAGTCACATTTTCAGGACACATCATGAATAGTGAATTAATCATAATAGATTAGTAAATACAACAACCAGATTATAGTAGCCATATAATATATTATTAATTAAGATTCCTTATTTAGTTAGTCTAGCAGGATACTATAGATGCTTCATTAAAAAACTTTTCATCGATTTCTAATCCACTTACAAGGTTATCTCAAAAGAGAGTTATGTTTATCTGGACAAAGGAGTTTACATAATTTTTAAATGAATTAAATAAGAAATTGGTTAGCTCACTTGTGATAAAATTACCCTCTAATGGGGAAGGATTTTTCATTTATAGAAATTCCACCATGAAGGGAACTGTATTTGTACTCATAAAAAATGAAAAATGTTATTTCTTATAAGTCATAAAATTTTAAGCATCATGAATCCAATTATCATTAAAATTATTTTGATATATCTATATTTATAATTACATTAAAAAAAATGGAAACACTATATTTGTAGAGAGAAGGGTGATATATACACCTTGCACTGAAGTTTAAGGTATACATTCACAAAAATGAATTGAATATGAGAATGAGTATGTGGTTAGAACTAATTAAAAACATTGATTTTTCTATCCACCATCTCCATAAGAAAGAAAATAATGTAACTGATAAATTGATTATGAAAGACCCTATAGTTATTGTTACGATGAGAATGGTAGGATACCCATTGATCAAATATAGGGTAAATATGTACATGGAAGTCAAACAAGAAGAGAAATTATCATTGCTATCTGAAATGATTTCCAAACCCTCATTAATGGGGAAGATCATGAATGAAAAAATATACAATCATATGTTATGAAAGAAGATAAATGTTGTGGAAATAGGAATCTTTTTGAGTTCAATGTTGATCAAGAGGGAGTAATATGGTTTGGTACAAGGCTATATATTCCATATAACATTTAGATAAAGAAAGAGTTAATGGATTGTTGATCATAAATATATACGCTCTATGTATCATGGAATCACCAAAATGTATAGATATATGTGAGATCATCATTGGTAGGATAACATGAGAAGGTAGATTTCTAATTATATTATAAGTTGTTTTTTATTTTAGTAAGAAATAAATGAGCAACAACTACCAAATGAAATACTGAAACTACTACACATACCTATATTGAAGTGGGACAATATCACCATGGATTTTATTACTATCCATCCTAATATATCGACGGGAAATAATGATATATGGGTAATTTTTGATAGATTAAAAAAGTCTTCCCATTTTATCACCATTTTCTAAGACTTCTCCCTCTAGTTCCTTAGTAATCCATATAATCAAGACGTTGTGAGACTACATAGGCACCACTATCAATTGATTTAAACTGTGATTCATGATTTACTTCTATGATCTGTAGGATCCATCAAAATACTATATATACTAAAGTAAACCATGTTAAAACCTATCATCCTCAAACATATGGGAAGTTTGAGAGGGCCATTTAGACATTTGGACAAATGTTACAGGCTATATGAGTTGATTTTCAAGGGAGTTGGGATAAATATCTTCAAATAGTAGACTTCTCATAAAACAAAATTTTTCAGTTAAAAATTAAAATGGATTATTATGAACCACTCTATGTGAAAATGTTTAGAACTCCAATATACTAGGACAAATTTAGATGAGGAAAATTTTTAGGACCATGAATTGTTGAAGAAACTGCATAGAATATATAAGTGATCCATATTCTTATCAATTTTACAGAGAGTAAAAAAAATGTATATTCACAATATAATGAGGGGCTTATATTTTCTTGTATGGGATCTTGCATACCTCAAAATAACCCCATGTAAAGGGTTCATGGGGTTCAGAAATAAGGATAAACTGAGTCAATGTTATATTGGACCAATTGTGATTCTAGTGCATGTTGGAGTAGCATCCTCTTTTGTATCACATCCTCTAAATATTTCAAATTTATGTTACGTATTCCACATGTCCCTATTTATAATCTATATGTTATACACAAAAATTATACCAGAAACAAATGGTATGGAATTGGAAATTAACCAATCATATAATGAAGAACCAATCCTAATTCATTATGAAAGGGAAAATGTGAAGAGAAACAAGACTACCAATCTTATGAAAGTATTTTAGAGAAATTATACATTATTAGAATCATCTTGGGAGCCTAATGAAGATCTATGGAAGACTATATATTAATGAAGTTGTGACATTTCATGGAGTACCCCAATCAATATTTTTGATTCTGATTCCCATTTCACATCAAGATTCGGGAATAGTATTTAGAAGGCCTTGGATAATGAACTTCATTTGTGAATTTCCTACCACCCTCAAACAAATGGGCAATCAGAACAAACTTTTCAAACCATAAGACATGTTGAGATCCTACCCACTTGACTTTCAGGGTATGTGGGATCAATATTTATCTCTGGTAGAATTTTACTATAACAATAACTTCCATTAAATTATTCAGATGGCACCATATGAAGAATTATATGGAAATAGATGTCGGACACCTACTTGTTGGGATGATTTTTGTGAAAGAAAACTCATAGGCCCATAACATGTGGAGGAAATGATGGAAAAGGTTAAGGTAATCCAAAACCACATCAAAGCGGCTCAAAGTAGGAAGAAGAGCTATGCCAATAATCAAAGGAAGGATTTGGAATTTCAAGTTGGTGATCATGTTTTCTTGAAGTTATATCCATGGAAAGGAGTTATACGTTTTGGTATGAAAGGTAAATTGAGTCCCAGGTACATCAAACCTTTCGAAATTCTAGAATGAATTGGGGTTGTAGCTTACCGTTTGGAAATGCCGCCAGGTCTCTCCAAAGTTCACGATGTATTCCACATATCACTTTTGAGAAAATACATGCCTGAACCAACGCATGTACTCACCTATGAGAAATTAGAATTGGAACCCGATCTATCTTATTGCGAAGATCCCGTCAGGATTCTAGATACAAGAGAACAAGTGCTGAGAAACTAGACGACTCATCTAGTAAAGATCTATCGAGAAACCATAATATAGAAGTGGCAACGTGGAAACCCAAGGAACATATGATGAAGAACCACAAAAGTCTTTTTATGCAGTAATATACTATAAATTTTGAGAATAAAATTATTTGAAGGAGGGGAGAATGTTACACCCCAAGCATTCACGGTACGCTTCTCTTTGAATAATACAATATCATGTGTTGTACACAACTTCGAGTTCTAAAACACCACAACCAATCAATCTAGCCGTCATGAATAGTAATACCCACTTTTTAAAAGTTTATAAATTTTATTTTTCAAAATGGAATTAATTTTTGGATACATAATATCGAAATTATCCTAGGGTGATTTTTTGGTATTTTTTGGAAAACATTCAATTTTGATGAATAGTGAAAAACACTAAGTTAGTAGTTAAAACCGAATTTTTATTTAAATAATTATTTATATTAGGTCATAATAGATACTTAATACTTATATATGTTCAATTTAATTAATTTGAGTCAATTTATATTAATTTTAGATATATAAAATTTTTCTTGAACTTTTTATCGTCTTTTACTCATCTCCTAAGAGAATTTGCAAATTTTCATAAAACTTATTTTTACCACTTAATTGAATTGAATTTCAAAAATCCAAGAGACATGGTTGATATCAGTAAGTAAAATGTGGTTTAATGAGATGAAAATAATTTTTGGTGAATAGTAACTTTTTACTTTTATTTACCACTTTTAAAAGTAAATACTGTAATTAAAGGAAAAATGATATTATTTTTACCCTAACACATGTCCTAATTCTATTGGATAAGTATAATTCGACCAAAAACAACCATAGGAATAAAATTTGATCATTTAGGTCCACATGGATAAGATTATGACATTTATTATTATTAAATTCAAAGAAGAGTTAAAAGAGTTAAAATTAATGTTTAATAAAAAAACATTTTTAATATAGGGTTATATGGAAGATAAACTCATTTATTAATATTCATTAGAAATATAAAAATATTTCCTACATAATGGTATTTTATTTATAATTTTTAGACATTAAATAATTTAATTTATTTATGACACAATGATGATGAAGTAATTACCTTAATAATGAAATATTTATATAATTTATACTATAAATACCCAAATAAATGAAATTTGAGACTTTTTATGAATTAAACAAATTTTCAAGGTTAATAAGGCATTTTAGGATTGGGTTTATTTACTTATTTGGAAGTAATCATTCTGTTATTATTTTCACAAAAATAAATTTCCAGATAGTGTCAAAATTGACATAAAAGAGTTTTTAAAACAATTATTATATTATTAATTGATATTTTATTCCTAAAAATATAATGTTCGGCCAAAATATTTATATAATTATAGGTTTATCATTAATGAACAACTTGGGGTTCTCTTAAAATTATATAGTATGTTTATTAACCATATAATATAAAAATACCAAGATACATGGTAAATGTCAAACTAATTAACTAAGAGTTAAATCTAAAAGATAACGTTAATATAGTGACCCAAACCTATCTAATACCTATTGGATGAGTGGTGTTAGGCCCATACCTACCTTAGAATCGAAATAAATTAGTTTTGGGCAATTATAACTCGAATATGAATTTATTTTAAAATAATATTTCTATCTTTTCCTAAGGTTCCCCACACCGCTCTTATAAAAGGGAACTCCCCCTTCTCTCTAATTCACACATTCATAGCTATTTTAATCCCCCAAAGACTACCGAAATACCCTATAAACTGTCCTCACTTCATCCTAGAGGCCTTAATTTAGTCCTAAAGCCTACCAATAGAGCCCTTTTGATCAACTCAAAAGGAAACACCTAAAGAATAGGTAATAATTTCACCACCCTCTTTCAAGTTCCCTTCTTTTTCCACTTATTCTTTGATTGTTATATTCATTCTAAAATAATAATTCCAATATCTTCTATATACTGTGATTTTATTATAAATATGGTACAACCATATTCAGTATTCTATCAATCCTTTGAATAATATTTCACCATATGTACGTACGTACGGCTTACCGTCTCCACGTCGTGGTGTAATTGTTATTCAATAAATTAATATTTGGATGGGTATGATAATGATGTATAATTGATTTAAATAATAAATATAACATGATAATGATTCTGTATATATGATATATCATCCAATTATATATTAATTTAATATCAAAATAATGTTAGTGTCGCTCGTGCATACGTACAGAATACCATCATCCGGAACACGATAAGATTCATTTTCCCATCATATCCATTCAAGAATAATTTTCATTAGCTGATTAAAAATATTGTTTAAAAACTTAATATAATTCTCTATATGAATAATATACAACCTATCCATAACAAACATGGCTTATTTAATAAAACATATAAAAGAAAACAAGTAAGTTAGCACCCTAAATGACGATAATACTAAGAAATTATTAGCAAAGCAATAATAAATGATAATATATGATATCATATTAATGTATATGAATATTGTATAATTTAATAACAATTATTTCACCATTATACATGATATTAACCTACTCTCATCCAAGGAAAAGTACAAGGTAAGGGTTTATTTCACAATCTCTTCATTATCCGAGGTTGTTTATATGTAAGTATCTACTGGGACCTCTTTATCATCCACATACATGTTTCATAAAAATGTATTTTAAAACATTTTTAAACATTACTAGACTATGGGTTAAATTCATTTATACCCTTGTTTCACTTTTTATAAAATGGGTTGAAAGGAATCATTCCTTCATTTTCAAAACAAGGTCCTTTTTAACCTTTTCGACAAAATTAACGTAAGAATGTTTTTTTTAACTTATACAGTGGGTGCGGCTATTTTCTACCATTATAACATCGTAGAAGTTTCCCTTACAAGATTATAATAATATTTTCAAAGTAAATGTTTTCTTTTATAATTATGTGACTTTTAAATGATTTCAAAAAGAGATATTTCTCTCAAAAAGTATTGATATCATCTATGTCAACATCCATTGATGGGTTATAAACATATTTGAATTTGATTTATGATGATACAAAACATCCATATTGTATGAATGGTTTTGTGATATGTTTGACTGTGGATGTGTTATTTTTATACCATTCATGGTTTATGGATGAAGTATGGACATTTCTTATGCTAGTTTTAATACGAATGTTTATGATATGTTTAGACCTTCTCATATGTGGAATTCATTGGACTTAGTAAGTGACGGGTGGGGGCCTCTATAGCTCCTTGATGAATATGTTGGTCTCATCAGACAAACTAGTGTCTTGGCACAAGGCCTTGGCAAAATATTATTTTTAGTCTTGGCACAAGGCCTTGAATATGTGGTTATTATAGTCCGACATTATGCATTCCATCATTATGAAAATGGATATTTGATATTACATGTGATTATTCGACTAGTATAATATCTATGTGAGTAAGTAAATGGGATTATTTGATTTTATCATTTCCTTATTATGAATCAGTTCACATTTAAAAGGCTTTTGTTTATTTATACATTTCCTAAAATTATTATACTTATTTATAAAAGTTTCCGCTATATTGTTATCCTTACTTAGAATCTAAGCTCACCCCTTTATATGTTTTATTTTTCCCAGGATGAAAGGAAGAGTATTATGACTGACTTGGAGGGATATTTTATGGGGTCACAGTATTGTCTATGGAAACAATGTTGTTGCAGTTTTCCACTTTATGATGTAATGTAAGACTTATGAATATATCTAGTGTTTCCAAGGATACTAAACTAAGCGATATTTAGGGACATGATCTTTTGTGATCATTCCAATGTTACGTAATAATGCACCTTCTCTGGGTAACTGGGGTTGAGTAGTTACATAAATAAATGAATACACATTCCATTCAAATAACTAGATAACGAATAAGAAATATCTAATTGTGAGAAACTGAAACACACGACATTTTATCAATAAACTCAGAAAGTAATTATTCCATAGATATGTCAATGAAAATAATCTCATGGAAAATAATAATAAATTAAATCTCAAAAAATTTAATTCTTAATTATTGTATTCAATTTTTCCCAAGAACATGATAATTTTACCATCAACATAAGACAATTTAAACTATTCTGATTTTCCCAACTATTTCATCTCATGAGACTACCGATACATTGAGGGGCTTTCATTTACCAGTCCCCACCCTCTAGGGGTTGCATCAAGAATTCACCGACATATATATTTAATGTCCAAATTATTCCTCATATGTAAAAATAAATTAATTACAAAAAAATATTCCCTACCAAAATGTATCCATATTTAATAGAATATCCACATTTATCAATAATTCCCCAGTTAATAAAATAACTATCAAAGTGAATACTTTTTGTAAATATGGTATATGGATTATTAAATAATACTCTCTAGAATCTAATAATGTGTATATTTAGGGAATTATACTTTGAAAAATTATTACAATAAAGTTATTGTCTTAGGAGAAAGTTAACAATCACAAAAGAATGTTAGATTGAAAAGGTAACTTTTACCACATGGAAATTATCAAACTACTCCTCTTGGGTGAAATAATTAAAATTAAATCCAATATTATGATGAATAATGATTGGATCATGATACTAAATGACAACGGTGTAGACAATTCACCACAATAAAGTGAATTATTTTAGAGTAATAGATATGTCTCAATGGATTGGGAATTGGGAACAAAACTCGTATCATTAGTTTCCTTTTTGGGTGAAAGTATTTTAACCTACAACATAGGGGTTTCAAAAAAATTAAAAACATAAATAATAACTATACTCATATTTATAATGACATATATTATCTTCTTATTATATCATATTACGTTTTTTTTAAAAATATTTCATTATTTTTACTATTTCTGGTGTTAATTGCATAGTTTCTTGAGTAGGTTTTGAGTTGTTATTATTTATTCACATTACTGAGATCGCGATTTAATAATATCAAGAATGTAAATCATGATTCAATTATCATTTATATTCAGTATAAATCTATTTAGAATAATCCATAAAATTTAACGATATTTTGTTAAATGTATTATTCATTGAGATGGTTGGTCTTACGTACGTATAAACAAAACTTTCATTTCTTTGTCATATTAAAATAATGTAAAGTAAATGATGTATATGAATATTATAATTAAATTACCATATTTATGTCATATATGTCACATATTTTTATTATAACCATTCTTTATACATTCCCTGTATAGTGTGACCGAATCACATCGCTTTGAGGTGGTGGTAGTCCACACATTCCCAAATGATGTTATCATATTTACACAAAATGTGAAGAATGGGAATGAGTTATATAAGAATTAAAGAAGTATAAATACACTATAAATTTCATATGTATCATATATAAATATTTCTTCCATCATAATTACAAACATGATATGTGGGAATGAATAATGAACCATCATCATTTTGCTGGGTGGTTGTTTGTCATACATGAACAGTAAGTTCATTACCCTTTTGATGGATGTGTGTGTAATTGTAGGTAAAACACATAACAAAACAAAATATTAGTATTTTGAGGATAAAAATATTATTATTTAAGAATGGAGTAAGAATATTTTATGGGGGTGGAGAATTAAAATAAATCAAAAGAGATTGAGGAAGGATGTTACTTCTTGTTTGGGTAACTCCTTTTAGAATGAATCAAAGGGATTACTAGGATTGAATTATAACCAATGTGAGGATTATAAAATTTGGGGAGGAATTTTTGGAGATCATTTCAGAACATTTTGGTCGATACTAAGGGCTTTATCAGTGTCAATAAGTTTAAGGGGAGAGTTCCTTTATTTAATGGAGGAGGAGTGTAATTCTTTTAAATTTTGGAAAAAGGAATTTCACCCATGTTTTTTTCATGTCATGTGGCTCTAATAGAAGACCAAATAAGATAAAATTTGGTATAGGGTCTAAATATGGATATACAATATATTTTTGAAAATTATATTGGTCGTTTTATCTCTTATGATTAAGGTTTATTCCTTTTTTAAACTAATATTTTAATCACATTCAGCAATAATTTTTAGTAATAACCATCAATTATCACCTTCACTGTAATTAATTTTAATCAACATCACTAATATTTTATTTTCAAAAAAATGTTTAAATTATTAGACTCTATAAATTATTATTATTCAAAATATGGAATAAAATTTTCCAAATTACAATTACATAATTGGTATAAATTAACTTAAATATTATCTCACCAATAGGAGGACAATGAGAGTTTTTAAAGTAAAAATGTTCAAAAGTATGGAATAAATGTATAACAAATTTTAATGTTAAATTTATTTCAATGACCTAAAATGGATATATATTTGAAAATTTGATGAAATTAAGATTTAAACCCTATAAAAATTAAATTAAATTTATAAATACATTAGAGGAAAAAGAAATTTTGAATTAAAATTCATTATTTTCAACTATTCATCAAAAAACGAATATTTACAAAAAAATACAAAATATTCACCCTATCCTAATTGTGAAATTTAAATTTCAACAAAAATGTATATTATGTCTTATTATATTCATAAATGTATAAAAATTCATATTTAATGTAGGAGTGCCATTAAAAAAAGGTAAAATGCCTTTATAATAATATAGGTTTTTATGAGTAATATTAGGTTTGTCCTTATCTAATTATTATCAATTATATTGGATGAATGTTGAAATTTATTGATTGAATATAATATATATATATATATTACCTTAATATAAATCAGTAATTGTAATTAATTTAATTTATTAGGATAAAATTACTTTATGAGTATTAAAATAGTTCTTTATAAAAACAATCCCTTTTTATTCAATTGGTTCTCATATTCATTTCAAATTAATTTTTAGCGATGGAATTAAACCATATATTTCCATAATAATTTTAATCCTATTGATAACCATCGTTTTAACAGCTTGGTTATATCTTTTTTTATATAATAGTTTTAATAACATATTATTTTTTGTTAAAAATTGGTATTGCATGTTATAATAGCCATCAAGGGAAGTGATTCTTGCATGTAATGAACGAGAAACATTGAGCTCAAAATTGAAAAAGAAAATTTTATGTTTTTTTTACATATTCTTATCTTGATGATTCTAAAAAATAAATCTATGAACCAAAAATACAATTTTCAAAAAGAAAAATTATATAATGCCTTGGGGTGTTACATTCTACTCGCCGTAAATAAGTTGCATAATTGAAATTAAAAATTGATCTTAGAAATCAAGGGATATACATTTGAAAATAAAATATTTTTGAAAAACCCACATCATCAATAAGGTTAATATAATATCTGCTTTATAATAGAGGAAGGGAATTACAATGGTCGCGTAACTAGGTCTCCTAGTAAGAGAACATATGTGAGAAATTTAAATATGGATTCAGAAGAAAAATATAACAATCAGGTTATGATGGAGAGTGAAAGAGAACATGTCCAACTGAAAGTTGATGACCACAATGACTTTTTCCACTATTATAAAAATGAAAATTGATAACATAAAAAATAATGGTAATAGGACAACATTTTTGTTTAAGACATTTTTCTTATAGTTGAGGAATTATTTCACTCTATATTAATATATGTAAATATATGTTTCTATTTCATAAACAAATTCATGTCCTTTGGTTATTCCATGAACTATTTCTACTTCATTTATTAGCACAGTTTTGGGGAAATGCCTCTATCTATTCTCTAATTTGTTCTTCGGTATCTTTGGGATCTAGTGCTATGAATCCCTCCATAGTCATGGATATATTTAGATTTATTCTCTCAAAAAATGAATTATTGCATTTAGTCTGGTGTTTGGTTGAGATTATCATTGGAAAAGTCTATATTGTGTTTTATCGATTTGCTGTGTTCGAAGCTCATTTATGTGGTGGTATCATTGACCTAGCGTTGGATCTTCTTTGGGATGATGGATGAACATCCTTGGATCAATTTTGATCTGGGATATCCTAGCTCGAATAGCTATTTAGAGTATCATGTTTGTGTGGATGCTCGTCTTATAGTGCATTTATATTGTCTTTACATGGAGATGGAACTTAATCGTTCCTCGGGCGGTGCTAATTGGTTTCCGGAAAAATTATTGGTTATTGGTCAGTGGATGAGGGATGTGTGGTTCTGGTATTCTTGTCGGGTGGCGGCAGTGGCTGGAGGTGATGGTTTTTGGAGGTTAGGGATTTTTCCAGTGGTCTGGACTATCTGGGTGGAGTACTTTGAGCCTCAGTGGTTCTTTCCGGTGGTAGATAGTCTCTTGTTCTGCTCTGGATGGTTTCACTGATGGTTTCAGGTTTTTGTCTTTTTTGTTCTGTTTGTTCTTGATGAGGAAATTTCATCATGGGTACAATATATCCTTATTTAATATTGAAGTGGTGCAACATTTTTTAGGTTCTGCTAGGTGGAATGTCGTCATATAGGAATGGGTGTGATGACAACCATCATTAATCCATCAGCGATCACTTTAATGGATGAATGGGTTCCGTTGCAATGAAATTTGCACAATGTTTTCTAGTCTTATTTTTCATTTCATCAGGTTGACATAGTTGGGAGTTCATTTCATTCTTTTTTAGGTGGGATGATCTAATGAGGGAAGGGTGTGCGAGAACCTTTATTCCATATATCCTCATTATTTATATGTTCATTGGAGAGGTGCTTTTCTATGTTCTCCTACTAGCACAGTGAAACTTCTTGGTAGAGGGTCTGGCACATTATTTTTGACTGATCTCACTTTTTCAAGGTTTAGAGAGGAGGAAACAATGATTTTTTAGCCTGCATGGATGTTTTTTTATTTGGACTTATATGAATATTTATAATTTATATTATTTTTTTCATGAAGGTATTTTTTCCTTTTTGTAATGGGTTCCCAATTTATTAATCCTAAAAGAGGCTCTCCATTTTTTATATTCAATACTGAGGGCTAGAGACTCATCCTTTTAAATTAAAAAAAATCATAGAATTTCTAAAATAATTTTTTTATTAATCTAAACATCATGAAGTATCTTTCTAATGATCACATACGAAACATTTTAACTCCCTTATCATATCCTCTCTTAAAACAAGATAATAACATGAATTACCATAAAACCATATTGGAAACACACATTATTATTTATTCCTTATGTCAGAGACATGTTTTTAGATATGTTACATAAATCTAAAAGTGTTTTAAAGACCATCAATGATGGCATAAAACACTTTTTCAACATACCATTAACCAATTCCAAGGTAGTCGGTACTAACCAAAGTACATTATCATAATCAACCATATATTTATTTCGACATCATTATCTTAGTATCAGGAACATATTAAGGGTTATAATTCTTTTATTCATGTGTTTTCCACAAATTTTAACATGCTAGTGAATTAATTTTCATAGTACCATTCAATATAAGATATTAAATCTTTAATGAAAAAGTACTATAATACAACCCTTATATAATTCATAAATCATATGATGAGAACATCATAAATAAGGTAATACAAAAACATATTTTTTTATTTCCAAATACATAATTACATTAACAATCAACTTCAATTGTCTTAATAACATATTCTAGACCGTGACCCAATATCTTTCTATGAGGTACATTCCATTAATGCTAGTGGAATTATTTTTCATTCTGCCCCATCTCCTTGAAGTTGTAACACTAAATAATTTTTTTTCCTTCATCCCTTTTCATTTTTTCCAATGTCCCTTTTCTTCATAATTATTACAAACTCCCAATCCTTTAATGAATTTACTTAGGTGATTCATTCCATATGTATCACATGTAGGAAAATCCTTCTTTCACTTATTCATTTTTTATATTATTTTTTCATCCTTTATCTTATTTTCATGATTCTGTTTGAATCAATTAGACATAAATAATAGAGTCTATATATTGATAGAATATAAAACAACTCCATCATATGATGAAAACTTGTGAGAAACAAGAACCCTTTGTTGATTTCAATTAAATTCCATAATGAAATGGTCAGTCTTATACTCTGTGCTTCATATAAAATATGTATCCAATCTTGATAAGCTTTTAAAGGTAGCCTCATAATCTATAAAACATTCTTCCTCCTCTTGTTTTAAACTAAATAACTTTCTCTTCATATCAAATTTTTTATCATGAAGAAATTATTTTTCAATGAATTTGTCCTTAAAATCAATCATTTCCATGAGTTTTACTTATTCTTCCCCTTAGTATTCTATTACAATGACCAAAATTGATCCATATAAACATTTATTAAATACATTAAAAGTGTAGAATTTTCCATTTCACCATATCCAAATTCCATAAATATCTTCTACAAAGACGTAATCCATTTATCATCCACCATTTGGTCTGTTATAAAACTAAATGATGAGGGCCACTGTTTCAATAAGTGATCCAACATTACAAAATATCTATGTGGAATAATATTCTTTATTCAGGTAAGGTTATGTGTTTTAACCTAATTAGGCTCCCCTGGTATATCCCTAATTTTCATAGTTATTATACTAGCTATATCATATTTCTCATAAGGGAAACCTCTACATAGTCTATGGGTATTAATACCATTCTTCCTTCCACACATATTTTATAAATAATGGTACATACTACATTAGTTCATAAAATAATAAAATTTTTATAATTATAAATATGTAATAATAGATAACATAAATTAAAAAAATTGTCCATAGATAATCTAATAATCATAAAAATTGTTTCTTTGGCACATAATTACATTTAAATCCTTCATAATGGATTATAAAGAAAATTAAAATTATATATACCCATGGAATTTCAAAACAGTTTAGTAGTAAGTCCCACTATCATGTACTATGTTATGTTCGAGTCAGGCCTGACCCACCTAGTTAGATTTTCTACCCCAAGGTACATATGTTCCAGAATGATGTCCACATACAGTATCCATGCAGGGATGAGTTACATAGAATATCTAGATAATCTACACATTAACAAAATTATAATATGTTATTCCACATTTATCAGAAAGGACTATATTAGGGTGTTGTTCCATAATCTATGTTTTCCAAATCTAGTTTCCATGTTTTCTACTAAACCTACTATAATACCAACTATAATGACCCAATCCTTTAAAGATGAGAGTTGGTGAAGTAATTTATTACATTGGAAAATAATCAAGCTTTCAATCCCAAGGGACTTAATCGTTTAGTAGCTTCGAGAAACAAAATTATTTAACTGATTCACATATTACATTTGAAAATATAAAATAAATTATGATATATAATAAAATGAAATGTATAGTATCCTTGAAATCTTATTCAAGTATTACTTCTTCATAACCTGGGGAATGATAACATAATAAGGGTGAGTTAAAATTCTCAGTAAAGGTATATATAGATGATGTAATAATTAATCAAAAAAAAAATAATCATCATGGAAAGGTAAATAGATAATAACACATTAAATTCAAATAACTAGATAAGGCATAATAAATATGGCAAGAATAGAAATATAAACACATTATATTTAATCAAAAAATTGTGAATGAAATGAATTCCAAACAAATGTAGATACAATAATCTCATGAATAATAATGATAAATGAATTATAAATTAATGAAATTCTTAATTATTTTATTTCATGCTTCCTAGGAACATGATATAATTACCATCAAAATAATATAATTTAAACTATTTTGATTTGGCCAATAGGGTCATCTCAAGAGACTACTAATGCCTCGAGGAGCTTGCATTAATAGGTCCCCAACCCATATGGAATATATTAAATAGTACAGAGCTCATATATTTCATGACCAACACATTACTCATACATATATTGGTTTATTTAATGAAAAAATAATACGACTTTTCAAAATGTATCTATATTGTATTGAATATACAAATTTCTCCAGTAAATCAAATAACTGTCAAAGTGAAAACTGTATGTAAATATGATATATTTTTAGTGAATAATAATATTTGTAACCAAATAATGTTGATATTTAAAGAAATATACAGTAAAAAATGATTACAATAATGTGATTGTCTCCGGATAAAGATAATAGTCACAACAGAAAGTAATATTGCAAAGGTAACTTTTACAACTTGGAAATTTTACAGCTAAACCCCTTGGGTGAAATAGTTCAAAGTAAAATGTAAAATACCTATAATTATGAGTGAATAATGATATTAAATTAAAATTTGGTAGTATATACACTATAATAATGTTAATTGGTGTATAATAATATATAAGTCTTAATGGATTGTAAATTGAGGTGAAATCCCTTACCTAGTGTTTCCTTTTCAGGTGAATGTCCTTTTACCTCTGTTATAAGATGTTTAAACATGCTACCAACACAAAATAGAAAAATAATCATATTTTTAATATCATATATTATATTATTATGGTATCTTATTACTTTTTTGTTAAGAAATCTTCATTATTTTCACTGTTTCAGGTGTTAATTGCCTAGTTTCTTGAGTAAGTTTTGACTTGGTAATTTTTGTTTCAATTACATAGATCATGATTTAATCATATACATAATTTAAACCATAATTAAATTATCATATATATTCATTATATACGTATTTATTATAATCCATAATATTTGTAGATAAGATATGAAATGCACCATTCATGGAGACAGTAGGTCGTACGTACTCATGAACACTACATTAATTTATTTTTCATATTAAATGAATGAAAAGTAAATTATATATATATATATATATGTATATTATAATTATATTATCATATTTATTTAATATATTTCACAATTTGTTTCAAAACCATCATTTATTTGTTCCAAGTATTATGTTAATGAATCACATCTCTTTAAATAGGCAATAGTCCTCACTTCCAAAAACGATGTTATCATATATAAACAAAATTAAATGAATGAAGTTATGAGTTATATAAGAATTAAAGAAGAATAAATAAATTATAAATATCATATATATCATATATAAATATCATGTTCTTCATTATTCCCACCATGATTTTTGGTAAAGGAAGAATGAACAACCATCATTTTTAGGTGGTAGTTCGTCGTACACGAATGATAAGTTCCTTACCCATTTGATGGATGTCTATGTAAGTGTAGGTTTAACCCTTAATATAACAATATATCAATATATTTAGGATAAATAGGTTATTATGAAATCATGTTATAATAATATAAGATGGGGTGGAGAATGAAATTGAATCAAAAGATCTTGATGAAGGATGTTAACTCTTCATTGGATAACTCCTTTGGGGTTTCACCAATAGGGTTTATAGGATGATTTTATGACTGGTGAATCTTATAGGTCGATATGGGGAATTTTTTGATCTTATTTTAGTATATTTCTAGTGTTAAAAAGTAATTGTGATGTGTGAATAAATGGTAGGAGTGAGTGCCTTTTATAGTGGAGGAGGGGTGACACTGTTGAATTTTTTTGAAAAGGGAATTCCACCAATGTTTTTCCCTTGTCATGTTTCACTAATAATTAACTAAATTAAATAGAAGGTATTATAATGTCTATATTTGTACATAAAAAAGAATTTTTTGAAGTGTCTTGGCCATTTTGGCTATTATGTTTGGGGTTTGGTCCATTGTTAAGAAATTTGTTTTCTTATTATTTTTAATTAATTTTAATCATTTGCACTAAATTATGGATTTTAAAACTAATTTTAGATTATTATAAACTATAAATAATTATTATTCCAAATATTGAAACCATTTTTTCATATTAAATTCACATATGTGGAAGAAATTAATTTAAATATAATCCCACGGATAGGACGACAATGCATGTTTTTAAAGTTAAAATGTTCAAAAGGTTGCTATGATTTTATGTCCAATTTCAAAGTGAAATTTATTCCAATGACCTAAAATATATAAATAGGTTTAAACTTTGGAGCTTATTTCACGATGATGGTGCTGGGGAGGAGTAGTTTCAAGTAGTTAGTCTGGGTTGTACGTAATGATTGAAGCCTATATGCAATGAATTCCTCTAAGGCCTACGGGCCATGTAATACTTACGCCTACGAGCCTTTTAAGGGTTCAACCTCACACCTTGAAATGTGGATTATCAAAATCAATAAAAAATGAAAGCCATCAGTCTATTGGAAGAGTATTTTTCGGTTTTCATCAAAAAATTAAACATCACAAAAAATATAAAAATTTAACCCTTACCTAATTATGATGTTTTTATTTAAAAAATGTGTTTATTTTATTATATTAAAATCATAACAGTTTAAAAATTCATATTTAATTTAGTTTCACTATTATAAGGCAGTAAAATTTCCTCTATTAAAATATATATTTTCATGCGTAATAATGGGTTTTTTATCTTATTCTTATCAAATACATTGAAAAAATGTCAAAAATATTTGATTGAATATAATATATATATATATTAAATTAATATCACTCACAAATTTTAATTAATTTAATTTATTAGGATAAAACTACTTAGTGAGTATAAATTTAGTTTTTTGAAAAAAAACATTCACTTTATTTTCAATTGGTTCTTATATTAAATTATAATTTATTTGTAACAAATGAATTCAACCATATATTTTTATAAGTTAGTTAATCATATTCATAACCATTATTTTAATTACAAGGTTATATCTAATTATATTAAATAAAATTTTTAATAATATATTATTGGATTGAAAAACTCTGCCTTGCGTGTTAACAAGAAATCGAGTGAAGTTAGTCTTCCATGTAACATAAGATAACATAGGTTTTTTATATAGATATAGATAAATTTATGTTTCATGTAAAAAAAATTTTAGTAGATATTTTTTATAGAGAAATCTAGGAAAAATTATAAATTTATTCATAAAGGAAAATGTTGTAATGTCACAGGGTGTTTCATCTATGACTGGTGAGATCAATCCACTCTCTGATAATGAACATGATTCAGTAAGGTTTTATGAAATAGTTGATCATTAATATACTAAATTATGTTATGGTTGGACTACTTATAGTAAATTTTCATTTATCATGGTGTTGTTTTGTTTGATGTTTTTGAATCATTGCTTAGATACACTATCCAACATACTGTTAGTATTATTAAAAAAAATGTAATTCATACTAACAGTAAGATTCCCGATTCATATTATTATTCTTGTAAGTTGAAAGAGAACTTAGAATTCACATATGAGACTATAGATGTAAGAGAAAAAAATTATTCAATTTAGAAATAAATATTTCCATTTAGGTAATTGTATGATCTATTAATCTTCTAAGTAAATTCATAAGGGGGAAATTAGGCTCATCAAATATAGAATGTGAAATAGGGGGAAAAATTCCATAACGAAAATGTGTTATTTTCCACAGAAACTGAGTTTGAAAAGATTATTTATGTCATTTAATGTTTCTTGAATAATGAGGTGAAATGTGAAAAGAAATATGTAAAGTGATATGCTAACCCATATGACATACTCTCTTGTATAGATTGATTTTGATAAGAGACACCGTAAATTTTTGAAATATAGTCATCATGTATGATTGAGGTTGGAAGAAAATGATTTAAATACATTCAAGAATATAGTTGGTGAAACTCATAGAACATGGTCTGTGGTGTTGGTTCTATACAATCTTAATGATAAATCATAGAGTTTACGATGTCTATAAGAGTGGGGGGTGAATGTAGATTAAAAACATAAACTAAAAAAATAAAAAATAACTATTTAAGTAAAAATGTCAGACTTAGAATTTTCTGATTATCAGTGTTTTTGATTCATAACAAGAAACCATAAGATTAAACCATAGTAGTTTATAAGTATTAAATTTTTTCCAATAAAACTAATGTTGTAAATATATTTGGAAATTTACATTATAATTTAAACAAACAACATAATGTACTAACTTATTAAAATAAGAAAAAAATAAAAAACATATAAAATTTAGAATGACCTAATAGTTTTTAATAAAATAAATTACCCATTAACATTAAGAGTTATGTTATCCAGTATCCTTGACTAAATGTAACTATATTTTTGTACATAATTTAAGGTATATGATTCAATTCCTTGAAATTCATTAATAAAAAATCAGATTATATCATACAATCCCATAGATGACCTCGATATGATGATTGGTATATGTCTCCCTAGCCCCTGAAACCCATGAGCTAATGAATTACATTCACCTTCTTCCTATCCCTAAAATCAATCGATCAGTACCATGATTAGATATGTGATTACAAATTAAAATGTTCTCAAGGAATTAAAAACCTGACAAGGATTTATTAGAACTTCAACTCTCTAAATAATTACAATGTCTAAGAACAAAAAGTTAACTAATATAATTCTTCATATAAATTGAGTTATGAAATTGTATCTTCTCCCAACTCTTCAAATGATATGTTATTTATAGGCATACCTCAAACAATAATAATTCAATGTTAGTTACTATGGCCTCATATAGCTAGGTGTTTGACAACTTACATTGATCCAGATAAACTGAATGTATGCCATCATTTTATTTAGAAACATTACAATGAAAAATGTATTCCATTAGATAGAAACAAGTCTATATAATATGATTATAATCATTAGATAGTATGATGAAATTCTTATGTATTTTAAATAGGATGAATATGATAATGGTCATTATAATGTGTCACAACTAGAATCAACATGTCGGTCATGAATTTTTCCAAAATAATAGAGAAGACAATAGTCTAAACCCTGTGTAGAAAATATGTTGGTCCGATATACTATACAATCCTTCAGTTGGATGGATCGTAATGACAAATAGAAATTTATATTTATATAATATTATAACTATTTCATTATTATATATAAATGAATGTTTTCTGAAAAAAAATATTAATATAACTGGGACATATAAAAGTTAGTAATCGTCATTTTAAGAAGGTGGTTTTGAATTCAATAACAAAAGGAATGGATAAGTAAGATGTAATATTTATGACTAAACAGTCTTCCCCTAATTTGAAATAATATAAAACATAACTAAAATTAAAATAATAACATTGAAAAAATTACAACGCATTTTTCTTTTAATAACATTGAAGATATGCTTCATAAATCCCTCAGAGTTTATAACACCTCTATAAGATGATGAAAATAATTAAAATAGATCATCCTTAAAGAAATATGTATCCCCCTTAAACATATCTCCACAAAATATATCAAAAACGATATCCCTTTTTAAACTCTTTAATCCTTGTCTATATTTTTGAAAACATTCTCACCCTTTGTGATTTTCAAAAAGGATAGGGAATTTATATGACCTGAAATGTTATTAAGTGATAAATTATGAAATTTTTTATGTGAAAAAAATCATCTACGAAATAAATTCAAGGACATAAATCCAATAGTAATTTAAAACATTCAAAAATAATAAATTGGATGAAAAGTTGTTTAAATTTAAAAACTATTAAATTTTTTGAAAATATACATCCTGATTTCAAAAGAAAAAAGAATTTATTCTTTCTCCATTAGCTTCTTCCCAAAATAATTCATCTTCGTGAACTCGTGACAATCCATCTGATACACTTCCAATGAAGATTTGTGTTTTCCAATTTGGTATTCCTTAACAATCATCAATTGGACTTCTGATTTGAGACTCTCAACTTTATATGAAATATTTTTATTTTATTCCATTAACAGGATAATCTCTTCATGACACATTTTTTATATGTTATCTTCTAAATCATATTAAGAAACATTGGTTTTAACATCTTTACTTCTTAAATACATTCATTAGTTTTTTCTCTGAACTCTTCAACAAATTTGAAACAATCCAATAACTCATAAGATTATTTTTTAAAGTAATATTATATTTCTAATGAAATTTTATTTACATAAATGAGTTGGTCATGATGATCCCAGACATCAATATCAAGTTTATTCAACTAGTTTTCCATCTTATTATAGGATCTCTTTTGATTCTGGTATTTTTCTTGATACAATTTTTAAATCATCCCTAATATAGACAACTAATTCTATGAGTAATTTTAGATATTAAAACTTCTCATTAAGAATACACTGAATAAGTTTAAAACTTGCCTCAATATTTGAAAAATATAGAATACTATCACTTAAACTTCTCATAGTATAAAAAGATTGTCAGAAACATTGTGAGCAATGGTTTCTTCTACATCTGATGATTTTGATGATGGGTTTTTAGGTTTGTTTGATGAAGCGTTGGTGATGAAGCTCACATTTTCATATATTTTATACTGTAAATCACTGTTTATAATCCCACAAAAGTGTTATTGGATGAGTAATTGTCATTTTTTTATGTTTTAGTTTAATTTTGAGCCCAAATGTGAAAACCGACTAATTTTGGATGTTTGACAGAATTTTACGTCAGGGGTATTTTGGTCATTTCCGGAAAATTAAAATTCAAAATTTCTTGAATAATTTTTTTTTAGAATCCTTATTTTATTTCCTTCATTTTTTTCTTCTGGACCATGAGAGGATTCGGTCATCTAAAGGGTCTATAGATTCATTGATGTTGGGAATATTTCTGGGTGGACAACATGGACCCACCCAACCTAACAGACATCAAAGTCGGCCTAAACATATCTAAATGATGTGTTTCCACCTGGGATACAACGAGGATAGATAGGGGCGTCCCTAACATAAATTTGGGGGATTTTGGAGGTCATTAATGATTCTATTTAATGACATACCTTTGGAGGAACCTTCTTGGAAGCTTCATCCAGAAACAAAAACCGAGAATGAAAAATTCATAACGCCTCCCTCTGGTTTCAAATTTAGCATAAATATTTAGGAGTGGCGTCAAATATATTTATGAACAACATTCGTGAATAATGGAACACCTGAATATGTCATTAAAGGGGACTACAACGCGTCGTCATTGGAGGGAAAATTCTACCTATAAAAGGAGGCGCTCACCTCCTTCCCAAATCTTCCCATTCTCCATCTATTCCTTCAAGGAACCAAGGAGGAGTTCGACACAAATGTTGGAGTGGAGGATCTGGGACATTCTGCTATCATAGGAATTTTATTTTCTTCTCTTATTTTTTTTATTCTTATTTTCCCATGTAATGCATTCATATTTTAATTAAAGTGTTTCCACCTTCTTTCCCACCATCATTCATTTCCAAATTTAATCTAATTTCCTTATCTCTCTCTTATTTCCATCATGATCTCTATGCACATCACCATGTCAAGTGAAGAACTCGAGGCTTGGCCCTGGGGGAGGTTTCACGGTGTTCTTTATTATTGTGCTTTAATTCAAAATGTTTTTATTCTGTTTGTGGTGGAGGAGGGAATAATGCATGGGTGCGGCGGTCGTCCACCATGACATTATTCCCAAATCCATTTATTTTTCATAATTAATTAATATTCCCTCCCTTATCTTAGGAAATCCATTTATACGGGTGAGTTGGAGTTTCCATAAGGGATGAAACGGCATATGGTGGATTCGGGTCTTGTAGGAATAACATTCTCACTTGAGGAGTTATCCTATTTGACTATTGGAGGAGGTGTGGTTTGGTGTGCTGGACACATACTAAAATCAAACACTAAATAAATCAAGGTAAATTAATTCATTAATGAGGTTTTAATAAATGAATTATAAAATTTAATTTAAACAATAAATAAATAATTAATGAACCCATGTTATCTAACCCTAGGACCAAGTTCTTTCTTCAATAATTTCATTCTGTAAGTGCATGTTAGTTTTAAAATTTAATTTGAATTTTTAATTTCAATGTATTCTTGGATTAATTAAAAATAGTAAATAATAATTAGTTTAGGTGGTATAGATTAAGTGAATGAATAACTGAGAAAGCTCCTCAAGTGAGACGACCCTGTTCAGCCTCTGTGCTGCATTAGGAAAAAAAATTACTTTTGCCACGCCCTACGAAAGGCATGCGTCAGTTGGCATTAGGTTTTACTTCCTAAAAAAAATTTCTTCATTCTAAAAAACATTATAATCTTTGGAAAATTCTATAACATCCTCATTTTAATCTAATTCATGATTTTTAGAAAATTTCATATGCAATTGTTGCTCTTCATCTTTAGATTTTGAAGTTGGATTTTCATCCAATTTTGAAGATTACTTATCTAGTTTTTATGATGATTTTTATTATTTAGATGCTTCAAGGTTACCATGCTTATCTGTCAACGAAGTTAATTCTGATGTTGAATATGATTCAGAATATTTCTTTTCTTTTTAACATTCATGGGTTTATGTTTTTTATTTATCTTAATTTTCTTCTCCATTAAATTTATCTTCGTATTCCTCTTATTTTTATTATTTTCATTTATATTCTTATTTATCAATATCTTTTTGAAATTGTATTTCTATTCACATAACTCCCTTTCAATATATTTTAGAAACTTATTATTTCCCTTCATATATTTTCTTTTGAAGAACTTCTAGGACCGAATATTTTTTTTATTAGAGGTATACATGGATATAAGTTTCCTCAAAATAGATATTTAAGATTTTATATTGATATTTACGTTATCTTAATCACTAGAAATAGTATTATAATTGAGTCTTCTAAAATCATTTTGTAGTTTAGTTTTCTCAAGAAATGTTTTTCAACATATTTTGAAAGATTTTCTTTGTCGTTATTATATTTATCAAGAAAATTAATAAAAAAATTTATTTTGTTAGTTAAAATATTTATCCTTGAATTCTCCTTTATAATTATTTATTTGGAATTATCGTGTTTTTTAAAAACATTAAAATTTTCTTTTTATAATTTTTTTAAACCTAGATACTTCTTCATAACTAAGAAGGCTATAGTACTCTTCAGCTGAGGAATATTCTGCATTGGATGATGTAGAATTTGTCTCATCAAGATAGTTTCTATTTAAATTCATATTCGTATTATGAATATTACTGTGTACCTTATCCATAAGATATTTATTTACCATAGTCACATTAGAAAATATTATGAGAACCTAATTTTCAGAATTATTTTTTTCTCAATAACTTCCGAAATAAATATCTCCTCCACCTCCACTCTAAATGTCAAATGCATTCAAACATTTATTTCTCATAGAATTATTATATGCCTTATTTATTTATTTTTATGGATTTATATCATTCTTTTCATTCCTCTTCAGATTATATTACATGGTTTAATGTGTCTTATCTTCTTACATTCATTACAGATACCATCACTAGATTATTTCATTTAATTTGTGTCTTTGTGACTTTTATTATATCTACAGTAAAAATAATTTTTCCCCACTATCTTATTCATCCTTCTAGAAAGATTATCTAACTCATTTTCAGATGGAAATGATGAATTATAATCAGTTTCCATAACAACTTTCTTCTTTTTGAAGACTTCAAAACATTTTTAGTAACTCAAATTTCATGGGAACATTTTATGTTTTATTAAATGATAATACACCATTCTTATTTATTTTATTTTAAAAAGCTCTCTTCAATCTACCTTTATATTTCATGAGGGTTCTAATAAGATCATCTAATGTAAGATTAGAAATCATTCTTTTATCATCCAATGTAGTTATTTTGTATTCCCATTCATTTTTCATTAACTAAATTATCTTTTTAACTATGATTCCATCAGTAAGATAATTTTCAATAAGAGAGTGAATACTATTGAAAATATTCACGAATCATAGATGCATTTTGGTCACTAATTCTCCAGGTAGAAAATAAAAATCTTGATAAATAGATCTCATCCTTTCTCTTATGGTTTCAATAACATTAGAAGTACATGAGTGTATAACTTATATCTATCTTCCTTTTATTATTAGAAGCATCATGTCAGGATATATGACTATATATATTCTTTATCATAGAACATAGAGGAGTATTCATTATTCTCTAATTTAGTTGATATTCTTATTTTTATTATTGAGTAAAGTTTGTGACTTATTTTTCAAGTATCTTTTAATCACCAATAATCATTAAAAATTATGAAATATAGTGTTGATTATAAGTGTGTTCATCATATCTCATAAGTAATCATTATTATTACCATGAAATTTTAGTGTTCAATAGGGATTGATAATTTAAAGGTTTGTAATATTTATCCCCACCAACAAAATAAAAATATAAATTCCTCTCTAAAAATAGATGTTAGTTTAATAAAATATGTAAACAAATTTATTTTTATAAAAAAATTAATATAATTATAGTTAATAAAGAAAGTTAAAACATAAGAAAGTATAATTAGTAAAAACCTTCTCTGATACCAATTCTTAGATAGTTGAGTTTAGAATTTCTATAATAGTGGGTGGGAGTGAATTTTAGTTTAAAAACAGAAAATAAAATAAAGTCAATACCTATTTATGTAAAATATTGGAATCAGTATTTTTTGATTATCAGAGTGTTTGAATTAGAATAAGAAACTAGCTGATTAAATTACAGTAGTTTATCAACAATACATTTAGTCCGATACAAATAATTTTAGAAAGATTGGTAGAAACTTACTTTATATGGTTTTTTCATAGTGGAATGTATTAACTCATATCAGGAAGGAACAAATACAAATATTTTAAAATAAGAATGATTTACAAGATTTTAATAGATTAAATAAATATTTTACCAAAAGAGTTAAGATATTTAGAAACCTTGACTAAACGTTTCCATAGGTTTATACGTACTGTAAATTATTTCTTTCCATTCCAAGAAATCACTATATTTAAATATTAGACTCTGCCTTCCAATCCCCCAAGAAGCTCCCAATACAATGATATGTCTTATTCTTTCTAGGAACCAAATCCATATATCGATTATATAAGATTCAACATATTCTTATCCCTGGAAGACCTCGATCAATATCGTGATCTGAAACATGATGACAAATAAACTTTTCCTAAATGAATTAAAACCATAAAAATGATTCATTAGGAAATAAAATCTTTGAAGAATTAAAATGACTAATATTGAGACGTTTATGGAAAATAATCATAAAATTACTAGGGTTGTGAAGTTCTATCTTCTCCCAACTCCTCAATTGACCCGCTATTTATAGGGTCACCTCCAATGGTCGTATTTTAATGATAGTTGAAACATCAATGGACAACTATCTCATTGATAGTTCTTAGTGATCCACATTAACTAAATGTCCATCATCAATTTATCTATCACCATTACAATACTAGAAGTATTTTTTCCAATATAATCAAGTCTATAGACTTCTATTATAAAAATTGTATAGTTCGATGGAATTCATTATATATTTTAAATAAAATGAACACGATAAAGGTCTGTCTGATATATAAGTACTAGAATCAGTCTGATGGTCATGAAACATTCCAATAAAATAGATGATAAAATAGTGTAAACAGTTGTTTGAAAATAGGTTGGTTTGATATACTAGATAATAATTTATTATAATGGATCATAATGAGAAATAAATGTTTATATTCATATTATATTTGAACTATTTCCTCAGTTGGTTTAAATTTATATCTTCTATAAAAACATTATAAAATAATCACTATATATAAAAGTTAGAAATCCAAGTTTTAAGAAGATATTTGTGATTTACAAAACAGAAATAATAGAAAATTAATAAATAAGTCTTCTAACTCAATACTTACCAAATGGATTTGTATGAAAAAAATATATTACATTCCACTATTATTGATGTACCTTGATTTCAGGGGGATAAGATTTATGTTTACCTTCATCCATTGATTAATGAGTAAAGTGAATTTTTGTGTAATGATGTGAGGACATATGACTATGAAATGAATGAAATGTTCAAGCTGCCGACTTCATTATTCTGGAAAATCAATGAATTCTAATCTTTTGAATATTTATCTTTTTAGAGTACGAAAGATGAATTTTATTTCCCTAGATACAATAAAGTTAAAAATTATATATTTCTTAAAACAATGTAAAAATTGATATACATGGGTCATAAACATTTTATTCCCCACCCACATAAGTTTAAAAACCTTATAGTTTAATTTCATTCTTCTATAGAATACAACCCACCACCAATGATCATGACAATAGTAAAAATATTATCATTGATTGATGAATAAAACATCCCCATAGTATATGAATTGCAAGATTTGGTGGCACATCCATTACATAATATTCATGGTGTGGGTAGAAAGTTTAGTCATAATTGGAATAATTAATGTATTGTTTTAATATCTCTTACTAGGAAACTAACATTATGAGTCATAATATGGATGTCATGAAAATTGAAAAAAATTGATAATATATTGTGGACTATTTTAGGTGATGGTGGAAGAAAACATTGTCAATGCATAATGTGATTAAGAATAAATGGGTCATGGGAAACAATTTCATTTACCTTTATGTGAGCGAAACAAGTTATACATGCAACAATGAGTGAAAAAAGATAAAGAGGCATTTATTTCCATTTTAATGATGCTCAAAGTGACTGGTGGTTACTCTTTAAATATTTTCATGTGTCTAAACGTGAAGAGTCGGAAATTAAAATTGTGGAAGGTCATGAAAATCACATATTACTTCATCATTTGATTTCAATAACAATTCATGATTTTTTATTGTCAAATTTTGTTCAATTATTGATTAAGATGAGTAATTTTTGTAGATATCATTGTTTATGAAATCAACAAATGGGTCTTTTAAAAAATTTATAGGATAGAATTATAGTTACACATTATCGCATGATGAGATTATTTATACCGTCATTTTTTCAATTTTATTGTTCACTTTATAGTGCAGCAAACCAATGAAGTAATGTATATAGGTTTTGTAAACTTTGGTGGATGTATCATATTGAGTGGTATCTGAATACAATGAAATCATTCATACATAATAGATATCGTCCTATGGAATCAATATTTAATAGTTATTTGATGGATTAGTGTACTACGTTTATATAGAATATATTTTAGATGTTGAAAAAAATTACACAATACCTCTTAGATTCATGATGGTCCATTTGGAGAAGAAACTATATTTGATATGGATAAACTGAAGTGTGTACAATTTAATCAATATATCTTATTCAATTCTCGATCAGTTTCACCAATGATGTAATAAGTGTACTATCACTTTTACATTTTAACTATTACATGTTCTATTTGAATATATAATGTTGATAATAAAAACATGGAATTATCATTTGTAGGAAACACAGTAATGATCTAAATGAAGATATGTCTTGTGAGAGTGATTATCAAATTCAATGGTCCGGTTGTTCATTATTTCATGATTATTTCAAGGAATACGTATATATAAATGGATTTTCATTATGACTGATGTAATAATTTATTCATTACTTTTTATTGATTTCTATAATATATATTGGCCCATAACCTATGGGAGTTATGTGATCCTACAATATCTAACAAATTTAACCAACTATGTGGATTCCACCTATAATAGATCATGACTAAAAATATTTAGATCATAATGGATTTCAATTTCACAAAAAAATGTTAATGGAAAATGTGTGACAAAAAATAGTTGATTTAGTTATCCATCTGTCGATTCTGGTTATTACTTGTTCAATTCAATGAAGTCGTTGAAGTATTATAGAAATATGGGATAAAATGCACTTTATTATAGTGTAACTATGTTGATTTATTCTTTGGAAGTAAATTCAATCAACATCAGTTTACATTGGTGATCTTTAAACATATATTATATATAGATAGAAAAGTTAGTAATGAACCTTTCATTTTGACATTACAAGAAGAACAACTTTTCTTTGTTACCTTTCCATCTAATCTGAATTAGTATGATTCTATAATATTTCCATGGTGAGGAGTGTGATTAATTGAATGATATGAACTTGATACTATTACTTTTGTTGTGAAACAAATTTATTAACACAATATAGTTAAATAAGAAGAATTAATTCATTAGGTTAGATAGACGATTAATGGAGAAATAATCAATTTTCATGTTTAATGAATGGTATGATTACTTTAAATCTCTTCAGTTTAAAAACTTTTTTTAATTTTTTTTTAACTTTAAATGAACAATTTAAATATTTTTCTTTTTTTATTGTATCTATCTTTGATATATACATGCCTGATAAATGACATGAATTAGAGTAAAAATAATTAGTGGAATTATTTTTAATACAAAAATAAAAACAATATATATTATAATATTTTTATAATAAAACACTATAAATCATAAAATATATGTAAATTATGATAAAAAACAATAAAAAACCATTATAATTGTATCCCCCCCGAAAATTTGGAGACTACTTCACTTTATTTAATTTCTCCTAATAAATAATCTAACTATGAATTTATTTCATCAAATTTATGAGGATTGGGTCATAAAATGTTTATTTAAAATAATTATTTTATTCCTAATGACAATATAATAACATAATTTAAAATTATTTTCGATCATGCTTCTCACCCTACTACCCAATTTCTCTGAATCAATGATTCATCACTGCACAACTAATTAGATACATTCATTTTTTTATTATAAATTAGAGCTCAATACTCCCATTATATACATGACATTTGATAACAAGAAAAACATTAAATATACATATATTTATAATTATTAAAAAAATTATTATGAATAAATATTATTCTCAAGTAGTGAGTATAATAAAATCTAGAACCAAAGTATTCCAAATAGAAATCATCCCTTGAGGTTAATTGCGGTAACTAGGGAATGAAAGTGATACACAAAAACAAGATCTTATATTTTTATTAACACTTATTCATGGATTTACTTTTTCACACACACAGACATAGGGCCATGGTTTCTTAATAAACATAATTTTGTGTTCAAAAAGGGTCCTTTTACTCCAACAAAAATGACTATCTAATTGGGTTTTTACCATTAATCATTGAAGATATACTCATACGCAACACCCATGTAACACTATGTTATGTTTTTTGACCTAATTCAACCAAGATAAATTTTTATTCACTTAAATTATATGAAACTAAATTTAATCCTTACATGCTACGAATAGTCCACGCAATGATTTCCATGTTAGATTTTACTTTTGAGATTGATAGACAATCTTCTGTCAAATATTTTATTCATTCCCAAAACACACTACATATACTCTCTTAGAGCTTATTTTTTATTATATATTCAATATCAACCATGATTATCATATTCATACCTTCATAAACTCTCTCCATTATGAACATAAACTGATTATAAAAAAATTCTTCCATCGATTCTATCCAAAAATCCACAGAAATTTAAATATTATTCAACATTTTTACAGTGATTTTTATCTTATATAGTGGAATCCAATAGAGTAAATGACTAAGATTTGTGAACATAAAAAAAAATTCTAAAGAATATGACTATAGTATCTCAAGGTTTTGACTGGGGAAGATCATTTATATATTATAATTCTAATTAATGATATTTAGTTATTTTTACCATTTCACTTCCACAAATAAATGGTAAATGAAGGATGATAATTTAGTTGAATCAAACATATATATTATATTCACAATATTTTATTTTAGTGACACTTTTTTAAATTTCATATCTTGAGGATTTTTATATCACACAATAATTTCATTATGTTTGTTCATATGTTTTCATTTCTTTGTTTTTCTGAAGAATTTACATTGTATTTATCATATTAATCATTCCCTCAATAAGAAATTATGCCTTATAATATTTTTTTAGAGGATAAATAATATTAGAGGTACCATTTCATATGAAATATTATGTGTCTTATTGTTATGATAGGATTTACTAAGATCAGACACTAATTTCACTAGTTAAGACATGTCTGAAAATTCATAACTAAGCATAATTTTTTAATAAGGCTAGCAAGTCTTGGATCCCAACTCAATACATTTTCCAATTGTTTAAAAAAATTAGTTTAGGGAAAACATAAACTCAAATGTCAATTCCCCAAATGGTATGGAGGATGAGGTTTATTTATCATTGCCTCATTTCATTTTTTCACCATATTATCTTTTATCGTAAATCAAGAAATAGAGACATGAAAGTAATCCCTCATTTTCATGATTATATATATTTTTTATATTAAATTATTCCCAAGTTTTTTATATCATATTATTTTTCTTTTTATATGAGGAACATCCTTTTAAATTTTTAATTCCATAGCTACCCCTCACATAACTTGGGATTCAAAGGATAAATTTTATCGATATAGTGACATTACAGGGATATGGTGCGGATCTCTAGATTTTATTTCATGGGAGAAGAAAATGATATTAAAACAGTCAATAAAAATACATTTATCCTATATATTATGTGTTATCAGAATTTCTATATATTTTTTGTCAAATATTGGTTGAAGAAACCAATGATGTCGATATATGTATATGTTTAGTATTGTCATTGGTAATAGGTTTAGAAAATTGATGTCTAAATCACAATTTATTATTGGGAAGTTCTCAAATATAATTAGGATATGAGGATTTCTTTGTTGATAGGTAACATGTTTCATATTTATAATTTTTTTAGGCTTTAAATAATTTGATTAATTTTTCTTTCTTTTTATGATATTGGATTGTTAATTATTTTTTAAAATTCCATGATTCTGAGAGAAAACATATCCAAAGAAAATTTATATAAAATATTTAACCATTATATTTTTTCAGGGTTTGATTAATGGTATTACCTTCATTGATAACCCTGAGAGGCTACACTAATGTATTAACAACCAATTTTTATTACCATGTCCGAAAATTGTTAGTTTTGGTTTTATATGTCTTAGTGAATCACATTTTTTCTCCCCAATATATATTTGATAAGAAAATTAATTACATGGAAGTGCTTTAGATAAGGGAGACATTGTTTTAGTTTTTGTGATCACTATATGAGTGATGTATTGAATGATTTAAAAATGAATAAATTTATTATGAAGGTGTGAAATAATGGTTGGGTATAATACTAAAATTTATTTTTGGTCTTTCCATGTGATGTGAGTCTTTCTTCTATATTTCCATTGTTTTAATTTTTAGTGATATTCCTTTATAAACAATGTAAAACACTCAATGGGATGGATGTTAATTTTATTATAAAAAATAATTAAAATAATAAATTAAATGTCTAATGATATGTTTCCACCAAAGAGTAATTGTTTTCAGTTAATATGTTTGACTTCTTCACCTATATGTTCATCCATAGACCATGGGTATTTTAACTTCATTAGTTGGAGCCCAAGTGGCTCTTCAACATATTTTTCCCTTAAAACCTTTCATTCCAAATAAATCACATGTTTATTGAGATTTATTCTTATAATCTCCCCTCATTTGTATAAATTCATCACTTATATTGAATGATTTCAGCGTCAGTATCTTCTTTTAAAAACAAATAAATGTGGAATTCTGTGTCTTGTACACAAATTGTTTCCTTGATTACGTTTTCAACCTTGTGGCAGTCTTCTATTTTCCATTCCTTTTTGACCTATTAAATAAACATTCCTCCTTTCTATATTCTCTTATTTGAAATTTAAATTTCCAATTTTTAATATGAAATAGATATTTTTATGACATAATTTTTCCCCTATTAGTTTTTTTCATTTCTCACTTTTGATCATTATTAAATATCTATATATTTATAGACCATCATCAATAAATGTTTTAAAATGCATTTTTATTTTTCCTTTATTTCATGACCAATTTTCTTCCTTAAATATTCTTCCTATATAAGGTCGTTCGATTTCTTAAATTTTATTATATATTCTTTCTCTTTCATTAACTCACTGTTTAATTTTTTTGGGATTTGATTCTATATATCGCTACTATTTCATATAGTAATTTACATGCTTGGGTATTTTGAGAAAATTCTTAAAACCATTTATCTATTTAATAAATTTTCCCTTGGGTAAACGGGTTGTGGTTATGAGTTATATAAATTTAAAATTATATTATTTCTTCATTCTAAGATAATTGTTATTGAATTTAAAAAATGTTCCAAAATTGTTACGATTTTTTTCTTCTACAATAATAATGGATGTTTATTTCACATGAATCCATTTTATAATAATCATTAATATAATAAATGTAATTACCCTTAAATTCCCAAATGCATAGCTTGATTTATTTTACCTTTCTACCAATAAGTTGTGACTTTATGACTTTTCTAGAAAAAATTATATACACTAAAGAACGGATAACTTATATTATGATGTTTCTCATAACTCCACGTGTATTTATTATATATTACATAATAATATGATGATTATTCTAAAATCTCAAGGTTTATGATATAATTTAAACAATGAATAATGATATCATAGTAACAATACTATTATTCATTCCCTTATTTCATTTTAATACTGTATTTAAACTATTTTAACCCCTTATATGCCTACACATAGTGAAATTTTTTTCTTGGTGTATTTATGTAGTTGTAAACTACACAGCTCATACATGTTTATAAGGTAGTAGCAGCACAATACCAGGTATAGAATAGAACATGTCCCTTAGTATAATGTATTGAGTAAATCATTGATTTAGTTATGTTCAAAGAATGAAACATAAGAATTAAGAGTTATGTTTTTGGGAATCATGATAAGAATTTTATTCTTTCACTTTATCATATTATTGTGACACCCTCCACTTATATATCTACATTATTCTATGTGTTTCTTTACATCCCAATTGTTGAGAGTGAACAAGTGTGAGTGAACCTAAAAATTTTATTTATCTCTCTCTCTTCACATTCTACATCTGTGTGTCCCTTATAAGAACCCTACATGGATTGATGAAAATATTTTTATAAATATTATTTTCATTATCATTCTATCAACAAGAAAATAATATTATATTAGTGGATCTTGTTAAACTTGTGGGGTACCCTTCGAAATTACTTAATATAATTTGTATAGTATTTTACCTACTATTGTTTTATGACTCTTTTTATTATATACGAAATCATATTTTATTTTCATGCATATAACTCCCTTTTGTCTAGTATTTGATAAATATGAAAATTAATTTTTACTAGTGGAAAGAAACATTAATCACATTTTATTACCAAGTGTTGTGAAACTCATGATTTATGAATTTTATATTATTTATGAATCAAATTAATGGGTGTTAGATAATTATCATTTTTATGGGATTTTAAGGTTTTCCAATAATGTTTTATCATATATTTTCCTTGGAATGTGTTTTGATCTATCTGATGCTTTATATATTATTAAATAAGTGTGAAATGAATAAATATTACACAAGTCCTTTTGAGTTAAAAATTTAGTGAACTATAAAAGCCAATCAATCTTTTCCTTACTAATTATTTCTTTGACTATGGACATGTTAGGAGAACATGCACCAGATCTACATAATTTTGATGATCTGTTTAGGTCAATGAGTAGAGGTCTTTATTAATGTTAATATTTTTTTTTAAAATAAGTGAAAATAATATATATGAACATATATCTAATTATTTATTAAATTTATTTCAATAGGAACATACTTGACTACTTCTCCATCTCATTAGAGGGGCCTTGGTCATGTTATTTCATCAAGGAATTACTACATGACCCTTGACATATTATTTGATTAGACATAACATCCTATGAGTGTGGGTTACCATATATGTATTCTCCAATTGGGTCATATAATACATGAACAACACATATATACATTTACTACACATGATAGGGATTAATTCCCCTATGATAAATTTGATCAAGTATGGAGGGATGTTTAGGTAAGAGGATCATTTAGTTACATGGCTATGTTTTAAAAATTCTTACATTTGTGAATTTTTTTGCTTAAATAGAATAATTTTAGAGTGTTCCCCAATGATTTTCTACTGATGTTTATGGAAAATTTAATAAAATGTTGATTGATCTGAAAGGTATAGTAATGATTGCGTACTACATTCCAAATTTGTGTGCCCCGTACAATCCAAATAGAGTCCGAAGAGGTGTTCTCCCATCTTACTGACCTGATTTAGTTTCATATTGGCACACTAAGAAAACCATGATGAGTCTATTAATTTTGTTTTATATATTTCCAAAAAAATTATCTTTTTACATGTTTGAAATTTGAAATAATTTAATGTTGGAGGTGGGAGTGCATCAATCTGAGAATCGTGTATTGTAGGGGACACCTAAAATGAATGGGACCCATCACATGTCCCAGATTAGATGTTTTGTGTTTTTATTCTCTTTTTATATTTATTATTTAATTTAGTTTTGTTTTAAATAGTTATATCTTATTGGTTTACTATTATAGAATCAAGGTCCACCAATTGATAAAATGTTGATGTGGATGATAACTCTTGATGGAAATGATCGGGAGGTTGGAAATATAATAGTAAATTCATAAACTAATTATCAATACTTACATATATATATACATATATTTTAATATTAATATATTACATAGGCATAAATTGAGGTTGAGTTATCACATCATCCAGAGGATCAAAAACAACTTTCCATGTAAAGGGATGAGATATTTCATCTAATTATTAGTAGTGATGGACTAGGATACAACATTCCATATGACATGGGTATTTATCCTTCAAAATTTTTACATGATGAGGCATTGTCTTCATTTGTTTCTATGTTGACACAACATGTGATTGATTTAGAGGAAAAAATGAAAGCTTTTGGGGACATAATTATATTGTTTTTAGTTGAGGATAGTGTATTGTGGGAGTATATACACTATGGTGATGGTACAGGGGATCCTATAATATAGGTTTATAATTAATTTATTTAATAATTATTTCATTTTATTTTTTATTATTCTCTTCATAATTTTTAATTATTGTAGGACCTTGCCACACCAGATGTAGGTAGCATCCATGGTGCTTCATGACACATCAGAATTAGGAGGTGTGATTTCATTTATCTATCTCATTTCTAATTAAAATTGATTGTCTCATTTTATTTTCATACTTTTGGTAATGTTACTAATAACATTTAATTTTAGTTAAACATATATTTTAGCAAGTAATAAATCAAAACCAACTAAATACATTTATAATGAAGAGAAAATTTTGATAAATAATTAGTATATTATTTTGTATCTTTAAATTTCCACCATACATCACATGTGGAGAATCTAAAAATTTATCATATAGAGAACATCAATTACACAATGAACTCAACTCCACAATCAAGATAATAGCCCTAATTTTCAAAGAACCTAAATTCACACGATCACTGAGGAGTCTGGTTTCTGTGAAATCCAACTATAGCACCCAAAATCACACTACAACCACCATATTCGTAGCATGAATTTCAATAGGTTGACATTAATGCTTTTTTGAGGTACTAACTCACATGGATAAAGAGATTAAAATAGAAAATTTTGGCCATTATACTAGGATATTAGTGGAGGTTGATCTCAGTGCTACTCTTATTGATATGGAAATACTCTCCCTGTTTGATGATGAGTTAATGTGTATAATTAAATATGATAATCTGCCTTTATTATTTGGGGAGTGTTGTGTTGCTGGTAATTGAAAGAGTATCTACCATAGAATTATCATATATGGTAATTGTTGTCATAGAATACATATTGATTAAGACTATGGTCTAAAGGGGATGAATGCTGGGAATATATTTTCTAAGTCCATGGTGGTGATCTCCCATAAAGGCATCATCCTATTGATGGGTGAGAAAAAATCATTATATTATTTTAGATATAGTTATTCAAAATAAGTGTCATATATTTATTGGAATATACTAGCTCTAAGACCTACTATAGTCTGGATTGAAGAGGAAAATAAAATGTTGGATGCAAGTGAATAGGGAATATGTGTTACCTCTCATAAAATGGTTTAGGGTTCAAATTCATCAGTTCTTCATAAGATTTATCAAAATATTAATGTTTTAGGGTTGAAAAAACCTAGAATTAAGATTATTGAGGAGAACTATTAATTTATCGAAGAACCTCTCATTTGTAGGTTCTGGTTGTGGTAATTTTTTGGAGAAATACTAGAGGGTTTCTAGCTTCCAAGTGTAGAGTCATCTTGGATGGAAGCAGTCTACGTTTTCTATGCAATCTGGAGAGAATCAATCCTACATTTTAACTGAATATTCTACGATGTACAGGTTAATTAAATGATGTTGGTGTGTTTTATTATTATAAATATACTCTAGTTTTATCATGTTATACAGTTTAGACTAACATGAAGTCTATAGTTTTGAGAGGTAAAAAAATTGAGGATGCTCAGAAGTCTATGATGCTTGAATTTATTCAGGAAAAAGTTCGAACTATATGTTACTGAAAACAAGGTAGTTATCATTTATTTGATGGTTGTGATTGAGAAACCATATTCTCTAAACACTTAAGATCCATCAGATAATGATATTGTTAATCCATGGACCATTGTTCCAATGATACATGGTCATAATTTATGAAAAATACATGTAACAGGTTGGATCCTTATCATATATGTGTATGAGGTCAAAATTTGATGCAATTTGAATCCATAATAGGATGTATATTTTTTTTCTAAATATTCAACATTTTTAGGGTGACTGATTGTGTCACTCTATATTTTTATACTATATTTAATAAAATTGGTGGTGTTTTATTGTCATGTTGGTGGTGCAGCATTATGATGGGATTTATCATAGATTATATATTGAAAAATTGGTGTTACTACTAGTTTTAGGATGTATAATGTTTTAAGGTTTTATATTCTATTTTATTTTGATGTTTTTCAAGATTAATAGGATTTTGTTTTAGAGTATATAAAATTTATTATGAATGGATGATTTTTTTATTCTTCATGGGAGTATTCCATGGGTGAATGCAACTATGTAGGACTACTTCATTGAATTCTTGATGCTTCTATGGTCATTGGTAGTCTAGTGTGTTGGGGTAGGGAATTTTCTTCACTATTTTGAAACTACAATCGTCTCCTGATGATGGGAAGCATGTGGGAAAACATATTATTTTTAAGGAATAGTCCATAAGTTTTAGGCTGGTTATGTTTTCTCAAATTATGTTGACTATTTGATGGGTTCATGATTTAGTAATTTGTTGGAACGAGTGTTTTGAATAGTAGGTAAAAACATAGGAAAAGGGTGTTTTCCTCCTAAAATGGAGGACTTTCTAGGCCTATTGGTGGTACAACTCTAACGTGGGATATTCCGACATTAAGATGTTGTAGTGGAATGATTGTAGTTATTAAAATTCTCTGGTTTTGTATAATGGTATGCAATTTATTTTTCTAGATTTTTAATAACATATCAATCTCTAATAAGGTGGATCCTTTTGAGTTTATCTTAAATAAAAATTGTAATAAATGTATGGTTTTCTGAATTTATTTTCAAAGGGTCAGCATATAAAAATTATCAACATGTTCCTATAAATAAAACTAATGTGTCCATGGGAATTAAACATACTAACACATAAATAGATAGGATAAATGAAAAAAATCTATAAAAAATCATTAAGAAGAATAACCATCTGGATCGGATACCTAAATTGATTGGAATGATCAAAAGTGATGTTTATATTTTAGTTTTAGAGTTATGTATGAAATCATGTAAAAGGGGTCATTACCAATAAAAAATATTTGTATTGATATGAAATCATGCGTGAATGATCACTAATCCATTTATAATCTATAGTAATCAACTTCGCATCTAATTGGATGTATGTGTCACCTTATGTGGTGGAAGATGATAGGTGATATTTTCATGTGTTATTAAAATGGCATATCTCACATCATGGGGTAAAAAATAAGAAAATGAATTTTTATTCATGTGCGATGTTAGGAAAACATTTCCTTAATAATATGTGAGCTATTGGAATCAACTGCACGTCAATATGATTCCTAGATTTGTTGATACAATAAATATTTTTTTTTTATAATTTTAATAATAATTGGAATGTCATATTTTAGGGTTAAAAACTGACCTAAAGATCTCTTATTGACATAAAATATCAGGTAAACAATAATTAAATCTCATAAAATCTGTTTGAATTATTAGCACATGGATTCGATACTTGAATTTTTTTAGTATGATTGAAAATGTAATTTATCCCTCATAATTGGATGGAAGTGACACATACATCATATGCTCTTTCCCCTTGGTATGGTTGTAAACTACAAGTATAGTTTTCAAGTGTTACTAAAAGGACATATAATCTGCCATAGGGTCTAAAATGATAGGACAATTTATGAATGATATAAAAAACATGGAGGAAAATCCTATAATAACATGTGATCTATTGGAATCAACCACTCATCAATTCGATGCCCAGATTTTTTTCTATAATAAGAAGATCATTTTCACATTTATTATCATTTTTTAATAATGATAAAATCATTTGTGTAGGGGTTTAAACCGACCAAACGAGTTCATATTGACATGAAATCATAGGAAATGGATCTTTATTCCATTTTAAATATGTATAAAGCATCGATATATGTATCAAACACCTGAATTGATTAGTATGATCTAAAGTTTCATTTATCTCTCATGTATGGACTTAAGTTACGAATCAAGTAAAAGGTGTTGGTACCCAGAAATCAAACTTGGAAGGACATGAAATCAAATGATGAACGATCACCAATACATTTTTTGATCTGTAAGAATTATCACCATATAAGTTGGATGCTCATGTCACCCTATATGATGGAAAATTACGTGTATCATTTTTTTGTGTAATTAAAATTTCATGTTTCCTATCAGGGGGTCAATATTAGTAAATGATTTTAATTGACATGAAAATCTAGAAGAAAAATACTCAAATAATATATGATCTATTATAATCATTAATGGCCCAATATGATTCTAGGGTTGACTATTAGGTGGTAAACATGGTTTTCAATTTTCAATACTCGTTATTTTACTGATAAAAAGTGTCATCATATATTTCAAATTAGCTTTTCTAAATTTATGTATATATTATTGTTTCTATATGTAACACTATAAAGACTACTTTTATTGTTATGAAATATATATATATAAACTGAATAATTTTGAAAAATGATAAATATAATAAGTTTTATTTTATTTTTTAAAATTTTTCTATATATTATCTCATTAGTTTATGGAGAGTTTATATTAAAAAGATAATTAGCTTTTTTGATCTCTTGTTATGTTTGTATTATTAATTTTTATTTTTTTTATGTTGTATTCGTTTTTTTATATTTGGTGGTTATGAAAATTATGAATTTCAAAAGAAATCATTCTTAGGTGGTCATTAATGATATTAAATTCTAGAAGAATACCATTGAGGTCGGCTACGAAGGTCACTAATACGGTTCCCAGAAACTACCAACAAGGTTGTCCAGTAGACCCCTACAGTGACCACTAGTGGTAGTTACTATTTCTCATTTATCAGTTGAACAATTGGGACCACCAAAAGCAATTGGTTATAGTCATTAAATACCTTTGGTGATTGCTTTTGGTGATCACTAAAGGTGGAATTTCTAGTTGTGTATGAAACTGTTGCTATATTTTAAATAATATACAAAATAATAATAATTAGTGGTGCTTCCATAACTACTTCTAATAACTAGTTTTTTTTTGTAGGGACGATGGTTTGATTATTATTTTTAATTACCTCTTCTATTTTTGTTGGATATTCTAACGATATTTTTTGGAAATCATATTTTTATCATGTGACTGATTTGTTTCCTCGCCAACAAGTAGTGCATGTGAATATCACATTCATCTTGGTCTAACAATACAATTCCTTAGCATTGTACCTTTCAATGTAAATAAATTATTATTTTAGTTATAATAATCTTGAGTTTGATGATCATTTAATACCACAAATTCATGTTTTTCAAGCACCACTCTTTATAAACACTAAAAAAGTGTTGATAAAGGGGTTAATTTTATCAACATGAATAAAATGTTGATAAATGCACCTTTTATCAATGAGAAAAACGTTGTTAAAATCACCCCTTTATCGATGATTTTTTAGCACAGATAAATGTACCTCCTTTATCACAAATTTTTTAGCCCAGAAAAAGGGTACCTTTAAACAGTGCATTTCTTATCACTGAAAAAAGCATGACTTTTAGGAGTGTTGAAACATCATTTTTAGCACCTGTAAAAGGTATGTTTCATAAAAAAAATTATGTATCAATAAAAAATATATTGATATATAATTATGTTTATATTGATATAAATAGAATATATTTTAAAAAAATGATTTAAATAATGCTTAATACACATATACACTTAATATACAATATATTTAATGAAATTGGATATAAATGCAATTAAAAATATTATTAGTTAATAATTTTATAATTATTATCATCTAATATTCATTCAATAACAATTGGATTATAAAAAAATTAACAAGAATTATGAATGGTCAATGATATTTTAAAAACATAATGTGAACTTCAAATGACCATAGCTTTTGATCAGGGTGTCTGTTTGGGTTGTACTACATATGAAATCAAAGCATGAAAATAGATCAATTCTATACTAGCTTGGTGGAACCACTGGTCAAATTTTTCAAGGATAAAAATCAAAAAATTCTTCTAAAACTGAGTTTTTAGTCGGGGGTATCCAAATTTCATTAACATTCAATAGAATTAATGAATCTTTTAAGGGGGTTTTATTGTATTCTTTTTGTTGGGGACTAATTTTATTATCAGTTATTGCATTCATATTGATATTATGTTTTTTCAATTTTATCATTTTTTTCAATTTGGTTTTATTTATAATTAAATATATACATATGTATACATATTTGAATATATTAACTCATAGATATTTAATTTCATAAAAAAATATGTAAACATATTTACATATAAAATATATATCTTTATAAGTAATATATATCTAAATAATAAGAATATATATATTTTTCAAAATATAAATGTTTGAATATTTATATACATATTCAATGTATATAAAATGTATAAATATGAACATATTTTTGTGTGTGTATTAACAATCTGAAATATATTATATATATGTTCAATTATATGTTTATAAATTTTAATATATAACATATTTAAATAAATATAAATATGTATAATTATATTTATTAATACACTCGTAATATATATATATATGTGTGTGTGTGTATGTTATTATTTATAAAAACACACAAAACATATTATTTATATGTTTATTTAAAAATAATTACATATATATGGATTAAAAAATGTAATGAAATGTATAAATATATATATATTGATATATCATAAAATAAAGAACAAAATAGTTTAGGGGAGTTGATAAGTCATAGATTCGTGAGGGGTAGGTCTCGATTTCAAAAATCACTGAAGGCAGGGTCACGTGTAGGAGGAATTACCATTGTTAAAGGGGGAGGGGGATTCCGGAGCTATTAAAAGGGGGATTACCACTGTTAAAGGAATAGTCCAATGAAAAATAAATATATTTTTAATTTTTTTGACTTTTATCAATAATTTTTTTTAGCACATATAAAAAGGGCCTTAATTAGCGCTTTATTTAAAGTTGATAAAAGGATCCCATTTTAAGGGATCTAAGATTTAAAACTCTTTATTAACACTGATAAATGTGATTACTATTTATTTTAAAAGTGATTTCTATATTAGTGAGTTGAAATTTTTGAGGTTTGGAAGGGGGTTTTGTCATAACTTCCTTTTTTCGCACTGATTCCAGCCATGACCATTTTTTGTCAACTAGGAAGCCACTATGCATGGGGGTTGTCAAAATTTATTTTGATATTGATGTTATCAGTGGATCTATGTTGGTCAATAGTTATGTGTGTAGGGATTTAATCAGTTTAATTCCTGTTTTGATTGTGGAGGAGAATGCCCTTTTAGATGCATTAGTTTTTGTGTAAGGTCAAGGATATATGATATTTTTTAGGGAATGTGACAATCAAGTCCTTGTCAAAGGAATACAATCACGGAAAGGGAATCAATTATTTATCATGTATATTATGAAAAAAAAAAGTAATTATATCCACATACATCAAAGATTATAGTTTTCTTTTTTATTTAGAGGATATAGACTTATGTTTGACATCATGTTGGTCATCCGAAAATAAAGGGTGATGAAATGAGTTTGTTTTGGGGTGTTCCTCTATGTTTACTAGGTTATTTTCTTAATGATATAGAAAATTAATTGATTTCTTATTAAAAAATCATATATGACAAAATGTAACATAAATTAATTTCAGTTTTTACAGGATATATCATTGAATATGTATTTAATATCACAAATCATATGTTATAAATTTCATCTATCAATAAAATGTAAGTCTAAATATTGAACATGTAAGAAATAAAAATTCTAAAGAATTTAACTCACATACAAAATGTGAAAAAATTTAGGTATTATTTAAAAAATAATAGGATTAAAAAAACAGTAAAAAATTTTATCACATCATGAAAATGAAATAAATTTCCGTGATAAAATGTGTGTTTCAAAATAATAATAAATTTTTTATTATTACATCTATTTTTGTTATTATGTTATCTCAGGATTAAAATTTTATTTTTGTTTGACAGATGCCATAAAAATTTACATGAAATTTATACATGGACTTAGAAATGAGAATTATCATAAAAAATATAATTATCACTCTTAAATACTGTAATATAGTTCATTACAGTGGAAAAACTAATTAATTGCAAGTTTTTTATTGAAATTTTAATTTAATTTAAATTCATATTCAACATAGGTTTCTTCTTATAATGTATTCTCATAATCATACTTTTTGGTTATATTAATAATTTAATTTTTTTAATATATTTATTATAAAGAAGATAAATAAATAAGATAATAATTATTAAAAATTATTTGTAGTTTTTTGGTAAATTTATTGGAAAATTATAAAATATATTATAATAAAAAATTATAGGAAAAACCCTTATGTAATGTTTAATTTTCACATTGATAATTAAAACTAAAAATTAATGACATAAAAATATGAAAAAAATTACTAATCCATATATATATATATATATATATTAATATAATCAAAGTTAGTGAAACAATTTATTTAACAAATTAATTATTTTTTTTACAGTCATAAGTCATTATATCATGTAATGTTTCGATGATATTTAAAATTGTAGAAAAATGAGACTTTTTCAAACATTTTAGGATGACTAATGAAAAATATGTATTTTTTATAGTCATGAATGGTGTGACTTCAGTGTCTTTCAGAATTAACATCAAGGCCTATCCTTCATAGAGTTTAAAACCCTCAAGAGGTTTTTGATAAGGGGATCAAATATCTATTATCACTTTATTCTTGTGCTGGAAATTATTTCTCACATTCTTTTGAATTGGGTAATGAAATGGGACATCCATGGTGTTGTGGTATGTCAAAACAATCATCATATTTATTAGCACTTATTTATAGATGACAGCCTAAACTTCGTTCATGCCACATCTCATGAATTCTATTTAGTTTTGAAAATAATTGATACGTTTGAAGGGTGTTCTATAAAATATATTATTCCCAAAAAGAAGAAATGGCCTTGAGTTTAGGAGTATTACTAGTAAGGAAGGAGGAGTTTCAGTTCTTATGTGGGTTTCTAATCAGTGAAAAAAATAGAAATGTTTGTTCCTTCCAACCCTTCTTAGAAGATTGAAGAAAAAAATATTCTCCATCTTTGTTGATATAATTTAAAATAATATTTTTTTATGGTGTTGTTGGAAAATTTATAAATATAAGAAGGAAAGTCTTGTAATTTTGTGGCCAATGTGATTCCTTATTATGATATGTCACGTTCCATGTTTCCTAAAACCCTCGTTGACCAGATCCAGTAACATTTTGATAATTGTTTTGGGGTTTATCATGATGGAAATCATAACATCATTTGGTTTTCATGAGATAAACATTGTATCTATAAGTTCTACATTGGGCTCAATTTTATAAATGTGGAGTTGTTTTATGATGCACTTTTATCGAAAAATAGCTAGCACCTTCTATCCTTCCCAAACATTATCTTCATAATAGTATTCCACACCAAATATTTTCCTCATTATGATTTCATAAATACGTAGCTGGTGCCAAGAACTATATTTCTATAGAGGATAATTTGGGGGGTAGTGTAACTATATGAGAAATGGTGTGTGTAGAGGATTAAAAATGAGAATAATGTGTATTTATAGAGTGATTCATCTCTAACAGATGAAACAATCCTTATATTTTTATGAAATATTATCTAAGGATTCTAGAAGATGACGGATCATGATCTGATTAAAAACACCCTGAAGGATTGGGATCATGACCGAATATTTTGATTCAATGAAAGAGATCATAAACTTGTCTATATTATTACTATTATATCAATTTTGGGCAAAGATCGGTATTGTTGAAAAAGGTATCCCTAAGGAGTTTATACAGTTCGAATGGGTTATAAGCAGTTGGTGAATGGGGTTTCATATGGACATCCATACGAATTTTATAAGGATATTTAGATAGTGAACTTCCAAGCTAATGTTTTTCAGTGTGGAAGGAATGTTCTGCTGTCTTCTAGAATCATGGGATCCTAGTGCGGTGAAACATCTCTATGAAGAATATATTCCCTATATGTTTGCACGATGTAGAATATATAATGCATGTTGTTCTTATGTACTAAGGTGTGGAGGATGTGTGGATGAATTGGAAGTTAAATTTTCATGATTTTTTCCACGTTATTTTATTTAGACCGTAATATTCGTAACTTAGTTCATTTCTTTGAGATGAGGATTTTCTGCATGATTTGTACCACCACATGGATGGTTTGGACCAAAAGAAATGTGTGGATTTCTCAAAGAAAGGTAATCCAATTCCATATATGGTTTAAAAGGGCCTCAGAATGGATTTATTATGGGACTAAAAATGATATATCTCCCATCGTTGGGTGTCCCCTGTAGGATACATCTTTTTGGACCCCACCCCTAAAAGGCTTTATCAAGATAAATACTGGTGGTAATGTGTCACTTTGTGTAAGCGTGTGTATTAGGATTATTTCCCACCAGATAGATTGTCAGATTATGGTGCCCAAATTCATGGATTTTTAGGCTATCTTGTGATCGGCTATGGTGGATGAAGGATTTATTCTTCATGGTATTCTGCGGTATACTCTAAAGGCTGGTAAAAAGGTATGATCTAATTCGATTCTTCTTAATGATTAGCTCTTTATCCATGGACGGAGAGGACTCACAACCAAATGGTATTATTCAATAAATATCTTATCCTTATTAAATTTTTCCTCTTCATACAACATCATTTTCATTAAAGGATGAGGTGATCATTTATCTCACCATTTCACAGGCTTTAGGAAGGATTGGGGATACCATGTTTGGTTTGATCATTTTTCTGATTGGATTTGTAATGCTACTTCGATGGATTAACAATCTATCTATTCTATACTCAAAAAAATTTTATTGTTGTACTAGTTTTTATATAAATATATTTTCTATAATATAAAGATGGAAACAAAGACTTATTACCCTAGTGAAATCTAACATACCTTATTAAGGTTTTTTATCTTTATTTGGATAGGGTAGCGAGTTCAAAACTGATTAATTTATCAACGTGAATTTTTTAGAGAATATTAATATTATAATATTAATATATTTTTCATTTCATACTACATTTATAATATAATTCAACGAATATGAATTTAGTTCAAATAATTATTATTATTTAATTGAATATAAATTTTTAATTGAAAATAAAATGATAGTATTTTTATTTTTAAAATGAATCAGAAATTTATTGAAATATAAAAATATTTACATTCATTAATTTGGATAGTTTAATTGGTAAATTGAAAATATAGTAGGAAAGGGTAAGGAAAATTCAATTAAAAAAACTTGTAATTTGTTTTAGGTTTTGAAAAATTAAATAGGTCAGGATTTGGTCATCTCAAATTTCATAGATACTTGATCCATTATCATTTCTAATGCTATGCTGAAAAAATTGGGCAAAATGTAAATAACAGATTATATTATGGTTCATAAATATATTACATGGTTAAAAAAATTACCCATTTTAAGAAATTTTAATTAGGAAATTATGTTTGTCTTGTTTAATTAAAAATATAATGAACAGTTTTTCAAAAAATCATCATTAAAAATGCAATATTTCTCAAAAAATCAGTTTTTATACTTTTTTTCAAAGATTCCCAACAACAATGAAGAGAAATGATGTTTCTTGAGATATGTTTTAAAATATAATTTATTGAAATTTGATAAAAATATATATGTATAAAAAAATATATAAGTATATAAATATATATATAGAACATAAAATTAATGGACCAAAATTTAAATGTAGTCAAAGACATAAAAAAATAAACCCATTATAATTTAGAAAATATAAAACATCATTTATTCAAAATAAATTTATCTTATTACATAATTTATATATTAAAATTAAAAAATATGATTAATTCAAATCATAAATTATGATTCATTGAAATTAAATATAGATTGCTAATTTTTTTAAATTTGGAATTGAAATTTTCAAAAATAGCAAATAAAAAATTGAAATTATTTTATTTTAAATCAATGAACTAAAAATTATAAAATAAAATTTACTCAAATAAGAAGTATTATTATTCCAAAATATAAAAAATGATTAATTTAAATTCAAATTATTTTCCTAAAATATTCTATTTTTGAATTTGATGACCTAAAAGTTATAAAATTAGAAAGAAAATTTACTTCTCAAAACACAATGAATTTAAATTTTTACTCCATTTAAAACATAAAAAAAATCTTCTTCAAAAATTTTATATGAAAATAAAAAAAATTACAGAAAACATAATTTTTTATTATACAAATATTACAAAATACTTCTAAAAGAATATCTTTTGTCACTTGATTTAATAATATAACAACTGATTGATCAAAAAACACAAAAAAAGCATAATTATTATTCCATATCCAAAATTTTATATAAAATATTTGTTTAAAAATATATATAAAAAATATTTTTTGTTAATCATTTTACAAAAATTAACTACATATCATAGGTTTAATCATTAAAGTAAAGATATATTTATAAAAAAATATTTTTTTACTAAATAGAAAACACAACAAGTGCACTCACATTTTTTTTAATGAAGGAAAAAATTTATAAAAAAAATCAACTAGGACAATGAAACAAAAGTTTTTTTGATAAAATTATATTAAAAATAAAAAAAACTAAAAACGAAAAATATTTTATATCTAATGAATTCAATAAATGAAACAATAACAGAAGTTATGTCTGTAGTTTTTGTGTCATTACACATTATATTTAATTAAAAAAATATTAAAATTGAAATCAATATTTTTGAATATAAATTACAATAAAACTATAGAAAAATTACCATATTCTTTTAAAAAATCATGAAAAGAACACAAAATATATGTTATTTGTTTTCACAGCCACAGATCAGCTCTTTAACAGTGCACAAAAGGGATATAATAATGCTAATAATGTAATATTGTCATCATCATCATTAAAGGGGGTCCCTTTACCCGTGCTAATAAAGGACCCACTATATGAGCATTAGTTTGTCACTAATAAAGGATTCCTTTATCAGTGCTAGAAATAGCATAGATAAATGACAACCTGCTGTAGTGTGCTATTTGAATAAAATAACACTGCTACAAATACACCAGTATCAGGTATAAAAATATAAAATTTAAGTGGAATAAATTTCACATTGAAAACAAAAAAAATAACTACTATATACCTTTCAAATAATTCTTTGTAAAAATACATTTACAATTACTATACAAAAACATTTAAAAACATTAATGTTTCATTATATTCGAAACCCATAGCCCCAACTCAAAAAAACTTGAGCATGGTATCAGTTGTTGAAAAAACCAGCCCAACCCTAGAAAAAGAATATACCTATATAAGAAAATTATTCTTATTTCATAAACACTATAACGAAATAAATTAAACATAAATATGAATGAATAAATTAATACATTTTCAATTTTAAATAAAAAGACACACATAGAGTTATACCTGTCACACCATGCATAATATTGAGGTGAAGATGATTCCTAAACATTACAAATTACATAGGTTTCATTTTCCTAATGTATCAAAATAATTAGAATACATTGTCATTGTTTTGACTATGTCACTCGTGTTTTTAACTAAAATTTCATTTCAAATTGGAAACACATACTTTGAGTCATACGAGTCACATAATGTGTCAGTTTGATGTGAGACTAATTCCAAAACATCACAAATTACTTATAGATAGTATTACTAAATTATAAAGACAATTAGATCTTGCATTCTTGGTTTTGAGTGAGTGACACACATTTTAAACTAAAATGTCAATTTTATTATGACAATGAACACATTGAGACATACTGGACATATTGTGCATCATATTAAGGTGATTGTGATTCCTTCAAATCATAAAGGACTTATGGATCCTTTCCCTAAAGTATCAAAACAATATAAATTAGTTTTCTTGGTTTCTAGTATGTCACTTGTTCTTTTTACTAAAATTAATGTCAATTTTAAATAAAAAGACCAACTTAGAGTCATACCATTCACACCTTACGTCATGTTGAGCTTCAGTTAATTCCTACAAGTCAAATATTACTAATGGGTCTTTTTCCTAAATTATTAGAAAAAAAGTCAATAGAATTTTATCAATTTTCAGTATTTTACTTGTTATTTTTAAAAAAAATATGTAAATTTTAAATAAAAAGACACACATTGAATTATACGGGCCGCACTATGCATAATATTTAGTTGTGTTTGATTTCCACACATCAAAAATGACTTATGGATCATTTTTCTAAATTATCATAACAACCCAAATATGTTTTGTCAGTTTTTAGTATGTCACTTTTTATTTTTACTAAAATTAATGTTAATTTTTAATAAAAATACACACTGCGATTTATATTGCTACATCAGATGTCAGATAGAGGTGTGGATAATTCCTACATGTCAAAAATTAATTATGTATCATTTTTCTAAATTATCAAAATAATTTGAATATTGTTTCTCAGATTTTAGTGTCTTAATTTTTGTTTTTACTCAAATTAGTGTCAATTTTAAATAAAAAGACACATTTCGAGTTATTATGGTCACATAGTGTGTTAAATTGAGGTGAAAAATATTTTTACACTTCAAAAATGACTTATGGATCATTTTCCAAAACTATCAAAACAGAATGAATATATTTTCTCATTTTTCAATATCATAGTAATTGTTTTTAATAAAATTAATGTCAATTTTAAATAAAATTAAAAATCTTTGAGTTATATAAGTCACAATGTGCATCCGAATTAGGTTAAATTTATTCCTATACATTGAAAAATGACTTATATATAGTTTTTACTAAAGTATCAGAATAATATAAATGCATCTTCTGGGATTAAGTATTTAACTTTTGTTTTTTACTAAAATGTAATTCCAAATTTGGAACATATACATTGAGCCATATCGGTCACATTATGTGTTAGTTTGACATTAGAATGCTTCCTACACATCAATAATTGACATTAATACTTTTTATAAATTATCATGGCAACCAGATCATGTTTTCATGGTTTTCAATGATTGACACACCTTTTGAACTTAAATGTCAATCTTAAAATGATATCAGACACATTGATTCATACCAGTCACACTATTTATCAAATTTAGGTGTGGGTGATTCCTAGACATCAAAAACTACATTTCAACAATTTTAGTAAATTATCAATACAATTCGATTGTGTTTTCACTATTTTTTGTATTCCACTTGTTTATTTACTAATATTAATGGAAATTTTAAATAAAAAGAAACACATAGAGTTATACCAGTCATACCATGTACCTAATTGACGTTAGGTTAATACCAAAATGTAAATAATGACTTATTTATCAATTCAATAAAGTATCAAAATAGTCCAAATGTTTCTTCTTGTTTTTTAGTATGTTACTTGTTCCTTTTTCAAAAAATAATGTCAATTTAAAATAAGAATTCACACTTGGAGTCCTATCAGTCATACCGTGCATCATATTAAGATGAGGATGATTCCTACACATAAAAATTGAATATTAAACCATATACCTAATGAATAAAAACAATGCTAAAATGTTTTCTTGTTTTTTAGTTTGTCAGTTGTTATTTTTACTAAAATTAATCTCAATTTTAAATTAAAAGAAACACTTAGAGACATATCGGTCACATCATGCAAGGTATTTAGGTGAGGCTATTTAAAACATGTTAATAATTACTTATGTATAATTTTACTAAAGTATCAAATTAAATCGACTGCATTTTCTTTGTTTTTACAATTTCTTATTTCCTTTTTACAAAAATAAATGTCAAATTTAAATTGAAATTCACACTTAGAGTTATACCAAACACATAGTGCATAATACTGAAGTGATATTTATTCATACACATAAAAAATGGATTATATATTATTTAAATAAATTATGGAAACAATCCAAATTCATTTTATTGGTTTTTAGAATGTCAGTTCATCATTGACTAAAATTAATGTCAATATTAAATAAAAAGACACACGTGGAGTTATATCTGTATCACAATGCATTAGATTGAGATATTTCTAAATCCTAAAAATCAAAAAGGCATATGTATCAAAAAATTTAGACTATAAAAATAATATAAATGTCTTTTCATGGTTTTGAGTATGTCACTATTTTTTACTAAAATTTTATTTCAAACTAGAAACACATAATTTGAGTCACAAAGATCACATCTTATGTTGGTTCGACATGAGACTGCTTCCACCTCATAAACATTTATTTAAAAATCAATGATCAAAATTATCAGACAATGAGAGTGGTTTTATTGGTTTTTGGTGAATGAACTGGGTTTTCAAAAAAATGTCATTTTTAACCTGATAATGGATGCTTTGATTCATATCAATCACAAATTACATTGGATTAAGTTTTTTTTTGATTCAAACATGATACAAATTTTATACATAATATTTTTCTAAAGTATAAAATGAATATAAATGTGTTTGATTAGTTTTAAGTACATCAATTTTTCTTTTTTCTGAAATTAATTTTAGTTTTAACTAAAACACACACTTGGAGTTATACCAGTCACACCATATGTTGGATTGAGGTGCGGTTTATTCCAACATGTCACAAATAACAAATTTATTACTTTACTAGAGTATCAAAAAAATAGGATTGTGTCTTCACATTTTTCAGTATGTCACTTGTTCTTTTTACTAAAATTAATGTCAATTTTAAATAGTAAAACACACAGAGAGTCATATAAGTCACACTATGGTTCAGATTGATGTTTGGTTTATTTCTACTCATAAAAATTAACTCATGGATCATTTTTCTATAGTATCAAAACAATATGAATTCATTTTTAGTTGTTTGTATGTTACTTTTTCATTTTTCAAAATTTTGTTTCAATTTTATATAAAAAGAAACAAATATAGTCATACCAGTCACACCATGAATCAGATTGAGGTGGGGTTGATTCCTACACATCAAAAATTACTTATTAATTATTTTATAAAACATCTATAACAATCCAAATTCATTTTCGTAGGTTTCAATATGTCACCTTATATTTTTGATAAAATTAACTTCAATTATAAAAAAAATATACACTTGGAGTTATACCATCAAAAACATGAATCATATAGAGGTTCAGTTGATTCCCACATGTCAAAAATGTCTTATGGATCCTTTTAATATAGTATCAAAACAATCCAAATGTTCTGTCTCTATTTTTATAATTCCAGTCATTCATTTTACTAATGTTAATGTAAATTTGAAATAGAAATCACACTTGGATTCATATCATTTACATTGTGATTCAGATTAAGGATATGTTGATTTATACATGTTGAAAATGAATTATGTATTGTTTTTGTAATATTTCAAAACAATCCAAATGTGTTTTATTAGTTTTTAGTATGTCACTTTTTTTTAAATAAAAATAATGTCAATTTTAAGTAAAAAAGAAAGGCTTGGAGTCATATCTGTCACACTGTGTGTCGGATTGAGGTGTGGTTGATACCTACATGTCAAAAATAACATATATATTTTTTCCTAAATAATTAAAATAATTTTAGTTTTCTTTATTAGTATTCATTATTTCACTTGTTCCTTTTACTAAAATTAATACCAATGTTAAATGAAAAGATAATCTTTGACTCATACTAGCCACACCAGCCTTGAGAATGAGGTGAAGCTGATTCCTACACATTAAAAATGACATATGGAAGGATTTACTATATTATTAAAACAATATTAATGTGTTTTCTTGGTTTTGGGTGTGTGATGCGTCTTTTGAACTAAAATTAAAATTATGAACTAAAAACATAATGTTTGAGTCATACTATGCACATTGTGTGTCAGATTGAGATTTCTATTATTGAGTGTGTGATATGTATTTTTCTTTCAAATATCTACAAAAATCCAAAAAAAAGAGTGGATGTTCAATTCTATTTGAAGAGGAACCCTATGCTCCCTGAAAAACATCATGTTTCTGGTAGCATGTCATTTCCTCTTCCATTATAAATAAATATGTTCTTTATTTTATGGCTTTTTGTAAATATTTGATAAAAAATATGAATTCCTAAAGTATCAGGGAAAATACTAAATAGTTATTAGGTAAAATTGATAAGGAAATTAACCTACATATAGTAGATAAAATAAGGAAAAAATTAATTAAATAAGTAGTAAGAGTTCATCATTCCATGATATTGGTATACATTATTAACCCATTTCTTTACTTTCATTATATTTGTTATAGCCTCAAATTCTAATCTCGCATGAGCATGAGTATATTTGAACAAACCACCCTAACATGAGAAAAATAGTCCACCTATATAAGAAACAAAATTATGTCAGTAATACTATAATGAAATAAAATAAACATAAATATGAAAAAATATGTTAATAAAATGTAAATTTTAAATTGAAACCATACAATTTGAGTCATGTTGGGTACATGATGTACCAGATTCGTTACATGATCATAGTGTAGGAGTGAATCATTCATATTGATGATGTCAATTTTTTATGATCTCTGTGGGAATTAACAAAAATAATTATCAAATAGAAATATTAAGGAAATTGACTGGAATGTAGATAAAATGATGAAAAAATAAACCAAATAGAATGTTGGAATTCACAAATTCATGATATATGTGGAAATTTTGAACTCATGTTTGCTGCCCATTTGTTTCAAAACAAATCTATTTCGTATTGTGAAGACAAGTCTAGTCAACTATCAATGTAGTACCAGGAAAATATAATTACACATTGGATTAATAAATATATTAAGTGAAATGGTAATTTTATATGAAAATGCCTTTTGGATATTATAGTTTATTGATAGAATATGATATCTCTTATAAATTTACAAAAAATAACAACCGCAATATTTTCTATTTTTTTTTCAAAATTATAGAATCATTGATAACAATAAGTATTTTTTTATATGTGTTTTGATAGTGAAATATTATTATAGATTCCCTGATACTTATTCACTTGTAGAAGTTGGCAGGCTCCTTATAAATTTTCTTTATCCTAATTCCATGATTTTCATGATTTTTCAATTCCACCCTATCATAACATAATTCTTATTAAAAAACAACATAAAATTTATAACATGAATTTTAGTTATAAAATTTTGGATTTAGTTTATTAAAAATTGAAAACCATCATCATGTGTGGTTCGTTTGTTGTGCATCCTTGTACTGAATCTAGAAAATAAATATCTGGAGTAGAAAAATTGACCGAAATGAGTACCCAATGTTTCTAATAAAAACAAAAAATAATAGGAAATGAATGGAATGAAAAAATATATTTGAAATGATTAAATTTTAGAGTTTTACCACTACATCATTAATATTACGAAGTGTGTATCATCCTTAAGTTTTCATTCAAATGATTTGGCAACTTTTTCCACTATTGAAACAATTTGTACTCATTTTATCATGGTTTGGTCTGTAGATGTGATGTTATAAATAGTAATTCTATAGATATGTTCAAGGGGAAATCTCTTATATTGGAATGTATATATATGACCGAAAAAATAAGAATTTTATTCAGTCATAATTAACATAGTAGATCGCATATTGGAAACAAAGATCATTAAAAGGCACCTCATGTATATATTTACAACTGATACTCCTATACATTCATACATGCGGATTTCATTATCATTCTCAAGAGAAATAATGTCTGTAATGGACTCTGTAAACATTTGTTATTAAAAATAAACTATTGGATTACTACCACTTTGTATCATTGTATCTACATGAACCTTCAATATTAGTAGACGTGGATATTAAATATGTGGGCTAAAAGTAATTTCTAATGATCTTATTATTCTTTTCATTTATCCATTAGATGGTTATTATTCAACCATTGATTTAACCCGATTACATTTATTTTTCAGTAATAAAATTCATCAATTTAACTATTCTTCATTAATTGTTAATGGTTTATCATGAAAAATAAATTGGAAATAAATAACTCCTTGTCAGCTTTTTTTTACAAGAACATATGGTCATGTTATGAATATTCCAGTTGCTTGATCGCCCATATAAATATTTGTATCAAGTAGAATGGGTAACTCGATGCTCATCTTATGAGAAATGGTAATCATTACTCTCACACGACATGGTTGATGTTTTATGTTGTGTAGAGGGTATTCTTTGATATTGAACACCGTATCCCCAAAAACCTGGAAATGGGTAGCTATTGATAGATATAAATCACATTCATTTTCAACCTATACAATAACTATACAGGAAAGGTATTAGTGCCTATATGATTCACATTTCACATAAACAATTATGAGAATATTCATTGCCTCATATAATACATCTCTATCATGGGAATGGTTTTTGTCAAAGATAATGGGGTGGGGAAAGATATTCAATAAATAGATGTTCTTTGGTTTTTTCTTCTCATTTTTTCAACCCATAACTTTTCTAGAAACTCATACTTCTAATTGATGTTTTATTCTGCCGAGGATAATCATGATTTCATCTATTCTATTTCATTATCTATATCCTTTTTTCATTTATTTTCTCATAAAATGTTTGGGGTGTCATCCCAAAACAAGCACCCCAGACATGACCATACTGTTTTCGTCCCTTCAAGGACACTAATATAATTTTTCCATATGGTACAACTATTTATGATTCATTTGTCCATGTATGATAAAAAATATAGGAAAATAAGTAATAATTTTTATATAAGAGTGATTTAATGATTTTTTAATATGTCATACTTATAGATGCTTCTCACATTTTTTTTCATTTTCATATATTAGTATCTAATCATTATTTAAACATGCCTCCTTCCATATAACATGATGTGGGATGAAAGTGGCTTTGGATTTTTATTCATCAATCTTGATATAAAGAGATGAACATAATTTTGTTATTGATTAATGTCACATAAAATTATTGTTGTAGATTCAAAAAAGTACCTTTTTCATGTGAAATGTACTCGATCCTTACTTTACGATATAGGTATATTGGTTTTGGTTCCTATTCCTTATTTATAGCACCCAATTATTGTTTCGTAAATTAAAAAACCTCCATCAAAGTGATTAATAAACATATTTTTTAACAAACCACTACCACCCACAATGTAGCTGAAAATATATCACAGCATGATGGCCAGAAAAGGCATCCAACACTCCATATCTTATCAAGTGTGAATAAATTTTCTATGGGCGTGTGTTTATTTTCCCTTCAATTTCTTTGAGTTGAAATTTCATTAGAAACGTATGAATGCCTCTCTGAGACTTTCTCGCAAGCATTAATTCTAATTTATTATTGGATTCATCTAATATAAAGTAACTCTACAAGGGATAATTATGATTATGTTATTATTTAATTGTGTTATTTTTATGAAAATAATGAAAGATATCATAAGGTTACACTAATATCTTGCAACACTAGTTTCTTACGTGTGGTCACAATATAGTTCCACAAAGATACATCCATCAAAACATACTGCTGAGTGATGAGACCAAAAATTTTACTAAACATGGACTTGTTGGGGTTAATAGGATGGCCATGCACAATCCATATAACCTTGAATTTTATGCCTTTTCTTTTCAAATTAATTATTTTTTAACACCATCACGCTACGACATTTAGGTTTTTTCTGCTTCCTTGGTTCTTCACCATTAACCATTTTCTCAGGTTCAACATTGAAGATATGGTATTATTATAGATTGGTAGCATCAGAATGTGTAGAAGTTCATTGTTCCTCTACACTGGGAGTAGGAAGAGTTTTAGGAACTTGTTTTCCTTCAATATTGGGAGTATTACCAAATAAAAAGTTCATTGTTCCTCTACACTGGGAGTAACAGCATATTTAGAAACATTTTATTCCGTAGGATTAGGAGAATCAGCATGTGAAGAATTCATTATCAATAGAATTGGGTCAATATTTAATTTAGATTATGTAAATACAGTAGTGAATAGATATTAACATGAGGTAACATAATATATATTATAAGAAATATATAACCAAATTATTGAACTCTAATTTTTCAAATGTTGAAGGGATCTTCCCCTCTACCTAGTATCCAAATATCTCCATTGTGGTATCCTCTGATATACATGATCTGATCTAGAATGGGGCCACTGTGAAATCTCTATGATGTCCCAATTAAAGGGTAATCCTTAGTTGAATTTTAATCAGATCTGTTGGAATCGGAAAACGTGTCCATGTATTTCATCGAATGCTTCCATACATGATCTTGGAGTGTAGCTCGTTCTTCATGCTTCAATTCAACTAGCTATGGAGCGCGAACAGAGTTATGAATTAGAAGTTATGGCCGTTAGAAGTCAGGCTGATAGAAATGGCCATCCGGGGCTTTTTTGGGGCAATGTATGGTTTTGCGCACAAGAAATGAAATCTTGCGCGCAAAAATGGATATTTTGAAGCAAGAATGGAATCATGAAAGCAAAATTAAAATATTGTATGCAACATATCACGTACACCTTTTATATTCCCAATGATATGCTATCTTCCGCCCATGCCACCCAAAAACGTCTATGGAAGGTGCACACAATTTTTGAGAGGTGCGCGCAAGATTATCATCCACACACAAGATTCTTACACGCCCAAGGTGACGTCAAACATCTTTTTGTGCACCCACCAGCACTAGGGTGTGCGTTAGATCATTTATAAACCCAGAATCTTACACGCAAGTGCTCTCGGGTTCGCTGATAAATACAAGTGCGACCCCCACCCCTAAGGAAGAGGTCTCCGGAGGTCGGTCTCCGTTCTGCTGCGCATAATACCGCCTCTTCTACGCCCCCATTGAATAATGTAATCCCCATGTGAGATATTTCATGATAGGTCCCATATGGGTTCTCTTTCATGTGGGCCCATAGTGGTTTGATCCTCACCTGGCATATTTTCTGCCGAGGTCATTTGCGCGCAAGATTCCATGCTTGTGCGCAAAACTTCCAATCTTGTGCTCAAAGCATCCAATGTTGTGCACAAAACATCCAAACATTTGGATGAGCCTTCTATCTTGCGTGCAATAGTACTAAGGGGCCAAATCATGCACGCACCTATGCTGCACAGTCTTATCTTGCATGCAACCCACCCTACGGGTAGCCTATCTTGCGCATAACAGTATATAGGGTCGGGTCGTCGGGATTTTCCATTGCACCCTTATGTGCACCCACGTTCCACCTATAGAATACAATGATTTGATATACTCTTCCTCACACCATGAAACACCATGAGTCGACATATTCCTCTTGGTTCATTTCTCATGTCATGAGTTGAGATTCTCCTCATCAATTCCCTGAGTACCTTGTGATGAACCATTCCTCAAGTAACTCATCCAAACCCTTTCACTTGGCTCATATGCTAGGTTTAACCAGAAAGGGAATCCCTTGCGTAAGTCCCAACACCAGCCATTGCAAGGTGCCTTATGCCAAATAGTCCTCTCTACATGACTATAAACTGTAGTACACCATATCATTAGAGTATAGGATGCCTCTTGCTCCATACAAGAGATTCCTTATGTGCTAAGCCTAAGATGCCACATTCCATGATTATAGTAGCATAATTTCAAGAGTGTTGGAATCCTTTCAAAAATTCTATCACTCCGACTCATGCTTTGTGTGTCTTTCATTCGGATTTCCATCCTCTTTCATGTCTAAAGGGACTCCCTAATGGTCTGGTCCCATGCCGCATCAGCTCACCTACAGTTCTGGTCCAACTCCCCTAAAGTCTCTGACGACACTTCGGGTCGGGTCATGTGTTTCAAACAAGGTCAATAGTTGATGCATGTTTGTTCGTCCCCATCTCAAGCTAACACGATATAGATGATGTGTTGTGAACACGGCCAACAATCGTCTGCTATCGTCATGCCACCCTCATTGCATTCTGAATGTCGGACATGTCATTCACACTTTCCATCTCTCTTTGTTCGAATAGATTCCAACTCCCTTTGCGTTATTCTGCTTGTACACTAGCGCATAGGTGTAGAACCCAACTATATGCCTCAAACTACCAATTAGTTGGGATTCCCTCATGGCCAGATATAAGGATGAAATTGTTGGCTACATCCTAGCCTAAGCCCCATTCACCGTTGCCACTCCCTAACGGCACCCGGGATGCTTCCTTGAGTAAGCTCCGTTCATCGTTACTGCTTCATAGTGGCACCCAGGCTGCTTCCTTTCGTAAGCCCCATTCACCATTGTCGCTCCATAGCGGCACACAGGCATCTTCCTTGCATAAGCCCCATTCACCGTTATCACTCCATAGAGGCACCTGGGCTGCTTACTTGCGTAAGACCCATTCTATGGTGTCACTCCATTGTGACGCCTTGATCACTTCCTTGAGTAAGCCCCATTCGCCATTACCACTCCATAGCGGCACCCGGGCATCTTCCATGCATAATCCACCTTCACCATTGTCTCTCCATAGCGGCATCCGAGCATCTTCTATATGTATGCCTCATTCAACGTTTACACTCCATAGCGGCACTCGTGCTGCTTCTTTACATAAGCCCCATTGACCATTGCCACTCCATAAAGGCACCAGGGCTGCTTCATTGTGTAATCCCCATTCACCATTGTCGCTCCATAACAGCACCCAGGCTGCTTCCTTGCGTTAGCCCCATTCACCATTGCCTCTCCATAGCGGCACCTGGGCTGCTTCATTGCGTAAGACCGATTCACTGTTCCCGCTCCATAGAGGAACCCGGGTTGCTTCCTCTCGTAAGCCCCATTCACCGATGCGGCTCCATAGAAGCACTCAGGCTGCTTTCGTGCGTATGCCCCATTCACTGTTTTCACTACATAGCTGCACCCGAGATACCTCCTTGCATAAGCCCCATTCACTGTTCTAGCTCCATAGAGGCACCCAGGCTACATCCTTGCATAAGCCTCATTCACTGTTGGCACTCCATAGCAGCACCTGAGCTTCTTATTTGCGTAAGCCCCTTTCACCATTGTCGCTCCATAGTGGCACCCGGGCAGCTTCCTTGTGTAAGCCCCTTTCACCATTGTTTCTCCATAGTGGCACCCTGGAAGCTTCCTTACATTATCCCCATTCACTATTGCAACTCCATAACGACACCTGGGATGCCTCCTTGCGTAAGAATCATTCACCGTTGCTGCCCCATAGTGGCACCCATGCTGCTTCCTTGCATAAGCCCCATTCACCGTTGTCACTCTATAGAGGCACCCTGGCTGCATCCTTGCATAATCCCCATTCACCATTTCCGCTCCATAGCCGCTTCTGGGCTGCTTCCTTATGTAAGCCCCATTCACTGTTCCTACTCTATAGCGGCACCCGGGCTGCTTCCTTGCGTATTCTCCATTCACTGTTGTCGCACCATAGCAGCACCCGGGCAGCTTCCTTGCATAATCCCCATTCACCATTTCTGCTACATAGTTACACCCGAGCTACTTCCTTGCGTAAGCCCCATTCACCATTGTCGCTCCATAGCGGCACTTGGGCTACTTCATTGCATAATCCCTTTTCACCATTGGCGCTCCATAGCGGCACCCGGGTTGCTTCCTTGTGTAAGACCCATTCACCATTGGATCTCCATAGTGGCACTCGGGCCGCTTCCTTGCGTAAGCCTCATTCACATATTCCGTTCCATAGTTGCACCCGAGCTTCTATCTTGTGTAAGCCCCATTCACCATTGCTGCTCCATAGCATAACCTGGGATGCTTCCTTGTGTGAGCCTCATTCGCCGTTGTCGCTCCATAGCCACACCTACGCTGCTCCCTTGTGTATTCCCCTTTGACCATTGCCACTCCATAGAGGTAGCCGAGATTTTTTGCGTAAGCCCCATTCACTATTGCATCTTCATTGCGGCACCTGTGATGCCTCCTTGCATAAGCCCCATTCACTCTTGCCACTCCATAGCGGCACCCGGGGCTGCTTCCTTGCATAAGCCACGTTCACCACCATTTATGGACACACATTTACACTGTGATCATCAGGTCCTTGTCGCCTCTTGTTTCTTACATTGAGAATGACACATGTGGGCATAGAGTATGCATCTACCACGACATCCTCTCTAGGAAGACTAGAGTGTAATCCCCACAAACCATTCTAAACTATGTGGACTTTGATCCTTTCCAATGAAAGGTACGTAGGAATCCTCCTTGAGGTTCAATCCCCACACCCAACCGTTCCGACCCCCTACACGTTGGTTCACACACACACCATTTTGAACTGTGTGGACTTTAATCCTATCCAAGGCAAGGTAAGTAGAAATCCTCCCTGAGGTTTGAGCCCAGCACCTGGTCATTACGACCCCCCGTCATGTCGGTTCTTCCACAACGTCCCGAACTACGTGGACTATGATATTTTCTAATAAAAGATACATAAGAGGCCTCCCTATGGTTCATTTCCACCATCTATTTGTTCTGACCATCTTCACGTTGGTTCCCACCCACTTTGAACTATGTTGGTTTTGATCCCTGTCTACTAGATAGGGTACGTAGGAAACCTCCATGAGGTTCAATCCTAGCCAAAGGTAAACCTTCGTGTTCCCCCATTCTAGGGTTCATTTTAACACCCCAAGATTTCATAGTGTGTTATTTCTTCAAAATAATTCAATAACTTGCACTACACGCAACACCGAGTTAAAGCGCACCATGACTTACCAAACTAGCCGTTATGAATAGTAATAACTACTTTTTGAAATTTTATAAATTCTATCTCTCAAAATGGACTTTATTTTTGGATTTATAAAATCAAAATTTTCCTAGGGTGAAATTTCGGTACTTTTCGGATAACTTTAATATTTTGATGAATAGTGAATATTACTAAATTTTAATTGAAAACAACTTTTTTAATCAAAATAATTAATAGTGATAAATTATGAATTTGAGTGGTTTTTAAGTATATTTAGAATTTATTTTTACCATTTAATATAATTTTGGTGATTGAACATAATTTTTACAATTAAACCGGACATAAACAAGTTTCAATCTTTTGATTGTTATTATCTCTTAAAAACACGCTTTTTGTTTTACCAACGGGAATTAATTTTAAATTAATTTCTGCCACTTCTGTGTTTTGAATTTGGAAAAATGGATTCCATATTTGGAATCAGGATGTTCAAATTGTGTAAATAGGTAACTTTTATTTTTAGACATTTTGAATAATTACTTCGGTAAATATTTTATTTACCATGGTTAAAGGTAAATCCTGTAAATAAGGGTTAAAAAATAATATTATAATAATACTAAATTACCCATAAACATGTCCTAGACTTATTGGTTGATACATGTTCTACCATAGGAATCTTTGGGTCGATTTTGGGACCCCATGGAGCCACTTGTAGGTGATAGGGACACTTTATTTTAATTAAGTTAAAATGAATACAAAAATGACAGAATCATATATCTTTTAGAAAAACAATTTTTACATAGGGTTATATATGTTGAATTTTCGACTATAAATATTCATAAGAAATATAAAACTATTTCTTACATAATGATAGTTTATTTGTAATTTTTAAAAATTACATAATTTAATTTATTTATGACACAATAATGATGCAGTAATTACCATAATAGTGAAAATTTAAAATAATTGATATTATAAATACCCAAATAATTATAATTTGAGACTTTTAAGGAATTAAACTAATTTTTTAGGATAATATGACATGTTAGGATTGATTTAATTGACCTTGTTCGAAGTATTCATTCTGTTATATGTTTCACAAAAATCAACTATTGAATAGTGTCAAAATTGACATAAAAGAGTTTCTAAAACAAATATTATATTATTAATTGATATTAAATTAATAAAAATCTAAGGTTCGGCCAAGAGACTTATATCATGATAGTTGTATCATTAGTAGACTATTTGGGGGTCTCCTGGATGTATATAGTATGTTTATTAACTATATAATATAAAAATACAAGGTGAAATGGTAAATGTCAAACTAATTAACTAAGAGTTAAAACTAAAAGATAATGTTAATATAGTAACCCAAACCTGTCTAAATTCTATTGGTTGAATGGTTTTCGACCTATCCCCACCTTAACCTTTTAATAATCAACTTTTGAGCCATTAGAAACCGAATATTAATTTATTATAAATTAATATTTCTAGATTTTCCAAAGATGCCCCTCACCCATCTTATAAAAGCGCACTCGCCCTTCTCATTACTTCACACCTATAAAACCATTTGGTTCGGCCAAACTCTACCCAAAAACTCTCTCAACTTCCCTCACTACAACCCAGAGGCCTTAGTTTTATCAGGAAGCCAACCTATGGAGCCCTTTTGATCAAATCACAAAAATGAACCCGAAGAAGAGGTAATGTTTTCACCACCCTTTTTCAAATTCATTTCTTCTTCCACTTCTTCTTCTTTATTTGTTATTACCATTCTAAACTCCAGTATCTTATATGTACTGTGATGTTATTATAAATATGTTCCAACAATATTCATTATTCTATCCACCCTTTGAATAAAATATCACAATATGTGCGTACGTACGGCTTACCGTCTCCACGTCGTGGTGTAAGTGTTATTCAATATATTATTATTTGTATGGGTATAATAATGATGTGTAACTCATTTAAATAATAAATATAACATTTTAATGATTCTTTATATATGATATACCATCCATATATATATATTTTAATATCAAAAGAATGATATTGTCGCTCGTGCGTACGTACGGACTACCGTCTCCACGAACGCGATTAGATCCATTCTCCATCGTATCCATTCAAGTATAATTATCATTTGATGATTTAAAAATAATGTTTAAGGACTTGATATCATTCTGTATATGAATAATATACAACCTATCCATGACAAACATGGATTATGTAACAAAACATATAAAAGAAAACGAGTAAGTTAACACCCGAGACAACGATAATACTAAGATATTATTAACAAAGATATGTTAAAAGATCATATATGATATCATATGAATATATATGATTCTTTGATAATTTAATAACAAATATTTCACTATAATATAGGAGGTTAACCTAACCCAACCAAGGAAAAGTACAAGGTAATGGTTTATTTCAGAATCTCTTCATTATCCGAGGTTGTTTATACTTAATTATCTATCGGGTTCTCTTTATCACCGACATCCATGTTCCTTAAAAATGTATTTAGAAACATTTTTACTATTTACTAGAAAATGGGTTAAAGTCATTTATACCCTTATCTGTTTTGAAAGGAATCTTTTCATTATTTTCTAAACAAGGCTCTATTAACCATTTCGACAAATTTAAGGTAAGAATGATTTTTTTAACTTATACGGTGGGTGCGGCTATTTATCGCCGTTATAAAATCGTCCAAGCTTCCCTTACAAGCTTATAAAGATATTTTCAATGTCAATGTTTTATTTTATATTATGTGAATTTTAAATTATTTCAAAATGAATATTTTATGAATTTATGAAAGGTACTCTTTCGCAAAATCATAATTTTAAATGTTTTAAAGATTTATATTTCTAAATATTTTTAATTAATATCCTTGATTTCAAAATGATTTTAAGGATTTATTTATATGGACATGAATGATTTGAAATGACATTTCTTTCTAAAAGTTTCAAAGTGGTATGGGACACTTTGATTCAAAAATATCTTTTAAATTATTTCCTTTATAAATGGGTGACTTTTCAATGATTTCTAGAAAAGAGATGTTCCTCTCAAATGGTTTTGATTTCATCTATGTCAACATCCTTGTTGGATTTTAAGATTATTTGAAGTTGATTTATTATGATACAAATTTTTTTATTTTATTGAAGGTGTTGTGATATGCTTTACTGTGGATGGGTTATTTTTATACCATTCATGGTTTATGAAGAAAGTATTGACATTTCGTATTCTTGTTTTAATACGAATGTTTATGTTATGTTTAAACCTTTTCATATGGGAATGCATTGGACTTAGTAAGTGACGGTTGGAGCCCGCTATAGCTCCTCGATGCATGGGTAGGTCTTATGAGACAAACTAGTGTCATGGCACAAGGCCTTGGAAAAATCTTATTTGTAGTCTTGGCATGGGGCCTTGGCTATGTTGTTATGATAGTCTGGCATTATGGATTCCATCATTATGAAAGTGGTTATTGATATTGCATGTGATTATTCGATTAGTGGAATATCCATGTGAATATGTTAATGGAAATATTTCATTTTACTTTTTCCATACTATGTTGATGTTCAAGTTTAAAAGACTTTTGTTTTAGTTATACATTGCCTTAAATATTTATTCTTATTTATGAAAGTTTCCACTATATTTTTATCCTTATTGGGAATTTGAGCTCACCCCTTTTCTATATTTTATTTTTCCTTGGAATTGAAGTAGTAAATTATGAATGACCTGCAGAGATATTATGTGGGGATATGAGTTTGGAATATGGATATAATATGTTGTTGTAGTAGTTTTTCACTTTATGATGTAATGTATAACTTATGAATATATCTAGTGTTTCCAAGGCTACTAAACCAATCGTTCTTTCGAGATTTGATCTTTCTTGTGATCATGCCAATGTTATGTAATAATGCACCGACTCTAGGTAACTAGGGTCGGGGCGTTACAGTTGGTATCAGAGGAAGTTTAGTACAATCTTTGAAAGCTATATTTAGATAAACTCTGATTAGAGAACATAGATTTAAGATGTACTTTGAGGATTAGTATAGAAGAACTTCCTAGAATTTTGGTATTGTTGAGATTTTGTGAGTTTTCCGAGAAATACATCCCTGTTTGGATACGAGCAGGTAGAGGCGGCTCTGGCACAGATGTACCTAGGGGTAAAACCCGAAAACACCACTTTGAGAAAGACTCGAACGAGAATAGGTGCACGACAACGGGCTTTGCTGCACTCTTGGTTACGACACTCCCGGGGGATATGCTTAGGATAACTCTCATTTTCATTACAAATCATTATGAAGGGTTTATGAGTATATACTTGCTCAAAGAAAACATTCTTATGGTTACGGATTATATCCACATATGGTTCAATTTATGTTAAGTGTTTTGTAAGTATGGGATTATGTATTTTGATTCATAAACTGATCTAGTTTATGCCATTGTATAGAAATGGAACCCAGTAGAAGGAATGAGAACTCCAGCAATACACATGATCCAAAGAGAAAGAAGGATAATATCTTTCATGTTCTTAAGACAGAATTTATAAGAGAAATAGTATCCCATGTATTATATTCATATGAAGAAATAATATCATTTTTTGATAAAATAAGTAAAGAGTTTACTGAGTCCTATGGCTTTGAAGGGAAGCAAGTGAAGAAAAGGATGGAAGAGAGAAAGATGGATAAACGGAAGAGGGAAAAGAAAAATTTTCGCATATGTGATAACTGTGGGAAGAAACACCCTGGAACATTCTTGAAAGGAATGGGAGTTTGTTATAAGTGTGGAGGAAAAGGGCACAAAGTACGTGACTGCAAGGGTAAGAAAATGTTTTCAAATGTACAATGCTTCATTTTCAAGGAGTTTGGACACTAAGAGAACCTATGTCCCAGTCATCAGACTATGCAAAAAATGATGCTATTGGATAATAATCAAGTTATGATACTACCATATATGATGAGGAATGATTAGAGTTCCTAAGTTGATTATGTCATTTGAGTTTTGTATCAACAATGTACTTGTTATAATAATTATGGAGTATATAAGGATTGTATTGTAGTACTATTTCATTAAGGACTTGAGATTGTGTGGAACAATGAAAAGTGACTCAATAGCAGGATATATTTTTGGAAAATATATGGTTGAGAGAATGATAAACCATAATATATTTATGATACCAAGGTAGTGATTTTGGAATAATACATGATTGATTTGGACAAATTATATTGGATATTCTTGACTACCTTGAAACTGATTAATGATTTGTATATTCAATCATTTATGGGGTTTAAAACATTTTTTGATTGAAGGAGTATATCTAGTATTCTTTAAGGAATTAGGGATCATGAATTTAATCAATAAGGTTTTATGGTCATTCAATATGTTATAGTGTTTTAAAAGAATACATGATGAAGGTGTTCACATGTTATTACGTGGAAAAAGGGATATTTATTGTGTTTACCATCCTTATAAATTTTGGAATGAAGTATTTTGGATTGTTCTAGTTTGGATTAGTTTGGATTTCCATAAAAGGGCAACCCAGAGGTCGGGTGGTAACTCGTCGCGTCCGGCAAGGCCGCAAGACATGAACCCACAACCGAAGGGCGACAAGGGTGTATCACTTACCACTGACCCACGCGATGTCCTGGATGAAATAATTTGGTTTTAATGGTTCTTATAGATGAATTATAAATTCATTTTTTTAACCCTATACGAATAGGATAAATAGAATATTATTTTCAAGTTCTATTATCTTTTAGATTGAAAGATGAGTCTATGGTAGAAATTAGTTAAAGGATCGAACTCTACTTGTCAAGAATATATTTTTCTTTTTCACTTATTCTATGAAGGAATTAATTCTTATACTTTATTTAAGGAATAATAAAACCAAAAATGGGTTATCCTAATACCCTATGTTTTGTTGAACCGATGGTATTTCAAATCATCATAGATTGATGAATTTAAGGACCTCAATTTTACACATGTTTGTGATTGATAACCTCAATAACTACCTATAAATATTTATGTTTTTCCTCCAATTATATGTCTCTAATTGCCACCAATGTTCTCCTAATTGAGATCATAATTTGTTGGTGACCCTTTCATTTCTCTTTTCCTCGTATTAAGACTAAATTTTAGTAACCCAATTTCCTATGTGGGTTTTCCCACAAAGATATTTTTTATTTTCAACCATTTATTTTCGAAGAACAATTTCAAATTGCGAGGACACAATTTATTGATGGAGGGGATAATATAACACCATAATATTTCATATTATGTTATTTCTTCAAAATAATTCAATAACTTGCACTACACGCAACACCGAGTTAAATCGCCCCATGACCTACCAAAACTAGCCGTTATTAATAGTAATACCAACTTTTTGAAATTTTATAAATTCTATCTCTCAAAATGGACTTCATTTTTTGGATTCTTAGTATCAAAATTATCCTAGGGTGAAATTTCGGTATGTTTCGGATAAATTTAATATTTTGATGAATAGTGAAAATTACTAAATTTTAATTAAAAACAACTATTTTAATCAAAATAAATAATAGTTATAAATTATGAATTTTAGGGGTTTTAAAGTATATTTAGAATATATTTTTACCATTTAATATAATTTCGGTCATTGGACATAATTTTACAATTAAACCAGACATAAATAAGTGTCAATATTTTGATAGTTATTATCTCTTAAAAACACGCTTTTTGTTTTACCAATGGGAATTAATTTTAAATTAATTTCTATCTCTTCTGTGTTCTGAATTTGGAAAAATGGATTCCATATTTGGAATCAGTATATTCAAATTGTGTAAATAGGTAACTTTTATTTTTAGACATTTTGAATAATTACTTCGGTAAATATTTTATTTACCCAGGTTAAGGGAAAATCCGGTAAATAAGGTTTAACAAATAATATTATAATAATAATAAATAACCATAAAACGTGTCCTAGAATTATTGGTTGATACATGTTCGACCATAGGCATCTTTGGGTCGATTTTGGGACCCCATGGAGCCACTTGTAGGTGATAGGGACACTTTATTTTAATTAAGTTAAAATGAATACAAAAATGACACAAGCATATATGTTTTAGCAAAACAATTTTTACATAGGGTTATATATGTTGGATTTTCGACTATAAATTTTTATTATAAATCTAAAACAATTTACTACATAATTTTATTTTATTTATAATTTTTATAGATTACATTATTTAATTTATTTATGACACAATGATGATGTAGTAATTACCATAATAGTGACAATTTAAAATAATTGATATTATAAATACCTAAATAAAACTAATTGGAGACTTTTAGTGAAATAAACTAATTTTATAGGATAATATGACATATTAGGATTGATTTAATTAACCTTGTTCGAAGTAATCATTCCGTTATAAGTTTCACAAAAATCGACAATTGAATAGTGTCAAAATTGACATAAAAGAGTTTTTAAAACAAATATTATATTATTAATTGATATTAAATTCCTAAAAATCTATGGTTCATCCAAGAGACTTATATCATGATAGGTGTATCATTATTGGACCACTTGGGGGACTCTTGTATGTATATAGTATCTTTATTATCTATATAATATAAAAATACAAGGTGACATAGTAAATGTCAAACTAAATAACTAAGAGTTAAAACTAAATGATAAGGTTAATATAGTAACCCAAACCTGTCTAACTTCTATTGGATGAATGTTCTTCTACCTATACCCACCTTAAAATTTGAATAATCAACTTTGGAGCCATTAGAAATCGAATATTAATTTATTATAAATTAATATATTTAGATTTTCAAAAGGTTCCCCTCACCCCTCTTATAAAAGGGCACTCCCCCTTCTCATTACTTCACACCTTTAAAGCCTTTTGGTTCGGCCAACCTCTACACCAAATCTCTCTCAACTTCCCTCACTACAACCTAGAGGCCTTAGTTTTAACAGAAATCCAACCTAAGGAGCCATTTTGATCAAATCAAAAGGAAGAACCCGAATAAGAGGTAATGTTTTTACCACCCTTTTTCATATTCATTTCATCTTCCACTTCTTCTTCTTTCTTTGTTATTTCCATTCTAAAATCCAGTATCTTATATGTATTCTTAGTTTATTATAAATATGGTACAACCATATTCATTATTCTATCCACCATTTGAATAACATGTCAACATACGTCTGTAGGTATGGCTTACCGTCTCCATGTCCTGGTGTAATTGTTATTCAATATATTATTATTTGGATGGGTATAATAATGATGTGAAAGTCATGTATATAATAAATATAACTTGTTAATGATTCTGTATATATGATATAAAATCCATTTATATATTATTTTTATATCAAAAGAATGATATTGTCGCTCGTGCGTACGTACGGACTACCGTCTCCACGAACGCAATGAGATTCATTCTCCGTCATATCCATTCAAGTATAATTATCATTTGATGATTTAAAAATAATGTTTATGGACTTTATATCATTCGGTATTTGAATAATATACAACCTATCCATGAAAAACATGGCTTATGTAACAAAACATATAAAATAAAACGAGTAAGTTAACACCCGAAACGACGATAATACTAAGAAATTATTAAAAAAGCAATGTTAAAAGATCATATATGATATCATATGAATATATATGATTCCTGTATAATTTAATAACAATTATTTCACTATTATACCGGAGGTTAACCTACCCCAACAAAGTAAAAGTACAAGGTAAGAGTTTATTTCACAATCTCTTCATTATCCGAGGTTGTTTATACGTAATTATCTACTGGGATCTCTTAATCATCGACATCCATGTTCCTTAAAATTGTATTTAAAAACATTTTTACTATTTACTAGACAATGGGTTAAAGTAATTTACACCCTTATGTGTTTTGAAAGGAATCTTTACGTCATTTTCCAAACAAGGCACTTTTAACCTTTTCGACATATTTAAGGTAAGAATGATTTTTTTAACTTATACGGTGGGTGCCGCTATTTACCGCCATTATAAAATCGTCAAAGCTTCCCTTAAAAGCTTATAAGGATATTTTCAATGTAAATATTTTATTTTATAATTATGTGACTTTTAAATGATTTCAAAATAAATATTTTAAGAATTTATGAAAGGTAATCTTTATCAAAATCATAATTTTAAATGTTTAAAGATTTATCTTAATAAATATTTTTAATTAATATCCTTGTTTTCAAAATGATTTTAAGGATTTATATATATGGACATGAATTTTTTGAAATGAAATTTCTTTTCAAAAGTTTCAAAGTGGTATGGGACACTTTTATTCAAAAATCTCTTTTAAATTACTTCATTTATAAATGGGTGACTTTTCAATGATTTCTAGAAAAGAGATATTCCTCTCAAATGGTTTTGATTTCATCTATGTCAACATCCTTGTTGGATTTTATGCTTATTTGAAGTTTATTTATTATGATACAAAATTTTTTTTCTATTGAAGGTTTTTGTGATATGTTTTTCTGTGGATGTGTTATTTTTATACCATTCGAGGTTTATGAAGCAAGTATTGACATTTCGTATGCTAGTTTTAATACGAATGTTTATGTTATGTTTAAACCTCTTCATATGGGAATGAATTGGACTTAGTAAGTGATGGGTGGAGCCTGCTATATCTTCTCGATGCATCTGTAGGTCTCATGATACAAACTAGTTTCTTGGCACAAGGCCTTGGAAAAATCTTATTTGTAGTCTTGGCACGAGGCCTTGGGTATATGGTTATGACAGTCTAGTATTATGCATTACATCATTATGAAAGTGGTTATTGATATTTCATGTGATTATTCGATTAGTGGAATATCCATGTGAATATGTAAATGGTATTATTTCATTTTACTTTTTCCATACTATATTGATGTTCATGTTTAAAGGCTATTGTTTTAGTTATACATTGCCTTAAATGTTTATTCTTATTTATGAATGTTTACGTTATATTTTTATCCTTACTGGGCATTTGAGATCACCCATTTTTTATGTTTTATTTTTCCCAGGAATTGAAGAAGTAAATTATGAATGACCTGTAGGGATATTATGTGGGGATATGAGTGTGGAAAATGGATACAATATGTTGTTGTAGTAGTTTTTCACTTTATGATGTAATGTAAGACATATGAATATATCTAGTGTTTCCAAGGCTACTAAACCAATCGGTCTTTTGAGATTTGATCTTTCTTGTGATCATGCCAATGTTATGTAATAATACATTGACTCTAGGTAACTGGGGTTGGGGCGTTACATGCACACTCCCTGATCCGCCCTTAGGGGTGTCCAAATAAACCTTCACAGTGTGACAGCTTCCCTTTATGGGACACACCATCTCACATCCATTATCATTGGGAATTCTGATCCATCCATCTGGTAAAGCATCATTGTGTTCCCTCCTAGGGATGTACCAATCTGATCCATCTCTATGGGATGTTCTTATCACCCTAATTCTATCTCTGCAAGATTTTAAACTCGCGACATACCATGTGTTAAACATGGGATGCTAAGGAGAACCTTAGAGACATGCCTACGACATAAGATACCCAACGACTGATGTGGGATGCCTCGGGTTATTCCCCCTTGAGATGAACACTTATGAGGAAGAATACAGGTTCCCCAATTTTCACGCATTCAGAGATGCCCCGACATACCTGATGTTGTCATCTACTCTGACCGAAGGTTTCTACCATGTCAATACCCAATTTAATGTCCTGACTGAAGTAGTGTAATTAATCGGCGTCCATAAAGATGTGGCACCGGTAATGAGATTCACAAACCACGACTCAAATCTATAAGGGAGACCCGGACTGGGTAACGAGTTCTAAGGAGGAATCCACGGTAGTAGGAACCGACATCCCATCATCCAATTTCAATCAATGAGAAAACGTCCCTGAACAAGGAATGGATGTCACCCACCTTTGGAAAGTGGGAATGAGGGGCCACAGTTGCGCGTCCTCTATAGAAGGATGCAGGCACCCTGGAAAAAGTGTTGAAAACATGACTCTTTAGCGGTTTAGGTCAATGACAGAACAATTGAACACTTTAAGTTTGTGGGACTCGGATTATAAAATACTTTTACTTCTGATGTCATTATAAATAATTCATCATTGAACAATTCTGTAATAAAATACAATTTCATGAATCAAAATTCATCTTTTCTAATATAAATCCTATTATCCAGCCACTTAAATTTAAAAACCAACACTAAGAATGTCGAATAATACAACCCCTGTATTTGTTTGATGATTCCAAATTATAAATAATCATAAAAATTTTATTTATTTAATTGGCACCAAATATATTCATCACATCATCCATATGTGTATATCCACTATTTATCATAGTATTTACTTCATCATGATAAGTTTATTGAATGTATAACCGTTAATTATATAACAATTTAATGATAATACATTCACACCTGGTACTCTGGATAACCATAATTGTTATTCTAAAATTGAATCCAGCATTTAATCTGACACCTAAGAAATATTTTCTTGAAACCATCCTATTAAATATTGATTTTGTGTATTTGATATCTAGCTTTCAGCCTTTACTGGATTCAAATTCCTAATAATTTATTTGTAGGTTTCAAAATTTGGAAAAACCTATAAACTATTATGACAAATGTAAATGTAGGCCTTCTCCCGATCTATTATATTGATTGTAACAACACCAAATCTCTAAATTTCATTACCCATAGGCCACCTAGTGTGATGAGATGTTGGTAGACCAATGATTTCTGCACTGAACAAGTAGTTATTATAGAATTCAATAGATTCATCAACAATATATTTCTTTGCAATACAACCCTATGTATGCATTCTATTTCAATGGGTCTATAACTTTATTTCAAATTGTATTGAAAATTAAATAGAGCTTAGTTAATATATGATGGAAATTCTTTTGAAAAATGCAATGTAAATCTACAGTCATTAAATCATGCCTCAAATCATGAATGGTCTGTGATTTTAGACCCTTTAATGATAAATCATTCACTGATACCGTATTCCTAATATTCAATGAATATCCCTTTGGAACCATTACATAATTTTATAAGTTTTAAAACTGGTATCTCTCATGCCTGAAAAGAGTGTAGTCAACTAGAGTGAGAAATGTCAGTTTCAAACATTATTGGCACCAACACCTCCCATATTCCCATGTCAACTATGTCCAACCTAGCCTTAATTACATCCACTTTTCTGAGTTCAATTGTTAATGTTCTAATGAAACTATCACATATATTTTTTTAACCTGAATAACATCAAGAACATGTCAGATGTAAATAAAATTCCAATATGTTAATTTAAAAATATTTAATCTCTTTTTCCAAAAGGTTTTCATATTGTGTTTTAAAAAATGTTTACGAAAATCAGTGCCCATATCTTTTACTTTCACAAAAAGAAGATCACATTTTAGTGGATACTATGACGTATATTCTTCTGAATTGTCATCGAATGATGTCATCCATGATTTGTACTTATTTTATCAAGGTATAAATATGTGATATATAAGATACATAGTCTTTGATGAATGTGTCACCTCAATTGACTTTGTACTTTGTTGAAAAATAGGACACACTTGATTTCCTTTAATTCTATACCATAAAAAATTTCTATAAGCTGGAAAGTCATTTATCATCCTGTAAAACATGGCTCTCAACGTGAAATATTAATTTCTATAAGAATCATTAAACCTAACAGTTGAATATTATAATAATTTCAATTCTTTAATCCATGGATCAAAATAAACATCACTATCATTACTCAGTTGTTTTCATCCCGATATAAGTATATATAACATAATGTATTTTCATTTCATTAATAACCATTGTGTCAAGTTATAATTTACCAATAGAACTAGCTGTGTATTAGGAGTACTTCATGGATAAACAAAAGGATTCACTCCATCTATAGATGGCACAATATGAAGTTTTCTCAGGTCATTTCCACATTCAAGATACTCATTATAAATTCTCTTCCACTAAGGGGAGTCTACAGGGTGATTATGTTTCCCATATCTATTTATTGTATCTTTATTTCATGTTAATCTACATTTAGTATCCTCACATTAATATTGGCGCCTAAACATTGGAATGATTGGAATGTTCCATACCACTTTTTATAGGACACAATTCATCCTTCTTGTATCAATAGGAACCATACGTTGGGAATTATTAAATGATTTTTGGTATTTGTGAAATAGAACATAGTAATTTTGATAGGCTTGTATTATTTTATATATCATACCCATAGAAAATAGCATTCATTTAGTGTCATATGTTTGGCTAAGAAACTCATTATCTTATGGGAGCATATCATTCAAGAGAGTAGGTAGTTCGATAAAACTATCAATACCCCATCCTTTTCCAAATTTTAAATCAAAATATTCAGTACAAGTGATAATGATTTATATTTTTTTTAACCATAATATAATGGTATCTTTTCACAAATAGCCAACTTCCCAAACAATATTGGATAATCAGGATGTTCATCTTCAACTATCGATGTTATTTAATTAATATGGTTTTCATCTTCATTCCCACATGGAATCAAATCCTTGATAATGTTTTATTCATTTTCCACACTTTTAATCATATCATATGATCCATAAAACACTATGTTATCATATTCAATAGTAACATTCACATTTATGAATGTTTATTACATCAATTATAACTTTGATCAATTCTGTGATAGATCAAGTGTTAATCCAACTTCTCTAGACTAATTATTCATCAATAAAAATAGCATAAACTAGGTCAATAGATTTTATAATGGTCATATATATGATCTTTTTCAAACATGATGAACTATTTCACCCAATATTCATATTCTTTTTCAAATCGTTGTCTTCCATCCATTTTTTATTCATATCCATCATAGATGCTGGTAAAACCCTAACGGATTTGGAACCCCTTTTTTCACCTATGCTTCGACGATGTCCTCGGCAGCGATGGTTTCTGCCTCCGCTCCCTCCCCATTGGAGGACCTTCAAAAGTACTACTACTACTACTACCCCCGTTATTTTTAACAGTATAGTTGGATATTGATCTACCACAAATATGTGTCTTAGGGCTTCCAAATCTCGAACATTAAGTAGAGTCAGATCGTAGAATGTCTCATCATTTTCTACTCATCTCTAGTGGGGATTATTTTTGGATTCATTTTTGTGAGTGATTGGGGGAACTTATTGGGTTAAGTGATTTTCGATCATAGAAGCTTGCTTAACTATTTCTCATTTTTCTGCTAGAATTTTCCAAAAAGCTACAAGAAATTTGGTATGATTATTTTACTACGATTACCATATATTAGTATGAATTTATATTCCAAATCTGTTTGTCCATATATCGCTTTGTAGTTTTCCCTATAAACCCCATTGAAGGGAGTAAAGGTGTGTGTCTTCTTCAGGGTGTCATATTGATGAGCCACCCAATTTGTGGGGCTAGATCTATGTGTACATACACATGTCACTACTATTACCTCAATTATTATTTCCTAGTTTGTTTTTATTATATTGGTCAAGATTTTCTTATTCCCTTTTACAACTTTCAGGAAATGCTTGGTGTCTTTTTTGGTAGGAATGGAGATATATGCCCATTTCATATCTAGATCAGGGGTATGTTACAACTCCTATCCTCCATTTCCATTCAGTAGGTACATAAAATATACATATGTGTTTAAAAATAGTTTGGTCTGACCCTATTCATCAATGGGACTTTTTCACTGACTTCTCCGAGTGCTTCTAGACGAAACAACTGGCAGCATTGATTAATGTTGGCAGGTGTGTTAATCTACTTGTGATTTTCCACAAAAATTGGTTGTAAAGATTATTTATGTCCTCAATGATGGGTATTTTTGCATGAAACATTATTGAGATATGTTTTTGGTTCCTACTCATAGATTTCTTTTGAATTTGAAATGAAATTTTACTCGGATGGTGGTGACAGATCTAATGGAAATATGAATTAGGCGGAGTGGGTGTACTTTCACACTGACATTTTTTCACAAAATTTTATTTATTGATTTTTACAGATGTGGAAGTGGTTTGGAATTGCTTCATGTTTAATGGTTTCTTCCCCTGGTGGGTCATTATGTGTTCCCATATCCATATGGCATGGGCTGTAATACCAAGGATGGAAGCCTCATAATGTCAAGGGTTATCTATCTGGTGGAGTTGGCAGTGGTGACTACTAGAATGATCCATTTATAATGACCCATGTGTGTAACGCCCCGACCCCAGCTACCCAGAGTCGGTGCATTAATTACATAACATTGGCATGATCACAAGAAAGATCAAATCTCGAAAGACCGATTGGTTTAGTAGCCTTGGAAACACTAGATATATTCATAAGTTTTACATTACATCATAAAATGAAAAACTAATACAACAAAATAATGTCTCAATAGACCACACTATTATCCCCTCATAAAATCCCTGCAGGTCATTCATAATTTACTTCTTCACTTCCTGGGAAAAATAAAACATAGAAAAGGGGTGAGCTCAAATGCCCAGTAAGGATAACAATAAAGTGGAAACTTTCATAAATAAGAATAAACATTTAAGGCAATGTATAACTAAAACAAAAGCCTTTTAAATACGAACTTTCAACATGGTATGGCATAAATAAAATGAAATAATTCCATTTACTTATTCACATGGATATTCTACTAAATGAATAATCACATGCAAAAATCAATAACCACTTTCATAATGTTGGAATGCATAATGCCAGACTATCATAACCACATAACCAAGGCCTCGTGCCAAGACTACAAATAAGATTTTGTCAAGGCCTTGTGTCAAGACACTAGTTTGTCTCATGAGACCTACCGATGCATCGAGGAGCTATAGCGGGCTCCACCCGTCACTTATTAAGTCCAATGCATTCCCATATGAAAAGGTTTAAACATAACATAAACATTCGTATTAAAACTAGCATACGAAATGTCAATAATTTCACCATAAACTATGAATGGTATAAAAATAGCACATCCACAGTCAAACATATCACAAAACCTTCAATACAATATAGAAGTTTTGTATCATAATAAATCAACTTCTAATAATCTTAAAATCCATTAAAGGATGTTGACATAGATGACATCAAAATTCTTTTTAAAGAAGTATCGCCTTTTATTTTGAAATCATTTGAGATCCATATAAAATAAAACATTTTCTATGAAAATATTCTTATAAGCTTGTATGGAAAGCTTCGACGATTTTATAACGGTGGAAAATAACCGCACCCACCGTATAAGTTAAAAAAAACATTCTTACCTCAATTCTGTCGAAAAGGTTAAAAAGGACCTTGTTTTGAAAACGACGGAAAGATTCCTTTATAAACCTCTTATAAAAAGTCAAACAAGGGTATAAATGACTTTAACCCATATTCTTGTAAATAGTAAAAATGTTTTGAAATACATTTTGAAAAAACATGGATGTGGATGATAACGAGATCCCAGTAGGTTATTACATATAAACAACCTCAGATAATGAAGAGATTGTGAAATAACCCTTACCTTGTACTTTTCCTTGGTTGGGGTAGGTTAACCTCCTGTATAATGGTGAAATAATTGTTATTAAATTATACAAGAATCATATATATTAATATGATATCATATATGATCTTTTAACATTGATTTGTTAATAATATCTTAGAATTATCATCGTTTCGGGTGTTAACTTACTCATTTTCTTTTATATGTTTTGTTACATAAGCCATGTTTGTTGTATCTTATTCATATCCAGAATGATATCATGTCCTTAAACATCATTTTTAAATCATAAAATGATAATTATACTTGAATGGATACGATGGAGAATGAATCTCATCGCGTTCGTGGAGACGGTAGTCCGTACGTACGCACGAGCGACAATATCATTCTTTTGATATTAAAATAATATATAAATGGATAGTATATCATATATACAGAATCATTAATATGTTATATTTATTATTTACATGAGTTACACATCATTATTATACCCATCCAAATAATATTATATTGAATAACAATTACACCACGACGTGGAGACGGTAAGCCGTACGTACGCACGTATGATGACATGTTATTCAAAGGGTGGGTAGAATACTGAATATGATTGTACCATATTTATAATAACATCACAGTATATGTGAGATACTGGAGTTATTATTTTAGAATGGTAAGAACAAAGGAAGAAGAAGTGGAAGAAGAAATGAACTTAGTAAAGGGTGGTGAAATCATTACCTCTTCTTCGGGTTCTTCCTTTTGATTTGATCAAAAGGGCTCCTTAGGTTGGCTTTCTGATCAAACTAAGGCCTCTAGGTTGTAGTGAGGGATGTTGGGAGATTATTTGGGCAGAGATTGGCCGAACCAAAAGGCTTTGAAGGTGTGAAGAAATGAGAAGGAGGAGTTCCCTTTTATAAGAGGGGTGAGGGGCACCTTTGGAAAAGCTAGAAATATTAATTTATAATAAATTAATATTCGGTTTCTAAAGGCTCCAAAGTTGACTATTCAAAGGATGAGGTGGGGATAGGTCGAAAACAACTCATCCAATAGAATTTAGACAGGTTTGGGTACTTATATTAACCTTATCTTTAAGTATTAACTCTAAGTTAATTAGTTTCACTTTTACAATGTCTCTTTGTATTTTTATATAATATGGTTAATAAACTTACTATATAAATCCAAGCGACCCCCAAGTGGTCCACTAATGAGGAACCTATCATAATATAAGTCGCTTGGCCGAACCATAGATTTTTAGGAATTTAATATCAATTAATAATATAATATTTGTTTTAAGAACTCTTTTATGTCAATTTTGACACTATTCAATAGTTTATTTTTTCTGAAACTCAAAACAGATTGATTATTTCGAACAAAGTCCATTAAATCAATCCTAATATATCATATTAGCCTAGAAAATTAGTTTAATTCATTAAAAGTTTCATATTATAATTATTTGGGTATTTATAATATCAATTATTTTAATTTTTCACTATTATAGTAATTACTGCATCATCATTGTGTCATAAATTAAATAAATTATTTAATGTCTAAAAATTATAAATAAAATATCATTATGTAGGAAATCTTTTTAGATTTCTAATGAATATTTATAATCGAAAATCCAACATGTATAACCCTATGTAAAAATTGTGCTTATAAAAGATGTAAGCTTATGCCATTTTTATTTTTATTTTAACTTTATTAATATAATGTGTCATTATCACTTACAAGTGGATCCATGGGGTCCCAAAATAGACCCAAATATGCCCATGGTCGACCATGTATCAACCAATAGGGTTAAGACACGTTTTAGGGTAATTTAGTATTATTATAATATTATTTGTTAACCCTCATTTACCGGATTTACCCTTAACCATGGTAAATAAAATATTTACCGCAGTAATTATTCAAAATGTCTAAAAATAAAATTTACCTATTTACACAATTTGAAAATCCTGATTCCAAATATGGGATCCATTTTCCTAAATTCTAAACACAGAAGTGGCAGAAATTAATTTAAAATTAATTCCCGCTGTCAAAACAAAAAGCGTGTTTTTAAGAGATAATAACTATCAAAAGATTGACACTCGTTTATGTTCGGTTTAATTGTAAAATTATGTCCAATGACCAAAATTATATTAAATGGTAAAAATATATTATAAATATACTTTAAAACCACTCAAATTCACAATTTATCACTATTAATTATTTTGATTAAAAAAGTTGTTTTTAATTAAAATTTAGTAATTTTCACTATTCATCAAAATATGAAAGTTATCCGAAAAGTACCAAAATTTCACCTTAGGCTAATTTCGATATTCCGAATCCAAAAATGAAGTCCATTTTAAAATATAAAATATATATGATTTCAAAAATTAGGTATTACTATTCACAATGGCTAGTTTAATTAGTTGTGGTGTGTGTTAGAACTCGAGGTTGCGTACAACACACGCTATCGCATTATTCGAAGGGAAACGTACCATAGAAGCTTGGGGTGTTACATTCTCCCCTCCTTCAAATAATTGCGTCCTCTCAATTTCTAGGGTATTACTGCATAAAAAGACTCGGGTGGTTCTTCATCATAAGTTCCTCGGGTTCCCACGTTGCCTCTTCCATCTTATGATTCCTCCACAAAACTTTTACCAGACGCGTCGTCCGGTTTCTCAGTACTTGTTCTCTTGTATCAAGAATCCTGACGGGCTCTTCACAATAGGAAAGATCGGGTTCCAGTTCTAATTCCTCATAGGTGAGTACATGCGTTGGGTCAGGCATGTATTTCCTCAACAGAGATACGTGGAACACATCGTGAACTTTGGAGAGACTTGGCGGCATTGCCAATCGGTAAGCTACTGCCCCAATTCGTTCTAGAATTTCGAAAGGTCCGATGTACCTGGGACTCAATTTACCTTTCTTACCAAAACGTATGACTCCCTTCCACGGAGATACCTTCAGGAAAACATGATCACCGACTTGAAATTCCAAATCCTTCCTTCGATTATCGGCATAGCTCTTCTGCCTACTTTGAGCTACTTTAATGTGATTTTGGATTACCTTCACCTTTTCCACCGTTTCCTACACCAGTTCTGGGCCTACAAGTTCTCTTTCACCAACGTCATCCCAACAGGTTGGTGTACGACATCTCTTTCCGTATAACGCTTCATATGGTGCCATCTGAATACTCGAATGGAAGCTATTGTTATAGGAAAATTCTACTAGTGGTAAATATTGATCCCACATACCCTGAAAATCAAGTGAGCAAGATCTCAACATGTCTTCTAAGGTATGAATAGTCCGTTCTGATTGTCCGTCTGTCTGAGGGTGGTAAGCAGTGCTCAAATGAAGTTCAGTATCCAGGGATTTCTGAAGACTTTTCCAAAATCTTGAAGTAAAACGGGGATCACGATCAGAAACAATCGATAGGGGTACTCCATGAAGTCTCACAACTTCATTAATGTATAGTCTTGCTAGACGTTCCAGGGGTAGATCTTCTCTTATAGCAAGAAAATGTGCTGACATGGTAAGACGATCAACAATAACCCATATTGCATCGTTCCTTCTAGGAGTCTTTGGTAGTCCCATGACAAAGTCCATCGTAATATTGTCCCATTTCCACTCTGGTATGGGAAGAGGTTGCATGACTCCTCCAGGCTGTTGCCTTCCAGCTTTCACTTGTTGACAAACCATACATCCTGATACAAAATCAGCAATCTCCCTCTTCATGTTGTCCCACCAAAAATGTTCCTTCAAATCTCTATACATTTTGGTGCTCCCAGGGTGTATAGAGAAATTGGAACTATGAGCATCATCCAGCAATTCCCTTTTTAGATCAGGTATATTGGGAACACAAAGTCTCTTCCCGAATTTCAAAATTCCACCTTCATACGCAAAGTCTCTCAATCTCCCATCATTCACAACTTTAATCTTCTTTTGGAATTCTTCATCATCAGTCTGAGAACTCTTAATCCTTTCTAGTAAAGATGGTTTGGCAACCATTTGAAAAACCATTGATGTTTCACCTTCCCTGGTTATTCCCATGTCCATCTTCACTAGCTCCATGAAAATTGGATCCCTTTCAATTCTCATATTGTTCAAAACTCCATGGTCTTTTCTACTCAAAGCATCTGCCACCTTGTTTGCCTTCCCTGGGTGGTAGTGTATCGTACAATCATAATCCTTGAGTAATTCAAGCCATCTCTTTTGCCTCATGTTGAGTTCTTTTTGTGAGAAAATATACTTCAAACTCTTGTGATCAGTATAAATCTCACATTTTTCACCATAGAGGTAGTGCCTCCATATTTTCAAAGCAAAGATCACTGCTGCTAATTCGAGATCATGAGTAGGATAGTTTTGTTCATGAATTTTCAACTGTCGTGATGCATATGCAATAACTCTATCATTCTGCATAAGGACACAGCCAAGTCCTTTCTTTGATGCATCACTATAAATAACGAACCCATCATTCCTCGATGGTAGAGTCAATATAGGAGCATTGACTAATCTTCTCTTCAGTTCTTCGAAACATTCTTCACACTCTTTTGTCCAAACAAACTTAACCCCTTTACGTGTGAGCTTCATTAATGGGTTAGCCAATCGGGCAAAATTCTGGACGAAACGTCGGTAATAACCTGCCAAACCAATAAAACTACGTACCTCAGTTATACTCGTAGGTGCTGGCCATTCTTGGATTGCCTTGGTCTTAGAAGGATCAACAGAGATTCCATCTCTAGAGACAATATGGCCAAGAAACGAAATCTCCTGAAGCCAGAATTCACACTTGCTAAACGTCCCATATAATTCATGCCTCCTCAGAGTCTTCAAGATAATGCGCAAGTGATTTTCATGATCTTCGTAGGTTTTGGAGTATACCAAGATATCATCAATAAATACCACCACAAATTCATCGAGATACTCCTTGAAAACTCTATTCATCAGATCCATGAATACAGAGGGTGCATTAGTCAATCCAAACGGCATTACAGTAAACTCGTAATGCCCGTACCTGGTTCGAAATGCTGTTTTCGGAATGTCTTCCTTCTTTACACACAATTGATGGTATCCAGATCGAAGGTCAATCTTTGAAAAGTATTGAGCTCCATGCAGTTGGTCAAATAAATCATCAATACGAGGTAGGGGATACTTGTTCTTTATCGTTATAGCATTGATCTCCCTGTAGTCGATACATAACCTCATAGATCCATCTTTCTTTTTAACAAAAAGAACAGGGGCTCCCCATGGAGAAACACTAGGGAGAATAAATCCCTTATTACTCAATTCCTCTAGTTGTTTCTTTAGTTCGACTAGCTCTACAGTGGCCATTCTATAAGGGGTCTTCGATATAGGCCTTGATCCAGGAATTAAATCAATGGAAAACTCTACTTCTCGTTCTGGAGGATGTCCAGGTAAATCTTCCGGAAATAAATCTACAAACTCTTTCACAATAGGTACATCCTCTATTTGAACATTCCTTTCCTCACCGACAGTTATTTCATTCTCTTCCTCCCCGATAATTGAATTAAGTTGAGCTACAGGGGGTGGATCTAAATAAGAATTAGGTGGTGACGATTCTGCTCTAAAAATAAGGTGCTCCTTATCATTATCATCAAGAATCGTAACCTCTTTCTTCTTACAATAAATCTCAGCATCATAGTCCGAAAGCCAGTCCATACCAAGGATTATATCAAACTCAATCATAGGTATGACGATGAAATCAGCAGATAAAGAAAATTTATGTGCTCTAATGGGGACTGATTCACAAAACTTTGTTGCAACGATACTTCCCTTAGGAGTTTTAACTGACAACTCCCTTATTAAATCAAATTGGAAATATCTAATTTTCTTAGAAAACTGGGAAGATATGAAACAATGCGATGATCCAGAATCAAATAATGCATTTGCTAATCTTGAGGAAACCATTAAATTACCTTCCACCACGTCTTTCGGAGCTTCTACCTCAGCAGTAGTGATAGCATAAGCCTGGCCTTGATCCCTTGGCCTTTTCTGAGGTAAGTTCTCCTGACGCTTAGGACATGCATTTGCATAATGCCCCATCTCCCTGCAATTGTAGCACTGAACGTTGGTAGCTTCCTTCTTCCCCTTGCAATCATGAGCTTGGTGGCCTTTTTCACCACACTTGTAACAGACTCCCATTCCCTTCAGGAAAGCTCCAGGATGTTTCTTCCCGCATTTACCACAATATGGATATTCAACCTTTCCCTTCTTCCCCTTATTTCCATTCCCAGATTGATCAGCAGGTCTCTTCTTCTCTTGCTTTGCTTTAAAGTCATAAGACTTAGAGAATTCCTTTTCGGTCTTGATAGCACATGAGACAATGTCTTCGTACGATGAAAAGGATTGTGAGACTAATGCTCGACGGAGAAATGGTTTTAACCCATCAAAGAAACGATCAATCTTACTTCTTGGGTTGCGAATATAATCACCAGCGTACCTCGCTAACCTTGTAAAGTTAGCCTCATACTTTGTGACATTCTCATCCTCTTTTTGTCTCAGACTCAGAAATTGTCTTTCCATATCTGCTCGATGGTCGCGAGGAAAGTATTTTTCTAAAAACAGATCTTTGAACTCCCTCCATTCCATATTTGACACTTCATCATCTTCTTTCGTATTTTGAATCAATGACCACCATTGATCAGCATCTCCAATGAGGCGGTAAACTGCCATGATAACTTTTTCCCTTTCATTGCTCCCCAAAGCCTGAAATATTTTCTCTAGGGAAAATATCCATTGCTCAGCTACTAAGGGATTTGTATTCCCATTGAACGTTGGTGGTTGTTGCCTCATGAATCGATCTAACATTGATCCTCCACGCTGCGGATCAGGGTGCTCCATACGGGTAAGGTTATTATTCATAACCTGAGTAAGTTGTCCCAGTACGGTGATCAGCTGATCAGCACCAGTTGCATCACCAGCCCCACTATAATTATCTTGAGTAGGAGGGCAATCCCTACATGGAGTGCGTGCATTGATACGGTTTCCATTTCTTCCACTAGGCGCCATTTCTAAAAAAAATGGCATAAACTAGATCAGTTTATGCATCAAAATACATAATCCCATACTTATAAAACACTAAACATAAATTGAACTATCTATGGATATAATCCATAATCATAAATATGTTTTCTTTGAGGAAGTATATACTCATAAACCCTTCATAATGATTTGTAAAGAAAGTGAGAGTTATCCTAAGCATATCCCCCGGGAGTGTCGTAACCAAGAGTGCAGCAAGGCCCGTTGTCGTGCACCAGTTCCCGTTCGAGTCTAGCTCAAAGCGGTGTTTTCGGGTTTTACCCCTAGGTACATCTGTGCCAGAGCCGCCTCTACCTGCTCGTATCCAGACAGGGATGTATTGCTCGAAAAACTCACAAAATCTCTACAATACCAAAATTCTAGGAAGTTCTTCTATACTAATCCTCAAAGTTCATCTTAGGTCTACGTGCTCTAATAAGAGTTTATCTAAATCTAGCTTCCAAGGTTTGTACTAAACTTCCTCTGATACCAACTGTAACGCCCCGACCCCAGCTACCCAGAGTCGGTGCATTAATTACATAACATTGGCATGATCACAAGAAAGATCAAATCTCGAAAGACCGATTGGTTTAGTAGCCTTGGAAACACTAGATATATTCATAAGTTTTACATTACATCATAAAATGAAAAACTAATACAACAACATAATGTCTCAATAGACCACACTATTATCCCCTCATAAAATCCCTGCAGGTCATTCATAATTTACTTCTTCACTTCCTGGGAAAAATAAAACATAGAAAAGGGGTGAGCTCAAATGCCCAGTAAGGATAACAATAAAGTGGAAACTTTCATAAATAAGAATAAACATTTAAGGCAATGTATAACTAAAACAAAAGCCTTTTAAATACGAACTTTCAACATGGTATGGCATAAATAAAATGAAATAATGCCATTTACTTATTCACATGGATATTCTACTAAATGAATAATCACATGCAAAAATCAATAACCACTTTCATAATGTTGGAATGCATAATGCCAGACTATCATAACCACATAGCCAAGGCCTCGTGCCAAGACTACAAATAAGATTTTGTCAAATCCTTGTGCCAAGACACTAGTTTGTCTCATGAGACCTACCGATGCATCGAGGAGCTATAGCGGGCTCCACCCGTCACTTATTAAGTCCAATGCATTCCCATATGAAAAGGTTTAAACATAACATAAACATTCGTATTAAAACTAGCATACGAAATGTCAATAATTTCACCATAAACTATGAATGGTATAAAAATAGCACATCCACAGTCAAACATATCACAAAACCTTCAATACAATATAGAAGTTTTGTATCATAATAAATCAACTTCAAATAATCTTAAAATCCATCAAAGGATGTTGACATAGATGAAATCAAAATTCTTTTTAAAGAAGTATCTCCTTTTATTTTGAAATCATTTAAGATCCATATAAAATAAAACATTTTCTTTGAAAATATTCTTATAAGCTTGTATGGAAAGCTTCGACGATTTTATAACGGCGGAAAATAACCGCACCCACCGTATAAGTTAAAAAAACATTCTTACCTCAATTCTGTCGAAAAGGTTAAAAAGGACCTTGTTTTGAAAACGACGGAAAGATTCCTTTATAAACCACTTATAAAAAGTCAAACAAGGGTATAAATGACTTTAACCCATATTCTTGTAAATAGTAAAAATGTTTTGAAATACATTTTGAAGAAACATGGATGTGGATGATAACGAGATCCCAGTAGATTATTACATATAAACAACCTCAGATAATGAAGAGATTGTGAAATAACCCTTACCTTGTACTTTTCCTTGGTTGGGGTAGGTTAACCTCCTGTATATTGGTGAAATAATTGTTATTAAATTATACAAGAATCATATATATTAATATGATATCATATATGATCTTTTAACATTGATTTGTTAATAATATCTTAGAATTATCATCGTTTCAGGTGTTAACTTACTCATTTTCTTTTATATGTTTTGTTACATAAGCCATGTTTGTTGTATCTTATTCATATCCAGAATGATATCAAGTCCTTAAACATCATTTTTAAATCATAAAATGATAATTATACTTGAATGGATACGATGGAGAATGAATCTCATCGCGTTCGTGGAGACGGTAGTCCGTACATAGGAAAGAGCGACAATATCATTCTTTTGATATTAAAATAATATATAAATGGATAGTATATCATATATACAGAATCATTAATATGTTATATTTATTATTTACATGAGTTACACATCATTATTATACCCATCCAAATAATATTATATTGAATAACAATTACACCACGACGTGGAGACGGTAAGCCGTACGTACGCACGTATGATGACATGTTATTCAAGGGGTGGGTAGAATACTGAATATGATTGTACCATATTTATAATAACATCACAGTATATGTGAGATACTGGAGTTATTATTTTAGAATGGTAAGAACAAAGGAAGAAGAAGTGGAAGAAGAAATGAACTTAGAAAAGGGTGGTGAAATCATTACCTCTTCTTCGGGTTCTTCCTTTTGATTTGATCAAAAGGGCTCCTTAGGATGGCTTTCTGATCAAACTAAGGCCTCTAGAGTGTAGTGAGGGATGTTGGGAGATTATTTGGGCAGAGTTTGGCCGAACCAAAAGGCTTTGAAGGTGTGAAGAAATGAGAAGGAGGAGTGCCCTTTTATAAGAGGGGTGAGGGGCACCTTTGGAAAAGCTAGAAATATTAATTTATAATAAATTCATATTCGGTTTCTAAAGGCTCCAAAGTTGACTATTCAAAGGATGAGGTGGGGATAGGTCGAAAACAACTCATCCAATAAAATTTAGACAGGTTTGGGTACTTATATTAACCTTATCTTTAAGTATTAACTCTAAGTTAATTAGTTTCACTTTTACAATGTCTCTTTGTATTTTTATATAATATGGTTAATAAACTTACTATATACATCCAAGCGACCCCCAAGTGGTCCATTAATGAGGAACCTATCATAATATAAGTCTCTTGGCCGAACCTTATATTTTTAGGAATTTAATATCAATTAATAATATAATATTTGTTTTAAGAACTCTTTTATGTCAATTTTGACACTATTCAATAGTTGATTTTTTGTGAAACTCAAAACAGATTGATTACTTCGAACAAAGTCCATTAAATAAATCCTAATATATCATATTAGCCTAGAAAATTAGTTTAATTCATTAAAAGTTTCATATTATAATTATTTGGGTATTTATAATATCAATTATTTTAATTTTTCACTATTATAGTAATTACTGCATCATCATTGTGTCATAAATTAAATAAATTATTTAAAGTCTAAAAATTATAAATAAAATATCATTATGTAGGAAATCGTTTTAGCTTTCTAATGAATATTTATAATCGAAAATACAACATGTATAACCCTATGTAAAAATTGTTCTTATAAAAGATGTAAGCTTATGCCATTTTTATTTTTATTTTAACTTTATTAATATAATGTGTCATTATCACTTACAAGTGGATCCATGGGGTCCCAAAATAGACCCAAAGATGCCCATGGTCGACCATGTATCAACCAATAGGGTTAAGACACGTTTTAGGGTAATTTAGTATTATTATAATATTATTTTTTTAACCCTCATTTACCGGATTTACCTTTAACCATGGTAAATAAAATATTTACCGCAGTAATTATTCAAAATGTCTAAAAATAAAAGTTACCTATTTACACAATTTGAACATCCTGATTCCAAATATGGGATCCATTTTCCTAAATTCTAAACACAGAAGTGGCAGAAATTAATTTAAAATTAATTCCCGCTGTCAAAACAAAAACCGTGTTTTTAAGAGATAATAACTATCAAAAGATTGACACTCGTTTATGTTCGGTTTAATTGTAAAATTACGTCCAATGACCAAAATTATATTAAATGGTAAAAATATATTCTAAATATAATTTAAAACCACTCAAATTCACAATTTATCACTATTAATTATTTTGATTAAAAAAGTTGTTTTTAATTAAAATTTAGTAATTTTCACTATTCATCAAAATATGAAAGCTATCCGAAAAGTACCAAAATTTCACCTTAAGCTAATTTCGATATTCCGAATCCAAAAATGAAGTCCATTTTAAAATATAAAATATATATGATTTCAAAAATTAGGTATTACTATTCACAATGGCTAGTTTAATTAGTTGTGGTGTGTGTTAGAACTCGAGGTTGCGTACAACACACGCTATCGCATTATTCGAAGGGAAACGTACCATAGAAGCTTGGGGTGTTACAATGTGTCTTATAGAAAGGCCTTCTATGGACCCTGGATACCCAGACCTAAGATAAGGGAGGTACTAGTTATTACATTCCTTGATTAATCTCCTAAAACTATTAATGAATGAAATTTGTGTTATATATTAGTGGTCCACAAATCATTACTAACTGAAAGATCATTGGGGAATCACGAGTTAGAGGGATTATTGGTCTGCCTCCAGGGTTTGGATAGTACCATGCTGATGATAATCACAGACTAGCGCATTCATGACCCCGCATTAATGATTCTAGTTTGGTGTTGGTATCTTCTACTTGTATAAATACTCGATGTTAACAATTGTCGGGAACAACATAAATGAGCATTGGTATTACAATATTTGGATTGAAATAGGTTTTGAGATATGGTTCATAAATATAGATGACAAAAAAATAGAAAACTATGTCAAAGTAGCATCTCACATAAATGCACACATTCATGATTGATTGTATTTCTTGGCCCTCATTATTTTTTAGTGATTGAAATGCTCGAAATATGGGTGTCGCTATCATTAGGATAAGGATTCACTTTGGGATTAACATTTTTTCTGATAAAAACACACCTCTCGAATATTGATTGCAGCGGTTTGAGTTTCATGAATCATTCATCTCACCTTTTCATTTTTCTAAATGGTTTCCAATGGGGTTTAGTCTTTGAATTGAAAACACCCAATGGTTCTATATACATGAGGTGCCTTCTTTCCAAAGGTGGGTGCTCATTGGGGAGTTCCTCCAATGACACTTAAGAACTCGTATTGGTCAAGATGATTGGAGGTAGTGCTCAACACACCATTTTAGGGAGAATTAATTCCTACATTGGGACTATCTTATAGTTTTAAAATTTTTTCATGAATCCTTCATTAATTCCCATGTATGATATGGGTCAAAATTGAATTAACAATCAATTATTATCATGTGTGGTTTTTAGAATCATCTATATATATATGAGGTTCTTCTTCAATAGATGTATTTGTATGTATCCAAGGTTATACATTAATGGTAACCTCTTATGTACTGATTAGATATTAATTAGTCATTATTGGGAAGATTCTAGTTTGTATCCATATAGTGGGGTAGTCTAAAGTATATTTTTATATCAAGAGATAGGATTTTTTTTGATCTTGTGATCAGATCCGGAAATGTGATTCATATGTATCCTTGTGTAAGGAATCCGAACAAACATAGATCAGTTCCATCCAATGGGGAACATCATACCTTTTGAGGTCATGTGTTAAGGACCTCACTATACCTTTTAACATAATATGGAAATAATGTATAATAAAAATATTTATATTCAATTCTTGATTTGAGAATTATGTCAAAGCAGTTTAGGTAACTTTTAAAAAGATATGAATTTCTAGGTTGAATTAAATGATAGTGGGAATGTGGAATGGATATGATAGTTTTGAATTGGAATGTTGGGTTTTGACTTTAGAAGTATTCTTATATATCCCAGTTGATAGTTAATAATATTCCACATAGGTCGATTATGTGGAACAACACTTATTAGAGGCTCTCTAATGGTTTGTCTCGTAGGGGAGTATGGCCCTTTGATAAGATTATGTTTGGTTTTATTCTTGAGAAGGATTATATTGTTTTGTTAGGTTGGGGTTTATTGAAGAAAAGGATGTACTGTGGAAGATTCCATGAGGTATGATTCAACTCATGGTGATTTGGAGTCCTGTTTGGGGACTGCACCTGAGGAGGAGTCCCATGGATGGGTTTCAGGGATTACTCCTATGGAGGATTACCGTGTAGGATGTTTGGGCTTATACCAAGTAGGAGGACCTGATTTGCTTGGGTCCTACATTTGTAATCATGCCCAAATTTATTATTTTTGGGGCTTATACCATGTTGGTTTCTCATGGATTGGTTATTTTGGAGCATAATCCTAAAGAGGATGACCATATATCAAATTTGGAGGCTTACTACTAAGGAGAATTACCGTTATTGGTTGGGGATTACAATTTCAATAAGGCCTAAAAGTTTTAGCACCATGTGGATGTCATGACCACCACCAACCTACAAGCCCACATCAGCCATTATAGGGTTGATAATATAGAGGGAATTGATGATATAAAAAACAACATGATTCAATTTTCCCCAAGGGTCGATAAATGAACTTGAGGTCTCATGCTTATGGAGTCACTATGAAGGAAGGGATAGGGAGATCTGAAATAATATTCTCTATAAAAACAATCATTTGACTATGTGGATGTCATGATAATTCTATCCTCTAAGCCCACATGAGTCATGATGAGATAGGATTGAATGTGAGAAATAAGTGGATGTCAAAGATATACCAAACTACACAATCTATATTCTACTGGTGGAAGTGGCTGGGGCGATGGAACATTCCTCCTGTAATCATACCCCAATCCTAAAGGGAGTGATAAAGGGCCTTAAGGTGCCCATATTCCCTCTTATTTTAGTAACTGTGATAGATAGATGAAGGAGTGAAGTAGGAGAGGTCCTGTAAAAATGACTGGGGGATTTCTCTATGAGGGATTCCCTAAAACTGGTTTAATGACTGGAGGGGAGGGTCTCATTCCATATCAAATGGAAAGGCATGAATAATCTCCACCATCTTGACCTAGAACTAGAGGCTCTGAGTCTTCGAGATAACTAGGGAATAACATGCTTCTAACCCAATTACTCAAGACCCATATTTCCCATAAACCTTCCTTAGGATCAAGGTGCTCATGAACATAGGAATTCATACTCAGATACACCCTGAGGACCATTCCTATTAGGATGGTCAAGTAAAAGAATCCTCTGAACATAATAATGCATACCCAAATGGGTGACACATTTGTGTGCCTCTTGGAATGGGTGTTCCTATCTGAAGGCTTCATTAGAGGTTTCAATTTGTTCCCCCTAAAATAAGTGTTTCAAATGATTAGTATCCCTACTATTAGTGTTTGGGGAATTTCCTCAAAGGGGAATTACAGATGTCCTAGCTTAGTAGTCAAAGGTACCTTGTGGAGGGCCTAGGAGGAACTGAAAGTTCTTCATGCAGGGGGGGTATAGGACTGTGTGACTTGTATACACCTTGGGAAATAGACCACCTGATCTACATCACATTGGAGCGGCTTTATCCTAGGCACCAAAGGTCCCCCCATGAGTTCCAAGATGAGGTTCACACAGGTCCCTAGTTTATAGTGGGGCCTCGCACAAGTGTTTTTTCCACATGGGGAGAAGGGGCCCTTCTGTAAGTGTCTTTTACATCATACCTTGAAGGCGTTTTTATCTAACATATACCCACTATGTATCTCTTCTATTGTGTTTTTGGAGAGCTATATGAAGAGTTTTTTGTGACCTATTTTAAGGGGATGCACGACCAATGTTAGGGTGCTTTATACGATCTTTTAGTTGTGCAAATTAAGATACCAATGGGCCTATTTATATAGAAAATATGGGACCATGATCAATTTTTCTTACCCATGTAGATTTTGGGTGTTGGTACCTAGTGAAAGTGTCCTAAAAGGGGTGTATGACCCTTCAGTTCCAAGAATGGAGGCTACGAGAGCCTTCTGATGCGTACGGGTGTGGGAAAAGGCCTATTTAAGAAATTCCATTTAATCTTTCATTGGCCTCTTCACTACATTAACACTCTTGAAGTAATAATTACAATATATTCACCCCACATGAATAAATAGTGTTTCAAAATGTACCAGTTGTTGTTTCATGAAATAGATGGGGCTTCAGATATTCTAATTGATATTTTCATTTTGATGGTGTGACTATAAAGAATATCCAAAGGTGGGGAGTGGGGTTGTCGGTCACCATATTTTTACCCTCATGTTATAAGGGTTATGGGATCTTAAAATCCGTCACTAGATAGATATATTGGATTTTAGATACACTTGTTTAAATATAACTCGGTACAATTGGATTCCTTAGTGAATTCTATGTATAGGTTTAAATATGGACATGGGTAGATTCCAAGCATGAGCATCGATCTTGGGATAGATTATGATTATCCAAGAGTATTTGATCAAGAATTCCCAATGTTAATTGTATGGAATGGAGATGTAAATATTTATTTGATGTTTTATATAGTAAATATCATTGGGAGTTGGTTATAGTCTATATTGATATTACTTGGAAATGAACTCGACATGCCTCGCGATAAAGGCATTAGTATTGGGTTTAGATGATGTGTTGACAATGTGATCCGAGAAGTTTCTATAATAGTCGAATTGATGTTTTCCAACTTTGGTTATATTATATAGTTGAATGCATTCTTTGAGAAGCCAAATTGGGCATGATGATCGATGAATCGAGTGTAGTCTATAGATCAGTTAGAGCATTTCAAGGAGAATCCAATGTGTCCGGATTAAGCTTAGTCAATTGGAATTCAACAATTTGGATAAAATCGAGGACCGTGAGCTGTGTAATCATGTTTGACCAGGTGTATCAAGATGAGTGATGTAACAGGAGTATCATCAGTATTATTGGGGTGTGTTTTTATATGCAATTATAATGGTTAAAGTAAAAAGGTTCAGAATTGGCCTTAGAAAGTAAGAATATATGATGGGGATAACTATACTACAATTACTGTTTAAAGTGATGAAATGGTTATTTTTTAGTTTATATAGTCTCATGTAAGTAGTGTATTGATGTTTTAGTAGGGGTTTTGATCACGGATTTAGTATTTTGCGAGTTATGGATAATATCCTTAAATTAGAACTTGGAGGTGCGATGGGAATTCAAAAACCCAACTTGGTCATTTGAGAAGAAAATTTTGACCTTTTTAGGTTGGGATACTTTATTTAATAACCACCAAGGCTTCTAAAGGATACGAAGTATTGTTGTGGGTAGGTTGTATGATACCATGTGTTGAATGGGTTGAAAATGACAAAGGTTTTTTTAATTTTCAACAACTAGACATGTTGAAGTTTTATCGGATAATCAAAATGGAATTTCAAGAGTTAGAATAACTCAAAATTATTTTTTATGCCAGTAATGATCCTTGGAAGTAATTTAGAGGTTTTGGGAGCATTTTAAAGGGTTTTGGGAAATAAATTAGTGTTTCCAAAAAGTATATCATAGGGAGCATAGTTGGTGCATGGCTAGGGATAGTCATGTAGCCAAGCAATGTTTCTTAGTATTCATAGCTGAATGAAATGAGGAAACCATGAATCATGACATGGAATCCCATATGGGTTTCTATATTTTATTATAGACATGTCTCATAGTTTTCATATATTCTATTAAACCATAAACCTTTCCCATGCATGAGGGTTGTTCCTTATGTAGTATAGGTGCTTGTTTGGAACATGGTTTGGCCAAACATGTGGACAAAACATGTGTCCCATTATAAAGGAAAAAACACCATTTTTCTCATCGATCCTTATGGTGTTTTACCCCATATTTCACACTCATATCTCCTAAAAACACCTCAGTGTGTTCCCACCTCCTTCTCCCTTCTTCCTTGGGAGATCTAAATCATTCTTGGTCCAAATCAAATTTCGCCAGATGCATTGGAATCATTGAGTTAATCATTCAACACCATTTTAATCCTTTTTGGTTTTCTCCTTCTTATTTGCTAATTTCTATGGTTAGGCATTTTATTTTGAATTCCTTTTAATCATGGTCGAATCAGATAGTGATGTTTGGGATATTACTTATCATTGTAAAAGGTCAACCTGGGAGGATGTCTTCACATTTCTCATGTCATTTCTTAAAGGTATATTTACATGGTAAATTTATAAATTGTTAATGATTAAAATTAAAATTTTAGGTGAATTGTTTATATGTTTTCATAGGTATTATGCCCAGTTCAAGGTTGGGGATGTGCCATGGGTTGTTATCGACTGTTTGGTAATTATTCTGATGTGATGGGATTGGCTTGTAAGGTTTTAGGGATTATGAAATTTTAAAATAAAATGGGTAATCGTTAATTGTAAATTTGAGTGTTTCATCAATTATTTATAATTTTATTATAATTAATTAATTATAATTTCATTGTTTTGTGATGGTATTTCATGGGTCCTAGTAGAACTTGGATGGGCCATCTCATCTACTTCCAACACTTGGAAAATAAATTGAATGCTTCATAATGAAAGGTCGTATATCGTACCCTCCCCTTAGTATTTATAAATGTGTATATTGTTATGTAAATTCTTGGTCTTGTCCATGTGGATGATATCTCCAATTTTTAATAATTCAAACAAATAAATAATTTTAATTTATTTATTTGATTAGAAATAATGAACGCCCCGAGTCACTAACAACCCATGTGTCCTAGTTTCATGGATTGGAACTAATGGCGGAGATAGAGAAACATGAGACTTTGAGTATCCTCTAGATATCATAGGATGCACATATGAACCTGTTGAGGTATATCAACCCTTGTATAGACCTCAGTGGACTGAAACTAGGTTGACCAAGAATAATTTGTGTGAGTATATTATCCCAAACTGAACTCAGCACTATGATAGTCCATGAGCCATGTCAGGACCATTTCTATTGTGGAAAAGGCCATGGGTATCCATAAATTATATGATAAACATTTTATGATATCATATGATATGATATCCTAGTATATCTTTGGGGACGTAACTATATCATAGGAGACCCCAGTGGGTACCTTGACAGTTAACCAAACTGAAGAAGGTGTTTCATGGGTTTCGGTATAGATGATAACAGGTGGCACCTAGAACCCATGCTGAACATGTAATCCCCATAGGTTTTGGTAGTATGGATGAGTTTAGGCATTCAAATAAAATGAAATATTATAGTTATTCGTTCACATATTTATTGATGACACGCCTATAGACTCTATAAGTACTTCTTGTAACTCATCCTATGAGCCTGACAATATGTAATGTATAGTGGGGATGCCCATAGGTACTTTATGGGATTGTGATTATAAGACCCACTTGATTGAATGTTCCTATTATAGGAAGTCAAATATTTTACTCGGATTCCTCCCAACATGGGATTACAGAGGAGGATACTGATTGTGTCTTAGAACCCCTCATTTACTAGATTGACCTAAAGATGGATAATTTTCTTGGATCTAGGTAATTCCAATGTTTTTTAGATGGGATAATTTCTCAAAAAAGGGATTGTGATATCCACAATGATTGATGATGATATCCAAATATGATTTTTATGATTTTCTCTAGGATCCAATGGATGCACCATTATAGTACTTTCCAAAATTTTCGAGAAGTGTGATATTGGGACCTTTACTGAATAGATGTTGAGTGTTTTCCTAGATATGAAGATAATAATTTATAAATCACCCAAGGTTCATACCACTTTGGGATTATCAAAGTTGTAATTTCATTATTGCCTATGGACTGGGACCTAGGACTCAAACATCATTCTAGTTGACACATGTATAGAGTGGTACATCATTCAACTCTAATCTATATTCTTAGGATGCCTAGTAGATACCTAGAACCCTTAATATAGTTTTCTATAGAAGATTTTAGATAAACCCAGAATAAGGACTTGTATCCCCAAATGGTGATGTAGCTTAATCAAATAAATGTCTTGTGCTAGATAATTCATATATTATCAATCAGGATCACAGAGCTATGGATTGACTTGTTTATACATGGATTGAGTGGTATAACATCTAGAAAACATCATTGGTCCTGGAATGTATAATTGATTAGAATCTTGAATTCAAGGATAGACTATGGTTTATTTTATTCAATTACTTCTGTTTTTTTCACAAATAGGCTGAGCACATTGCTTGGGCATGTGCTTATTGTAGGAAACCTTGGTTTTACATTTTTATTTTGTAATTCAAATATTTTAGTTATTATTATTATTATTATTCTAATGAGTATCTCACATATATATATATATACAAATATATATACTTAATTTTTTGGTTATTTATAAGGACGTGTTGGTGGTGTGCTACTGAGTTTCATACACACTCCCTAATCAGGCTACCATTAATCTAGAGTATCTGAGAATATGATCAGTTGATTGAAGGCACACGATGGGATGAGGCTCGATTCTAATCTACGAGATGGATCATATATTTGTGTAGGGATCCGGTATGTGGTATGGATATGTGTATGTAGTAGATCTATTAAATATTTTATTTGTAACTTTTATTTACTCTTATATATGTGATCAGCCAAGTGGGTGATCAGTGTTGTCTATATAACATTCCTATTTTGGAATTTACTACATTCTAATTATTATTATCTCATTTTTATTTTTATTTCATCATCACTCTTTTTATTTACTACTTTGATTGAGGTTTAGTTATTTATGATGGTTTCCTACTCTAATATGAGGGAATATTCCCTCCATAAACACACCCCAATACCTTGCTGCTAGTCTACTACCCCTAGAATATGGGGAGGTTTCTTGATCACTTTTAAACAAACTATTTGGATTCTGTTCATAGACTGAGTCGAGCAAGGATTTTATTTCACACCTTACCCTTATGGAGTATTCAAGTGTAATAATGGGTTATGTATCCTGACCTATGTAACATAAAGGTGTATTTTGTATTTTATAAATGAAATAGTGGTTTCTAAAATTCCATTTCATTATCATTTTATTTTAAAAAATACACATGAATATAAGTTTAACATGATAAATATATTTATTCATACAAATAAAACATAATTTAATTCTTATAATATATATACACTTTTATGAAAAACTCAAGTATTTTATGAATTTTGTTTTCATGAAATACTCTTATAAAATATATATATTTAAATTTAAATTATAATATAATTTAATAATACTGTAGGTAATTGTTACAAGGGTCAAAAAGTGATATTTTATTGAAATAATTATTTTATTTAGAATTTAAATATCTCATGATTAGAAAATAATTTTTACAAATAAACATTAAATTTCAAATTATAACATCAAAATTTGGTTAAGGTGAAAATTTCTTAATTATCAATAATACTTTATTTTCAATAAATTGTAAAAATACATATTTGTGTTTTTTTAGCTTTATGACTTCATAAATATGTTATTGTGTTATAATAATTAATAAAATAGAATCCATAAAAAATAATAAGTTATTTTATAAATATATTATATTTTAATGAATAAAAATGAATTTTAAAACATATAAATTACTTTCCAAGGTAAAAAATGTTCATTATGTTTTTGAGAACATTATTTTTTGGAAAAATTATATTCCCATGAAAAAATTAATTTGAAATATTGATGTTTACTTTTGAAAAATAAAATAAATTTCAAATAACACTTCCTAATTTCGTAAACTCCGATAAAAAGCATTTGTAAGCTAATAGATTTCCATTTTATACCAGCTAGAATTATAAGATCTGTATTTAAAATTTTAATAAACAATCCTCCCACATTTCATATAAATACACACCTCTCCACTCCATTGTATTCGCTCCCAACGCATTATGCATGAATTTCCACTCATTTTCCCTCCCCAAATCTGCTATACGTATTTTTTAATGTTCTAAGGAACTTTCCTCAAGCTTTGAGATTATATCTCATAAGCTAAAGAATTTTGTTCCTCTATTTTTATCCAACTACATACTTTGAAGTTATTCTTATAATTATAATTGTATTATATCCTCATGTACTTGTGATTAATATATTAATATCATAATGTTTTGTATCATTGTGAGACTTCCATCCTCTCTCCTTCATCTTGTTCCATAAACCACTTTATACACGTGTGAGGATACCAAAATCATCCTTTGATTTTATATACCTCTAATTTTATTTTTTAATACCCAAACCTATTTTTATTCAAGGGTATAAATATATATGTAATTTCACTTCATTGATTTGGTATTTTCTTGCATTAAACCCACATTACCCTTCCATGGGATAAAAATGAATAAATGTTAATGTACTTAAATTTTTTTTATACAAAATTATTTTCTAGAAAACCCATTATTAATTCTCCATGGGTTATTAATGAAATTATTTATGATATTTGATTTATGTGGAACACATGGATTAAGAAATATGTCGGGTGTGCCCTAATATCACTCCAATTTACTGCATAACTATTTAATCTCTAGAGATGAAAATGGTTATGATGCCTAGGTGAATAACATTGGAAATATATTTTATGATACCCTAGTATTGAACATTGGTGATATTCTAATGATTTTATCATTTTTGTACCAAATAGACATGTTATGTATTGTATAGTTATGATTATGATATCATTTTATGTATTAGTTTTTATCTATGATAATCACCTAGGTTCCATTTAACCTTTTTTATACCTTATTAGGATTTATATTAGCCCTTTTCTATTGACGCATGTCCTCAAAAAATGACTTGTAGTGAGGTGAACTAGGATGAAAAAAATAAAGGATTCTTTTAAGAGGATTAAATAATGTTCATGTTTATTTTTTCCTCATGTATTTCATGTATTATTAACCTAGTTTCCAAAACACTAAACCACAAATGTATGTTTAAAGTAATTAATGTAATATTTTTTTAATGAATTATGATAAATATAATATACTAAATAGGTGGGTCAATATAGATGGCATCAATGTCATTGTTTAGTTATTTTTCTAAATATATAATATAAAACATTTGTAATAATCCTAGGGATAAGTCTAAATATAGGAAAACATCCTTGGAATTTAGTAATGTTTAAAATGAGTGGCTTCCAATAAATGAAATCCTTATTAGGAGAAAAACATGGATGTGCCTTTTACATAGTTAAACCTAGGGGTAATAACCCTCAAAAGGGTGGATTTGGTATTTACTCATACATCAAGTGATACTAAATAATGAGGCCCTACTACACACTATGTTTAACACTCCTGTGAGATATTCTTTGATAAATCACATTTTTTTACAAACTATTAAAAAGGTTATATAGAAAATTTATTTTTTAGGATTGATGTTTATTATCAGAGAAGCATTGGAATTTTTTAGTATTAATATTTCATTTTGGATTATTTTTATATGATTTCCAATAGTAACGAATTTCTCAATTATGTGTTCTTATTTTAGAAAATTTAATGAAATATAATGACACATGTAAATAATGGGTGTGATAGAAAATAAAACAAAAATATTACAATTATGATGAATTTTGAGTATAAAACATCATAATGATGATGAATATGTTAACCCATGACATAAGTAGAAACCTAAACCACATGGAGCATCTAAATTCACCAATGAAGGAGAAACTAGTAGTTTAATCCTTCATGCATCAAAATCCCCTTATTTTTAGTGGAAAATCTAATCTAATGATCATATAATAATAGATCAACACTACAATATATATATTTTTTGTTCTATATTGTTTCGAGTAAGAGAATCATATACTAGTAGTATGTCACATAGGGGGATAAACTGATCAGTCATGGACACAGAGGGATATAATATTTTCATATTTATTAATATCATTTTCAATGATTTAATCCCTTATTTTTAATAAATATTATATGATTGGCATTATTTTACTATTTTGGGGGGAAATGGTGCATAATTATGAATATTTCATAATTTTGGAAATTTTATAGTTTCTTGGATCTTTCATATTTCGAGAGAAACTGTAAAAATTGTTATCTAATTGGATTGATTTTTATTCTTTCTTTGTTTCTGTAATTGAAATTTGTCTTCTGTACCTAGAGACAATTTGAAATACACTATCCCACAAAAATAATTCAACTAGGAAAATTTTTTTGGCCAAAAGAATGGACCCCATTTCAGTACTTGATACATTTCCTTGACATGGGACATCCAAATGAGGTGATTTTGGATGGATTAGAAATAGGACTCTAAGACTCCTTTTCAAATTTAATATCACATAGAATTTATGTCATCAAGGAATCTATTTAATTCACCAAAGTAGAGAGAGTGGAGAATTTTCCTTGAATTGGAAAAGTTTTCTTGAGTAATTTTGTCACAAATTTTTTGACACCTATCTATAGAGGCATTGATTTGGATGGATAATGAAAAATAAGAAGATAGAAACAACTTTTATGAAAAATTATTTATGATATTTATGCATTTTTTATTCTATTTAAACTAAAACATTTTTCGGATATAAAATTGATGCAAATTTGTCCAACCATCAAGCCAATAAATATGTGTATCCAATTACATTCAATGATGTTGAAAAAATAGAAAGAGGGGATGTAATAGAGTATTATAAGCTTGATGTTTTTTGGATCTTATAATTTTAAATTTGTTTAGTTTCATAATTCTCTTTTATCCCGCTTAAACTACATACCCTTAACATGGAGTGGAATGTCTTTTGAGTGATCTAGGATATATGAGTTTACTTTTTTATAATGTTGAAGTATTGTGATTTAATTTAAAACTCTATTTTTCTATAGAACGATTTCTATTTTATGTGGGGTCAAATTACCTTCATTTGATCATATTTAGGGTTTTGGTCTCATTCATTATTTATAGCGTTGGATGAAGATCATTAAACTCCCTCCACCTAGTGTAATTTTTCTCGATCGAGAAAATTGTGTTAAGTGGTAAGTGTATAGTGATCGTGGGAATGTATGTTGAATAAGTGAATTGTTTTTGGAATTCTAATAAGATAAAATTTCCGATCATGACTTTCCTTAGTTATTTTAGAATGGTTTATTAATTTTTATGCACACAGGATTGGATTATGTTTCTTTCTTCAACCAAGGTTGATTGACAACTCGATTGAGGATTACTTAATTTATAATTCAATAGGAATAGAGGGGGAATGATTTTTATTACAAGGATGAAACTGAAAAATTTTACCATACATTTACTGCATCACTGTATTCATTAATGTGCGTTCAATGTTAATTTTTTTTTCTTTCATTATTTTTAAAATCATAACATTTTAAAAACATCCTCAACTTAAATTTCAAATTTAATATGATAAACCTGATGGTTTTCAAATCATCTATATAGAAAACCTAGGATTCCCACTTTATATCATTTTTTAATTTTTAATTAATTTTTTTATCACACCCCATGATTGGAATGTGTTAAAACATGGCTCAATTCTTGCAGAGTTAGTGAAAACAATATAATTATAAATATTTGACTTTTTTAAATTAAAAATTCATATTTTTTCCCACCATTATTTAAAATTATTAATTTTTAATTCATGTAATAAATAACCACAAGTGAAAGAACCAATTATTGACTCACCATTGTCCATCAAGGATGGTGTTTCTGTTGTTTTTTGATAGAAATGTTTTTTGGAAATAAAATAATTGTAAAAAGGCAATCAATAGAATTATTTATGGACTAAGAAAAGACAAGAAAAAACAAATTTGTTATGTCATAACCCTAGATCTAACTGATTTACCTCACAATATTTGATAAATTTATCAAACAATCAAGGTACAAGAAGAGTCTCCATTTGTTTTCCCTAATTTATAGAAGGAAATCCAAGAGATTAAAGGCACACTTGAAGAATATTCATAGCCCAATCATCATAAGATACTAATCTGAGAATAACCATAATATCTATAGAGTGACTATAAAAACTCACTAGCTGATAGAAATATGAGAAAATATTTAGTTAAATTTTAGTGTAACTAAGAAAAAGATTAAATGAATTGAGATCTTCCCATATACAAGATTGATGAATTGGGATATTATTACCTATTTCTAGCCATGGTAGAGAAATAAATCACCAATTTGGTGGAATGTTAATAAATGATTGAGAAAGATGACTCCTTGACTCATATGCTATTACTCAAATCAAAAAGTCACTTTGAACTAAAGAAGTTGAAGTCGAACCAACTAAGGGAGTTGATCCCTTCATAATCCAACTGTCCTAAAATTTCATTGAATCTAAAATTAATATCACCCCCTGATGTTTTATTTATATAGATTCATCCATCTAATATTTTTCCATAAAAAAGATGATGAAATTGAAAATTCACCTATTGTAAAGCACAAGAAACTCCACTATTTTTATGAACATACATTTGAGGAATACTGTGAAGAAATCTAAGTAGTTGATCTTGTTGAAATATATAAAAATTATGACTACATTGAAAGGGAATAATTTTACATTGAATATTCTGGTTTTAATTTTATTAAAATTTAATTACACTATGAAATTCCATTTGATTTTCTCATTGATTCAACATACCTTGAGAAACCACTATAGAATGAAGAAGAATTCATCAAAGGGAATACCATGAAATATGATGAATCATTCATTATCCTATGCAAACTATGAAAGTAGTATTTTCTCCCTTGAAGGTGGACCTATCATACTATATAAATGGATTTATCTATAAAAGTGAATAAATTCATGTAATAAAGAATGAGATATATTTGATCATATCTAAAAAAATCCACCCACCATCAAATTTAGAATAACCAGCTTGAAGTGCCCATGTCGAGGCAGTCAAAAACCTAGGACCCACTTGGGGTATTAAACCATTATCTATCATTATATTCTCGTTCTATTTCTATTTTCATTTATTCAAATAAATTTATTATGTTTTATTTTATTATTTTGATTATACGTTTTTTTTGTGCATAAATTTAGACATTATCCTAATGGTGTACAACAAATAAAATAGGTTGTACCTCTCTTTTTCATTTTCCATCTTACTACGATTTATTTTAAAATGTTATTAAATTTAAAAACCCTTGAATTCATTAGGAAGATTTATTATTTAAGTGTGTTAGATTGAAACTTTTTTTTATGATTTGTAATTTTTTTTCCTTTTATTTGAAAAAATATATGTTTTAAATTTTTTATGTGTTTATTTTTCAATTTTGGTGTGATTTTGAATCTTCCAAGATAGAATGATTATCTTTTCCATTTTTAATCCAATTTATTTGTTCGAAACAATTTATTCCGTAAAATAAATCTTACATTAATGATGAAAGTTGCTTTTTTTCAAGTTCAAATCATTTGGAATGTCAAGATAAGTCCTCTATTGTTTGAATCTTATTCCACATCTCAATGACTTTATCATTGAAATAACATTCTCATGAGGATTATAAGTAATGTTTTTATATTATTTTCATTCACCACACTTCATGAGAGTATCAAAACATGTTTCTTTAACACGAATTTTATTTATTACTTAAAATACATGAGGGTTTGAGGTACTTTTGTCTTAAATGATTGAGGAATTTTTTTTGGTTTAAGCCCATTTTTTCAAGATGAACCTTTTCTTTCAGGAATTCTATATACATTTAATCTTTTTATTCATTCGATTCCATGAACAACCCATTATGTTAGCCACATTACAAGCTATGTCTCTTTATAAAACCTACTTTTGAAGTGAGATTGAATAATCCAACTGAACATAAGTGTAGGGGAGGCTACCATATAGTGTGAAACATCAATTTTGATACTTTGGGAGAAAAAATAAAATATTGTAGAAATTATTTCATTGTTGAATAATTAATTATGTTGATAGTAATGACCTTCAATAGATTTCATGATAAGAGAAGTTATGACTTTCTGTATCTTAAAATGGAGATAGAATGTTGTGCCTATCTTGAGATTTCATGAAAATTTATGTTTCAGATTATTGAAATTTTTACTAATGAAATTATCAATGGTATGAAATTTCCAAGAGTTTTCATAATGATGGATCTGATTTTATAGTATGGGGAGTGAGTAAGATTCTATACATGATTGAATATTAAAATCACACATTTTTTCTTTAAAAATATCCAAACCCTCCTTATTCTACCTCAGAAGTGTTCACATCAAAATCCTACCAACCTAAAGCCTTATAACAACCATAAAATTCCTCATGATAAAAAAAATGTCCTTGACTCACAATGTGTGGAGATTTAATATTTTATCACGTATATGGTGAAACATGAAAGAGTTTTGATGAGAAAAATCAAGATAGAAATTTATATTTGAATGATAAGATAATATTCATGTGAGGTAGTTGATTTTTGGGCATGGGAGGACGAATGAAGGGGAAATATATTTAATATTATGAATTGAGAACATAAAATTATGGGTTTTGATGAGTTATGATATGCTTTGTTTATTGGTGTGGAATTGGTAGATCTCATGTGTATGTGTTTAGAATTTTCTTTGATTTGGTTTTGATGTTGAAGTCTTCCGGTGTCCAAGTTCTATGTGTGGAGAAACTGAGTGATCTAATATTTTCAAAAATATTCATTTGACTTTAAATTATATAATCCATTTAATTTATCAATCTGATATAATTTTCATTATTTTAGTATTTTTATAGAATTTTTGTATAATTTGGAAAAATACTTAATTTTGTAAATTTAACACTTTTATTGAGATTCTGTATTTCAAGAATAAATTTTAGAATTTTGAACCAATTTGAGATATTTTTTAGTCTTCCATTTTTTTGGGATTAAAATTTTTCTTCTGGACCCATATCCTATTCTATGTAGATAGGCCTAGAGAAATAAATCAAGTTGAAAATTTTTTATGGTTGATAAAATGGGACCACCTCAGTAATTGAGGTGTATTTTGGACTTGGGATATCCAAATGAGGTGATTCTGACTTAATTATAAATATTACTCCATGAATTATTTTCAATTTTTTTTTTGAGAATATTGGTCATTCAGGAAGTTATTTAATGTAACCAAGTGGAGGGAGTTGAAGAGTCTCCTCGGATAGAAATAATGTTCATCAGTCATTTAGAAACAAAATTTTCAACACTTATCCAGTAAAGATGATATTTTGAGGACACATGAACAAGAGAGAGTGGAAACAAATTAGTGAAAACAAATTTAAAATAATTGGAAATTTAACATACCAATTGAACTCAAACATTATGTGTACTGAAACTTGAGAGAAAAGATTCCACCCCTCAAGACTATAAATATGGGCATCCACTTTAATTCAATGGTTTTGAAGATTCATACGGAGGGGATGTGTTGGAGGTCTGGAAAATTTATGTTCTTTGATTCTTCTACTTTTTTATGTTATTATTTTAATAATTATCTCATTTCCCCCTTAAACTCTCTTAGCATTTACATAGGGGGCTAAAGCTTTTGAGTGATCAGGGATGGGGATGTTTTGTTATTATAATGGTAGAGTCTTGTGTTTTAATTTAAAATTGTATTTTCTATTGATTGATTTCTATTTTTAGTGGGGTATAATTCTATTAATGTGTTCATTTTTAAGGATTTGGTTTCATTCATAATTTATATCTACATTTGATGATATTTAAACTCCCCCTGCCTAGTGGAGTTTGTCTCGATTGAGAAGATTGTATTAGCTGGTGAGTGTCTTGTGATCGTTATCACATCTCTATAATAAGTGAATTGGTTATCAATTTATTAGAATAAAAAATTCCCAATCAGTACTTTCCTTACTTATTTGGAAATGTTTTATTAATATTCAATCAAAGAAAATATTTCCATTTATTTCTTTATCCAAGTATGATTGACCACTCGATCAAGGAGTCTTATATTTTTCATTCAATAATAAATGATGGGGGATGATATTTATGACCATGATGACAAAAAAATGGATTGCTCCATTACCCCATCACTATCTTCATCAATGTGTGTTCAAATTTTTTTTATTTCATTCTTTCAATTTAAAATCATACAGTTTCAAAAACAACATATAAAACTTTCTCTAATTTAAATTGACTAAAATGAGTGTTTTGAACTCCTATTAAGATACAATAAAGGGTACACAATTGTATAAATTTTTAAATTGAGAAATAATTGTTTTTTTTGCACACCATGAAAGGAACATGCCATGTATTAATCAAGAACATGAAGCCATGGGATGATGTACATGCTAAGGAATTATAAGACATAAAAAAGTTGTTTCCAACATGCATATTCATCATAACCTTCAAACCAAGATAGATAAAGAATTCCTTGAGTAGAAAAAATGGAAATTTATTGAGTGTTTAATTAAGAGATAAACTCTAAAGGCATGAAAAATACACTTCAAGTTTTTTTATTGATTCTGAAAGGAAGAACAACAATTTATTTATTTTACTGAGACCCCATCTATGGAAATCATTGAAAATCCATGACATTGTGAGTAATGGGAAGAGTGTACAATGTGATCTCAAAGTTGAAATAGATTTTTGGGATGACCAATGGACTCATAAATAGAATGAAAATAAGATATTGATTGATCAAGAATTCAAAAAGACCTATGAGGATAGAATAGAATGAATTAAATAACAACTACTAGTGTACAATAGGTATGGTAAAAATTATTTCAATAATTATATATAGGTATGTGTAAAATGTTACAAGTGTGGAAGATATGGCCATATAACTCAAAAATATCATGGGGATGTAAAGCCTCAAAATATTATTTATGATGAAAAAGGGAATATGATGTAAGTAAAAACTACTATGCAATACATCAAGTTTGATGTGTTCGGAAATTTTACTAATAAATTTCCAAATCATATTATAATAGAGGAAAACCTCCATTGACCCTAGAATATTAAATGGGATAAATTTTGTGTTTTTATAATCATGATAGCTGAAGTCGAGCCTTCAAATGATTTTGTATCAGGTACAGTAATTGTAAACTGAAATATAGAACGTGAATTTTATGATTATTTTTATATTAATTCATTTATTTAATTCATGTTAAACCTTTAACCCATTGTGGTGTAGTTTTCAGTTAGAGCTCCTAGAGGAACTGTTCAAGAATTAAATATATATAGGGATTCCTATGTTAAATTTTGTTGACTGAAATGTCTCCACAAACCTATTGCTCATTCCCATGGTGGAATTTAACCTATTACTTTGGATAGATTGGTTATCAAATTTTTATACCAAGATCGACTATAGAAGTAATGATATTTCGTTTTTCTTGAAGGGATAACTTATAATTGTCTTCAATGGAGGGATATCCCAGCTAGAGTCTTTCTAAAAACCACCTATTATTACCTTTATTATGGTTATGATTATTAAAGAAGATGAATAAAGAGAAGGCCTAAAGATAGAATATGTAACCATTATTTAAAAATTAATTTATTTATTTCTTATAGTGTAATCTATACCTCCCTAAAATGAGTTGTAGTTTTATCAATTAAAATAATACCAAGATCTAATCCAATGTTGAAGTCCCCATTAGATTAATATATATAGAGTAATAAGAATTAACGAAGAAACTTTAATATAATTTGATGAAAGGTTATATTCAACCATGTGTGTGTCATTGGGTAACACCTATACTCTTTGATAAGATGGATTGATCAATGCAGCTATGGATTGATTATAAAGAACATAATGGTATCATATTGAAGATAAAATACACACATAAAAGGATTGCTGACTTGTTTTACCAACATCATGGAGTTAAATTATTCTCCCCGATTGACCTCTGATTGGGGTGTCATCATTTAAGTGTAAAGAATGGTGATATCCTAATGATTTACGTTCTAAAAAGATAAATACATTACGAGTTTATTATTATAAACTCCGACTTGACTAATTATCCTTCCATGTTTATGGATTTAAAGAATATATTCCTTAGGGATTACCTTGATAAATTTGTGGTAGTATTTATTAATGAAATTAAAATATTTTTAAAAATTCCTAAGGTTCACGAGGATTATCTTAGAGTTATATTACAAGTTTCGAGTAAATATAATAATTTTTTAAATTTTGAAAATGTGAATTATGGTTATAATTAGTATCATTTTTGGGACACATCATGAATTTTGAATGAATCATAATGGATGTAGTAAATACAACAATCAGATAAGAGTAGCCATATAATATATTTGTAATTAAGATTCATTATTTAGTTAGTCTAGTAGGATACTATATATGCTTCATTAAAACACATTTCACTGATTTCTAATCAACTGAAAAGGTTATCTCAAAAGGGAGTTATGTTTATCTGGACAAAGGAGTGTAAATAATTTTTCCATGAATAAAATAAGAAATTGGTTAGCTCACTTGTGATAAAATTACCCTCTAATGGGGAAGGATTTTTTATTTATATAAATTCCACCTTGAAGGGAACTGTATTTGTACTCATAAAAAATGAAAATGCGATTTCTTATAAGTCATAAAATTTTAATCATCATGAATAGAATTATCATTAAAATTATTTTGATTTATCTATAGTGATTATTACATTAAAAAAATGGAAACACTATATTTGTAGAGGTAAGGGTGATATATACACCAAGCACTAGAGTTTAAATTATACTTTCACAAAAGATTAATTGATTATGAGAATGAGGATGTGGTTAGAACTGATTAAAAACTATGATTTTTCTATCCATCATCACCATAGTAAAGCAAAGAAAGTAACTGATAAATTGAGTATGAAATACCCTAGAGTTCTTGTTATGATGAGAATGTTAGGAGACCCATTTATCAAATATAGGGTAAATATGGACATGGATGTTATAAAAGAATAGGTTTCATCACTTCTATCTGAAATGATTTACAAACCCTCATTAACGGGGAAGATCATGAAATAAAAAATATACAATAATATGTTACAGAAGAAGATAAATGTTGTGAAAATAAGAATCTTTTTTAGTTCAATGTTGATCAAGAGGGAGTACGATGGTTTGGTACAAGACTATATATTCCATCTAATAAACAGATATTGAATGAGCTAATGGATGTTGATCATAAATCTATACTCTGTATGTATCATGGAATCACTAAAATGTACAGATATATGTGAGATCATCATTGGTAGCATAACATGAGAAGGTAGATTTCTAATTATATTATAAGATGTTTTTCATTTTAGTAAGTAATAAATGAGGAAAAACTACCCAAAGATATACTGAAACTACTACACATACCTATATGAAAGTGGGACAATATCACCATGGATTTTATTACTATCCTTCCTTATATATCTAAGAGAAATAATGATATATGGGTAATTTTTTGTAGAATAAAAAACTCTTCCCATTTTATCACCATTTGCTATGACTTCTCCCTCTAGGTACTTAGTAATCTATATATTCAATATGTTGTGAGACTTCATACACACCACTATCAATTGTTTCAAATTGTGATTCAGGATTTACTTATCTGTTCTGTAGGATCCATCAAAAGACTATAAATACTAAAGTAAACCATGTCAAAACCTATCATCCTCAAACTGATGGGAAGTTTGAGAGGGCCATTTAGACATTTGGACACATGTTACAGCCTAGATGAGTTCATTTTCAAGGGAGTTGGGATAAATATCATCAAATAGTGGACTTATCATATAACAAATGTTTTTAGTCAAGAATTAAAATAAATTATTATGAATTACACTATGTATAAATGTTTAGAACTCCAACATACTGGGAAAATTTATATGAGGAATGTTTTTAGGACCATGAATTGTGAAAGAAGCTACGTAGAAGATATAGGTGATCCAAATTCTTATCAATTCTACATAGAGTCAAAAAAAATTATACTCAAAATATAATGAGTGGCTTAGATTTTCTTGTATGGGATCTTGCATACCTGAAAATAACCCCATGAAAACGTTTCATGGGGTTCAGAAATTAGGATAAACTGAGTTAATGTCATATTGGACCAATTTTGATTCTACTGCATGTTTTAGTAGCTTCTTCTTAGGTATCACTTCTTCTAAATCTTTCCAATTTATGTTACGTATTCCACATGTCCCTATTTATAATCGATATGTTATGCACAAAAATTATACCAAAAAAATGTTATTGGAAATTAAGTAATAGTATAATAAAGAACCAATCCATATTATTTATGAAAGGGAAAATGTGAAGAGAAACAAGACTACTAATATTACGAAAGTCTTGTAGATCAATTATACATTTTTAGAATCAACTTGGGATCCTAATGAAGTGATGAAAGATAAAAACTCCCATTTTTTAAGGTTGGACACAAATTTCAAGGGTGAAATTTCTTGGGGGGTGTAACAACCCAAAATTGTATAATGGAAAGGTCTTTTTATAATATATAATTTTATAATAAGTATAAAACACAATGAAATAAAATGATGAAATTAATAATGATTTATTTTATTAACTGATAAAATTACATTTAAAGAATAAATATAGCCATGGTAATTTAAAATATTAAAAATGGTAAATAAATTTTAAAAAATAATATTTAAAGAATAGGGAAACTAAGTTCATCTTGATCCCCTAAAATCATCTCAGCCATGAAAAAAACTATAAAAAGAAGAATGAACATTATTTATACAATAAAAAATTTTGGAATGTAGAAACTTGAGGTGAATTTTCATGAATGATTAGAGAAACAGTTGAGAGGCATTTATAGGATGTAATATGATTGGTATAATAGTTATATATTTTTTAGATAATAACATCACTATTAATAAAAGTTACTTTTCTGTTAACAATAGTAACATGACCATAGGTCAATATGTTCGTTTGAAATTATGACATTTGGTAATAATTTTGGTTTTAGAATTACTGTATATAATGGGTAAATAAAAAATATAATTTATGTTTAATGGAGAATTGATGGACCAAACGAGTATGATCATTACTTTTAAAGCTAATTAATTAGAACATGGGAGGGTGTAGCGTAACTCAGATTCACCCTTAACCAATCCCAAATAGATCTTTAGCTTGTAAGACATGAGTGGAATAAACTTTAAGAGAAGTTCAAGATAATGTAGATCACCATTTGGTCAATGTTTTCTTAGTGAACCCAAGAACGTACCACCATCCAACACATTAACCTTATAGAGTATAATGATGTAGTAAGGAGTTATGGATCCATCCATTAGTAATATAATTGTATATATTTTTGTAGAAAAGAAATAATGGTTTATTAAATTTAATTTCATTATTATTTATTTAGTAAATTTTATATGAATATATGTTCAATATGATAAATATATTTTTGGATAAAAATAAAACATAATTTTAATTTTAGAAAATGCATACACTTTTATGATAAATTTACGTATTTTAATGAAAATTTAGTTTCATCAAATAGTCTGTGGAAACACTATTAATTTAAATGTGAATGATAATTAATTTTTCTAATGTACTGTGTAATTTTTATAAGTGATATGAAGGTGATTATGTCATAAAAAATTTATTTTTCAATATATAATGTTTTTTAAATGGTGATATTATAATGTTTAGAAAATTATCATGATAGAATAATGATTATAATCTAAATTATAACATAAAAATTAACTAGGAAAGCTCAGCCAGATTTAATACTCTGACCAATTATAAATAAAAAGAAGAAGTATAGGAAGCAGGAACATCATAACAAGGAAAACAACTAGAAATCATAAAAATCATCCCCAGCACCATATTCTTGATGAAATGCTCTGTCTTCCATAGCTGATTACCACTATGAGATTTCATATTGATTTAGAAACATAGCATACTTTCTTCTCAGATTCAGCTTTTCTAACAATATAAGCGTTGTGGGAGATTTCATTCCCTTCTTCACACCACTATAATCCCTCGAAGAATTCCCCCTCCTAACATATGATATGGTGGTAACTGGGTTCGGTAGGTAGGAGTAATCTTTCCTCAGTCTCCTTTTTTCTGGAGCATTCATACCACCTTCAAATGAAAACATTTTAGTCTTTTCGATTTGAACAATATCTATATATGATACTCTGGTGACATCATTAAAGTTCTCTTTGTCACTGTCAGATACACTTCCCCATTTTCCAGTGATATGCACAGGACCGAGATTTTGACATCCATCCGTTCCTCCAACCATAATACCCTCTAAACCAGAATAATATCCTCCTCCCGCCAGCTGCGATTTCACAACAAATGGCTTGAGGCATTGAAGGGGATGTTCACTAACACAATTATCAAGGTACCCCTTTACAAGAGGGTTCTCTGTCATAACGGGCTTGGAATAAGTGATAATCTGCAAATTTTCAGACTCATGCATTTTCACATTATCCTATGTAAGAGGATTTATCATAGTCTTGAATAACTCAAACTGATTATGACTGACAACAGAAGCCACCTGTAGTCGACCATTTCCCGTAATCGCAGGCAGGGGCCGTTTCCAGCCCCCAAGGTCTGATTTAAGAGTTGCAAACACTTTCTTCACATAGGGATTCAACGCAGGTGGCACTGCCTTCATCCCTGTTGTAACTACTTTGATTTGTGCAGCCTCACCTTCTGCAGCCGGACAATCTTGCCCATCAACCTTCATTCCATGTTCACAAGAGGTCACATTTCCAGAGCCACTAGGTCCTAAAACCACTGCTTGCGAAATTCGATTCACGGTTGGCACAACCTTCAACACAGTAGGCAACGCGGTAGACTGTAAAGCCTCACCATCCGAAATTGGCTGAGGCTCATCATCATCCTTCTCTCCATGCCCACAGGATATCACCCCTCCAGCATACTTCATGAGCCATGATGATAGATCCTCCCCATCAAATACACTGTTACCTGTTTTCCCTCACAAAGACTTCTCAGGATGATCCTCCACTAGCAGCTGCTCCATACCACTGTTCCTAGAGCCACCAGTTCCCAAATTCACATCTTGCAAGATTCCATTCAGGTTCTTTCCTCGACATTCCATTTCTTGATGACCAAAGAGATGACAATTTACAAAGTAATCCATCCAAGACTCAAATATAACCTCCTACTTCCATCTAAATTTTTCCCCGTCCGTAATCCAAACCCAGTTCAAAGGTGGTTTCATGACATCCACTTCTACAAAAATTATTTGACAAATATGATGACACAGTACCTCTATTCTTCGATCAGAATAGAGGTATCTTCCAATCATATTCCCAATCATACAAAAGATAGCTAGATTTTGAAATGAAATAGGGAGATCAGGAAGACTAACCCGAGATGCGATCGTTAATGGGTCGCGCCACATATAGAAATCAAAACACCAGTGGAACAGGAGGAAGGAAGCTCCAATGCATCTTTGGGAGGCCCTAGAACAGGTGACGACAAGGTCCTCCTCCGATCGAAAATGTATCATAATGTGACGCCGATCCAGTAGCCCAACAATTGCCTGCTCATGTAGCTTATAGAATCCAGAAATAAAACGATCAAATTCATCCATTGACGGTTGATGATTGTGAAACCTAGAAACTAGGATGAATTTGCAAAGGACTGTGGCACAGGTGAGCTCTTTCAGGGATAGAGGGAGCTGAGGTGCATCCTGAAACAAGTCGGGGTCTTTCGGGGATTCTATTCCTCTCTTTTTATCCAAGTACTTACTTTATAGTTAGTCTTTTAATTTCAATGTCATTATATCATCATGCACATTTGATCATTATATTATTATCCTAATTATTTATATCTATTATAATCTTCTATTATATTTAATTAAGAATGTTATATAAATAAATTATAAATAAATTATGATGCCAAAATTATGCTTTGATTTTCTTTGCCTCTCTTTTTATATTGTGAATTCCCAACCATATTTTATTCAAAAAATTTCACAAACACACACAGAGAGATATATATATATATGGATGTGTTTTTTCATGTGTGTGTGTGTAACAATACTTCATTTATTGTGGAATTCCATATATGGAACCCACATTCCCTTTGCTTGGGTTAAAATGATAAAATGTTCTTGTTTTTAAGCACTTATGTACTTATGAAATTATATGGAACCCATTATTTATTATCCTCGGATTATTGATGAAATGATTAATGATATATGATGTATATAGAACATATGAATTAACACATATGATGGGTGATCTTTGATAGTCAAACTATGCATTGTTTTTAGAATAAATCAATCGATATGAAAAATTTTACGATTCCTTGGTTAATAACCTTGGTAATATTATATATGACACCCTGATGTTGAACCTCTCAAATATGGTTATGAATTTATATTTATATGGTGCATCAAAATTTCCTTGTTATGTACCATATCATTATGATCATTTTATCATGTTATGACTCATATTTTATCCAAGATAATATCTCATGTTCATTTTCTATTTTGTATCCTCTCTTAAGATTTATTCTCTATATTTTTATTGAAGTATATCCATATAAAGTCACATTAAGTGGGGTTAAATAGGAATGAAAAATAAAATATGTTTGAGATGATTAAATAAGTTTTATGTTAATTTTTTCGTTATTTACATCATGTATTATGTTCCTAATTTTTAAGATAAAAATACTCAAAATTCCCTTCAGAGACAATAGTCTAATATTTTGTTATTTGATTATGATAAAAACCATGCATTAATAAGGTAGGTAACTATATGATTTAGGTTTATAGTAATCATTAAAAAGAGGGGGTTTTATGATAATAATGGTTTCATTTCATGTCTATTAGGTTAGAATTGATATAAAGATACAAGAGGGGGTGAATTGTGTCTTTCTAAAAAAACAAATGGAAATTTCAAACCAATCACTCTGTAATTAAGATAGTGATGTACTACACTTTTAATAAAACATATTATATAGTGAAATTATAATGAAAATAACCCATATTATTTATATTGGTTCAAGGCACAGAGGTCCCCTAGTCTACTCCCCCAACACTCTCTCCATAAGATTTGTGATTTTAACAAAATGGTTAATTTTAGCCACGGACCTCAATAATAGATTATAGGGAGTTTACACTTTAAAACAAGTTATATTCTATTAGAGGTAATATTGCTAACAATAGCTTAGTACATGAAAATAAAACACCACCATTACTGAGTAAAAATACTTATTAAATTAAGAAATTAGATATTTTCTAGAATTTTTAATATTGATTAAAGTAATAGTTTCCTCCGTAACTAAAAAAATAAGTGATCTTCATAAGAATAAAAGAAAAGACATATTAGAATATTCATTTTGAAATAATTTTTGGATACAATTTGGAATATACAGATGAAACCATAATAGTAGTTTATAATATATATTTCACCAATGTGTAGTCCTGATAAAGAGCATTGAAAAACTAAAAAAGATTATAATTGATATGTATTTGTAGAACCCCAAACATTTTATGGTATATTTCTGTTTAATACATTCTATTCATCACTGTGTTAAATTAAAACAACACTAGGTTATTTAAAATATAGTCAAAACCTATCCATTAAATATAAATTTTCCAGTTCTGTGTTTTGAATTTCGAAATATGGTCATCTATAGTTGTGTTCAGCAAGTCATTTGGAGTCTGATATAATAAACTTGATTTTTGGTGAATAGTAACATACCCTTATGAATAGTAATATAAATAGTAGTATGACCCTTATGAATAGTACATTATAATGTTATTTTATTTTCTTAAGGATATAAGATAATGAGATCTTAATTAATTTCTCAATGTCACATAAAACTAACTACACTTCAAGATGGTTATTTTTCGAAATAACTATGAACTTATTTAAAAATTAAATTAATAATATTTAGATAATTATTTTCGAAAAATTTATTTCACTATTGAATTCCACACATCGAAAAACGGTAGGGGTGAAGTTTTGGGAATTTTCTGAAATTTTTTAATTTTTGATGAATAGTGAAATACGATGAAATACCGTATATTAAATTTATCAGATAAATACACTATTCAGGACATTGAAAGTGATGCAAGGACACTTGGTTCGAACTCACACGCACTTATTTCTATTAGGGGTCATATGAAACATCACTATTTCATTGCCTTTAGAGAAATAATAAGATAATGAATTAAATATTAAAAATATACCCCTCTCCTCAACTATAAAAACCCCTCACCACTCCCTCTTCTCTTGACTACTCTATGCCTTGAAGCCCCTCAAGGTTCTGCCCAATTACCCTTCCCTGGTCCCTCCCCATGGCCAGTAAGCTCTTATTCTTGCCAAAAGACCAAAACCCCTTCCATTAAAGAGTTTCACAAGGAGGTTATTCAAGAGGTAAAGCACCCTTCTTTCTCATTTGGTTTTATTTCAATTTATCTAATTTTTTTATCCTCTCCTCACCTCCTCTGTCCAAATGACCATGATAATTCCAGTAACATCTATATACTATATTTTTATCATGTTAATGGAAGAACGGTCATAAATATTATTATTCCCTCCCTTTTATTTTTATAAACGAAATCGACGTCGATGAGTTTCCGATATATAACCTTCGTGGATGATGATGTTTTGTTCTTAAATTTCTTATTCGTTTACTGGTCATGAAACCATATTAATGGTTGAACTAGACTATAATATATGTATTATAACCTAATTAATATTCAGTAACCAGAATATGTCCATATAATTATGTTATATGACCAAACTAGTTCATAATATTCCAAATACTGCCGAATGATCGAAGTGGATGTCATCTATTGATTCATCCTCATTCCATGTAAAAAAATGATAAAAATGACCATTATCAATTCTTTATTTTCATTAATAATATATAAATTCCAATCATGGATATTTATAACCATTCCACATGAACTTCATTACTTAAAAACAAGTAAACCAAATATGAATATAAAGGCAACGAACACTCGATACTGAAGAAATTCAATAAAATAACTTATCAATAAAGACATAAATGAACTGACCAGAATTATGGTAAAACAAATACATTGTTAATAGGTTATGAAATAAGTTATTAACAAGTATAATTTCATATTCTAGGAGCTTATGTTCAAGAGAGGAACACATTCGGAGTTAAGGTAAGGGATTGCTTAACTCATTTTTCATTCTTTGAGTTATACATCTATTTCATTGGTTACATTGCTCCAAGAATTTGTATAAATGTCATTTTATTGTTTTATATAGTATGTAAACTTATATTTTGTGTATTTTCATTTTTCACACATAAATATTTAATTTACTTATCTTCACTCAAATGACACAATCTTCATAAGGGGTTTCTCATATCACTTTCATTTCAATGAGATTTACATTATTCACCAATTATTCCTTATATTTGGTATATGTTTACTTCCATTTGATATAAAATAACATGATTCTTTTTATATTCCTGTTATTCAATGATTCACTTGATATTTATTAAGTTTTGGTCATATGATCTGACCGATTAGATTGTTGTAAGCGACTTTGTCTCAACTACGTTTTCATTATGACTATCTTTGTATCATGCACCTAATAATCATTATGTGGTGTACCTACTTCCCATTTGAGATCACTTTTCATTTGAAATTATATTTATATTAAATATCCATAAACTCATGTCATGGATAAGTTTTTTGTCTAAACCATATATCATTTTACATACAATGCTTATTTGAAAAGTTATTTTAATTTTGGAAATATTGATGAGTCTATATACTCTATTATATACGGATTATGTAAATACATATTGATCTTGTATTGAATATATTTATAAAAAATTCTTGGATGTAGAGGTGGGTGGGGCCCACTACAGCCCCTTGATTCATCGGTTGGTATTATGAGACAAAACAGTTTGGCGATAGACCCTTCGAGTTTGTTTCAAAAAATCAGACATGTTTCTACCCATAAAACCAAACCATTTTTACGGTATTATCATTCATGTTCCAGATACATGAAGTCCAATTAATAAGAATTCTCTTTATTCATTATCAGTTATTATTATTATCTATGAGGTTTTCACTATGACAAAATCTATGGATGGAGTTTCATTCTCAGTTCATTAATGGAATTAGTTTTTCATTTACTCACTATGCCGTATTGATTATGTCAGAATGATTATGATTCACTTATTATTGTACTCATGCTTCTGATATTTTTAACCCTTACTGATCATTTCATCATAACCCTTCTATTGTCATCCTTCAATAGGTGATGACGAGAAGAACTTTTATTGAGTTCCTGAAGATGTCGTTTTTAGTTTTTGTTATGTATTGTATTTCGTAATCTTATCCAATGTAATTTGAGTAACATATATGTATCTAGTTTCTTCAATACTAATAAACTGATCATTCCATTGGGATTTTAATTTCTTATAACCATGCCAATATCACATGTAATGCACCGGCTCCAGCCTATAGGGGTCGGGGTGTTACATATTACAACAGTTGCAGAAATATTCTTAGAGAGTTTTGATGTAATTTGAAATCGATTCAAATTGATGATGTTTAAAGAAGAATGTATTTATTTAAAAAATTAAACACTTTGTTGAACATAGAATTAGATCAATACATTGAAAATAAATAAGGATAGTGATTTTATTTTGGTCATGTAGATCTGAATAAAAATAACAAGATAAAAATAACAATTTTTAAATTGGTCATAATGTTAGAAATTTTAATTTAATTGGACACAAAAAATAAAAACATCCCATAGATATTTATATTATTTAATTGTTTTAATATCCATTGATGGTACTTGAATAGATTTTATTGAGATATTTACTAAGACTAAACCATTGAAAAAATCTCAGAAAACATATGAAATTAAAATCCCATAGAAGACTGATTCAACATAAGGATTTATTTTTTTATGGAACTCCAAATGTATAGTTCACAACATAAGATTGATTCCAAACATTATGTTATAATACCAACTGTTAAATACCCAAATATAGTGTTCTTCATGAATGTTATATTTCCAATATTAATATTCAGTTCAAAAGAATTTTTGAAAAAGTAATGATTCTTATCAAAAGTTTGGTTCCCAAACCTAAAATTCAATTCCATGAATTCCTCAAAAGATATAGAATACATATAATAATAAAACAATATAAAAAATGAGTAATAAAACTTATACCTTCCCAATATAAACAAATTATAATTTTCAAAAAATATAATCATGAAATCCATTTAAAGAAACTCCATTACTAACATAAATGTGGGGGTGTGAGCATCAAAATCGATGAGAAATTAATTAAATTACTAGATAAAAAATAATATTCCCAATAATACCAAATTTTTTATGATCACAAAACCCATACAAATTTAACCAAAAAAATATCAGTTTTAATTATTAAAAACACAAACAAATGATTTATTAATCAAATAAATAAATATTTATCAATCAAGTAAATATAGAATAAATTGACTAAATATTACTAAAATGTTGATTTTATCATGATTTCTAAACTTTTGTGAAATCAAAAAAATTGTGTGGAAATTGATAAAAACAAATTCAATATAGTTTCACACTTAATGATATATAATCTAAATATAAATGCATCCATAAAAATGAATATGCTCAAAAACATAAAACTACAGTAAACATAAACATAAAATAAAATTAACAGAACATATTGTTTTATTAATTAGGATAGATTATAAGATATTTTTTCCCAATCATTGAACAATTATGTCTTTATTTGGTAATAAATTTTTATAAAAAACCATTCAAAATCCATGACATTTCCTTACATTAAAATTTGCTCAGGACTAATAGATCTCCACCTCATCGTACCACCAGGACTAGCCTAATATTTTCTATTCATCTTTACTATCATTAAAATTAGATGGTTTAGGGTTTAAGAACTAGGGTTTGAAATATATTGAGAGCTTGAGAGATCTAAGGGGAACAATTTCAAATTTAATGGAGAGAGAAGAGTTAATTGGTCAGTTTTCCCGCATCATTATAGCTCATCACGACAATTTGATAGTGTAATAATATAAGGATTTTTAAATGAAAAGAAATTTTCATAAACTACATTATTAAAATGTATTTTTACTTTTAAAAATTTAAAAACCAAATAATATAAAAAATAAATAAATTTATCTACAACAAAACCATTAGAATAAAAAAATTATTAAACTTATCATAGATAATCACGAAACCTAAAAGTTAACATAAAATTAAATGAACATAACACTCCATTAAAAAAATAAAAACTATCATTGGTATGCAGTTTTTTGAAAATTAGAAAATTGATACATAGTATTGATAAATTTTAATATTATAACTCATTTATGGACATAATATCAAAGAAAAAGATGTCTGCAATCAGTATTCTTAGTGCATGAATGACTCAAAAAATATTTGAAAATATTTTTTGAATTAGTATTATCATATAAAATCAAAATATGATTAAAACTTATTACAAATACAAGATGTGTGTATTTCATTAAAAAAACATTTGTGCATACATACTACAAGCTGATATGTAATTTTCTGTAGGCCTTGACAATGAAACTAGATATTTCTTCTTACAAGACAAGGAATCTAGAGTCTTTTCTAAAAAGTGAAAGGTTCCTAAGGTTATTATTTTATCAAATATACACCCTCTAAAATCAGTATTGGAAGATGAATTTAAATCAAAACTAGAAGTTTTTTGATAATGTAGAGATAAAATAAACTTCATTTTAAATATATATAATTCTAGTTAATAGATGTTTAATTGGATTCATTTATATTTAACAAAAATATTTAATATTGTAAAATTTAAAACAAGATTATTGTTCTACTAGTTATATGATATTGAAAACGTCATATCATACCTCTATATAAGTTTTTTTCAACTAGTTTTCCAGCTTTATCAAAATAATGTTTTACATTAATACACATGGGAGTTTCATATGTATTGTTGTTATCAAGTACAGTTTTTTTATAAAACAATAGTATATTTACATGGATTTAAATAGTTTAAAAATCCATTTAATAAATTTGAAATATAAGAGATAAATTCCTTTCCACCATCAGGCACATATTTAATTCATTTTATATAAGTTTTAAAAAATCATTTCAAATCATCTGATTTGTTGAACCAAACATAACATCAACTATATAAATTTTATCTAATAAAATTTTAGAATGAGAGTTTGTAAAAAAAATAGTAGGGTCATCTAACCCTACTGATAAACCATTTTTCAATAAAAAAGAACTCAATTTGCTATACCTAGCCCTAAATGTCACGACCCGTCCTCGGGGCCCATGCCGTGACTACCCCAAGCCCTCCGTCCATAGGGAAGGGGCTGAGGAATAGCACCAAAGGCGTAAATCCTGATAAAAGGGAAGACATTTCCTTCATGTAAGAAAACAAACACCACAGAGTACGCAAGCTGAAGTAATCACTAAGTAAAATGAGTACAAAAGTAAATGATGGAAAGTAAACAAGCCAGTATACAAACCCATATGAAAGTGTATTATAACTAAAAGGTAAATTACAACTGAGAAAAAGTAGAGCAGAAACACCAAGACGTCCTCTGAAACTCCCACCTGAAGGGTGAGTACAGATATTCTCGTCGACTCCGTGAGTCCGGCCATCCACTCCGTGTACGTCCCACCTGATCGTCCACCACCGTATATCGTCCCACTCCTCAGGCCTCAACCACGATCAGCGTTGTCCGTCGTCTGCAACCAACACAATGTAGTGCGGGCATATCCCATGTAGGGGTGAGTATACGATACATAGTAGGGACCCCGAGACCCCCGATGGCCTCCCAAAATCCACAAATGATAAACTACAAAGTAAAGATAAAAATACAAAGTATAAACCAACACTACTTAGTTATATGCCCATACATATACCTAAGTCATCAATTTCTGTCGGCTCTAACTTTTGAGCCCATGTTCAACCAATTCCACATAGGAAAGTACAACATTATCTACATAGGAAACCACAACACAATCCAGACAGGAAAGCAAGTCAATCATATCGAAGATAATGATTGAATGTCAAGACTCAGCTCACACAGGTATACTACTCATGAAGAGGGGTGGAGATGATTGATGTATCCTCTGAATCATCTCCCCTGCTGATCCCACGTAGGATCCAAGTACAAAATTTGTCGATGCCAGACCCACGTATGATCCAATTACAGTAACCATTGCTGTCGAACCCACAGAGGATCCATGTACTGTAACCATTGTTGTCGATCCCATGAAGGATCCAAGTAATGTCATCCTTGGTGTTGAACCCATGTAGGATCCATGTAAAGTCATCATCATTGTCGATCCCACAGAGGATCCAAGTACAGTCGCCATCGTCGTCGTAGTCGCAGCCAGCACTAGGGTTCCCACAGATAGCTCGCTCGATTCCGGGAGAGTCTACTCCACGAGCCTAGGGGTGGATACATCAATCTTCACGAAGACCAGTGTTGATGTATCCCGGAGTTATGTCCCATATCATAGGTTAAAACCAATAAAAATTTGCGCATGTCATGGAGAACAAGATGACCAAGCCATTTTCAAAAAGTACACGGCGTGTAGATAAACGATACACGTCGTGTCATCGGACACCGGGTACTGCCCGTGCTATACGGCCTGCGATGTAGTTCTAGTCATGTATATAAGTAAATAAACAGCGTGTAGTATGGTTACATGCTGTGTCCAAATCTCTAGGGTTGGTTACATGTGCGCGGTCATGCCTAGCCATGTGGTGGAGTACATGCCCGTGCACTCCACCCTGTGCCCGTGTATTTCCGATATACATGCCGAGTCATCACGAAGCCGCTTCTGCCATAGTGAAGGTAGTACATTACATGACTCATGCCCATGTGTTTTTCCCATGTCCATGTAGCTCCCAAATTACACATCGAGCCTCGCGAAGACGATTCTTCCATGGTGAAGGTAGTACACGTCGTGCCTCGTGGCCGTGTAGTTCTTCCCGTGTCCGTGTATTTTCCCTAAATACACGCCATGTCCATAGAATTCTCCTCTGTCAAACTGTGTGGTCATTACACACTGTGTGACTGGTGTCACACACCGTGTGACACTTCTTTGGATGTCCGTTACTTTTTCCGCTGAACAATTGTACTACATGGCGGGTGCTATGGATGGACACGCCGTATATTCTGGAATTTTTCCCGAAATGATTCCTCTAGCCAGCACACCTCCCGAAGCATATGTTCTTTGTTTCGATGATCCGTTTTCTATGAATCTTCCACTTATAGGTCATCCCGATGTTCTAAGTCTGTTTCCAATGTATTTGGGTCTCTGATCGGCTCCGAAAACTTTCTTTGATTCACCGCTCAAGAACGATAGGAGAACACCATACAACAAGAACGACTGATGATTTAGACCTTGTTAGTTTGGTCCAGTTCCTTCCGTAATAATTCCAAAGAAAATGGTTTTATGAGAAAAAACAAAATGAAAGGAAAACCAATATTTATCAATCAAAACACACCCCTACCTCAATTCATGAAGTCTGATCGCTTGACGAAGGGAGGCGATGCTTTCATTGTTCCGTTGACGTTGCCGTGGAATGATGGCATCGCTTCGTCAACGTTGATATGTAAGAAGCCAAGGTTGGCACGGACATTCATCACATTCTTCGCTGAGGGAAAGAAGGTGAAACGTTCTTTGCGGGAAGAATGAAGTTATATCTCCTCCAATCCTCAATACAACGAGCCAACACCAAATAAAATAAGACTACCCATATTTTATTAAACCATGGCATGCATTTCAAATTACAAAAATTCAAAAACAACTCACTTAATTAATTAAACATAAGTTGTCTAATTAATTAAGTGTTATGTTGGAAATAATTAATGTGGTAGAGTTACATAACTTATGAGGGGGTTTAGAGAAGTTAGGGAATGTGAGGGGATTTAGAGGAGTTAGGGAATGTGAGGGGGTGGGGCTCGTGTGGGCCCCACATCAAAAATATCCTAACACGGGTAGTTAGTGGATTGTGGGTCCCACCCCAACTACACCATGTAGGATATAATCATTAGTTAATGTAAATAAAATTGTACCACAATTTTTTTACTTCACATTTAATCCTAAAATTTTAACAACTCCTCCCGAGCAAAGACACCTTCGAGAAAGGTCCTCTTAAGCAAATACCGCCACTGCGATTTCATCGGTGCCCTCAGATATTGATTCCGATCATTTGTTCAAAAGTTAGAAAAACCCGCTTGTTCGTTCATTGAACGTACCCGAGATAAACTTCGGAAATTGATTCTGGGCACACCGGGCCTTGGAAGCAGGTGCCATCGGAAACTGCGTACTCTTAAAATCCCAAAGAAATTATGAAAAAAACTTTCCTTGAAATTTACGGGTCTTTACATTAATCCTACCTCAAGGATTTATGTCCCCATAAAGATACATCATAAACTAGTGGAAAAAATGATGGTATTGTGCACGCATCTGAGCCTCCTGCTACCATGTGCTCTCCTGGAGGTTCTCGTGCTACCACCTGATGTGCACTAAAGGAATAGACCATCCACATAGGACGCACTCCTGTCGATCCTCGATCTCCACTGGGAACTCCACAAAATATTCCCCATCATCGATGTCCAACTCCCTGTGATCAATGATATGTTTTGGGTTGTGCATGTATCTCCTCGACTGAGATATGTGGAAGACGTCGTGCACTCGGTGCAACTAAGGTGGAAGAGCCAGGCGATAAGCCACCTCACATATCCTGCTAAGAAACTGGAATGGTTTGATGAAGCTCGGAGATAACTTTCCACCCCGGACAAATCTCCGTAATCCATGCAGAGGTGAGACTCGTAATAAAACGTGGTCTCCATCCTCGAACTCTAGTGGTCTCCACCTCCTGTCATCATATGACTTCTGTAAGCTCTAAGAAGTCCTAATCCACTCCTGGATGATCTGAACCTTCTCCGTTGTGGCCTGGACCATCTATGGTCCCACAAGTGCTAACTCCCCAGGGTCTGTCCAGCATAGAGGTGATCTACAATGTTGGCCATACAATGCCTCGTGTGGTGCCATCCCGATGGTGGAGTGGTAGAAGTTATTTTATGAGAACTCCACCAAGGTTAGGTGATCCTCCTAGCTGCAACCAAAGTCAAGGAAACATGCATGGAGCATGTCCTCGAGAGTCTTAATGGTCCTCTCCGTCTGGCCATCCATTTGAGGGTGAAAGGCGGTGCTCAGCCATAACTGCATCCCAAATGCCTCCTACAACCCCTTCCAAATCCGGGAAGTAAAGAGATCATCTTGATAGGAGATAATAGACAATGTTACACCATGAAGACTTATGATCTCCTGAATGTAGAGGTGTCCCAATGTCTCCACTGATCCCTTCTCTCTGATAGGTAGGAGGTGGTCTGACTTGGTGAGTCGGTCTGCAATCACCCAGATGGAGTCGTGTCTTCCTGATGTACGTGGAAGTCCAGTCACGAAATCCATAGATATCCCGTCCCACTTCCACTCTTGGAACTCTATGGGTTGTACCAAGCCTTCTGGTACCTGATGCTCTAACTTCACTTACTAGCAGGTGAGGCATCGTGAAACGAATTCTACCACAACCTTCTCTATACCCGGCCACTAGTGCAGTTGTCTGAGATCCTGGTACATCTTCGCTACTCCAGGATATACGGCTAGAGGGGAAGTGTGAAACACTATCAGCACCTCCTCCTGTAAAGCATCTGGTACCATGGTACATCCTCTGAAAAGGATGACGTGCTCTCCTCCTACATAAAATCCATCAGGTGCCTATCCTTAGGATATCTGTGCACGTCACGTCTCACAGTCAATGTCCACATGTTGTGCCTCTCTTACCAGCTAAAGTATTGGAGGACTGACTATATAAAGGTTGATCCATCTCTATCTATGAAGGATATCTGTAAAGAGGCTAAATGCTATGTCTCCTCTTCACGAATCTGAATGCCCGACCTCCTGCCGAGAGCATCAGTTATTATTTTCTCCTTCCCAATAGTATAGACTATCTCAAAGTCATAGTCCTAGAGAAACTCGAGCCATCGCCACTGTCTCATGTTCAGGTCCTTCTGCGAGAAGATGTACCTGAGACTCTGGTGGTCAATGTAGACTGTAAAGCGCTCAACCATCGGATAGTGCCGCCACATCATCAAGGTGAAGACCACTACTTCTAACTCTAGGTCATGGGTAGCATAGTTCTTCTTGTGCTGACTCAACTACAGTGATATATAAGCGATCATTGCCTGCTCCTACATCAGGACACACCAGAGTCTGGTCCCTGATGCTTCACTGTAAACTGCTTACCCTACGCCCTCCTCCGATATCTTCAAGATGGGTGCACTGGTCAATCTCTGTCTCAACTCATGGAAGCTCTGCTGGAATCTATATGACCACACGAAGGGTTTCCCCTTCTTCGTCAATGCTGAGACCGGTGCTGCAACTCAAGAAAAGTCTGGCACAAATTTCCTATAGTACCCAGCCAGACCAAGGAATGTTTGCACCTCCGTCATGCTCCTGGGTGGCTCCCAAGCTAGTACTACCTCGATCTTCACAGAATCCACTGAAACCCCCTCCTCAGAGATGACGTGCCCCAAGATGTGGACCTCATGTATCCAGAACTGACACTTTGAGAGCTTACTGTAATGATGGTGCTCTCAGAGTGTGTCCATCACAACCTGCAAGTGGTAGGCGTACTCCTCCTCTATAGTCGAGTAAATCAATATGTCGTCGATGAAGACTATGACAAATCGATCAAGGTAAGGATGTAATATCCTGTTCATGAGGCTCGTGAACACTTCTGGAGCATTGTTTACACCAAAAGGCATAACCAAGTAGTCGTAGTGGCCATAATGACACCTGAAGGCTGTCTTCTGCACATCCTTGTCTCGAACTCTGAGTGGATCATAGCCTAACATGAGGTCTATCTTCGAGAACCATCGTGATCCCTTGAGCTGATCGAAGAGGACATCAATCCTCGGAAGGAGATACTTGTACTTCTCGGTCACCTGGTTCTGGCGACGGTAATCAACGCACAGTCGCAAGCTCCTGGCCACCTTCTTGGCGAACAAAATCGGTGAAGCCCAGGGAGAAAAACTGGGTCGAATGAATCCCTTGCCCTGCAAGTCCTCCAGCTATACCAGTAGCTCTCAAATCTGAGCGGGAGCCATCCGATATGATGGAGTGGATATCGGGGTTGTCCCGGGGTATAGGTCAATATAGAAGTCTACCTCTCTACGAGGAGGTAATCCTAGAACGTCTTCATGAAAAACATCCACATAATGATCCACCACAACAAGAAATCTCAGACACCGCACATCAACTACTCCTAGGATGAGAATAGCCAACTGATGGGTGATCGGTTGTCCTATCCTCTGTGTGAGTCCATCCTGTGCTGCTAAAGCTCCCTTCTCTTCAGTGAAGGTGAACCTACTCCCATCGGTGCTGACACACCACACCTTGCTCCTAATACAGTTGATCTGAGCATGGACCGTAGATAACCAATCCATGCCCAAGATGACGTCGTAAGGCCTCGACGCCACTACAAGAAGATCCATGAAGAATATATCACTCCTAGAGTAAGCACACACTACCGGAACTAGTGCATAATCATCGAGTCTGCTCTCATAGGAGCCTCTAGCCATAAGGATTGAGCAAACGACTCCGTCGAAATCTCTAATCTCTGAACAAGGGTAGTGGAAATGAAAAAATGACACATCCTAGTTTCTATAAGAACTACAGCAAGGGTGGAGTAGACACAGATAGTACTTCAAATCATCTTAGGTGTGTCGTGGTCATAGGCCTCCACTGCCTAAAGCTGAGCCTGCCTCTATCCACCAGCTCCTCGTGGTCGAGGTGGACCTCCTGGTGGTTGTGGTGGTGGTAGAGCCTCAAAGCGTCTAACATCCCAGGTAAATAAAGAATAAAAAATTTCACATTTATTAATATTTATGAATTAAATATTAATTTTACTTTAGTGGGGTTTCTATGTTCGATAGCGTACCCGATACGCACCAAAGAGTTTCTTTGAAATCTTACATTGCACACTAGTAATAAAATAATAGTATTTTAAATGGTAGTTAACACGTAGTCGTTGTATTGGCGGGAATGAATTGAAATAACTATAATATGATTATATATGTTTGTTAAATGTTTTTACATTTAGCCAATAAAGGATAAAGTCTTAAAATACGAAAAGAATTCTCTTTTAGGCATAGATACTCTAATATTCACTAAAAGGTCGAACAATCACCTTTTGATGGCGAACCATCTTTAAATATAGTTTTGGTCAATCTTATACATTATATTGGACCAAATAAAATTCTTCTCTAGAATCAGAACATTAATATTTATTTTGTGTAAATTTTTGGTATTTTTCCGATAAAGTTCATTTTTAATGAATAGTGAAAAATGTTGTATTTTAATTCAAAACCACTTTTTAATTTAATTTATTTATATGATTATATTATCATTTGAATTTGTTTTAAAGTGAAATTAGAATTTTTTTTACCATTTAATCCAATAATGGTCGTTTGATTTAATTTCACATTGAAATTGGACTTAAACTAGTGTCAATCTTCTGATATATATTATTTCATAAAAACACGCTATTTATTCTGACAGAGGGAATTATTTATTAAATGAATAAATTTAACTTATATGATTTTAATTTTCTAAAATATAAATCATTTTTGAATTCATAATATCAAATATATCTTAGGTTTATGCTTTGGTATTTTTCTGAAAAAACATCAATTTTTAATGAATAGTGAAACCACTAAGTTGTACTTAAAAACTGATTTTTCGTTTAAATAAAATTTTACCACCTCTGTGTTTTGAATTTCAAAAATCTGACATACATGGTTTTCATTAAGAATTAAAATGGTGTTCAATGGTATTTAAATAATTTCTTGGTGAATTGTAACTTTTAAGTTTTTAATCGCGATTAGGGGTAATTAGTGTAATTTAAGGTAAAAATAATGTTTTAATAATATGAAATGACCTTGAAACATGTCATAACCTTATTGGATGTGTCATGGATGACCAAGACAATCCATGGGTCAACTTGGTGACCCCATTGAGCCACTTTGGTAGGAAAATGACATTAATAACGTTTTATTTAATGTTAAAATGAAAATGTCACAAACATGTGTTGTTTTACTATAACTATTTTTACATGGGGTTATACAAATCATATTTTTGACTATAAATATTAATTATAAATATAAAACGATTTCATATATCATGATATTTTGTTTTTAATTTTTATACATTAAATAAATTAAATTATCTATGACACCATGATGATGCAACGATTACCTCATTATTTAAAGATTTATATTAAATGAAAATATAATGTATAATATAAGACCTACACTTGTCAAAAACCTATTAGTTGGGTTTATTTAGAACTCTTATCCCCTTATCCTCAAAACATATAATTTTGGGGCCTTTAAAATCCGAGAAGCATTTTATAATAAAGTAACCTTTTATAACTTTCCAGCAGTGCCCCTCCTCTCCTCTTATAAAAGGCCCCCACCTCTACCTCCTTACCCACACCTCTCAAGCCTTTGGCTCCGACAACCCCTACCCATTTTATCACTCCACACCCCTCTATTACTCCAATAGGCCTCACGTTGGGCAGAAGTGTTTCCAAGGAAACCTTTGAGCTCAAATCAAAAAGAGTTACTCGATTTAAAGGTAGTGTCTTCTCTTGTGTTCTTATGTTTTATTTTGCTTCTCGAACCCCCTAAAATCATACTATTACTTTATTTTTTAACAACACCAGTATCTTCAATATACTAGGTTGTTGTTATGTGAAGGATTCAAGCTACACTTTCACACACCTTCGTCTTATGGTTAATGAACATAATGCTTCTGTGGATGGTGAATTTCTGCCTCACGAAACGATGATTTTTCAATATTATTTTTACACCTTTCATGGTGGCCATTAAGATGTCAATCTGTTTATATATGATATATATTATGTTTATTTTTTCCTTATGATTATTTATTTTTCATTTGTGGAATACCTTTATGGTTTCCATTGTGGGTAAACACGATAATTTCATTTTATGAAGTGTGGATTACCGCCCCCTCAAAGTGATTTGATTCGTTAATGCCATATGTGGGACATATAAAGGATGGATTTAATGTTATTATATATTATGTTATACTGGAATTATAATATACCCTTATATCATTATTATTTCACTCCATTAAATACGAAATAGAAATGAATGTAGCGCTCATGTGTACGTACGGCTTACCGTCTCCATGAACGGTGCATTTCATTTCTTACCTCTAAATGTTATGTACTATTATAAATACATGTATATACTGGATATATATTAAATATATGATATCCAAATCATGAATATCATTATGGATATAATGAACCTTTGACCACATAAACAACATGTAATTGTAAGAAGTCCATTTTTGACTTATGTACCAAATATCGACAAAACGTACTTTATTAAATTAAATGATTACATAACGTTTATAACATGGAAATAAGTTATATAAAAGGAATAATAAACTTGGAAAAGGTTCTTAAGCAAGTATAATTTAACTTTAGTTTATTATTCAGATGATTAAAGAGCAATCGAGTCATGTCGGCCATGAGGTAAGGGACATCGTCTCAATCTTCTTTCATTGAGGCATATTTTGTTTTATGCACATCATTGTTTTATACAGTTTATAAATCCCCTTGTCTCTTATGTTTATTCAAAAGAAATTTTTTTATACGAAGCGTTTACTAAATGACAAAAGGGAATTTTTTTATCGTATGTATACGGTGACAACGACTTCTCTGCCGCCATGACCATTATTTGAGTTTCGGCTTCCTCTACAATCCATAACATTTTTTGAATGAAAAATAAATACCATGTATTACTTTTATTTTATTTTGGTATTTAAAATGGTTTTCATAATGTTTTTATATGAATTTGTTGTATTGATATCTTGTGATTGAAAAGTGTAAATGTTATGTTTCCTTTATGCATGTTTTATGTGATACGATTATGTTATGGTTATTGGGAATCGTTATAAAGATAGGTGGTTCCGTGATTAACTAAGGAAGGGTGGGCCCGATATAGCTCTCCAATGCATTGGGTAACACGAAGGAGTTAAAAGTTAAGGTTTCTCCGAAGAGATTTATGGAATATACTGTGATGGGTATTCCAAACGTAACCATGAGGGTCACTCCCTACATAAGAATGTTATGAATGCCTCAAGTTACCTTTATGTATTATGATTTCTATGATTTATTCATGATTTGATCAGTTATGTGATTATGTTTTATGAGTAATGTATGATTCAATGCATGGACTAATGTTTTTATTTCGTACTTTTATATCCCTTACTACGCATTTTATGCTCATCCCTTGTTTTTGATGTTTGTTTCACAGTTCAAGGGAAAGGTAGATGATGTGATGATTGTGTCAAGGAATTTTCAAGAAAGAATCCATGTTTTATTTTAAATATGATTTCGTTGATGGGAAAAATAGGTAATATCTTTTATGTTACCACTTTTTTTAAATGTGGAATGTAATCCATGTTTTAGGATCTAATTCTCTAAAACCCTAAACCTGAAAAGACCTTCAACATGTATTCTTGACGTAACTCGAGATTAAGTAATGTTTAAGGATGGGGCCTTATAGTTGGTATCAGAGGTCGGTTTAGATAACTTTAGGAGTTAGAATTCTATTAAATGATTATCCAAAAATATTTTGTTATGGTCAAATTTAAATGATATTGAATTTTAAGATTACCATGTTACATCATCTAAGACATGTTTGTTCAGAATGGTTTTCCGTAGAGGAAACAGGGAAGCAGTGCTAGGAAGGAATACAGAAGGAAATGACCTTATGAATTAGCATCCTGAGATGGTCGAAATGGGAACTGAACAGTTTGTTGTAGTAATGGTGCAATTCACTCAAGCGATAAATGGTGGATATATCCATGCACGAGATCAGCCAGAACAACCGCAGAGGAACATGTCAGTGGTGGAACATTTCATGAGGAAACATCCCCGATCATTCAAGGGATCATTTTACCTTGTGTTAGCTGAAAGGTGGATTAAAGCACTGGATATGATTTTCTATGTCATGGGGTGTTCGGACAATAAAAAGGATTGTCTTTCTATTTACCATTTGGAGGGTGAAGCAGATCAGTGGTGAACGATGGTTAAAAATATCAAGGACGCTGATGAGATTGATGCTCTCGACTGGGATGAATTCAAAGGTATGTTTCTTCAGAATTATTTTCCTAAGGTTGTTCGACTTAGGATGGAAAAAAAATTCATAGAATTGAGGCAAGAGGAAGAATCAGTGGCTACCTATGAAGAAAGGTTCACTTGATTGGCAAGGTATGCTCCAAATTTTATCCGAGACGTTGATAGTAAAATCAATCGTTTTTACTCAAGATTAAAGCCAAAATATCGAAGGTATTTAGCTTCTTGCGAGTTCAAGAGTTATGAAAAGCTTGTTCGATTTGATGAGAAGGTGGAAATAGAGTTTTTTGATGATCAAGAGTTCTATAACAACTAGTAGAAGAAGAGACCGAGGTGGCGGGAGAAAGGAAATAATTCTTCAAAAAGGTCTGACGGTAAGAAAACTAAGTTTCCAGTTTGTGATAAATTTGGTAAAAGGCAATCTGGGGAATGTCTTCTGAATTCTGGAAATTGCTACTGATGTGGTAATATGGGACATAAGGCTCATGATTGCCCTTAAAAAGATCAGGGTGATGGTAAGACCAAATTTTATTTACAGTATGTGAAATGTTTTAAGTGCAATGAGATGGGTCACTATGCAAATGTGTGTCTGACAAAGAGCTCAAGTGTTGGGAAGCTGATAGACTACAAGAAAAAATGGGTGGTGAAATCCTTTTCAACTACTTCAGCAGATGTCGGGCCATCAAATGAAGTTGTATCAGGTACATTGTTTCTTTTTTCAGATTATTCCAGTGTGTTGTTTGATTCGGGGTCTACAAATTCTTTCATTTCTGAAAACGTTTCTAGTAAAATGGAAATACCATCTCAAAAAATGAATCCTGAACTTGTGGTAAAAACACCTGGGTTAAATGTTGAGGAATAAAGAATTTATAAGAATCTTCCTATCCTTATCTGTGGAAGGAACCTACTTGAAAACCTTATAGTTTTACCTCTAGTAAAGTTTGATGTTATCCTGGGTATGGATTGTCTCTCAATTTACCATGCTAAGATTGACTGTAGATCTAAAGAAGTTTCTTTTTAGAAAGACTTTCAGTTTGTGTACAAGAATGAACCCATACAGTTGAAAACATATCAAGAGGACGAGAAACATTTACAATATGGAAATGAATGTTACCTTGCACATATCGTCGAAAACACGGGAAATGTTCATATTATTAATATGCTAGTGGTAAATGCTTATCCTGATGTTTTCCTGATGAGTTGCCTAGAATAATACTAGATCGGGAAGTTGAATTTACTATTGACTTAGTTCCTGATGCTAAGACCATTTCAAAACCTTCTTATCCAATGGATCAAACTGAACTTTTAGAGTTGAAGGAGAAATTGCAAGATTTATTAGAGAAAGGTTTCATTCGACATAGCACATCACCATGGGGTGATCCTATTTTATTTGTTAAAAGGAAATATGGTTCTACGAAACATTTAATTGATTATAGATCCTTGAATAATATCACTGTTAAGAACAAGTGTCCTTTTCCTCATATCGATGATTTGTTTGATCAGATCTAGGGAGCGCCATTTTTTCAAGGATTGACCTGAGATCGGGGTACCATCAGTTGAAGGTAAAGGAAGAAGATATTCCAAAGACAGTGTTTCAAAAAAGATATTGCCATTATGAATTTGTAGTAATGCCTTTTGGGATAACCAATGCACTGCTGTATTCATGGACCTTATGAATAGAATTTTCCATGAGTTCTTGGATAAGTTTGTGGTTGTTTTCTTTTATGATATTTTGGTGTTTTCTAAAAGTAAAGAGGAGCATTAAAGACATTTAAGTGTTATTTTTCAAAACATAAAAGAAAATAAATTGTATGGGAAATTCAGAAAGTGTGAGGTTTGGTTGCAAATTTTTTTTCCTTGGTCACATTGTTTCTAAAGATGGGATAACCATTGATCCTGCAAATACAAAGGTTGTTGAAGAATTTCCAAGAACCACAAATGTAATTGAGATTCATAGATTCCTTGGTTTGGCAGGCTATTACCAAAGGATTGTTAGAAATTTTTCATAGATATCAAGTGCAATGACTAAGCTAATTCGAAAGGGTGTTATGTTTATCTGGAAAAAAGAATGTGATAATTGTTTTCAGGAACTGAAAAGAATATTGGTGACTGCTCCAGTTTTGGCACTACCTTCTAGGAATGGTGAGTTTGTTATCTAGAGTGATGCTTCATTGAAAGGAATTGGTTTCATCCTAATGCAGAATGATCTGGTAATTTTTTTTCATTCACGACAGTTGAAAACTCATGAGTTAAATTACCCTACACATGATTTGGAATTAGCTGCTCTTGTTTTCGCTTTAAAATTTTGGAGGCATCATTTGTATGGAGTAAAGTGTAAAATATATACCGATCACAAAAGTTTAAAGTATATATTCACTCAGAAAGAATTGAACTTGACACAGAGGAGATGGCTAGAATTAATCGAGGATTATAATTGTACAATTCATTACCATCTGGGAAAAGAAAATAAAGTGGTTGATGCTTTGAGTCGAAAGAGTAATGCTTCATTAACAATGCTGTGTTTGGAACGTGATCCTTTGGTTCAGGATTTGATGATATTTGGCATATAAGTTGTTGGTGAAAGAAGTTCTTCTGTTTTTTTTCTAGTATCAGTGAGATCATCTCTATTAGACAGAATTAAGAATGCACAGAAGCAAGCAAAGAAGCGATACAGTGAGTTCTAGAAAAATGTAGAGATGGTTCAGAAGGGTAAGTTTGATGAATTCAACATTGATAATGATTGTGTTTTGATATTTGGGAAGAGATAGTGTGTGCCTTGTGATTCACAGTTAGAGAGAGAGTTGTTATGAGATGCTCATAGTTCCCCATTTTCAGTTCATCCAGGAATTACTAAGATGTATAGAGATCTTCGGGAGTATTACCGGTGGGATGAAATAAAAGGGGATATCGATGATTTCACTATGAATTGTTTGACTTGTCAACAGGTAAAAGCAGAGTGGCAGTTATCAAAAGGGATGCCTCAGCCTTTACCAATAACAGAGTGGAAATGGGAGAATATATCCATGGACTTCATTGTTGGATTGTCAAAGACATCTCGTGGTAATAATGCAATCTGGGTTATTGTTGATCGTTTGACTAAAGCTTCTCATTTACTTGCTATACAAGATACTTTTTCCCTAGATCAACTTTCTGGTTTGTATCTTAATGAGATATACAGGTTTCATGGAGTTTTTCTCTCCATAGTATCTGATCGTGATCTCAGATTTACTTCATCCTTTTGGAAAGGCCTTCATAAGTAGTTGGGTACTCTATTAAATTGTAGTACAAATTTTCATCCTCAATCAGATGGGCAGTCAGAAAAAACGATTCAGAATTTGGGGGATATGATACATGCTTGTTCGATAGATTATCAGGGAAGTTGGGACCAACATATTTCATTGGTTGAGTTTTCTTATAATTACAGTTTACATTCCAGTATACAGATGGATACATTTGAGGCATTATATGGTATATGGTGTCGAACTCTTTATTTTTGGGATGAAGTGGGTGAAAGGAAGATGATGGGACCAAAATTGGTAGAAGAGATGGCATAAAAAGTTCATTTGATTAAGAAACACACGTGAAAAGCTCAGAGTAGGCAAAAGAGTTATGCGGATAATCGGAGGAAGGATCTAACTTTCAAGGTAGGTGATCATGTTTTTTTCAATGTTTCACCATGGAAAAGTGTCATGCGATTCAGTAGGAAAGGAAAGCTGACTCCAAGGTTCATTGGACCATATGAAATTCTAGAGAAAGTTGGATTTGTTTCTTACCAAGTGGCTTTACCTCCAAGTTTATCTCAAGTACACAATATTTTTAATGTTTTTATGATGAGAAAGTATATGACAGATCCATCTCATGTTTTGAGCCTAGAGATAGTTCAGTTGGAAGAGAATCTCTCTTATGAAGAACAACCAGTCCAGTTTCTTGACCGAAGAGAGAAAGTGTTGTGCAATAATGTAATTCACCAGGTAAAGGTTTTTTTGGAAAAACCATACGGTTGAAGAGGCAACGTGGGAATCTGAAAATGCTATGAGGGATAAATACCCCCACTTATTTTGATAAGTGAATAAAATTGCGAGCACGCAATTCCCAAAAGGGGGGAAGGGTGTAAAATCCCAGGTAAATAAAGAATAAAATATTTTTCTATTTATTAATATTTATGAATTAAATATTCATTTTACTTTAAATGGGTTTCTATGTTCGATAGTGTACCTGATACGCAACAAATAGTATCTTTGAAATCTTACATTGCACACTAGTAATAAAATAATATTATTTTAAATGGTAGTTAACATGTAGACGTTGTATTTGAAGGAACGAATTTAAATAACTAAAATATGATTATATATGTTTGATAAATGTTTTTTCATTTATCCAATAAATGATAAAGGCGTAAAATACGAAAATAATTCAATTTTAGTCATAAATACTCTAATATTCACTAAAAGGTCGAACTATCGCCGTTTGATGGTGAACCCTCTTTAAATATAGTTTTGGTCACTCTTATACATTCTATGGGACCAAATAAAATTCTTCTTTAGAATTGGGACATCAAAATTTACTTTGTGTAATTTTTTGGTATATTTCTAATAAACTTCATTTTTTTAATGAATAGTGAAAAATGTTGTATTTTAATTCAAAACCACTTTTTAAACTAATATATTTATATGATTAGATTATATTTTTTATTTGTTTTAAAGTAAAATTAGAATATATTTTTACCATTTAATCCAATATTGGTCATTGGATTTAATTTCAGTTTGAAATTGGACTTAAACTAGTGTCAATCTTTTGATATATATTATTTCATAAAACCACGCTATTTGTTCTGACAGCGGGAATTAAATATTAAATTAATTAAAGTAAATTATAGGATTTGAATTTTTTAAAATAGACATAGTTTTTGACTTCGGATTATCAAATATAGCTTAGGGTGAAGTTTTGGTATTTTTCTGAAAAACATCAATTTTTAATGAATAGTGAAACCACTAAGTGGTACTTAAAAACAGATTTTTCATTTAAATGAAATTTTACCACCTCGGTGTTTTAAATTTCAAAAATCCAACAAACATGGTTGTCATTAAGAAGTAAAATTTGGTTCAATGGGATTAAAATAATTTGTTGGTTAATAGTAACTTTTATGTTTTTTAATCGTGATTAGAGGTAATTAGTGTAATTTAAGGTAAGAATAATGTTTTAATAATATGAAATGACATTGAAACATGTCCTACCCTTATTTTATGTGTCATGGACGACCAATAAAATCCATGGGTGATCTAGGGGACCCCATGGAGCCACTTTGTTAGGAGAATGACATTAATAACTTTTTATTTAACGTTAAAATGAAAATGTCACAAACATGTGTTGTTTTACTAAAAATAATTACATGGGGTTATACAAGTCATATTTTCTACTATAAATATTCATTAGAAATCTATGAATATTTCACACATGATGATATTGTTTATATAATTTTTAAACATTAAATATATTAAATTATTTATGACACCATGATGATCAAGTGATTACATCATTATTTAATGATTTAAATAAAATGAAATGATAATGTAACATCTAAGTCCTACACTTGTCAAAAACCTATTAGATTGGTGGATTTCAAACTCTTATAACCTTATCCTCGAAATATATAATTTTGGGTCCTTTAAAATCTGAAAATCATATTATAATAATGTAAGCTTTTATAACTTTCCAAGAGTGTCCATCCTCTCCTCTTATAAATGGCCCCCACCTCTACCTCCTTACCCACACATATCAAGCCTTTGGCTCGGCAAAACCCTGCCCATTTTGTCTCTACACATCCCTCTCTTACTCCTAGAAGCATCACATTAGTCAGAAGTCTTTCCAAGGAACCCTTTGAGCTCAAATCAAAAAGAGTTACCTGATTTAAAGGTAGTGTCTTCTCTTGTGTTCTTAAGTTTTATTTTGCTTTTACAACCCCCTAAAATCATTCTATTACTTTATTTTGTAACAACACAAGTATCTTCAATATACTAGGATGTTGTAATTTTAAGGATTCTAGCTACACTTACACACACCTTCGTCTAATGGTTAAAGAACATAATGCTTCTGTGGATGGAGAATTTTTTCCTCACGAAACGATGATTGTTAAATATTATTTTAACACCTTTCATGGTGGCCATTGAGGTGTCACTATATTTATATATGATATATATTATTTTTATGTTTTCCATATTCTTCTTTATTTTTCATTTGTGGCATACCTTTATGGTTTCCATTTTGGGTAAACACGATAATTTCATTTTAGGAAGTGCGGACTATCGCCCCCTCAAAGTGATTTTATTCGTTAATGTCATATGTGGGACGTATAAAGAATGGAGTTAATGTTATTATATATGATTTTATATTGGAATTATAATATACACTTATATAATTATTATTTCACTCCATTAAATACGAAATAGAAATGAAAGTAGCAATCATGCGTACGTATGACATACCGTCTCAATGAACGCTGCATTTCATTTCGTCCCTATAATTGTTATGTAATATTATAAATACATGTAAATGCTGGATATATATGAAATATATGATATCCAAATCATGAATATCATTCTGGATATAATGAACCTTTGACCACATAAACATCATGTAATTGTAAGAAGTCCATTTTTGACTTGAGTACTAAATATCGACAAAACGATCATTATTAAATTAAATGATTAAATAATGTTTATAACATGGAAATAAGTTATATAAAAGGAATAATAAACTTGAAAAGGGTTCTTAAGAAATTCGAAATTAAAATTAGTTTATTATTCATGATATTAAAGAGCAATCGAGTCACACCGGACACGAGGTAAGGGACATCGTCTCAATCTTCTTTCATTGAGGCATATTTTGTTTTATACACAACTTTATTTTATATGGTTTATAAAAACCTTTGACTTTAACGTTTATTCAAAATGAATATTTTTATACGAAGAATTTACTAAATGAAAAAAGGGAATGTTTTTTTTCGTACGTATGTGGTGACAATGAGTTCTCCGCCGCTGTGACCATTATTTGAGTTTCGACTTCCACTACAAGCCATATTTTTTTAATGATAAATAAATACCATGTTTTACTTTAATTTTATTTTGGTATTGAAAATGGTTTTCATAATGTTTTTATATCAATGTGTTGTATTGATATCTTGTCATTGAAAAGGGGAAATGTTATGTTTCCTTTATGCATGTTTTATGTGATACGATTATGTTATGGTTCTTGGGCATTGTTATGAAGAAGGGTGGTTCCATGATAAACTAAGGGCGGGTGAGCCCAATATAGCTCTCCAATGCATTGGGTTACACGATGGAGTTAAACATTAAGGTTTCTTCGAAGAGATTTAGGGAATATACTATGATGGGTATTCCAAACTTAACCATGAAGGTTACTCCCTACGTAAGAATATTATGAATGCCTCAAGTTACCTTTTGGTCTAATGATTTCTATGATTTATTCATGATTTGATGAGGTATGTGATTATGTTTTATGTGTAAAGTATGATTCCATGCATGGACTAATGTTTTCATTTCATACTTTTATATCCCTTACTGAGATTTTTATTCTCATCCCATATTTTTGAAATGTTTTTCACAGGTCAAGGGAATGGTACATGATGTGATGATAGTGTCAAAGAAGTGTCAAGAAAGAATCCATGTTTTATTTTAAATATAATTCTATTGATGGGAAAAATGAGTACTATCTTTTATCTAACCACTTTGTTTAAATGTGGAATGTAATGCATGTTTTATGATCTAATTCTATAAAACTCTAAACCTGAAAAGATCTTCAACGTGTATTCTTGAAGTAACTCAAGATTATGTAATGTATAAAGATGGGGAATTATAACGCATCACCCACCACGTACTGCTCGGCCAGCTCCTCTGTCTCGTCCGCCTGCTCCCTACGGACCGCCACAGTCGATCGTCTGCCTCTGCCTGGGTGGTCTTTCAACCGTCTACTACTCCTCTGTAGGGCGGGTCGGGCAGTCACGACCCATTAGGACCTTCTAGCCACATGCATAGCATTGTATACCTCTCATATGACTGGATCTACGGATTGTGCCCCACACCTCCGAACCGGTATCCTGAGGTCGCCCACCTGATGGTCTGGTCCGCTTGGACCCCTGTGACATCCATCGGCTGCCAGCTACAGATGTCTCTTCTATGTGCCGCCCAGCGGTAGGTCTCGATGCTGGTGTAGTCTCAGCATGAAAGCTCTCTACAAGAAGGGCTCACTCCAGTACTTCTGCCTGCGTTGGAATACTGAGGGAGTTCATCGAAGCCCTAATCTCATGTCTTAGTCCGTCCTCAAAGGTCCAGGTCTAGAAGAATGGGTCTCGTACCATGTCAGTGGAATAGCATGAGAGGTCGGTAAATCATGTCGAGTACTGGGCTACTATCATGCTGCCCTGCAGCAGCTGTAGTAAATCCTGAATGCACACAGCACGGAGGGTGGCTGGAACAAACTCCGAGCGGAAGAGTCTCTCGAAGTCCTTCCAATGAAGAGATGCCTCGTCGTGCACCTGGAGCATCAGGATCCACTGTCTACCTGCTGTCGCGTGTAGGAGACTCGCTGCAAGAATCACGATAAGATCTGATGGTGTCCCTACCAATCTGAAAACTCGAACAACAGCCTCCAGCCAATCCTCGGCTGCCTGACGGTCTTTCTCCCCACAGAACCTGGGAGGTCTCTAATGTTGAAACTCATGCAGTGCAATCAAGAGATGTGCACTCTCAGCTGCTGGGGCTGGTGGCATCGATGGCTCGGTTGGTAGAGGTACCACCGATGCCTCCGCAGTAATGGGTCCATGCACCAAGGCCTCGTTGCTCAGAGGGCTTCCATCTCGCACAACGCTCGGAACCGTAGCTAGCTACCATCGTGGGGCTATCCTGAAAAGGAAAAAGTGCACCACAGTTAATACAATATACCTGCTGAGATGACACAAAGTAATCACAAAGAGAACTTTTGAAACACAAATGCAATCAATGTTTTTGTGTACTGAGTCAGAAATCAGAAGTTAGAGTCCTCGAGTTTCGATATGTCCGCCGCCGCACCAACACTGGACACCCTGGACTGTAAACCACACTCAATACCCTTAATGCTTTTGATTCACATAAAAGAAAGATCAGAGTCCTGAGTTCTGCAGCAGAACCAAACTCCCCTGATACCAATTTGTCACGACCTGTTCTCGGGGCCCGTGCCCTGACTACACCAAGCCCACCTTCCAAAGGATATGGGATAGTGACTAGCACCAAAGGCATAAATCCTAATAAAATGGAAGGCATTTCCTTTATATAATAAAACAAACACCACAGACTATGCAAGATGATGTATACACTAAGTAAACTGAGTACAAAAGTTAATGATGGAAAGTAAATGGGCCAGTATACAAACCCAACTGATAGTGCAGTACAACTGAAAAGTAAAGTACAATTGAGAAAAAGTAGAGCAGCAACACCAAGACGTCCTCCGGATATCCCACCTGAAGGGTGGGTACAGATAGTCTTGTCAGCTCCTTGAGTCCGGTCGTCCAATCCGTGTACGTCCCACCTGATAGTCCACCACCATATACCACCCCCTTCTTCAGGCCTCAACCACGACCAGTGATGTCCGTTGTCTGCAACCATCAAAATGTAGTGCGGGCATAGCCCATGCATGGGTGAGTATACGATACTCAGTAGGGATCCCGAGAGCCCCGAAGGCCTCCCCGAATCCACAATGGATAATCCAAAAAGGAAATATACAAATAAAAAGTATCAACCAACACTACTTTGGTATATGACCATACATATACCTAAGTCATCAATTATAGTTTGGATCTAACTTCTAAGACCAAGTTCAACCCATTACACATAGGAAAGTACAACCGAATCCACACAGAAAAGCACAACACAATCCACACATAAATGAATACCAATCATATCAAAGATAATGATTGAAAGTCAAGAATAATCACACACAGATATACTACTTACGAAGAGGGGTTGAGATGATAGATGTAGCCTCTAAATCATCTCCCCTACCGAACCAACATAGGATCCAAGTACAGAAGTTGTCGTTGCTGGACCCACGTAGGATCTAAGTACAGTAACCATTTCTACTGTACCCATGGAGGATCCAAGTACAGTAACCATTGCTGCCAAGCCCATGGAGAATCCAAGTACAACTGTTCTCATTGCCGAACCCACGTGGGATCCAAGTATAGTCGTCATCGCTACCGAACCCACAGATGATTCTAGTACAGTCTCCATCGTCGTCGCAGTCGCAGCCAGCACTAGGGTTCCCGCACACAGCTCGCTCGATTCTGGGAGGGTCCGCTCCACGAGCCGAGGGGTGGATACATCAACCGTCACGAAGACCAGTGTTGATGAATCCAGAAGTTTCGTCCCACATCATATGGTAAAACAAAGAAATACGTTCCCAAGTCACGGAGAACAAGATGACCAAGACATTTTCCAAAAGTAAATAGCGTGTGATAGGTGATACCTACCGTGTCATCAGACACCGGGTACTGCCCATGTGATACTGCTCGTGTCATGGGGCTGGTCGTGTATATAAGTAAATAAACGGCGAGTAGTATGGTTACACACTGTGTCCAGACCTCTAGTGTTGGTTACATGGGTGATGGCCATGCCTGGCTGTGTGGTGGAGTACATGCCCGTGTACTCCACCCCGTGTGCGTGTATTTCTAAAATACACGCCGAGTAATCACGAAGCCACTTATGCCATGGGGAAGGTAGTACATGCCGTGCCTCATGACTGTGGGTTTCTGCCTGTGTCCGTGTATCTCCTAGATTACATGGCGAGCCTCGTGGAGCCACTTCTTCCATGGCGAAGGTAGTACACGCCGTGCCTCGTGGCTGTGTTGTTCTTCCCATGTCCATGTATTTTCCCTAAATAATCGCCATGTCCATCGATGTATCCACTGTCAAACTGTGTGGACCGTACACGTCGTGTGACCGGTGTCACATTCCATGTGTCACTTCTTCGTATGATCGTTACTTCTGTCAATGAACAATTGTACTACATGGTGTGTGCTATGGAAGGACATGCCGTGTATACTGGAATTTCTCCAGAAACGACGCCTCTGGCTAGCACACCTCCCGAGGCGTCCGTTCTTCGTTTCGATGATCTGTTTTCTACGAAAATTCTGCTTCTTGGTCATCCTGATGTTCTGAGGCCCTTTCTGATGTTTTTGGGCCTCTGATCGGCTCCGAAAACATACCATGATTCATCGCTCAATAACGATAGGTGAACACCATACAACAAGAACAGCGGAGGATTCAGACCGTGTTAGTTTGTTCTGGTTCCTTCCGAATTAGTTCGATAGCAAATGGTTTTATGAGAAACAACAACATGAAAGGAAAACCAACGTTGCTCAATCAAAATATACCCCTAACTCAATTCAATAAGGATGACCGCTTGACGAAGGAAGGAGATGCTTTCGTTGTTCCGTTTATGTTTCCGCGGACTGACGTTGTCGCTATGTCAACGTCGTGAAGTAAGAAGCCGAGGTTTGCACTGGCGTTCTTTGCATTAATTGATGAGGGAACGAAGTTGAAACGTTCTTCGTGGGTAGAATAAAGTTCTTTCTCATCCAATCCTCAATACAATCAGCCAACACCAAATAATATAAGAATACCCTTATTTTATTAAATCATGTCATGCATTTCAAATTACAAATATTCAAAAATAGCTCACCTAATTAATTAAACATATGTTGTCTAATTAATTAAGTTTTATGTTGGAAAGAATTAATGTGGGAGAGTTACATAACATATGATGGGGTTTAGAGGAGTTATGGAATGTGAGGGGGTTTAGAGGAGTTAGGGAATGTGAGGGGGTGGGGCTTGTGTGGGCCCCAACTCACAAATATACTAACATGGGTAGTTAGGGGCTTTTGGGTCCCACCACAAATACCCAATGTAGGATATAATCATTAGTTAAAGTAAATAAAATTGTACCACAATTTTTTTTACTTCACATCTAATACTCAAATTTCAACAACTCCTCCCGAGCAAAAGAGGCTTCAAGAAAGGTCCTCTTAATCAAATACCGCTGCTGTGATTTCATCGGTGCCCTCATATTTCGATTCCGAGCACCGATACAAAAGTTAGAAAAACCCGCTCATTCGTTCACTGAACGTATCTGAGCTAATTTTCGAAAATTGATTCCAGGCACACCGGGCCACGGAATCAGGTGTCGTCAAAAACTGCGTACTTGTAAAATCCAAAGAAATTAAGAAACAAATTTCGTTGAAATTTACGGGTCTTTACACTAGATGAATGTCAATGTCTGTAAAGTGCATTAGTATGTTTAAAAATAGAATTTTGTAGATGAGGATTTTCAAAACCTATTGGTTTTTCATTAAAATCCTTCTCCACTATAAACCCATTTAAATACATATATTTAAAATAAAAATTGATAAATTTAATGTTTATATAAGATTCATAGGATAACAGGATCCTAATGGATTCAATACATACAACTAGGGAATTGTTTTACTAAAATTGTATACCTTCCTCTTGGTTGTAATCCTTAGATTCTCGCCGAGGATTATTCTTAGTAATTATCACTTTATCCTCTCTATTATTTATAAATACAAATTTGGTTCTTATCATTGGATGGTTCAATGGAAAATCAACTAATTCTCAAACTACATTCCTCTTTATTTAGTTATGTTCTTTCTTTATTTCTAACATCTAACTTTCATCTAATAACATTTCTTCTAGTATCTTAAGATAAAATTGGGATATGAATCTAGATTACTCAGTTAGGATTCTTATATTTTGTATAGTCCAATCTCCTTCATCTAGGTATCCTATAATAGTCTCTAAATGGTGTACTTTTATGGTTATAGTCTTTCTAGTTAAGAATCTTGCAGGTTCCATCGTTTCATTTTCTTCTGAACTGGATCGATTATGATCATATTCTAATTTAATTCTAAACACACCTTTAGAATAATAAAGTCTCAATACATTCAATGAATTAAGAAAATTATATATTTGAATATTACTATGATCAAAAGGATCACTTTAATCAAACTTCACTTGAATATATTCTTCAGCTATCGTTGAATTTTTATTAAACACTCTATAAGCTTTAGAAGTATAAATATAACCATGAAATATTCCTTTATAAGAATTTGGATAAAAATTACCAATATTTTGATTAGTATTCAATATTTATATATTTCATTAAAAACACTAATGTATCCAAAATTAGGTTTTTTATTTTATAACTCATATGATGTATTTTTTATAAAATTTCTAATTAAAACTCTATTCATGAAATAGAAATCTATATTAATAGCTTTCCCCAAAAATAGGTATTAATGTTATATAACTTCAATATAGTTCCTTTCATTTCCATAATATCCCTATTTATTATTTCTATAATTATATTCCATTAAGTTGTTATTAGAGTATAAAAATTATGTTTAATACCTAGGATTGATTAAAAAAATTTATTTATTTTATTCTAAAACTCTCCTCTAAAGTCACATCTCAATGAAATTATTTTAAAATCTTTTTAATTTTGAGAAATCTAAAAAAAATAACAAGTATTGAAAAAGCATCACTTTTAAATGTTAAAAAGAAAAACAATGTAAATCTAGAAAAAATCATCATCTAAAACATATATAATGGATCTACCAACCGTGATTTCTCATCTTGAGAATCAGAAAAAATCAATTTTGATATGTTCTAATGGTTTATAAGTAGAAACTTTTTAATTGATTAAAAATATGACTTATGCTTATTGAATAATTTTCATGTATCAAAACATAAATTATTATCAAACATAAGACTGGGAAGATCTAAAACTAAATGCTTTTTGGATAACATAGATATGGAGAATATATTGTAATGTCCCGGTATTCCATGAAATATTAATGATCCACTTATTTCAGTAAATAAATAGTTCAATTTAAATTAAATAAAAGAGATATGGTCTATAATATAAGCATTTTTTGTTATATTTTCTCTAAGAATTATCAATTTATATTCATATATATAATAATAATTTTTAGAAAAATTAATAAAAAATAAATCATCACAGCATTGAGAGATTTTAATCGAATTTTGATTTAATCCCTGAACATAGATAAAATTATTGATTATGATTTTTTAAATCTCCAACTAATCCAAATATAATGATGTTGTATTTAACATTATCACCAAAGTTATCCAATATTATATCTACTTTTTATAGTGCATGAAAATTGGATATCACCACCCATGTGCCTCAAAAATCCACTATCCATATACCATATCGCAGTTATAAACCTATGGATTTATATATTTATAATATCAAGAAAAAAATTGTTTATGTACCAAAGTAATCATTCTCCAAACAATGTCAGTGAGAAAGTATTTGTTCAATTAGATCGATTTAACCTTGAACAAATCAACTAATGATACATATCTTATAACATAATCCTTTTTAACAAAACACTTCTGAACATTTTTTAGCCAAACATTTTTAGCAGATTTTCTTTTATTCCATAGTAAAAACATGTAATTATATAAAGGATTTGACAACTTGAAATAAAAAAACAAGTTTCTATACAAATTGTGTTTCTCAACATTATTTTATATACCATATATTTTTTTCTATGAACATTCATTCCATGAATCTCGTTTTAATTTCCTTATCCTTTTGTAAACATTCCACTAATACTTTTAATATATTTTACTTTATCTAGTAAGTCATTAATTTTATTTTCAAGCACATTATAACTTGAATAAGATTTGTTTATTTAATATTTTAATTCTATGTATTTTTTAACATGGATTATTTTTATCTTATGAGATCATTATGAATATTCTTTAAAGGTTTGTACTTTGTCATTAGGGATTCATATTTTTCTTTAATAATATAAAAATATTTAGAAAACTTACCATTTTAGTAACTTTTAGAATCAGAAGAAAAGGAATAGTAAAGGTATACCTCATCTTACATATCTAAAAAGTACATGTATTATTTTTTTAATGAAATTTATAGCAATATAAATTAGAACATAAAGAGCTACTTGAGTCTTCAGAAATAATTCATGTATCCTTCATAAAATGTTCCCATTTTAATCCAAAACCAACTTGAATATAGATATTCTTCTCCCTTTTCTCCATTTTTCATATCTCCTTCGATTATGGGTAATACATTATGATATTCCCCATATTCTTATGTTAATAACATTTGACGTCTTTCATCTAGTGAAAATTATTTTTCGAATCATTGAAAGTCTTTGTGAATCCTTTCTTCTATTTCTAGAACTTATTGATTATTCTGGTAAGGTGAGGTAATTCCTATATAGATTTTGAATAACTTCAATCATTTTAGGATATAAAATTCTCTTTTAACATATTTTCACTATTTTAAATGGAATCATTAATTGTAGTATTCTCTTTTTTATCATTATGTGATCTTCGACATCATCTTTCACTTTAACATTGTACATCGTTATAGTACCAATCAACTCATTAATTTTTATCTCTTTGAAATGATTTTTTTGTTTTATTGTTACACATTTATGATCTACTTAGAGTGTAAAACTCTACGTATTTTTAATTAATAATTCAGTTTTAGAATTAGAGCTCTCAGGGCAACAACACTATTGGAAATTTTAGTCAATATTCCATTCATCTGGGTAATGCTTTATCCTTCATAGATTAGGAACATATAAAACATTAATTTATTAGTATTATACCATAGTTGAATAATATTATCAGTCCCATCCTAAAAAAATATATTATGTTACACATTTCATAGGAAACAACACATTTAGATACATAATTAAACTTGTGTATCCCAAGTACACATATGATGGTATTCATATCTCTTGAATTTACCTCATACTAAGATTATTTGGTTTTATATCATCTTTTTTCATCTACCTTGGTGATTTTATAAGGATTGAAAACCTTTATATAAAAATTTAAAACTAGATTACTTAAATATATAGTTATATACACTTTCTAATATCCATAATTTTCTCTATTGAAATATTGGACTCTTATCATTAAAAAAATTCTTTGTACTCAACTATAAAAATAATTCTTCATATAAACCATTATCTCAAGATTTCAAGAGATTATGAGGATTCTTTAAAGAGCACTTCTTTAATAGAAAATTTTGTGAAGAATATATATGAAGACACATGTGGGTTAGATGGGTGAGTTGTGTCCTTTTAATGATAGTTTGATAATTTAAAACTAATCTTTATTTGTGATTTGGGAAACAATGTAGTACTATTTTGTTCTATTAGATTTTGAAGTCGAATAACAAAGAAAATAACAAAAAAAATTCTAATGATTTGGATCACAATAAAATCATAGTCCACTTCACCAATTCACTCTCAGCGAGATTGGTGATTTTAACTAAATATTCCTTTTTATCTAGGGATCTCAAAAACAAAGTGCAGGTATTTGACACCTTAAAACAAGTTATATTATTTAATAAGGAATCATTAAAATCAAAACATAGTATAAGAATATAAAATTCTACAATGACGGATTAAATGTAGTCGATACACAATGAAAGTAGTAGAGATATATAATTTTGAATAATCATTCATTTCATAATTTCCTCCACAACTGAAACACGAATACATATTTAGAGGAATAAATGAAATGTCTTCTTAGAATAATCCTTTTGAAGAAACTTGTTTTTTCTATAGTTAATGTTAAGATTACATAGAAGCAGCAGTTTATGGCATAGATTTATACAAAATATAGTTCTGTGAAATAACATGAATGAAATGATGTAGATTATGATTGATTTTTACAACAACAACATCAAAAATATTCTCAGAGGATTCTGAAGAAATTTGAAAAGGGATTCAACATGGAGAAATTCAAAGAAGCATAGATATGTTAAAAAATATTTGAATCTTTGATATAAATTCAAGTAAAACAATCAATTGAAAATATATATGGATACAGATTTTATTTTGGTCAAGACTATAAAAATATACCACCAGATAAATAATGATTTTTTAAATACATAAAGGGTTCAAAATTATAATTTAATCGACCACTGAAAAACAAGAAAATTAATTTGAAATAGAAATTATTTAATATATTATGAAAGATATTTTTAATTGGTCTTTAAACAACATGTAATGAGATATTTAAACGGATGAAAACGTTGATGAAATCATACAAAATACCCTATATTCAAATCCCACATACGACGGATTCAATGTAGGGTTTGCTCTGTGTATTGAAGTTTAAAATTATGTTTGATTTAAAACATTATTTTTTGATACAAATATTAGATACTCAAGGTTATTTATGAAATTTAGGTTCTCAAACCTTACATTCATTTTAAACATATGGTTTTAAAACTATCATTCTTTATCAAAATTTAGGTTCCCAAACCTAGAGTTCTGCTTAAATGTAGGGTTTTGAATAGTGATTCCAGACTTCTTCAAAACATCTGGAATATATTTAATAATAAATCCTCATATAACATATGAGAAAGAATACTTTGATATTTCTAGGAAAAATAAAATGATTTTTAAAAAAAATATAATCATGAAATCCACTTAAATAGACTTCATTATAAAAACAAATGAGGGTGTTTGCAAGCATCAAAATCTATTAGAAATTAATGAAATTGTTCGATCAATATTTGAATGCCTGATATTTTACTAATGATTACCTCCTTTGGGTTTTATTAATGTAAATGTGGATTATGTGATCTTTGGTGATGTTTGGGTTGGAGTGGGTGTGGTGGGCCATGATTTATCTTAGGAGGGTTGTATTCTTTGTAGAAAACGTCCAAAACCAATTGATTTTTTCAAGTCCTGATGATATTGAATATTGTGTCAGTTTATTTTTTTAAAAGGATCGAGATTTTAGTAAGGTAATTTTAGAGTTATATTGCCTCTCTTTTTCCTCATTAATTGATTCTTGTTCTACCATCTCAACATCATTAGGGCTCCACTTGGATGATATCTGGTGTATGTCTTCCCATATTTTCCATTGTTGTTTATTTTTCATACAGAGTGAGTGTAATATGGTTTCCCATAATGTTGCAAGGTCTCAAATATGTTCTAATGTGTTATTATGGTTCAGTTCTAAGCCTCTGGAGGCTTTATCATTTATATCCAAGGATTTGGAAAACATATAAATTGATTTAGTGTTTTGATTCAAAGAAAAAATAAAAGAAAAAACAAATGAATCTTACTATTATGTAATGATATATTCATATAAATATACACAAACATACACATTACAGACATACACAAACACACATTTCTATCCATACAAATACACATACATATATACAAATACACATACAAATACACATACGCATAGACATACCCATAGGCATACACATACACAAACTCATACACATACCCATACACATAGCCATACACATACACATACGCATACACATACACATACACATACACATACACATACCCATACACATACACATACACATACACATACACATAAACATATACATACACATACACATACACATATACATACAATACCCATACTCATACACATAACCATACACATACACATACACATACACATAAACACACACAGACACATACGCATACGCATTCGCCCACGCATACGCATATGCATACACCTACACATACACATACACATACACATACACATACACATACACATACACATACGAATACGCATACAAATACAAATACACATACATGTAAACATACACATACACATACACATACATATACTCATATGAATACGCATACACATACTCATACACATACACATATGCATACATGCACACACATACATATCCATGAATATAAAAATAGTCTCACATACACACATATATACACATACGTACATATACATATACATACAATTACATACACACAAAGACACATATATACACATATATACACATACATATCCATACTATATATACATACACATAATAGAAAAACATACACATACATACACAAACAATTGGACATGCAATACATACATACATATACATCCACATACATACACATACTTACATAAACATACACACGCAAAAACATACATGCACATACATACAAATACATACATACAAACACTTACACATGGACATACACATGTAATACCCATACATCTTTATATATACACACCAACACACACACACACAATATATAAATACTCATAATTCACATACATACAAAAAAACACATACATACACATACATATGCATATATATGCACACATACACATATATACACATATATACACATACATACTAATAAATACAAATGCATACACATACCTACCCAAACATATACATTTAGACACACACACACACACACAGATATATATATATATATATACATGCACACACATATATCTACATATATACACATGAATACACATACATATAAATAACTGTGCTTATTTTAATTTTCTTAATATTAATATAAATATATAAAATCAATTATGAACTATATTTAATGTATTTTTATATTTATTTATATAGTTTATATAATTATAATTTCATATATATATATATACTTATTTATATTTGTATGTGTATGTAATTATAATTATATATATAATAATAAATAAGTATAAAAGAATAAACAAAAGTTTGTATGTTTTCAGTTATTCAACTAATATTTAAAAATATATTAATATGTATATATAAATTATATATATATATATACATATTATATATATATATATATATTGTCATTTATATTTGAATATAATTTTTCTATAATATTTTTAAGAATTAAATTTTTATATAAATTTTTTAGATTATATAAATATATTATAAATAGTTTTATAAATTAATATATATTTGAATATATATATATATATATTAATAAATATATTAGTGATAATGAAATTTTAATTTTAATATAGATTTATAAATCGAATATATATATTATATATACATAAGTGTTTATTGTAAAATAAATCATATTTAAAAATATAAAAACACAGATATAAAAATTAAAATATTTACAATGCCCTTTATTAGTACATTTCTACATTGTTAAATGAGTGCCTTTTATCAGTTCTAATTAGAGCTTTGATAACTGGTAATATTTATCAAAGGTAAAAAAAAAATTGATAAAGGGGTACAATTTATTAGCTAATTTTTTAATTTATAAAAAACCATCCTTTATTAGAACTAAGAAAAGGGTTTATTTTATTAATGATTTTTTACCACTGAAAAATGTAAGTTCTCATTAAACTTGAATATGTAGTTGGGATTGTGTTAAAAATTATTAAAAATGAAATATTTTATTCTAAATAAGTTTGTGGATAATAAATAAGTTATGTTATATTCTCTTTTTCATCAAATAACACAAATTCTCTTTTCAAAAAACAAATAAAAACGACAAATAATTATTCTATCGTTAATTTTATATGAAATATAAAATATATATCTACAAAAAACAAAATATATTTATTAAAAAATCAATGATACCATATAACATGTGTTGGAAATTTGTTTTTATAAGATAACACATAATTTTTTTAAAATTTCAATATAAAACATAAAAAAATTATTTAATCCTCAGTTTTATATTAATTCTATAATAAATTTTATAAAGTAATAATTTTATTATAAAAATTAAATAAAGAAAACATTATATAGGTTATGGGATATGTAATTTTGATATAAACAAAAAACCATTTTTTAAATATGTAATAACGACAATGTTGATTTTTTTCAATCTATTTTTTTGTTTAAAAGGATGATTATTGCGGAAACCCCACCAAACCATATAAAAGTTTACTTGTACAATTTTTTTATCCATAATTTATAATGAATAATATAAAATAAAATAAAAAACATTTTATGTTGAAAATTTTTAACAAAAAAATGACACTTGATAATTTTATTAAAATAAAATATTCTGAATAACATAAAAAATTATATTTATAGATAATGCCATGATAAAAATTGAAACATTTAAATCACACCATAGAGAATTAAATGTAAATAAAAAATAATAGTTAAAATGTAAATTGAATGAATAACACATGTTTTTTGTCTTTTCTTTTATTTTACATAAAATTTGAAATATAAAATTTTAAAAAACTGATTTCATGTAAAAGTTACTAATAATAATCATAAAAAATTTTCAATTTTTTTAAATTTCAAATTATCAAAGTTTTTTTATATAATAAAGAAACAATGGATGTGAAATGTATTTATTGTTTTTTATCCATTTAAAAGTGTGTTTTAATATGTTGTACTATTGTTAATAATAGTTTCTAGTAATTTTATTATGTGTATTATCATGGTAAGATTTTAATGAATATAATGACTGAAAAATGACATAGAATTAAAAAAAATTATTGGTCAATAATAAAATTTATTAATATTTTATATTCTCAATGTTAAAATATCACACCGTTAAAAAAAGAAAATACAACATACTGGAAAACAGACAAACTTGTGTCCCAGAACACCAAAATGGGTTAAATTTTTTGAAATATATTTTTTAAATTAATTGTATCATGGTGTTTGATATTTAGGAAAATTGGTTGGTTTAACATCAAATTGTTTGATGCTCAACCCACAAATGATAATACCATCAAACCATTTGATGATCCTCACTTTCACATGAATGGTGTCAAATGGTTGGACACTCTTCATCTTCTAGTCCAATGAAGATCGTCAAACCATTTGACACTTAAATACTTATGCATCAATGGTAGTTCCATTTTCCCTACCTTGATTGTAAGCATTAAATATTTCCTAGATACCGAATTATCCAAGCTCTGTGTGAGTAAAAAATAGTAGTCCACCACCAACAGTGTCCCTAAACATATTAATTATAACCATGTTGATGTACATTATAATATGAAAATAAATAAATTTTTACATGTAATGGTAGTTATATTAAATATATCACACCTTCAGGGGATGTAGAAAATCACATCAGAATAATACCTTCTCCATTTAGTGTTAGTGTGTTTTCAAACATACAAAATAACTAGAAATTGGGAATCACATATCACATCTTGTCAAACAAGAATAACACCATGTAATAGTAAAATGACCAATACAGGGGAAAGGCATACTAGTAACATAACCAAAACCATGATCATAGAATTCTTAAAATTAAATATCCATTGATACAAGGGAATTATATATCGAAATCATAATAAAAGAAACATGCTTAAAATTTTCATGAAAACATGACCGAAAATATATGGGTAGCACACAAAGATAAAATAGTAACATCCATAGGCATTAGTTCCCTAACCCAATATATATAGGAAATCATCACGTCTTGTCAAAATCATTAATAAAGGGAATAATGTCCCTAGCCATGAGTATAATATCAGTAGAGAAATTTTTCCCTAGTTTATGGCCACATAATAAGAAAATTGTACCTAGTCTTGAGCACAATATCAAGAGGGAAGATTGTACCTAAACCTACACCACATCATAGAAGAGGGAGAATCACATCCCACTATTACCATTACCATTAACTTATTTGCATCCTATTTAGTTCCTTATAAGCGCCTTATCATGAAAATTACTTCCCACATCCAAGGTAAAGGAAAATAATTGTTGGAATAACATCCCAACCCATCACCAAAGATGTCAGTTGAGAATTCCATTGAATTTTAATTGGAATAGCATCCCAATTAAGAAAAAATATAATAATGTGAATTGCATCCCTCATCACAACCGACATGATATGAGGAGGAATTACACCCTAATAATAATTACAAATTACACAACTGCATATCATCATACCTGAATAACCAAAACACCATGTAGAAATTGATTAATAACATAAAATAAAAAATTCCTTCTAAATATTTCAAATCATCCCACCCTTGATCAATATATTCTAGGTTCTACCTTACACATATGAATAATAGAAAAAAGTAAACTCAAGCCAAATGGCGGTAAAACTCACCCTAAAACCAATTTAATAGGCTAAAGGCTTCAAGGAAAGAGATATGTTCCACATGTTCAGGACCCACATTTATCCTTTTTTAATCTGACACCATTGATATGTCCAATGAGGTGTAAAATCATCACACTAGGTCCATTGTGTTATAATTTAGATCATGTAAACTACAAGGGGTTACATATACAAGGTATTATTCACTTTAATTCATTAGCATGACCAATCTTGGCCAAAAAATCATAATAAGATAAAAGGAGGGTCTATTATGGCCTAATGTATCCTTAAAATAATCAATCATAGATTAGTGAAGCAATTAAAATTAAATTTATTCCAATTCCACCTGGGAGGACATATTGTGTGTCACATGTTGAATGAAATGATTATAAATGTAACATCCCAGATAATTATGAAATAAGGCATTTTTATATCTATTAATATATAATAATTTGATATTAAAAGTAGATGATATGTCAAATATCTTACCTAACATACAACAATGGGTTTCACCAAAATCTTATTTTGTACACAAGACTGAGTTATACCCAAAAAATTACATTATAAATATTATTATTTTAAATGATATTTATCGCTTAGTTGTTGTATTGGTGGGAATGGAATGAAAATTCTATATTATGTTTAAAATATATTATTAAATGTTTTTAGTTTATTATAAGAAATATTAGATCATTAAAATTGGAATAAATCCAATTTTATGCATAAAATACAATAATATTTTTTAAAAGGTTATTGCCACCATTTGATGGATAACACTTTCTAAATCTAGTTTTTTCCCTTTTATATGTTCTATTTTAAATAAAAAACTACATCCCTGGAAGTGGGCAAAAAATTTACTTTTTTGATTTTTTTGTATTTTTTTTATAAACCTATTTTTCTAATGAACAGTGAAAAATACTGTACATTTATTCAAAATTGCATTTTCATCCAATTTATTTATGTAGTTAGGTTATAATTTTAATTGGTTTTAATGTTTAATTGGATTATTATTTTATCATTTTATGCAATGTAATTCATTTGAAGTAATTTTACATAGAAATTCTATATAAACACATGTTAATATTTTGAGGGTATTTAATTTTTTAAAAAATAAATTTCTGATTTTGACAACATTGATTAATTTTTAAATTAATTACTATAACCTATGTATTTTGAATTTTTAGAAAATGGATTCCACATATAAAATAATGAGGTCTAAATTATTTAAATAGAAGCTTTTTATTTTTGGACATTATAAATAGTATCTTTAGATATTATTTTTATTTACCATGGTTAAAAGGTAAATCTTGTAAATAAGGGTAAAAATAATATCATAATAACATTAAACTACCCAAAAATTCTTCCTAATATTATTGGATAAGTTTGGATGACCAATAAAATACTTAGGTCGAAATGGTGGCCACTAAAAGCCACTTGGGTGTGATAATGACATTTTAAAACATTTAATTTAGCGTAAATTCAAATTTGACATATACATGACACTTATTTTTAATTTTTTTAATATGGGGTTATATATGTGATCTATTCGACTGTAAATTGTAATTAAAAAGATAAAATGATTAAAAACATCATATTTTATTTATAATTTTTTGACATTAAATAAATAAATTTAATTATGACACAATGGTGATGAAGTGATTGATTTATTAATGAAAGAATGAAACAAATGAGATTATAAATTTTAAAATAAATATTATTTGACAAAATTTATGAAATCCAAGAATTTTATAGTTGAATATTATAGGTCATAAGACTACTAAATGGTTTTTTTGTAGTTATCTCTCAGTTTTTATTTTATTTAAATTTAATAAATTGAATAGTTTCAAAATTGACGTAATTGATATTTTATAAAAATAAGAAATTATTAAAATATATAAAATTCATAATAAAATTTAAATTCACAAAGTTACTATGATAAGGACTTCGTGTTCATTATTTTTCCATTTTTGGGAAATTGACCCCATATAAGTAAAATTTATAACCTCTTAATAATAAATTGTTTTCCATAATAACAATTAAAATAAAATAATTAAGGGTAGAACAAAATATAAGGTCTAAAATAAAATCAATAAATTTCTAAAAATAATTGGATTTGAGGATTTCAAACTATCCTCGTCTTATAATCAACATATCACAAGTTTGAGTAATTTTTATAAAAAATAATTAATATTAATTTAATAGGTTTAGAGTTTCTAATGGTGGCCATATACTCTCCTATAAAAAGGATCCATCTCTTCTCTAAGACTAACACTCCAACAACCTTTTGGTTCAACCGAGAAAAATCATATTTTTATTATTATAATCCCTCCCCACCTTATTGAGGCATTATTTTAAGCATAACACCCCAATAGTGGTTTGAAGAAATTTTTCAAAGGTGATAAACCAAAGAAGAGGTGTCGTTTTTATTTCAGTATTTTAATTTTATTTATTCTTCCACTTATTTAAAATCCCATTAATACATGATGAACTAATAACTTCAGTATCCTCAATATACTGAGATGTTATTATGTTAACATAATCACCTAACCCATCTCTAATTACATCAAATGGGAAATGAACTTTTCATTCCCATGTATGGAGGAATACCGCCTCACGAAGGGATATAGTTCATTTTGCATTACTTTCAATAATGATTTGTTATAATGATAGAATAAATAATTATATATGATTTTAATTACATATTTATAATTATAAAATAATAATATTTCAATTATGTTCATACTTTCCATGCACATAAAAACGATGATTTCGTCCATGCGTACGTGTGAACTGTCACCTCCATGAAGTGATGTGAATAATATTTATCCATCACATCACTTATAGGATATATAATTATATTTTAATAATAATTATTATTTTAGTAATTTTGTGATCATTATATAAAGATAAAATAATAGTCACCATATTTTGATAATGATCAATTAAAAATGGAAAACATTACTCAAGTGTACAGATGACCTACTGTCTCCATGAATTTAATGTTGTTAATTTAGAACACCATTAATAAATATATTAATTTCATAGTATAATTGATGTATAAAAGTGATTATTATTCCATGAGTTTCATTTTTGATATCATGGATTTATTACCACGATGATAATTTACAACATAACAAGTTCACTTTTGACTCATAAACTGAATATCAACAGATGTCGGATATGAACTCAAATATTTAAAAAAGTGTTATAACATGGTAATAAGTGATATAAAGGAAATAATAGACATGAAAAGGTTCTGAAGAAAATATAAATTAAACTATGTTTATTACTCAAGAATATAAATAACAAACGAAACAATTCAGACTCATGGTAAAGGACTTTTTCTCAATCTCATTTCATTGAGGTATAATTTTAGAGTATACACCGCTTTATTTTATATGGTGTAAAATAAAACCTTTTTAATTTTAATTTTATTCAACGTTTTTCAAAACGAACCTTTTTAATGATGCATTTTACTATATGATAGAAAGTAATATTTTTTAATGTACGAGGCGACAACGACTTTCCCACCGCCATGACCACTATTTGGTATTTGGGATCCTCTAAAAGATAGAATGCATTTAAAATAATAATAAATACCATATTACCTTTTTAGGTATTTTGGTATTAAAAATGGTATTGACAATTTATTGATTATATCAATATCTTGAAATGATATCAGGTGATTTCAATGTGGAAATGTTATTTTCCTTTATGCTTATTTTATGATTATGTCATGGATCTTGGGATTTATTTTTGTATACGGGCGGTTCCATAATAAACTTTGGGCTAGTGAGCCCATGATAACTCTCCAATGCATTGGGAGAATAGACAAGGTTAAGTGATAAGGTTTCTCCTAATATATTTAGGGAATGTACCGTGATTGTATTACTAATGTAACCATGAAGGTTACTCCCTATGTAGCTGTGAAACCTACAATGTAAGTATGATATAGATTCCAAAAGTCACATTAATTATTTATGATTACTAAGATATTTTTAGGACTCTTATGATTTCATGGGGTATGTTAATGAGTATTTGTTTTAGGGGCTTAATGTATGATTTTCTGAAAATGTCTACAGATTTTTTGTAACATTTAGGGATTAGCAGCTTCCATCTTTATTGTATATCCATTACTAAGATTTTTTTTCTCATACGATATTTTTAAAAAAAAATTTCCACTACGTATAATGGTTTTTAAGAGGATGTGCGAAGTCAAGATGAAAGATAAAAATACTTTTATCAAGAAAAATAATTCATGATTTATTTTAAAAAAAATTTGATTATGAAAAAAATGGATAGTTTGTAGACTTGTCTAATTGGTAATATTTGCGATGTTAGGTAATAGTTTTGGCCTAATTATCTAAAAATATAAACATGAAATGATCCTTAGTGGGAATTCTTTGTTAAAACTTATGTTTATTTAATGATTAATGTTGGGTCCTTATAGTTGGTATTAGAGGTTAGTTTAGATAACATTATCAGCTAGGATATTGTTAATAGAATATCAATCAATGAGTTTTAATTTATGGAAAAATTGAGATGATAAATAATTTGAATATTACCATGTTTCTTTGTCTAAGATATGTTTTTTCAGAATGGGTTTTCATAGAGGATATAGGTCTGTTATGCTGGGATGACATCAAGATAAAAACTACCATCCAAATTAGTAACATGATATGGTTGGAATCGGGACTGAAAATCCTATTGCAATTATGGTGTAGTTGAATTAGGCATTAAATGGTGGTGGAATCCATGGATGAGATCAGAAAGATCAACTATATAGGAACATGTCAGTAGTGGAATCTTTCATAAGGCAACATCCTCTACCATTCAGAGGATCATCTTACCTTATGCTAGGTGAAGGGTGGTTTAAAGAAAAAGAAAAGATTTTCGATGTCATGAATTGTTTAGAATATCATAAGGATATTATTTCTATTAAATGTTTTTAAGGTGATGTTGTTCAGTGGTGGTTGATGGTTAGGAATATTATGTATAGTGAGGAAATTGATTCTCTTGTATGGGATGAATTCAAAGGTATGTTTCAGGGAAATATTTTTCGAAGGTGGATTCACTTAAGATGGAAAACAATTCTTGTAATTGAGTTAGGAATATGACTTGGTGGCTTCCTCAGAAACAAAATTCACTCTATTGGAAAGGTATACTCCAAATTTCATCCAAGATATTGAAAGTAAAATCATTCATTTTTACTATGGGTTAAATCCAATGTATCGAAGGGAATTGGAATCTCAATAGTTCAAAAGCTATGAAAAATGTGTTTTTGGTGTGGAGAAGGTGGAAATGGAGTTTGTTGATGATCAGGTGTTCTTTGAAAAAACCGCAGAATATGAGGTCGAGGTGGAATGAGAATGTGATGAATTATTCAAAAAAATTTAATGGTAAGATAATTAATTTTACTATTTATGAAAATTGTAGTAAAATGAAGACTACAGAATTACTTTTGAACTCTAGTATGTGTATGTTATGTGGTCAAATAAGACATAAGGATCGTAATTACACTAAAAAAATATCACAGTATTGGTATGACAAAAAACTATTCACAGTTAGTAAAATGTTTTATGTGCTATGAGATTTTTCATTATGAAAATGAGTATCTAATAAAGAACTCAATTGATGGGAATCAACCAAACTATAAGTATAAAGGTGTGGTGAAATTATTTTCAACAACTTAAATAAATGTTTTCAATTAAAATGAAGATATATTAGGTACATTGTTTGTTTATTCAGATTATTGTAATGTGATTTTTGATTTAGGGTCTACACATTGATTCATTTCTAAGAAAGTTTCATGTAAATTGTGAATTCATCATCATGAAATGATTCTGGATGTTATGGTTAAATCACCTAGGAGACATGTTGAGTGAAAAATAAATTTTAATAATATTCTTATCCATATCGGTAGAAAAAAATAAACTGACAACCTTGTAGTATTTCCTCAAGTAGAGTTTCATTTTATTTAGGGTATGGATTGCAATTCTATTTAACATGCTAGATTGAATGTAGAGACAATGATGTTACTTTTTAGAAGTACATTCAGGTTATGTACAATAATGAACTCTTTCAATTGATAACATATTAGAAAGATGAGAAACGGTACAAATATGGAAATTAATATTATCAGGCACGTATTTTTGAAAACAATGAAATTTTCAGATTAATGATGTTCCACTGGTAAATGAGTTTAATGGTGTTTTTATTGATGATTTTCCTTGTATTATACCTGATAGAATAGTTTATTTCAATGTTTACTTAGTACGCTATGAAAATTCAATATCCAACCCCCTTATCTAATGACTCAAATTGAATTTTTAGAGTTAATGAATCAATTACAGGGGTTTTTAGATAATGGTTTCATTTGACCTAGCACATCACCATGGGGTGATCCTATCTTATTTGTTAAAAATAAAGATGATTAAATGAAATTTTTCATTCATTATAGATACTTGAATAACATCACTACTATGAAAAATTATAGTTTTCCTCATCTCGATGATTTTTTTGATCAGATCCAGGGAGATCATAAATTTTCAAAGTCTAATTTGAGGTCTAGGTACCATCAACTGAAGGTGAAAGAGGAGGACATTCTGAAGACCATGTTTTGAACATGATATGGCCATTATGAGTTTGAAGTTGTTCAATTTGGGATAATTATTGCACCTATCTTATTCATGGATCTTAGGAATATGATATTCTTTAAGTTCTTAGATATGTTATTGGCTGGGTATAATGATGATATTTTTGGTATATTCTAAAATTAATTATGGGCATTGAAGTCATTTATGTTTTTTCTTTCAATCCATAAATGGAAATAAACTATATGGAAAATTTATCAAATGTGGGTTTTTGTTATAAAAAATTTCATTCCTTGGTCACATTGTTTCTAAAAATGGAATAACTATTGATCCTACAAAACAAATGTTTTTAATGAAAGACTAAGACCAAGATATATAACCGAGATTCGTAGTTTTATTTTTATCCTTTTATATTTATAGATATTTGTTGAAATTTTATAAATATTTTCAATCCCACTTTCTATGTTAACTCGAACAGATTTTATGTTAATATGGACAAAATAATGTGATGTTTGTTTTTCATAATTGAAAAGAAGATTGGATAATGCTATAGTTTTTTCATTAGCTTTCAGAAACGATGTATTCTTTATCTATAGTTATTATTAATTTAATGTACATGGTTTTTTCCTAATGATGAATTATTAGGTAATTTATTGTGCTTCATGACAGTTGACAACTCGTGAGTAAAATTACCCTCCACATGATTTGGAATTAGCTTCTATTTTATTTCTTTAAAATTATAGAGGAATCATATGTATGGTGTGAGATATGAAATATATAATGACTACAAAATGTTGAAGTATATATTCAATTAGAATTAATTGAACATGATACAGAAAATATGGCTAGAATTAATCAAGTAATATTATTTCACGATTGATTGCCATCATGGAAAAGATAACAAAGTGGTCAATGATTTGAGTTAGAAAAGTAATGCTACATTAATAATCATATGTTTGGAATGTGACCCTTTGATTAGTGATTTGATGATATTTTTCATGGTAGTTATTTGTGTAGGGAATTCCTCTATTTTTTGGGTTTTAGTGCAATAATCTCTATAATCCATAATTAACAAAGTGTAGATAGAAGACTGTGAGTTTCAGAAAAAGGTAGAATAGGTTCATAAGGGTATTTCACCTGAATTTATCATTGATAAAGATTTTAACTAGATTCTTTGTATGAGATTATGTTTACATTATGATTCGATGCTAAAAAAAGAGATGTTATGTGAAGCACATAATTATCTGTTTGTAGTTAATCCTAGTAATACTAAGATATAAAGAGATCTTCATAAGTATTATTAGTGGGATGGAATGAAAAGAGATATTGATGACATTACTATGAAGTTCTTGACATGTCAGTAGGTGAAATAAGAATGATAGTTTCCAAAGTTGATGCTTCATCCATTACCAATACTAGAGTGGAAAAGGGAAATTATATCTATGGAATATTTAGTGGCATTACAAATATATTTTCATAGAAACAATGTGATATGGGTTATTGTTGATATATTGACTAAATCTGCTTATTTTCATCCTACATGAGAAACACTACCTCTAGATAAACATAGAAAATGTATATGAAAGAGATACTCAGGTTAAATGGAATTTCTATCTTCATTTTATATAATTGTGAACCAAGTTTCAATTATAAATTTTGGAAAGGAATTCAAAATTCAATGGTTACTAAATTAATTTTTAGTAAATATTTTCATCTGTAATATTATGGCCATAAAAAATAAAAAAAATTACATTAAATGATATAAAGTGTGTTAGTTAAATGTATTACCAGTTATTTTTGGATCAACATATCTCTTTGGATGAGTTTTATTATAATTACAGTTTTTATTCGAGTTTATAGATTGAACCATTTTATGAATAATATGGAAAGAAGTGTCAAACACTAGATTTTTGGGATGATGTTGCTGAGAGGATGCTGATGGGACTATAATTGGTAGATGATATGGTAGAGAGATCTCAATTGATTGAGAAACACATGATGATATCTCAGAGCACGTAACCAATTTATGCTGATAACTGGAGTAAGGATCTTTCCTTTGATGTAGGTGATTTGTATTTTACAAAGTTTCACCATGGAAAAGTGTGATTTGTTTTGGTAATAAGGCGAAGCTAAGTCCACATTTCATTAGACCCTATGAAATCCTAATGAATGTTTATTCAGTGGCCTAACCATATGTTTTGCCACTAATTTTATCCTAGGTACCCAATGTTTTTGATGTTTCAATGTTAATAATGTGTATATCATATACATATCATGTTTTGAGCCCAGAAGTACTTTAGTTGGAAGAGGAAATTTTTAATGAGGAAGAACCAGTTTAGATTCTTAACCACGTGGGGAAAGTGTTGCGGAATAAGTTTATTCATCAGGATGAGGTTTTGTGGGAAACCATAGGATTGAAGAGGAAATATGGTAATCTGAAAATTTTATGAGGGAGAAATACCCCCACTTATTTGATAAATGAATAAAATTGTGAGGCCGCAAATTCCAAAAGGGGGGAAGGTTGTAACAATCCAGATAATTATAGAATAAGACATATTCATATATATTAATACTTGTTAATTAGATATTAAAAGGGTGTGATATTTCCAAAAGCGTACGTGACATGAAACAATGAGTTTATTAGAATTCTTATGTTGCACACTAGACTGAGTTATATCGTAGAATAATACATTATCAAAATTATTATCTTAAATAGTAGTTATTTCTTATCCATTGTATTGATGAGAATGAATAGAACTAACTATATTATGTTTAAATGTTTTTTATTAATTGTTTTGAATTTAATATAAAATGTTTTAGATGCCTAAAATATGAATAAATCCACTTTTAAGCATAAAATACTCTAATATTTTTAAAAGATAGCTTACAACCTTTTGAGGGAGAAACTTTTTTAAATCTAGTATTTGAAACAATTATATTTTCTATTACAAAATAACTTCTACTTTTCAAGTGGGAAATAAAAAATTACTTTAGTTAACTTTTTTGAATTTTTCTGTTAATCTTTTTATGAATAGTGAAAAGATTAAATTTTAATTCAAAATTGGATTTTCATCCAACTTATTTATGTAGTTAGGCTATCCTCTTAGTTGGTTTTAAAATTTATTTGGATTATTTTTTATCTTTTAATCCAATTTTGGTCATTGGATAGAAATTTCACAATGAAATTTGATATAAACCCATGTTAATATTATCATGGTTTTTACTTAAAAAAACATGTCTTCTCGTTTTAACAGTGGGGTTTATTTTTTAATTAATATATGAAAATTCTATTTTTTGAATTTGAAAAAATTTATTCCATATTTTGAATTAGAATATACAAATTATTTTAATAGTACCCTTTTATTTTTGGACATTATGAATAATAATATTAGTAATTATTTTAATTACCACAGTTAAAGGGTAAATCTGGTAAATAAGAGTAACAATAATATTTTAATATTATAAAACTACCCTAAAAGTTGTTCTAATATTAATTGATGAGTTATGGATGAAACATTCAATACATGGGTCGAAATTGTGGCCTTGGGAAGAAACTTTGTTGAGATAATGACATTTGTAAACTTTTAATTTAAAGTAAAGGAAAATATGACATAAACATGCCTCTTATCACTAATGAAATTTTAATTTGGGGTAATATAAGTGATATCGTAGACTATAAATTATAATTAGAAATATATAATGATTAAATAAGTAATTTTATTTATTTATAATTTTTAGACATTAAATAATTAAATATAATTATGACACAATGATGATGTAGTGATTACTTTATTAAGGAAATAATCAATGAAATGAGATTATAAATATTCAAATAAATATTATTATACGCATTTTATTCCATAAAAAATTTTATATTTTCATATGAAAAGTTAAATTACTATTTAATGGTTTGGTTTGAATTTATCTATTTGTTTTTATTTTATTTAAATTAAATAAAGTGAATAGTGTAAAAATTGACCTAATAGAAATTTTATAAAAATAATATTTTTTTAATTTATTTGAATATCATAAAAATATTATAAAATCTCAATGTGAATATGATAAGGTATAAAAGTTTATTAAGTGTCCAATTATGTGAAATTTTCCCTATATATGTAAAATGTATCGCTTCTTAATAATTAAAATGTTTTTACCACAACAAAATCTAAATTTTAATAATTAAGGGTAAATAGAAAAGATATTGTTGAAAATTAAATCAATACATGTATAGAAAGTATGGTATTGGATGATTTAAAACTATAATTGTATTATTTTCAAAATATCTCATTTTGGATTCTTTTGGAATAAAAATTTAATTTATATTAATTTAATAGTTTAAGAGTTTCCATGTGTAACACCCCGAGCTTCCACGATACGCTTCTCATTCAATAATGAAATAGCTTGCATTGAACGCAACTTCGAGTTCTAAAACACCGCGACAAATCAAAGTAGTCGTTATGAATAGTAATAACCACTTTTTAAAATTATAGAAATTTTATATTTCAAAATGGAATTCATTCTTGTATTCCTAATATCGAAATTAGCCTATGTTGAATTTTTGGCATTTTTCTGAGAACTTTTAATTTTTTATGAATAGTGAAAAATACATAAAAACAACTTTTTTAATCAAAATAATTTATACAGATAAATTATACTATTTAGTGGTTTTAAGGTATAATTAGAAAATATTTTTACCATTTTATCCAATGGTGGTCATTAGAATTAATTTAACATTGAAATTGGACATAAACAATTGCCAAACTTTTGATATAAATTGTTTCTTAAAAACACGCTATTTATTGTAACAGCGGGAATTAATTATGAAATTAATTAATACAACTTATATGTTTGGAATTTTGTAAAATAGACATCATTTTTGAATTCGGAATATCAATTATAGCTTAGGGTGAAATTTTGGCCTTATTCTGAAAAACTTCAATTTTTGATGAATAGTGAAACCACTAAGTGGTAGTTAAATAACTGATTTTTCGTTTAAATGAAATATTACAACTTCTGTGATTTGATTTTCAAAAATCCGACATACATGGTTGTCATTAAGAAGTAAAATGTGGTTCAATGAGATCAAAATAATTTTTTGGTGAATAGTAACTTTTAAGTTCTTAATCGCGATTAGTGGTAATTAGTGTAGTTTAAGGTATAAATAATACATTAATAATATGAAATGACCTAGACACATGTCCCAACCTCATTGGTTGAGTCATGGCCGACCAAGACAAGCCATGGCCTAACTTGGGGACCCCATGGATCCACTTTTGTTGGGAAATAACATAAATTACTTTTTATTTAATGTTAAAGTGAAAATGACACTAACATAAATTGTTCTACTAAAACAATTTTTAATTGGGGTTATACAAGTCCAAATTTTGATTATAAATAGTCATTGGAAAGCTAAAAAGATTTCCTACATCATAGTATTTGTTTTATAATTTTTAGACATTAAATAAATTAAAGTATTTATGACATAATAATGATGCAGCGATGACATCATTATTTGACGATTTAAATAAAATGAGAAGATAATGCAAAATCCGAGGCTTACACTTGTCCAAAGCCTATTGGATGAAGATATTTCGAAACCTTATCACCTTAGCCTCGAATTATATAGATGTGGGACCTTTATAATCCGAAAAGCATTTTGAAATAATGTAACATTTCATTACTTTCCAAAAGTGCCCCTCCTCTCCACTTATAAAAGGCCCCCACCTCTCCCACCTTATTCACACCATCAAGCCATTTGGCTCGGCCAACCCCTGCCCATTTGCTCTCTCCACATCCCTCTCCTCATCCTAGAGGATTCCCTTTGGGCAGAATCCTTTCAAAGGAAGCCTTTAGGCTCAACTCAAAAGGAGTTACACTTTTTAAGGTAATTCATTCTCTCATGTTCTTTTGTTTTATTTTGCTTCTCCAACCCCCTAAACTCTTTTTATTTACTTCTTTTGTAACAACACCAGTATCTTAAATATACTAGGATGTTGTTATAAGATTTATTTGAGCTACACTTCCACACAACTACATCAAATGGTTAAAGAACATAAGGTTTCCGTGGAAGGCGAAATTCTGCCTCCCGAAACGATGATTGTTCAACACTCATTTAACACCTTCAAAGGTGGCCATTATGATGTCACTTTTTTTATATATGATATATAATATGTTTATGTTTTCCTTAAGCTTCTGTTTTTTTCATTTTGGGCATACCTTTATGGTTTCCATTATGGGTAAAACACGATATCTTCATTTTAGGAAGCGCGGACTACCGCCCCCTGAAAGTGATTTGATTCGTTAATACCATATGTGGGATGTGTGAAGGATAAAGTTAATGATATTATATATGTTATTATACTGGAATTATAATATACTCTCATATCATTATGATTCCATTCCAGAAAATATGAAATAGAAATGGAAGTAGCGTTCATGCGTACGTACGGCTTACCGTCTCCATGAACGGTGCATTTCATTTCTTACCTCTAAATGTGATGTAATATTATAAATGAATGTATGTACTGGATATATATGACATATATGATATCTACATCATGAATACCATTCTGGATATAATGAACCTTTGACCAAATTAACAACATGTAAGTGTAAGAAGCCTATTTTTGACTTAAGAACCAAATACCGACAAAATGAACATTATTAACTTAAATAATTACATAATGTTCATATCATTGTAATAAGTGATATAATAAGGATAATGAAGTTGAAAATGGTTCTTAATAAGGTATATATTAACTCTAGTTTATTATTCAGGAGGTTAAAGAACGGTTGAGTCAAGTCAGACACGAGGTAAGGGAACTTCTTAACCCAACTTCAATTCTTTGGGTTAATCTCCTACTTTCAAATTACTTCATGATATTATTATGTCCTATCTTGTATTTGTACTTTCTTTATGTGTATCTATAGTGAATACACCTAATAAATCTACTTCATTTGTAAGGGAACTTCTTAACCCAACTTCCATTCTTTGGGTTAATCTCCTACTTTCAAATTATGTCATGATATTATTATGTCCTATCATGTATTTATACTTTTTTTATGTGTACATATAGTGAATACACATAATAGATATATTTTATTTAAAAATTATCTTTTTAAGAGATTTCTTCTCAATCTCCATTCATTGAGGCATATTTTGTTTTATACACAACTTTCTTTTATACGGTGTATAAACCCCTTTGACTTTTACGTTTATTCAAAATGTTTTCTTTTATAATTATGTGATTTTTAAATGATTTAAAAAAAGAGATATTTCTCTCTAATATATGAAAATCCAGTGCAAATGTATACGTATTTAACGCAAGCTTAAAAATGTTTTCAGAAAACCTGACTCTCGAGTGTGGTAGTCAGGAAGGGATTGGGCGTGGACCCATCATGGCCTGTAATTAGTCGAGCAGTCTCAGAATTAGTTATTTTGTTTTCAGAAGCTTGCATAATGTTTTCATAAAAACACTGGAGTATATTTGAGCAATTTTAAACATAAGTATCTTCTAAAAAAATTTCATCGGTAGGTCTCATGAGACAACTAGACATGGAATTGGCCGAGGCCCTTTCCCAATTTGATTTATGGTTTTGGCCGAGGCCTTAATCATTTTAGACGTCTTGGCCGAGGCCTTGACAAAATGTTTCAGAATGTCCGGCATTATACATTCCCTCATTATGAAAGTGGTTATTGATATTACATGTGATTATTCGACCAGTAGAATATCCATGTGAAGAAGTAAATGGCATTATCTCATTTTACTTTTGCCATATTATGTTGAAGTTCATGTTTAAGAGGCTTTTGTTTTAGTTATACATTGCCTTAAATGTTAATGTTTATTTATGAAAGCTTCCGCATTATTGTTATCCTTACTGAGCATTTGAGCTCATCCCTTTCAATGTTTAAAAATTTTCCAGGTTGTGAAGAAGTATTTTATGACTGACTTGCAAAAATAATCAGTGAAGATATGAGTGTGGACTATGAAGACCATGTTTTTTTGTAGTTTGTTTAATTTTGATGTAATGAAAGACTTATGAATGTATCTAGTGTTTCCAAGGCTACTAAACTAATCGGTCTTTCGAGACTTGATCTTTTGTGATCATGCCAATGTTACGAAGTAATGCACCGGCTCTGGGTAGCTGGGGTCGGGGCGTTACAGTTGGTATCAGAGGCAGTTTAGTACTAACCTTGGAAGCTAGATTTAGATAAACTCTGATTAGAGCACATAGCCCAAAGATAGACTTTGAGGATTAGTATAGAAGAACTTCCTAGAATTTTAGTATTGTAGAGATGTTGTGAGTTTTCCGAGCAATACATCCCTGTCTGGATACGAGCAGGTAGAGGTGGCTCTGGCACAGATGTACCTAGGGGTAAAACCCGAAAACACCGCTTTGAGCTAGACTCAAACGGGAACTGGTGCACGACAACGGGCCTTGCTGCACTCTTGGTTATGACAATCCCGGGGGATATGCTTAGGATAATTCTCATTTTCTTTACAAACCATTATGTAAGGTTTATGAGTACATACTTCCTCAAAGGAAACATTTCTTTTTATGATTATGGATTATATCCATAAATAGTTCAATTTATGTTAAGTATTATACAAGTATGGAATTATGTATTTTGATTCATAAACTAATCTGGATTATGCCATTGTTTAGAAATGGCGCCTAGTAGAAGGAATGGAAACTGTGTCAATGCACGAACTCCATGTAGGGATTGCCCTCCTGCTCAAGATAATTATTGTGGACCTGGAGATACAACTGGTGCTGATCAACTTATTACCATACTGGGACAACTCACGCAGGTTATGAATAAAAACCTTACTCGTATGGAGCACCCTGATTCGCAACGTGGAGGATCAATGCTAGACCGTTTCATGAGGCAACAACCGCCAACCTTCAATGGGAGTACAAATCCTACAGTAGCTGAGCAATGGATAAATTCCTTAGAGAAAATATTCCATGCCTTGGGGAGTAGTGAAAGGGAGAAGGTTGTCATGGCAGTTTACCGCCTCACTGGAGATGCCGATCAGTGGTGGTCACTGATTCAAAACACAAAGGAAGATGATGACGTATCGAATATGGAATGGAGGGAGTTCAAAGAGCTTTTCTTAGAAAAATACTTTCCTCGTGACCATCGAGCAGATATGGAAAGGCAATTTCTGAGTCTGAGGCAGAAGGAGGATGAGAATGTCGCAAAGTATGAGGCTAACTTTACAAGGTTAGCGAGGCATGCTGCCGATTATATACGTAACCCAAGGAGTAAGATTGATCGTTTCTTTGATGGGTTAAAACCATTTCTCCGTCGAGCTTTAGTATCACAATCCTTCTCATCATACGAAGATATAGTCTCATGTGCTATCAAGACAGAAAAGGAATTCTCTAAGTCTTATGACAACAAAGTAAAGCAAGAGAAGAAGAGAACGGTGGAACAAGAGACAGATAAAGGGAAAAAGGGAAAGAAGGATTTTCCATTATGTGATAATTGTGGGAAGAATCACCCTGGTACTTGCCTAAAAGGAATGGGAGTCTGTTATAAATGTGGAGAAAAAGGTCACCAGGCACGTGATTGCAAGGGAAAGAAAGAGGCTGTCAAAGTTGAATGCTACAATTGTAGAGAAATGGGTCATTATGCAAATGAATGTCCTAAGCGTCAAGGAAACTTACCTCAGAAAAGGACAAGGGATCAAGGACAATCTTATGCTATTACTACAGTTGAAGCAGAATAACTAATGTATTGGTGCTTTTGGACTCAAGGATTATATTCTGGTTATAAGAATAATGTAATATATATATATGGATTGTACAGCATTACTTTTTGATTTCAGTAAGGTTTTAATATGATTAAGGTAATCATATTTTTGGTATGTGACAATAAGAGAAACATTTCTTTGTTTGGGGAATCTGATAAATTGATTTTGGAATTAAGAGACCTTTTAGAGAAAGTCTGGACAGAGGTATTTTGGATAACTATAAAGGTTGGAGTGGATTAAGTTGATTTTTGGATAGTATGGTTTAAGGTTAAAAAATTTATGAAGATTATTTTTGGAGTATTATAATACTATAGTCTTAGGAAAAGGACAACCTGCAGGGTGGGGCATAAACCGTCGCGTCAGACAAAGCTGTAGGAATCGAACCCACAATCAAAGTGCGACAGGCCTTTATTTCCTACCACTAGCCTACAGGAAGTCCCTGGTTATTACAAAATAATTTTACTAATCTAAATGGTATGTGTTAACCTTTGGTACCTTATACAATTAGGATAAATAGAATATTTTTGAGTTCTGTTACCATTTGGAGTAAAAGATGGGTTTGTGGTAAAAATTCATTAATGAATGAAAGTATACATAACAAGTATGTATATTCCCTTACGTTCTTAGTAAATCTCCTAAATAAAATCCTCAACATTATAAAAGGTAACTTAAAACAAAAATGTTGTCGGTTAACTTTTCCAACTAGGGATTCAATGACCGTTTAACCAATCACAAGTTTGTGATTTTCTTGTGGTTAAACTTTCTCCTAATCCTGTTTTCTATAACTCCCCATCAGACCTTGATGGTTTGTTTCTCCTCCATATCCATATTTTCATAGAATCCTATAATGGGCTATATCGGGTGACCTTTGTACTTATCCTGTTTTCTTTTAATGTTATATATTTATTAACCTTATTTCCGATGTGGGTTTTCCACAAAGGTATTTTCTATTTTGAACCTTTTATTATCAAAGAAAAATTTCAAATTGCGAGGACGCAATTTATTGAAGGAGGGGAGAATGTAACACCCCGAGCTTCCACGATACGCTTCTCATTCAATAATGAAATAGCTTGCATTGAACGCAACTTCGAGTTCTAAAACACCGCGACAAATCAAAGTAGTCGTTATGAATAGTAATAACCACTTTTTAAAATTATAGAAATTTTATATTTCAAAATGGAATTCATTCTTGTATTCCTAATATCGAAATTAGCCTATGTTTAATTTTTGGCATTTTTCTGAGAACTTCTAATTTTTTATGAATAGTGAAAAATACATAAAAACAACTTTTTTAATCAAAATAATTTATACAGATAAATTATACTATTTAGTGGTTTTAAGGTATAATTAGAAAATATTTTTACCATTTTATCCAATGGTGGTCATTAGAATTAATTTAACATTGAAATTGGACATAAACAATTGCCAAACTTTTGATATAAATTGTTTCTTAAAAACACGCTATTTGTTGTAACAGCGGGAATTAATTATGAAATTAATTAATACAACTTATATGTTTGGAATTTTGTAAAATAGACATCATTTTTGAATTCGGAATATCAATTATAGCTTAGGGTGAAATTTTGGCCTTATTCTGAAAAACTTCAATTTTTGATGAATAGTGAAACCACTAAGTGGTAGTTAAATAACTGATTTTTCGTTTAAATGAAATATTACAACTTCTGTGATTTGATTTTCAAAAATCCGACATACATGGTTGTCATTAAGAAGTAAAATGTGGTTCAATGAGATCAAAATAATTTTTTGGTGAATAGTAACTTTTAAGTTCTTAATCGCGATTAGTGGTAATTAGTGTAGTTTAAGGTATAAATAATACATTAATAATATGAAATGACCTAGACACATGTCCCAACCTCATTGGTTGAGTCATGGCCGACCAAGACAAGCCATGGCCTAACTTGGGGACCCCATGGATCCACTTTTGTTGGGAAATAACATAAATTACTTTTTATTTAATGTTAAAGTGAAAATGACACTAACATAAATTGTTCTACTAAAACAATTTTTAATTGGGGTTATACAAGTCCAAATTTTGATTATAAATAGTCATTGGAAAGCTAAAAAGATTTCCTACATCATAGTATTTGTTTTATAATTTTTAGACATTAAATAAATTAAAGTATTTATGACATAATAATGATGCACCGATGACATCATTATTTGACGATTTAAATAAAATGAGAAGATAATGCAAAATCCGAGGCTTACACTTGTCCAAAGCCTATTGGATGAAGATATTTCGAAACCTTATCACCTTAGCCTCGAATTATATAGATGTGGGACCTTTAGAATCCGAAAAGCATTTTGAAATAATGTAACATTTCATTACTTTCCAAAAGTGCCCCTCCTCTCCACTTATAAAAGGCCCCCACCTCTCCCACCTTATTCACACCATCAAGCCATTTGGCTCGGCCAACCCCTGCCCATTTGCTCTCTCCACATCCCTCTCCTCATCCTAGAGGATTCCCTTTGGGAAGAATCCTTTCAAAGGAAGCCTTTAGGCTCAACTCAAAAGGAGTTACACTTTTTAAGGTAATTCATTCTCTCATGTTCTTTTGTTTTATTTTGCTTCTCCAACCCCCTAAACTCTTTTTATTTACTTCTTTTGTAACAAAACCAGTATCTTAAATATACTAGGATGTTGTTATAAGATTTATTTGAGCTACACTTCCACACAACTACATCAAATGGTTAAAGAACATAAGGTTTCCGTGGATGGCGAAATTCTGCCTCCCGAAACGATGATTGTTCAACACTCATTTAACACCTTCAAAGGTGGCCATTATGATGTCACTTTTTTTATATATGATATATAATATGTTTATGTTTTCCTTAAGCTTCTGTTTTTTTCATTTTGGGCATACCTTTATGGTTTCCATTATGGGTAAAACACGATATCTTCATTTTAGGAAGCGCGGACTACCGCCCCCTGAAAGTGATTTGATTCGTTAATACCATATGTGGGATGTGTGAAGGATAAAGTTAATGATATTATATATGTTATTATACTGGAATTATAATATACTCTCATATCATTATGATTCCATTCCAGAAAATATGAAATAGAAATGGAAGTAGCGTTCATGCGTACGTACGGCTTACCGTCTCCATGAACGGTGCATTTCATTTCTTACCTCTAAATGTGATGTAATATTATAAATGAATGTATGTACTGGATATATATGACATATATGATATCTACATCATGAATACCATTCTGGATATAATGAACCTTTGACCAAATTAACAACATGTAAGTGTAAGAAGCCTATTTTTGACTTAAGAACCAAATACCGACAAAATGAACATTATTAACTTAAATAATTACATAATGTTCATATCATTGTAATAAGTGATATAATAAGGATAATGAAGTTGAAAATGGTTCTTAATAAGGTATATATTAACTCTAGTTTATTATTCAGGAGGTTAAAGAACGGTTGAGTCAAGTCAGACACGAGGTAAGGGAACTTCTTAACCCAACTTCAATTCTTTGGGTTAATCTCCTACTTTCAAATTACTTCATGATATTATTATGTCCTATCTTGTATTTGTACTTTCTTTATGTGTATCTATAGTGAATACACCTAATAAATCTACTTTATTTGTAAGGGAACTTCTTAACCCAACTTCCATTCTTTGGGTTAATCTCCTACTTTCAAATTATGTCATGATATTATTATGTCCTATCATGTATTTATACTTTTTTTATGTGTACATATAGTGAATACACATAATAGATATATTTTATTTAAAAATTATCTTTTTAAGAGATTTCTTCTCAATCTCCATTCATTGAGGCATATTTTGTTTTATACACAACTTTCTTTTATACGGTGTATAAACCCCTTTGACTTTTACGTTTATTCAAAAGGTTTTCTTTTATAATTATGTGATTTTTAAATGATTTAAAAAAAGAGATATTTCTCTCTAATATATGAAAATCCAGTGCAAATGTATACGTATTTAACGCAAGCTTAAAAATGTTTTCAGAAAACCTGACTCTCGAGTGTGGTAGTCAGGAAGGGATTGGGCGTGGACCCATCATGGCCTGTAATTAGTCGAGCAGTCTCAGAATTAGTTATTTTGTTTTCAGAAGCTTGCATAATGTTTTCATAAAAACACTGGAGTATATTTGAGCAATTTTAAACATAAGTATCTTCTAAAAAAATTTCATCGGTAGGTCTCATGAGACAACTAGACATGGAATTGGCCGAGGCCCTTTCCCAATTTGATTTATGGTTTTGGCCGAGGCCTTAATCATTTTAGACGTCTTGGCCGAGGCCTTGACAAAATGTTTCAGAATGTCCGGCATTATACATTCCCTCATTATGAAAGTGGTTATTGATATTACATGTGATTATTCGACCAGTAGAATATCCATGTGAAGAAGTAAATGGCATTATCTCATTTTACTTTTGCCATATTATGTTGAAGTTCATGTTTAAGAGGCTTTTGTTTTAGTTATACATTGCCTTAAATGTTAATGTTTATTTATGAAAGCTTCCGCATTATTGTTATCCTTACTGAGCATTTGAGCTCACCCCTTTCAATGTTTAAAAATTTTCCAGGTTGTGAAGAAGTATTTTATGACTGACTTGCAAAAATAATCAGTGAAGATATGAGTGTGGACTATGAAGACCATGTTTTTTTGTAGTTTGTTTAATTTTGATGTAATGAAAGACTTATGAATGTATCTAGTGTTTCCAAGGCTACTAAACTAATCGGTCTTTCGAGACTTGATCTTTTGTGATCATGCCAATGTTACGAAGTAATGCACCGGCTCTGGGTAGCTGGGGTCGGGGCGTTACACCATGGTTGTCGCTCCCCTCTCCTATAAAAAGGCACCCTTTATTCTCTAACACTAACACTTCATGAAACTTTTATCTCGGCCACACTATTCCAAAAAACCTTCCTATAATCCCTCCCTACCTTCTTGAGTCCTTATGTTAGGCAGAAAACCCCCCATAGAGGTGTTAGGTTTTTCTTCAATGGTGATCAACCAAAGAAGATTTATTGTATTTATTTAACTATATCTTTTTTATTTATTCTAATACCTAATTAATATCCCATTCATACATTATGAAATATTAACTCCAGTATCCTCAATATAATTAGGTGTTATTATGTTAATATAATCACCTAAATCCATCTCCTTTTTCATCAAATGGAAAATGAACATTTCGTTAGTCTATACGGTGGATTGCCACCTCCTGAATCCATATAGTTTATTTTTCCATACCATATATCGAGACTAGTTATAATGATGTAATAAATATTTATATGTGAAATTCATGACATATTTATCATTTAAAAACAATAATATTTTAATTATATTCTTAGATTCCATGCACATAAAAATGATAACATCTTTCGTTTGTACATGTGAACTATAACTTCCATGAAGCGATGTGAATTATTTTTATTCACCACATAACTTATATGATATATATAAGTATGCTTAAAAAATTATTAGGATTTTAATAAATATATGATCATTCTGTAGTGATAAAATAATAATTAACGTATTTCCTTAATGATCAATGAAAATTGAAAATTCTACTCAAGCGTACGTATGACCTACTATCCCCATGAATATAACGTTGTTAACTTTTTATACCATAAATAAATGGATTGATTTGAAAGGGTAATTGATGTATAAAATTGATTATTATTTCATTAATATTATTTTTTAGATGATGGGCTTATTACCACATGGATAATTTACATCATAACAAGTTTATTTTTTACCCACGAACCCAATATCGATAAAACTACTGATATGAACTCAAATAATTAACTAATTGTTATAACATTGTAATAAGTTGTATAAAGGGAATTATAAAGGGGAAAAGGGTTCTAAAACAAGTAAAAATTAATCTAATATCATTATTCACAATGATAATGAAGGAATGAGAAAACTCTGACTCAATGTAATGGAATTCAGAACAATATTCTTTCATTGAGGCATAATTTGATATTAAACACCACTTTATTTTATATAGTGTATGATAAAACCCTTTAACTTTTTATTTAATTATATGGGTTTCAAAAGGAATATTTTTTTATGAAAGTTCTAATAAAACTAAAAAAGAATATTTTTTAACATACATAATGACAATGACTTTTCTTCCATTGTGACCATTATTTGGTATTTTGCTTCCTCTACAAGATGCAATGTTTTTAGATGAAAAATAAATATCATATTCTCATTTCATGTATTTTGGTACTGATAATAATTCTGCGATTGGATTTACTAATTTAATATATATATATATATATATATATGATATCTTGTGATTGAAATGTGGAAACGTTATTTTCCATTATGCTTATTTTATGATTTTTTATGGTTCTTCTACATTATTTATGTATACGGGTGGTTTGTGATAAAAAGAGGGTGGGTGATACCTTGTATACTCTCCAATGCATTGTTTAATGAGATGGAGTTAAACGATAAGGTTTCTCCTAAGGGATTTAGGGAATATACTGTGATGGGTATTCCAAATTTAACCATGATGTTACTCCATATGAGGCTATGAAAGCAAAAATGTAAGTATGATATGAATGCCACAAGTTAACTTTATGATTATGATTGGTTAGATGTTTTTAGTAATATTTTTCTTTCATGAGTTATGTTAATTAATTTATGTTTTATCTGTGAACAATATGATTTTGTGAAAATGTTTTCATAAATTCGTTTTTACATTCATGGATTAGCAGCTTCATTACATATTTTATATCCCTTACTTAGATTTAGTGCTCATAGCAAGTTTTTTAAAAGTTTTACATGGGTTAAAATTATGGGTAAGATAAAATAAGAAGTCAAGATGAATGTTATAAAGACTTTTATCATGAAAAATAATTCACGTTTTTTTGTTAAACGATTTAGATTATGAAAAAATGGATATTGTATATACTTTTATACTTTGTAATATATGAGATCTTATGTAATAGTTACCCCATAATTCTCTATAATTCTAAACTTATAAAAGATCATCAATGTGAATTCTTTTTTAAAATTAATGTTTATATAATGTTTAAGTCTGTGTCCTTATAATAGAACCTATGGATTAGTTAAGGACCACCTACTTGCAACAAATATGGTCATGTTCATTGAAAATCATTAGCTAATTTGGCTTCAAATGAAATCAGAATACATGGGAAATATCTAAATCATGGAATAATAATCAAAATACAATGAAACTATGAGAAAAACTACAAAAATTGGAAAGAGTAGTGCTAGAGTCATCACTAACACTCCCTATATATAAATGGAACTCTGATTTCAGGATATATAATGATAATCCAAATTAGAGTAGAGATGAACATAGGGTGAAATAGATAGAGAGAGGTGTACTACTGATCATATACCAAATGAGGATAAAACACCACATTTAAAACATTTAAATCTCATTAAAATTATTTAAAATCAAGTAAAATAAAATAAAGTCTTCTAAATCCCACTAGATCTCTGGTTGACACAGTTTGGTTTCAATTTGCACCTTGAGGACTCCCACTAGTAGTGGAAATAACCATTTCCACACCCATCAGAACTCTAGTGGATTCCCATTATACCTATAGTTAGAAATAATTAATTATTAATATTAGCTTTTCAATAATCCATATCCTAGAAACATGATCATGAGTCACCATTGACCCCTCCAATACCGAGAAATGACTAAAATAAAATACTTTTATAAGAAAATAGATTGATGTCATACCTTGTAATCCTTTTAGTGTTAAAACCTCCCTACCATAGGGTATCTTTTCCTCAAGATGCGTCACTAATCCACAATGATGAACAAATCCAACCCCTGAACCAAAATATCATACCCTTACTCTTGCATCATTTATTAGATACATCAATATTTCTACTATACTCAAACTATATGCATTTTCTTTCCATGAATTATCTCCTGACTCCAGTATTTAATACGAATTGACCATTCCTCTAACAAAACACCCAACTCCAACTTGAGTTCCTCTTTATAGGTCACATAATAGGGGTTGAGAATGTATCTTGGGAGCTAAGATATAATAAATTCATCATGTATCTTTTAAAAACTCTAAATTAATAATAATTTGTATGATGTAGTAATGATCCCCTCCATAAACTCAAAAAACCCCACATACATTAGAACTAACTTCTCCATTAATTGAATATAGTGGTGTCACAAAATATGAGACACTTATCATAAAACTCAATCACCCATAACAAACTAAATAATATGCCATCTTTAGTTAAAAAATTATGTATTCATTATTTAAGGGTTTCTAATCACTTCTTGATTGACTAAATAATCTCTGATATTCATACATGAGACTCATCCCAACAACCACTAACTCCCAGGCTCTATCCAACATAGAGGGGATCAGTATGGTATTCTATACAGTGCCTCAAAATCTATCATTCAAAATAGTTATTGTGAAAACCTAATACCACGTCAATTTATGCATGGAATGATGGATGTCATATAATCCCAGATGGGATCATACCTATATTTCCAATTGGTATTAGGATGAAACCCAAGTAGGGTTTTTGTGTTGGGATAGAATGAGATGGGTTATAGAAAAATTTTAATAACAAGAGGTATCAAATCAGTTGTGTAACCAAAGAGTTATGTACGTGGAATACCCTCAAACTAATTTGACAATGAAAAACATGGATTTATTGACGAATATAGATCAATGGTGCCTTGTTCCTAAAGTATTTTAGATAGACTTGGTTAGACAGTGAGTCCCAGTGGTGAGAAATGGCATGGGAAATATTGCTATATTTGGTGGATTAACATTGAGGGGGAGGCCTAGTTTTGTGGTACCTGGTTTAAGGTGAGGTTTTTTGTGAAACCCCAATCCAATATTTGTTTTTAGAAATATATTTACTGTCATATATTTTTGGAAGATCTATTCCTCTGATCACCATTTATTTTAAGGGTGGAACCCCAGAAGGGCATATGTGTTAGTCCAGAAAGTGTTGGGATGGAGGAAATAAATCCTCACAAGTCAATGCTTGATAATTTTTATCATAGATAAACTAAAGAATTTCTATATGAGTCCACAAATCTTATAAAATCATGGGACCATACACATAGAATGTCCTATAGAATCTAAATGGTATTCTTAGAACAAAGATTAGTTTGAGGATGGTAGACTGTGCTAAAATTCACCTGCATACCAAGAACCATATATAGACCCTTCTTGAATCATGACATAAAAAAATAATATTGTTCAAAAATAATACACTAAGAAATATAATTAAGATTCACAATATTATTGAAATTCAAAACTACAAACACATCATTGGAGAATGTTTCATAGATAAGAATGAAATGTACTACATTGCTTTATATGTAGATGATAACCCATACTGCATGATTACCTCATGGTGTCAAGGACAACCCCCTAATAAAATGTATGGTCACATAATAAAACATTCACTCAAGAATTGGTAGTGGGTTGATAATACCTATAGGTTTGTGGTATATGAACATTACACTGTGATAGTTAAAACATTGTGAAATGAACTGCTTGGTGTCTCTCTTCATTGTGGGCCAACAGTACTTCCTATGAATACCAAAGTACATCATAGTCCAATAATCTCTTTCATTGGTGTGGTAACTTTGGATTCAATGATTTTTTTGATAAAATGGTCTTTGGTTCAATTATTGGTAGATCATGTTTAGTTTTAGAGGGGTGCATATGTCATAACTTACTTTTCATAGCACTCTGTCTAGCTATGGTCATTTTTGTAGTCAACCTAGAATTTATTGTGCATGGGGGTTGTAAAAATAAATTCTAATATTGATGTTTTTATTTGATGCAAAATGGACACCAGTTATCCATGTATTGATTTTATGGGTTCAGTATAGGCTTTCATTCATTATACTATTTATTTGAATTGGATTTCATTAATTGTGGTGATGTAAAACCTTTTAGATGTTATGGTTTTTTCAAACGGTCAAGGATAGCTGAAAATTTTCATGGAATCATAGAATCATGTTCATGTCAATGAAATACAATTGTGGGATGGGAATCTGTCATTGCTCAAGGTTATTGAGGCTCTAATTTTTAGGATTTCTACATAATTAAAATCGTCTAATTTATTAAGATAAATCTCAAGGAAAAAGTTTCAAATCACAAGATTCATGTTGAATTAAAGAGTGATAAAATCTTTTGTTTTATTGGTGGTCTTATAAAATTAAATTAAATTCTCTTAATGATTTAACAAATTAATTGATAACTTATTTTCAAAAATAATTACGTCACATAGTAAGTGATATAATTTCATTTTTACAAGATATATTATTTCATATGAATTTTATATAACCAATTGTATGTGATAGATTAAATTTATTGACAAAACATAAGTGAAAATAACAAACATGTTAAAAAATGAAAATTTTGAGGAATTTATCTCACCCACTAGGTGAGATAAATTGGTGGGAAAAATTTTAAAATATTAACACTTAAAAAAAATGTAATTTTTTTCGCAAATTGATAATTAAATCAATTTCATTAATATAATGTTTGTGTCAAAATAATAATACTTTTTTTATTATTATCTCTTTTTTGTAATTATTTAATTTTAGGCAAAGAATTCAATATTTATTTGACACATTCCACATAAATTTATAGTAAATTAACACATGATTTTAGAGAAGATAATTATAATAAAAATTTAAATTATCAAACTGAAATAATATAATATACTTTATTGTAAAAAAAGATTAATTAATTACATATCTCAAATGAAAAATTAATTAATCACATTAATCATGTGAAACATTAATTAATTACATGTGTTAAATTAAGATGCCAATTTGAATTAAAATCAAATATTTTTTTCCATTTTTAATTTATTCTCATAAATGAATATTTTATGTTATATTTATAATTATATATTTTATAACATATTTATTATAAAATAAAAACAAATAAATTATAATGGTAAAATAAATAAAATGAAAATAAGAAAAAAATATAATTAATTGATGGTTCAATTTATTAAAATTGTTTAAATAGAAACCTCGATCCACCATTATACAAGTCATGGCATCCAATTGAGTAGGCATCTCACCTTCATAAGAAGACCGTAGTCTTTCTTGCAACATGTACGATTGGAAGGGTATGATTTTTGTGATTTCTCACACGTCTATAGGATGCATTGGTGAAATCTTTCTAACATGTCATTATAAACCTTCTGGAGAAACATTATGATTCAAACCACCAACCCCTATGAAATTGAACACCCAAATCTACCAATAAGGACCTTGGGGATGTAAATATATTTAAATAATATTTAATTTAAAAATGAATCATAAAAAATCTTCATTAACAAATAAAAATGGATAATGACATTACTAGATAAAAAGAGGTTCTTAATTCTCGTTTAGGAGAAAAATGAAAAAAAATTAAATGGAGGAACATCATCATATTATGACTGAGATATAATGAACCTTATACTCATTTTCTAAATTATCATCATTTACCAATACAAAAATGGTCTAACCCAAGAAAATGATCACCCTAATTTCCCCCACTCTTCTTGTAATCACCCTCTACTCACATTGATGACCTCCTCTTGTCAACTTCTACTATCATCATTCACTTTCTATAATTTACCTCATCATAACATCTCCCTAATCCCTTTATTTTATCCTATTTCATATCGTTTCGCCTTCACTTAATTCATCCCTCCTTCCACTATTATCCTTCCATGGTTGGCCTCCTCCCATCATCATTGGTTCTAATCTATATACCTTTATCATTATCTACACACAATTTCCTCCCAATTAATACACCCTCACCATATTTTATTGATCTACATACCAAAGAGATACATTGTTGACTTGTAGTACCATTCCACGACCTCAAAGGTAGTATTTATAGAGTTCATTTGATATAGTTTTGTTAATTATATTATTGAATTACCCTTAGTAGTTTCCCAATAAATTTTGGGATTTTATTTTACTATAGTAATAAGTTTTTGTTTATATGAATTTTGATTTCATTTTAAAATTACTTTAGAGTATTTAATTTTTTATGTATTGCATAAAAATAATTTTTTTGGGAACTGATTCATATGGAATATAATGTATGTTTTGGGTCTTCTTATACATTCCATGGTCATGTTTTTAGACTTTTTTATATTAACACATATAGTGATAAAAGCTTGAATCATTTTTATAAGAATTTGGTCTTTTATATTTTTTGTATATTTTTTGTGCCGTTTTTAAATTTAGATAGCTCTGTGTAATATTTTGAAAGTTGGATATTAAAATTTTGTACCATTATTTATTTTTGTTAAATTTAAAATTATCAATGTTAGTTTATTTATGTTTAATATTAAATATTTGAAAATGAAGTGTTAAATTAATATACAGTTATAATTTATTTGTTTAATTATAAAGAATCATTAAATTATAGAAAATGAACTATTAAATTTTTATTTTGATATTTTCTAATTGTATACTAATGATTTCTTTAGTTTTAATTTTTTTGTAAAATATTTAAGAAATTAGTGTGTTTTAAATAAAATGAATTATTACATTTACCTAGGTTCTTTATTGTTATGTTTTCGTAATTTAGTTTGTTGATTATAGTTTTTTCATTTTACTTTAATCATGTGATTTTTTAAGAATTTTTTTATATTATCATTAAGTTAAAATCATGTTAGTGATCAAATTTTTTTAACTGTTTTATGGATATCTTATTATATGGTTGAATAATTGTTTATAAAAATTTCTCTTATGAAGCTATTCTGGGAACATAGAATATTTCTTATGATTTCATTTTCTAAATAAATTTTTTAATTATATTTATGAATAATCTAATTGATTATGGTTATGTGTTGATATTTTTGGGTTTTCTATATGGGATTTTGAAGTATCCATAATCATTTACATGTTTTCATTTCATTTCATTCGAAATTTTTATTGGATTTATGTGTGCGATTTTATGTCATTTATGTATCTTATTATACTTTATTATTGTTTGAAAATTATTTGGGTATAGTATTGATATATATTATCATTCAATGCATTTTAGATAAAAACGTCTTCAAAAAAAATTCATATAAGGGTGGAAGATATTTTTTTAAACATTTAATAACTCATTATAATTCAATTAACATATGTTTAATGGAGGTAAGTTTTGATGAAATTATGGTGGATAGATTAAATGTGATTTTAAAAATAAAATACAAGATCTTTTGGAAATAAACCATACATAGTAATTTTAAAAAAAAAATGTTTAACAAATTTTGGTTCCACAATTATGTATTTAAATGAATTTTAATTTTTTTAAATTTCTTTAAAATAATGTTTTCTTAAAATATAGTTTTTTAATTATATTATTCCTATTTCAAATTGTGTCCTTAAAAATTAGCACATTTCATTGTAATTGATTAGTTCATTGATAATTTTCAGAAATAATTCCTTAATTCTGAGAGAATGGAATTTGAAAATTTTATTTTAATTAGGATTTAAAATTAAATGTGTTCTTGGTTATTTAAATTTTGATATTTAAATTCCTTAGACAAACTAAAATAGTTTTGGGAGTACTTTAAGTAGTTTTGATTCTGCTTTTGTGAATGAATTTTTAGTTTTAATGTTTCTTTATGTGTTTTGGAAATATATAATATGAAATGAAATGGAAACCATGTTAGTAATTTTGTTTAATAAGTTATATTTATCATGGTTGATAACTTAATTGTTTTTTACAGGTGAATTCTTTATTATATTATTTGTGATAGTATATTTTTATATTTTTTCAGGTTGTGAGTTAATTATTTCATATGTGTTAAAATGATTTCATAGAAAGAATTTTTATGTGTAATTTAATGATATTTTTGATAAAAGTTATAGTTAAATTGATTCTTAGAAATTTTGGGATGATAATGATAGTTAATAAATAATTTTTATAAGAATGATTGTTAATTAAGTAGTACTGTGAATTCATGTATTGATAAATATGTTGTATTATTACATTGATAATATGAATTAATTAACATAGTTATCTCTTTTAGACATAATTTAGTTCAAGTATAGTATTTAAATTTAAAAGATAATGTGCCACTTGATAAGTATGATCTTATTTATTTTTTAACAATGTATTACTATTTTATATATTTTTTTTTTGTTTACATTTAATGATATGAAAACTTTTATAATATTATTTTAATGTATTTAATTAATCTATTTAAATATAATATGTTAGAAAAATAAGTGAATTATATTCTTCGTTGTACTAATTAAATATGAAAAAATGTCTATATTGGTTATAACGTGGGTAATTTGATTAATTACTAATTATTTTAATTAATTTTATGGGTAATAAAATATCTTTCATTGAAGTATTTTTATTAGATATTGAAATAATATAATGTCATTTACTACTTAAAATGATGAAATTTCCTAATTAATAATATAATTTTTAAATAAAGAGCTTGCTTAGAGTGGGAGCTTAGGTACATTCGAAATATTGATGTTAGTATGTTTAAATTTTATTTCTTGAACTAAAATTATAATAACCTGGATAAATTCATTAACTAATATTCATAAATGAATAATAAATGAATTACTTATATGAACCACGATTAATTGATTAATAAAATATTATAGCGAAACAAATCGATGAAAAGTTTAAATACCATCATTCTTGGTTATATATGATGTTATCATTATTATATCTATTTGATTATGTAACGATGGAATTGGGTGATATGGAAGATGAAATATAATTCAGTTAAATCATGTGTTCGTGTTAATTATAAATGGTGCAATGAACTGGTTATTTGTCACAACCCACCCCAGAGGGGCCCGCGCCGCAACTCTCCAAACCTGCCTCCAATAGGCCAGGGGATGGTGACTAGCACCGAGTAGCCATATCAGTAACATGGGAGGTAGTTCCTAGGTACCTACACACACACGTCTCTAAACCCACAATGATGAGAAGGTACAAACCACTAAGAACAAAATTCATGCATACACTATAAACCACCAAATATAGTACAATGAATGTAAAGTGTTGAAAGGTAAATAGGGCCAGAATACAAACCCACGAAAGTAAAACAAGGGTATAAAAATCTATAAGTCCATGCTTTATGAAATAAATATGTACTGGGATTTTTACTCGTAGATGTAGGAACACCTCATCCTTAAGGGAACTTACACATCTCGGTCTGGTCCCGGTCCGCCTTGGACTCAATCAAAAGGTCACTTTCTGCACAATAAACGACACCTATGGGAAAAGCCCATGCATGAGTAATTATAAAAATACTTAGTTGGAGACCCAAAAATCAATAAAGCAATACACAATGAAAAGTTATGGTATTGTCTACACACTATATGTAAAAAATCATTTAACAAGTGAAACAACTAGATATACTCAAAACCAAACACCATAGCCTAATGGTAAAACACCACGATCGCATACCACCTCTATGGATTCAGCCTGACGATTTCACGAAACACTCATCCCGTATATCTCACTCCATGAGTTTGATGGTTCTGATGATTTCCGTCCGTGAAGTATTGTTTGTTGGGAATCACCGACAGAGATAGATATACTGATAGTTCTACGGAGGGAGTAGATACACTCATTCCAGGTGAACCCATTCCTGAGTTTCAAGGATCATGATACATTTATGAGGATCACATTCAGGTCCCTGGGATGATATTACGACTCATCTAGTTTAACCTGATATGTAAAGGATCGATGATATGGTTGGATTGTTCATGATTTTACATGACTCTACCTAGTGTCAAGGATGGATAAAGGATCTCACTCTAGGCCTCACAGAGGGATTCTGACTCAACCCATGAAAGTACTGCTAAAGGGTTTATACTCTTGTGTCTAGGAAAAGATTCCACGAGACATTAGGGGAACATTAAAAGAGGCACTAACCCAAGAAAAAAATATCTAAGAAATGGTGGAAAAGGAGATCAATCCATGTTTAAAGAAGCACACGACGTGTTGAAGGGTCACACATTCTGTCCCTCGACTCCGAGTACTACCTGTGTGAAATGGCCTGTGTAAGAAGATCATGTTGTGTAAAATCCTATATACACTGCGTGTAGAAATGATAACACACTGTGTCTGAGGATCTGGGGTGCGCTCCATGTACGCTGGCCATGTGCCCGTACCCAGCTTTAACCCGTGTGGTCCAACCCATGTAATCGGAACCTTGGGTGACCGACATAACTGTCTTGGTCTTTCATTGTATTTTAGTACATGTGATGTACTCCACCACTTTTCCATGTATCGTCCTAGATACATGCCGAGTCTCATGTGAGGACCCACATGCCATGTGAAAATGGTCACACATCGTGACATCGCTTCATGCAATGTGAATCCTTAGCCACAGCATAGCTAGGACCCACACACGATGTTCTTCAAGATATACACCGTGTTCTATGGAAATTTCTAAAACCACAGGTTCTTCATCAAAAGCTTCGGGAATTCAATGATCCATCGATCTGGCTACCCAATCATTGTTAAAATCCATGTTCGAGGTCACCCTGAAACCAAAAGCTGATTATGGTGGCATCAGAACTCCAATCGACAAAGAAAGCTTATTTTTGATACATCTTCTAAATGAATGATTGATGAACGAATCCACTTAATCTGATCTTATTCGTCATCCAATATCAGTGTCTCACCTTCCCTAGGTCGTCATAGTGCCCGATATACGATTTGGGGTCATTGAATTGCAAAACGGATGTGCAATGATCCGTTATTCGTCACCCCATGAAGAACATGAGGTAGATAGGGAAGAAAAAAAATAAATAAAGGAGGAACGCACCTCCACCGTCATTCGTCCCATCATGGATCTTCCCCCATTAGAATGATTAAACATAGTGATACAAAATCATGGATATAAATTCCTTGGATTAAATCCCCATAATCAACCCAATAAAGACCCTCCTGCAAGAATGACGATCCGCGGATCAACCCGTTCATGGGTTGATCTATGTTAATCATGAAATTCATAATAGGGGAAATGTAATAAAAAAACCCCTACTTCATGAAAGGATTTATTGCTATCGAATGGATCATACTGCCGTTATCATCAAAATCCTTCAGTTCCATTTGCACAATGATTCACACTCTTGATTCGATGTCGTTCGTTGCTGAGAGTTTTTCTCCAAGGGTTTCCACTCCACGCATCTAGTAAATTTTAGGATTAGGCGGTAATCTTAGAGATTCACTTAATAGAGTATTTAAAATAATATTTTCTGTGTTATGTAAATTTTTGATATAAAATATCTTATTTTATTTCTATTACCTTTTAAAATGTACAAAAACTAAATCCTATAGATGATGTGTTTAGGTCAATGATATAACTTTCCTAAGGCAAACACAATTCTCCGAATGCAATGGTGCACTCGTATTTTTGATCTGGGCACCCATTTTGATGAAATTCTACATTTTCTAGAAAACCCCTCTCGCGTGCTATTTAAAATTTTAATTTAATTCAAAAATTTAATCCGGGCACCCCGAACCTCGGAATCTCATGCTGACAAAGTGTTTAGTCTTGAAATAATTCGATATAATATTTAAAAATAATACACAAAAAATAAAATTCATTAAATTATCCCCATTTAGGGATTTGCATCCCCAAAATTCCAAAACAAGGGATATTCAAAAAGATTTCAGAAATGGGAACAGATTTGAGCCTCCCACTCGTAAATGCTCTTGAAAAGGTCCTAGTACTGTAACTAGACATGCAACACAGGAATCGATCACCCATAAAAGATCCTCTCCTACTAATCCTTGATCACCAATGGGTGTAATGGTCTTTCCATCCTCGATTTCTAGCTCAACACAGACGATGATGTGAGATGGGTCATACATGTACCTCTTCAGTAGTGACACATGGAAGACATCCTGTACCTTTTGCAACTAAAACAATAAATTTAAGCGGCATGCCACATCATTAACTCTACGAAGTAATTGGAATGAACCAATGAACCTTAGAGAATTCATGTCTCCCCATCCAAATCTATGTACCCCTCATCAAGGTGAGACCCGACAGAAAACATGGCCTCCCTCATTGAACCTAGAGGCCTCCGCCGTTTGTCATGATAAAAATTATCATGGATTTGTGCAGTCTTCATCCTCTCTTGGATGATCTGCACCTTCTTAGTAAAAGATCGCACCAAATCCAGAACCAAAAGTGATTACTCTCCTGGGTCATTCTAGCAGAGTGGTGACAGTAAGGGTCTCTCATACAAATCCTTGAACGCTTCCATACCATTGGTGGAGTTCTATTTTTTGTAGTAAAAAAACTCTACCAGTGGTAGGTGATCCACCCATGTGTAACCAATGACCAAAATACATGCTCACAACATGTCCTCCAGAACCTAAATGGTCATCTCAGTCTGACCATCAGTATATGGATGGAATGTTGTGATCACATGTAACATGGTCCTAAACTCCTCATGCAATGCATTCCACAACTAGGATGTGGAACACACATCATTATCTGAGACTACTGTAGAAGGGAGTCCATGAAGCCGATACACCTCATGTACGTAGAGGTGTCACAAGCTATCCAATAAACTCTGCTCTCTGATGGATATGAAGTGGGCTAACTTGGTGATTCGATCAGCGATCACCCAGTTGGAATCATCTCCCCTAGACACTCATGGTAAGCACATCATGATGTCCACCAATATCCCATCCCACATCCACTCAGGAACCTCTAGAGGATGAGATAACCCCACTAGAACCTGGTCATTAGCCTTCACTTACTATCATGTAAGGCATCGAGAAACGAACTCTGCTACTTCCTTCTTCATTCCTGCTCACCAAGACTGATGTTGGAGATCATGATATATCATTTCCACCACAATATGTACCGCCAAGGGGGATATATGAAACTCCCTTAAGAACTCCAACTACAATGCCACTAGCATAACTGAGTTTCCTATGAAAAAGGAACGATGTTCTCCCCACCATGAGAATATCCATCAAGAGAATGCCCTTTGGAGAACTGAGTAAGCAAAGCCTCACAGTAGAAATTTCCAAGATTTTTCTTCGTACCTCACTGCAAGAGAGGAGGGCTGATGACCATCGATCAAAGGTAGGATGCATCCTCTCTATCAATTAAGGATAACTGTAATTAGAAAACCTATTATGTCGCCTCACTCAACACCTGCGAACTCGTTCTCCTTCTAAGAGAATCTACCACCTTGTTCGCTTTATCAGGAGTATATTTGATCTCAAAATCACAATCCTAGAGGAACTATAGTTATCGACTCTGCCTCAGGTTCATATCCTTTTGTGAAAAAATGGTTTTTAGGCTCTTATAGTCTTAGTAAATGATGAACCACATGCCCGTAAGGTAGTGCCACCACATCATCAAGGTGAATAATACTACTGAAAACTCAAGATCATGGGTCGCGTAGTTCTCCTCATATAGTCTCAGATAGAATGAACCATAAAAAATCCTCGTCTCTCTCTACATTAGCACAAAACAAAGCCCGGTTCCTGATGCGTTGCAAAAAACTATGTACTGGACACCCTCCTCTAGAAATCTACTAATCAGGACGCTAATAAAACTCTTATTCAACTGCTGGAAATCATGATGGAACTTCTCCATCCATAAGAAAGGTTGCCCCTTTCATGTAAAAGCTGTCATCAGTGTCGATATCTGGGTGAAATATAGATTGATTCTCTAGTAATATCCAAGAAACCCAAGGAAGCTCTGAACCTGCATCACACACTTCGGTGTCTCCCATTATAACACTAACTCCACCTTTGCTGGGTCCATATATACTCCATCTACTGAGATGAAATTTCATAGAGAGTGGACCTCCTAAATCAAGAACTGGAACATCGAGAGTTTCCCATAAATTTGGTGCTCTCGGAGAATGTCTAGAACAATATACAGGTGTCTCACTTGTTCCATCTCTAACATCAAGTATACAAGGATGTTGTTGATGAAGACTACAACAAACCGGTCTAGGTATGACATGAAGATATGGTTCACAAGTTTCATGAACAATACAAGAGCGACTGTCATGCCAAAAGGCATCACCATGTACTCGTAGTGACCATAGTGGCATCTGAAAGCACTCTTCAGGATATCCTCGACTTATACCCAAATCTATTGAAAACCCAATCGTATATCAGTATTATATAACCACCATTCCCCTTTCAACAGATCAAATGGGTCATCTATATGGGGATGTGGATACTTGTTCTTTATCGTCACTTGGTTCAGGGATCGGTAATCCACACACAACCTCAAGATCACATTTGCATTATTTGAAAACAACACTACGGTAGTCCAGGGTGAAACACTGCATCTCAAGAACCAAATCCCCTAAAAATCCTCCAGCTACACTCTCAGATCATGCAACATTGAGGGAACCATTTGATATGCTAGTATGGATATCATTGTTGTCCCTGACATCTTGTTGATAGAGAAGTTTATTTCCCAGCAGTGAAGTAATCTTGGAACATGTTCTGGGAATGTGTCCTCGTACTCTTCCACTACTTTGGGGAACTAAAATATCATAAAATATATTACTCCGGGGGTAAGGCAAGCCAACACATGAGTGATCAGCTTTAACCTCCCATGAATGATCCCTTCTTGTGCTTCCTGGGTCTCTTTTTCCCCAACAAAGGAAAACCTCGTCCCATCAATGCGGACACACCACAGCCTTCGCCTAAATCATTCAATCTGATAATGGAATGAACATAACCATTCCATATCGAGAATGACGTCATATGGGATCAACACTTCCACCAAGAGGTCCCATCTGAAACTCTCAACTCCATGGGTAAGATCACGCTATTTTCAAAGTTGTGTGATAATTGGGTCACCTCCCGTAGGTTTCTCTAAATGTAAGGGTCGATTGAATGGATCTACAAGAATATCAAGGTCACTTACAAGGTAGGTGGAATGAAAAAAAATGACTACAACCTCTTTCTATAAGGGTGGAATATACGATAGAATAAACATAGAACATACCTAATATCATCCCTGGAGTCCCTGGGTCATACTCCTCGACCACATATATCTATCCACACCCATGTCCTCCCGCTCCCTAAGCCTAGTGTAGGCCTCCTGAGGGTGGTGGTGAATGTTTCATGAAGCATCTTCCACCACCTGCAGCTCTCCCAGCTCCTCTACCTCGTCCGATGCCTGATGGATCTGCCTGCTCGACTCTCTCCCTCTACCTTGGTGGTCCATCCAACACATCTCTGTCAGTATACCGACGAGTTGGATAGTGTCTAGAAATGATTCCTCTCCCATCACATGAGTAGAATCACCTATTTATAGGCTTACTGGATGCATCATGAGATCCCTAGACCGCCGATCCCTTGTACTGGAACCTCCGTTGATGTCTCCCATGCCCTGGTCCCTATGCCTGATGTTAGATCCCAGATACCGAGGACTTTGCACCTGTCTTCCTGCTGCTGAAATGCACTGGTTTTCTCTTCGCAGGCAAGAATCTCTTGATCAATAAGGCTTTCTCAGGCACTTCAGCATAGGTTTGAAGGCATAGAGGCATGAAACTAGCTCGAATGTTCCATCACAGACCTCTCTTGATGTTCTGAGATCTGAACTACGGATCCCAGACCATATCCATTGAGTGCATGGTGAGGTTGGAAATCTATGAATAATAGTCATCCACTGTCATGCCACCCTACTCGAGCTAAAGGATCTTTTGGATACGCACTACTCTCAGCTTAAACAAAGAAAAATCCTACCTAAAGAGTCTCTCGAACTACATCCATAAGTGAGTCTCCCCATCGTGAGTCTGTGTAGTCAGACTCCACCATCATCCTACTGAAACCTAATGAATTATTGCTCGTAGGATGACCATATGGTCAGCTGGTGTCCTCATTAGACAAAAAACTCATGTAACTACTTCAAACCAGTCATCATCCTTTTGAGGGTCAGGCATGCCTCGAAACCTAAGGGGAATCTATCACTAGAACTCATGGATCTTTCTCAACCTATGCTCCTCAGCTTTTGGTAGCACTGGAATGAAGCACTACACCACTGGTGGTGGCATAGCGTGTAAAACACCTGGGGTTCTAGCCTTCAAATCAAATCCTCTTCACTAAGAAGGTCATCCTCATGATCTTTATAAATAATCCTCACTCATATGAATTGCGGAGGCATCCTATAAACAACAGGTTGTACCACAATCAAAGAGAATATATGGATAGATGACTCAAAAGGACATGGAAACCAAAACTAATTTCATAATGATTCACGTACCATTGTTTTCCCTAGAACTAGTTTTTTCATGTACCTAGTTGAAATGAAGTTTATCAGAGTCCTACTTTATTGATACATTAGCCACTAAACCAATACTGGAGTCCCTGGCCTGAAAGCCAATCATGAAACACTGAACACTATTTCCCCAAACCATCCTCACAGACACTGTTTAGTAAGGTAGAAAAAAACACATCTGATACCACTCTATCATGTCCCGTCCTAGAGGTGCCCGCGCATCAACTCCCCAAGAGCACCTCCAATTGGTCCGTGGATGGTGACTAGCACCGAGTTGGCATATAACTAACATGGGATACGTTTCCTAGGTATGTGTACACATGCACACATCTCCAATCCGACAAATATGAGAAGGTAAGACTCAATTAACACAAAATTCATGCATAAACTGTAAACCACCCAATAGGGTAAAAAAATGTGAAGTGTTGAAAAGTAAAATCATCCAGAATAAAAACCGACCAATAGAAAACTTGAGTCTTCAAAACTACATATCCAACCTTTAATCCATAAATATGTATTGGGAATACTACTTGTAACCATAAAAACACCTTTTACAGAAGGGAACTCAGAATGCTCATACTGGTCCTGGTATGCACTAGACATTTTCAAAAGGTCGCTCGTCTGCACAATACATGACTCGTGCGGGAAAATCCCGTGCAGGTGGTGAGTATAAAAATACTCCATTGGAGAACCCTAAATGCCACAATGTAATACAAAATGTAATGGTTCAATAATAAATACACCATATATGTACAAAGAGAATATAACAAGTGAAACATCCTGATAAACTCAAAACCCAGACCCATATTCTAAAGGTAAAACTCAACAATTGCATACCACCACCAAGGATTCATCCTGAATATTTAACGAAACAGTAATCGGAGAGAACTCAATCCATGAATCTAATAGGTCCAATGATGTCCATATGAGACGTATTATTTTTCTGGAACCTCCATGAGATATGTATGTACTAATTGATCTGAGGATGGAGTAGATGCACTCATTCCAGGAGAACACACTACTGTGTGGGAAAGATCAAGATACTCATATTAGGATCACTATCAGGGACATGGGGTGATACAATGACTTGTCAATATTCACCATCCATGTAGAGAATCAGTGTTCTAGTAGGATTGGTCATGATAATACCTTACTCTACCCAGGGTCATGTATAGATAGAGTATCTCTCTACAGTCCCCACAGAGGTATTCCTACTCTACCAAGAAAAGTCCTATTGAAGGGGTCACACACCTGTGGATAGAAAACAATGCCACCGACCTTTAGGGGAACAAGAAAAGGGTCACTAAACCAAATGAAAAATGTCAAAGAAAATGTGTAAATTGAGATCAAGCCATGTTAAATGAAGTACATGATGTGTAGAAGGGTCACATGTCATTTCTGTCGACTATGAGTACTACCCATGTGTAACATCCCAAGTCAAAAGAACATGTCATGTAAAATCCAATATACACTACTTATAGAAAGGATAACACACTTTGTTTGAGGATCCGAGGGCCGCTCAGTGTACATTGGCCATGTGCCCATACATGGCTTCAAAACGTGTGGTCCATCCCATGTAACCAGTACACTATGTGAAATTCGTAACCGGCATGGTCTGGACATGTGGTGGAGAAAATTCCTTTTACTCTACCCCTTTTCCATGTATCGTCTGAGATACACACCAAGGCCCATGTGAGGACCCACACACTATGTGACAATAGACACACTATGTTCCATAGTTTTATGTGTAAAGAAATCCTATCCACTGCTCAGTCTGGCTCCACATGCCGTGTTCTTCAGTATAAACACTATGTTCTTCTAAAATTTTCTAAATATCAGGTTCTTTGTCTGGAGAATCAGGAATTCAACAATTTGTCTATCCGACCACCTGATCATCTAGAAACTCAAAGGTTGAGGTCGCTCTGACAACACGAAGCTGAGTACGGTGGATTGGGATCTCCGGTTTTCCCCGAATACATGGTTTGGTTCATCTTCCCAAAGAATCATTTAAGAACGATTCCTCTCAATCCGAGTTGATCTTCCATCCTCCATCACTGTTTCACCTCTTCTAGGGCTTCATGGTGCTTAATCTGCGATTTGGGATCGTTTCATTATGAAATAGATGTGCAATGACCCATTGTTCGTTTCCCAATGAAAAATGAAAATAACGTGGGGTGGAGAGAGAATAAAACAATAAACAAAAGAGTAATGATCCTCCACCATCATTTTTCCTGGTGTCGACCTGATCCTATTAGAAGGATTAAACAGAGTGAAAAAACAAAATGGATCTAAATTCCTTGGATTAAATCCCCAAAATAAATCTAATAAAGTCCCTCATGTATGAACGATGATCCGAGGATCGACCTATTCATGGGTTGATCTGGGTTTGTCATTTAATTAATGAATGGGGAAAGATAAGACAAAAAAATAGACCCCTACTTTGTGAAAGGATAGATTGCTGAAGACGAAATTGTTCTGTCATCATTGTCGATATCCTTTAGCTCTATTGGCACAGTGATTCGCATGCTTGATTCAACATCATTAGCTGCCAATAGTTTTTCAACAAGAGTTTCCTCTACATTCCTCAAGATAATTTCATGGTTATGCGGCTAAACCCAGAGATTCTCTTAACAATATATTTTAAAGCATGTGTCACTGCATTTTGGAAATGTTTGAATTAAAATATTTTACTTTATTTTTGTTTCCTTTTAAAACATCCAAAAACTAACTCTTGTAGCCGATGTTCTATTTAAAAATTACATTATTTCAAAAATTTATTCTGGGTACCCCAAGCCTCGGAATCACACATTGTAAAAGGGTCTTGTCTCAAAATAATTCTATGTTTTATTTAAATATAATACACGGAAAATCCGAGTCATTATATTATCTAATTGGATTATATTTAATTTAAATTTAATTTTCTAATTTTATAATTTTCATACCAAGGAAGACTAAATAAATATTATTTGATAGATATTCATTTAATAACATCATTTTATATATTTTTTATAATATTATAAAGTCATTCAATCCAAAAAAATATATATTGTTTTAAATTTTGAAATATTTCTTACAATGTTATTAATTTAGTAGAGAAAGTGACTTTAAATGTACATTTAAAACCCAAACCTTATTTTTATTAATGTTAATTTGGAAATTGTATTTATATTAAAAGATAATTTTGATTTATAAAATAGTTATGAATATCATAATATGCTTTTAGAATTTTGATGTGAACCGTCTCTTCGAATTCTATTTGAGTAAGAAACCGTTGAATATGAATGAAGTTTCATTAGATGTTTTAATTGAATTGATTCTATATAAGATGAACGTAGGTTGTTTGGATACTTTTTATTTACTTTATTGTTAAATTAAATTATTATATTTATAATAACTAATAATTAGATGAACACTAATAATACATTCATTTTCTATGAGCACCTCACTTGATGTAGATGGCTTCTATAGTCTTCTAATTCTATTTTTTGTGGTTTCATAGTTGAAATTTTCATTGTCAATTTATTAAAATCAAGAACATCAGTGTTAAAATATGGAAACTCAGTTTTAAATTTATAGTAGCATAATGTTCAAATATTCAAACTTGGAGTCAAATTATTATATATTACTATTAACATTTTGAAAGTGATTTTTCTAATTTCTAACATGGACTATAAAAAATATTTGTATGATAAGTGATTAGTTGATATAGTGAAGGTTTTATAGTGTATTGTTTGTTCACTTATACTTTTATTTTTTAATTATTTCAATTTAAAATATCTTCCATGAAGCTGTGCATTGTTTTCTTATCATTCTATTATTTCAATATTCATAGTTTTAGTTTTCATTTTTTTTATTCTATGAAAATATAGAAAATTAGAGTTAAACTCCAAAAACACAGTATTAAATTTCATATAGATAAGTGTGAATATGCACATTATCCTTAGCCCAGGGGCTGAGAACTTGATAGGTGCATCCAAGAGACTCTAGATCAAATCTGGGTGGGGGCATATTTCCGTGTTACTATAGCAGTACTATATCAGACATAGTTCAGTACTGTAGCAGTTAAAACTATTCACCCTTATGGGCTTTTAGGACACCGGTTTGGTCCTCGGGTCCTGCAAGGCTTTCGGGCCCCCAAGGCCTTCGGGACAGTGGATTATCAAGGCCTTCAGGCAACCTTTATACCTTAGGGACACCCCAAGGCCTTCGAGCCACATGAATGTAGGTCCTAGACACACTAAAAAAAGGAGCAGCCCCAGAAGAGGATTCAGAGCATGTGATCTCACCAGAGCAGAGCCAAATAGATTTTCAAAATGAGAGGGTATGGCTATGCCATTGGTACCAACCTATGCTTACACGAGAGGCCTAGCCAGACGGTCATGCAAAGGTCGAGAGCTACTATCATGATGCAGATGCCAGGGAGGGGAATTTCCTTGTTGATAGTCTAGTTTCATTACTTAAGACCTTCGGGTCATGTAATATTCTAAATCCTATGGGCCATGTAATCTCTGAGACTACGTGCCTTGTAAGGGTTCGCTCTCATCCCTTGAAAGGGGGGTTATCAAAAATCCATAAAAATGAACGCCTTCGGGCCATTCAGGAAAGTGTTAATATCTACAAACAAGAATTTAAAAGTTTATAAACTTACTCTTAACATTTTAATGTTGGTTGTTTGATGACATAGATGAAATTTTACTTTTTTCCATGAGAATTAATTAGGGGATATATTAAAGATTATATGGGGGATTGTTGGTTCTCTTGTAAAATTATTTATCATCTATTTGAATTTCAAACATATTTCATGTATTTTTTAGTTGTTTTCATAGTGATAAATTTGTTATAGCTAATTTTCAATGACTAAAATTTAATAGAGATTCTCTAACTATTAAATTTCATTAATTCTGTGTTAATTTTATTCACATTGTTAAATATCTATTAACATTGAGTTAAATTCTACAATTTTTTCTTCTTATTATCAATTTTTCATAACTAATAAATTCTATAACTTTTTGGTTAAAAGTGGGAATGTATTTGTAAAAAATTGGAAACATGATATTATAGAATGGAATGTTTTGAAATCATTCCTCTAGTTTATCAGCATCTGTGGTTCTGAAATAATTCATACAGTCACATTGTCAGGTGGAGGAGCATACAATAGAGAGTAATGGGTTCTCTAATTTTAAAAAAAATCATATATGTTTTTATATCTTGTATGTTTTTATTTGTTTTAAAAATTCAGGATATTTTTATTTTGTGATAGAATTTTGTTTTCCTATGTAATTGTGTAGGTAAAATGTAATTTAGAGAAATAATGTTGAATATTTAAATTTCATAGATAAAAATACTATTATATTAAATGAATGATCAAAACTACAAAAACCCTAATGAAATACATAATCTAATGTAAACAAGAATAGTATAATGTTATAATAGTTCAAAGTGTTTGATCGAAATTTTTTAAAAATCCTAGGAATTCATAAAATTTATTTAACTTTGTATTTAATTATATTATTAGATATGGGTGTTTTAAAGAATTGGTGATAAAAATGGGATTTTTTACATTGTTGAATTTTAAATGATAATTCTTTCCAAGAGAGACTCTCAATAATCTTTTAGATGATTTTGACCATTCATCCAATACTATTATTATTAGAGGAATGGAACAAAATTAATATGGAATATGTTAATTACATATTATGAATTCCCTTTATAAAAATATCTATCATTTTTAAAGGGAGAGTGATGAATATATAGAATTGAAAAATATTTACATGGGAAATAAGTTTATTATTCTAATGGAAAGGAATTATTGAGTGTTGGAAGACAAGTGATTTTAGACGAAATTTATGTTATTTTTTATGGGGACCTTATTGAATCATTGTTCATGTTCTTTTAAAAATTAAATAAAAATCAGGATGTCCTATAGCCGCCATGAAAAAATTTTAGAATGAGATTGGTAAAAATTCCTTTTTTTTCCGTAATCATGAGGTGGATATGTACAATGCGTTAATCCATAATGTCCTATGGATGAATCATGTTGTGGGTATATTTTTTATATTTTTGATATGTTTTATAAAATGATGAAATGTGTTCGTTTTTTAATGAGTTAAGAAATTTATGTTATAGATATTAATATTTAATCACTTCATAGTTGCTATTTTTATTCGTTCAATTATTGATTAAGGAGAATTTTAATTATTTTGGTAAAAATGATTTTCAATTATGGGGTTAAGAGAACATGAATAGATTAGATAATTTTGGAAGAAATAGTAAAAAAGGAATTTTATATGCTCTTATTACATCATTAAGAAGAGGTTTTCTTGATCTATTATTGTTCACCTAGAAAGTAAAACATTCTTGTTAAATTTCCTAGAATCATCATGTTATATATTGTATATTAAAATATGGAATGTCAATGTTGAAATAATGAATATTAATTTAAAAATGTGGAATGTTAGTGTTAAGATATAGATTGTTACTGTTAGATTTAGTTTTTTTAAATATATTTTTTTAGTGTAAAAATGTTAATGCAACATTTTAAAAATCATCATGTTATCATTTGTAATGTTTGTTAAATTTTGAAATGTGAGAGCTAAAATCTAGACAGTAAATTATAAAATGACCAATCTTAGTATTAATATAGTGATCTATAGTGTTAAATTTTGGAATTTAAGTATTAAAATCTAGAATTTTCATGTTATAAATTTTGAGGATAATATAATGATTTATGAAAACATCTATATTGTTTTTTAAATTTTGAATGTGACTGTAAAAATATGGACTTTTATTATTAAAAAGATATTAGTTCATTTTAAATGATTCATTTTAAAATCATGGAACATTATTTTTAACATTTGGAATACGAATGATAAAATTTGGAAGATCAATATTAAAACATGGATTATTGGGGTTAAATTATGGAATTTCAGTGTTAAAATTTTGATTATTACTGTTATATTCTAGATGTTCAGTGTTAAAATTTATAATATTAGTGTTAAAATTTGAGATATTTTTTTATCATATTACATTTAATTTTATTGGCCTAGATATAAATGAACGTTATTATTGAGGTATGAAAGTTATCAATGATAACCCTTAAAAACTCTTTATAGTTCAGGGTAATTTATTATAGGGACACTTTAATATTGAATTAGATATTGTTGATGATGTTGAAGTTGAAGAAGTATTTGATGTATGATACTATGTAGATTTATTGCCCCATTGACTTGTGGTCACATAGTTACATTGAATTTTAATATGTATAAGAATAAGGTGACTCTAAAAATGTAACAACCTACCACCTCGTGGCTACTAAATTGGTGTCCGGGTCTATAGTGCACCACTAAAAAATTGCGTTCAACCCCATATATCAAAGGATTCTAATTATAAATGAGTTTATTTTGGGTGATTGTGGGTAGACTATTACTTTTTCTAAGAATAATAATGATAATAATATCACGGAGGCAATAACTATAAATTATGAATGCAATTTTAAAGAATAGAAATAATGTTCCAAAATAAACATGTTATAACTAACATAATATCACCTTGTTATTCTTGTCATACAAGAGTAATACGAGCTACTATAGAAAAACCATGTATGTACATGTATAAATAATCCCAAAATAGCCACCTTCTTAACACACAGGAAAAACATGACCCATCTTCCAAAACCATTCCATTATGATCCTCCATTATTTGTAGGCCCCTATGCACTATGATCCAGAAGTTGAACCTTTTCTATTACCTATACTCAAAATCCATATAATATCAATGTATATTGGTTGGAACATGATGGATATGAGTATGAAATAAATAGGCCACCACCAGCGATTTCCCTGTCTTAGAACCATTTACATGTTAGTATATGAAAAATAATAATAAAATAGCAATGAACATATCTCACATAACTGGATCCACTAGTTCTACACTAACCACTACAAAGACTTTACAAGCCACTCAACCATCAAATTATTTCCCTACCACATGATGTCACATGCTAACCTCCACCACATACTCTATAGAACCCTATAACATCATTCCCACTGAATCATTTTGAATAAACATGAATCCCCAATGACAAGTCCATATGACATATCACAAGTCCCAAGGACATTAAATATGTTCAACCAACCGCTAACTTAACAACCCAAAAACCCTTGGCACAAAGACACCCACTCTTCCCTTATCCTATCCAAATGATACAATCTTAATGATGAGCCCCATACACCACACTAGTGATCTCAACTACCAACAATAATATAATTCTATAGTGATATCATCATCTAACTAATAGTTAATACCATTACTTATGTCGATTGATCTGTGGAGGCCTTAACCCATAATGAGTGGTTAACACCACCACATGGATCCTATCATGTGTCACATGACACTGATGACCCTATTAATCACACATGGTGAGTGTAATCACTAAAAAATAGGCTTCACCTCCACCAAAACATTTTATATAGCTATGAACCACATCGTCCAATTTCAGCAAAGGTCATTACCATCTAATTCAACCTACCAAACCATGTCACATTAAATTTGATTATAAACATCACCCACAGTAATCTATTCCATAGCGAAGGAATTCCCAAGTAACCCTCTCTTCCATCACATCATTCTAACAATTTATATAATCAGTTTTATCATACCCAACCAGCCAAAGAACTATATATAAAATATACTTTCCCTACCAAGCATAACAAAACTATTTGACACACATTAACACCCACTGATATCTTCTAGGAACAACAAATACTCAAGGAAAAACATACTTAGTCTCACATAGACAACCACACTCTTTCATATTTATTATAAATCATATAACACACATATTATTTTTGAGAATGTTGGGAACCACCTACATTATAGTTATAGGAGCATAATTATTGAATATTAGAATTTTATTTAGGTTCAAATGGAACAATCAAAAAAGGTGATAAAAAACCATAAAATATGTCATAAGGACCATAAATGGTGAGAAATCACTAGGAAGTGAAATAAATAGATAGGTTGGTGGATTAAGGATAAAATTTCCCATATCACTACATGTAATACTATGCATGAAAATCCATCAATGGGAAATGAAGAAATAATATTAAGGGGTAGAACACCAAAGGGGGAGTGTGAATAGTGTTCCTCACTACAGGACAACAAAATAGACTCCCCCGAACCCCATTCCATATTAAAAAAAATATGATTAATTAATTAACAAATTTATTAAAAAATTACCCGGTAATTTATTCATGGAATGAAAAAATATTTAGTTTTATGTAAAAAACTCACCATTGGTTTCCAAATATCTAAATATTTTGTATTCTAGTGTTCTTTTTTATGAAAATTGGCATACTTATCTTTCACTTGTCACCGATTGATATACTTTCCTCCAAACATCAATCATGATATTTGTCTTCTTAGTCCACATAGATTTATTCTAGATGATATTTATATTATTTTTTTCAATACCTTTGAAATGGAATATATAGGGCTATACATACCATTCCCATGTATTCATTTGTTAATCAAGTCATTTGATAGAAAAAGAAATTTTGGATTATCCTTTTCATACAATAGATATGTGATTAGATAATCATAACCTTCTTGTAGATAGTTCAAAAAAAATATAGCTTTCTAATAATTTTTTATTGTTACTTATACACTTTAAAATCTCCCTAGATTATGTTAAGACTATATATATGCTCAATCATTGATATTAATTTTTTATCATAAATAAAATGAATTATTTTTTAGGAAAAATTTATTTTTAGTGATTTTATCCGAGTATTTTTTTCCCTACAAATATTCTCCAATCTATTGGTATATGTCTCTCAAAATACAAAATATTTATACTATTTTACCAAATATATATGTATTTAATCACAAAATTGTTGTAGGAGTCTCCCCCAATCACCTTTACATATTTATATGGTATTGTCCTCAAAGGTGATTTCAAGATCATAATGAGTTATCACATCATGAAATTTACATTAATACTACTCGACGTTATTCATATCATGAAATTTTAAAACAAAAAATTTGGTATTGGATTCCACCCTACTATGGTGGGAGGTTATTTGAATGATTGTTTATTATACTTGAATTAACACATTGTGTATAACCAATCTATGTTTGGTTTGTGGATTATCCACAAAATCTAAAAATTTAATAGTTGTAAAACATAATTACTCAAAACAAAGATGAAGATGAGGGATGGGTCATAGAATTCTATGATAACAGTCCATAGGGGAAGAAATAAAACTTTCATGTGGAGTGGAATATAGATTTGAGTAGGAAGGGTGGACAGAAAAATCCAGTAATTATATAAGTGAGAATAATATAGTTATTCTGATTTATTTCTCATGTAATTGATTGGATCTAATGCTAGTTTTTTTTTTGTGAGAAATCTCAACCACATTTTGAATCACACTATCTTGATCTCAATTACACAAACATAAAGAGAAATAAAATTACATGGTACAATTATGAGGTTTGTTATAATGAACTATTCCATAGAGAAGGAAACTTATATTCCTTATTCAAATGGATTACCACCAATTATAAATAAATCCCATGATTATCACCCATATTTATAACATGTGGAGTATAATTATTTATAATCACAACAGCTATTGGAAATTGAAGAATATCGCTCTCTGGGTGGTCAATCTATTTATAAAAATGAATAGATTTATAGTGGTGGTCATTTTTTTCAATATTCAATAACCTACTATTGGGACACATCATTATAATAATGTGATTATACAAAACAATAATTTTAAGAGCTAAGATCATCACTAACACCATTCACCTTTAATTGAGAGGGGGAATCATTCCCAACTACTCTAATTATATAATCTTAACCTCATCCCATTCCATTGAAATATCTTATCCTGGGAAATATGTACCACATCCAAGGGGAATGGAAAATAACTGGGAATTGAATCCCACCCCAATCATTATTAGGGTTAAATAAGTATTTCATATGATTTATATGGGCATGACATTCCAAATACAAACAAACATTTTAATGGTTATAAAATCGTTCACTATATTCAGCTGGATATATGTAGGAATTATACCCCAATAATAATTACCAATTTCAGAATGGAATATCATTTTAAATGAAAAACCAAAACATTGTAATAAAATAGTTTAATATCATAATATAAACATTTCATTCTTTGTTTAGTATATCATCCATCCCTCATCAGGTATATGCTATATCGGTCCTCAGGAACATGACCAATTCACAAAACTATTCTAGTTCCATATTCTAGTAATACTCACCCTATAACAAATTTAATAATACAATGGATTCTGGAAACTCATAAGTTCATATAAACAATCACCATGGAGACACTTTATATTTTGAAATCACACTTATATGAAATGATGCTAAATGGAACCACACTAGGTTTGTCGTGTTGAAATTTATCTCAAGGAAACACTAATTGTGGAATTATAAATATGGTCACATTCACATCAAGTCATTATCATTTCAATCGATTGATAATACATCACAGAATGACATCCAAATGGTCCCTCATGGCCCTATGAATCCTTACCATACTCAATTATTATTTAGTAAAACTATTTCAATTTAATTTCTATCAATAACACAAAGATGAAGATATCGTGTATCATGAATTGCATGAAATAAGATTAATCCAAAGTTATTAATTAGGGACCACCTACCCATGATATGTAAAAAATGGATTTTATTATTAAAAATATAATTTTATATTTTAATTTTTCATTCCACACTTTTATGTTACACCTAAAATTTCTTGAAATTTTAATTTTATAATTTTTATTATGTAATTTATTTTCCATTTAGGGTGGTACTTTTTCTATACATTCCTGGTCAGTGCGACCTTGTGCTTGCTATTTTGGGATTTATGTTGCTGGCATGTTGATTCGATGGTGTGATTGGTATTGATCTCTATTGTTTTCAATTATCCATTTTCTACATGTGATCCTATGGATCTAATTGATGTTATTTTTATTTCTTATATGATATTATTTTCTCTCAATAATCATCAGTGATCCTCACCATTGACATTTTCCTTCTCTGCTACTTCTCTATGCCTTGTTCTTATTCAACTTCTATTATTACAGCTATGCTCTATGAGATTCTCACCCTCCCTCAATTTTACACTTTTACCTCCCACTAATTGAGGATGACCACTCCTTTTATCCACTATTAATGATGACCCCTTTTCATTTTGAGGCTATACTTAATCTCTATAATGATCATGGATCTCTGGAATTCATACGATTAAAGGTTCAGAGAGATGTGAGTTTTAGAGAGGAGGGCCTCTGATTCTTGTTTTGATGAACTCATAATAACATTTTTTTAGATACACCTTATCATATATAGATGGTTCATTATGTACTTGGAGGTGGACTGTGTCGATTATATAAGGAAATCTCAACCAAAACAGTGACATTTATTCTTTGATAGATTCTCTGGGTTATTGGTGTAGGCACAGTTCTATAATCCTTTTTTCATTTTTTTCATTGATACTACATTGATTCTTATATTTTTTATGATTCATGTAGGTTCACATGAGTTTATCATACATAAGACTGTATGTTAACCTCCTCAAGCTTTGATTCATTTTTCGTTCTTGGAGTGATAAGATCTCTGTTTTCATGTAGCTTCTATTTTATTATTTATGTTTTTTTCTATTATTCTAGTTTTTTTATTTTGAACTGTGTGCCTGATATTTTATTTCATGATATGAAAAATATATGGTGGTGATATTACTATAAAAATAGGACTAAAAATGTCTATAATTTGTAAATTCCTTATCTTTATTTAGTTATCATCAGTTTCTTCATTGTAATTATTTCAATTTACTTCTATTTTTTGTTTTTGAACTTTTTAATAATGAAAATGATAAAATTTGATAATAACATAACATCTGTTAGATGAAAAATCCCTTGTATTAGAGTAATTATTCCAAATAATTTCTTTCAGATCTAATATATTTGTTTTATAGGTGCGTGAAAGAATCAAACTATAAAAAAATTCTTGAGTCGGAGATTGTTAGGTTTTCTGTGAATTTTTGTTCTTAGTTAAAATGTAAAGTAGTTGGTTGTTAATTCACTATAAAAAATTGTTTGGTGATCCTAGAAAAAGACAATGAAGTAGAACCATAAATGTTTGGTTTTAGGTTTTGGATGTTGGTTTACAGAATATTACATTGTTTGTTGAATGAATGTTTCACAAGAGCCTTGGGATGTTATCTCAGTGGATTCCATTATATGAGTGAGTTTAGAGGATGTATTATATTGGAAGTCCAAGTAAAGTAATGGGATATTCTAAAAGTACATATTACTTCTTCATAGATCATGAAGAACACAATGAGGTGAACTGAAGTGGAAGACTATAATGGCCCATCCCAAATCCAGAGTAAGTGATGTAAAGTATATAAGTTAATAAGTTCCTTGATCTCTGATTGAGGTATGTGGACTTCTTCTTTAGTCAATAGATAAAAGGTATATTCATATATATGAAATTAGACTAATGTTGATATGAAATTAACTATTCATCAAAGGTTGGAAGAGGATGAAAAAAAATGCAATTGGGAATCATAGTTTTCATAACTCAATGGAAGAAAACCTACATCTATCAGAATGTGTTGATGATTAGAGGACTGGCTAGGCTACTTCATAATAAGGATATTCGTACACATGTGGAGTAGATACTAAAACATTCCTACAAAAATTAAAAATTGGTTGACTAAGCTAGTCCCAAAGGCTGGGGTGGATTTTTAAAGAGTACACCTGGGGTGAATCAAGGTTCTAGAGGATAAAATTATAATGGAAAAAAGACATGAAGGATGAGCACTATAAGATTAAATTACAAATGGATTAGTGAGAATTATTCTAGTAGTATAATTAGGGCTATAGGTAGATGATTTTACTTTATAAAACATATATTATTTAATTGAATGAAATATATATTGTTATTCTCCCATGGATATTGGGCACACTATCGAAACTACAAAATACTTTTGTGCATTTTTTTGTTTAATGCGATCAATTATTTCATGTGATTATTTTATTATTTATTTTTTAGAAGGAGGATTCTGACAGGACTAAAAATATATGGTGGAGGATGAATCAGTGTGGTGGTTGGGCGAATATTCTACCCAATTCTAATCTTCATAGTCAGGGGAGTTGATTTGATATGATGTAATTCCACTTCCGGTAGTTTAGGTTATACTATTGTGGATTACCAGAAGGGTGAATGTTTGTGGGTTAGATTTGACACATAATTCTTAAAAGGTGGTATAGTATCTGTGTTATATTGTTCAGTGATAAAGAATAGATTTATTGTTCGGTGACAACGAACAGATGAAAAGTTTTTAAAGGAGCAGTTTTTCAAGGATTGAGAAGAAGATTGGATGGAAGTATATTAGTTATCCTCATGATCGGGTAGTCTATTAGGTTACTAGAAGATTGTAATTAAATGAAGGTAGTGATACCAAATGGATTTAGAGAATATCTAATGTTTATTTTTCCATAGGATTCATGTTGCTTGTTTTATTCATTAGGTGGAATTATACAGATTAGAGGAAGATCACGGGAATTTAGATGAAATATAATTATCTATTAAATTGTAAAAATTTAGTTAGAGATCACATTTTTGGAGATATTTTATATATTTCAAGGAAATATATGGTTTATTTGATGGTGTAGTATATAGATATTGGAGGATTCTACTGATGATACACTGAGAGGGATTTTAAGTCTCATTAGATGAAAAAATTAACTAAAAGAAGAGAACTGAACTAGATCACAAATATAGTGAGTACATTGATTATTATAAAGGATTAAACAATATATTTTCTAATTTTTATAGAAGTATTTGTCAAAGGAAAATTCAGTTTTTCCAAGGATAATCAATAGATGCTCCAAGGGTTTGTTTCCTAGAAGTCTAAAATCTCGAGGTTCAACAAATATTCTGCAAAATGGTGTGACTAGAATTTTTTTCAATGTTTTTTAGGAAATCATTAGGTGATTTTGTGGAGTTATAGATTTACCATGTTATATATAATATTATCAGTGGAAAATAAGGATAAATTTGGATGTTCATGGTGGAATTCATGTTGGGGAATCATGGAGATGGCATGTGTGGATATGGTTTTAAGCTCCATAGGAATAAATTATTAACATGAGTTTGAACACCATATATAAGATGAAAAGAATATTTATTCTAAGGAATGTTTTTCATCATATTGTAATAGAATAGAAAATTATAATTTTTATTTGTGTGAAGTAATGCTAGATCTCGATAAAAGAGAGTACAATCATTTGTGGTGGTGGCTGATGTATGAATTCTAGTTGTTTCTCTCATTGAAATCCATTTTAAATAAAAGTAACCTTATTATAAGACTGAGAAGAAACATGATGTTGGTAGACTAGAATATGGTCTAGGAGATGAGTTTGAGGATCATGGATGGTGTTTTTTAACACTGATGTTTGTTTTTTAATGTCAATGAAGAATGGATTCGAACAAAAAAAGACCGACGTTGTGGAGAAATTTTGGGTTTGGGTAGGATTTTATGAAGTATAATTCATGAATAAATTAGTTGTTATATGTGTTATATCATATCTATGTCTATGAGTTATAAATACTTGGTCCACACAAAAGACGGTGGAAGGAAAACCCCATGTCCTCAGACACATTTCTGGGTATACGTTTATGAATCATTAGAAACAATCATCAACAGAATCATTAAATTAATGAATAGAATTATAAAATGGAGGTGGGTTCTATTAAGGATTAATTTTAGGTGGGTATGTGGGATAAAAGGACCATGAAGGAATTGGTTTTACAAAATTAATTTTTAGTGGGAGTTTTTCATACTGATGACAAGTGTCTTTTCAGAAACTCCAGATATAGGTAATTTTTTAGGATGTTTTATGAATTTCATGCATTGTAATGTTCTAAAATTTCATGGTCATGGTAAAAATAATAGAAGTAGGCTCCTGGAATATCATGGACATTGATTTGATGCATGTTTTGTCTTTTTGATAGAAATTCAGAAATATTAAAGGATAGAAAATTGGTTTCTTTTTTCCCTGGTCAATTTTCATGAATACATTCAAATGTTTTTTTGTAGATGTAGTATAATAAAAAATCATGATTATGGAGAAAAATATATATATTATTTCATTTGGACATTGAATTATCAAAAAGATCATGTTGTGTATAATCATGATGTTTTTATAGAAGAAGGGTGAATGGAAGTTGTTTGGTGAGACAATACTGATAGGATGAGAAATATAATTAAGTGGGATATTGTTAGACTCAATATGTGAAAAAATTCTCATGTAGAGTATTATTAGGTATTGTGTGGGAATTTTTCGGATCAAAGTTTCTAAGATTCAGATGTTAATTCACCGAAAAACACTTCAGAGAAGCTATAAAGAGATAATTATAAAACACCATTAAAGTATGATTTTGGGGTAGCTGATGTTATTTAAGTAAATGTAGTATCATTATTTTAGTGGAAAGTTTATGGTATCCTTGAGATGTCAGATCAATGGATGTAGCTGGATGAGTGATTTTAGTGGATGGATCACAACGTAAGTATCAGTATTGGAAAAGAAAAATTCTATATGTGCTTAGAAATCAGTATTGGTTCTAAAAGAATGCAGTGTGGTGAATATAAGGGGAAGATTTCGATATTAGAATAGAATTAAATAGTAGGTAATGGGTAGTGTTGAAGTACATGAGTTCCATAAACTCTAATGCTTGGACATGCTTGTCTTTAATAATGAATGTGGAAAATGGATTTTCATCTAATACATTAGAGTGAAGTTGAAATGGAATGAACACTCCAATAAGATTTGGTGGTCAAATAAATGAATGTTGTATGAAATCCTAGGTTGAACAATCCAATGGAATGAAACCCACACATATCATATAAATACGCTTAACAGACGAACCATTGGGACCCTCTATATGAATTCCATTTATCTACATATGAAATATATAATTAGATGGTCTGAAAATTATGGATAGAGTAACTGATTTTTAAGGACATTATGTTTGAGGTGTATTTTTATCGATAACACTTGGGGCACATCCTTGTGTTTAAAGATGAAATTATGATGATGAATTATTGGTAGGATGATTATAAAAAGATGAAATTTAATAGTCATTGGTGGGATTTATTTATAAAGTCTAGGTATGGTTTTTAGTCGATGATTCTCATTCATAACTAAGGCATTAAACCTATGGAATAAATATATGTTGGCATCTAACTTTGATATAAGAAAAACTTACTATGAAACATAATCCTCACATATATTCTGTTTTCATTGAATGTTCCATGTATTTTGAGTTCTTGATTTAATGTAAATTTTCCAAAAAGAGGATAATGGCGTGACAGATCCAAATAGAGGATAACATGATGGGATATATGAGTTTTATGTTAATCCCAGGTCTAGTCTTCAAGGTTATGGGGGATGATTGAATCAGAAGTTGGAAAACATCTTGTTGTTGATGTTCTTCTATGCTAGATTACGAGAAGGGAAAAGTTATGGTGGTTTGATCTATATCCTCTCCCTAGTAATTTCCTCATCTATGTTTTTGGTTGAATATTTCAATAGTAAGAATAACTTTTAATTTTTATAGAGTGAAAATACATGTACTTCTTGTCCATAATAGGTAGGAAGATGCTTTGATAGGTCTTATTAAACCAACATTTATCATTTTTTGTGGAGGATTGTTGACCATCACCTTTACTGATGTCAACCATAGTATTATTTAAAAATTAAATTATGTACTTATTTTTAACATATGATATAGGTCTTACATGAAGTATTTTGTGACACCACTTCCAATACTATTTGGAAAAATTTCTAACACATGTTTTTTACTAAGTCCCTTATTGGTTGTTTATATAAGAAAAGGAGACTCTATAATTTAAAAATGATCCACAAAAACTCTCTTTTAGGATCATCTCAACAAATTTATTAATTTATTGATTATTTTTTATTGTATAGATGTAATGATAAGTGATAATGATCGATCAATTACTCTGTTGACCTCCCATGTTGAATCTTTAAATTATTCAAATTGGATAGGGGTGTATGGTAGGGAGTTTATTACCCTAGAAGAGGTTATGAAAATATTTCTATAGAGAGTCCTTAAAACAAATGGTTGAAAGTAATATGCTAGTGGTATCAAGACCGAACACTTGATGATGTGTGTTAGAGGTCAGACTAAAATCTACATATAATAATGGGAGGATAAGAGTCTGTTTATGAAGTTACAGTATTATGAGTGTTATAAAACTACCCATCATAACTGATATAACCTTGAATATAAATTTAAGGATAGTATTTCCTATAAAAATGTGGTATTCCCTTGTTTAAACGCTATTGATGTATTATATGTTTTCTATAATCCCATAGTTTGAGTTACAGATAAATATAGGTTTTATTTCTTCTTGGTTGCTAGGTCTGTCCTTGGACGTGTTCGTAAGGGCCCCCTAGTGGAAGAGAGGGTGGTGGTAAGGATGGTTGTCTGTTTTTTTCAGACTCAGGTGTAGACTCCCCTCCAATTAGTTTCCTATGTTTATAGTTTATCTATGTTTCTAATACCATAAATATTGCATCTTTTGATATTTGTTTTTATGTTATCATTAATGTTTCATTGACCACCAAGGAAGGTTGTTTTGGTTTTTATAGTTTTTGAGCATCCATTGTATATTTCACTAGCTTTAGCTTTAGTAGAGACTCAAGTGTTATGGGTATGCTTTGGTAGGTGTTATTCACCAGTTCTGTTCCATTACTATGATCATCATTAGATATATACAGTAGTATATGAGAGGGTATGCACATAACATGTGTTTCCAGGGAATATACAAATTGATAATCATACTAAGATGATTATGTTTAAACAAATGGATTTCCCTTTAGTGATAATTTCTCGAACGATCTGGTTGGATAGACTATGATTCATGAGCATATCTTATTTTATTTTATATTTATTTTTAAGGTGAAATTTACAAAAAATAAATATTTATTTAAATGAATTTCTGATAGCATGATTTCATAATGTATGTTCATTTTATAATATTTAAATTAATGATTTTTATCATTATTAAATTTATTTATTTTGTGGTATGGTTCTATTTCTATGAGGGCTACGTTGGTGTGGGAACCTTATTAGATTTTTGGGATCATTGTTACTAGATTTTGGTCCCAATGGCATGATCTATACTGTTTCCATTTTTTTCAAATGGATGTTGATTACACTTCATCATATAACTACATTTCAAGGTGTGTGTATTTATTGCAATATTTATTTACTCATAGTGATCATGGATGATACAATCTAATTTCCAATTCCCTATATTTTGGTCATGTGATCCATAAATATTTAACTTCATTTATGTTTGTTTTGTTCTGTGAGATTCTTTCCCTCACTTTTCGACACACAAGTCCCTATAGCTATATAGGGATATCCACTTTATTAATCTAATTTAATAGATGTTGCCTAATATTTTTGGGATTTTACTTTATCCCTTCGTGGAGTATGGATCTTAATTATTCCTTCTCTTCTAGTTTCTTGTAGAAATAATTTTGAAGTGGGGGGGGTTCGTTGCTTGGTTAAATTAATTATTCACGCATGTTATTTCAGAGTTATATTCTAGTGGACATCTCATTTCATGATTGATTAGAGGTGGAAAAATTGGATGACTTTAGGACCTACTATTCTAAGAAGTGACCTTTTTTATTTAATGACTTCTTAGGCTTCTTGGTATAGGCTTAGTTATATAATCCTATTTTCATGTGTTCATTAGTGCTGCTATTTTTCTTCTATTCATCTCTAATTGGTAAGGTGTTTTGTGAGTGAGTATATCTAACTAAGGAGTGTACATTACCATCCTTGAGAATTAATTGACAACTTTTTCTTGGATTGATGAGGATTCTATGCTCAAATAACATTTTTGGAGATGTGTTTATTTTTTATTTTTCTTCTCTCTTTTGTGTACCTAGTTTTCTAGAATAATAAAATAAATATGTGGTGGTTTTCATTCCAATCTCACAGTATCAACATGGTTTAAAGCACATAAATTATCTTCCTTCATTTCTTTCCCTTCATTTTATTCATTTTTCTTGTTTCTTTTTCATCCATTGTTCTCGAGTTTTTCATTTTTCCTCTCATATCATGAAGAACATATTTAAGACCAATATTTTCATCGCCTCTATTGGGTGTGGATGACTTTGTATCTGAGATATTCCATTATAGAATGACTAATACGGTCATTCTCATTGAACACAATTGGATTATTCAACATTAAATGAGTTCATAAATTATATAAAACCTTGATTTAATGCCTAACTGTCATCATATAATGAAATAGTGAGGAAAACTAGAAATAGGGGAAATATACAATTAAAATCACCTAAAACACACTTATAAAATAGATGACACACCAATACGAGTCTAGATGAAGGAGATCCATCATAAAAAAGTGAAAACCCAATGGGGAGTAAGAATAAAGGGGTGTTTTGTTGATCTTATCTAAAATGATCGAAAAACATTTATTTAAAACATTAAAATATCATTTATATTAATTAAAATAAAAATATATATATTCTACCTAGTCTCACCAATACTCTGGCTGACCCAATGAGGTTCTTCTTCACACCAAATACACTTACACTGGTAGTGTAAATAGACACTCCTACACCAATCAGATCTCTAGTGGGTCCTATCCAAAATTATGATTAGAGATCTTCAAATATATAGATTACTCGGTCACAGGGTCATTTCCATGAAACATGACCTTGGGGCACCAATGATGAAACAAAAACCTAGAAAAGTAAAAAATAACAGATTTTAGGAAGAAAATATACCAAATTCAAACCTATAAATTGACAAAGTATTCCAACATCCCCATAATAGGGAATCTTTCCCTTGAGATGCGTCATTGAACCTTGAAGATAAATAATACTAACTGCTACACCAGCATATCTGGATCTCACTCTCACATGTCCTTTTAGATATATATTTTCTACCACATCACTAGTACCAGATGGACAGTCTTCTAATTAAGATTCTTCTTACTATAGTCAATAATATGAATCAATCGTTCATTGCACATCGCATCAAGAGCCAACTTGATAACCATGACATCATTCATAGGTAGTATCTCAAAAATTGAGAAACATGAAATGCATCATTCATAGCACAAAAACCATGAGGAATCACTAATTTGGATTTCACAGTATGGGTCTCCTCAATAACATCGAATGGACCCACATACCTACATTCTAACTTTCTTATCCTCTGAAAACATAGGTGTCCCAAATGAGGAAACACTCAAAATAAAACTCATTCACCCAACTCAGAGTAAATTAAAATCCATCTACAACCTGCATAAAATCTATTCATATTACGACCAGTCGCTAACCACTTCACGATCTTCAATATGTTCTCTAACATCTCCTACACAAGGATCGACCCAATAATCACTAACTCCCTGGCCTATATCCATTATAGTGGGGACCAATAAAATCTACAATAAAAATATATGAAATTATCAATCCAAATTTAGTATTGATAAATATTATTTCCAGCAAACATGGAAAGAGAAAGATGACTCACCCCTGATCCTCCAAAATTAATGAGACAACCCCATAATATGTACTCTAGAATCGAAATGTTATACATAGACTACTCATCAGTATAATGATTTAATGCAATTCTCAAGTGAGCATTCATATCAGGAACCGTACACAGACTCTACTAGATGCATGATGTAAGATCATTTCTTTTTCTTGGTATGCCTCTCCATGTGTTTTTAATTTGAGACTTATTGGTCATTTAATATTTTGAAATGAAGAGCCATTGATAATTCAAATGACTAAAATTCCATGGATGTATGATTTTTTTGGAAATAATGGACTCTAGGTATAAAAATTTTAAGTGTTAAATGTGTTCTTGGTAAGACAAGACGATTTAAAGGAGGTTTTGAGGGTTAAAGAAAAAAATGGTCAAAAAAACAACTTCAAAACATTCAAACACCATGTAAGGGTATGTCATGTCAAGTAATTGTTCATGTGTTTTAATAAAATAAATCTGTGGCATCGGGATTTTCATTGAATACCATTAAAAACATTTATATGATGTGTAATTGTATAACACGACATGTAAATTTCCATCCATCTATTCTAAACATTCCATGCAGCTGATTTTCATTTGAATCTATTGTTGTTATTCTTATCTTGACCTAGGGTGACCCTCCATGTGTTTTTCTAGAGTCAAACCCCCTTTTGGACATCTCATTTAAGCGATCGACCCCTTGAAAGTCCTTTTTGCTCCATTTCAATCCTATATTGATTTTTCTACCACCATTGTGGTGAAATCCTTTTCCCAAATTTTATTGTTGGTTTGATCTTGACCAGCTTCGATCTAGGAACCTATTCGCAGTCATCTTCACCTTCATCCTTGTCATTTTTAGCAATATGAATCATTGTTAGATCATCGTTAAAAGGTAGGGAGAAAAAAATCATTAACATATGATACAATAATTTTAATGTTTATGCAATATCATCATTGCAACAATGTAGTCTTCACCCAAATCAATTGAATATAAATTAATTAGATAATGTTTTAAAGTATGTTTAGCATGACATCTGACCAACGGTGATTTATTATTATGGAATCCCTAAATTTTGGTTTATTTATTGTTGGTATAATTGATAATAAATTGTTAATTGAATTGAAAAGTTAAATATAAAATAAGAATGGTAATTCATATAATGATCCATTGAGAATTGAGATGTGATATTATGATATCCATGTTTTATTATAGAAATTATGTTCTATTCTGATACGATTATATATCAGGCTCTGCCCATTCACTTGAATATGAACATGATGTAATGGTGAGAGTGAGTAGGATTGGCCCAGTCTAATATTGTAAGGATTATAAGTCTTTGACAAAAAATTGTTATAATTATTATAGGTATTTAACCCATAAAAGCTATAATGCTTATATGGATCTACCTAGATTGATTAATGTGATTATGACAAGGGTATATAGTTATGGTTGGCATAGTCATAAGACAAGTTAAGAGTTATTCTGGCATGATGCCTAATTTTTTTATTTTCCTTGGTTTTTTAGGTATTGATAGAATGGTCATAATAAATGCTTAGGGTTATGCTGGCATGGAGCCGAAGTAGACCACTGTGGTATTTTATTAATGGATGAATTAAATTAATTAAGTTTATCATTTTATCGCATGAACTATTTATACGGATGAGTTATTTGTACATGGTGGTGTTGACCTATTGAGATTTACTCACACCCTATTTGAGTCTGTTTTTGGTACCTGAGCATATTATGTGGATGTAGGTTCGAACAAGGGAAAGAGATCAAGTTGTTGATTGCTTGTTTGCTGTTGTTCTGGTGTTTGGAGATGGGACTGTTGAGGGGTTCTAGAACATGGAATTTGTGTCTATTGTTTCATTTTACTAATCTTTTAATTGTATTTTTCTATATGGAAATTTAGTTACATTACAAAAAATCATTACATTATTCCATTATCATTTTTGGATTATTCGGTTGGGTTTTATTGACATTATTCTCTCTGTATTTACTATGATTATTTTTTTGTTTAATTATGATTTATTCTACTACTATGGAACTTCATACAATGGGGTATAGTCTCCCACTATACTTTTCACACCCCTACTATTAGTCTTTATCCTCTGACATATGGGGAGGCACAATTGAGGCCTCGTAACTAACCCTTTCTAGCCGCATGTGAGAGTGTCGGATTAGGGGATGTTAGAAAGTGGTATCAAAGTAGAAGTTTTACATTTTTATTTTTCCTCATAGTTTGGGAAAGGAATAAAGGGGGATCGAATGTTTTGTGACTTGATAACGTGTTTCCGCATGGGATTATCTAACCCATGTTTGAGATAAATCCATGTACCTTGGGATGGGATTGTTTTTTGTGTTGTGTGATTTTTCTATTGGTGTTATTTATCCTTAGGTGATTCACATGTTGTGTAAGGTTAATGTTTTATAATCTTAATGTCTCCTGATATTTTTACTTGTAGCTCAGTATGGTGTGAGATGAGAATACATGCAACAAATTAGGTACATTGGGATATATTGACATGCATTGTTCATGATGGTGGAATATATGAATTTTCATGTGTTATATACTTTCCTATTGAACTATGATAAAATATATCTATTTTATTTGATAAAAAATTAGTTTTTGTGTCTTGATAAAATAAATTAAATTCATGTGTAGAGAGACTAGATGGTAGTGTTTCTCTATTTCAGTCAACTGTTAGGTTATCCTTGATGGTATCCAATTATCTAAGGTGTTAATTTTTCTTGTAGATCAAATTACTCCTTGTCATCTTCAACTCAAGATTCATGATAGAGGAAATTTTCACACTCCTAATGTAGTAGATATAGAACTTCCTATAGTTATAGAGAAACATATTGATGTCCACCTTAGCAATAGCTTCCTAAGGGTCATGAGATCCATGGAATGGCTGATTGTTCCTAATATAACTATGATGATTATGAAAACAATAGATTTTAAACATTAGTATCCAATTGGGTTTACTAGGTAAGGGGGACCCATGTTATCTATGTTCTGGATCGAGTACGTCCAGATAACATTCAAGTATTTTGAGACACCTGCAGATATGAAGGTGAAGCTTGATGTGTATATGATTTAGAGACCTTCCTTGCATTGGTGGGATATTATGAAGGATTCTAGGAAGAAGGATGAGATATCCTAGAAGGACTTAGAGGTTATGTTTCTCATCTATTTCTATCCAAAAACATTTAGCGATGATAAAGATTTTGAATTCAGGCATCTGGTGAAGGAAGGTTTGACAATGCTAGACTATACTAGAGGTTTTATTTACCTAGAACTCTTTGTTCTATGTTGGGAATAAAATGGGATCTGTAGTGAGAGATGTATCCAAGAATGTCTTCAATATGATATTAGGTCAAAGGTAAATTATTTCCATTTAATAATTTACAAAGATGTGTTGAATCAGTCACTCATCACGGAAGGTAATATAAGAGAGGCCCCGAGCTGCAGCAAGGCTATTTCAGTAGGGAGATATAGGAGTTCTTCCTTGATTGTTAAGATGTTTCATTATCATAATTTCCTCCAAATAAATAATGGGAATAGCAGTTAGGATAGTGAACAACCATCTGAAGACCATGTTTCATTCTAATGTTATCTGTGTGGAATGTTTTTACACAAGCAACCATAGTGTCCTAATCCCACATTTGAGTGTTGAATATGTAGAGGACTAAGTTATGTTTAGTTGTTATCCATGAAACTTCCATACCATATTAGTGGGAGAGGATCCAGACAAGAATCAGAGTTGGGAATGTGTGCAGCTAACTATCAACAGGATGGTAGTCAGAGTTCCGCAGACTGTTCTAGCAGAGGTAGGGGACGTGATACCCCAATGCGTGAGCAGTAATACCAAGCAATGTATGTAGCTAAAGGTAGTTACACTAGATTCCAGAGAAGAGAAAAAAATTAACTATACATTATTTAGACTACTCCAGATAATGTGGATGCAAGATCATCAACCATCAGAGGTATGACTCTTATATCATATACCACAACTTGTTTTTTGATATTGGAGAATCCAATTTTTTTCTATCCACTATCATTGGAAATGGTTTGGTCTTGGATGTTGAAATCATATATGGTATTTAAACCAATTACACATCATTGGGAGTATATTAAGAGAATATCAAACATTTCAAGGCATGATCTATAATGATTAGTGATTTCCATTTCTTGTGGGGCCCATTCAAGATAGAAATGTCAAGAATCTACTTGATTCATGGTATGTATTATTTAATTATATACCAAGCTCATAGTAACTATTACATGAGGTTAATTACTTTTCTATTTCCAGAGTAAAACGGTTATTCTAACTAGGGTGAGTGGGATAATCAGGATGGTCACATGGGACCAATTTTGTTTAAATTGGATTGTATCACGTATCTGATAGTGGGTCTTGCTGTAGATAATGGTGGAATACAACAAGGTTTTTTCCCTCCTTGTTAGGATGTTTTATTATTTTTTCCCATAATGAGTTGTATATATTACCACCCGAGTGAGAGGTCGAGGTCATGATCGTGTTGGTGCTGAGAGAAGAACCAGTTTTTATCCCACATTACCGAATAGCACTAGCAGAGCTTCGGGAGTTGAAGGTTGAGTTGGATGATCTGAAATCTAGGGGCTTCCTATGGTTGAGTACATGTATTTTGGGTTCTTTATTTCTATTCTAAAAAAGGCTAGAGGATCTTTGCGCTTATGTGTAGATTATCAGAGGTTAAACCAAATGAAATTCAATAACTAGTATCCTCTTCCATGAATTGATGATCTTTTAATTTATCTTAGAGGTGTAAATATCTTATCTATGATTGAATTGAGATCTGGATATCATCAGTTATGGGTGAGAATACATGACATACCTCGTAATGCTCTTAGGTGAAAGTATGGATTTTAGGAATTCATAGTGATGTTGTTTGGGTTGAAAAATTCTCCTGCGGTATTCTTGGAACAAATGAATATGATCTTTTATCATTTTTGGACCAGTTCAAGGTGGTTTTTCAAAATACATCTTATTTTACTCCCAATTATCAGCATATCATGTCAAACATCTTGATATTGTCATAGTTATGTTTATGGGGCATTAGATTTACACCAATAAAACAAAATATAGTTTTTTGATAATTAAATTACAATTCATGGGCCGTGTCAACACATGGGAAGGAGTTTCAGTGGATCCATATAAAATCACTTCTATCATATCTTGGGAACATCCCTATAATGTCTTCAAAAATCATAACATTCTAGGTTTTGTAGGTTATTATTAGAATTTTTTCAAAGATTTCTCCAGTTAGGAAGCTCCAATGTCTGGCATGACAATGAATGAAATGTTGTCTTTTGGAATGATTCTTGTGAGAATGATTTTTAATAGATGAAAGCTAGTCCAAACTCACCAACTATCGACATTTTACCTGTGCCTGGTAAATATTATACCATGTATTGTGATGCATCTAGAGTTAAAATCTAAGAATTTATAATATATGAAGATTATGTTGTTGATTATGCCTATAGGATGTTGATACCACATGATAGGAATTACCCTACTCACGATCTTTAGTTAATAGTAGTGGTACATGCCCTGACATGTTGGAGATATTATCTAATGGGTGAGAGGTTTGTTGTATACACATATCACAATAGCCCGAGGTAAATATTTTCCCAATGGGACCTAAACCTTTGGTATAGGACATGAGTCATGTATCTACAGTATATTTAATTTTGATTGGCATATATATCTGGTAAAGGAATCATTTTTTCTAGAAATTTGAGAAGATATTAAAAGATAGAGGCAGTATGGGTGTCTTTTGATTAGTGGTGGATAGTGACCCACATTGTAAACATACATTTCGATATTCCTAAATCACTGGGTAGAGTATCTCTAACTTTTATATATGTTATACATATGATTTGGTAAATTATTATAACAAAGAAGTTTTTTGATACAGATGAATCAGTTTTGAGAGAAAAACTATATGGAGGGGAGATTCCATCAGGATAGTCTATTGGCAGTGGTAATCCTATTCTTTACTATGGATGAGTCAGGTTTTATATTGTCTTTCATGTAGAGTTGATGACGGAGTTTCATTATACTACATGGGTGGTGGATTCTAATTTAACAATAATGTATCGTGATCTATGTAGATAATAATAGTTGTAAGAAATTATAAAGGATGTGTCATGGTTTTTGGCTACATGCTTCATTTTTCAGCTTTTGAAAGCCATAAATTAGAGGGAAGTTGGGCTTTCACACCCTTTACCTATAGCATAGAGGAAATTATATGACGTCATAATTAAGTTTGAGACATGAATACACTAGAAAACTCGTTGGAATGATGTTTTATGGGTTTTTGCGGATCAACTAAAAAAGGTATCCCACTTTTTACCAATCAATGAAACCATTATAGTTGAGGATCAGGGAAATAATTATGTGTACGCGGTGGTTTTCTATCACAATGTTCCAAGGAGTATTATTTTAGATATAGATCCTCATTTCACATCATGTTTCTGTAAGGTTATATATAATAATCTAGGATTGTGACTTCTTTTAAGAACATCATATCATTTATTGATTGATGGTCAATATGAGAAGGATATTCAGGTTCTGTAGGATATGTTACAAAAATGTGTTTATGATTTTGGTGTTTCATGGGAGAAATATATGGTACTCATGGAGTTTTAATATAATAATAGCTTCAGACCATCTATCCAAATAGAACCTTTTGGTGTTTATGGAAATTCATGTCATTCTCTTCTTTATTGGCAATAGGCATATGAGTTTGAACATTTTGGGCCTAGTCTCTTGAAAGAGACATCTGAAGAGTTCAAGTTAATTTGACAATAGTTGGTGACCACACATTGTTGGAAGATATCATATGTTGACCATTGGAGATGACCTATCAACTTTGGGGGTGGTCATCCTATTTTCCATTGTGTGTCTCTAATGATGTGGAATACCGGATTATGAAATAGGGAAAGCTGGAAACCTGGTTTGTCGGGTTGTTTGAAACAGTGTTGAGGGTTTGTCCAGTGGAATACCATTTAGCCATTCCAGAAAAAAAAATTCCATGAATTAATTATCCATTGGTCACAACATTAATGATACCATTCAAACCCTTCCCATGTGATAGACGTAGCATTCATAGAGACTAGTTTCGATGTGTCCTTCAAGGAGCATGTATACGAGTTGTGGATCATACGAAGAAATGTATTTGGAGTTAAATAATACCATTGATTTTAGTACAACTGAATCATGTGTGAACTCAAGAGGAAACCTATTATAGGGAGTCAAATATGTGAAAAAAGTGTCTAAACATGTTCACTGAGACTTCACAATGAGGATGGGAGAAACTAATGGATGATCTATTATATAGTGGTGTGGATGTAAGATCTCATTTTTTTAGGTATGCCTATCCTTGTGTTTTTCATTTTAGCCTTAGTGGATATGTCTTGTTTAGAGATGGAGTTCCTTTGTTAGAGAAAATAACCTATTTTCCCAGGACGTATATTTAAATAAAAACAACGAAGTCAAGGTATAATGGGTTTAAGAGTTAAATGGGTTCATTATAAGTTGATATGCTATAATGGAGGATTGGAGGGTTAAAGTTAAAATGGGTTGAAAATGAACTGATGAACATTTAAACATCATTTAGGGGTATTACACATCATGTAATTATTCATTTGTTTCAATAAAATATATCCTAGGGGATGGGTTTTTCGAAAAATACCATTAAATATAGTTACACAATGTTTGACTATATTAGACAACATGTAAATGACCGATCACATATTTTAAACATGTTGTGTGTCTGATTTTTGATGGAATGCACTGTAGATATTCTCCTCTCGATATAGGGAGACCCTCCATGCAAATTTAGTGTACCAAACCCCCTTATGGATTCCCCAATAATGAAATCAAACTCTAGTATGTCCTTTTGTCCCCCCTTCTTCCTTCACTTCCTTTTTCTCCAATTGTTGTTGTGATATCCCTTTCCATAATTATGTTGTTGGTTTGATCTTGATCAAATTTAATCAAAGAACCTATTCATAATCATCTACACCTTCTTCTTCATGGTTTTTTTCCATTGATTGAATTTTTGGATTGCCAGTTAAAGGTAGAGAGTTTAAATCATAACCCTATAGTTTGATAATTATAGTTTTTATGAAATATAATGATTTCAACAAAGTAGTGTGTACCCAAATAAATATAATATTAATAAATTGGATAATTTTATACGGTATATTTAGCATAAAATTTGACCATGGTAGATTTCTTGTTAAATAATCAAAAAATGTGGCTTATTACTTATTGATATAATTTTTAATCAATTGTCGATTGAATTGAATAGTGGAATATGAAAGAAGAATGGTAATTAATATAATTAATCATTGAAAATTTTGAGGTCATATTTTTATATCCATGTTGTATTACAAGAATTTAATTTCATGCGGATATGCATATAAAACAATCTAGCCCTAGGAAGTTGCAGATGAATATGTGGTACTGTAGAGAGTGTGTGGCTTGGCTCAGTCTAATGTTGTAATGCATATAGGGCCTTGACATGGAAATGATGTAATGCTTATAGGGAATTGACCAAAAAAAGTTTTAATGCTGATAAGTCTTTGGCCTGGATTGATATTTGTGATTATACCATGGCTATATGGCTATGGTTGGCATGGTTTTAACACATTATCATATTTATTTTGGCATGGTTTCAAAGCAAGTTATTTAACTTTGTTATTTAGGTATGGTTTTCATGGTCATAAGACATGCTCAGCGTTATTATAGAATTATTTCAAATTAGTTTTTTGTGGTAATTTATTAATTCATTTAATACACCTATTTATTGCATTATTTCTACACATATTATCAGGATGTTATATTTTGAGATGATGCAATCGACCTATTGATTTATACTCACAACCTAATCGGGCCACCATTGGTGTAATGTTCCAGATTTTTACATGTATTGTTTTAATATTATAAGGAAATTAATTTGGGACCAGGCTCTAAGATGGCGTGCATTTCCTATGCCCGGTGAGCCCGTAACAAATGTTTGAATTTAATTTAATAATTAAATTACGCACGCGAGTGGTTTTCCAGAAAAAGTAAAATAACTCCTGAATGGGTGCTCAGATCAGAAATCGGAGGACACTATTGCATTAAAAACAGTGATTTTACATTAAGCGAGGCCTAACATCGGCCGGCACATGTCGGTGGTGAAATCTAGTTTTTTTTGACGAAAGAGTAAGAAAATATTTAATAAAAATATTTTATTCTGCACCGAGATTTTATTAAATCTTTTGTATAGGATATCATCATTTTTAATAAAGTCTCGCTCAGGGTCCAGGATTACAGAACTCATAACCCTGAAACCCTTGGTGGCTCTAGAGGCTCTGGATAAAACCTTTTGACCCGGCGATGAAGACACGGTGACCAGATCTTCGCCCATGAACGCCGCATAATCCAGGTAGGATGGTTTTTGGGATATTTCTTCTCCATTTTGGATTTCCACAATGAACTCGGACTAATCAACGAAAAGATTAGCCAGATAATCTGTCATTCTTGCGGGATGGGATATTTTCGAGAATCGTGGGAATTGACTCTTTAATGTTTTATGGTTTCGTTCAACCTCCTAACAGTGATGGATCACGGTTGACACGAACATCGATTGAGGTTCATCCCTCTCATCTTGTTGTGTTTTTCTTTCCCAAATTCTCATTTTCATAGCTGTTTTCTACGCGTTCTTCAAAAGGATATGAACTTTGGATCATTGTGCACCCATTGTGCTATAAAATGGTCCCAAACTAAAGATCTAGCATCGGTACGACCCTATAGAGGTGCGGCTGCAGTGGCGATGGACGGATCGAAGTAGATTGGAAGAAATAATTCTTCGAACGATTTCCACACGGGTGACCAGAATCAGATTTTGGCGCCGATCAGAGGCCCGAAACCCATGTATTTGGAATCAAGACGTCGATTCAACCCCTTCTCTTGAGTTTCGCGGCAAATGGACTAGATAAACATGATCCGGAAGATCAAACGAAGTGTGAGGAAGAAGACAACGATTCTGGAAATTTCCCGACTACACACCGTATAATATGGGATACACGATGTGTGTTCGTCTTCGGGATTACATGGCATGCAATCTAGGAGTACACCGACACAGGCAGGGTACAAGACCATGGACACGCCATGTATACCCCTCCCCAACCAGACCCGGCCAGATACACGGGATACCCAGTGTACTAGAACTTTGGTAAGCGACACGAACACAGATAGAGGCCTTGTATGGGAAAATGGAAAGTGTACATGGAGTGAGCCCCATGTGCTCAGATACAGTGTGTTTTTCTTCTACATGCAGTGTAGTTTCATTCTATCCAACAATCTGATTGACATGGGCCGTTTACACGGGCAATACTCGGGGAGAAGGAACACAGAGTGTACCTTTTCTACATGTTGTGTAGTTTGGTTTTACATGGCTTGAACGAATGACATGGACCCTTTAAATGGGAAGTACCCAGGGTCAACGAACACGGCGTGTAACCATATTACACGTCGTGTATCATTTTCTTCGTGGCCTGATCCACATGACTTCTGTGACTTGGACTAGCTTCATAGGGTTCGTACCCATGGTTTTCCCCTAAATGTTTTGTTATCATTTCCTATATACGGGAGTCTGATCCCATTAGTAGGTCTTCCAGAATAGAGTTGTAGGAATCCTCTCTGTGAGACTTAGAGCCAGATCCTCTATTCATTCTTGGAACCCTAGGTAGATTTCTTGGTATCGACGTGACCAAGTTTACCCAGGCGCTGATCCTCTACTTTGCAGATTAGCTCAGACTGAGTTGTCGGAATCACCCCATGACCTGGCTGTGATCCTCATCTGTGCATCATCTTCCCAAGGTACATGTGGAGTGTTTTCTCGCAGAATGAGTAATTCGTAACTCTCTCTCTCTCTCTCTCTCTTCATACCTAGGAATGAGTTCTTCTGATTGTATGCTTAGTGGAAAATTCTAACTGTATCTAGTGGTGGGTTTCGCGATAGTTGGTCGTGTATGAGTATATCTGCATATTGTTGTTATATGTTTGGTAGAAATATACTGTGTAGAGATAAATATACCTTTCTATTGTGGTATTTCGTTAGTTTTATTCCTTTGTGTTTTTGGGGTGTCCAACTGGGTATTGTTATACTCACCCCTGCACGGGCTTTGCACGCACGTGTCATGTCTTGTGCAGACGAGCCAGCCTTTGATAGGATTCGAGGCGTACCAGGACCAGACGGTACGTAGTGAGCTCTGATAGGCTGAGGTGTGTTCCTACGGCTATAGACTGCAGTCCCGACACCATTCATTATAGGTTGGACCTTGTTACAGACTTTCTTTTTGGAGGGATTGTATTTTTGGCCTAGGGTATTACGTTCCTGTACTTTACTTTCCTGTCGTACTTTGTGGTTGGGTTTTAGTGTATGCATGCATCCTTTCCATTCAGTAGTTTTTATCACATTTGTAGTGACCCAAAGCTTGACGTACATGGACATTACATTAATTTCGCAGAATACTTAGTACATAACAAAAACACACACACAAGGATAGTAATAGTTTAGTGTCTTTGGAAACTCGGAATATAATCTTCTAATCGTGGTGAAATATCTTCAACATCTCCCATAAAGATATTCCTTTTTTACCTAAAACCTTTCTTTTATCCTGGGGAAAAGAAAACATAAAAGAGTGATCTCAATTGCTCAGTAAGGGTAAATAAAAGAAATATCAATCACATTATATTCATAAGAACATAACATTTTAGAATTATTGACCTGCAAAAGGGATCATAATATCATAACATGGGATAAATCATAGTAATGAAATGTAATCCCAATAATCATAACATAAAACATGAAACTTTGTTTCATACACACATAATCATAGAGAATCATTTCTAATTAGTCAATAATCATTGCCAAGACTATCTTAGTGGACAATGTCCATTTCTGAACAGAGTTCACTCCTCGCTTCAGTCCTGTTTTACTGAACCGGAATAACCTACCGATCCAGCCATGTCTATCTCATGAGATATAAAATCATTACCCAAATCATTGGAGGGAGATATAGGTCCCACCCAAATCATAATGATACCATTCTTATGTGTTCCACAAAATCAGAAAACCATACATCATAGCATAACCCATGTAATAAAAATAGGAATCTTAAACATCGTGAAATCAAAAAAAAATTCATATAAGATAAAGGAATTCAAAAAAAAATTCCATCACAAAATAATCAAATAAATGTAATAATATGGATAAAAACAGAACCCTTTATTATCTTAGAAGGAAAAAAATTTTGATAAAACACTTGAACTCCATTGTTGAGGAAAATATCCTTTCTGATTCAAAAACACTTTTCCTTTCTTAACATGTCGTACAATTATAAACTAAAAGAAAATGATTAAAAATAAACATGAAAACTTTTAAAGGAAGATTATTTGAAATAATGTTTTAAAAATCCATTCATGAAGTATATGTTAAAAAACATTCTTCGTACTTTTGTCGGAAAAGTCAAAAAGAACCTCGTACGAAAAACGGCAAAAGATTCCTTTCATATCCATTACTAAAAACTCACCGAAGGGTAAAATTGGATTTAAACAATTGTAGGTGGATGGAAATAATATTACATATTGAGGAAACATGGATGTGTATGATAAAATACACCCCAGTAAATGCCAAAGTATAAACAATCTCGGATAAAAATGAGATTGTGATATTTCCCTTACCTTAGGTCCGATATGCTTTGTACGTGTCCGAACCTCCTGTATAATGATTTAAATAATTTTATTGACATATTCCAGAATCATACTCATTTTTATGGTATCTTATATGGTCATATTCTTAGCTTCTTAGTAGTAATATTTCATTGCTACTTGTTATTCGGGTGTTTATAACATTTTGTTCTTATGCATGTTTTGTCGAATAAATTCTTATTATTCTCTTTAGGTTATAGATAACTCATTTCCAGAATGTTATTAATGTAATATATATCATATTCATTCATAAAATTCATTTATATATTCATTATGAAATGAAGATCATGTAGAACGAGTCGCATCACATCGTGGAGACGGTATTCCGTACGTACGCACGAGTGATGATATCATTCCTATGATCGTGGAATTGTATTGGAGTGTATGTATTCTATTTCAGAATTAGTATCACTTTATAATAGTCATATATAGTCATTATGTACACCATTATACCCATTCAAGTAAGGTGGTGGTGGAAAATAGATTACACCACGGTGTGGAGATGGTATTTCGTACGTACGCACGCGCGGTGATTTCGTTTTCCGTAGGATGGATAGATGGTGAAATAAGTTTGTTTCATAATTATAATAACATATCAGTATATAAGTGATACTGATGTTGTTACTTCATAATGAAACAACCTAAGAAGAAGAAGTGGAAGAAGAAATAGAGATGAAAGAATCGGTAACGGACATTACCTCTTCTTTGAAGCGCCTCTTTGAGATCTCCTTTTAGGGCACTAAAATTGGTCTTTGAGGAATGCCATAACCTCTAGGATGTTTCTAGGGAAGTGGAGAAGATAATTTGGTAGGGTTTGGCCGAGCTTGAAGGCTCAATGTGGTGTGAGGAAGAGAGGGAGGAGGTGCCCTTTTATAAGGGATGAGAGGTCCACCTTTGGAATAACTAAAAATATTATTTTATTATAAAGACAAATTCGGTTTTAAATAGATCAAAATTGATTTATTTCTAAGATAAGGTGGTTAGGGGTCGAAATCCTCTCATCCAATAGAATTTAGACAAGTTTAGGTTCCTATTTGGACCTTATCATTTAGATTTAACATTAAGTTAAATAATTTTACTTTTATCGTGTCTTCTTGTGTTCTTACACTATAAGGTTAATAAACATACTATAACAATCCAAACGAACCCCAAGTTTTTTATTATTAATATATATAACCTTATCTAAGTCATTTGGCCTAACCGTATATTTTTTGGAATAAAATAACAATTAATAATATAATATTTTTTAAAACTATTTTATGTCAATTTTGACACAATTTAGTAATTGATTTTTGTGAAAATTATAACAGAATGAGTAGTTCGAAAAAAGTTAATTTAATCTATAATAACATGTCATATTAACCTATAAAGTTAGTGGAATTCATAAAAAGTCCCAAATTACATTTATTTGGGTATTTATAACATCAATTATGTCAATATTTCATTAATAAGATAATTACTGCATCATCATTGTGTCATAAATAAATTAAATTATTTAATGTATAAAAATTATAAATAAAATTACATTATGTATTAAATTTTATTATCTTTATAATTAATATTTACAATCGAATTTATCTTATGTATAACCCTATATTAAAAATGTTTTAGTAAATAAGCTTTGATTTTAACTCTTTTAACTCTTCTTTGAATTAAACAATAATAAATGTCCTAATCAAATCCAAGTCAGCCTAAATGGTCATATTTTATTCATAAGGTTGTTTTTGGTCGAATCACACTTATCCAATATAATTAGGACATGTGTTAGGGTAATAATAATATCATTTTTACCCTTAATTACCCTATTTACTTTTAACCGTGGTAAAAAAAAGTAAAACCTTACTATTCACCAAAAATTATTTTCATCTAATTGAACCACATTTTACTTACTGACATCAACCGTGTCTCTCGGAATTTTGAAATTCAACTCACAGAAGCGGTAAAATTTTGTTTTATGAAAAATTCATTTTTTTACTACCACTTAGTGGTTTCACTATTCATCAAAAAATGAAAGTTTCCAGAAAAATACCAAGAATTAGGCCTAAGCTATATTTGATATTATGAACTCAAAAATGATGTCTATTTTACCAAATTAAAAACATATTTGTTGCATTAATTAATTTAGAAATTAATTCCCGTCATCAAAACAAATAGCGTGTTCTTAAAAGATAATAACTATCAAAAGATTGACACTTGTTTATAATTGGTTTAAATGTGAAATTACATCCAATGACCAACATTGTATTAAATTTTAAAATTATTTTCTAAATATACTATAAAACCACTAAAATTAATAATTTATCACTATTAATTATTTCGATTAAAAAAGTTGGTTTTTAATTAAAATTCAGTAATTTTCACTATTCATCAGAATATGAAAGTTATCTGAAAAGTACCAAAATTTCACCCTAAGATAATTTCGATGTTCTGAATCCAAAAATGAAGTCCATTTTAAAAAATAAAATTTAAAAAAATTGCAAAAAGTTGTTATTACTATTCATAACAGCTAGTTTTAATAATATTTTAATAGCATATCATTGTTTAGTGAAACTCGGTATTGCGTACTACACACACTATTGGGGAAGGTCGTGATTGCGTGTAATGAAAGGCAAGTCAAGGATGCGTGTTGTGCAAGTTCTTTTTGGTGTAGCGTACAACACAAGACAATAATGAAATTAAAAAGAATATTTTTCATAAAATCTCAGGGTGTTACATTCTACCCCCCTTAAAATGAATTTCACCCTCAAAATTCGTCGGGGTTATAAATGGTTTACCATTAAAAAGTTTCTTTAATAGAAACCCACATCGTAAAAAGGAATACCAAAACCAATCTTTAAAAACAAAAGTATGAAACGTAACGGTTACCCAAATAAACTAGTCATTGGGTTTCCACATAGGTGAAAATATGGATATGGAAGAGAAATCTAACCATCATGTTCTGATGGAGAGTGATAGAGAACATGGCTATGGAAAATCCAGCAATCACAAAGCCATAAATTTGTGATGATCTAAGGTACCATCTGATTAATCAGATATAAGAGAACTAGGACAACATTTTTGGTTTTCAAGGTCATATCCCTAAAGTTGATGAAATTGGAATTAGAAGAAATACTTTCGTGATTTCGGTATAGACTCACTGTTGGTCGTTCTTTGGACAATTTACACATCATCTCTTAAAGAAATGAAGTTGAATTTTTCATTCGTGATGTGTTAGCAGATCATGTGATAGAATGATGGGTCATTCCATCTGTCTCAAACAAAAGGTTAGAAATGTTATCAAAAAAATATATAAGTCCATCTATAGTGAGATTAATCATATATGGTTCCTAAAATGGACTTATACTTCATATATCATACTGATTAATATAATAAAACTAGTTATTACTAAACAGGGACCTCCTGTAAACCAATGGTAGGCGATAAAGGCCAGTCGCACTTCGGTTGTGGGTTTGATTCCCACAGCCTTTCCCAACAAGATGGGATGTCGCCCGTCCTGCAGGTTGCCCTTTTTATAATGCTATATTACTATAACATCCCATCAACAATATTGGAAAAAAACTTCTATCCTTAATCAATACTAACTTATTTCCAACATAATCCATTCCAATCTTTAGGCTTATCCATAATACTACAGTCCACTCTCATAATATAGTGAAAACGATTACAATAGATTTAATACCATCGTTGATCCCCATATATCATAAGATATGTCTTTTTGGTCACATTCCAAACATTCAAAAGCATTAATCATGTATTCTCTTGAATACCCATTGAACCTTAGTGAAAACATGAATGTAGTTAAAAGTTACCACTTTGCACATACCAAAATCCTCAAAATTCTATATACTCAACCCATGATATTACTGAGTCCTTATATCAATCATGAGCTCATGAATACTGTCAGATATTTCATTTTCTCGTTTTCCCTTCATTATGCGCATATCATTATTTTTCCAAAAATATCTCAATCACTTTCCATGGTTACCGATGCCATCAAATTATTGAAAACCATAATAGACCAAAACATAAATATTCCAATATTCCACGATACTATATACAACATTATTTTGGAATCCCATTACATAAACACTTAATCATTCCACCACATCGTTGTCATATTCAATATCGCCAATGGTGATCGCATGTGACTTCCCTTTTTCCTTTGCCTAAAGCGGTTTCTCATGTCGATCATCACTAACCCTTGGATTAGGGCATTTATTAGCATAATGTCCCATTTCCTTGCACTTGAAGCATTGAAGTGTAGTAGGTTCATTCTATGTATCCCTTCCTTTGATTGCATCATTAGATATCTTCTTCCCATCATTGCAGCATTCAAATACCCGATGACCTTCCTTTCCACATTTGAAACATTTACTTGTCCTTTTAAGACAATATCCACCATGCTTCTTCCCACACGTTGAGAAGAAAGAAACATTCATCCTCTTTTCACCATTATTCTGAGATTTCTCCTTGAACTCCATCTTTTGTTTCTTGTCAAAACTATGAGATGGATAAGTAACACCAACTTCCATTTCTACCTTGATAGCACAACACACAATTTCTTCACAGCTACTGAAGTCTCTTATATCTAATTCCCTTCGAAGATTTGGTTTTAAGCCACTGAAGAATCGATCAACTTTACTTTTAGGTTGGATGATAAATCCAGATGCATACCTTGAAGCCTTGTAAAACTCGCTTCGTATATACCAACAGATTCATCATCCTTTTTCTTTAGTTCAAGAAACTCATTCTCCATCATTGTTCAAAGAATACGAGGGAAGTACTTATTGAAAAATATGTTCTTGAACTCGTCCCATTCCATGGAATCAATTTCGTCTCTTTGCCTCGTATTCTTGATATGATTCCACCATTGATTAGCTTCACCTTCCAAACGATATACTGCTAAGGTGACTTTATCATGTTCAGAACATTGAAGAACTGAAAATATCTTTTCAGTGGTACTGATCCATTATTCAGCAACAAGTGGATCAGAAGACCCACTGAAAGAAGGTGGACGTTGCCTCGTGAAGGACTCAATAGAATATTGTTCCCTTCTCTGTTCATTTGGAAGTCCAGAATGATTCATAGCTTGTGTAAGTGTAGAAATAAGATTTTGCACTCCATCTCCCATAACATTTGTTTGTTCAAGAGGAAAATCATTGCATTTTCCATTGCATTGATCAACACGGTTCCTTCGGGTTCCATCCATCGTCTAAAACCCAAAAAGAATAGCGTGAGAGGAAAAATTCATGCTAGGGAAAACAACATAATAAAGGGGGAGTACCTTCAATATCTAACATCTTAGGTTTAATTATATGATCAATAGAAAAATTCTAGGACTATAACATATACGTATACTTAACCTTAGGGACATCCCTAGACATACCTAAGAAATATCTCTAGGGATCTCACTAACGTTTTCGCATCCTAGTTTCCAGAGGTTGACTAAACCTTTCCTCTGATACCAACTGTAGCGGTCTGGAATTACTTCCAGTGGACTATAATTGATACCTATCAGGGAACTCCATGGGCGGCTACACCCCCTGGGCGGGACACACCACCATCCCCAGTGGCAGCCATTTCCTCATGAAGCCCTTGAGTGGAGAGTCATGCTTCGTCCAATGCTAACATGTGAGAGTTCCCAAGGATCGGATACATTCCTACCTCCTTTGCCTCTGATACCAACTGTAAAGACCCGAAGCTTGACGTACATGCAAATTACATTACTTTCGGGGAATACTTAGTACATAACAAAAAAAAAACACACAAGGATCGTAATAGTTTAGTGTCTTTGGAAACTCGAAATACAATCTTCTAATCGTGGTGAAAGATCTTCAACATCTCCCATAAAGATCTTACTTTTTTACAAAAAACCTTTATTTTTATCCTGGGGAAATGAAAACATAAAACGGTGAGCTCAAATGCTCAGTAAGGGTAAACAAAAGAAATATCAATCACATCATATTAATAAGAACATAACATTTTGGAATTCTTAGCCTGCAAAAGGGATCATAATATCATAACATGGGATAAATCATAGTAATGAAATGTAATCCCAATAATCATAACTTAAAACATGAAACTTTGTGCCATACACACATAATCATAGAGAATCATTTGTTATTAGTCAAGACTCATTGCCAAGACTATCTTAGTGGACAAAGTCCATTTCTGAACCGAGTTCACTCCTCGCTTCAGTCATGTTTTACTGAACCGGCATAACCTACCGTTCCAGCCATGTCTATCTCATGAGATATAAAATCTTTACCCAATGAATTGGAGGGAGATATAGGTCCCACCCATCTCATAATGATACCATTCTTATGTGTGCCACAAAATCATAAAACCATACATCATAGCATAACCAATGTAATAAAAATTAGAGTCTTAAACATCATGACATCATAAAACAATTCATATATGATAAAGGAATTCATAAAAATATAATTACATCACAACATAATTAAATGAATGTAATAATAGGGATAAAAACATAACCCTCTATTATCTTAGATGGAAAATATTTTTGATAAAAACTTGAACTCCATTCTTGAGGAAAATATTCTTTCTTCTTCAAAAACACTTTTCCTTTCTTAACATGTCATAAAATTATAAACTTAAATAAGTTGATTAAAAATACACTTGAAAACATGTAAAGGAAGATTCTTGGAAATAATGTTTTGAAAATCCATTCACTCCATATATGTTAAAAAACATTCTTCGTACTTTTGTCAGAAAAGTCAAAATGTACCTCGTACGAAAAAAGGCAAAAGACTCCTTTCATATCCTTTACTAAAAACTCACCGAAGGGTAAAATTGGATTTAAACAATTGTAGGTGGATGGAAATAATATTACATATTGAGGATACATGGATGTGGATGATAAAATACACCCCAGTAATTGCCAAAGTATAAACAATCTCGGATTAAAATGTGATTGTGATATTTCCCTTACCTTAGGTCTGATATGCTTTGTACGTGTCTGAACCTCCTGTATAATGATTTAAATAATTTTATTGACTTATTCCATAATCATACATATTTTTATGATATCATATATGGTCATATTCTTAGCTTCTTATTAGTAATATTTCATTGCTACTTGTTATTCGGGTGTTTATAACTTTTTGTTCTTATGCGTGTTTTGTCGAATAAATTCTTATTCTTCTCTTTAGGTTATAGATATATCATTACCAGAATTTTATTAGTGTAATATATATCATATTAATTCATTCAATTCATTTATATAATCATTATGAAGTGAAGATCATGTAGAACGAGTCGGATCACATCGTGGAGACGGTATTCCGTACGTACGCACGAGTGATGATATCGTTCCTATGATCGTGGAATTGTATTGGAGTGTATTTATACTATTTCAGAATAAGTATCACTTTATAATAGTCATATATAGTCATTATTTACACCATTATACCCATCCAAGTAAGGTGGTGGTGGAAAATAGATTACACCACAGCGTGGAGACGGTATTCCGTACGTACGCATGCGCGGTGATTTCGTTTTCCATAGGATGGATAGATGGTGAAATAAGGTTGTTTTGAAAACATAATAACATATCAGTATATAAGTGATACTGATGTTATTACTTCATAATGAAACAACCTAATAAAAATAAGTGTAAGAAGAAATAGAGATGAAAGAATCCGTAACGGACATTACCTCTTCTTTGAAGCGCCTCTTTGAGATCTCCTTTTAGGGCACTAAAATTGGTATTTGAGGAAGACCAGAACCTCTAGGATGTTTCTAGGGAAGTGTAGAAGATAATTTGGTAGGGTTTGGCCGATCATGAAGGCTCAATGTGGTGTTAGGAAGAGAGGGAGGAGGTTCCCTTTTATAAGGGAGGAGGGGGCACCATTGGAATAACTAAAAATATTATTTTATTATAAATCCAAATTCGGTTTTAAATAGCTACACATTGATTTATTTCAAAGCTAAGGTGGGTATGGGTCGACATAATCTCATAAAATTGAATTTAGACAAGTTTAGGTTCCTATTTTGACCTTATCATTTAGATTTAATATTAAGTTAAATAATTTTACTTTTACCGTGTCTTCTTGTGTTCTTACACTATAAGGTTAATAAACATACTATAACAATCCAAACGAACCCCAAGTTGTTTATTATTAATATATATAACCTTATCTAAGTAATTTGGTAAAACCTTAGATTTTATGAATATAATAACAATTAATAATATAATATTTGTTTTAAAAACTATTTTATGTCAATTTTGACACTATTTAGTAATTGATTTTTGTGAAAATCATAACAGAATGATTAGTTCAAAAAAAAGTTAATTAAATCTCTAATAACATGTCATATTAACCTATAAAATTAGTGGAATTCATAAAAAGTCCCAAATTACATATATTTGGGTATATATAACATCAATTTTGTCAATATTTCATTAATAAGGTAATTACTTCATCATCGTTGTGTCATAATGAAATTACATTATTTAATGTCTAAAAATTATAAATAAAATACCATTATGTAGTAAATGATATTATATTTCTAATGAATATTTACAATCGAATTTATCTTATGTATAACCCTATATTAAAAATGATTTAGTAAATAAACATTGATTATAACTCTTTTAACTCTTCTTTGAATTAAATAATAATAAATGTCCTAATCTAATCCAAGTCGGCCTAAATTGTCATATTTTATTCCTAAGGTTGTTTTTGGTCGAATTACACTTATTAAATAGAATTAGGACATGTGATAGTGTAATAATAATATCATTTTTACCCTTAATTACCATATTTACATTTAACCGTGGTAAAAAAAGTAAAAAGTTACTATTCATCAAAAATTATTTTCATCTCATTGAATCACATTTAACTTACATACATCAACCGCGTCTCTCGGATTTTTGAAATTCTACTCACAGAAGCGGTAAAATTATGTTTTATGAAAAATTCATTTTTTTACTACCACTTAGTGGTCTCACTATTCATCAAAAAATGAATGTTTTCAGAAAAATTCCAAAAATTAGGCCTAAGCTATATTTGATAATATGAACTCAAAAATGATTTCTATTTTACCAAATTCAAAACATATTAGTTGCATTAATTAATTTAAAAATTAATTCCCATCGTCAAAACAAATAGCGTGTTCTAAAGAAATAATAACTATCAAAAGATTGACACTTGTTTATAACTGGTTTAAATGTGAAATTACATCCAATAACCAACATTGTATCAAATTGTAAAAATATATTCTAAATATACTTTAAAACCACTCAAATTAATAATTTATCACTATTAATTATTTTGATTAAAAAAGTTGTTTTTAATTAAAATTTAGTAATTTTCACTATTCATCAGAATATGAAAGTTATCTGAAAAGTACCAAAATTTCACCCTAAGCTAATTTCGATATTCTGAATCCAAAAATGAAGCCCATTTTGAAAAATAAAATTTAAAAAAATTGAAAAAAGTGGTTATTACAATTCATAACGGGTAGTTTTAATAATATTTTAATAGCATATCGTTGTTTAGTGAAACTCGGTATTGCGTACTACACACACTATTGAGGAAGGTCGTGATTGCGTGTAATACAAGGAAAGTCAAGGATGCGTGTTGTGAAAGCTCCTTTTGGTGTAGCGTACAACACAAGACATTAATGAAATTAAAAAGAATATTTTTCATAAAATCTCGGGGTGTTACAACTTTTATGCTTTTGGGGCTTGGAAATGTTTGTGCGTGTGTAAATGTGTAAAGTAAATGCCTCCCATGTTAGTAGTATGCCTACTTGGTGCTAGTAACCAGCCCCTGGCCTATTGGGGGCGGTCTTGGGGAGTTGCGGCTCAACCCCCCCTAGGACGGGTTGTGACAGAGTTGTATCAGAGGTGTTTGGTTCTACCTTAGGACCGAGAGTCTGTGAGTTGGTTTGGGGCAGCAGTGTCAAGAGTTTCGAGTTTGGAATTCGGGCCAGGGACCCCAATGTTGGTGCGGGTGGCCGACGTATCCATACACCAGGACTCTGATAACTTGATTTTTGACTCAGAACATGAAAACACTAGTTGCAGGGAATAACAATGTTACATGCATCATATAGTAATGGATTTTGGTTTCCATGTCCTTATTGAGTTAGCACTCCAGATATACTCCCTGACCGAGATACAGCTTGTTTCTTTACAGGATGCCTCCACGACGCGAACACGCTAGGATCTAGCAGCTCGATCACGAGGATGACCCCCTTAGTGATGAAGCCTCGATACAGGGACCAGATCCCCCATTTTTACCATCAGGCGGTGTACCAGTTATCCCACCACATGTGGAGCACTGTTTAGTTCTTGTTGAACCAGTGGAGGAGGAGCGCAGGCTGGGCGCACTCCACGAGTTTCAGAGACAGAGACCTCTCAGGTTTAGAGATGATCCTGACCCTCAGGCAGCAGATGACTAGCTTGAGGCAGTGGCCCGAGTCTTCCGTTTAGTCCGCACGCCAGCAGACCAGATGGTGATCCTGGAAGCAAGCCTTCTGCAGGGCTTGACAGGACAATGGTGGAGTCTGGTTATCCAGTCCCACGACAAGGTGACATTTGCATGGTCGGAGTTTGAGAATCTCATCAGGGAGGAGTTTTCACCGGTTAGCCTGAGAGCAGTACGTATACAGGTGCTTCATCAGCTCCAGCATGGTACCATGATGGTGGATGACTATTCATCGAGGTTCACTGACCTATCGTGGTACCCGATGGGTATGGTCATGGATCAGTACTTCAGATCTCAGACTTTCGAGTGGGGATTTCGTAGAGATATCCGATCTTGATTCATCCCTATGAGAATTCCTACCTATGCTGGGTTGACCGAGCGGGCTCTGGTGGTCGAGAGCTTCTTGGCATAGCAGAGACAGCCTCCAGATATCAGTAGTGGGAAAGCTAGTGTAGAGACCTCGGTAGCAGGGAGCCGACGTCAGGGACCCAGGCGTGGGAGACGTTTCCAGAGGAGATCCCAGGACCGGGGATCTACCGTACAGGGTTCACAGGGCGCATCCAACCAACCTCGAGAGAGGTGATGCTACTCATGTGATGGAAGGGGACATCTCGCTCGAGATTGTCCGACCCACCGTACTACTGACGCGGGAGTAGTGGATGGACCACCAAGTGAGAGGCAACGTGTGGAGCAAGCAGACCAGTAGGGCGGTAGATGTGGTTGGGGAGCTGGGAGAGCAGTTGGAGGTTGTCGGTGTTTTGATCTTTTACCACCACCACCCCCATGAGTTCCACCCCAGGCTAAAGGAGCTAGTGGAAAGAGGTAGGGACAGCTGCCGGTGGTAGAGGCTTATGACCCATGTACTCCCAGAATGATTAGAGGTACCATATGTGTCTTTTATACTTTTGTTGTTGTATTGATAGACACTAGTTCTAGTAATTTTTTTATGTATGCTTATCTTGTTCTAGACCTTCAGATTCCAGTTGAGCCGTTGACTCGACCCTTACACTTCGAAACACTGACTAGGAAAGATTCAGAGATCACAAACCTCTGTAGAGAGTGTGACCTGACACTTGGAGGTGAGAGATTCGGTTGGAACCTATTGGTGGTAGCATCGTGTCCTTACGATGTCATTCTTGGTATGGATTGGCTATCCAAAGTTCATGCCCATATTGAATGTTTTAGGTGAAGGGTGTGGTGTGTCTGTAGTGAAAGAACGAGGTTCTATTTTGTATGTGAGAGAGAGACCCAGGAAGCATAGGATGGACTCGTGCAAAAGATGGAACAATTGATTTCACATAATTTGGCTAGCCTATCCCTTGGTGCAGCAGATGTTATGAGTTTCCAGTTCCCAGTAGTAGTGGCTGAGTACGAGGACTTCTTTCCGGAGGATGTCCCCGAGCTACCTCCCCATCAAGAGATATATTTCTGCATTGATATGCAACCTTGGATGACACCGATATCAACATCCGTATATCATATGGATATTCTAGAACTTCGTGAGCTGAGGGTGCAGCTAGACTACTTGCAGACGAAGGGCTTTGTGTGACCCAGCGTTTCGCCCTGGGAGGCCCCAGTGCTATTTTCCAAGAAGGCGGATTGGAGCTTAAGGCTATCTTTGTATTCCTAGCGCTTGAATCAGGTGACAGGGAAGAACCGGTATCCACAACCGAGGATCGATGACCTCTTCGACAAGTTGAGAGGGGCGCGATGGTTCTCGATAGTTGACCTATGTTCGGGCTACCACCAGTTGTGAGTACGATGGGAGGATATACCGAAGACGGCTTTACGATGTCTCTACAGTCACTATGAGTACTTGGTGATGCCCTTCGGCCTGAAGAATGCCCTGACAGTGTTAATGGAGCTCATGAACCAGATCTTGCAGCCCTATCTATACCGGTTTGTAGTGGTCTTCATCGATGATATCCTTGTGTACTCTGCGTCTGAGGAGGAGCACACGATACACATAAGGATGGTTCAGGACACAATCCTAGAGCACCAGTGGTATGGGAAACTCTCAAAGTGCCAGTTCTTGTTATAGGAGGTACACTTTCTGGGACACATTATCTCAGAAGATGGTGTAGTAGTGGACCCAGCCAAAGTGGAGGCATTGCTAGCATGGGAGCCACCCCGGAGCGTGATGGAGGTGTGGAGTTTCATTAGGTTGGATGGATACTATCGGAGATTCATCCTTGATTTATCCAAGATTGTAGCACCCATGACAGCATTGATCGGAAAGGGACAACCTTTCGTGTGGACCGAGAGATGCCAGCAGGATTTCCAGCAGTTGAGACAGAGTTTGACGAGCGCCAAGATCTTGAGGTTACCGGAGGAGGGCGTCAAGTGCGTAGTGTTCTGCGACACATTAGTAACCGGGAATGGTTGTGTCCTGATGTAGAGGCAAGAAGTGATTGCCTATGGCTATATTCATTTGAGGCCACACGAGAAGAACTACGCGACCCATGATCTTGAGTTGGCAGCGGTAGTCTTCACATTGAAGATGTGGCGGAACTACCTGATGGGTGAGTGGTTTATCATCTACTCTGATCACAAGAGTCTCAGATATATCTTATCCCAGAAGTATCTGAATTTTAGATAGAGGAAATTTCTTGAGTTCCTCCAGGATTATGACTTTGAGATCATTTATACTCTAGGGAAGGGGAACGTAGTGGCAGATTCTCTCAGCAGGAAATCGAGTTTGTAGTTTCTGGATGAGGCGACGAGGTAGTTGGCCTCCTTTCAGTTATCCTTTGTGGATAGAGATTAAGGAGCCTACCATCAGTCGATGTATGTTACCCCTCCACTCTTACAGCGTTTCCAGGACGCACTACACGAGGATGCTAGCTGTGAGACTCTACGTGCTCAGATTTCCACAGGTGATGCTATAGATGGATATTTAGAAGGTGGGCAGCATGTTGTTATTTTGAGAGGGCGCATAGTAGTACCAGTGACGTTGCGGGAGGAGGTTCTGATGGAGTTCCATACATCCCCTTTGGTGGTGCATCCAGGCATGGCAAAGATGTATCAGGACCTCCAACGTCAGTTCTGGTGTACAGGGATGAAGAAAGGGTGTGGTAGAGTTTGTCTCTCAGTGCCTTACTTGTCAGCAAGTAAAGGCTGAGCACCAGGTGCCAGCAGGTTTGACTCATCCCCTTGAGGTTCCAGAGTGGATGTGGGATGGAATATCCATGGACTTCATGACAGGTTTACCACGTACATCCAGAGGACACGATGCCATCTGGGTTATTGTTGATTCACTCACCAAGTCAGCCCACTTTCTATCCATACTAGAGCAGAGTTCTGTTGAAAGCATGAGATTCCTCTACGTGCAAGATATAGTTCGACTTCATGGAGTTCCATCCATGATCGTCTCCGGTCATGATGACCGATTCAAATCCCGGTTGTGGAAGGTATTTCAGGATGCTTTTGGGACTCAGTTACGCTTGAGCACAGTGTTTCATCCCAAGACTGATGGTCATATAGAGCGAACCATTCAGGTTATGGAGGATATGCTTCGAGCTTTCATAAATGACTTCGGTCGTAGCTGTCAGGATCACCTACCACTGGAGGAATTTTCTTATAATAAAAGTCATCATTCCACTATTGGTATGGCACCATTCGAGGCTCTGTACGGGAGACCTTGCAGGTCACCACTTTTCTGGACTGATCCAGGAGAGTCAGCACTCATGGGCCCAGAGATGGTGAGAGCTACTACAGAGAAGGTTCATGTCATCTAGGAGTGGATGAAGACTGCACAGAGTAGAAAAAACTCTTTTTCCGACAGGAGGCGGAGGCCCTTGGTGTTCGAGGAGGGAGACCATGTGTTCCTTCGGGTCTCACCACGACGGGGATTGCATATATTCGGACGATGCAGCAATAAATCTCTGAGGTTCGTTGACCCTTTTTAGATTCTGAGTATAATTTCAGAGGTGGTGTATCACTTGGCTCTACCTCCTCATATGGACTGAGTACACAATGTCTTCCATGTGTTGCAGTTGCAGAGGTACATGCACGATCCACCACACGTTATCGACTGGGGCAAGCTGGACATCGATGATTGGACGACCTTTGCAGAGTACCCAGTAGAGATTGAGGATCAGTAGGAGAAGATCCTTTGTGGGTGACCTATTTCCTTGGTGTGTGTCTAGTGGTAGAACAGGAATCTCCAGGAGAGCACGTGGGAGCGGGAGGCTCATATTCGCTTGCAGTACCCACATCTTTTTGAGTAGCCTTTGTTTTGGTTTTTCTAGGACGTAAAATCCCTAAGGTTGGTGTGATGTAATGTCCCATATTTTTCCATGTATTGTTTTAATATTATATGGAAATTAATTCAAGACTTGGATCTAAGATGGAGTGCATTTCTGAGGCCTGGTGAGCCTGAAATTTTTTAATTTAATTTAACAATTAAATTACGCATGCATGCGGTTTTCTTGAAAAAGTAGAATAACTCCTAAATGGGTGCTCGGATCAGAAATATGAGGGCACCGTTGTGTTCATAACAGCTATTTTACCTTAGACGAGGCCTATCATCGGCAGGCGCAGGTCGGCGGTGAAATCTTGTTTTTTGGACGAAAGAGTAATAAAATATTTAATAAAAATATTTTATTCTACAATGATATTTTTTTAAATCTGTTGCAGCGGATATATTCTTTTTAAGTAAAGGCCTACGCAGGGTCTAGGGTTACAAACCTCATAACCCTGAAACCCTTGGCAGATCTGGAGGCTCTGGAGAAAACCACCCGACGTGACGACGACGACGCGGTGACCAGATCTTTGCCAACGAACGCTGCAGAATCCAGGTAGGATGGTTGTTGTGATTTTTCTTCCCTGTTTTTTATTTTCACGACAAACGGGGACTAATCCATGAATAGATTAGCCCGAGGATCGGTCATTCTTGCGGGATGGGATATTTGAAGGAATTGTGGGAATTGATTCTTTAATTTTTTGTGGTTTCATTCAACCTCCTAACGATGACATATCATGATTGACACGAACATCGATCGAGGTTTGTCCCTCTCATCTTGGTGTGTTCTTCTTCCCCAAATCCCCATGTTCATAGCTGCATTCTATGCGTTCTTCATGGGGATATGAACGAAGGATCGTTGTTCAGCCATGGTGTGATACAATGGTCTCAAACTGAAGATCTGTCATTGGTACGACCCTTCAGAGGTGCGGCTGCAGTGGCGACGGATGGATCGAAGCGGATTGGAAGAAATCGTTCTTCGAACGATTTCCGCATGATTGACTGGAATTGTATTTTGGAGCCAATAAAAGGCCCAAAACCCATGGATTCTCCATCACAACGTAGAGGGGACCCTTGTTCTTGAGTTTCGCGGAAAATAGAACAGAGAAACATGATCCCGAAGATCGGCCGAAGCATGAGGAAGAAGACCGAGATTCTGGAAATTTCCTGACTACACGTTGTGTAGTATGGGATACATGACATGTGTTCGTCAGCGGGATTACATGGTGCACACTACGGGAGTACACAGACATGGGAAGGGTACTCGGCCATGGACACACCATGTATACCCCTCCCTGGCCAGACCTGGCCTGATAAACGGGATACCCCATGTACTGGTACTCAGGTAGGCGACACAGACATAGACAGAGGCCATGTACGGGCACATGGCCAGCATACATGAAGCGAGCCCCAGGTGCTCAGACATGGCGTGTATTTCTTCTACACACTGGGTAGTTGATTTCTATCCAAAAATCTAATTGACACAGGCCGTTTACACGGGCAATAAACGGGGTCAAGTAACACGGCGTGTACCTTTTCTACACGCTGTGTAGTTTGGTTTTACACGTCTTGAACAAATGACAAGGGCCGTTTACCCGGGCAGTACCCGGGGTCAAGGAACACACTGTGTATCCATAATACATGCTGTGTAACCTTTTCTTCATGGCTTGAGCCACTTGACTTCTGTGACTAGGACTAGCATCTTGGGGTTCTTACCCATGGTTTTCCCCTGAAGGTCTTGGTATCATTTCCTATATAAGGGAGTATGATCCCTTTAGAAGGTCTTTATGAATAGAGTTGTTGGAATCCCCTCTGTGAGACATAGAGCCAGATCCTCTATTCATTCTTGGAACCCTAGGTATAGTTCTTTGTTTCGACGTGACCAACATTACCCAGGAACCAATTCTATGATTAGCGGATTAGCTCACACTGAGTTGTCGAAATCACCCCATGACCCGGCCGTGATCCTCATCTGATCATCATGATCCCAATGTACTTTTGGAGTGTGTTCTCCCAGAATGAGTACTTCGTATCTAGCACATTCTCTCTTCAGACCTAGGAGTGTGTTCTCTCGGTTGTATGCTAAGTGGAATCTGTGAGCTGGATCTAGTGGTGGGTTTCACAATAGTTGGTCGTGTATGTGTATATCTGCATATTCATGTTATATGTTCGGTAGACATATACTGTGTAGAGATGATTGTACCTTTCTGTTGTGGTATTTCCCTTGTCGTATTCATTTGTGTTTTCGGGGTGTCCTACTTGGTATTGTTATACTCACCCCTACATGGGCTTTCCCCGCACGTGTCATGTCTTGTGCAGACGAGTAAACCTTTGAAAGGATTCTAGGCAGACCAGGACCAGACAGTATGCAGTGAGATCAGACAAGCCGAGGTGTGTTCCTATGGCTACAGACTGCAGTCCCAGCACCATTATTTACAGGTTGGACCTTGTTACAGATTTATTTTTGGTGGGCTTGTATTTTTGGCCCAGGTTTTTACATTCCTATACTTTACATTCCTGTCGTACTCTATGGTTGGGTTTTAGTGTATGCATGCATCTTTTCCTTTCAGTAGTTTTTATCACTTTTCAGATTAGGGTTCTTGGAAATGTGTGTGCGTGTGTACATGTGTAAAGTCAATGCATCCCATGTTAGTAGTACGCCTACTTGGTGCTAGTCACCAGCCCCTGGCCCATTGGGGGTGGGCATGGGGAGTTGCGCCCCCCCCCCCTTGGGATGGGTCGTGACAATTGGGTACCTGATAAGATTATGTGGATGAAGTTTTGGACAAGGGTAATGGACCATTCTATTGATTTCTTATTTGTTTTTGGGTTTTTTTTGATATGGGACGAGCATGGGTTTTGGGAACTTGGACATTGAGTCTCTTATTTGAGTCTGCTAGTCCTTTCATTGTATTGTTCAATCTTGAAATCTAGTTACTTTCCATCATGTCATTATAATATTCCTCTATTGTTATTGGATTATTCTACTGGGTTTTAATGTTATATTATGTTAGGAATTTACTTTTATTATTGTTTCCATTTATGTATTAATTAATCTACTGCTATTAAACTTCATAACAGGCGGTATAGTATCCTCACTATCCTTTTCACACCCATGATGTTGGTTGGCACACTCTGGCATATAGGGAGGTGCACTTGAGGTATCGTAACCAACACATTTCGACCACGTGAGAGGGTTTGGGATTGGGGGATGTTACATAAGATGTAAAATGAGTATCGTGGACATGGATTATACTCTATGAGAAATCACAAAGACACACAATCTAACAAACATTCATCATTCTCAACTCATCGATAGAAAATATGTCCCAGGCAAGCATGAAATATGCTATCTTGGTTTATCTGTTAATGATAACCCATTGTGTGGAAATGCCTCAAGGTGCCTATAAATACACAATCATGAAATATCTGGTCACATAATGACACATTAACTTAGGATTGTGTAGTTAATGTAGAATACATATGGGTTTCTTGTCCTTAGAATTTACCCTCCGATAGGTAAATCATCATTAATCTAACCTAATAATATCATGCTTCATTCTACGCCACCAAAACTACTTTTGAATGTCATGATAAAACCTAGTCCAAGAATCCTATTTTTTATGTCGTAAAATTAGATGAAAATAATTTTTTTTGAAAAAACAATATCAGGGTCAATGGGTGGTTGATCTTGTTGAGGTTTGATGGGGGAATTGCATTAGATTATAATTTTTTGGCACTGGGCCCTTCCATGGTTATTTTGTGGTAAGACTGGATACCACTATGCATGGGGGTTTCTAAAATGACTTCTTGTATTATTGTTTTTGGTGGATGTAAAGTAGGAATAAGTAACGTGTATAAGGATTTAATGGGTTCAGATTTTGTTTTGATTCATTATACGTTATATACAAACTGGAATCCATTGATTGTGGAGGAAAAGCCCATTATAATAAATTGAATTTTATTCAATGGACAAGATTGATGAATATTGTCATGGAATCATATATTAATGTCATAATAAATTCAATAACACAATGGGATGGGTATCTATTATTTCCTAGGCTTATTAAAACTCATGTTTAAATGATTTTTTCAAAATTTGGAGATTGTATTTTTCTTTTTCATCAATGATTAGGGGACCAAGTTTCACTTTAAATGTCTTGTTTGAAAGTAGAGGGTGATGAAATGGTTTCATTTAGAGGCGTTCTTCTAAGATTTTACATGTTTATGTTCTGAACAATTTTGAAGATGAACGTATTTCTTATTTTGAAATAAAATTATATTTTTCACATAGTAAGTGTGATGAATTTATTTTTCTAATATTTATATCAATTCATATAAATTTTATATTACCATTTTTATGTGTCACATTTAATTTATTAATAACATGTAATTGTGGATAATGAACATGTAGAAAAAATAAAAATATAGAATAATGTAACTAAACAATAGGTGAGGTAATTTTATGGAGTAATTTTGAAAATATTTGGATTTTAAAAACAATCATATAAAAAATTTAACTCATTATCCAATTGTAATAAATTTCACTGAAAAATGTCTATGAAAAAATAATAATACATTTGTTCAATTATTAGATATTGTTTTTTTAAATTATGTTAGTTTTGCAATTACAAATTCAACTATTAGTTATAACAAAAAGTGGTCTATGATGATCTTTAGTGACTGCAATCTCACCACTTTTGGTGGCTGCAGTTGGGGCATCACTAAAGGTAAATAGAGAATTCAAACTGAAGTCACTATAGTTAATCCTCAGATGACAATAGTGGAATCACTAGATAGTGTATTATATAATTCCATATATGGTCACAATGTATAATTATATAGATACCACTAGAGGTGGTCACTATGATCCTAGAAAAATAGAATCATTGTGGACCACTATAAGAGGTTTGTAACCTAGAGAATAATTTTTTTTCATTTTTACAATTTCTAAATAATGAAAACAAATAAAAAACCAGGAAATAACAAAACTATAAAATAAATAATAGGAATAAAAACATAGAATACCAAACAGTTATAGATTCTTCCATTCTTCTATCAAAATCATCCTATAGATTAGAGAAAAAAACCATTAAACAAAGAAAATAAAATTTAATATGTTTAAAATTAATAAAATTAATAAAATTTATTCATTTAATATATATATATATATATATATATCAAAATATTTTATACATTTTTACCTATAGAAAGCATCAAAAATACAATAATGAGGAAAAGCTAATAAGAAAAGCATGTTTACAAAATTTATTAGTTATGTAATGATTATTAAAAGTTGAAAACCAAGATTTCCAAAGACCGATCAATCAAGACATCAACCAGAAACATGATTGATTTCATACATCACATAAATGTGCCCCTTTATCATCACTAATCAAGCGCTGATAAAGGGATAATATATCAGTGCTAAAAATAGTGCTGACAAACACTACCTTTATCAGCACTATTTTGAATGCTGATAAAAACTACCTTTATCATCCCTGATATATTATACATTTATCATCACTTAACTAGCACTGATAAAGGCCAATGATCCTGTAAAAAACTAGAACCTGCAAAGAACCTGCCCAGCACCTGCACACATTACAGCACCTGCACAGAGCATAAACAACACCTGCACATAGCACAAACAACACCGACACACAATTCATAGAAGAACAAAAATTATACATCCATTTACTTGAAATCATGAATACAAAACAACACACTGCTATATACATTTAAAACAATGTTTAATTTGGTGACAATAACATTTATCCAACAAACATTTAAAAAACAATGATGTTCCATTCTTTTTACATTCATCTTCTCTAATAAATTGTCGTCCATGTCGGCGGTTTCTGAACAAAGCATTCAAACTGAGGAAAATATTTAACCAACATAATAAAACAAATATTATGTTAGAAATACAATAATTATATAAAGAATGGGGTTCCTAATTGGAATTATACTAATGAGGCACAAAACATAAAATAACAAATTAACGAAGAGACACAATTAGGTCGATGCCCTTAGCTCAACCAGAGGTCCAATAAACTATCATTTGTTCATACTAACAAAAATTGAGTCCATGATCACATGTATTAATTTCCAACAAAATTAAATTACATAATTAGTTAATTTTAACCAAAAACCCAAAATAGTATAATAGTCTCCAAACTCATCGTGTAATCCAATAAAGCCAGAATGCTGAGAAACTAGGTGTGATCCACTCCTGACGCACCCCTAAGCCTAGAAAACATTAAATCTCCAATCTATATAACTATATTTATGACAAATTAAGCCTAATTTTTTTGAAACCCATAAATAAATCTTCCAAAAAATATAATTTGTATCAAATAATGATTGATTACTAGTTTATGAAATCTTGAGTCATGCTCTAAGAGTCATATATAAAAGTCCAATGAAGAACAATTATTAATCCATACGATGGTATAATAATTACACCTAGAAAACTAAAAATTGAATGAAAATCTTTGTGCAAGATGTTATATATGAATGGAATATGTAGGAGAAGACACCACATTGATTCGAAATGACAAAAAACCGATAATCCACTTAGGTCTAAGGGGATGGAAAGAGGGGAATGGGGTTTTCCCACCCCCTAAGAACATGGTTCCCAATGAAGAAACCTGAGAAGGTTTATACTTTATAGACCCATCACCCAAATAAAAATAAGGTTTAAATCATGTTCCATGAAATGAACCAAGTGGTGACATCACTATATTTTTGGTGCAAACCATTACTTGACCCTCATCCCCATTCACGACCATCATCACCCTATTAAATGAAATCATGTTGTGAATTACCCTTTCACACTTTGAGTATCCTAATTACACTACATTTCAATAGAATGACTACCCAAATCATCCGTGATATCCTTCCTAAAACCAATGGAATCCCTCTATCCCCAACACATGTCTGAAACACCTATTAGAACTGGAATATTGTACATTTTTCGATGATTTTTTATGTTATTATGGAATTCAATAATTCCCCATTGGAAGTGTATGAATGTTGTAATCATATGTTATATGGTATACCATTTAGATTAATGTGTCCATGTATTAGATGAGACATCAATGAAAATTTATCTCATTATTAAACATACCAACACGTCAAATCCGATCATTAGAAACCATTTGGTTTTCTTCAACAACTTACAGTTATGCTATGGAAGTGGGACATGATTTCTGTGGGATACTAGGTTAGTTTTTCGTGTACCCCACGATGGAATAATTAAATATGGGTTTTGATCAATTGGATGACCAAATAATCTCAATTTATATACATTTCATATGAAAAAAATTATAAGAAAATCAAAATTCAATATTTAATTGAGATTATATTTTTACATGGATTTAATTCTACTACAGTATTTTATATGGAACTTTATTTTACATCTTTTTTTTTGGAGAGTTCACTATGAGAAAATGAGATTCCATGTATGATTGAGCATGACATATGTTTCTGACACTTTCTGTAGGGGTGCTTTGCCTGGAGCATGATGGTGTTCGATGGTGGTGCATTATAACACAAATTTGTTCATTAAAAAGGTGAGTGACATTCATCACTTATAAAGAGATGTCTTCTCCTTGATTTAAACAAAGTGATGGGATGTTGTTCATTCGATCCATGGATTCCTCCTCAGAATTCATTACCTAGTAAGAGTCTCCCTTATTGAATAAGATGTTGTTTGTGAAACTTGTTCCTGTTTCCATCTCTTTATGGATGATGGATAATTATAATGATTATATTAGGAAATTCCAAAGGGTCATTCCAGGTCATAATACTTTGGTTTGGAAAGTATTCACATTGGGAATCAGTGGAATGGATGTACACTATAACATTGGTCACATGTATTCATCGTCGTCAAAGGGATTCTCAACGAAATGGAAGCCCAAGTTTAACTTGTTGTATTCCATGAGTTTAACATCCCACAAGGATAGAAGATAATGATTTAATGTCTTAAAAAGATGTAATGGGTGGATCAAAACACTTATAAAGGTGGATCAGGTAGGTACATATCTAGGAGGGAGCACCTGGAATTTTTACCTGATAGATGGATCAAAACTCCCAATGAGGTCTGACCCAAGTGTGGTGCATCCCATAAAGGTAAGGTTTCTCATTTTGAAGACTTATACAGACACCACTATGGAAAATACATGTGTGAAAATAAGCTATGGTGTACCCCAGTGAGGGGGTCACTATGGGTTACCATTTGTTGAGATTTAACCTCATGGAGGCTTCCTACGTACCCTTTTTAAAATACAATGATCAAGACCCATATATTTAAAATATGTATGGTGTGGGTATTAACCATGGATATCTTCCCTTCACACTAGTAATAATCTTGGTTTGATGAGTATGGGTTTTGTGGGGCATATGCATTGTCAGATTCCCAGGTTCTTCCAAGAGTATCAATGGGAAAAATGGGACATACGTGCTATGAGGGACCATGTGATTGGCATGATCCTTGAAAAGAGGCACGCGGAACAAAAAACATGTCGATCTATTTGTAAACATTATTTATGGTGTCCATGGGGCTCATGAGACTCCCCATACCTTCCATAAACACCTCAAAACATCACAAGGACCAGATTCTACATAATGGTGCAACACAGGGTTGTTTCTTTTGATGATATACTGGTCGTTTCAGCTTGGATTTCATCTCAACCATCCTTTCCCTTACATGAATTATCCCGAGACACATATTTTGGTTCCAAAAAATCCATAAACGATTCCGATTATCTCATGCATCTACCGAGATATAATTTTGAATGTTAAGAAACAACACATGTGCTCAAATACATGTTCAAACTAATGAGATACAGAACATTGAAATTTCTTAAAAATGAACCAAGGCTTACACATGTGCTCAAATACTATCTCTGCATGTTGAATCTGATCCCACTACTTTAATTTCAGAAATATATATATTTAGGACCTATATCTAACTGAAAATGGTAGATATAGACCATATTTGTTGTTTCCATCCATCGTTTATTTGAAAATGGATTTTTTTTATCCTTGGTGGTTTCGTCGTTCACCCCATACGCACTGCACACCATCATGCCTTACTTCAATATTTATTTGTTCAAAGATCAGTAATATGAATCAGAGGATAGAAAAAATTGAGTAATAAATTAATATTTCAATACATCAGAGCATTCACAATTCACCAGGGAAAGTTGGAGGATAATCAATGATCATATATAGATAACATAAGTAATATGAATTCACCTATATCCTATTTGTGTACAATCATCCATCGGGTATGTTGCCCATTCGTTTCTAAACACATTTATATCATCTTCTGAATATGAGTTTTTGCGACAGTCATGGTAGTGATGAAAAAATATAAATACACAAAGGATTAATAAATATTTTAAAGGAACTCGTACTTATTTGTGAAAATACCTCATCAGGGATTCTAGTTTGTTGATGGAATACTATCTCCTTAATAAATGTAAAAACATAATAACCATAGTCCTTTCTGTTTGTTTGTTTTGGACACTACATAAACATAGAAAACAATAAGTAATTTGTTTTGATATGTGTTTGGATAGTGAAATGTTATTATATATACCCGGATACGTTTCCAGTTGTTGATCTTGTAGGCTAGCTCATCCTAATGCCCTGGATTAATTCCATGCATCAGACGATATTGATGCACCGCCCTATCATAACATAATCCTCATTAACAGATAACATAAATTATATAACTAGATTTTTAGTTTTAAAATTTTGGATCTAGTGTATTAAAAATTAACGCTATCATGTGTGGTCAGTTTGTTGGATATCCATGCGTTGAATCCAGAAAATAAATTTTGGAGTATCCAAATTGACTGCAATCAGCATCCAATTCTCCCTAAAAATACAAAAATGAATAAGTAACTAATGAAATGAAAATATAGTTGATATGATTAAATTGTATATTTTTTCCCCTGCATCGTTAGTATTAAAAAGTTTCTATCATTCGTAATTTTTTTTCAAACAATTTGAGTAGGGATGAAATTATTGCAACCTCTTTATCAGAATCTATTTCATCTTTTGAAGAGGTGGTGTGAGGACTAACGAGTCCAAATTTTTGTTCATGGGGAAATCCTCTCAATTGTTTTTCATATATATGTCTGCGACAAATATAATATGTATTTAGTCATAATTATCATAGTATATCAGCATTTGTAAAATCAAATCATGAAAACTTACCTGATGTATACATTTACAACTGAGGCACCTAGCCATTCATACATGAGGAGTTCATTTACATTTTCATCACTAATGAAATCTGATGTTTCCTCTCCATACATATCTTTTTCAAAACCAACTGTGTGAGTACTTCCTTCTTTCAACTTTGTTTCCACATGAGACTGCAATGATATTAGCTGTGGATATAGAATGGGCAGGGTGAAGGTGCTCTCAGTAGACCATTTCAATCGGTTGGTTGATCCTTGAGACAGTTTTGAGCTGATATTTCATTTCACCCCACAGTCCTTGTCATTCTGTAATAAAATTCATCGGTGTAGAGCTATTTTCATTAATAGTTAAAGGTCCAACTTGAAAAATAAATTGGAAATGGATACCTTTTTTCGACATGTTTTTTTACAAGAACTATCGGCCATCCGATGAATGTTCCAACAACTTGTTCAACCGTATGAATTTCTTCATCTTCATTTGGAATAGCTATCTTGGAATTCGGCTCATTATCTACTTTAGTTGAAATTATAAGACGATCTTTTGGAAGCTATCTGTTGTGTAGAATGTCGTTTTGTGTAATGAACACTATAGCCCTCGCTATAAGGCGATTCGTGGGAGTTTATAAAAATAAATCACAGTCATTTTCATCGTGTGGAATGTTAGTACAGGAAAGGTATCGGTGTCTATGTAAATCAAATTTCACATAAATAATTATTAAAACATTTATTACCTCATATATTTCAGGTTTCTTAGGGGAATGGCTCACAGCAAAGCTGGTCGGGGTGGGGAGGGATCTCACACACATGTTGTTGTTGAGTTGTTTCTTATATTTTCCTCTTCCCCATCAATTTTTATATCATCTCTCTCAGGTATTGTAATTATTTTTGAAAAATATATAACTGTTCTTGCTGCTTTTCCATTTTTTCATTTTGATTCTCTGCTTGTTTTTGTTTTTAAAAATTTGTTCGTGGTGTCACCCCAAAACCTGCACCTCTGACGCGGCCATACTCTTCTAGCTGCATGAAGGCTGCTGAAAGTATGTCTACATCTGGTGTGGTTTTTGTTGATTCTTGTGACTATTTCAGATAGAAAATATAGATAAATAAGTAGTTATTGTAATGTAATAGAGATTTAAAGGAAATTAAATTTATATTATGTCATACTTACACATGTTTCCCACACTTTTTGTGTGTTTTCATCTATCATTATCCCCTCTTTATTTACACGATCCTCCTTCCATAGCACTTGGCATGGGATGGATATAGATTTTTATTTCGATTCATCAATTTGCATATAAATAGAGAAACATGGTTATGGTGTTGTTTTATGTGACAAGCTAGTATAAGGGTAGATTTAAAAGATGTACCAATTTTTTCTCAAGTTCAACATACCCCATCTTTGCTTTATTGTTAGGGTACGCTGTTTATGTTGCACATTTTTTATTTTCAGCACCCATTATATGTTTCATAAATAAAAAAATGTCAATCAGACTAATAAATACAAGCTAATGTCAAACAACGTATTACCCCACACAATGTACCTGAAAAGTCTGCTCCCCATGACAGTTGATAAATGCTTCCCACGCTCCTTGGAATATCAAGTTTGCGTAAAGAGGAGGTGGGTGTGGCTTGATTTTCCCTTCTGCATCTTTAAGATGATATTTCATTAAAAATGTGCGGAAATATCTATGAATCCTTCCTGCAACTCTTAATACATATTCCTTGTAGGAGGAATCATTTATAAATGCACTCTACAATGGATGATGAAGAGTAAGTCAATGTTTTGGTATTTTATATTATTTTAATAAATTAAAAAATGATATCATAATGATACCGTAATCTCTTCCCACATTAGTGTCTTCAGCCCGGTGACAACATGGTGCCAGGACTATACATCAATTGGCACACGTTGCCGTGTGACGATTCCAATGTAGTTACTAAAGATGGCTCTTTTGGTGTTAACATGTTGGCTTGTCTTGTTCCATCCCACCTCAAATTTTATGCCTTTTTCTTTTGCCTTAATGATTTTGGCTAACCCTGTCAAACTATGATGCTCTGGTTTTTTTGCGCTTTCAGGGATTCATTTCCAACCATTTCCTCAGAAGTAGCATCAATATCATCCCCTAGAGCACTAACATTGGCAATGGGACCATAAACAAAAGGTTGAGAAACCTGTTGTACCTCAGCAATGTGACCAGCAACAATAGGTTGAGAAACCTGTTGTTGCTCTGCACTGGGACAATGAGCATCTAGTTGAGAATCCTTTTGTTGCTCTGCAGCGGGACCACCAGCTGCTGGTTGAGAGACCTTTTGTGCCTCAGGATTGGGCACATCAGTAGGGGTCGAAGTCATTATCTACATAAGTGGTTTAATATTTAATTTATATTACATAAAAATAGAAATTAAAAGATAATAACATAACATAACACAATGTATGTTACAATAAATAAATAACCTGATTATTTTACTCGCTCTTTTTCATTAAAGGCTGAAGACATTTGACTCCTCTATCGACAAAGTTAATCCCTTCATTATGGTCTCCTCTAAAATAGAAAATGCCATCTACATTGGGACCGCTGCGAAATGATTTTGAAGTTCCTATAAAAGGGTCAACCTCCGTTGAACTTTCATCTGACCCTTCAGTTGTTTTTGTCGATAATAGAATAATTGAAAAATTTCAGTTTGTGGGGTTTGGAACATAAAATACTTGTACTGTCTGTGATTCCATTATAAATGATTCGTCATTCTCCACTTCTTTACTGAAATCAACTTTCCGGAATCCTAATTCATCTATTTTAATCGCACTCCTGTTATTAACCCACTTGCATTGAAAAATCGGCACTTTGAATTTCATATAATCCAACTCCCATATTCTTTTGATGATGCCAAAGTATGAAATATTCGCATAAATTGAATTTTTCCCTTAGAAACGGAAACATGCATCGCCTCAGCCAAAAGTGTAACCCCACTATTCTGTATGGTACTGCCTTCATCATGTTCATTAGTATAGAATGTATAACCATTAACAGTATAAGAATTCTACGATAATATGTACACACTTGCCCCTCTGGTTATCCATCTAAGACATTATGAAATTGAGTCTAGATTTTCATCTAACTTCTTAAAAATATGGTCTCGAAATCGTCCTATAAACTATTGATTATGTGTATCTGATATCCATTTTCAGCCCTAGAATGATTCAAACGCCTAAGAATTTCTATTTGGGATTGAACATATGGGTCAACGTTGAAAATGTTATGAAAAACATAATGGTAGGCCTGCTCCCTATCTTTAATATTGATTGTGACAACCTCTCTTCCAAAAATTCCTTCACCCTCAAGCCGCTCAGTGTGACGAGATTTCGGTAGGCCAACGATTTCCACACAAGACATGTATTCAATACAAAATTTGAGAGCTTCCTCAACAATATATTTCTTTGCAATACAACCCTCTTACCGACTTCTATTTTTGACACACCCTTTCAAAATATTCATATACTAATAAATGGGGTACATGCATCTATAAAGTACAAGACCACATAGTCAAATCCCTCTCACCAAATGAACCATTAAATGAACCATCATATCGAAAAATGTAGGCGAGAAGAACATTTTCAATTCACATAATATAATGGAAATTTATATTTCCATAGTTGGCAATTTCACCAGGTCTATAACTTTGCTGCATATAGCTTTGAAGAAGAAACAGTGCTTCATAAATGTATAGCGGGAATTCTTGGGAAAAATGCAATGTAAAGCTATAGGAATTAGATCATGCATCAAGACAAGGCAGTCATGTGATTTCAGACACTTTAATTTTATAACTCCCATTGACAAGATGATCTTGATATTTTATGAATACCCCTCTAGAACCTTTACGTAATTGAAGAAGTGGAAAAACTGATATCTCTCTTACCTGGAATGAGTGTAAGCAGCTGTTGGATGAAATGATCATTTTTCACCATTCACTAGTGCCTACTTTTCTCTTATTCCCATATCAACCATGTCCAATCTAGCCTTAATTCCACCCTTTTTTTGCTAGGTGCATTTAGCAATATGCCAATGACATTATCACATACATTTTTTTCCACATGCATAACATCAATAAAATGTCGGACATACAGACAATTCCAATAATGTAATTCAAAAAAACTGATATCTTTTTCCAACCATTTTTTGTATGTTTTTTTCAAAACGGTTCACCAAAAGTAGTGTCCAAATATTTTACATTCTCAAACAAATGATCACCTGTTAGCGGAGACGGTGCATTACATTCTTCTGAACTCCCATCGAATTATGTCTTCCAAGATCGGTACTTATGTTGACGGGGTATAAATATGCGAGGTCCTAGAAACACAGTTTTCGATGAATCATTCAACCTAATTGAATATATAACTTGTTCACAAACGGGACACCCTTGAGTTCCTTTAATTCTATATCCCAAAAAATTTCCATAAGCAAGAAATTCATTTATCATCCCGTACAACATGGCTTTCATAGTGAAAAGTTCATTTTTGTAAGCATCATACAGCGTAACAACTGAATCCCACAATATTTTCAAATCCTCGCTCAATGGGGCAAAATAAACAACAATATCATTACCCGTTTGTTTGGGTCTTGATATACGCATTGATAACATGATTTATTTTCCTTTCATGCATAACCACAGTGGTAAATTATTATTTACCAACATAACTAGCCATGTACTGTGACTGCTGCTTTGAAAACCAAAAGGATTCACCCGATCTGTAGACAATGCCAGACGAAGGTTTATCGGCTCATACCCAAATTCAGGATACTAGTGACCAATTCTCTTCCACTGAGGAGAGTTTGTCGGGTGACTGTTGAGTCAATAAGGTTTTACGTATGACTTTTCCATTCCGTCTTGTTTTGAAAATCACAAACACCTTATCTTAAGGAAAATTGATTTTATAAGGAAAATTGCTTTTATAAGGAAAATTGCTTTTATAAGGAAAATTGATTTTATAAGGAAAATTGCTTTCTTAAAGAAAATCTCTTTTAGAAGTAAAATTATCCTTATCATATTTTCATCCATATTTTTTCTTAAGTATAAGTTTTGGATTCATTTTCTCGGAATCGTTGAAACTTTGATATAAAGCATTCTGTTTTAGGATTCGGATTCTGGATAAGAACTATAAGGAAGTTTTATTCCGAATTCCGGATATGAAATCTGACTAAGTTCTATTCCAGATTCAGGATACGGATTCTGAAGAAGAATTCTCATTATGAATTCTAATGAAGAAATCCCATTCTGAATTCTCATTACGAATTCTGTTGATGAATTCTCATTACGAATTCTGTTGATGAATTCTCATTACGAATTCTGATGACGAATTCTCATTACGAATCTTGTTGATGAATTATCATTACGAATTCTGATGACGAATTCTCAGTACGAATTCCGATGACGAATTCCCATTACGATTTCTGATGAAGAATTCTCATTACGAATTCTGATGACGAATTCTCATTACATATTCTAATGACGAATTCTCATTACGAATCCTGATGATGAAATCTCATTACGATTTCTGATGACGAATTCCTATTCCGAATTGTCATTCCGAATTCACCTATTTAACTGAATTTGAGTATCTTTGTTTTATACACTCTGAATTAATTTAGACTCCGAAAAATATCTTTTTTAGACTCCGAAATTTTATATTGCTTACACTTCTAAAATTTGTCTACTCTTTACTATTGTTCTTTACACTCCGAACATTCACTCCGAAGTTTTCATTCCGAACTTTTATGTTAGAGTTAAAACGATGTCGTACATTCTGTTATACTTTTTTTGTTAAAAAACGATGTCATCTGTTTTGTTTTAAACTAACCGTTGTCTAAGTGACACGTGTACGGGTCCCTCCGATCTTTAAGGAAAATATGACCGTTGGAGAAGGAGCCGACCTTACCTATAAATAGGATCTCATTTGAAAGAGCTCAAAGCTGATAGCGGATAGCTGATGAAAGTGCTGAAAGGCTGAAAAATTTGCCTGATGTGATTTCTAGAGAGAGAGGCTCTTATTAACTCTCAATGCTTCGTGCGACTCCGAATGTTGGTGATTACATTCGAGGGCTTCCGGGGATAGGAAGACAGAGGTGCCGACTACCTTAAAGTTCGAGGGCTTTCTTGCTGAGGAAGACAGAGGTTTCCAACTACCTTGAAGTTGAGGGCTTGCGGGGATAGCAAGACAGAGACTCCGATCTTCGTATTTAGGGCTTACCCTGGTGTGGGTAAGATAGACTTGCTTGAAAGTATAAATCAAGGGACCTTGATCCAAGGTTGTTGGATACCCTTCTCTTTGGGTTAAAAGACTTATATCTTGTTACTTGTAGTTTAACTACTTGTTTTATTTCCGCTGAATTTTGTATTATAAGGAAAGTATAACTTTCTTATACTTCCTTATTTGTACTCTGATTCATTTTGATTCTATACGCTTTAAGGTAGAATCTCATATTGTAATTGTTTGTTAAGTTTCAATCTCCGGAACCATATTTCCGGAACCTACTTTTGAATAATTTCCATGTTTAGTTCGGTGTTAGAGGTGTTGTGAATTTTCTTAGTTTAATCTTTGTTAAACTTAGCCCTTTCTGTTTCTTAAGGAAACTATAGTTATTCACAACTAACTTTAAAGGTTCCAATAGAATTTTTAAAGTATACAATTCACCCCCCTCTTGTATATTGATCATCTCATACTATATTTCGATCCTACAGTGACATTGTTTCCCATCTTTAATTCATGTATATTCATGTCATGTCAATTGTCATGCAGTCTCCTCACATCAATATAGGCGTCTAAACCTAGGAATGATTGGAAAGTACCATATAACATTCGTAGGAGTAGAATTATCTTTCTTGTATCAGGAAGCACCACACTTTGGGCATTCATTAAGTGATTTTTGGTCCTTGAGAAACAATATACAGTCATTCAAAAAGCATGTATTCTTTCAGAGATCATACCCATCAATCATAGCATTTTTTTGGCATCGTATATTCAGATTGGGAGTTCATTATCTTCTAGGAGCATGTCTTTCAGAAGAGAAAATAGTTTCATAAAACTGGCATCACTCCACCTGTTGCCTGATTTGAAATTATACAGCTTCAATATGGCTGACAATGTTGTATATTTAGTGAAACCAGCATATAGTGTCATTTTTCACAACTCTTTAACTTATCAAAAAATTTTGGGCAATCATGAAGTATATCTTCTACTCTCCTTGTCATTTCCTCAATAATATCTTCATCATCATTCACATCTATAATCACACCCTCCATACGATCGTATTAACTATTCACGCTTCTAATAATATCATAAGATCTATAAAATGTTGTGTTCTCTGAGTAACTACCTACATTAGTTTTTCCCCATGTTTATTCCAACATGTATAACTTCAATCTATTCCATGATAGATCAGGTGTTCTTCCAACTCCTCTGGACTAATTTGTCTTGAATATCAATAGCGTAAACAGGGACAAAGGATTTGAGATGGGTCACATGCATGATCTTCTTGCAAACTTGATAAACTCTTTCACACCATCTTCATACTCTTTTGTCAACTGATTGGCATTCATCCATTCATTATTCATATTCATTGTCTTTATGGGTTAGATCTCGAACATTCCAAATATAATGTTTTAATTAATCAGGTAGCATTGTTTGGGTTTTATAAAAACAAGTCATGGTAAAAATGCTTTTAAACACATGTGAAATCCATATATATGTTGTTTCCAGTAGGTTGAACATCGTGTATTTATAAGATACCTGATTTAATCTCGCATATATCAAATGTATTCAAAGATAGTCTTACAAAGACTGAATGATGGCTTTGAAAATACATGACAGTTAGAACAACTTGAGATAAAGGTGTGTACATTATATACATATTGAGCCACCTCACCAGCTATGCTTCACATTTTTGGGGAATACACGGTGTGTAGTCCTTACATTACCACTAGGGGAGTATAGTATATCCACATCAAGTCTCTACGGTATCTATAAATGGTGTGAGTTAAGTAAGACACATGTCATATTGTACTACCATTATTTCATGGAATGTACATGGGTTCATGATAAAGTATATGTCTTAAAGATACATTGAGTGTGACCTAGGTTCACATGACATGTAACATTTAAAATGAAACTTATTCCAACATTAAGTCAGAAGATTATTCCAACAACCCCAACACCATAAAAACCACAATCATGATAACAATCGCAACACCATTCAAACCAAACAATCAAAATTTTAGATTTTTCAAAGCGTCCCTTATTCAATTTTGTTTTATATTTCAGGGGTTATCATAGAAGTTTTATCATCCCGGGGTTTTCAATCATAAGTCAAGTATGCGTAAATTGCCAATTTATATATTCCAATGTTCAACAAGAACCAACCAACATTCAATTCATTTAGTGCACAAACAAGGACCACCAACAACCACGATTTTCAATGGGGCGTTTAGCCCATACATTTCACATTATAACCATCAATATCAAACAGTAATAACATGCAAACAAGAGGAAACCAATGATTAATAGGAGAAAACTCACCGCGAATGTGTCATTTGGCACACGGTAGAGGAGTGTTCGTGGAAGATGAGAGGCGCACAGCAGAGGATATTTCCAACTGAAAAGAAAACATAAAATAGGGGAAACCCATGAAAATAAAATAATCTAAAACTGAGTGCACCATTTACCACATCCCACAAACCCAAAAAGACAATTCATGGAAATAAATTAAAATTTATTGATAGAAATCACTATCTGATCAATAATTTTATCCAAACCATGGGTGAAAACAAATCCAAATAGGAATTAGAAGTATCACATACCTTGAGAAGAGAAATATAACCATAATAGTGATCAAGAATAGAACAATGTGAACTAGATGGGAGGGAGTGACCCAAAATATCATCAAGATAAAGACTTATCCAAGAGGATAATTTTGTAAAAAATATGAAGCCTCAAGAACTCTATGGATTCCAAAAAACCATTTCTGTGACATTGACACTACATGTAATACATTTACACATCGTGTAATCCACTTGACTAAAAAACATGTCACTTTTTATTTAAAACAATATATTTTTTATTTAAATGATATACAACCTTTACAACGTTTGTAAAATTTTCAAATTGGGCATCCAATTAATGTGTCATTTTTGGAGGTCATTACATGTCATTTACTCAATTTACATGTTATGTAATTTCTCAGAATATATTAAAAAATTCTGTTTTGTTTCTAAAAATTCTATAAAGATCACTAAATTTACCACTACATGTGTCCTCCCAATCCTTTCTCAGCATTCCACAGCAAATAAAATCCAAAAAAAATGTTAAAACACACCTCACATAAAATATAATGAGACCAACCAAGATGTCATAAAAGATATCATAGTTTTTCTAATATGAGAAATTATAATTTTACCCTTAAAAACACATAGGTATAGAATTTTTAATTTCCCTCGATTTTTACAACGCATAACATTGTTGGTCAGCACAACCTCCCCCATAATGATTGTCTTACATGAAAAGCCTTGGAGGATAAACAATATCCATGATTTCACATTAGATACAATCAAATCAAATGCCACATTGAATATCAAAAGTTCCCCCAACACTTCCAACATGGTGTTCATTCATCCAGGACTGTTTTTATACTTCCCATCATGGGAATATCATTATCCTCACCCCATGAAATAAATAATAAACCCCCACCACCCATGATCTATATAAACCTGAATGGAATGATTAGAAATTATTGAATTAGTATGAAAATAGTTTCCAATCCCAATTCTCAGATCACTATGAATGACAGCCCACATGTTCAACAATCCACTTATATTGATGATCACAGTCTCCAGTGACCAATGGTGCTCTCCTCCCTATATGTATTCCTTGACATTTATCCTCAACTACTCACCACCACTATCCTTTTCAATGAATACTGAATCCCCAAGAACCTCTCATTGGTCCTCATGAAACCTGCTTGAAACACCGGGATTAGACTCGCACGTGTCACATAGTAAAAAAATAGGCTAAAACACACAATCAACAGACTATTCCACTATAGTATGTTAGTCCCAACCAGCTGGAGTACTTTTATTTCTCATATTCAGAATTAAGGAATATTCCTCATACCAAGATAAGACACACGACTACACACCACCTAGGTATTGATCTAGAATCATGCATTACAAACCATACAGTGATCATGTTTCTTGAAGTGAAACCAAAAATAGAAGAACCAACACAGAAAATCATCTAACCACACCCACCATGTCGGTGGCTGCAGAGGAAGAGGCGGAGGCAGCGGCAGCGGAGGCAGCGCCAGAGAAGGAGGCGGCGGCGGCGGCAGAGGCGGAGGCAGCGGTGGCGGCAGACGCGGCGGCTGTCACGGCAACGGGGGTGGAGGTGGCAGTGGCAGCGGCGGTCGTAGCAGCGGGAGCGGGGGTGGAGGCGACAGCGGCGGTGGAGGAGAAGGGGGACTAGGAGGAGGATGGAGGAGGAGGAGGAGGAGGAGGAGGAGGAGGATGAGGGCGTGGTGGCGAGGGGCCTGGTTCAGCTTCCACGAATGCATGACCGTGTGCGAGTGAGGATGGCATGTTTGGGTTATTAAATAAAAACCCACGGAACCTTTATGAGAGCTCATTAAAAGTGATGATAAAAATAGGTTTTATCATTGATAAAATAAAATTGTTGATAAAACATTCATTTATCAGTGATTTTTTAGCACTGATAAAGGGATCCCTTTATCAGCGCTTTAAGATAGCACTGATAAAGGCATAACCCTTTATTAGCGCTTTTAGTTTAGTGCTGATAAAGGGCACCACATCCCTTGCCCTATTTTGTGGTAGTATATGGATGTGTGGATGGTGTGGTAATTCTTCTCGGTTTCTATGGGAATGATTTTGTATTGCATGAGGTGCATGTTGTGGTGCTCGCTTAGGTGTCTTTGGGCTAGCCTTCTTGGAGAGATATGGCTTAGGACGTGCGATTTTGGGGAAAAGCGGAAAACCATTGGGGAAGTGATAGTGGGATACTCTTGATATTATTTGATATATTTTATACTCATGTATGAAATAAATAGTGAGAGTAGACATGCTGAGGATAGGATCATAGTATACCTGTTTAGGTGAATAATTAGTTTCACTTGTTGTTCAAAATGCATTAGCATTCTTTCTTTACCTTTTCAAGAGTGGATATGGGGGGGATCCTAAAATGTATATAGTTATAATCAACCTACATATATATAAACTATTTTTTATGTCACTTAGGGTAGGTTGGTGATCAGGTTGGTTACAACTATCTTGGTGTTTTGCAGGGCTTGTTCAGGCCTCATGGTCGCTACCCTCTATCTTTCCTTTGGTACTCGCAGTTTTTCCCTTTCAGTTGTAGTAGTTTTTCATGACATTACATATTTGTAATTGGGATTCAATTATTTTCTAGTCTATGTTTCAGTTGATTGGGTTAAACATATCTCTCTTCTGAATGTGTTCTATTAGTGGGTAATTCCTCCCATTCGTGTGTTTACTATACCCTCAACAGTAGTCACCAACTAGGGTCCTACTGTATGAAGGACCCATGGTGTCATTATGTCACTTCTCACTTTGCTAGACCAGGTGAGGTATACATTATGAGGATGGTGTCGTGACAGAGTGGTATGGGAGGGAGGTTGAGGGATAGGATGGAGTTTGGAGTTAGGCACCGGTGAGGTTGTATGTATTGGTAGGGAAATGGTGTCCTTTAAGTTTAGCAGGTGTTGGAATCGCTAGATATTGGCTGAGACATAGGTATTTAGGGCCCCCTGAGATCTGATGCATGGACATTTATGATTACGGTGGCTACTAAATGAGATGATATTGGTTGTAGGGTAGAGACCTAGGAAATTGTCATGCAAAATTCTTCTTTGTGCCTATGTTTGAATGGGTAGGCATTGGGGAAGGTTAAAATAAAATGTATAAAATAAAAAAATTAATTAATTAATGTTGAGTCTATCATATTCAAGGTTTAGGAGCTCTAACGTTTTTTACTTTTTCAGGTATGGTTCAATGTCGATGTCCTTGCCAGTTTTGCGCTGAAGATATCCTGTAGGTTGTACCAGCAGATCACCGTAGAGTGGAGGTTGAATATAATGACACATGGAGAAGGACACTCCTAGAGTTTCAGCTCTAGATTTTTCAAAAGTATGAGGGATTCGTTTCAGATACCATTACCAAAGACTGGTTGGATAATGATGAGAAACCATTCAACTCGATCTGTGCTTGGAAGGAGAACTGAGTATCCCTGGTTGTGATGATGTTGCATGGAGCAGCGAGGCGGTGGTGGATCATGTTCCTTGGGTATTGTGAGGAGTCGGTGATCTCATCGGAAAAGTTCCGAGAGATGTTTAGAGCCGAGTTTCTTTCTCTGACTGCCAAGGAAGCTAGAAGGCAAGATCTACTCACCCATCGGTTCGAGAGCTCTAGTGTGTGAGTGTTTGGGATAAGTTTTAGGAATCATTTTTGATATGCTTCAGAGCTATTTCCAGATGAGGTGGATAGGGAGAGGAATTTTGATGAGGCTTTTCATCCAGTGATCCAGCACCAGGTAACCCAGTTTATACTAATGACATACCTCGATGTGCTGGCGATGTAAGAGGTTATCAAGAGGAATTTCTCCAAAACCAGATTGGAATGAGAGTGTAGGTGACATAATTCCATACAAAGAAGAGCTATGGTCTTGGGTCTCATGTTTTCAAGTTAGAATAGTTCCCGTTTTTTCAGGGGCAGGTCACACCCTCAGTACCTCATTTCTTTGGGAGTGGTGGCTCTCAGGCCTATGCAAAGAGTTCATGCGCTAGTTTTTCTTATGGAGGCTGAGGTCATTAGCAGAGAGAGTTCCCGACCATTCATAGCGGTCATCTTACACCATGTGTTCAACTCCAAGTTCCTTCATTGAGTAAAATCTAGCCGAGGATGCATTAGAAGGATGCACTAGCCTTGGATCAGTAGAAAGTGGATGGGGAAGGCATAGGACATACTCTGTAACACTCACCATCCGTATAGAGTAGATCACATCTATTTTGGTGGTAGTCATCAGGGCATGAGAGGGTATGGACGAGGTCTTAGTCAACTTCATGCTTTAGTATTTTTGGTGTATGCTAACCCAAACCTCATTCAAGGTACCATTTTCCTATTTTATACAAGGGTGTATGCATTGTTTGATTCAAGAGTGACAAAATCCTTTATATCACCTTCCAGTTCCATGCATAGGGACTTGAGGTAGACATGATTCATGTTCCTTGGTGTTTACTACGCTACCGGGAGGTCGAGCTGACTTGTTTGAGGTATGTAGTGACTGCGAGCTAGTGTTCTGGTAGAAATTCTCTTGGGGATATTTCTTATGTTTATAGATACTACCACATGATGTCATCCTCGACATCGATTGGTTGTATTCAGTGCAAGATATTTTGGATTTAATTAGGATGCAGGTGGTGTTCTTCGATGCTGATGGAGAGAAAACATTGTTTGTTGTCTAGTGATTCCATCAAATAGGTGGGAGGGGTGTACCCTCATTGTCATCTAAAATGGCTGAGCTGATGTTGGGTTCGTCAGAGGTTTAGTAGTCTGTGTTTCCAAGGTCCATGTAAGAGTACCCTTATGTCATTCCAGATGAAGTTGTTGCATTACCCCATCGACGAGAGATCAATTTTGGGAACGAGCTACATCCAGGAGCGTCCCCTATTTCGATTTCTCTGTATAGGATGACCCCTTATGAGTTACGTGAGCTGTGTATATTTCTTGAAGGTCTGTTATAGTGTGGTTTTGTCAAGATAATTGTGTCGCCATGGGATTCACCAGTATTTTTCGTAAAGAAGGTGGAAAACATTGTATGGTTCTATGTCTATTATCGTCACAAAATCAAAGTGACAGTGAAGAATATCAATCCTCTCCCACTGATTGATGATTTATTCAATCAATTGAAGGGTGAAAGTTTGATCTCGAAGATATATTTTCGGTCAGGGTATCATCAGATGCGTATGAAGGATGAAGATATTCCGAAGACTTTTTTCCAATATAGTCATGGTTCTTATGAGTTCCTTGTAATGCCATTCGTTTTGACGAATTCTCTAGCTATGTTCATGGGGTATATTAATATTGTGTTCCGTGAGTTATTGGATAATTTCTTGTTGGTTTTTATTGACGATATCTTTTTGTACTCTGCATTTGAGGAGGAGAATGAACAACATCTTCATGCCTTTTTGATAGTTCTTCAATTGAGAAGTCTGTTTCTTGGGGAACATTGTGTCCCATCATATAGTAGCCATGGATCCATTAATGATAGAAGAATTTGTGTATTGGGAAGACTCCAAGCTAGTGGTGTATGTGCAATTTTTTTTGGTCTTACAGGCTATTCTAGTAGGTTGGTAGCTGATTTCTCTCAGACTGTGTCACCTCTAACATATTTGGCTAGGATGGATCAGGGGTTCGTGTGGACTGATCACTGTCATGCATATTTGGAGTATCTAAAGGGGATGTTGGTAAGTACTTTCGTTCTTTGTCTACCAGTAGAGGGACTTCAGTTTAATTGTTTTTGTGATGTTACACATCTATGGTTAGGCTGTGTTCTAATGCAATAGAGATCAATTATTTTTTATGGATCTTGGAATTTGACTACTCATGAACATAACAATTCCAACCATGATCTTGAGTTGGAGGCTGTGGTGTTTTATCTAATGTTGTGGATACATTACCTCATTGGTGAGCACTTTATGGGTTTCACCGACCAGAAGAGCCTGAAGTATGTTTTCTCCCAGTGCGACATGTACTTGCGTCAGCTTTGATGGATGGATTTCATACAAGAGTACATCTTCATGATCTCATATTCATCTGGGAAGGGGAATGATATAGCTGATGCGCAGAGAAGGAAGTCACGTAGTGATGTAGTGCTTGAATCTATTGATTCCCATCGAGTGATAGAATAATTTTCATCATTACATCTAGATATGGGGGATATTGGTTGTATAGGTTGTCTTTTCTAGATGAATGTGTTGTCATCTTTGGTTTAGAAGGTATGATATTATTAATTGGGGGATATTGTGGTAGAGGTCTGGCGAGACCGAGTAGTTTGTGGTGAGGCCCCACATGGTAGGTCAGATGATGAACAACACGAGGTGTTGTTCCAGGGATAGCTCTTTGTTCCTTTGGCAATGAGGGAAATGAGGTCCATAGATCACCTTTTTCATTATGTCCTACCATTACGAAGATATTCAAGGCCTTGAGGAGTCATTTTTGGTGTCATGGGCTGAAGCATGCTGCTGTGGAGTTTGTGTCTCGATGTTTAGTCTGGTAGAAGGTGAAGGTCGGTCACCGTGTTCCTGGTGGTTTTCTCCAGTCCATAGATATTTCTCAAAGGAAGTCGGAGGAAATATCAATGGACTTTGTTACTAGTTTTTCTTGAGGTTAGGGAGGTCATAACGCTATTTGGGAGATAGTGGATCATTTAAAGAAATAATCCAACTTTATAGCAACCAATGAGTCGAGATCAATGGATGTTTTGTCCTGGCTGTATCTGGTGAATGTGGTGAGACACCACGGAGTCCCAAGGATGATTATTTCCGATCGAGATCCTTGTTTTACTTCCTGTTTGTGGAGAGGTATCCAACATGTGTTGGGTTCTCAACTATGCCTTAGCATTTCTTTTCATCCTCAGATAGACGGTCAAATAGAGTGGACCATCCAGACTTTTGAAGACTTGTTGCACTCTGGTTTCCTGGATTTTGGAGGTTAATGGATTAGTAACTTACCACTAGTGGAGTTCACTTACAATTACAGTTTCCACTCCACCATCAATATGGATCCATTTAAATCATGGCATGGTTGAAATTTCCATTCTCCATTGTCTAGACTGGGTTTGGAGTGTCAATACTTCTCACACCGGAACTAGTGCAGAATACAATAGAGATTTTTCAGGAGATTAGTGAGAGGATAAATAAAGAGTATGATTGTCCGAACTCATATGCTGAAAAAATGGAGACCTTTGGAGTTTGATTTTGGGGGTTTTTTTTTAAATTTTACACCCCGTTGTGGGAAACGATGGTTTGGCTATAGGAACAAGCTTTCCTCCTAGTTTATTGGGCTTTTCGAGTTGTTGGATCATGTAGGATCCATTTCTTATCGGGTGTCACTTCCCCCACAGATGAGCCAGATAGACAATAATTTTCATCTATGAAAGCTTCATCATCATCTTCATGATGACTCCCACTTCATCAATTTGGGAGAGATGGATGTTGATGATGATGCAACCTTCTCGGATCGACCAGTAGAGATCCATGGCCGCAAGTTGAAGGTGTTTCTTAGGAATTCTATTCCCTTAGTTCATGTCTTGTGGGGACATAGTGGGGTCGAGGAGAGTTCTTGGGAGTGGGAATCCCAAATACATGCTCAATACCCCGAGTTGATTGATCTTTAAATCTTTTAATGTAGTGATGTTTTCTCTATAATTGTATAACTTTCGTGTTTAAGAAATGGTTTCCTTTTTCTCCTTTGGTGGAGATATCCTTGAGAGGTATCGCAAAGGGTGGTTGTCTATACAACTTTTTATCTTTCCTCTTTGGGTTTGTTTTGAATTATCGAGGACAAGAATGTTTCAAGAGGTATATGATGTAATGGAACAGACCTCTTTGGTCAATTCCTTTGCTGAAATCTGGTTAGTGAAGTGTTCTGGGAGGTCAAGGTGACTCAACACCAATAATTTTCCAAATATTCAGTTTTGTGAACAGTGTTTCCAGAACAGTATGTCTATACTCGTTCCAAGCTGATAGATCTAAAGTGTCTCTAGAACTGTAGGTCTATAGTGTTTCCTGGCTGGTTTGTCAACAATGTTTCTAAAATGGCGAGGGTGTACAGTGTTTCCAGAACGCTGAGTGTATACATTTTCTCGAGACCAGTGAGGTTTCGAGACCAGTGAGGTTCTACAATGTTTCCAGACTAGTTAGGTTATATAGTGTTTCTTGGTCGGTGAGGTTTCTAGACCGGTAAGGTTCTAGAGTGTTTCCAGACCGGTGAGGTTTCTAGACCTGTGAGGTTCTAAAGTGTTTCTAGACTGGTGAGGTTTCTAGACCGGTGAAGTTTATACATTGTTTCCAGACCTGTGAGGTTTCCGGACCAGTGATTCATCCAACACTTTGTCAAATTCCATGTTTAGTGTACAATGTTTCCATCTTCCTAGAGTTTCTTCCCTTTAGAATTTTCTTTAACATAAAATTCATTAAAAGGATTGTTCAAATTTATTTAAAGAAAATTCCAAGCTCGTAACTCCAATCATAATTTTCTTAAGGCTCGGGATTCCAGTTCTTGGTCAAACTGCATGGTTTAATGCGATCCTAATTGAATAGAAAATATAGCATATCTTAAACTGTTCCTCTATTAAATCTTATAAAGGGATGAGAGATCTTTCTCCCTCGTTCTTCGTCCTTGTTCTCGGTTGAGAGAAGCTTGATCCTTTCATTCCATCCTGTAGGATTTGTGTGATAAACTTTCCTCCTTAGTTTGGTTCCCCTTTATGTTTCTTCTTACTGCAAGTGCAGCCTCTATTTTTGATTCCACCAAGTAGTATGAATCAATATTGATTTAATGTATGATCTTTTTTCATTATTTTGGGTTCATCTGCTTCTGTTTCTCCTTTCCCTTTTATGGAATGTTATCTCTATCTTCCTAATATACTTTTCTTGGGTGTTGACATGTGTGGTGGTGTCTCTACATCCTCCGGTGGATAAAGTTTTCACGAAGGGAGGAGATCGTAACCCGTTGTGTGGCTCAATCTCATATAAATATTTTCAAGAACCTTTTGAGGTAGAGGATTCATTTCATGTATTTTCATTTACAGGCAACAATAGAGTTAGAAATTTTTATCCCACTGTATATCAAAGGATTAGTAATAATAAATATTTTTACCAAATAAATCAATTGGGGTTGATAGTATGTTATTACCTCTTGTTTTACATGATAGTGTAATTTACATGATTAGCTTGCTTAGCATGATGTTCATTATTGTAATTTGTAAATAACATAGACTGGTATTAATTCTAATTAATTGTACATTGATAAAGAGGCATTTACCTGAATAAGGTTTTTGTTGTTGTTGTAAATTTGATGTTTATCAAATTGGCTCCATAAGCGTGTATAATTGTTATAGTTTCCATATCTTGTAAATTGGTTCCCCACATTTGGAAGCTAAAAGTAATGAATTGGTTAATTCATGTTGGATTATCGAACTGAATTTTGGATAGAAGACAATGTTTTGAATGGTTCTGAGTTACTCTCTTTCTTGTATGGCCATGTGCCTAGTACTTTAGTGCTATGAGTACTAATTATGTATGAAGGCTGGATACATTGTTTAAAGGACAATAGCCTTGTTGATATGTTCTTTTTTTCCTGCTTTTGTGTTTTTTGTGAGCTTGTATGGCTTATTTGATATGTGGGGGCAGAGAGGCCCATTGGCTGTGGCAGTAGTTGATGCTTGGAGTGCAGAGATGCATTGGTTTTTTCATGTGGGTGTCAGAGAGGACACCAAATATATTGAAATGGGTTAGATGTGGATGATTTGATTTTGAATGAATCTTCTAGTTTTTTAACTTCTTTATATTCCACACTGCTCAAGGTTTCTAGTCGTGCCTACCCTCTTTCCTAATGGGGAGAAGACACGCGGGGTATACCACGTTTTTTCTCTGTTTAGATTCTTCGGGGAAGATGTTTCTATGCTATTTCTATAGGTGCCAATGACATGACAAGTAGTTCACCTACTAACCGTGTTTATCCCCTTATGTTTAGAAGCTTATAATTTTTTTTCTAGAATTTCGGGGAATATTTGAAAGTAATAGTGTTGTTACTAATGATTGAATAAATGATGTTAACGAGATGAGATGAGAGAAGTGTGTCTCCCTCTCTAACTAGGTGGAGGACTAGGGTTCAATGGTGGCGAGGGATTTCCCCTAGTCGGTTCAAAAGTAACTTGTTTTTCATGTTAGGGACCTCCAGATCTACGATGATGTCTGATGTTGTGGGTGGCACTGTCGATAGAGAGCTCACAACGGTGACCAGTGGAGAATAGGATCCGCTTTATGTGGTTGAATGACATGTTGAGATGGAATCCGAGGATGCATGTCATAATGACAACGATCTCACAACATCGAATAGTGGAATGACTCTGCGTCGATCTGTGGTTGAGAATAATATTTTGGGGGTATCTGTTGACTCTTTTACTGGAACGATGGTCTCAAGGCTACGTCTGCAACTCATCATGATTCATATGATTGGCAGGTGGCTTTTGGCATTGCAGAGGGTGAGCAGTGTGCTGCTACAAATCTAGATGGGGCAGTTTCATTGGATGCTGGAGCTGAGGACGCTTAACAAAAGGTTCAATCTGATGTTTTTATTGAAGCATGAGTTGTCGGGGAAGACAATACATGTCAATCAAAGATAGACTCTGGTTCCATAACATGGCTAGAGAACCAGAAGTTGGTGAGATGTGTCCCTGATGATGGGTCTTCTAGGAATCAATCCTTTTCTTCCTTCAAAGGTGTACCAGACTCTTCTATCCAAATAAAGGGTCATATTTCTCACAGCAATGCTAATCCTAATGCTATTCCTGAATGGATCATGATGGGAGAGTTCTCGATCATTGCTGGATTATTTGTACCTAATGGCTCTCATTCCATAAAAATTGATGTACAGAAGAAGTGCATTTCGTCGATTTGGGTATTCGCATCTTGGAAATGTGTACCACTTGGAAGGGGATATTTCTATATACTCTTCCCCACAAAAGAAAAGAACGTTTGAGCTTGGAGCATTGGTTGCATTGATCTTAAGCCAGGGATTGTTCACCTTCTTGAATGGGATAAAAAATTCAATCCCTTTGAGGGTAGTAACACTAAAACACAAATTTGGGTAAGAGTGTATGGATTTAATTGGATACTTAGTCACCCAAAATATTATATGACATTGCTCTGTCAATTGGTATTCCGATCAAAATTGATAAGGAAATGGAAGTGGCTTGATTTGGGCACTACAACTAGTTCTTTGTTTAGGTTGAATTGGTATCAACCCTGGTTGATAAGGTTATGCTTGCAACTAATTATGACATTATTGAGTTGAAAATCGTTAATGAAAAAATCACATTATTCTGTAAATATTGTAACATTAAAGGACACGACTCATCTACATGTAGGCACTCAATAGTCTATAGATATTTCTCTTCACATGGACATGAGATGAGAAACTATCCTAAAAAGTATAAAAGTGCATATGCTCAGATGCCTGATTGTAAGGGTGATGATGGACCTTCCATTCCTGGTGATAAGAAAATTGTGCAAGGGATGTTCCTGAGGATGTTTTCAACCCTTTAATTGATGAGAAGGGTGATCAGTCATATACCAAAACAAATATCGATGCCTCTAATCTTGATAATAAGACAATGTTTTGGGAGGCCATATTTTTTGGGGAGGTGAATTTTCAAAATGTTGATACTATTAATCAAGTAAAATGTATTGATCTATAGAAAATTCAAAATTATTCATCACATCAAATGTCATCAAGAGCTGATCAAGTGACTAAAGGTGACATTCATGATGAAGTTTTCCATCAGATTTATGATAAGATGGTTTCTTTGAGTTTACAAATGGGTAAGAAAAATTTATAATATGACTCTATAGTCATATCCACACCTTGTCATTCTTCTTCAAAACCTATTGTAAATAATGAAGGCTTTCAGCTTTTTTCTTACAAGAAAGAAAATATTACAACTGTATTTGTTGTAGGTAATCACAATCCTTCCATTGGTCAATATATTGACGATTCCAATGAGATACAGGATACCATACATGGATCTCCAGATAAGACTCATTAGAACCTCGCCCCGACTAATACAACAAAGGGAAATTCTTTTCCTAGTAAGGACAAAGAGAAAGATGATAGCTCTGGTTTTGATAGCACTGATGCTTAGAATCTTTTAGAAAGACTTCAATCCCATCATTCATGTCAACGAAGGTCAAGAGGTTAGGATCGGGGTCACGAATGAGCTGAAATTGCAAGCTATTCAAGAATAATAGAGAAAGATAAGTACTATATTGATGAAAAGATAGGTAAATAGTATTCTACCTTAAGGTTTTCCATGTCTCCAATACTCTTTTTTGTTACTCTCTTTTGATTGATTTCTTATAAAATTAAAACGGGTACTCCTGTTTTCAAAAAATAATAATAAATGATGTTAACCCATGGGGGTTTGAGGTTGTTGGGATGAAATGATGAGGTAATATTTCTATGATGTTGTGGACATGGTTGGTTATGCCTAGAAGGTATGATCTCTGTTGTGTTGATAATGATATATAATGTGCAATTTTTAATGGTTAATTGATGTTTAAATAATTAATTATCATGAATTGAATCCGATAAAAAAGAAATTTAGTAATGTAATAAGGCTCTATAATTCATTGTGTGCTTATTGGATACATAGTCTTAGAAGTTCCAGCGAGGAGTCTGAGAGATGTTCGTTGTAGTAGAGTGCATGACTAGGATATTCCCTTAGTTTGGTTATGAGCTATATTATATGATGAACTTTTTGTGTGTCTATATGCTACCCCACCCTATCAGTTAGGAAAACTGACACCCCGGGGATTCTAAGCACTGGGGGGTGTTTTACCCAACATCCCGATCAAGGGATGGATGGTGGATTTCCCCCATTGGTCTTACTATATGTCTTGGTAGTTACTTGTGTGGGTATGCACAACAGTTAGTTTTCCCCATATATGGGTGTAGAGGGAAATACTGACTTTTGGTTATTTCACAATCATATATTCTGGATATAGTTTCCTATGGAAAACTATATGTATAATGTTTATGGGCCGTAATGGCATGACGAGCCTTACTCAGTGTATGGGTTGTAATATCTTGACGCATAATACCTAATGTATGATACAAGGTATGCGGGTTGTGGTGACTCCCAAAAACTACCTGGTTACTTCTTGATGTGCAGATGGTGTAGTGGTTCACCCATGTTTCTATAGGAAAGATTTTTTGTTTAACGTGGTGCATGTTGTAGTGCTTATCTAGGTGTCTTCAGTCAATCCTTTTTGGAGAGAGATGGATTAGGATGTTCGATGTTGGGGCAACGCGGAAAAGCAGTGGGGTAGTGGTAGTGGGTCAACCTTGATATTCGTTGTTATATTTTATACTCTTGTATGTGATACTTTGTGATAATAGCCATGGTGAGTCTAGGATCATAGTTTACCTATTTATATGATGTGTTAGTTTCACTTGTTTATTACTGTACTTTAGCATGCTTTCTTTACTTTTACATGAGAGGCTATGGGGAGGATCCTACTGAGTATAATGTTATACTCACCATATATATATATAAACGGTTTTTTTCTGGTCACTTGGGGAAGGTTGGTGATCAGGCTAGTTACAACTACCTTGGTGTTTTGTAGAATATTTTTGGGCATCGTGGTCGTGGTTGTTTTTCTTTCCTTTGGAACTTGCTCTTTTTCCATCTTAGTTGTAGTAGTTTTTTATGAAATTACATATTTTTACTTGGGTTTCTTTTATATTTTTGTCTATTTTGGATTTGTTTAGTTCTCATATTATCTCTCTTTCACATGTGTTCTCTTAGAGGGTAATGACTCCAATTTTTGTGTTTACTATACCCTTGGTCCTAGTCGCCTACCCATGGCCTACTCTAGGTGGGAATCAGGGGTCATTATCTCTCTTCTCACATTGTCTGCCCTGTAGGGGTATACATTGTGTGGAGGGGGTTGTGACATTAGTGAAATCTCTTGATATGGAATATACATCTTGAAATAGTAACTCTATTATTTAAAAAAATTCTTCTTTGAAAGGAATCATTTTTTTCATGATTATTGATATGGAAAATTACAAAGCATCATTACAATTGAAATATTATAATCTCAATTATCCTATATGTTATACGAAAATGTCCGCTGTATTGATTCCTTCAAATTTTTTGACACTTCATATATATGGATTAAAATGTGAAATATAAAGATACCATATAAAGATTATTATGTATATAAACTAATAAATAGTTAAACATGAATAAAAATATGGATCGAAGTGGGTAATGATTATGTCTTCAGGATTTAATATCATCTAGGAAGAAAACCAACTATCTAAATCATTATATTGTAAATATAATGAATAATTTAAAATTAAATATCAATAACATTATCCACTGGTAAATTATTTGATAATTGTTGTTCAATAAATTTTTCATGTAGGAATATCAACTTTCTTAGTAATATTTTTCATTAAAAATTAAGAATGTTATGAAGGAGGAACGTGTATAAAATAGTAAGGTAGAATCGGTTAAAAATGTTATGTTTATAATATTTAACACTGGTGTATAGGGTGTTATCATATTTTTATAGAGATTATGTGAACTATTTGATTCACAGTTTAAGTGATAATTTTTGTAGTGAACATCACATTTCTCAATTTTACATTCATCATAGAATAACAATGTTGTATAAAAACATTAATATTATTTTTGCGGGATGGAATGAAAAATGATATTACTAAATTTACCATGAAATATTTGACTGTAAATAAGTTAAAATATAATTTCAATTATATATGGTGATGCCTCAACTATTTCAAGTTCTAGAGTGGGAAAAGTGAAAAGAAACTATGGAATTTAATGATGGATTACTAAAGATATCTCAATATAATATGGAGATAGGGTTTTTTGTAGAAGTTATTACTAAATTTTCACATTTCTTATCCATTAAATTTAGTATATCATTAGACCAACTTTCTAAATTATATCTGAAGAAGATATTTTTGTTACAAGGAGTTTATCTCCCCATTGTATTAAATTGTGATCCTTGGTTTACAATTATATTTTTGAATAGTCTTCATGATAAATTGTGTACTAAATTATAATTTAGTATTTAATTTTATACATAGTATATTGGGAACTAAAATGGAATTATTTTCATATTTAGTTTATCTAGATCAATACAGTACCAATGTTATTTTGATCATCATCATTCATTTGTCAAATTTTCTTATTATAACATTTTTAATTAAATTATTCAAATGAAACATTTTTAGGAATTATAAAGAATATTATTTCATGCTATATCTTTTTGGGTTGAATTAGACGAAAGAAGGTATTTGGGACCATAAATAATGGGAAAATGTTTTTTATGTTAAAAGGGGTTCAACAGAAAATTTTTATGTCTTTGAGTTAGTATAAATGTTATAAAAAACACAACAAGAAAAATTTTTCGTTCAAAGTAAGTGGTCATGGTTTTATAAATGTATATGTATTGATTATTTTAGTTTTTTGTAATATATGTATTCTTATTATAAGTTTTATTTGATATTATAAAATTTTGGATGATATTATATATGTTTCATAATAAGGTTCCCTTACACCATTCCTATCAATGTTACATGACATATTTCATGATTTATTATTATGAAAATATGTGCAGGATTCAAATCATGTTTTGTTCCCTACAGTAGTGTAGTAGGAGTTGACCATTTCATATAAGAAATATTGAATTATTATTATTGATCATAAATAGATCGTGTTATGAAATATGTCAATTCACTATGTTAATGATTTTTTGGAAAATCCAACTGATTGATGATGAAACAAGAGAATATACAATAATTTGTGTTGGAAAATTATCTCTAATTGTTTCTATAATGAACAAATGAGGAAAATAATTTTCAAAATTTGTAAAATTATAAAAACATAGTTAGTGTTAATATTATATAAGTTTCAATCATTTTTAATAAACATTAATTATATTCAGTAGTGTTATGTTAAATATAAAATTACTAGGTTATTTTTTTATCAATGGAAAAAAGATATATTTATAACCCAATTGGGGTTTTAAGTATTATATAGTTTTATTTAAATATATAATTTATTAATTTAGAATTATTAGATGAATAACTAGATATTTTTTTATTAATTATGTTAAATTATATTTGGTTAGATTTCTTAAAAAACATATAAAAATAAATAATTTCTTAATAAATAGATAAATTTAATGTTTTTTATTAAGAACTATATTTTTGTTTCATGAACATAATGTAACGCCCCGACCCCAGCTACCCAGAGTCAGTGCATTACTTCGTAACATTGGCATGATCACAAAAGATCAAGTCTCGAAAGACCGATTTGTTTAGTATCCTTGGAAACACTAGATACATTCATAAACGTTACATTACATCATAAAGTGAAAAACTACAATAACATAGTCTCCATAGTCCACACTTCTATCCTCTTCGGACTATCCCTCCAGGTCATTCATAAAATACTTCTTCACATCCTGGAAAATATTAAAACATTGAAAGGGGTGAGCTCGGATGCTCAGTAAGGTTAACAATATAGCGGAAGCTTTCATAAATAAACATTAACATTTAAGGCAATGTATAACTAAAACAAAAGCCTTTTAAACTTGAACTTCAACATAATATGGCAAAAGTAAAATGAGATAATGCCATTTACTCCTTCACATGGATATTCTACTGGTCGAATAATCACATGCAATATCAATAACCACTTTCATAATGATGGAATGCATAATGCCAGACTATCATAACCACGTAGTCAAGGCCTCGTGCCAAGACCACAAATAAGATTTTGTCAAGTCCTTGTGCCAAGAAACTAGTTTGTCTCATGAGACCTGCCGATGCATCGAGGAGCTATAGCGGGCTCCACCCGTCACTTATTAAGTCCAATGCATTCCTCATATGAATAGTTTTAAACATATCATAAACCATAACATAATCGTATCACATAAAACATGAATAAAGGAAACATAACATTTCCACATTTCAATCACAAGATATCAATACAACACATTGATATAATAAAAACTCTTTAAAAACCATTTTCAATACCAAAATAAAAGAAAGTTAAAACTTTGTATTTATTTTTCATTAAAAAAAATGATGGCTTGTAGAGGAATCCGAAACTCAAATAATGGTCACGGCAGCGGAGAAGTCGTTGTCACCGCATAAGTATAGAAATAAAAACATTCCCTTTTTGTCGTTTAGTAAAACGCTTCGTATAAAAAAGATTCCTTTTGAATAAACGTAAAAGTCAAAGGGGTTTATACAACGTATAAAAGAAAGTTGTGTATAAAACCAAATATGCCTCAATGAAAGGAGATTGAGACGAAGTCCTTAAAAGATCATTTTTAAAATAAAATAGATCTATTATGTGTATCCACTATAGGTACACATATAGAAAGTAGAAATACAAAATAGGACATAATAATATCATGACAGAATTTGAAAGTAGGAGATTAACCCAAAGAATGGAAGTTGGGTTAAAAAATTCCCTTACCTCGTGTCTGACTTGACTCAACTGTTCTTTAACCTCCTCAATAATAAACTAGAGTTAATATATACCTTATTAAGAACCATTTTCAATTTCATTATCCTTATTATATCACTTATTACAATGATATGAACATTATGTAATTATTTAAGTTAATAACAGTTGTTTTGTCGATCTTTGGTACTTGAGTCAACAATAAAATTCTTATAATTACAAGTTGTTTATGTGGTAGAATATCCATTATCTCCAGAATTTTATTCATGATTTAGATGTCATATATATCTTATATATCCAGTATATACATTCATTTATAATATTACGTAACATTTAGAGGTAAGAAATGAAATGCACCGTTCATGGAGACGGTAAGTCGTACGTACGCATGAATGCTGCTTTCATTTCAATTTCATATTTAATGGAGCAAAATCATAATGATATAAATTTATAATATAATTCCAGTATAATATAGTGCATAATACCATTTACTCTATCCTTTATACATCCCACATATGGCATTAACGATTCAAATCACTTTGAGGGGGCAGTGGTCCGCACTTCCTAAAATGAAATTATCGTGTTTTACCCATAATGGAAATCATAAAGTATGTCATAAATGAGAAATACAGAAGCATAAGTAAAACATAAACATATTATATATCATATATAAAAATAGTTACATCTTAATGGCCACCTTTGAAGGTGTTATATGAGTGTTGAACAATCATCGTTTCGTGAGGCAGAAATTCGCCATCCACAGAAACCATATGTTCTTTAACCATTAGATGTAGGTGTGTGTAAGTGTAGCTCGAATAATTATTATAACAACATCCTAGTATATTGAGGATACTGGTGTTGTTACAAAAGAAATTAATAAAAAGATTTTAGGGGGTTGGAGAAGAAAAATAAAACAAAACAACATTAGAGAAGACATTACCTCAAAATCGGGTAACTCTTTTTTATTTGAGCCAAAGGCTTCCTTGGGAAGCATTCTGCCCAAATTGAGGCTTCTAGGAGTAAGTGAGGTATGTTGGGAGAGTATTTGGGCAGAGTTTGGCCGAGCCAAATGGCTTAACGGTGTGAATAAGGTGGGAGTGGTGGGGGCCTTTTATAAGTGGAGAGGAGGGGCACTTTTGGAAAGTAAGGAAATTGTACATTATTATACAATGCTTTTCGGATTCTAAAGGTCCCACACTTGTATAATTCGAGTATAAGGTGATAAGGCTTCGAAATATCCTCATCCAATATGCTTTGGACAAGTGTAAGCCTTGGAATTTACATCATCTTCTCATTTTATTTAAATCGTTAAATAATGAGGTCATCGCTGCATCATCATGATGTCATAAATAATTTAATTTATTTAATGTCTAAAAATTATAAAAAAAATAATATGATGTAGTAAATCTTTTTGATCTTTCTAATGAATATTTATAGTCAAACTTTGGACTTGTTTAACCCCACTTAACAATTGTTTTAGTAAAACAACTCATGTTTGTATCAATTTAATTTTAACATTAAATTAATATATTTTAATGTCATTTTCCAACTAAAGTGGCTCCATGGGGTCCCCAAGTTGACCCATGGGTTGTCTTGTTCGGCCATGACTCATCCAATACTATTATGACAATTTTCATGCTCATCTCATATTATTAAAACATTATTTTTACCTTAAACTACACTAATTACCTCTAATCGCGATTAAGAACTTAAAAGTTACTATTCCCCAAAAAATTATTTAAATCTCATTGAACCAAATTTTGATTCTTAATTACAACCATGTATGTAGGATTTTTGAAAATCAAATCACAGAAGTGGTAATATTTTATTTTAACGAAAAATCAGTTTTTAACAACCACTTAGTGGTTTCACTATTCATCAAAAATTGAAGTTTTTCAGAATAAGGCCAAAATTTCACCCTAAGCTATAATTGATATTCAGAATTCAAGAATGATGTCTATTTTACAAAATTCCAAACATATAAGTTGCATTAATTAATTTTATAATTAATTCCCGCTGTTACAACAAATAGCGTGTTTTCAAGGAACAATTTATATCAAAAGATTTTCAATTGTTTATGTCCAATTTCAATGTTAAATTAATTCTAATGACCACCATTGGATAAAATGGTAAAAATATATTATAATTATAATTTAAAACCATTAAATAGTATAATTTATCACTATTAATTATTTTTATTAAAAAAGTTGTTTTTAAGTATTTTTCACTATTCATAAAAAATTAGAAGTTCTCAGAAAAATACCAAAAATTCAACATAGGCTAATTTCGATATTCCGAATCCAAAAATGAAGTCTATTTTGAAATATAAAATTTCTATAATTTTAAAAAGTGCTTATTACTATTCATAACGGCTACTTTGATTAGTCGCGGTGTTTTAGAACTCGAATTTGCGTACAATGCAAGCCATTGCATTATTGAATGAGAAGTGTATCCTGGAAGCTCGGGGTGTTACATTCTCCCCTCCTTCAATAAATTGCGTCCTCACAATTTGAAATTTTTCTTGGAAAATAAAAGGTTGAAAATAGAAAATACATTTGTGGAAAACCCACATCAGAAATAAGGTTAATAAAATTTAGCCTTAATAAGAGGGAAAGGGAAATGAAAAAGTCACCACCAAATTATGATTTCGATAAGGAGAACATTGGTGGAAATTAGAGACATATAATTGGAAGAAAAACGTAAATATTTGTAGGGTGTGATTGAGGTCATCAATCACAATCAACTTTCCAATTGAGGGCCTGAAAGCCTTCAATCTATGTTGATTTAAAATATCATCAGTTCAACAAAACATAAGGTAATAGGATAACACATTTTTTTGTTTTAATATCCCTTTAATAAAGTTTAAGAATTAATTCATTCATTGAATAAGAGTTAGGTATATATATATTTATGCTTGACAATTAGAGTTTCAACCTTCAACTCATCTTTCACTCAAAAAGATTATAGAACTCAAAAATATTATACTTATACTAATTGTATAAGGTTACAAATGTTAACACATACCATTTAGATTAGTAAAATTATTTTGTAATAACCAGTGACTTCTTGTAGGCTAGTGGTAGGAAATAAAGGCATGTCGCACTAGGATTGTGGGTTCGATTCCTGCAGCTTTGTCCGACGCGATGGGTTATGCCCCACCCTGCAGGTTGTCCTTTTCCTAAAACTATAGTATTATAATATTCAAAAATAATCTTCATAATTTTTTTAACCTTAAACAATACTATCCAAAGATCAACTTAATCCACTCCAACCTTTATAGTTATCCAAAATACCTCTATCCATACTTTCTCTAAAAGGTCTCTTAATTCCAAAATCAATTTATCAGATTCCCCAAACAAAGTAAAGTTTCTCTTATTGTCACATACTAAAAATATAATTACCTTCATCATATTAAAACCTTACTGAAATCAACAAGTATAGCAGTACAATCCTTATATATATCACATTATTCTAATAACCAGAATATAATCCATGAGTCCAAAAGCACCAATACATTATTTATTCTGCTTCAACTGTAGTAACAACATAAGATTGTCCTTGATCCCTTGGCCTTTTCTGAGGTAAGTTTCCCTGACGCTTAGGACATTCATTTGCATAATGACCCATTTCTCTAAAATTGTAGCATTCATCTTTGATAGTCTCTTTCTTTCCCTTTCAATCACGAGCCTGGTGACCCTTTTCTCCACATTTATAACAAACTCCCATTCCTTTTAGGCAAGTACCACGGTGATTCTTCCCACAATTATCACATAATGGAAAATCCTTCTTTCCCTTTTTCCCTTTATCTGTATCTTGTTCCACCATTCTCTTCTTCTCTTGCTTTACTTTGTTGTCATAAGACTTAGAGAATTCCTTTTCTGTCTTGATAGCACACGAGACAATATCTTCGTATGATGAGAAGGATTGTGATACTAAAGCTCGATGGAGAAATGGTTTTAACCCATAAAAGAAATGATCAATCTTACTCCTTGGGTTACATATATAATCGGCAGCATGCCTCACTAACCTTGTAAAGTTAGCCTCATACTTTGCGACATTCTCATCCTCCTTCTGCCTCAGACTCAGAATTTTCCTTTCCATATCTGCTCGATGTTCACGAGGAAATTATTTTTCTAAGAAAATCTATTTGAACTCCCTCCATTCCATATTCGATACGTCATCATCTTCCTTTGTGTTTTGAATCAGTGACCACCACTGATCGGCATCTCCAGTGAGGCGGTAAACTGACATGACAACCTTCTCCCTTTCGCTACTCCCCAAGGCATGGAATATTTTCTCTAAGGAGTTTATCCATTGCTCAGCTACTAACGGATTTGTACCCCCATTAAATGTTGGTGGTTGTTGCCTCATGAAGCGGTCTAACATTGATCCTCGATGTTGTGGATCAGGGTGATCCATACGAGTAAGGTTATTATTCATAACTTGAGTGAGTTGTCCCAGTATGGTAATAAGTTGATCAGCACCAGTTGTATCTCCAGATCCACAATAATTATATTGAGCAGGAGGGAAATCCCTACACGGAGTGCGTGCATTGATACGGTTTCCATTCCTTCCACTAGGCACCATTTCTAAACAATGGCATAAACTAGATTAGTTTATGAATCAAAATACATAATTCCATACTTGTAAAATACTTAACATAAATTGGACTATTTATGGATATAATCCATAATCATAAAAAGGTTTTATTTGAGGAAGTATATACTCATAACCGTTCATAGTGGTTTATAAAGAAAATGAGAATTATCCTAAGCATATCCCCCATGAGTGTCGTAACCAAGAGTCCAGCAAGGCCCGTTGTCGTGCACTAGTTCCCGTTCGAGTCTAGCTCAAAGCGGTGTTTTCAGGTTTTACCCCTAGGTACATCTGTGCCAGAGCCGCCTCTACCTACTCGTATCCAGATAGGGATGTATTTCTCGGAAAACTCACAAAATCTCTACAATAACAAAATTCTAGGAAGTTCTTCTATACTAATCCTCAAAGTCTATCTTCGGGATATGTGCTCTAATCAGAGATTATCTAAATCTAGCTTCCAAGGTTAGTACTAAAATGCCTCTGATACCAACTATAACGCCTCGACCCCAGCTACCCAGAGTCAGTTCATTACTTCGTAACATTGGCATGATCACAAAAGATCAAGCCTCGAAAGACCGATTAGTTTAGTAGCGTTGGAAACACTAGATACATTCGTAAACATTACATTACATCATAAAGTGAAAAACTACAATAACATAGTCTCCATAGTCCACACTTCTATCCTCTTCGGACTATCCCTGCAGGTCATTCATAAAATACTTCTTCACATCCTGGAAAATATTAAAACATTGAAAGGGGTGAGCTCAGATGCTCAGTAAGGTTAAAAATATAGCGGAATCTTTCATAAATAAACATTATCATTTAAGGCAATGTATAAGTAAAACAAAAGCCATTTAAACTTGAACTTCAACATAATATGGAAAAAGTAAAATGAGATAATGCCATTTACTCCTTCACATGGATATTCTACTGGTCGAATAATCACATGCAATATCAATAACCACTTTCATAATGATGGAATGCATAATGCCAGACTATCATAACCACGTAGTCAAGGCCTCGTGCCAAGACCACAAATAAGATTTTGTCAAGTCCTTGTGCCAAGAAACTAGTTTGTCTCATGAGACCTACCGATGCATCGAGGAGCTATAGCGGGCTCCACCCGTCACTTATTAAGTCCAATGCATTCCTCATATGAATAGTTTTAAACATATCATAAACCATAACATAATCGTATCACATAAAACATGAATAAAGGAAACATAACATTTCCACATTTCAATCACAAGATATCAATACAACACATTGATATAATAAAAACTCTTTAAAAACCATTTTCAATACCAAAATAAAAGAAAGTTAAAACTTTGTATTTATTTTTCATTAAAAAAATGATGGCTTGTAGAGAAAGCCGAAACTCAAATAATGGTCATGGCAGCGGAGAAGTCATTGTCGCCGCATAAGTACAGAAATAAAAACATTCCCTTTTTGTCGTTTAGTAAAACGCTTCGTATAAAAAAGATTTCTTTTGAATAAACGTAAAAGTCAAAGGGGTTTATACACAGTATAAAAGAAAGTTGTGTATAAAACCAAATATGCCTCAATGAAAGGAGATTGAGACGAAGTCCTTAAAAGATCATTTTTAAAATAAAATAGATCTATTATGTGTATTCACTATAGGTACACATAAAGAAAGTAAAAATACAAAATAGGACATAATAATATCATGACATAATTTGAAAGTAGGAGATTAACCCAAAGAATGGAAGTTGGGTTAAGAAATTCCCTTACCTCGTGTCTGACATGACTCAACCGTTCTTTAACCTCCTGAATAATAAACTAGAGTTAATATATACCTTATTAAGAACCATTTTCAATTTCATTATCCTTATTATATCACTTATTACAATGATATGAACATTATGTAATTATTTAAGTTAATAACGGTTGTTTTGTCGATCTTTGGTACTTGAGTCAACTATAAACTTCTTATAATTACAAGTTGTTTATGTGGTAGAATATCCATTATCTCCAGAATTATATTCATGATTAAGATGTCATATATATCTTATATATCCAGTATATACATTCATTTATAATATTACGTAACATTTAGAGGTAAAAATGAAATGCACCGTTCATGGAGACGGTAAGTCGTACATACGCATGAACGCTACTTTCATTTAAATTTCATATTTAATGGAACAAAATCATAATGATATAAATTTATAATATAATTCCAGTATAATATAGTGCATAATACCATTTACTCCATCCTTTATACGTCCCACATATGGCATTAACGATTCAAATCACTTTGAGGGGGCGGTAGTCCGCACTTCCTAAAATGAAATTATCGCGTTTTACCCATAATGGAAATCATAAAGTATGTCATAATTGAGAAATACAGAAGCATAAGTAAAACATAAACATATTATATATCATATATAAAAATAGTTACATCTTAATGGCCACCTTTGAAGGTGTTATATGAGTGTTGAACAATCATCGTTTCGTGAGGCATAAATTCGCCATCCACAGAAACCGTATGTTCTTTAACCATTAGATGTAGGTGTGTGTAAGTGTAGCTCGAATCCTTCTTATAACAACATCCTAGTATATTGAGGATACTGGTGTTGTTACAAAAGAAATGAATAAAAAGAGTTTAGGGGGTTGGAGATGAAAAATAAAACAAAACAACATTAGAGAAGACATTACCTCAAAATCGGGTTACTCTTTTTTATTTGAGCCAAAGGCTTCCTTGGGAAGCATTCTGCCAAAATTGAGGCTTCTAGGAGTAAGTGAGGTATGTTGGGAGAGTATTTGGGTAGAGGTTGGCCGAGACAAATGTCTTAATGGAGTGAATAAGGTGGGAGTGGTGGGGGCGTTTTATAAGTGGAGAGGAGCTGCACTTTTGGAAAGTAAGGAAATTGTACATTATTATACAATGCTTTTCAATAATCATCTATCCTAGTTTTTTCTAAAATAATAGTAAATTTATAAATGAAATAAATGGATTAAAAAATAATGTAATCAATGTTTAAACTTATATGGTGGAAATAAAGTATTTTTATTAAAAATGGGATTAATCATGAACATGGTTATTATGAAAGTAAATATTTGTTAGATGATAACTATAAAATATATATTTATTGTATAAGACAATTCAGACTCAAGGTAAGGGACACTTTTTCTTAATCACTTCATTAAACTTATTTTCAATAACTAATTTCTAAATATTTTTTATACATGTCCATATTCATATAATTATTTTAGAGAACTATTTATATGTTCCTATGATAATTATAATGGATATTTTATATCTCTTGTGACCACCATTAAAAAACAATCAATAAAAATATTTTAATTTATTTCCTATTTAATTTTTTATCATTATTTTAAAAAATGAAAATGGAATGTTCTATAATAATACATAAAATGTCGAAAACTTCTTCCATTTATATAAACATTATTTTATTTCTTCCTTCATACATATTTCTACATTTATTCTTTAAAGAAACAAATCATCCATACCTTTTTCCTACATTATTTTGTTTTGAAAAAATGGGTTTTTATGTGATCAGATATATCAATATACAAAAAATTAATGATTATAGGTTCAAAAAGTATATTTGTTTATTTTTGATGATGGAAATTAATGATTTTATTATTTGTAAACATGATATGGTCCCTGGAAACTTTTTATGATATTGTAGAAATTGTATATCTCTCTATTACATTTGAAATTGATTATGGTCTATAGATATTTATGTTAGAATTGACCATATATTTTTTCCACAATTTGCAGTCCTTGTAGGTGTCCTATTAATATTATGTCATAATGCAACTACATGACTTTTCTTTGTTTTATAATACGTTTTCACAAAAAAAATGTTATTTCATAAGGTAATATATTCTTTTAATCGATGAATCATTTTACTTTATGAAAAAAGAATTTTTTTCAGAAGACATTTTTTGAGTCTTCTAATGTTTCTTAATAAATCCTGATTAATTTTTTATTATTTATTTATTCCTTTTGATAAATTTTTTTATGAAAAACATTAGGCAAGAATGGTGATTTTTTATTTAAACAATTATTTGAGAAAAAATATTATCATGTTAAAGGTAAACTCTATTTTATGATATCATGTTTTTGAAATGGGATAATAAGTTTGTTTCATCTTTTTATTTCTCTATTACCAATGTTTTTATGGTTATTAAACATTTCCAGCTTTTCTAGATAGGTTTTAATGATGATTATGATGAATTATGGGGACATGTAGATAATCATGAAGATTATTCGTATAGATAAAATGGGTTTAATTATAGAGGTTTGGTATTCTATGAATATGGAAATTATGTGGATATTCCCAATATATAATATATTATTTTATTAGTAAATAATTGTGATTTTATTCTCTAAATATAAAAACCTAACAAATTGTCGAAATCCCGTGAAAATGGAATCATGTTATAAAATGAAATTATGGGTTGAATAAGTATTTGGCATGTATACCATTGTTGTCCACAAAACATCATTTATTACAGAAAAACTTATATTTAAGGATCCCAAACTCATTGAACTCGATTCAAATACCTGGATCAAAATATATCCCCTTTAAAAAATGAAAAAAAAACAAATCCCCTGAAATTCGGCGTCTGTACTGATGCAGTTTTTTATATTATAATGGTTATTTTATACTCCTAATAAATTTTTTTATTGATTTTACATTAATATATTCAAATATTCAGAGAACTACATCACAATATGGTCTTATTAATTTTATATTTTTCCATTTACTATCTAAAATAAATTAAAGTATTTTTTTATTTGAAGAAAAAGTGATCATATGAAATAAATTTTAATAATGATTCATGTGAACAATAAAAGTTAAATAGTTAGATGATTAATGAATATCTATATTGAAAGTAAAATATTTATGGTTATTGACATTATAAATACGTCAAGTGTCTTTATCATACTATGAAAAATACTAAAAAATAACTCACTATAATGATGTTGTAAGGAGATTAATGAAAATCATATATGAGTGAACTAGTTGTTGACATTAAAATTAAAATATTCTAAATTACGTCTACGGTGATGCATTGAAAAAAATAACTTATATTAAAAATAGTTATCTATTTTTCCTCTAAACCATTATTACACAGTAATTTTACTTTAAATTAAAGATATATAGAATTTTCTTATGAAAATTGGATTTTTTTTGTGGGATATTTTTTCACATCATTAAATACATGAGGGATTTGTTTTTTAGAAAAATAATACAGTGAATCATTTTTATATTTAAACATAGTTAGCTCTTCTATAATATCTATTAAACTATCTTATATAATATCATTATAATTACCATACACTATTTCCAAAAAATCAAATGATTGATTATTTTGGGAGGTAAAATAATCCATAAAATGAAAATTCTAATGAAATTAATGTATATCTAGAACTATTTCCATCAAAATCAGTTATAAATATTTGGGGATAGATTTTGTACCATGATTTTATATCTCTAGTAATTAATATATCATCAATATTTGATATATCCCACTAATATTTATTCAAGTACAGATCCCACTAAATCTACATTAGACGATATCATATAGAGAATGATAAAAAGGTAATATACTATATCCATTGTTTTATATAATCATCCCAATGGAGATATAACAAGATAGTTGTGGTAATCCTATTAGTTTTATGAAAAATATATAATGTACATTAGTTAAACAGGATATGTGATAATTTCAAATTAATTAAGAATATGTCTTTATTGAGATTACACATAGAATGAAGAAACAACAAAAACCAAATTATAAATACTCAAAGGGAAATATGGTGGATCACAACCACATTATAGTGAACTATTGTTTGTTAATGGATTCATCCAAAAATATTATATTTTCCTTAGTAATTATTTTTATCCTCTGAGAAAAAAAGGCATATATGATATTTTTTTCATGGATTATTTTAACATCTCATTATTGAGATAATATTCAATTTTATAAGATCAATATTCATACATGATGACCATAAAAGGATATATATATTTTGTATCCATATAGTTATAGGATTAATTTAATAAAAACAATATTATATAATGGGTTTAAATGTTTAAATGTGTTTAAATACTTATTTTTAATGTTGTTTATTAATTTTAATTAACACATATTTTAAATGATTATTAATGAACAACTGATAATAAATAGGCTTTAAATAAACTCTTTCCATATTTTGGATTCATTATTATCTTATGTTATATTGAGATATGTATATTATTTTACATTTCTCCCATGGACTATGAGGTTAATGATAATGTTTAAAAATCATTATAAAATGAATTATTTAGGAGTAGATACACACATATAGTTTATAATTATTATGCCTAAAAAGAAGAATCAAAATATTTATCTATCTCAAAAACAATAACTTGAAAATGTTCATGATAAATTTAACTAGAGTAAAGATAAAATAATTTATACATTAGTTGAAATGTTTTACATGCTCACTATAAATCATAGTCCATCAAAAGAGTCAATAATTTTGGAAACGATGAAAATTACACAACAGTTTATAGTTGGTAGTATTTGGTATGTTATGGTGTTCTCTACTTTAAATATATCTCCCAATGTTTTTTGGTTACTAGAGTCATATGAAATATATTAAAGGAGAATTAGATGATAGTAAAATGAATATTAATGTATCTCATTGTTATATCTAGTGATTAATTAGACTTTGGATGTGAGTAGTCTATTTTGGAAGGATATATAGAAAATAATAGGGAAGTATTTATAAACACAACAAATTTTCTATCTGGATACCAAATATCTATCATAATGAGAGTAATGTTTTTATAATAATGGCTTTTAAACTATTTATCCAGATTTATACATGACAAAAATTTAAAAAAATAACTTAATTTAGATAGAGATAATATGGGTAATGAAATTCATAATGATATTTAAAAAAATACAAGATATTTATATTCTTATTGTGGTATTTATTATTTAATTTATCTCATTGGGTGAGTTATGTTTTATTTTTTGTTCAAAATAAATGTTTTCTAAATAATTAATTAAATGAAAAAATTTGAAATTGGGAATATATTGTGCCAAGGTTTTTTATAAATTATAATCTAGAAGATATTAAGAAGAATAAATTTATTGTTGCTACACCTTGTTGGTAGAGTGGTGTAGATTTTTGGGCCCCACATCAAAAATGTGAAAAATATAAAGATAAAGATATTTTTGGAAAAAAATTCATTTATCGTTAAGTTTTTAAAAAGGTGGAAACAACCCCCGCTTCCATGATGGAATAATAACAATTAGGGAGATTATTTTAGAATGATTGATAGTGTTTATACAGAACACATTAATGTTTTTATTTTAACTTATTTTGAATTTATAACGAAATCATCTCATGTGTAACTAGTTTTCATTCTATGTTAGTCTAGAGAAAAAATAATATAATCTGACCCCCTTTCCCAAGTGATATATATGTTCTCTCTCCATGGTTGGGAGAATTTTTTTTGGTTAAATCGACCATTGTTTCTAAAATGGTTTATTCCCTTATGGTCTATAAATGGCCCGATGACATTTTTAGAAAGATTAGTACAAATATTAAAAACTTCATCTGGTCTGGAAGTGTTTTTGAAAAGAAGCTTGTTACAATTCCTTGGAATTCATGCTGTAAACCCATTGCTAATGGTGGAATTGGCATTAAAATTTTAACGTTGTTCAATAATGCTCTTCAGGCCTGCTTTACTTGGTGAATTATTAACTCCACTTCTAAAGCATCTGAATTTCTAAAACATAGATTTATCTCTAAGCTTTTAAATTGAATCTTAATTTCATTATCTCATCCATCCGGCCTTCTATCCGGGACTCTTATCATAAAATCATGAAAAATTCTAGATGGATTGTCAGTGCTGATTCTTCCATTAATTTTAGGTGCAACAAATGGTGTGGTAACCCTTTGATATCTTTGTTACCCCCTTATAATCATCCTTAAGATACTAATCACACTATAAAGGAGGTCTTACAATCTCCTGATTGTGATCTCTCTGATATCATTAAGAAAATAATTTATAATCATCCTTTTTCTCTTGTTGGTGATTTCCTTTTTTGGGAACCTTCTACTAATGGTATTCTAGATTCTAAAAACTTTTATAAGCATAATTTCTCTAGAATTGAATCTAATTTTCTTTGGGTGAATCATTTTCACAAACCCTAGATTAAACCTTCCAGGCTCACCCATATTTGGTGCATTGCCCATAATAGATTACCCACGGAAACTAGTCTGCAAACTCTTGGCATTTCTCTTGGTTCTAAGTGTCTCCTGTGTAACCAACATTGGAAATATTCCAATAATCTATTTCTATCTTGTTCAATGGCCTCTACCCTTTGGAATTATATCATTGACCTTTTTAATTGAATAATGCCTTTTACTAACTCAATCTCCTTGTGTTTAAATAAATTCACTAGATATGACGCTTATCTACAGGTTAAAAATATGTTTGTTGCCGTAGTGGCATAACTTCTACCTGAGCTCTGGTACGTCAGAAATGATCCCATTCACAATAATCACTATCTCAATGTTAATGTAGGGAAATCTTGAATTCTTTTTGCGATTCATGAAGATGCTTCACTTCAAAAAGGCTGTTGCAAAAATTCTGTTGGTGACTTTGAGATCCTTCAGCATCTCCATGTTCCTGGCATTTTCCCAATTCCTAAATGCTCCTTTGAAGTGTTCTGGCAATCTCCAATTCCAGGATGGATCAAAGTGAATGTTAATGGCACTTCCAAAGGCAAACCTGTTCTTGCCTGTTGTGGTGATATATTTTGAGACTCAGCCGGACAGTGTCAGGGATGCTTCTATGTTGGTTGTGGTCACTCTTCATCTCTGGAGGCAGAAATTTTTGTCGTCATTCATGCTATTGATTTTTCCCGTCAAAGAGCTTGTATAATGCTATGGATTGAAAGTGATTCCACCACTATCATCCATTCCATTTTTAATGGAAACATCCATATAGCGTGGACACTCACTGCTTGTTGGATGAATTGACTCAACTTGCTCCATGGGATAGATTATATAGCTACTCATGCCTATCGTGAAGCAAATGTTGATGTGGATGCTCTTTCCAATAAAGTAGTTCATCAAATCATGACTCGGATGGACTATATCCCTTATGAATTATTATATCTTATTGACAGAGATTGAAAAAAAATCATTTCCTTTCGCCTCTTGTAATACTTTTTTGATTATCAATAAATTGTGCTTTGGTCTTTGACCAAAGCATTACCTTAAAAAAAATAAATGAATACATTTAAGTTATTTTCTACTATATTAAGGGTAAAAATAAATTAATAAGCTTTGTAAAAAATTATTGTTCTATTTTTTTAATATTCTCTTAATAAAAATTTCAGAAACAATTATCCAGAAATTGAGGGGGAAAGGGGTAATCCAATATTTAATAGAATTCCCCATAAACTGTAAGTCCATAACCCATATCAAATACAAGTATAGTACCCACATGTGACTTAAGAATAGTGTTTTTGACATCCTTTTATTCATGTTTTTATGTTATGAATTTCAAAATATAGAGAAAAAAAATGTTTCCTTACTATCATTCTTAATTTTTTTCGAAATGGGAATTTCTGGATTCCTATTATAATAGATCAGTATAATGTGATAAAACCATCCATTTAAATTCTATATTATTTTTTCCATTCAATATCTGGTTTCATTTCCATTATTTCACTGTAATTTAGAGAGAACATTTTATGTTCTAATACCAATAATTTGATGTATGATGTTCATTTTATAGAAATATAATTTTCTTATTTATATATGTAATTCTTATTCATCATTGTTTTGTCTAAAAAATTTGATCATGATGGCGATTATTGTAATTAATTAATTATTATTTTATATAATTTTATTACTACTTTATTCATATCATGATTTAGTTTTTGTTTTTAATATATGTAACAATAGTACTTAAATTATGTACAATTGATACATAATTTCCTAAATTTACAATTTAAGAAATTTGTTAGGATACTAAATTTTTTTATTTCATTTTTTACTAGTTAATGGATTTTGTGTAAAAATTTATGAAAATTTTTAGTATTTTTTAATTCTAATTTACAATTGGGGGGAAGTTTTGAAATAAAATTTTATTCCTTACCTTGTCTATGAATATTTGCAGAGGTTGTAATAAAATATTTATTTTTGATATGTATTATAAAATAAAATAAAATTAAAAATATTTACTTTTATTGATTTTATGGAATACCCATTATAATTTACTTAAATAAATTATATTACTGATATTATAACTAAAAATGTAGTCTTTAAATGTGATATAATACCATCCATGATTATAGATGATTTTAATAGATGTCGTTCACACCAAAATATAGTAATAATGATTTGATATATATTTTGTCAAAATATTCCTATTTTTGTAAAATAGAAAAGATAATGAAATCATAAAATTATTGTATTCAAGAACATTTCCATTATAAAATTTTATTGCTTACAGAAATGATATATATTTCTTCTTGATTGGGATTATATAGATTTAATATATAATTAATATGAATAATTAATAAAACATATATATAAGATTTGTGTAGGTGATCAAAAAAGACAAGTAACTGCAAATTTAACCGGATACTCTCAGTACATTATTTAGAAATTTAATTTAATTTTTCAAAAGCCTTTTTGCGAATATATATTCTATATTATAATGAATAATTATAATATCCATTCTCTTAATTATTTGTTTGATTATTTAATTTTTATTCATTTTAGGTTATTTTATTTATATAACATTATTTAGTAAATTATAATTAATTTATTATTATGTAATCGTATATAATATATAGATGTCAAATTATTTTAAATGGTGTTCAAATCCTTAATATCAAATAATAAACATCGTACTTATTATTAACTCAGTAATTTTTTAAATATATGTTGAATCCTATTATTTAAAATTTAAATGTAGCATTATTTTGTATGTATAATGAATATATATAATTTAATTTTTTTTATTATAAATGATATTTATTATAAATATTTATTAATGAAAAAAAATTATTATATAATTTGGATTCATATAAATGTAATTTATATTTAAATTTTCCATAATATCTCAGTATAAAATAAAAATTCTCATATTAATTAGAATTATGTCTTATAATATAATATTAGTTTCATTTAGATAATTTTGTTTGAGAATAATTTTCATTATATTGTCATTAGATTGAATATTGAATTTAATTTTTCATAATTTACCCAAAATATTAGTGAATATAATATTTATTATATGATGAAATTGTTTATATGGTTATAAAATGAAATATAACATTTTACTAATTTCATTTATTAATGATTATTTCTGTATAATATATTAATTTAATATGTTTAAAATTTTAACCACAAGAAAAATATTGTTTTTAATGAAAAGATATTTTTATAAAATAATGCAATTCATGAATATATATTCAGTGATTTTATTTTTATTTGAAAAAAATAATTGATATAATTTTTTTGTGAAATTATATAATTTAATAGAAATAACTATTAATTTTTGAAGGTGAAAATTAATCATCATGTAGGATTAATGGATGATGAATTTTATTTCCAAATATATGGCTTATCTACAAAAATTAATGATATGATAATTCATCAAATTCATTATGTTAAAAATTTGTTTTGGAAAATTGTCTTAGTATAGAATTACTTAAATTCTATTTGTGTTCTAAGATTTGTTTTATAATAAATGATAATTATAGTTTCCATGACATGATAATGTTTATAAATGAATATACCATTTGTTACAATAATGTATTTATAAGTAAATTAATCAAAATGTTCTCTTCATTATCTTCCATATCATATGTGGTTGATATAATTTATAACACATGGTGGATTTTTTATGGTTCTATGATCTATAAAAACATTTATTGGATGTTATGAAAAATCTAAGGAAACTAATAGACAGTTATAATGAAATATGTTTATAAATAATATGTCCTCATATGATAAATATGTATTGTTATGAATTCATTCCTCAATACCTTAATTTAAATAGTCCATGGAATGATATATTGTCATACATCCTTCTCTGAAGAATAAGATTATTTTCGTCTCTTATACAATGATGTTTCACATTTTTTTATAAATCTAATTTCTTATAATATATAGAAATAACATCACTAGATGTGAAATTTAATGTATGATCACATGTCTATTGATTCATAAATATGTATTATTAATTATTACATTAGTGTTCACACATTTATTAATTTTTATTATTATAAATGGGAACAATATTGTATAGTGACACCATGTATTATGTAATATATTAATTTAAAGGATTCAAATATTTATTCATAATAGAGTATTTAGTACTCACGATTTTAATTGATTTGTATCACGTGTAGAGTACATTAAGGGGAAATTAACCAATAAATCTGAAAAAATAATATATAATCTCAAAATAAATTTAAATTAAACATATAGATATTTCAATTAATATATAGATTTATATAAAAGACATAGAACATTTCATTCATAAATTTCTACATATTATATATGTTTATCTACACACATCACAGAAAAATGTATCTTTTGATGCCTTTAATGTTTTTTGGCTAATCTTGATAATAATTATGGTACAATAATTATGATAATTAATTATTATTGAGTTATAGATTATTATGGTTAATATATTAATGGTGAAAAATTACCCTTTAATTTTTTATTCATAATTCGGGACATAGAATATTATCCCAAAAAGCTATGTCTGGTTCCCCATACCCAGATGATGTATCATAAATATAAAACACAAATTTATTTTTTGATATATGTATGTTCCTTGGATGGACATTAATAATATGGGGTTATAAACCTTATTAATAATACCTATATACCTATATCATTAGTAATTAATTCTTATAATATGACAATAGTTATAATTTATATTAATTTATCATGCACAATATGACAAAATAAAGGTATAATGCAAAATTTATAAATTTCATAAAAATGACCAGAATTATGGGAGGAATCTGATTAGATATTATTCTGAGAATAACCCCCCATATGTCTAATACAATACATGTAGGGATGAAATATCATTATTAATGTAACACCTCATTTATTCAATGGTTTTTAGGAAAATATTATTACCCAATTAGCTGCTATTTATCCTTTAAATTACGTGTTCCATGAATCCTATACTATTTTTTAACCACTAAAAATAGATTTTAGAATAAAATAATTTTTATTACTTATGGTGACCAAAATATGGGAAATTTTAATTGATTTATTATGAGTATATCATGTATCCTCTTGATTTTATGTATAACATTAATTTTGATAATTAACCTAATACTTTTCTAGAAGCTTTGAGTTTTAATGATTCTAAATTGGGGTTTGATTTAATGACAAATGTGATGAATTTCATAACAAGATTTAATTTTTTTGATATCAATAACCATCAAATTTTTTAAAGTAATATTGGTTGTAGTTGTCATTTTAAAACCAAGAAAGCATTAATTTGAAACTATAAGATTTTTATTTATTTATTTTTCTGCAAAGGATTTTATAAAAATTAATGGTTTTATTATAATGATACATTCTTTTTGGTATTTAAAAAATATTTCTCTTATTTTTTATTAGAATTGGTAAAAACAATCATGGAATTGCAGTTAATGGATGTGAACAATATATTCTGGAATAGAAATTTAGATAAAGGGGTTTACATGAAATAAAATTAATGGTCTATATTAACAGTGGAAAATTTTGTAATAGTTATATAATTTATTGCTATTTTATGGAATAATAATTTTAAAAATGATATCTATGATATTATAATTTGATTTATTTATTTATTTTATTTAATAAATATCATACATTAATTTAAACTAATGATGGTTCATTTGGAGAAAATAGGTCTTCCACTTTAATAAATAGAAGATGTTATAATTTCATCAGATTACATTGTTTATTTAAATTAAGAGAAGTAGATTCCCTTTAAATTTAGAATTTGTTGGATGTGGGTGACAAAGAAAATTTAAATGGGAAAATGATATTGGTTATGGAAAATTAAAGGTGAACTCTAGAAATATATGTTAAAAATATTCAAGTTAAATTTAAATTAAAATAATATAAAAACAATATTAATTGTGATAAATTCTATTTGAATCAATTCCCTAAATATTATTTGGAGAGTTAATGAATAACACATGTCCCATACGATAAAAATGACAAGTAAGATGAGTTTGTCTGAAGTTTCATGTATATTATTTTCTTCTGTGGGAAGGGATTTGTGGTTCCATGATGAATGTTATATATTATTTTGATAATCTATTTATTATATATTTTCAAAAATCATATACCATATTTTTTCTAAATATTATAAAATGACATAGTCAAAAAAAAATATTAATATTAATTACAATACCATAATAAAATGTATTATATATAATAATGTTTCCATTTATAATTCCCACACTAAAATACTGATTGTATATCCTTTGACTAAAAGAATGATGTAATTTATTTTAATGGAATAAATGAAAATTATGGGATTAAATTAACAATGGTACATTTTTGATATAAAATATTTAATTTAATCATTAAATGTGATTTTTTAATTTTTTTAGTTTGTTGTTTATTTCAAAAAAAATGGAATATTTATGGGATATGGAGAATCCATTTTATACATGATTATTTATGTGGTAAATTAATTTTTATAATAAATTCCATGGTGTTTAATTTCCTTCCCAAATATTTGAAAAATATAACACCATTATACATATACCATGTTCCTGTATTAAGAGAGAGGTCATATATATATATATATTCTCATGGATTAATATAGAATCGGTGGTGGTATAAAATAATGTTTTGTTCATTTATTCAACCATCTATATCAGACCACTAGAATCAAACCACATGTGATTTCATGAACCCAATTCACTGATATGTCAAATAACCCAGTGGCCACATGGCATCATGCATGCCTTTCTGACTACCTACGAGGGTGAATGATGGTGTGCTGGGGAAACTATACCATATTTATGATAAACCATCCCTATAGTGAAAATTTATAAACAAACCATTAGAAACCATATGATGAAGCTGTGGACTAATACATGGTACCATAAATAATTCACCCACATAATATAAATAGCCAAAATTAATATGTAGTATCATGTAAAAATGATGATTTTATTTTCATGTATTTATAAAAATGAAATTTAGATATACAAGTAAATAAGTGTAAAATAAAATGTATGCTCGACAAAAGAAAGAAAGAGAACAATAGACATCAACTATCCACCCTAGGATATAGATTAGACATCTACTACCAATCTCTCAAGCTAATACATATCAAACATCTGTAGCCATACAGATTCCTTCATCCTTGCTACACCAATGATGTTGTTATTTGTTCTTATATGTGAGTTGAAAATGGTGTTAACAAAATATAGTAGGCCACTACCAATGATTTATATAACTAATCAAGCCAATAAATACAGAATGTAATAGTGTTCCAATATATCAAATGTAAATAATCATAAAAAATATACCCTATTTCACACTCAGGATCTTAATGGGATGTCTGGATTATAATAATTAAATCAACCAAAGTTGGGTGTCACTTATTATGTAATCATTTATAGGTAATGTTCCCAAGTATCTTATTCAAGGATTCAATGTAATAATAATATATATGTTGGATCCCAGGAGAGACCAATATATCCTTGTAATTAAAGGATCTATATTTCTAACAATAACAAAAAATGAATACTAATTATGGGGGTCTAAGTATAATCCAAGGGATAACCCATGGAATTCCATAGGAAATGATTCTAACTAGTACCATCAATCACGTCCAATGTAATCACATGATATTCATGACTGGATCATAGAGAGGTAAAATAAAGAATTTCATTCTATGTACATCATGCTAAATCCAAGGTGACAGTCCATGGAATCAAAGAGATAAATGTTAGATCTACATCACCATTTCAAGGAATCCCTCAAAATAAAAAGAAATAAAATTATTGTAGGTATGTCCCTTTACATACATTGTGATGAATTTGGGTGAGTCCTCTCAGTGTCAAAGGAATTACCTTCATAATCCAATGCTGGATCAAGTTTGAAAACTCCTTCAAAAGGAAAAAAATGTTTATAAATAGTAGTTATTCTACATTTAATCAGCAAATATATTCCATGTGTAATCATTCCAAATAAAATTAATTTTGATTCATGTATATTATTCCATTAAACCATAAGCTATAAAAATGTCTAAGTGATGGATACCTTCATTTTTAAAATTCACTATTTCTAATAACAAAATCACATACCAAATCCATAAGTTTAAAAATAATTTTTTTAAGAATCATACAGATTCATTAAATCAAATAACACGGTTATTTATCAATAATCATTCCAATAATCTTCAATTGGTGTTTTATAATTAAATGAAACTATCATTATGGTTTCATAAATAGATTCACCCAAATAGGTGCATCATGTTGATGTCTCAACCTCTTATAATGCCAAAGAGTCTTTTAATGTTTCTTAGTCGAGGTCCTAAAATTTAATTTAAATAATTTTATGAATCAAGATAAAATCAAAAATTTCCATCAAGTGGTATAGTGGAAACAAAATATAAAAATTCCAAGACATTTAAAGAAACGTTATAGAACACCTACCATATACTAGTATTCAAGTCCTTCCCTATTGTCATCCTTTGATTTGTGATATAATGAGATAAATTAGAATAACTAGATAAACACTTTAAAGAGTGTGTATATAATCATTCATGGAAATAGCATCCAAGATAGTGAAGGAAACACATAAATAATATGAGTTGAATAATAGACTTATCAAGGACGAACCAACACAACCCATGATATTCGATTAGAATGTAGGATGAAGGATATCTCTCATATAATCTGGGGATAGGCGAGGGAAATCTTGAGTAGATTTTGAGAATTGGAAATGATGAATATAGAGGGAGGAAATAACTTTAATGGAAGATATAAAAAATTATAAATTCATACTTTTTAAATGGGAGTATGGTCTGGTAAAAAAGTTAGACAAAATATACACCAATGGTGAAGTTGACACTATATAAGAACCCATTCCATTAATGGGGAAGGGACATTGTTGAAAAAAAAGCTATCTAATAGGGTACCCACCCAACATACTCCAAAATATAAAAAGGTTAAATGAACCAAGGATCCATCCTCCCTTCTCCTTGTATATGTTGATGCCATAAAAATGGTTACATAATGAAGTAAATGAAATATCCCACCAAAATCACTAGAGGTTGGAAATAATGATTAGTATTACACTTTTTCATTTATTTTTCAATATCCATTTGTTTCCTGGTCATTTTTACCTTATATGAAGTGTCCCAATGTAGATATAGTCCCAATAATGCAGCCTCACCAGCCTCTAACTAGATCTTAGGTGATCATAATATCTTTCCATATAGGTCCTTTTAATGATCCATATATATAGTATCATAGAAAACATTATTATAAGGAAATTAAATAAGAAGTAAATGTTTCTACTAAGAACCTATAATGTTAATGATTATTTCTCGGAAAATTTCTTATATCACCATTATAGTATGATTAGACTTACCATCAGTTATATGGTGTATTCCCATTTCCATTAGCACGTTTAATTACTAATCCTTCTCCAATGGAATCTAAAATAATGATAAAAATGATTTTACTTTCTTTATATGGATGTAAATGGAACATGATGATGGCATATAATCTCTCAGACATAAAGTTGGAAATCTCATCATTTGAGAATAACTCACTGATAGGAATTAATAGGGTGACCATTATCATCCTATCAACAATTACCCATAATTCCTCTCAACCATGATGGGACAGCACAAATTCTATAAAAAAATCTATTGTGAAATCATCTTATTTCCAATCTAGGATGGGAAATGAATTAAAAATTACAGGAAGGTCTCTAGTGTTTTACCTTCACATACTGATATGTGGAACATAAAATAACAGAACATGCAAATATACATTTTCATCCCATGATAGAGATACTACTTTTTTATATCATGGTACATATTTGAATGTTTCAGATATAAAACTCATTTAGAATCCTGATTTTTTTACTTCAATTCCTATTTCATTTCTTATGGCACCCACACAATCCCATGAACATGAGTGATATCATCCCGATCATTGACCCAATTTGGATGTGATTCCTCACCTTAAGCAATTTACCATAGGACCAAGTCTTTAGGATCAGAAAGATGTATCATTATCATTTGATCCAAATGTAAAGGAGTAAATCATAAATCTCTATGTATTTTCTTCAAATAATGTTATGTCACTATTAGATGCGCCTTATAAAAAAATTCCTTCACTAACCAATTACTGTTAGCTTTAAAAAAATATATTTCTTAATTATATAGTTTATATCACCATCCACTACATTTCCATTACCAAGCATATAATGAAGTTCAATGTCAAAGGACATTAAATTTTCACCACATATGTTTTTCTATGGTTCCAATCACATGGAATGAATATAAATTTGAGTATTTTATGGATTGTATTTAGAAGAGAACACTCTACTATAAAATAACATATCTGGTGTTATAACTCGTGAATACCGAAATCAAACTCGTCATCATTTGTCAGGTAATTTCACTCATGAGGCATAACCTGGACATACTCATAAACCATTCCTCTTTTACCTTACATCAAAACCACCTTCAACATGATTCTTTATTCATCATTATAATCCACAAATCATGTTATTGGATCATCTAAAACAAGTATTGAGACTGAGGTATGTATTTTGTTCAAATATTGAAATTATTTTTCACAATTTTCAGACAACTAAATTTGACACCCATATTTTTCAATCCAATGATAAGTGTTATGAGGTATGATAAATTATGACTTAAACATGGATAGTATTCAGATCGTCTAAAGAAAAATTGAGTATGATATATGTTACTTTTTTATCCGATTAAACTCTGACTCTTCCATTATTTTCGTTCATAGATACCCTATATTTTTATATGATGTTACCTAGGTAGCAAACATTATCAATCATGAAATAATATTTAGGGATAATTTCATATTTTCAGTTCTCTATTATTTTACTTGGTATTATGTTTAGTTGTTCATAATAATCATTTTTTTTCTAATAAATTAATATATAATCCTAAAAAACAAACCAAAATAATCAATGTACCAATAGAAGAACCAAATAATTTAGTCTATATAGACTATTGGTGATTTCGTAATACTAAATGGAATTACCATATACTATGAAAGATATATCTATTTCAAACATATGTATTCATTATGTATAAAATCCTAACCGATGTATATTTATATCCGGACCTCAATTAAATCATTAAGAAGAACTTATATCTGTGTTGATAATCAATTAGATCAATAATTAAAGAGAGAGGGTAGATGATCTTCCATTTTTCTTCATTCAACCAACATAAATCCACATACAGTCTAAGGGCACATCCCACTTCTTGGTAAAAATTCCTTTTGAACCCAAAGGATAAATATTGGGTCATATAATACCTTTGTCCTATATGTCCTCTAACTACAACTTGAGATCCTAAATCTATGTATAATAAATCTTATGTGGATGATTATATACCTGTCCTGCTCTCGAATATAGCTCTATGATGAAATCTGCCTATCTCTTGCAAGGTATAACAAACAATTCAAAATTAAATACATCATTGAATATGTGAAACATTTTGTTAAAAAAACTTTTCATTAACCTTCATTATTCAAAACAATGGTAGAAATTATGACAGAAAATCCTCCCAGAAAATGATGATCATGTCTATATCTCCTCAAATGGAAATCCCATTATCCATTTTAATTATAGTTACCATAATCTAGTGATGAAAAGAAACCCTCCATTAATAAAAATCTATATGGGTGTGATGAGGAACCAAAAAATACATCCTGAGAATAATGTCAAAAACTGTAATATTGAGGAAAAAAGGCTCCATAATAAAATATATCTACCAATAACAAGGGTTTAGTCCATACATTGACATACACATTATTATATTGTTCCTAAAAGATTTTTAAGGGGAATCACTCTAAATAAATACTCAATTTCAAGACCATTATTTTCCTTGACAGTCAAAGATATACAGGACGGTGAAGTGCCTATATCGAATAAAATAGATACTAATGTGGATGATACTAAGATAGTAGATCATAATGTAAACATATTTATATTATTCTCATAATGCATCGGTTATACTGCAAGTTACATGACATATCAAAAACCTTCTTCTATGATTGAAAAACCATGAGTAGCTCATCAATATTTTTATGCATATCATATGTCTGGTTTCTAGGATCACCTACCTTCTTAGCATGTATGAATGAGAGTACTTCTTTAACCATCATGTCAATTAGCTTCAGAGCTTGATCCCAATTGTTGAGATGGTATAGATCTTCTCCCACTATTAACATGTAGTAATTCCAGACAAAACATCAGATGATGGAACAATTTTCCACACGCCTGATGCTATCTTGGGTCCCTACCACACAGAGGCTTTACATGACCCCATATTCCTCCCCAATAGCATATACCATATATAATAGTATACATACATTGGTTTTACCAACATTTACACGAACCCTCTAGGAGATTCATCCTAGAATTGGACAATGTACTACCCTGCCTAAGGGCTATAATACTATAACATGTACCCTCGTCATATTTATATTGTTCTAGGTTATAATTTTTTTCTTCATAATTATTTAAATGGTATCCATACAGAAAAACTTCTCCTAAGATTTTATTGGATACATGATCCCATCATCGAACATGTCAGTCTTGATAGCTCATCAATAAAAAATGCTAGTGAAAAAAATAAATCACAGTGAAGCAAGGTGAATAGTACAGAACATGTATAGTACCCTACTATAGGAGTATGATATCACTATCTTGATTATCCCTTAACATATCTATAAATAAGTAGTCATAGAAAATAGATTTAAAATCTTTATAATCCATTCCCCCATATTTGTTTTACTATGTAAAAGAGTCCCACAATATCTTTGAAAACCCCATAAGGAATGTAAGTGGTGACCTTTTATATGTTTTCTGGAGGGATATCTATATTCTCAATGATAGATAAAAAAGACTCAATCCATTACTCAATATCATGTGGGACACCAATCCTTAAGAAACTAAGAGGTTTGTGATAATGAAACTCTTAATTCACCTCTAACATAGTTAGTTTAGTTGATCGATCACCCACCATCAATTTCAATGGCCAAATAAAACACCCTTTGAACTGAGAGTTAGTGAATATACCATGTAATAGTGGTTGTACTATAGATGGAATTTCATGTGTAACTATAACATGGTTAGGTCCCACCACTTCCATTGCATGGTCATCAACATCTTCATAGTACTCAACCAGAGGCCTTCGTAGAAGAATATATGTACATATAAAAGCACACGCCTCATAATAAGATATAATAATAGTTTGAATTTCATTATGTCAACAATATAGACATAAGAGCTCACATTCCAAATCATAATAACCCATTTACATGATAATAAGTCCATGGTATTAGTTGGATATCAAGATCCAATCTCAAAATTTAGGTTGTATACTATTTAAATTACATTATATAGAGGAATATTTCCATAATGTTCAATTTTTAAACCCTATTTAATAGAATGCAATTTAGTTATAAGTAAAAACATTACAGTTTTCATATGTATACCACGGTTCAATTAGTTGAATCACCAGAGACTTGTTATTATGATCTAATATTTATAAGTTAAAATCTAAATTCATATAACTATATCCATTGATATTAATTCTCGTGTAAATATATTGTAACGTATAAAAACATATGTTTTTATATTGATCACTATTCCCTTTTTATATATGAATAATCATTATAAATTTCAATTAGAAACCAATTAATCACAATCACAAAATATTTATTCTCGTGTAAGCACTTTTACATTGCTCAACATGCTGTAATCTGTTCATTTAGGTTCCACCATCAAGGTATGTGTGAAAAAACCATTTAAGTTGACGTAGACAATTTATTTTGCCAATTATTTATCTTTTCCCATCCAGAATCATTGACAAAATTACAATTATATCAAGCAAGTCAAATGTAAAATGTTGTAAGCAAAGATCTCAATGAAATAAAAGTGACGTGGAATCTGAATGAAATATATAACATTATGTTCGAATAATAATGCTTGAAAAATAATTACCAATCGCACTGGTTCGAGGGTAAAATCTATAATCAAAGAAAAAAAATTCAAGCCATGTGTGTCACCATATGGTAAAATTCGTATTATTATATATAGATAAATATAAAACTAAAGTCATAAATATTAAACATGTTGTATTCCCTGTGTGTGGTTCAACTACTCCTAGAAATGTGAAAATTACTAAATTTCAACAAGTCCCAGTCTCCCTTATCCAACCCAAAAATATTAATTCACAAAAAAGAACCTATAATAAAACATTATGACTTCCCTAGGAGAATCATTGATATATAACCTACATAGAGGCCAAATAGACTTGATTGTGCAGCACCATATATCTAAAGATACTGACAAATTATGAGTGTTTATGGTGGTATAGTGGGGAGACTATAAGAAAATTTTTAGAGTATAGTGAAATGTTGAAAAATAATAAATCAAACAATGTAAACCACATATTGAAATATATGAATAATATATTTATGAATAAATAATTCATCCAGTTAATATAAATAATAATAATCCATTAATAGTGACATATACAGATGATAACGATTAAATGTATATACAAAATGGGAAATACGGTAGACATTGTAGTTAGCATATAATACATGACATGTATAATAAAGAAACAAAAAGAAAAAAATTTATCCCCCAATAGTCCCAAACAATAACTCTATTGTCCTCATTGAAGCTACTATACTGATAGATATAAAGAATCATTAGCGAGACACTTGTCGGTATCACTACATACACCCATGATGTCTGTCCAGGTACTAATTGGTGGCCAGAATATGGTGTGTTTAAAACACAGTAATTCACCACTGATATTTTCTATAACTAATATATTCTATACAAATAAAAAGTAACCATGTTCAGGTATATCAAATGTAAATATCATGATATATACAACATATTTTTTGATCCGGATCCTAGTGAGACATTTAGATGATCAAAAGTTTTTTGCATAATATGTACGTGTCTTAGTATGTGATCACTAATTCATTTAGGGTTCAAAAGAACATATTCAAGGTGTCATCGTAATAGTAATAGTGATGTAGGATCTATGGAGAAACCAAGGAATTATTATCCATATTAGGTCAATCTAGATTAATGTAATTGTCTATGTTTCCTTACTCGATGGGTCTATGTGTTTTACAATGTACAATCCAAGGCATTATAATACAAATTTCAGAACACATTACATGAATAAATTTCAAAGTAATGTTGGTGTATTCATTAATATATCCCAAGAGGACAATCCATGGAATTTCATGTCTTTTTACATTAAATAAAATTTCTTCTGATAATTAGAGGAATCCAAATTTTTATAGATAGAGAACAGATCTATGGTGTTGCGATGATGCGTCAATCAAAATAAAAATGCTAAATTCCAAGGTTTGTATCTCCCTTGGAAAGAAGTATGATTAATTGGGGTGGTGTCCTCAGAGTTCTCGAGCCATACCATCCGGAATTGATGGATAGATCAAGTATAAAAACTTATTTAAATGATAAAATAGTACATAAATAGTAAAAATAAAAAATTTAAATATTAATCATAGTCCATGTAACATCATTCTAGGTGTAACATCCCATGTAAGTAATGAATAATAGATATTTTTATCTATGTCTATTAATGATTACGATAGTGTTATAGAGGCTTAAAATGAAAATAAATACAATCTTATGCATGGAATACACTAATATTCTTAAAAGATTGTTTCAGTGCCTTTTGATGGAAAACCATTTTTGAATCTATATTTTGACAATTTTATAATCTATGTTTGTCAAAATAAACTTATTCTTTATGATTGGGACATCAAAATTTACCTTGTGTGAATTTTTGGTATTTTTCTGACAATATTCATTTTTAATGAATAGTGAAAAATACTGCATTTTACTTCAAAACTGCTTTTTAATCTATTTTATTTATATGATTAGATTATGTTTTGAATTGGTTTTGAAGTGAAATTAGAATATATTTTTACCATTTTATCCAATGGTGGTCATTGGAATCAATTTCACTTTGAAATTAGACTTAAACTGGTGTCAATCTTTTGATACTTATTGTTTTGTAAAAACACGCATTTTGCTCTGGCAGTGGGAATTAATTATTAAATTAATTAATGTGACTTATATGATTTTAATTTTGTAAAATAGACTTCATTTTTGAATTCAGAATATCAAATATAGCTTAGGGTGAATTTTTGGTAATTTTCTGAAAAACTTCAATTTTTGATGAATAGTGAAACCACTAAGTGGTAATCAAGCAAACTGATTTTTCAGTTAAATGAAAGTTTACCACTAATGTGTATTGAATTTTGAAAATCCGACATACATGGTTGTCATTAAGAAGTAAAATGTGTTTCAATGAGATTAAAATAATTTTTTGGTGAATAGTAACTTATTATGTTTTTAATCGCGATTAGTGCTAATTAGTGTAGTTTAAGGTATAAATAATGCTTTAATAATATGAAATGACCTAGACACATGTCCCAACCTTATTGGTTGTGTCATGGCCGACCAAGACAATCCATGGGTCAACTTGGGGACCCCATGGAGACACTTTGGTTTGGAAATGACATAAATAACTTTTTATTAAATGTTAAAGTAAAAAATTACACAAACAAGAGATGTTTTACGAAAACAATTTTTAAGTGGGGTTATACAAGTCCAAAATTTGATTATAAATAGTAATTGGAAAGATAAAAAGATTTCCTATATCATAGTATTTGTTTTTTAATTTTTATACATTAAATAAATTTAATTATTTATGACATAATAATGATGCAGCGATGACATCATTATTTGACGATTTAAATAAAATAGAAAGATAATGTAAAATCTATGAACTACACATGTCCAAAACCAATTGGATGAGTGGATTTCGAACCCTTATCACCTTATCCACGAATTCTATCAATGTGGGACCTTTTAAAACCGAAACACATTTTCAAATAATGTAATATTTCTTTACTTTCCAAAAGTGCCCCTCCTCTCTTCATATAAAAGGCCCCCACCTCTACCTCATTTCACACACTCTTCAAGCCTTTGGCTCGGCCAACCCCTGCCCATTTTCTCTCTCCACATCCCTCTCCTCATCCTAGAGGATTTCATTTGGGCATAATCCTTTCAAAGGAAGCCTTTAGGCTCAACTCAACAGGAGTTACACTTTTAAAGGTAATTCATTCTCTCATGTTCATTTGTTTTATTTTGCTTCTCCAACCCCCTAAACTCTTTTTATTTACTTCTTTTGTAACAACACCAGAATAATCAATATACTAGGATGTTTTTATAAGATTTATTTGAGCTACACTCTCACACAACTACATCAAATTGTTAAAGAACATACGGTTTCCGTGGATGGCGAAATTCTGCCTCCCGAAACGATGATTGTTCAACACTCATTTAACACCTTAAAAGGTGGCCATTATGATGTCACTATTTTTATATATGATATATAATATGTTTATGTTTTTCTTAAGCTTATGTTTTTTTTATTTTGTGCATACCATTATGGTTTCCATTATGGGTAAAACACGATATCTTCATTTTTGGAAGTGCGGACTACCGCCCCCTAAAAGTGATTTGATTCGTTAATACCATATGTGGGATGTGTAAAGGATAAATTTAATGATATTATATATGTTATTATACTGGAATTATAATATACTCTTATATCATTATGATTCCATTCTATAAAATACGAAATAGAAATGAAAGTAGCGTTCATGCGTACGTACGGCTTACCGTCTCCATGAACGGTGCATTTCATTTCTTACCTCTAAATGATTATGTAATATTATAAATGCATGTATGTAATGGATATATATGACATATATGATATCTAAATCATGAATACCATTCTGTATATAATGAACCTTTGACCAAATTAACAACATGTAAGTGTAAGAAGTCTATTTTTGACTTAAGATCCAAATACCGACAAAATGAACATTATTAACTTAACTGATTACATGATGTTCATAACATGGTATAAAAGGAATAATGAACATGAAAAATATTCATAAGCAAGTAGAGATTAACACAAGTTTATTATTCAGGAGATTAAAGAACGGTCGGGTCAAGTCGGATACGAGGTATGGGACTTCGTCTCAATCTCCTTTCATTGAGGCATATTTTATTTTATACACAACTTTCTTTTATACGGTGTGTAAACCCCTTTGACTTTTATGTTTATTCAAAGGAATCTTTTTTATACGAAGCAATTACTAAAAGACAAAAGGGAATGTTTTTGTCGTACGTATGCGGCGACAATGACTTCTGCGCCGTCGTAACCGTTATTTGAGTTTCGACTTCCTCTACAAGCCATACCTTCTTTTTTTAAAAGAAAAATAAATACCATGTTTTACTTTGGTATTGAAAATGGTTTTCATAATGTTTTTATTATATCAATGTGTTGTATTGATATCTCGTGATTGAAATGTGGAAATGTTATGTTTCCTTTATGCATGTTTTATGTGATATGATTATGTTATGGTTCTTGGGCATTATTATGAAGACGGGTGGTTCCGTGATAAACTAAGGGCGGGTGAGCCCGTTATAGCTCTCCAATGCATTGGGTAACGCGAAGGAGTGAAACGTTAAGGTTTTTCCGAAGAGATTTTAGGGAATATACTGTGATGGGTATTCCAAACGTAACCAAGAGGGTTACTACCTACGTAAGAATGTTATGAATGCCTCAAGTAACCTTTATGTCTAATGATTTCTATGATTTATTCATGATTTTATGAGGTATGTTAAAGTGCCTATGTTTTATGGGTAAAGTATGATTTCATTCTTATGTATATATGAACTCATGTTTCCTTTCCATGTTTTTTTATAACCCATACTGAGTTTTTATGCTCATCCCAAGTTTTTGAAATGTTTTTCACATGTCAATGGAAAGGTACATGATAAGATGATAGAGTCAAGGATTGTCAAGAAATAAACCATGTTTTATTTTAAATGTGTTTCCATTGATGGGAATGAAGAATACTATCTTTATGTAACCAATTTGTTTATATGTGGAATGTAATGCAAGTTTTATGATCTAATTCTCTAAAACTCTAAACCTGAAAAGATCCTCAACGTGTAATCTTGTAATAACTCAAGATTAAGTATGGTTTAAGGCTGGGGCCTTATAGTTGGTATCAGAGGTCGGTTTAGATATCTTTAGGAGTTAAAATTCTATTAAATGATTATCCAAAAATATTTTTTTTCGAAATGATATAGCATTTAAAGATTACCATGTTGCTTCATCTAAGACATGTTTGATCAGAATGGTTTTCCGCAGAGGAAACAGGGAAGCAGTGCTAGGAAGGCATACAGAAGGAAATAACCTTCCGAATCAGCATCCATAAATGGTCGGAATTGGAACTGAACAGTTTGTTGCAGTAATGGAACAGTTGACTCAAGCGATAAATGGCGGTGGTATCCATGCACGAGATCAGCCAGAACAACCGTAGAGGAACATGTCAGTGGTGGAACATTTCGTGAGGCAACATCCACCATCATTCAGAGGATCATCTGACCATGTGCTAGCTGAAGGGTGGATTAAAGCACTGGAGAAGATTTTTGATGTCATGGGGTGTTCAGACAAACAAAAGGTTAGTCTTGCTATTTACCGTTTGGAGGGTGAAGCAGATCAGTGGTGGTCTATGGTTAAAAATATCAGGGACGCCGATGAGATTGATGCTCTTGACTGGGATCAATTCAAAGGTATGTTTCTTGAGAAGTATTTTCCTAAGGCTGTTCGACTTTGGATGGAAAAGCAATTCTTGGAATTGAGGCAAGAGGAAGACTCAGTGGATGCCTATGAAGAAAGGTTCACTCGATTGGCAAGGTATGCTCCAAATTTTATCCGGGACCTTGATAGTAAAATCAATCGTTTTTACTCAGGATTAAAGCCAAAGTATCGAAGGGCATTAGCTTCTCGTGAGTTTAAAAGTTATGAAAAGCTTGTTCGATGTGCTGAGAAGGTGGAAATGGAGTTTGCCGATGACCAAGTTTTCTATAACAACCAGCAGAAGAAGAGACCGAGGTGGCAGGAGAAAGGTAAGAATTCTTCAAAAAAGTCTGATGGTAAGAGAACTAAGTTTCCAGTTTGTGATAAATGTGGCAAAAGGCATGCTGGGGAATGTCTTCTGAATTCTGGAAAGTGCTACCGATGTGGTAAGATGGGACATAAGGCTCGTGATTGCACTGAAAAGGATCAAGGTGAAGGTAAGAACAAATTTGATTTACAGTTAGTGAAATGTTATAAGTGCAATGAGATGGGTCACTATGCAAACGAGTGTCCGACAAGGAGCTTGAGTGATGGGAAGCAGTTAGACTACAAGCAGAAAGGGGTGGTGAAATCCTTTGCAACTACTTCAGCAGATGTTGGGCCATCGAATGAAGTGGTATCAGCTCCAGGGAGCTCAGTATTTTTCGAAGATTGACTTGAGGTCGGGGTACCATCAGTTGAAAGTAAAAGAAGCCGACGTTCCGAAGACTGTGTTCCAAACTAGATATAGCCATTATGAATTTTTAGTTATGCCTTTTGGGTTAACCAATTCACCTGTTGTATTCAAGGACCTTATGAATAAAATTTTCCATGAGTTCTTGGATAAGTTTGTGTTTGTGTTTTGAGGTTTGGGAAGAGATTGTGTGTGCCTTGTGATTCACAGTTGAAGAGAGAGCTGTTATGTGAAGCTCATAGTTCTCAGTTTTCAGTTCATCCGGGCAGTACTAAGATGTATAGAGATCTGCGGGAGTATTACTGGTGGGATGGAATGAAAAGAGACATTGTTGATTTTACTGTGAAGTGTTTGACATGTCAACAGGTTAAAGTAGAGCAGCAGTTACCGAAAGGGATGCTTCAGCCTTTACCAGTGCCAGAGTGGAAATGGGAAAACATATCCATGGACTTTGTTGTGGGATTACCGAGGACATCTCGAGGTAATAATGCAATCTGGGTTATTGTTGATCGCTTGAACAAATCTGCTCATTTCCTTGCTATACGAGATACTTTCTCTCTTGATAAACTTTACCGTTTGTATCTTAAAGAAATAGTCAGGGTACATGGAGTTCCTCTATCCATTATATCTGATCGTGATCCCAGGTTCACATCTAACTTTTGGAAAGGCCTTCAGAAGTCTTTGGGTACTGAATTAAATTTTAGTACAACTTTTCATCCTCAATCAGATTGGAAGACAGAACGAACAATTCAGATATTGGAGGATATGCTACGAGCTTGTTCTATGGATTATCAGGGAAGTTGGTACCCACATCTTTCTTTGGTTGAGTTTTCTTATAATAACAGTTTTCATTCCAGTATACAGATGGCACCATTTCAGGCATTATATGGGAAGCGGTGTCGAACTCCAGCTTTCTGGGATGAAGTGGGTGAAAGGAAGTTGATGGGACCAGAATTGGTAGAAGAGATGGCAGAAAAAGTTCAGATGATTCAGAAACACATGAGAACATCTCAGAGCAGGCAGAAGAGTTATGCGGATAACCGGAGGAAGGATCTATCTTTCGAGGTAGGTGATCATGTTTTTCTCAAGGTTTCTCCTTGGAAAAGCGTGATGAGATTTGGTAAGAAAGGAAAGTTGAGTCCAAGGTTTGTTGGACCATACGAAATTCTGGAGAGAGTTGGATCAGTTGCATACCGAGTGGATTTAACTCCGAGTTTATCTCAGGTACACAATGTTTTTCACGTTTCGATGTTGAGAAAGTATATTCCAGATCCATCTCATGTTTTGAGTCCAGAGGTAGTTTAGCTGGAAGAGAACCTATCTTATGAGGAACAACCGGTCCAGATTCTTGACCACAGGGAGAAAGTGTTACGGAATAAGGTGATTAAGCAGGTAAAGGATTTTTGGAAAAACCACATGATTGAAGAGGCAACATGGGAATCTGAAAATGCAATGAGGGATATGTACCCCCATTTATTCGATAAGTAAATAAATTGCGGGGACACAATTTTCTAAAGGGGGGAAGGATGTAACATCCCAAGTAAGTAATGAATAATAGATATTTTTATCTATGTCTATTAATGAATAAGATAGTGTTATAGAGGCTTAAAATGAAAATAAATACAATCTTATGCATGGAATACACTAAAATTCTTAAAAGATTGTTTCAGTGCCTTTTGATGGAAAACCATTTTTGAATCTATATTTTGACAATTTTATAAACTATGTATGTCAAAATAAACTTATTCTTTATGATTGGGACATCAAAATTTACCTTGTGTGAATTTTTGGTATTTTTCTGACAATATTCATTTTTAATGAATAGTGAAAAATACTGCATTTTACTTCAAAACTGCTTTTTAATATAATTTATTTATAAGATTATATTGTGTTTTGAATTGGTTTTGAAGTTAAATTAGAATATATTTTTACCATTTTATCCAATGGTGGTCATTGGAATCAATTTCACATTGAAATTAGACTTAAACTGGTGTCAATCTTTTGATACTTATTGTTTTGTAAAAACACGTTTTTTTGCTCTGGCAGCGGGAATTAATTATTAAATTAATTAATGTGACTTAAATGATTTGAATTTTGTAAAATAGACTTCATTTTTGAATTCAGAATATCAAATATATCTTAGGGTGAATTTTTGGTAATTTTCTGAAAAACTTCAATTTTTGATGAATAGTGAAACCACTAAGTGGTAATCAAGCAAACTGATTTTTCAGTTAAATGAAAGTTTACCACTAATGTGTATTGAATTTTGAAAATCCGACATACATGGTTGTCATTAAGAAGTAAAATGTGTTTCAATGAGATTAAAATAATTTTTTGGTGAATAGTAACTTATTAAGTTTTTAATCGCGATTAGTGGTAATTAGTGTAGTTTAAGGTATAAATAATGCTTTAATAATATGAAATGACCTAGAAACATGTCCCAACCTTATTGGTTGTGTCATGGACGACCAAGACAAGCCATGGGTCAACTTGGGGACCCCATGGAGACACTTTGGTTTGGAAATGACATAAATAACTTTTTATTAAATGTTAAAGTAAAAATTACACAAACAAGAGATGTTTTACGAAAACAATTTTTAAGTGGGGTTATACAAGTCCAAAATTTGATTATAAATAGTCATTGGAAAGATAAAAAGATTTCAGATATCATAGTATTTTTTTTATAATTTTTAGACATTAAATAAATTTATTTATTTATGACATAATAATGATGCAGCGATGACATCATTATTTGACGATTTAAATAAAATAGAAAGATAATGTAAAATCTATGAACTACACATGTCCAAAACCAATTGGATGAGTGGATTTCGAACCCTTATCACCTTATCCACGAATTATTTCAATGTGGGACCTTTTAAAACCGATACACATTTTCAAATAATGTAATATTTCTTTACTTTCCAAAAGTGCCCCTCCTCTCCTCTTATAAAAGGCCCCCACCTCTACCTCATTTCACACACTCTTCAAGACTTTGGCTCAGCCAACCCCTGCCCATTTTCTCTCTCCACATCCCTCTCCTAATCCCAGAGGATTCCCTTTGGGCATAATCCTTTCAAAGGAATTCTTTAGGCTCAACTCAAAAGGAGTTACACTTTTAAAGTTAATTCATTCTCTCATGTTCATTTGTTTTATTTTGCTTCTCCAACCCCCTAAACTCTTTTTATTTACTTCTTTTGTAACAACAACTGTATAATCAATATACTAGGATGTTTTTATAAGATTTATTTGAGCTACACTCTCACACAACTACATCAAATGGTTAAAGAACATACGGTTTCCGTGGATGGCGAAATTCTGCCTCCCGAAACGATGATTGTTCAACACTCATTTAACACCTTCAAAGGTGGCCATTATGATGTCACTATTTTTATATATGATATATAATATGTTTATGTTTTTATTAAGCTTCTGTTTTTTTTTATTTTGGGCATACCTTTATGGTTTCCATTATGGGTAAAACACGATATCTTCATTTTTGGAAGTGCGGACTACCACCCCCTAAAAGTGATTTGATTCGTTAATACCATATGTGGGATGTGTAAAGGATAAATTTAATGATATTATATATGTTATTATACTGGAATTATAATATACTCTTATATCATTATGATTCCATTCTATAAAATACGAAATAGAAATGAAAGTAGCGTTCATGCGTACGTACGGCTTACCGTCTCCATGAACGGTGCATTTCATTTCTTACCTCTAAATGATTATGTAATATTATAAATGCATGTATGTACTGGATATATATGAAATATATGATATCTACATCATGAATACCATTCTGTATATAATGAACCTTTGACCAAATTAACAACATGTAAGTGTAAGAAGTCTATTTTTGACTTAAGAACCAAATACCGACAAAATGAACATTATTAACTTAACTGATTACATGATGTTCATAACATGGTATAAAAGGAATAATGAACTCGAAAAAGATTCATAAGCAAGTAGAGATTAACTCAAGTTTATTATTCCAGAGATTAAAGAACGGTCGGGTCAAGTCTGATACGAGGTATGGGACTTCGTCTCAATCTCCTTTCATTAAGGCATATTTTATTTTATACACAACTTTCTTTTAAACGGTGTGTAAACCCCTTTGATTTTTATGTTTATTCAAAGGAAAATTTTTTATACGAAGCGTTTACTAAACGAAAAAAGTTAATGTTTTTGTCGTACGTATGCGGCGACAACGACTTCTGTGCCGTCGTAACCGTTGTTTGAGTTTCGGCTTCCTCTACAAGCCATACCTTCTTTTTTTAAAAGAAAAATAAATACCATGTTTTACTTTGGTATTGAAAATGGTTTTCATAATGTTTTTATTATATCAATGTGTTGTATTGATATCTCGTGACTGAAATGTGGAAATGTTATGTTTCCTTTGTGCATGTTTTATGTGATATGATTATGTTATGGTTCTTGGGCATTATTATGAAGACGGGTGGTTCCGTGATAAACTAAGGGTGGGTGAGCCCGTTATAGCTCTCCAATGCATTGGGTAACGCGAAGGAGTGAAACTTTAAGGTTTCTCCGAAGAGATTTTAGGGAATATACTGTGATGGGTATTCCAAACGTAACCAAGAGGGTTACTCCCTACGTAAGAATGTTATGAATGCATCAAGTTACCTTTATGTCTTATGATTTCTATGATTTATTCATGATTTTATGAGGTATGTTAAAGTGCCTATGTTTTATGGGTAAAGTATGATTTCATTCTTATGTATATATGAACTCATGTTTCCTTTCCATGTTTTTTTATAACCCATACTGAGTTTTTATGCTCATCCCATGTTTTTGAAATGTTTTTCACAGGTCAAGGGAACGGTACATGATAAGATGATAGAGTCCAGGATGTGTCAAGAAATAATCCATGTTTTATTTTAGATGTGTTTCCATTGATGGGAATGAAGAATACTATCTTTATGTAACCACTTTGTTTATATGTGGAATGTAATGCAAGTTTTATGATCTAATTCTCTAAAACTCTAAACCTGAAAAGATCCTCAACGTGTAATCTTGTAATAACTCAAGATTAAGTATGGTTTAAGGTTGGGGCCTTATACTAGGTGGAATTCATTATGTTTCAGTTACATTATTGATTAACTGAAATGTAATAAAAATATCCAAGTGACCGATAAAATATAATTTATATTTCTTTTATACAATTTATAAATAAAAATTCTAAAGAAAAAAGGGGTAATGTAATATTTTTATAATAAAGATAAATTCATTAAATCAATTTACATTTTATCATTATCCAGAACTTATACAAAAACATCAATTTTTTTTGATAATTAAATATAATGTTTATCAATGAATTATAACCTGAAACAACAAAATATGTGATTCATATATATTAATCAACCTCGTATAGTTGAAACATGACTAAAAAGGGTTAATGTTGAGGTATAATCCTTTAATTTAATGTGTTTAATAAATTTAGATATATTCAGAAATGTACAACATGAGGGAAAACAATTCCTAAATAAAGATATAGTGATGGAAATGTTGTGGATCTTCCATCTTATATCGATAGTTGACTAATCATCCAGTATCTTCCTCTGATATATTATGTAAGAGGATAAATAAATGAAACTAGAAAAACACCACAGAAATAATGAATATATTCTATCATTTAAATATAAATCAAGATAGTGAAGGAAACCGAGGATAGTAGGAAGATAAATAATATATTTTCTGAGGGGGTCCAATGGAACTGAAAATGTTCAATACGAATAACAAATGAATGAGATTTCACCAATCCTTGGAGGAGAGACATTGGGGAGCTAAACCATCTATTGTTCCTGGGGAAAGATTGAGACATAAGGATGATATAATCTAAGTTGTTAGAGGAGAAAATGGTAAAATAAAAATATTTAAAGGGGTTCATGGTTTGGTAAAAAGGATAGGAAAACCATATTCTAACTGTATATTGGTCACCATAAAAAACCAAAATACTAACAATCTTAGAAATACTGTGAAAACATCATACATAGCTACTAACCAAAAGAAACACATCAATTTTGTTAGTTTTACCCTTATAAAAACTATGAGTAAATCATTTTGTTCTCCTTGTAATTTTTTTTCATTCTTTTCAAATCTCTGAACCTCATCTAACATAGTTAAATTAATTAGGATCCCTTATTTTTTATCTACATAGTTGAGAATCATGGTAACTACTAACCATACACCTCTACTTGATTCTTCAAAAAAGAGTATGTACATGTCTGATAACAAGCCTGGACTCCATCAAAACCGGCATAACCTGATTAGGTAATCCCATAATGATAAATAAATATTTTCAAATGAATAAATAGGATCCAATCCTCATAGAAACATCAGGTCCATAAAAAAAATTTACAAATGAATATGGAATGTGATTGAATTATTTTATATAAAGTTTAGAATAAAATATATAATCCATGTCGTCATTAGATAGAACATGTAAAAACTCATGTTCCCTTATCATATAATTGAATAAATAAAATTATTCTATTTCTTTTGTTTATTAACACTGATGAGGAATAAAATACTATTTTTACTCTTTAATCATCTATAAACCATTTATAAAGGATATGTGTAACTATTATTTTTATCAAAAATAAATATATATCTAATTTTATGGATTTTTATTCAAGTAAAATTTCTATTTCTAATAATAATTGAACATAAATAACTAGTAATTTCTCTAAATTTTTCTACCATAAAACAATGAAATTAATGTTTTCATACTTGTTACAATGATTAATTTTAATTGATTTTGTGTTGACTGAATTCAAATAAAACATTAATTTTGTGTGACCCTTTTGAAATAATTAATAATTGAGAACCCATATAGAGAATTATCATTTAATATTTTTAATATATTCACCAAATGTTACAAATTAATGTGTGAAGTGTTGATTTTTTTATATTCCTAAACTCTTGGTGACTATATGAAATATAGATTCCCAATATTAACCATTATTTTTGAGTTTTTTACTAATAAAATACCTATATCCCAATTTTATATAAATATTACATATTTTATGATATTTAATACTATAATAAACTCTATGAGTATTGTATCCCTGAAAAATGTTGATATTAATTCATGAACATGGTTCAAGAACATCATCAGTTGTTTCCTTTATTCATCTATAATCATTTAATTCTTACTATTTAGCCCACTATTTTAAATAAATAGCTCTGTATATCCATAATTTACTATAGTTCTTTCTTGGCCAACTGTAAAATTGATCTCAACACTCTCATCAAATATACATAATCACCTATTCATTTTATTCCTCACTATAGTAATAAGTCTTCAAAACTACTTTTTTGTAAGGAAGGAATGTTTCCTTTCTGTTTTCAGTATAGTACTATCCTCATAACCATTTTATAAATGATGATCAACATATGAATGTAGTATGTGAATTTGATTTATATTATACACAGTTTTCCAGCACATTTAATTGAAATTCAATGGATGAAATGAAATATTTGAAATCTTATAAAAATTATATGAAACATTTTATGATAAAAGTATAAATCATAAAATAAATATTCATTTTATTAAATATATAATAGAAAACATAGTCTTTAATTACTTAATACAATTTATTTTTTTAGAGACGTATATTTATTGCTACTCATACATATATATGATAATGTAAAAGAAAATATATATATATGATGAATATTATATATATATTATTAAAATATATATCATATTTGAATAAAATATTAAAATAATTAAATGGAATAAATATTCATATTTTTGGGTTTTTATTAAGCTCTTTAAAAATATTTATATTTATAATATTATTAAAACTAAACTATTCCTTAAAATAAATTCTTGAAAAAAAATGAATTACATATACACACAAAAGAATTAATTTATTTATATTTAAATAATTCTTGTTATTTTGAATAAAATATCATATTTATGTTTCAAATCATTGTAATGAATTAATAAAAAGATTGAAAAAGTATAGTTCATTATGATAATTGATGAAAAAATTATTGAATATAGGAATAAAATACATAAATATCATGAATATAAATGCATATCCCAACTTGATCTAAAATCCAAATATATTTTTTGGATTCCTACATTTGACCGAAAAAATCAAAAACGAAGAAGAAATGGTAATTCTATTACAAATTACACAAACAGACATCATGAAACATTATCATCACTATCCACAAATAAAAAACTCTAAAATCAATCCCAATATATATATTACAATAGCATGACTAAAAATTAGTTAAATTATTATTAACATAGTAATATATTTTTAATGAGTTATTATTAAAATAGTGATAGGAATAATTTCCTAAAAACAATTAAAATAATTAGTTAAATAATTTCAAGATAATATATTACAAAATTTCATAATTATATATATTTTTGATATTTTTTAATTACAATTATTCAATAGACATGTATTACTCAATCGTCATGCATTTTATTTTACTGTTTGATATGAAAAGTGTACCCAATGTAATTTAATTTTTCACTTTAATTATTTTGTTTCTTGTATTAAATTATTTTTTAGTATTATATTGGTTAAAAACTATTACAACCCAAGAATCACAACATTATATTTCACCAATTATTGTATTGTGTAGTTAGGTAAGAACTTTTAGATTTATGATAAAAATAATCTCATTCTAAAAAGAAATTCTAATTCAATTAAACTATGTTAATTAAAAAATAGCACAAATAGTACTACATGTAAAAATAATCATATATGATTCATTTAAACTAGTTTATCTCATTCAATTTGTGAAATTATTTTAGTTTTTCTCTATATATTTTTATTCATATTTGATTCCCATTATATTTGGAACATTTTGTGTGTGTTAAGTACATATTTAAAATACAACGATTAATTCAAATATTTGTTTAATATTAAAATGATAAATTGTGATATATTTCACTTTAAAAACATATCAAATCCATAAATTCACCATTTCATTAGAATATGGATCAATTTTTATAAATAATACATCAGTATGGTTTTAAAATAATTTCATAATAATATGATTTTTATTATATGACTTTTTGTTAAATCTATTTTGTTTCAAATTTTTTTTGGTAAATTATGACATGAAATTCATTTATTCTAAATTAAAACTCCCTAACCAATAGAATAAAAATATGATATATTTTGAATATAATTTTTTAAAAGATAAATTATGAATATTATAGTTTATGAATTTGAATTACTATAAAATAACTGAGTTCTAATAAACTTAACATATCAAAGAAGGTCATGAAAGTTTCTTAGGTGCTATTGAGAATCAGTTTCCATTCATATAAATGTAGAGTGATTGAATACATATATGTTGATGGTGATTTTACCTTATTTACATTTGAAACAATAATCTAAATCCAATATTTAATTATGAATTACCATTTGGAGTCTAATTAAAATGACAAAAAACATACATTACCGACATAAGAGTGCATTTACAATTCAAATTCCAAATTAGAAGTGGTAAAATAACAATGGTAATATAGATTTTACAATATATATGATAAAAAATATAAATATATTTACAAAATTTTTAAACTAATCAAATATCAGAGACAAAATAATCTTTTCAACATAACAAGGACTAAATATTCAAAAGTGTGAAGTGCACTTCATCAAAATACAATAACAATGTACTGAGAAAACACCTCAGTATCAAACTACCTCTGATATAAATGATTCAAAAATGTACTACCCATCATTTATAAAAAATTGAACTAATCCTCCATGATCTAACTATTTTCCATTATGATTGACATAAACCATGACATGTTCATGGTTCCCATAAGTACTCGATTATATTACATGAATAGTGATAACTAACATGAAGTCCCCAACATAATAATTAACAATTCATAATAATTAAATGTTTATGAAAATAAAATTCATTGATAATTGAATAGGAATAAAAAATGGAATATTTTTAATCATATAAATAACATCAATTTAATTGGAAATAACAAATACCATTTTTCAGAAGTATTTATAACCCTATAATAATGTTTTGGGCCCATTTTGAGATTACCAATTTGGGTAATCATTGATGAATATCTATGTGTTTATATAATAAGAATTTCAGAATATTGTACCCATACCACTATCAAATAGAGTTGCACTTAGTTTCATCTTAATAATGAAACTATTATCTCTATAGAATTGGAGTGGAAAAGACAATGGTAATGGAATTTGAACCGAGTTCTAAGAACCAATGTTTTCCTCATTAAGTAGAATTCATTTTAAAGTTATATTTATAAATTTTAATAAACATTTTTGAGATTCTTATCGATGATCTTATTTAATGTAAAAAAATATTCCTTAATGAAAAAATATTTTTTTAAAAGAACTAGTAATATAATATATTTATTTTTTTGAAAAATAAAAAGAATAAAATTTTATGGAAAAGGATCTAACAAATTAGACACTCAATATGTAAATATAGTATTTATTCATGGCTAATAAAATAGAGATTCTCAATAATTAATTTTGGAATCATTGATTTCCAATATAATGAACATGAATCTATTTAGATAAATATGTGTTCATGAATTATATATAAATTTATAACACAATTTCTTTAATGGAAACAAATCATATTAAGTTATGTTTATTTTGACTTCGATACATGTTGGATCAACCCATTAAGTGTATCATAAGATGATGTGGTTCAACTATTGACATATTTTTATTAATTATATTTTTTACATGGGTTGAGAGATGACTTTAATAATAACATAATAATAGCCTAATATAATATATTTTAGGGTTTTATAACTCATTAAGTTATGATCATTGTAACTGAGAAACAAATAATTATCATTACAAGTGATCCAAATAATGAATCCCATTTATAATGAGATATTAAATGAAAAAGGAATCATAATTCATGATTTTTAATACCATGTATAGGGAAATTTAAAATGTATCTTAATACCATGATAAAGTACGAAGTAAAGTAATATTGGATTTTGACTAAAAAAAGTAAATAAATACCAAATGAAATTTCATCCACCATCCACTGATTGATGTAGGATTCATTTAGGATACATGGGATAAGAAATAAAGAGACATTGGAGGTATAAATGATTGATATTGGTGTTATAATCCAAATTTTTTAAAAAAATTATAGGGTTCTATTTTCAAGAACTAAAGAAAAAAAATCATAATTTAATATAACAACTAATAGTTCAATGGGGTACCAGATCAGGGTCCACCAGATTCCTTATAATTTTATTAGTGTCTCTACTATTAATGTCTTACCATTGGGATTATGGTGCAATTTTATTGGGTTTTTATTCATATATGGGAACCAATGTATCCTTCCTTCTCTTTTAGACCTCTCATTATAATCTATAAACTACATCTCATATGCAATATAAAACATATAATATACATATTGAATAATATAAATGAAAAAATTAACATAGGATACAAGGTAAATAATTATTATATCGTTACATGATAGACTAAAAGATACGGTAAATTTACTCCTCAATTAATATGAAGCAATGTAATTTCATGATTTTTATATTTAAATCCCTAATTTCTGGTGATTAAATTCAATTTTTAAAATATGCGATAATTTAATTCTTATAATTATTAATTTTCAATAAAATTAAAATAAAAAGTAAAAATCATTAAATCATACTTAATAATCCTTATGCTACCTCAAAAGATTATTAAATTTATAATAATATTTAATAAATATAAATTTATTCTATAATTAATATAAGGTGGTAATAGATTCATTGCATGAAACAAGTACATTTCCATTATAATTTCTAAATTAGCTCGTTAGACTCTCTGACAAAAAAATAGGCAACTCAACAACTATGAAATACATCTAAAGGACCACATGTCAAAATAATTTCTATAATTTTTATACATGATTATTTTGATAAATTTTCTACTTTTGGTCAAGTATTTGTTAATTTTATATTTAGGGTACATCCTTAATTATTAAATCATTATCCTAAAAATCACCAAAATGACCTCATCATCCAAAATATTTGAATTGTCTATTGAGTCCCCAATATCAATTCTATGAATATGTTCATTAAAAATTATGTGAAGAAACCCACCTACATTAGTTTGGATATATAATTTATTTTAAAAATATCGCATCCAGGAATTTTCCATTATTATCCATTATTTCGTGTTGTATATATGTTAATGATTTATATAGTTTAAGATCACTATAAAATTCCATATAACTCACCCTCCATTCTGCATGATTGTATATAAGTAACATTAAATTAAATTAAAATCATGGGAACCATGTTTTTGAAAACTTTTAAATCATTTTGTTCAATTATTTTACAAAAAAGATAATAAATATAGGCCTGGAATGTTTTATGTACTCCATAGTCTTCTGAATATATAGATATAACTTGGTTTGGAACTTTTTTTAACTGAGAAACATCATCTGAGTTTAAATCTCTTCTCTCATAATAATTGTATCTTCATTAATTTATATAAAATAATTTGAATTACTTTTATTGACGATGTTTTTTATACTCATATTTTTACATTATAGTTTCCTTGTTGGTTTTGTCCGTAATATCCTTAAATATTTATGTAGTTTTCTAGGGTATTAGAAAAATTATATTTGTAGCGCCATCATCATTTTGAATTCGATTTTGAATGTAATTTATAAATTATTTAAATTAATATTTTAATTTCAAATAATAATACAATAAACACCGCTATTGTATTCAATCAACATAATGTAAATAAGGAAATTTATTTTATGTATTATTAAACCAATTGTTTTATATTATCATTTTAAATTCAAAAAAGTATAATTTTTTTTGAATAAAAACAGAGAGAAAATTTAACATATTATATTTGATTTTTTTAATTTATTCCCAATTATATAAACCAATTTCCTAAAATAATGTTTTAATGTAAGGTAATAATAACTATTAATGGATATAAAATTTCATAGATTATAATTATAACTATAGGATATTGATTGTTTTAACGGATGATCTATTTTGTGTGTGGTACAAATTATAATGATATGTGTATATGAGAATATTAAGAATTAATATATTTGTAATTATATTTATAGAAAATTATATATTGTGTGATGGACAATTCAAAAATTATATATTGTAATATGTAAACTAATGAAGTTAATAAAAATATAATTCCTATATAAAATGTGAAATATATACTAGACTCTAAATTATAACGAAATATTCAATTAATGGTTGGAACTAAATATAATTGTTATATATGAATTGATTTTATTAAATCATCATTAATTCACCCAAATAATTCATTATGTTTTCTAAAAACAAAATAGTGAATAAATTTCTTGTATAGTTATGATTAAAATTCCTTGATTCCTGTGAATAATTATTTGGATAGGGATTTGAATTTCAATACAAAAATCATTGAGAATTGCCACACCTTATGTGGTTGTATATATGTTCTCATCTGAGGGTTTGTGCTTCCACTATTAATACAAAACCCTCTATATAGAATATTATGCTATATAGATAAGTGACTAATAGTTCATTTATTCATTGAAAAATTATGAATTTAATTTTTTTTCAAATAAATTAAAACTAGTTAAAATTAATCAAAATTCATTGTTATCCCTACTAAGTAACTCATTTTTATAAATTATATTTCATATTAAATAGAAATTACAAAATACACATCTCTAACATGGATGGATTTGTGGTAAAAAATTCACTTACATGATGATATCTTAATGTTTATGTTCAGTTATAAATTTTTTATATTTTACCAGGATAGAGACCTATTTCCATATTCTCGTGAACTATGAGGAGGGTAAATTACATTCAATAAAGGTAATTAATACACATATCCCATGATTGGATTATACTTTATCAAATATTTTTCATTAAAATAGTCAATATGAAAACATTAAATATGATGTATTCATGTCCACAATAAGTTGTATAATTTTTAGTTTATGGTGTTTATTTAAAATTGTGATATTATAATTGATATTTTTTCATGATATCGTTTAACAAAATAATTCATGCTTACTATAAATTTTAATCTTACAAAAAATAATGACTTATTTATTAAATTTACATATATAAATTATATAATAATTATGTACCTCAATCAGTGGATCTTGTGACTCCTCAATAAACCTCGTGTTTTCCTAATCCAATCTAATAGGCCCCCACCCATGTAAGAGAGAATCTTGTTATGCCATAAAAATATCACATTTCATAAATTCAATTTTGAGAAGATTAGAACAAATAAGATAGAACATACATTATAGTCCATAACCTATAATATCTAATTACATGAATTAAATTTCGATATATATAAAATTTATATCCATAGAGGATATATATAACCACAATATAATAAATGTATGTAGGAAGAAAATCAACACAGAATTGTACCACAATTGTATGATCTAATAATAAATTTAGAAACAAGAACTAGATATCCTATTGTAAAATAAAAAAGTGATAATGGATGAAACCCCCCACACCATAAGGAATCCAGGTATGATTAGAAACAGAAACAATATCTATGTTATAAAATAAAACACTACATTTAAAAAAAAGGTGTTAAAGATAACATGTCAATGTTTGAAATGTGAATAATTTATCCAATCACAATGTACATAGAAAAATATTTTATTGGAGTAATTAATAAGTTATTGTGAGAATAAAAAATCTATTAATCTTCACATAATGTATAGATGATTAATATGTAGTTACCATAAATGAATTAATCTACTTAGAAGAGGTGGATAAGCTAATAGAGACAAATATTTTTAATTTAATCGTATTTAAATAAACTCATACCTTTTTAATTTTCTTATTATTTAAATTTGATAGTTTTAACGACAAAAATTTATGTAGTAAATAAAAAACAATGAATATGAATATTTTTACATGTTTTAGCCCTAGTATGGGTAACCCAATCCTTATGATGGTTTGTTTGTCATCGTACCAATAAATTCATCATTCTAAAAAATAAAAGATCATAATCATATAGTGTTTTCGCGCATTCATACCATGAAAATAAAAAGTCACCATAGAATATGTATTTTCTCACTACCTTTGTATGACATCTGTAATGGATATTAAAATGATCTTAATGAGAGTTCGGTTTCTTCCCAAACTATATAAGTAAATCTCTCACCATAACCCTTTACAAATATTAAATTGTTATAACTAATTTAATATATACCTTATTTAGAATTTATTCTCAGTCATTTAAAAATATTTTTCCTCTAATATATCATGGTCAATAAGATATAAATACGATCCATGAACATCGACATCATGTACACTCTTTTTCACACTCTATATTTTTCACCTTATACAATATGCATGGATTACACGTATTCATTAAAAAAAATATCATATTAAGGAAACATATAATATAAAAATTATTCTATCTCCCTTAAATTAATTTTTTTCTGAAATTACATGATTCATCATAAATTTAACAGTATAGCTTAATCTACTATAACATCATCATTCATTTAGCCTTTCTAACATTCACCAGAATCACCTAAATATTATACACCTTAATGAAATTTATCTCTATAGAATAATGATAACTCTATACATATTATTATCAGCAACTCAACGAATTCCCAATTATTCTCCATAATCATATAAAATTGATATTAAATAAGAAAATGAGAATTTCTTGAATTATATGACTAACCATATGATTATTCCACATTGAATCTATATACAACAATATATTATTCACAAAATATATAACATAAAGAGATATATCACAATATAATAAAAAATTACTCATCAGATGATGAAATAATTCTATATGGACTGAGTAAAATTCACTTAGTATTCAAATACATTATTTATATGATCTTATCAACAACACATAATCATCACAATAATATTCTAGATATTAATAAATGTCTGTTCTTTCCAAACAAACAATTTAGTGAACAAAAATATTGTATATCTTCTAATAAAAGTAATAATAACAAAAATATTGTAGCCTAAAACACCATTATTTAATTCCCAAATGACATACATATAATATCATTAGTGGATTTGTGTTGTACCCATTACGGATCGAATTTATCATTGTGAGTAATTTTCTTAAAAAATATTAGTATTCAAGCATTTCATATTTTCAACTACAATACTCAATTGAAAATTCACCAACGAATTGAACTTGAGGATAGTTTTCCGTGTGAAACTACCGATGATTTTGTTGACTATGTGAAAATATCATATAAGCATTCCCATGAACCATTGTATAGACCATTAGACTATCGAACAACTATGATGTAGATTAATAACCACGTAATGATCGATAATATGAATATCATGATCAATTATTAGGAAAAATGATTAATTGCATAAACAACTGAATGATAATTCATTTTTTAATCATGCATATTTACTAATAATTTATTGAATAAAAAATAATAATGATGTATTGATCAAAATTATAAATAACTAATTGAATGTTTTTTAAACTTCTCAACAACATGATGAAACACTCATCAACAGAATTGAATGATTGACTAAACTACTAAACGATAGACCCCATGACTAGTATCTCTAATAATTAAAGAGAAAACAATATAATACTATAACAGATTTATAATCATTTTGAACAAAATATATTAAACTCAAAATCATCTCTCACCGGAATCAACATTTTCAAGATTTATAAAAAAATTTACAAAACATTCCCACAACCCACAATTTCTTCAATAACTATAATGGTACTTCAATCTCACCCTCTTTTATTTTTTGGAAATATCTATCAGAAAATAAATAGAATCATAGATCAATTAATACCACTACAATATTCATTAAAATCTTCATAAAACATCGTCTCTCAATTTATATGTGTCATTCACCACACAAGAAGATTAGAATTTTTTATTATAATTCCATCCATCTATTTTAATAGATTTTTTCGATGTGTCACACATAAACTCCACCAAAACATTAAAATAAAATATAAATATCAACCAAGTCCCACCATTAGGTATTGAGAACAAATTCATATTAAAAGGAAGTGATAACATAAAAAATTACCAAGTATTCTCTTTCCCATTAAGAAACATTTTTTAAACTATTTATCCCTACTATCAAATAAATTAAAAAGAAAAATGGGGTAGAGTTAATCATTACATTATATGGGAGGATATTAATTAACCTGGAGTTTCAATGTCAACTTACTAAACTGACCAATTATATTTTTGTTTCCAATATCTGAATTCAATCATTGAGTCAAAATATATTCACACTTGATATCTTTAATACTCAAAAATACATTACTAAAATGATACTGAATTTCAATATATTTTTATATATAATGGAAAGTTAATTTTTTAGATATATTTTACTTTGATTACCACATATAATTATTAATGACTCCTCAATTGTATGTATCTTATCTAATAGTAACATAACCATCAATAATTCATGTGTACATTCAATAATGGATTTTATATATTATATATTTTCTATTGTTTGTTTCTTTGATTTCAACACCATAACAAACCAACTCACACTACAATAAAATATAAGGAATGTTATACTATATGTTCATATTTGTTTTCTAAAATTACCTTACTATTCTGAATAATTATTTCAAAGAATATTCAATTTTCTTATTCATTTCTAATCCATCAAAAAAATAAATATACTAAAAAAAATTCAGTATCTTATTTACCATAAAAATGTGTTAATCCCATGGAACACTATAATATTTAGATTAATGTTTTATAGTAAATTATATGTCTTTTAACAATTATATAAAATATAAAAAAAATTCAAAATTACCTCTAAATTCCATTTATTTAATATTTCTATAATTAACGACATTCAAAAATTTAGTTTTGAACAAAAGTTATGATCAGACCCCCTTAATTATTATATTAAAATATTTTAAAAAAACATTTTAATATCGGTCTTATGATAACAATATGAAACATTATTCTTTTCATAATCCATAATGGATAAAATGTAATATTGTTTTCCCATCATTGAAATAAAAAAAATTTATTCATTTACTAATAAAATTCATGACAATAGTACTCTAATTCACTAGTAATAATTTAATGATATATATAAAAATGAAATGTAATATACGTTTGGATTGTTTTTTAAAAACATATTGATTTCAAACATACCATTAGTAATTAAATTTTCATTCAAGTGTCCTACATTTATCATGTAAAATGATCTATGAAATTTTTTCAAATAAAAAAAATCCATTCTCAAGCTTACACAATTTCACCATCAATATCTATAATAAACCCTTCGTGTTGATCACAAATTACTTATTCCTCTGGCTTTCCATTTAAAAATAGTCATTTCACATACAATTTTCACACATTTTAATTACTTTTTACAGAAATAGGTATGAAATTTATAATTTTTTCTAGCCATTCTACTAGAGAAGATTGTTCTTCATTATAAATTTCTTCTATTTGTGTATATCATTTTCATATCAACCTAGCCTTGTTTGTTATAAATTTTTTTATTATTCAATTTTTTTATAAAAAACAATTTTGTGCTAATAAAAAATCATATCTTTTGGTTTTAGGATATAATAATAAGTTAAATTATTCTATATCTAATCTAATTAATAATTTATAGATTCTATAAATTAAACATTATCTATCGATTCAAATACATTTTTTGTTAGACAAATGATGTGGGGAAACTTTGATTTCATACTATCAACCAGCTTATTAACTCTATACGAAAACCATTTTCTCTGATTATTATCCCATCAAAAAATATAATTTTTTCATATGAAATTGATTCATGTTAGATCCTCTAACCACATCATCATTAAAAAAATGTTCTTAATCACTTAAAAATATTCTAGTAAAAAATTATTTTCAAAATGACAAAATATATAATTAATATTGATCTCATTTGATGTCACATGATATTAATGAAAAGAATGGTTTGATTTATATTGGATTAGAATAGTCTTTAAATATGAATTTTCAAAAATATTTGGAATTGTTTTCAAGTATTTATATCAACATGCATCTCAAAACTTCATAGTATAGATCCATTAACCATCCCTATCATAAAATATTCATCAGATTCAAATTCTACACAATATAAAGAATACACATACAGATAATTAAATCACATCATTGTGGATTTAATTTTGTACCATATGTCATCCGTAGTGGAATGTTTCATTTGTCTCAAAATATGTATGATATGTATATGTATAGGGTAAAAAATGGCATATCTCCAAAATATCGTGATATTTTATTTTCATATAGAATATACATTCCCATATCAATAATAGTTCAATTCATCCACAGTGCAAACCCTTTCTATTAGGGAGAATATGGAATACCCAATAGGTAATTAACTCCATTTTAAATAAGGTAACATTTAAATGAATTACCTATATATTTCATTCCATGGTAAGATATCAATTTCATAATGTAAGGCCATAAATTGTTTTCTACACATTCTCCAAAATATTTTAACATGATAATTGGACATGATTTTTGATTTTGGAACATCACATTGGTAATTTAGGTCATATTATCATTGAATTGAGGACATATAATTCCCAAATTATTTAATTTCTCATTATGAGGTCATATAAAATAATTTTTATATTTTTTAGTGGCCTATTAAATATAATTTAGTTTTATATGAGTTTTTCAATACATTTTTAACTTTTAGAATTTTTCCCTTACATCAACATGTTATATCATCTTCTTTAAATGATGATAATAAAAATTAGGCTTTGTAATTATACACAAAAACCATTTACCCAGATGTTCAATCCTTATCGAACATGAAATACTCTAAAATATTTCACTAAAGTAGAAAGTATTGGTTTGACCACCAATTAAATTTTTTTATTAGTTCTTATTCCTTTAGAAATGATCCGAACATCCATTAATCCCTTAATGTCACAAATTTAATTCATTAAAATGATGTCATGAATATCATAAAAGTGTTTACTAATAGTTATTTCATGACCCATCCCTCTTAAGGAACCCTACCTAGTTTTAAAATTGATAATGATAGATTATATACCATAGGTCCCACCTCCAGTAGGCCATAGGTTAGAAACAAGAACAAAGGGTATATAATTTGAAGCATTTTACATGAATTGCGCTTGAAATAATGAAACTTTGGATATAGATATTTGATATCAACCACAAATAAAATCAATAACTTAATTAAGGTAAACCACATAATATTCCCTGTGAATGTAATTTCATATGAAAAAATAGTTTCCTCCATGTAAAACACAATAGACCACCCTATAGTATCTACTCAATAAAATCACAAACATCCAAGCTAAAAATGTTTTTCATAGTCCTCTATCTCCTCCCATAAAAATCAGATGGTTTTTATATGTATAGTGTGAGAATACATGTTTACTCAATAGTATCAAACCCAAAGTCTCTCAATAATATGTGGAAATAGTTTACTAATTCTCAAGGGAAATAAAAGTTGATCCAAATAACTCATAAAAAGATCAAATACGATTCACATCCTAACTATGGAATTTTATCAAATAATAATTCCATGAATATTGATATAATGAAAATCATATCGATAAATGGGTTCTATATACCGTTTTCCCACTGGTGTTCCATTATCACTGCCCAATATCATATTTTTTTCACTCCCATATCTTATATATAAATATAAATATTTATGACACATATGTAACAATATCATGCCCAACACATTGTGTGGAACTTTTGATTACATCCCTCTTGAATAAACTAGTCTCACTACATCACATTAAAATCATTTCTTTTACTACTATAGTAGGGTATTAGGGAAATTAAATAAGTCAACCTATTGTTATCATCCTAAATAGCACGACCCCAATTATAAGACACCTCATAAAACACATAAAACCAACTATATGTTCACTACAATCTACAATCCATCACAGCTCGTTCCTAATAACCTCTCTTAGAGGAGTGAGTAGAGAAGAGGCTGGATCCCTCTTTCTGACTTCACCATCTAGATGATGGAAAATCCAACCTCAAAATTTTATTAACTCGACACTATGTTCTTGATTCATAGAGGTGAATATAGAAATAATAATATATATATATATAATATTATGGTCACACACACCTATAAGAAAAAACTACAGTGTTCAACAAGAATAACATCCCAATAAAAACGTTTCCACAAGTCCACACAACCTACACATCTTCTACTTCCACATTTTAATTTATTTCACCACATAATAATTTATTAAACAAAAACTGTCTTTTCATGTTAATCTAATTTCCAGATCTCTTCATTATCTACCACATTTTTCTATATATCACATTCATTAAATTTTATGGAAAAAATACATTAACTACTGTTCACATTTAAATTTCAGAATTCTTTATTTATTCCACCCATACTATTTTTTTTAATATTAACAGCACCAATTTATCTATTTAAAAATTATTTTACTCCAAAAACACACATAAAATATTTTTTATCATTAAACCTTATCAAATATTATCATATTTTTCATTCATCAGTCATTATTATATTTTCAAATTAAATCTCATTATCTTAACATGCATTCATCATATTTTCCCCAACTAGTGATAAAAAAATAATACAAACCATCACTACTATTTATATATCTCTCATTAATAACAACACATCACCATCACTAATCAAAACTAATTTCTTAATTTTTCAAAAATACTATGTTTGATAAAAATAAAGGTATTTTTATTATATATTATTATACGAATATCAGGGGAATTCTCATAGAAACAAGAATTTACATGGGAAACAAATTTATTAAAAATATGTACATTCATATACAATATTTATTAATGTGAAATCAAAAAATCACACAATAAGTGTTTCACAACCTTATCAACTACAAAAAATAGAAATACCCCCAAAATCTGTGATTTTCATCAATGGAATCGGTAATTATAAGCTAAGTGATAATATTATTGAAAGCAGTAAAAAATGTGTATCCTTCCCCTTCCCATTCAATTTCAATTTACCACTTAATTATATTTAGGTGATAATCATCCTCACATTTTAGAACAAATTATAATTTATCTAATCTAACACAAAATGTGATAAAAATAAATATAATTTTTTTCATGTGTGATAATATTTAACATGGAAACATAGGATACAATGAATAATGGATTTATATATAATATATGTGAATCAACCAATACCAAAAAATTTCATTAAGAATTATTATTTATCTTGATTAATTAGATAATTAAAATATTCAACGGTGTTAAACAACAACATTATCCCTCCAACAAGTTACATCTATATCAATATCATAGGATCCGCTACATTGTGATGGTAATGAGATTACGCTAAATATAAAGATATATGAGAGATAAGTGTTTTTCGATGCATGGAAGCCACTGAAAATACCCTAGAAAATCTGTAGAAGAAATCATAAAAATTGATATTCAGTATGTTAGACAACCAAAATAAATGATAAATAATATGGAACCCAAAAATGAGAATGAATATCATTTTTCACAATATTAGATATCCCCATCTTATACACTAACAAAATTTCCAATTTTATTCCAGGATTTATTTTGATCCATATAAAATATTAATAGAAATCAATTTAAAACCATTAAAATTATTATATATAATTTAAACAAATAAATAGAAATAAAAAATAATATTTTTGACTTTAAACTTGTTGAAAACACTTTTCATGATGTAAAAGGAATAAAATTGGAGGATTACCAGATTTTTTACCCATAAATGATTTAATAGAATTCAGAAGGGTAAATTATTTTACTATTACATAAAATAACACATTTTATACCCTTAAATAAGAATTATATTCAACATATGGGTAATTTTTTACCCTTATATACCCAATTAACAATATTTTATTATTAGAAATCATAGCTGGCCCTAACATTGGGATGAATAACCCTTATACGAATAATGGTATTTGAGGGATACCCTAAGAAATATTCGGTGTACCCATACATAAGCTTTAAAAAACACATATGACCCATGGAAATCATTGATAGGACACTAACATAGCTTTGGGAGGACCTTATAAGAATTTTACAAAAACATAATTGTCTTTAGTTAATTATGAGCTACCCCTAGGAAACTATGAGTTACCCGTACGTAAATATTAGAAATAAATCAATACCCTTAGATAAATATGAGAATACCCTTATGTGATAACGGATAGAGGCTCTTACCTAAATAAATGTATGATTATATCCTAATCAACACAGTGGGAGTTCATTTGTGTAATGTCCCAACCTAGGATAAACAGAATGGTGCCCCATGCTGGTGGTACATATGGCCTCAATAATTACTCTCCATATTATAGTGAGTTCTAAATATCAGTGAGGGTCTAAAATGGTAAGGGGTGACAATAACCTCATAATTAGAGTTTATCACAATTGTGTTATAATATTAATCAATAGTGTAAGTACATCAAATAAATGACCAATATTTTGTAACCATCCATATGAAATAAGTAATAATAATAAAAAACAAAGGCAATATAATATAAAAAATGAATATGTCATTTCACTATACAAAATTAAATAGTATACATGGATACAAGCATATAGTAAAATATGTGTATTAAATGACAAAAAATATGAAAAATAACTATATCTGAATATAAGCATGATTATACCTCATTTCTATGATCCCCTTATCTTATGCACAATCAATAATACATGTTAAGGAGGTTTCATTATCTGGTCCCTACATGTATAGATGAAGTCATTTTTGGTACCCAACGGAGGCCTGGACAATGTGTGTGGTAACACTTAGTATGCCACCACCAATGGTGTTTACCACAGGTCCAGTATGTGCATATAAGATGAGTAGTGTAAAATATAAAATTGTAATAAATGACTAAGGAACACTAAGAAATGAAAATTTTGTATTTTCCTACCTACCAATGATTATTATAAACATAAAATCATAGAAAAGGGATATATATAAGCATGATAAGACATCCAATGAAACATATTCCGAGTAATCCATTATCTTGCCTATATGGGATAGATCCAATAACTAAATGACCAAGTAATCCCACTCTTTCCATGCTTACATGTTCAAGATCCATGGAATAAATGACCATGGAATCCTCATTGAGTCCATAGAGAATCTCCATATAAATCATAGTAATGTCTTGTGTGCATCATGTGGAGAAATTTCATAGAGAATGTCCAAGGCAGTCAAAGAAAGCCAGATCATGGGAGTAGAAATTTCCCAATCATCAAAAGAAATCTTGTACAATGGAGTAAAAAATTTACATGGCATTAAAGGTAATGAAATTTAATACCCTAAAGTGTTGGTTTTAAGGAGTATCAATATCCTAGATGCCAATATAAGTAGGATTCATAGCATCTAAATGTCCAAAACAACAATTATATTTATAACCATTTCATTAACCCATTCCATAAACATTTTCAAACAACGAGTGCATCCAAATCATTCCATATTTCCCTTTTAATCCAATTAAAAACATTAATATCATGTAATGACATGGCAGGGTTGCAGAATCCCTCTTATAATAACTTATTTAAATCATTTCATCTCCCATTATGATGGTGATCACACACAAACACACCCATTAGGATGGTATATTATTAGGATGATATATAAACACTCCCAACGAGTGGTTCGGTTTGAGGTTGAAAACACCCAACAATCAAAAGGAGCTAATGGATAAACAAAAAAAGTTCAGAAAAAATTTATTCAGTGATTTTGATTAATTTTAGGAGTAATGACAGGATGGTTCAGCATGAAGCACAATGTGAAAGAGATATAACGCCATATGATATTCTAAGAAAATTTATATAACACCTACCTTATGTATGTGGAAGAAAAAAAATTTAACACTACCTTCTAACTCAACCTAGATCAAAAGAAAGCACATGCATGAAAGGGAACCCTAAAAACAACACATAAAATTCAGCACCAAAATAGTGTCCCTAATAGAAAGTAAACTGTGAATGGTTTAAGAGGAATAAATAACTCACTGAGGCACATAAAAAAAGACCATAAAATCACAATACAGATTTTGGATGATGTAATGAGATAAAATCCTACCATTGGAATAAGGGAGATATCCTTCATGAAAAGGAATGGAGGGGGAGTTATTATATCAAAAATTGGAGGCCATGACATCTATTTTAAAAAAACATTAATCCCTATAACATTACATGGTGTATAAATAAATTGTGCATAATGTAAATATGGGGATTTATCCTCTAGGGAAATATCATTTTATCACATGAATCACCTAGCCCTGACCCAAACTAGGCGTGTATTAAGTACACACCAAGTATTCCACATATACATAATGCACATGGAATTTAGCCTACCATTTCAACTAGTATCCCTCCTTCTCAAACAACCCAACCATCCCACATGGCTATCTTTAGGGTCCAAAACAAAAAGACAGAGAAAAGGTGTTTTAACAAAAATAAAAGGGTCTATTCGTCATTTAAAAAAAACATGATCATTTAATCTCCTCATCCTAAGAAAAGTCATCACAAGTGTCTCATATGTGGGTGGTGAAACATATAAATTGTTTTATGGCCACCACACAGGTAAATATGTCCCCCACTCAAAGGTATTGTCATGAAAATGACCAATCTTCCATAGCACCTGAAGTAGAACAATCAAACTTCCTAGGAGAGATTTCATTCTTTGATGAATGATACATATTAGAAGATCATTTAAGGGCTCATATACATGTCAACAAAATGTGTCTAACGAATGTGATATGTGTCCCATTCATCATGATGTAGCTGATATAGATATATGATTTCAATCATGGAAAAGTAGCTCTGATGTAACTTCAACAGATAGGCTTTTCAACAATTTTGGAAATGCGGATACCTAAAATATTGAGGAAATAGAATATCATTTATCAAAAACTATCTGTGATCCATCCTTAGTGAGATATATAAAAATGATATGTTCACTGAAATTTATCTCTATAAGTTGTTAATTTTGATCAATGTATGATTCTTGTATACACTGTGCTGTAACCGTCCACTTTTTGATCAACTAGACCTAATCTAACATCTCCTGAATGTGATGTGGTTGGGAAATAATTCCTCTACTACCTCTAACTGGCACAAAGGTGATCGGTATGGCCTACTATAAAAATCCCAATATGTATAAATTTTTATAATCACCCTATATAAATTGTTGTAGGAGAACTCAACAATAGGTGTATGCATCACCCATGAGCCCCAAAAATTGAGGACATGTTTTTTAAGAAGTAATATAGAACTAGTATTGTGAACTATGACTAACCATATATCTGAGTGTGGTATGTCATTCTCAAAATAACATGTGTACCCACCACCCACTATATGAATTTCCAAAACCAAGATGTAAATAGGGAATCCCTATATGATAAAATAGTATGAGGATCCCTGTGACATTGTACAATATCATGGATATACTTTTTTCCATGAAAATTTAATAATAAGTTCTCCATAATCAATATAATGTTGGAAACCATTGTGATCATATCCTAAATTACATATCCAACACAACTACCTCATTAAGACCTCAAAAAGACAAAAATTAAATTAATTGAAATGTCATGTGATTTCTACATGGGGATGGGAAACTTCTGCAAAATCCCTACCGGTTGTTGGTGATCCACCGTCACACATTGATAAGATGAACACATTATTACAAAACCAACAACATCTCATTTTATACCTAGACACCAGTATTGGGGGCATAAATCATAATTCTACATTGTGACACTATGGGTTATTTACCTACTTGAGTTAATGAAAATCTCACTTTAGTGCCATGAATATGTCTTATGGAACCAACACATGAAAATGTATGTGTAGAATCTCATCATCTTAGATGATCAAACCAGGAGGCGGTTCCTCACCAACCACACTATCCCATATGACTAGGCCCTTAGAATATGATAGATGTCACATCCTCAACCTATCCAGAAGAGTGTATGTAACTTCCATACTTGAGAGAAATGTCATTTTGTGACTATAATGCAACTCCAATTGCACATCTGAATACAAAATTATAATTTCACTCACCACTAGCCTCCATGACTTCTTGTATATGACTCCTCATGCTAGGTTCATTGAAAACTGGATTTCCTCATATAGAAATTTAGGCATTATCAATGTTAGAGGAATGATGGTATTAAACCAACCAACATTTACTCGTATTCATGTCACATTGTTTAAATATATACATAAGTATTTTTTGGTACGTGTACACAAAAAACTTCCCTCCCTATAAACAATTCCTCTAATTTCATAAGGCATGAGAAATAGTGGACAAACCATGATCTTGTGTTGGGTATTTCGTGTTATGTGGCCTCAATCGATGAGACATGTATGCCACAACTTATTCCTCCTATATCAAAACTAATCATAGAATAATAATTGGTGAATTATCATATATAGTATGGATTCTTCACCGCTCTGTCAGAATCATGATTAGTGCTAAAGTGTGTCTCCCTTTTAGTTCCCAAAAGGTTGTCTCATGGGTATCTAACCATAAAAAGTTCACACCCTTCTTAGTTAATCTGCTAATAGGATCTTCTAAGGAAGATATGTTCTTTATGAAATGCATAGAATTACCATATATCCCCAAGAAAATAACTATATCAAAGATGATATATGGTTTTTCTATGTAAACTATAGCTCTCACCTTCTATGGGTCAACTGATACACCTATATATGAGATAACATGTCTCCACAAGTGAATCATATCCATCTAGAAGTTTAAATTTGTGATATTGTCATATATGTGATGGTCTCATAATATATAAAATATGATCTCTAGATGTTTTTCATGGTCATTTTGATGGTGGGTAGACACTAAGATTTGATCCATGAGTACCCATATAAGAAAAAAACAAATAAATATACCAAACTTGGTTCTTTAGTGCTGTGAAAATAGTTGGCATGTTTTTGAGACTGGGATGCATTATGGAATACTCATATAGACCATTACTTCCATGGAGTGATATAGGAGGTATGTATGTTTGTCATACATGCACCGAATGTTAACCATCTATTAGCTAAATCAATGGAAAAAACCTATATCCATGGAACATGTCAAATATATATTCTATCAAAGGAAATGGATACAATTTATTAGTTATCACCTGGTTTTAAGTTTCCTTAATCCACACGTTTCATGAGGATTCAGTTAACCTTTTTCTAAAAGGACAGAAGATCCCCATGTACTGTAATGATTTGTATAAAACACTTTGATTATAAGTCATCTAACTATCCCTTGATCTCCAATAGCTCTGTAGTAGCCATATTATAAGGAGTAATGTATACACATGAATCACTATTAAATCGATCAATAGTGAATTGGACCTCTCGCCTAGGAGGTGAACTGATAATATCAATTGAGAAGACATCAATGAAATGATCAACCACTGAATAGAATTTCTCCAGATGTGATCCCGTCTCATGTAGATATATACTATCAATATGGGATGGCATCCCTCCCTTCCCATGATTCATGGGTCCATCTTTCCTCACCTATACATCCCATTAACCCCTTTGTCTAAAACCCATACCTTCTGGGGATGTGATGGTCACCCTGGATTGGGAGAAATCTATAAAATAAAGAAAAGTCGGTAACCATTCCATCAATTGAAAGATGTAAAAACTAGTTTTCTTGAGGTTATAATGGTCTAATAGATTTAGAACCCCTTCGAAATTAAAGGTTAACCCCCTATACTGGTGTAAACCCTAAGATCGTATTCCAAAAAAATCATCAAATTCCATCCCATAAATGTAATACCAAACATTGTGCCAAAGGATTTACACTATATGTATAGATAAGAAGGAATGAGATTGACCCATATCAAAAATTGATGATAAAAATGTACAGGAAACCAAAATAGTACCTTTCACTATATACATTCTGACTCTATACCCCTCAGGTATAGCCTATACAAAAAATACCTTGACTAAAACTTGTCCATAAGATAGACAATGACTACATTCATATGTACTACTTTATTTACGAGGTGTAACTAGTTTCTAGATACCCCAATCCATGGAAACATCACATCCTAAAGGACTAGTACTACACCAACTCCATGATTGATACAACAAATTGAATCGTGATCCAAAATATAGAGTCTCTATCGACCCCCTTCCACTAAAAAATTTAGTCAAGGTCATGTAGAACTATGTTATGTATTTCTATCCTTTCACAACCTCGACACTCGACATGTTCTCTATCATAAAGGATAATCATGTTTCCCCACCTTCTCAACACATAAAAGAAGACATAATTACTATCACTCACACACTGGCTCATGTTCCCCTCTTGCGATGTCTAAAAATATTACTTCATACCAGTTCTCTTTAATCTTCTACATCGATAAGCTTTAGGACCATTCTATGGACCCCATCTTCTCTCAAATTGCTTTCAATAATAATAAATTGAGTTACTATATCAGTTTTATTATTCAACCAAAACATGTTCACTTACGATAAAATGTAATTCTTGATACATTCCATGAAGCATATAACCCTAGAGAGATAATCATTAAGATAAACTCATTCAAAATGTAGAATCTCTTTTAATATAGTCAAATATTCCGTAATGTCCAATGCACCCTGCTCTATATGCATGAGCTCGTTGGCTCGTTTAGCTATCAGAGTCTTATCAAAGAATTTGTTGTAATGAATGGATTAAAAATCCTTCCAAAAAATATCTCAAATCCTTCCTGCCTATATTATAGCATCCCCCTAGATCTTAGCAGCTACCAATTGCATATACGTTGAAATGTTGACTCTCTTCCTTGGATGGTTATTCAAGTGATCTGTGATTTATAAAAAATTATCAAAACACATATTAGAAGCCTATGGAGCATCATACCTTAATTACATGGGTGTATTATACTTTTTTAAAAAAAATGTAATCTCTTCCATAATCATGGAAGCCTGTTGAGTCCCTGAATAATTTTCATAAAGAACTTAAATCTCTCTTTAAATAGGTCATCAATACCCATATTTGTAATAATAGTCAGTGTCACATGAGGAACTACTGAATGTTCTACTAGTGGTATAGAGATCACCACATTGGGAGAATAGTTTTTTCCACCCTCCTAACATACGACGAAAGGACATCATTATGTAACATCTCTACCAATTCCAAAAACATGGCTATGAAAACTATAGATATAAACATGATTACATATATAATATATAACAAAAAAAACCTTCATACAACCAATCCACACCCCTCGTCCTTCTCTTATATGTAGGAATGTGTAATTGGGATGATCATAAAAGACACTAGAGGCACTGTCTACTACCCAATCTTAAATTTAGGTCTAGGTAATTCTCTCTATTTTGGAACATCGGTCTGAGTATATATACTATCATGTTAAATTGGAAAATCCATTTATTAGTGACCTTCATAATTTATTGTCCAGTTTATTTTCTATTAATTCTCATTTTTAACAATTATCATAGATTGATGAATTATATATTTCAACACACCCAATAGATAAGGAAATATACTCCTTTTGAATTAAATTATGGAATTCATTTAATTATTAGCATAACCCATTCCAACAAATTCTACCAAAGGTCTATGAATCAATGTTCCATAATTAACCTCATATGGTGTCTACTATATACTATACATAATACAAGTTCGGTCATGGAATGGACATTATTTACCAATTATGTATCTCAATATAATTCAAAAAAAATATTTGAATTATAATTATTTCACAAATAGACCGCATAGTAATGTCATGAAGTCACAAAATGAATCTTATATGGCACAGAATGTGCACGTAATGTATATCCTATAAAGTACCTAAAATGATTCATGACCCAACAGATCATTTCAATTTTAGGAACATGAAGAAATTAAATATAAAAAGAATAATGAATCATCAACTTCAGCACCCAATAGGGAAGTAAAAACCACTATAATATAAAAAATATAGAATAACAATTTATCATTCTATGGAACATTGTAATTACCCAAAACATGGGATAACTACTCCCATGAATGGATAATATCCATGTCCTAATACATTCCAAATTACATGCCTATAATCTCAAAATAGTATGTCAATAATAGAATACCCCCTCTCATAACACTTGGTAACATCTTGACCCATGAGCCACTAAACGGATCCTCATGCTAATGGGTCACATAGAGAGAGGCATTCCTTCTTGTATGCCATAGGTGTAACACTAGCACTGAGGGTCTAAGTAAGTATAGTGGGTAGACTATTTCCTTATAATCAAAGTGTGGAACATTGGGTTAATCACATAAATCAATAGTGAATGAATATCAAATAAATAAAAAACTATATATAAAAATACATATTAAAACAAATATAATAAGGAAAACAAAATGTAATGTCTTATAACAATTACAATGTCAAGTATCTATACAAAACGAAAGAGTCCTACATAGAAACAATCATCAAGTAAAATAATTGTATCAAAATTAAAAACTATAAAAAGAACAATCTCCTAATTGAATCATGAGAAAATCTTGATCGAATACTTTACTGATCAAATGCACAATTAATCATGCTATGTATATTAGACACTTTTCTAAGCCCCTACATACATCCATGCTGATTTTAATACTATACAATGATGGCCTTCAAACGTTTTGAGATAACACATAGTAGGCCACAACAAATGGTGTCTATATCAAGACTAGACAATATATATAAATTGAGTAGTGTGAAATATATAATAGAAATAAATTAATATTTTGGGTAGATACATGTAAATGCGCTACATTACAGCCAAACAAGTCTCACTCTAAATTGGTAATAAGAAACATGGTATATCTATAGTCATTATAAAACATCCACTATTGAATATTATATGAAATCAAAAATCATACCTACATGTTTCAGATCCAAGTAATAAATGAACAAGTTATCCTCATAGTGTTAACCCTACATGGGACAAATACATGGTATAAATGACTAAGGAATTCCCATCGATTCCATGGATAATATCAATAATAAACTCTATAAAATCATGGGTGGAGCCTAAGTAGCATGTCCACAGAGCATTTCAATGGACTTCCAAGAGTGTTAGATCTAGGGAGTATAATTGTTTTTTCTATCTAATTTAACTCAAATCCTTCGCGTAGAAATTCCTATGGAATACTAGGAAACCTAATGTCATAGCCTTACGGTCTTAATACAAGGTGTGGAAATATCCATGAAATACAACGTATGCAGGTTCCATGTAGTATAAAAGTCCATGGAATCCAATGTAATCATAACTATTTCATTAACCTATAGAATTAATATATTAAAAATAATGGCCTCATTAAATGTATTCAATGTTTTTCTTTTAATCCTTCTTGTAATTTTGATAACTTTATATCACACGTAAAGGATGAATAATATCACTCCTAATATCTCATTTAAATCATTTTATATCCCACTAAGATAATGATCTCATACATATAGCTAGTTGGGTGGTATATCATTGGGATAATTATACGAACACCCCTCACTAGTGGTTCAGTTAGTGGTTGCAAACCTCCCACCGTAACATGGAACTAACTTGGTGATGAAACTATTTCCTTCGGAAATGTGACAATGATAAGAGTTATTATTCTTGAAAGGTTTCTATCATATTTTTTATGGAACCAGGAATATCCAATGGTTATTTATCGAAGGATACCTGATTTTTTGAAGGCTGATGTTCATTATGTAATCTATTTGAATATTCTTGAAATTACACATTGGTCGAGAGGATTGGAGATTGGTTTCATCACACCCTATTGGGGGGAATTATTTCATACTTCGGGACACTCTTATTTATTTAAGATATATTAATGATTCCTTATTAATTCACCATGTATGATTTGATTTTCCCATCAAATTTAGTATTCAGTCTTTAGCATGAGTAGATTCTAAGAATCATCTATATGTATCAGAGGTTCATCATCAATGATATTATCTATATGTATCCCAAGTTCTCCATATATGATATCCTAAGGTATAGTTTTTATATATTCTTTTGGATATTATTACAATGATAGTGGTTTTAAATCCGCTCAGGGGGGTTCTGTGGAATTAATTGTCATCAATGTAGAAAAGAGGTTACACAAGAGTTTTATCATCATCCAGATGGATGTGAGTTGATTTTATGTTGTGATAGAACCCAAAGATGGTCAACCTACATATCTTCATAAAAATAATCATAAACCACATATTTTTGTGTCGCAAAATAGGATAAATGATTCCATTTAAGGTCATGTGTTATGGACTAAACCATATAGTTCAATGTCATGTGGTACGGACATTTAGGCGGAATATTACTAATAATGGTTTTGATGTGGGACCTATGTGAAGCAGCCAAGGGAGCCTAGAATGGTTATGAATTTCATAGTTGAATTATACCCTATTGCGTAATTGGCCTAGAGAGTAGGGTTGATTTTGTAGTAATTGGTATGAACCTCATAGGGGCTTCCTATATATCCCATTCGAATAGGAATCAAGTCCAATTTATTTTTCAAAAGTTTCATAGGAGAGTGTGGTCTTTTGAGAGAAATTAGTTAGGGATTATTCCTAAGAAGAATTCCCTTTAATGGGTTTCATGGAAATTTTATTTAACTTATGAAACATTGGGAGTTTAATTTGGGGTTTACTCATAAGGATGATTCCCAAGCAGGATCCATGAGCGTGTTTTAACTCATGGAGATTTGTGAGTTTAAATCGAGGATTACTCCTAAAGGGTATTTCCATAATAAATGAATTAATATTGGATTCTTATTTTATAAAAGATATGGTGTGGATCTTGTAGCTTTGGATGTAATTCAATGTATCTCGGGTATAATGGGAGTCAAAGTTCTCATAGTTCATTCAGTTTGTGGCTTAAACCCCGGAGGAGGCCCAAATAAATTAGGGTATTCTATTGGAACAATCTTCTAAGGAAGACGTTCTTTGAGCTCGGGCCTAAAGTGGGCTTCTAATGTATCTTGTATAATGTAGGAATAAGAGTTCTCGAAGTTTATTCTATTGGGTGTGTTGTGAAATTCCTGTGATCATTACAAACTTCTAAGCCCACATGATCCATGATCGGTGTGAGAAACAAGAGAATTTGAATGATTCAACAAAGGTACACACTATCCTCCCTCCATCTATGGAAGAGGACGGGCCTGCGATGAATGATTCTGAGGCAATGGTCGATAATTGTGCAGAGTAATAAAACATAAAATGTGAAATTAGATTGAAGGTTATTGGGTCCTATAAGAAAATATTGGGTCTTATGCTATGATTTTCTCCCTGAAATTAGTCCTTTTATTGGAGGGATACTTTTCTATCAAAAGGAAAATAAGTTCTGAACCGTACCTTCCCAACCAGTTACCTAAGTCTTTGGGTCATACAGATGATAATGAATGGTCATGACCCGAACCCTAATCCTCTAAAATGGGAATTCCCCAGCTCTATCTTTGGGATTGGAATCTAGGTGACTGCAGATATAAAAACCCAAAACACAATAAGGATTTTCACTCCCTTATAAAACTAATGATGGAAACCTTTAACTATGGAAATAAAAAACCAAATGGGAGACACAATAATGTTCCTTTGTCAAGGGTTTGATATGTTAAGAGGTTTCATTGGGGGTTTTAATATGATCCCTTTTCAATAGGGTATTAAATGAATGATAAGCTCTAACAATGAATGGTTCTGATGGAGTATTCATGAAACACTCGAAGAGACTGAATAGGTGAGGTAAACCAAAGTGTGGTTCTCAAGACTCTATCATGCAATTATTGGGTGCGCAAGTAGGGTTGGGTGACTAGATTCAACCATAAGATTCAAACAACCTAGTTGATAAATCATAGGTGAAAATTGGTTCAATCCTTAAAAATTATTCATAGGTACTCCAAGAAGTGGGGAACTCAAGTTCATGTATAACTAATATAGGTCACACAATTGTTCTTGAAATAAGGATTTTAGGAGCTTTGTGTGCACAAGTGTTATAGATTTCAAACACTGAAGGTACATAAGTCTTATGATCCTCCTTTAATTCCCCCACTTATGGTTGTTAAGAACAACCTTGGAGGTTTCATAGGAATTGGGAGAAGCACTAGGGAGACCAGAGCAACAATTGGGATTTTCTGAAATTCCTCCTTCTAAATGAAGGACCCATTTTTCTATTTATATGAAAATATGGTTCTATGAGTGATAGTGACTTGGCAGGATGGTGTGGCATGAAAGTGGGTGGCACATAGGTTGGTGGTGTGCAAGTGGGTGGTGCGCAAGTGTTGTTAGAGCAAGATTATGCATGTGATCTATCAATGAAAATAGATATGTGCATGTTGTCTATGAAACCTATATACAGAATCTTATCCATGCATGTTGTTCGCACAAGTTGATGCATGCGAGCTGCCCATGAAAGTATGTGTGTGCAATCTATCCATGAAGGTTGTTGCGTGCAAGATATCCATATATGCTAATGTGTGCAATCTTCTAGGATTTCTTCCACATTTTTTGTTGTCCATATTAGGTTAGAACGGTTCATATTTATAGTATACTATGAAACCCTAGGTGAATGTGACTTCACATGAAAGTGTGGAGTGAATGTGTGGCACGCAAGTGTGGTGCACAAGATGATGAATATCTGTTTACATTGTTTTTTCTCCTGAGATCTATAACATTAAATTCATGAGTTCATTTGGTATCTATGACTAGTCAAATCAATACTCTCAATGAGATATACAATTTTTGACTTGCTTAATGAACCAAATAATATTGTAAGAATATCATAAATCTCATTTTATTGTGTTGACACCTGTTTATCAATGATAATGGATATCCATGTCTTACTCTTGAGGGGTAATATTTTCATCGTATCCTTTATTGTGGAGTAATATCATAGAGAATGGAAGTCCAAACATGAACTAATCTTAAAATTGAATGAAATGAATTTTTTGGTGTCATAAAATGCCACCCTTTTAATTATATTCATTCAGAAAGCAATGAATCTGGTTCTAAGGTAAAAGTAGGGCATATTGATGCATGCCAACATCATTGTGTCTGTTTTGATGTTACATCATGATTGGAAGGACACTCTAATTTTTTTATAAGCCATGGGGCCTAATGAGTAATGTTGGACTATTCCTAGGGTCATTTTAAGAACCCTATGAAAATTGTGTATTTTGATTGATTTTTTTATTATATTGATCAATATTTCCTAGACTATATTTACTGTAGCTTTATCGAGTTGAGACTCGACATTTTTCTAGGGTGCCCTTTGTGATTTTTCAGTCTCGTGAGTACTCTATATTTTTAGGGAAGTTTAAAGCCATGAATGTTGTGATAATAAGGCAAATTTTTAAGGTTGAATTGCTTTGACCATGAAAATTTTGAGATTATAACCCAAAAAATTCTTGATAGTTGGGGATTTACTATATTATCATTAGATGTTTCAAAGGTTAATCTTGAGTCATGATTTTTATGCTTACCAAATCTAGAAAACATGAATTATACAAAATAGATGTGGTTTTCTTCATATAACAAAGTTACCGACATTTCAAAAACATATTATAGGGGCTATATTATGTATGGATATATAAGGCATATGCAGGATAGCCAAATAGTGGAATCCTTAAGCTGACAGGTCCATATTTTAGGAGAATTTAATAGAAGGCCACCCAAGGGAACATACTGCATATTCATGTAAAGAAGGTCTTATGAATTCGGACATTCTGTTGCTTATATCCAAAAGATATTTAATGTGTTTGATGTCTCAATAACATAGTGGGTTTATTTTCCAAAGATAGATACCTAATAATAAAAGGTCCAACTATGTCGATATAGGTTATAAATGAAAAAAATTTCTCATACATGAATTTGATGTGTGAAAAATTGTAAACTTTTGATAGAAAGGGGTATTCCTAATATTGTGCAATGCATCTTGAGGACATGCGACAAGGACATTAGAGGGGTTCTGTAGTTTAGATTCATGAAGCAAAGAAATTATACTATGAAGTTTAAAGTTATTCAGTTAGAACATTATAGGATGCGCAGTTTAGAGTCCTACAGTAAGGGCATTATACTATGCAGTTTATGGTCATGCAGCAAGGATATTATGGGGTTTTAAATTTGGGCCTTTTTTCTGACTTGAGATTCGAATATCAAATTTCATAGAAATTTATTTTTAAACATGCTACCATATTCATGTATGGAAATGGTGAATTGAAAACTATTATTCACAAATTTTCGGATCCAGAGAATGACATGGGAAAAGGGATAAAGGAATTATAGGAGGCCTTTTACAGGAACTATGTTACCGCTTTTTGACAAATAAGTTATGTGGGATATATTATGATGGTTAAAGTAGGGGATGTGCTTCATAGTCAAACAATGATATCCTTATTATAATAATACGGTTATATAAGAGAAATTTATACAAGTCTACCTAAGGGAACATATTGCTGTCAAATAAACGAGTTCTCAAGAATTCTAAACTTGTATTGGTAAAATATGATGTGAAATGCCTGGATCGGTTGTGATCACTGAGAGGGGAGGGGTGAATCAGTGATAACTTTTTCTTTTTATGAATTGTTCCCTTTGGATTATCAATTCAACCTCTGCAGCTGGTTAAAGCCTAGATCTACTCTTTTAGTGGTGCAGTAATAATGAGAGCACAGAACACAGAGATTTACAAGGTTCGGTACAAAGACCTACTCCTTGCCGTGTTGGTTACACCCCCCAACACGGATTCTTCACTATGCCAAAAGATGATTACACAGTAATTGGTTACCCCCCCCCAATTACAAGTTGGTTAAACCCCCCAACTCCACAGCATCATCTTCATCATGGCTCCACTTCACTTCTTCAAAGGTGTTGTTCAAAACTTCAAGTAGCTTCAACAGTCTTCAAAAGATCTCGTTGGTCTTGCTCACCAAAAACCCAATCACTTAGAATGATTAGTTCTTTTGCAATCACACCTTAAGTGTGTACTCTTCTTCTCAAGGTTGGTCTTCTTCACTTGTGCACACACAAGGGCTAAGCCTTGGCCTTTTCTTCACATCTCACACACACAAAATATGGTATGGCCTCGGGTCTTCTTTGGTGCACACCCACTGCCCACAAAAGAGGCGCGCTAGGTGCAAGCCGCGCAAGTCCAATGAAACACAAAGTGGCGCGCAAGGTCTTTGCAAGGGGCAGCCGCGTAAGCCTTGGTGCAAAGCACCTCAACCGTGGGCGCGCAAATCTTCTTCATGTCACGCAGATGAGTTGCGCGCAAGGGACTCCTTCGGGACCTCGGGTGATCCCGAGAACTTCAGCCACGCAAGAGGTATTTGCGCGGAGGCTTCAAAACTTCGCGAGGCAGAGAGATGCGCTCACGGGACAGCAAATATCCAAAGGATCAGCAGCAAATCCAGAGGTCTCGGCCTCTCTTTATATAGGCGGAGGAATCCTCAAAACATCCGCGGGATATAAATCTTGATCCACCGAGATTTTCGGTTCTTTGAAAACTTCAACCGCGGGCCGAGAATCTCGTTCTTTCTCTCTGCACAACGCAGACTTCTTCTCCTTCTCCTTTATCCACGTGCATGCGTTTTAAAACGCATGCAAGCCTCTGTTTAATCCATCCCATGCAAAACATGAACACCGTGTGGCCTCGGCACTTCGTTTTCCTTCGGCCTTCATCGAATTTCTCCACTGGTAGTATGCATCCTCATTTTAAGGCATGGTTGTGTTCGGTATGCTCAGACGATTCCAATGGACGTCTTGGTTTCGAAAATGGTGGCCGGATGCTCGAGAACAGGTGGTCGGATGGCCTCTGGTTCAGCGGCGTCGCGGGAATTGCCTCGGCCGAGCTCGAGGTTGAGGATGAGATCTCGGCCGTAGGATCAGGCGTTTGAATATCCTCGGACGGCCGCGATCAGGAGATCTCGCGCGGGATGCGATGAGCGGCTGTGATCAGCCGCGCGATGAGTCGGACGGCCAGGATGCGCTCCAGGTGAAAAATGTGCGTCCCACATCGAATCCGCGGCCGGTTTTTCCGCGCTTTATAAGCCTGGCGCTCCCTCAACCCGCCAGTTGAATCTCCTCCCCTCTCGGTGCCGCCCCGCACCGAGTTCTTTAGCGGGCGCGCTCTTGCGCCCACCCTCTGCTCCTCGCGGGCGCGGTTCTAGCGCCCACTATGCTCCCTGCGGGCGCGCCACTGGCGCCCACCTTGCACACTGCGCTCCTCCGGGCGTGCCCCTGGCGCCCTTGCGGTGTCCTTGGGTGCGCCCTGCCGCCCTGGCTCGCCCCACGGGGTTCCCCCGGGCGTGGTGCCCTAGTGCCCATGCCTTGGGGTTGAACCCCCCAAGGTGCCTTGGCTGGCCAATTTTTTGGCAAAGGGACAGAATAGGACTTTGTGAAATACAAAGTTCTTCTCCATATAAAACATGCCAAATGCCAAGTGCCACTTCAAGCCTTCTTCCTCATTTATCCTTCTTCCTTTCTTCTTCTTCATGTATTCATCACTTATGAATGGAATTTCAAACGGTTTCTTCTTAATCTTCTTCATCTCCTCTTCCATATGTGTTCAATACTTAGGAGGGACTTCTTGAAGGTTTTTCATCTTCAACCGAACTCCTGAATCAAATAACTTCTTCAATTCTCTTTGTTGATTTAATCAGAGATCAAATTGGAACTTCTTCAAATTCTCATGCACTAAGTGATAGTGCATGGACTTTATTAATCCACTTCATCCACTTAGAAGTTGTGGATGGATCTCTTCAACTCCTCATGCATTGTCAGTACAATGCATGGTCTTCTAATCATGTTGTGACTTTGTATCCAGTTGATACAAGTTCTATGAACTTAAAGAACAGCTCCACAATCGTCTGATTTAATGCTTCTGAAATCATCAATCTTCAAGATGTACTTCATCAGATGGCACACCATGACAAGTTATTGACAACAAATGCAATTACTTCACTTGGGCACAACATGATGAATCTTTGTTGAGATCCATATTTTACCAAGAATAGATTTTTGTTTATGGGGAAAATTACTTTAATAAGGAAAGAGTATTTCCAAATGATATTACTATAGAAATAGATGAATAGAATTTATATGGTGGTCTGACCCAAATTTAGGAAGTATTGTGCCTATAGTTTTAGGTCATACGACTATGTCAAAAATATTATGGTAGCAATGGATGATGTGTGATCAAACAATCCAAGATTATTTCCACATGCTTTGAACTTATGCAGAAGGTAAAATTGTAAAACATAGTATTAGAAACATTTAGCTCTAGAAAAGCATATGGGACATATATATATATATATATATGAATGATAAAAACATTGAATAACGGTTTCTTGGATACCATCTTCAATGTTTAAAGTGACATAATTGGATTCTCCTAATAAAGAATATAACACTATTTGAAAACCCATGTTATGGTGGTTGTATTATGTAGGGACAACTGGGGAATATGCTACATGGTCAAATATTGGCATCCAATGACTATCAAACATGTTCTATGGGCATATGTTTTGTCAGGACACATAAGGGAACATACTTCGTTGTCAGGATAAACAGCTCTAAAAAATTAGACATTCTATCACCAGAATCAAAAGTAATATTATAATGATCTGAAAGTATTCATTATTTGGAGTATGAAATATAAAATGGTTAATGTCCAATACACATGGGATGTATTTGGTTCGATATTGGCCATATGTTTGATGTCCCTTACATAGACCTGACTCATATGTAAAATGGATACATTTCTTGTTTCATTGTTGGGATCTATAAGGGGAGAATCCAACATAAGAGCTCCTGTATAGATTTTAAACAATATTCTAGAGAGGGATAATTTTATTTTATCATGTTGATGGTAGTAGAGGTTAAATCCTAGTATTCACTACATATCAATGTGAAATGGGAATCAAGCCCTGTGTAGTTTTATGAGTGATGTGAAGTTTAATTTCATTCAACATGGATATTATGGGATTTAATAGAAAGTGAAATTGAATATCCTCATGTGGTTCGGACACATTCATGAGAAGAAGAACATTTTCATATCATTTTTCTGATCTAGACGTCACTACATATCTCATATAATTGAGAATCAGGCTACATTTAATTATTTTAATTCAATTTAGTTTATCATCAAGCAATGAAGATATGATGTGATTCCGACATGAAAATATATTGACAATGTGGTTGAGATAGGGAATAAGACCCAGGTGTCACAAAATATTTTGTTGGGGGAATAATTATGCCACATGATGTTCTAAATAAGGTTCCCCAAGCAGGACGGATTCATACATAAGAAATGCAGGAATTTTATATTGTAGATAGATAAGATATCTAGTCATCACTACATATTTCAATAGAATGATAATTTAGGAAAATGTAGTTCTTGAAATTCTATGAAGTTTAATTATGTGTTGTAAGGATGAAGGTGAACTGATGTGAAATGACTATATATCTCATGAAAATTATTGTTGAAACACACATAGTTTTTTATAATATCTTCTAGTTTATCATTATGCAATGAGAATATTTCTTACGAATTTTAATGTCTTACATTCTTGGCAATCGATTACCCCAAATGGGAACTAGGATACTTTATTTAAGCAGTGAAGCTTTTTACCTAACTCCTATGCCCATGTGATCTATGTTCGGTGTCCGAAACAAGGGGTGGTAAAAGATTATTTTTCACCACAAAGGTAAAAAAAGTGAAATATAAGGGTTTAATGATTGAATGGTTGATGATCCAAGATATAGGGTTCAACTATCACTATGTATATTACGAAGATAAATAATTTAGAAACATGTAGTTATAGAAATTTTTCACCATATAAAAATGTTTTTTCATGGGGAAGAGGGATTATTTATAATTTTAAGGATAATGGTTAGACAAAAAGCAGAATATCTAGGAATCACCATGAATCTCATTGAAATGATAGTCATCTCCCATTCAAAACAGAGGTCCCTATATAGATTTGATTTGTGTATAGGTTAAAATAAAGAGGTTTTTTTATTATGAAATTGCGGTTAGACCCGAGATAAGAGATCTACGCGTCACTACGTATCTCAAATAAATGGGAATCATGCCATATGTAGTTATTGAGACATTCCCTATGATGGTTTGATTAATACACACTGGGAATGGAGGGGTATGTTGTGTTTATCATGGATTGGCCAAATATTGTAGTTCTACGTGTCTATACATATCTCATATGGATGAAAATCAAGCGAAACATAGTTCTTGATAAGATCATTCCCCTACACAAATTGATGTTAATGTGAGAGGCGAGGTATTTTAAGACATTCTGTAATAATGGTCGAGTTCAAGACAAAAGATGGTATGATAATCAAATCATGTATTCCAGTAGAGTTGTCTACATATGTCTAGATCATATATAGTGAAAAAGTGGAAATATATTTCCTCATGGTTTGGAATTGGCCAATTATTGGAGATCTAGGTGTCACTACATATTTCATTGGACAAAGAACCAATCCACATTTAGTTATTGAAGATATTCCTTTTGTAGATATGACTCATGAACATGTGGAATAATGTGGATTTATTTTAATCCTGGTTGGAACTAAGTTTAGATATTTGTGAATGAAGACATATCCCATTGAAATGAGAATAAATCCATATATAGTTCTTGTTAAGGGAGACACTATGTTGATGTAATTCAAGCACAAGAAGAAATGGGGATCATGAGTCAGTAAGGAATGAAAATGATGTGAGTAATGATTGGGCATGGAATCTACTCATCATTTTAAATAAACACAATGAATACCAATGGGTAATACCTTGGGGGATTTCAAAACGTCATATGAAAGAGACGTTATTCATATTGTTTAATGTTGTTTAGTGAAGAAAAATGATGTCGTGCAGTTTAATGTCATGCGGCAATGATTAAGATGTTATACACTTTATTGTCATATTTCATGGGGAATTTAAAATTTATGCAGTTTAATGTCATGAAATAAGATCATTGGTTATTATGTTGCATATCATCATGCAACTAAGAATAGATTTGTATGATAATACTATGCACTTCTTCATGAACCTTGCATTGTCTGGAGTTGTAATAAGTTCTTCATCCATTGTGATTAAGGAATAAAATACATTATAGTAGACCTTATGTATGGGGTAAGGTCCTTCCCACATTGGCTCAAGCCTTTGAGGCTTCATTCATGGAATCATTAGAGTTCTGAGGACCCATACCAATTCTTCATCAAAGAATGAATGAAGGTAGAGTTTCCTGTTGAAAGCTCATACTAGTTTGTTCTGATAGACTTCCATATGAGGCATGGTTTTCAATATATTTTCATCTAATCATTCCTACTCATCCAATCGCTTTTGAAATTTTTCATCATTAGAAAATGACCCCAAATAGCAACTTTGAGTAAAGGCAATTAAACATCGATGGAAAAGATTACTTATGTACTATATATTAAGAGGATACAGTTGACCATGTTGTAGTATGGGTAGTTTTCTGAAAAACCCATTAGGAATGTAAATGATTATTAGGAGAATAATTTTTATCTGTATCCATCATCATTTGGAGTATATTTGATATGGTCTTATCAAAATCCATTATCTTTCCATTGGACAATACATTATAGAGGGATGAGTGTTTGGATTTAATATTGTGCTCCTGATATAGTTTATTCACCTCAACAGAATAGAAATTGGTTCCATTATCCATTAATATGGCAATAGGGACACTAAATCTGGTAATGATATTAGATATGACAATATTAACAATGATTTTGGCTCTAACATCATTAAAATGTATTGCCTCATCCCATTTTGAGAATAAATCAGTTGTACTAATAATATATTTGATCTTCTTAGCCGTAGCTGGAGGGTTAGGGCCCACTACATCCCTTCCAGATGTAGCAATTTTTCAATAGTATTTAGGTGTATATTGAAATTTTGGTGGTTGATGAAAGAATTTTTCATGCACATGGTAAGGGTGAATTTTTTTAGTTAAATATATTCAATCATGCGTCATCAGATGCCAATAATATTAAAGCCATCAGATTTTATTAGAAAGTATATGTCTAGACTATTTGGCACCATCGACTCTTGCATGTACTGCTATCATGATAAAAGGTTTCTCTTCTCTATCAATTCATATGAATAGGGTTACATAGAAGCCATGTATTTATAGGATCTTCTAGTAATTTATCCTATCATAAAGAGTGAAAATGACCACTCATCGATATATATTATCACTCCCAGCCCTATGTGGTGGATGTACCCCGTTTTGGATATATTCCATGATAGGTGTCACACATCCCGTGGTATGACCATATGGTTCATAAATGGGTTTGATTTCAATAATTTCCTCTATTATGTGTTGAAAAAAATGTGAAACCACACGACAATGGGGAATAATGATGATCATATCTCCCTGATTTGGACCTACTAGGGCTATGACTGCATTAGCCAATGCATCTGCTTTGGAATTTTGTGATCATGTAGCATAAAAAAATGTTGGATCTGGGGGAAATTATTCCATTAAACCTCAGACATAATCACATGGAGGAATTAGCTCTTATTTTCTTATGGTGTAGTCCCCATTGATTTTTATAATTAATAATTCTGAATAACCCTTCACATCTAAGTGATTCATTGGTACATGAAGTGGCAGTTCTATTCCTACGAAGAGAGCTTGATATTATGACTCGTTGTTAATATCACCTTCCGATAATGGGAAGTAATATGGAAATAATTAATTTTCTAGGGAAATAATTATAATCCCTTTCCAATCATTATTGAGTTTATGATATTCCATTTTATTTCTTGTCTGACTCCTAGAAGAACTATCAAAATACATTTCTCATGTTTGGGGGCTATCCTGGATAGAGAAGATCTATTCATCGGGTAGTTCAGTATTTTCTGACATGTCTTCAAAAGATGGATGATTATCAAGGAATTCATTCAAGTATTTCCATTTTATTTCTTTTTTGGGAACAAACTGTATAACAAACTGCTGTAAAATAACTGTCCACCAAACTACAAATCCTTTCAGCAAAGGAATACTGAGGATTAATTTGAGCCGATTATGACAAGATACCATGTGGACTTCGTGATGTTGCATGTAGAACCTATGTTTTTGGACTAAAAAGAATAATTCAGGATCAATCTTCTCGATCACTAAATATTTATTCATAGCATCGATCATTGTTCTACAAAGATAAAAATGTCTATTTACATTCCCGACATCATTCTTTTGAGCAAAGAAGGCACCAAGTGATCATTCTAAAACTATCAACTATATAATTAGTTTCTTTCCTTCAAAAGGTGGAATTAATACTAGTGGTATCAAAAGATATTTTATGAGGGTATCAAATGACTCCTGGCAGTCTTTGGTCCATTGATAACTGGCCCCTTTCTTTATTATTTTGGAGAAGGGTAAACAATTGCCTTCCAGATTGCCGAATGAGCGGAAAATATAAGACAAATTTCCTTGAAGTACACTTAATTGTTTTATATTTCAATGAGATTACATTCCTAGTATTTCTTTTTTATTCTAATTATAAACATTTATGCCATGATGGTGTACAAAGAAGCAGATAAATTTTCCTGAGGTAACCCTAAAAGAATATTTTAAGGTGTTCTTCTTTAGATAATGTTGCTGATGTTTTTTGAATATAGTCAACATAACTACCAGATAAATAGCATATTGTCTCGATTTGAAAACCAAGTCATTAATGAAGAATTTGACAAATTTCCCCATAAAGGGTTTGAAGATGTGATTCATAGCACATTGCTATGTTTCATCCAACATCTTCAATCCAAATGGAATTACACAATAGAAATATACTCCAGAAGAGGCTCTGAAGGCTATAGATTCCTCATCGTCTGGGGACATCTGAATCTGATTATATCTAGAGTATCCATCCATGAAGTAGAGAGATTTAAGCCAGTTGTTGTATCAATTAATATCTCAATGGATGGCGATGAGCCTATAAGGGCATCTATTCATTAGGATTTCCTCTCATCGCCGCCTCCTTCATCGAGGGTTGTCGTATCGCTTCCTTTTGCGTTCTCGGTGGGTTTGTGGCAGTGGATCCTCGTTTGTGGTGCATCAGGGACTTCATGTACTTGGACATCTCGTCTATATACACCGTGGATATCCTCTTCATCCCCAAATACTTCTTAACTGGATTGGGTTTCCCAAGGTGGTGCGGTGTGGGTCTATAGACAAGATCAATCTTCAGCGCCATGAGTCTGCCACTGCGTCTCATGTGGGTGAGTTGTATGGTTTGTTGCGGCATCTGTGTGCAACTGGGATGGCGGCGACAAGATCTTCTTCTTCTGGTCTATATTTCGGCATCTGGTGATGGTTTTCCTTTTTTGGTTTTTGGAGGTATTTCGTGGTTTGTAATGCGGCTATGTTTGGGAGGCGATGACTTTTTTTTTTGTCAATTCATGATTTGGATGAGGTTTTGATGTTGGTTAATTGGGAAATTTCTTCACATCTAGGCTCTCAAGGTTTTTTTTATTTAGTTAGTCTTGTGGATGATTAATGTTGGGAATAGGAATATTTTTCAAGGTTGAGTATGGACTTCGGTGATTTCGATTATGTTCTTGGTGTTCAGGTCTTGGTAGTCTTGGGGCGAGCGGTGTTGGTGTTGCAGTGGTGATGTTTTGATGAAGCATATGGGTTCGAGGGTTTTTTCTCATTTATGATTCTAGATGGCTTCATCCAAATGTTCTATAAAGATTTAATCCCGAAGAGGATTAGACTAGGTGATTTCATCATGTATGACTATTCAAATTGGGTTTTTTTGAGAGGGTATGGCTCATCCATCGCTACCAAGATCATGCATTTCTGCATGAGACAGTAAGATGAATAGTTATGCATTGGTGGAGGTTTTCCTTATTGTTGATGATGCTGGGGAGGGGTATTTCCAATTATCCTTATTATGGGATTTGATCTTCTTTTTGTGTTGAAGTATGTATGTCCACGATGTCATGTGAGGTTTTCCTTCATTTTCCATAAACGGGGGTTTAATCAAAATTCGATAAAAATGCAGGCATTTGAGCTATTCAGTCAATATCTCAATGATTGGAATCAGGAATTCATCTTTGGGACAATTTCTATAAAGATCTCTAAAATCGATGAAAACACTGATTTTGTCATTTCTCTTCTTCACTGTGATAATATTATCTAGCCCTTTGGGATATTTATCCTCCCTTATGAAGTTTGTTTTTCAATTCTTGTCGACTTCAGTCTAATGTTTCGAGGCATGAGTTCAGTGTGTTATTCTTACAGTCTGCATAAATCCCCAATGCTCTACATGAAAACCAAGATGATGGGTGGAAACATCATGATGAAGACCATGAATTTATCTAAAATTTCAATAAAACACATCCTAGTGTTTCTTTATAAATAATGTATATATTTATTATTCTTTATGAGTCATGGTCTCATTAATGATAGTGGATTGTGGCTCTTCCTCTATACCCATATTTATTTCACTAAGTTCATTCATAGTGGTGGAGACGCATTCATCAAATGCTGGTGGGGTATCTCTGGGGTCTTTCCCTTTTTCCACTTCCACTTTTGTTAATTATTATTCCTCTATTTAATGACATATCAAAGGATAGCTTATGAAGAATGATTATCATGATCTGGGGAGGAGTCGTTATTTTGACATACATAAGAAGAGGAACTCATTTCTGATTCAACTGATGATGGAGGGTCCTCTAATGTTGCAGAGACATTCTAATTTTTAGTGGATGAAATTGAATTTATTTCATCTAGGTTTTCATCATGCTTTGTAGAGTTAATAAATTCTTATGTGTCATCAGATTCAATTGAATGAACTGACATTAAATATGCCACAGAACAAGTTCTTTGTGGATATAGATATACCCTTTCAATTTGATTGATGGGTGGTATATAATCCACATTGATATTCATGAATGGGATATATAGAATCTTTTCCAGACTATTTGGAGCACTGATTTTGGTTATGTCATTTTCCATGGACCTCTTTTCTGTTGAGTTATATAATTCTTCATCAATATACTGAGAATCACATGTTTTTAATGGGGATTTATTACCATGTAATGTTCCAATTTTACCATTGAAATAATACATAAGTCATTTATGATATGATGAAGGGATATTTGCATGTTGAAATAACCAGGGTCTTTCCAATAGGATATTGACTGTTGTGTTTTGCGTGAAAACCATGAAATTTGTGTCCAAAACAAGATCTCGGAATTGAGTTATAAGCGTAATTTTTCCATGGGGTTCTTGTTCTTTCATTTCATAACCCTGAAACATCAATGTAAATGGAGAGATGTGTGATTAAATGAGGCCCAATAGGTGAAGAATCCATATTGGATAGAGATTGACCCCTGAGCCATTATCAATGGAGGCTCATCCGATATCAATATCATTAATCTTTTCAGATAAGTATAGGGGTCTGATGTGTCATTTCTTGAAATCATACTCATCTTGATCCATGAATGAAATGACTAAATTTCATTCTGCGGGATCATTCTCTATATAGTAAACCTCACACAAAATCAAAATCGATTTTAGGATCTTGAGTGTTTGATAGAGCATCAATGAGTGCTTTTTTCATATATCCATTGAAGGGTCTAGAGCATCCATGGTTGATAACATGTCTCGTACAAGGGATAATAACTTCAAAACATTTTTACTTCCGGTCCAGAGGTCTATGCTTTCCCATATATAGATTCTCTTTTTTAGTTTCCATGTATGTTGAAGTCCATGATGTGTATGAACCATCTTTAGACATAGGATCCTGAAGTTTTTCTGCTGTAGGTGAATTAGGTTGTCTAGGATGGCCCAACCACCAATGGGGTGGTGAAGTAGCTTCAAACAATTCTTCCAAGGTGATTATTTCAAGGATTATTTTTTATGTGTGAGGGAGTTTTCCGTGTTCCTATTGAGCCTACTAGAGGGCTCTCCCATGAGTTTTTTCCAGAAAAATTGTTCGATTAGGGGTGTGGATTAAGTGGTTACTTTTAGTATAACCACGCATTCCCCTGTATCCTTGAACTTGATGAATATGTCCTATAGTTTCCTAATATATTTTGGAGAAATATGGTTCACATTCACAATCATCATTTGAGTGGGAATCCATTGGGTAAATATTGTTAATAGAACCAACGATCAAATATTCTTCTAATAAATATTCTTTTTGACAAGTCGATTCTTGTTGCACTATTTCATGGGGTGATTCTTCTCATTTTAAGATAGTTGGATTGAAATATTCCAAGTTCAAGGAAACTTTTTCCCTTAAAATGTAGTCATATTCTTCTGGTTTTTCTATACCATTCTGGATATGTTGATTCTTTGAGTATTAGCCTTTAGTAGATTAAATCTTTGATAAATATGGATTTTTTGTAGCGGAAATTGTAAGAGGCACAACGGTTTGCTTTAACTGTGTTCATAAAATGGTGTGAGTTCTATTGATAGTTATTCTGAGAATTCAATATTCAAACCTCAGCACATTCTTAATTTTTACATTCTTCCATTCACTGCCCCCTCTATATCGGTATCAGAAATATATGGTACATGGTCTGATGGCTATTTCAAAATCACTTTCCAGTAATCCACCATCTTTTTCATATGGTCTTTGAAAAGAAAACACTTCTGGATAGGGTGCTCTAACATTTTATGAAAATAAAAATATTTTGGGATCTCATCTTCTTATTCCTTGTTTGGATTCTTGGGTATTTGCAACTAAAATAAGTTGTTCTCCAAATCTAAGATGAAGAAGTCGGGAACTTTTTCATTCTAGATATAGTAGACTTTGTTCTATAACACCTCACACTATTTTTCCCTCTGAAATTTTTGATCATCTTATCTAGGAAGTCATTGTTTCTAATGCTCGAGGTGTGGATCACTATGGTATGATGGGGGATATTATGTAGAATTATGTATGGGTTCATTCTTAAGCGTAACTGTAATAGCCTCTTATTTTCTATTTCTCCATCCCGAAACTGAAGGAATTGCCTGAGCATTGTCCTTGGTTTTTATAATGGAATTTTCCACTTGCTGAACATATGAGGTAATTTCCCGAAACCCCCTATGTATTTCCCATTGATGAGTGGTGTGCATAAGTTCTTATGGAGATTAGAGACACAAATAAGAAAAAAACTATTATTGAGGGAGTGGTATATTCAAGGAATATGTTTATAAATTCCAATGGAAAATGAATCTTAAAGTCCTCCATTCTCCCATTGCTTGAAGATTTTATGATCGAATACTGTTATTTTTTATAGTATTGAGATGAATTGGAATAAAAATTTATAGCAGATATCTTCCCAACTAGTAATTGGTCGTGACTGCATACTTGTGTACCAGACGATGGTTTTCCCCTGTAGTGATTTCAAAAATCATCTATGTTTCACTAAATCTTGTAGTTCAATGGTCCCCACCATGGGATGACAACGAGATAAAAAATGTGTCAAATACTACTCTGTATATCCTTATCCATTGAATATTGGAAATATTGGATTCCCAATGTTTGATGGAGGAGGATTCAGATCTACCTATTCCGGATAAACCATATTTTATGGTTGAATTTGTGAACGTAATCCCTTTATATCTTCTAATAAATTTCTTATGGACTAATTGGTTTTCATCATAATTTAAGGAATTTCTAGCTGATCCAAGACCTAATAAATTCAAACAGCTAGATCCTAGACAGGTGCATCAACTGGTAATACTAGTAGTGGTGGTACAACTGGAATTTATCATGGGTAACCTATATGGATATTCCAATATGGGTGTGCCTATAACGGAGTTAATTATTAAAATTCCTTGGTTTTTGTGAAAAATTAACTTGATTTATGTAATCATACTAGAAGTTCTAGTTGGGGATCAACATGTGGATCATATTTGGGAGAAATACTACCTCAGAGTAACTCTATATTGATTCTTCACAACTCCATCATTTATTCCTCCTTGAAAATATTTCTTCCAATGAAAGGGATTGTCCTTCTTCTGGGTGAATAATGGATGTGCTATGACTTTTATCTGTTTATCAATTAGGTACCATTCGATATGGTGAATGTGGATTATTTTTTGTTGTTCCCTGATTCCGGGAAATCCTCTAATTTCTGGTATGCACACATTCTTCATTTTCATAAGTGTGGATTGTATCCCGAACATGAACTACCTCTTATGATTCTCCTTAGTAGACATGTGTTCTGGATGATATGTAGTAATGACATTGAGGCATTCACCTAGGCATAATGAATTTGGGGTAATTTGTTAGTATATATCAAGTATTTTCTTCTTTATCATCTTCCATGAGACTTAGTCCTTCGATTAGATAATTCCACTAGAATTTCCTATAGAATGGTAACTTGAAGTGAATATTCTGATAATTCATTTTTGAATTCGTCTTTTAGATTAATCCCTAATCAGTATTAAATCAAAATTCAATGACGATATATTCAATGTGAAAAAATCCCCCATCCCAATAGGCTTGGGTTGCTCTTATTCTTCCTTCTCAACCCTTCACGCCCTGTTTGTTTTCCCTAACTGTTGGCTTAAAAATGCCACCAGATCGGCGGGTTGGGGTGAATCCTAAACTACTATTGATGAAATTTCCACAGCTTATCTTCTGATTTTCTGGAGTTTGGTCTGATGATTATCTAGGTACATCATATTACATCCACTAAAATAACTTGTTTCGGATAACCATTGGATTATTGTTGACATTTCTATAATTTGATGATGTGTATCCTCAAAACAGGAAGAATGATCGATATTATCAGATGCTTTATGAAAATTTAACTCAGTATCATGCTCTCTTTGGTCATAACATTTATTAGAACTAGTATTTTCCTACTCATGAAAATATCATTGATTACACAGAACAAATAATATTTGTAGCCGACTGTGGGCAATAACATTGCATGTGACGACTTTTAGAGGGCTTTGCTAGCTGGAGAGTGTAGTGAATGGAATTTCCCTATGGACACATCATCCTTTAATATTAACACAATATGGGGTATCAGTAATTAACTAGTGTAACCTCTTTAGTTCACCTAGGCATGCACACTGAAGGGCTCCTTAATCTTTCTCAAATTGTGGGTGTTCAGAAACTGAGAGTGATGCCAAGTAAATATGATGTTGTAAACCTTCTATTACATTCACATGACTTTTATATTTTTCATAAGGTAATACCTTCTACTTTAGATGATAAATATTCATCCATATGTTGAGATGGATATCATGAATAGAATATTTTACGTACATTTCTAGAATATTTTACATGGGAGTGGCTAATGGCCAGAACATGACCGGTACTCTATTTTTTGACAGTTGTTTCCTCATGTTCAATACATCCTCCTCATTTTTTTCAAGATGATATTTGATCCAATCGGACCAAAGTTGGTTCTTCTATGATGTTTCATCAAAATCAACATGATTTGTAGAGATTTCCTCTATTGTATTGGAAGATATGTGGCCCCAAGGGGGTTCAAAGAATGACTGAAGACTTGGGATATGTTTTGATAGCAATATTATTTAACCTACCCATGGAAATGTATCAGACATTACTAGATTTGTATTTTCAAGTGCCTCAAGATAAGAGTACATTCTTATCACTGAATTATCTATTGAATAATAATCCTATAAATTAAAATTACTACTTTAGTGAGAATTTGTACAACTAATTTCTCCATCATGGGGAGGACCACCATGGTGGGTTACAATGAGGGGTTGAATCTCTTTATCCATGGCCTTCTTGCCACATTGAATCTTAATATGGAACTCATCGAGATATGTGGTATCAATATTGATTGAATGATCATGAATAATGATTTAATGTGGAATTTTCAGATGAGGACCTTTGGAATTACTAATACCACTACTCCCATATTTTGGTAATGGGAGAGTATGATCTTGAGCTTTAATATATAGATGTCTAAGTGCTTCATGAACATCAGCATTAAGCGAATCCAAATTGCATATTGCTTCTTGATTCATCAACTATGTTGGATGGGACTTCCTCTTGCATACCTTATTACCAATAGTTGGGACACTTTATTTGGGATGTTTTTATCGTGGGCATGTGTATATTCCTTTATTAGAGTGGGTATCGAGTTAGAACAATTATTTCCAGTTTGAGCAGCAGTGTGCACCCTGTTATATTGTTCGTATGATATGGGGGAGTATTTACCATAACCATCGAGAACTGGAGCATAGGTACTTGTCTGCTCTGGGGTGATACGTTTATGAACCACCTCAAGTGTGGGGATAGAGTTTTGTATCTTTCCAGCAGATACTACTATCGTCGCTGTGATGATATTCTAGAAAATTTTGTAAATTATGGGAAGGTATTTTTATTTGAACATTCACCATTTCCAAAATGTGTTTAGGGACATTGGTGACTAGAATTAGAATATACATCCAATACATGATCAGAGTGGGTGTATGTGCCTTATCATGTCCTACATTTCTAGATATTGTATTATTACAGTAATTGTGTGATAGTGTAGAGGGCTGAGTATGCCCGGTATACTGCTAGTGCTATTTGACTAACTTCTATGAATACTGCCAAATTTGACTATTGGAAAGATTGATGAATGATAGATGGTGTATGTTCCTACTATCTCTCTACTTCTAAACATGGTTGGTGGTCTTTTTTAAGCATTTATATATGTAGATGCTAACATGTTTGATAGGCACAGACATGTGAATGTTTCTACCTGTATATTACCATCATATTTTATCGATGGGGATATTTGAATGAAACCAGGAGAGTATGCAGTATGGATGAATGAATGAGTCTAGGTGTATCTGATTTTTCATGTAACTCCACATGATTTGGATGGTGTGATTGGTTGGTCCCCACTAGGTGAGTTTTCCAAATGGTGAAATTAAGGCAGGCGGGTGTATGAACCATTTTTTTGTTTGCCACCAAATTGGGTCGTTGGACTTCTTTGAAGGGGGGAAATGTTGGATCATACTCTCTATTTTATGTTTGTTGTCTCTTGTGGTTTTTTTTTCATTCCGAGGTTGGTGGGACCTAGGTTGGACAACCAAATATTAAATCCCCATCATGTTGATGGGTTATTGATGCACCTCGTTGGAAGAGAATATTTTTGGTAGGATCCGTTGAGAAAAACACAAGTGACTTCGATATGAATCTAGGAGTGACCTCATTATTGACCTCCCTGAGGTTCAGGATGCACTGGTTATTGTGTTCAGGGGATATGGACTCTAACCTGTTGAATAATGAGGTTGGAACAATCTGCTTCTTGAAATCTGGTCATCACTATCTTGATGACCGGGGGTTTCTGTTATCATGGAGAGCCTATAAAGAAATCTCCAAGGTTGGGATGTCACTGTGTTGATAGTATTTATAAACTAATGCATTTGGGACCTAGAATTGAAGCTGTTGAGTTGGTGATAATGTACTTTTAGCAAACAAGGATTATTCTTCCGTGGTAGCTTGGGTATTCACAGGTGTAAACCTTAAAGAATCCATTTTTGATTAATGGGAGTCCCTTGGAAAAGATTTCGTGTATATTTGAAAAACAAAAATAATAAACTTAGAAAATTTATTTGAGGGAAAATATTCTTGATTCATTCCCTTTTTCGTCCTCTTATCAATAGATAGGTTCCTAAAAAACAGGTAACATCATTAACTTGGTTAATTGTTAATGTCGGGTTCACCATTTTTTCCATTTCTTTTGGGTGAAAAAAAAATGTTCTGAGAGAGTATAGCCAACCATGTTTTATGGATGATTTTCATAAAGGTGACCTATCATTAGCTTGGTTAAGGAATCACATCCGGTTCACAATTTTTTTGTTTCCCATATAAATGTGACATTCATTGGAGTCATTATTCCCAAATGGTTTCCATTGGATTTATTTATAGAATTGGAAACACATATTTGTTTTCTATTCAAGGGGACCTACTTTCCAAAGGTAGGCATTCAACAGTTAATATAGACAAGGAATCATGAGAATATACATTGGTCGATAGTAGGTGAGGTCGGGTTTATCAAACCATGTCGAGGGGAATTATTTCTTACTCCGATACACTCATGTAGATTTAAGATACGATCAAAAATACTTATTTCTTCAACCAGTATGACATGAGATTCCCTTCAAATTTAACAATCAATCATTAGAATGAATAAAATATAATAATCATCTATTTGTATCTTAACATCATCATCAATGGAGAAATCTTTACGTTTCCTAGGTTCTCCATTAATGGTATCCTCATGTAGTATATATTGATATACTTTTTGTTGTTATTAAAATTATATTGGTTTTAAATCTAGTCATGGGGGTTTTCTAGAATTCATTTTCATCCAGGTAGATAAGATGTTACTCTATTGTTTTATCATCATTCAGTGAGATGGGATTTGTTTTCTTGTTTGGATTGATCCCATAGATGGGCTACCTACGAATCCTCATGAACGTAATCAAAAACCATGTAGTTCAGTTCCACATAATGGGATAAATCATACATTTTAAAGTCATGTGGTAAAGACCAAACCATACATTTTAACATCATTTTGTATGGAAATTTAGGCTGAAAGTTCGTAATGATGGATTTGGTGTTGACCTTACGCCAAAGCAGACCATGTAAATTACATGGGATATGAATTAATATTTTGAATGAAAAACTACTTAGAATGTTCCCTAGAGAAAAGTGTTGATTTTTGGGTATTGGGTTTGAATATTATAGATGATTCCTATGTAACCCATTTTAATAGGAATCGAATCCAGCATAGTTCGAGAATGTCTCATAAGAGAGTGTATTCCTTTAAGAGAAATGTGTTAGGGCTTATTCCTAAGAATAATTCACTTTAAAGGGTAAAATTAGTAAGGTATTTTACTTATGATAATATGTAATCTTAAAGTGGGGCATACTCCTAATGAGGTTTCCCAAATAGGGCCAATGAGGAAGTTTTTCTCATGTATATTTGGGAGTCTAACTCTGTGCTTACTCCTAAAGAGGATGCTCATATTAAATAAATTAAAATTGGTTTCCCATTTTATTAATGAGATGGTGTAGAGCATTGACCTTAGTAAGGATTCATATATATCTAGAGTATGAAGGAAAATAGAGTTCTCATAGTTCATTCTATTTGGGGATTACACCCAAGAGACGGCCTAAATGAATTGGGGGTTTTATTGGACCTAACTTTTGAGGAAGACATTCATTGAGATCAGACCCAAAGTGGGAATCCTATGTATCCATCATAATGAAAGAATCAGAGTTCTCATAGTTAATTTTTTTTGTGGTATTTTGAAATAATTTTGATCATCAAAAACCTCTATATCCACATGAGTAACACTTGGTGTGAGAAACAAGAGGATGTGAACTATTAAAAAAATGCACACACTATTCTTCCTTTACTACTGGAAGGGAACTGGCATGTGGTAGAAGAGGTCGAGGCAATAGTCAAAGAGGGAACAGAGCAATAAACATTTCAATAGGAAATGAGATTGAATGTTATTTGGTCCAGGAGAAAAAACTAGGTGCTTATGCTATGATTGCTATCCTATAATTTGTCCGACTAGGGGTGGGAGTCTTTTCAATCAAAAGGAAAAACAAGTGTGTGTCGTTCCTTCCCTTCCCAAGAGATGAGGATCTGGGGCTTAGAGATGATATGGTATAGTCATGGCCCAAACACTAGTCCTCCAAACTGGGTACTCACCAACACTATCTTTGGGGTGAGGGTCCATGTGACTACGGGTATAAAATCCCACAGACACATAGAAGATTTTGACTCCCTTATAAAAACATTTTAGGAAACTTATGACTGTGGAAATAAAAACCCAAAGGAGAGACATGTTGATGTTCCTTTCCCAAGGTATTGATATGTTGGGAGGTTTCGGTGTGGGTTTCAATATGATCTCTTTCAGTCAAGGGATCCAATTAATGAGAAGCGCTACCATGAATAGTTTTGAAGGAGCCTTAATGAAAGGCCCAAAGTGACTGAAGTGGTGAGTTTAACAAAAGAGGGGTTCTCAAGTCAATGGCGTAAAAGTATCGGGCGTGTAAGTAGTCATGGTAGACATGATGTCACCTTAAGTCATGAAAATCCTAGATGATAATACTTGGATGAAACATGGATCAAGCCTTCAAAAGTCTTCATAGGTGTTCCCATAAGTGGGGTTAACAAGTTCATGTATATGGAAGGGAGGGGAACTACTTTTCTAGAAATAAGGAGGTTGGGGACTTTGGGTGCACATGTGTTATGGATTTCAAAAAAATTAATGGACTTAAGTCTTATGATCCTCCATTAATTCCCCCACCTTAGGTGTTAAATAACTACCTTATAGGTTTTAGAGGACATGGGTGAGGCACTGGGGAAACTATAGCAGTAATTGGGCTTCAGGGAATTCCATCCAACCAAATGAAGTCCCCATTTCCCTATATATAAGCTAATATGGTACCCTGGTTGATGATGACATAGCATGAATGTATGGCACTCAAGTGGGTGGCATGGAAGTGGGTGGCATGCATGTGATGTACATGAAATATGATTTATTAAATATATCTATGCATGCTGATGAGCTCATGTTGTGAGAAAAATATTTTTCACCCAAGATGCCCTTGAAAGATATGCACCCAAGATATCTATGCAAGCTGATGTGTGCAAGGTGTACACAAAATCTGTTCATGCAATATGATGTGTGCAATCTGTCTGTACAAGCTGGCGGGCACAAGATGTGGATATTTATTCCAAATTTTTGGTTTTCCGAATCATGTTCCCAATGGGCCTATTTATAAACCTATGTGTAACCATTAGTGAAGGTGACTTGGCTTGAATGTGTAGCATGTAAGTTGATGAAAAAACCTTTACAAAATGTTTCAAACATCTTAGAGCCATAACATTAAATTTTTGAGTATTTTAGGCCTCCACAACTACTCAAATCAAATATCACGAAGAGATTTACACTTCCTGGCATTGTTAATAAAACAAATCATCTTGGAATAATTGCGTAAATCTCATTTTGATGCATTGAATAATTTTTTTATTCGATCATGGAAATCCATGTCCTTCTCTTAAGGTGAGATCATTCCAACATATACATAATTGTTGTGTAGTATCATTGAAAATGGATATCAAACGTTGATTTTTTGTGGAAAATTGCATGAAATTGATTCTATAGTTCCAACTCAAATAAGGATCCAATTAATTATTCATGAAATTCAATTAATCATTAGAAAAATGCCTATAAGGTCCACTGTGCTGCATGACAACAATGAACATTAACATAAAAATATATTAGTGGAAAATTTATATACCACATACTTCATGTCGGTGGTATAAAATATGTCCAATATCATCCCTTAACTCAACCAAAAATGGATGAAAAATAAAAAATTTGTGCTCACCATAAACATATGGAATAAGATCCAAGGACCAAAATAAAATCATTCGTAACATGAAAAACAACGAATATTGCAAGAGGAATAGATATCACACTAGCAAGAATCCAACAAGATGAATGGGTAATGAAATAGAGTCCAGATGATGAAATGGTATCAAAGAATAGTTTAGGATTTTTAAATATCTCCCACAAGAGGGAGAGAATAAGGATGGGTGGTATTCTATCGAATATAGTAGAACCTAACTCTAATTTAAACAGAAATGACCTTCAGAATTTACATGTTTTGGAAATGCATTACGCAGCATGTAATGCTTGGGATTTTCCATGTGGTGAAAATCATTACATTTCATGAATCGTCCTTCCTAGGCCAATACAAATCATATATTTCATACATTCCATGTATTCCAATTATATGTTGTGTACTTGGCTTGAATCCTTCATTCATCTCATTGCTTACATCCTTCGAAAACAACTCAACCAGAACATGGTATAGTCATTATGGACCAGTCCAAAAAATGAACTTAAATAAGAGTTTATACCAATATAAAAGGATTGAAACCTCATCAAAAAACATGGGATAATATAAGTGGACCTTTATGTCGTATTTAAACTACCCTAATGTAAATTTATTTACCCTTACACAGTGGTTAAATACCCATATATAATCCTTATAATTTTTTTTCTATCCTTATGAATATTTTAAAAAAATTAACCTACCATTACACAAGCTAAAAAACATTTACTCTTATGAAAATGTATTTACATGCCTAAGGGTAAACTTTCCCTTGAATATTTAATCATTCAGACTAAACAAATTTATCAGTAATTATTAAAATGGTTTATTATCATCTCCAGAAATTCCATAATATATTTAAAATTAACAAACATAATAAAAAACCCCCAAAAATTTATAATTTTTTTTAATAACATTGATAGGATCCTGTTTATATCAAAATTAAATAGTTAGTAATTTGAAATTACTTCCTTAATCTGAAATCCTCTAAAATATAGTATATAAATTATATAATCTTTTTAAAAAAACTTCTATAATTTATGAAATTCATTCCAAAACACCAATCAACAATGATTTGAAATGTAGGTCATAATAATAGTGACACAATTACATAACATACAACTGAAACTATTATTTTCTCTGATAACTGAAACCAAAATGAGTGTGAGAGATAAATAAATAGAGACTACATAGACAACTAGTGATATACCTCTCATGTTTCACACTATTTTATTTACAAAAAATATCAATAAAGAAAAAATTTCATTGGAGGAACATGTCAAACATGAAAAAGGAAAAATAGATGGGCATAAAAACCCATCAAACTAATAATATCAAACAAGTAATCATTATATAAAAACAACATCACAGATGGTACAATACAAGAATTAAAAAACACTTATTTTTTTTAAAAGAACATTTAGATTTATATTGAATAGAATATTATTATATCTTATAGTTCAAAAAACATAATCAAACATTCCTATTATGTGAAAAAATGAATTTTATGTGAATATTGTATTTATGTTAAAATTAAATTAAAAATATTTAGAAAATTATTTTTATAAAATGGAGTTCATTTTTGAAATCAGAGCATCGATATTTGATTATGTTTAAATTTTGGTATTTTTCAGAGAAAGTTGAATTTTCAATCAATAGTGAAAATACAGTTTTAAAGTTACGGGTGTTTAATGACATCATTAAATGAAGTATTAAGTATGTAATCAATATGGTCGACTTATGAATAGTAATATAAGGTAGGAGGTGTCCCAAGTGGCCAACACCATGGGCAAATACCATGGGCAAGCCCATGGTTTTTTCAAAACCACCAATGAGGTGTCCCTTGGCCGTTAATGCCTTGTCCCCTCACATTCCCTATAAATACCAAGCAATCCTCTCATCCATTCGACTCCCCACTCTCCCCCAACGACTTTCTGGTCTCATTACTTCCCAAGGAGTCCTCCCAAGGTTCCCCCAAGCCCTCAAGGTCCCAAACATTGAGATTTAAGAGTTACGTTTTAATGTAAGGGATCTGACCTCTCTCTTTCTTTTCAAGTAATCTCTTTTATGTCATTTCTTATATGCTCCATGCTATTATGTAGGAGGATGTTCTTTTACATTCATCCTAATATATTTTTCATGTTCATATGATGAGAGACCCCCCTCTTTCTCTCATCATTTCATTTTTATAATGTTAAGTGGTGCCGTTTGGCTGCCGAATTTTTAAGGAATTCTTTCACCCTTATCAAGTTCTATTTTCATGTCAAGTATTTCAAGTTACTTTAATTTTGTTGGGGTATGACCTCTATATCTATCATACTGAAATATAATGTTCATATGATGATAGACACTATTATATCTCTTCAATTCGGTATTTCTATGTTTTAAGTGGCGCCGTTAGGCTGCCGAATTTTTAAGGGATTCTTTCACCTTTCTCATTTTTTCAAGTTCTATTTTCATGTCAAGTATTTCAAGATCCTTTTTATTATGTAGGGGTATGATATCTATATCTATAATACTGATCTTTTATGATCATATGATGTGATACCATATTTGATCTCATCAATTCATTTTTATTGAAGTTTAAGTGACTCTGTTAGGCTGTCGAATTTTTATAAGAGAAATCTTATTTTTGCCTTACTTCCATGTTTTACATATCAAATGGTATGTCCTTAATATTTCATTAACATTTTCTTAAATCATTTATATTCTGTTCCCCTACTGTTTTATGGATCATTTATTAGTGGGTGACCCATGTACCCTCACTTTTCAATGTTTTCTAAAACCTCATAACATAGCCGTTATGCTGCAAAATTTCCGTCTCAAAATGTCTCTCTCTTTTTCTAAAGTTCTTTTAGTTTACTAAGTTAATACTCAAATAGATCTCTTCTATATGGGGATTCACATATATACCAAGTTTTTCTAATTTAAATTCAGGTATTTACATACATGAGTCCCACTTTCCTTTTTTGAGGGTTTTAAAGTGACACAAAGATCATGTCTTTAAATAAGTTTTTAAAACGATATGATTATGGAATGAAACCCATTTATTTTATTCTATATGTGTGGTTTATGAAATGATTGATGATGATATATGTGGCTCACATTAGGATAAAGACAAATTTAAGGGTACTCCCTGATAGTGTTCCAATGCATTGGGTAAAGACTTAACCTCTAGAGATGACCTTTTAGACTGATACCTTGGTGATTAACCTTGGTAATTTGTAATGACACCTTGGGGATGGACCTTGGTGAAACGAAATGATTTTCAATATTAAATTTTGTAGCCACATCTTCAAGTTATGAAAAATTTTATTTTTTTTATGATATATCTCATGATTTCTTTCTCATGCCTTAAAGTTATTTTCATGAACTTATTGAAGTATCTCAAGTTCACATGTAAAATGTTTCTCTTGTTTCCCATACTGGGCCTTCTGCTCACCATTTATTTTGATGTATGTCCCCAGGTTATGAGATGCAGTAATCAACCTAGGATAAACATGAGGATAATCCTTTCAAGTGTTTAAGATGAATGTTTTATGTTTTCATGTTTTATATTCCTGGATTCCAAGACACGAAAACTTAAAGATCCTCGGTTTTGTAAAATGGAAAGAAAGTTTATGTGATAAAAAGGAGATATTCTATAGTTGTTATCAAAGGATGGTTTAGTTATTTGTGGAAATTAGAATATGAAAACATTAGGAAGAATCCTATAGAAAAGTTTATATATAGGGAATCTTCCTTGTATTTTGGTGAGTATTGAGTAATGGGTTTCCATGAAAATAATCCCTGTCTGGATATGAGCAGGTAGAGGAGGTTCTGGCATAGATGTACATAGGGGTAAAACCTGAAAACATAGCTTTGAGCTAGACTCAAATGGGAACGGGTACACGAAAATGGGCCTTGCTGCACTCTTGGTTACGACAATCCCGGGGGATATGCATTGGTAAATTCATAAGCATAGTATGAAACATTGTTAAAGGAACAAAAATAAAATAAAATAAAGATTCACATAAGAATATATGATCGTGGATAACCTATATGGGAACCTAGGGGATCACAAGTTAGGGTATACTTTTCTTCTACAAGTTCTCCTTATATGCTTTAAGTTCATTTTCATTATTATTGGCTAAGTATTTAGGCACCTAATTATACTTTCTCTTCTTATTTAATGGTGGGAAATGGAAGAACATGTCCCAACAACCAATGTGATAGGAAATGTGATGATTGTCGTATTAATATGACAGAGATGATTAGGGGATTACAAGATACTTATCATTTTGGAATACGTTCACTATTTTTGGGACCCTATATGATCAAGGTAAATAGATTACTATGATATTTTCATTGAGGAGTAAGGTTGACTTATATTTTGAAGAATCGATGAATTTAAGGTGGACTTATAGTAATTTATGTTACTTATGGGAATGATTAACCTATCTTGGGTAAAATGTGTTTAGGTTAGCTACTTTTGTTATAAGATGTTAGGAGTGGTTTATATTGTTTGGAGATGAACAATGAAGATTATTTTGGAAGACTATGTTATCAGATCCTTCTTGTATTTGGGTTTCAATCATAGTTTGGTTTATTTTGAGGAATTTTAAGGACAGTTATTTATGGAATGGTCTATGATGAACATTGGGTAGTACCATGGAACTTTGAAGATTTAAAAGTAGTTTCTATTCATATGGGATTCTTTCTTTTTGAAGAGTTGTTTTACCTTAAACTTTCTGTTTTTGGGATAATGATTAAAGATAGAAGAAATAGATAGTTAAACTTTTGTGGATTATGTGATTCTCTAGAAGATGATTCTTGTGCTTTTGATGAGACCATGTTTTTTTGAATTCTCCTCATTTGGAGAAAAGATTAGTTTTGGTAGAGACTTATTAAAGGATGAAACTCTACTTGATGGTAGGTTTATTTTCTTATGTTTTTGTTCTGTGTAGTAAATGAATTCCTCAAAATTATAAAAAGGAATGTAAAACAAAAACGTTGTTGGTTTACATTTCCTACATGGTAATCAAAGACTGTTTACACACATCATATTTTTGGGATTTTCTTATGGTTAACTTTCTCCTAATCATGTTTTCTATCACTCTCCATTAGAACGTGACCCTTTGTTTTTTCCTCCATGTCCATGTTTTCCTACATGAAATCCTAGTATGGGTTAACACAGGTGTCTGTTTTACTTCCCTTTCTTTCTTTTAAATTAATAGTTTTACTGACTCATTTTCTGATGTGGGACGTTCAATGAAATTTCAAAACCCAATTTTAAAAATAGCGAGGATGCAGTTTCCTAAGGGGGGAAGATTGTGTCGACCTTTAATTTTGAATAAATCTTTTTTCCTAATTTTTTGTGTTATTTTATTTTTTTTCATACTCAACAAAACTGTTTCATGGGATAACTTGAGTATAATTAAAATGAGACTGTTGGGTTTTGACTGTTATAGGACCATTGGTCAATATGACCGCTGGAAACTAATCATTTTGATATTATTCTCTAAATACAAGTGATCTTGGTTAATTAATATAGAAAGAAGATTTGATGGCCTCACCTAGTAGTCTTGGACCAATCGAAGCCCATCTAAAAGAACATGGGAATGAGGTAGCACCACTGGGCTTTGATCTGGACCAAACACAAGCTGAAATTTATCGTGTGAAGCTAGAACAAAATTGCCTTTGCAAGAAGTTAAAACTAATAGAAATAACTACTCATGCAATGTTGGCCGAGCCTCCCTCAGATTCTCTCACCTTATCTCACCTTACACTTAGGTCCTATGCTGGGGTTATAAGGGGCTATGTAAGGAGACCATAACTGCCTTGTGTAATCCTTTGTTTTAAATAAATAATTTGTATTTCTTCTTATGATTAAGTTTATGAATTTTAAAATTACCGTATAAATAGAGTATGAATATTTTTGATGAATTTTAGAAAAATGATATTTTAAAAATGTTTATGTAGACCATAAATAATTAAAAACATGTAATGATATTCAAAAAACTGTCTTCTACAATTATGTCCAGTACAAAATTTAGAGTCTAATAAGATCAACTTGATTTTTGATGAATAGTAAATTATAAATAGTAATTTTTTGCTTAGGATTAGTAATGTGACCAAATGGATTAGTAATCTCACTTAAAGAAAGTATTAATATAATCTAGGCACCTTGATTAAGTAATGTGATTCAATAAAATGGTTAAATAACGGTTTCATAAATTATTATTCAAGTATTAGTTTTTTCGGGTGAATAGTGTTTTTTACATAAAAATTAAATTAATAATATTTAGAAAATTATTTTTATTAAATGGATTTCATTTTTGAACTCAGAGCATCAATATTATGTTAAGGTAATTTTTGGGGTTTTTTCTGAAAAAAATGAATTTTTGGTGAATAGTGTATTTATTTAAAAATTAAATTAAAAATATTTAGAAATATATTTTTATAAAATATAGTTAATTTTTGAAATCAGAGCATCGATATTTGGTTAAGGTGAAATTTTGGTATTTTTCTGAGAAAGTTGAATTTTCGATGAATAGTGAAAATACAGTTTTTAAGTTACGTGTGTTTAATGACATCATTAAATGGTGTACTAAGTATGTAATAAATATAGTCGACTTATTAATAGTAAGATAAGGTATTAGGTGTCCCAAGTGGCGAATTGCATGGGCAAATACCATGGGTAAGCACATGATTTTTCCAAAACCACCAATGAGATGTCCCTTGGCCGTTAATGCCTTGTCCCCTCACTTTCCCTAAAAAATACCAAGAAATCCTCTCATCCATTCGACTCCCCACTCTCAACCAACTATGTTCTGGTCACATTACCTCCCACGTAGTCCTCCCAAGGTGCCCCAAGGCCTCAAGGTCCCACCCTTTGAGTTTTAAGAGTTACGTTTTAAGGTAAGGGATCCGACCTCTCTCTTTCTTTTCAAGTAATCTCTTTTATGTCATTTCTTTTATGCTCCATGATCTTATGTTTGAGGATGTTATTTTATATTCATCATACTATCTTTTTCATTTTCATATGATGAGATACCCCATCTTTCTCTCATCATTTCATTTTTATAATGTTAAGTGGCGTTGTTAGGCTGGCGAATATTTATGGAATTCTTTCACCCTTCTCAAGTTCTATTTTCATGTCAAGTATTTCAAATTCCTTTTTGTTTTTTTAGGGTGTGATATATAAATATATAATACTGAAATATTATGTTCATATGATTATAGAGAATATTTTATCTCTTCAATTCAGTATTTTCATGTTTTAAGTGGCGCCGTCAGGCTGCCGAATTTTTAAGGGATTCTTTCACCCTTCTCATTTTTTCAAGTTCTATTTTCATGTCACGTCTTTCAAGTTCCTTTTTATTATTTAGGGGTATGATCTCTATATCTATCATAATTATAATTTATGATCATATTATGAGAGACCATATTTTATTTCTTCAATTAATTTTTATTGAAGTTTAAGTGACGGCGTTAGGCTGCCGAATTTTTATAAGAGAAATCTTATTTTTGTCTTACTTCCATGTTCTAAATATCAAATGCTATGTCCTTAAAATTTCATTACCAAGTTCTTAAATCCATTATATTTTGTTCCCCTACTATTATATGGATTATTTATGAGTGGGTTACCCATGTCCCCTCTCTTTTCAATGTTTTCTAAAACCTCGTATCATAGTCGTTATGCTGCAGAATTTCCGTCTCAAAATGTCTCTATCTTTTTCTAAAGTTCTATTATTTTATTAAGTTAATACTCAAAGCTTTCTCTTCTATAAGGTTATTCACATATATACCAAGTCATCCTATTTTAAATTCTGGGATTTACATACATGACACCCTCCTTCCTTTTCTGTGGGTTTAAAAGTGACACAAAGATCATGTCTTTAATGCAGTTTTTAAAACATTATGATTATGAAATGAAACCCATTTATTTTATGCAATATAGGTTGTTTATGAAATGATTGATGATGATATATTTGGCTCACATGATTATAAAGAAAATTTAAGGGTTCTCCCTGATATTTCTCCAATTCATTGGTTAAAGACTTAATCTCTAGAGATGTCCTTTTAGACTAACACCTTGGTGAATAACCTTTGTAATTTTTAATGACACCTTGGAGATGGACCACGGTGAAATGAAATGATTGTCAGTATTAAATGTTGTATCCACATCATCAAGATATGAAAAATGTTATTTTTGTTTTTATATATCTCATGATTTCTTTCTCATTCGTTAAAGTTCTTTTCATGACCTTATTAAAGTATCTCAAGTTCACATGTAAAATGTTTCTCTTGTTTCCTTTACTGGGCCTTCTACTCACCCTTTGTTTTGATGTATGTCCCCAGGTTATGAGATACAGTAATGATCCTAGTATGAACATGAGGATAAGCCTTTAAAGTGTTTAAGAAGAATGTTTTAGGTTTTCATGTCTTAGGTTCCTGGTTTCTAAGACACTAAACCTTAAATACCCTCAATTTTGTAAAATGTAATGAAAGTTTATGTGATAAAAAGGTGGGATGCTATACTCGGGGACTTGAGGGTTAGTGCAATAATTTTCATAGTTCCCTTGATCCATACAGATGTATAATTGGTCCATGGTTGGTTATCTCCTATACTACACCACTTTTTCATATATCCTCATGTATTTTCATCATTTTAGAGCTTGTTGGCCTTCTCTCCAAAACCTGAATCCTTTCCCCGTCCCATTGAGGAAGTGACCTTGATTCTTATTCCAAATTTTAACACATGGGTGGTTGATTATTCCTTCTACATTTCTCATTAGATCCTATGATGTGAAATTTCATCATTCATATTATATCACCACAGCCATTGAACCATTATACAATATCAATATTCACTTTGAGAACACATCGAACAACTTATTTATAAATCCCAAAGCCTCGAATTCAAATATTATTTAAAATGTGTGGATTTAGACCACTAAAGATTGTCTAAATGTTTCTGTCATTGTTGATAACAAAACTCAAATATTACCTACAAATCCTTGTGAATCAAGATTTATAGGATATTTCAAATTTTACATGTTTTTTCTTTATCTCTAGGAATTCTGTCTTTATCTTTGTAAAAAGAGTTAGAAGGAAATACTTTTTATGAAACATTATCTTAATGCCTTCCTACTCCATCTATTTACTTTCATCCATCGACTATGTGTTCTTAATCAATGCCTAATATTAGATTGCCTCTATATCTAGGTAATAAATTTCTAGAGTCACCTTCTCTATATGAGGACATTAACGAACCAAAAAGATCTTCTCCCTTATGTTGACCAAATATTTTGTGACTATTGGATCAAAAGATCCACTAAAAATCGACGGTCATTGCCACATAAAATAATCAATAACTACTTTCTTCCTCCTACATGAAGGAAAATGTTTCAAATTCATCAGGTTATTGTTCATAACCTGAGATAGATGGGAAAGCATTGCCACAGTATTTTTAACTCCACATCTCAAGTCATTTTGGTTTTTATTTAGTAAATCACTACATTTTCCCTCATATAGGATGTTGGCCAAGTTTCTCCTAGATCCCGCTATTTTCTAAAATAGGCATGGTTAGAAGAAAACATAAGTCAATAGTTCATGAATAAACAATTGATTCCCTTGAGAAATTTGTCTTAATGGAATATCTTGTTGGATCCCTATGTTTAGAACTTTCTAAGAAAATTATTCATGGGTCATTACATGTACATAGTATCATATTAATGGTTTTCACTATGGTTCTCTATTCCAAATTCCCAATTTTACTAATTCATTCTCTGATACCATCTATAGAGACCCATCTTTTTCATTCATAAATTATTACATAATTTTATAGACAGATAATATAAAATCATTTCCTAACCACGATCAAATTCATAGTGTATTGGGAAAACTAATAACATAAATAGATTTTACAAACTAAAACATAAACATTTATTTAATCCCTTATTCTCTAGATTCTTTATTGATCTCATGATCTCATTAATACAAGTAATAAAATAGGGATATATATCAATGGAAGTCGTGATAAAAAAGACTAGCAAGTTGATTTATATGAACGTGATTAAATATAACATGTGTGAGAATAATTATTATCATCATAACATAGGCATTGGCTCGTAATCTTTGGAAGAAGCATTAAGAAAAGGCTTGGAATGTGGGAATTCATATAAATGAAACATCATGACATGGTGTACACTACGACACATAATTGTGAACAAATATTGCATCATTTTTACACATATTACACAATTTTCATGAGGTATATCACATTACCCATTTATATAGAGTTTTATTTAATTCCATATTCTCCCATCACATTATAAAATTTAAATTTTCATGCATGCCACATAGAACATATATCATCCTTGGACATAAAATAACCCATGGAATGGAATGGGTTTAATTTAATAAATTATAAATTCGTAATCATTAGGATTTTTCAAGATAAAAATAGATTGAGTTCATTATTATCAGTCTTTATTGAAGAAGAAACCTCCACAAGATAAGTAAATGTTGTTTTTTTTAAAGTAGTGATCATTTTGAAATTTCATTTAATTTTTTCAAAAAAACCAAATAGGTAACATGTATATCCTAGAAAATATAAAAAAATTACGAATTAATGATATATAAAGAACATTAGAGGAATATCCATACTGGAAATGGGGTGAACGAGGTAAAACCTAGAGAATGAGTGTTGGGTTTCAAAATGACCCTTACATTGTGTCATAATAGTTTCTTCACTTTAATAACTCATATAATCACATTAGATTAATTAATTAACATACCTATAAGATTTTATACATGAATTGGATTTATTATGGTTTTATTAGAATATTTTATTTCCTTTTGGAGAAGTTATAGAGTATAATTACTTCATGTGTGAGTGTTCATTTTCATTGTTATCATGATCATTTTACTTGAATACATGAATCAATGTGTGTGGAAAATGATGATAAATATCAAAAAAATATTATATTTTATTAATGATCTCCCAAAAGTTTAAATTATCTTAAAAATAATTTTTTATATGTTATGGGGATTAATCATTAGATAAAATTTAATGATAATCGTTTTAGGTTAAATCTGGCTGTTTTTTGATCACAATGAAATTGTTTAGTATTATCATTTAGTATTATCTATATATTTTTGTTATAGAAAAATAAAGATGGTTGAAAAATAATTTTACAATATTTTTCATCCATTATTATAGTTTTATTAAAATCCATGAAGTTGTTAAATGAAAATGAAGGAGCATCACCCAGGACATCGTTAAACTGACACATCATGGGTGACAATTTCATTTTTAGAACAAAAGGGACATATGGAGGAGTTTAATGATGGAACATCCATTAGAATCATATAATTTCACAATATATAAGGGAATATAGTTACCATTACATATGTATGAAGGTAGGTGAGGATATAATAATAGAATATGTGAAATTTAAAGGAAATTAAAAGAAAAATAATGAGGAACTAAAAGGAGGACATTGAAAAACAAATAAAAAGGGAATTTTTAGTTAGTGAGTCTCTCTAAAATAGGGTTTACCTCTCATATTCTCCTATTGAGATCATCCTCAAGGAACCTATGTTTGGTCTATTGATGAGACTAATAGCTCCTATATCCAGGGAATTGGCATGAAAAGTGTATTGGTTAAATCATAGACCAAACTCAAATATTTAGAGATGCAATGAAAACAGATGGTGAGTGGTGGTATTTATAGTGGGGGTGTTTTCTCATTATTATATTCATTAGTTTACTTTTTTTCACTAAAATATGAATAGATTGATCATTATTTAAAATTTATTAAAATAAAAAAGGGCATTTCAATAATATGGGCTTACATCAACCTTACATCATCTATGACTCAATAATTAATGTATTTATCATTGATTGTAAATTATCATATTTTACACTTCATAAAAAATTCAAGTATTTTATTAAAATTCAAAAAATTTACCATAACAATTTTTTGACAAAATGGACTATATTTTATGTGAATTACCTTTTAAATATGACTTATTTAGATTTTAATTAAATTCATTATTTACTTGGAAAATATAGATTCTAAAATTATAACTGTTTTTATTACACTTAAAAAATATACTTAAGTTATCATAATATTATATTAAAATAACAAGACCTGAAAAATTTAATTTGTTAATATTGTTTATGAAAATAAATTTTCTTTTATATGATTTAATTATTCATAAAAATTTTATTAAATATTTATGATTTATAAAAATTCTGACAATTAATTAATAATTTTTAATACATTTCTTTACATAGACTATTATATAAATAAACCATAATTTCATATATGAGATGCATAAATATTATTTATAATTTTATGGGTGTGTTTATTATTCATTTGGCCATTTTATGATTCATAAGGCTCATATTCCTACAACTATGGTGCAGTTACTATTTCATCGGTGTTGGTTCATTAAATTATTTAAATACTTCTTTTTTCATTAATTCATAATTTATAATTTTATTATTATGTTATATAATTTATTTTGTGTGATTTACACTATATGAATATACTATAATAAAGGAAAAATTCCATTGATAAAATATGAATTTGTTACAATATTCATGTTGTAAATATTAAATAGAATTATTTTCTCACATTAATAAATTGAAAAAATTACATGTTGATAAAAATAGTTGATTTAATAATGAATCGTGAAAAAAATTTAAAAGTCACAAAAATGTAAATTTATTAGACTTTTGAATTTTTACATGCACTTCTATTAAATAATTTTTATTATATAAACATTGAGGGTAAATATTCCTAACCAAAAAACATAAATAGGTTCAACTATCAATAAATACGTTCCCTTACTATTTTTGAATACCAAATAATGATAAAATATAAAGAACACATAAACCCCCATTAAATAAATATTGGATGAGAAAATAAATGGGGTTTAAAATAGTATTGTCATAAAATTCATAAAATGGAAAAAACATAAACAATATTGAATAAGAATGATATATTGTAAAAATACCATATAGATATTATAACACCTTAATAAAATTGAACTAATAGAGGGAAAATGATATGGAAAATTAAGTATAATTATCTATGATTCAATAATGATATAATATTTCAATGTTTTATCATATAGATCAAAATATAGAAATCGTTCCATATTTAAAAACATGTCTTAAGGAGGGTTGTTTGAGTGCAGAAACCTTTTCCAATGATTCTCTCCTAGTCAGGTGAGTTTTAATATTCTTTATAATATATATATATATATATATCAAATTCATATCCAAAATTATATCTATTTTTTATAATATTAATATTAAATTCTTGTTTTTTGTTCATTTACCAATTATTTTTTGTTGAAATAAAGTATTATAGAGTAAATAGTCAGATTTCTAATGAGCATTTTTGTTCAGTGATCCTAATCTTGAAACATGGAAACAATTTCATCATTTATATGGTATTAATAATGTATCCATTACGATTTTTATATATGAATATAATTCATTAACTATCTATGTAACATGGACAGGGAAAATTAATATCATCGTTTCATGGTAGATAATGTCTACAAGTATGCACAAGTGACGATATAATTTTCTATAGAATATGAGGCTAAAAATATAAATAATATTTCATCATTGTATAATGATAAATATTTCATTAATATCATATTTATTTATAATAATTAATCCATTATAAAAATTATTGTTAGGTGATGATGAAAATTAAAATAAAATGTTTCACGGAGAAGGTGGCGCGTAGGTTCCCAGGTATAATGTGTCATTTTATATTAGACTCAAATGTTACTGAAAATTGTCTTACCATTAACACAATAAAATTATAGTATATTTGATGTTTCGATTCTATTATACAATGATGGATATAAAATATTCATATGATATGAAGAATTAATAAAAATGTAACATATTTGAAAAGAATATTACCTCTTATTCAATCATATTACATTCTGAAAAAAATTCCAATTTTAGAGATTATTTTCATTACACTAGAGGATCAGGATTGTCATATTAGATTTTTGTATTTTTTTAAGATTATTTTGAGAGAGAAAACTCATATTTTTCATTGAAAGAGTTATATTTAAACCATTATTATTGAAAATATTAATTTCATTTTAAGAAATAAATAAAATCTAATAGTCAAAAATGGAACGTGAATTGAAAAAGTGGAACACCATTCAATAATAGATGGAATTATAGGAATGTTTCATATCCAAAAGAATAATTAATTGAATTTTCAACTTCAAATAAAAAAAATAAAATATTATTTTTATTTAATATATTTAATTTAATTTTTGGAACTATTCATAAAATTAAATGTTAATGAAATCAAAATAAAAATGTTACTTGAATATTAATAATAAAAAAATATCAAATATTTCATTTAGTCTAGAAAAAACATTAAATAACTAATTTTTCCAAATCACATCAATTTTAATATTCTTAAAACTATTCAAATTTCCTTTTAACTTAATTACACTGCTAATCATCCCACACATCATCGTTGACTGTCTGTGTTCATTGATCATATTTGAAATTTATAAAGTCCAAAACTACACTAGCTACAATGGTGTAATATAATGTCAGTATTGTGTCGAACCCATTTTGACAAGATGTAAATGATAGAAACTTTGAAATTAGAACTATATAGATGGATTCCTCATATGATTCTTCTTGGTTTTGTTTTCTATGGAAAAAGAATATTGGTTCTAAATTTGTAGAGCGATAAGGTATTTATTTCTATAATAGGGATTTGGAAAATGTATTCCTAGATCTTTTAGGGGATAATCTTATGAAATAGGATATGTAGATGTGTAGAAGTTACCAATTGGTCATGGACAAACCAATTGGTACTACCTATGCTTTAAAATACAATTTTTACTAGAGGTAGTACAGAACCCTAGTGAAATCATCTTAAATTCATGGGAATATAGTTATATAGGATATTGGTCCATACCTTCACAAATCTCTTTAGGTTGTGGTATTTTCTATATAGATTAATCGTATTAATATTTTTTAGTATATCATGATTAAAAAGAAATATAAACCTAATTACTAGAAAATGGTTCACATATGTTTTTATTTAAGGAATAATTAGGTTTAAACAACCCTTACTCTCGACACCAAACCCAGGTGGATTTTTTTCACATGATAATGATATTATTATATGAATGAGAAATTAGAAAATTGATTTACATATTAATTATTAAAACCATATTAATGAAATAAAATATTAGAACTATTTAAGATTAATCATCGCAATTACATGAATGAAGGAAAAAAGAAAGGAAACACATAAATTTAGGTTAATGAGGAAATTGGAATTGAAATACTAATAATAACAAGAACAAGAAACAAATATTTATATGGAATTATATGCTACATAAAAATATAAAAAAATATATACAGGAAAACTAATTAAACAAGTTATTTAAAGGGGAGCAGAATAAATAAAAAAGAAAGAATAATTTATTGTTGTCTCCCTTTTTCATTGTTGCCACATAGTGAGATATAATACAAATCATCTTAAAATGTGAAAAGACATCATATCATGGTTTTTTATTAAATGAATTCTTCCTTGAGTATTTCATTTTCTGTAATGAAATGTCCCATCACATAATCAGATCCTCAAAAATCAATAGAAATCACGTATCTCCCATATTTCACATCTTGTATCTTTCAGTGGGTAAAAATTCAAACCATTCATTTCATGTAGCTGATTCATGCTGTATAATTAATTGGACCAAATTATTTCACACATATTACTACTTTCATGGATTTTTCATCAATCTCCATGTTTCTTGTGCTTCAGTAATTTAAAATGTGAATAAGTTTAATGATGTGTAATGTATTAATATTCAGAAAATATACTAATTACTGCTTTGATAAAATGAATCTATATTTAATATAATAACCAAAAAATCATTTTATTATCAAATAAATAGTGAACAAATCATAAGGAAAATATTCATATATATATATATATATTTAACTGAATTTAGATTATTAAATTTCCACAAAAATGAAGAATGTATTATCCGCAAGAAAGAAATAATCTCTTCAGGGATTTCACATTAAACTATTTAAAATAAGAAATATTAAATAAAAACAATAAAAAATTAAATGTTAGAGAAAAAATATAGTCATCATGAATCACACCTACATATATCAACAATCATGCATCTTTGTTATGTTCTTTATTGAGATCCTTTCTTCATTTAATTACAATTTCTCGGTTTTTTCTTATAATATATAGTCATATTAAAAATTTCCTAACCTGAATTTGTTGTATTAACTCAAGGTAAATTGAAAATAATGTTTTGATCATAAATTCAATAATTCCTCCTATCAATAGTATTTTTTTTGTTTCTATCACGAGTACTTTGTAAAAAAATAATCACGAGGGCTACATCAAAATGGTTTAAATGATTCTGCGAATAAGGGTAACTATGTAAATAGTAAAAATAAGGATCAAAAGTTTGATAAAGATTATAATATAATACACCATCATGAGGAATAATTTAATGATAAAACTACTGTTGTATATAAAATCTCCACACTCAAAAAAGATCACGTTATGTCTATTTATGATTAATAAAAGATCAATGAATTATCATATTTCTTATTCTTTTTATTATATTGTGATGTATAGGATAGATATCATATCCATCACCTATCCACATATTATCCTTCCCAATATTAATTAATATACTAATTTATTTTTTTAACATTCAGAATTTGAAACCCACATAATTTTATTTTATATTTTTTTAATGGATAATCAAGAATTGTAAAATAGAAGAACCATGGTCCACTACACATAGATATTGTAGATAAGTCAACAAACATATCCTCAGCAGAGTGAATCCTACAAAAATCATTTATGATGATCTCTCCCATACATATTAAAATTTAAATAATGAAGTTATACCGGGCATAGGGTAGGAAGTGAAAAAATAGGATTGTAACATGACTCAATCCATACAAGGTCAATCAATGATTCTATAGGATTAATAATGTTATATCTAAGTGTGGGTTTTAGGATCAATAATTCAACAAGGATTGCCTCAATAATTTTAACACTGTATTATTTATTTCATATCATCGATATGGTCTCAAAGAATTTTTTTTATTGGTATACATTTACCATCTATCTCTGAAGAAATATGATCAGTAAAAATTATGGAAATATAGGTACATATTTCTATTAGGAATGGGAATTTAGAAAATAGTTCAATCACTCAGGGAATACGATATAGAAATAAGTGAATCAAAAAATTAAATAAATGAAAATCATGTTTAAATTAATTAACTCAGCAATCTTGATAAAATTATGCACCAAAATTAAATTAAATATCAAATTTTTCCAAAAACACAATTTCTTTAATTTATATGGTGGTAATGAAATTTCAAGTAAATGGATTATTTTATTGAAAATTTTCTACTAGAGTAATGAAAAAATAAATTAATGAGGTGTAGAGAATATAAATCTCAATAATCTATCCCTCATTCCATAAAATGAAGTTGTGTCTATACTATTTTGGATGTGGAATGGGAAAGTCAAAAATAATAGCAAAGAAAACCAGAGATGAAAATTATGAATTTAATATATGGAATTAAGATTTTCCTTTTACAAATTTCATTACATAGTGGATATGGTAGGATTATTATGTGAAATCGGGCACCGAAAAACTGTTATGTGAAAAATACCAGCACTAGGTAATCAAAAATTACATATAATATAAGAAATAAGGGAGAAAAAATGGTTAGGAAAAAATAGAAGATAATAGTAGAAATTTTCATCGATAAATTCATAGATCATGCTACAATAATGACTTAACTGCATAATCATACAAAAATAAGAAAGAGAGAGAGAAATAAAAGATCATATGACAATTACTAAAAACTCATCAATAAAATATTGATTGGTTCCTATAACTACTACCAATACATCATCGAGAAGAAAAATAGTCAAGGATCGGGTTGAGAGGTCATTTAGCTCAGTTATCCTCTACCTCATGCCTAAATTCGAATCGTTATATGTCATACATGTAAGTCATTTGGTGGGGTTTACCACATCAGGATTGGGTCGCCTGTTGTTCTCATGTTGTAGTTGGTGCATTTGTGTAAGCCATGGAGGGGACTCTTATATGGTACGAATAATTTACTCCTAGAGACGTACATGTATTCCATCCACTTGAGGAAATACATCACATGGGATAACATATGGAAGTCTAATAGACACCTCATCAACCATAGAAGATTTAGTACACTGAGTTATAGTTAAATGAATTCTTATTTAATACTGATAATATAATAAATATATTAATTGAAATATCATATCATGTATGTTATATATAATAAATGATAGATATAGAATCATTTAATATATTCAGTAAAAAATACATGCAAAATTAGTACACTGGGGGAGGGGAATGTATGTGAAAGACTAACTAGTGTCTGAATAATATATGTTACCATAATCATATTTTCCATCAATAATTGTCAGTGATTAGATCTATAAAACCATATATATGGATAAAAGGGATTGAGAGGCTAGTAGATCCATCACCATAAAATATTTCATGGTGTTGGAAACTAACTATGTTGTCATTAGTAGAGGTTAAGTTTCAATCTAGATTGGGGTTGACTGTCTGAAAGCTGGAAAAATGAATGGAACATGATATTTGGATTGAATGTTATAAATAATTCCACATTGAGCATACTATATGAAAATATGATACTGGGAAGTAGTGATTGTAGGTTCTAGGGGATGGATGACATTGGTGAATAATGTGTCTATGTTAGATGGTCTGCGAATGGATTTTGAAGTGGGTCTATGGTAGAAGGTGATCGGTGGGTAGATGTAATGGTTGGTGGAAGAAGAGTGTTCCTAAACTAGGATGACTTGGTGTAAGGGATGATGAATTAATGGAAGAGCCCATAGTGGTTCTCTATAATACATTTTATAATTGTTTCATGTTTCTAGATCACCTCCCACATGGTATATATAATTACTTGCATGGTGTTATAATGGGGAGGTTGTGGTATATCAAATGGAGAATAATGGAATGGGGGTGGGAATCATTGGTATATGAGGAAGAAGTTTAGATGGTATGATCTGAGGATAGGGATGTAGGAGTAGATTCCTCCTAGGTGTGGGAAGGTTGGGATAGGTAACAATGAGTTGGAGCCTCATCTGTAACCTCTACAATGTTCGGGTCCCACTCATATTGACTTATGTTCTTCTTAAATAGCCCCATTTTTAGAGCTAGAGTAAATAAATAGTATCCATCTTCCCAATATAGGATAGAAGAAGAGTGGAATCAAAAAACCACTATGAAAAAACAATATGTGTACTAATACTACTCTTATTCAATGTACCCAGATCCCTCCTCACCTAAGACACATTGTAGGGTGAAAATTCTCGTTCCTTATGGACAGCTAGGAAACCCAATTCGAAGGCTAAGATGATAAGCTATTTCTAGATAATGAATCCATGAGAATATCTTCTAGACATCCAAGAATAGTTCAAGCATGGATTAATAATCCATAGGTCCACAATCATTGTTTTGAACTCTTCATCGTGTATGGGTCATGAAAATTATGGGAGATAGGGGCCTTAAACACATAGTTTCGTAGAGTACCCCCATACGATGGATCTATCCAATATGTGGCATAAACAAGATAACATGTGAAATAATAGGTTTCAATACCTACTCCCATGCCAAAATTTCAAATGTTCTTCTCCCATAGTCAGTCACTGAGATAGAATATGGCATTTAGAGACATTAATATCCAACAAAGCGAGGAAATACAAGAATGAGACTTTTTATGTCTCCTCGCATTCTGTTATAATTAATAATAGGTGAATCAGTCTATTAAGAACCATAACCTCTTCATTCATTATAATCTTCTAATGTATTGATCGATCAAGATTATTTTTGGTCCATATGGGCATGGCCTAATGCCTTACCAAGTGAACCAACTAATTTCGCTCAGAAAAAAGGAGGCTAGGGTGTTGGTGTGAGTGATGGAAAACACCCTAAAACTAGATAGAAGAAGAGTGGTAATTGTCAATGACAATTGGTGTAGAAGAAGATTATAGATATGATGGTGGGGATTGGTCTGAAGGTGGTGTCATATGATCCTTTGAAAAACACTTTTTGGAGGCCGATAGTCATGATGGGATACTCATTGGAATATATAGAAAATACAGTCTTCATAAAATACACAGTGATTAGAATGAATGAGTTGGGAAGGGTGGGGAACATGTTGGATGATCAGCTATGCGCAGAATAAGGCTATGAAGGGATATGTATGGTCATATGGAGTGTGCATGAGGGGGAGTATGTTGTCTAGATGGGCGGAATGAACAAGACCATGATCCATTGACTAATGGTTAATAATTAAAGACCACGACATTCAGGTCATCTATACTATTAATGGTTTTTTAAAGACCATAATTAATTTTTCCTATAACCAAAAAATTCTCATCATTTATATTTTACATGTCATGAATTATCGAATTTTCACAAATTTTTTCCAATTGTATCCGGCCAATAATAATCCTTACCAAACATTTATAAATATGATAAAACCTACTGTAATATATCGATCCTATCCATGCTTTCCTGCAAGTCAGAACACTATTTAATGTTGATATATAGATGGTATTCAATTCAAACAAAATTAAAGGAAAAAATACACTCATTATGAAATGTTTATTTATAAATTTTTATTCTTTTGATATTGAATTTAATGGTTATTCCTTTTCCTCTATGGATTTTAATCATTTCATTGGGGAAATCATTTAAAACATCAAAATTACCTGATCTTCAAGATTTTAGTTTTCTAATGAATAGAATCAAGTGGGAATTAAAGTGTAGAACCTTTGCCCAGGTTGTGAGAACCCCTCGTGGAATGAGTTCACTATGATCTATTATAGTTGTTTATTTATTAAATCAAGAATTGTCATATGTGTCCCCTAAAATATCATCTGTTTATTTCATTTACATAATTGTTTCATTCAGGATTTCATATCATCCATGTCTATTTATCAATTTACCCGTATTATAGTTATTATAATTTGAATATGTAGTTATAGGTAATCGCATAAATAATTCATAATCTTTTACTGTCCATAGGTGTTGTATAAATCCCATGATTAGCCCAATGAGTGTCTCCAATTTGAGTCTCAAATCCTACATACTGGTATCAAATATCTATTATATAATTTATAATCTTCACATAAATAATTAAAAATTACCACATTATTTTATGTTCTATGGAGTTCCCATGTAATATTTAATTCCATATTCTTAAAGGATTCCTTTAATGGAAATAGTGGTAATGTTTTTTCCATATGAATAATGAGAATCCAAGGATATCCAAATCTTGAGAAATTTATTTTTCCTTAAAAATCCCTTACCACCATTATTTTATCATGGGTAGTGGGTTAACATATACCTACATTAAAAATTAGTTCCCAATTACCATGATTTAACACATCCCATAATAAATATAGAATGAAACTATGAAATTAATTCCACATATATCGAGGATTTCAACATCATGGATAGTGTTTTGAGGAATTTGATTCCATTTTCCAATATTTCATATCTAATGGAATTAATTAAAACTCTAAAAATAAATCCTTTCATTCTATGAGAGTTTCAAATAGAACATTCTACATTTTACAATTTAATGAATGGTTCATTCTTCCCCATGATGTCTTTTAGCTTGTGATGTGTGACCCAATTTGAGCACACTTTGTATTTCATCCTTTGTGATGTAGTATCTCATCAATCCTTCAGTGTTGAAAATAAAAAATTATTCCACATACTAGTAAAATCATAAATAATCACCAAAGAACTAAATCCTCTATTAGTAAGAGAAGTGTGGGTAAAATGATCTCCTAATATGATATTTGAAAATGTATGAAAACAAGATTAGTGGTTGTAAATTTAAATTAAAAATTGTTTCATCAGGGAAATCATCATAAATAATCTAATTTACATAATCCTTAATACGCAGTAGTGGAATTATAGAAAATGGTGAATTATGAAATTTTCAATACAATATTTATCTTTGATGACTATTTCAAATTATTCTATAAAATGTACCCACCCTATTATTCATGGATTCCATTGATTTTTCTAAACATATATTATAGTGTTGTATGATCTTTTTACACCACCACTTTTGAAAGCATGAAGTATAATAAAAAAATTCCAATTAAAAGGAAATGGTAATAATTTCCTTTTTTGTTCATATAATTCAACTATGTTTTATTTATTTTACTGACTTTATAATAGATGGAGAATAAGATATGTCTAACCAGCCATCCTAAAATATCACCCATTAAAAAATCATTGGTGTCAAACATCAACTCACTGTCCTTATCTTATTCGGTTGATACTATAATAGGAGCATCCAGAATGATTTTTCTGTTTATTTATGCACACTAAAACTTTTCAATGAAATTTTATATAGTTTCCTTAGAAAATAGTTTTGTTATTTTATGGAATATTCTTTCCTAATCTTGGATTATGAGGTGATAAAATCTCATGTTTCATAGAAAACTACATATACCATTCACTATCTTGGATTAATATATATCTTTTATCCCCTTGTTTTATATGGGATGCACATCCATTACATGATTTTATATGTTATGTCCATGGTTTATTCAACCATAGAACATAAAATGCCTTTTTTCTAGTTTAGTACATTTCATTTCACATCACGATGCTACATATCTGACTCCCTATAGCATAGGAAAAACATGACAGATCTTTTGTACATAGAAATATAATGAGTGGAAATCATTATAAATCACTCTTACATATGATGAAAAATTTGTCACAAACACCACTATACAGTTTTAGTAGCGTTACACATTCCAAATAAAATTCTTCTACATGTGATTATCCCAAAAGGAAATTTTCATGTATCCTTTGGGTGATCCTATAGGTCAAAATAAATTTTAATGTATTTATATTTTCCATCTATAAAAGAATATAACTAATACCCATATAATATATCTATAATTTGATCCATTAATGGTAGTGGAAATGGTTCTTTTATGTCACCTTATTGAGGGATATATACAGAACACATAATCTCCATGCAGTAATAAAATAAGTTGAGAATAAATCAACATCATCTTTTTAATAATTGTCAATGCCACCTCTTTGAGATGGCTTAATGTGGGATCAACTACTTGCTTCACGTTACAATAAATGGTACCTTCTTCTTGATGTTCTATAAGATAATTTTTTAGAACTTCTTTTACAGAGGGAAGCTTCTACTCTACGGTTGACATATTAGTATGGTGCCCTCTTCCAACAAAATATTATAGGTAAAAATAATGGTGTTCATAACCATGTTGTCAGGCACGCCCTAGTAAATTATATGTATATTTGTTTCAAAGTCTTTAATATTTTTTTCTTCATGCACTCTATTAATATCTAAATTGATAATAAGTTTTACTTTATCAATAGTTTCTAATAATGAGTACTTTAATTTTATTGATAGAGGATTCAATTATAACATCAAGGGATTCATGAATGAGGGTATGAATAGGGTAATGGTATCCCTCATCAGATGTTTATTATAATTCATTTCCTTGTAATCAATAAATTTATCTTTTCTAGGAGATAGTGTCTCTCTACCATCATCAATATTCATGTAATCATCTTTCTAAATGGCCAAGAATATGGATTCAAAATCAAATGAATCAACACATTTTTTGGCTACATTAACTAAATTTAACACTATGTGTTCATCAACAACACATAAAAGCAACATTCATTGATTCAAATCAATTGACTTTTTTATAATGGGATGAAATAGTTCCCTTGAACAAGGGGGATATCTAATTAATCCTCCATATTCAAAATATAGAAATTAGCAGGAAAAACTAATTTACAAAACCTTGACTAAAATGTACTCAATATGTTCTCAAGGTAACATAATTGACCAGTCACATAGTTGAATTAAAACTCATATTTGTTTCAAATCATCAAACCCTAACTGTTGGAAGAAATTCATAGTAAAGAGATTAATACTTTTAACAATTTTTCATAAGTATTTTCCAAAATAGAATACTTGTATACTACATCAAACTGAGAAGCTTCCAGTGTCACATATATTTTTTTAGAGATTCCATTGATTGAATATGTAGTATTCCTCATTCGGGATGATTTCAAATATGTCTTCCATTTTTATTTTATTATAAATAAATATATTTAAGAGTTTTGGGAAAGTACACATATTTGCATTTTCCTCTTCCAAGTTGATATTTTAGTGTAACTTCTTAAATATCTCTACAAACATTTTACACATCTACATTTCCTTGTATCATTATATTTATAAATAGAACACTTAGTTTGTGGGGTGGAAGTTCCAAATGAACATATTCGTTTTCTATATTATCTTCTATAGGATATTATTTATTAGGTTCCTATTTTAGATTTCATCTATGAACAACATTATGTGTTCTACCATTGCTATATTTTTTTATGATTTTCTACCATATTTCATATTCATATAAATTTATTTCCTCACCACTAAATATCTATTAAAAATACACCATTTTCCACACTTATTAAAGCTAACTATAGCCACCTATCTTGGATGTGTTTAAGTATTAAATGAAAATATTCCTTGTAATTGATCAAAAGAGTTTGAAGGATTTTTCCTAATTAGTGATCAATATTTATTATGGAAACAGTTTTAATAAGTATATCAATTTCTTGTGTACCGATTTTATGATCTTATTTATTAATAAATGTTTTGCGAATGATCTCTATATTTGATTATTGAGGTGGATGATATTGTTGATACCTCAATAAATCTCGAAGAAAATATTTTTGGGTTTTAAATTTCAAGGTAATATGGGGAAAATGGTATTGTGTTCATGATTAGAGAGGTCTATGAGTTAGATATTGTGGAGGGTACCTGGGAGGTCCTTCATTTTGTGGTTCGGTTGTACCATTTCTATTTTGGTAGTGACCTTTATTGGTTTGATGTGGCTATGGAGATGGTATTTTTTATAATATGGTTGTTGTATAGTGATGATTTTTTAATTTTTTGGTCTTTTTTATCATAATTTATTTCATTTAAATACTAATTTTGTGGTTCATCCATTCCTTCTCAGTATTATTTCAATGGAAGGGTTCCTCATGACATTTCATACGCTTAAAATTCCAATGCATGGGTAGGAGGAGGAAATAGTGTAGAAGGTAACTAAAAAGATTCAAGATTCATTATGAGGGATTCAACATGTGATACAAGCAGGTTATTCTCTTCAACATGGTGCATTGCGTGCTAAGGAAGTTATCTGTCACTCTTCCAAAAAATATAATATTGGGAGATGTTATTTAAATGTGTTCTTCCAACATATATAGATTTTAAAATGATCCCTCCATCCACGGAGCTATCCATGACATTACATTCATCTAATTAAATTACATGGTAAAAATTATGAAGTTTTATCCACACATGAAGTATATGATGTGGGAAAATTTGTCTCAGCTTTTTGATGTGATCCCATTTTTTCTAATATAAGTTAATGTGTGCTTGTGTGATATTATTGATCTCATTTTTAGGTTTCCACATTTACTTTGGTGGTAAAAATTTTTCTAAAAATTTCTATTTTTAAACCATAATATGTCACAATGTAATTCAAATATTTTATTTGGATCGAATACTCATCTATATCACACAAATAAAAGGGGAATCCTCTATGTTTTATTGAGCCAGATGTCATACCATTACTCCTAAGGGGGTCATAGATTTATAATAAATAACAAATATTCTTATATGGTTATTTTCAATTAATTCTAATAAATCATCCATGGTTTTGTATCATATATATGATTATATTTTTTATGTCAATGATATTTGATATGATAGGAGGATGTACTATGATATGAAAAACACCAATAATGGATGGAAGGGTATAGTCCATAATGGTTCTCTTCTACAGTTCTAGTAGATCTAGATAATATTAAAGTTGTTCATATAGAGTATTGTTATGGTTATGTGGTGCAAGGTTGTCGTGACCGTCCATAAAATAATGATTTCATATAAAAAGGTAACTATCAATATTGGTATCCAATGAAGGATGTTCATGAGCATCAAGTATCCTTTAAGGTGTTAAAGGGAGCTGATGAAAGTAGTATCCTACAAATCAGATGCATTTTCTAGTCCATGTGTGAAAATTGATAAAATAGGAATGAGAAAACATTATGTGAGGTAATTTGAGCATATTATCAATGTTCATTGTGCCTTAGAAAAAAGTATCATTGGGAATTTCACCAAAAAATATTCGGACTGCACAATATCCTTTATTCTACATAGGAATTGTTTAGATTAGAAATTTTCAAATACCTAATCTACACTAGGATAAATTAAAATAATTGTGGAAGCATGGTGTCAAACCCAAAGTGATGCGCTGAAAAAAGGGTATCATAAAGATTATAACTTGACAGATGCATTCCTCATGTGACTCTAAAAGGTTCAGTTTCTAGGTTTTTTATAGTATGGTTTTCCTTAAATAGAAAGATAAGAGACCTTGGTAAATTTCTAGGCTTAAGAAAAAATTTATTCCAAGATCATTCATGGGATAGTCTTATGTCTTATGTTTTGAAGTGGTTTGGATTCATCTAATTGGTTTTGGTCAAAAAAATAGATCTAAAAAAGATGATAACTACTCATTGTTCTAGTGGTAGTCCGCATCCTTGGAGTAATAATACTATATTCATGAAACATAACATCATGGGAAATTTATCCTAGCCTACTCAACATCAATTTGGTCTAGGTCATTATATAGAAATACCTTGGATCAGGGCTATGAAAAAGAATATTATTAATAAAAATTCTTAAACTAATAACTATCAATGTGTTTCATAATATTTTTTATAAGGAGTAATTTAGTTTTAAGTACATATACTCTTGATCCATAACCTTATTGGATTATCGGGACATGATAATGACAGTATTAGATAAATGAGATATCAACGACCTTCTAGACACATGAATTAATCAATTCAAATTAAATAAATCCCTGATTAATCATATTTGAAATCAATAAACACATATACTAGATTGATGGACCAATAATGAAAACAAATCTATTGAGGTTGAAAGAGGCAATTGGAATTGAAACAATTTCCAAAATTAAGCCAAGAAACCCATTTTTCATTGGAAAAATGCACAATAGAAAAATACTGACCATTCAAGATATGAAATTGAATAAAACATGGTTTCGAATAATGCAAACCAGAATTTGTAAAATAAAGAAAAAATGTGGGTCCATCTACATATTTCAATTTCGGAATATTAATATATATATTCCCAAAAATATCATGATGTGAAAAGGATTCACACCATGGAATTTATTTAAATTAATTATACCATGAAATATTCATGAAATGTAATGTAAATTCATGTCCTCTAATAAGATCCTCAAAAATATCTATAAATAATGATTTTCCTTGATTTCATAGCTTTTATCATCTACCAGGTGCATAATTCAAAACATACAGTTCATGTAGTAGATTCATAATATATAAATATTTGGGCTCGGGGATTTCATGACTCATGCTGGTTGAATGGATTGTGATTCAGTCTGCAGGTGTTCTATGATAAATTAATTCACATTGTGAGCAAGTTTCAAAAAATATAATTTTTGAAATTGATGAAATTTCAATATCACATTTTTTTTATTGAATAACCATTTCTCAAAATGAACCCACAGAAACATATTGCATTATGAAATACACAATGAATAAATATGATGGAAATATATCTTATACATATATATACGAATTTAGCTTATCAATAAGAGATTCATGATTAATGCATATTCATTCTTTTCAATGATACCATCAACAAAATAATTACTATCTTCAATTTATTTTTTACATAATAAAAATAAACTTTTTTAAAAACTCAAAAAATCCTTTTATTTTTATAAAAACATACTAGATCTATTCAATGAAGGATAGAGACATTTTGTACCATCACTTCACTAAAACTAATACATAGCTTCTTATTAAAGGATAAAGAATAAAAATATACATATTCATGAATCCTTTATGTGATTTTTTGATATAAACTCACATCACAAAATAATGTAAACAATTTGAATGAATTTGAGATCATATCCACTAGTTTTTACCTCATTTTACCCATTTTTTCATTTACTATCATGAAAATATTTTATAATGGTTACACTTTATTATGAGGAAAATTGAAAATGGTGTTATAAATGATTTTAAAAATTATAATCCAATTATGTAATAAAAATTATGATTTATTTTCAAGATGTTTTAGAACATTATCATAAAATAATTTCATAATACAGAACAAGGATATTTATTAGAAATGTGTTTTTTTAAGTATAAAATTTATTTTATAAAAATATAATGTTTTATTTTCCTTCTAATAGAATTAAACAGATTAAAAAAAATTAAAAGTAAAATTATTTAAAATGAAAATGAAACAAGAAACTATAGAAACCTTTTGAAATGTTTTATTAACATATATTTTTCTATAATAAATTATTTAATTGAAACAATTAAATTGATATCAAAATTTTAAAACATATACATTATTATATTTACATTATATTTTAATTTTCAATATATAATATATTTTATATATATGGTTTATAAAATAGGTTTCATTAACCACTTTGTCATTACTATATTATGATACTATTATAAATGAGAAATTATTTGTAAAATTGATAGAACTAAATATTTACTCAAGAATAATTTATTTTGCAAAAATCCAAAAATAAATTATAATCCAATTTTGATACATTAAATCAAAATATAATCGAATTTCTAGAAAATTCTAAAATTTTTTGTAAAAAAATTATCATTTAAATGAAAAGAAAAAATATAAAGATAAACAATTAATATAAAAACGAACCCTTTAGAAAATAAATATTCTAAAACATATATGATATCACTCATTCCATTGAATTTAAATTATATTTTCCATTAGAGATAATAAATTAATTTGGTTTAAGAGGCCATTCTAGAAATATTTCATAATTTTTTTACTGTTATTCATATCTACTAATCTAAGGACTATATTATAATGATCATATTTACAGAGTTTTTATTATATTATATATCAAGGTTTTTTATGATCACTATTTTTTGTGGTGCATTCTATCAAACATAGTATTCATTTAAAATAAAATTTAATATTTAAATTTTGAGGTGTAATATTATCCCCCTCTAATGAAAATAATTTCATCACAATTTTTATTTTTTCACAATGAAATTAATGTATCGTGATTGAAGTACAATATTACTAGTATATTTGATCATGATATGTAATTTGATTGTTACCACTATGGATCATATTAAGTATTAAATATTTCATAACCTATTATTTTCTATTATAATACTAAAACATGATAAACTATTTTAAAAAAACATTTTGTAATAGATGATAGATATTTTTCATAGAAGACTTGAAATATTTGTCTTTTTCTTCTATGAGTTTAGAAATTATTTTACCATTAAGATAAAAATAACGAAAATAATTAATTTATAAACTTTTTGAAGAATATAATCCTTAAAATTTGTTTTATATAGTTCTCCACCTATACATCATCGCATTCAACAAATATCCAAGAAGATTTTTTCATTTTGGGTGTAGTAAAATGAATATTTAACGGATCCAATGATTCACAAAAGGTTTGAAATTTATTTATAATATTTCTATCTATTATCCAAATATAAAATTTGTAAGAACATGTTTCGATATTATCTTATATGAATTAACCATCATACAAATAAATACTACATTAATCTCAAAATAATCTAAAATAACAATAATATTCGATGTTAAAGAAATACTTGAATAACTATCCCAATAATTATTCTTAATATTCCCATGAAAACTAAATCCCAAACGTTAGAATAAATTTGATCACATATTATTACGAGATCCGCTTATAATTTATCTATAAAAAAATAATAATCACTCATAATTTCACAAAAAAAATATATCATAGTTATACATTAATCGAAATATTCTAATCATTTCAAAAATTATCTTCATTCTACAAAACATAGAACCACAAAAAAGAATATGTATATCCCTAAGAGAACACATGATTTACTATTTAGATAATATCAACCAAATTTATATAAAATCCTATTTTATACAATAATATTTTATTTATATTAATAATAAAATTATTACAATAAACATAAATTCATCAAAAATAAATTAAATAACTTAGTCACAAAATAACTTCCAATTTGAGGGTTATTTATATAATAAATCAAATAATAAAAAAATACAACACATTACCACAATTAATCCAAAATAACATAAAAGAATATATTAATACTAATATTTATTTATAAATCAAAAAATACATTCCAAAAATACAATAACATTACTTCCAATTAACATTAAAATAATAGATTAAACCAAATGGTTATATTCTATATTCTAATTTATTTCACATAAAATATATTTGATAAATTTAAAATAAAACCGCACAAGTAATAAAAAATGTCTTTACACAATCAGCCTTTAGATCAACCAAAAACAATATAAACCATTATGGAATATAATACTATTCAATTTTGCGTAACCTATAACAAGATAACCTTAAAATTAATCTATATTATTCCGCACGTCCAACTATAGAACCTAAAACCATCATACACATATCATGTTCAATAATATATACTTATATACTAGCTTAAAGCCAAAACATGTGAACCGATATTATAAATTCACATTCATTTATAAGACATTTTAGGTTTAGTATTTTAGAGAATTAGCAATATTCTAATCAAATAAATACCCACATATTTCTTATCTAAGAGTAACATTTTCTTGTTATATATGGAATTTCCTAATCCATAACAAGTATTTAATATCTCCCACAAAATATCGATTTTTTAATAATCTTATATAAGTATCATATTTATTACTCGTATTTGTAAACATGTGAAATGGAAACTAAAGAAAGGGTTATATCATAATTACATGGAGTGAAACCATTTATCTTATGACACAATTGAAAAAAAAAGTAACAAATAATATCAAAGAAATATATAATTATAAAATTTTTTATTTAAAATTCAATTTGAACATGAATTATTTCCATGTATAACATAATAACAAAAAATGATAACTTGGAAAAAATAGTTTTCTTAACAATATAATTCATAATGTCAAGCATCATGATCCTATAGTAATATATTTATTCCATTATATCATTAAATTTTTTTTAAATACTCACTTTAAGAAATAGTAAATAGTTTGGTATATATACACCAAATTCCTATATAAGATTTTCCCATGGTACCAACAGATTCATCAAAGGACTATCTTATTGGAGGCCGAACACATTAAAATTATAGTGAACCAATCTAAAAATAATAATTATTTTCATTACTTTTCATGAAAAATATCTCAATCTCACAAATAGTCTCAGATAGATGATAATTGAAGGATTTCTATCTGTGATTACTATTCATGTAAATATCTTATTTTTCAACACATGTCAATATTTACTAATAAAATAAAAACACTAAACCCACTCCAAGTATCCATTATGTAATACCCGTATTTGTATCATGTGGAAGGAAAATATATCAAATTAGTTAGATGAAATAATATGTAATGGTAACCCTATTAAATAATAACTGAATATCATTGTTCATAATAATATGATCATTTTGATTCATAATTGATACATACAAAACTTATGCAATATTATTAAAAGTTCTTGAATCATGGAATAAGGATTATCTTCTACAATAACATTAATCAAAAGAGATTGGATGCTTGAGAAAATAAATTTGACATATCACAGTATAACATATGAATGTGAATAAGTATAAAACCACTACAACAATTAATTAAAGAAAAAACATAATTATAGAACTCATATTTCACGGATACCCACTGATACATTCATCAAATAGTATTACGTGTTTATTCATCCATTTTCAAGTTGGGCATGAGATAATTTTTCTATGTAATATAGGGATTTTTTAAAATCCTCTAGTTAACACAATTAACATTGGATAATCCAACATTATAATACATTGGTTTTAGATAATACTACCATGTATGATTAGGCTTGTGTTAAACTTTTATGTGTAACTCTTTGGCTTCATATAACTCCTCACATGCCCTATTTTTTGGGATAATTATTCCCAAATACTCATTGAATTTGGATAAATAATCCCAAATACAATTTGGGTTTGATAATTCCCACAATGTATCCTTCTGATCTCAAGTTATATAATGATTATGACTTCATTAGTGCATGATTTTGGATTACACAAACCAATCACATATATATATATATATGGTTCCACTTATAATAAATAAATTATACACATCCAAAATTACTCATAGAATGAAAAATTGTATCCAAATAGTCCATGATGGTATCATAAAAACACTACTCAAGGATCTAAATTGTAGATAATACAAATTAAACTATGGAAAAAAAGTATTTCATAAGAATATTTAGTGAGTGGTAAATGAAAAATAACTTTATTGGAAATAATACATTTAATGATAATGGAAAAAATTGAATCAAACACATTAGAGAATTTTCATAAAAACGTTTTTATCATTGTCAAAAAATATGAATTCATTCAAATTAAATATTCATTTATGAAATGGTGAATTGATTTTTTTGTAAAATCATTACATTTAAAAGGAATATAAAATAATAAAACATTAAATTGATATCATGACTTCAATAAGTTAATGACCAATCATTTGAAAATAATTTTCATATTTTCATAAAGAATCATTAAAATTCATTGAAAAAGACATGGAACTTTTAAACGGGTGATTTAAAAAACATAAAATGATTATTCATTAAAAAATATTCAACCACAGATCCATATATTGGAAAAATGGTTTTCAAAAAGAAATATATAGTTGAAGATAAATCATTTTATTTTTAAATAAAGGGATGAATTTTAAAACTTTTGGAATGCCTTCATTGAAAACCAAAAATGTAAAATCAGTCCTAAAACATCCATTTTAAATGAGGAGAAGGTAAATTACAATGTCACGTGGATATGGAAATATTTATTTTTAAAAATAATAACTGAAATACATTTTTGGAATAATGAACAAGGAAATATTGGAATACCCATTATTAATGTAGTTTCCATTTTATTCATAAAAGTGGAACTTTTAATAGAATAAAATACATTGATAATGAATATATGAGTTAAAAAAAATCTCCCGTAGTGATAAAAGAAGAGATACCATATGAAATATTAACTAAGAGTATTTCTCAACCATAGAATACTGATTCTTTGGGAGTAGCATTGTAACTCAACAAAAGAATGATTGAGATAACATAATCCATTTTGAATGTCATAATTCATTATTAAATGGAAATTTAGAAATGGGTTATATAGTAAAAATTTAAATCAATATCAGACAATGTGAAATTAACACATAATAAAATAATGGGACAAAATTTATCCAGAATATGTATATAATAAGTTCAATAATAACAATCCTGAATAAATGATTTTGAATTTAGTTTCTAAAAAACTTATTGTAATAGTGACATAGTTATAAGAGGATTTCCATTAAATTGAAATTCATGTGTCATGAAATGGGATGTATTTATTATATATGATGGAAATATAATATTAAATGCTTCATATAAATGATTTCATGATATAAAATATTTAGCATTTATCGTTGATTTCAAAATGGAGAGAGAGAAACACTTTATTTTAATTACTAATTAATTGATCATAGTATAAAATCCTATAAATCAAACATAAGAATATGAAAAACCTATTTTATAACATTATTCATTTTTATTACCATTTATAAACATAATTTACAATTATTCCCCATATATATATATATATTAGTTTGTTATTATCCATTTTAATAATTGGATGTGAGTAATTTCATGTTTTGGAAATAGTATCATAATAGAAGTGTTGATATTCATTCATCTCCCAAATATTATCATTACTAGAAAATTTAATTTACATTAGATGAATGATTTTTATATTTTATAATGTAATAATTTCATTCTAAGAGTTTATTTTTTGTGATCATTAATAATTAATTCATTGTCATGCATGTTCTGGTGATTCTAAGAGAATGAAATGTTTTTGTAAAATAATTAGTTAAATATAGATTATACAAATAAAAAAAATACAAAATCATTATTTAATTATTAATATCCTATTGATACTAAAAATTAAATACATGTAGTCATCAATGAAATTAAATTATAGAATTTTTTTACTTTGTGGTTAAACCAACCTAAACAATAATACACCATAACTAATGGATTATTGGGGATTGATATAGTTGTATTATGAATATTCTATAAAGATAATTATTTATATAGTTACAATTACTGTAATATGATATAATTTTAACTAAGTATAATAATATTTGAAATAATATTATGTTATTGCAATATATAAAGAAATAATTTTTCTCGTACAATGATCTTCTAGAAGGATGGATTCACCAGTTTTGTTTATTGATCATATTGTTAATAGGTTGTTTAATTTTTCCATAGATATCATTTTAATTTCCTAAAATAAATATTTATCCATTAAAAAATTATAATTACCATCCATCTATGGTGGTGATAAAATGAAAAATGGAAAATTATCCTTCTATTGAGGTGGTAGTCCACATGTACACATGGATGATAATTTCATTTTATAAAGAAGGTAGAAATGATTAATTTTATTAATAAATTTATAAAATAAAATATTTAAAAAGTACCACACATAGATATTAAGTTATATATTATTACCACTTGTGTATGATGGTGAAGTAGAAAAATAAACATGTTGTGATGTCGAGGCCGTAGTACGTATAATGCACGACTGAAAGTTTCATTTTACATAACAAAACATATAATTTTTTAATTTATATCTCATAATTATTATTAAATGAAAGTATAAAATTTTTACTAATTTTATAATTATATGTTTTTTTGAATTTTAGGAAGAATGAGTTCCCATAAACAAATATACATGAGAAATAAGTGGTTAAAATTTATACATAACATCATGGTTTTTCACAATTGTGACGGGTTTTAAGCCATTGAGAGATAGTCATTGGAGTTGTATAAAACCACTTCAAGGGGTATGAAAATGTTTGAGAAAGGTCTTTATAGTTCTTAATCTGAACTAAGTCGATTTTAGTTAGAAGGGTTATGCATAAAAGAATTTCCCCTTATCAAAATGAAAAGGGATGTCATATTTTAATATATTGAAAACATTTTAATAATGGAAAGTCCACCTCAATGTAGTTGACTCAAAAATGAGTTCTAATTGATAGGATAAGTGATATGTTTTAATAATTTCCTAAAAAAACTCCCAATAATGTTAAAAACACGTATTAAAACATTAACTCTTTGAAGTTTACATGTATCATTGTAGCATTCACCACTGTAAGCTCACATTTTTATTAAATTGATTATTCATTATGAATAGAAATAAAATGTTACATTTTATATAATTTATAACATTTTATACTAAATTTTAATTCAATTTAATTATCTTAATTTTCTTCAAGTGATTAAAATAAATTTTAGAACATTGAATTTATAATGTATAATTTTTTTTGTGAAAAATATAACTTATGTTATAAAATAAAAAATATGGTTTTGTAAAAAAATAAGAATTTTAAAATGGTAAACTAATTTAAAAAATACATATTTGGCCTTATAATAGGGATTCATGATTTTAAAATTCATGATTTTATATTAATAATGTGAAAAAAGTCATGCAATTTTTATAACAATATTTTTCATATTTCTTATAAAAAACAATCATTTTGGAAATATAAATAAACTAACCTGATCATAAATATGACATTACAATTTTAAAAGATAAATTAAATTTCTATATCATTACAAAATCATTAAATTTATATTTATTTATTTATTTAAAATAAAATTAAAAGTATAAATAAAATATTTTTATTGAAACGTGAAATCTTAAGCATCGCCTGTATTTGATATTTTTATTTCTAAATTTATAAATTATTTTATATTGAAATAATAATTTAGAAATATATATATTTAAAATGAAAATAATATTTTAAATGTGATGAATTCAATTTTTAGGGTAATATTATAAAACCCATTTTTTAAATTGTTTTTATAACAAACATTTAGTGAAGAGTTAATGAAAACAATATTATGCAATTATGGTAATTTATTAATATATTTTAATTTACTAATGGGTATATAATTCATGATATTATAATATCTCATATTTGTTTAACAGTGTGTTGCATTTGTTTCATGTTGTCTGTGAAACAAGCTGTTAGATGTAATATTAATATAAAGGATCTTAAATATTCAGTCATTAAAAACTACCCCTAAAATAAATAACATCATCAAAATTTTAATTATCACATGTGAAATAATTTATGTGAGGAAATTATTAACATATCCATAATTGTGGATATTACTTCTAAAATAAAATCTAAAATACTCACATAGGACATATTATGGTACTTATTTATCCCCTAACAACAGTAATAATTAATAACATATTATACAATGTTATGTATATACCCTATTCATTTATTATCTATAATATACTTCTTCAAAAACTATTGATATCTTTAGAAAATAATAACCAAAAAAAATATATTACACCAAAAAATTAATCTATTTTAATCCTTATAATCTTACCATGGACTATTTCATAATGTCACACATTATTCAATATTTTTGTTAATCCAAAAAAAGATATATAATTCAAACAAAATGCCACAGATAAGTATTTAAATAAATTAATAATAATTTTAATGGTTTTTAATACTATCTAACACAACATTATCAAAATAAATCAGTCCTTTATTACTTAATCATAAATCATTTATTAATCCTATAACTTTTATATAGCACAATCATATGTTCATCAATTTTTATCCAATAAATATAACCTCATTATAAACATACTTTTTATGGTTTTTCAATCCATTCAATATATGTTTCTAACCAATTCATGAAAAACATGTAATGAAAATTCCTAATATATTTCACTTATTCCTCATAACTATTATCGTATACTCAAATATCATCTATAAATTTCACCCTATAATGGTAATAGATAATATTAACAATATTTTTTTTATATTTTTATATAACCCTCACTGAAATTTGTAAGACTAATAAACACAAATTTTTTATCATAATAAAAATATTAAATGTTTCTAAACCATTTAATTGAGATCCCTTATTTTCTTGTAATACATGTTGGTTTCTAGATATATTTTATCCTCTAATACGTTTCTATGATCCTATTTCTCCAAAAAAATAAAATCCAAAATAGTGGACCATAAAATTTGAGAAAATGATCATATGAATATGATATGTCAATCGAAAACCTCCTTCAATAGTGACAAATTCATTTAATCCATTGATATTTTTATTTCAACCTCTAATATCTTCAATTTAACAAAATTTATGCATGGTTATGTTACCATTTGTTTCACTAACATAATAATAATATATTCTTAATTTCATTATAATTGTTCATAATGAGAATCGGATAAACCACCACATATCCCAGGAGATTATCATTCCAAATGAGAAATACTAGGACAACTCCTCAAGAACTAGAGCCATCTTTTTCATGTTTCTTACTCATTGGTTAATGTATTCCACAACCACATCCACTTTAGGTTGATCTTATATCGATGCAATTTCTATAAAAACCATACAAAATCTAACTTACCAAAACATTGGGGTGGTATCCTTTACATACACTTAACCTTATGGTTTTCAACAAGGATCTATAATACTAATAAAAATAAAATTAACTAATCATAAAAAATAAATGAACCATCCATTAATACGAACTATAGTGGTCCACAATAAATAAACACATTCATTTCATTATTTAACAATAATAATGGATCCACCTATAAAATAATCATACTATCTACAAAATTAAATGTTCAATTACTTTGAGTACAATCTACATGAAAACATATTTTACAAAACTAAATACTATTTATTCATAACCACTTAACTCTAAGAACCTTCTAAACCTATCATATTTAATACACATCTTCATTTCCTGGGGAATCAAAAAATAATAAAGGGGTGACCATAAATAGTTAATTTTAGTAATCATAATTGATAAATGTTGAATTTAAATAGTAAAAATATGATTAGAATATGGGTATAACTAAGAAAAACATCAAATTAAATCCCAAAAAAGAAAAATTGTAATTCCGAAAATTAGACTTGTATAATGTAAAATAATTAAATACTATGAAAACTTAGTTAATAAACATGATCCAAGAGGGAGTGAAAATATAATGGGAATAATAAAAAACTATGGAATTGTTGTATTATAGAAAACAATAAGCATTGAAATCATTTTTCAAGTCCACAAACAGTTATATCCCTCACATAGTAGGTTTAGGATAATCACTCGTAAACCATCTAAGTCAACTTATAATCATTATGTTCTTTGACGGTAATTGGATAAATCATCTCATATACTCTATTAGCCTGGGATTATCCTTCCTTATTCCCTATTGGGTTTGTTTAATCATCTCATTGACTATTATTCATGGAATATAAAATATGATTTACCTAATTAGCTAAGAATAAATCCTCCCAATTATACTACTTCTATGGATAAATTATATTTTTTATCCTTTAGATTAGGATGCATACTCTCATGTATACATTGGATTTAGATAAATCATCACCTTCAATATTTTGATTGGGATAAAAGCACTCACATACCCTTTTCAGATCATGATATTTGTAGATGTTACAAATGTGTTGGATGATGATATAGGACCCCATTAACGCATTATTCATATCTATTCTTCTATATGAAAGATGTCATTAAACACCTCATAATGAAAACATGGAATGAAAAAATGGGTTTCATAACCCTTCTATTTGGTATAAAAAAATTTCATGTAAACAATTCAAATGGTAGATAACCAAAATTAAATAACCAAAAAAGTGTATTTCATAAAAAAATTTAATTACTGTTTTAAAAAAAACTTCAATGGAAATAATAACGTTAAATATAATGATTAAAATGGATGCGAAAATGTTAATGAGATTTCATATTATTTATTATCATTAACGTAAAATATGATATTATAGATCACATTCATGTTTCATTTTTTATTGATCAGGTAAAAAAATTGAAACACCATTACTTTAAAATGAATATAAAATAATGGAACCATCAAAATTAAATTATGATTTAATTAAGTTAAATTGAATAAATATAGATAAAAATTAATTTTTTAATAAATAATTCATATTATCGGGGAATTTAAATATATAAAATAACTTAAAAACGGTAATGCGAATACAATAATGAAATATTTTAATTTTATTAATGTAACATGCACTAATAAATCCTAGAAATGAAAAAATATTATCATAATTGAATTTGGAGTAGAGGATAAAACAATTGTATTGAAATGATGAAAAACTATTTAAATATTTTCAAATTACTTTGTTCAATACCCATAAAATAAAATTTATAGTAAATAATCAATTTTAAAAGAGGATATTTGAAATATAAAGTTTACATGGGAAAAAATTTATTTTATTTTCAAAATAAGATATAAAAAATATATATTTATTTTTGAATAGGTAAATATAAGAATAATAATCATTATAGTTGATTATATTTTATTATAAAAATTGTCCACCTATATTAAAATAAAATTAACCTATAAATAATATTTCACTACAAAACATCATATTTCTTAGTGATAATATGGGAAATATATTATGAAATCGGCTATATAATGATTTACCAAACATATAATTATGATTTTCAAGAAATAGACTTTTAACATAGTTAAAAGAAATTTGAGTAATCTAAATCCCTTAAAGATGTCGAAATTGATGGTAAAAGTGACATATATATAGAGATAATGTGGTGAAAAATTTAAATCCATAGAAAAAGAATGTAAATTACTATATAAATATACATATGAATAATTTACAAACATATATCATAAAGTTTCATGATAAACAATCACAACCTAGTTAATTAGAATTGAGTTCCGAAAAATTGTTAAGGAAATGATTCCAAAGAATAATATTATTACCATTAAATTGAAATCCAATCATCATAAAATGATATGTTTTAATTATACGATAATTGAGTAGTGTAATGAATATATGATATAAATGATGTTATGGTTTACTATTTCAAAATGACTCATAGATTTGAAAATTAAATAAATAAACACTTAATTTAAACTCTTGCTTAATTGAATTCAGTATAACCTCTTGTATAAAGAATATATTAATACATAGTCAACTATATAGGAACTTTATTTTTCTATATATCCTTTTTCAAAAATTAATTTACTATTATTCACTAAATTTTTATTTTTTAGTTATTAAATATTTTAAATATTCGGTGTTTGTAAGCCTTATTGTCTTAAACTAGTTTCAGAGTAGTGGTGTTGATCTTAATTCTATATTAAATTTTCATCATTAAAATATATTTTAAGGTACAAAAATTTATATTTTACGAGAGATTTTAGATTTATAATTTCTTCTGGTAAGACTTTTGAACAAGTTCATTTAGGTTAAATTTAGAAAAATATTTTGTTGATAATTCATAACAAATGAAGTATTTTTTCACAAATAATGTGTTGAAATTTTTTATAATAATTCTATAACATGAAAAATAATTATCAACAAATTTTTATCATATATTACATGAATTTAAATTCCCATAGTGTAACTCCCGTAACATTTCTTCCTATTAGATTCATGGGTTTATATTGTATTATTTTTGATTCATAAGTGTTAGATATGATTTATATTTTCATTATTTTATAATGATATTTATAACCACATGTTTATTTAACTTATAATACATTTGAATTGAAATTGAATAAATTTATCTTAATTTTATCCCTATGCATGGTAGAGGGTAACATAACTTCATGTTCCACCAACCTTTATACATGGTTGGTTTTATGAGTTGAGTAATGTTTTTATGGAGACTATATGAGAAAAATAAGGTTATAATTTAATTTTCTAATGTTGTTCATGGGTAACATCAGTCTCTCATAGGCTATGTAACAGTTCATAAGGTGTTACATAACGGTAATTAGAGTTCCCAAAAGGTCATGTATGGGTAGTATAGTCGTCACGTAAGGGTTTAATGGGTTTTTAAGGGTATTTCCCCATTTTAAGAGGGTTATTAAGGGTATTAATGTACCCTTATGTGATAACTAAGATGTTAAAAAGGGTGAATCCCTGTTGCAATTATACATCTCTCATTTTTAGAGAAAAATAAACCAGATTTTTCTCATTTCATCCTCCACATAATAATCCTAAAACACCATTTAATAATTTTAATGACTTAAAATCATTGGAATTTATTTCTTTTTATTTTTAATGTTTGAACATCATTATATAAAATATTTCATACTTTCATTATAAAATTTATTAAAAAATAATATTTTGTTTAATTATTAGGTTATTACACCATAAGAAATATCATCTATTATATTTTTTTAAATTATCTATTCATTTATACTTTTAATTGTTATTCTCATTCAGTGAATAGTTTTAGGAATTCTACTACCATGGAATATGATCTTGTTCCAATATATTTTTTTCATTCTTCTAAATTGAGTAATCAAAGAGAATTGATATATGATTCTTTTACATGAATATACATTCCATAAAACTCCATCAGATATTTTCATGTCTAGAATCATGCCACCGTGTCTGAGGTGTTATTCTCTATAAAATGTATCAATCTCTTGTATACCATGTGTTCTTGGTAAATCCTTCATGATTATATATTAAATTTGTTTGTTCAAAATTTCTTATTGGTGTTTTCTAATATTCCAACAGGGGTGGTAACCCAAAATTTATTTAAAGTTATTTTTCTATAAAAATTAATTTATTCACTTCATGTATTGATGGATTTGATACTTTTTATATAATAAGGTGTAAAATTAGATCATTGGAGTTTTGATTCGTTAATTTTGAAAATGTATTGAAGCCTTTTGAGTATGTTTTATTTTTTATATTGTCAAAACATGATACATGGGAAAATTTAGGATCCTTTGGCATTGGAATACATAAAACATAATGTGTGAAAAATAATTAGGGATTTTATATATGTTTTCATAGGGATGTGGAATTAAATTGTTTCCTTTAAATTGATTGAGTGTGGCAGGACCCAATATCTACAGGATTTACATATAAATCTTAGTTATACTTAATTTTCTGTGTTATATATTCTCATCTCTATATCAAAATATTTATTCAATAATTACACATTAACCTATGTATACTTTTTGAAATGATCAATATGTTTTTATTATTTTAATGATTACTTAGATTAATTCCCTCTATATTATTAACCATTTTAATAATAATATTGTTGTGGATCAGAATATTGCATTATTTTTAAATGGAAGAAATAGAATTTTTTAAAAATGGGTTTTATGAAAAAAATTTACAAAACAAATTTGTTATCATGATATATCTTATGGTTTAATGATGATAACCATTTTATAGATTATTTTTTTAGTACCCTACTGATGAGTAGTGCATATACACTACTTCTTCCTCTAGGTGTTTATATAATTGGTTTTCTAAGAGGTAGGGTTAGGGAATGGAATCTTATGTCTTGTTAGATTTTCTTTTTGTTCATCTCATTCATAGTAGATTTTTGAAGGTGGGTATGACTAGTCATTCAAAGACTTCATTTTTTCTTGTATTGTTTTTCCTTTAGGTTCTTACCTTTTTTCATATCCTTGCATGTCTAATGGATGAGAATTTTTCTTACATGTTATACTATGATTTTTTATCTTTCATAAAATATACCTTGAACATGTTGTATTATATTTTTGGGTAAATTCTTAAATGTATTATTATATGTTGATTCTAAGGTTCCATTCGCCAGCCTATGGTGATCAAGAATGCGTATCGGGTCTGTTGTATATCCAAATAGGGTGATATTTTAGGTTGAAATGGTTTGGCCTATTAAAAATTTAAAAAATAGGAATGATCTACTAAAAATGTTTTTACACTTTATAATAAGGGATTGTTGTCTACTATATATTGCATTTTGTACTTATCAGTGTATAATATGTACATGGATATTAAGTTCTTGATCACCACATTTTGAGATGCCACTTGTGTTACCATATGAAATGAATATTTATATATATATTTTACATGTTTTATAGTTTGGTGAGATGAATTATGATCATCATTTTCATGTGTTGGTTTCCCTGGGGGTTATCCAAAATTTTGGTTTTAAACAGAAAGAGTAAACTTTTTTAGTTTACATGGATGGCTTGAAAACCCATTCAGTTTCTAATAACTTTTTTCTAGGAGTATTTAATGAGTTATAACAATGATAGAATACACAGTTTAAAATCCCATAAATTGGTCGTTAATGAAACATATTCCCCATTTTCTATTAGTTAAAACACGTGATTCTTGGATTTTTTTTGTGACTTAGTGATGAGGAAATAGGGAATGTGGCTCCGGGGATATGTGGATGTTAAAAAGTTATTTGTAAAATAGTTGTGTTTCTATTTTATTTTTTATGTATGGTAAAAATAGTATATTATTTAATGATATATTTCAATAAGAAAATTTATTTCTTTCCTTTGAAGTGATTCTTTTTTTACAAGATCATGATTTAGAAATAGTTTTTTATTTATGAAAACATGAAAAATGATTTTGTTTACAAATAAGTAGAATATTTATTATTAAATAAATTCACACCCTTGATGCATATTTTCAATAATATTTAATGTTTCAATTATTTTTAATGAGATTTTTAGGAATATATTCAGTTTAATTAAATCGTTATTTGAAAAGTGATATGTGTGGGTAGGAGAACCCATTCTATAAGTGATACTGGATGTATTCTTTCTATTTATCAAATAATTCTAAATAGTACTATGTATATATCTAGAAACTATTCTCTGAAATCGATATATAATGGAGTTAATAAGATAAAATTTATTAAAATTCATCAACCATGCATTCTCACACATGATTAAGATATGTTTGAATCCATTTACTCTTAGAATCTAGTTTTTACCATTTTAGGTTTTAATATTGTAACTTGTTTTTACTAAAATTATTTATTCTATATTCTTAAAAAATGATAATTTTTATATTATTAAACCCACTAGTTAAAAATTTAAAATCCATTTTGTTATAATAATTTTATAAAAAGTGATATAAATTAATTTTAAAATGGAAAATATATAATGTATTAAAATTAATTGTTTTGAATACAATTACATAATATTCAAAAATTAAAATATATATTTATACAATGGAAAACATTTTTAAAATAATAACACCTAGAAAATACATATTTTTTCTTATAAAATCCTTTTATTTTTTTAATTAATAAAATCTACTAATAATATAATAAATAATTTAATTTTTAAAATTGAAATTTTTCACCATTCACATATAAATCACTAATTATTGAAGAAAAATAAAAAAGATCAATTAGATAAATATGTAATTAATAATTAAAAATGATAATATTTTTAAAAAACTAAAATGATAAAATTTATATATTTAGAAATTTATATAAAAATTCTACAAATAAAGAAGAACTTCTTTAATTTAATGTTAGCATCACAGACTATAAGAAACATTGATCATATTTAATATGAATTTATAACTATTTATATATGTATATAATAGTTTATTAATTTAAATATTATATATTATAATAATTATATATATATATTATCAATATAGTTCTGTATGGTGAAATTCGATAAAAAATTTTAAATGGTTTTGCAAAAATAATAGTTTTTTAAAATAATAACAAAAAATAATAATATGTAATTTAATTTTCCTATAAATAACTATATTATTCATATAATCATTATATGTCTTACTTAGATTTAATCAATTTTCGTGTTTGTTTTATGATCCATGAGACAATAACTACTGAAGATAATATTAATTTAAAAGATCCAAAATATCGGGCCATTATATCATATCCCATTAAATAAATTATATCATTAGGAGTTTAGTTTTCACATGATAATTAATTTATAGGAGGTTATTATATAAATATTCATCATTCATCTATTAACTTCTACTGTTAAATCAACCTTACTCCCTTGGGCTATATTATGTGAAATATCTTCCCTCAAAAAACATTAAACATTTATATAAACATATACCAATTTATGCATATTTTCTAATAAAATATTACAAATAACATACCTTTCCCAAATATATTATAATTTAATATATGTTAAACTATAATCAAATCATATATTTGGGAAAAAAATCTATATGTAGACCTTAGATGGAATTTACCAGAAGTCTATACCATCAAACCCTTGATAATATGTCTTATAATAACATAAATTAGATAAGCATCAAAAAAAATTCATGGATATCTTTTTTTAGAAAATCAAAATTGAAGTCCAAGGCTATCATAAATATGAAAATAATTTTTTTAAAATCAATCAATCCTTTATTATAGAAACATAACAATTATATTAAACATAATAGTTATCTAAACATCACTCATGTGTTCTTAAAACGTTATCACAAAAATATAATGTCATCATAAAATAACTTATCATGTTTATCGATAAAATTAAATACATTTTTAAAACAATTATGGTATTAAAAATGAATAACAATCCATATATAATTCTCATAATACTTATAATAAATACAATATTCCATGATATAATTGAGAAACATCACTCAATTTTAAAAATATGTAGGAGTAAAAATATTTAATTTCTATTTTGATTTAAACATAACAACATAGGTTAACACAATAAAAACATAGTTTCCATTATAAAAATAAAACAAAATAATTCACATCCATTTATGTATTCTCTAATAATTAGTTATAAGTCATAGTGGATTAGAGATAAATACATTTATCATCATTATTTTGGTAATCCTATTTGAATGAAATACTAAATCCTTAAATTTTTTCATCAATGTCAGAGTAATTAAGAATATGAATCTGAAAAACAAAACACATGATATCTTATGTAGTGACACCTTCATTTCATCCATTTATTCAATAACTACAACAAAAAACTATGTTAGTTAAATGTATATATCCAATGGTAATATTGCAATTTAAAACATTAAAACAGAATTAATGTAACAAATCTATTTTTCACTTTGAAAATATTGGTATATTTTATGGATACTTATTTGAGTTTGGAACTAAGTCACTATAAGATTTTGGGCCCCTGAGAGGATTGGTATTCATATATTAAAATTTTAATTTATTATTTCAAGAACAAACAAATTTATGGAATATATTGTTTTTCTTATTTATGGTATCTCCAAAGGGATATATGGGGACACATTTATTATTTTGATGTGTAATTTACCCTATGTTATACGTAATGTTAGTCAATGTCAATCATTCCATGAATGTGTAACATTGGGGGGTTTGTTAATCAAATAAATATTTTGTTTAATTTCTAAAATTTCAATGAACAAAATTTTCATTCCAATTTGAATCACCTCATTAATGAAATCCACAAGGTTGGATACATATCACTAGGTTAATATGGGTGAGGAGTAAGTGTGCTTCTATAGAATATAAATATCAAATAACGATAAAAAATAGATCGATGTGATTCGAGTGACGGATGATAACACTTTAGATCTTATTCTCCCTCACTATGGGATTATTTATTTACCAACAATTTTTCTATAATATATTTGGGTCATGTTTATTTATGTATTTCCACCCTATCCAATTTTATAAATATGTATTTATATATCTTCTTTATTTTCTATATGATTTATATAATTCTCATGTTCCCCAACTTAAATTGGTTATCAGGATCATATAATTCATTGGTTATACATTAATTTCATGTGTGGTTCTTCATGTTATGATAATTGAAATAAAATCTCATTATTCAACAATATATTTACTTCTTTCTCACTAATTTCACCCATAATCCATTTAATTCATCATTTGTTTTCCCTTTTTTATGAAATGTCATTTTTGGGTCAAATTCCAGTGATATTGAACACTTGGATTCATGGATAATTCATTCACGATGTGTGAATCATTTTTTTATATAGACCATGGTGTGATTTGGATGATGTAAACAAATATCATAGGTTGTTTTTTTATTATTTGAGAAAAAAATTGGATACATGTAATGGGAAGATCCATTAATGCTTCTAGTGGTTGGGATCCCACTACTGGTAGAGGATTGGACATTACTAGTCTAAGAACATCACTCAATGGTAAGATTTGATATGGAAATGGTATTGGAAGTGGTATGTGATAGAAACATAAAACATACATCCAATTATAAAGAATTTATACTTATATGTTATGTTATCCAGGAACACACACTGTGTAGTCTAGTGGTTGCGGTGACTAGGGTTTTGGGGGGACGTAAATATCACATTCCATGTATGACACAATACACACAACGTTACCCAGTGCTAGTGGGTTGGTGTGTACTAATAGAGTAAAAAAGAATGATAGAATCCTAGAATATGTGAAAACCCATATTTCATGGGCCTGGTTGTATATTCATACATGTCTTGGATAACTAAACATGGCCAATTTACATGAGCATAGGATAATGTACACAGGAATAGGCCAAAAGGACACGGGTAAGCTCCGAGTAGCTGACAAAAACTATGTATCACTTGTACATGTCATGTATTCCCACAAGAATATTCATTATATGTACATAAATTAGAATATCTAGGTGTCTAGTCGATGTCACAAACTATATTACCCTAGGTACACATCATTGGCCATCTTTAAGTTATTCCAACTTACATATCTCTTTCCCTGGGACTTGGATTTTGGCTTGTGAGTAGCCTATCTTGGGTATTTTTCTATGCTGTGTGTGATAAAAGCCACATTCATTTTATTTGGGAACAAATGGTTCTTTCATCATGTAGGATATATTCTACTTAATTTCTTTTAATTTTTGATTTTTATCCCTATATAAGATCAGACAACCATGGTACATATTGATAACATACAGGATGCCTCCACAAATATTGACAACTAGTATTCTAATGTGTGATCATTATGATGATCATTTATCTAAAGAAACCTCAATATTAGGTGTTTCTATTGAGGTGTTTCCTACAAGAAGTGAAGAGATCTATGCCACCACCTATAATGTAGTGGATATGATCATCTTGTTATGAGACTGATACATGTAGGCTTAATGTGATATGTGTAATGGGCCGGACCTCTCCGGACCATTCCTCTGTAAAGAAGAAGGCCACGAAGGGTTCTGGAGGGTAAAATGGACTTTTCCCACACATTCCAGAATTTTGAAACTACATGCCGTGTAGTTTGAGTACACGTCATGTACTCCATTTCCGTGTATACCCTGTGTTGCAGGTCGTGTCCTCGCTGTGTGAAGTAAATGAGTACACGCTGTGTACAACCATTCCCGGTATACCCCATGTTGAAGACCATTTCCTTGTAGTGTGAAATAATGGGTGCACACCGTGTTCCCAGTTCTGCATGCCGTGTAGTTCATCCCCACGTACGTGTTACCAGTCAACGGCCGTGTACTGCGTTGGAGCTGTTTCCTTTCCATGTGGAATAAATTATTACACGCCGTGTGTCTAAACTACATGTCGTGTAGTCCTTCCCCGCATATGCGTTACCCTCAAACCGTGTGTTGACCAGTCAATGGTCGTGGAGCCGTGTTGGAAGCCGCGTGGAGACCGTGTAAAATAACCGAGTACACACTGTGTACCACAAAGTACAGGCCATGTAATTTTCCTTTTCTCGCCTATAAATGGAGGGGTCTCCTCCTCCTTTGAACTCACACATCTCCTCCCCTTTCCTCTGAGCAGAGCACTTCCAAGAGACTCAAAGGCTCCTTTTCTTCCATAACTTTTTCGTCTGAGCTCTGATTTACAATCCGTCAGCGGCCACGAGATCATAACGAGAAGGCGGAACTTCTGATCTTGGATTTTTTGTCTTTCTTTATGCCTTTCTTTTACTACATCCACCCGAGGAGGTTTTTCCAGGACCTGAAAGAAGTGACAGACACTGAAGGACGTCTTCTAAGGTCGATCCGGGGGAGAATTGCGATCGGAACCTGTTGAGGTAGGGATCTTACCTTCGTCTGTCTAAATTTTTCATCATGTTGGGTGGGTATCCTCTTGTTTTCATGAGAAAAAATCAAATCATTAAATAAAGATAATAACTGGTTAATGAACGGGGTTGGGAAGTTTGTGATTGTTGTTACTTTATATCCTGTGATATTATGTTGTGAATTGAATGAGCTTCTAACAACTGAAATCATGGTCGTTGGGGGCCTTTTCTTACAAAATTAAATGTTCCCCTCTCCTTCTGAATTTTCTAATGGATGGAAACTTTGTGGAATGTGGAAATTGGTTAATCACGTAATGTTGGCTGTTTAAAATATGGAAACCTTGTGTGATCACCCCGGTTAAACAAAATGGAATAGTGAACATGTGGGTGTTGGCATGGATATGTGGCATGTGATGGGGGTATTTTTTGGGTTGCTGTGGATAGGGTGAGCGGCAGGGATGCGGTTGAATTGGTTTTGGGATGGTGTGAATGTTATGTTGGTGACGGGCAGGGGGGGCTGCGATAAATGGTATTAAAGGGATAATGATGTACGGGTTTCGGTGCGGTTGTAGTTATAGTGGTTGGCAGCGGGGCTGCGGGGATGGGTTGAATGTGAATGGACTATGGGTTGTGATTAATAAATAAAAGTGGAGGAGTTAATGAATGGCGGGGCATGGTAATGAAACAGGTTTAATAATCGATGGGGTTGGTTGGTTGATAAGAAGGACTTGGTTGTGCTTCTTGTGTTTTCCTAACATGATTTGTGGATGACATGGATATTTTTTACGAATGATCGATGTGGTTGGTTTTGGATAGTTTCCTAGTAGTTAAGGAACTAAATAAACTAATTTCTTCTAAAATGTGAAAACCTAAATGGGGTTGGGGTTGATTGTTTAATGCATGCTTTGTAGTAGTAGTGCCGAGGCATGTGCTCAGTTTCTCTTTTTAGAAGCCATATGTTGGGTTGTGTGTTTGGTATACATAAATATATATATATATGTACCTTTTGTGTTTTATCGCACCCTACCCATGTTGAGAACTTAGTTCTGAACACTCCCATTTCATGGGAGAGGGTGTTTTCCCTTAGTTACTGGCTCGTTCCTACTCCTTCTCCCCTAGTCTATGACGGCTTCAGGCGACCTTACACCTAAGACTCTTCGGGTAGGTTTCTATTGGGGTGGATTTAGCCCAAGACTCTTCGGGCAGGTTCTACTATTTCCCAAGAATCTTCGGGATGAGGCCCAGGGGTGTGCGGGAATGATACGTGGTTGTGAGGCCCAGGTGTGTGTGGGTGGGATACATGGTTTTGAGGCACAGGTGTGTGCGGGAGGGATACGTGGTTGTGAGGCCCAGGTGTGTGTGGGCGGGATAAGTGGTTATGAGGCCCAAGTGTGTGCGGGTGGGATACGTGGTTGTGAGGACCAGGTGTGTGCGGGCGGGATACGTGGTTGTAAGGCCCAGGTGTGTGCGGGTGGGATACGTGGTGGTGAGGCCCAGGTGTGTGCGTGCAGGGAGAGTGTGGCAGTGTCAGGACGTTTTCCGTTAGGAAGAGCGGCTAACCAAAGGGAAATGGTGTGGGGTACCCAATACCCTTATTCTTATATACTACTACCTGTTGTGATTGTGTTTTTGGTGAGTGTGGCTGGTGCGGTTGGGTGGATAGAATTCCTTTCTAGGTTTCTTCTGTTGTTCTCATGGGACATTAGGATGTCTCCCCACTTGTGCACGAGTTCTTTAAGTTTCCCTACTGAATATACTTGTATGCTCACCCTACGTTTTCTTTCAGGTTTCCACGAGGACTACCAGGGCCATGCGAGACCCTACTAGTCGGACAGTTGGAGTTGTTGCAGTTGTTGTACACTTGTTTCTTTTGGTATTGTACTTTGAGCTTTCTTGTACTTTCACCTTGTTATAAAATTGTTTAAACATGCATGTGGGCTTGGTTTGGGTTTATTTATATACACCTGTCCTTTTCCTTTTTTGGTGATTGACTTGACCTATTTCCCAATCCTAATAATAAAAAGGGTAATGCCTACCATATTTGTGAAAACTCATACCCTTGGTGCTAGTCTCCACCCCGGGTCCTACTGGATGCGGGACTCGGGGGTCATTATCTCCCTTTCACCATTTCAAGCTCAGGAGGGGCATCTTTGGTGGGAGGGGGTCGTGAAAAAAAGGTATCAGAGGTTATGGTTGAGAGATAGCATGGAGTATGAAGTTAGGCACAGTGAGGATTTCATGGGATGGTAGGGTGACAATGTTAGTCAATCTTGGTGCATGTCATAGGCCAGGGAATACCGGCTAAGACATGGGATTTTAGGGCCCCCTGTGATCTGATGCAAGGAATCTGAGCCTACTGAACGACCAAGTGAAACTACATTGATTGTAGGGTAGAGACCCTAGGGAAGGTACATGAATCATCATGATTGTGTTTTACAAGATTTGGGTGTTCTGGGAATGAAATTGAAATAAAATGGTAAAATAAAACCTTCAGTTTTCATTACTACTTGGGCTTAGGGGATCCTTGTTTACCGTACAGCTATGGCACCTGGACGTCATCCCCCGGTGGCTCAGATGGTGGAGGCCCAGTAGATTTAGGTGGTTTATTAGCTAAGGATTGACTGCGACGAGGAAGATAGCCAGTGGAAGAAGACCCTCCATTATTTCCAGCGGCAGACCCTCAAGAAGTACGAGGGTAGCACTTCGAATACAGAGACAAAGGGATGGCTTGAGAAGCTAGGTATCCCTTTTAACTTGATTTGTGCTCCGAAGGAGTACTGGGTTCCCCTAGCAGTCATTCAGCTGAGAGGTGCGGCATGATAGTGGTGGACACTCTCCCTCGGAGAGAGGATAGAGGTAGAGGTTCTATGGGATGACATTGAGAAGGAATTCCGAGGGGAATTCCTATCTTCCATGATCAAGGAAGAGAAGTGGCAGGAGTTACTCTCCCTTCAGCAAGGGAGTATCTCAGTATGAGAGTTGGGATTCATGTTCAAGGATCTCCTACGGTTTTCTCTGGATCTCTTTCCGGATGAGGAGTCTCGGACAAGATATTTGGAGGAGGTGCTTCGTCCTTCGCTCTAGTATGTTGTCACCCCCTTCACCCTTCCGACATACTTGGTGGTACAGAAGAAGGCAGAGGTTGTAGAGAGGATGCACTCGCTGGGAGGTGCACCCCGAGAGGGGATCCAGCCGGGCTCGACGAAGGGGAAGGCAGTCAGTAGCAGGTCTCCTGCGACGGGACCTTCCAGGTTTAGTCTAGTGGGGAGCAGGCCCCAGCAGTTTCAGTTCAGATCTTCGGGTCCTCGTCTTTTTTTCACGACCCCAGGGCCGAAGTGTTTTTCTTTTGGAGGTTTCGGGCACGTTTAGATTCTGTGCCCGACCCGAGCTCAGTACGGTGGAGGTGGGCAGGTTCATCGCCCACCTCAGCAGCACCAGTTTCCAGTGAGGCCCTTCAGCAGCAGCATGACCATGCTCCTTTGAGGGTAGACATTGTGGGAGGAGGCTGACCTCAGGGTGCTCCTCAAGGTCCTTGACCAGGGCATGGTCAGGGATGTGTACAACATCAGAGTGGAAAAGGAGCAAGGCGTGGACAGTTGCACGCAGTAGAGTTGACAGCTCCAGCAGGACTAGAGGTGGTGCGAGGTACGATTTGATTGTTCAATACTCTTGTTTCTTCTTTGTTCGATTCAAGAGCCTCGCACTCCATTGTTGCACCTAGTCTAGCCCATGCTTTGGGACTAGACGTAGAGAGACTTTACGTACCACTGGTGCTGAGTACACCAGTTGGAGGCCAGACCAGTGTATTTTGTGTTTTTTGGGGATGTGGGCTGACGTTGGGACCACATCGATCTAGTGGGGACTTTCTTCTGTTACAAATGCAGCCATACGATGTCATCCTTGGCATCGACTGGCTGTTTTCTGTTAGTGTCGTTATGGACTACTTCTGGAGAAGAGTCGTGCTCTCTGACGTGGATGGGCAACGTGTACTTTTCGATGGCGAGAGGAGATATCAGGTGGGAAGTCGGTGTGTGGAGCCTCTCCTTTCCTTGTTAGGTAGGCTATCAGTAGTTTCAGCGGATATAGAGATGATGGATGTCCTGGAGGTTATTGGGGAGTTACACGATGTTTTTCCAGAGGAGGTTGTGACTATACCCCCCCCCCCCCCCAATGTGATGTTGAGTTCGGGATAGACTTACAGCATGGTGCATGTCCGATTTCGATGGCCCCTTATCGGATGGAACCTTCGGAGTTGCGGGAGTTGCGGATTTAGATTGACGATCTGATGAAGAAGGGTTTTGTTCGACCCAGCGTATCTCCTGAAGGACCCCGGGACACCCTGAGAGGGGAGGGGTGAATCAGGGTGGCAACTTTTTCTTCTTAAAGTTGTGGATCTTGTTCCCACGTTGGCAGGAACTTCTTAAACCTGTATGAAGGATATGATCAGCAATTAAACATTCACATGCAGAGAGATGACACAAAAATTTTTACTTGGTTCACCACTAAGGGCTACGTCCAAGGAGCATACGCCGACAGATTGTCGGTCGTACCTAAATCCACTATGCTTCACTAGCTACGGATACAAAAGTTCGGGTACAGACACTCTGTCCCAGGCTCACTGCCTTTACATAAGGTTTAGGGATAGCTCACTGCTTCCCTCGGGTCACTCCCGTTGACTCCCCCTGGCTCACTACCGTTGGTGAAGTCTCACTTAGTTTATAGACGTGAAGGTCTCTTCAATAAATTTGCATTGAAGTCTTTGCCTCTGCTCAGCACGAGACTCTGCTTGCATCGAAGTCCGGAAGAGATGCACTAGAACGCACAGAACCACTGAACTGGATAACCAAAACGTGCAGACAAACCTTACTGAGAAATATGCGAAACATCAACCATTTACGCGCAAAATCATCTTATTGCGCGCAACATTTTCTTTTGGTGCGGAAAAATATTTCGCGCAAAAATCCCCTTTTTCGCGCAACTCCAAATATTTCGCGCAAGCTCCTTTACGCGATCCTTTTCGCGCATCAGACCTCGGATCTTCTCTAAGTCTTCCAACCAACGAATGAAGGGGGTCACCTCATATTTATAGGCGACTGAGACCACTGCGCGCAAAATCCCCTTCGGCGCGGAAAATCTCTCATCTGGCGCGTAATCTTTCGCCCAGCTTATGTATTTCGCGCATAACTCTTATTTTCCGCGCAGCCCATGCCTTTGCCATCTTTCACCAAACTGATTCTGAAACAGCATTTGCGCGAAAAAACTATTTCGCGCATCCCGCTGTTTTCCGCGCCCAACTTAAGTATTTCGCGCACATCCCTGATTTTCCGCGCAGCCCATGCCTTTGCCATTTTTCACCTCTCTAAATTCGAAACACTGTTTGCGTGGAAAAACTATTTCACGCATCCCGCTGTTTTCCGCGCCTAACTTAAGTTTTTCGCGCAAGCCTCTTATATTTCGCGCACCACTTCCGTTTTCTGCGAAGCTCCTTTTGCAGACAATCCATGTCTTCATTTTCCGATTTTGAGGCCCAAAAAATTGGCAAACACTGGGAAACAGCGCCACCTTCAAAACTGTTGTCTGCTTGAACTGTATGATCACTTTGCTGGAACACATTCGGAACATCCACTGAGGATTGACAACAAACACAAACCATACACCAAATCATGCTTTGAAGAACCTGGTTCCAACAATCTCCCCCTTTGGGTTTGTTGGCAATCAGAATAAATTCAATAGATCTCCAACCATGAGCAAATCCAAAACGCAAGAATCAACTCAGCCAACACTCTAAGTCTACGTGAGCAATGATCGGTGTAGAAAACAAGAGAGGAAGCTTGAATTGGGTCTTAGTGTTTTGAAATTCTCCATGACGCCCGATGTTATCCTTATTAAACTTCTCATCACAATCTTACACTTCCATCACAGAAGAATTTCTTGCCGTAAATTTCTTGCCGTGAATTTCTTGCCCATGAATTCTCTTGCCGTGAATTTATTCCTTTCTCCCCCATTGACAATAAAACCAAAGACCGAAAAGTTTGTTCAACGTTCAGCTCAAGCCATACTCCCCCTGGATAGTATCTCCCCCATAAACCTGCATCACAGCCATAAGCAGATAAGAACAGTTAAAACAAACGGGGAGAGGGGAGTTTCGAAACCTCCTTATGCAGCAGGAGGTGGTTGAACACCTAGGTTCAACCGATGCTTTTCAAACACAGCTGCTGACAGTGGCTTTGTCAGGATATCAGCTACCTGCTTATCAGTTCCCACATGGTCCAGTCTAATCACCCCTTGTTCAACCTTTTCTTTGATGAAATGATACCGTATTTCAATATGTTTTGTACGAGAATGCTGAACCGGATTTTTTGTGAGATCAATTGTGCTTTTGTTATCACAGTAGATCACCATTGGCTGCTTTACCTCATCACCAATATCTGTTAATTGTTGCCTCATCCATAGCAGTTGAGTGCATGACTTTGTGGCAGATATATACTCAGCTTCAGCAGTACTAAGAGAAGTACTTTCTTGTTTCTTGCTCAACCAGCCAACACAATTATTTCCGATAAAGAATGCTCCACCACTGGTGGACTTTCTGTCCACAACATCGCCAGCCCAGTCAGCATCAGAAAATGCGGATAATTCACTATCCCTTCCTACAGCAAAGTATAATCCATACTTGTAAGTACCTTGAATATACCTCATGATTCTTTTCACTGCTGTCATGTGTTCCTCTTTTGGATTACTCTGAAAGCGGGCAGAAAGACATGTGGCAAAGACAATATCTGGCCGTGTCGCTGTCAGGTACAATAGGCTCCCAATAATTCTCCTGTACATGGTGGGATCTACAGATTTCCCATCCTCATGCTTCCCATGTTTGGTTCCAACTGCAATCGGAGTTGACATTGGTTTGGAGTCTTGCATGTTAAACTTCTTCAGCAGCTCTCTTGCATACTTTTCCTGAGAGATAAAAGTGTAGTCTTTCCCTTGAGTCACTTGCAGTCCCAAGAAATATGTGAGCTCCCCAATCATTGACATTTCAAATTCTGATTTCATATGATTGGCAAATTCATCCACTGATTTCTGTTTGCTGCCACCAAATATAATGTCATCGACGTAAACAAGAACCATGAACTGATCTTTTGGAGAATTCTTCACATAGAGATTGTGATCAACTCCTCCTCTTTTGAATTCCAGCTTTTTGAGATACGAATCTAGTCTAGAATACCATGCCCTTGGTGCCTGTTTTAATCCATAAAGTGCTTTCTTTAGCTTGCAGACCTTTGATTCATCAGCACCAAGAAGAAAACCCACTGGTTGTTCAATGTAGACTTCTTCTTCGAGTACACCATTTAAGAATGCTGTCTTGACATCCATTTGATATACTTTATATCCTCTTTGGAGAGCCATGGAAAGGAATAGCCTGATTGACTCCAATCTAGCCACTGGAGCAAAGGTTTCTTCAACATCAACACCTTCAATCTGAGAATACCCTTTACATACCAGTCGAGCCTTGTTTCTGATAACATTGCCATGCTCATCAAACTTGTTCTTGAAAATCCATTTGGTGCCAATCACATTGTGACCTTTGGGTCTCTGGACCAAATCCCACGTCTGATTTTTGTCAATCTGATCTAACTCTTCATTCATGGGTTTCACCCAGGATTCATCCATTGCAGCTTCTTCAAATGAGGTTGGCTCTACAACTGATAGAAATGCAGAAGGTGTGTTATTTCTCATCCTCCTTGTTTGGGTGGGTGCGTTCATGTCCCCAATTATGTTGGATGGATCAATCTCAGCTCTTCGGTTTCTCCTAAGAGATTCAGTAGCATTCTTTTCAGCTATAGGTTCTTCTTCTGATTCTTCTTCTGAGTCAACATCATGATGTGACTGCTGAGAGTTTTGAACAACTTCCTCTATCTCTGTGTTTGTGTTTTCTTCACGTTCACTTTCTTCCTGATTGTCCATCACATCCGCATATGGCGTCCTTGAAGCATTTGTGGTTTTCTCTTCAATTATCTTAACATCACTGCTTACCACAATCTTCCCCAAGCGTTTATTGAAACACTTGTAAGCTTTACTGTTCATTGGATACCCAAGAAAAATTCCTTCATCAGCATTGTCACCATACTTTCCTTGGTTTCCTTCTTTATTCCGGATGAAACATTTGCTTCCAAAAACCCGAAAGTATTTCAAGGAAGGCTTCCTTCCATGCCATAATTCGTACGGTGTCTTCGTTTCTCCCATGTAGAGCCCTGTTCGATTCTGAATGTGAACTGCAGCTTCAACAGCCTCCTTCCAGTAATGGCGAGAGATACCACTCTCAATCAACATAGTCCTGGCCATATTGTTGACCTGTCGATTTCGACGCTCAACAACTCCATTTTGTTGTGGAGTTCTCACAGCAGCTACCTCATGCTGTATTCCATGTTTCTCTAGATAGTTTTGAAACTCAATGGATGTGTATTCCCCTCCATTGTCCGATCGTAGGACTTTTATTGACCGTCCAGTGTCATTCTCGGCAATTCAGCGATAAGTTTTCATGCAATCAAGTACTTGTCGCTTCCTGTGAATCACCATTACACAAGCCATTCTACTATAATCATCAATGAAAAGGACGAAGTACCTCTCTCCATAGGTTCCAGCAACATTTATTGGGCCACATACATCAGTGTGAATGAGATCGAGAAGATGTGATGCCCTTTTCTTCTTTGGATGATACGAATTACAGACCAGCTTTCCACGCATACAGGCATCACAAGATTTTTCCCGTTCGCGTTTTAGAATGGGAATATCCATGACTATCTTCAGCTTAGATATCTTTTCCATGTCTTGTTGGTTAATGTGCCCCAGCCTTCGATGCCATAAATTGTTTTCTTCGTCAACAGACAAGTAACAAGAGTTCACTTTGCTGTCAACCTGATATAAGTTTCCATCTGTTCTACAACCTTTCATAAGAGAATTCCCTGTTTTTCCTTTTATAGTGCAGCCTTTTTGATTGAAGGTTACTATGAGCCCTGAGTCACAGAGTTGACTTACACTGAGGAGATTATGGCGTAGACCGTCCACATAAAGAACTTCAGTCTTTTTCAGCTCTCCGTTGGCGAGAGCAGTATTCCCACTGCCTTTAATCTTCAAAGCACCATCGTTACCAAACCGTACTGTTCCATCAACCTTCTTTTCAATGTTCTTCAGAAGGTCAGCATTTCCTGTCATATGGGAAGAACATCCACTATCAAGAATCCAGGTGCTGCTACTCTTTGTAGCTTTGAGGGCTACTTCCGCAAGATTGGATTTCTCGATTTTCTTCTTTTCTTTCCATGAGATATTGGATTGAGCATAAGAAACTGATGGCCTTTTAAAACTTTCTTCCACATAATCTGAGTCTTCATACCCATAATCTTCTTCCAGAAGAGAAAAACTATTTGTGAGAACACCATCATCAGGAGGATGAACCCTGTCCCGTCTTTGGGTGTTGTATGAATTTCTCTTGTCATACCGCTGCCTGCAAAACATAGCTTTATGGCCAAAGTTAGAACAATTAAAACAGTAACCATAGAAGATATTTCTTCTATAAGATGGAGGATAAGAAATCGGTCTCATTTGTTGATTTCCCAGATCTTCTCCATTAAAGTAACTCCTTGCCTCTTCGCAATATGACATAGTATGGCCCAGATAGCCACAGAATTGACACTTCATGTGAGGGAATGCCTTCACACCTGAATTTCTCCTCATACCTTCATCCCTGTGAGAGTAGTTGAACTGCCTATCATTTCTAAATGTTTGATGGTAATTGTCAGTTATCCTTCTAGTTTGGATTGAGGGTTCCTTTTTCAGCACTTTAGAAAATGTTTCAACATGTTCAACCTTCGTTTTGTCTTTCTTTTGAATTTCTTTATTTCCAGCAGTTGATGTCTCAGCTTCACATCCAATTCCACGCTTTCCCATGTAGGCGGGTCTTTGAACGCTCAAGATTTTTTCAACTCCATCAGAACCACATTTGGCTCTTGCCAATAATTCAGCATCTGAGAATCTTCTAGGTTGTATTTTCTTCCTTGATTCTTTTGAAAAAGATTCGGTCTCAAGTTTACTCCTAAGAGTAACTATTTCCTCCTCAAGACCCTCAGTAGTCTTGGAATTTTCTTCCAGTCTTGAGGTGAGGTCATTGATGACCTTTCCCTGCTCTTCAATTCTTATCTTAAGATCCAACACATCATCATTGCTTTCAATGATTTTAGACTGAACTTTCACAAACTCTTCCAGACGTTCAATTTCAGCTTCAAGTTCATCAACATATTCTGATGACTCTTTGACCATTTCCTTCCACTTATTACATTTCTTACATTTACTCTCAATCTTGGAGAAAGCATCCTTAATTTGAACCTTTGGATTATCAAGGGCAGTACTCTGTTTATTTATGCCTTTATTGATTGAAGAATCTGATATTTCAGTGGTAGCCATCATGGAAGCATGTTTTTCAGTTTTAAATTCTGGTTCTTCTTCCTCACAGAATTCAATATCATCATCTTCTTCCTCACAGACAAAGCTCTTCCTCTGCATTTTCTTTCCAGATTTGAAATCTCCCTTTTTGAAAAACCTTTTCCGAGGCTTTTCAATGTCTTCAGCTTCGCTCTCATCATTATCCAACTTTCTTTGGCACTGAGAGGCAATGTGCCCAACTCTTCCACAACGGAAACATGCAAGAGGTAACTTACCTCTAAATTTACCTTTACCCTTTTTCAGCTTCTTCGCGATGAGGGAAAGAATTTCTTTTTCTTCGTCATCATCACCACTACTGTCTTCTGAAATTTTCAGTTTGTCCATGGCTTTTAATGCCATTTCTTTGCTCACGCGAGTCGTGGCATCTTCAGGTTTGACTCTCATCTCATATGCCACTAAACTACTTAACAAATCATCCAGAGAAAGTTTGGATAGATCTCTTTCTTCGAGGGCTGACACCTTTGCATTGTACATGGGAGGAAGTCTTCTCAATATTTTCTTAACGATATCAATGTCTTTGATTTCTTCTCCAAGACCTCGAATTGCTCCCACTACTTCAGTAATTCGATTAAAAAATGAATCTGCATTTTCATTGGGATGCATCTTTAGGTCGTCAAACCTGTTATGTAAAACCTGAAGTTTTCCCTCCTTTACCTTGCTATCTCCTTCATAAATGTTTTCAAGTTTATCCCACATAGACTTTGCTGAAGTGCAACTCATCACCTTTAGATATATCTGATCAGAAAGAGCTGCGGTGAGTGCATTTTGAGCTTTAGCATCTGCATCAAGAATTTTCCTGTCTGTGTCAGTCATAGCCAGTCCTGTTTGATCAGTGACTTGTATTCCTTGCACAATAGAAAACAAAACTTCCATTCCAAGAGATCTTAGATGAGATCGCATCCTATTCTTCCAGATCTGAAAATTATTTCCATCAAAGAGAGGGACTCCCCTCACATTGGCTGCATTCTCCATGGCGACAAAGGACAGATTCAAGACCATCAACCTCGCTCTGATACCACTTGAAGGACCCCGGGACACCCTGAGAGGGGAGGGGTGAATCAGGGTGGCAACTTTTTCTTCTTAAAGTTGTGGATCTTGTTCCCACGTTGGCAGGAACTTCTTAAACCTGTATGAAGGATATGATCATCAATTAAACATTCACATGCAGAGAGATGACACAACAATTTTTACTTGGTTCACCACTAAGGGCTACGTCCAAGGAGCATACGCCGACAGATTGTCGGTCGTACCTAAATCCACTATGCTTCACTAGCTGCGGATACAAAAGTTCGGTTACAGACACTCTGTCCCAGGCTCACTGCCTTTACATAAGGTTTAGGGATAGCTCACTGCTTCCCTCGGGTCACTCCCGTTGACTCCCCCTGGCTCACTGCCGTTGGTGAAGTCTCACTTAGTTTATAGACGTGAAGGTCTCTTCAATAAATTTGCATTGAAGTCTTTGCCTCTGCTCAGCACGAGACTCTGCTTGCATCGAAGTCCGGAAGAGATGCACTAGAACGCACAGAACCACTGAACTGGATAACCAAAACGTGCAGACAAACCTTACTGAGAAATATGCGAAACATCAACCATTTACGCGCAAAATCATCCTATTGCGCGCAACATTTTCTTTTGGTGCGGAAAAATATTTCGCGCAAAAATACCCTTTTTCGCGCAACTCCAAATATTTCGCGCAAGCTCCTTTACGCGATCCTTTTCGCGCATCAGACCTCGGATCTTCTCTAAGTCTTCCAACCAACGAATGAAGGGGGTCACCTCATATTTATAGGCGACTGAGACCACTGTGCGCAAAATCCCCTTCGGCGCGGAAAATCTCTCATCTGGCGCGTAATCTTTCACCCAGCTTATGTATTTCGCGCATAACTCTTATTTTCCGCGCAGCCCATGCCTTTGCCATCTTTCACCAAACTGATTCTGAAACAGCATTTGCGCGAAAAAACTATTTCGCGCATCCCGCTGTTTTCCGCGCCCAACTTAAGTATTTCGCGCACATCCCTGATTTTCCGCGCAGCCCATGCCTTTGCCATTTTTCACCTCTCTGAATTCGAAACACTGTTTGCGCGGAAAAACTATTTCGCGCATCCCGCTGTTTTCCGCGCCTAACTTAAGTTTTTCGCGCAAGCCTCTTATATTTCGCGCACCACTTCCGTTTTCTGCGAAGCTCCTTTTGCAGACAATCCTTGTCTTCATTTTCCGATTTTGAGGCCCAAAAAATTGGCAAACACTGGGAAACAGCGACACCTTCAAAACTGTTGTCTGCTTGAACTGTATGATCACTTTGCTGGAACACATTTGGAACTTCCACTGAGGATTGACAAAAAACACAAACCATACACCAAATCATGCTTTGAAGAACCTGGTTCCAACAATCTCCATGGGGTGATCCAGTTTTGTTCGTGAATAAGGCTGATGGAGGTCTCAGGCTATGCATAGACTACCGAAGGTTGAACCAGGTAACGGTCAAGAACCGTTATCCACTCCCAAGGATAGATGATCTCTTCGACCAACTGAGGGGAGCAGGTTGGTTTTACAAGATTGATCTACGATCTGGATATCATTAGCTGATGGTAAAATATTGTGACATCTCAAAGACGGATTTTAGGTGTAGGTATGGGCACTTTGAGTTTTTGGTGATGTCTTTTGAAGTTACGAATGCACAGCTGTGTTCATGGGAAGTATGAACTTTGTCTTCCGGGAGTTTCTGGACCGGTTCGTCTTTGTGTTTATCAATGACATCCTGATCTACTCAAGGTCAGAGGAGGAGCATGTTGAGCATCTCAAGGCAGTCTTGGAAGTACTTTGAGACCACCATCTTTACATGAAATTGTAGAAGTGTAAGTTATTGACAAAAGAAGTACACATCAATGGGCACGTAGTGTATCACTATGGAGTGTCTGTAGACACGTCGAAGGTGGAGGCAGTTGTTTCATGGGTAGCACCCAAGAGCGTGGCAGAAGTTCATAGTTTCCTGGGCTTATTCGGTTACTATCGGAGGATCGTTTCGGACTTCTCTCGAGTTGCTTCTCCATTGACATCTTTTACAAGGAAGAACCAGGTCTTCCTATGGAGCGACCAGTTCCATAAAGCTTTTGACTACCTGAAGGAGAAGTTGGTCAGTGCTCCCGTACTCAGGTTTCCAAAGGAAGGGTTTTTGTATGAGGTGTTTTTTGATGCTTCCGGCCTTGTTCCAGGGTGTGTGATGATGTAGAAGAAGGGAGTGATCTTTTAGGGGTCTAGACAGTTACGCCCTCACGAGTGTAACTATGCCACCCATGACCTAGAGCTTGCAGCAGTAGTGTAAGCACTGAAGTTGTGGAGACATTACCTCTTTGGGGAGTTCTTTGTGGTCTTCACAGATCACAAGAGCCTGCATTATATCTTCTCCCAGCATGACACGAACTTACGGGGTTGAAGATGGGTCGTGTTTCTCCAAGACTATGAAATTGAGATCTCTTACACTGAAGGTAAGGGCAATGTTGTGGCTGATGCCCTGAACAAGAAGTCACATAAAGAACTGGTTCGGGAGTCCCCTGATTCTTGGAAAGCGATGGGAGAGTTGGTCGCCTTACACTTGGATGCCAGGGAAGAAGGTGTTAGAGGGTGTTTGTTTCAAATGATGGTGCAGTCCTCCTTGTTGCATTAGGTGGAAGAGTCTCAGTGGGGGGACTCCGAGGCGGAAGTGATGCATGATCGTGTCGATTAGGGGAATGCTCCAGAGCGATGGTCGGAGGATAGCCGAAATCAGATGCTTTCCATGGAAGGTTGTTGGTCCCAGAGACAATGCGTGAGAGAGTTCTCCGTGAGTTCCACAGCTCATCCTTGGCGGTACATCCAAGAGTTTCAAAAATATATCAAGGCCTGAGGGAACAGTTTTGTTGGCCCGGGGTGAAATGGGCAGTGGCAGAGTTTGTGGATAAATGCCTAGTGTGTCAGCAAGTGAAGGATGAACACCGTTTTCCCAGTGGTTTGTTACATCCTTTAGGCGTCCCGAGTGGAAGTGGGATGAAATCTCAATGGGCTTCGTCACAGGACTACCCAGATCTCAGGGTGGTTATGATGTTATCTGGGTAGTGGTGGATCGGTTGACGAAATCATCTCACTTATTAGTAATTAATGAGTAAGGACTGGTGAGTACCTTAGCACAGAGGTACGTAGACGGGGTGGTATGTTTTCATGGAGTTCCAATGACTATCGTCTTAGATCGGGATACTCGGTTTACCTCATGAGTCTGGAGGGGGTTACAACATGATTTTGGCACCCAGCTACGCCTTAGCACAGCTTTCCGCCCCCAGATTGATGGGCAGATGAAGTGGACTATCCCGACGTTGGAGGACATGCTGCGAGCATGCATTATGGATTCCGGAGGATCATGGGTACGACACTTGCTTTTAGTAGAGTTCACCTACAACAATAGCTTCCACTCTACTATTGGCATGGCACCGTTTGAGGATTTGTATGGAAGACCATGTCCTTCACCCATTTGCTGGGTAGAGGTTGGGGAGACAGGTGCTCTTTGGCCAGAGGTAGTGCAGAGCACCATAGAGAAAGTCTAGCTTGTACGTGAGAGGATGAAAGAGGCTCAGGACTGACAGAAGTCTTATGTTGATCGTCGAAGGAAGCCCTTAGAGTTAGAGGTGGTAGATCATGTGTTCTTGAAGGTTTCACCTTGACAGGGGCAGCGAAGGTTTGGGTAAGGGATAACTCTCTCACCTAGGTTCATCGGACCTTTTGAGGTGTTGAGGCGAGTTGGGGAGGTGGCATATTTGCTAGCCCTGCCACCTCAGTTAGGGAAGGATCATGGCGTCTTCCACATCTCCCAGCTTCGTCATTACTTACATGATGACTCCCACAATATCGACTGGGGAGAGTTAGATATGGGAGACGACGCGACCTTCGAGGAACAACAAGTCAGGATCAAGGATCGTAAAGAGATGGTGCTCTGTGGATGAACCATTATGTTGGTTCTTATGTTATGGAGGCATGGTGGCCTCGAGGAGAGCACTTGGGAGTGGGAGACCCAGATGCACGCTCAGTACCCAAAGTTGTTTTGCCTTGTTTTTTCCCCTTGTTCTTCTGAGCTTTGTGTTGATGTTGTACTTTGTACCTTTGATACATGGAATGTTTGGCTTGTCAGTTGTGAGACCTTTTGTTTCCTCGTTCTCTAGAAGTGTCTAGCATGTCTAGATATGTGGGAAAAGGGAAATCCTGACCCTTAATCAAGACGCATTAATGCAGATGCGATTGAACCCGTGTAGGTGATTCAGTGCCGCCTAAAGCGGATAATATCTCGACATAGGAGAAATAATTTCCCAAAACAACATGTTCGGGTAGTGTGTTGGTTGTGTGGTGTTGGGGGTAGTACGATTTGAAAAAAATCTTAATGTATGAAAGTGGGAAGACCCAATTCTTAATCGAGACGCATTAATGAGGATGCGATTAAACCCATTCAGGAAAGTCAGTGCTACCTAAAGTGGATAATATCTCGACATAGGAGAAGGAATTCCTAAGACATATGATTAGGGTTGTTGGTGGGGTTCCTGTTATAACGAGAACCCTAAGAAGTGTCTTGTTGAGTCCCTCTGGGTAGGTTTTTGAATTCTCGGGGATGATAATGTTTTAAGAGTTATCTGATGTATTGGTTCGGACCTCTCTGTCCCATTATTTTGTCAAAAAGAAGGCCAAAAAGTGTTCTGGAGGGTAAAATGGACATTTCCCACACTTTCCAGAATTTTGAAACTACACGCCGTGTAGTTTAAGTACGGGCCGTGTACTCCCTTCCCGAATATACCCCGTATTGCAGGTCGTGTCCTCGCCATGTGAAGTAAATGATTACATGCCGTGTAGTGTAACTACACACCGTGTACAATCTTGTCAGGTATACCCCATGTTGAATACCATCTCCTCGTTGTGTGAAATAATGGGTGTATGTCATGTTCCCAGTTCCACACGCCGTGTAGTTCTTCCCCGCATACATGTTACTGGTCAACAGCCATGTACCATGTTGGAGTCATGTCCTTGTCATGTGCAATAAATGAGTATACACCGTGTGTCTATCCTACACGCCCTGTAGTCCTTCCCTGTGTATGTGTTACCCTCAAACCGTGTGTTGACCAGTCAACGGTCGTGGAGCTGTGTTGGAAGCCATGTGGAGACCGTGTAAAATAACCGATCACACGCCATGTACCATAAGGTACATGCCATGTACTTTTCCTTTTCTCACCTATAAAAGGAGGGCTCCCCTCCTCCTTTCAACTCACCCTCTCCTCCCCTTTCCTCTGAGCAGAGCTCTCCCAAGAGACTTGAAGGCCGATTTTCTTCCATAACTTCTACGTCCGAGCACCGATTTACGATACGTCGGCGGCCACGGGATCATAACGACGAGGAGTAACTTCCAAGAATGGATCCATTGTCATTACTATGACGTTTCCATTCTGACATCCACCCGAGGAGGTTTTTCCAGGACCCGACAGAAGTGACGGACACCGACGGACGTCTTCTAAGGTCGATTCGGGGGAGCATTGCGATCAGAACCTGTTGAGGTAGGGATATTACCTTTTTCTCTCTAAATTGTGCATTAGGAGGGGTGGGTATCCTCTTTTTTTCATTAGAAACAGTTGAATCATTAAATAAAGATAATAACTGGTTATAGAATGGGGTTGGAAAGTTCTTGACTGCTGTTACTTTATATCCTGTGATATTATGTTGTGAATTGAATGAGCTTCTGCCTACTGAAAATCATGGTCGTTTGGGGCCTTTGCTTACGCAATTAAATTTTTACCTCTCCTTCTAGATTTCCTTATGGTTGGAAACTTTGTGGAATGTGGAAATTGGTTAATCACGTAAAGTTGGCTGTTTATAATCTGGAACCCTTGTGTGATCAACTCGGTTAAACAAAATGGAATAATGAACATGTGGGTGTTGTCTTGGATACGTGGCATGTGATGGGGGTGTTTTGTGGGTTGTTGTGGATAGGGTGAGCAGCGGGGCTGTGGTTTACTTGGTTGTGGGTTGGTGTGAATGTTATGTTGGTGACGGGCAATGGGGCTACGATAAATGGTATTAAAGAGATAATGATGTACGGGTTTCGGTGCGGTTGTGGTTATGGTGGTTGGCAGCGGGGCTGCGGGGATGGGTTGAATGTGAATGGACTATGGGTGGTGATTAATAAATAAAATCAGAAGAGTTAATGAATGGTGGGGCGTGGTAATGGAATGGGTTTAATAATCAATGGGGTTAGTTGGTTGATACGAATGGCTTGGTTGTGCTGCTTGTGTTTTCTTAACATGATTTGGGGATAACAGGGATATGTTTTACGAACGATCTATGTGGTTGGTTGTGGATAGTTTCCCAGTAGTTAAGGAACTAAATAAACTAATTTCTGCTGAAACGTGAAAACCTAAATGGGGTTGGGATTGATTGTTGTATGCATGCTTCGTAGTAGCAGTGCCGAGGCATGTGCTTAGTTTCTCTGTTTTGAAGCCATAGGTTGGGTTGTGTGTTTGGTATATATATATATATATATATATATATATGTACCTTTTGTGTTTTATCGCACCCCACCCATGTTGAGCACTTAGTGCCGAACACTACCATTTCATGGGAGAGGGTGTTTTTCCCTTAGATACTCGCACCTTCCTGCTCCTTCTCCCCTAGTCTATGATGTATTGAGTAGACCTTACACCTAAGACTCTTCGTGTATGTTTTGATTGGGGTGGAATTAGCCCAAGACTCTTTGGGCAGGTTCTACTGTTTCCCAAGAATCTTTGGGATGAGGCCCAGGTGTGTGCAGACAGGATACGTGGTTGTGAGGCCCAGGTGTGTGCGGTCGGGATATGTGGTTGTGAGGCCCAGGTGTGTGCGGGCGGGAAACGTGGTTGTGAGTACTAGGTGTGTGCGGGAGGGATACGTGGTTGTGAGGCCCAGGTGGGTGCGGGCAGGATACGTGGTTGTGAGGCCCATGTGTGTGCGGGTGGGATACATGGTTGTGAGGCACAGGTGTGTGCGGGCCGGATAAGTGGTTGTGAGGCCCAGGTGTGTGTGTGGGGGATACGTGGTGTTGAGGCCCAGGTGCGTGCGGGCGGGGAGAGTGTGGCATCATCAGGAAATTTTCCGTTAGGAAGAGCATCTAACCAAATGGAAATGGTGCGGGGTACCCAATACTCTTGTTCTTATATACTACTACCTATTGTGATTGTGTTTTTGGTGAGTGTGGCTGGTGAGGTTGGGTGGATAGAATTCCTTGCTAGGTTTCTTCTGATGTTCTCACGGGACATTAGAATGTCTCCCCACTTGTGCACGAGACCATTAGGTTTCCACACTGAGTATACATGTATGCTCACCCTACGTTTACTTTCAGGTTTCCAGGAGGACTACCAGGGCCGTGCGGGACTCTACTAGTCGGACAGTTGGAGTTGTTGTAGTTGTTGTACACTTGTTTCTTTTGGTATTGTACTTTGAGAATTCTTGTACTTTCACCTTGTTAAAAAATTGTTTAAACATGCATGTGGGCTTGGTTTGGGTTTATTTCTATACACTTGTCCTTTTCCTTTTTTTGGTGTTTGACTTGTCCTATTTCCTGGTCCTAACAATAAAAAGGGTAATGCCTCCCATATTTGTGAGAAATCCTACCCTTGGTGCTCGTCGCCACCCCGGGGCCTACTGGAGGAGGGACTCGGGGGTCATTATCTCCCTTTCACCGTTGCCAGCTCAGGAGGGGCATCTTTGGTGGGAGGGGTTTGGGACAATATGTGATGTCTTTTATTATATATCCCAAAGGATTCGTGGATAGACATAAACTCATGTAGTGGAGTATTTTAATGAGTTAGTAATTATATTATTTAGGATCCTTCAGACCGAGAACAGTCAAATAGTGTTTCTTGTAGCTAGTCTTTTTCATGAACTAGTAGGGTTCTCATTGAATCTGATGAACTGGTCCTATGATGAGGTAGTGCTATCCGGGTCAGACTCCCATGATCTATTTCATGACAATAACTACTCTTAATTTTGATGCTCGATGAAGGTTATGGAGTTTCTCTATTTGTAAAAGGGTGATATTATAGTTACTAAGTATGTCGTATGTTTCAATGACCTCATGTGTTACACCCTTGACATGGTGTGAGATAGCGTCTTATGAGAAAGGATGTTCATGTAGGAAATTTGTAGAGACATCCATGCTAGCTTAGTCTCAATATGAATATATTCTTATATTTTGGTGAACGTGAAGACATTGATTACCAAGATAATTTCAGCAGTGGAGAATAGGGTAGAGGGATACATTGGTGGACATCAGGGGGATTAGTCATATTCAGCATCTAGAAGATGTCACTCATCAAGGACTCGATATAGGAGATCTACCCATTCCAATACATAGACATATGGATCTATCGAACAAGGGTCATGTACGGAATTGGTAATCATTGATGGGGTTGATGCTATTCGTATTTGGAGAGAGGCCACATGGCTCATGATTTGTAGACACATTGTTTTATTTACGGTAGGAAAAGAGTTGACAATCCACCCTAGTAGAGGTAGTTTAATGTTTGGGGATCTATCAGGCATGGATAGGGTGGATCCTTGGGAGGATATATTAGAAGAGGATAAGTTGTACCCTATGAGTGAAGAGTTTCTAGTGGAGGATAAAGGTATGAGATACTCCCACAACCAGAACTAGGAGGAAAATTCCATGCCCACAGAGCGGGCAGTAATTTTCATGGTTAGATATATACTATAGAGGACAATGTAAAGTCTCTACATGAGCTAATTCATGTTATAATATAATAATTTTATACTCTTTCACATGTTCCAATATACACTTGTGTGAGTATCTCATTCATCTCCATATTCTATGTGCGAGAAAAATATCTCACCCTTGAGAATGAAAACCATCATTTTTTCTATAGGTTCTATGTAGGAGTTATTATTATATATCACACATATACCGGTAGTTGAAGGTATCTCTTTGGGGAATGTTTATCTCATTGTAATTTTTTCCATAATAATGAACCCTTGTGAAATTATGATAGGTATGGACTGGTATTTCTTGGTGTATCCCCAGATTAACTATCATATCAAGACAGTCATATGCATTCCTATAGATGTGTCAATATTCTATTTTATAGATGAGTTAGATCTTATGGCTGATTAGGTAGGAATTTTGAGAATAAATTAGTATCATATTACTTATAAGCCAGTGAGTTTGTTCCTTGGTGTTGTGGGATCTCTAATCATCTATCTACCAGTAGTTATTGTGGACTATAATGACCTATTAACCAATGATATTTTGGAACTACCTTGAATGTTGGAGTTAGATGTATGCATCTACTTTTACCCTAATACAACACTAAAATATTATAAATCCTATCAAATATCCTATACAGAGTTTTACAAGATGAGGGCACAATTGGAGGACATTTGAGCAAAAGGCATTACTAGACCTAATGTTCTTCCTTGGGAATCCCATGTTTTTCAAGAAAATGATAGAAAATAGATTGAGTATAAGAGTTTATTATCATCACTCATCAACTAATGATAAGGAAAATTTACTCATTATTGAGGATTGATGACCTATTTAACCATGAGAGATGAGAATGTTTGTTCTCTATGATTCATCTCTAGTCTATCTACCACTAGTTAGTTGTCCACAATAATGATATTCCAAAGACTAAATTCTAATTTCATTATGATAGTTTGAGTTCCTATTGATTCATTTTGGTCTAACTAAATCCCTCATATTATTATTAGCACTAATGGACTGAATAATATAGACATACATGGGCTAATCCAAAGTTGTCTTAATGAATTAGAATTCAAATCTACTCTAAGTCAGATGATGATTATGTAAATAATTTATGGTTGTTCAAAGAATTACATTGGAAGAACAATATTTATATTAATCTCTCGAAGATCTAGTTTTGGATATATTTTGTTCACATTCAGTGTAATGTCATCTATGATAATAGTTTTGATGTGGACTAGGTGAATATTAATGTGGTTCTTAATTTGGATCCTTATAAGAGATGGATAAAGGTGTCATTTTTTCATTGCTTTATGTGGAACAACATGAGGATGTTGGTAGAATTCCATCCGATATTACCTTTTTTGACTACCTTGATGTGGAAATAATTTTTATTCATCTAGAATGATTCGTGTATTAGATTCTTCAGAGAGATGATGTAGAGGTTTTCCAGTGATCATGTTTTGAGACTACTAGTGATAGAATTGAGTGTGTAGGAATTTGTGATTCCTATAGAGACTAGCTTAGTTTCATGATGATACAATGGCCATATGTGATCACTCATTGGCTGAGGAAGTTTATACCCCAATAGAAAAAATATACAACACATAATCTAGAGTTATAATTGGTAGTCTTTTCTCTAAGTATATGGATTCAAAAAAAAAATTGTTTAGTGTTTTAAGTTTACTCATACCACTAAAGACATAGGTACATATTTACTCAGAGAGATACCAACCTATGTGATTACTTTTGGTTAGTTTTCCTGCATTACTATGAATTCACAATATCCTACATGTCAAGGATGTGCAAGGTTGTGGAAAATACCCTAAGAAGGAATCCATTTTCTCTCATGGTAGAGGATGAGTCTTAGATGTTTCCAATAATGCAGCATACCCTTGTTAAGGGTATGGGTGAACTTTTTATTCCTTCAACTGTTGTGACTCTTCCAAATATTTTGCATCTGATAGAGGTTTAGTATGTATACATCAATAATTATGTTCTATGTTACCTGTAATCCTTGGAAGATGAACCATATATATTTTATGAAGGAGTGGATAACGTCATAATTTCCTAAATATGGATTTTTATTTGGGTCATGATGATAGAGGTGGTGATAAGGGTGTTTCATAGTTCACATTGGGATGTATATTTGGGTGTAGAAGATATTTAAAAGGGTAATTATTCATAGTTTTTGTCGGATGGAATGATTCAGAGTGTCGCTATGTTCAACACTTGGTGTCTCACATGTCAAAAGGTAATTTCTATGTACCAAGTTCTAAAAGGATTCAAATAGCCTCTTGAGTTCCTATAGTGTTAGAGGTATGGAATATATATCTTTATTGTGATGGGGATTCCATGGATTTTAAGAGGAAACGAAGGTATAATGGTGATTGTTGAATGCTTTACCAATTCATCACACTTTTATACCATCACACTGTAATGTAATGTGAAAATTTTTGGGCAGTTATATGTGAGATAGATTGGAAAAATTTAGGGTTTACCCTTATAATTCAATCTTACAAGGATTTCTAGTTCACATCATAGTTTTGGAGTGTCGTTTTATATTCCATTAAGACCATGTTTAGGATGAGTATAGTGTTCCCCTTAGAAGGATTGGTAGTCTGAGTAAATAATCTTTGTGTTGGAAGCATTACTGAGGGACTCTTCGTTAGACATTAATGGGAGTTGGGAGGATCACATTCCATTATTAGAGTTTATATATAATAACAGTTTTCTTTTAAATATTTTCATGACACCTTTCAAGGCCATTTTTGGGAGAACATGCATATCACTCAAATTGTTTAATAGGAATCATGATACAACTCTTGGTGGGCTTGAGATAGTGTTGGAAAAGACCGAGGATGTATGGGTTATCAAAGGGTATATGAATAGAGACCTTATTAGATATATATATATATATACTAACTAGATTGATATCATATAACATTAGAGTTTGATTAGGGATACCATGTTTTCCAAATATTATCCCTAACATGAGGATTATAGAGTTTTATATTGGGAACCATGATAGCCCAGTGGTTCATCAGGATGATTGAGATCCAACAAATGCTTGGTGAGGTTTTATACTACATTGACTTAACCCCACAATTAGACTCAGTTCATGACCTCCTCCAGGTGCCATAATTAATGAAATATATCCATGTGGTGGCACATATTATTAACTGAGTTTAGAAGGACCTTTAGGATTTAGTCTCCTTTTATAAGTACCTAAAGGTGATCATGGATTGGTTAGAGAAGATCCTACATGGATAGAAAATCCCGTTGGAATCATTAACCACATATATTTTCATTGTTTTTACTTTTCAAGGAGAAAATACTTGATGGAGGGGAGAATGTGATGAATCTTTTTTTTCTTTTAGGCCTTTGGGATATTTTAAGGAATATTATCAGAACCAGTTAATTATTCAACATGACTTTCCTATGGAAATAACAACATGGTATTGATATTTTAACAAAAATAATAAATATATTATATATGAGTATATATTTTTGAAATAAATTGTATTGATATTTTATGGAACCTTAAATGGGGAATATGACAAAAAATTGATTTTAGATCTTCAGTATTACTATAGGGGTTACATAAATTTGGTAAGAATCAACAGTTTCGTGTAAGGATACCATTAGGAGGTATATTAAGTAAATTATTGATTTAATCTAATTTAATTACTGTAAATGAACAAATATAGGAAATCCTATTTAAATATAGTTTTATAGAAAATCAAAATGATTATCCACATAACCTCATAATATTATAGAGGACAAGCAAGTGTTCTCCATTGATAGATTAGGTTGAATAATTACAACCAACAGATCAAGGTGAACCATGTGATCGATAGAAAACATATAATATCTTCTCGTCCAACAATGGAGGGAATATTCATTACCAATTATGGATCCATTAGTGAGTGAGGTCATGTTAATTTTCATATCTCCAAACTATTAGTAATGAAAATAATTGATTTTATATACCCTTTATTTTCTATTTGATTTATATAGTCTATATTATCCCGTTCATATTTTGGTACTCTTGATCTGATAATTAATTAGATGCACCTTGTTGTCACCCATTGATCCACAATTTATATTCTTTAGCCAAAATATCTTTGAAAAATTATATATTAACATTATTTATATTTATTTCCACCCACTATTATTCTTTTTCATCATCCTTTTCCCACAGGGTCATAGTTTGAAATTTTTGGGATGGATTTGAACATGATTGAACTACAAAATATATGTTGGATGCATTCACAACACACTGATAAATATTTGGTGGGTGGGGCACGTTGGGATGTGTGTTTAGGGTTATGGTGACACAAATCAGAGGTTGGTTCTTTAGGATTCATTATCTAGAGATAAGTGGTGTGTTGGGAAGAGTCACACGGGGTCTGGTTGGCCTTATTAAATCCATCGACCGCTGGTCCTACATGGTCATAATTATATCTGCACTACCGAATACAATTTTAGGTGGAAATGAATGCCACAAGAACATCAATAGTACACATAATGTTTTAGTTAGGTTTGGTAAATTCTCAACTAACATTACATGTAGTATAGAAACACATGTTGTGAAGTTCCTTGGTTATGGTGGCTGCAGTTTTAGGTGGAAAAAAATATCAAATATCATTTTTGTACCCATATATTTCATGTAATCCAATGCTTGAATATCGACATATACTATGGTAGTAGATAGGTAGGAGAATATATTCGTAAAAAATGAATGGTGATAGTAGACCATAATGGTCATGTACTCAAACATGATTTGGATACCTAGACATGGTCAGTGTACATGGGCACTAGATGATGTACATAGGAATGGGCCAGGACAACATGAGTAGACAACGTCTGGTAAATACAAATCATATACAACATGTTCATACTCCACAGTACAACATAGCCATCAAATCCCTTTATATTAAAGGATATTATCATGTGTACAGGTGAGGTCACATGCCATGTGACCTTAGGTACACTCTATGTACCACCTTCTAGATCTTCAACAATGTGAATCAACATTTTCGAAACTCAGATTGTTTACCTCAATTATAATATCCATGGTAGTTTTATGATTTTAATTTTATATAAACCTTAATTTAGTAATTATATATACGACATGAGGTGTTTTGGGAATGAATCTTCTTCTAGAAATTCTTGACTAGTGTTAGTGATTAGACATGTTTTTAGAGATACGATGTGGTTGGAAACCCCCTTGTCTCACATGGTCATGAGTCCCCCGTACTCTTTACATAGGTAGTGTTATAATTCCCCCTTTCAACATGGGGTTCTGGTCCTCTTTCTATAGTGTGGACCCCCCACCACATAATTGACTTATGGAAGGGGGGATGTGATCTACTAGTGAGTGTATCCCCTGAGATGGGTGGTGCGATGGCACCATGTGGGTCCTATACTCGAATACATTCCATGTTATAGTTGATGAGGGGTATCCAAGATAGAACATTAGAGGTATAGATATTATAATATTTCTTATCATGGATATTGAAATATAGAAACCCTTTCTCTCTCATCAAGGTTCTTTATGAGCGTATATGACGTGTTTTTTATTTCCTTGTAGTTATGGGTTTAGGTGACCAACTAATTTACTCTCTATATTAATATTCTTTGGTTCTTGAATTTCTTACCAGGGATGTATATAATCTCCATTACATGGTCTTTTATTTTTATATCCTTGTATAATATATATTTTTGGTAGATAGATGTTTAAATTGGTGGTCTATAGTAGTACATGGTTGAATTGACAATGTTTCTTGTAAAGAAATAGAGATTAGGAGATGGTCCCTCTTTAATTTTCCACTTTTACTAGTTGTTTCTTGGTTATGACAACATTATTAGTTATCCAAGTATTTTTTCCACTTTATTATTTAGTTTATATTTTCATACTATAAGGTTTCCACTAGAGGTTATTTCATTCATGGATAATATCTAGATTTTGAAATATATTATATTTTATATGCACTTTTTCAGGGAGATTATTGTGTGTGTGCATACAATAATATTTCTTCATGTCCTCAAAATTATATTTATGCATTCCGAGAACATGTAGGCAACCATTGTCCTATTGTAGAAAGGCTTAGAGTGTCAAACTTAGGTTTCCAACAACTAGCAGGGCCCATGTAGGCTGGACCATTACAATAAAAATTTACACAAATCCTTAAAATTTTCACTATAATATAATTTTTTCAACCAATGTATATCATGTTAGTGTGTCTATAATTGTGTGTATTCCTCATACCATAAATTATAAACTAATGTGAAGAATTATATGAAACTCAACCATAATACTTCAGGGTGATTACCCATAATTGTATCTATAAATATCCACATCCACATGGAAGTATCTAGATAGAGATGAAATTTCTATCCCAACGACACTATAACTACATTACCAATCACCAAATTTTATCATATAATTGTACATGTAATTAGTGATTTTAATTATATCTCTAATACTCATTAAAAATAAATAAAATTATTATAATAAAAACCAAACCATCATATGATACCAAATATAGTTCTTGATTCTATGTAATTAAAAAATTTCCTTTTTTACAAGAACTATCTATCCATATCAAAAACGATCATACAAACTAGAGAGTCCATGATTTACTTTCATTTAGGACTATCCACATTAACAACATATTTTACAACACTCATTATAAATACATATTATGTAGTCAATTTCAAAAACATTTAATGAATGTCCATGTAATACCAATTTTTTTATCATGGGGAAAGAAATCTTACGAAATGGTTGTGTTTATATTCTCAGTAAGGGTAAACCTAATTATTAAAAATAAAATATCATTTGTGTTATCGAGATAAAAATATGGTTGTAAGATTGATATGGAATAAAATTTTATTCATTAATTAATAGAATCTAAATACTAGTATATGTATTGGACGAATATAGTACATGAATAAAATGTGATTGGAAACATGAGTGTGTAAACTTAAGACATGATATGATATCATATGAATGATAATAAGAATAAAAATTTGCATCATTCAATTACAGTTCAATCAAAATCATAGAAAAAATATTTTATGGAATCCAACCATTATACTCAATACATTATATTCTTGGTCTAATCAGTTGTATACCTTCTTGGACATGGGATAATTATCTCAAATACCCTTGGGTTTGGGGTAAAAGGTTTTTTCTACCGCATTGGAATGGATTGATCCTTTCATATACCACATTGGGTGGGAGTAATCTTGACATGTACTCTAAGGATTTCAATAAAACCTCCTTTGTACCCACATTGTGTTTTTGGAAAATCAAAGTATGTACCCTTTGGAATGAGAAAAATCATCTCACATACCCTTAGCAAGATATAAATACTATTTTGTACCATTTTGGTTGTGATAAAATATCATCTGTACCCTATTAAGTTCACAAGATATGATAATTATCCATTAAATATAGTTATTTATAAGACCCCTCCAATAAATAATTTATACATATGGTTCCCTTTGAAAAAAATAAATATTTAGCATATAATAATTAACACATGGAATGAAAAAAAATCATATAATAAATGTAATTTTTAACCTAAATTAACCTTAATAATGAAAATAGTATATTACCAAAAAATCACCCAAAGGGAGAATTTCGTACGAATATTTTTTTCGGTGGTTCGTGGAACACAAATCACTAGGATATATTTTCATTAATAATAATTAAGAAAATGGAAGTTAAAACATTAATGTTATTCTATAATACAATTTCATCCTTATAAAAACATTATGTCATGAATCTCATTCCAAATTAATTTACAAAAATGATAGGTTAAAATATTTGGAATTTGTTTATATTTAATATAAAACAGAACTTCTTGATCTTTGAAAATGATATAATGTTTTCAAAAACATTATGTGAAAACATTATAAAAAAATTTAACTTAAAAATATTAACTAAGGTCCTTTCAAAATACATAACAGATTAAGAAAATTTATTTCAGATAATTGGAAAACATTATTCATATTGGAAAAATAAATAATAGAATATCGAAATTTCATAAATGTTATGAAAAATAATATTTCAATTAAATAATACACATTTAATTTTTAAATAGTTGAAAACATTTAGAATATTGTAAAATTCAATTAATGAAAACTCATATCGTAAAACTGGTAGTAAAACATTAATTTTAAAATACGATTAGGAACAAATTGAGGTAAAATAGCAAAAAAATTGTTCTTCAAAATAATAAATAAGAAGCATTTTTCAAAATAATAATCATTAAAATTGAAGAAAATTAATCCTTAAAAGATATCATAATTTTGTCTTAAAAACCTTTCATTTTCATGTGAATGAAATTCAACAATAAGATTCTATTATTTAAAACCAGATCTTTTCAAAGAGATGAAAGAGGAAACATGTTATTAAAAAGGAAATTAAATTAATTATGTAAATATGAAGAAGGATTATCATTGAATATAATTTTATCACAAATGACCAAAATCAGAGTTTATTAAACCTGTTATATATTTCATTACATTTGATTCATTGGACTTATAGAAATGATTTTTGTATTAGTAAATTAAATACCTATAAAATAAATAGAAATTGAAACATAATACCATTAAAGGGTAGATTAAAACCAAAATTTATGAAATATGTTCAATAAGAACATTTCTAACTAAATTATTATGGATTATATTTCCAAAAACTCATATTGGAGTGGTAATGTATAAATTATAATTTTTCGATTAAATTGAAATTCATGTGTCATAATATTATATATTTTCTTTACTAAAGAAAGAAATAAGGAATTAAATACACCATATAAAATAAATTATTTTTAAACATATCATGAATTTATTTTTTATTTCAAAATCATTAAAATACATTATTTCCATGAATTTCACCATAGTTGATCGAGGAAAACTAGTATTATGGTAGAGATGAGTAATCATTATCATTTTGATATAGTTTCATTATATCAATGTTCTTATTCATTCTTCTCCACAAGTTCCTCATTCAAAAATAATATAATTTATTGGAATTTATTTATTATGATACAATATAATGTTATATTTTTTTCTATCACAATTTATGTTATGATCATTAATTATAAATTCAATGATAATTTTGTTTCACTTATTATTAAGGAACGATTGATTTTTTTAAAGTATGAATTAAATTTTGTATTAATATCATATGAACAAAAAAATTATTTATTTATTTTTTTAATTTAATATAATAAATTACATTAAATTCTCATATCCATATTTGAGAAATATTTATAACTAAATTCATATAGGTGGTTAAACTAACCCAAAAAACATGCCATACTAAAGGGATTGTTATGAATTGATTTAGCTGTAATATCATTATACTAGAACCATAATTATATTATTTAGTTTCTTTGTGTGTGGTATATATGAATTATAAATAATTATATTATTAATACAACCTATATTCTATTTTTAAAAATATAAATATATCATTTTTCTCTTATAGAACCATTATTTGGATGGATAGATTTACTAGAATTTTTATATCTAATATACTCGATTGGTTGTTCAATTTTTCCTTATAGAACGTTTATATGTGTATAAAAATAATATATTTCAAATAAAACCATTCATATTACCAACCATGTATAGTTGTGATAAAATGAAAAATAAAAATTGATCATTTTATGGAGGAAGTAGTCTACATATATTCATGGATGATGATTTTGTATTCCATATTTCTAGGAAAAGTAGTAATATGGTCTATCATTTCTAAATCTATAATATGTCAAAAATATCAATAATATATTTTAAATTCCAATATTGGTAATATAGTAATAATTTGATCATGGAAAATTAATTATGTTTCATAATGGGGGAATTATTATGGATAATAGGTAAATGAAAATTTAACATTTTGTAATGGAAAAAAGGAAAGGTGGTTAATGATTTTATCTCTATTCTAATAAAATATTGGTATAGAAATGATACTTATATTATCATTTTAATATGGTGAATTTAAATTTGGGAATAAATATGTTCACATAATGAAATTCAAATAATAATGGAATAGTTTTATATTAATACCTTACTTCTTAGATTACCTCTAGTTTAAAGGGTGTTAATTGATTGAGGATGGTCTTTTAAAAATAATATAACTCATTTGTGATGTCTATGAATTTATAATTTATGGTTCAAAAGAATATGGGCTAACCTATATGGGTTGCGGGGTGAGAGTAACCAAGTAATGTAAATCCCCTTTTATTATTGAAATGATATGGTATTGTTTTAAATTCCCATTAAATTTTAATAACATGAGGTAATGATCAAGGAAAGATACTACAAAACTGATGAATTAGGGAGATTATAAGTGATGTGTTCAACAACGGCCTCACACTAAATTATACAAAATATTAAAGAGGTGATTGTGGTCCTTTAATATTATATTTTACATTTTTTAATTTCTTATTTTTCCATGAAAAATAGTTTTGATCCAAATTAGATATACTATATTCATAGAAATTATTCGTTTTATATAATTTTCACCCACATAATCAAAATGATAAATGAATTTTATTTTTTTATTTTTCTAAATATGATAAAAAATTTAAATAAGAAATGTATAATCTATTTTTTAAAAAATATATAACATATGTTATAAAATTAAAAATATTTATTTTTAGAGGCTACTCTGGTTACAGTAGAGGAGGTTGGGCATTAGCTTTAGTTGGGGTTCAGTATTGGTTACCCATTGTGGTGGGTGGGTGAACATGGAGGAGACCATGTGGAATTATTGGTGGGGATGGAACCTTCACGACATCAGTGTCACATATTCATCAGTAATATTGGATGGTAAGGGTGGTAATGTGTCCTCAATGGTGCATGTAGATAATAGAGATGATATATAGATATTGGGGTGGGACCACACTCATGAAATAGGTTGCAGTATGCAAAAATATTCCTAGACAATGAGTTTAGAGAATTAGAGAAACCACCTCACAAGATAATCATAATGGAAGGATAAGAGGTTTTGGAATTTTCTGTTGGAACGAGGCACCATGCAGCTATGGCACAAGGAAATGCAATCCAGTCACCTTTGCATGGAAGGGAGATTTCGAGTAATAGATATAAATTATCTAGGGATGGATTGTTTTTTCTTCATGCTCCTTGGGCCCATGAGTCATGTTAATGCTCACATAACTCTAGGCATTTTGGTGATGTAATATGTTCCCTCTCAACCGTGTGAAATATAGTACTAATAATAAAATTACTAAAAATATAAGGCCTTCCGGATAGGAAGTTAACTATTTGTCACTATTCAGATAAAAATATTTTTTTAATAAAATCTAAAAAAATACAATTAATATAATTTTGACATTATAAATTAAAATATTATTTTTTATATTGAATTATAAATATAATATTTATAATATTGGTTTTTTTAAATTCAAATAAAAATATAAAGTAAAACACTTCTATTTAAAATGACTATAAACATCATCTATCATTACTATTATTTCAAAATTATTTACAAATAAAATAATATTGAAATAATAGTAAAAAAATTTATTATTTAAATTTGAAATAGACTTTTAGTTATGATAAATTCTAATTATTTAGGTAGTATACAATAGCCATTTTTTTAAAATGTTTAATTGCAATACATCCTTTTAAAAAATATGGATGAAGTATAAAAATTTTTAACAGTTCTAAATTATTATTTACTTTTTACCTACCAATGGATATAATTTTAATTTAATTATACTATATATTATTCTTTGAGGTTCATTGTTTCGTTATTTCCAAATACTCTGTTATATCAGCTTTTGAGGATAATGGAAATTTAAAGGGTATGAAATTTCATGTCATTACAGGCTACCCCCTTTGGCAAAATTCGTTCCTCAAAATTTTATTTATCATATACTGTTGAATGTAGGTAATGGAATTTTTATCTTATTTATTATCAAAAATATAACTTTGATTTTGAAATATAAATTTATCCTATAGGATATATAGAAATTCATATCCACCCATAAATAATAATAATAATCCATATAATCAAGTACCTTGATATGTATATACCCTTAAAACAAATAATATATAGCATAACATTCTAAAAACCATTTGAGTTTTTAAGATATTAAACCACAATGAATTCATATATTTATCCAAAAACTAAATCAATCATTGACCCTCAAATGTAATTTACTTGTAGTCAATATGGTCACTTAATAGAAAATATATATCATGATCCCAAAAAATAGATTAAAAAATAATATAAAATATAATTGATCTAATTTTTATTAAATCAATAATCAGTTATATATTTATAAAAACTATCAAACTAAATATTCTCTACATAAATCTTAACCTTATTACTTCAAAAAAATCATCTATTAATCCTAGGAGTTATCATTACCATGATCATGAGTTCTTCAGTAGTTATCCCATATATATAACCCTGTCATAAAAACAATTTTTAAGGTTGTTTACACTATTTAATATATGTTTCCATACTATTACAAAATATCTATTGAAGAACATCCATTTTTTGTCTCACATAATCACCATAACAATTAGAATGTACCATAATACAGTAAATAAATTTCTCTAGACTATAAACATAGATATAAGTATCGAGATTCTATTTCTATTTTGATATAAACATTGAAACCTTCAGTTATACTATGAAATTGAACTTTATAATTTTAAAAAACATATATTATGATTTTAAACCATTTATGCATAATCCCTTATATGGTTATAATCCTTTATGCTTTCCAGATACCTAACATTCTCATGATCATTTTCGTGATCCTATTTCAAAAAAAATCCAAATTTTTTTACTAATGTATTAAATGAAAATAATATTGTGAATATGAGAATTCAATATCAATGTTTCTTTTCTAATAAATACTTTTTTTTATCCCTAGATAATTCCCATTAAACCCATATCCCATTGAATTTATCTAATGTTTTTTTTAGTCATATTAATATTTGGTTCTCTAGTGTTCCATACAGATGTTCCCAAATCCTTCATAATTTATTGTAAATATAATTTTTCAAAAACTTTCTTGTCCTTCGATGGTGTTTTCCTACGTGTGTAGTCTTATTCTCAATCATCATGAACTAGACTGAAGATTTTGTTAATAATAAAGAATCATTTTACATGTAGATTACCCATAGGATATTAATGGATACATCCACATCCACATTTTACTATCAACACAAGGATTCAATTTCAAGGAGAACCACACAATCACATCTTTACCAAAACATCAAGATGTTATCATATACATTGATATATCTATACAGTTTTCAAAAGGGCTATCAAACCTTTACTAAAAATGAACTAAACTAATTCTTTAAAAAAATAAACCCTAAATTAATACCAACTATATTGTCCATATATAAATAAAAAACTAATTACATTATTTTAAACTAATTAATTAGCCATCTTACAAAAAATCACACAATATATAAAATGGATGTTTTGTTTAGTTTAGGACTAGACACTTAAACAAAATATTTTACAACACCCAATAATTTTTCATTGTTATGGATTTTCATGGAACCCCTTATAAAAATATAACATTATTACCCATCATCTAATGATAAGGAATGAAAACATAAGAAATGGGTGATATTGGATGATCGGTAAGGTTAAACATAAGATATTTCAATCTAATATCATTGCTAATAATAATATGATAAAATGAGAATAACGAATATAAATAAGAAAAAAATACCCAACAAATCATAGGTTAGAATTTATAGCATTAGGTAACGAATATTGTAATACTTTATTAAATGGAGAGTTTTGACATGAGTCAATAAATACATTACATGAGGGAAAAAATATGGATTTGAAGAAATATTAAATTTTGATATCATTGATATATTATAGAACCATAAGAATATAAATCGTATGTCATGGATGCCCACAACGACAATAATCACATCATAGTATTGGGAAAATAACTTATATGCCTTCAGGGGCTAAGTATAATAATTCATTATTTCTGTGGGAATGGGATAAAACTGCTTGTGTATCCCATTATCTTGGGATAACCTCTAATGTAAACCATTTTCTTTGGATAATCCTCGTGTTTACCATTGGAATTGGGATAAACCCACCATTTCACCCTTTTATCAAGAGTCAAGTCCACTATATTACCCATTGGGTTGCGATAAATCCTCATATATAACTAAATTCATTGTATAAATACCTTTTTATTAGATTTAGATTTGGATAAATCGTCAAGTGAAACCTTTGGATTAGGAAAATTCTTCTTGTAGTATAATAATCCAGGCTGATTTTTTCCTATTTCAAATTCATGATTTGAAAAACCTTAAGGATTAATGGAATTCCAAAACATCGTTGGATGGGGACAAGTTCCTTGGCATCAGAAGAAATAATTGTGAATGATTTTTCGTAATAATAATAATAATAATAATAATGTGAAAGAAATAAATAACACCATAAAATGTCCATATATTATACTTCAATGCAAAACAATATATATTGTAATGAAGGAATGATGTAAAAAAATGTGAAAAAACAATCTCTATGCATCCTATAACTCCTTCCATTATAATGAAAATTGATAATCAACCCCCAAATCCATCCCATCCACCAATAAGTAATCTAAATCTATTTATTTGATCAATATAAGAATAAATAATACTTTTCCAATGCGATAAAATAAAAATATCACCTCAATACCCATATAAATCAATACTCAACGACTGGTTATAATATAAATCTAATCCAGAACCTAAAACAATTTTGGAATGAGCATGACCATACATTGTATATAATCGCCTAAATTTCCATTTTAAAAATATCAATTTCCAATCTAGTTTGGAAAATAATTCTTGAAATAATTAATGTCAACGTTTGTTTAATGGTTGTTCAAGCGGAAGAAAAAAAAAATAATTAAATTAATAATAATACATAATAGATCCATAAACATTATAAATTTACATGGATTAGTATGTTTCATCCAATGTCTATTTTTGATTAAAAATGATGATATTCTTGACCCACATGGATCACATTTGTCCAATTATATTATTTAATTTAAAAAATGCAACTTGTTCAGGAAATAATTTTCAATTAGAATAATATTTTAATTAGATGTTTTCTAGAACTACTTTTCAAGAAATAATTTATTTTTTAAATCTAGTAGAATTATATTTATCAAATAATTTTACTTTAACAATTTAGGAAATAAATAATTACCTTAATTGATTAAAAAGTTATTATATAGTAAATATTTATTTAATGAATTAATCAAATTATTGATTTTAATATTAGTAAAATAAAACTAATTTTATATTTTTAAGTCAATTTACGATATCTATAGGTATTTATAATATTTATAGGATATAATAATAAATTTATTTCGAATTGAAATCTTTTTTGGATTTGGTTAAAGTCAATATTTTAAATAGATTTTAATTTGAAAATAATATTATTCTATGATTAAATAATGTTGTTAAATTATTAAAAAATAATTAAAATCATGAACAATGAAAAAATTGATAATATAACATTGAAAATAGGATATTCTAGGATTTTGAGGAATTTAGGAATTCTAAAACCCTATAATAAGTTTATTATATTTTAATAATTTGAGTAATTCCAATGTTACCCCTCACCTCAATTATAAAATGAGGCTCCATATTTAACAAATATTTAGAAAAATAATCATTACTGTATGTCCAACCACAATAAAATTCCCCCCACCTCATTCCTTACCATTATTATGGGCTTATGATCTCACATATTGACCACTTCTAAGAGCCTTAAAGGGGTTTTCAAGGATAATTTTTCAAGCGAGAAATTTCTTTTTCTCTCTCATTTAAATTCATTATCACCTATACATTATGCCAACATATTATCAAATGTTTCATGATATCACTAGTGTTACATATATACTTTAGTAGTTTTATGATATACTCATCATAAAATGTCTCATCTTCTCCTTTAATCCATAAATAACAAAATCATCGTCTAGGATGTCTCTATTCACTACCTTCATGGATGATGAACTTTCTTTTCCCTTCTATCGAAATCATGGAAATGTTAAATTACCATGTAATTAATTAAAATGTCCTAAATATATATATTTTATCAGTTCTGTATTGTTATTTAATTTTTAGAAGGAATTCCATAAATAATACGACCACAGAAACCATGAAAAGAACGCACTCAAAACAATAAAAATAACTAACAAATGGTTATGAAATGTAATTAGAAGATAATGAAATGTATTAATAACATGATTTAAGTTTTTTAATATATTAATAACACTATTTAAATAATTATATAGGTGGATTGAACACATTTTATGGAAGTGAAACCCAAGGTAAGGGACATTCCTTTTCAAATCGTTTTAAATGTCTCTTAGGCAATTCAAAAAGTCAGGTTTTTATATTTCATGAGTGGTTTCATCAAATTTAATGATTCTTTATTTAAATAGGGTTTCAATTAAATTATTTCATTTTTATTTTTAATAATTGTATTTCATTATTATGTATACATTTTTTATATTTTAATAGTAATTTTTTTACGGAAGAGGGTTTTAAAAAAACCAGAGAGTGTTTTTCTAAAGTGTTTAAAAAGTTTATAAAGTTATTTATTCATGATGTATTCCTTTGAAAATTTTTATATACGATTTATCCCCTTATCGGTCAAGATATATTGGTTTGATCCCCATTATATCTCAAGATATGTTGGGTTGAGCTCATTATAGCTCAAGATCTGATAGGTGTGGACCATTATATCTCTCCAATGCATTGGGTACTCTGGAGATGGAAGTCGATCAAGTGGTTATTCCATGTGTATGGGTGATTGTAAGAGTAATATGGTAAATATTTTCAAATGAAACTATATAGTGTTTCTATGCATGCTAATTATTTTTTTATGAAATGGGTTCTATTGTGTTTTTAGGTTTTCACTTGACTAATGATTTCTTTCTTTATATCCTTTTATGAGATTTTTTTTTCATCCAAATATTTCTAAAATTTTATTCATACATTATAATAATTTATAAGAGACATAATAAATTCATGATTAGTGTAAGGAATATTTTTCAAATATATTATGATTTATTTTTCTTGTTTTATATTTTGGAACAAATGGATATTGTTTAGTAGTATCAACATTTTATGAATTTGGAATGTTATATATGTAATATTTCCAAATTCTCTAAGATTGTAAACATGAAAATATTTTCTATGTGAAATAAAGTATGTTGTCGACATAAATTCAAGATTATGTAATTTTGTTAGGCTAGTTCTATATAGTTGGTATCAAAGGATGGTTTAGATAACTATATGGGATGTGATGATGGTAATTGAATATAATAAATTCTTTTTACATTATGGTTGATTTTAAATGATATTGAATTTAAATATCACAATGTTACATCATCTAAGATATATCTATTCAGAATTCTTATGCATAGAAGAAATAGGTAGGCGGATGTAGAAAGTCACTGGTAGAACAATATCATTCTAAATCTACAGCCTAGACGGTGGGAATCATAACAGATCAGTTTGTGGTAGTAATAGCTCAATTGACTTAGGTGATAAATTGTGGTGGTTTCCATGCTAGAGTAGAAACGAATCTACCATGAAGAAACATGTCTTTTTTGGATCATTTTATGATTCCACATCCTCAAACATTATGCGTAACCAAGAATTTAGTGATAACTAATGGGTGGATAAATGATCTAGGAATGATATTTTATTTCATGGTATATTTAGATAGCCAAAATGAAATACTATACATTTATCATTCTGAAGATGAATGTGATCAGTGGTGGACTCTGGTTAAAAATATGAATGAAAAAGATAATATGATTGTCTAGAATGGGATAATTTAAAGAGACTTTTGGTATAAAAATATTTTCCTAAGAATTTTTGACTAATAATGTAGAAACAATTCATAGAACTGAAGAAGAAAGATAATTATTCTATGGAATTATATATAGAAAACATTACAATACCATCTATGTATGTACTAAATTTTACATAAGACTATCATAGTAAAATTAATTGATTTTACTCTGGTTAGAACGCATTTTTTACTAAGAGCTCTGGATTCATGAGAATTTTAATGCTCTGTGAATCTCATTCATTTTGATGAAAAAGTTGATAATGGGTTTTTCCCCTTATGTTCCTCTTTATGATATGAATAAAAAGTGGTTAGATTGGAAGGAATTGGAGAAGAATTCATCAATCATATCTGGAGATAAGAAAATCAATTTTTCTTCTTGTGAAATGTGTGCAAAAAAGAATCATAGATAATGTCATATAAATTGTGGGAAATGATACCATTGTGGAAGGTTTTGTCACAATCCACACGAGTTCAGGGAAAATAATATTAAAATTACTGAGTTTTCAATGGTGAGATTATTTAACTCTATGTAATTGGGTCATTTTTCTAATGTGTGTTCGAAGCAAGTAACTCAGGCATGAAATCAGCAAGATTGAAGGAGAAGGGTGTCAAAAAATCATTTACAACCACATAAATAGTTGTTGAGCCATCAAAACAATTGGTATCATGTATATTTCCTATTTTTACATATTTTGAAACTGTTTTGATCGATTCAGGGTCTACACATTCCTTCACATTTGATAAATTTTCTTCAAAATTAGAAATTGAATCTCATGAAATAAATCCGTAACTCATGTTAAAAACACATATTCAAATAATGTTCCAAAAAAGTAATTATAATCTATTGAATTTTTATGGGAAACTTTTATCTAAAAATCTTATTTTATCACCTCTAGTTATGTTTGATGTTTGCATGGGTATGGAATGGTTTTCTTTTTATCATGATAAGATAGATTGTAGAGAATAATAATTTTTTGAGAAATAGTTTCAGTTTGTGTACAATAATTAACCCATACCACTGATAACACATTAAGATGCAAAGAAACTATTAAAATATGGAGAATAATTTTTATCTTGCATGCATTGTTAAAAAAAGGGACCCATTAAAATTAATCAAGTCCATGTGGTAAATGAGTATTTGGATGTATTTCCAGATGATTTCTTGTTGTTTTTATTAATTTAGAGGATATGTTTAATATTGAGTTAGTTTTTAATTCCAAGAAAATTTCTAAACACCCTTCTCAAATGTCTCAAATGGAACTTTTAGAGTTTAAAAATAATTTTCATGAATTAGTAGATAAAGGCTTTATTTTACCTATCACATCACCTTGAGGTGCTACTATTTTTTCCTTAAAAAGTGACATTGCTAAATGAGACTTTTCATTGATTATTGAGCGTTCAATAACATCACAGTTATGAAAAAGTATCCTTTTCCACATATTGATGATTTGTTTGATCGACTCCTGGGAGTACAATATTTTTCATAGGATGACTTGAGGTCTGGGTACTATCAGTTTAAATTAAATTAAGTAGACATTCTGGACACTCAATTTCATATAAGATATTGTAATTATGATTTTTTTATGCCATTTGGGTTAACTAATTCACCTACTATATTCATGGATCTTATCAATAGAATATTCCATGAGTTTATGGATAAGTCTTTTGTAGTTATTATTGAAGACATTAGATATATTCAAAAATTAAAGAGGATTATGAAAGGCATATATAGGGTGTTCTAGAAACAGTTAATAACAAACATTGTATGGAAAATTCATCCGGTGTGAATTTTGGTTTTAATAAACAAAAATTTATAGTTACATTAGGTCTAATGATCGAATAACTATTGATCCTCCTAAAAAAAGATGTTGAAGAATGGAAAATACCCACAATTATTCCTGTGATTCTTAGTTTTCATGGATTTCTAAGATATTACCATAGGATGGTTGAATTCATTTTATGGTTATCTCTCCAACTAAATAATTTATCTCAAAACGAGTAAATTAATCTAGAGGAAATAATGTGATTATTATTTTCAATAATTGAAAATATGAATGGTGAATTCTCCAGTTATTACCCTACCTTCCAGAAGTGGTGTATTTGTCATCTACAATTTTGATTCTTTCAATGGACTTTGATGCGTCTTATTAGAAAATGATTAGGTAATTTCTTATACTTTATGTTAGTTGAAACCTCATGATTAAAATTACCCGACTAATTATTTGGAATTATTTGCTATTATTGTTTTATAAAAAATATAGAGGCATCATTTTTTGGAGTAAAATGTGAAATATATACTGGGCATAAAATTTTGATGTATATCTTTACTCAGAAGGAATTGAAATTGATACATAGAATACGGTCAAAACTCATCAAAGATAATGATTTCATGATCCATTACAATCCTAGAAAATAAAATAGAGTGGTTGAGGCTTTCATTTATTAAGATAATGCTATATTAACCCTGAGATGTTTGGAATGTTACCCCATGGTTACTGATTTGATAAATTTTGGATTCAAATTTTTTGGTGCAGGATATACATCCAATTTTTATGTTTCTGTGAAATTTTCTTTCATTGAAAGAATTAAGAAGTCATTAAAGGAAGACTATGAGTGGTAGAAAAAGGTATAACTGGTTAAGAATGATAAGTTGAAAATTTTTAATAATGATAAAGATAGTGTATTGAGGTTTTAGAAGATATTCGGTGTTCCTTGTGATTCAAAGTTGAAGAAAGAGTTGTTATGTCAAGCTCATAGTTCTCCATTTTCACATCATCATGGAAGAACTATGATGTACATGGATCATTGAGTGTATTAATGGTGCGATCAAAGGAAAAGATATATTTCATAATTTATCTCGAAATATTTGACATATTAATAGGTTAATTCAGAGAAACAGTTACCGAAGCGGATGTTTCATCTTTTTTTATTGCCTGAGTGGAAATGGGAAAATTTATCAATGGACTTCATGGTGGGACAAAAAAAGACATCTCGAGGTAATAATGCAATCTAAGAAACTAATGACTATTTGACTGAATATTCTAATTTCTTTTCTATTTGATACACTCTTTCTCTGGATCATCTTTCTCAACTATTCCTGAGTAAATTGTAAGATTTCATGCAGTTTCTCTCAACATTATATCATATCATGATCACATGATCAAGTATATTTTATGGAAAGGCCCTCAGGAGTGATTGGGAAGAGAATTAAATCTCAGTATTACTTTTCATCCCCAATCATTTGGGTAGTCAAAGAGATCAATTTAGATATAGGAAGACATGATATGAGCTTCTTTAATGGATTACCAGGGTAGTTGTGATCAAAAAATTTCTTAATTGAGTTCTATAATAATAATAGGTTTCATTACAGCACAAATATGGATCCTTATGAAAATTATACTGAAAGTAGTGTCGAACTGCAACATTTTGGGTTGAACTCAGTTAATGGAATTTGATGGGACCCTAATTAGTGGAGTAATTGGATGAAAATGTTCAGTTGATTTATCGACACATGAGGATAGTTTAGAGTAGAAAAAAAAGATATGTGGTTGACAAATAGATATAACTTTATTTCTAGTTTGGTGATCATGTTTTCAATAATATCCTTCCTTGTAAAAGTGTTATGCATCTTGGTAAAAAAGGAATATTATGTCCATAGATTATTGAACCTTTCGAAATCTTGAAGAATATCGGACTAGATTCTTATAGAGTACCTTTGACTTTGAGTTTATGATAGGAACACAATTTTTTTTAATGATTCAATGTTATGAATGTATGTTCCATATTGATCTCACATTTTGAGCCTAGATGTAGTTCAACTAGAAGAGAACCTTTATTTTGAGAGAAATTTGTTCATATTCTTGATTGCAAAGAGCATGTTTTGCGTAACAGGGTAATTTACCAAGTTATGGATTTTTGGAGAACCCACATGGTAGAAGAAGAAACTTGGGAATCTGAAAATAAAATGAGGGAAAACTATCCCCATTTGATTAATATGTGGATAAGATTATAAGGATTAAATTTCAAAAAGGGTGGTGGTAATATAAAAACAATGGTATTTATAGAGTAATTTATTTTTATATTTATTAGTGTTTTTTATATAAAGAGTAATTCATAAAATATAATTTATTCGATGGTTATATATTTTAAAAAACTATTTTTTCAATAATATAATGATATTTTTACAAAACTATTTCCATTTTTAATTCATAAAGTTGAAATTATATTAGTATGAGTTTTTGAGTATTTCTTAAAAGTTTAATTTTTGGTGGATTGTAACAAATATTGTTTTTTAAATATGAAATTTTTGTTTTATGTAATGAATAAATAATTGTTATATTAAATTTATTAAATTTATTTAATAACTAAATAATGATATTCTTATTGGAATATTTTAAAGTGATATCTTGGAATATAAAAATTATAATCTAATCATGATATGTATAATAATAATTTTCATTGTCAAAGAAATGCTAGTGCAGCATTGGAAATGTCAAATTTAGTTATTTATAATTTAAAATTTATTGAAAACTGTTATTTTTAAGACTAATTTAATAATTAATATGTATTATTTATATTTTTGGCTGTTAATTTCTAATTTTATAGTTATAAAACATCATTCTTATCCTAATTCATGTTCAATACTTGTAGAAGGCAAGAAAAGACAAAATAACAAATTTAAGATGTTATCCTGAAATGTATATCAAGGAATATAAGTAATGAATGAGTCTAGAATTTTATTTTGAACATAAATAACTTATTTTATGACATTTATTCATTTTTATTTTTTATATATTAAATAAATAACATTATTTCTTATGTAGTGCTGATGAAATGCTTCTGAATGTGGAAGAAACAAATAAATAAATTGATTCAATTAAATTTATAATAATGCTTAATTGAGACATAAATAATATAAATTGACATGGATGCGTATTTTTTTCCAAATTCACTTTTTCATTAGAATTTGTTACATTCGAGACCCACATGGATCATATTATTCTCTTTATATAATTTTATTAAAATGAAAGAAAACATGTTCACACTATAATTTTTAATTAGTATCATATATTTATATGAAATTTTCTAGAACATTTTTTATAAAAAGAATAGTATTTTGATAGATAATAGAATTATATTTCTTAAATATTTTAATTTTAATTTTAATGTAATGAATAATTACATTAATGGATTAAAAAATATGATGGAGTAAATATTTAATTAATAAATAAATCAAATTACTGATTTTAGAAATAGAAAAATAAATATAATTTTTTGTTTTTAAAAAATCAACGATTTCCATTGGTACATAAAAAATGTTTAATATATGATAAAAAATTTATTTCTAATGGAAACCAATGTTATGATGTTCTTAAAGCCTTTATTGGTAATAGTTATTAATTTGAAAAAATTATTATTCTATGAATAAATTATTATGTTAAATTATTTTAAATAACAAAAATAATTAAAAAATAAAAACAGATATTATTACTTCTAAATGGGATATAATTTGATTTTGAGAAATTGGAGAAGTCTTAAATCCTATAATAAATTTATCATATTTTAATAATTTAAGTAATTCCAATGTTACATCTCTCCTCTATTATAAATGGAGGTTACATCCTTCACAAATTTTTAGAACATTAAGCCTTATTGTTTGGAAAACCTCTTCCAAATTCCATTATACTAATCTAATAAAGCTGTTTTGAGATTCTTATCTCATAAATAGACCCCATCTAAGATCCATAAAGAGGTTCTCAAGAAGAATTTTTCAAGAGGTAAATTTCATTTTTATCTTTTAAATTATTTCTCAATTACACCATATCCACACCTCTTATCCAATGTTTCATGAAACTTCCATTATCTCGTATATAATAGAGTGTTGTTTTTATGTTATATGAATCATAAATTGTGTCATATTACTTTAATATTATTAAATAATGAAATCATTGTCGAGGGTGTATCAATTCACTACCTTCATGGATGGTGATTTTTTTGTTCCCTTTTACTAAAATCATGTCAAGGTTAAATTCGAATGTAAGTGTTAAAAATGGCCTAAATATATATGTGTTATAAATTCTTGATTAGAATTTAATTATTAAAAGGAAGACCATAAATAATCCGACCTTGTAATCCATGAAAATAACACATCGAAATAATGAATAAAACAAAATATTGTAGTAAATCGGTGGAAAATGTTATAAGAAGATAATGTATGTTATTATAAACATAGTTTAGTTATTTAATATATTAATAACACTATTAAAACCATTATATATAAGAATTTATCATATTTTAAGGAATTATTACCTGAGGTAAGGGACTTTCTTTTTAAAATTCTTTTACATGTCTTTATTATGAAATTCAAGAAGATTGTTTTTTTGTACGGAATAAAAGTTTTCTCCTAATTTAATAATGCTTTATTACTATAATGTATCAATAATATCTGTGCATTTTAATTGAAAAATATGACTTCATTAATATGTTCATAAATTTATATTTAAATGTTGGTTTTTAAAAAAAATTGTTATTTTTAAAATACCAATTTGTTTTTCTCAAGGGTTTAAATTAGTTGTCAAGTGTTTTATTCCTAATATGTTCCTTGGAAATGGTTTATGTTGTGTTGAGTCCATTATATCTTAAGATATGATGGTTTGATCCCCATTATATATAAAGATATGTTGGTTTTATGGAATTATAGCTCAAGATATGACATGTGGGCCCCATTATAGCTCTTCAATGCATTGGGTACTCACGAGATGGAAGTTGATTTAATGGTTATTCCATATATAAGGGTGATTGTAAGAGTGATATGAAAAATATGTCCCAAGGAAATTGAAAGCTATTTTTATGCATGATAATGTGTTTTTATGAAATGGGTTTTAATAGTTTCTATTTTATCACTTGACTAATTATTTCATTATTTATATGTTTCTTACCGAGATTTCCTTGATCATCCCATGATTTTTAAATTGTTTTTTACATGTTTTAAGGATTTGTAAGAGAAATGACGATGTCATGAAGAATGTTATGTAGATTTTTCAAATAAATCATTTTCAATTTTAATGTTTTATATTTCGGATGAAATGGATACTGTTTAGTATTAACAACATTTTATGAATTTGGAATGTTCTGTATTCGTTATTTCTTAATTCTCTAAAACTATAAAAATTAAAAGATCCTAATTGTGAATTAAATTAGAATTTTCAACTAAAATTGAAGGTATGTACTCTTTTAAGTATGGGTAATTATATTACATTAATGATATTTTATTCAAATAATATATTATTAAATTAATTCAAAATCATATATATAATTTAAGAGATAAATCAAAAAATAATATGGTCAAAAATGTCATATTATGTACATTTATTATTCAATAATTATCTTATAAGTAATTTTATAAAATTTTAAGAGTAAAGAATTAAATTGGATGATTATTACTCAAATAGTTTAAATAATATGATAAACAAAAAGGTAAGTTTTAACACACTAATTAAACTTATCCGTATTTTATTTGTTGAAGGAATTTCAACCCCATATGTAATTTTCTTCAACTCCATTTCCTTATTGAGAAATTATGTCTAGATAATGATTTTATTATAATTTAATCATTTTTTAAATCCCCAGACATCACCTCCCCACAATTACAAAAGAGAAATTATCATTTATCATAATCACATCACAATGATATTCTATCCTTCATATACCAAAAAATATTCCTTGACCTACTTACTTATCAACATTCATTATGTGTTGTTCATTCCAAAATAGAAACCCTAGAGTCCTTAATAGGAGACCTAGAAGAGTTGTTTCGTGGAAGACCTAATCACCTGAACTGGTCACATTTTTTTTGATACCTATCATACATAAAATAAATCAATTATATTCTTTAATAATTGATAAATTATCTATAATAAATATAATGAAATGGTATTATTATTATGAAACCACATTTCTTAAAACTCTTTATATGAAATTTGAAGTGAAAGTATTAATTCTGCCTACAAAAGGTTTACCATATGTAGGTAGAGATACTGTCCAGTTATCGTAATTATAATTATGGATGGTTTTTTGACGGTTATAATATTCATATATGAATCCTATGAAAAATTTCTCTTAAATTATGATAATATCATATCTACCTTATTATCATCAAAAACAATGTAAAATGGTTCAGTCCCTCTTTCAAACGTGTGAACAGCCACCTCCACAAAGCGATGTGATTCAATTTTCATTTCCATTTCACATTGATTTTAATAGAATTTATATAAGGAGTATATATTAAATAATAATTATTTATAATGGTTAGTTATTATTTATATTTATTTCATTTCATCCGTTAAAAAATTTAAATTGTGTTCATATATACATACGACCTACTGTCTCAATGAACATTTTAATTCATTTTTTATCTCTAATTTTACAGATGAATATAAATATGTATGTAATGACTATATATAATATTTATAAAATTATTATCATTCCAGATATGATGGAACTATGATCAATGTTCAAGGATAAAAGCTATCAATATAATTCTTACATGGAAAATGATGATAATAGCACACATAATAGTGGTTTTAATAATGATTTATAACAAAATGGGGGATGTAGGTTATAAATAAATAATATATTCTATGATATATATGATTAAGTTTCAATAATTTATTTATTATAAATATTTATTTATTTTATACTATGTTCTAACACATATGAATGATTTTTTACCTAATGTAATGGATTTTTGGATCACTTTTATTATTGTGATACACATTACCTATTCACAACATGATTCTTCAATATGGTTTATTTATGCCCATTAATTTAAATTATTGTTATTAATATGAATTATATATTTATTTATATATTCATGTATGTTTCATTCTTTAATGGGGATTACGATTTGTATTTTTTGAAAGCGGCAAGGGTTTTATGTCATGATCTATTTATTTATTGTGAGCGTTTTTGATAAAGTTTACGATGACGAAATATTATAAACTATAACTAAAGAAACTCATGGATTTTATTCTTTTATAGTGATTTCAGAAAAATAATTTTTTCCCCATTATTTGTTCTAATATTAAGTACTCATGTGACAAAATAACATTTTTTATGTAAAATCATCATTTTTTACCATCTATCAAAAATACCATTTCATCCATATCAATGTTTTTAATATAATTCCTTAAATATGGTTTTTACTACTCTCTTATGGTTAAATTAATTTACTTTTTACCGTATTGTACAGTAAAAAAGGGTTTAAAATGAATATTGATGTCATTTTATGAACGTGGTATTTTTTCAATTTTTAAAAAATGTGAAAGGTATGTTTTTTAAGACAAATGAATGAACATAATTAATTGTGGACATTAAAAATGTGATGTCTCAGACATAGGTTCATTTTATAGGTTCCTTGTGTCTGGTTTCTCACATGGCCTTAGGTGCCCCTTCCCGTACAATGGATTCTACAATCTAGTAGTGAAGGCCTATAGTGTATTTGTGGGGACACTATTCCCTCATTACCAAAGGGGAGAAGTATAATGACCCTAGAATTTTAAAAATTTTATTAAATTATATTAATAATATTTTACTACCAAACCTATTCCAGGGATCATAAATTCTACTATATTTTGTAGATTAGAACCATAAAAATGAAAACAAAAATCCAGATTAAAATATAATTTATTTAATCTCTATAATGATCTCTTGATATATTTTGTCCACTTAAATCATCATAGGATAACCGTGGGAATACATGAACAAATGGATGAGATACAAATCATAGTAAGGGAATAATAAAGGGTATAAAGCATATAATATGGGTTAGAATACATAACGTGATGACATAAAAATGTATGGAACATGAATAGAGATATGGATTAATAACATGTGGAGAATCAGATAATGTAATCATGTAATCATATGAATGTTGAAAAAATCTGTTACATGATATAATCATGAGACCAGTTTAACATCCATGAATTTCCACATGGCATACAGAGTCCAATAATTGAATTAGGTTTACTCCATATCACAACATGATATCACTTGAAACTAATTTTTAACAAATAAACTAGAGTTCCATCTAAAAACAACAATATTAACATTTTCATGAATATGTGTGCCCCATGAATAATCAATCATAATGAATAAATATAAGGGTTACCCAAGTAATTAAATTTGTATCGTAATCAAGCCATAAATCATAACCAAGGTGGTGTATAATTTCAATTTATAATAAATTAAGGATTGAAAATATTCATGTATATTGATAAGGGAAATTATTCATACACACTCATAAATTATAATCTAATAATGTGAAAAAATTGTAAAAATAATGTTTAAGAATCTTTATAAATAAGCATCTTTACAATTGTTGGAGGGAAATTTTGAAAGTGTCCATAAAGTATTAAAAAATATATTTTTTTTGCATAAAAAATGATGAATTTATATCATTTCTTATCATAAAAAAAATAACTTCTAAAAAAGTATTGGTGGATTAATTTAGATTACAGTGTATACTTGAAAATGGGTATGAAAGAAGGATGTTCCAATTAATCTGGTATGCTTATCATGAAGAATTGAGAAGAAATCCTTTTTAAAACATGTATTTTCCCATTAAAGAAGGATTAAATGATCTGGATACATGATTTTGGAACATATATATGTAATCTTGGAGAATTATTTAAAAATTATAAAGAATTACAATTGGGTTATGAGTGATAAATTGTAACCCAAAAGAAAAAATTGGAGTTCAGAGAGAATCCCAGACCTTATATCTAAATGGTTTCATTATATTAATATCCTGGAAAATAAATTACATTCATTAGTTACTAAATCCAGAACCACTTATACATGTATTTAATTTTTTATAATTTCAAAAATTATGTTTATGTCTATTAAGATGAGCTATAGAGTTAGATTTTGTAGTTTTAGGAGTGTTTGTATTCATGGTTTTCATGACCAGTTTGGTTGTATACAACTATGGATGTTCATGTAAAATGTGGAAAATTTTATAAAAATAAAGTTAAACATTATTAATGATATTCTTATAGTTTAAATAATATTATATATCATTTGGTTATGTGTTATGATAATTATTCACTATATAAAATGTTAATGAAAATGATTAAAGTTATTTTGGTGGTTTTTAATACCATCAAAAACATATTCCATTACATTAGGTGTCATGTTTATATATTGGTTCTGGAAAATTATATATCTTATAATACATTTAATATAATATTTTTGACCATAATAATGGTTTAATGATAAAACTTTAAGTTCATAATGGAAAATAAAAACATATCATCCAGGATGGGAGTAAATCGACATATCATGATCAGTGATTCATTTTTAAAATAAAAGGGATAGAATATGATATTATATAATGGAATATTCTACAGACATAATAAAATTACATTATAGAAAATTTAATGGAGAAACTACTGCACTTTAGAATATGTTGGTGTTGAGAGAATAAGAAAATAAAATAAATTTAATTGGAATTAAAAGAAAATGATATAATATTTTAACTCTTGAATTTCATATGCTTCAAAACCTCCTTAAAGAAATTGGGATTAGAATATTGTTGAGACAAACGGATTTTAGATGTGGGGGAGATACTTGGAATTAGTATTGGGTAGAATATAATTAATATCCAAGGCTTATAAGGTATGAGAGAAGAGATTATGGATGCTGGTATTTATAGTGAAGGAGGTGGGTGATTTTGGATTATTTTATTCATTAGTTTATTATGTTGGCTTTAGAATATCAATAGTGTTGATTATTTTGACTAAATATAGTAAATAGGGAATTTTAGTTCGAGATATTGCCTCTTAAATCATCTATTACTAATACATGTCTCAAAAAATCTTATTTTGGGCTAAACATTTAAATACCATAAATTATTGTATTTTAGAAAAATCCTTAAAATTCACCATAACAATTTTCCGACATGGAAAACTAAAAAATAGACTCCCCTTTTAGAAATTAATTTTCTATATATTGTTATTTTAATATTTAATTAATATCATCAGGTATTTGAAAAACGCTGATTTTAAAATTATAATTGATTTTATGAATCATTAAAAAATAAATTAATTTCATGTAAAATTATCCTATAATCATAAGACAAATTGTATTTATTTATGAATATATCTTATAAAAATATATTTTATTTTAAATAATTACATTAATTATAAAATTGTAATTAAAATTTTATATTTCAAAAAACAAAAATACTTAATTTATCATTTTATGACATTTATTTACTTTTTCATTGATATAAATATATTATATATCCATTCATAATATAAGAAAATTTTATTAATACTTTCATAGGTGAAGTTACTATTTTATTGGCTATCTTACTATTCATACTTGTCACATTACAATTCCAAATATCTTTTTACTATTTCATTTGTATTGGTTAATATCCATTAATAAAACTTATTTCATTCATTATTCATTTATAATGTTTTTTTGTGTTATTTATGAGATTTTATGTCTTTTATACTATGTAAAATAATTATAATAAAGGAAATTCGATTGATGAAATTTTTGGTTGTTACATTCTTTCCCCATTATGAAATTTCTCCCATGAGTTCTTTTTACATTAAAAGTTGAAAAATTATTAATGTTCTTCTACTTAATTGATTCATTTGGTTCCCATGATTCCTCTTCATACTTATGGTTCTTCCATAGTACATTGACCTGGAGATTAGTCTTACTGTGTAGAACATTATTTGTACATTCCAAGGTATTCAAAAGATGCTCCAAATATGAGATCTTGTTTTCAAAATATACAACTTATGAATTCAATATATGCAAGGGATATGGTATGCAATTTTTCAATATAGATATGTGGAAAAAATTATGTATATAGGACATGGTTTTTGGAAGTTCTTATCAAAAGGCCACAACATCGAAAGATGATGAATTTAGAAGGGGCCAATGTACCAGGGACATTGCATTCATTTAATAAAAAATCTCATGATCCTCTTCTATGGAATTATATTGAGGAAAACCATGTCTCCAGTATTAAACATCAGGTCCCTAAAATGATCTTTTGCATATCATTTCTTTTGAATTTGGGAAGCTTAGGTATTCTTCTTAATGTTACTCACATTTTCTAGAATTTCTTCTACAATTTCAGGTCCCGACAGCTTTCATTCACCAAATTCATCCTAGAATTATGGTGTTCTATATGTTTTCCAGTAAATGGATTCATATAGGGACATTTGGATATTTTAGTGGAAGATATTATTGTAAGATAACTCGATCCTAGGTAGATATTGGTCTCATCCTCCTCTGAAGTCCCTAGAAAATTATCTCAACATGTCTTCCAGTGTTGAAATATCTACTCAGATTGGCCATCAGTTTGAGAATGATAGGTCATTCTAAAGTTCATATACATGATCAGAAAATATTGAATACTTTTCTGAAATATAGAATTGAATCATAGATATCGATCATATACAATCGATATTTGTAATCCATATAAATTTACAACATCTCTGATGTATATCTATTTAGGTTGATCTAGTGAGAACTAGTTTTGAATTCTGATAAAGTGTGATGTCTTTGTAGGAAAATCCATAACAACCCATTACCATTATTTCCTCTATATGTATTTGTATGTCTTGTGAAAATTTATAATGTTTGGGTTTCCCATTTTCATGTTTTTATGGGTGATGGTATCATCATTCCCTTAGAATTTTTCCATTTAGACGTCACTTATAGACATACATATAAATGAGATATATATTCAGTGAGATCCATCTTTGTATTTTCCCACAAAAAATTCTCCCAGAGATCTAAACAAATTGTTGTTCTCCCCTGGGTGAATGAACAAGGTGGGGCCTTGGGAATCATTGATAATTTCATTCATTATCTCTTGATTGGTTGGTACACATTATTGTGACCCATATCATATAACTCCTTCATCGTCAATTTTGAACTATGATGATTTCAAATTTCTGATTTCTTACACCTTTTACTAAATCTTCTCATCATTTCATTGAGAATGATTATTTTCTCCATAAAAAAGGATTTGAAATTCTATGAGAAAGTATTAATGATTTTATTTCCATAACAGTTCCTATGACAAATTTTTGGTTTTCTACGAGGACTGGATCCTTCTAAATTATATTCATTTATAATGTTGTTGTAACCTTTCTACATAGAGCATATGTTAGTTTATTCATTTTACCAGTATGGTAGTGGATTGAGAAATAGTAATCCATGATGATAACTAACCATCTTCTCTATTTCATATTAATCCCATTATATGAGAACGATATTTTATGGTATTTTGATCAATATATATCGCACACTTCTCCCCGTAGAGATAATATCACCATATTTTCAATGAAAAGATCATAGTTTCCAACTAAATATCGTCAATCAGATAGTGTTTCTCATGAAAATTAAACTACCATAAAATGTAGGCTATCCCAACATCATTTTCCATTAACAAAAAACTGAATTCCTTCATTTTAGCATCATTGTATTCCACATTGATTTTGTTACTTATCGGTTGTATGAGTAGTACTTCAGTGATTCGCCAAATTTTCAACTCTTTGATGTAGTTTTCACAATCAATTGTCCACAAATAATTTACTCCCTTGCGAGTCAGAATGGTTAGTGGGTTTTATAACACAATAATTTCATCACAAATCATCACCAATACCTAGATAAACCAAGGAAAATACAGATCTCCATTACAGATTTTTTTCCAGGAAACACATCAATTTCTATTTTCATAGAAGTGTCTATATATATTCTTTTTCTTGTGATTCCACACCCCAATAATGATACTTCCTCCATAATGAACGCATCCTTACTGTATATTACATATATTTTATCCATTTTCAAGGTGTTTAGCATTGTATTCAAGTGCTCCTCGTGTTCCAGCATTACCAAGGACTATGCCATTATATCATCAATAAATATTATGACAAGTTAATAAATATAATATCTAAAGACACTATTAATTAATTATATGAAAATTGTTGGAGTGTTATTGAGTTTTAAGATAATTGCAATTAACTCATGGTTTCCATACCTCATTTGAAATCAATTTTTAGAATATCTTCACACTTCACCATAGAAAAATACGTGGCCCCATGTGAATGATCCAAAAATTCATTTATCCATGGAAGGGGATACCAACAATATACCATAATTTTATTGAGATCATGATAATCAATTCATATGATCATTGAACCATTCTTATTCTTGGGAAAGATTACTAGCACACCCCATGCTAATGCACTTGTTCATATAAAACATTGGTCCATATTCTCTTGTAATTACATCCCTAGTTCATCCAACTCAATGGTGGACATTCAATAAGTTTTATATAATATATAAAGATTTCCATGAATAATTTCATCTGAGAAATCAACCATTCAATCCATATCAATACCATATATTTCATTAGGTAACACATTAGTGTAGTCCCTCACGATGGACCTGTATTTAATCATGATTATATCCTTAGTATCAACTATTTGAGCTAGATATTATTGATAATAAGTCAATAATATTTTAAATTAAGTTGATTATTCCAAGGGATATTTATCATCCTCCATACACCTATACATAATTGGAAGATACATTGGGGTGTGAATAGTGATCTCACTTTCCCAATAGGTGATATTGGGTTTGGTTTTAGATTTCCAAAACATGACAAATATAGAATCAAACTCCACCAACTGAGGTAGTATAAGGCCCTGGCCTTAAAAATAACATAATTTTGAATTATTTCATGAGTCCAAATTGACGATCATTATAGGATTGACATTTTAGAGAATTCAGCCATAACTATTACATTACATCTCAAATATTACAAAGTAGACACTTCCACTCTATCCATTTCTTCCACAATAATAAAGGACATTAAATAATACAAGAATTATTTTCTTGATAAAAATATCCTTCAATTCATCATTTCTCTTAACATTCCCTATAACCTGTAAAAAAATGTTAAAAACATGGGATGGCCATAAAAATTTTTGTAAGGTATATAAAATATGAAAAGAAGACATTATCCCATGAATACATACAAATCAATGAATTCATTATTTTTACTCACAAAACATAATCTATTTAAAATACCTCATGAAATCCTTATATTTATGAATAACTCATAAAAAAACATAAAACATAATGGTAACTCATGGAACCAATAACATTATTACATTTTATCTTTCACATCTAAATTGAGAGAAACCATGATGGATACATTTGGAATACCCATCACAGTATATTCCCTAAATCTCTTAGGAAAAACATTATCTTTTACCTCATTCATGTTACCCAATGCATTTGAGAGATATCTCGGGCTCACCCACCCTTGGTTGATCACAGAACCACCTGTATATAGAAACAATGCCCAAGAACCATAAAAAAATATATAATATAATCATTAAAAAATTACAACATTTCCCCTTTGAAATCACTAGATATCACTTCATGATATTGAAATAATCAATTCAATATCTAAACCATTTTCAAAAGAAAAATAAATAAAAAGGGTATATGGTTTTAATTTTTCTTATAAAAACATTAATTCTTGTAGAGGAATCCAAATATCAAATAACAGTTGTAACGCCCCAACCCTAGTTACCGAGAGTTAGTGCATTATTACATAACATCGGCATGATCAAAAAAGAGCATGTCTCGAAAGGCCGATAAGTTTTGTAACATTGGAAATACTAGATACATTTATAAGTTTTACATTACATTATAAAATGAAAAAAAACAAAAACATTGTATTCATTGGACACATTCATATCAAATAGACTGTCTGTGTAGATCAGTCATAATATACTTCTTCACATCCTTGGAAAAATAAAACATAGAAAGCGGTGAGCTCAGATTCTAATCAAGGATAACAATATAGTGGAAACATTCATAAATAAGCATAAACATTTATGGAAATATATAAGACTAAATCAAAATATTTTTACACATAAACATCATCATAATATGGAAAATATAAATCAAAATAATTCCATTTACTTACTCAGATGGATATTCTACTAGTCGAATAATCACATGAAATATCAATATCCAAATTCATAATAATGGAATACATAATGTCATACTTCATAACCACATAGTCAAGGAATTATGCCAAGACTAAAAATCAGATTTTTTCAATGACTTGGGCCAAGACACTAGTTTTTCACATGAGACGTACTGATGCATCGAGGAGCTATAGGAGGATCCTCCCTTCACTTAATAAGTCCAATGCATTCCTCATATGAAAAGATTTAAACATAACATAAACATTCATATTAAAAATAGCATAAGAAATGTCAATAATTTATCCATAAATAATTAATGTACTAAAAATAACACATCCATACTCAAACATATCACAAAACCTTCAATACATTATGGAATATTTGTATCATAACAAATAAACTTCAAAGAAGTATAAAATCAATTAACGGATGTTGACATAGATGAAATGAAAAATATTTGAAAGAAATACTTATTTTTATTTTGAAACCATTTAAAAGAATACATTTATTTAGGAAATATAATTATAAGTATGTAAGGGTAGATTTAAAGGTTTTATAATGGCTGAAAATAGCTGCACCCACCGTATAAGTGAAAAAACATTCTTTCCTTAATTTTGTTGAAAAGGTAGTAAAGTACCTTGTTTGGAAAACGAAGAAAGATTCCATTATAAAAATATTATAAAAAGTCAAAAAAGGGTATAAATGACATTAACTCATAGTATAGGAAATAGTAAAAATGTTTTGAAATTCAATTTAAAAACATCTATGTGGATGATAATGTGGTCCTGGTAGATAATTACGTATAACCAACCTCAGATAATGAAAAGATTGTAGAATTATCCCTTATATTGTAATTTTCTTTGGTCGATGGTAAATTAACCTCCTGTATAATAGTTAAATCATTGTTATTAAATTATAAAAAAACCATATACATAAATATGATATCATATATGATTTTCTAATATTTCTTTGTTAATAATATTTCAGTATTATCATTGTTTTGGGTATTAACTGATTCATTTTTATTTATATACATGGTTATGAGGGTCCTATTTTTTATGGATAGTATGTATTTGATTCATATCCATAATGATATAAGGTTCTTTGAAAATTATTTTTAATCATAAAATGAACCTTATTATTTAATGGTTACGATGGGGAAATCAATCTCATCACGTTCGTGGAAACGATAATCCGTACGTACGCACGAGAAACAATATCATTATTTTGATATTATAATTGTATGTAAATAGATGTTATATAATATTTATAGAATCATTATCATGTTATATTTATTATTTACATCAATTATACATCATTATTATGCCCATCCAAATAAAAAATGCATTGAATAACAACTACACCATGACGTGGAGACGGTAATCCGTACATATGCATGTATGGTGACATGTCATTAATAGGATGGATAGAATAATGAATATAGCTATACACTTTTTATAATAAAATCATATTATGTAGAAGATAATGGAGTTTTTATTTTATAATGGGAACAACAATGAAAGAGGGTGTGGAAGAAGAAAAAACCCTGGAAGAGGTGATGGAATATTTACCTCTTCTTCGGGTGATTCCTATTGAGTTTATCAAAAGGGATCTTTAGGATTGATTTTTGATCAAACTAAGGCCTCTAGGTTTAATTGAGGAAATTTGGGAGAATATTGTGGCATGTATTGGGCGATCCAAATGGATTTGGAGGAGTTAATTGAAGAGAAGAGGAAGTTCCCTTTTATAAGAGAGGTGAGTGGAACCTTAGGGAAAGATTGAAATATTATTTTATATTAAAATAATTCTCTGTTTCTAATGGATCCGAAATGTTTTTTTCGAGTATAAGGAGGTTATGGGTCGAAAACCTCTCAAAAAATAGGTTTTAGACAGGTTTGGGTCACTATATTAACCATATTATTTTGATTGAACTCTTAGTTATATAGTTTATCATTTACCATGTCTCCTTGTATTTTTATATTATATGGTTAATAAACATACTATAAAATTCCATGATAACACCAAGTGGTTAATTAATGACATATATATCATTATTTAATTCTTTTTTCTGAACCATATATTTTTAGGGCTATCAATCATTTAATAATATAATATTTATTTTAAAAATTCTTTTATGTAAATTGTGACACTATTTGGTATTTTGTTTTTATTAAAGTCATAACAGCACGATTACATCTAAAAGAATTTGTTGAATCATCCTAACATGTCATATTAACCAATACATTTATTTTAATTCATAAAAAGTCTCAATATACATTTATTTGGATATTTATAATATCATTTATTTTAATTTTTCATCAATAATGTAATTAGAGCATCATCATTGTGTCATAAATAAATTTAATTATTTATTGTCTAAAAACAATAATTAAAATACCATTATGTAGAAAATATTATTACATTTATACGGAATATTTATAGTCGAATTTATCTTATTCATAACCCTATATTAAAAATTTTCTAGTTAGGAAAATATGAATTTAACACTTTTAACTCTTCTTTAAATTAAATAATAATAAATGTCCTAATCTACTCCCAATGGAGAAAAAGAATCATATTTTATTCCTAAGATTGTTTTGGGTCGAATTACATTATCCAATAGAATTAAGACATTGGGTAGGGTAATTATAATAAAATATTTACCTTTTATAACCCTATTTACTTTTAACCGCGGTAAATAAAAGTCAAAAGTTACTATTCAAAAAAATTATTTTCATCTTACTCAACAAAAGTTTACTTACTGATAATAACCGTGTCTCTTGGATTTTCAAAATTCAATTCACATAATATGTAAAATTACGTTTTATGAAAATTTGTAAATGCTCAAAGGAGGTGGGTAAAAGACGTTAAAAAGTTCAATAATATTATATATATCTAACTTATTATAAAATGAATCTAATGAATTACATTGAACTTTTATATGTATTATGTATCTATTTTTCCTTAAAATAAATTTAAATAAAAAAAATATTTATTTAAATATAATGTCGGGTTCAAATAATAATGTTGTGTTTTTCACTATTCATCAAAAAATGAATGTTTTTAGAAAAATACCAAAAAGTTCACCCTAAGCCGATTTTGATATTCCGAATCCAAAAAAAGTCCATTTTGAAATATAAAATTTATAAAATTTCGAAAAGTGGGTATTACTATTTATAACTGCTAGTTTGATTGGTTTTGGTATGTTAGAACTAGAAGTTGTGTACAACATAAGCTATTGTATTATTCAAAGACAAGTGCACCGTGGGAGCTTCAGGTGTTACATTCTTCCCTTAATCAAATAATTCTATCCTCTAAATATCTAGAATATTACTGCATAAAATGACTTGGATAGTTCGTTATCATAAGATCTTCAGGTTCCCATGTCGCATCTTCTGTCTTATGGGTTCTCCATAGTACATTTACAAGACGATTCATCTGGTTTCTCCACACTTGTTCTCTGGTATCCAGAATTCTGATAGGATCATCTCAATAAGACTAATTGGATTCCATTTCTATTTCATCAAAGGTGAGTACATGTGTTGTGTCGGGCATTTATTTTCTCAATAGTGATATGTGGAACACATCATTGACTCTGGAGAGACATGGAGGCTTTGCCAAATGGTAAGCTACAACCCAAATTCGTTCAAGATTTGTAAAAGGTCTGATGTACTTGGGACTTAATTTACAATTCTTATCGAAACGTATAACACCATTCCTTGGAAACACCTTCAAGAAAACATGATCTCATATATAAAATTCCAAATCCTTCCTTCGGTTATCGACATAGATCTTTTATCTACTTTGATCTCTTTTAATGTGGGTTTGGATAACCTTCAACTTTTCCATTATTTCCCCGTCATGTTTTGGGCCTACGAGTGTTATTTCACCAATTTCATCCCAACATGTTGGTGCGTGACATATCTTTCCACATAAAAATTCATATAGTTCCATCTGAATACTTTAATGGAATATATTATTATAGGAAAATTCTAACCGAGGTAAATACTGATCCCACATATCTTGAAAGTCTACTAAGAAAGATATCAACATGTCTTCTAAGGTTTGAATACTTCATTTTGACTATCCATTAGTTTGGGGTGGTAGGTAGTGCTCAAATGAATTTCAGTATCCAAGTCTTTCTGACCACATTTCGTGAATTTTTATGTAAAACAGAAATCGTGATAAGAAACAATCGATATTGGTACTCCATGAAGTACTACAACTTCATTAATATATAGTCTTGCTAAATGTTCAAGTAGTAAATATCCTCTTATAGAAATAAAATGTGTTGACTTGGTTATACAATCAATAATGACCCATATTGTGTCATTCCTTTTAGGAGTCTTTGGTAGTTCTATGTCAAATTCTATTGTAATATCATTCCATTTCCACTCAGGTATGGAAAGAGGATACACGAATCCTATAGGATGTTGTCTTTCAGCTTTCACTTGTTGAATAACCATACATATTGACATATAATAAGCAATATATTTATTCATTTTGTCCCACCAAAAATGTTCCTTCAAATCTCAATACATCTTCATGATACCATGGTGTATAGAGAAATTGGAGCTATGAGAATCATCTAATAATTCACTTCTTACATCAGGTATGTTAGGAAGACAAATTATTTTCCCAAATATCAAAATCTCATCTTAATATATGAATTCGATCAATATCACATCATTCATTGTGTTAATTTTCATTTGAAACATATCATCGTCAATATGAGAACTTTTTATTCTTTCTAGTAAAGATGTTTTAGCAACCATTTGAAAAATTATTGATGTTTCACCATCCATGATTATTCCTTTATCCATATTTACTATATCCATCAACATAGGATCCCTTTCAACTATCATCTTGTTAAAAACTCTATGATCCATTCATATCAAAGCATCTACCACCTTATTTTCATTCCCTGGGTGGTAGTGTATAGTGAAATCATAATCATCGAGTAGTTAAATCCATCTCCTTTTCCTCATGTTGATTTCATTTTTTGAAATAATATACTTCAAACTATTGTGATCAGTACAAATCTCACATTTTTTCACCATATAGATAGTGTCTCCATATCTTCAGAAAAACGATTACAGATGCTAACTCAAGATCATGAGTGGGATAGTTTTGTTCATGAATTTTTATCTTACCGTGATGCATATGAAATAACTGTATCATTTTGCATAAGGACACAACCATGTAATTTCATTAAATCATCACTATAAATAACAAACCCATCATTCCCTGATGGTTGATTCAAGATATGTTCATTGACCAATCTTCTCTTCAGTTATTCAAAACATTCTTCACACTCTTTTCTCCAAAAAAATAACCCCTTTACGTGTGAGCTTGGTTAATGGGTTAGCTAATCTGGAAATATTCTGGATGAAGCGCCGATAATAACCTACTATACCGATAAAACTGTGTACCTCAGTTTTACTTTTTTATGTTGTACATTCATGGAATTCCTTGTTCTTTAAAGGATCAAAAAAGATTCCCACCATAGAGACAATATGTCCATGAAAAGAAATCTCTTGAAGCCAAACATCACTCTTTCTAAACATCCCATATAATTCATTTCTTCTAAGAGTATTTAGAATAACGTGCATGTGATTTTAATGATATTCATATATTTTCGAGTATACAAAAATATCATTAATAAATACCACAACAATGTCATCAATATATTCCATGAAAAATCTACTCATTAGATCTATGTAGAAAGAGGGTGCATTAGTCAATCCAAAACTAATTACTGTAAACACGTAATGCTTGTACCTAGATCGAAATTTTGTTTTCAGAATGTCTTCCTTCTTCAAACACAACTAATGATATCCATATCATAGTTCAATCATTTAAAAATATTGACCTCAGTGAATTTGGTCGAATAAATAATCAATGCGAGGTAGGGTAAACTAGTTCTTTATTAATGTAGCATTGATCTCCCTGTACTCAATGCACAACCTCATAGATCCATCTTTCTTATTAAGAAAAATAACAGGGGCTCCCCATGGTGAAACACTAGGGAAAATAAATCCGTTATTACTTATATCCTCTAGTTGTTTCTTTATCTCCACTAATTCTGTTGTGTCCATTCTATAAGGTGTCTTCGATATGGGCCTTGATATAGGAATTATGTCAATGGAAAACTCAATTTCTTGTTCTAGGGGATGTCTAGGTAAATCCTCTGGAAACACATCAACGTATTCTTACACAATAGGTACATCCTCTATTTGAACATTACTTTCCTCGCTCGTTTTTATTTCATTATCTTCCTCCCCAATAATTTAATTTAGTAAAGCTACTGGGGGTGGATCTAGATAAGAATCACATGTTGAAATTAATGCTCTAAAGATAAGGTGTTCTTTATCATCATCATCAAAAATTGTAACATCCTTATTCTTACAATAAATTTTCGCATCATGGTCTGAAATCCAATCCATACCGAGGATTATATCAAATTAAATCATGGGTATAATGATGAGATCAGCAGATAAATAACATTTATATTCCTTAATCTGAACTGATTGACAAAACATTGTTGCAATGATACTTCCCATAGGAGTTTAGATTGAAAATTCTAATGTTAAATCAAATTGGAATTATCTAATTTTATTAGTAAACTATGATGATATGAAACAATGTGATGATCTAGAATTAAATAAATCATTGGATAAACATGAGGAAACCATTAAATTACCTGCCACCACATCTTTCGGAGGTTCAACCTCTGCAGTAGTGATCTCATAAGCTTTTCCTTGCTCCCATGGACTTTTCCAAGATAAGCTTCCTTGGTGCTTAGGACAGTCATTTTTATAATTCCCCATTTCTCTAAAATTGTAGCTTTCAACATTGAAAGACTCTTTCTTTCCTTTGTAATCAAGAGCTTGGTGGATTTTTTCACCACACATGTAATAGAATCCCATTCCCTTTAGGAAAGTACCAATATTTTTCTTCCCACATTTACTGCAGGATGTATATTCATCTTTTCCCTTCTTACCCTTTTTTCCATTTCCAGAGTGCTCAGCTGATATCTTCTTCACCTTCTTTTCTTTAAAATTCTAAGACTTAGATAATTCCTTTTCTATCTTGATAGCACATGAGACGATATCTTCGTATGATGAGAAGGATTGTGAGACTAATACTCGACGGAGAAATGGTTTTAACAAATCGAATAATAAATCAATCTTACTCCTTGGGTTACGTATATAATCTAAAGCATTCCTTTCTATCCTTGTAAATATATCCTCCTAAATTATGACTATCTCATTATTCTTTTTCCTCAGACTCAAAAATTGCATTTGCATATCTTTTTGATGGTTTTTTAGGAAAGTATTTTCTATGAATAGATATTTAAACTCCCTCTATTCCATATTAGATACTTTATCATCATTATTTTTGTTTTGAATCAATTACAACCATGGATATGCATCTCCTATGAGGAGATAAACTGCCATGAAACTTTTTTCCCTTTTGTTACTCCCCAAAGCATGAAATATTTTATCTAAAGAACTTATCCAATTCTCATATACAAATGGATTTATATTCTCATTGAATTTTTGTGGTTTTTGACTAAAGAATCGATCTAATATTGATCCTCCGCATTTTGGATTAGGGTGCTCCATATGGGTAAGGTTATTATTCATAACATGAGTGAGTTTTCCAAATATACTAATAAGATGATCAGCACCAGTTGCATCACCATCTCCAATATAATTATCTTGAGTGGGAGGGAAATCCCAACATGTATTCTATGCATTGATACAGTTCCCATTCCATCCACTAAGTTCCATTTCAAAACAATAAAATACACTACATTAGTTTATAAATCACAATACATAATTCCAAACTTATAAAACACTTAACATAAATTGAACAGTTTCTGGATATAATCCAAAATCATAAAAATGTTCTCTTTTAAAAAGGTATATACTCATAAATCCTTTATGATGGTTTTTAATTAAAATGTGAATTATCCTAAGCATATCTCTCAGGAGTTTCATAATCAAGAGTGCATCAAGGCCCATTGTCATGTACCAGGATACTAGGGGTCAACCCTGAAACTCCTTATTGGAGTTTTCACTCCTAGTTACATCTGTACAAGATCCGCCTCTACCTAATAGTAACCAAACAATGATGTATTTCTCTAAAAATACACAAAATCTCTGCATTACCAAAATTATAGTAATTTCTTCTATAATAATCATGAAAGTCTATCTTAGGATAATGTTCTCTAATTAGAGTTTTTCTAAATCTAGTTTCCATGTTTTGTAATAAACATCCTCTGATACAAATTGTAATGCCTCGACCCTAGTTACCCTGAGTCGGTGCAATATTACATAACATTGGCATGATCACAAAAGATCATGTCTCTAAAGACCAATTAGTTTAGTAGCATTGGAGGTACTAGATAAATTCATAAGTCTTAAATTACATTATAAAATGGAAAACAACAACAACATTATTGGCATTGACCACAGTCATAACCTTTATACTATCCCTATAGGTCATTCATAACATAATTCATCAGATCCTATGAAAAATTACACATAGAAAGGGGTGTGTTCAGATGCTCAGTAAGGATAACAATATAGCGGAAACATTTATAAATAAGAAAAATCATTTAAGGCAATATATTAGACTAAAAAAAATATTTTAGCTTAAACATAATCATAATATAGCAAATATAAATCAAAATACATTCATTTACTTACTCACATGGATATTCTACTAGTCGAATAATTAGATGCAATATCAATATCCAAATTCCTAATGATGGAATGCATAATGTCATACTTCATAACTACATAGTCAAGGCCCTGTGCCAATAATACAAATTGGATTTTGTCAAGGCCTTGTCCCAAGACACTAGTTTCTCTCATGAGTCCTACTAATGCATTGGTGAGAAATATCAGGGTACCCCTATCACTTAATAATTCTAATCCATTCCTCATATGAAAAGGATTAATCATAACATAAAAATTCGTAGTAAAACTACCATAAGAAATGTCAATACTTTATGCATAAACCATGATTTGTAGAAAAATAACAAATCCTTACTCAAATGTATCAAAAAACATCAATACAATATGGATGATATGTATCATAAAAAAATAAACATCAAACAAGAATAAAATCCGTTAAAGGATGTTGACATAGATGAAATGAAAAATATTTGAAAGAAATGCCTATTTATTTTTTAAAACCATTTAAAAGAAAACATTTATTTTGTAAATATTTTTATAATATTGTAAGGGAAGCTTAAAATTTGTTATAATGGTGTAAAATAGATGCACCCACCATTCAAATTAAAAAACAATTTCCTTAATTCTGTCGAAAAGGTCGTAAAGAACATTGATTAGAAAACGATGGAAAGATTCCTTCACAAACATCTTATAAAAATTCAATCAAGGGTATGAATGAATTTAACTCATTGTATAGGAAATAGTAAAAATGCTTTGAAATACATATTAAAAAACATGGATGTGGATGATAAAGAGGCCGCAGTAGATAATTATTTATAAACAACCTCAGATAATGAAGAGATTGTAGAATTAACCCTAAAATTTTACTTTTCCTTTTTCAAAGGTATGTTAACCTCCAGTATAACAGTTAAATAATTTTTATTTAGTTATAAAATATACATATACATAATTATAATATCATATATGATCTTCTTATATTTCTTTGTTAACAATATTTCAGTATTTTCATCATTTCAGGTGTTAACTGATTCGTTTTCCTTTATATACATGGTTACGTTAGTCATGTTTTTTATTGAGTGGATTTATTTGATTCATATAAACAATGTTATTATGTTCATTAAACATTATCTTTAATGATTAAATGAAAATTATTCTTGAATGGTTACGATGGGGAAATGAATCACATCGCTTTTTTGGAGATGGTAATCTGTATGTACGCACGAGAGACAATATCATTCTTTGGATATTAAAATTTTATGTAAATAGATGGTATATAATATATAAATAATCACTAACATGTGATATTTATTATTTACATCAATTATACCTCATCACTAGACCCATCCAAATAATAATGTATTGAATAACAACTACACCACGATGTGGATACGGTAAGTCGTACGTATGCAAAAATGGTGACATGTCATTCATAGGATAGATATAATAATGAATATGGTTGTAACATTTTTATAATAACATCATAGTATGTAGAAGATTCTAGATTTATTATTTTGGAATGTAAATGATAAATAAATAGAAATTGGAAGAAGAAAATTTCTTGAAAGAGGTGATGAAATATTTACCTCTTATTTGGGTGATTTGTTTTGAGTTGATCAAAAGGGATCATTAAATTATATTTCCAATCAAAATAAGGCCTCAAGGTTGAATTGAAGTACGTCTGGAGGATATTTGGGTATGTTTTGGCTGAGCCAAATGTCTTTGGAGGAGTAAATTGGATAAAAGGGGAAGTTCCCTTTTATAAGAGAGGTGATGGGCACCTTAGGGAAAGATTAAAATATTATTTTATAATAAGATAATTTTTGTTTTTTAATGGCTCAAAAATGATTTATTTCGGGTAAAAGGTGAGTATCCACTCAACCAAAAGGTTCTAGATAGGTTTGGGTCACTACATTAACCTTGTCTTTTAGATTCAACTATTACTTAAATAGTTTAACATTTACCATGTTTCCTTATATTTTATGTTATATGGTTAATAAATATATTATAAAATGCCAAGAGAACCCAAAGTGGTTCCTTAATGACATATATATTATTATGTTATTCCTTTGGCCTAACCTCATATTCTTACAGCTATTATATCATTTAATAATATAATATTTTTTAAATTCTTTCATGTCATTTTTACACTATTTGGTATTTTTTTATTAAAATCATAACAGAATGATTAATTCAAAAAAAATAATTTAATAAACCCTAAAATGTCATATTAACATAGAAAATTAGTTTAATTCATCATAAGTATCAAAATACATTTATTTGGATATTTATAATATCTATTATTTGAATTTTCTATTAATAAGGTAATTACTGCATCATCATTGTGTCATAAATAAATTTAACTATTTATTGTCTAAAAATTATAAATAAAATACCAAAATGTAACAAATATTTTAACATTTCTAATGAATATTTATAGTCAAACTTTTCTAATGTATATCCCTATATTTAAAATGTATTAGTTAAGAAAATGTGAAATTAATACTTTTAACTCTTCATTAAATTAAGTAATAATAGATGTCCAAATCTAATCCAAGTGGAAAAAAGGATAAAATTTTATTCCTAATGATTTTTTTGGTAGAATTACATTTATCCAGAAGAATTAGGACATGTGATAGGGTAATTATAATATCATTTTTACCTTCTATTACCCTATTTACTTTTAACCGCTGTAAATAATAGTCAAAAGTTACTATTCTACAAAAAAATTCATCTTATTGAACCACATTTTACTTACAGATATCAACTGTGTCTCTCGTATTTTCGAAATTAAATTATAAAAAGTGGTAAAATTATGTTTTATGAAAATTTTCAAATGCTTCTATGAGGTGGGTAAAAGATGGTTAAAAGTTCAATAAAATTTTATATATTTAAAATATTATAAAATGACTATAATGAATTAAATTGAAATTATATTGGTATTATGTATCTATTTTTAAATTAAATAAAATAAAATAAAATTAATATTTATTTAAATAAAATATCGGTTTTAAACAATAACGCAATATTTATCACTATTCATCAAATATTGAATGTTTTCGAAAAAATACCAAAAAACTCACCCTAAGCTAATTTTGATATTATGAATCCAAAAATGAAGTCATTTTTAAAAGATAAAATTAATAAAATTTTAAAAAATGGGTATTACTATTCATAATAAGTTGTTTAATTGGTTCTAGTGTGTTAGAACTCAATGTTGTGTACAACACAAGCTACTGTATTATTAAAATAAAGGCGTGTCGTGGGAGCTTGAGGTGGTACAAGAGTTACAACAACGGAAATTTTTATTTAACCACATATCTTAAAACAATTTCTTTTTTTCAATCAGAAAAAATTTTCAGAGAAAACATTCCTTTTGAAAACCATTAAATATATTAAAATTCAATTTGGTTAATTATAAACATTATAAAATAAGGCTATGTAAAAATCAAAATATTCCTCAATGAAAGGTGATTGATACGAAATCCCTTACCTCAAGTCTAAATCATCTCGTACATTCTTTATTTCTGGAATAATAAACTTATATTAATATCTAATTTCATGATAACATTTTTTAAATTTATTATTCATTTTATATCACTTATTACCTTGTTATAACAGTTAGTTAATTATTTTAATTCATATCGGGCATTTCCTCTATGATTGGTACTTGGGTAAAAATGAACTTATTTGATGTAATTTTTCCATGTTTTCATAATTCCATCATCTTCAGATTTATATTCATGTTTTAAATAAAATATATATTCAGTATATATGTATTTTGAATACTCCATAGTACATAGAGATAAGAAATGAAATTTACCATTCCTAGAGACGGTAGGTCGTACATACGCATGAATGCTAATTTCATTTCTTTTTCTTATTAAAATAATGAAAAAAAAATGATATGTATTTATATAAAATTTATATTATATATGTTACATAGGTTCATTAACACCATCATTTATAACTTCCATGTATAACATGAATGAATCATATCACATTCAGGGGTGGTAGCCCACACTTCCTCAAATGAAATTATCATATTTACATATTATGGAGTGAATAAAGATATGTTATAAATAAAAATTATAGATGAATAGAAACAATATAAATAATATATATATATAATATAATATAACTACAGTTCCATCATAAGGGCTACCTTGAGAGGCGTTAGGAGAAGATTGACCAATCATCGTATCATGTGGCAGTAGTTCACTGTCCACATTAAAAGTATATTCTATATCCATTAGATGGATGTGTGTGTGAGTGTTGGTCAAATACATGAAATAAAAACATCCTAGTATATTTAAGACACTGGTTTTGTTATAATATAATGGAATAAATATAGTTTTGCGGGTTGGAGAAAGAAAATAATTTAAAGAAGCTTGAGAAAAGACATTGCTTCAAATCTGGTATCTCCTTTTCATTTATGCTAAAAGGCATTATGGAATTGGCTTCTACTAAAGGTAAGTCTTCTAAGAGGAATTAAGAATTCTGGGATATTACTTTAGAACAGTTTGGATGAGTCATGGGGATTTAGATGTGTGATTAAATTTTAATAGTTGGTGGCCTTTTATAAGATGGAGGAGGGGTACTTTAAGAAGGACATAAAATATTATAATATTATAAATTTAATTTCGATTTCAAAATGCCAATAAAACCTGAAGTGGTTCATTAATATCATTTCCATCATTATATAGGGTTTTTGGCTGAATATTAGATTTTTTTATTATTATTGTGTCATTTTATAAAATAATATTTGTTTTAAAAACCCATTCATGTAAATTTATATACTATTCATATCATGCCTTTTTAAAAAATCAATAAAAACTTTATTCATTCAAAAAAAATTAATTCAAATATTAAAAATTCATAATCACTCATAAAAATTTTATTATGTCATAAGAAGTTTAAATATAAATTTAATTGTATATTTATAATCGAATTTAATTAAATCATTCATTAATAAGATAATCACTACATCACCATTGTGTCATAAATAAATTTAGGTATTTAATCATGATAAATTATAAAAAAAATACCATGATGTAGGAAATATATTCATCTTTCCAATTAATTTTTATAGTCGAACTGATCAACTATATTACCCCACATTAAACTTGTTCTATAAAAATATTTAGGTTTATGTTATTTTACTTTTTCTCTAAATTAAATATATAAAAAGTTATTGTCACACCCATGTGGCTCCATGGGGATCTAAAATCCACCGAAGGATGCCCATTGTTGGAAGTGACTCGTCAAATAGGATTAAGGCATCTATTATGGAATTTTTATATTTTTATAATATTATTTTTTACCCTTATTTTCCCAATTTAGACATTAACCATGGTAAATAAAAATTGTTACTGAATTTACTACTTATAATGTCCAAAAATATATGTTACCTATTCACATAATTTGGAGCCACTGATTCCAAAAAATGAAATCCAGTTTTCAATATTTAAGACACAGAATTTGCAGAAATTAATTTAAAATTAATTTCTATTGTCAAAATGAGAATGTAGGGTTTCTAAGAAATACAAACTATCAAAATATTGACATTTTTATGTTCAATTTAAATGTGAAATTACTTATAAGAAAAAAATTGTATTTAATGATAATAAATAATCTAATTAAACATTAAAATTAATTCAAAATACAATCTAACCATATAAATAAATTATATGGAAAATGCATTTTTGATGTAAATTGTAGTATTTTGTACTATTTACTAGAAATGTTCTTTGTGAGAAAAATACCAAAATTTTATGAAATATAAATTATGATGTCCCACATTGATATAAGAAGTATATATTGTCAAATGGAACACAGAAAGGTGACAACAACTTGATTAATAAGGGTTTCTATATCAGAAGGAGGTAAAACTATCTTTTAAAAATATTAGAGTATCTATGCTTAAAATTGGATTCATTCTCACTTTAATCCAATTAATTTTACTAGATAAATTTAAAAACAATTAGTAAACATATATAATAGTATTGTAGTTAGTAAATTTAATTATCTCTAATATAATGGCTAGTAATTTACAAACATTTAAAACAATAATATTATAGTATATTATTACTATTCGGTATAACCCAAAGTTGTGTGAAACAGAAAATTTCAGAGAAACCCATTGTTGCATTTTGAGTTTCCTATCAAAGATAGAATCCCTGTTAAGGTAAAAACACTTTCTAATTCATAAATATTAATAGATATGGAAATGACTTATTTTACTTACCTGTTATGTTACTTCATTCCCCCCTTTTGGAAATTGCATCCTCGCAATTTTATTTACTTATCAAATAAGTGTGGTTATTTATCCCACATAGCATTTTCAGATTTCCATGATTCCGCTTAATTCATGTGGTTTTTCAACAAAACTATTAACTGATGAATTACCTGATTCCTCAACACTTTCTCTCTCTGGTCAAGAATCTGGAATGCTTGTTCCTCATAAGTACGATTCTGTTCCAACTAAACTACTTCTGGACTCAAAACATTAGATGGTTCTAACAGATATGTTCCTAACATTGAAACATAAAAAACATTGTTTAAGTGAGGGAAACATGAATATAAATCCACTAATTATGAAATTGATCAAAATTTCTCTAGAATTTCTTATGGTCCAATGAACCTTAGACTCAACATTACATTCTTACCAAAACGCATCAGACTTTTCCATTGAGAAACTATGACAAAGACATGATCACCTACCTCAAAATAATGAACCTTACTCCGGTTATCTGCATAACCTTTCTACCTATGCTGAGAAATTATCATATGCTTCTCAATCAACTGAACTTTCTATTACAACTTTTCTACTTATTTTGGCCTAATATGCTTCCTTTCTGTTACATCAACACAAAAAGCTGGAGTTCAACACCTCTTCCCATATAATTCCTCAAATGGTGTCATCTGTATACTGGAATGAAATTAATTAATATAAGAAAACTCAAACAAATAATGATTTCGGTCCAAGCATACTTTCTAATCCATTGAACAGGAACATAGCATATCCTCCAATTTCTGAACTCTTCGTTCTGACTTCCCATCTATTTGAGGATGGAAATATGTACTAAAATTTAATTCAGTGCCAACAACATTTGAAGGCCCTTCCAAAAGATAGAAGCAAACCTCAGATCATGATGAGATACAATAGAGATTGGAACTCCATGCAACATGTCTTCCTCTTTAACATATAGCCAACAAATTTGATCTACATACAATATATCTAGAATATGAAGAAAATGAGCATATTTAGTCAATCGATCAATAATAACCCAGATTACATTATTACCTCAAGAATTCATTTGTAATAACACTACGAAATCCATGGGTATATTTTCCAATTTCCACTCTAGCACAGTCAAAGGATGAATCAACCCTTTCTGTAACTTCTTCTCTTCTTTAACCTGTTGACAAGTCAAATATCTCAGGGAATAGACAGCAATATATCTTTTCATTCCATCCCAACAAAAATGCTCCCAAAGATCACTGTACAGCTTATTACTTTTATGATGAACTGAAAATGGAGAACTATGAGATTCACATAACAACTCTTTCATCAATTTTGAAAAACAGAGCACCTATAACCTCTTCCCATGTCTCAAAACACAGTCTTTATCAATTTAAAATTCAAGTAACATATCCTTCTGAACCAGTCCTACCTTTTTCTACAACTCGCTATCTTTTTCTATGCTTTCTTAATTCTATATGATAGAGATGATTTCACTAAGACTTGAAACAAAAGAGAGTAATTTCCTACACTAATAGCTTCGAACCAAAAATTCATCAAATCATAATCCAAAGGAACTCATTCCATACGTAGCATGGTTAATGTCGCATTACTTTTTTGAATCAAAGAATCAAACACATTATTTTATTTTCCTAGATGTTAATGAATCATATAATATTAATCCATCCTTAATTCCAACCATCTCATCTATCTTATTTTCTTTTCCATCTGAGTGAACATATAATTCACACTTTTTTGGTCTGTTTATATTTCACACGTTACGCCATACAAATGATGCCTCCACATTTTTAAATTAAAAACTATAGTGTCTAATTCCAAATCATGTGTAGGGTAATTTAACTCATGAGTTTTCAACTGATGTGTAGCATAACAATTACTTAATCATTCTGCATTAGGACACAACCAAGTCCATTCAATAAAGCATCACTAGAGATAACAAAATCATCATTTCTAGAAGGCAATTCTAATACTAGATAATTCACAAATCATTTTTTCAATTCCTGAAAACAATCATCACATTATTCTATCTAGATGACTTTAATACCTTTTAGATGTAACTTATTCAGCGGGCTAGATAACCGTGCAAAAGTTTCATCAATCCTTTGGAAATAGGCTATCAAACAATGAAAATTGTGGATCTCGGTGATATTGGTAAGACTTTTCCACTCATCAACAACTTGTTTTTAGAAGGGTCAATAGATGTACCATCTTTAGAAAAAATATGACCAAGGAATGAAATTTGTTTTAACCAAAACACACACTTTATGAATTTCCCGTACAATTTATTTTCTTTTAAGGATTTCCAGACTACCCATAAATTAAATTCATGTTCCTCTTTACAGTGAGAATATACCAAAATTTATTCAACAAACACAACAGCAAAATTATCCAATAACTCGCATAATATTCTATTAATAAGATCCATGAATACAGTAGGTGCATTGGTTAACCTAAAAGGCATAACTAAAAATTCATAATGGTTATATCAATTATGAAACACATTTTTCAGAATATATTATTCCTTTAAATTCACCTGATGGCACCATGACCTCAATTTAATCTTAGAAAAATAATGATCTCCCCAGAGCTGATCAAATAAATCATTGATATGATGTAATGGATACTTGTTCTTAATAGTGATGATATTTAAGGCTCTATAATCAATGGAAAGTCTCATTAAACCATCATTATTTTTAACAAATAAGATTAAATCTCCCAACGGTGATGTTCTAGGTTGAATGAAACCTTTATCAAAAAAGTCCTACAATTGTATCATTAACTCTAAAAGTTCAATTTGATACTTTTGATAAGGGAGTTTTGAAATATTATTATCATTAGTAACTAAGGAAATAGTAAATTCAACATTATAATCAGGTATAATACTGGGAAACTCATTAGGAATAACATCAAGATACTCCTTTACTACTGGCACATCATTAATATGAAAACATCCTTTTTTTCAACAATATGTGCCTGGTAACAATCATTTCCACCTATCACCAGTTTCTTAGCATCCTGATATGTTATCAGAAGTAATGGTTTATTCTTGTACAAAAACTGATATTTTATCTAAAAAGAAACCTCTCTATATCTAAAGAAAATCTTATGATGATAAATGTAAAGAAAATCCATTCCCAAAATAGTGTTAAAATTTACCTGAGTAAAAACAATAAGTATTTTAGGTATATTCTTTCCACAAAAAATGATATGAAGGTTCTTATAATTTCTTTTTGTATCAACAAATCCCCCATGTGTTCTTAATATAAATTAAGGATTCATATTTTGAGATGTAATTCCAAATTTAATAGAAAATTTATCAAAAATGAAAGAATGTGTAGACCTGGAATCAAACAACACAGTGGGATAATATGAATAAACAATCAATATACCTGATATTACTTCATTTGATGGCCCAACATCTGCTGAAGTAGATTCAAAGGATTTCACTACCCCTTTGCACTTGTAGCCATGTTGCTTTCCATCATTTGAGTTCTTTTTTGGACACTCATTTTCATAATAACCCATTTCATTTCACATAAAACTTTTTAAGGACTGTAAACCATATTTTTTATTACCATTACCCTTATATTTTCTTGTTACATTATGACCATTATGTCCCATTTTACCACATCAAGAGCACTTACAAGAATTTAAAAGTCATTCCCCATTGTGATTTTTATAATATTTTTCACAAACTATAATCTTCAGTTTCTTACCATCATACTTCTTTGAAGAGGTCATTCCTTTCTTTTTCCACCTTTTCCGCTTATTGTGTTGTTTATTAAAAAACACATGATCATTAGAAAACTCTATATCCACCCTCTCCGAAAATCGAAAAGTCTTTTCATAACTTTTGAACTCATGAGAAGCTAATGCCCTTCGATTCATTGGATTCAATCCTAATTAAAAATAATTGATTTTACTATCAAGATATTGTATTAAATCTGGATCATACCTTTCATGTCAAGTGATTTATTCTTCATAAGCATCCACTAAGTCATACTCCTACCATAATTCCAAAAATTAGTTTTCCATCATATGTCGAATGGCCTTAAGAAAATAATTCTCAGGAAACATACCATTGAATTTATCCCAACCATGATCATCAATCTCCTCACTATACTTGATATTTTTAACCATCACCCACCACTGATCAGATTCTCCTTCAAAATGGTAAATAGAAAGACTATCCTTTTTATTTTAGGAACATCCCATTATATAGAAAAGATTTTCAAATTAGTTGATCCAACCTTCTTCCTAAACATGGTCATGTGATCCTATAAATGATGTGTTATGTTGCCTCATGAAATTATCCACTACAAACATGTTCTTATGTGGTTGATCTAGTTGTTCTCATGCATGTAAACCACCACCATTTATATCTGGATTCAACTGGTCCATCACTGCGTCAAACTATTCAGTTCCAATTCCAACCATCTTAGGATGATGATTTGGAAGGTTATTCTCCTCTATATGCATTCCCATCGTATCTGTCATGTTTCCTCTGTGGAAAACCATTCTGAACAAAAATATCTTTGGTGAAGCAACAAGGTAGTCTTTAAATTCTAAATCATTTCAATTTGATCATAATGTTAATAAAATTTATGAATATTATATTAACAATATCATATCTTCAAAAATTATCTAATCCGACCTCTGATACCAATTTTAAGTCCCCTTCATTAAACATTACATAATCATGAGTTATGTCAAGAATTCACATTTGTGTTCTTTTTAGGTTTATAGTTTTAGAGAATTTTTCCCCAATTATTACATTACATCTCAAATATTATAATGTAGACACCTCCAGTCTGTCCATTTTTCTAAAATAATAGAACTCATTAAATAAAACAAGAATTATTTTCTTCATTAATTGAATCTCAAATTATTCCTTTCTCTTACATTTCGTAATTCCCTATAAAAAAATTTCAAACACTTTTGATAACCATAAATAGCTCAGTAAGGGATATAAAATATGAAATAAATACATTTTCCCATGAATACATACAAATCAATGAAATCACACTTTTTACTCACAAAACGTATACTCTTTAACATACCTCATGAAATCATAATAATTATGAATAAGTCATAGAAAATCATAAATCAATAAGGTATCTTTTGGAATCTATATAATAATTACAATGTCTCTTTCACAGATACATGGGGAGTAATCTTGTTGGTTACGTTCAGAATACCCATCACTGTATATTCCCTAAATCACTTAGGAGAATCATTATTGTTTACCTTCATCATGTTACCCAATGCATTGGAGAGCTATCTCAGGCTCAACGATTCTTGGATTATCATGGAACCACCCTTATACATAAAAAATCCCCAAGAACCATAACATACTTAATAAAATATACATAAAAGAAAAAATAACACTTCAACATTGTAATAACAATATATCACTTAAATATACTAGCATAATAAATCCAGTATCAAAACCATTTTCAATAAGAAAAAACATAAAAAGGTTATATGGTATTTATTTTTCTATTAAAAACATTATTTCTTGTAGATGATGCCAAAAATCTAATAATAGTTAAGGCGGAGGAAAAGTGGTTTTCACCGCATATATTAAAAATATTGTTTTTCTCATTTAGTAAAATGATTCATATAAAAAAATTACTTTTAAAAACATTGAATAAATTGAAATTTGAAGGATTTGATTATACACTGTATAAAAGTAGGTCATGTACCAATCAAAATATGCCTCAATGAAAGGAGATTGAGACGAAGTCCCTTACCTCAAGTCTGAATCATTTCTTACATTATTTATTTCCTGAATAATAAAAATATTTTAATTTATACATTATTGATAACCTTTTACAAGTTTACTATTTATTTCATATAACTTATTACCATTTTATAACAATCAGTTAATTATTTTAGTTCATATCGGACGTTTCGTCGATGTTTAGTACTTGACTCAAAAATGAACTTATTTGATTTAAATTGTCCATGTACTCATAATTACCTCTTATTCAAATTGATATTAATGTTTTAAATAAAATATATATTCAGTATATAATTATTTTGAATAATCCATAGTTCTTAGAGATAATAAATGAAATGTACCATTCATTGAGACTGTAGGTTGTACGTACGCATGAACACTACATTCATTTTTCTGTCATATTAAAATAATGTAAACCAAATTATAAAAATATATATTATAAATCCAGTATAAAATATATATTATATATGTTAAATAGGATGATTAAATCCATCCTTTATACGTTCCATGTATAACCCGAATGAATTATATCACTTTAAAGGGGTGGTAGTCCACACTTCCTCATATGAAATTATCAAATTTCCACATTATGGAAAGAATAAATGTATGATGTAAATAAAAATTATATAAAATAGGTAAAATATAAATATAATATATATCAAATATAATTACATTTTCATTATAATTTTCATCATGTGACGTAGAAGGATAATATTGAACAGCCATCATTTCGTGAGGTAGTAGTTCACCGTCCACAACAACATCATGTTCTATATCCATTAAATTGGGGGGTGTGTAAATTGAGGTTGAAAACTTTGAATATGAACACCATAGTATTATTTTATACTTTTTTATATAATATAATGGAATAAATATAGTTTAAGGGGTTGTATAAGAAAACAAATGAAAGAATCTTGAGAGAAGACATTACCTCAAAAAGGGTAAATCCTTTTTATTCTTGCTGAAAGGATTTTTTTAATTGGATTATTCCCAATATAAGGCTTATATTAGGAAGGTAGGAATTTTTGGAGCTTACTTGAGAAGATTTTGGATGGGGAAATGGTCTTTATAAGTGAGAGTAAAGGGTTATATGCAGTGGCCTTTTATAGGATAGAGGAGGGGTACTTTAAGGATGCCTTGAAAAATTATTTTATTATAAATTAAATTTAGATATAAAAAGGTACAAAACAAATTTAATTATAAGATACGATAGGGATTTTTCTATTTACTCTTGACCAATAGGTTTTAGAGTAGCTTATGTCTCAAATTTAACCTTATCTTTTATCTATACCCCTTAGTTAACTAATTTAACTCTTAACATGCCTTCTTGTATTTGCATACTATATTGTTAATATATTTACTATAAAATATTAATATAACCTAAATCTGTTTATTAATGACATGTTCAACATTATGTATGTTATTTGGTTGAATCATAGATTTTTAGGATTAATATACCATTTAATAAAATAATATTTGTATTAAAGGCTCATTTATGTCAATTTTACACTATTCATAACATGAATTTTTAAAAAATCCATAACAACTTGATTCATTATGAAAAACATTATTAATTCCTATATAAAAAGTCATAATCATCCATAAAAATCTTTTATGTCATAAAAAGTTTAAAAATAAATTTAATTTAATTTTTATAAACTCATTTATTTGAATCATTCATTAAAAATGTAATCACTACATCACCATTATGTCATAAATAAATTTATATTTTTAATATCTAAAAATTATAAATATAATACCATGATCGAGGAAATATTTTAATCTTTCAAATGAATAATTATAGTCTAAGATATCAATTATATAACCTCACCTTAAATTTTTTTTAGTAAAACTATTTATGTTTATGTTATATTTCTTTTTCTTTTAATTAAATCTTATAAAAGGTCATTATCACACCTAAGAGGGTCCATGGGTTCTATAATCACCCCAAGGATTCCCATGGATAGGAATAAATCAAAAAATAGTATTATAACACGTTTTATGATAGTTTTATATTATTATAATATTTTGTTTACCATTATTTACCCTATTTACCCATTTACCATGGTAAATAAACATATTTATTGAAGTTACTATTCATAATGCCCAAAAATAAAAGTAACCTAAAAATATATTTTTGTAAAGATAATTATAAATATTAAATCCATTTTTCAAAATTTAAAACACCAAATTGGCCGAAATTAATATAAAATTAATTCCCATTGTCAAAATGGGAAAATATGTTTTTTAAGAAATAAAAACTATACAAAGATTGACATTTGTTTATGTGAAATTTGAAAGTGACATTACTTACAATGACAATAATTGGATTAAAAGATAAAAACATAATATAATTACACCTTTAACCCAATTTAAAATATAATTTAAACTTTTAATAAATATGATGAATGGACAATTTTGACTTAAAATGCAATATTTTTCACTGTTCATTGAAAAAATGATCATTATCATAAAATAAAAAATATTTACCGAAAGAAAATTTTGATTTACCACTTCTAAATAATAAGTTTATTTGGTCAAAATAAAATATTAAAATTATAAAAAAAACTAGATTTAATAAGGGTTCTCCATAAAAATATGATAAAACAACCTTTTAAAAATATTACAGTATTTATGCTTAAAATTAGATTAATTCTCATTTTAAGCCTCTAAATATTATTGGATAAAGGGAAAAATATATAAAAAACGTGTATAAAAATATTGTAGTCAGTTATGCACATTCCGAGATATTCAATGGCTAGGTATTAAATACCATTTAAAATAATAATATTATATTGTAATTATTTTTCAGTGTAACGTAATGTTGTGTACAACGTATGATTTCATAGAAACACATTATTGCGTATTGAGTACGCTATTAGAGATAGGATCCACACTAAGGTAAAAACAATATCTAATTAATAAATATTAATAGATATGAAAATTTCTTATTCTTTACTTACTTGGGATGTTACATGTTGGATACGGGTCTCTGGGTGGTTCAGTCCAAAAAATTATCTGAGGATGAATTATATACATTGCATGCAATAATTTCTGCATTTTCATTTCTCACATATAACTCAGCTTCCATAATTTGAGGCTGTGTTTGAATTGTTCTACTAAACATTCAATATATTAATGAATTCATAGAACCAGAATCAAATAGTATGTTTTCTATTCATGAATGAATAACCATCATACCTTTCACCACATCCTTGATGTGCTCCACCTGAATAGTAGTGATAGCATATTCCCTTGTTTCCTTGATGATTGTTTTGTTTACTTCCTCAAATAACCCCTGGTATAGTGAAATGGATCACATAATTCACATGTTAATTTCTACTGAAACACATCACTACGTTAAGAGTGTTAATATGATCATTAGTTTTTTACTTCTATGAATGTGGGATTCTCTATTTTGATTCCACACTTATTATACAGATTCCACTCTCTTCCACATTTTAATCATCTCATGGTTCTCCTTAGGCAGTTTCTAGTATTCTTATTCCCAAAACATTGACATGTTTGATGATGGGTTTTCTTCCCATCATGGGATTTATCTTTCGATCCTCCAAAATTATATTCCATTTTCACCTTTTTATCAATGGGCCTATTTGACCACTGAGAGTCTTCTATCTCTATTTCAAACATATGGGAATTCTATGTTTTTAATGAACATATAAATGTTTAAATGATCTTATATATCATTAGGATATATGGTATAAGGATGACTAATTTTATGAAACGTTAATGAAAATTATTTAATTTATATTTGTGGTCTTTGGGACTTTCACGAACATAAATCATTTTTTTATATCATTTTCATATATTGTTTTGAAAACATTAAATAACTTGTAATATGTTTAATATGTTCTTATTTAACCATAATAATGATTTTATGGTCATCCAATAATTGGGTGATTGTAAATAAAAAAAATCATCCATGATAGTGGTAAATAGACCCTTCAGAGATGATCTTTCATTTTTAGAATAAAAGGGAGAGGAGAAGAGGTTTGATGAAAAATTATTAATTTAGTACAATAACATTATATTATAATGAATATATTGTATTTATGATTAAACTTTGAGGTAGGTATGTTAAGATATAGTAATAAAATAAATTAAATTAAAAGTAAATTCAAATAAAATGACAATGGATTATAACTATTGAATTTATTCTCCATAAAAACATCCTCTGGGAACTTGTTTTTTTAATTTATTGAGAAAAACCCATCCTGGAGTGTTTGAGAGACATAGAAAGAGCATTTGAAAAAATATAATGATGATCCAAGGCATATTAGGTGTGGGGAGAAGAGGTGGTGTGGGGAGGTATTTATAGGGGAGAGGGGTGTTTTTTATTATTTAATTCATTAGTTTTTAATTTTTGATCAAGATTAATAATTGTATGGATTATTGTGATTGAATATATTAAATAGATTAGGAAATTTCTATATATTATCCTCGTACATCTCGAATTACTTAAAAATAACTACAAAATTCATCTAATTGGCTAAAATTTCAAATACCATAAATTATTTTATTTCTCTATTCAGAAAAATTTAAAAAAAATAGAAAATTAAAAAAATTCACCATAAACATTTTACAATGTGTAGAATACAAAAATAGCCTCTAATTTCTGAAAATACTCTTCTTTGAATGATAAAATGAATTTAAATTAAACAAATCGTTTATTCTAAAAATACCGATTTTAAATTTATAACATATTTTAAGACACATTGAATAATTAATTAAGGTCTCAAAAAATTAAAGTTTCAATATATTAATTAAAAAAATTTAATTAATCATTATAGTTTCACAAATATACTAATACTTAATTTAAAATTTTTAAATCATTTGTTTACCAAATACATGATTTAACAATATTATATTTCAATTAATAAGATACCTAAATTATATACATAATTTCATATGTGAGGATAGTATTCTATTGGAGGTTCAGTAATCCAAATGGTCATATTACTATTCTAACTTTCATGTTACTATTTTTTAGTATAGGTTCCTTCATTTATATAAATATCTAATATTTCATTAATTTTTCCATTATAATGTATCTATTTTCTCCTCTATGTGATTATTTTTTTCTTCTACTATATAAAATAATTATAATACGGTAAATTCAATTGATTAAATTTTGGGACATTACAAGCACATCAGATATGTAATAATAGGAAAATAGTAGAACCATATATATACAAATGGAACTAAGGGAATGGACACTATAAAAACATGATGATTAACATGCCTTTGTGAAAGGAGATATAAAAATTATAGTAATATAATAATAATAATAAAATAATAGAACTTGAGTAATATAAATAAGTTGATGATTATATATGTCATGTCTGAATTAAATTAGAAAACAAGTATTATGGGAATTAGAAAATACATGATATAAGAAATAAAAAAAAGAGAAACCAAAACTATCCAGCACCTTGAACACTAGCCCAGTCATAAACTACCAAGATCCATCATAATGAAGGCAATAAAATTTAAGTGTCCAAACTAGGATTGTTTCCTTCATCAACACCTACAGACATGTAATTTTCTTGGGAACCAAGGGTGGCCCGAATAGGGTGTGAGATAAATCTCAGTAGTTCACCACAAATGCTATCTATATGAATCGGTTCAATGAAAATTTAAATTGAAATAGTGCGGAGGTATATATAAAAGTAATTTAGTGGAGAAATTTAAATACCACAATACCTACTTTATTCTAAGCGGTCTTTTAAACATGTAATCAATTAATTATTTATGTTCTAGTTTATATAAATAGGTCATGTAAGATATAATAGCACTGACCATGTAACATGATAATGATACTATATGATCCATGATATAACAAGAAATCCTATAATAATAATAACCGAGTATCCAAGGTAATAACTAAAGAATCCCTAATTATGATAATAATAAAAGAGGATCTTAGGTGATAATTATGGAATCATTCACCTCATGGTCTCATCCAAATTAGTAATAACCTACAGCCTAGATAAATGTGGTCTGAGACAAATCCAAGGGGTGTCACCCAAGAAATCCAACTATAATAGATTCTAACCATTTCCAATGATCTCTCACATGGTAACATGGGCTATGAATGATGGGTTCCAATATTATTTATCCATGGTGTAATGTGTATTCAGACATCGGATAGGATCCAGCAATGTATACAAGGTATCCTAATATGAAGAAGATAGTGAAGAGATTATATAGCATCATGCCAGGAATCTTCTAGTAGACAGGGACCTTGTTCCAAGGTGGTTATGACCCTTGTAAACTAGCTCCTTGAATAATAATGGCATCCTATAAGTGATCAAGCCATTTCCATGGAAATACAAAGTTGGATCAAGTCTGACCACTCCTACAAAAGTGAAAAGTTACATATGAAATAAAATCATTATATATATATCATTCTTTAATTATATCCATTTATTTCTCATTACATTTAATAATTTAACATATTCATTCCTTCAAATTTCATGCCATGTTAAAAGGTTAAGTAAGACATAAATCCTTTTGTGACTCTAATTACTGAATCATTAAATAGATTCACTCTGCATCGTTCCATTAATCATGAAAAGTTGTTCTATGTGCATGAATCCAATTAATTCAATTATATTAACTCGTAAAAGTGATACATATAATATTATTTCAATTTACAATTGGGTTTTATAGATTATAATAAAAAGCATAACATAATACGGTCACTTTTATGATAATGTAATTTCTATAATCAATTCATTCATTTAATTAATAATTTTTTTTTCAATAAGGCCAAGTAAATTCACACACGAATAGTGGCATTCATGATCAAAACAATCCACTAAAATAATAATTAAAGGAAAACACTATACTTGGGGATTTTGGCATTGAGGTCATAACATCCAAGTATGATGGACATATATAGAAGGGGATCTAGAAAACATGAATGATTATTATAATCAAAATATACACTTTAAATAATCGATTCCCAAAGAAATCAGTATTGCCACATTGACTGTAATTTATTATTCAATTATACTTGAGGTATTATTCTTATACCACCAACATTAAGCTCATAAAACACTCCTCGTCCATTATCAACCTTTATTCTTTCATGGATTTGAATAAATCTAATGAAATGGTCAATTATATTGGAATATGGAACATGAGCCTACAATTAAATAGAATCATTAAGAGAATGAATAATAAAAAACTGAGCAAAGGTTTCGAACTGAATACCAAGAGGAATCCAATTATACCAACAAAGATTTTATCATACACTATATGAAGATCCAAGATTAAAAACTATCAAAAGGGGCTTGAGAAGAAACCACCATGATCAAGGGGAGATCAACTGTCTACCATAGGAAAATGAGAGGAGTGGTGAGGTTTAAATATAAATTAGATCAAAATTGTAAACTCAAAAAAAATATGGGTTACAAGGTTTGACCGTAACATTGTACAAATTGTGTGCCAACTGGGTGCCTCCCACTACTTAAGGAGGGACCCAGTATGGTTTGGCCCACATGGTTTCATAAATCATGCACCAACGATTCTAGTGACTCCACTAAATTTTTATTATATTCTCACAGGTTAGAAGACCAATCATCATGGTTTATGAATCCTATGTACCCTTTCTATCCCCTCTAACCATCCTTCTCAATGATAATGATTCCTAAAAAATGGCACCCATAGATTCTTCTAACCATGTGGAGACTTTGTTTTTCATTCTGACCAGGGATCCAGGCATCAGATAAGTCCCAAACACCGACATATCCTTCCTAAGAACATTATAAATCAATAAAAGGAAAAAAATAATAAATTCAACACAAAATCAAATATGCATACCTTAAAGAATTTCCAGGTTCTTACATTCTTCCTCCAAAAAGGAACTCATACCTATGTTCACCTTCCAATGGAAGAGAAATAATTTATGAGAGGAAATGTCACTAATGGGCACATACATGGGATTCCAACTCACATGTTTCATCATGTATACAGTCATTCTTCCATATCACCCACACTAAAGGGATCTCCCATTCATGGATAGCCATCAATCTATAGCCAATAATATATATAGGATACTCCTCAAATGGGTCATCAACGTCTAACTAAAACTCCTTGTTATCAAATGTATGAGATGTGTTAGTTTTTTAATGTTGATGCTTTGTAATGTAGAAGATTTCATGCCTGTAATGGTACCTCATAGGTAATAGCTACTAATATGATATCTACTCGGCTCTCAAAAATCATAGATGTCATGATAAATCATAGTGATATCTTCTCTTGCCTCAATGTCCATCTGTTCTAAAACCTGTGTGATTCCAACAAGATAACATAATCCTCAACCCTGAACTCCATAGGTCATCAATGACATTCAACATTAGATTTTTGTTTGTACTTAGTAGTAAACATACATTTTATGGATAGTTTATCCTACTTTGAAGTATTGTACATGAGAATAGGACGTACTAGTGATGCCTCTCCTCAATCTAACCAACACATGGGTCAATAGAACGTCCAACCATATACGGCATCATAGGGATAAATCTGAATCATTGACTGAAATCTATTAATATAAGAGTATTTGATGAGAGGTTTGTGATTCTCCAAATAATATATGAAATCAAGGAATCATTATCAGAGCATGTCCTCTAAAACCCGTATCTTACATTCTAACTTCCCATTTTTCTATGAGTAAAAAGCAATGCTCAGAACCACCTATGTACCCAAATCAATCTGTAACCACTACCATAACCTTGAAGTGAATAATGAATCCCTTTCATAACTTATAGTATGAGGGAACCCATGTAGTCATAGGATCTCATATAAATATAGTCTTCCCAATTCATCTACTGGGAGAATTTCTCAGATACGAAGGAAGAGGGATAATTTATTCAGTTGATCATTGACTGCAAAAACATTGTCTCGTCATCGAGGTTACCTTGGTAGGACCATCATAATTTCCATTGAAATTCATCCCATTCTCATTCTGTGACTGGGATTGTCTATATCAATCCATCAGGTCATTTATGCTCCACCATTACCAACTGGTACATTGGAATCCTAGTGATAATGCCTTCTATCTGAAGTTTCATACATAGACAACAATACTGGAATCACATATCTAGTTTTATCTTGGATATTCTTGGATAAACATCCCAAGGATAAGTGTGGGACTCACACATCAGTTCGTTTCTCATATCATTGGGAGCCCATACATGCCATGTATACACAAGATGTCCTCTTTACACACACAACAACATGAAGGTGGGTCCTCTCTAAAAATACTATCTTGAAGATCCAAGCCATCGGGTTCTTAAAAATACATACTCTTCAAACTATAAAATAAGGGTAGAGGTAATTGTCTTGTATCTAAGATAATATTGATAGTTATCCTTATGAACCTCAAAATTATTCTTAAAAAAGAGGTCCATTAACTTCATTTCATAATCGGATTCCTGTATGGCATGTGCCATAGTTTTCTAGCTCAGCGCATTAGCTATTATCTTACCCTTTTTAGGTTTATATTCAAGAACAATATCAAAGGACTGATGATATTTGTCCAAAATTCCCTTTTTTAGATTCATGTTATGTTGTGGAAATATATATTTGAGGCCTTTGTGGTATATCTACACCACAAAGTTCCCAAACATAAGATATAACCTCCAAAACGTAAGGGACAAACAAAATATTTTAGCTTGAGGTCATGTATCGGGTTGTTTTTCTCATGAGGCCCCAAATGCCAAGATCTGTATGCAATGAATATATACTCCTGCAGCAACACTACACCCATTAAAATTACTAATACATCGTGAAACACTATATAACCTCTTTTTAAAACTAGAGGAATTATAATTAGTTCCATCAAAACCTACCTTGAAACTCAAAAAATTCTCCTTCTCACACTTCTAGCCAAAGGAACATAATAAAATTATTTATAAGTCTAGTAAAAGGAATTTTAATCCTTGATAAGTCTTGTATAAAACACCAAAAATATAAATCTATACCTAATAAAATTCTTATGTCAAAATTGATCATGTGATGCTACTAGGAAACCACAACACTCACCTTCTCTGGTTCAATAGATACTCTCGATTCTGAGATAACGTGGCCCAGGAAGTATACTTTGTCGATATAGATGTGCATCTTATAATTGAAAGTATAAAGTTGATGATCCCATTATATATTCAAAATCATATCAAGGTGTTTATAAATTTTTCTTAATGCACACAAATACACCAAGTTTCCATCAACAAATGCCACAAAATAGAATCTATAGAGGGATGAAAAAACTTATCCATCAAATCCATAAAAATGAAAGGCATGTTTGTAAGACTAAATGGTATAACAATGTAATAAAAAGGACTATACATGCTATGATAATTTTCAAGAGGTATGTCTGAAATCATGACTCACACCTAATGATGTCCCAGTCTCAATCTGATCTCCGATAATACTCTAGCTCCTCAAATATAGTCAATGATATCATATATATGAGGAAATGGGTGCTAGTTCTTAACTATACTATTTTTCAATCATAGTTAATACATGCATAAAAAAGGGTCACATACATCTTCTTGGTGAAAAGAATGGGTGAACCCCAGGAATATGTATTGGGTACGATAAATCCTTTATATTCTTGATCATCCAAATATCATTTTATCTCCTATAGTTAATTAGGTTTCATCATGTAAAGAGGAATGGAATCTAGAGTTATTCCCATAGTAAACATGATCATGTACTCTACCTGTCTATTTGGAGGTATTCCATAATAGTCATCTGAACAGTCATCCCTAAAACAATCTACCATGGGAGGACATAAATCCAATGAATATATTGTTACTCCATAATGTTAATAGAAGAATGGGATCTCTATATACCTATCTCATGATTCTCTAGTCTAGCACTACTTTCCTTCACATTCCACTCACCGCTGTGGAGATATCTTCTCTCCTCTTATGGGGTAAATTACACCAGGTGACATTAGAAATCAATATATCTGTGATATGGAACCATCCAATACATTCTATGAAAAACAATGATTCTTTTCATCTTCAGTAAAAATAGGTCCACAATGAGGAGATAAGTGCCCACATCAAGGGGGATTCCCTGTGTTGGTGTATTCCCTCTGACCTCACTTCCAAAGGTGTGTCCAAGGTCACCACATTATAGTAATACTAAATTTATATACCGATACCATCCATGTTTGATACTGACACAAAGGAGTTTAAAGAAAAAATTGAATAAATTAGATACAAAATTAGAGGATTTGTAATGACCCAAACATTTATTAATGAAAATTAGTGTTGGTCTGTTTAAATGTATTCCTATGTAAAACCGTTATATAAAACATATAAACTTACTTGGTTGTATGTTTTTTGGGTTTTTAAATACTATTATGAATTGTTACTATAATTAATATGGTCATTGAACAATGATCACATGATTAGTATAAATATAGGGCTTTAACAAATCCAATTCACTTAGACAAATGACTCGACGGCCTCATCTTGTATAATTTCCCCATATGAAGCCCATTTGTTAGAGATCTGAAAGGAGGTAGCATCACTGGGCTTCGCACTTGACTAATCCTAAGATTAGCTTCATCACGTTATGTTTGAATGGAATCGCCTACAGTAGAAGTGGAAGTTAATAAGGATTACCACCCAAGCGATTTCATCCTCGACACCCCAAGTGATTATCACCATAGAAATAATTACCTATATATCTTATGTGGATGTTATAAGGGGTTATGTAACAAGGCCCGAACAATATGATTATGTGCTTTATTTTTGTATAAAGAATCTACATTCAATTTTTTACTCAATAAATCATTTTTAAAATCACAAATAATATTTTCAGTTAATATATAAAATCAATTAAGAAATCTATTTTTAGTAAATAATGGATTTATAAATTAAAAAATATTTTAATAAAATATTAATAAATTAATTTTTATTAAATATAAATGATCATGTAATTTTTATGAATACAATTGTAATTTTTATTAAAGTGTGAAAGTTGTTTTTTTCAAACCCCGTGAATTTAAAATGAATGGAGATTTTTTTAAAGTAATACATCATTTATTTATAAAATTATTTAGATAAAATAAATATTTTTTTTGGAATCTGGATGTTGAAATTATCCAATGGTGAATTTTCCATAATTGTTTGAGACTGTCAAATATTTGGGTAAAAATTAAACACTGAATTAATATATAATGTGTTTCAAGACTTAAAAAAGACCCAATAGTGTTGTAATAAAATACTGTAAATGGTATATTCATCCAATATATGTTTTACCGTTATTATTATGTGATTTTATATTTTTTTTGATTTATTTTACGAAGCCTTAGTGGACCCTCCAAAACTTATAAATAATTTTAACATTTTAAAATGGTTTCCTTGGGAGTGTGACTCACCACCACGTAATCAAGACTAATATGTTAATATGATCATCCATTGGACTTATATATAAATGTTTTCACCCAAAATTTGCCAAATACTTGGGCAAAAACCTTGTGATGGTTTGCGGTTTTGTTTAGATTAATGTGTAGGGTCAAAACCAAAATAATAATGAATTCCCTCTCTTTTTCTATATAAACCCACTCAATCTCTCATTCATCATAACTCAAAATATTTGGTGCTAAACCAAAACCTTACCTCCCCTATCTTTAATCCTCTCAAGGATGTGCACGATCTCAAGAATCTTTCTTCAAGCCCCTCCCAAGCCTTTGGGATGACACTTCCAAGTAAGGTGTTCCTCTCCTCCCCTTTGAATTAAAATACCTTCTTTGAGAGTTGTTATTTTAATTTTAATTTATTGTGTTGAAATTATTTTTTAATCAATTACGTACTTTCCGATTGATGTTATGTCAGTTAGGGGTCATTTATCCTCATTCATTTGAAACTTTACCAATGTAGTTACTATGCCAAAAATCCATAAGAGATACATTCCTTTGTCATTTTATCCAATTTTATTAATATTATTATTCCCTTTTAATTTCAACTATAAATGATGGGGTATGATTTAAAAACTCCCCTATATTAACCTAATTATATTTGAATGATGAGATACCCCTTTATCCCTCATTAATTTATATCATGTACACCCGTTACCATGACAAAATTTCATAATGGATTTACCTCTCCACATTTCCATTCATGCAATTATTATATATTATGAGTATAAATTTCATTATATATGTTTTTATAATGTGTCTCATGATCCCATTTCCCTCCATTTATATATAAATAATAACAGACCACTTTCACTCTCATAAAACCATTTTAGGAATTTCTTTTTGACACTGTTATACTACCAAAATTACACCAAAATCTCAATGCCCAAATAATTGTATAGATAATACCATACCCATTCCACTATCGAAGAAATTCACCTTTATTCACATGTACTTGTTTATTGAGGACTTGAAGTTATATATTTAAAATCACTTATTCTTTGAATAAATTATGATGTTAATGAATCAATATTGTGTGATCTACATGGCACACTTATGGATAAAATGAATTGATTATGAAGGGTGTTACCGGATAATGCTCAAATGTATTGGTTATGTATGTTATCATGGTACTTCATTTGAAATGATTGTTGACTCATGATAATTTATGCTCAATGAGGGTTTACTCATGATTCATGTGCAATGAGGGTTTACTCGTGATCAATGTGCAATGAGCCTTGGCTCATGGTAATATCATGTTAAATGTTGTTGTCACATATTTGTGTTGTGATTCTCTTGCTTTATCATGCCTTTCTGTTCATGTTTCTCTTGTAGTTCATTTATATTCAATTTGTATAAAATGTATTTTATTCTTCATGTTATTCCATGATTATTACTTTAATGTTCTTTATAGATCACCCCATTCTTATGTATGTCATCTGGTTACCCCATGAAATGTTATATACGAAGGAATGTTGTGGTCATGTAAAGAATGTTTTCAAAAATAAAATTTTATTTCATGTTTTAAGTTGTTTTGTAATGATCCTAAGCCCCAAAGACACTATACCTCTCTATATTCTATGTTTTATTAATTGAATTTTTATGTAATAAATTATGATTAAGTGTGAAATAAAGAGAAGGGTTGTTATAGTTTGAATCAGAGGATAGGTTTAGTTATTTTGGGGACAAGGATTAGAAATCTCTAGTGAAATATATAAGGATAAGACTATTAATAAAAAAATCCATAAATTTTGGAATGAATATATGATGTGGTTTATCAAGAAAATTCATCCTTGTCTGGATAAGAACAAGTATATGCATCTCTGGCACATATGTATCTTGGGGTACAACCCAATAACACATCTTTGAGTTAGACTCAAATGGTAACTAGTACACGACAACGAGCCTGTTTTCACTCTCGGTTCGACACTCCTGGGGGATATGGTTTGGTAAATTCATAAGCATAGTACAAACCATTATTAAGGGAAACAAAAAAATACCCATTATAATATATGTTATGAAATAAATAATGGATAACCTAGAATGAATTTTAAGGATTCACAAGGTATGATATAATTTTATTTTACAGTTTTATCTTTTTATATTTAAATTTTCCTTCTATGTATTCAATACTTCCTAATTTTATTTTTTTTCTAGTCAATGTATGAAAATATGTTATGTACCCTAACCTATTTTCAATTAAAAATATAAAACGAAATTTTGTGCGTGAAATTTATGAAGGGAGGAAGATTGTATCGACCCAAAATTTTATTAATGAAAATTGATCTTAATCAATTTCAATATATTATTATGTAAAATGGTTATATAAAACATATATGACTTCCTTGGTTTTATGTTTTTAGATTTTAAAATACCATTATAAATTGTTACCATTTCTAATATAGTAGTTGAACATTGATCACATGATTAGTATAAATATAGGGGTTTAAAAAATTCAATTTACTCAGAAAAAGGAAGTGATGGACTCATCCAGTAGAATTGCCCCATATGAAGCCCATTTTTTGGATCATAGAAAGGAGGTAGCGTCATTGGGATTCTCTGTAGACCAATTCCAAGCCGAGATAAATAACATTAATATTGAACATAATTTCTTATGGGATAAGTGGAAGTTAATAGAGATTACCACTCGAGGAAGGTTATCTGAGCCACCCCTTGAGTCTCTCACCATAGCACACCTTACCCTTAGGACTTATGCTGGTGTTATAAAGGGTTATGTAAGAATACCCTAGCACAATGATTATGTGCTTTATTTTTTATAAATAATATATATTCATTTTATTGTTACACTATAAATCATTTTTAAAGCACAAATAATATTTTCTTTTAATATTTAAATTCAATTAAGAAATCTATTTTAGATGAATTAAGGGATTTTTTAAATAATTAAAATTTTAATAAAATGTTACTAAATTACTTTTTGTTAAATATAAATGATCATATAAATTTATGAATTCAATTGTAACTTTTATTAAGGTTTGAAAGTTGTTTTTTCCAAAACAAATGAATTTACGATGAGTGTGGGTTTTATATTAAAAGTAAAAATTAACATTTTTAGAAAATTATTTATATAAGATAGATATTATTTTTATAATAAAGATGTTGAAATTATTCAATGGTGAATTTTTCAAAATTTTCTGAGACTGTCGAATTTGTATGTAAAAATTAAATATAGAATAAATATATAATGTGTTTAATGACATCATAATCACCCAATAGTGATGTTGTAAAATACTATAAAATGTATAATCGGCCAATATATATTTTACAATTAAAATAAATTTATTTTAGATTTGTTAGATTAATTTTATAAAGCCTTAGTGGACCCTTCGAGACTTATAGAACATTTTAACATTTTAAAATGGTTTCTTTATGAGTATGACTCTGTTGAGTAAATAAGGTTTTCCTTTTGATTTTTTTATTCCTTCATACTTTGGGGAGTTTGTTATGATAATGAGTTTTTCCTTATGATGTAAACATTCCTTCTTGTTTTGAAAATCACAAACACCTTATCTCAAGGAAAATCTATCTTACCCTATGTTTTACTTATATAAGGAAAAACATTCATCCCTAAGGAAATTTATCCTTATCGTGTTTTTCATTATCTTTACTATGTATAAAAATCGGTTTCATGTCTAAATTTTCATAATCACATAATACATAGATATAAAGAATTCTATTTTTTAGGATATGAATTCTCATTACGAATTCCAGTGATGAATTCTCATTATGAAATCTAGTGATGAATTCTCATTAAGAAATTTAGTGATGAATTCTCATTATGAATTTTAGTATTGAATTCTCATTATGAATTCTACTAATGAATTCTCATTATGAGTTCTAGTGATGAATTATCATTATGAATTATATTGATGAATTCTTATTACGAATTCTAGAGATGAATTCTCATTAAGAATTATAGTGATGAATTCTCATTACGAATTCTAGTAATGAATTATCGTTATGAATTCTAGGGACGAATTCTCATTATGAATTCTAATTACATATTCCCATTACGAATTCTGATGACGAATTCTCATGATAAATTCTTGTCTTGAATTCTGACTACGAATTCTATGTCAAACAAAATCCAAATATCGTTGTATTATAGACTCGGAATATAATTTTAATAGACTCTGAACTTTTATTTGCTTACACTCCGAGTATAATAGTTTTGTTATATAAATATATTTTTTCATACACTTGTTTTATTTATAAAACGACGTCGTGTATTCAGTTACCAACTAACCATTTTTTGAGTGACATGTGTACAGGTCCGTTCAAAATTCAAGGGAAAATATGACCTTTGGATGAGGGAGCCGACCATTGAAGTCATACCTATAAATAAGAGTTCGTTTGAAAGCGCCCATACAACTGTTCAATGATTCTAGAGATTACATGTTGTTAAGGTAATTTATAGAGGGAGACTCTCATGCCATGTGTGTACTGAACTTGATGTTCAGATTTCTTCGTATGACTCCAATGGTTTCTGTGTACATTCGAGGGCTTCCAGGGATTGGAAGACAGAGGTTTGACTACCTTAAAATTATTGGACATCCTTTCTGAGGAAGATAGAGGTTACGACTACCTTGAAGTTCATGGGATTGTGGGGATAGCAAGGAAGATACTGATCTTTTGATTGAGGGATAACCCTGGTGTGGGTAAGATAGACTCTCTTGAACGTATAAATCAAGGGACCATTATCCAAGGTTTTTGGGTACCCTACTCTTTGGGATATAATATTTACTACTTGATACTTGATTTGTTACAAGTTTATTTCCACTGCAATTTTTATTGTTAAGGAAATTATAACTATATTATACTTCCTTATACATGTACTATGATTCAGTACGATTCTATACGCATTTAGGTAGAATATTATACTTGTAAAATTTTAACTATTTGTCATTTTTGGAACCATATTTCTGGAACTGGTCAAGTTTGTATAACTAGATCTTTTCTGAATTACCTTGTTTAACCTTGTTAAACATTACAATATTTAAAAGTTCTAAAGGATTTTTTAAAATATAAAATTCACCCCTCTCTTATATTTTGAGCATCATTAGATACTTAATTTATTATATATATTATTTAGATCCTACATTTGGTATTATATAGTGTATAATAATTCACATACCGTCTCAAAAATTGATTTCAGAGCATTAGTTCAATCTTAATTAACCTCATGATTAGATTCAGAAGAGAATTCATCTCATTAATTTCCGGAGTCAGTTTTATTTTCGGACTCATAAGGTTAAGATTCATTTTTTTAAGAATATTTTTCTTCATTAAGAACTTTTGTTGTTAACAAGTTTTAGTTTGGAATGACTTTTTTTAAGATGGAAAGACTAAATGTTGGTTCCATTGACAATCTCAATCCAACAAGACCACCTATTTTTTATGGAAACGATTACGAATTTTGGAGAGATCGTATGAAGACATTTGTTATAAACATTGGGGCATACAACTTTGTTATGCTCACTAAAATTTATAAAATTCATGACAAGGAAGTTAGTACATTTACCAATCAAGAAAATAATGAATATCAACTAAATTTTAATGTACCAATACATTATGTTGCTCCATGAATAGAATAATATATATCCAAATTTCATCAAGTAATGCAGCAAATTCGATAAGGAAGAAACTTGAAGTTACTCACTTTGGAGCTTCCAATGTTATTGAAACAAGAAGAAAAATGCATAGAGCTGAATAAAATGGTTTTAGATTTTGTTATGGAGAACCCATTTGTAAGGGGAAAAATAATTCATGACTATTGTTAACAGCCTACAATAAATGGGAGATAAAGGATTAGATGAATAAGGTCTTGTTGATAAGATCATAGACATTATACCCAATGAGTGGAAATCAAAGTGGACAACTATTATGAAAATAGAACGGTTACTCAGATTTCTCATGATGAACATTTTTGAACTCTTCTCTAGCATGAAACGAGAATAAAGAGATATGCTGATAATAAAAGGAAGAAAAATGGAAATGGCAGTGTTAATTTTACAACAAATTGAAATCATATGAAAGCCAAGACTCCTCAGAGAGTTACAAGATCCAAGTATAAGAAGTTTGTTATCCAATCCATATCTAGTGAAAGTGAAGCCTCAGAAAATGAATTTGCCAATTCGCAATGGATGAACAAGATTTTTGGACAGATGAACTTTCAGTCTACATACAAAAATAAAGAAAGGAATGACAGTAAGAACGCTAAAGTCACATGTTATGAATGCAATAGAGTTGGACATATACGGCCTGATTGTCCTATCCAAAAAAATAAATAAAGGAAGGAAAGACGTTCTGAAAGGAATAAAAAGAAATACTAAAAAGATACAACCAAGAATGTCTTGAAATCCAATTTCACAAGGAGTGCTAGAGGTGGAGGCTCTTCTGACGAATCATTAGAATATGAATCATCTAGATAGAATAATATTTGATTAATATCCAAGCATCCTATTGAGAATCATTGTTTCGTGTCTATGGTACACACTGCTGAATATTTGACTAATGTTTCTATAAATATTAATTATAGTGGTGATAGATACTAGAACTCTTCAGATGAAGAATATTCATCAAATGAATATAACTCTTTGCCTACCTATGAGGATGTTTCTAGATTTTCTAAACTTCTTGAGATTGAGAATTCAAAACTCATGAAAAATATAGATAATGAAAAATCTATAAATACTATTCTAACTAATTAAATATCTGATCCTTCTAAAGATCTTGATATGAATGTTCATGATTTTGAAAATATTTCAAAAAATATTGAGGAAGTAAATTCTGAAAAAGTTAAACATTCTAAATATCTAGAAAATGAAATTTATATGAAAAATGTTTTAGAGGCTAGCTCTTGTTCCAAATCTAATGAATATGAAGATAAAAACATGGTTTTTAAACTCAGTTCCAAAATTTTTTCCTTAAAGAAATGCATGTCACAATTCACCTTAGGTAATGTGAATTTTGATAAGTTGTATTAAAAAATACAACCTTTAAGAAACAATTCTATATTTGGATAAACCCATGAAAAAACAATTTTTAGTACCAACTACTTTGTTCCACAACATGCTCCATTCTATTCCAAGTTTCAGTGTGGTGGACACTTGGAAAAAAGTGGTTCCTTAAACAAAACCCAATCCGTATGTTTTCATAAATCATATTTTTCAATGAAAATGTGGATTCCAAATATTGTGCGTTCTGAAATACCTAGATCCATGAATTTTTGGATTTTGAAAACCTAACTATTATTTAGGAAAATGGAGAATGTACCAACAACAATATCTGGTACATGGATAGTGGATGTTCCTGGTACATGATTGGTGACAAAAACAATTTTGAAAATATTATCAAGATGAAAGGAGGAAGAGTAAATTTTAGTGATAATGCCCAGGGAGAAATTATCGGAATAGGTAATATCGTTCTTCATGGAAAATCTTTAATTTCAAATGTTTGGTTTGTTAAGGTTGATAAGAACATCCTCATTATCGTAATTCAATTATGTGATGAAGGTTACCTTATAAATTTTAGGAATGATAAATGCTTAGTACACAATTCCATGGAAGATTTTATTCTTTCTACCCATAAGCCTGAGAATGTTTACACACTAACCTATGAAGACCATAGGAGCCAAGATTTACCACGGCTTAGTGTAATGGATGATCAATCATGGTTGTGGCATAGAAGGGTAGGGAAATTCAACCTTATAAATATATGTAAAATTTCTAAGAAATGACTTTTTAATGTTCTATCAGAGCTTAGATTTGATTCTTCAAATGTTTTTGATCCTTGTCCATATGGAAAGAAACATAAATATAGTTTTAAATCAATCAGTGAAGTCTCAGAATATGATGTAATACAACAAGTGCATAAGGATATTTTTTTGACCAACAAAAACTGGAAGCATTGGTGGAAAAGATATTGTGTTTTTCTTCGTTGATGATTTCACTAGATTTACACGGGTCTATTTTCTATCAAATAAATCTGATGGTTTTTTGTATTTCAAAATTTATCGAGCCCATGTTAAAAATGAGAAAAATCTTCCTTTGATAACTATTCATAGTGATCATGGAGGAGAATTTCAAAATTATGATTTTAAAACTTTTTGATGTAGAAAAGGCAGTACTCAAAAATTTTTAGCACCCAGAACTCCTCAACAGAATGGTGCTGTTGAAAGAAGAAACATAATTCTTAAAGATTTAATAAGAACCATGTTGAGTGAATATTCTATAGCCAAAAATTTTTCGTCTGAAGCTATAAGTACTGCGTGTTATAATATAAATTGAGTTTTGATTAGACCTTTTCTTAATAAAACACCTTATGAGTTATGGAATGGTAGAAAACCTAGACTTTTATACTTCATGGATGTTGGATGAAAAGTGGTAATTATGAATACTAAATATAATTTGCATAAATTCACACCAAAATCTGATGAAGGAATTTTCTTAGGCTACCCCACTACTTCTAAGGCTTATAGAGTTTTTAATAAAAATACTTGTACTTTTGAAGAAACAGTAAATGTGAAATTTGATGAAACTAATCCCTTTTCTTTAAACATATCCAAACTACGTCTTCAGATGTTTTCTCAGAAACTGATTTTCATCCCTTGATAAAAGATCTTTCTGATAAAAAAAATGTTCATGAAATATTTATGTAACATTTACCCCAGAATATTTCCTACCATATGTTGATGAAAAGATTTTACAAATCCCAAATCAGTTCTTTCTGAAGAATCATCCCAGTGATAGTATCATTGGTGATGTAAATCAACCTGTAATGACTAGAAGTTCCTTAAGATATGAAATAGAAATTCTAGCATTACTTTCCAAATTAGAACCAACAATCACTAATGAAGCTTTAGGTGTTGATGACTGGATAAAATCCATGAAAGATGAACTATATTAATTCCAAAGGAATAAATTCTGGACCTTGGTTGAAAGACCTAAGGAAACAACTATAATTAGTGTAAAATGGGTTTTAGAAATAAATGTAATGAAAATGGAATCACCGTAAGAAATAAAACCAGATTAGTTGCTAAAGTCTATAATCAACAAGAGGAAACAGACATTGAATAAACCTATTCTCCAATAGCTAGACTTGAATCTATTCGTATTTTACTTGCCTTTTCAACATTTTTTTATTTCGAACATTTTCAAATGGATGTGAAATGTGATTTCCTTAATGGTTATGTCCAAGAGGATGTTTTTTTGAGCAACCTCCTGGTTTTGAATACAAAAAAACATCCTAATCATGTATTTAAATATACAAACTCATTATATGGCCATAAACAAACCCCTAGAGCTTTGTATGATAGACTTACAAGAATTTTTCTTCAAAATAACTATGTTAAGAGAAATGTAGATCCAATTATTTTTATAAAAATAGGTAATAAAAAATTTTATTTTTTAAATTTATGTTGATTATATTATATTAGGTTCAACTCACCTATCTTTAACTGATTCTTTTTCGTATCTAATGAAATCTGAGTTTTAAATGAGTATGATGGGTGAGTAAACATTTTTCTTAGGTTTTAAATTTTTTCAAAAACCATAAGGAACATACATATCTCAATATAATTATATTAAATATCGTATTTAAGTTTTTTTGGATATGACAACACTAAGAGTATTAGTACTCCCATCGGTACCTTAAACACACTTGATCATGATAATGCTGGGAAACCAGTAGATCAAACATCTCTTAGTGGTATGATAGGAAGTTTACTTTATTTAATGACTAGTCATCCGGAATTAATGTTTTCTGTATACATATGTGCATGATATCAATCCAATCCTAAGGAATCTCATTTAAAGGTAGTGAAAAAAATTTTTTGCTACTTTACAGTAACCATGGATCTAGGAATATTTTATACTTCTGGAAATGAATTTGTTTTAAAAAAAATTTCGGATGCTGATTTTTGTGGGTGTAAAATGGATAGAAAGAGTACATCCAGAACATGTCATTTCATAGGATATTTATTAGTTTCTTGGTATTTAAAGAAGCAACCCTCAGTAGAACTTTCCACTCTTGAAGTTGAATATGTAGCAGCTAGAAGTTGTTGTGCTCAAGTTTTGTGGATCAACACACACTCACAGACTATGGCATGAATTTTACCAAAACACAAATTTTGTGAGATAATACTAGTGTCATTTACCTTAGTAAAATCCATGCTCATCATTCTTGTGAAAAACACATAGATATTAGGCATCACTTTCATTGATATCACACACAAAAATGAGATATCCTTCTTCAATTTATCGTAACGCAAGATCAACTTGCTGATAATTTCACAAAATCATTACCTTCCAATAGATTTGAATACATTAAACAGATATTAGTAATGATATCCATATGGTAATCTTCCTTGATTAACTTCCTACTGAACCAATCTCCTTAAAGTATTAAACTTATTTTCATAGAGGGAGTATATTTGATTGATATATCAATGAAAAATTCATTTTTCAAAAAAATATTTGTAATCAAAATGTTTCAATAGTTAGTTTCTTAAAAAATGGAATTTTGAAAATTTTTTGTAGTCAGTTTTCAAAATTTTCGTAACGGAAATTTTAGAACTGGAAATTTTCGTAACAGAAATTTTTGAAATGGATATTTTAGTACATGATATTTTCATGGTAAGAATTTCCGTACTCAGAATTTTCATACTCAGAATATTCGTACTCAAAATTTTCGTACTCAAAATTTTCGTAATGAGAATTTTCATACACAAAATTTTTGTACTCAAATTTTCATAATAGATTTTTGGTACTCAAATTTATTTCGTACATAGATTTTTCATAATAAGTTTTTCATAGTCAAATTTGTTTTAATCTAAAGATAATAAATAAGAATATCACCTATTACGAATAATATTCCTAGACAATAAGAAATGTATTATTTCCTTTCGTATGATTTCATAGTAATTATTTTATTTTTTCAAATTTTATTATGTGTTTTTAATTTCGCGGATTCTAGTTTTCTAAAATCCGAATGTTTTTCATAAAACCTCAAAAGATTGGATTAAAGATTTCATTACGGCTTCCTTTCCGACCGTTACATCTGATTAGGATAATTCTCAGCCATTGGATTGAGATGGGAAGTTCAAATATCGCTTCAACACCTACATAAAGGGGACCCCCGATAGTTGTCCCACATAGGTTTTCATGCTTCTATGTATCGAAGCCCTGCTTCTCTACAGAAGACCATTTCTAATTTCTCTATGTTTTCATCAAATCTGAATTTCTATTGAAGTTCCTTCTCATGAAATGTCTACTGCAAAGCCAATCTCGGAGTGGTAAGTATACAGAGAGATGTTGGTACATCCAAATTTCATCAACAAGTATGATTCTATTATTTCTACTAATATCAAGATAAATGGATGGGAGGACATGTGCATTTCAATGTCAGGAAATCAGGATATAGATTATCCGGATCTGCTCATAGAATTTTATGAGTCAGTTTCTTTTTTAAGTTAGAAGATCGAGAAAAAATTTCCTTTAAGAGCTGTGGAAATACATATAAACTTTCATATACCATGTCTACCATCTTGGTAGGTTTATCCTGTGAAGGAGAAGCAGAAATTTTCTCCCATGTTTTTCCAGATAAAAATGGAAGTTTTGATAATGTAAAGGCTCTAGATAGTCTTGTACTTTCAGGTGTCAAGACAGTAAATATTGCTCAATTTTCTAACAACTATCGTATAATTGAGTTAAGGGTTCAGGGATTTATCATATTAAGAAAGGGTGACAAGGAAATTCTGAAGAAAAGTTATATATATATCTTAGATTTTTTGGTAAATCTAATGAAGATCAATATGAAGAGGCATATTCTCATTATGATAGAGAATATCAATAATGGAAATCTGAGAGCTTGGATAATCATGTATACTACCTTGCTTTCTACACTTATTTTTATTTGTATTGAGTCATTAAAAATTCCTTGCAGCTCATAGCCAAGAAATTGAAAAGTTATGCATGTCAGTGATGACACTTTAAAGAGAATTAATGTTTCCTTTTCTAAAGATTCTGGAGGGTTTTATGACCTTCCAAAGGAAGAAGTAGAAGATAATCTGAAAAATCAAGAAGCTCTAGAACCGTTGAAGAAAGCAGGAATGAATGGAACTTGAAGGATGCGGAAGGAGAAAAAAACTCCTAAACTGAAGGAAGTCCAATCCACACCTCCTAAACCCATGAAACATAAACCTTATCTGGATGAGGTAGTTTCCGAATAGAGGGAGTATAATGAAAATAGGAAAGAAGGGCTTCCACATTTCTGCATGGACTATTCTAAAGCCATGTCGTTAAGGGATAAGACTTCTGGATATCATGAGGATAAATAAAAGGAGAATAAGTTGAGGAAGAAAATTTCTGAGGTAGAGATTGTCCAATATCTTTTGAAGGAAATTGAAATAAATTCTGAGAAAATTCCAATTCTGAAATCCTTCTTAGTTGAACAATTACCAGAGACTCCAGTGAAGAATTTCATGACTCTAGAAAAATCTCAAGAGAAGATTGCTGAAGTGAAAGAAGCAATAAAAAAAGTAAATTAGCAAGAAGAGAGTAGTGGTGGTTCTGATGAACTCATTAAGAAAGTGTATGATTATTATGAAAAGGAAACCCCTTATGAAAAATTGTTATTACGAACTTCTAATGTAGTCTTTAAAACTCATAACTCCCATGAAGGATGAGCTAGACGAATAAGACAAGCATGAAGAATAAGTGAACACACAGTCTGAGGAAGAAGTCGTAAAACATGATTTTATTCATCTAGAAGATGCTGAGGCTAGAAATTAGAGAGAAGAGGTAGATGAAGATAGAATTGTTCAGTATTCTCATAGTGATCAAGAATCTTTGGATGATGAAACTGTTCTGAGAGTTGATAAGGGTAAAAAGGTGTATTTTGATACTCCTAGAAAATCAATAGTGATGAAGAAGGAAGTTGGTGGAACTTCAACGAGGTAGCTGGTTGAGCTATAAAAACATGCCTCACCAAGTAAAATCTCAGATTCTGAATCATCTTCACATGGACATGATTTTGTTGAATAGTCCTTGAAGATGCTTGTTGGGTCCATTTCGACCTTTTCAAGCATAGACTCTCTTTTCCAGATGCTTTATCATACACTTATTCATAAATCGGATTCAGTGTCCATGGTGATGTACAAGTGTGTCAAGATGGAATCAAATTTCAAAACATTCTTCATAGGCTACGAAGCTAATAAAAAAATTAGAAAGAAAATATCCATCTAGTCAAAGAGGTCAATACAAGATATGAGTGAGCTTGATGAGTTCCATGATGGAGTCAGCGAGGCTTTTGACATAAAAGATGGGAAGATTAAGGATATTACTTGTAGTTTTGATCAGAAGCTGACTCTAGAACAAAATAATCAGATTCAAGAGGTGAAGGATCTAAATGGGAAGTTGATTAATCTAGTCCAAAGTTGAAAAAACGAATGAAATCTCCGGATCAAGATTGAAGAAAAGTTTGTAAAACAAGATGAATTCCTGAAGGCTCAGGCAGAGGCTCTGAAGGCTTAAGAAGAAACAATCAAATCTTTAGAGATTAAAGCTAAGGAAGATTATAAGGAATTCAAAAAGCTAAAAACTATAGTCACGAAGATGATGCTGAAGGAAAAATAAAAAATATCTTAATATTGATCTTTGATTGTATTGTTTTTTCCTGTAAAAATTATTCCTATCGTAATGGAATTCTTGGTTGATTTCATTTTGTGTTATTTTGTACTAATATTTCAGGCACCATATTTTTTCCATTCCCTCAAACTATTTTTGAAAATCACAAAGGGGGATAAAGAAAAAAAGAATTCTAATGGGGAAAAGGAAAATTAATTCTAAGTATAGAAGAAATTTCCCTATATAAGGGGGAGTTTATCTATGGAGATGTTTTCACTACAAATATTTCTGTAATCAAGCGAAATCTCATTCTGGAAATTTAGAATACGATCCTTAGAATTTCAAAGACTAAGGGGGATTTAGTCATATTAATATTTTCCCATATAATATGGGATATATGTTTTATTTAAATGACTATAAATTTTTCTGAGACCTTTTTTTCTTTTTCGTAAGGTTGTTTGTGCTCTCCAAAAAGGGGGATATTCTTGAGTCAATAAGGTTTTCCTTATGAATTTTATATTCCTTAATACATTGGGGAGTTTTTTAAGACAATGAGATTTCCTTATGACTTAACCATTCCTTCTTGTTGTTAAAATCACAAACACCTTACCTCATAGAAAATCTATTTTACCCTGTGTTTTAGTTCTATAAGGAAAAACTTTCTTCCCCAAGGAAATTTATCCTTATCATGTTTTTCATTGTCTTTCCTAAGTATAAAAATCTGTTTCATGTATAAATTTTTGGAATCACATAATATTTAGATATGAAACATTCTGTTTTTTAGGATACGAATTCTCATTACGAATTCAAGTGATGAATTCTCATTACGAATTATAGTGATGAATTATCATTACAAATTCTAGTGATGAATTATAATGACGAATTAGAGTAAATAATTATCATTATGAATTCTACTGATTAATTATCATTACGAATTCTAGTGATGAATTCTTATTACGATTTCTAGTGATCAATTCTCATTATGAATTCTAGTGATGAATTCTCATTATTAATTCCCGTAATTAATTCTCATTACGAATTCAAGTGATGAATTCTCATTATGAATTCTTATTATGAATTCTCATTATGATTTCTGATGACGAATTATAAATATGAATTCATATTACGAATTCCCATGATGAATTCTAATCATGAATTCTGACTACAAATTCCCTCATAAATAGAATCTAAATATCCTTGTATTATAGACTCCGAATATAATTTTAATAGACTCTGGACTTTTATTTTCTTACACTCTGAATATTTTAGTTTTGTCATATTACCATATCTTTTCTTAGACTAGTTTTAGTTATAAAATGATGTCATGTATTCAGTTACCAACTAACCATTATTTGAGTGACACGTGTATAGGTCCCATCTAAATTGAAGGAAAAATATCACATTTTGAGGAGGGAGCCAACTGTGGAAGTCGTTCCTATAAATAAGAGCTCATTTGAAAGATCCCATAACACTGTTATGTGATTCAAGATATTACATGTTGTTATGGTGATTTCTAGAGATAGATACTCTCATGCGTTGTGGCTACTAAACTTCTTGTTCGGATTGCTTCATGTGACTCCGAATGTTATTGGGTATATTAGGGGGCTTCCGGGAATAAGAAGATAGAGGTTTGACTACCTTAAAGTTTGATGACATACTTGCTAAAGAAGAAATTAGTGCCAACTACCTTGAAGTTCGAGGGATTGTGGGGATAGCCAGATAGATACCGATCTTTGGATTGATGGCTTACCTTGGTGTGGGTAAGGAGGACTTTCTTGAAAGTATAAATCAAGGGGCCTTTATCCAAGTTTGTTGGATACCCAACTCGTTGGGTTAAATGAATTACTACTTGTTACTTTATATTTTACAATTTTATCTTCGCTGAAATATTTATTGTTAAGGAAAGTATAAATATCTTATACTTCCTTATACTTGTACTCAGATTTAGTTAAATTCTATATGCATTAAGGTAGAATCTTTTACTTGTAAAACTTTTCCTATGTTTCATTTCCGGAACCATATTTCTAAAACCGGTCAATATTGTAGAACTATAGGTTATTTGAATTACCTTTTTTAACCTTGTTAAATATAACCATATTTAAATGTTCTATAGGAATTTTTATAATATACAATTCACCCACCCTCTTTTATTTTTAGCATCATTAGATACTTACTTCAGTATCTATATTATTTTGATCCTACATTGGTATTATAGAGTATATCATACTTCACATACCATCTCAACAGACTCACCTCCACATAAGAAATCCTAATATTTTAATACGTTAGGATGTTGGAATTATAAAATATTGTCTTCCACTCCACATTGGAAAAAACCATGGGAAAAACAATGGGATGGTTTGTGGTTTTTATTAGTTTAATGTGTAGGGTCCAAAACATAAATAATAAATAATTCCTTCACCTTTCTTATATAAACCCACTCAATATCTCATTACAATTCACTAAAACCATTTTTCACTCAACAAAACCCTGAACATATCTCCCTCGAATCCTTCAAAGGTTTCCCAAGATCCCAAGAAGCCCTTCTCAAGCTTCACCCAAGCCATTGGGATCGCACATCCACGTAAGGGATTCCTCTCTTCCCCTTTGAATTCATAAACCTTCTTTAAGAGTAGTTCATTAAATTTCAATTTCATGTATTGAAAATTGATTTCAATAATCTCCTAAATGTCTAATTGATGTTATTTCAATGTGGGATAATTTATCCCACTTCGTTTGAAACCTTACAAAATCCATTACAATTCCAAAATTACATATGGAAATCCTTCCATTCTCATTTTATCCATGTTTCATAATTTTATTATGCCATTATAATTTCAATTAAAAAAATTGGTATTTGATTTCTAACCTTCCCTATAATTTCCCCCTTATATTGTAATGATGAGATACCACTTTCTCTCTCATTAATGCCTCCCATGTAGATCAAGTACCATGCCAAAATTTTGTAAGGGATTTCTCTCTCCACAGTTCCATTCAAGCAATTCTTTTATATTATGAATCTAAATTCCATTATATATGTTGGTATAATATGTCCCATGAATCCCTTACATTCCATTCATTTATTAATGATAAGATACCCCTTTCAATATCATCAATCCATTTTACAAATTTCTATTTGACAGCATTATGCTGCAGAAATTACACAAAAAATTACATGCCAAAATCATTGTGTAGTGAATACCATACTCAATCCTCTATCAAGGGTATTAACCTTTATGATTATGTACTTATATATTTGGGACATATTTTTATGAATTATGCATATCTTATTCATGGAAATCGTAATGATGTTAATGAATCCATGTTGTATGATCTGTGTGGCACACTAATACATTAAAAGAAATGATTATGAATGATACCCCCTCATAGTGCTCCAATGAATTAGGTAAAGTATAGTATCATGATATTTCATGTGCAATGACTGTTGACTCATGATAATTACTGTGAAATGAAGGTTTACTTGTTCTTCATGTGCAATAAGAGTTTACTCATGCTCAATGTGCAATGAGCCTTGGATCATGCTAATATCATGTTAAATGTTATTACCACGTCTCAATGTTATGATTATCATGATTTATCAAGTATTTATATTCATGATTCTCTTGTTCATCATTGATATACCAATTTTTTAAAATGTATTGTATTCCTCCTGTTATTCATTTATTATTCCCTTACTGGGCATTATATCTCACCCCTTTCTTATGTATGTCCTCAGGTTACCCCTTGAAATGTTATGTATGAAGGAATGTTATGGTCATTTAATGTATGTTTTCAATAAAGATGTTGTATTTAATGGTTTAATTTTCTATTTAATGATCTTAAACCCCAAATACACTATACATATTGATCTTCATTATTGTATAATTGATGTTTTATGTAATGTTTCATTTCTATGTGTTAAACAAAGAGCATGGTTTTTATAGGATTATAGAATTATACCTCATACTATAGATGGGTCTCCACTCTGATCCTTAGGTATTGACTATAAATCATGCATACAGTTAAATCCCTGGCTTTGTACTATATATGGACTAACCTGATTAGGTCTGTTCTACTAGCACTAATAATATGATGTCTGGAAACCATAACCATGACCTCTTTCATGGAATGATCATCTACTGCAACTCTAAATCCTTGCATTATCAATGTAAAAGATCATTCCCCTAAAATTAGAGCTACTGCTGGGAATTTTCCATTGGATGTAGATGGAATGGTCTAACAGAATCTATGAATATTCCACATATGGCCATAATAACACCACTCAATCGAGGTATTATAAAAATTAGGCTTCATATGTCTGTGTTGTCTAAAAATATGACATACAATATAGCTTCCAGTGTGGCTACATTTACCTCCACATCTCTGACTGGGAACCACAATTGTATACATCCAAATACATGAAGAACAACTACCTTACCTTGCCACCAAACCTATGTTCCAAACAACAATAATTGTTCCTCATGATGTGTTCATTAATAATGTCCCAGTTCACTATCTCAAATAATGAGGGTAGGATAGATACATTCCCCTATGTGTGGATTGCATACTTGATCCCATACATGAATCACCTATCATGTGAAATCTCATCCCCATATAAAGTGATGTAAAGAACTAAACCTCAGTAAAACATTATGAATAATCCATAACTAACACAAAACCTTTATTAGGGTGTTTATAATATGTAGCTAGGATAGATCTCATCATCTTAGGAAACAATTTATAATAGAAGGATGTCTAAAACTCAAACCTAACCATATCAAGATGACGACCAGCCTAGGTGATCGACTCCTACAAACGCTTGGCTGAATCACTTAGAATATAAGTACAAAGTGTGACCCTCCTCTATAGAGGAATCTCCAGATTCTCAAATATAGATTAGGTATCCTCCATCAAAGACACATCATCTTGTGGGACCCTATAAATTTATAAGGTGTGATAATGATTTAGTTGTATCTCAAGAGTTAGAATAGTTATAGTTGCTTCATGTTGTGGAGAACACATCATCGACTGTATAATATGTAAGACAATCTCATGAATCTGAGAATCAGTTCCCTGATAGGGTATAAAAGGTGGTGCCTCATGTAGGAAATTAGGATGAATAATTGGTGTCAAAGGTACCACTACCTCCAATGTGTGATTATTGTCACCTTCTAGGTATATGAGACGAGGAAATCATGGTGTCATTTCACTTCATATTCCAATCACATGCCTTGGAAAGATATTGGAAATAGGGAAAACACTATAAAAATATTATTATAAGAAAAGAGCACACTAAACATGATATACTATCGAAACAACCCTCTTCAAATGTCAGGTATTGTTATGTGTTAATTTTTAATTTAAAGGGGTTCTTGTAGGAGAAGGGTAAAAAATACCATTCCTCTTCATTTTTGGAATATATTTTATTTTTTTATTGATTTATATATTATGTTCTATTTTTCTTATAAACATATATCAATTTTCAAATAAAATGGATCATCATTCCTAGGAAACAGATGCACATTAACATTATCCCAAAAAATCGACACCTATTTAATATATATTCAACAATATCTAAATTCAATTCGTGAATTTAATGGGTGATATAATATTTTTAGGCATGGTAAATTACACATTTTGGCCATTAATGTCGCATACATAGCAAGATTTCAAAAAAGGACATCACTTAATCACCTCTAAAAAGTAGCTCATGTAACAAGAGGTACATATATGACATGAGTGGGAACTATGCATGTAAAATGACACCCTAAACCTATATAGGAAAAAATAATTTAGATTAATGTTGACACATTAAATAACCATTTACCCACAAATTAGTTAAATATATTATCTGCACAAGAATATATAACATGTGTGGAACAATCAACAATCACAGGAAACACAAGAAAATGGAAGAAATTAAATTTACTAATATATACTATAAATAATCATGGCATGTGAATTTTTTGATCCTATAATGATTCATGTAGAAAATCTATGTGTTCATATCACATTAGGTTTTGGAAAAAAATTAATAACATAATAATAATTATTATTATAATAATAATAATAATAATAATAATAATAATAACCATAACATAGCATGTGTATCACACAATGCTGAATGTTTGTCAACTTTAACAGGTACAATACATAACAAAATTTCTTATTTCAGGAAACATTGCATTTACACTAAACATGGTTTAGATTTTTCTAATAAATTCAGATAACCATGATTTATAGAATTCATAATTTTTATTTTATTGTCTCCAAATAGTAATTCACGAAAGGAACTACTTTGATACCACTTTTTAATGTCTCCGACCCTAGTTCCACTCAGAGTTTCCCTGAACCTGGTAGGCTATATGGCATCATGTAATTATTCCAATATGACAGAGGCTACAAACTATCAGTGAGTGGCTTGGGCGTGTCAATAGATATACTATTCCCCATTTACTAGAGTGGAAAATAGTCAATAAGTAATTATAAGTAAATAGTGGTGTTATATTTACATAGATGGCACAGCTGAAATAGACACTATAACTACTAGATCAATAACCTTTCATATTAGAAGTGGATATTAACATCCAAGAAATGTAATATTTACCCAAATGTGTGGATTTCTTCATATAAAACATATTATAATGATATTCATTATGTATCTATAAAAATATAAGACACATATACATGGAAGAATTCCATACATGTATTAAAAAATAATCAAAAAGAAATGAAAAACTATCTTATATCTCGAGAATTGGCACTATTATCTTCTACCAAGATCTATCCCAATGCATGAAATCAAGAACATGTATCCAATGAGGGACACTTACCCTTATCAACACTTTCATATATATTGTCTTCCTATGTACTAAAGGATGCTCAGATAGGGTGTTAGATAAATCTCAATTGGCCACCACCAATAGGATCATTACAAATTTATTGTGTGAAAATATAAACTAAAACACTGTGCAAGTATATAGAAATGTAATGAATTGGAGAAATGTACATACCTAGATGCCAGATTCAGCCTCTACTTGTGTCATAACATGTTAAAATTTTATTATTTATATTCCAATTTTTATAAAAAGTTCACATGAGATATCACACCACTAACAATGTAAGATGATAATAATAATGAAGGTTACATGGTATAATAAGGGATCCTATATTAATAAAAACAACAAAAAATCCAAGGTAACAACCATGGAATCATTGATGACGATGAAAATAAAAGAGGATCTAACATAATAACCACTGTCTTATTGGCCTCAGTGGTCGGTCCAACTTATTAATGACCTACAACCTAGAAAAAAGGTGTCTTAATGTAATTAAGGCATCATAACCTGTGGAATTCCATTGTAATAAATTCAAACTTAATTATGTATCACATACAAGGTAAAATGGGATATTCATGGCTGATCCAAATGGGGTGTATCAATGGAACCACGTGTCTGAAGACATCATGGCAGGTCCAGGGAGTGTATTTAAGGAATCATAATATTTAGAAGATACTGAAGGGATCCCACAATCTTATGTTGGGAAACCTCTAGTAGACTTAGTCCATGTTCAAAGATGGGTATCTCCATTGGAAGACTACACCTTGAATCATTATGGAGTCCAACAACTGCAAAAGAAATTCCACCAAGAATCCTAGGCTGTATCAAATTTTACCACACCTATAAATGTGAAAATATACTTATGAAATAGGCACCTTATACATATTTCATTAATTAATTAAGGCCATGTAATAAAAATTCAGTTAAAAAATTTATAGGTTCATTCAATAGCCTTTCATACTAAGTGACAAGGATAAATAGGATATGAAACAATTTGGGAATTTGATTACTAAATCAATAATTAGGTTTACACAGATACCTGCAATTAAGTATGGAACAATGTGATATGGATAGGCATCCATATCATTCAATTACATTTAACTAGGCCATGGTATACTTATAAAAAACTTTCCATTTACAATTGGGATTCATTTATTATATTATAATAATTTACAATGAAGGGTCATGTTGTGCTATAATCTATTATCCATCAACATTTCATTCATTTAATTACACACATACCTTTTTGTAAGGCCAAGTCAAATCACACCCAATGGTGGTTCATATGATGAAACTAAACTACTAAAGTCGTAATTTAAGGAATAGACTATACATGGGGTTGTCATCGTTGATGATATAACCTCCAATGATGAAGGGAATATATATATAAGTGGCACTAGAATACGAGCATAATGATTATAAGTGAGGAATATGAATTAAAAAAGAAACACTTGATGAAATTTCCATGATCACAATTATGTATGTTTATAAAATAAAGAGACTTGGGGAATGAGTAATAGATCACCTAATGTGAGATTATACCACTCTTATCATCTAGTAGCATCCTTTATATTGGTTAGGACCAGATCAATTACTATGAATGGATCAACACCCTAAAATTATGGCGTCTTTGAGAGAAAGTAGAATGATGAACGAAGATAAAAGGTCGAACTGCTTACCTAGAAGAATCCAATGTTTCCAATTTAGCTTCGATAAAAACGTGGATGAAGAATCAGGACCAGAAACCATCATATGAGGCTTAGAATATTTCAAAATGATAATGGGGAGATATCATTTCCACTAGAATAGAGATGATTTTAGGGGTGTGTTATAATTATATTTACAAAAAAATGGCCAACTCAGCCAAAAATAGATTGGTCACATGGTTTATCCACAAAGTTAATCAAATTGTGCTCCAACCGTGCTCCTCCCACTACGTAATGGGGGACCCCATATGGTTAGCCGCACATAAATTGAGAAACCATAAACCAACCATACTAATGGGTCTATTACATTTTTATTTGATACTCACAAGAGCATACTACCCTAGATGAACAGTAATGGAAACCCATGCACCATGTTTGGCACCTATATCCAATACTCTCAAGGTTAGAGATACTATATGGATTGGGTCAAACAATATCTTCTAAAAATGAGTCGAATGAATTTTTTCTATTGACTAGGTTCCAAGTAACAAGAATGCTATATAAACACTTATAACCCCCACTAACTCATTATGAATCAATAAATGGTCCAAAATAAAGTATTATAACGAATGTTATATGATTTATACCACATAGAAATACCAGGTACATAAAACCGATCTTTTATATAAATCATAAATTACATGTAACCATGGTTTTTTAACATATTTTTTCCCTTAATGTGTTTTAATTTAATTTGTTTTAAAACATATTAGTGAAAATGATATTTTACCATGAAATTTTGGAGAGATCGTTTAAAATAAATATTCATCTATGATTACATCAATTGATATTACTTATGGAAGAATCTATATATGATCCAAGGATATCCTAATTATTAATTATCTTTCTGATTTATATTTATAATGAAAATCAGTTAATGAAGGTCGTTCCTTTTCCACATGTTATTCAATGATGAAATGATGATTTTTTTAAAAAACCATTAATTTTTCATGGGTTTGTCTGTGATGAAATTTTATAAACCCCATTTCATTTAATGGGTCAAGATAATATGTATTTTTATGAAATTTTGGAACACACATATATAATTTTAATTTTTTATGGGTGGGACCAAAACTATATATCCCTCTAGTGTATTGGGTAAACATAAAACTCTCATGGGACATATAGTACTGGAATTTGGAGTGAACGCAATTCCGTAAAGTTCTATGTCTTCTATGATAATCATGGAAGGTAATGATGATTACTATGACAATTAATGTTGTGAACATAAAAACTATGATAATATATAGAGTAAACCTTGACTACTATAATTTTTTTCAGACTGAACCCCCTCTATTATGATAGTCAGGGCAGTAAAGACTTGAAAAATGGGGAAATTATTTTCTATAATTATGTGTATTCCAAAATTCATTTTCTTATAACGATGGTATGCTCTCATAGGTCATGTTCTTTGATTCCATTATGATACATTTCTTATGAAATATCATTAATTATGTCATGACTCAGAATTATGGTTATGATATGAAAAGTATTTTTTTAATTTTTTTTATCTCAAGTTATCATAACCATATGATCATGTTACAATTATAATAACATTGATATATCCCTTGATTAACCCAAAATATATTATAGGTACCCTTTAATATGATTCCTTTCCCCATTTTTGAAGAATTATTTTAGGAATTATAAGTCTATGAAGGGTGAGAGTTATGAAGAACATAATTGGAGACACTTACGAATTAGTTATTAATGTCTCTAATTCTCCAAATCCAATAGACCCATATGATTATGGATTGTATTCACATATTATGTAATGAATATAAATAAATTAAGATATTATATCTAGGTAGGGAATCTATAGTTCACTATATTTGGTATCATAAAAAGGTATAGTTAACCTTGTCAAACTATAATGAGAAAAAATTATTCAAATTCTTAGGAATAATTCTATGTACAGTTTAATCTCCTAATGTATTGTTAATGATCATCGATGGAATAGGATAAAACTAATTTATTATTCTATAAAAATAATGTGTAATGATTTCAATATCCTTTTAGTGACTTTTCATGTTATATCACTCTGATTAATGATACTTGATTATCTCAAAAAAAAATTAATTATGGGATTGAAGACTGAATGATGACGTTGAGTTGGATAAATTTATGCTCCAATATGGAAGTACCGTATTTGGTCTTTTTATATGAATTATTATGTGTTGGTAAAAGTGAATACGATTATTAATTCATATCCTCCACGATTATATGTTTAATTTTTAATAAAAACCCTTATGGAATGATGATAATATCTCAATTATATTATTCTTCTCCAGTTTATGTTTGAAGAAATATAATTTAAAAAAATGTATTAATCTACATCATAATGAATTATATGTTATATTATTGATGGATTATATTTATTTAATACAACATCTCATCAATTGTTTAGAAAGTGATTTCACATTTGATATTTTGAATTGCAAATTGATTTGCATGTTAGGGTGTTGTTAAATATAAGCATCAAATTTAAATAATTGTAATTTTATTAATTATGACACCTATTAAAAATGGGTGTTTAGATTATATGGTTCAAGAGAAGCTCAAAATAAAAGATATTATTATGATTTAGGATAGATCTGATGTATTTCTTGACTATTGTTTTTGTGTTCCACTGAATCATAAAGTTGAGTTCTCGTTGGAACTCATACCTTATTTTACACTTATTTCAAAGACTCCATATAGAATGGAAATTCTTTAGTTTCAGAAATTGAAGAAATAAATCATGGAGAATATTTAAAAGGGATATAGTCATTAATGTGTTCCATAATGGGGTTCCCTAGCTATTTTTATTAATATGAAAGATGCATTAATGTAACTCTATGTTGATATTCATTAAATTAAAAAAACCTCATTCAAGAATCAATGTCCTATAACCCATATTTATGACATTTGTATCATCTTTGTGCACTAGAATACTTTTAAAAAATTAATCTACAATCTGGATACCATCAATTCATGGCCTAGTAAAAGGATATAAAAAATATATAATTATATATAAGGTATGGACAATATGAATTTATAGGGATGGATTTTTTTCTTACTTGTTCCATTGCTATCTTCATGGATTTACTAAATGTAGTCTTTCAGGTTACCTTGATCATTTTAAGGAAGTATGTTTTGATGATATTTTTTTTAAATTCAATGAGAATGCATGTTCATAATGATTATTATAAAATTCTTCTAAATAACATAAGGAAATAGAATCTGTATAAAATCATTACCAATTGTAAATTCTAGCATCTTAATATTTCATTAATTGGTTATATAATCTAAATTAACAATATATCACTACATACATTAATGAAAAAATATATTTAACATTAGTGTAAACCAAACATTGTAACTAAGATACAAATTTTCCTTAGTTTTTCAAGATGTTGTTGGAACATTATGGATAATTTCTCTTTGCATTCTAATCCAACAACCATTATTTCTCAAAAAGAAACTATAGTCCATTAGAATGATGAATTTGAAGAAAATTTATTATAGATGGGAGTATTTTAGTCATTTCCACAATTCATACATTAAACTATAGTGTGGAAGGGATTTTAATATATAGGGAATCATCAATGAAGGTAAAACAAAGAATTCATTTGAAAATTGATATGGTGATAGCCAATACACCATTCCAATTGAAGGTTAAAGAGAAAATTTTATGATTTCATTATTTGGAGTTAACTATTGTAAAATCTTTCATCAATCATATTTTAGAATTTTATTTACAAATAATTGTGCGATATATATATATATTTTGATCATTAATGTTTAAATTATATTTCCATAAAAAATTATTTGAATATGTGGTTGAGAATATGGTTAGATAAAGATAAATATTTTTATTTATCAATATAATACACCCTAGTAAATGGAACAAATTGGTAGATTCTCTAAGTTGAATGGTTAATTATATCTTATCTATGATGAGTATCAAAATATATCAATTATTTATAAATTTACAAGGTATAGATCTTAAATTCATGATGGAATGGAAGAAAAATTCTTTCTTAAATGGGTTTTCAACTGTCTATCGAGGTTAAAATTTGAGAGGTATAGAAAAAACATGTATATCTATAGAAGAATTTGAACAATTTTCCATAATTCGTCCTTTATTATGAGAGAATAATAAATTTTAGTAACTGTGTATGTGTTCCTTTCATACCGTATATGAATAAGGTTTATTTGGATGAAGATTATTGTTCATCATTATTTATTCATTATAAAAGTGAAAAGTTGTCTTTAAATCCTAAATAGTGTTTTTTGTGAGATAGAATAAAGAGAGATATTTTTATTTAGGTATCTCAATTCATGGTATGAATACAAGTTAAGGTTGAGAAAAATAAGTCTTAGTTTATGTTATAACTATTATAAATTCCCTAATAGAACTTGGAAATATACACCACATATTTTTTAATGGACTCCCCATAACATCAAAAGGGTATATTTCTATATGGGCTTCAGTTGATCACTTTAAAAATTAAGCATAGTTTATATCAATCAAAGAATACTTAGCTCTCTATTAGCTTTCTAAAATATACATTAAGGATTTTATTATTTTTTCATTGTCTTCCATATTACATTGTATTTGATTATTATATGATGTTTTCCTCTATGTTCTAGAAAAGTCAACACTAGAATCTTCATTAATTATTTGATTTTCATCACTATGTTTTATTCATGTATAAATTTCCAAAGTGAATGTACAATTAAAACCCTATAACAAATTTTGAGATCATTTTCTTTGGATTTTAATGGAGGATGCAATAAACACATTCCTCTAGTCGAATTTTCCTACAACAAAATATTTCTCATGAAAATTCATATGGCTGCTAATGAATATGTACATGGAAAAAAGTATAAAACTCCATTCATTTTTAATAAAGATGATGGAGGAAACATGTTTTGAATAGATCTGTTGGAGTAAATTAAAATTAATGTATATCCATTCAATAAAACATCAAGGAATCTTAGATTCAATAGAAACATTATACTGAAAATTATATGTCTGATTTAAAATTTTCATTTGTTGACAATGTGTTATTGTAATTTCATCCATAGATAAAGATTTTGAGATTCATAAAGAAAGTATAGTTGAAACCTATTTATATTTTCCTATTTATATTCTTGATTGAGTGTGGGTTTTATTGTACATGTTGTCGCATTCACTACAATTCCATATAGTTCATTATTTTTTACATGTTTCTCCTCCGAGGTAGTACATACCTAATCTATTACATGTACCAAAAATATAGTTAAGACTACTGGGAATGATCATTATTATGTAGAATAACTAGTAAAAAATAGGCACTGTAGATATACTATGAAATAGAAGAAGGATTCTCATGTTGTGATTGTTCTCTAGATGAATTAGAAAATTGATGAAGCTACGTGTTAACCAATAGATCTAATGAAATTGATATATCATTATTTTTATGTATCATAGTGGTGAATGTCAAGAGTGAAATTAATTTTAAAGGGAAAATAAGTTAACAACATGATTTTTTTAAAATATCTTCTATGAAAATATTTTTATTTCTTCGATAGATTTTTTTACACTTAACACAGAGTTTAAATAAATAGATATAAGCAATTAAAATGTTAACATGTTATCGCTTTACAATTTTAATTGAACTATATGAATAGTAATAAATAAATTATTAATAATTTTTGGTCTACATATGTATAAAATTAATTATTTAGTTATCAATTAAAAAGAAATGAAAAAAAAATTAAACGTATATCATAAGAGACATTTTTTGAGAAAATAGTTATTATTCACACAATATATTTTTTCATAATAAATATAATTAATCAATATTGTTTAATGATATTGATGAAAATTATATTTTATATATTTAATCTAATCTTTTATATTTCATTTCATATTTTTCATGGGATGTGATAAGAATAAACCATTATTTATGAGTGAATATGTATTTTGTTTAAAAACATTTCATCATGTGTTGCGTGATTATTTTAATATTATTTTTTGCCACTTATCAATATTGAATTAGTTAAAAAGAACTCTTTATTTGGTATCACAATGATCAAATTTGATAATTAGTCTCATTTTATATTTTGGTCGATATGAATTGTAACTTTGGAAAATTTTATCACCTTACTAAATGGTAAATCGAGTTAACCTAGTTTTAAATTATGTTATAAGGCCACACATTATCATCATATCTCTTATTAAAGTAATTAAATATTTACGTTCATCACCATTGCCATAAAATATAAATCATAATAGACACTTTTCCATGTGAATTTCCGATAAACAAATTTAATCAATGATCTTTAAAAAATGTCATCGTATTAGTTTTTAATATCTATTATGTGTCTACATAATGGAAAAATAATTTCACGAATGAATATAAAATTATACAGTGAGTATAATGAAAATATTTTCAAGATTTTAATTTATTTATTGTTTTTATAAATTATATAATTACAAAAAATTCATATGCAACACTGACACTATATTTTATAAATAATTAGAAAAAAAATAAATGATTTTAAAAATGATAAAAATAATATTTTTGGAGTGATTTATATTCTTCCATAAACATTAAAGATGAATATGATATTTTTATGTTTTCATAAACGATTTTATTCAAATTTCTACTTTTTATTTATTCCTTTTATGTAGAATTAACTGAATAGTGTCAAAATTTGCATTAGTAAAATTTTTCAAATTATTATTTCATCAAATTATTTAAAGATTATAAAAAAATATAAATAAGATGAATGGGATAAAATATCATCAAAAATGGAATACATTTTAAATTTATTTTTAAATTTCAATCTCATAATTGATATTATAACCCATTAGTTATGAATAATTAGAACCATGTTTATGGTTTAAATTGATTTACAGAGGATTTAATCTAAAAGATAAGGTTTACAACACCACCTAAAACAATAAAAATTATATTTCTTATTATATTTCAACACCATGTTATATTATCTACTAATAAATATCATTTTAGAGTAATTTTTACTGGATAATGACGATAATATATTTTATTCTTTTATAAAATCCAATGAGTGCCCCTCCCCTCAATTATATAACAACACATATCCTTTCTCTTCATCAGACCAAATTGAGTATTATATCATTACTATACCCTACCAAAATAGATTATAAAATTAATTATACACATTATAGAGGTTATGTTCTTACAAAAAAAGATATCTAGGGTCTCTAAGAGGACACCTAATGGAGTTGTATCGAAGAAGAGGAAATCATTTTAACTGATTACTATTTTTTTAATTATACATTTACTTCTACTAAATAGATTATATTGATCATAAAATTAAAAATTAATTATCTTATATATACTGATTTTTTTCAATTATTATTATAAGACATTTATTACCCCTCTTTACATCAAATAGGAAGTAAAAGTATCACTTCTGTGTATGTATGGATTATCATCTCAATGTAGTGATGCAATTAATTTCTCATAAAAATGATTATGGATGGGTTTTTTAGGGTTTTAATATTTATATATGAAAATCATAAAATAATTATACTTTTCTAATGATAATATCAAATCCACCTTCTTAAATTATGAATCGATGGAATGTTATAATGTTGCTCATGTGTATGTGTTATCGGCCACCTACATAAACGGATGTGATTCATTTTTCATTTATGTTTTAATTGGATGGAAATAAGGATGTATTAAATGAATATATAGAATATATATTATGTAATAATTATTATTTATTGTTGATATATTATTTACATTTAATTTTTTCCATCCATCAACAAAATAAAAACACCACTAATGCCTATGTATGACCTACCTTCTCCAAAAACGGTGTAATTACTTTATCTATATATATTCTTATTGATGACTCTAAAAAAGTATATAAGGAATATATATGAAATTTATGACATAATTCATATTATTTATTGGATTTAACCATTAACATATTACAAGTACCAAAACTACCAAACAAAAACATACATGAAAAATGAAGTTAATATCAGTCGAAAAAGTGATTTTAACAATGCATTCATAAAAACTCATGATAAAAATTTTAAGAAATGAATATATATTATTATATATATATATTAATATTTTATAACAAAAGGATTATAATAAATATATATATTTTTAATATAGGGGGTTCCAATTCTAATGATGGTATTCGGGACTAAGGTACGGTATTTTTGTCTCATTTATATTTTAATAAGATGCATGGAATATTTGAAACATGTTTTATTACTTGGAGTATATAATTCCCAATAAAGTATATTATGAGGATTTTTATGAAATAATTTGGGATTTACAAAAACATATACAGTTCATTCATTCATGGGAATTATGATTCTAATGATACCAATTTAGTAATACTTTTATTTCACAGTCTAAATTTATATGTGAATTGTTAATGATAATGATTCTGATGATAAAATATTTTGATTTACAAGTCAATACACACAAGAGATTTATTGTACTATTTTAATTTAATTAAAATACATGTTTTACAATCAATTTTATAACTATATATACTCAATTTAAATAAATTATTTTTTAATGGAAAATACACCTTATTTCCCACTTCAGTTGAAAATAATTTTTCTATTATATCATTATTTTGAAAAAAAAATTGAATAAAGATTTTACTATTCTCAGATTTTTTTAAAAAATAAACTTTTAAAAATGTTTAAATTTAAAATAAATTATAAAAATAATCTTGTTTTTATTTTCCAAATGATGTACTTTATGACTTTTTATATAAATTTGAATGAAGTGTTTTATTTTAACATATATAGAAGGAATAAAAGATCACATCATCCTTATAAATCAATTATTTCAAGATAACATTAAATTATGTGATAATTATTATTAAATAAAATATTATCCATAATATTTTTTAAATTTTTATGTTTTAAAAAGGTGCCTATATTATTGAAATGTCTATTTTACAAATGAAATTTTACAGAGATCATTTAAAAGAATGTATCACTATGTCAAACACATTTGATGTTATTTATGATGTACTAGGGATATAATCCAAAGAAACAAACCTTATTCATTATTTGGATGGTCTATTATTATACCAGAAATATTTTCAAGAAACCCATTTCTTTTCCATGTTTTTTATATGATGAAATGATGGAAGGATTATGAAACCCATTTCTTTTCCAGAAGTTATGTCATGATGAAATATTTATCATATAAATTTCATTAACAGGGTTCTAATGTTATTATTGGATTATAATATTATGGAGAAAATATATATAATTTTTATTATGTAATACATGGGAATATAATTATATAACATTAAAATTAATTTGTTAATTATAGATATCTCAAGAGATAAACAGAACTATAAACTAGTGTGGATGTATTTGATAAAGTTACTATGTCAACTATGATAGTCTTCAGACTAAATCATGAATACTATGATACTTTGTGATGTGAAATAAATCCACTATGATAGTCTTAAGAGTGAACTACGACTACTATGATTGTTTTGGAAATGAACCCAATAAACTATTTTATTCATAGGCTTAAGGATTGAATAATAAGTGATTTTCTTTGCTTATGTATATTACATATTTCCATGTCTTGTGCCAATGTTAGGATTTTATAATATATAATTATTTTATGGTTCATGTTTTATGTTCCCATAAATAGTAATTTTGATATATTATATGAATGTTTTGGTTTTCAATTATTGAGTTGTTGTTCTCATACCATTATTCTAATGTAATACTTATTTTATCATTGATATATACGTTTTACACGTACAAATCATATGAGCACACTATTTATTTTATTCCTTTCCCCATGTTTTGAAGAAATGTTATTAGAATTATATGTCTTATAATTATTCTTGTTATGAATAACCTAGTGATATAATCCTATGAATAAGATATTTAGGTATCCATATTTACAATGATACTACAACTAAAATATTAATATGTGGATTGTTTTGTTTTTTCAATTAATATTCATGTCTTATGATGTGATATTTTTCTACAAAATTTATTCTTCGCTGTGAAAATGTTTTTTATGATGGACATTTTGTTTAAATAATCTCATTAAATAATTTTTTGACCCCAAGAATTTCAAGTATCACATGAATTCAAACGTATTTACATTATTATTTGATTTTAAAATCCATTTAATATATTTAATGAATACAAAATATTTGTTAATACCCAACCATTAAATTCCAAGACCAATCTGTGAGGTGAAATAATAAAACCCTATTGACCACTAATTTTAAAATATTAAAACCAATTCTCATTTCCTGGAATCCTTAATAAATATTACATTTAATCTTAAGAAATAAATTGATAATTAAATATAATCTTTTTATAATTTAAAACATGGAATTAAATTACCAAAAATAATAGTTTCTAAAACTAATGCATAAGGAAGGTGGAAACCCATATAAAATAAAAGTTTTTGATGTAAAAATGTGTCACCTTCAATAAGTGATGTGCCAATAGGAAAGAGGACTCTAGAAGAACCCTAAGATCTAATAAAACTGAATGAAATCAACACCATAAGGGTTAGTATAAATTATATTTCAATAAATGGTAAGAGAAACTCATGTAATGAGAGAGAAAAAAATAAAGAGGAGTCTACAATATGAAGATACTACTTTGATACATGAATATATCCATCCAATATGATATAAAATATGTTGTATTAAAGGGAAAAGAAAGTGTGGATAATGGATTCTATTGGAACTGGATCATGATCAATGAATACTATAAATATAGAGTAATGATCATTAATCATCCTTCTATTTCAGCAATTATATATTAGTAAATTATAAAAAATTAACCATCACTTTAGCCCACATGGTTTAGTGGTAGAGTCTAACAAATTGATCCCATGCCATGTGTATGTCACTAGACCGCCCAAATCACATAACATGATTTCTGAGGTTAATATACATGGTTGAGAAATAATTCTCAATTTTTGAAAATTGTCTATGTTATGGATTGACGAGAAATAAATGGTTTCTTCACATTTAAGATAACCATATAGGATATATGTGTTCAGCCCAGAACCCCCCCCCCCCAAAATATAGAAACAAAATTCCCAGATCAAAACTCCAGTTAACCATTAAGGTCCATTGATATTAAAAAATAAGAATTAAACTAAAAATTGGTGTGTTACAACACCCAAATTATGTTACTTCCCCCTCCCCCTAATATTTCATTAGTGAAACATAAAATGATATAATCCTAATATCTATGAGGCTGATAGATAGAGGGAGACTCAGCATGATCCCACCTTAAAACCATAGATCGAATGTATAATAAATGATCAAACATCTAATTAATTATATGGATTCTTCATGAAAAATATAAATATATCTCTCATATGGAAAAACCTGAAGTATAAATACATATAATTATCATTATTTATAAACAATATCTGATTTATTAATCTTCTTGATATAAACAATAAAACATCCAAGAATATCTATAAACTCAATAGATGACTCTTATCCATTGTAAATTAAAAAAATCAAATCAAATTAATCCACACACTATGGGAGATATAATGCATTACGAAATAGATGACTATAAGAAATTTGATCACTCCTAGATTGATGATACTAGAATCTCCATAAGAATCCCAACCACACTATTTTATCTTGAGATATTCATTCAAGAATAATAAACCAAAACAAATATGAATTTCATTGTCCTTATTATGGTGCTCTAAACAATAAGGTAGCCAAGAATCTAAACACTAGAACTTTACCAAAGTGTACCTGATCATCATAGTTGGTCAGTAGTCATTACATAAACTGAATTGAAATCATCCTAACATAGTAAACTAAATAACATTACCATTTATCATTCCTATTAAATTCTATCAGAACCAAAAATTATAGATAGAATCACTATATGTAGGAATTTACATCATCATATCATCATAAATACCCGAGAAACAGAGACTAATATATAGTGGTTAAATATCCTGTGAAAATCACTTAATGGTATCTACAGAATTTTCCTGACCATTTGAAACCACAAACAGACAAGTGAACATTCAAATAATTTTAATAAATACAAAATCTTGATGTCCCATAATATTGAACAATAATATGTCAATCCTAAATAAACCATATCCTAAATCAATGTTCAAACCAATATCATATATATTATACAGAAGTCTACAGAAATGGACTATCATCTATAAACAGATTAAACATGGGACATTCCTTCACACTTCATCTAAGTATCCAAGGATCCATATCACAAATAGGATTCATGGAATAGATTTCCATAGTTTTTGAGATGACCATATATCCATGAATACCAAAATAGATTCAATAATGTGGAATTTTATAGTAAAATGAGTCTATTCTATGATTGGGTAAACTCCACGTTTGAAATAATATCATTAATGTGATAATGAATTTACATTTTGGCTACTATAAGTAACAAGAATTATATTTTTCCTCAAGAATATTCTGGGGGAAATTTCATATATAATACATGAAACACAAACATTACTCTTAGATGTTTCATAACTCAAATCAATTAGTCCTTTTGAAACCCATTGTATAGACAAATGTTATAATCCACTAATGAAAAACATGAGATGTAAGTAACACAAAAAGGCACATCACTCATAGAAATTATGGCAAAACAACAATTCAATGAAATCACACCCAAAATGTGGGAAATATAAAAAACCAATAGTTCAATGTCAATAAAATTAGTCAAAGCCATTAATTCAAAAAATACACTAATGATTGTTTTTTTAAAACATCCCCCCCCCCAAGTATACCATTCAATTCCAGAATTTGATCAAATCAAATAAAAATGGTTTCACAATTCATTCAATTAAAAAAATAAATTACATTCAAATTAAATTTTGGAACATCCAAAATTAAACAAACTATGTCATGGAACAGAACATTGAGAAATAAAAACATGCATTTTATTAAATTATTATCTTATGAAAAAAAAATCCTCAAATGAATTATAATAATAACTAATTTCATAAACATTTAAACCATACTAACACACCAAAACGAAAACTATGTTCAACATATTTATAAAAAAAATAACCAATATTTGTGGTGTCATGGCTCCAGTAGTGTTTAAATAATGGGATATGAAAGAGAAATAACTGAATGTGGTATTAATGAAGTAACTATGACTTTACAAATGATTCTTAAAGGTTTGGATGGACTAGATTAGCAAGTTGTGAGGCTTAGTAATTTCTCACCACCACCATAATGTTAGTCCAAAAATCCATATCATTTCTCTGCAGGGTCCAAATATTATTTCAATGGTAAAATATATCATATAAATTTCAATTGAAAATAAAATACCAAAAATCCCATGGTAACTCTTGATTATTCAAAAATTATTGTGATCAATACCCCATTGTTGTTTTCCAATTTTATTCCAATGAATAATTTACCCACAAAAATATATATTAAAAAGGGAAAATCACAAACCCAGGATCCCTCCTTAAAACTGAGCAAGGATATAATATTTTAATGAACCAACCTGAGTTGTTCCTCTATCGAACAGAAAATCTAGAATATCTCAATGCCCAAAGGTTTTTCCCCTATAGTACAAACAATTTGTCATATATCAATATCCAAAGGATTTTCCTAATACCAATGGTTTAGAAATAAGATCCTAAGAATTAAATTGATATATTTATGATGATTTTTCCCAATAAATATTAATAATAGAATAAAAAAAGATAATATCTTAATTCATCTATATAATAGATTTCAATTTTAAATATTATATTAATGATTAGACACTATAGTAAATAATATAAATCAAATAGTATTTTTTCTTCCACTAAATCCCTCAGATATAATTATATTTGATAATCAGCACCTAGAGCCACTGCCACCCCCATAAGTAATGCATTGCCAAATATTTTATTAAACAAAGTGGGGAATGTTCCTACGTGGATGATGTGATAAAAAATAACTCACCAAAATCCCCAAATCAATCACCAATTGAAGAGTGAATAGAAGATATATCCAACCCTGAAAGAAAATAAATATTGGTCTGAACATGATAATACTCAATACACCACAACACACCTTTCCACAGTCCTTAAATTTAATTAAAATTAATTTTTATTCTGTTTTGGTAAATAATTTGAAAAATAGTTTTTTCCATATGAATTAACAAAAAAGAGTTTGACCTAACATCAAGAGGGATAAAACATCACATCCTTACTTATTTAAAAAACATTTACTTTAATTAATTCACATCACCTAATTAGATTTTATAAAATAAGCATTTCAATGACTCTCCAAATAAAATTTTGGAAAATCTTTCCAACACATATTTGATATTCATTTTGAAGTTAGTCTAAGACATAGACATTCAATATTAAAATAATCCCCTAAATCCACATTGAAATCATGATTCTTAAAATATTTCAATGAAAAAAACCATTGATTTTTTTTGAAAAAATATCATATAAATACAACAAATATTAATAAATATTCAATATATCGTAACACAAGGGCACAAGAATGTGGGAAATAGAAAAAGGATTACATGGATTCTAGCATTTAAAATAAGAAATGGAATAAAATGGACATTCTACACTCATTTCATCTAATATCATGGGAAACAAACTCAATCATTAATCCATCCATAACTAGGACCTAGCCTAAGGGAATACATACCTAGGACACACAAGAAACACTAAGGTGTTATAATTTCATTCCAAATAATAATGATCTCATCCATTGTTTTCAATATAACACCAATATTTTAGCATGAACAACATAAAAAACCAATCTATAATATATTTTAATGCCTCAAAAACCTGTAGCTTTCATATGTCATAAAACCCTTGGTTCTGATTTCATACATGCTATGAGTACCCATGACAAGATAAAGAGATATTATCAATGAAACAATTAGTTACACACACCAATATCATTATCAAAGTAAACCCCTTATACTACTTAATATTCAAAACTATCAACCCCTCCTAGGAATTCATCAATAATCAAAACACATATCATGAAAATATGAACACTCGTGTTGGGTCACAAGATGCCACAATACCATAATCAAGTAATTTATATTAGAAGCTAAAATATACTCAAATAAATAACCATTTTAGGTGAAAACTAGTCTCTCTATAAGAAATTCCATGGAATTACAAACCTTTTACTACATTAAATCATTTAGGACACCTAAAACAACAAATTTTTTTAATAAACATTAAGTATAATATATAAAAAAAATTTGGAAAATATTTTCTAGGGAAACAAATTTATGTCATTTTTTTGAAATCGGTTTGTATAATTTACACATTCTCCCTAAAAATACCTTTGGACCCAAAAAACACCCATAGGTTTCTCTCAAAATGAAAATGCTGTCATAAAATTTCAATATTCAATATTTTGTTTAATAAAACCAATCAAATATTTTTTTATCCTTATAAATTCAAATACCACTTGATGTATAATGGATACTATTTAAAAAATCATTTTAAAATAAATATAAAACATTTAGAAATTACACTATATTTATTAAAGTCCGAGTAATTAATTTCACAAGAAACTTGTGTGAAAAAAAATTAGTCCATCATTGAGAAATTAATTTATAATAGGAAAATACATTTTATTTTAGGAAGACAATTAAATCTAATTTTTTACCTAATAAATAAAAAAAAATATAAATATCATCATTCGATAAAATAAAACATGGTTCTAAATACAAATAAATAATAATATCAAAAATTAGATATCTTGTAATGTGGACTCCTTCATCAAATCAAATTTGTGAGATCAAAAATGTTTCTATATTTATGGAAGACACTCGAATAATAAATAATACTTCTGAAGAACATTAGAAACCTAAATAATAAAATAACATTTTAACCCCCTAAGGTTTGGCCATGTTATGGTTAAACAAGAATGAAGTATAAATCATTGAAAGTTATATAATGATGAAGATGAGTGCATATTATGGTCATCTACACTTGATCCATATGGAATATTCTCTTATCTATAATGGAAAAATGTAAATTGATGGGTGAAGAGGGAACTACCGAAGGAGGCACCAAATCTCGTCTCATGTGCGATTCAACAATGAAATAGGGGAAAGAGGATTATTCACCAAAAAGTATTCATTAACGGTATACATTGTATTAAAAACCCTTTGGAAAACCTATTTTTTATGAGGAAGGGTATACCGAAGCATGAATAGACTGTGAAAAGGTCACTAAATCCTTAAAAAAGGCCCATGGTTTAGGTTTTCAAGACACACAATTATAAAACCATACACCAAACATGAAAAACATCTTTATAAATGATATACCCAAAACAAATGTTTTTCGAATGGATACATAAAATTTGTGATCTTATAGTGATCATCTAAAAAACCCAAAAAAGGCACAATTCCTTGCATGATAATCTCGTGTACTTATGATGGACAACAATAATGAAAAAATACCTATTAATCCAAAACATGAGGTGGTAAAGGTTTATCATTTTTTACTAATGAGTAATAAAAATTACCATTGAAATAGTTCATGATATAGGACCCCACCCATCAATTACCCATACACATGGATTCACTCAAAAAAGTAATAAATCATAATGAGCCCTTAGAACTAAAAGTAGTCATTAAATAATATCCATATGGTATTACTAAAATTTATCACATGAATGTAAGTAGTATAAACCCTAAATTAATTCACCAATAAATTCTGTTTTATAAGAATATTTATTAGGAGTATCATGATTAATAAAATTAAAGGAAATAAGAAAACTATTAAAAATAGTTAAAATGGAATCGAATCCAATAATTTTTTCATAAGATAATTATCAGAATAAAAAATATGATGTTACGACTCACGTTCGAAAGAAATTTATGAAAAATTTAATTAAAATAATTAGAAAGAACATTTCATTTAATAATTAAAATAAATTATTAAATCATTAAAATGACATTATTACTTAAAAGATGTGATATTAAAATACTGATTTAAAAAATTATTAGTTAAAAAATTATTATTATAAGGGATACTTCAAAAATAAATTTAGGTTTCAAAAAAATGATTTGAAAACATTTAAAAAACAATTACAATTTTAAAAGTAATAATCAATATTATATTCGTTAAATTATATAAATGTTTTAAAAATAATTGTGTTGTAGAGGATAAAACATTTCATTTCGGGATGATGCAATCCAAATGAATATTTTGATATAAAAATTTTTAAATATGACATCATAAAAGAGGTATTGAAAATTGATATTAAATTTGTTGAAAGGAAGTATATACAACACATTTGTAAAACAAATATTCGGGTATAATAATTAGAAAATAAAATCATTTTGGGAATAATGAACATGAAAATGTAGGAAAACCTACCATAGAAGGTGATGATATTTTCCTCCTAGAACTAATATACTATTTTGAGAATTAAATTTATAGATACTACATCCTTAAGTGGAATAAATTATTTTATGAAGAGATAAAAAAGGAAATACCTAATGAAATATAAAATTGTAGAATTTATCAATCATATAAGAATGATTATCATGGAAACAAAATTAACCAAATGAAATGAAATTTTAATGAAAATATAAGTAAAATATGTCCTAATTCATGAACCAGAAGAAATATATAAATATTTAATGTAGTGGAAATGTAAATACAAATAAAAAATAAAAAATTACAATATAATACAATCAAAGTGATTATTGTACCTAAATAATTGGAAATAATTTCATAATAATGAATCATAACTCAATACAATTGAATTGAGTTAGTATAGAAACTTATAGTAATGTTTCCATATTAATAAGTACATTACATTGAAATTGAAATTTAACTTTCTAGAAATGATATATATTTATTATACATGAAATTAATAATGAAGTGAATAAATCATATAAAACAAATTATAGTGCATAATACCAAACATGTCTTATGGATATTAAATAATGACAAATAATCCCAAACCGTAGATTCTCTCTTAGGTTATTTCACTCAATCCCAAGTTATAAAAAATATAAAAAAAATTATCACCAATTTTAAAATATTATTCAAATCCAGAATATTTTATAAACATAATTTATGAATATTGAATATAGGTATAACAATTGGTTATTTTTTCTTTTCAATATCAGTTGTGAGTATTTTTCTTCATTTTGATCAGGTCTTATAATTTTGGTTTTGATCATAAAAAATATATATAATTTAATCATAATAAAGTAATTTATGGTATTGAAAATTAATTTTTGTTATATTTTATATTGTTATATTTTAATTATATTAATTTTTTATTATTATCCATAATGATGAATTAAGTACAGATCTTGTTTCAATAATTCTTAGTGAATGAAGGATTTTATATTAAATAATGAGTACACTATTAATATTTAAATTTTAGAAAATAAATAAATTTATTTATTTAAAACATATTTTAAAATATATTAAATTCAAATAGTCATTCATGATATAAATTTATAGTGTTTTTCAAATAGGTGGTTAATCTAACCAAAATAAGAATATACAATATTTTATTGATGATAATGAAGTTTTTTAATTGCAGTATCATTATAATAGAAGAATAATTCTATTATTTATATATTATTTGTGTTTGATAAATTTTTCTAAAATAACTAAATTGTTAATATAACCTGAATTTTATTAATTTTTAGTTTGAATAAATAATTTTTTTTCTCTTGGAACATTCTTTTGTATGTTAAAATTTACCAGGATTTTTTATTGGTCATATTTTCAAAATCATGTCAAGTTTTTATTACCTAAATTATAAAAATATCCTTAAAATCGCATTTTTTAAAAACCATTCTGACAAACGAAATATAAGTTATTGAAAAAATAGGAAAAAATTATCCATCATTTTTAGAGACAATAGTCCACACATGTCCATTAATGATTATTTTTTTCTATGGAATGTGCAATATGGACAATTTGTTTTCATCATTTTTTAATCCAAAATATGTCCAAAATATCATACTTTTATTTTATATTAGATATTTGTTTCATCCGTGTATGGTGGTAAAGTAAAATTAAACATGTTTCACCATCAAGGTGGTAGTCCCGAAAACTCATGAATGAGAATTTCACTACTCATAATAGATAAGGTAATGGAGTTAAATTGTTGAAAAATATTTATAATAACATACCAGAAGAAAAATGTTTCCAATGTTTTCATTTGAAGTCATTTTAGTGTAATTGAGAGAATAAAAAAATTTCAAAAGTAATTATATAAGAAAAATAAGTGATTATAAATTTTTACCGCACTTACTTGGAAACATTTTTGCAATGGTATTGAGCATTTGATGGGTTGTATTTTGAAAAGAAAATGTTTTTATTATGTTTGATAACAATGTTTATGTGATTTTTATGAATAGTTTGAGATGAATGAAGTGGGATGTGATTTGACGGTAACTGAGGAGAGGATTGACCCTTTCTTAAGTGAAAAGGGATGGAATTTTTTCAAATACTAAATAAATTTAATTAATGGGATATCGCTCTGAGGGAATGTGAAAAAAAAATTTGGGAAATAAATTATAGGAAAAGTGATATGGTCAATCATAGCCTCAAAACAAAATTCCAAAAAATTGTTAAAACATGTTCGTAGTCATTTACTCTTAGATATTTTACATTTACTATTTTATCTTTTACCTCGTTAACTTAATGATAAATAAATCAATTATCCTCTGCACATAAAAAATTATTAATAATTTTATAATTTGCGACCATTGATTTTAATTGGAAATATATTTTATTATTTAAGTGATAAAAAATTTTAACAAACTATTTGTATAATGAAAATTTATTTAAAAAAAATTACTTATGTTCTAAAATTTAAAATTCTTGTTTATAAATTATATTTTTTTTAATTTTAAATTAATATATAAATTACATATTTAGACTTGGTAAAATGATCCATGAATTTAAAATTCATACTGATATAATTATATTTTCATAAAAATATTTCATTTGTTAAAATGATATTTTTAACTAATAAATTAAAAAATTTTATTTTATAAAAATCCTTATAAACATTCTTATTCTATTTATTACACTCTAAATGAAAAAGATTTTAATTTTATAAAATCCAAAAAAATCATTTTTATATTTAAATAAGAATAAAAAATATAATGAACAACTATTTTTATTGTAAAATGAATTTTTAAACATAATGGGTGTGTAATCATCATTCAGAGAAATTTATAAATAAATGAATATATAAAAAGTTAATATTATGAAAATTATTTATTATAATAAACTATTAAATTTTAAGTATCTAATTTAGTAAGGTTATATATTATACACCTTCATAAAATGGTTTTTCAATAGAATCATTCATAAAATAATAAATATAAATACTAATATTTTTTTATTCTAATTAATTATTAAATTTGTATCCACCATGTATTACATTAACCATGTAATTTTGAAATTTTATTGTTTTTCTGTATTTTGTTACATTAGTTATATGTTAAATTTTACATTATATATTGAAAAAAAATAATTTTATTTATCCCAAATCTCATGTCATCACATTCTATGTAATACCTCGAGATTTCATGGTATGTTATCTCTTCAAATTAATTCAATAACATGTACTATACACAACACTAAGATCAAGCGCACCATGAATTACAAAACTAGCCATTAAAAAAATGGTTATGAATAGCATTAGCTGGATTTTGAATTTTATATGCTCCATATAATTTTAACTTATGTATTATGTGTTTCATAGTAATATTATAATAACAAATTCAATTTTTAGATAAAAAATGTAGTTTTCAAAAAAAATTACAATTTTACCACCTTTTTATGGTGAACCGTTTTTAAATCCAATATTTGACACTTTTACATATTCAATTTGACAAAATAAAATTTTTCTTTAGATTCGAGACATCAAAATTTACATTTTATGAAATTTTGGTATTTTTTTAATAATATTCATTTCTTATGAATAGTGAGAAACACAGTATTTTAATGAAAAACTGCCTTTTAATCTAATTTATTTATATGGCTAGATTATCATTTTAATTTGTTTTGAGTTTTAATAAGATTATATTTTTACCAGTTAATCCAATTTTTATTGTTGGAAGTAATTTCACTATGAAATTGAACACAAACAAGTGTCAATCTTTTGATAGTTAATATTTTTTTAAAACCCGCTTTTTGTTTTGATGACGTGAATTAATTTAAAATTAATTAATACAACATATATGTTATGAATTTGGTAGAATAGGAATAATTTATTAATTAGAGGTATCATATATATATATATTAGGATGAATTTTTGGTATTATTCTGAAAAACATCAATTTTTAATGAATAGTGAAACCACTAAGTAGTAGTTAAAAATATGACTTTTCCATTTAAAGAAAATTTTACCACATCTGTAAATTGAATTTTGAAAATATTACATACAAGGTTTTTATTATTATGTAAAATTTCGTTCAATTATATAAAAATAGTTTTTGGTGAATAGTATTTTTTGGCTTTTATTTATCGCGGTTAAAGATAAATTGTGTAATTCAAGGTAAAAATGAATATTATATTAATAGAAAGTTACCTTAACACTTGTTTATAACCTTATTGGACGATTCATGGACGACCATGGTCATATTTGGGTCGATTTTGGGACCCCATGGATCCACATAAGAGTGATAATGACACTTTATATTAATTTAATTTTAAGTAAAGGAAAAAATGACTTAAACATATATCTTTTAGTAAATAATTTTATACATGAGGTAATATAAGATATCTCTTTGACTATAAATATTAATTAGAAATATAATAATATTTCCTAAATCATGGTATGTTTTTAGAAGTTTTATACATAAAATAAATAAAATTATTGATGACACAATAATGATGTAGTGTTTACCTCATTACTGAATGATTTAAATAAATAAGATTATAAAGATTAATAAAATATCTAAAACATGTCGAATTATTATTGGATGATTTTATTCCTACCATTATTCATCTTATCTTCGACTATAATTTGTTTTGGACCTTTATAAATAGAAAATAATTATTTAATAAAATAATCTTTTCAGACTTTCCCAAATAGTCGCGCCTCCTCCTTATAAAAACCCTTAATATCTAACCAATTAATAACACCTATCAATCCCATTGGCTTGTAAAATCTCTACCCAAATAAGATTTAAATATCCCACCCTTCCACCTAGAAGACTTACATTAGGCTGAAGGGACATTAAAAATTATTTTGGTTCAAACCAAAGGGAGTTACCCAATTTTTAGGTAACTTCTTCCCTAATGTTCCCTTCTTTTATTTTACTTCTCCAACCCCCTAAACACTTTTTATTACATTATTTCATAACAAAACCGGTATCCTAAATATAATGGGTTGTTTTTATGATATGTATTCTACCTAAACATACACACACCACCATGTAATGGTAAAAGAACATACTGTTACTATGGATGGTGAACTACTACCTCACAAAACAGTGATTGTTAAATTATCTCCTACCACCTCTTATGGTGGTCATTATGATTGATCTATATTAATATATATTATATATTATGATTATTTTTTCTCTATTATTATTGATGTTTAATTTACAAACAAACCATTATGATTTCCAATGTGTGTGAAAACAATAATTTCATTTGTGGAAGTGTGGACTACCGCCCCCTCAAGGTGATATGATTCTTTCATCACATACATGGAACATGTAAAAGATTGTGTCAATAAAATTATGAAACATATATATAATATTATATTATACTGAAATTATAATATACCTATGTATCATTAAGTTTTCATTTCATTAAATATGGAATAGAAATGAATGTAGCGTTCAAGCGTACGTACGGATTAATGTATCCATGAACGGTGCATTTAATTTCTTATCTCAAATATCATGGACTAATTATAAATATATATATATAGGATATATATTATATATGTGATATTTAAATCATTAATATTATTCTTGGAGTTAATAATGTTTTGACCACATGGAAAATTTGTAATTATAACTAGTTCATCTTTGACTCAAGTACCAAATATCAACAAAACGGCCATTACTAACATAAATGTTTAAATAATGTTTATAACATTGTAATAAGTGATATAAAAGGAATAATAAACGTGAACAATGTTCTTAAGAAAGTATAAATTAAATTTAGTTTATTGATTTGTAGTTTAAAGAACGAACGAGTCAAGTCGTACATGTGGTAAGAGGTTTCTTATCTCACTCTTAATTTTGTGATATTTCCACAGTTCGACACTAATTTATTGCATAAAGTGTATCTTGTGCTGCATTTGATATATATATATATATATATTATCATTATTCTATTTATATTCATGGTATTCTGTGACTTATTTGGTGGTTATTAACATTTGGTCTTACAACTCGATTGATTACAATATGGAATATTTTTTTCATCTCACATTTCATTCTTGTGAGATTCATGCTATATTATCCACTACTTCTTTTTTGTGTCATATTTACTACCCATTATTGTATTCTTAGTGTAATATAATGTAATATATTGGTATTTACATTTTCATTGTATGATCCTTTATTCATTGGGTATATGTTTCGTAAGTTACCAAATTGTTAAAGGAATTTCAAATTTCAATTTCCACTCATTGGGCTTTACACATATTTCATTGATTATTTTAATACAATATTTTGTGTGGAATTCAAATTTTTTATTTATTTATTAATTTCCACTACACTTTTGTAGATATACTTTTGATACATATAATCACTCAGTTTATAATTTCTCAAGTCAATGATATGAGTTTGATAAGAGTAATCTTAACTCAATTTTCATTCATTAAGTTAAACATCCATGTCCTTGGTGTTATTTTTAAATGAATATGAGTGAATGTCCTATTATTGATTTACACTAAATATCCAATCATATTTAATGTATTAATATTTATCACACAATATTATGTCATTGATTTAGCCTTATCCTAAGGATATTCTCTTTATAAGGGATTTCATCTCAATTTACATTTCATTGAGACTTCTTTGTTGTCATACAAAAATTCACTTTTATATGGTCTGTATAAAGTACATGAACATAGTATATCATAAATCCATTTATTCTCATGATATTATAATGTTTTGATTAACTTAATTATGTTTATAAAAGCGTCTCTCATTTGGTTAGTAACTCTAACTGAAATATCATTTTAAATGTTTTAATGATTTATTCTTCTAATATTTCTCCTTAATGTACATGTTTTAAAGATGGTAATAAGGATTTATTTATATGGACATTATTGTTTTAAAATTAAATTTCATTTTAAATGTTTCAATGTGGTATGGGACACAATGAATCAAAATTCAATTTTAAACATCTTCTTGATAAATAGAGAGACTTTTAAATGTTTTCAATAAAAAGAGGGATATTTATCTCAAATAGATTTGGTGATTATTTTCATCTATGTCAATATCCATAATTATTATCATTTGAGGTTAATTTATTATAATAAAATCATCCATATTTTATTTAATGACTTATGTTTTTCTGTGGATGCACTATTTTTAATCCATTCATGGTTCATGGTTAAAATATTGACATTTTGTATGCTAGTATTAATATGAATGTTTAGATTATGTTTCACCCTTTCATATGAGGAATACATTTGACTTATTATGTGATGGTTGGAGCCCACTATATCTCCTCGATGCATCGGTAGGTCTCATGAGACAAACTAGTGTCTTGTCACAAGGCCTTGAAAAAATATTATTTGTAGTCTTGGCACCAGGCCTTAAATATGTGGTTATGATGTCCGGCCTTATGAATTCCATCATTATGAGATTAGATATTGATATTTAATATGGTTATTCAACTAGAAGAAAACCCCTGTCTATGTTTTCTTATATATTTATTTAATCAACTCATGTTCCTGCCATAATATGTTATTGTTTATTATTTGTAAAGGCATGTGTTTTCAATTATTAACCATGCCTAATTTTTATATTTTCTTATGCTGTATTGATTACTCATACTGAGAATCTGAGCTCACCCATTTCCTATGTTTTATTTTCTCAGGATTCCAAGTAGTGGATTATTATTTTTATGCAGGGTTATTCTAGGGGATTAATTGAGTTTTCAAAGGATACATTATGTTGTCTTTTGTATTCTAATGTGTAATGTAATGTTCTTGTATGTAATATATTTTCCAAGACTACTAAACTAATCGGTATTTCGAGACTTGATTCCTTTTAATCATGCCAATGTTATAAAATAATGCATTGTCTCCGAGATTCTGGGGCCGGGGCATTACAGTTGGTATAAGAGGACTTTTATTATAAACCATGGAAACTAGATTTAGATAAACTCTTATTAGAGAAAGTTACCCTAAGATAGACTTTGAGTATTAGTATAGAAGAATCTCCTAGAATTTCGGTAAAGTGGAAATTTTTGTTTATTTTCCAAGAAATACATCCTATTCTAGGTACGAGCAGGTAGAGTTGGCTCTATCATAGATGTACCTAGTTGTAAAATCTAAAATCACCGCTTTTATATTGACTCGAATGAGAACCAGTAAAGGAAAATGGGCCTTGTTGCACTCTTTGTTATAATAGTCTTGTGGGATATGCATAGGATAATTCACGTTTTATTTACAAACCAATTTGAAGGATTTTAATATAAGATGAGAATAAATAACCCTGGTTGATCCTAGTGTGTCTTAGATGGAAAACAATGTGTCATGATATTCTATAAATGATTTTATTCATTACAATGTTCTTTCTTGTGTAAGTGAATGGTTGGATTCCACGGAAGTCACATTAACATTGAACATGATTTAAAATGTGGGCACACTGGTGGAAATGAGCAGTGAAATGGTATTTTGATAGGCATAAAAGATATTGTCTGCATACTGAATCATTTTTCCAATAATATGATCAACAACATATATATAAACCAACTCACAAACTCAACAATGATGATAAATTTGGTGAAAGATAAGAGCTCCATCCATGAAGACCATAGAGAAATGAAAGATCATTTTCCATAATCCAAGAAATTTGGAAGGAAACACCCAGGAAAGTATATCAATGGAATAAATAAATTCTTTATGTGTGGGAAAGAAGGACATAAAGTCATGAATTATCGAGGAAAACGAATAGTACTATTAAAGAAAATAAAAATGATCCCAAGATTCTATTTACAGTCATTTTCCGTAAATGTAGTTGACCTGGGAATTACCCGAGTCAATGACATATTCTATAGGATAACCTCTTGGTCATGTAAGAAACTATGTTGAAATAAATGGACGGTGAAATTTTTAAAAGTATTAGTGCTCTTTGTTGATGGGATTACATTGAAATAATTTTCTCTGGTATGTGTAATCTTGTAGTTTGTTATGTGAAAATTCTATTCGAGGAAGAAGTATCTTTTATTTTATAGATATAGTTTTAAATAACCATGTGGGTATATATGATCCTTGAATTTGAGGAAATTACAGGTTATTAATTTTTAAGTGGAAAATGTGAGGTCTGAGATAACATTTATGGTTTAAATATTTTAGGGTTATTTCTGAGGAATTAATCTCATTTTTTTAATATCATAAAACTATATAGTTTTTTAAAAAGGACAACACGCATACCATGTGACAACCCGTCACGTCGAAAAAAGATGCGGGAATTGAACCCACAACAAAAGTGTAACTGGGAGTTATCACCTACCATTGGAGAATGTGAAGTCCCTGGTTAGTGTGACTAATTCTTTTTAGACACTCTTAATATTAATAAAAAATAATTCATATTACCAAATTTTTATGACCCATACAATAATCAATGGATTTTTTCCCTTATTATAATTATATTACATGGTATAAAACACATAAATAGAATAGATATACCTATAAAAACATCATTATCTAAAAAATAATGACATAAGTTATATTTATAGGAATTAAAGAACCTATAATGAAGGAATAGTAACCTAACAGTTGGAACAGAAACATGACCATAAGGATTAGAAATCTAGTCAATAAATTGTAACCTACCCTATGAATGTATAAATAATATTTTGGGATCATATAAGTGAATATATTATATAATTATATCATAGTATATGTAAATAGATATTATAAAAACGATAAATTAAGTGTTGGTATTTTTTTAAGATGTTTATATTTATTTACAATTTTTTAATTAATATAATGATTGAAATGAAAATTTATTTTCATAAAATATACTCATAAGTTAAAATTTTTCATTATATTTATAATATAATTTTATGAGACAATAATTAATTTTTCAATGTCATCAAATCATTTATAATATTAAAAACAAAATTTATCAAATAAATTTTGATATTAAAAAGAAATTAAATTTTACATTTTTAAAAACATTATTTTCATAAAATGGGGCCCATTTTTAAAATTATAAATGTTGAAATATGGTTAGGGTTTGGGATTTTAATAAAATGGTTGATTTTTTATGAATAGTGAAATACATAAAGCAATGGTATAAGATAAATATTAGAATTTTTGAGTAATGGCTCATTTAAGCCCCATAAATTCACAATATACTTGATTATTTAATATAATTAGAGATGAGGATCAACAATATTGATTTTATTGAGCCAATTTATAAAACTAATGGATATGGTTATAGAAATATTACTCTCCCATTATGAATACAACACACCATGCCTTCTCCTCACACAATTCCAACCATGTAGCATATATGAATTATACTGAATTACATTCCGAAGACTCTTAAATACATCCAAGATCCACTGGTCTCAAAAAAATACCAAACACAATCTCTTTAGGAAGGTTTTAATGGAGTATAAATTGAAGTGGTAAAATCATCTTTCATTATACTTTAATTTCTTTTATTTTTTTACTATCTCATGACCTCCACGTATCCAATGTGGAATGATAAATCCATTATAATATATATACTATTATATATTTTTTGATAATTTAATATTCATAATTAGATAAATTTTCTTCTAATTTTATAAAGAAATTGAAAACATCGTCCATAATATATTGATTTAACACCTTCGTGGATGACGAGTTTTCATTTTCAATTACAGTCTTCTATGACTGTCACAAACCATTATTATGGTTAAAAAAGTTTTTAATATTCATATTTTATCATTTTTAATGTTCTATATCGAATATATAAAAATAATATTTAATAAAAGGAAATTATTTTAGGATGGGAAAAAACTCACCGAAAACATATATATATTTATCATTAACATTTTATCTAAGGATTCATCGCCATGTTAAAGAAAAAAATTATATTTAATCCCACTAAAACTAATGTAAGTTTATTATTATTATATACATTCAATTATGGGAAATTATTCTCATTTTACATTAACTTCCATACTTGTTTACTTATATACTGGTTAATCAATCATGAAAACCACGAAAATGAACACTCTTGGAACAAAGAAATTGAACTCTATAATTCATCGAAATTTCCACAAACAAATTTGATTAAATTATAATATATAAAATATATTTAGAAAAAAATATTGATTTTGAAATTATACAATATAATTTTTTTTATATATGATATTTATGTGATTTAATAATTCATACTTAATGTAATGGGATTCTCAAACCCAACTATTTTTCTTTGGGTTAGTCCTCATTCATACGAAATTTTGTGTGGATATTTATTTGATATTCATAAAATATAAATTAATTTTTAATCTCTTATTTATGGGATATATATGTTTGAAATATTATTTTAGGACTAATTAAATGACATTGGAAAATAACTCTTATTTTCAAAACACATCTTTATTCCACTTGAGTTATTTCTTCTTTTCTCAAGAGTGATGGTTGCTAAACAAATCAATCACTTCATTTTTCTATTAGTAAACCCAAAGTTTATTCCTGAATGAATTCATTTTTAAATACTTTTGAAATAAATTTCTTTCCATGGGTTATTTCATGCTGATGGTTTTTATACATTCATTTTTCTATTCATGAATATGTAAATGTTATGATGTGGCAGGTGGGCCCGAAATTATATAACCCTGAAATCCATTGTGTAATGTGATGTATCTCATGAGATAATGTTTATTAGGTATGTACACAGTGCTACAATGGTTCACAACAGTGATTTTATGATTATGAATGTATTTCAAGTTTGAACATGATGCCAGATTTGTTCGTATCTATGTGGTGGTATTTTACCACTAAGAGAGGGTGTTTCATTTTTATGCATTTATAAGTTTCGTGAAATTATCTGATGTTTACTCTCATGATTATTATTATGATACTATGATAATTTTATGATTAAGTTGAGTATTCTCATCCATGTTATATTGATTCATGTTCGTTATCCTCTTACTAGGCTTTAAGAACATGAATTTATTTTATGTATATCCTCAAGTGACTATGTGTACTAATGAAAACATTATCATTAGAGGGGTAAAAAATATGTTAATTGAAAAATATTTTTGTTTTATTGTGTTCAAGATATATATGTTTGTTATTTTACAAATACAGTAAATCATTATATATTAAATTTGTAATACTATAATGTTGTTTATCTTTAAAATTATTTAATAATCATATAATAAAAAGTTTGGTCACTATAGTAGGTATCCGGGAATAGTTTTGTAAATATTGGAATAAGGATTAGAGAATGTTAGTGAAAACCAAAAGTATGAGATTTTATATAACTATGTGTCGAAGAAGATTGATTTAGAAAATTTTGAAACATAGGGATCCCATATGATATTACATTATATTTAATTTCTCAAAAGAATAAATAATTTATTCATGACTTGTTGAATTCTGTTTTATCAAACATTTTCCATTTTAGAAAATATTTGAAACCAGAAGAAACCATGCCCGAAACCCATGTGTATTACAATGCTGTGATTCCCGGAACTAAATCCTAAATGACTTGGGAGGTGCAGTTAAAATTTTCATGGAATTTCTAAAGTACATCTCTCATTATTTGAATAATAACCTAAACCAGCTCGATAATTTGTCATCACATAGGCAGGAGAAACTGTCTATCGAACATTTTATGCAGCAATGACCACAAACATTTAATGTATATATTAAACCACATATTGCAGAATAATGGGTTAACTCAAAGGAGATAATCTTTTTGGTTCTCCAATGTTCTAAGAAGAAGAAGGTGATCAATTCTTCTACCTTTTATATGGAGAGAATGATCAATTTTGGACATTTAATAAGAATACCAAGAGTAAAGATGAACTATAAGAGTTGGAGTAGATATACATTAAGAAAATATTTATTAAAATCTATTTCCCTTGATCTCTTCATACAAATTTGCTGATAGAATTCATATATCTCCAGAAAAATGAGGGAAAAATATTCATGGATTACGATGAAATATTCACAAGGGATTCATTGTTTGCCTCATGTTTTTTTATAAATAATAATAGAAAAATAGATATAATCATTAGTGGTATAAAGAAACACCTTTGAATGGATCTAACTATTCTAGGCTGTGGGATTATATAGATTTTGTCTGATGTTCTGTCAATGTGGAGATTGAATTTAGATAATGGCCATGTGGCTATAGAGATTAAAATTGAAGGATTGTGTTTGAAGGAAGATGATATAATAACAAATTTACAAAGAACCTCAACCACCCACATGTCAAAAATTTTGGAAGAATCATCATTCAAATTGCCTCAATGGGATAAGGAAATGCTTCAAGTGTTGGAAATAATGCCTCCAAACTCCTGAATGTTAGAGAGATATGAAGAATCTGTCCAATATGATTGAGTAAAGGAGATCACTCCCCTGGATTTATGGGTCAATTTAGAGAGAAAGGTCATTATAAATGCCATTTCACTATACCTTAACACCTTCACGATAATCAGCAAAACAACACCAAAATCCAAAGGAGAAAGGCAATGCTTCTTCTATCAATACTACTACAGTGGAGTAGGAAAACGAAGTCACACAAGGTACATTTCATATTCACTAATAAATTGAACAAACTTATTTGATTTTTTTCTAAGCATTTTTTTATATAATTTATGTTTTCTATATCTATTGAATTGAATCAATGATACCATGAAGTGGATATATCAACAAAAACACCGTCTTCAAATATCACCATGGATGTTAATGTCGGTGACAATGTCCTTCTTCAAATATCACCACGGAAAAAGAGTCATGTGGTTTGGAATTAAATTAAATCTTAGACCTAGGTATATCAGCCCCATTGATATCCTTTATCGCATAAGAGCAGTGGAATATAGGATTTCACTTCAAAAAAATATGGATCAAGTTTATGATTTTTTTCATGTATATTTCCTGAGGAAGTACATACCCGACCACTCCCATGTACTAAATCTGGAGTTGGTCAACTAGGGAATGACCACTCCTATGAAGACCCATTAGTGAAGATCATAGATCGAAGAGGCATGGTTCTACAAATCAAGATTACTCACCTTATATAAGTTTAGTGAAGGAACAATATGTATGAAGAGGTGAAATAGAAACCAGAGGAAGTGATAAAGGAGAAGTACCCTCACCAGTTTTCGACAAAGGTATAGTAATATATCCTATGTAAGTATAAATAAATTTTATTAAACTTATTAATGAAATATGATATAATTATATCAAAGTATAAGTAAATAAATATTTTTATAATGATGAATTCATTGTTTGTATTTTAGAGTAATGAAAATATATATTGAAAATTTTATAATTAATATAACTATTTAAAAAACTTATTTACACAAAATATATTCACTAGTTATTATTCTGTTTTATAATAATTATAAGAAAATTATTTGAAAAATTAATTATTTTTTTAAAGTGTCATTAAAATGGTTATTATATTGAAATCGGTATTTTGAAATAAATTATTTTTTAATAAAAATATAATTTTATCATATATAGAAAAATTTTCCATTATAATGGGATCATTCTTTTAATTCAACATGTAAATAAATTTTTATGTTGTATTTTTTGTATTATTAGAAAATTGTTTAATTTTTGTGAATGGTGAACTACGGTATTTTAGGGTATAATCTAAATACATTTTTTTGAGTCATAGGTGATGTATGAATGATGTAATCCCAATAAATATCAAAATATCATTAATTATTTAATATATTTATTGATATAGATCAAAACTATTGATTTTAGTTACCCAAAATAATAAACTACTGAATATACTAATAAAAAATACCCTTATGCTCTCCTTATAAATAACACCTTCCACATATTCTCCTCAAACCTTCCAACCATTTTATATTATCTAAATATTTCCCAATATACATCCCATGACTTTTACCAACATAGAACATATCGTGGTCATAACAAAATAATAAACCCATTTTTTGTAGGGTGGTTCTCAATGAGAATAAATTAAAGATGGAAAATCCTATTTTATTCTCTTTTAATTTAGATTCTTATCTTATTCTCACCTCACCTACCCTTATTCAAATTATCATGGTAACTCCAGGATCATATAAATACATTAATTTTATATTTTTAATGTAATATATGTCATATTACCTCTTCTATTATCTTTTTATAATAAAAAATTTAAAACATCATCTGTGATATGTTGATTTATAGCATTCAAGGATGATGAGATTTCATTTTCCATTACCACCTAAAATGATGGTATTAAACCCATTATGATGTATAATGTATATTTTTATATTCATATTAAAACAATTTTAATGTTCTAGAACAAATTTATAAACAATATATCTAAAAAATGAAATTATTCCTTGTTGGACAGAAACAGTCCCAAAATAAACTAATGATTTATCATTAACGTCTAATCTAAGGAATCATACTCATGTAAAAAATTAAATGATACATTAGAAAAAGATATCTACTATTATTTCGTTGATATTATATAATTTCAGCTATATAGAATTATTCTCATTTTCTATGAACATCTATACTTGTATACAAGTGAACAGATCATGAAAAACAAGAAAATGAACACTTATGAGACATCAAAATTGAACACTATAACTCATCAAAATGGCCACAAATGAACTTAATAATATTATAATAAATAATATATATTAACAATAGGTTCTATATGTTGTATTAAAATATTTTAATTAAATTATATATTATATTATTGTGAATAAATCATTCATACAGAAGTTAAGTGGATTCTCAAACCCAACTCATTTTCATTGGGTTATTTTAATTTCATACCAAATTTCAGTTTGCATATTATTTTAACGTTCCTCAAATATAATTTCATTTTCTTTTCCTTTTATTTTTGGGATCTACATGTTTCCAATGTGATTTTCTGAAAAATAAAAATACTTTACCAAATAACTCCTCTTTCCAAAACACATCTTGATTACTCTTGAGTTATTTATTATTTTATCAAGAATGATGATTTATAAATCAAATATGATCTCCCTTTTTCTTTTGGTGAACCCAAATATTATTCATGAATAAATTATTTCTGAAATTCTTATGAAACCCATTCTTTTCCAAGGGTTATTTCATGGTTATTATTGTTATACTTCCAATGTGGAATGCTTGATCTGGTAAATTCTATGATGTGTTGGGTGAACTCAGAATTATGTGGCCCTCCAATGAATTTTGTAATGTTGTGTGTCTCATTAAATAATGTGTATAATTTATTAACATGATTATATATTTGTTCATAATGAGTATTTTATGAAATGAACCTAAGTTATTTTTGAACACTATGCTAGATTTTCCCAAAAATATAGGTGATATTTTACCACTAAGAGAGGATGTTTCATTTTTATGCCTTTAAATTTTCCATTCTTTTATATGATGTTTACTATATTAATTTTAAATAAGAACTTGTTATTGTTTTATGATTATTATTATGATTCAAACCAAGGTTATATTGATTCATTTTCTTTATCCAGTTACTGAGATTTTATCTCACCCCATTTTTTGATGTATATCCTCTAGTGACTGCATTTACAAAGGATAATGTGATATTTATATGGATAAATAATTTTTCAAGAAATAAATTTTTTTTTTCTATTATATACATGTTATGTATGGTACTTATTTTCCAGTGAAACTAAACCTTTTGATCCTGGCATTCTAATGCATTAATATTTTTTATCATTAAAATGTTGTAATAATCATGGAAGAAAAAGTTGGGTTGCTATAAAGACTCTCTCCCACTCTCTTTATATCACTCTCTCCCTCTCCCCTATTCCATATATTCCACCACTGGAAGTTGATGATTCCTAAGAAAGTACGAATTCTCATTTTAAGGTTATTGATTTGTATATTAAAATTGATATTGAGGGGTAGATGTTTTTAAACACATATGTTATATAATATTTAAATATAATTTTTTTAAATAAATTTGATTACATTATATACATACTTCAGAAAGAATATATATTTTTTAATTATAAATTTTTTTATTTTTTATGTTAAATTATCTTTTATTTCAAAAAATTTCATATATGATAGTATCTATGTCCATATATTGTAAATACCCTTAATATTTCATATATGTTAATACAATATTTTTTTGAAGATCAATACCCTATGTGTTTATGTATAATACCTTTGAATTTATTAAATTATTTCAAAATTATTGATTTCACCTAACTATTATTCCATGTTTTAAAAAAGTTCTTGCTAAAACATAGAGGAACTATAATAATTTTGTACTTTGAGAATAATTTACATAACTATTTTAACTATTCATTAAATTAGTTATAAATGGTAATGGAATACCTAATAAATATATTTTTTCTAAAAATGATATTCTACAATGGGGTGTGGAATGAATTGATGAGGAATGTGATGACTCCAGGACCTTAATTGGTTGTTTTCCTCAATGTGATACTACTCAAAACCTCATGTATTTTTCATCCAATTATCAATTTAATCGACAAAACATTTTTTTATCAATGTATTTTTGAATGTTAAATCCACAACCTTTTTCAATGAAATTTGATTTTAAAATTTATTTGGTTTTCCAAAATATTTATATTCATTTATTTATTTAATTGTATTTTTTGTTTTGTATACCCTAGAATGAACATTTGAAATATATTTACTATATAATATATTATATATTTGATGAAAATGATATAAAGGAGTTTTTATATATTTATTTATAAATCAATTTTTCATAGGTATTGAACACCCCTTACTGGGATATTATATTCTCAGCCTATGTTTTTGAAATGCTTTTCGCTAGTATTTCAAAAGTTATAATGTTGATGGATTCATTTAATGAGTCACCATGGTGAATCCGATTTTTTAATTTATAAATTTTTTAAAAATATAATTTTTTATGGAATATTTCTAATACTCCAAAACATAGATCATAAATGATCCTAGGTTATATAGAAGACCATACATTTTCAATTAATTTTTATAATAAAAATTATAAAACATATTTTTAACATTAGATATGTAGGTTTGGGTCTGAGGTTTTTATTGTAGTTAACAAAGGGTATAGTTTTGAGAAAATTGGATATTATGATGTTTTGTTAAATAATTAGTTTAATAGTTTCTCATTATAGTAAAATGCATCTTATGTATTTTTTTCAGACTACACTCAAATGGATAGAAGAATAAATCCAACAAGTATTTTATCCCTTCATGATGAAATTCTTTTAGATATTATACTTAATTCATGCACAGATGAGTTTGATCATGTTGACAACATTAAATGTAACTTCAAGAACCTATATAAAAATTGTAATCCCTAAACCATCCCATAATTATTTCAAATACCATAGTTTGTTTAAGAACAAGTATTTTATTATCATCATTCCTACCGAGCTACGAGTTGAATGTATTGTAATGTTATTTTTAAACTCTTTAATTGATTTTAATAATATGAATCACTTATTGATCATAATGATGTATCCGAAGAGTGTGACATCTACATAATATATATGGTTCAAAAATTAAATTTTAGTATTTTTGGAGGTATCAAAGATAATTATGAATCCATTAAGGATGGATCTGTATAATTATTTTATTAAAATAAATTCTATGTATATTTATTTATATTATATACTAATTTTTCTATATTTCATAGTTTTTACTGATGTTTTCATTATTTTGATCCAAACTCCACATGTTTCATTTTCATAATGAAACTATTAGAGTTTTAAAATAGCTTAAGTTGTTATAATCTTCCTTGGTCCATTCACAAGAGTTAATGAAATTGGAGACTAAGATGATGGAAATAATCAATTAATGAAAATATTTTAAATACAAATTCAAAGATTAGTAATAACAATAATGTTTTCTAGGAACATCATGTTTTAAGACTGAAGCTTAGAAGAAACAAATATGGTTTATTAATGTACAAAATAATTAAAATGGCATAATTACAATAAGGTGGGGATAATTTAATATCCCAAAATTGTTATTTATTTATTTATTTTGAATGAATGCTACAAAAATGAGTCTTCAAAATTACCCAAAAATTATGAAGAACATTTTATTAAAAATAATTTACTAAAACAAAAATGGATTCAAGAACACTTTTTAAAAAATATAGAATTATGTAAATAATTCATTAAACTTATCACAACCATATATAGGAAAGTATTCAAGGATCTATTAAAAATAAGAAGACCAAGATAATAACCCACCTAACTGGGGTCAACCTTGAGTAAAAAATCACTAAAAAGGTTGAAAAGAAGAATGAACAGAAAAAGAAGAGTGAAAAGAACTATCACTTCAAGTTAGAGAATTAGAATTATTAGAATTTGTTTTATTCAAATATCTATAATTATTGGGAATTTATTAGATTTTTTCTAACCATTAATATATTTTCATTGGGAACTTCTAAATGTTATAGTGATAAAATATTCATTGTAATGTTTTTAAATAAAAATAAGAGTAATAAAACATAATAGAATTTTCTTTTTCGTTAAAAGTTGGTGTTTAATTTTTTTGAATATATATATATATATAAAGTCATCCAAAACATATTAAATATTCATATTAGTTATATAATAGCTCAACAGAAAAAAATATTAAACTTCTTATGAACTTTATAAAACATAATGAAGATACAATAATAATAATAATAATAATAATAATAATAATATACATACTATAATTTAAATCAAGGTTATATTAATAATTAACCAGCTGATGGGCTAGATAGGGATCTATGCGCCACTTATTATGTGGGAAACCAGATCAACCAAGATAAACCACAAGTGTCATGGGTGATTGAGTGCTTATGGAGAAGACATATCCATATCACCCACATTGTATGTACTGTGCCTGATTGATTGAATTCGTTACTCGTGGACCACATGTCGTATTATGTGTGTATATAATGTATGGTGTTTCCATGTGAGGATTCTGGTTTCTGGTTCGAGAAGTCTGTGGCTATTCTAGTAATAAATAAAATCTCTCAACTTTGGGATCTGGTGATGGGGATTCTAGAATGTGGTCACTATTCACCCACATTGAAACACATCCTTATATTGTGACAATTATAATAATGTATAGATAGATTTATGATTTGATTGATCATTCTCTTTAACCTTGAGTTCGTTTCACCTTAACCCTTAATGAAATTATTCTTCTTCTCATTCAGACGCAAGTTATTGCTCGAATCATGAATACTCATGAGCCCAATTTGAAAATCATATTGATCAAATCTCTTCATTGTTTACTAATATGAAATATTTTTAATAAATCGTGAAGTATCACTTATCATGTGATCAACTATTGGTACACCTTTATTGACATTTTTTTTACTCATTTTAAATCATATAAAATCAGACATTCAATGTCATTGTTAAATTAATAAAATATAAAAAATGTATCTATCAAATTTAAATTGAAGATCACTTATAGAGTATTTGGATATCTCTGGCTTTGTTGTTTCTTTTTCATAACACCAATGGTAGTGAATGGTTTTCAAATACAAATATATATATTCAGAATCATTATATTTATATTTATAATTATATTTGTTGAATAATTAAAATACTCACTCAACATCTTGCTTATTGAGTATGAATTCATTAGTAGTGAGAGAAGATATAAAATATATAAACATTATATTTCATATCATTATAAATATTTTAACAACCTTTTAGATAATTATAATTAATTATTGATTCTCAAATAAAAAAAAATTATGTTAGAATTTTTAATATTGAAAAAATTATTATCTATATATAATGTTCATTTTTTAAGGTAAATAGTTTACGCAAATCATTTATAACTAGACACATTGTCTATCCATTAAAAAAATCTTATTACACATGATATCTCTGTATCATATTCCATATCATCCACTATTTGAATTATATGCTTTACATGTATGTATTAATTATCATTTTTAGGTATTGGATATTTATGTTTAAAATTTTATTTGAGGGTAATTTATAATTTTTTAAACTCCTATGTTTTGATTAGTCAAATATAATATCAATTATATAAAGAAATATTAGCCTATTAAAAACATACATGGAAATGTTATGTAATTACTTATGATACAATCTATCATTTAATGTGAAAAAAAATCTTTTAGTTTAATAAATTTCATACGTTATAGTATTTATGGTCATATACTATAATTATCATTTCAATTTCATACTGCAAGTTACGTGAATTTCTTTATGTTCAATTCCTAATGTTTTTATTTATAATACCATTGAATTTATTAAAATCATCCAAAATTTAGGATTTCTCCCAAATCATATGGTATTACTAAACAATTATTCATGATAAGGTTTAGATGATATACAATTATTTTCTACATTGAAAATAATTTATTTATGTATTTAATTTTTTCTATTATATTATAAATATAAAATTTAAAACTAAGAAAAATTGTTTTCATAATATAAATGATGGCACCTAGCTATTAAATAAATTTATGATAAATAATCTTATCTGATGACATCAAGGGGATGTTTTCCTTAAAGTGATCATTCTCATCACCTCACATAATTTTTACTATTTTCCATGTATAATTTTAATCCATTTATGTTATTATCTAAAAACTATTTTGTAAAGAGAAATAAAACAATTATTTCAAATGTATGTGATTGTTAAATTAATTAGCTTTTCGAAATGATTTCTCAACAATTTTTTTTGAAAATAATTTTTGTTATTTATAAATTATATAACAAGATTTTGAAAATTAGTTAATATATCAAATATTATATATTTGGTTTATAATATTCTCAAGGAATTTTGAAATAAATATTTATAAAATGATTTTACAGTTGTATTTAAAACCCCTTATTTGGAAATTTTATGCTAACTGTGTGTTTTTAAAATGATTTAAAAATAACCATTAGAAGTTATAATATGGTTTCCATTATTTAACGACTTTGCATGAGCGATATCAATTTGTTATTTTTTAAATTCTATAAACCTATGTAATATTATAAGGAATTTTTCTAATCTTCTAAAACATATACTTGAAAAGATTCAGGGGTATATAAAGGACTATATATTTTTAGTTAATTTTTATAAAACCCAAATATATAGAATGACATTAACATTACATCTTGAAGTGATGTAATACGGTTCTTGAAAAACTTATTGTTTCCATCATAATTGTCATATAATAAGATTCTAAAAAATTTATGTATACTCAAATATTCGGTTATAAGTCATATTTTTTCCCCAATACATAACATTTTCGGAACAATTTTTGCCATCCTATTTCAACCAAATAATAAAAATAAAAATGGTTATTAACTAAATAATTTTGAATGATCATGTGAATATTGAAAACAAATTTATAATATCCGTTGTTAAGTAAAACTTCGTTTTATATTTTGATACTTTCAATTCAGCCAATAAATACATCATTTTAACCAAATTTTTTCCTTTTTTATATTACGACTTGGTTCTATAACAAACAATTATGTTGTGAACAAATTCTTTATAAGGGTTTATAATTAGAATATCATCAACTAAATCATATCCCCTATGAGTGTCTAGATAGGTGTGTAGTATTAGGTCCACTCATTATGCACTAGTATAAGATTGAGATGATACAAAACTATCATCTTTCATGATGATTATCCCTAGGTTATTTTTTACCACAAATACATAAACTAAATAGTATATATAAAATGGTTTAATTTCAATGACAACAATAATATCACTACTTAAAATTATTTATGATATTATACTATACATAGACATATCCTTCTAGTTTTCACTGAGGCTCTCTAATCATAATAAAAATAACCTAAACTAATCCCAAAAAATAATACTTTTATTGATACAAATTATAGTGGCCCTTTCTAAATAAAAACAATTATTTCATTGTTTTTCATGAAAAATCGATCAATGTTAAGAATAATTTCAAAATCTTAAAAATGATGGTTTTGGGTATTCTTTGACTTTCCAAATAATGAATTTATTTAACAGAATTAGTCAGTATTTCTTAATAAACAATAAACTATGAAATCCCTTTTAAAAATCTCACATGTTATGTGAATCATCTTATCGATAACAGCTAAAGTTCTTGAGTCAGTCTTCTTATTATTATTTTATGTATATAATTTTAAAGAAAATTTCTCAATTCATTCTAATGGATTGAAACATGAATAAAAGAGTTTTACTAAAATATATAACCCAAACTAAAGACAGTTTATTCTTTATTTTATGGAATTTTAATATAATTGTTTATAAAAATATGTATTTCACACAATTAGATATCCCTCGTGATGGATAAAATGAATCCATAAAATGTAAACAAATTAAAGCGTGGGAAATATATAAAAAATAATAATATATTCATAACTATGAAATACATTGGATCATCATCAAACTTGAGGATCACCAATAGAAACAAAAAATCTATTACAATTAAGAACATCATGAAAGCTGAAACCATTTTTCAAGAAACTATAACATGATATAAGAACTGTGTTGTGTGAAGTGAAAGTGGAAGCAACAAATGATTTAGTATTTCTATATATAGGAATTGAATATGTCCACTATAAATATGGTTATTTAAATTGTTGTAACTAAAAATATGGTAGTCGCAAATATAGTCATTGTCAATATATAAAATATGTATACTAAATTTGAGTGTTGAATAATATAACTCATAGTGAAATACAAATATGATATTAAAAAATATACATATATATATTCTTGTTCCATATAAATATTATTAGTATTATTATTTAAACATAATATAATGTATATATTTAATTAAAATAAATATTTCATTATCAATGTAGTAGTAATGTTACTTCTAAAATATTAATAATTAATTATGGTTTTTTAATGAGTTTTTAGTATAAAAGGAAAAAAAATCATTGAAATATTCTATTAATAACTATTTATTTTTTACTCTCTAAATGAATTTTATACTTTTAAAATATTATTGTATATGAAATAATATATTATCATCACTTAAATTAGTAATCTATATAAAAAATATTATAAACATATAGTATCTATAAACTAAATTTTACAACAAATCATTTTCATTTTTAATTTATTATTTACATTTAAATTTTAAATATATAAATTTTATTATTTTAATGTTTAAATTAATAATAATTATTTATTTAATTATATAAATTATATATTAGGATTAAATTTTTTTAGATTTTTTAAATAATCAATTTTAGGTGACTAGTGATAAATACTAATATTTTCAACACCATTAAATTTATATGAAAGATAATTTTTTTAAATAAATTGGTATAAAAAATAATAATTTATAAATTAAAATAGTTTATTTAAAAATAATATTATGAATTTATAAAACTCATGATTTTCATTTTAAATAATTCAATTAATATTTCATGAAATTATTTTTTGTATATATCTCTAATTAAATGTACGAATGGGAAATTAGTATTTTGGATCTATTTTAATGTCACATAACTATTTTTTAATTATATAAATATTATTTATGTTCGTAAAATAAGTAACATTGATGATTTAGTTCAATACAGGAGCATTATTCATATAAATACACTCTTAAAAACGAATTTCAACATGTTTTCTCCCCGAATTCTAAAATGAATTTCTAGAACTCGTGTAAATCTTATTTTATAATATAATTATTATTTTTGAAATTATAATATGAAAATTATTATGTAATATTAATTTTAATTTTGTAAATTAATATTTATTTCCAAGGATGAAAGAGAAGATATCATTGTAGAAGTATTTTAGGGTAAAATGTTTTTAAAATATTATAAAATAATGAAAAATTTATAAAACATGTTTGATATTGGATGAAAGAGTGTAAATTTGAAGTATCTCTTTCCTCACACCATTTTCATATGTTTCTTTAGCCTTTATCCTTAAATTAAGGAGTGATATAATAGAGAAATAATGAGTTTTTATAAAAATTTCTCTTTTTCACTTATTAAAGGAGGCAACATCCTCTACATTGCTACACTAATTCCAACTAAATGGATCAACTAAGACTCTATAGTATTTTATCCTAAACATAATCCAAATTCCCCTGAAGCTTTGATCTCAACAAAATGGAAAAATAAAAGAGTCTTAATGATTTTCTAAATGGATAACATCCAAGGGAATTGTAATACTCTCACCCCAACATTCCTAATTTTTTTTCTTCTTCTACTCCCATCATGTCCCTTATATACATAAAGCTATGATAACACCATTATTTCACTATTATGATAATTTATTATACTTTTGTAATATACATTTTTTACTTTCATCTAAAATCATTATTAAAAATAAAAATGTTTTCATGTGTGTATGCGGGCTTACGCCTCCAGGGATGATGAGTTTGATATTCTATCGCTGCTTTAAATTAAAGGTTAAAAGGTAATTAAATTAACTAATATGATATTTTCCACACAATTAATATTTTTGATTAATATTAAAATGTATTCTATATGTTTTATAAACATGAAACTATTATAGTAACTATAACCAACATAAATATACTTCTAATGATATCTTTCATAATCAGGATCAATTTTGGGATATCCATTAAAACCTTATAGGTATTGTACTAATTTAAAAATTATTTTTCATAAAATAAACAATTCTTTATGACATGAAATTATCATACAACAAATTTAACATTATAACATAAATTGGAAGGGTAATAAAGAAATTAACTAAACAACCCTGAGTAATATAAGTAATCGAAAACTATATTAAAAATAAATATCTATATATAATCAATGGAACATTTATAATTAAATTTATATGATTTATTATTTTATATATATATATATAACTTAATTTAATTCTTCTCGAATCTACGTGCAGTTTCATAATTCTATTAGATACAAGGTACTAGTTTTCTTCTCAGTGTCTCTTCATTGAGACGTTTTCTAATTTGATGTTCCAATTTAGTATTTCAATGGTTTATATAACGAAACTGAATTTGTTTTGGAATAATCAGTAATATAATGTATTTGATTCATATAACAATATGATTTTATTGTTCCCTATGTCATTTTCTTCAAAACTTCCTTCTTTGAGACAGAAATTTTTATATACACCTAATTTATTTTAAATGATGTGTAAACATCCAATTGGATATATAATATCATTAATTATATTAATTTATGTTATTTTTACTTCAAATTTAATTTTTCCCTCTTTCAATAGTTTTAAATTCTAATTGTTCATGAGTCATATAAGTTTTATCTCAATAAACCATCATTGTGGAATGATTTTATATTTGGAAAATATATTAATTTTTTAGTGCATCTACTACCTTCATGATGTATAATATCATAAATTGTTGTTTATAATTTAAATTTTAATTCAACTCATAATCTTCTAGGTTTTGGAGTATGATTTATGTCCTCTCTTAAATATAACATATTTTTTCATTACTCAATCTACTTTAATGATTTATAACTTCTCTCCATGAGTTTCATCTATCATTTAATATGGTATACTGTATTTAAATATTATATCATCACTGTATTTTAATCTATATTAATAATATTTCTTACCCTTTTGAAAATGAAAGTATTTTAAGAATAATTCATATCTATTTAAAAGATGGGTTCCCCTACTTGACTGTAATTTCCCTACCCACTAATGTCCTCTTTTTTAATTGAAAAAACAAACATGTTCAATCTAATTTAAACATTATATTTACCTAATACTATTTTGAAAATAATTTGTTTCTTAATTGATGATTTTTTATTTAAAACATGGGTTATTATATCATAAAAATGGACTTTTCATACCTCCTTCCTGACATGTTAGTACACATTCTCTTACATATTCAAAATTTAACACAATATCCTTCTATTGAATTTCAGTATTGGTTATGCATTTTAATTCCCTATATTTCATTTTAATAAAAAATGAATATCCAATAGGAATTTATTCAATTATCTCTTCTGAATTAATGAGATATAGCCTTCAGTTATTCCTTTGAAAAAGAATGTGAAAGCAACATTCTTATCATTGGATTTATCACGATTATAATTTATTAATGTTTTCTTTTTAGAACACATATGATTTATATATAATGATTAATTTTAACCTATAATTTATGTATAGTTTTTTATATCCTTCTAATGTATTAGTTAATTTTAATTTCTCATTTGACATAATGTATTGAGCACATGTGGTTATACATAGAAAACTATGTATGGCGGACACCCTGTTATCCTTAGCACACTCTATTTTTTAAGAAGTCTCCTATGTATAAAATTTTTATGATGGTATTTATCTTATATTATATTGTATTGCAAGATTTCTTTGAAATATGATTATGGTTATATTCTTTATGATTCTACCACAGGAAAATGATACCATGATATTATTCTTTAATTTCATTTCTTCTATGATTCTATGATTATATTTACCCTCCTCTTGGTATTATGTTATGGATTATAACATATTTGTTAATTTATAATACACATTGATTATTCTCTTACTCGGATATCTAGATAAACCATTTATTTTTTATTTTCCATAGTGTATACAATGATGTTTTTGAAGATTTTTGGGAGTTATGATCACTGTGTGCAGTTTTAAATATAAATTTTTTTAATGTTTGTGATGATTATTTTTTTAATCTAATCAAAAAATGACTCTAAAACTTTATATGAAAGGATTTTACTTTTTAAAAGTATATTTTAAATCTTGAATTTAACTATGTTAAGGAAATTTTTCACTATAGGTTTTATCAAACCAAGGTCAGGTTGTTTTTTGGAGATTAGGTTCATATAAAATTAGTGAAAGCTCTATGGAAAAGTATAAGGGATGATCCTAAGAAGATGATAACATCATGAAATTTTATTAATTTAGATATTTTGTAGTTTAACTACAAAATAAATCATTGTGTGGATAATTACATATGGATATGCTCCCTATCACAATTTTACCTAGGGGAATTAACCTCATGCAGGGAATATCGGTAATTATCTCAATCAGAATATAGTCAGTGCCAAAGAGTATTAACTACACACATGGCTAGACACTCTCGAGGGATATTCTTTGGAAAATCACATTCATTTTTCAGCCCATTATAATTTATGTATTTGCTAGATACATTAAGTTATTTGATTACGTGTAAGATAAAACAACCTAAAGAATCAAATGATAAACTAAGAGATTTTTTAGAATAAATTTGATTGATATATTTGAAATACATGTATCACAGGATGAATTGAAGTTGTAATTGAAGGATCAATAAAATAATTTATATATAAAATTCATATAAATTGTTTATTTATCGATATTTGCATAACCATTTTGGTTATATTATTTGGTTGAAATAAGGCCATGAAGATAAATCTTTGAAAAGAATGTATCAAATTACACCATGCCTTATAATTGAACAAGGTATTATATATAAATGGTCTTTATGATATAAAATGATATCTTCATTGTATTAGGTAATTTTATGAGTTTTAAACAATAATATGACATACGTTTTTATAATCATACCAATATTTTTTATTGTGTAATACTTAGAGATGGATTTTTTGTATTTTTTAATATTTTTAAGAGTTTTGTCAAACATATGGTGATTATTCTGTATTAGATCCAATTTAAATGTTTTTAAACATATATTAAATTGAATCAATAACCCTTAAAATTGATTTTATTACAATGTTATAATTTTTGGCACATCTATTGTACAATTTAATATTGAGGTATGAATAACACATGGGATTAAAACCAAATTTATATCATTGTGATAGAGGGTAATTTAATTTTTATAAAAGTGAGTCACATTGTATTGATCTACTTGTAATTGATTATTTTAAAAATATATCCATGATATCATAGATGATGTTTTCCACATAAATATATATATACTAATTTAGGACTTTAAGAAGTAGGGGTTGAAGATAAGAGCTAATATTTAATTTAATTATTGTTTTAAATATTTTTAATCTATTAACTATTAAAATGGTTATGGTTTATACATAAATTTGTATATGATTTTTTAAATATTCAATATTATTAATAGAAATATGAGTATCCTAGTATAGATTAAGAACTTATGGTAGATTTGATATGAGAAGTTATATACTAAATGAAGAATATGTTATGAATATCATCATTGACATTCAATAGCATTGATTAATTATAATTAAAAGTCTATAATTTATTTGTCAGTGATAATGTAATGACCCATGTTTTAGGTTCCATTATTATTATTATTTTATGAATAAATTTTTATAGATGTTTCTCTATTATTTCAAAAGGATTTAAAAATTAAAAGAAAATCTACCCTATACTATTTGAATAAAATTTATGATTCTATTTTAATTTATTATTGTAATTACATAGAATAAGTTCTTACCCCATGGTCATCCCCCACCATGGTTAAAATAAAACCATTAAAAGAGACGATATTGATAGTTTACATGTAGATATAAAGGAATAAAATCCTCAAGACTGGGAAGTACCTTGGAACATCTTCAACATTTATGATCACCAAGAGTTGAAAAAACACTATAATATAAATTATCACCATCAAAGGTTAATTTATTAGAATGAAAAATATAATGATATATTAATTGTGGCTTGAAAATGAATAGGTGATTTACCAAATCTATATAAAAATGTAATTTGATTGTTATTAATATTACAATTGAATATATTTTCGTTGCCAATATTTTTATTTAAAATATATTCATTGGTTATATATATCATATGAATACTGAATTCAATTTTTGTTACAAAAATATATAACTCATAATGAAATAAAAATATGATATTAAAATATTATAAGTTAATATATATTTTTTTTTTCATAAACCTTTTTTTAAAATATTTCTTAATGTATATATAAAATACTTCTAAATATTTCAATATCAATGAAGTATTTTAAAAAATAATTTTAATATATAAATTAATTAACAATGATTATTAAAATGTAATTTGATTAATGGTAATATTTATTTTCAATGAATTGTTTTATTAAAGATTTTATTTTTCCTAATAAATTAAATTTAAAATATTTATATTTTATTATAAATTAATATTTATAACATTATAAATTTATATTAAATAATATTATAAACATATTATGTATAAAACTATATTTTTTAGAAAAACCAGTTTTAATTATAATTTTCCTTAATCATTTTAATGATATATATATAAATTTTTTCATTTATTATTATAAAATAAAAATCAATTTTCAATTCATTATATCGAAATTTTCTTGGGGTGAGTTTTTTATATGTTTCATAAATTACAAACGTTTAGGTGAATAGTTAAATATAGTGATTGTTCTGATTTCACCAATATTGTATGACTAAAATGTATTTCATTACTTTTTTTATAAAGAAAATATATTTTTCTAATTTAATATAAATCAATTTAATATTCATTATTCAATTTACAGAACTAATGAATATCATTTTAGTAAAATAATTTAGTGTACTATGAAAATGATTTTTTCATATAATAATTTAATTAAATTTGTCATGGGAAAATAGGTTTTAGATGTATTTTAGAACAAAATAACACTTATTTGGAAAATAATAATCTTATAAATATCATTATAGATAATAATTTTGAAAAAAAAAATCAATACATAAACATTATTCATAAAATAAACTTTTTTAGAACACGAGTTTTTCGGTTTTTTGTCTAAAAATATTATTTCTCTAAATCATAGAATTTTTATTTTATATAATCATTTACATATTTAAATTTAGCATGTTATATTTAGTATATAATGTCAATTTTTATTTTTTCCAATAAAATTATTTTTCAAGGATGAATTATAAGTTACCATGGAAAGGGTAATTTTGTGTGAAAATTCTTTGACATTGTGAATCGTTTAGAAAATTTTAAAATAAATGTATGTATTGGATGTTTAAAAGAGACTATTATTTAATAATTTAGTGATATCATTGAGAAATAATTATTTTTTACCATGGTTTCCCTTAAAACAAGTAAAAAGAGTTCACAACATCACTATTTAATTATCCTTTAGAAGAACTTTTCATAACCAAAAGACTTCCCTACTCTCTCCAAAATATCCTACCCATGTTTCTAAATCATTGGTATCACAAAAATCCCTTTTCAAATAAAATGGAGGAATTCACTTCATGTAACCAGGTTACACGATGTGTATGTGATGCTGGATGCAAGTCATGAAAGGCTTCACGCAGTGAACTGTTAGATGACATGAATAGCCATTACATGTCGTGAGTTAATAAAAGGTCATATTTTAAATGTAAGGTGATGGGTTTTCCGGATTATATGATACTTTGGATGTTACACTTTTTTTAATGGTGTTAAAAATCATGTAACACCCCGTATATAGTTTCATAATTGGAATGTGGTTGTTTTCCTCTCAGTTCATTCTCTAGAAATCATTTTCCTCGACCTATGAAAATTCCAATGAAATTTTTGGAGAATTTACTCCTTCTAAATCAATCTATTCAGCGTTCAATCTTGGATGCAGTAGCATTGCATCTCTCTAGGTAAGAAACCTTAATCATATTTGTTTCCATTGATCATGTTATCACCCTTCGGTATCATTATCATTTTTTTTGTTTAAATTTGTGTTTATTCGTGTCTTCTTCGATATCTATTGTGTAATCTCATTCCAGAGGCCTATACATTACAGTTCGTGGTGTGGATGGTATTAGTTCTTGAGGTATATGGTATTTCCTCTTCTCCTCCAACCTTATTTATCAATTAGAATTATTTTGAGATGTGTGAATTGGATTTTATTGCCTTTTTGTCATTATCGGGTTTTCATTGTTGACGGATCACGTTGCGGGTGTGTGTGACCCGAGTTTTGAGGTAGGTGGTTCCGTCTCTAGCCTATGTCGGGGGATTCTATTTTAATTGATTTATAAATCGATTTGTGAAATGGTTTTGAAATGGTTTTTCAATGTATTGGAATGAATTATGAAATCGATCACATGAGTGACATTGGTTCCATAGGTGGATGTTATTTCTTGAATATATCATCCATTTGTTGGTAATTATCAAAATTTATGCTCATGGGGATTTCCTCTATTTCTTAGGTACATTGTTATAGGGGGCTGATATTGACATTGTTGGGGGGTTTCATCATGAGTTATTCCTATAATTCCTAAGAATGTGTTCTAGGAACCATATTGTGCACTTGATTTATTGTGGTTTAATTAGTCTTTTATTTTGAACTGTAGTGATCATTGGTGACGATATATATGATTTTGTTTGGTTTTTCAGGTATTTTTTGTTTCATCCTTGATATGCATGTTTTTTCATGGGGAAAATTATATGTAAAGTATTCTTTGAAATTGATATACCTACTTTTTTCAGAACTATGATGAAAGGGAAAATTTTACTATATTTTATATAAAACTTCTTTACTTCCAATCAAGCCATGTTTTATAATAAATTTACAAACAACAATTGTTATACAAGGACCTGTTACGGAAAAGCTATGTGTGATCCTATTGATCTTGTTAGCTCAGACCCTACAACCCTCTTCTGTGGAGCATAGACCCTTATATGTCTTCCATTATAGGGAACTTCAAGTTTCCGCAGTGAGGTAGCGAGGAATCATGTTGGCTAGGTTGGGTGGTCGGTGGTGAGATGGTGGGATTTCATCCACACCATCACATAGGGTGGCTTTTTTTGTCCTTTGCAGTTGGTCTTTTCCCTTAAAATTTCGGTTACTTTTATTCTTGTTTCGTTTCCAAGGTCATATTATGGTTATGGAATATATTTGTTAAACTTTCTTTATCTCTTTATTTTCCATGTGTATATATTTCATGTGTTTTTAAAGGTTTGGAGAAATCATTCCCTCTAGTTTTTGGTTCAAATCCCAAGTGCTTATCGCCATCCCATTGGGATTGAGAATGCCTTTCAAATATGTGTCGTATTGGATCAGGTTCTAGTTTTTAGGGTAACATTGTTTGGTACATTACAACACATTCCAAGAAATTATCAGTCATACTAATGGAATTAATTCATGGAATATTACCCAACATGTTATTTTTAATCATCCAATGACTTTTTATAAAGAAATTTAGAACTCATAAGGGTTTTTTTCTAAAAACATCTATCTATGAGCCATAAGTACATTTATGAACCTAATTTTTATTAAATGGATTATGTATTTCTATTGGGATATATTTTAGAAAAGATTGTATTTATTCATTTAATATTTACTCCAAAAATAAGTCTTTCCCCCATTCAATTGGTTTTTATTATGATGTTTCTTATGAAATAATTGGTCAATAAAATTTAGACTTTGTTGAGGAATGATTTAATATTTTTACCAATATTTATTTATATAGTGTATCTATATCTCTCATGATATAAAAAATCATATAGTATTATTGAAATTTCAAACATTACTTCTATTCATTCCCTTTCTTGTTGTGGTGTAAGGTTGATATATTATCTAGAATATAATCGGATATGCATAGCTCAATCTACATTATTGAGTTATATTGTTTTTCCATGAGTTACATCTATATTTTCATATGTAATAAACTATTTCAATCATGGGATGATAATTTTAAGTCAAATAATCCTTATTGTAAAAATTACAATCTTTTTTTAGGGAAACTATTTTATGAATAATTACCACCAATTTAAATGTTTCATTCACCTTCATATACCTTGTTTTCATTCCCACCTAGGTTCTCCTTCTTAATTGGAAACCTCACATTTTTATCTAATTTAAATCTAACATTTACCTTCTCATATTTTCATAGTAATTTTAATATCATAATTTAGATTGATTTATATGAAATATGGTTTTTTAAATCATAAAAACCGTTCTTCCACACCTCTTTCATCACCTTTTAGAAATGTATTCTATCTCTTTCTCTTCCTTTTGTACAATACCATTCTCAAGATTTCTCTAAATTTTGACTTTATTTTCCATACCTATAATGAATGTTCTATGAAAATGAATATCTAAAAGAATTTTATTCCATCATCCCATTTTAATCTATATGATATATCCTTTTTTATTCTATAAGATATTTTTTTGAAAACCACTTTCTTCTCATGATATTTTTCATGTTTATGATTCTTTTATAGTTTCATTTTCATTCTATAGAAGAAATGTTCCTTTATATATTATGATGTTTGTTACCCTATATTTTGATGTTTTTACTTGATATATCCCTCTAAAATATTGAATAATGATAATGTCCCAGGATGTTTCATATAATGTGGACTTGATGTTAGCCTTAACACACTATGTGAACTTCACTAGTGCTTATCCATAAAACACTATGTTGTGATAGTGGTTTTCTAGATAATGTCTTGATTATTATTGTTGTTATGAAATATTGTGTTTTCTTGGTAGTTGTATAGGATATATTCTTTTAATTTAATTCTTTTTTATATTTCCACATGTTAATAATCCCATGTTATTATTATTTGATTTCATTTATGACATGATTCAATGATAATGATTATCGTAATCATGATATAATTTTATTTATCCGAAAAACATTTATTCTTTGATGATTTACATAGATTATTCCTTTATTGTGATTTCTATCTTAGTCATTTCCTTATTTATTTTCCCTAAGGTATCATTTGTAGTTTTTTAATATTCTATAGAGTTATGATAACTATATTGATTATCTAAAAAAGTTTTTTTATTTTTTAAATTTAATATGAATTAGTGGTCTATAAAAGAAACTATAAATCTATATCACTAGCTTGTTAATTGGTAATGTATGTTTTTAGCCCTGAATTCAAACCTGTTTAGTGGTTTTTTAATAGTATCATGGGGAAATTAACATAACAAAGAGGTGATCTTATATGCATTGTATTGGTAAATAAAATTATTACAATTCAATATCATTATTGAGTACAAGATGAACATGTGTTTAAAAAATAATAAATAATAAAATGATACCTAATAAATTTTAAGTCGTAAATCATTGCCTAAGGATTGAAATAAGATATTACTTGAATTAAAATAATGGGGATACATGATTCAAAAATCATGATCCATGGGATAATAACATACTTATTATAATAATCATAATAATTCAACATAATTAAATTTTTGAACAAGAATAAGAATAAAAATCATATTTTAATGATATAAACCAATACATTCATCACATAGTAGGATCATGATAATCACTTTTATAAATTGTTGGGCTTAGAAAAATCCTCTCGTGAAAACTTATCCATATGAAAAAACATATTTCTTATCTTTTTATCTTGGAATAACCCTCCTATGTTCCCCATAGGCTAGGGATAATCCCCCTTTTTTCCATTGTACTTGAGATAAACTATCTCTTGTAACCCTTTTAAGGGGTTAAATCTCATCGTAAATTCATTATATGGGGATAAAACCTCATATATACCATTTACATTTCAATAAATTCTTATATGTACCATTTATTCTAGGATAAATCTTCCATTGTACACGTTTTGAGATCATGAGATATAATGGCCACAAATTCATAAGAAGGTGATTTTATAACCCACCCATCAATCATCCATTCGTATGGTTTTACATGAAATATCTCATTGAACACATCTTGTAGAACACAAGAAATGAAATATGGGCTTCACAAAACTTCCATATCATTTCAATAAAATTGAACTAAATAATTTAAATTACAGATAAAAAAGTGAATTCTTATAAAAAGTTTATTTCATAAGAACATTTATTTAACAGTTAATGAAAAATAATGATATTTACATTCATTCTAGTTTTTTTGACATCATTTATAGTGTAATGTATGTGTTATTAATCTTAAATTAGACCATAAATAGTTATTTATTATTTAATGGTTAATTTATTTGGAAACTAGAAACTAATAATATATTTTATAATTAGTTATAATTTTATGTATAAATTATCCTTTTAATTTATATTTAATTTTTTAATTACAAAAATTTCTTTATTTTTCTTTTTATAATAATTCTTAGTATTATATGTTAGTTTTTATGTTCATTGATCAATTATTTTAATGTTTTTGAAATTTGAATTTTCACCAGTAATTTTATGAGCTCTTTAATTATTAATTTTTAACAAGGGTTATAAACTGAAGATTACATAATTATTTTTTGATCATTGAATTTTAAATGATTTAATGTTTAAAAAATTAATTTTTCATTTTAATTTTTTAAATATAATTTTTATTACATGTAGCATCATCAAGGAATTTTAGAAAATAAAAGAAACCATATGTGTAATGTCATATAACTAATGGATATATAATTTTTTTTACCACAAATTATAGAAAATAGAAATTCATTCAACATCATGGATTAATATTCATTGATCATAAAGCAATATAAGCAACATCACATTTCAAACTGAAGTGGTCATGCCCTTCCTAAAGAGGAAATTTTGGAAAAATTAAAAAATGATCATCCACATGAGACATCTATTAATCATACATTTAAAATGAATTTACCATACAAAAAATTTAATTGGACACACAATAATCCTTTCAACTATAAGGATAATTTCTTCAACCAAATGAAATTTTTCAACTAACTATGTATTTGAGGAGAATCTACTGCCAAAGTATCAGGGTTGATGTCAAAATACCCTATACTAATTTGAATATGGGTTTGATGATAAATTAAGTATTCAATTATGAACCAAGAGTAACTTATTGTAATGTTACTATGTTTATCCTATTGAATATCTTCTTGAGCATGAACTATGTCAATCCAGTATCACCTTGTACTGATGTCGGTGGAAAAATATTGTGATAAATGGAGGTCATCTGTTTCAATAATGGAGAAAACGCTGGATAACCTATCTAAATAATTTTCTCCAGACCTGAGACCAAACATCCTCTAATATTTATGAAAATTTTAATATGATGGGATTGTATTTGATGGATTGTAAATGATGAATTTCCGATGTGATCATCGATGGAGAATATTAGTCAAGAATCATTGGGGATTTATTGATTAATAACCACCTGAAAAGAGTGTGTACATCTAACTGGGGATTTTGGGGGAAAATATAATAATTAAATCAAATCAGTTTTCTATCGACACATTATGACCACGCTACCATCGATTTCAAGTGATCTACCTCCAATAAAATTTTATGCTACTCGAGCCACCATCGGTTGATTCCAATATATCTCAAACAATGATGAATGTTCAAAACTAATTCGAATCCCATATATAGTCAATATTTTTTTAGATAATTATATGAAAAAATTAAGGGTTCGACACCAATTATGACAAGAAAATGGAATGATGTAGTTAATGTCAACAACTCCGAATTGTATCTAAGGTGATGACATAGAAGTCTAATTATTGAGGGTTCACTGAAATATTGAATTTTCATAGTAATTTTCAAACTAATAAGAACATGATATTATATGATTTCTAAATAAGCTAACCTAATGATGACCAAAACACGTGCCTCCAGTTTTTAGCTTCAATACAATCTTTTTTGAAAATATTTGTGTGATTTTTTATGAGGATCAATCCAATCTAAAATTATTTAAAATAAATTTTCTATATTATGTTCATGGGATAAAATCATTAGATATATTTTTATCAATGGATTTTTAGGTGAATATTATTGATGTCTGGTTGTGAGGAACATGAGTTGTTAATGTTTTACCCATGAAAAAGTCATATCAACTTCAAAGGAATAAATTGAGATCAAATTCTTCTTTTAGTAAGAATGTAAAATTTGGGAAGGGTGTTAAATCTAGAAGATTGTGATATCATGGATGTATATATTATCTTTAATGGATGAGTATTTTTCATCCAAGGATCATGGAGGGTTGAAATTTAGTTATATGGGTTGTGGAAAATTCCTCCAATGTGTATTAAAAAATGAATCCAGATGGAGTCAAGTACATGTTCATTATAAATATACTCTATGTGGGTATGCCACAATTGTTATAGTGGAACTGATAAGATAATGTACTTGTTTTAATGAAGAGCCCAAACAGGTCCCTTTCCATGAGGAAATCAAACCCTCATCCAATAGGCTAGGGGCTAGCGACTAGTGATGAGTACGGATATCACACACATGTGAGGACGTATATTAATTTATATGTACACACACACATCTCCAAGACCTTAAAATGTTGAATTATAAAACAAATGATATCCTTGGATGCATACATCGAAAATCCCACCTTCAGAGCATGAAAACAAGTACTCAAAAAAATCCATATAAAATCCCACCACAAAGAAATGAAAACAATTCCTACAATTAAAGTGGGTGATGACAACTCTCAATTCTACTTCAGAAACATAGCTCGGTCTACCCGGATCACTAAGATCTTCCCAGCCCTAGTACCTTTGGGACACCATCAATTGGTGAGTCATCTATATAACGCACAACACCTGTGGGAAATGCCCATTTTGGGGTGAGAATAAAAAATACACAGTAGGACACCCTAAAATCTCTATGCATATATAATAAAGAACAATAAAAGTCATCTCATTACATATGCATGAACAAAACACATATATCATGTATATCAAGATATATTATATATTGACACGCACTCACTAGGTAATGTCACAAGAATAATGCCAATGTTGGATTCCATCATGAATGTTTCACATAACACTCATCTTGGAGAACACACTCCATGTGTCAATAACACTAATATAATTTGTATTGGGTTTAATTCATATCAGGTCTCTCTATAAGAAGTATATGTTAGAAGTATAAATAGAATGTTAAATATATGGGGATCAAACCCAAGCCCATGGGGAATACCAACAACCCATTCATCATTTATCCGTCTAAGAATAGGGTCATATCTCACAGATTTTTGGTCATAAGGATACCAAAAACTCAAATTAGTGAAAAGGTGATGATAGAGTATTTCAGTCCAATACTCATAGTGGGATTCTATAATTATGTCTAAATATTTAAGTTCTACTAAATGGATCCCCATCCTATATATAGGACACAATTCCATACTGAACCCTCAGTGACTGGATCAAGGGAATAATCCCTAATGAAACCCATCCACGATGATGAGGAAAAGGGATTTAAGCAATATATTCAAAAGTATCTAGAGTATACTAGTAGTATACAACCTATCCCATTTGGACTGGGTCCTACCTGTGTATCATATCTTGTTCACATGTCCTTGTTTGAGTATACCATGTTTATGATCCCATGTACTCCTAATCAGGTTCTTGTCTCTCTGGTCATGTCCATACTAGAGTTCACTATGTTCATGATCCAGTGTACTCATGTACATGTCTTTGTATCATATGTGCTATACACTGAGCTTACAGGTAAGGGTCACATATTGTGTGATTCATGTTGCATGTTGTATGGTATTTATATTTCTCATGGAGACCATAGTGTTTCATCTAGGTCCCCAGACTCCTTATATTGTGTTTTATATAACCCTAAAGTTCATTAAAAATCCTTTTCCTCCTAATTTTCTTCCACTATGTCATCCATAAAACCTATCGATGAACTACATATCAAGGAAACCCAGTTTTTCATCACCAAAGAACCGATTTCTGGCAATCAAAATTAATTGGTAACTGCCTTGCACCCTTTCCATCATCACACATTCCAAAATTGGCATACACAAATCCCAATCCAACCTTGATCAACGACCACCATTGTCACTTCTCAATCCCTTCATCATTCTGAACCTATATTGTTGATATAAATATATTGTTCAAATAAATGGGTATGCAATGATTGATTATCTGATATTTTTTCAAACCACTGGCGAAATCAATTACCTTTGATGAATGAACAAAGAACGATGAATGAAATACAATAAACATGTATAATTTAAATGAACCAAGATTATGTTAATTTGGCATTGATCAGTTTCAATTATAACAAAGAATGATGACCCAAATTAAATAGATAATTCTCCCAATAATCTCTAAAGAATAAACCCACACCCATAGTATGACAAAAACATGAACAATATACCGTTGATTGATTTTTATTTTTTATTGGATAATATAACATAGATAGATATGTAATCAATGATTTCATCAGGACGCGTATCATCGTGGGGTCATGCTGGTTGTTCCCCGCATTCCTATTTCCCAAAGGGAAATGACATTCATCACTTCTTTAGATATGTTTGGTCCTTGATTTAAACAGGATTATGGGATGTTAGAATATTCATTTCTGGATTCCTCATAGAATTTTTCACCTAGTCCATGTCTCCCTTATATATTATTGCACCTTTTGTTAAACTCCTTCAGGTGCCATCTCTTTGTGGAGATATGTAAATTACGCTTCTTCTTTGAGGACATTCCAAATGGTCAAGTCAGGGAAGCGACCATTGGTTTGTAGAGTAATCACCTTAGGCATTGTTGACATGTCCAGATGCAGGAACACTGGTACATATGAATTCTCCTTTTTGATATAGCTTCTTTAGGGAATGTAATCCCAAGTCATCCCATGTTGACTACAAGGGATCCTATGCTGGAGGCATGTCACTGAGGTTTTCCTCGGCTTCTAATGTTTACATTTGGTATTCCATGAGTTTAATGTCTAGAGGCGAAGGGTCAGACTTATTAGAAGACTTTTAAAGGTGGATCTTATGGGTAAAACCCTAGAAGGGAGCACATGGAAGGTTTACTAGGTGGAAATATTTGAACACCCACAATCAGACGGACCTAGTATGGGAAGTCTCAAAATTGTACGATTTCACATCATGAAGGCTGGTCTGGACACCAATGAGGGGAAATTCAGATTGTCAGGTCCCAATAAAGGTGACAACATGGTTTAACATTTTCTTGGATTCAACCTCAGGGAGGATTCCTATGTACCATGTTCAGGATATAGGGATCAAATCTAATGTAGTTCAAGGGTTGATTTGAATATTACACATGGATAACTTCCCATCGCAAGAGGGGCACTGTTGGATGGATGAATATGGATTGAGTGGGTCTTATGCATGTTTAGATACTTGGGAAATGATTTAATGGAGCATATGGACGGGAATTATGTGAGGTTAGTTTCCCGTATGGATGGTGTTACCTCACAAGGATGTGGAGACCCTGATCATAGTTAGGGATTATGTAGAGGGTTGCACGATGTGGGTTGATTGAAAGACATGTAACTAATGTGAAAAGGATAGTTTTGGGCTTGAACCACTATAAGACTTCCTGCAAATCACAATGATTGGGAATAAATGTCCATGTAGTTTGAGAGTGGGGAGATGAGACACCTAATGTAGGGGATTGTGAGAAATTGAGTGAATGGATAGAGACCCAAAGTAAGTAGAAATCTGGGATATGAAATGGTCCTCCCAAGACAAAAAGGTTCATAGGAAAGAATAGGATGGTAAATGTGTGGTGGGATTGAACCCCTTGTAGGATTACTATGTATCCCATTGCCTAGAAATAAAAATCCATGTATATTATGAAACGGGGCATAGAATTATGGTGTAAACAATGTACAGAAAACTAGAGACATGTTGGGTCTTATGCATGGTTAGCATTCCATCGCAATAGGAGCACTCTTTGTTGGAGGGGTATGGTGAAGTGTAGGTCTTATGAAAGGTTAGCTGCATAAAGGGATAATAAGACCTATGTGAGGTGGATCCACATGATGTGTCCCAAAATGGAAGATGTCTTATTAGGATGGAGAACCCCTAGGTGGGAGAACCAGATTTTACCAATGGATGTGATTTAACCTCGGTAAGGCGTCCTATGTATCTAAAAGGGCTCAAAACCCACATAGTTTGAGAGGGGTTGTATTTTAACATCATGTGGGATGAGAAGTGAACTTATGTGAATGAAATGGAGAAATAGATTATGGGGATTGAGGGGCGTGAACCTAGAAGATGCTTCCAATATACCGTCTATAGAGGATGGGGATAAAATTCCACGTAGTTTAGGAGAGAGGGGTATGGGTCTTACGAATGGTTAGAAGCATAATGTCATGTTGGGGAATACACATGCTTAGAATCTCAATGTTGTTATGGTGCATACGTATGGTTACTGGACCAAATCAAGTGTCATGGTAATTTTTTACTCAAAGCCCACCAGATTCATGCTCGGTTTGAGAAACAAGTGGTAGAAGAAGTCCAGATGATTATGTCACAAAAGGTGGGGCCATGTGTGTAGAATCCTAGATCTGGGATCCACTCAACGGGTGCCCCGAACCGGGTTGGTCACATGAACTCAAGCGCATTTCCCCAAATGATAGAGGCTACCGACTAGCAGTGATGGCCCATGTCTAATAGTTGGGAAACTATGCCCTCATTTGTCAAAGTGTAGCGCAGCAGAAATAATAAAGAAAGCATACAACAATAGCGGAAGCAATAAACAATGCACAATTTAAATAAATAACTGTAGTAAAGACAACAAACTAGATATATAGATATGATGCAACATGTCTCATGTTCTAAGAAAACAGCCAGAACATGTTTCATAGCAGTACAATACAATACAGATTATGTCAAATCGAAACAAAATAGCTGGTAGCATCACGAGCCTAAGCCCGGTCCCATTCTCCCCTACACTTCAGTAGTAATCAAGTACCTGTATAGGGGCCCTTTCCCTTATCAACACCTATAGAAATGTAATCTGTTTGGGTCGAAGACATGACCCAAACAGGGTGTGAGAAATAAATCCCAGAATGCACCCACCAAAGGTTTTTGCCCAACTGTGTGAAAATATGAAACTATAGTGTGCAGTACTAAAATGAAATAACTATGCAGTACAAAAAAATAAATAACATTACTAGTTATATTTCCATTTTATTACTAATTTAATCATTCATTATAAGGAAAACACCATAGTGAATTTCTATGTAAACAGTCTGTGTCCTCAGACACGCAAACCCTTACCCTCAGGTAATCAGAATCCTAACCTGCAGGTAATTGCCCACAGGCATAACATATTTTTCCCTCAGGTGTACAAAGTGTCACCCTCAGGCACAAAGTCTTTTTCCCACAGGCACGGAAGAAGTTTCTCCCAAGCCAAAAGATTCACTTCCCTCAGGCTAAGTAAAACAATTCCCTCAGTCTAAAAAAGAAACCGGGTCATTCCCAACATATAACCAATAAATACACATGCAATTCCTATCAAGTAAATTCGATAATCATTATTATGAATTCATACCCTCAGGTATCCTGGCCAAACGACTAAACAGAGGAACGCCCCCCCCCCCCCCGGGGGTGGTCCTGGATCCATGCAGAAATCCCAAGAAATAGTTTATTATCACATTTAAATTCCTATACAATTGTAGGTATTTAAAATATCCAAGACCTCAGCCACACAACACTCCAATCATGGGTTCATGGCACAATGATACACAAATGCACAACAGTGGGAAATTAAACACCAAGCCACCTACTTTAAACACCCCTTATCAGTATACTCAAATGAAGATCCTCAAATCATCCAAGAATGATGTATATCTGAGGGGAAAAAAACCTCTCTAAAACTCAAATAACTTCCCTTAGATACTGAATTTTAAATAATGACTTAAGGAGAGTGGAGGACATACCAGTGTGGTTTCAACAAGATTGTCAAAGGAGAAAATGGATTCTTGATGCTCGATCTAGAGATCCTAGAAGGCCCGGCCTCCTCTCCAGACTCATTCATCCGGTTCTAATCCAATCCTGTGAACAAGGTTGGCTACTTCCCATTTTAGGAAAAAAATAGACTACACAGTGTGTACTATAGACTACACGACTTGTACTATTCTCATTTAATTGTTCCTCTGGCGGCTACTTTACCCACTGCCACATTGTTCATCCGTCGACATGTTTATATGGCGTGTATTCCCGAATACACGGCTTGTACTGTCACTCAGCTGGCAGCTTCTTCCACTTCCTTACTATTCACTTACTGACTGACTAAAGGGTATGTAAATACCTACTACAAGGTGGGTATTCGGTTTTTACACCTTCCGTTGCCAGCATGGTTACACACCCTGTGTACTCACCCCACACAACCAAAGTACATGGTGTGTGGAATAGGACATGGTGTGTAGTCCCAAAATTTAATATTTTCCCCTGTTTTCCTTATTTCCTCAAAAAAACAAGGAAAAAAGAAAATAATAAACTCGTACCTCATGAATAAGAACCGGGTTATTACAAACTTCCCCCCTTAAAGAAATTTGTCCCTGAATTTCGCTTACAAGGGTGGGGAAGATAATGCTCAGAACAGCTCTAGCCACTGAGCACGTACGTCGGTCTCCCGCTCTTAGGATTCGTCCTACACTCGACCATGCTTCCAAAACACCCATACAAGAGGAAATGACTGCCCTCATAGAACCTTCTTGCTCCTATCCACAATACGAATCAGATGCTCCTCAAAGGACACATCGATATAAAGTTGAACCTTCTATGGTTGAAAGACGTGAGATGGGTTTGAATGATAGTGGATCAACTGAGATACATGGAATACGTCATGCAAGGACTGGTACCTCTGGGGTAACTTCAATCAATAGGCAACCAACCTGACTCTTTCCAGAATCTCAAATGGCCCCACATATCTCGATGAATGTTTAACCTGTCTCCTGATCTTCATGTGTCCCAACCTCGGTGAAACACGTTATAAAACTTGATCCCCAACCATGAACATCAAGGGTCGTCTGCAGCAATCAGCATAAGATTTTTGACAAGACTGTGCAGTAGCAATCTGCTTTTGAATCAACTGGACCTGCTCATAAGTCTCATGCACGAGACATGGTCCCAGTAAAGCTGCCTCACCAACCTCTAACTAGCATAAGGGTGATCGGAATGGCCAACCATATAAAGCCTCGTAAGGTGCCATCTCGATAGTTGCCTAAAAACTATTACTATAGGAAAACTCGACTAGGGGTATATGCTTCTCCCAAGATCCCCCAAAGTCTAGGATGCATCCACGTAGCATGTCCTCTGTCACCTATATCATACGCTCTGATTGGCCATCTGTCTAGGAGTGGTAAGTTGTGCTCAGAATCACCTGTATACCCAGATCCATCTGAAAACTCTGCCAGAAATGAGATGTAAAACAGGCGTCCCTATCTGAATCAATAGAACGAGGAACCCCATGAAGATGAACGAACTCTCGAATATATAACATTCTGAGCTCATCAACTCTGATGGTCTCCTTGATTAGAAAAAAGTGAGCTACCTTTGTGAGTCTGTCCACAACGACCCCCACAGAATCATTGTCTCTAGGTGACCTTGGAAACCCAGTCATGAAATCCATCGTGACATCATCCCATTTCCACTTCGGGATGGGTAACTGTTGTAACACTCCGATTGGCCTCTGATGCTTTGCCTTCACCTGCTGACAGGTGGAACATCTCACAAAAAATCCAGCTATATCTATCTTCATACACGTCCACCAGTACTAATGTCTCACGTCTCGGTACATCTTGGTAACCCCGAATTGAACTTCCCAAGCTGAAGAATGAAACTCCCACATCAGCTCCTCGGGTATATCCCCGGGAACCCATACTCATCTATGGAAATACAGAATTTCATCATCACCTATCGTCCAACCAAGAAGAGGGTCCTCGCTTGCCACCGACTCCCGTAGAACTAGTCCTTCTTAATCAGATAGTTGTCTCATCCTCACTCTATCCAGGAGGGTATAAGTCACATCTAAATAAGAAATATAGGTTTTACCATAATTCTTGTGCACCTCCAAATGCATCTCAGAGAACAAATGCATAAGCTTCCATTCATCACTAGCCTCATGCAAATCCTTTATCTTAGTCCTCCTACTCAGTGCATCTGCCACGACATTACCTTTACCAGGTGTATAGGCAAGCTCAAAATTGACGGACTGATGGTATTAGACCCACCTTCGCTGCCTCAGATTCAAGTTATGCTGAGTAAAGATATACTTGAGACTTTTGGGGTCAGTAAAAACGAAAAAATGATCTCCCATGATATAATGTCTCCAACAGCGTAACACGTGAACATCTGCAGCCAACTAGAGATCATGTGTTGTGTAATTCCTCTCAAGTGGACTCAACTACCAAGACCCGTACGCAACAACTCGATCACGCTGCATCAACACTGCTCCCAGTCCAATACCTGATGCATCACAGTAAAATGTATAACTCTTACCTTGCTCTGGAAGTATCAGGACTGGTACTCATGTCAACCTTCCCTTTAGGTCCTGAAAGGTTGTCTCTCAAGCTTCTGACCAAACGAAATTCACACCCTTCTTGTCAAACCCATCAACGGCACTGCTAAGCGGGAGAAGTCCTGGATGAAACGTCTGTAGTAACCAGCTAGGCCTAGAAATCTCTGTATCTCAAACACGTTCTTAGGCTCCTCCCAGGAAACTACTGCTCTCACCTTCTCTGGGTCCATGGAAACTCCTGCCTCTCAGATAATATGACCCAGGAAGTGAATCTGGTCCATCCAGAAGTGGCACTTTGAGTGCATAGCATATTGTTGATGCTCTCTCAGTGTACTCAATATGATCTCAAGATGGGTGGCATGGTCGTGTCGAGTGTGGAAGTACACCAAGATTTCATCCATGAATACTACTACAAAATAATCCAGATACAGATGGAACACACAATTCATCAGATCCATGACAACTATTGGTGCGTTCATGAGTTCGAACGGTATAACCAGGTACTCGAATAGAAAATATCTTCTCCGAAAAGATGTATGTGATATGTCCGATGGTCTCACGTGCAGCTGATGATATCCTAATATCAATTCAAACTTCGAGAACACTCGTTCTCTAAGAAGTTGATCAAAAAGATCATCAATCCTTGGCAAGGGATATCGGTTCTTAACCATCAACTAGTTCAGCTTCAGATAATCCGCACAGAGTCTGAGGGTACCATCCACCTTTTACGCAAAAAGGACTGGCGAACCCCAAGGATAAATAATTGGTCAAATGAAACCATTTTCCTACAACTCCCCTAAGTTCATCTTGAGCTCCTGCAACTCTGGTGTAGCCATCCTATAAAAAGGAACGGACACCGGTGTTGCTCTCAGAACAAGATAAATAGAGAAATCCACCTATCACTATGGAGGTAGACCTGAATAGTCATCCGGGAAGATATCCCTGAAAAGATCAACCACTGGAGGAAAATCTATATGACAAGTCCCCTGATCATCCAGATATAAAATCGTAATCTGGGCTGTGATTCCACCTCGCCCACGATGCTCTGGTCCAGCTTGACTCGCCTGAACATCCCATTCACCCTTATAGAGAAACTCTCTGCCCTCTGGTGATGTGAAACTCACCCTGCGATGATAGAAATATACAATGGATCGAAAGGGAACCTACCAGTCCATCCCGAGAATGAGGTCATAGCTTGTCATCTCCAAGACATAGTGGTCCCAAAGGAAGTGACACCCACCAACATCAAGGGGCACTCCTTGAACTGATGCACACTTGTCATTCTCATTCCCAACAGAGTGTCTAGAATCATAACATCAGAAGAAGAAGAAACACAGAGCCCCAATATCTCCACAATGGGTACAGATATGAAACAATGTGTAGAACCCGTATCAAAAAGTACATAAGATAAGATCGAATCTTCTAGAATAGTACCTCTGACAGTAGAAGGTCTGGGATCATGCTCTTGTTGGGTCTGTTGCACTACATATGTCTACCCAGTGCCTCGACCCTGCGACACAGCCTGGCTACCCTGAGATGTCCTTCCCTACTGCCTTTGAGATCCTGGTGTATGCCTACCATGGCCATGACATCCATCTATCCATACACGCCCTAACGTATTCCAGTTTCCCGACTTGTAAGAAGCTGCTGGTCCTGCTCCGACACGCAGAGTCTGTACAGAACCCCTCTCACTATCCATTGGTGGAAACGCCCGGAAAAATCACTGTAGATGACCCATATTTCTGTAAGCATAGAACTCCACTGGATCACATGGAAATTGTGGTCTCTTGTTCCCTTCTTTACCACACTAGTATCACCTAACATGACCACCTGAAACAACCTTTTGGCTGTTACTGCCACCGTGAGAGAAGTCCATATGTCTCTTCCGCTTTCCAGAAGAAACAGTACTAGAAACTAGTGTTGAACCTCCCTATCCCACACCACTGGCACCCCGCAGGTTCCTTTATATAATCATCACCTAGTTCAAAATAGCATGTAATGAAAGAAACCTAAAAACATTCACAAGTTCTCGGATGTCATATCGAAGAGCATCCTCAAAGCGGCTGGCCTTAAATGTCTCATCACCCACCAGAACGGGTGAAAAACACTAAATCTCAGTGAAACGAACATAATATTCCAACACCGACATAGTGCCCTACTATATATTCATGAACTCGCAAACACTATCTACTCAAAGTTTCCTTAGGAAGAAGAAATCATAGAAAGATGTCTGGAAATATTCCCATGCCACGTCTCTGTGATGCTCAGAATGAGTGGTAACATCCCACCACCTCTTGGAGGAATCACACAGCATGTATGTAGAGAGCTTGACCCTCCGTACTGGAGGCTTCTCAAGATGCTCAAAAATTGTCTGCCTCAACCCCAGTCAAGACGTTGCAGCCTATGGTTCACCATCCCTTGAAAATGTAGGCAGATGATGCTGCTGGAAGATACGCATCAGCTCTGCCATAGATGTGGCAGCCGGCAGTGCTCCATGAAAGGTCTGAATGAACTATATAAAGCCTTTGTGGAACTACGCCCCTGCGCCTGTTTCCGATATAACGACTGGCTTTGCATCTGGCTCTGCTAGAGGATCCACTGGTAGCCGATGGCCTACCATCTCTGAAGTATAATCGTTGCCACTCTCTTGGTGAACAATGCATGGTCGTCTCGGTGGCATGACTCTACAAGGTCAAAACACGCCATAGATCCAGATTATCAAGACTTAAATTGAATGGACCAAAAAGAAAATATGAGGGAGAAGGCATTTCAAGATTTTCAAAAAAAGACTACACAGCGTGTATAATGACTACATGGCGTGTACTTGACTTCTCTTCCCCTGCCCGAGTCCTTCTACACAGGTAATCCACACAAATCCCATTGAAAAAAACTACACTGCGTGTATACGGAATACACTGTGTGTATGGTGTAATTTTCCAAGTGCCCGTGTCGTTCGTGACACGGCCGACTACTCGGCTAAAACCACACGATGTGTAGACCACCTTGTTTCCCTAACCACACGGCTGAGTCCACACAGTCTGTCACCGGAAGGGACTACATAGCGTGTCCCTCTGGTACACAGAGTGTTCAAGAAGATTTGACACCAACCCGTGTTTGTTAGTTACATGGACGAGTCCCCAGGCTAGACTACACGGCATGCCCCACAATGTAAATAGCGTGTATGTATTATGGTCTCCTCCATCTTTTTTTTAGTCACACGGGAAGACTCCGTGTAAACACTACAGGGTGTGTACATCTGGTACACGGCGTTTTTTCCCCAAGACTTTCCCTACCCCGTGTCGTCGCCCACATGGTTTATGACACAGGAAGAGACTACACAGTGTGTAATGAGAGTACACGATGTGTACTAAAAATGTTTTCATTTCTTCTCGAACAGAAGAACACACTGTGTGTGTCCAAGGAACTACACTGCATGTATCCTGGGTTTTCTAGACAGTAAGGCTCAGATACTACCCCAGAACCCAGAAAATAATGAAAAACAAAACCAAAGTGCCAAATTCTGATCCGTGAGGGGCCATACTCCTTGAAAATTAATGGTTTGAATCTTATCTGTGTTATACAAAGGTAAACAGTCAATGATCCACCAAATTTCGGTCAATGAGGGCCCATACTCCCCAGAAACCAAAGATTTCCATTCATTCTATCTACAGGATTTACACAAAAATACCCTAGCACATAGTAGGTGTTTATCAAAGTAGCTATCAAAACAGCATGTTTTTCTAGAATAATAACTATCACAACAACATGAAATTTCTAATGCATCTATATGGCATGGAACTATGCATGGCATGTGATTCATACCATGTGCCTAAGTGATGCATGATATGGCATACCTTCATCTCATCGGGTTGCAACTAAATAGAAACCATGGACAACATATAAACAGCACAATCACAAGCTCATCACCCAATGGTGAAAATCAAATAAACTGTAAAATTTTGCAAAATCATAATAATTGAAAAAATACGAGGTAGATTGGCTCTTCCCGATACACAGGTTAGCTACTCCCATGCACAGCTTATTACCAACTACCATTTTTTCATATCCCAGACTAAGGCTCCAAACAGTAAGTTAAATAAAAGAAACACCTCTGATACAACTTTGTAACATCCTGGATCCCGGTTCCACTAAACGGGTTCCCCAAACCCGGTTGGTCACATGACCTCAAGTTAATTTCCCCAAATTTTAGAGGATTTCGATTAGCAGCGAGGGCCTAGGTCTGATAGTGGGGAAACAATGCCCTCATTTGTCAAAGTGTAGCACAACAGGAATAATATAGAAAGCTTACAACAACTGCGGAAGCAATAAACCATGCACACTTTAAATAAACAACTGTAGTAAAGAAAACCAACCAGATATATAGATATGATGCAACATGTCTCATGTTCAATGAAAATAGCAAAAACATGTTACATAGCAGTACAATACAATACAGAGTATAACAAAGAAAAACAAAATAGCTGGTAGCATCGCGAGCCTTCGCCCAGTCCCATGATCCTCTACTCCTCATCAGTAATCAAGAACCTATATAGGGGACCTTTCCCTTATCCACAGCTGTAGAAATGTTATTTTTTTGGGCTGAAGACATGACCCAAATAGGGTATGAGAAATAAATCCCAGTAAGCGCCCACCAAATTCTTCTGCCCAACTTTTTGAAAATATGAAATAGTAGTTGGTAGTAGTAAAATGCAATAACTAAGAAGTACTCAAAAGTAACTAACATTACCAGTTATATTTCCATTTTTTTTATTCATTTAATAATTAATTATACGGAAACCACCACAATGAATTTCTATGTAAACAGTCAGTGTCCTCAGACATGCAAACCCTTAGCCTTAGGTAATCAGAATCGTAACCCACAGGTAATTTCCGACATGCATAACAGATATTGCCCTCAGGCATACAATGTGTCACCCTCAGGCACAGAGTCTATTGCCCACAAGAACAGAATAAGTTTCCCTCAGGCCAAAAGATGCACTGCCCTCAGGCTAAGTAAAACACTACCCTTGTGCTAAATAAGTAATCGGCCCATTCCCAACATATAAACAAGTAATACACATGCAATTCATCTCAAGGAAAATCAATAATCATTATTATAACGGCATACCCTCGGGTATCTTGGCCAAATGACTAAACATAGGAACACATCCTCGGGGTGGTCCTGGATCCATGCAGCGATCCCAAGAAATAGTTTATTATTACATTTAATTTCCTATACAATTCTAGGTTTTTAAAACAGCCAAGGCCTTAGCCACACTACACCCCAATCATGGGTTCATGGCACAACGATACACAAATTCACAACAGTTGGAAATTAATCACCAAGCCACCTACCTTAAACGCCCTTGATCAGTATACTCGAACAACGATCCTCGAATCGTCCAAGATTAAGGTAGACCTGAGGTGAAAGAAGACCTCACTCAAACTCAAATAACTTCCCTTAGAGGAATAATTGGAACGAACGGCTTAAAGAGAGTGGAGGGCTTACCCATGAGGTTCCAACGAGATCTTCAGAGGAAAAAACGGATTCCCAATGCTAGATCTTGAGATCCATGAAGGTCCGAACTCCTCTCCCGACTCCTTCCTCCGATTCTAAGCCTATCCTATGAATAGGTTTGGCTACCTCCCATTTTAAGAGAAAAAAACACACGACGTGTACTATAGACTACATGGTGTGTACTTTTCTTATTTAATTGTTCCTTGTGTGGCTAATTTACCCAATGATGCACTGTTCATCCATCGACATGTGTACACGGCGTGTATTCCCCAATACATGGTATATATTGTCGCTCAGCTGGAGGCTGATTCCATCGCCTTACTATTCACCTGCTGACTGACTACACGACATGTAAATAACTACTACACGGCGTGTATTTGGCTTTTACACCTTTCGTCGCCATCATTGCTACACACCCTGTGTACTCATCCCACACGGCCAAAGTAAACAACGTGTGGAATAGTACATGGCGTGTAGTCCCAAAATATAGTATTTTTTTTCATTTTCTGTATTTCCTCAAAAACACTTAAAGAAAAGAGAAAAGAAGAAACTTGTTCCTCATGAATAAGAACTAGGTTCTTATAATGTGGGATGGTGTGGGAAATACGCATGGCTAGCGACCTGGGAGATGGATATTTGGATATAAAACAGGGGGGAAGCCCAGGGAGAATTTCCTACTATACGAGGAGGATTTGATTCTATAAGAGGAATATCTCATTGTGTTTCCATCATATATGGATAACCCTATCAAGGTGTTTTAGGGATTATGTGGAGACTACCCAAAGCACACATGGCAACAAATCATAGAGGTAGAGAGAAGGGGGGGTGACATGGGTGCACATCACACTTGTCATGCGTGCATTGATCATAATTTAACATCATGTGTTGAGTATTTGGGTGCTTGAATGTTTAATTTCATGCATCTCAAATGATGAGAACTCACACCTCATCCATTGGACATACATAACATGTACCAACCCACAAATGGGGAAAGGAAGGCATAAAAATGCCTAATGGGAGTGAGGTGGAGGAGTGGTAAATTGAGTTGAACATATTAACATAGAAATGTGAATAAGAAATATCTATTAGTGTACCTATGGGATAAAGCAATAGGTAGGGAATCACAAACATGAAGTGGGGCTCGAGGGACCATAAAATAAATGTGTGCAAGCCTAGATGGTTGCATGGGGTAGGTGAAAGAAAGATATAGGTATTATACATAAGATGATCTTGAACATGTTTCCATGGAAGAAGGACAACACATGGATTACATAGGAAGTGGAGGATGAAAAATTGCAGACTTTCGAACAAGATGAGGGGTTTAGGAGAAATATTCACTACACAAGGAAAGGTATTTCCTGCAAGAAATATAGTTTGTATGCACTTTCCTTGGTGTAAAAGGGAATGGGAAAGGGTCAAGCCCTGGTAGTCTCACTTTAAGGGGGTCCATGTGGGATATTTCATGCATGATCTGGTACATTGAATTCATGAATTTTGGGGGGTCATTAATGGGGATGTCTTACACAAACTAGAGTGATAGTTCATCTTTAGAAATGTTACACTGATGGGAGTGGGTACCGTTCAATTTAATGAATAAATATCTGTAATGTCATCCAAGGAGGCCAGCGTAGAAGAGACCATTTTACATCATATTTGGAAAAGAAGAGTCTTGCTTGTGGATCTATCCTCTTGAAAACCATCCTGGTTTTTTCTTGAATCTCTCTTGTCCATTTTCATGAGTTTAGAGCATAAGAACCCATTTAACTTCCCTTTGGGAACACAAGATGTTTTCTTGTGGATTTCATACTTGAACGCAAGATCTAAATCCTATATAGAGAACCATTAGGATCCTCAGGATCATCCTCTATGTAAAAATATGCCTTTGGGTTTCTCAAAAATGCTAATTTGTGGCCTCAAGTGAAATTCGGCACCAAAATCCCCCCCCCCGGAATCTGAGCTCAAAGAAAACCAAATGGTCATGTTCTGAAGGAAATACCAAATAGAATAATGATTCATTATCAGAGAATGCAAGATATCCAAACCAATGCACAAGATGACTTGCGTGTGCAAGGAATACCTGATTTGTGCCTATAAATATGTGGGTTCCCAATCCTCAATATCTTGATATTATTTATAACAAACGGTTTTCTCTTGTCTGTACATGTTTCTCTATTCTACACAAAATAAGAAACATTGGTTGGTGCCTTATACACAACTGCTGGATCTTTCATGCTCCTAACTTTTTCAGGTTTTCTTTTGTATTTGTCATCAATCTTGCATGAAAATGTTTGTTTTTTTAATCAAATCTCTAAATTTCATGCCAAAACCATTATGGATTTGAGGACTTACTGCTGTGACCAGGGAACAAACTATTGCTGATAGGGAGGATGCTTTGCCTACATGTAGGGCTGAATTGATTACAAATACTAGGATTATTTGTGTGAGGAAGTTTATATAAGATAATCTGATGCTCCTAGCCATGCTGACACATGCCTAGAAGTACTATGTTCTGAGAAATATCCTCACTCTATGTAAATTGGCATTCTGGAGGAGGTGTTGATGTCGATCTTTGAAAATATCTAACCACAATCATGTGTGGCATGGAATGATAGCCTTCCATTTTTAAACATCAGAAACAATGGTCACACTATAAGGGATTCTCGGGATATAATTGTTTATGTCTGTAACCTTATGTCCCAAAAAGTTATGGGGAGTGAACCAGTTGCTGAGGATTTTCCCAATCACTATGAAATAACATTCAGGAGCAGTATAACAGATGATACTAAAGGATTGTAGGACTAGGACTAGAGGTATAGGGAAAATTTCACAAGTGAGTGTGATTGTGCATACAGGGTACATCAAATATGAGAAGATTAATAAGAAGTGCTTCGAAACATCAAGTTATTCATGGTCATGTGAACAATGTAGTTTCACATATATCTTCAGCAGGACCTAGTACCATAGTTATTGATTCGGTGGTCCCATGACACAAATACTTTCCAACTTCACCACAAGGAAGTCGATATCATCCTTCGGGACATTCACTCCAACAGAGTCATCCCTCTGAAAGGGTACTAATATGATGAGTTCTTACCAATGGATAACATCTGGGGAGACATGACATGAACCCCTATTCTGAAATGAAATTATTTGTATCTCATGAAGGGGAATATTAAAATCAATTATATATTAAATAAATCTTAAATCTATCGTGATTTATACTCTTCTTCATTTAGGAAAAGGTAGTGATGTTTTCAGGCCCAGGGAAATAGTTCCCAAATGCATCAGAGATGGGAAATTCTAGATCATATTTGGTGGTCCCGGAGGAGGGAGAATACCAATCATGGGGATTTAGTGTAGTAGAAATTTTGGATCTTCATTTTTTGATATGTTGGGTTCTATACTTCCATGATGAGTAGGTGGCTATAGAATGTATAGCATATAAGGATGGGGGCTCCGTCCAGGGATTCTTGTGATGTCCTGGAACATGGAATCCCATCACATGGTCAATCTAGGAGTCCCTATATGAGTATGTTTGTACAACATATTGGGGTGAATTATAAAAGGAGGTATTCCAAGGATAATATTTGGACCATTCCAATTTCTTCATGCATTGGTTTTTTCTCACTATGGTGGGAATGATTTCACAAACACCATATATCCTCTAGGCGATGGCCTATGAATATATATACTGAATATCACTGAGGTTCAGCCATTAATGATCAATGAATATGAGGTCAAGCTTAGGATCTACATTCATGCAAACATCAAATTTCATCAAACCCTGTTTGGGCAGATGTTGGATTCCCTATCAGGTTCGTTGGAGTAGTTGGAGTATCTGCAGAGCGTTACGGGTTGTATGCTAATAGCCTAAATTTACAAAAAGATATTTTATGAACCTTATGTGAATTAATGGTTCTCTAGGATTTCTAGGTTCCTATTTAAATTTACTATGAAAATATAAACATAGGTCTAGGAGGAGAATAATAATGATATCCTTCAACAACTTTGGATTAATCTGACAACTTCCAGTTCTGGTGAAATAATTACTTCCCCCCACCCACTGATGTTGATGTCAGATTGTAAACATAATATGTTGACACTAGTTTGTTGATTACCTGGAATATATATTGTGTAATATTATTCTAGAAATATAGTTTGCATGTTTGGAGTCCAGATGTAGAGATGGAAGATGTGTTTTTGCTGAGGAAACAACACCATAGGCAAGACAAATGGCTGGGGAACCATAAGATGGAGCCTTATCCAAAGGAGCATTGCAAGGTGTGGCCATGACTTCACCTTTTGATGATAGGTGGTCCCATAGGTGACCCCATCGGGCAGACATTGAATACCATGGGAATAAACTAAGGTACCTCCTACAACAAACCATTGGTGCCATTTCCCATCTCTATGGTCTTCATGGAAAACGTTGCAGCAATCAATGTCACATGAAAAGGTGAGGAGAAAACTGGTTCATATTTGGATTCATCTGCCAAACAGAGGGAATATGCAGGTGGTGTTCCATTTGAAATTTCATCACAGACATGTGTACCTGGCATCCATGGATGTTAATAATGTTTTTATTAATAATTTTCTCTCTTAGGTAAATTAATGCTTAGTCAAGAGCGTGACCCTAAAGAGAAGACATCAGAGGATGATGACGATGAAGAAGGATAAGAAGAAGAATAATAAGAATATATAGAAGAGTAATATGTAGAAGATGATTAAGAGGAGGCTGGGGATGAGTATCCTAGAGGTAAAGGGTCTCATTTGACAGTGGCCTATAAGAGGATCCCCTGTGAGAGTGAAGAAATTGAAGCCTCTGACGAGGAACTAGATAAAAATTTCAATGTTAACTTGGTTTTTTCCTTTTCATTTCTCATATACAATAAAAAAATTTGGTTCAATTTTGGATCACATTGGAGGTGATGATCAGTGATCTCATTCTGTTGGGGATGAACATATTCTGGTGGATGAAGAAATATGTCTACCTATGCCTACATGTGGGGCTGAGCAAGGTAGGAGAACAATCACTATTAAAGCTACCAGAGAAGAACTAGTAGAAATGGTAAGGGTAATGACATCATCATCCCAAGCTATCCTCGCTTTCTAGAATGAGACGATGCCAATTATTAATCTATATAGATTTGATGGATCTCCCATAGTGGAAGCCTTTGTGGTGAATCAGAAACTTGATCCTATTACACATAGCTCTTGTAAGTCTCTATTTTCACCGACTCACGTCTACTGTCATAGAATTCAGCTAACCAATGAATCTAATCATTCTTTAGTGATCATACAACTGGAAGCATAGAAAAATGTCAAATCTAATACATTTTCAAGAGATCCTCTAGAAACTATGCATGTCTGTAAGGAGACGACTATTCAAACTGATCTAGCCTTGTCACACGATGAATAGATAGTTGTGACCACAGTTAATGCAACTACCAAGGAAAAGCCAAAATCTATCAATCTAGAAGTTTCAAAATAATATATGAGTGAATATGATCACCCACATGTTAGAGATCCTAGAACCTTTGAACATATACTATAAGAAGACTTTTCCACTGATCTTCTGACCATCTTCCTAGAGTGTAGACCTACAGACCCCAAATTACTAGATGATTCTAACAATGATACATCCCAGGAGATTCACATGACATGATGAAAGGCATAGAAGTGCTTCAAATGATTCCTTAATATCTCATAGATAGAATGAATGAGTCTTATGGGGTCAATTTTCACCAGGTTTTGCTTCCTACATTTCAGAGGGATGGACGCTCACCATCTCCATATCATGATCCGTGACTATCATGGTGAGAAGATGTGGGAGAGTAGCCAACACTTAGATGATGATGGGTACTGGAAGAAATTTGGGAACATCGAGAAGTTCAATGAGGCTAGGAAAGATATATTATTCCATGATGAGAAGGTGGACGAGCACTCTATGATCATCATGAGTCAATCTGAGCTTATTGAGTGATTGAGAGTCCAACTAGCATAAGTCCATGTGAAGCTAGTGCTGGCGGGCCGTCAAATGGATGAACAATGATTCGAACAGTATTGAATTCCAAATAGATATAATAAGCTTTACTTCCCATTTTTTTATGATGATAGTGAGCTCAGATAGTGTAAAGAAACACTAGAATCTATACTCTAGATTGTTTCAGTATTAAAGAATTACATTGAAGGGGAAGATCCATATGGTCGGTGTTTTGTAAAAAATCATTAAACACACTTCCACTATAATTTTCTTATCTTGAACTACGTGCGAAGACATACTTATTTATTTTTTTAATAACATCATTTCTTTCATAACTGTGAAAAAACTAGTGATAAATCCCTAAACTCATGTGGGTTATACCCAGTGTGAGAAACAAGGGATGATCACATATTGATCCATGTTGGTATGAGAGTGAAGTTTATCCATAGAATACATGGGGTATTAATCTTTTAATATACCACCAAATGTTTTCATATTGAGATGGTGTGGGGGGTTGTGACAGGAGAATAGGGTTCCCAAATAAACCCCCATACCTTTCCCAATGTACGCTAGTGAACGAGTGGGATAATGATAGGGATATTATAATAAATATGAAAAAAGGGAAATGAGATGTGGGAATATCAATCCCTACAATTGGAACTCAATGAGGGAGGCATGAAAATAGAGGATTACCACTAAATATATTTTAGATAAAACATCTGCACCATGTTAGCCTGAAATTGGAACAAAAAAAGTCCAACCACGGACTATATTCAGAAACATTGGCCATACTCAAAGTGTCTTCTGATGTAATCTAGAATGATGAACCATTATGGAACGAAAGTAGTGTAGTATCTCATCCACACCATTAGGGGGTTCCCTCATACATGAAATAGGATGATGATCAAAATAAGGGGAATGAAAATTATAGATGTGGAGTGATGGACTATTCAAGTGGATTCCATAACTCTTGGAAGTATGGCAACATGACGGATTCCAGAGAAACCAGAAAACCATTCCCAACGTTGGATAGTGCACGAGTGGGTTAATTCTAGGGATATTAGAATCAATTTGAAAATTGGGAGATGATATGTGGGAATCACATTCACAAAATTTGGAACTCAGTGAGGGTGGAATGACAATTGAGGATAACCACTAACTATATTTGAGATACAACATCTGGACCACGTTATCATTAAATTGGAACAAACAAACGAGGTCCAACCACTGACCATATTAAAAAACACTGGTCATACTCAATGTTTCTTCTGATGTACTCTAGAATGATGACCCAATGCGGTATGAATGGTATGAGGTAGATCATCCACACCATTACAGGGTTCCCTCAGACATGAAATAGGATGAGGATCCAAATAAAGGGAATGAAAACGTTCAATGTAGTGTGATGGACTATTTGAGTGGATTCCTTCACTCTTGGAAGTATTCCACCTTGATGGAAACACATTGGTGTTGGAGAATCGCTAGAAATCAAGGTCATACATATGTCCTGCTAGGACCTCTCTGGAAATAATCTTGGATGCCTTGCATTTTTTTCATGTTACAAAAAATGATGCACATGTAGTTTAGCATCATATAGTACAGATGAAGACGCATGGTCAACAATGATGAGGAATCATGGAATATTTTAATTACATATGACCAGGAAATTTCACATAGTTTAAATTCATTTTTCAGAGACCCTATCTAGCAGTTTAAAGTCTTGTTTCATGGACAAGTGTCTCATAGTTTATGTTCATAGAGTATGGACTATAACATGTTCCAAAGGTCTAGGATGGTTAATAAACCTACGTCTGGTGGAAAAGACAACATGGTTGGGCATTTCTATGTGTCCCATAATGATGGGAATCAAGATGAATATAGTTCATAAAGGTTATAGAGTTTAATATCATGCGATGTGGAAAAGAGTTGTGATGTGTTTTATTTTCAAACATCTATGAAATGTGCATCCCAAAGGACAAATGTGTGATGCAGTACATAACTTGACATGAACAAGGAACAAAGATATCTGAACTAATTCACAAATTCAAAATGTGGTCACAGGCCAAAATGGCCAAAACAGGGGAATTTCAATTCTGCGACTGGGACTAAGGATATGATTTTTTTGACTTCACTATGTATCCAACAAGTATAGGAATCAATCTATATGTAGTTCATGGAATACTTTGGTCGTTTAGGTTTGACATAGGCATATAGAAAAGTGGCATTGGGTATAACTTATTTGTGCATGAGTTTACTATTTTGTTTCTCTCTTATTATTTAGTGACTATCCTTGGGTGAATATTTCAGATATCGCTGAAAAAATGAAGCCATATAGAGGCCTTGATAAGTGGTATGGTGAGAGACCAGTACCAAAGGTGATGCCCTCTGAATTAAGAACACCATAATGTGATGCGGTTTTTCATCGTTTGTCCAGGACAATTATGTTTCAGTTTAAGGTCGTACGACAAGAACTGCCCATGAAATTTAATTTCATGTGGTAAGGATGTAATAGTTTATTGTCATGGGGGACAAGGAAGTATAGTTTACTGTCATATGGCTTGGAAGAAAGATATCTTTTTTTATATTCATATAACTCAAACTATAAGGTTTCATAGCTCTTCATGTGGGTATGACCCTACCAAACTCTTAATCCCACGTGTGCCCTGTTCGGTGTGGGAGAAAAGTAGTGTTGTTAGTATTTCCCCATCACATGAGATTGGAAAACCATGAATGAGAAATGTTGGGTGGAAGAATCCCAACTCCATCAACATTCCTACTATATGTATAAAAATTCACAAAGGTTCAACACTATGGGTGTTGGAGACCTACAAAAATGGAAGGGGAATAAAAATTTAAATCATAGAATCTGATATATGAGAAACAATTCGAGTGGTGTGACGACAGTGGATAATTTCTAACCATGTTTGAAACACAGTATCCATATAATGTAGCTTGATATGGGAACATACAAATGAGTGTCGGACATTGACTGTATTCTAAATGAGGGTCTTGTCTCAAAATTTTGTTTGAGATCCATCTGGATGTTGGTCTAGGATGGTACACAATATATGAGGTTGAGCATCCATACTGGTTGGGGGTCATTTTGTATGTGATAGATGATGAAGGCTCAATTAAAGGTACATTTGAATTTTGGATGTACACATGCAGTTTGGCGTCATGTGTAAATAATTAATGTGAGGAGAAGTACTCTTAAGGTATATGTATGGAACATCTGTTATAAATACAATGTGAATGAGGATAAAAAAAGACTTCAAACACACCATGTACATACGGGTGAACCTGGGACAAAAGGATGGAAATATTTAATGGGTTACATCTGGACCATATATAGAATATTTATGTGTCACTACATATCCCATAAGGATAGTAATCAAGACACATTTTGTTCTTGTCAATGGTATGGTAGATGGCCAACACTTTAAGGGGAGATACACTCTCAAATGATAAAGTTGTTATTGTTATTAAGTTTATAGTCATCTGAACATGGACACTAAAAATCATAGATTAGGGTCATAGAGTTCGGATCGTAAGGGGTGGATAGGTATAGTGAGGCACCATGGAGAAGCTCAACATGAATCAATAAAGAATAAGTTTGCACCACACCACACTATTCTTGTGAGAAAACACATACCAGTATGTTGGGTGAAAAAGGATAATTATTCTAAACATTCACCTAGGGACAAAATTTCCATGCATTACAACGTATCCCATACTAATGGGAATCAAGAAGAAAATAATTAACAAAGATTGTGTGGTATATGGACGATGCCAAAGGGACAATACCCTTTTGAATAAATACATCATACTGCTATGTAGTTTAACATCATCCAGATCAAATTCAGAATGGGTTGTTTTATATCATCTGATAAGGACGCAAGGGATCCTAGTTTACAGTCATAGAGCTCAGACCATTGGTGGTACACTTCTAAACATTAAGTACAAACCATTACAAGACCCCTAAGCCTACGTGAGAGATGCTCAGTGCTGGAAACATGTGGAGGAGACGATATTTATGGCACAAAGAAAGACATGGTTGGGGAACAGAGTCACAGAGTCAAGGATAACACTATAATGCTAGTCTTCCCTCTTGATGCACATGGGTGCATGGGAGGATAACAAAGAGGGTGTTCAAGTTCCACCTGAACATAAAGATGTGTAAAGGGATTTCAATAAAAACAATCGATGTTTGGGACACAATTGGGATATCATAACGATAGGTCATAATAGATGTCCATTCTCCAAACACAGTATCCATATCATGTGACATGAGATGGGAACAAACCCCTATGGGTTGGCCACTGACCATATTCAAAACGTGGAACCTTCCTCAAATTGTTGTTTGATATCCTCTAGAACATTTTACCAATATGGTAGGTGAGCCATGGGGATGAGAATCCATAACATTAGGGGGTCTTTTCATATGTGAAAGATGATTGGGACACAAAAAAGGGATGCATAAATCATGGAAATTGATGGAGAGAATGTCGAGGAAGAATCCAACACCCTTATCTCTACACCAGAACGCATCAAAACATATTAACGAGGCATATCAGAGGTCGGGGGATACAATAAAGGGAAGATGACTCAAAAGGTCAATTGGATGAGAGAGACAAAATTGGTAGCAAAACATTGGGTTGGATGTGAATATATGATGCCAATGAATTTCAATGTATCCCATAGGTTGGGAATCAATCCACACATAGTTTTGGAATATCGTGTAGTTAAACATCAGGCGGTATGGATTTGGGAAAATTGAAAATCCATGAATTGGGTATTTTATGTGGTAGTTATAAACCTAACATGAATGAGGAAAAAATAGGTCTCAACCACACCATGCACTCCATAGGGAGGACTTGGGGCAAGTGGTCGGACGAAAAGGATTTTAGCAAAGTTTCATGTAGTTTAATGTCATACATGACAAAGTAGCAGTTTAACATCATGACGAACTTAGGGGAACCTACCTTTTAAGGTCTTGAAGAAAGGAAAATAAATGTTATGCAGTTTAATGTCTTGTGGGTAGAATGATGTAGTTTAACATTATGTGGGACATGTCATATATTAGTTTAAGGTTATAGAACATGGACTATGAAGTAGGTCCAGAAGGACATAAAATGTTGAGGAACATGAGGATAGACCCAAAGATAAAATGTCTAGGATTTCCTACATATCCGGTTAGGGAAATAATCAATCCATACATAGTTTGTGATTGCTATGCAGTTTAACGTCATGTGGTAAGGATGTGGGGTAGAGATGAATGCTCTCATAGGGGGGTACATGGTGAGGCTATTATAAACCATATGTGGCTAAGGAAAAATGATGTCCCAACCACAATATGTGAAATAACCAATGAGAATAAAGGGAAAAAGAACAAAGATAATGATATGTGTGAAAACAAGGGCTAGACTCAAAACGAGATATATTGGAATTCCTACGTATCCTGCGAGGGCAGGAAAAAATTCATATGCATTTCTATAAATTCATGATGTTTAACAACATATTTTAAGGACATGGGTGTTACATAATTTCTTATTGTAAGACTATATGAAGGATATATTAGTTTAAGGTCATAGATCTCAGACTATATAGTGGGTCCATTCAAACGGAAATTCATAGCATGGCCAGGTGATGGACCCGACATGAATGAGGACCCAAAAGGACCATCATCATACAATGTATCCCAGGAAAGTGGTATTGAACCTGGTTGGTCCTGAAGAAAACATGTCTGGGTGTCTCCAAATATCCTATAATTATGGGAATCAAGACATACCTAGTTCTCAAATGTCGTATAGTTTAACGGAACGCAGTAAAGACGATGATATTTATTAGTTTTATGTATTGCAGCCCAAACAAAAACAAAAAGGGGTTCTCATGTGAAATACATCTTTAGGAACTTGGCATTTTTTTGGGGAGTAATTTTATCACCATCCATGGTGACCAAAGAGTATGCACCATTGGGGTAAACCTTATGGATAATGTACGGTTCTTCGCATTTGGGTTCCATCATTAGTGTCTTACTTCTAGGTATCATCAATTCCCTCAAGGCCAATACAATGTGACATTTAAAGAAGGATAAGTGATGAAATTTATTATGGAAAGTTAATGTTTTCTTGTTTTAATGCCTCATCAGATTGTGAAAGGCCTGAATCCTATTCTAACAAGGTTCTTCTACTACATCCCAATGGTCTTCTACAATATTTTATAATTTCTTCTGATCATAGATAACTATATGAAGTGATGGAAACTGGATCTCAAGGAACTTGAATGACTCTATTCCATACACCAGGGAATATGGATTCACATTGGTGGAATTATGAGTCATCATTTAGTAATCCCAGATAGCATTGGGGAGCTTATTCGGCCAACTCTTCTTGTTTTGAACAACCATCATTTTCAAAATCATAGAGAGGGTATTGTTAAAAACCTCAATATTCTCATTTTTTGCACATGGTACGGATATCTATGGTGTGATAGGATGTTATACTTGGCATAAATTTTATTCAGGTCAACTTCTCGAATGATAGTGTCACTATCAGCGAGAATGTTTTGAGGGACTCCAAATTGATGTATGATATTGGGGCTCATTAAATAAATGATAAAATGGCCCTTGACTTAATTGAGTGGAATCAATTCATCCAACATCCATAAAAAATATATGGAGGTAAGAATGAACATGCATTTGAGATATTTTTCATATGGATATAGTCCCATGACATCACGTCCCCAAACTGCAAAGGGCCAAGAGTAATTATTACTATGGGGTGGTTCTGGTAGTCGATGCACAATTTTATCATGTATCCTGCATTCAGGGAACCTCTTAGTTAACTCAATAGAATCATCGACCATGGTGAGCCATAAGTATCCCAAATTTGGAATCATAGGAGGGATATTCATCCCTATCAGATGAGAACCAGTGGGATGAGAATGAACATCATTTGAATCATGGGGGATCTCTTCTCCTTGAATACATAGTAGGATAACTCTATTGAACCCACCTTTTAGAGGATCTTCCCATGGATTTTACCACTCTTGAGGGTGAAATATGCTGCACGCAAATAGATTCATTCATGTTCGGCTCTGTCTGTCAAGTGATTATCATGTTGGAGGTAGTTGACAAATGGATTCATTCAATTAGGGGTCTCTTATGCTACTATAGGAGGACCTGAAGGTCCCGGTGTGGGAGCACTAGTAGTAAGATGGATTACCTGTTGGCAATCATCATCTACTGGAGTAACTGGGGAGATGACCCTTCGATGAGCTACATGGATAATCATGTCATTTTGGTAATGTTCTGTGAGATACACAAAAATTTTCTCCATGGAATAGGCATAACCATTCTACAATTGATGAAAATGAGTGACCTCTAGAAAACAAGGGAACTATGCCATCATCTAGCAGGTGTTATCTAATAGGGGAACGAGCATTGGCTTCCTGATGACATTGTCACCATTGGTCTAATTAATGAGTGGCTCATATTCCCCATTCACATGTAGTTGGGGAACATTAATCTTGACGTGCATTTGGAGAACAATGATGAGAGCCCGGTACTCCACCTCATTATTGGTACAAAATTCTGAAAAAAAGAAAAAATAGGCCCTGAAAGCCTTTATATGGGTGATTAAAACAATTCTTAGGCCTAATATGTTGAGTCTAAGATCATTGATCCTTATACCGGTCAAGATCCATGAGGTGGAATCAATGTGAATCTATCAACACGACACGACTCTATCCACTAAGATGGTGGCCTCATCTAGAAATTCAACATCGAGAGACTGCTTTGTGAGGACAGTATGGGTGGAAAAAAATATTCCAGTGCATGTCCCTTGACCGACTTCTATAGGATGGAACTAATGTCGAACTTCTCATGTATCATTGTCCACTGATCTAGGAAGCCTGTCAACAATGGGTGGTTCGTAATATACTTTAGCGAATCCACATGGGCACCATCTATATCCCATGATAATTTAGATAATGTTGCAAATTTTCTGAAGGCATCTCTTCTCAATAGAGGAATATCTCATCTCCATGTTGAGTAGCATGTGGCTGAGATAGTATAAATTGTTATTTTTCCCTTCATTGTTCTATCGGGAAAGAAGGGTTCCAATGGATCATTCAATGGTGGTCACATAATGAACTAGCCAGTTTTTGGAGATAGGTAGAACTCGAACTGAAGGTTATATCTGGTACAGCTTAAACACTTCAAAAGAGGTCTGGAAATATTCATCTCACTAATAGAAGACACCTTTCTTCATGAGTATGAAAATGGAAATACACATTCATTCTAGATTCACCATAAATTATTGTATATAGGATATGTGGACTTGGAAGACTTAGATCTCCTGATGATTTCTCAGAGGAGGCATTAGAATAACAGCCTTCAACTTTTCTAGATCGATCTTGATGCATGTGTCTCTAACTAGAAAACCAAGAAACATTCCATAGGTAAACCTGAATGAACACATCATGGAATTCTTCTTCTGATAGAGGGAGTGGAGGAAGCCAAACAATATCTCAAGATCTATGATATGGACCAAATGTTGGCCGGATTTGACTACTAAATCATCAACGTAGAATTTCACTATCATCCTGAGGATCATCTGGAATATGTTGTGTATAGCATGATTATAGGTGGCATATTCATTCTTCAGATCGAAATGAATTACTTGATAATAGAAGGTACCTTATGGTTCATTGAAGTTGGTGTATTATTCATCCTCAGGGGACATTATGATTTGGTTATATCCCGAATATCCATCCATGAAGTAGAGAGAATGAAATCCAATGGTGGTTTCGATCATCAACTATGTCACATTAAGGGGAAAATCATACTTTGAAAAATGATGGTTCAGATCAGATAGTCAATATAGACTCTGATAATTATTTTCTTCTTCCTGATAGGAATTATTTTGGCCAACCATCTAGTGTACTGGACTTCCTTGACAATGTATTCTTTGATGATATTTTCAAAATCTCCCTCAACCATGAAAAAATGACATGGGTGTATATTTCTATGAGGCTGCTTGAACCCGTGATGACTTACTGGGAGTCCAAGACGGTGGAGATCGACCTAAAGATCTAGTCATGGTATCTCATAATAGATCTAGGAAATACATCCCAATTATTCATCAAAAATTTCACATATTTTTCTTGTTCCTCTACAACCACAATTTCACTAATCAGTATTAGCCTCATGTCTACCTTAGTATGAAGATTCACCTATACCAACACATCAATGGTGGTGGAGACACCTTCCTCAAATGTGGTAAGTGAATCCTCCAAATCCTATTCACTTTCCATTATGAGAGGATCATAATAAGATTAAATTATTCATAGTTGGATAACCCTGATAAAATGTCGGTGTCAGTGTAAGGAGCAGTGAAATTGAAACATTGGGATTCCTACACTACTGAAACCATGGAGATGAAAGTTATCAATCCAATTACATCTGGCCATCATCCAAGGGGGGTAGTGTTTGATAATATTTAATAAATAGTGTCACATATTCTTTATTAGGTTCAACATATCCCATTGGAACAAGCACGTATGGTGTATTGTTGGTTCTGTGGGGTGAACCTCTCGATACCTTGCATGGGTAAGGGGCTCTGGTATAACTCAATCCTAATTCATGTAGGAATATGAGGTGATAGTTTAACATTCATTATTCCTAGGAATAAACATTTCAATCCCTCCAAAAACAAAAATTCAATGTTCCAAATATGGGGTTGTGACCTACAATCGGTGAATTTGGAGGATGATAGTATCATTAAAGTCTATCCACAGGTCGACCACAATGGTAGTGTGATTAACCGAATCGGACTAAACCTTCTCTTCCTTACTCATTTAATAATATTAATCTACATAGAGGGGTTTAAAATAGGAAAAGGGAGATGAATCACCTTGGAGAATTCCCACTCGACCATTGAAAGAGTACTTGAATGATTGGGGATACGAGGAGGGAACTGCTGCATTAAAATGGAGCAAGGGTATACCCATCAGTGAATTCAAGGATGATTCAGGTGAGATGACCATGAACTCATTTCTAGAAATAATAACATAAAAAAATTTTATTCAATAAAACCATTACATATGGCATCTACTCTTTCTTATCATAGCCTTGGATCCTCATGTCAGAGGGACTCAAGTCTTTATTAGTTAGTCCTAACTTATGGATCATCTGGGTCGAGAAAATATTATTCACAGATACTATGTTATTAATACAGTGTAGGAATTCCTCATCATTGAACTGGATAGTGATATATTTTGGGAGAATGTGCCCATGTACAGGTGAACCATCATCTTCTCTTGAGAATAATATGATGGCCTGACATTCTACAATATTGGCTTCCTCAGCATGGAAGTTATCTACAGCTACTACAACTATTTTTATACTATAGGGGGCTTCTTAGAGTCACTAAAAGGTCTTCACACATGTCTTTTGACAATAGGAGAGCCTCAAGGATCAACACATTTTCATTTATTCTGGCAAGGTGCTTAAGTACATCATAATTCTATGCTACGTGGACATTTTTTCTAGTAGGATGTTTCTATGTGGTAGGGGGTGTGATGTGAACTACAGGCCAAACAAATAGATTATGACTGGTGATGGGGATGTTATGTTGATCAATATATGAACCACACAAAATGAATACCAGATAATTTCTAGATTAATGATGTATAACTATAGTTGAGTGCAGCCGATCATTAAAGGGTCACGATGGATCTGCCTAATCGAGAAGCACGAACGGTGATGGGAGTGAATCTGAAGAGACAGTGTGAGAGGAATGCTCATATTGAGATATATGTTGAGCCTGAATTACGGTTTGAGTGGCGTGAAATTCATTCCTAGAGTCACGGTCAGATGCATTCTAATGATTTACATATCCATGGTTATGTTGATGATGGAAAATATTGGGGACACTTGGAGGGACTTTCAGATACTCCTCATCAGCGGGTACCATGTAAGGGTCCACCTATTTGACAGTATTCTATGCGCCATACTCTTGATCATCACATGAGAAATTATCCATTACTAGGGAAATTCTTAGGTAGAATCAGAATTTTGGGAGCATGAACTCATTGAGAGTGCTAGATGGAATTGGCACTGGTGATGGGCTTTACTTCTTCTTGCGACGTCGGTGCCTTCTCCTCTAAAAAGATGAATGGTGTGATGTGGACATAGAATTTGGAGATAAAGGAGTTTTGTGGCTTAGGAAGGATCAGGATGATACTAATAGGCATGTATGATACCATGAGTATGAGCAACTACCATGTGATCCATAATGTTGTCATACTTCTAAGACCCACACCTTACGACCTGCTACTATTTCCCCTCACTGTCACTATCTAGATTTGCATAATAACATGCCTCATCTGTTGGGGAAGGACACAATATGACTATATTTTTAACAACATAGTCCTACAGCCATTCAGTGAACACATATCACTGCTTTAGATTATGTCTAATGTTTCGATGATAGGAGAAATAGTTGGAATGATTAGTGAGATCAGCCTCCTAGGTCCTCCTACATTCTGGCGTCTACAGAATTCCTTGATCCAAGGAATTCTGAACATAGTTGTGGACCTAGGATTCTTCCAATGAGTAGGTCTAGTATCTTCTATCTAGGAAAGGATCTATGTGATTTTATCCTTAATAAGGGGTTGGATACTAACAAAGATTTGGAACCTAGTAGTTTAAAATGAGAGGAAATGGTGTGTTATGTAGCGATGTTTACTGATTATCAGGTGGTCTATGATGAGCCTGAGATAAGGCCTATGGATGTGGACCTACCAGTAACAAATCTAGCAATCTTGGGGAATCCACCTTTTCCACAATAACAATCTCGGCCTTATCCACTCTTCTTGAAAATAGTATGGGTGGCAAAAAGTGTGGATGCTTGGCCTATATCAAGGCTTCCTCCAGGTGTCAAGCCTTGTCAAAAAAATCATTAAACCCACCTGGTTTGTTTTTAGAGATGAGGGATGGAACCATATCAGTATTAACATCCCCAATGCACATTATTAAAAGCATCACTTGAGTCAGTGTCATATAGAGTGAATATGTGAGTCCATCCCATGAGGGTGGTACAGACTGCACCATCATGTCCCTGTAGGATGGGGGGACGACCACCGCTTCATGACTGAAGGTGGTGGATTCTTGTGATGAATCTAGAAAATTATCACCACCCATCACTCCCAATAGAAACTTTCTATGATATTTGATTGATGTAGATAATGATACTTAAGATGAAAGAGAGGACTGCATGGATAGACCGTGGAATGGAGCCTTATCTTCCTTCTCCTAGATGTAATTGTGAAGGGATTTGAGGATCTGGTGCATCTCACTTTTCAAGAGGGTGATGCTCACACACTAAGTTCCTACCCCAGTATAATGACCCACTCTTTAAAAATTTAACATTATATAACTTTTTTGGAATACATAAACATTTTTACAATCATTTTTCTAATGTTCGTAATTTGTCTAGTTCCTCTGGGAACATGGAAGCATAAACACTAGTACATGTCTGAGATACATTATCTCCACCTAGGTTATTCATGACTATAACCCTTCTTAGACACATCATACTTACTACATATCTTCATAATCTGGGGAAGGAAACATAAAAAAATGGTGTTATCAAATGCTCAGTAAGGGTAAAAATGGAGTCATGTAATCCTAAATATTAGCATAGGGGTATAAAAACATGATACAAAAATTAAATTATCATATCCTACATATCAAAGATCATAAAAAAGAATCACGGAATAAAGAATAGAAGTTCATAAGACATGGATAAAATTGAACTAAATTACATAGGAAATGAAATCATAACATATGACTAAAACTTATAATTGGGGAAAATAGATAAGCATATAATGATTTCTGTGGTAGCCAAGTCATTTTTTTCAAAATCATCTTAATAGAATATTTTCATTCCATATACCATCTTAGCAGTTATTATTCACTCTCATGGCCATCTTATTAGCTTGAGTTCACTCCTCATACCATATTAGTAGTAATGGTTCACTCCCATGGCTATCTTAGTACCATGAGTTCACTCCTCATTGCATCTTAGTTGTCATGGTTCGCTCAAAAGGCCTTCTTAGAAGTCAAGATTTACCCCCAATACTATCTTACTTTATGTAATGAGATATAAATTTTTAACCATTGAATTATATGGAGATATATATCCCACCCTTCTCATATGGAAATCATACATAAAAGTTCCAAAATATCATAAATAATAATTTCATGACCCATGTAATGGAATTGGTATCATAAACAAGTAATCATACCACAACCTATTGAAAATGATACATGCTTCACAATCATTTCATCAAAAGCATTACCCGTGATAGGGAAATAGATTTTATAGACCTATAACCAATGAAAGGGAAATATATTTCACAAAGACCATGACAATAAGAATAACCCATTCATAGAAAGTATATAAATGAAAACATTAGATCATTTCCTAGAAGGGCATGAGTAAAATCAATGGGGGTCATCATAGATGGAAAATAATTTTGATATATCTTTCAATAATATTTAATCAATAAAATATCATCTCTTTATTGAAAAAGGATTTTTAATATATAAAACCATTTGAAAATAATTTTCTTTGAAAATACAATGAAAACTTATAAAGAAGATATGAAATCATTTTGAAAAATGTTTTCCATGAAAACTAATACAATAGGCAGAAAAAACATTTAAAAACATTTTTCATTGAAAACATGTTTATAACTTATAAAGAGTGCTTGTGAATTTTTTGAAAACATTTTTACATTGAATCATTTGAGGAAATCCTGAAAATTTTTTGAAAACCATTTCATTGAAAATACACTGAACACTTGTAAATAAGTCTTGAAATTTTTTTGAAGAAATATATCCATGAAAACATATGAAATATGTTCGAAACAATTTTGAAAAAAAATACCATGAAATTTAATTTTAAAAAATTCTTAGATGTTAAACTTTAAAAAATTAAAAATAAGCTTCAAAGGATTGATGATAGGTAAATTTGTACATGTCGTACGAGGTAAAAAAAATTCCTTTTATATTGTAAAAGGGTTAGAAAAATTCCTTATTCTAAAGGATACAAGAAGATTCATTTTAATATATTGGAAAAATAAAAAATGGGTAAAAATGACTTTTTTAGATTACAGGAGAATGGTATAATATTTTTGTAAACCCTTTTTATAAAACATAGATTTCTGACTGAAGGGTGGGTAATGTTGGGCTTTCTTAAAAACATTGTATTTACTATATTATGTTATAAAGTGTAGAAAATGGACAAATACATGAATATATGATGATATAACAAATGAGATGTAATATCATGAGTTTTCTTGATAGATGGATCATAAGATTTAATAAATGGAAGCATAAACATAAACAATATCAAAAAGTGATGAGATTGTCTCAATAAACTTATATAACACGGTGACTTTGGATCATACTCTCCATGTTAGAAAAGGAAATTACATGAAGCATATAATATCATGTAGGGATTTGGATTCATTATATATAATGTAAAATGTAGTAATACGGACATCAGGAAATTGTTTAGGTGCATAACAAAACATGAGTCTCAAAGAAAGCAAATTGACATGAAACATCTTTTCTAATTTGAAAACATTTGAAACATAAACTCTAGTAAAGAAGGGTCATAAAATGGAAATGTCAATACCATTAAATTTATGTATTATATACATAGAATAAATTTATTTTTAGTATATACCCCACAAAAATGAAAATAGTGGTGAACATAGCATGTATCTCAATGAAATTAAAAGTTAGATGAAATCCTCTTACCTTATGTCTTAACTCTCTTCATAATCATACAAGATTCTTATATAATTAAAATAAATTTATTATAAATCCATTACATAAGAATATTATTATACACAATACTATATATGGTTTTATTATGACCTTATATTACCTTCTTGTTAACGATCCAATGTTAAGGTTTCACTTCTGGTAATATTCGCTTTGTTCTTCAAATTAGTTTTAATTTATTATATCTTTAGTCATTATACATATATCATGATTCCAGAATTTAAATCATGATAATAATACCATTTATATCTTGTATATGTATATTATAATAATTTATATCATACATAAGTATGAAATTGAATACACTATTAATGGAGACGGAAACCCATACGTATGAATGAATGTGGTTTTCATTTTTTTGTCCGTGTTGAAAGAAAGTATGTAATAGACATGTGTATATATATAATTTTTATATTAAAATTTTTATATCATATAATTTCACTAAAACAATACTTAATACATTCCATGTGGTTTGTGAATGAATCACATCACTTTGGGGGAGTGGTAGACCACACTTCATCAAACGAGATTATCGTATTAAGACCAATAGAAAAGTAAAAAATGTTTGTGGAAAATTAAATAGAGAAACATAAAGTCATAATAAATATAATATATAACATATATAATTTGATATCCTATAATAATCTCCACCATGATTGGGGGAAAAGGATAAATGAGCATTCATCATTTTGTGAAGTTATAGTTCATCGTACACAAAAATAGTATTTTTTGTATCCATTAGATAGAGGTGTGTGTAAGTATATATAGAAAATTTAGTATAAAAACAGCCTATTATATGGATGATAATTGTTTTTTTACATAGGAATGTAACAAATATAGTCGAGGGGTGAAGAGGGAAAATAAACGAATGAGCTTGAGAGAAGATGTTGCCTCTTAATCTGGTAACTCCTTTTGGTTTGTTTCAAAAGGATCCCTTTAGAGGTTGTCTACCCAAGGGGGTGAAAAATGGTCTACGGTATGGATTTTGGAAGGATACTTGGTAATATATTTTTTGATCCTGAAAATTTTGGAGAGGGTAATTTTTGGGTAGAGTTGGTCGCATTTAATGGGGAAGGAAAAGAACTCATGTAGAATGTTTGGAAACAAGTTGGGTGTTCAAATGTTCTTACCTATAAAAGTAATAAAAACCCAACAAAACTTGATAATGGAATGTTTATGGATAGTATATGGACCGAAAATTGGTGTTGGACATGTTTTTTGGCCATTTTGGGTCTTATATTTAAGATTTAGTACTTTGTGAACCTAATTTTTCTCTTGGTCAATATAATTAATTTTTATCACTTTCACTAATATTTTTGATAAAAATAAATTTGAAAATATTTTAAATTTTAAAACTTTATATTTCCAAATAATGTATCCATTTTTCCAAATTTTAATCATATAAAGTGAATAAATTAATTTAAAATTAATTTCCCTAATGGGACAACACTGTGTGTTGTTAAAGTAAAAGCATCCAAATGTTTTTTATGTTTTTATATCCAATATCAACCTGAAATTGGTTCCAAAGAACTAAATTGGTTTAATTGGTAAAAAAATTGTCTATATATAATATTAAAACAATTAAAAATATAATTTCACCCTAAAAATATATTTGATGAGAAGACAATTTTGGATTAAAATCAAGTATTTTTTACTATTCATTATAAGATGAAACATTACCTAAAAATGAAAAAAAAATATCCTAACTTAATTTTTATGTCTCAATTCAAAAAATGAAGTTCATTTGGTATATTAAATCTATAAAAGATACAATAAATGGATTTAAAATGGGTTCCTCATTAAAAGGCATTCAAACAATGTGTTTAGAAAAATGATTATATGCATAAAATTTGGATTCTTCTTATCTTATTTCTATATAATCTTTTGGATGAATATCAATAATATTTGATTGAATATATATTATATGTGTTAATTTAATATCACCTACCAATTTTAATAAATTTAATTTACAATTTTAAAATAGCGTTGTCACAATATTACTATTTGCCTTTATATTTAATCGGTTTTCATATTCATTAAATGGTAATGTATGAATTCATCTTATATTTTTGAAAACCACATATTTTCATATTTTAGTTAATACTATTCATATACATCAACATAACAGCTAGGTTATACCTAATTATAATAATATTATAATAATATATTATAGTTATGTAACACTCAATCTTGTGTGTTATGCAATCCATCAAGGAAGGTCAATATTTAGTGTATTGTATGCTAACCTTGTTGTCCCATGTATAATATGCCACTTTGGGGTTGTGTGTGACATACACCAAGTCAATTTTGTGTGAAAGGAGGGTTTCATTTAGTAAAATTCTATTTTATGTGTTGCATGAATTGTAAAATCAAAATATTAAAGTAATTTGAAAAACACATTAAAAAATATCAGGGTGTTACAAATGGACCCTAAAACAGAGGATCGGGGTAAGGGACCCACCATCTAGTCATACACTACATCAGAATATAAAAATTCTATAGGATTAACTATGATATAGAGCTTCTAAGGATTCTTCCTTTAGCGGGTTGGTTCATCCTCTTTCCCTTGGACAGATGTTCAAGGTGGAAAATATCTTCATCATTTGAAGGATCTTCTTGCATGTGGGTGCTAGAGCAGGGAGGACCTCTACCTGATATGGATGGGATATGTGGAGGACATATGTATCTCTTTTCATCAAAGCATGGAGGACTTCTACTAGGACTGCCGATGAGAACATAGGGAGGATCTCCATACTGAGTATCAGAGCATGGAGGACCCTCGCATGGGTGTGATATGGTGCAAGGTAAACCTAGACATATGTTGATAGAGATAATATTTTCATAATTATTCATATGTTTTTAAATGATTAAATCCCTACAAATTAACCATTTTGATCTTATTTATATCATTTTCTAACTTCTGGTGAGTTTTGATCTTATGTGTAACTTTTTTGTCAATTATGGACATCTAAAATTTTAATGTTACCTATTTATCTAAAGAATAACTCCTACAATTTTAATTTAATTCACTTGATTCCATTTTTAAGGATTCCATGGTTTATGGTCAATAAATAATTGTTCTGGAACCAGATCCATTTTGAACTTCAACAAACCAAAACAAATCAGTCAATGTGAACAAATAAGTTGGTCAGCAGAATGGACCATGCATCATTAAATGTGGAATATCTATGGTTATCGAACTCTAAATTGGATACTTCTAGATTGGATAGAAATAAAACACTATGATGAATGTAAATATTAAATTTAATGGAGAAATGATATCATTAAGGCTTACATTGAATTGGGCAAAGTGGGGTTGGTGGAATAGTGTTTGGGTGCCAGAATAAGTGATCTCAATTAAGGCGACCATAAATTCAATGAAATGGCATCAATTGCCACAAAATTTATAGGTTTGTCACCATTAATCAGATATTATAACAATTTTTCTTAGCATGATTCAGTAATATGGTTAGAGAACCTAATATGAACATATGGTGTATATATTCTAGAGAATATTTTTTCTGTTCTTCTTTATACCTCTTTTATTTATTTTATTTTTGCAATTTATTATTATTTCCCATTCTTCTAAATTACACTTACCATGGTGGGGTAGATATTATGAGATATTGGGAAAGGTTTGGTTTTCCCTTTTTTAATGTTTGAGTTTATCCACTTAATGTTATAAAATATTTTCTCTATTCGGCAAAGTTGGTTTAAGTTTTTAATAATAGTTTATATTATCTTGTGTGATTGTATTTGATTTTATATTCTATTGTTATAATTGATTTATTTAATTACAATTATCTCCCTCACAAGGTTCTGTCCTATATACAATGGAATAAATCATATCTTAGTGGTTAATTACATGGTGATCATCAGTACATGTGAGATTTGTTGTGAATATTCAATATTGTTTGGAAAAACAAGACTCGATCGAAATTTCCTAAATCAATTGAGTGTATTCACATAACCTCATTCACAAAAGAAGGTAGAGTATAATAAAATAAGATATTGTTTAGTTTTAATCTCACCAACACTATTGACCAATGAAGTGAGAGGAATATATTGTGGAATCTCACCTTAATAAGCTTAAAGGAAGAGGATTCAATTAATCAGAACAATGATAACATTTTAATTTGAAATCCAACCCCAACCTGATGACCCAATTCTTATCATTATTTTTACTCACATTCTTTATAATTTTTTTTGAATATTTTAATTAATTTGATCCTTTAGTTTCTTTTCAAAACCAAACCATATAAAAAATCAACCCCATTTCATTCTCAAATTGAAAGTGACATAAGTGATTATTGAGCACACCTCTATGGAGAAAACCTAGGTTAACCACTATAAAATATTTTAACATAGTAAATAATTTTTTTCCACACCCCATGAAAATAATGTGTCAAAACATGGCATTGCTTCCAGGGATGTAGTGCAACAATCTAATTAAAAATATTCTGCACTTTTCAAAAACAATCTATGATGTTTTCAAATGATTATTTCTTTAATTCATGGAATAATTACCCTCTAGTGCCAAAACCAATTATTATCTCACCCTTGTCTATGGATTATGGTGTTTTTCTATTTTTATATAGGCGAGGTTATTTTCAAAATCAAATAATGGGGATCAAGCATTCCAAGAATTCATAGTGGTCCTAAGGTAGGACATGAACAATAAATTTTTTGAATTGATGGATAGAGAACTAACACAATTATCCCATTACATTCCTCAATTTTATAATGTGTAAATGTACAAGAAGATTCCACCTTAGTGATAAATTAATTTTATAAGGAGATACATGAATTATAAGGGCCCGACTGCCTTCCCCAATCTACTTCTTCTCAAATCCAAGTGCTTCTAACCCCTGAAAAAGAAATTGAATCCAAACAAACATAGGGATAAAATATTTTTTGTAGCTCTTTTAATTCTGATTATATATCATCTGAATTGAGTATCACCTCCCCTTAAATGAAAATTTCATATTCAGTCAACACATCTTTTTCCTTCATGGATGAGGAAGAAAAACAATATGCACTTGATGAAGATCAATATATAGGGTTCCCTAAACTTTTTGAACACTTATTGGAGGGAGTTCAAAAGGAGATCGTAGTGGATTTTCTTGAGGAAAAGGAGACAAAATATTCTTACATTTGAAGGGACGAATTTTATATTGATTCTTCATGGTTTAATTTTTTCAAATATAATTACACTACATATTTTTGATGGATTATTCCATTGATGTAGTATACCTTGAGAACCCGTTAGAATAAAAGAAGAATCTATGAATGTAGAAAACAAGAAAGTAGAGGACCCATTATTTAACCTAACCCGACCATTCAAGATGCATATAATTTTTATGGGTGTGGATTTTCCATATTATATCCATGGAGTCCTAAATAGAAAAAATATATTCTGTATGGAAAGAAGAAGTGTTACTAGTTTATATTAACAAAACTCAATCCACATTTATATTGGGGAAAACAAACTGAAACATCCCATATAAATGAAGTCGAAACTTAGGGCCCACTTAGAGGATTAAACAAATATCTATCCTTCAATTCTAATTCTTGTTCTATTTTATTTTCATTAAAAAAAATTATATTTTTTTATCTAACATTGTTGTAGGTTTTTATGTGTGCAACTCTTAGGAGAATAACTCAACATTACACTACCAATAAGTCAGGTTTTACCTTTCCTATACACTTTATTGATTATTGTTATTCAATTAAAAATATTATTAAATGTTAAATCAATTTGAATGAATTTAGAACACTACTTCATTTAATTGTGGGGGATGGAACCCTCGTAGTTTAATGATTTAAATAGTTTGTTTTTCTATTTTTCAAAAAAAATATGGTTTTCTATTTTTTTTTTGTTTTTTAGAATTTTGAGCTGAAATGATTTTTATCCCTAGTTTTTTAATCCATATAAATGAGTTAAAAAATTTCTCCCATGAAACTGAGATTAAATTAAGGCTAAAAATGATTTCGTTTCAAGTTCAAATCTTTATGAATTTCATGCAAATTACTCTGATCTTTGAATCTCATGACACATTTCATTGTCATTAAATTTGAAATCCCTATCATGTGAGGCTTCTAAAAAAATTAAATATTATTTTCCTTCACCTTAGTTATTGAGAGAATGAAACAATTATTAATTTAACCAAAATGTGATTTATTTCTATCAAACATGAGGGTTTCAGTTACTTGTGTTTTAAATGATTATGGAATTTATTTGTTTTTAAAGACCCAATTTCTAATAATCCTTTTTATAATATCCTACCTTGAACAATTAATCCTTGTATACATTAGAATCCATGAATATCCTATTAGTTTATCCACATTACAAGACAATTTTCACTATCCAACCTAACCTTGAAGTTAATTTGCATAATCTAGTTAATATTAAGTGTGGGGGATGTCATATTCTATTTTAATACCTCATTTGGTGATACATTGGGTGGAAAATAAAATATTGATGATGTAATTTTACAACTGAAAAATTCAATCTTTTGGGGGTTGTGCCTTTTTAAGAGCTTTCGTGTATGAGGAGATGTGCCTTTATAGAGTTTAAAATGGAGAAAGAAAATTGTTCCTATCCACAGATTTCAAAAAAAAATCATGCTGGAGATTATTGATACTTTCCCTTCTAAAATTATGAATGGTGTGAAATTTCACTGATTTTTCATGTTGATAGAGCATATTTTCTTATAATGGGAGTGAGGAGGTGACCATATTTAAGTGAAAATTAGAATAATGCAATTTTTTTAAATAATATACAAAACCTCCTCATTAGGCCTTAGAATATTTCACAACTAAATTCCACCAACCAAAATCCATAGAACTACAGTGAAAATTCCTCATGATTAACATATGTCCCTGACTCACATCGAGTGGAGATGTATGAATTTATCAAACCTATATCGACCCTTTCATGAGTTTGGATGACAAAGACATTTCTACAAAATTAACACTTGTGTGAAAATGGAAAATTAAAGCGAGGTATGTGTTTTGTGTGCATGGGAGAGTATATTAAGTGGAAATATATTAAATGATATGAACAGAGAACTTGAAATAATGGTTTTTTATGAGGTATGATATCTTTTGTTTCTTGGATTTAAATTAGTTTATCTCAAGGATATGTGATTTAAATTTTATATGAATTTATTTATATGTTTACTTGTCTTGGATTCCATGTGATAAGTGTGGGGGAATGGAACCATCATAGTTTTGTGATTTCAATTGTTTGTTTTTCTGTTTTTCCCAAAAACAAAATTTGTGTTTTAATTTTTTTTTTGTTTCTAATAATTTTTATCTGAAATGATTTTCATCAAAAAAATTTATTTCCATATAAATGAGTGAAACAATTTATACCATGAAACTAATAACAAATGAATGCTTAAAATGACTTTGTTTCAAGTTCAAATATTTATGAATTTCATGAAATGTACTCTGAATTTTGAATCTCATCCCACAGTTCACTATATTTATATTTTAAATCACTATCTCTTGAGGGTTCTAAACCTAATTTTCATACTCTTTTCATTCACCTAACATCTTTAGAAAACCAAGCCATGGTTGATTAACCACAATTTTATTTATTTCTCTCAAAACATTAGGGTTTGAGGTACTTGTGTATTAAATGATTGAGGCATTTATTTGGTTTTAAATGCCACATATCTAATATTCCTTTTTAATAGCCTACCTTTCACATTTAATCCCTATATCCATTATTATCCCTGAACATACTATTAGGTTTCCACATTACAAGCCAATTTTCCTTATCCACCCTTCTCTTGAAGTTAAATTGAATAATTTAGTTGAACTTGTGTGTGGGGGAAGCTATCTTTTATTGTAATACCTCATTTGGTGATACATTTGGTGGAAAATAAAGTGTTGAATAGATTATTTTACTACTGAAAATTTAATTATGTTGAAAACTAAACCTTTTCTAAAGCTTTCATGTCTGATAAGTCGTTCCTTTCTGTAGCTTCCAATGTAAAATGATAGTTTTGCCTATCTAGAGCTTTCAAAAAAATCATCTTTGAGATGACTGGTAATTTTGCTGGTGAAATGATGAATGATGTAAAATTTCTCAGATTTTTTATGTTGATGGATCATATTTTCTACTAAGGGGAGTTAAGAGGAGACCATATTTAATTGAAATTTATAATAAAAAAATATTTCTTCAAAAATAGCCAATCCCTCTCATTCAGCCTCATAATTTTTCACATCTTAATCCAACCAACCTAAAGACATAGAACAACACTGTGAATTCTTCATGATAAACATGTGTTCTTGAATCAAACTAGGTGGATATTTATGAATTAATCATGTTTATGGTGACCCTTTCATGAGTTTGTATGAGAAATACATTGCTAAAAAATTAACAGTTGTGTGATAAGAGAAAATGAAAGAGAGGTTACTGTTTTGTGTTCATGGGAGAAGAAATTACGTGTAAATATATTGAATGATATTAATGGAGAACATGATATAATAGTTATTTATGAGGTATGATATCATTTGATTCTTGGTGTTAAATTAGTGGATCTCATGGATATGTGTTTTATATTTTCTATGATTTGATTTTGATGATTACTTGTACCAGAGTCCAAGTGATAAGTGTGAGAGAATTTTTTGAGATAATGTTTTTATATTTATTCATATGTTTTTAAATTATTGAATCCCTACAAATTAATCAATTTGATAATATTTTCATCATTTTATGACTTTTGGTGATTTTTCATCTTATGTGTGAAAATTTGTTAATTCCGGACATTTAACAGTTTTATGTCTCCTATGTATTTCAATAATAAATCCTAAAATTTTCATCTCATTCACATGATTCATTTTTTATAGGATTTCCTGGTTCTTGGGTTACAAATAAGTCTTCTGGACCCATATCAAATTCGAACTCTAACAGGCCAAACAAAATCTGTCAATGTGAACACATAATCTGGTCAGTAGAATATACCATTCCTCATTCAATGAGGCATATCTCAGGCTACCGACTTCCAAAATTGGATTCTTATATATAGTTTCGAAGTATAACTCAACAAGTAAGGTTCACATTTAATTTCATGGTAATATTATTTCATTATGTCTTTTATTGAACAGGTCAAATTGGGGTGGTGGAATAGAGTTTGGTGGCCACAATATGTCAGCTCAATTTAGGCACCCATAACTTCATTGAAACTGCTCTAATTTCGCTGAAATTTCTTGGGTAGATGGGAATCCCCATAACTCACATCCTATAAGAATGTACCTCATCATTATTCAGCCATATGGTTGGAGAACCGATGCTAGTATTCTGGAGGATAGATTCTTCAGAATATGTTTTCTGTTCTTCTTTTTACAACTTTTCTATCTTTTAGTTTTGTAATGTATTACTCATCCCCATTCTTCTCAATTTCCCTTACCACATGGGGGTAAATATTATGAGTGATAGTGTAATGTTAGGTTCTCCATTTTTTAATGTTTGAGCTCTATCTCTTAAAGTTATAAAATGATTTCACTATTCTGCAATGTTGGTTTCAATTTGTAATAACAGTTTATATTATCTTGTGTGGTTGTATTTGATTTTATATTCTATTGATATTATTTAATTGTTTAAGGAAAATTATCTCCCTCGTCAGATTCTTGTCCATTTATGATGGAATAGATGAGATCATAGTGGTGAGGTACTTAGGGATCGTCAGTACATGTGAGAGTTGCAATGCATATTCAAGATTGTTTGGGATAAACAACACTCAGTCGGGAATTGCCTAAATCAATTGACGGTATTTTCAGAAACTAATTAAACATAGAAGGATATTAGATGAAAATAATATATTTTTAAGGTTTACTCTCACCAACACCATTGAACAAAGAAGTCAGAGGAAGCAATTATGGAATCTCACTTAAATCAGCTTACCATAAGATGATTGAATTAATCGGAACTATGATAACATTTTAATTGGAAACCTAGCCCCAACTTAATCACAAAATTCCTATCACTATTTTTAATCACATTATTAGTCAAATATTTTTATATATTTTATATAATTTATTCCCTTAGTTTCTTTTCAAAACCAAACAATATAAAAAACAACCCCAATTCTTTCTCAAGTTTAAAGTGACATAAGTGATTGTTGAGAAGTCCTCTCTAGAGACAACCTAGGATAACCACTATACTATATTTTAACATATTAAATAATTTTTTTACACACCCCATCATAGTTATGTGTCAAAACATGGCACCATTTCTAGGGAGTCAGTTCCACAATCTAATTATAAATATTTTATACTTTTCAATAAAAATTAAAAAATATTTTTCCATGATGTTTTCAAAGGATTCTTTCTTTAATACATGGAATAATTACCCACCAATTACAATACAAATTATTATATCACCATTTCCTATGGATTATGGTGTTTATGTCATTGATAGATAGGTGAGGTTATTTTCAAAATCAAATAATGGGGATCAGGCATTCCATGAATTCATAGAGGGCCTATGGTAGCGCATGAACTATAAAATTTTTGAAGTGATGGTCCAAGAACTAACTAAGTTCTCCCAGTACATTATAGAATTTTATAATGTGTAAAATGTAAAAGAAGATTCCCCCTTAGTCATACCTTACTTTTCTAAGGATATCCAGGAATTATAAGAGCCTGACTACCTACCGCAATCTACTACTACTCAACTCCAAGAGCTTCTTTCCACTGAAGAAGCAATTGAACCCGAATAAACTCAAGGAGATAATACATTTCGTAACTCTTTTCATTCAGATTATATTGAATCTGAATTCAGTATAACCTCCCCATGCATGAAATTTTTAGATTTTGTCAGCACATCCTTTTCTATCATGGATGAGGAAGAAAAAGAATATGCACCTCATGAAGAGAAACATATAGGGATCCCTGAACATGTTGAAAATTTATTGGAGGGAGTTCATGAGGAGATAATAGTGTCTTTTCCTGAGGAAATGGAGACACAAGATTATTCATTTTAAATGGAAGAATTTGATATTGATTCTACATACTTTAATTTTGTAAAAATATAAATTACACTCTATCTTTTACTTGGACTATTCCATTGACGCAATATACCTCGAGAAACAACTCGAAAAGAAGAAGAAGTTATGAAAGTAGAAACCCAAAAAGTGTAGGACCAATTCTTTAACCTAACCCCACAATTTAAGATGCATATAATTTTCAGGGGTGTGGATTTGGTATACTATATCCATGGAGTCCTCAACAAAAAAGAATAAGTTAAATATGGAAAGAAGAAGTGTTGATAGTCCATATTAAAGAAAATCAATACACCTTTAGATTGGGGAAAAACAACATAAATTGACCATCTAGAGGAAGTCAAATACCAGAGCTCACATGGAGGATTAAACCAGGATCAATCATCTTATTCTCATTCTATTTATATTTTCTTTTCTTTCAATAAATATATTATATTTTATTATCTACATTTATTTGTAGGTTTTTATGTGTGCAACACCTAGGAGTATAACTCAACATTGCACTACCAATAATTCACTTTGTAACTTTAATTTAAACTTTATTTGTTGTTTTTGCTCAATTAACAATATTCTTTCTTGTTAAATCAATTTGAATTCATTGCAGACACTGCATAATTTAAGAGTGTGGGAGGGAACCTTCATTGTTTAGTAATTTCAATAGTTTGTTTTCTTCTTTTCAAAAACAAATATATGTTTTTAAAATTTTTTTGGGTTTCTAAAAATATTTAGCTGAAATGGTTTTCATGTCTATTTTTTTCTTCCATATAAATTAGTGAATAAAAATTCCTTGAAAATAAGCTTATATAAATAATGAAAATGAATTTTCTTCAAGTTAAAATCGTTATGAATTTCATTAAAAGTACTCTGATCCTTGAATATCGTGCTACAATTAACAGTCTTTAAATTTTAAATCATTATTATGTGAGGTTCTTAAACCAAATTTTAATTTTTTTTTACTTCAACTCACTTTATGAGAGAACCAAACCATGATTTATTTAACCAGAATTCTGTTTTTCTGTCAACACATGATAGTTTGAGTTACTTGTGTTTTAAATTTTTGAGGCGTTCATATGAGATTAAATCTCCCATTTCTAATAATACATTTTATAATATCCTACCATTCACATTAAACCCTTATATCCATTAGAAGCTATGAATATCTTGTTAGGTTATCCACATTAGAAGAAAATATTCCTTATCCAACCTTCTCTTGAAGTGAAATTTCATAATCTAGTTGATCTTATGTCTGGCGGAAGTTGACTTGTTTTTCAATAACTCATTTTCTGATACATTAGGTCAAAAATAAAATTTTGAAGAGATGATTTTACTACTGAAAAATTTATTTTATTGAATTTTATTCATTTTTTGATATTTCATTTATGAGAGTTTGTGCCTTTCTAGAGCTTATAGTGGAGAAAGGAAGTTCTTCCTATCTAGAGCTTTCAAAAAAATATTCTTTGATATTGTTGATAATTTTTATACTTAAATGATGAATGGTGACAAATTTAACTTATTTTTCATGATGATGGAGCATATTTTCTTTTAAGGGGAGTGAGGAGGAGACCATATTTAAGTGAAAATTAGAATAATGTAATTTTTCTTCAAAAATTTCCAAGCCATCCTCATTCAACCTCAGAATATTTTATATCTTAATAAATAAAACTTAAATCCACAAAAGAACCCTAAAAATTCCTCATGATAAACATAACTCCTTGACTTACATCGGGTGGAGATGTAAGAATATATCAAACCTATGGAGACCCATTCATGATTTTGGAGGAGAAAGACATTGCTAAAAAATTAACATTTAAGTGAGAGGAGAAAATAGAAGGGAGGAATATTTTTTCATGGTAAATGAAATTGGGTGGAAATATATTGAATGATATGAACAGAGAACTGGAAATAATTTTTTTGATGAGGTATGATATCTTTTGTTTCTTTCTATAAAATTAGTGTATCTCATGGATATGTGTTTTAAATTTTCAATGATTTGATTTTGATTTTTAATTTTCATGGATTCCAAGTGATAAGTGTATGGGAATGAAGCCTTCATAGTTTATTATTTTCAATTGTTGGCTATTTCTGTTTTTGAAAAAAAACGTGTTTTTAAATTTTTCTGTGTTTCTAATAATTTTGAACTGAAATGATTTTCATCAACATTTTTTTAATCTATATAAATGAGTGAAACAATTTATCCCATGAAACTGAGCTTAAATGAATGCTAAAAATGATTTTTCTTCAGGTTAAATTATTTATGAATTTCATGAAAATTACTTTGATATTTGAATCTCATGCCACAATTAACTATCTTATAATTTTAAATCACTGCTCTGTGAGGCTTCTTAGACTAATTTTGGTATTATTTGACTTCATGTCACTTCATTTGAGAACCAAACCATGATTGATTTAACAAGAATATGATTTATTTCTATCAAAACTTGAGGTTTTGAAATACATGTGTTTTAAATGATTGAGGAATTTGTTTTGTTTTAAATCGCCCTTTTCTAATAATATTTTTTATAATATCCTACCGTTCACATTTGATTCTTGTATAAATTATAATCATTGAATATCCTATTAGGTTAGCCACATTACAAGACATTTTTCCTATCCAACCTACTCTTGAAGTGAAATTGAATAATCTAGTTGAACTTAAGTGTGGGGGAAGATGTTTTGTATTGTAATACATCATTTGGTGATAGATTGGGTGGAAAATAAAATTTTAAAGAGGTGATTTCACTCCAAAAAAAAATCATTATGATAAAAACTATGGCTCTTTTGAAGCTTCATGTATGAGGAGTTGTGCCTTTCTGTAGCTTCCAATAGTGATAGAATGTTGTTCCTATCCTTGTTGCCTTATCATATCAACTGCTATGATGACTTTGTACATCTCTGATTCAAGGGATCAGGCCTGATGACATGAACTATAGTAGTATCCAAGAATGTTCTCATTGTGATCTATGCATATGAGGTTGTTTCTAGCAGGTCCTGGGTTTCCTTTTGAAGTGTCATCAACATTAATGTTTTTCTGTCCAGGAATAGGTGGTGTCCAGAACACTTCTAATAAACCTATCGTCGGGCTATAACTTCCTTTGACTCTATTTTGTCTCAAGATGTTGAAGTCCTTGATTGATTTGTGGAAAGTCTATGTCTGCATGGTTCCAGCTTCCTAGATCATAGTGTGGATTTATATTTGAGATGCATAAAAATTTAAAGTATTCTTTTTTTTTTCTTAATTGAATTTCATTCTTACCAAATAAGATGAATCAAATTATCCATAGTAGTAGTGAAGAGTTGGTGAATTTGTGTAGAGCCATCTATAGTAGTGCATCTTTAAACCAGCAAATGATGGAATCCAAACCTTTCCATTAGAGATCAAAAATGTTAAAAATATATTTTCATAAAGTAGAAGTAGTATCAAGTGTTAGAAACAGGTGGTCTACATCTTCTCTGTGTTGGTTACATATGGGACATTTAGAACAAAGCTATATACCACACATCTAGTGGTTTCAATCTTTGGGTGTTCTATTGTGAGTGATTCACCCAATTAATGTGAGACGTGAGGATCTAATCCAGCTTTTTTTGAAAGTTTTCAACCAAGAAAACTTATTATTGTTGGTATTGGAATTATGACTATAATAAAGTTTAGAGGTTAGCAGACCATTATGTGCGGGTTCCCATACTAAGAAGTCATTAGTGTTTACAAAATTGTACTTTTTGATGGTAGAATAGATTTCATCTGGTAGATCTAAATCAGAAGAGTCCATACGGTCATTTATGGTGATTTTGTAAGTGTGAGACAAAGGGGCGGGGTCTATCATATTACAAAGAGGTGTACCATTCCAGTTATCACACCAAAAAAGAAGAGAATAATTACAATTGACTATCCATTGAGAGTTAGATAAGATTTTTGAGATGCTATTTTGATGGAAGTCCAGATTAATGAGTCCATAAAAGTGTGTTTTCCTTTCCAGAGGTCAGTATAAAATATACCCTAAAGGAACTCCTACATCTGAGAGTTTTTTCTCACAATATTCCAGGTATGTTTAGCTTGTAGGGATTCATTAAAGTGCTTGATTTGTTTACACCAAGCCCCCCATTTTAAATTGGGGTGCATCATGTTTTCCAGGGAACAGTGACAAGTTTTCTTTCAAGAGTGTTTCCACTCAAGATAAAATTATTTATTATTCTTTTGATCTTTTTAATTAAATCAATGGTACATTTGTACACCATCATAGAGTATACCATTTTAGAGACAATGGTTTGTTTGAAAAGGAAAATTCTAACTTCCATCGAATGATTTTTTCCCTTCCAAGAGGATAGTTGGTTATTAATTTGATCGAAGATGTTGAGGAAGTAAGTGTTTTGGGGATTTCCCTAGAAAATGGGTACCCCAAGATAGGTAATAGGAAATAATCCTTCTTTTGTAACTAATTCATTCATTAGATCAATTTTTCTGATTGAAGGGTTACATTATCTTAAAAATGGAAGATTTACTCCAATTTATTGATTGACTAGAGACCTCCTCATAATATAAGAGAACATCTTGGAGATTTTTAATATTTTTCTTATCTCTTTAGAGGAATAAGATGATAACATCATCATATAGAATATGAGAGGGAACATTTAAAGTTCTATAAGCAAATATAGGCTTTAATGTACACTAGTTGATCGAATTAGTGATGAGCCTGGAGAGGTAGTCTCCAATAATAACAAGGAGGATTGGGGAGAGAGGATCACCTTGTCTGAAACCCTTTTTACAAGTGAAGTATCCCTTTGGGGAACCATTGATTAGAATAGAAATGTGAGTGGGGCTAAAAAGAGTTTTTATTTTGTTGAAAAAGAATTATTAAATCCAAAGCCAGAATGAATTTTCATGATGAAATTAAATTCGATGGTATCAAAATCTTTCCTAATATCTAATTTAATAGCAACACTTCCCCCTCTTTGATTCTTTTTTAATTGGTTAGTACTTTCAGAGGCAATGCATTTTCAATCTTGGATATTTCTCCCATTGAAGAAACCAAATTAATTCCAGGATATGATTTTTTTTGGGAATAGGGGCCATTATCATAGCTTGAATCTAGGAAATGATATTATACATGGTGTTGATTAGAGAAATCGGCCTAAAAAGATAAATATTCTAAGCATTATCAACTTTGGGAATGAGTGTGAGAAATTGAGCATTTATACCATAAGGGAGGAACCCATTATTGAGGAAGTACCTAACAAGGCGACAAACATCATTGCAAACAATGTCCAAATGATGTTGAAAGAAAGAATTTGAGAAACCATCAGGGCCAGGGGTACTATCAGGTTTTAAGCCTAAAACCACCACTTTAATTTCGTGCTCAATTGGAATACTATTCGAGATGTCATTATCATTATTCCCCACTGGGAGGGGAATGATGTTAGGCTTGATTTCCTTATTCTGAGTTGGGCCACTGAAGATGCTACTAAAGTATGTAGTTACATGATTGGTCATTATCCCTTCACTATCAATTATTCTGTCCCAATCCTTATGTACAGAAAGGGGCATGTATGTATTTCTAGCTCATTGAATAGCATTTAATAATTTTCTGATTCTGTCGCCATATTTAATCCAATTGATTTTAAGAGTTTGTTTCCTAAGGATTTCTTTCAAGGCCAGAATAGAGTTGAGTTCATTACTGATTACTATTTATTGAGTTAGATCCCTAGTAAAATCATTATGTGTTGAGTCAGTTTGTATTTGATTAAGGTCATGCTCGAGGGAGTTAATTTAATTATCTGTTTGTTGGGCTCTCTCATTTCACCATAGCTTTAATTTTTTTCTTTAGAAGTTTCAGCTTCATAATGCAAGAAAAGGAATCATTTGAGTGAATTGAATTACAGGTGTCTTTGACATTTTTATTAAAACGTGGAATAGTGTTCCAGGCATTATTGAGTCTAAAAGGAAAAATAGGATTATTATCTCTAGTTTTTAGTCTCACTAGAATAGGATGATGATTAGAATTTAATTTATCCATGGTGATGTTGGAGATGGTATTCCAATTTTCAAGAGCCATAGAATTTGTGAAGGCTCAATATAGCTTTCTTGTTAAGACCCTATTATGTTTTTTTATACTAAGTGTATTTTGTATCAAATGGATTAATCTCCACTATGTTCTTAACATCTATACAATCTTTGAACTCTTTAGTGGAGGAATTTGATTATAGATGTCCCTGTTTTTCACTAGGTCTGAGAATGGAATTAAAGTCTCCAATGATGATCCAAGGTGCTTGAATGTTGTTATTAAGGGAGGATATATGATTCCATAGAGTTCTTCTATCCTGATATCTATTTGAAGAATAAAAAAAGTACAGAAAAAGGTTCCATCATGAATTTTCACTTCACATGTCAAAGATTGAGAATCTGTATTATAAATATGTGGATTACTTATCGATATATGCACAAACACACATAAAGAATCACAAAATTTATTGTTAGAGGTGGCACCTATAATGTTGGAACTATATCTATCAATACTATTACTTCCCAGAGAAAGGGTTATTTTAGGCACAAATATAGCAACAACCATAGGTTTATGTGTAAATAAATGGGTTTTTAACATTACCAATGTGTCATGGTTGGAAATACCTTGACAATTACAGAAACAAATATTCATTTATACTTACGTTTGGGGATTTTCCCCTTATTTTTGTTGCCGCAGGAGTTCTTTCCCCACTTAGATTTCCAAAATACCTTTTAAGAATCCTTGTTTGGCATTGCACTTTTTCCAGCATGTTTATGGAAGAGTTCACAGGGATATTATTATTTTTCATACCTTTCAATATATCCTCATGATGGAATTTCTTGTTGTCTTAAATGTGATTTAACTCCATCTGTCCTATTCCACAGGTTTGAGTGAATTTTTCTGTTGAAATCAGGGAGTTCCTATGCATATCCAGAGCACTACCTTCAAAGGGTTGTTTGTTTTCCTATACGATCAGTCTAGCAGGAGCATCTGTCATGTAATCAGGGTTTCCAAGTACCTATATTACGTAGATTTTTATATCTCCATGTCCATAAATACAATGAAGTTCCTTGTACCCTGTAGGTGGATGAAGCCCCCTTGTTTTATTCATTTCCCAATTGCAGTATTTGGAGTTGTAGAGGCTCGAGTTTCTATCTTTCCTAGCTGAGACTGTCTTGTGAGCTGGGTTTTATACTTCCTCTATTTCAAATGTGTTTGTATCTCTATGTCTATTAGTGAATTGGGATTAACTTCTTTCTGTATATTCCCTATGCCCTTCTGCATTGGCCTTTTTCTGGATATAGCAGTTTGAGTTGTAGGCACTATTCACTTCATGAGTGGTAGAAACCATAAGGCTGCTTTGGTCAGTTGGTTCCCCGTAAACAAACTTTTAGGGAGATTGAGTGTAATTAGAGCAGGATATCTTAGGCTTAAGAGTATTTGCGTTCTCAGAATCAGCAGGTAGAACCTTTAACTTATGCTTTAGATATTTATCTTCCAAAGGGTGAGTAACATTTCCAGCTGGTCTATTCAATAATTTTTCTATTTTCGTTTTCATCTCTGTGCTTTTCCTGTTATTTATTTCCATCCCAGTACCATCATGTTTTATACCCAAGATGGAAATGTCTAGAACCATGGAGGGGATTTCCTCAAAAATATCAATCTCTTCCGTATCCAGTTCCTCCAAATCCACCATTTCTTCCCATGATTGTTTGGGAGTGGCCTTTGAATTAGTTTTTCCATCACCCTTCATGACCCATTTTTACATTTTCTACATATGTAGATCATCATTTTATGAGTCAATCATGTCATTCTTTCTATTCCTCTAAATCTCAGTCGATTCATTCTTATTCATGGGTTGTTCTTGGTTTTTTATCACTCTACAGTTGAAAACAGTATGCCCAATGATTTTTGAGTAGTCTCAAAAAAGTGGATTATGTTCATACTCAATCCTAACCTCAGTACTATATTCCTTCACATTGAATGTAATGACATTCAGTAGTTTTGAATCGAGATTAACTTCCACCATGACTCTTGCATATTTCCCCTGCTCCCCATTTAGTGTTATCTGATCTATCATCATGGGGACTCCTATGTAGGAGGTGAGGTCATTTAAGATTTTGGGGTGCGAAAAATACCAATTTATTCCATTTAATCGAACCCATATCTGTTCGATGGAGTTCCAAGGGGTAAAAGGATTAAAATCATAGTCCCAAGTTGATAATCTAATGACACCTGGTTGGAGATGTACATTTCCATGCTTCCAGACTCAATCTAATTCCTCTTATGAGTGTAGGATAATATGGAAGTAGCCTCTCCCGAGTGGAACAAATTTTCAATTGTTTGATCACCAGCAATGCCCAATCCTAGGTTTTATCTCGGTAGCTAACCTTGGTTTATCGCCTTGAAGGTAAGAGATGTGTCCAATAACAGAAAACTTACACATTTTCTCCCTCTATAGTAGTGTTTCGGGGTCAGGTTCAACCAGAAATCCTCCATCTTTAAGTTTCATAATCCTTTATGGGGTTTTTGAAGAATTCATTTTTAGGTCTATGACCTTGAGGGCTTCGACAAAGTACATCCCTTTAATTGTATGTTTCGAATCTCGAGTGGCATCCTCTAGGGGAGTTGCACCCCTTTTTTTAGTCGGTGCATCATTCTCGAAGGATTTTTTCCAATATGGATTGAAAGAAGCCATTATATTTCACATTCTTAAAGCCATGTATTATTCATCTCCACAGTTCATGAAATAGGGTTTGCTCGATAGCCGTTCACAAGCTTCAGCCATCCTCAAGTCAAGAGACCTATCAACCATGCCTCATTCAAGGAGGCATATATCATGCTACTAACCTCCATAATTGGATGATTATAGATGTTTTATAAGTCCAACTCAACTATTAATTTTCACATTAAATATCATGGTGAAATTATTTCATTAATCCCACCATTGAACTAGTCAAAGTTGGGGTTGGTGGAATAGTGTTTGGCAGCCAGAAAAAGTCAGCTCAATTTAGGCGGCCATAACTTCTTTGAAACGGCTCAAATTACTCTAAAATTTCTAAAGTAGATGTAAAACCCCATTGATCACATTCTATAAGAAGGTTCCTTATAATTATTTGTCCATATGGTGGGATATTTTGTGCTACACTTTTGGAGGATTGATTATGTAGAATATTTTCCTATTCTTCTTTTTACCTCTTTTCATTATTTAAGTTTTGTAATGTATTACTCTTCCTGATTCTTCTAAATTACCCTTAACGTGGTGAGTTAAATATTATTAGTTATTGGGGAAGGTTATGTTTTCCATTTTTTAATTATTGAGTTCATGCTCTTAATGTAATAAAATGATTTCTCTATTCTGTGAAGTTGGTTTCACTTTGTAATAAAAGTTTATATTATCTTATGTGATTAAATTTAAATTTATATTCTATTGTTATTATTGATTTATTTAATGAAAATTATCCCCACCACTAGATTCTAGTTCTAATATTGTGTAATATATCTGATCTTAGTGGTGAATTACTTGGCGATCGTCAGTATGTGTGAGAGTTGTAGTGCATATTCTACATTATTTGGGTGAAACAACACCCGGTCGGGAATTTCCTAAATCAATTGAGGGTATTCTATGCATCCCTTTCACAAATGTAAGGATATTGGAAAAAAATAAGATATTGTTAAGGTTTACACTCACCAACACCATTGACCAAAAAACATAGAGGAATCGATTGTGGAATCTCACTTTAATCGGTTTAGCAAAAGAGGATTGAATTAATCGGAACGATGATAACATTTCAATTAGAAACCTAACCCCAACCTGACTACCCAATTCTTATCATTGTTTTTAATCACATGGATTATCAATTTTTTATAAATGTTTTACTTAATTTATTCCTTCTATTTCTTTTCCAAACCATAAAATATCAAAAACAACCCCAATTCATTCCCATATTTAAAGAGACATAAATGGTTGTTGAGCTGTTCTTTATGGAGAAAACCTAGGTTAAACACTATACTATTCTTTAATATATTAAATAATTCTTTTCCCTACCCCATGATATAAACATGTCATATGTACAATAGAACATGGGAAGTACATATGTGTCGATGATCCTATATACGGGGAGACCACCATATGGGTTGTTGGACATGCGTGGAGTACCTCCAAGGCTCGGAGTGATAGAGTGGGGAGGTCCTCAATTAGAGATGATGTAAACATGGGGAGGCCCTTCATGTAATATTTATGTGTAATGGGAGGATCTCCATGCCTGTTGGTAGTGGTAGCATGAGTAAGACCTTCATACTGGTCAAATTGGACATGAGGGGGACCTTTATATTGACCATAGATGAAGCGGGGAGTGCCTCCGCTTTGTTGGATTCTGGAGTGGGGAGGACCTCTGCTTGAGTTAGTGAGAATATGGGGAGGACCCCCACAATTGATGTGAGAGTGTGGTGGGCCTCCACTCTAGATGGTGATGGTATGGGGAGGACTGCCTTATTTGATCTCAATGTAATGGGTAGGCCTATGATGGCTAGTAATCAGGTTGGAGACTAGAAGAGTCAACCTCAACTAGTCATGGGGTGGCTGGGGTCTTGATCCCAATCGGGGAAACAATCCCTTGTCTAAAATAGTAGGGAACTTATAGAATATGAAATAGTAGCATGGGACACTAAATTCGTAGAAGATGACCCCCCATGATGGCGTCCTCCTAGGCCTACACCCAATGTAGATGTTTGGGACAATCGATCTGGGGCCAGTGGTGTAGAGGTTAAACCGCCAATTCCTCTGCCTGAGGGACTAGATAGAAGTGTTCACACAGCTTGGTGGGAACCCTCCTTGGCATCCCCAAGCCGTAGTTGATGTATGTATGATTCTGATGTCCCTTACCACTTTGGTGTAGTGGAGGGGGTCATAGGAGCATTCTAGGGAGAGGATCCTGAAAATGTTAAAATTCAGAGTGGGGAGTAGCGACTCCCTACACGACCCTTTGGTACAACGATGATGGCGGGTCATATAAGCCTCCAAATTTTGGTGGTCCATATCCCTCTTCATGAATACCCCCTCTTATTCATACCGTCAAATAAGAGTGTCGATCACCCTTCTCTGAATAAATTATGAGGGTGAGATGGGGCATGGGTTTCTAGTATCTATGCTCATAGAAGCAATCATGTTGGAGATTGAGCCATGTAAAACATCCATATTTTTATTTCTCCTGCCATGGAACCTGAATTCTAGAGGCGTTTAGTTCCTATATCTTCGTTCCAGTAAAGCATGAAGATTTATCTATCGTCACAGGTAGTATGAAAGAAGTTCTTAGTGCCCCAATACCATTTAGTCTTATATAGTTCGATAGAAATATCCATAATGATTATGTCATAGATTGTAATTCTCTATGATTAATTGACCCAGATTTCGGTGAGTTCCATGTTAGGGTAACTATTTTCTTGGTTGGTCCTAAAACAAGATAACTAGACCTGATGACATGCTTATTTGTTGATGTCTCGAATTCTCTAATCCCCATGTTGAGGAGAGTAATTTATCTTCAAGATCAACATTCATATTTCCAATGATTTCATCAGGGAATGCGCCATTGTGGGGATGCACTGGTTCCTACCCTAAATTCTCGGTATCTAAAGGAAGGTGGCATTCATCACATCTAAAGAAATGTTTTCTCCTTGATCGAAAAAGGATGGTGGGATGTTGATTTATCCTTCCCTTGATTCCTACTAAAAATATTCCACCATGTATAAGTCTCACTTATAGATTCAGATGTTGTTTTTGGAACTCCTCCCAATGCCATCTCTTTGTGGATTCTCATTAATTATGCTTCTTATGACGGGATATTAGAAAGGTTCAAGTCATGGTAGAAACCACGGGCCTAGATAGTAGTCACATTTCACATCACTAGCATGTTTGGTCACTCAAACATTAGTGCACTTGAATTCTCCTTTATAATAGGGCTTCCCAAGGGTGTAGAAGCCCAAGGCATCCCTAGTTGACTATGGGGAATCCTATGCCAGAGGAATGTCTCAGAGGTTTTCCACTACTTCCGATGTTTAACATAGGATACGCTACAAGTTTAATGTCTAGAAGAGATGGATCGTACCGATGAGAACAATTATGAAGGTGGATTAGATGGGTACAACCCTATAAGAGATAATTTATAAATATTATCGGATGGATGGATCAGAACGCCCAATGAAGAAGGACCCAAGATGTTGTGTCCCAAAAAAGAGATGTTTTCACCCCACGAAGGCTGATTTGGACACCACTTTGGAAGGATTATGAAAGGTGTGTCCCAACAAAGGGGACACCAAGGTTTACCATTGGCTGGGATTGTACCTCAAGAGGCTTCATACATACCATATTTTGGAGATAGGGATCCAAACTCATGTCGTAGAAGGAGTGATTTGTGGATTACACATAGATTGATTCCCACCACATTACGATAAATCTTGGTTGGATGAATGTGGATTGAGTGGGGAATATGAATGGTTAGATTCATAGGATAATAATGTAATGGAGCATATGGAAGGGAATTATGAATGGTTAGATGACCATATAGATGGCACGACCTCACCAGGATGTTGTGGCCTGGATAAGAATCTGGATGGAAATGGAGGGTTTCATGAAGTTGTTGGAGTGAATTACAAGGAACTAACATGAATAATATGGTTTTGGGCTTGAACCTCATGGAGGCTTCCTACCTATCCTAGTGGTTGGGAATCAAGGTCCATGTAGTTCGGCAGTGGGGTGAGGAGACACCTAAGGAGGTGGCTCGTGAGAAATGGAGTGCATGGAAAGGGATTTGAAAGAAGTATAACCCTGGTTTGGGGCATGGTCCTAGAGAGCCACAATGTCTGAAAGGAAAGACTATGATGGGAAATGGGTGGTGGTATTGAACCCCAAAGAGGGTTTATACATATCCTAGTGTCTAGGAATCAATGATCACATTATTCAGGAAATGGGTCATAATATCAAGTTGTACAAAATGTATAGCAACCTGGAGACATTCTAACACTTATTCATTGTTAGAATCCCATCACAAGATGAGCACTATTGGTTGGAGGAGTATGGTGAAGTGCATGGAATATTCATGGTCAGCTTCACAAAAGGATCAGTACACCTCAGGGATGAGGATCTAGGGGGTGTGTCCAAAAAAAGTAATATTTTACATCAAGAGGAAACATCCCTAGGAGGGAGCACCAGAGTTTACCATTGATTGGGATCAAACCATTAGGAAGCGTACTACGTACCCAAAAGGGATAACCACCCTTCTAGTTTGAGAAGGGATATAGTTTAATGTCAGGTGGGATAAGAAATAGAATGATGTGAATGAATGTTATAGTTGGATTATGGGGAGTGAGGGGATTGAAAATCAATGATTCTTCCCACGTACCTTGTGTAGAGGATAGCGATCAAACCCCACATAGTTCAAGAGAGAGGGTCATGGGTCTTACATATGTTTAGTGGCCCAAAGTTATGAGAGGGCTTGTGCATGGTAAGTGTCCCAATTATTTTTTGGTGTTTGTGTATGGTTAGCATCCAAAATAGGATTAATGGTTTTTATTTACTCTAAACCCATGTGTTTCATGATAACTGTGATAATTAGGTTGTAGTAGAAGACTTGATGATCATGTTGGAAAATGTGTGGCCACAAGGGATGGTGTGGGGCATACACATGGCTAGCGGCCTAGGGATATGGAGATTGTGACATAATACAGGAGGGAAACTCGATGAGAATGTCCCACTATATGAGGAGGATCTGATTCCATATTAGGAATATCTCATTCCATGTCCATAGTATAGGGATAACCCTATAAAGTTGTGTCAGGGCTTATGTAGAGTCTTCCAGAAGTGCACATAGAAACAAAGCACATAGAGAGAGACAAGTTGTGAGGGAATGGGTGCACATCCCCTCTCTAAACCTCTCAAACGTGTCAAACATGCGATGAGAATATTTTATCATCATGTGTTGATAATATGGGTTCCTAGAAGTTTAACATCATGCACCTCAGAAGATGAGGACTCACTCCTCAACCCTAGAACATACATAACGTGTACCAACCCACACTTGTGGAAGGGAAGGCACAAGAAATTCCCAGCGAAGTAAGGTGGGGGAGTGGTTAGTAGAGAATCCCACGTTATCATAGTTATGCAATGATGGAATAACATTAAGAATACCAATGTAATGAATCATTAAGTGGCGAAAAGGAACATAAAGTAATGCTCAAGGGACCATGAAATCGCTACTTGCAAACCTGGATAGCCCCATGAGGTAGTTGTGAGAAAGATATAGGTATTTCAAACAAGATTATCTTGAACATGGTTCCTTAGAATAAGGAAAACACATTGAATATAAAGAAGAGGGTGCGTTAAAATTTCCAACTTTCATGCAAGATGAGGGGGTCTATGCGAAAGAGGCACTACAAAAGGACATCTCTTATGTGCAAGAAGAATATTTTGTGTGCACTTGACTTGGTGTAAATGGAAATGGGCAAGGTTCAAGCCCTTGTGGGAACACTAGATGGGTTCCCATGGGAGAAAAATCATACTAGATCTATTACCTTGAAGTCCTTACTTTTTTACAGACTAGAAAGAATTCATATTACATGCATGGGAGCAACAGTTCAACTTCTAGAGCGTTACCTCGAAGGGAATGGGAATACCATTCTATTTATAGGTGAAAATCGTGGTAACTTCATGCAAGGAGTCTAGTTTGGATGTGACCATTTGACATCCCATTGGGTGAGGAAGAGGCTAGCACATGGATCATTCCTATTTTGCACCATTCTGGTTTCTTTCACGCATCTGATTTGGCTGTTTTCAAGATTTTGGGGCACAAGAACACATTTACATCACATTGGGAATTTAAGAGGTTTGTACATGGATATTATTCTTGTTTGAAATATCCAAATAATGTGTGAAACACCCTTGGGATCCTTGGGGTGTTTCTTTGTGTCAAATTATGCCTTTGGGTTGCTCAATCATGGATATTTATGGCCTCAAGAGGAATTCACCACCTACAAAATCCGTAAAATAAAAATTTCTTCCCTCAAATTGGATCAATATATTATGAATAATGATTACTGGTAATTTTAAATGGCGATATCCTAATGCTTTCTTTCACACCGTGAGATGAAACATGATCCATTAATCACTCTCTAATGGATTCTCATCCAAGAATCATTGAAAAATATCCATGTTTAGGGAGAAAATCGTGTGAATTTTTCATAGCAACATATTTATAGAAAATAACTACGTCACAATAATTCATTAAATAAATTGATTTATTATGTTTATTTAATTAAATACATTCCCATTGTTGTGCCAAACCTGAACGCCTGACTTGTTAGAAGGTTATATTGCACCTAAGGTAAATCTTTTGATATAATCTCAAAGGTGGTATATGATTTCTGATTTGAGCCTCTTTTTATGTGTTATTCAAAAATTTCATCACAACTACATAAAAATGGTATTTAATATATTTGATATGTACCAAAAATTAATTATTGGAACATCGGTCCTTAGAATATCACATTTTATGCATACCCATCTCTATAAATAGTTCATATAATATTCCACAAAACAAAAATTTAAAAATCATTGTAGTTGAATTATTCCAACCTAGGGGATTTAGTTCCAGAAAATCAAAAACAAAAGGCTAAAAAAGTTATATTACACTACTATAAAACAAGTTTCATCCCACGCTTCAGATTTAATAGCACAATCTAAAAACTCTATTAAACACTCCATTTGTTAGCACTAAAAAAATTGATGTTAAAGGGGGGTCATTAAAAGTTTATTTAGCACTGTTAAAGGGGTTATTTAATAGTGCTAAAAAGGAGTTCCTAATGGGGGACCATTATCAGTGATTTTTTATAAGAAGTGATAAATGGGGTATTTTATCAGCGCTTATAAAAAAGTGCTGATAAAGGGGTGGGGTTATCATCACTTTCTAGAAGTTCTGATAAAGTCTCACCTTTATCAGTGCTTTCTTATGAGAACTGATAAAAGTATAGAGAAAAAATTTATATTTCATTGAAAATAATGTCTTAATATATTAATATATATATATATATATATATATAATTAATATATTATTTTTAAAATATGTTTAGATAAGATAAATAGCAATTTACACAAAATATATAACATTTTAATTAAAATGGAATATATAATGACTAAAAAACTATTTGTAAATAATTATTATTTTATTATTAACTTTAAATAGTCATTTAATATGAATTTAAAGATAATAAATCAAAAATAATAAAAAATATCTAAAATAAGTTGAAAACGTAACTCAAAATTCAAACAGCCATAACATTTGATCTGGGTGTTCGTTTGGGCATTACCACATATCAAATCAAATCATGAAATGTGCTCGATTCCCTTGGTGAGAGATGCAAAAATATGTCAAAATTTTCAGTGCCAAAAAATTCCCATAGGGATTCTAAATTGAGTTTTTTGTTAGTGTGCCCAAATTTTTTAAATTTCTATGGGATTTAATCCTCGTTTATGGGGGTCCATTTACATTTTTTGGTGGGGACTAATTTTATTTCTAGGTATTATATTAATATTGATATTATTGTTTTTCAATTTTATCATTTTCCATATTGTATTATAATTTATAATCAAATATATAACATTATATACATTTTTTTATTCGTAGATAAAAAATTACTTTTATAAATTAATAATTAAACATATTTACATTTTCAACATAAATATTAATATTTAAACACACATATAAACATATAAATAAATATTTGGATATAAAAGTGATAAAATATAAATAAATATATAGATATATCATAAATTTTAAATCAAAATAGTATAGTGGAGTGGAAAAGGCTTTGATGTATCTGTTGTAGTTCTAGGGTTTGAATTTCTCTAAAGTCAGGGGTGTGTATAGGAGGCTTGGAGTATCAAAAGTGTAGATAAAGGGGTGGGGGAAGCACTAATAAAGGGTCGGGTGGTAAGAACTGATATAGTGGTGTTGGTGGTGGGGCATGGGAAAAAAATTATATACCCTTTGTCAGCATGGTCTTTATCAATGCTTTTTGATCACTATTAAAATCCCCCTTTAAGAGTGCTAAAAAAATTGCTCAAAAGTGGGATTTAATAGCGCTAAATAGTGTTCTTAACGGACCCACATAATAATGATTTTTTATGTAAAAGGGGTCCTTTATGTTTGATGTTTTAGCACTGATAAAAGTTATGTGCTTTTAACTAAACTTCGATTATCATATCTTTTTTAGCCCTACTAAATTCCATTTCTAGTGTTGTTAATGTCCAATTTTATAGTAGTGTTGGTACTGAGCATGTATTTGAGTCTCTGGATCCCATGTTTTCTCCAGAAGATTCACATTCTTCTGCTAGACACATACTAAAAGAATTTATCACCCACGAATGTTCCTCACCTTCTGATCCTTTATCTCGACTAGTTACTCAACAATGGTATCTTCATCATTGATTTCCATCATTCCCTAGTCGACAACATGTGGTGATTCATGAATGTACCTACTCAATGGTGACACATGGAAGATGTCATGTACCCGGTCTAGATTTGGACATGGAGGTAAGTGGTATTCCATCTCACCGAACTTATGTAGTGTCTGGAAAAGGCCAATGATTCTCAATGACAGATTCACACCCCATCTAAATCTATGAAATCCTTGTCGAGTTAGGTCCATCAAGAAAACATGGTCTCCCTCATCAAACTCTATATGCATCTATCATTAGTTCTCATAAGGCTTTTAATGGCACTGTAGTATCCTCATCCACTCTGTGATGATATGCACCTTCTCTGCACTAGATCATAGTAACTCTGGGCCCTTAAAAACTGCATCTTGTGGGTCGGTCCGGTATAGTGGAGAACTATCGGGCCTCCCGTAAAAGGAATTCTAATGGTTCCATGCCGATGGAGGAATTGTACTTGTTATCTTAAGAAAACTCCACCAATGGTATGTGATTCTCCAAATAAGGGCCAATGTCTAACATACAAGATCGTAGAATGTACTCGAAGACCTGAATGGTCTGCTTAGTATGGTAGTTAGTATGGGTCTAAAAATTTATTCTCAAATGCATTTATGTCCCAGTGTCCTCTTAGAATCCCTTACATATCTGAAATATTATGTATGAATCATGAACTCAAATTATCATTGAAGGAACTCCAACGAGTTGTACTATCTCGTACACATAAAGGTGTCCCATGATCTCTTCTGAACACTTCACTTTGATAGTTAGAATTTTGGATGACATTATGAAACGTTCTACGATCCCCCAGATGGAATCATGTTCCTTGGACAAACATGGTCACCACATCAAAAAGTCTATGGATGTCACATCAAACATCCACTCTAAACCTCATGGGGTTGAGAATATACTACTATAACCTTCTTCTCATACTTCACTTACTAAAAAGTAAGGCATCGAGTGACAAAATCTCCAACTCCCTTACTTATCCCTAGAAACAAAAACTGATGTCATAGGTCCTAGTATATCTTCAACATGTTTGAATTTACCACTAAGTGAGATTTATGTAACTTTCATAGAACTCCCTTCCTAAACATCATTGATACCACTGTGCATCCTCAAAAAACGAACGACATGCTCCCAACCTTCAAAAAAATACATCAGGAGTATATCTAGTGGATATCATATTTTGTAGAGTCTAATAGTCTATATCCCTGAGTTGTTTTTCCGTGACTCAAGCTAAAAGTGGAGTGGAAAAAAAACATCAACTTGAGGTTACCAGATCTATCTCCAACCATTATGGTTAACTACAATGGGGACAAATTTTCTAATGCCTCACTCAACAATTGTGAACAATATCTCATACAGAGATCATATGATACCACTTTCCACTACACATTAGTATGAGATTCTTGAATTCCTAATCCCAATGGAACTATGACCATAAAATAAATCACAAATTAATATCATTATGATACAAGATATACTTGAGACTCTTTTGGTTATAATATATGATTAATTGATCACCCATCATGTATTGTCACCACATATTCAGTGCCAAAATTAGTACTACTAACTGAATATAATGTGTTTCATAGTTATTCTTATGTGGTCTCAAATAAAATCAAACATAGGCAATCACTAACTACCTTTCTATCAGAACAAAACCATGTCTGGTCATTGATTCATCATCGAATACAATTTACTCAACACATTCATCTCTAAATATCAAAGAGGGAATTAATTTAAATCCCTACATCAACACTTGGAATGATTTTCACAGCCAGTCTATCCACACATAAGGCTTTCCCGTTTAGTTCAATGATTTCAAAGAAGATAATAGAATGTAGAAACCATATATTAATCTTTTATAGTATCATACCAAAAAAGGAGCTATGTAACTTTATCATGCTCTTTGGTGGCCCCCAAGATAACATTACTATTACCTATGTTGGGTCCACTGACACACAATCTGCTGATATAACATGTCCAAGAAAGTGGATGTTAGGAATATAGAACAAGAACTTTGAGATAATTACAAAAATATAGAGATTTCATATTATTTCCAAAACCACCCTCAATCATCTCTTGTTCTACTCCTTGTACTTTATTAACACTTGGATATCATCGATGAGGACTACCACCAACTGGTCTAATAAAGGCTGAAATATCTGATTCATCAGTCCATTGAACACTACTAGGGTTGTTTTCTTTTCAAAAGAAATCACCATGTATTCATAGTCATTGTAGATAAATTTTAAATCCATCAACAACATATCATATCACCTTACTCATAACTAGTGATAGCCCCATCTATGGTCAATCTTTGAGAAAAATTTCACCCCTCATAATTTCATAATGAGGTTATCAATCCATGGTAGTGGATAATTTTTCTTCATGGTCTCCATGTTTTGGATATGGTAACCCACACAAAACCTCAAGCTCTAATACACTTTCTTGGAGAATGAATTTGGGCTTATTGGGGTGAAACAGTAGGTCTGAAAAATCCATTCCCCTTCAAGTCCTCTGACTGCACCCTTAGCTTGTGATGATCTAAAAGAGTCATCTTATACGATGGTGCAGATATACAATCCATAATTCTGTTTAGATTAATGTTAAAGTATATCTCTCAGTGGGGAGGTAATCCTGGAAAGTCCTCAGAAAAAACATCCTCATATTATTCAAAATTTAAAGAGAACTAAAAACACATATCATCAACTTCACTAAGGGTTATTCAAGAAAATGAAAAATTAATATACTACACCATCATATACAGGAGTCTAACCTTCTCTGCATTCGTTCCCTTTTAACTCACAGAGGATAACCTTGTCCAACTGATGTAGACACACTATATCATCCACTTGAAAGACATTATCTAGAAATGAACATTAGATAACTCACCAATAAAAATGATGGAATTGCAAGGCATTATTACAGTTATACAGAGATCCCAAAATAAACCCTCCTCTCAATGATTCTCGTTACACAATCAGCATGAGTGTTTGATCACTAAGTCACCTCCAGTAGCAGAATCCAAGCCAAAGGGTTGCGCCAAGGTATCAATTGGAGTCTCTAATACTTGAAACATGTAAGTGGTAATAACTAAATGATTCACAGCTATATCAATTAGTATTGAAAGTAAGGTATAAAATACATTAATCGTACCTTGTGTCATTCCTAGTGCCTCTAGGCCATAAACCTCGACCACCTTAAGCTACCCTCATTGTTTTCCATAAGATCCACTATCCTCATATGGACCACCTTGGGGTGGTGGTGGAAACAACTCATAACATCTACCACCTCCATCTACTCACCCTACTCTCGTTCCATATCCACCTTCTTATAGGCATGTCTACTTCTTCTACTACCTCTGCCTTTCCTTCCCATCCATTATCTATCTACCACCCATAAATAGATTATATAATCTCAAACAAGATGTACCCTTCCATAATTATAGTATCACCTCCCCTCTCTATTCTCACTGGATTAATCATGTAATCCCTAAACCGAAGACCCTCTATACTGGAATTTCCACGTGATTCGTCTTGCCCATTGAGGTCCATGTGTCTCTTATTGTATAACTATTTTGGAATAATTATCTACTATGTTCCAAATCTCAACAAAAACTATCTTTTTCCTCTCCCATATAAAACACATAGACACCAAATCATTATCCATCATACAATCATATGTATTAATTCATATGGGTACAATTCTATCTTGGATGTCTCTGTGTAGTCCTGTCCTGATGGTCTGTGACTGAAACAAATGATCATATACCATATCTGTTATTTATTAGGAGAGCCTTTTGAAACTTTATGAATATTTAGAAATAGTGTTACTACCTTGGTAAATCTATAGATAAAAATATATAAGAACATCCCTCATCACATCTATAGAGAACTCTTCAATGAAAAGGTGCTTGATCTCTTACCATGATATAGTCACCTCAACAAAAAACATGATCACTAATCCTGAAAATCATTATGAAATTCCACAGATAATTATCAATGTCAGGAACACCATCTAATTTTTCTATATTCTGAAAATATAAAAGGATCATGACACCACCCAATACAATCCTCATGCACCTAGGGGTCTAGCTCACCATGGTACCTAAGGGGTCACTTTTGCTAAAAATCATGATGTGAACTCAGGCCGCACACCACAACATTTTATACTTACATAACCATATTCTTCTTTATAGATAGTGTTTAGACTAGGGCACAACATACATGTAATTACTTCCAAATACTTCCTTGTAATGATGCCTCATAACTGAGGGAATCATCCTCGTGATACTAACGCTAAATCCAAGCTAGAAAACATCATGAAGGAAAATGTAATAGATATACCACATTTAATGAGTATATCTGGAGAGAGGACTCATGATGGACAGGGAAACCACAACCCATTATTTAATTATTCATATACAAATGTTTTCCCTACAACCAGTGGCTATTTGAACTCTATTGAAAGGCATGTTATCAATGTCCTGGTGTATAGATATTTCAATTAATACACCAACACTGGTGTCCCGGTTCTAAAAAAAGAACATGCATATTAATAGATACTGGCTAGAAGTATTTTGAAAAATTATACTCAATTATCATTGTACTGGCAATTTCTGTTAAGTTCCAACCATTCATTTCAACCACAACATTTTGTTGTCATTTCCTTGGAGTTGAAAAATAGGATTATATTCATTATATTTATATAATTTATCAAATTATATAATTAAAATCTCACTACCACTATCAATTATTAATGATAAAATTATATTCGATTTTTCACATTGAACCAATATATAATAAATAAAAATACATTTAAAAAATATCAGATATATGAGTAGCAAAATATTAACATTTAAATCCACTATAATCATATATTGTAGAAGATACATATATTTTTACTTATAAACTTGGATTTTTCAAGAGGATAAACATACCCAAATGTTGAATTTTAGAGTTCAATAAGTTCATATATCATGATCTCATTTAAATTAATCCTTGCATTGCTTTCATTTTAATCATTAATTTCATACATGGGTGCAATTAGGATGCAACTTGGTCATATCCAACACATTTTGATTTTTGAAAGGATTGTAAAGAAAAATTAAATTTTCACTCCCCAAAATTCTATTCCATAAAATATTTTCAGATTTTATATAATTTAAATACTTGATATTTTTCATATTAATCTTTTAAAAATTCATTGAACAAATTTTATCTCTAATATTTTCATAATATTTTACATATTTATCATTAAAAACAAAACTTTTATCATTTTAAAACATCAAATTCATATTATCATCACATTATATAAAATACTAATCAAATAATTTTTTAAACCTTTAAAAAATAAAACCTTTGAAATAATATTATAATTTAAAATTCAAAATTCCCAAACACCTTTTACTTTTCTCATTGATTTATCACAAAATTTAACTCTACAATAATATATATTATTAAAATATGGTAAATTTTATATATTTCTAATCATAAATCAAGGGGTACTACTATCGAAGTACCATGTGTCTTTTTTTTACACATATATGATGTTTTTATTACTAAAAATAGAATAAAAATAATATTTGCACAAATTAAAACCCATGTAAAATTCCCTTAAAATAATTAATGGGAACCCAAATTGAGTTTAAACACATATTTAAATGTAATTTTGAAGAAATTATTTAGTGAAAAAAGAAATGGTTTCAATTAGAAGTTATAGAAATCTCAAGGAATAATCATTTTCATAATGACCCTTATTTTTATATCTAAAAAATGCAACACTTGAAACAATTACACAAGAACCATTAATAAAATAATGACATATTTATTTTGGGAAAAGTATTATAATATACATGACCAATTTTTCATTTATTGATTTTATTCAAATTCATAATTTTTTAAAAATATTTTCCCCTTTGAATAAATTTAGAAAAATATGTCTTCAATATTTAAATTTTATCTCTAATATAATAATTTTCATAATAAAAATTTAACAGAATTCATTGAAGTTCGTTAGATTTATAACGGTAATCATTTTTCATAATATTTTCAAGTTGTACACATTTCAAACAAATATATTATTTATCATTGGTTATAAAAGAAACATTTATAAATTAATCAATTTCATGAAGAACATGATTATTTTTACATATATTTCTCTTAAATAATCTAATAATTATGTTAAGCATATTATTTAGTCTATAAATAGTTTCATACAACACAAACATAGTGGGATTGGAGTATGATTTATTGGAGGAAGAATAACATAATTCACCTGCATTCTTTATGAATAAATTAAACAAAAGCTTTCTAATTCTTTTTCATCACTAAATTCATCTCTAATATTCATTTCCTAAGTGTAACTCCATCCATCTTCCATTACTTTTCATTTCATTTTTATACTACATTCTACTGTTCTTTTCATTATTGAGCATTCAACAATTAAGATTGATGTGTCCAATTTTTCTTTACTCATAATAAATACTATTGGAATGTTCATGGAAAATGTCGATAACATTTCTTGTCTTCTTGTAATTATTTTTAGGACGCTCCTTTCTAAATCTCCAATAGTATCCTTTATTATTTCTATATCTTTGATTCTCTATATGAGAAACACAGTCTCTCTCACTAGACTATAGATTATTGTTTGAAGTATAAAATATAAAATTTTATTTAAAATAAATTCATTTTCTTAATTTCTTCTTTTGAAATATTTTCTAGTTCTAACTCATTTCATAAATAAAATACATTTTGGTTCTAAAATTAAATTTCTTTAATCGTTTATATAACACAAGACATCGATCATATACAAGCCATGAAATATTAATTTAAAAAAAATTCAGTTGGGATTAAGGCCCCCATTTATTAAGTAAATAAATCTCTAATTTCAATAAGGTTTATATCTAATAATTACATCACTCTAAGGCATAGTGGCTCGAAGTCCCCAGACAATTTGATGGCTACATGACCCTGTGACCTGAAATCCCAATGGCCTGAAGGCCCTGTTAACCAAATTTTGAAATATATGTAAATTTTATACTCAATAAAAATTTATTGATTAATTCTTTGGAAAGAATCACTTGATTTTTTTTATTAAAGTCATTTTATTCATTAAAAAATAGTTTTTCTTTGAAAATTATTGTTATTTATTTTTTAGAGTTAATAATTTAATATATTTATGGTAATTTTATAAATCGTATATAATAAAAATGGTATCATTTTTTATATCAGTATATCATAATTATATTAGGGTTAAATGTTTTGATTCTTCTAAAAATATTTATTTCCGGGTGAATAGTGAAAAATACCCATTTATATAAAACTATCATTTCTTTTCAATAAATAATATAATTTAAAATTAAATTGTTATTTTAATTTCATATAAATGTAAAATAAGTATTAATTAGTTATAAATAGTCTATTTTTTTCATTTGAATAATCATTATACCTGATTTTGGTATAAGTTATTTTTTGGATTAAAAACATATTTTTTCTGAAAATTGTTTTTCATTGAGTTTTGAGATTTTATCAAAAAATAATTTCTATGGATTCTAGAAAATTAATATAAAAATTTGATTCCATATTTGGAATAATTTTCACCAAATTTAATAAATTATACCATTCAATTATTTGTTATTTTGAAAAGTTAACATGGTAAATATTTTATCACAACAGTAAGGGCTCTAAATCTACAAAAATGTTTCCTTAATTAAATTTTATTTTATAAATTATACTTTACCCATATATAATTATAATATATTGAATTTGCTTTCTATTTTCCATTAATAATGACTTTTATATTTTTTTAACTAATGAAAATTCCAAAATATCACTCTTTGATTTTACTATATGTTAAATAGCAGGACAGAGATAAGAACATATGTTAGGTTATATATGAAAATCTAATAGATGAATTATTTATTATTTTTGGAAACTAATTTTAATATTTTGTTATGAAATAATTGTCTTAAATTCTTACACAACGCCGACACAATGCTCATTCATGTAATATATAGATAATATAAATAATTTTAGAAACATATAATTAGTCATTTTGGAGTGTGTCTTACTGTCACATGAATTTTTAAGATACATATAACATATTATATATGTTTGAAGGTATTAATATAAATTCCTTTTTTTCTTGTTGTTTTCATTGTAAATTAATTTCAATAGTTCTTAAAATGATATTAATATTATTTTTTGTAAAATAATTTTCTATTAAATTTTTTAAAATTCATAAAAATCATGAAATAGGAAAACTATTATGATATGTTTCATAAAATGTCACCCCTTTTCCATTTATTATCCAATAATCACATTATTTTTAAATTATAACCCTTTAATATTCACAAATTCATTATCACATGTAAGGATAAAATTGGTTAACCAAGTGGTTACATTAAACTATAATGATTATAATTATATCGAAACCGTTAAAAAATTTATTGGTTAATTATATTAAAACCATAAACTCTATATATTATAATAATGGTTATTTTAGAACCAGTTTACATAATTTAGACGCATTTAATATTATAATATTTCATTTAATTCAGGATATGACATAAATGATATTTTATTATGAAAATGTTTTATTAAATGATTTAAAATTATTAAATATCCTATATCTTTTCAAGTGAATGGTATATGGATTAAAATATCAAACATGTTCTGTTAATATATCAGAAGAACACTAATAGAAAATTTATTAACCCTTAAGGAGTCAAAAATATTGTTATCATTATAATTGTCAAAAGGGTAAACAGGGGGTTAAAACGTAAAAATAAGGGTAAAAAATAACCATAACATGTCAAATCTTTATTTTAATATAATATTTATACCCAATACAATATTATATTATAATTATATAATTTTGAGTCATTTTAACATAAAACATAATTTTTTATACTCTATTACATAAAAAAATTCCAAGAGTGCCCCTCCCCTCACTTATAAAAGGAAACCCCATCTCCTCTCTTCCTCACACAATTTGAGAACTACATATTGATAAATACCTACCTAAATACCTTTCAAAAATCCTTTCAAATATTCTATATTAATTATTTTAGGGAGAATACTAACATTATAGGGATTCTGGTGTTAAACAAAGCATGTTGTTTGAAGAAGAGGTATAACTTTTAAACGAATGTTTTAGTTTTATTTCTTATTATATTTCCTTAAAATATTATTAAAACATAAAGAAATAATAAAACCAGTACATTACATATATTATGATTTTTTAGGTCAATTAAATACAATATATCGTTATCCTTATCCATTAAATGCAAAACCAAACCTTCGTTCGTGTGTATAGCAGAATACCGCCTCACAAAACTATAAAATTCGTTCTCCATAACTACATCACATGAATTTTTATAATAATCTATTTAATTCTATAATATGATAATCATGAAATATTTATGATTCTTAAAAGATAATATAGCACTTAATTTCATACATTTTTTCTATTAAAAAATAATAATGTTGTTCGTGGGTACATGTGGACTTCCTCTCCCATGAAGTGATGTGATTCTTTTTTCATCCCCACACCACATGGATGATATATATAATTTTATTTAAAAATATAATATTATATTTATTATATAATTATAATTATATAATAATAAAATAACAAACAACTTATTTCCACCGTGATCGTTGAAAGTGTAAATTTTTCTCATGTATACGTATGTCCTACTGGCTCCATGATTGTAGCAAAGATCATTTTTCATAACAATATTTCATGGGTGGTTTTAAATGTACAATTTGTTTATTAAAAATTATAATTATTTCATGATAATTATTATATACACTCTGGAATAATGAGATCATTGATCATAGTCAACCTACCAAAGTCATTTCTAATAAGTGAGATGAATATCATCAAAACATTTGATGTGGACTTAATTGATTAAGTTCATATATATAACATGGTAATAAATACAATAACAAAAAATGATAAACATGAAAAGCGTTTTTAATAATTTAAATATTTAACATATGTTCATTTATTTAGAAGATAACAAGTATACATAATGGCTCAATCTCGAGGTAAGGGACACTTTAACTTAAAACCATGTCTAAATTTATTTTAAGGGTTTATATTCTACATTTCTATATTATTTAATTTATTTTATATATGTATTTATATGTAAAAAACTATAGAGAAAATATTATATCTATTTTTATTTTATTTCAAGTTTTTTCAAATGAATAATTTATCATATTTTATATGTAATGTTTTGAATTTCATTAAAAAAATTAAAAAGAGTGTTATATTTTAATATGTATGTCATGAACAGTCATTTTGGACCCTATAAACATTATTTTATATTGGGAATAAATTACAAGATTTCATGTATTATTCAAAGAAACCCCATCTTACCAATTTTTCTGGGTATTTTAGTTTGACACTATGTTTTTAAATGAAATGGGTATTTTGATATCTGAAAGTATTTTGTATATGGATTTAAAACACTTTTATAGTGATTTTATGATGAAAAGTTGAAATCATAAAACATTTTACTTATCATATGATACTTTTGTATTATATATGATAAATGGGTGACCCTGATATGTGTTATATAAATGGATGAGCCTAATACAACTTATATTGATGGATGATCCCCATTAATCCATACAATATTATTATATTTTATTTCAATGAAATGGATGAGGCCAAAACAATTCATGGAGGTCTAAAGTAGTGCATCCTAAAAAATAATATTTAACTGACTGGAATTTATCATAGGTTATCCATTTTTGGATTATCTAATCCATTTTAATTATATTTTAGTGATTTGGTCATGAAAAAAAATCATCTTGAAGACTCGTCATTTGGAGGAAAGGATGAGATTGTGGTGGAAATTGAATTAAGGATACAATTTTACTTTTCAAGTAACTATATTTCCTTATTTTCTTAATCTAGACCGTAAACGAATTACTCATGTCTTGGAACATTATCTTGAAAAAAAATATTATTATAACTATAATTTTTTATTAATCAATTTTCTTTTAAATCACTTTCGATTATGGTTTTATTTTCATTAAATTTTTCTTAATCATTCACTTTATATAAACTGTCTTCATCAGTTTCCATCATTCTTTTGATCATAAATTTTTACCCCATGTAAATATTTTACCTTCCAAATATTTTATCCTATTTATAGACCTATTTTTGTGTTATTCTATATGACATTCATATTTCCCATTCCCTCTTTTCAAAAGATTGTTTATTAACTTTTTTAATTATAAGGGTTTTCAACAAAAGTATTAAAATACTAAAAAACCATAATTACTGAGCTCATGTTCAAATTGGGTGGTGTAAATTTATTAAAAGTGATGGAGAATGTAATATCTAGGTATTTTAAAACAACATTATGTTTGATAGTGTATATGACAAGGAAATAAGAGATTAAATGAACCTTGAAATATTTATATATAAAATATATAGTTATAAACTGAACAATAAATTGGTGTGTATGAATCAGATTAAATAAATTATGAATTATATATAATGTCCATGCACAATATAAATTTATTGATTAATTATTTATAAATATTAATTATATGTTCCAAAAAAGTCAATTTATGTTTTAAAGGATTATTTCACTTCAAAAATGGTTTTTATTTCTTTTTTAGAGAAAAATAATTAAATTGATTTCTGTATATATTGTAAAGAATATTTTATAAAATGGATATTATTTTCTAATTAATCATATCAAAGTATATTGAGGTGAAATCTTGGGAATTTATTAAAAAGAATGATTTTCTATGAATAGTAAAATATACTGATTTTTTTAAACTATCATTTCTTTAAATTAAATAACGTAATTTAAAAGTCTCATAGGTCATTTTATATGATCTTAAAAAACATAATTTATATTTAGTTTATAATAATCAAATTTTTATATAATATGGAAGTACATACTCCCACTAATGGTATATTTTCTTCCCTAAAGGACAGTTCTTGTGAAGGCATAAAAGACACTTCTTTAAAACCTGTTTTGGATAAACATGGATTCTATATTGATTTCTACAACAAGAAAAAGGCCACGGTAGATTCTATAGTGGTGGTTGATTCACCAAGTGAAGGTAAAACCTCTTTTTTTCTGAACATAATGTTGATTGTGATCATCACATATAGGATTCCAATATTATTACTTTCACTAAATTTCATGGAGAACCACTTAGATCAAAGGAAGTAGTTGGAAAAATCACAAGGGATTCCTCTCCTAAAAAACTAAAATAGCATCATGCTGATAGCTCAGACTCTGATATCACTGATAAAGAAACCCAACATGAAATGTTGAGATATCTACTTATAATATGTGGTAGAGGAAGAGGTCGGGGTCACAGATGTGTAATATTTGACTAGGTTTCAATCTAAGAAGAAGAAAGAAAACTTGTTGAAAGGATAATGAGAAAGATAGGTTAGCTTTTTTTCTTTGGGCATTTTCTGCTTTGTCTACCCGTATCCAACATGCATTGTGATGCTACTTTTCATGTTTCTTAATATAAGAGGCGCTGAATCTATCCTTTAAAAAAATAATTTATATTGGTGTCCTCATAATAACATAAATTGGAATAAGCTCATTTTTGGTCTTAAAACAAATTTTTCTAAAAATAGTATTTCATTATTTTTTGCAGCTTTATTTTAAATTAATTTTTTCTTTTTCTAAAAATTGAATATAAAAAAATGGATTAAATATTTGGAATCATGTCGTAAATATTTGATGAATATTTCAATTTTATTTTTGGACATTATAAATAAAAATCATAGTAAATAATTTTCACCTTAGTAAGGGTATAATGGATAAATAAGGGTTAAAACCATGGAATGTGGTCTCAAAACGAACCCAAAATTTAATAATAAACTTTATTTTATTTCATGTAAGGAGAATTAAAATACATCACATTCATTATTTTTAATATCTATAAGATTTTATACAGTTATGGTAATTGTATAGTTGAAACATTTTCCATAATCTTGCATCATGATCTGGGTTCAAACCATGACTGCCACATATTTGAGGTATTATTGATGATGTGGGTGGTTTTTTATGGCATGGAGATGTAGGGTGCATTTACCATTGTTCTTAATAGATATGGTGTGGTTTTGATGAATATGGTGGGGATGAAGGTTGTCGGTATGGCAGATGGTTGGCTGACGGTACATTATGGCGTGAGGAGCTGTATTTGGTGACAGATGGAGGTAGGCTCTAAAAAAGTTATTAGATAGATAACTAGAGCATTATGAAGCTTGGAGTCTCTATGGAGTCAGTTTTCTAGTAGCATATCAATGCTCTAAATCTTGAGTTACGACCGAGTGGGATGTGAGGGATGATTATACTACTAATGTGGTATTAGAAAGGGGCTCATGGTAGAGCACAGAAGACCAAAGGATCAAGGATGTGAGGTTAGATTTGGACCAATGGGTTAGTTAAATAAATGTGTCATCATACCCACTGGGCCTATGGGCCATGTAATAGTTTTCCTCTTCCAAAAAAAAGAGTGTTTCTTTGGTTCAATAGTGGGGCTTCCCCCCTACATGATAAAAAATTTCCTTTAAAAATTTGTGATAGTGATAAAAATAACTAACAACATGTTATAAATTTGAATTTGAAGGATAATTTTTTTATTGTGGTAATTTTTTAATAATTTCTATTCTGGAAATAATTACCTAAAATTCATATTCAATACCGAAACATTGCTCATTCAAGAAATATAAAAATTACATAAATAATTTTAAAAATAATATAAGTAATATTTTTTCATTGAGTTTTATTGTCCCTTGAATTTTTATGATTCATAGAAAATATTATAAATTTCTAGATGGATTATATTATAATTTCATTAATCATGTTTTTTTCATTGTAATTTTATGTTAATAGTTGATAAATGACATTAATATTATTTTATGGTAAAAAAAATATTTTATGAAGTTATTTAAAATCATAAAAAAATTTAAAGAGGGAAATTGGGATGAGAAATGGTAAAAAAAGAAAACATTTCCTATTTATGCTCTAATTATCACCTTATAAGTAAAATTATAATACTTATATATTGAAAATATCATAACCGTGGGTAATGTAAAAATTGGTAAAACAATTTGTTAAACTAAAAGATCATGTTTAAAATGATATCAAAACCTATGAAGAATTTATTGTGTAGTTATATCAAGACCATATAATCTTTGACTTTTAATACATTTTATTTTTGAACCATTTGACATTATTCTGAAACATATTAAATTATAATATTTCATTTATTTCCAAAAATGACATTAATGATATTTTGTGATAAAAAAAATATTTAATTAAATATTTTAATATTCATAAAAAATTATATTAAACCAATTGAATTTTATATGGTTTTAAATACCAACCATGGATTATTTATGGGTCATTTCAACTTTTATAATAGCTTTCTTGTCCTATAAATAGCAAAAATATGGATATCACACTAATTGTCAAATGGGATAACATTGGGATAAAATTGAAATATAAAAGTAAAAATAGACCCAAAAATTGTCCATGTTTTATTGGATGAGATTGGATTTCCCCAAAACCATATTATATTCTAATTATATCAATTTTTATCACATTTTATATTATAATTAATTTATATTAATTTAATAATTTATGAAATTCCAGGAGTACCCCAACCTCACTTATAAAAGGACACCACCTATCCTCTATTCCTCACACCATTTATGCACGTTATCGTGTATAATACCTACCCAAATACCTTACTAAAATATATCTTCTTATTAAATAGGTCTATTTTTGGTATAATAAAAATAGTAGAGGGCTTAAGGTGTCAATCAAAAGAGGTTGTCTGCAGAAGAGGTATAGCTTTTGAGAAAATGTTTTAGTTTTATTTATTATTCTAGCTCCTTTAAATATTATTAAAGCATTATAAAATTTTTATTTTATTTTTTTATTTTTTTATTCAATACCCTATATTTATCTCCTCTTCCGCAAATAATAAACCAAAATGTTATTCATGTGTACGGTGGACTATCGTCTCACAAATCTATGTAATTATTTTCCATCACTAGCTTTCATGAATAGATATAATGATATATTTAAAATTTATATATTAAATTAATGATATATTTATCATTATGAAAAGTTAATATATAATATATTTTTTACATTTACATCCATTTAAAAATGATAATAATGTTCATGTGTCTATGTGGACTCCCACCACCACGAGTAGATTTGATTCATTTTTCATCACCACATCATATAGATGAACTATATAATTTTATTTAATGATATAATGTGATATTTGTGATTTAATTATCAATATAGAAAGATAAAATAATTCTTAACTTCTTTACATCATGATCATTTTAAAATGGAAACGTTACTCATTCATATATATGGCCTACTATCTCTAAGATTGTAACATAGTAAATTTTTAATAACCATATTTGATGGATGATATTAAAATTATAGAAAATATATAAGAATTATAATTATGAGATTATTATTATTATATATATGTTTTAATAATGACATAATTGACCATAGTCAACCCACTGAAGTCATTTTGGAAATATGAGCTTAATATCTTTAAGGCACCCATCATGAAGTTAATTATTATGAAATTATATATATAACTAGGAAATAAATAAAATTTATGTGATATTAAACATGAAAAATGTTATTATATATGTAAATAATTAATATAAGATTATTATTTATTAATATGAGGAACGTACATGATCAGACAGACTGGAGTCAAGGGACACTTTAAATTGAATGATCATTTTGAAATGTGTTAACAATTTTTATAAATATTTTTATTCCATGTCTATGTTCCAAAAAATATATTATGGATGTAAATATATGGACATAGATAATTTTAAATTCAATTTTATATATCTTTTTTACTTTCATTCAATGGATTTCAAATGTGGTCTTTTTACATATTTTACACGCAACATTTTGACTCTCTTTATAAACATTAAAATAAATTTTAAATTTTAACGTATAAAGTGTCAAAAGCAATTCCCATCACTATAAAATATATTTTATAATAGTATTCATTTAAAATATTTCATTTTTCATAAATTAAGAAAAACTCTTAACATTCTTTCTTGGAATTTTAGTTTTGAAAATTGGTTTTAAAAAGGAAAGGGTATTTTTTATATGAAAATGTTTTTTATATGTGTTTTAAAGAGTATTTCAAGGGTTTTATTATTAAAAAATGACTCAATAAAATGTTTTATTCATTATATGGATGTTTATAATTATATATGATGAACAAGAAATCATGTTATTACTTATATGAAAGGGTGGGTTTTATATAACTTATAAAAATTGGTGATCACTATATAGCATATACGACTGGTGAGCTCTATTATAGCTCTCCAATATATTGGGTAAAGTTAATTTTACTCACAGTAAAGAAGGATAGAGTTAACCATGGTGGTTTCTCTTATCAATTTTACTAGAATCATATTATTTCTTATATGATTTGAACACAGGTAATGAATATGATGCTCTATGATGCATAGAAAGGTTTTTATTTACTTTCTATGAGTTTTATAACATTTTAATTGACACAAAATTGTGTTTATAACATTTTTTAAAAAAATATTATTTCATTTTCGCAAATAATATTTAAATAAAGAAAATAGTTTTACTAGTTTTCTTGATTTTCACAGGACTAATGGATGTTTATTTATATACGTTATAGATATTGTTTCTCATCCCATGTTTCTAAATTATTTTTCATAATGATTAAGGATGGGAAAACCCTTAATAAATTTAAATTTGTAGATATGGAAGTTAACGTGTAAAATTAAATCACATCTTCATAAATAACTAGTTTTTTTAGAAAACTGTATATTTTATAGAAAATTCCACTAGAAAGTGTTTGGCCTAATTTTTTAAAACTCTAAAAAAAATGTATGTGGGTATGTAAGTGATATAATATTTTTATATGATTTTTTATGTCTTTGATAGAAAAAATTGGATCATAATTATTTATATCAAAGTCAAAAATTTAATGATAATGATTTTTACACCAAATCTAGGAGTACATGTTCATGGGATATTATAGTAACAATGATCAAATAATTTTATCTAACATGTATTTCTTGAAAAAATTTCGTTCATTAATTACTAAATTATTATTTGTCCACTTTTTATGCAAACCTCTTAACGTTATTTTAACTAAAATTTAATTATCTAAATTTTACTCCGAAGAATACATACCATTTACTATTATATTAATTTTATGAAAATTTTGATTAAAAATGTCAACATTTAAAATTTTAAATTCTTGCTACTCATCCCTTAAAATACCTTAAATTTTTTATTAACTTAACTAAAACAATATGAGCAACGTACATTATTTTCAAAATTTCATGTGTTTTTCATAATTTTAAAAATAGAAATAAAAAATTTAAAATAATAACACAATAATATAGGTTCATTTCCTTGTAATTCTAAATATAATTATCTCCGTATTTATTTTTCAATGTATTAAAATGAACTTTTGATACTTTATATAGATTTACATGGATAGTCAAACTATAAATTCTTAAATTATTAAGACACAATTCCAAGCATGACTTTCAATATACATATATTGTTCCATTTAATGAAGGTGGAATTTTAGGAGTCTAGATATCATTTCAGTATCTTCATCCAATCTCAAATGAATATTTAAATCTTTATAGTGGTGTTTTATTTTAATTAAGCGAAATAAATATAAATATTCCATTATTAAGGATTGATTTTGAATACCAATTATTTGGTCCTGATATAAGGATAGGTCAACGGTCATGAGTAGAGGGGGTTGTTGAACTTTTTAAATAGTTGTAAATGATAAAATAATCTTTTCAGCTATAATAAAAATAAGATTAACATAATTATTATTATAGTATTTTTTTTATAAATGTTTCTATATCTACTTCTTACTAATCTTATATTCAGAGGGAAATGAATTAACTTTAATGGAATATATGATTTTTGATATGGAGTCACAATAGTTTATAACTACCTTTTAAGCCCATAAGGCACATACCCAGACCAAAATTCTCTCATCTAGAGTCACAACCACTATAGTATCATTCTGATGTGGTGGAAGTAAATAATCCTACATTTATTGAGACCAAGGCACAAATGAATCCCTTACCTCTTAATAATTAGTGATAGCACAAAAATATTTTTTTCATTGGGTGGTATAACATCATATTACAACCTTTTATGGGTAGAATAACCTAATATAATTATAAATATAGAGACATATAAGAAGAAGTAATAATCACAAAATAAGTTGAACTAGAAGTTCATTGAGTGTAGAGGTTATACTGTTCACATAATTGTCAATGTATTCAGAGGATTAAGTCATCTTATGTGAGTTATAATGATGATTATAATAGTATATCACATAGTACATCATTAACATATCCTCAAATTCCCCAAAAATAAGAAATAGTGCTATTGAATTCTTTATATAGAGTTCTGAAATATACAGTAGAACTTCAAGTATAAGGATCTCATGCATAGACATTGTAGCCTATCATTCCATATATAGTCTCAATTTTCTATTTTAATAAAAAATTATAGCTTAAAAATATATTTAATCCACAAACATGTTGTATGTGTAATTAATAATAAATTTATACTATAGTAAAATATTACCATAATAACAAATAATAAATTAATTGGAGAATTAAAATAATTTATGTGAGACTATCAATTCAAATTTCAATCATTTCTAATTTTAAAATCATGTTTTTTGAGAAATCATCATTAATATATGTCCCACATAAAGTATATTGAATCCTTCATGAAATACTCCCAACAAGATTCACTTTGCCTATAACAAATTTATAGATATTTAAGAAACAATTAAACTAATGAAAAAAGTTATCAAAAACTATATTAATCTGTATTTAAAAAGATTATGAAAAATATAAAAATCATAACATAGTTGAAATTGGTAATATTGTATACACATATTTGATGACATTTTTTTGGTAGGTAATACCTTGATGTAGCTCATAATTTAAGGTTGGTCACAACCTGTGGTATGTTGTAAAATATGGTAGTTTGGAATGAAAGTATCATTGATTGGATTCAACATGTAGTAGATCCAAAACATAAGACAATTTTTATAAATGGTATATTTATTGATATGGTTTCCTGAGACACAATATGTGGTCATTAGTTTTCAATGTATGTTGATTCAATATTTAGTAAAAATTTCAAGCATGGTATATTGATAACATACAATTGAACCATTTTCTATGCATTATATAGCTCCAAAATTGATCATATACATCATCTTCAATCTATTTTCTATATGGTCGATCTACAAATTTTATTCTTTATGATTAGAAATTTTGGTTTTGAGGTCAATTTAAGTCTTTCATTTAATCCATTTATTTTTTTGGTTGATTTATAACTTATAAAAAAATTGATCTATAGTTAGTAGTTTCGTCAAGCAGACAATTCACCATACATACAATAAATACATTGCCTACATAATAATTGATCATTATATATTCCATGTTTTCACTTCGCATAAATTTTCGATCAAACAAATAGACATATTTTTTAAAATATACTACCAATATACTGTAAATAAATATGATATACCACCACATGTTTTGATGAATTTTTCTCCAAAACTAATACATAAAAAACCAATACACAAATTTCAAGATATTACATATTAATGACAATATCATTAATATGTATTGAAATTATCAAAATCATAAACAACCTAAGTGGTTAAGATCCACTTTAAAATAATATTCTGTGTCACACAACCATAAAAGGTATGATATGTCCTATTAACTAACATAAAATTATGTGGGTTCTCACTCCCTTTATAGATATATGTAGGGGTCCCCTATCATGGACCTGATTTTTAATCCACAACACTTAATTCCTCCACATATGGTCCAAAATTCCAAAATTTCTAGATTTGTGCCTTTAAAATATATTAAAATCAATAATCCAAAGATTTTTGGAGATCCTATGATTCAAATATATTTTCTCAATAATGTATGGTAATAATTGGTCACTCACAAAACTATGGTAACTAATATTTTTAATGGATTTTATTTCACAATTAATTGTCTAATTCACTAACTCAATCACTTATAACTATTCCACTATCCCTAAATCTACTAAAAAATTTCTATTATAAGGAAACTACCATTATACCATATTGAGTATGGTTTCTACTTCTTTTATCCATTTATATAAATATTCTCCAAACAAAAAGATATATATGTTTTTTATAATGGTGACAATGGTCTCAGGAAATATAATTCTTATACATAAAATTTTATTATATAATTGAATTTTTTGGAATTTTGACGCATCTTTCAAGGTTGGAGTTTCTTGTTCATTTATCCCATGATGTTAAAATGATTCAACAGTCTTTGAAAATTATTAGAAAAATTAATCTTGATTAATGAATATTAGTAACTATATCTATAGGGACATGATGTTCTTTAGAGGGGTATGAATGAAAAAAAAACATATACACATTTAACGTTAGATTCTAGAATTAATAGATAGATGACTAAATATTTATATTACTATTATAATAAACTAAATTTCTGAAAAGTAATTCATGGATTTTCTAGTGGTAACATATATTTTTTTAATGTAAAATTTGGTTTATTTATCAATGTATTTACTAAATTATAAATATTAGTAAACTATGTTTTTAAAAATATATCAATGGAAAACTGATTCTCATTTGTGAATTCATCATCAATATTTATGTCCACCACACTCTATAAATATTGAATATCAAATCATGAAAAGTGTTCCCTACCAAAATTTTGACATCCATTCTAATCTCATGTCACCATGATAAACTCCATTAGAAATAAAATCACTTAAATTATTAATGGTCTTTCCACATTTTAATTTTGAAAATATTTCAAAGTAGAGTGAATAGTGTAAACAATAACATTGTAAATGATAAGATAAGTCATAAATTGATTAAATACAAATATAAATACATTAATTTATTTATTTCTGGTTGAGTGGGTTATTTGATCTTTATTCATGTTTCTTCTTTCTTATAAAAGTATTGGAAATTTAATTCAATGAATTATCCATCTAAAAAACCAAAAATAATGTCACTTCCATCATACATCAACTTAGAAGGATTGTTCCAATTTTCTAATGGAACTATAATAGTTTCAAAAAAATAATCTTCAGGGTTTCAAAGGTTTTAATACAATAATCCTCAAAAAGAAATATCACATAATTTTTTGGAAATTGATTTGATGGTCTTGTGATTTTATATAAATCATGTATATAGTTACATTTAAATATTACATATCATAGAAGTTTATGAATCCCATAAATTACAGTTGGGATCGATATGTCAGATATAATATTTTCTATATGATCAAGTTCAATCTCATCCCTTCATATTATATGAACAAAAACCATTCAAGTTATTATTATAAAATATAACATTCCCAATTTAAAACTAGATTATTTATATTACACTAATCTATCATTTTATTAAAATTCTTGACTCATAAATAAAAAAATTGTAATAATAATCTTCGAAAACAAATATTGATATTTCAAATAATTTTTTAACAATTTGGAGAAAAATAAAAAACATCCAATGATGGAATGTGTTGAGCATGTTACACATTATAAAGAAAGTTCCTTGATATTTAAATTTTCTATAAGAACATGTAAAATGGACTTTAAAATGATACTCTAGGGTTATAAAATGTTTTAATGATAATAATGACCATTTAAAATGAAATAGTATCCATGCCTGATTTGTTGTTACAACATTTAGTCAAGTAAAAATATTGTAAAATGGTATTTCCAAGTTGTATCTTTGAGTTTCTCATAATAAAAAAACACAAGACACCATATAATTGTTATTTATTTACCTAATTTATTCCTTTCATTTGAAATAATATCTGGTCATTCTTTTTTTGGTGGAACATTCATGGGACTCACCCACACACTATAATACAATTTGTAAATAATATTCTTGATAAGTAGTTTAATTACCAATTTATCTACCAAAACTATTTTTGGTTGGGAGAAAAATAGTAATTATTATTATTAATATTTACATCCTTCCACTAGTTTTAATATACGTGTAAAAGTATAGATAATTATTAATTTAATATTTAAAATCAACCCTGAAATAACCTATTTAGGTTATTTTAGAACTTGTAAAAGATTACTTCTTTATAGATAAGTCAAATTAAGTGATCAACGGAATTTGTTTCCACACATAAGTAGAATCAAAAAAGAGTTGAAATTATTTAATTCAGTTCCAAATTTGTAATGCTAATAATGGATGTTATGTTTAATGTTCATTTAGTTCCTTCAAATTTTCTTCCTCCATTGTTTGAATTTTTCTTCTTTAGAATCTAAAAAAATCAATATTGTTTAATTTAAATTATTGAAAGAATCCAAATATGATATATATGTTGAAAATTATCCTAATTTTATGTAATATATCTAGTAAAATTATATTCTCATTGATGTTGTACATATAAAAATAATCTTTAAATTTAATAAATATAGAGTTCTACATAGATTTAAAACCATTATCAAGTACTTTATCACGATAAAAAAAGGAAATTCAACCTTTGTTAACATAATTTAATAATTTTATTATTTTAAGGAATGGATTCCCTTCAATTATGGTTTATCAATATCTGTAAACATATCTAGAATAGTAATTCTAATGAAGAAATAAATTTTAAAACATTTATCATCCCAACATCAAGAATACCCATTAGGTAATTCATGTACTGATCTTATATTTGTAATGTTAAACACATTCATTTCATGTAACATTAGTATGAATTTATTGAATACAAAATAATGTATTAGGTTCACACCATCTCTAAATTTCATGAGTCCATAAAAAAAAATTTAACTATTTTTTAAAAGGTATTGATAATCTCTCTGGGAAAAAATTCATTTGAAATTTCTTTATCAGAACAATATTAAACATTCTTAATTTAATTCTGTGATTCCTATATCATCCAGATTCTATTTATTTGTTCATATTTCAAACTAGAATTTATCATATGTTGTAATTTGAGATAAATCATATAAAAAATTAATGCTAATATGAAAATTTTGGAACACATCATGAAATTATTTATATTGATGGTTTAACTTCATTTTTAAGGAAAATATTGACTGTAATTTTATAGTACTACCCATTCATTAAATAAACTATGTCTGAATTTATATTTTATAATTAATAATAATTTCTTATAATTATTTATCATCATCCTTTTCATTTGAAATTTTTGTTTCAACATCCCTATATTTTTTTCCTACTATATTTTCTTATGAATTGATATGTGTTATTATAGTACATAGTGTCCCATATTTTTCTTCCCCCATCAGATTCGTTAAATTAAATCAAATAGAGAACCCAATAAATTATTTTAAAATTGTTTTATAATCATCCTTTTTTCCAAATCTTAATTATTCTTGATATGATGTTTTCTTTTCATGTAATCAGTGTTGTTACTACAACTAATATCAACTTACTATGGTTTAAATTTTCATTGTTCTGGATGATATCCACCTTGATACTATAATGAATATTATTAACCTGTTGACCCTTGAGATCATAGAGGTGATTCCCTAATTATTGATGATAGATTTATTTTAAATGTTTCCATCATTAATCACATCTGAAATTTTCGAATTAATATTCATTAGGATAATTTATTTGATAATATTTATCGCATTGATATTTAATGATTTTATCATATAAATTTTATTGGGAATTACATTGAGTGTGGGAGAAAATATTTTTCTATAGTTAAAGTGTTTCACAACTATTCTATATGTTTCTTAATTAAGGTACTATTGAAATTTTTTCAAAGACATACCATCTAGTAACTCATAAAACCTTTTGGGTTTCTTACATGTGAGGCTTACATATATAGTAATGTATAATACAAAATGAATTTCTTATATCAAGGAATGATAAAAAAATTTCAATTTATGCTAAATAAGAGTACCATAGTGTGATAGTTTCCTAATAATATTCAAAATATTCTACTTTCCACTTGCTTTAATTATTTATTATCTTTCACAAATTAATGAATTTCGATGAGAAATTGAAAATTTTAGGGTGTCATAAATATTTTAAAGTAATTTTATTTCAGGATATAAACATTCATAATGGATATTAGGGGTTTATTATTCAAACAAAAAAATTTCTTAACATCATAATGAAAATATTAATAATAAAAAACTTATCGCAGCTTCAAAACAGCAATTTTATTATATATATATATATAATAAAATAATATAGAGATATTTTTATTTAAATGTTCCTTAGAATGACCTCTAGATCCCATTACATAATGAATTAGTTGCATAATCATAATAGTGATTTCAAAATTATTTTCTTTGATTAGTTTTTGAGTAATGCATAATTGTTTACCCTAGATCATGAGTGATATATAATCTGAAAGGATTATTTGTTTCAATAAGTTTGCTTTATTATTATATTCACCATTCATTTTTGGGAGATTTGTTACTCATGGTGTGTACCCAAAATCAGGATTGGGTGGGAGAAAATCTTCTCTTACTTAAGATTTTCTTCATCTAGAAGTAATTCACTCATAAAACTATAGCATGAAAATATAAATAAAACTATCCATCGGTAGAATGAAAAGTTAAAAAGAAAGATAAAATTTTAGTATGCACAAAAACTATTTCAGCTAATAAGTAACACTTCTCCCTTAAAATGATACTAAAATTTGGTCAAGGAAAAATTCTGAGTGTTTGAATCATTGCATATTTTGTAAACTAAACCAAATTATAATTTTTAGTTTTCCCAAAACTCCATCATACTTGGTATCTAGTAAAATTGAAGGGCTTATCCCATATAGTTACTTCATTGTAAGCTTCTAGTTAGTGGTGTTTTAACTCATTATTTAACTGGTTGAATAATTGTTTATTAGTGAAAATGAGGAGGAATATTTTGATAAAAATTTAATAAATAAAAATTCCATGGGGTCGTGTAATTGAAAATATGTAAAAAAAATAAATAATTGATTTTCTGTAGAGATAAAATTAACATGGGGATTTAAAAGTATATAAGATAATTATTTTCAAGATATCTTCTTTTAATTCTAGAATGATTTAATCCATAGTCTAACATTAATTATATTTTGAAATTGATTTATAAAGGAAATGTAATTTAATGCTAGGAAATCATTGGGATTTATCTAGAATAAATTTACTTGGTCTATCTATTTAGTAAGAAAGGGATTTTAAAAAGGCACAATGAACATCAAATAATGAATAATTAAAAAATTAAGAGGGTATTAAAATGAACTGAGTAAATGATATTTTTATTTTATAACCACTACACACAACTTTTTAGACGCTTGTGTCCTTATGATCCATAGATAAGTTGACTAGTAACCTAGTGAATACCATTGAGAATAGATTATTAAATGTATGATTGAAATGAATATTAAAAAAATGTAAAATCAACTTCTTTAAAATAAAATAATGTTAAGAAAACAATAGTCATACATTTATTTCTTCATCTAATATTCTTCGATTGACAGCCAAAGGATTCTATTTAAATGAATTTGTAACTAAAGGTTCTACATAATTTCATAGTATGTTATGGGGGATATAAGTCATAAAACCTATTTTTTATATTATTCAAATAGGTTATTATTATTTCAGGTTTACAGAATCATAAAAGTCCAAATAGTCATTATCTATCATTATATTCATGGATATATTGTATTTAATGATAAGGCATGTCATAAAGGGGCACGAATATATGATTTTTCTTCCACTACCTTCATAATCAATCAGTATAGTTGGGGTGTCATATTGAAAACCTTATACATGAAATATGATTTCATGCATAATACCTCTTTCTCTAATATGGTATAAGAGAAGTTAATTTATATGGATATACATGAAAAAATTAATGTTATGATAATTATATTATAAGACATGCGATTATTATAGAACCCTATTAAATTACTACCATATACTACGATTCATTTAGCAATCCTAGAAAATCGGTATAGCATTTAAATGATAAGAGTTAATATTCCCAATGTTATTATATGATAACTATTATTAAATGATCTATTATATGATATATAACATGACAGAAGAGTTTCATTAATTTTTACAATTAATGAGAACGATATGGAATTAATTCATGTTTTATAATGTTTGAGTTAATGAACATATTAGCTGAAGATATTCTTATAGTGGATGTATAAACCACACTCCCACATAGTGGAAAGTGTATGGATGTCTTCCTGGTACAAATTCAAGCCACACCTACTCAAATCTAACTCTCTATATCTTCTTAGTGCTCGATTAACTAGAATTCCATGGAGTGAGGATGAATCCCATCTAAAAATAAAATGCCTAAATTTGATCCATGACTACTTCATAGAGAGTTCATATCAATTTTCATTCCTTTATGATCTTCATCGAACCATTCAATGGTATGAAGATGTTATGGTGGCTCGTCATTGAATGATATGTGGTTTACAAGTTTTCATGATTTCAAGTTTATAAATAGTACATATATCTTGCATGGTATGATATTGGGAATGGAATTTAATAGTTTTTTTTATATTACGTTTTAAAAATAACATAAAAATATAAGAAATTTTGTTAGAGCCTCTTTGGTTCTTAGATGTATGAAATCATGTGTGGAATGATGAAAAATGGAATCCTATTTTGTATCACTTAACCATAATAATATATAATTAGAATATTTCTTTTTTTATTAATAATGGAATACAATATAAGATATTGAATTCCATGACATGTTTAAAAGGCATCTAATTATACAGGTCATAGTATACAACTTCCTGATATAATAAAATTTGAAAGCTGCATTGGGTTTCTTAATGACATATAATTTTTTCAATTATTTATATAGGTAAAACTACCAACAGAAGCTCAAAAATGATATAATAAATTGAACAGAAACTTTCTTTATTGGGTAATCGACCCTTGGACAACACCCCAAACCCCTTCCCACCCATACCACCCTAGTTTACAACATAATAAATCGTAAATTATGACATCAAAACCCAATTTTTTAGAATGTATATTGTATTTTATTATTGAAATATCTATTATATAATATGATAGATTTCATGGAAATAGTTATCCACTTCTTATCTATCTATCATAACTTATTATTATATCTTAATCATAAAATATGATATGAATAAAAAACTCATTATATTCAATCATAAATTAAATTAATTATTTATAAATAGATTAAAAATGATTAAATAGTATTTTCTACATATTTATCAATTTATAAAGAGTTTATAAATTAATTATTTATAAATGTTTTATAATTCATTAACAAATATTTATTAAACATTTATTATCAAATATTATTTAATATTAAATTTTAATATTATAAATTTATATTATAAAAATTAGATGGCATATAATGTGATTGGAAATAAAATGTTAATTCATTAAGAGTAATTTATAAATTGTTTATAAATTATAAAAAAATTCCAAAATATAAAGTTTTTATATTTAAAGACTATAAATTATTTATAACATTCAATTTTAATTGTTTAAATTATGGGACCTAATTTGATAAAATATTTATAGCTCCCCAAAATAATCTGATTGATTTGATCATGGTTTAAATAGTGTTATGTTTGTGATATTTAGATTACATAAAAGGTTTACATAATTCAAATTGATATGTGAAATGGTTATATTTAATAAAAATTATAGATTAAGTAAAAAAACATAGAATGATTAATATGAAAATTTGATATTCTGAAAAAAAATATAATGTATTTAAATTAAAAAATATTTAATATTCCTAATGAATAGATAAAATTATAAAAATATTATAGTTAGTTATATTAATAAATTTTTCATTGATTTTCATCCCATGTTAAAATATTTGAAATGTTCGTTTATTTAATAGTAATACCCAATATTTTTAGTTATAAAATGATTATATTTTGAATAAGTGTATGCTTTGTTTTAAATTGTTTAATCTATTTAATTTAAATTTTCAAGCCATTAATTACATACTATGTACCTGAACATAATATTTAGTCTTCAAATAACATGAAATTAGGTTTCTAAACAATTATTAACATTAATATAACAATTGATTGTTTTTTATTTATATTAATATTTAGAGTTATAATGTATTGGATTCTATCTTGAGTAAAGTATCCCATAAAAGAGGGACTTGGGTTACGAATTCCCACCAGCCTGTAGGCTATTCATTTTTTCTAAAAAGGTATGGGGGTTAGCTATTGGTCACCCTGGGATTACTCATGTGTGTTAAGATCTCTTAAAGGGCCTAGGACATGAGGGTGTGAATTAGTGTACCAAAATTTCAAACCTCTTTTAACCTCTCATGCTTATTCAACACACCTCCCCCTTGTTTCTCATTACTGAAAATAATAATCATATATAGAAACTTTATTGTTGAGGTTTCACCCCATTCAATTATGTCAACATACTCAGTATTTCTTGCTTATTTTACCACTCTCAACATTCCCTTATTATTATCAAAAGTAATATGGGAAAGGTTATGGAATCAAAATCATAAAATATATTACATGAACCAATTAAATTATCTTATTAATAGAACTCAAATTATCTACATTATGAATGATCACTAATAAAGAATAGAGCCTCCAAATAGGCTCAATAGTTGATGATCTAATTTTTCTTCCTCTTGGATTCATATCCATCTTCTGTGGTTGTACTCAAAGTCATGAAAAAGTTTCAATCATCAATCAACCTACCCATCCTCATTTCTCTTATCTTATGATAAATTTTTTAAGTGAATATTTCCTTTATAATTTTCTATAATTTTTAGAACTCATGTTCAGGGTATCATAGACATTCAAACATATACTACATGATCTTACATTCCAATTTTATTCTCATTTTTCTTCAATCTTCCTAAACTCAAAACCTCATTTAATTCTCTATAATAAATTTAATTATTATGGTCTTCTTCTTCCCTAAAAATTTGAACTTCAAAATCTATTTATATTTTTAAACCATGTATTTCTGAATGTACAATGTTGTGACAAATATCTTCTTTTATGGAATGAATCTCAACTCCTCACCCAATAATCCTAGGTAACTAGGACTCCTTTCATCTCAACATGAATCATTATCCATGTGAGATCATGATTTTAAAACCATGAATAACATATCATCAATATCCACTAATTTTGTTTGGATTATTTTTATTTTGAGAAATGAAAATTTATTTGTTTTTTTAATTCCATTGATAGGATCAGAAATTTCTCAATGTAAAATATCATGCGAGATGGGAAAATTCAAATGAAATAATGAAAATAAATTGTACTATGTGGCTAATGTCTCGAAATTTCTGAATAATTTTATTAATTATATGGAATTATATCGAGAGTATATACTCTAATAGCACATGATTCCAAGGCCCAGTGAGCCCAGAATAGAATATTTTGAACTTTTTTTAGTATGTTTAAGTAATTGTTGGAGACAGTTTTTCTAACTTTTTAACCAGTTCTTGGATAAAAAATATGAGGGCACCATTGAACTTAGAACATCGGGATTTTCCAGGAAAGGACATAACTTTAACCATCTTGGGCTGAACGGAACAGATATTTTTCAGACCTTTAGAGAAAAATAATAAAATAACTTAAAACCTTATTTTATTTCCTTCCCACTGATGAGTGGAGACACAACAATACTACAGTACAGAGACGGGACGATGAGGAGTCACCTTAATGAAGCTCATTAATGTATCATAAACACACAGCATAATGAGGCATTAAATGACGTGTAACAGTTATTCTATTTCATAAATGAAAAAACGTAACTATGTGACGTCGTACCGTAATAGAAATGATGTGATGAGTTTTATTTTTATTTGATTGGCGTATTTTAGAAATGGTAATTAAACCTTAGTAATTCTTTGAAGAACCTCTCCCGAATTTCCTCTCCAATGAAGAATGAAAAACGTCGGAGGAATGCCAACAACATCGACGCAACTCGAGGAATGGAGCTAGAAGCGATGAACATCATAGGTATATTGATCCACCAAGGATGAAAAACTATGGAAATGAATGTAAATGAGGTAGGGGTCTAGATTATTTTTATTTTTCCCCCATTATTCTTCTGAATATGACAAATACAGATCAACCCACGAACAGGCTGATCTGTGGATCATCCGTTCATGTGAGAGGGTGACTTTTCTAGGGATTATCTTTTCGGGAATAAATTATTCTATTATTTTTAGAAATAAAATCCGCAATACTCCCCTTGATTTAATCTTCTCACGTGGAGGGTGCGGGTCAGGAAAAACAAAGCATGAGCCCCACCTCTTTGGCGTTCTTTGAGTTTGTATCCTCAAAATGGTGGAAAGATTAATCTGGGGTTGAGGCATTGATGGTGAAACCCTAAATAGACTATAGGAACATGTGGATCGAGATATAGACAATGGGAGAAACTCTTGTGGACCACATAAGAACCGTCAGTGCACTTGTGGTGGCGGCGGAGGCCGCGGGCGGAGGGAAGAGGTGTGCCCGTTGGCGCGCAGCAGCAGGGTCATGGTGCGCAGCCGACCGGTGTGGTGTGGATGGTTCGAGCCGTGCTTGGGCCCCTCGGGTGATCTGGTGAGCCACGGTTGCTCGCCCGTGGAGATGGGAGGCCACGGCCCATCGGTCATGGCATGAGGTCGATGTGGCGCCAACCTGGCACCGCATAGGAGGACAGGCTCTCTACTTATAGGCTACGAGTAGACAGGGGTGGCGGGGGATGCGGCGGTGGCTACCACGTCCATGTCGCACACCACAAGCCAACTCTATGTAGCTCGGGCTTCAGCTGGTGGGCTGGGACAATCCTATCGAACGGTCTTTCTCCCATCAGGCCAGACTCGTGTTGGCAGATCCAAACTATGCAGATAGGCCGGAACAGTGCCCTTTGGGCTAGGTCTCTGGGCCACATGGTAGGCTGGACCCTCAGATAAATCGGGCCGGGTCCAGCGAGGCACATTGGCCAGCCCAGACAGGACATAACCAGACCATAATCCGGTCAAGTCAAGTCAATTGATTCAAACTAGGGTATGTGGGACACCCGGGACGGGTTGGTGGGGTCGGTCCGACCGGGTTAGACTAGGCCCATACGCAACCTTCCCATGTTTACATAAACATACATATCTTATAAACAAGGCATCTGATTGACAAGTTTTTTCCTGCTTTGGGACCCCCACGATGTGGTATATATCTTGGTATGATATAAGGAGACTTTCATGGATGTTGAGATATGAAGAATTCCTTGAAGTGTCGTTCTCCCAAGCGCACTGCATACAGGAACCCTTTGGTTAGGTGAGACCTGAAGACTGCTGACAAGAGACTCTGTGTGACTGGACTATGGCCATGTGGGAAGCGATACTGTGTGACTCGGTAGAACTATGGTGGTGGAGAGACTGTGTGACTCATCAGACCCACGATACATGATGGGAGGATTACCTCAGTTGGCCAAGGTGGGAGTGACACTGTGTGACTCAGCAGACCTATGGTACTTGATGGGAATTTGTAGCTTAGCAGTTCAAGGATAGTGGGATATGGCTTCTGTGTGACCTTGCATGCCCACTGTACTCATAGAGGAGGAGTTCTCTAGCAGCCTAGGTGTTCGATGACATGACTGATTATTCTTCTATCACTACCCTAAAATTTACATGTGTGATCTATCTTGCTTCATGCTTGTGCTCTGTTCTTGTGCTTCATGCTTTTTAATGCAGATTTCATTATGGTATTTTATTTTTATGGGTTCCCTAATGAGTATCGTGATACTCACCCCATCATGGGATCCGCCCACACATGTCATGTCCCGTGAAGATGATTGACGCTTCGACAGAGACCTTGGTGGACCAGGGCCCAGTGGTTCTCAGTGATACATGACTGATAGATGATCTGAAAACATATTTAGTGGCCTAAGACCATGTGTGACGCAGTGATATTGGGTAGGTAGGACATACTACTTCAACTTCAAATAGCTACACTACTCTTACCATCAGGTGTGGTTTTCAGAAAATGGCTACGCAGAGTCCCTTGTACTTTTCTGTTTTCAGTTCTTTTCATTGGGTTTGTATTCTGTCCCACTTTTTCTGTTGTACTTGTACTCATATTTTGTTAAGTGGTACTTAATTCCATTCTAGTTTTAGGGACTTTATTTGGTGCGTGTGTATAGGTAATCAGGAAAATGCCTTCTATTTGCAGGTTGACGCCTTCGGCGCTAGTCACAAACCCCTGGCCTTCAGATGGTGGGATTGGGGTAGTCACAACACGGGACCCAGGGGACAGGTCGCGATAACATGGTATCAAATGGAGGTTGGTCTTAACACAATGACCATATGTCTTGTGTTTTGTTTTGGGGAAACAATGTTAAATTTTGCGAGTCCAACTTTCAGATTCGAGGAGTCCAGTGTTGGTGTGGCGGTCGACGTATCCATACACCAGGACCTTGAATTTTGCTTTTCGTCGCTATACATGAAAATAATTGTTCCATAGGTGTCTCTTTATGTTCTACTAAATAAGAGTAAGCTCTTTACGTATAACCTTCTAATCGAGGTACATCTTGATCTACATTAGGATGCCTCTATGTGGTTGACCATCCAGGATCCAGATACATGATCGTGTGGATAGCCCACTTAGCAATGGGTTGTTAGTCCAGGGACTAGTGCTAGAGATGGCCCCGACGGGTGCTGCACCGGTATTACCACCACCCGTGGATCAGCTATTACTGTCAGCATTACCAGTAGAGGATGTATGTAGACTTAGTGCCCTGAACAAGTAACAGAGATAGAGACCTCCTAGGATCATGGGAGAGGCAGATCCTCAGGCCACTAATGACTGGATGGAGGTAGTGACATGGTTCTTCCTCTTGGTGATGTCACCAATTGACCAAATTGTGATCTTTCATGCGAGCCTTCATCAGGGCTTGGTAGGGAGACGTTAGTGCTTGAAAACTAGGATGTATGATGAGGTGACCCTCACATGGATAGACATTCAGCAAATTTATGAGGATGATTTTTTTCCCATGAATTTGTGCTCTGTGTGCATTTAGTAGCTTCTCCACCTAGAGCAGGGCAGCATTACAGTGGCCGTGTACTGAGCGAGGTTCACTGAGATATATTTCTATTTGGCAGACATTGTGTGAGACCCATTCTTCAGTGCGTTAGCCTTTGAGAAGGGACTTGGGAAGGAGATCAGGGTGTCAGTTTTGTCTCTCTGCATCCCTACCAGGGTGGGGTGCTTGAGAGGTCCCTTCGGGAAGAGAGATTTTTAGTGGAGCATGCACCGACATATAGAGCAACCATCAGACCTCGGGTGGAAGAGTCTTTGGTGGTGAGAATCAGACAATAGACTCAATGGAACAAGCAGGACAGGTCTTTCAGGGGATGACCCCGAGACTCATGGTCAGCAATGTGGAGTTCCTAAATAAGAGGGAGTCAACATAGATCCAGACAGTGCTTCGTGTGCGGATGGAAGGGAGACATGTCTCGTGACTGCCTGACCCTCCATACAGATGACTGTTATATGGTTGAGGGACTGCCAAGGTAGAGGATGAGGATGGATAAAGGAGGTATGTAGGGTGGTGGACGTGGTAGGGGTGGAGGACGAGCAGTAATCAGTGGGTGGCGGTTCGTGGTACTACATCCACCACCCCCAAGCGGTCTTCCCCATCCTCAGGGAGTGGGTGTACATGAGATATCTTAGCTTTATGTAGTAGAGGATTATGACCATAGTTCTCCAGATATGATCTGAGGAAATATTGTTGCCTTATGCACCCTAATTGCAGTTCTTATAGACACAGGTGCTAGTCACTCTTTATTTTTCATGGCTCTCATTTGGAGCTCGAGATTCTGGTGGATCCATTGTCACAATCCTTATGGATAAGGACTCTTACAGGAGGGGATTCTATGATTACACATTGGTGGAAGTAGTGTGAGGATTCTGAAGGAGGTGAGAGCTTCGATTGGGATCTCCTAGTATTGGAGTCGAGGCCTTACGACGTCATCTTGGGTAAGGATAGGTTATCCACAGTCCATGCTCAGATATGCTATTTTAGGTGTACAGTATAGTGTGTCCATGGATATGGGAACAAATTTTACTTCATCGGTGAGAAGGTAACCCTTGTATCACAGGACAAAATTTCTGGGAGGAGGGTATAGCTGATCACTCACCAGTTGGCTAGCCTCAACCACGGTTTAGTGAATGAGAAGAGTCCAAGATTTCATGTAGTGGTGGACAAGTACAAGGATTTTTTTCCTACGGATCTTCTGAGACTCCCTCCTCATATAGAGGTAGACCATTTCATCGACCTATACCCCCAGACAGCATCGATATCCAGAGCATCATATCATATGGCTCTCATGGAGCTTCACGAGATGAGGTTATAGCTGGAGGACTTGTAGGATAAGGGGTTCATAAGGCTCAGCATTTCACTATGGGCAGCCCCGGTGTTGTTTTCTAGAAAGGTAGAAATGTGTTTGAGGTTGTGAGTGGACTTCTGGCACATGAACCAGGTGATCGTGATGAATAAGTATCCACTACTAATAATTGATAACCTCTTCAATCAACTGAAGGGAGCAAGGTGGTTCTCAAATATACAGTTCATATTAGGCTCTCACCAATGTTGGTGTAGGCTGAGGATATACTGAACACATCCTTCTGTTGCCAGTATAAAAACTATGAGTTCTTGGTGATTCCTTTCAGAATGAACAACACCCTAGCATTTTTCATGGTCCCCATGAAGGCAGCCCTACCTTGACCAGATTGTCATGGTCTCCATTGATGACATCTTGGTGTACTCAGCATGAGAGGAAGAGCATGCTACAAACCTACGGATATTCCAGGATACACATCGAGAGAACAAGATTTATCGTAATCTCTCAAAGTGTCATTTATTTTATTTGAGAGGTCAACTTACTAGGACAAGTCATCTCAGAGGATAGAGTCATAGTGGATCCGGAAAAGATGGAGTTTGTTATTACTTAGAATCCACCATGGAGTGTGATTGAGGTTTGGAGCTTCTATGGGATGGTTGGTTACTATTGGAGTCTTGTGCCTAAATTCTCTAGAGTAGTAGAAACCTTATAGGCTTTGAAATATAAGGGAAAACCCCTCATGTGGACGAGGAAATTATAGAAGAATTTTCCAGGAGCTTAGGTGGAGACTGATGAGTGACCCCATCCTGAGACTACCAGAGGAGAGTGCTAGGAATGTAGTTTTCTACAATGCATTGGGGATCGAACTAGTTTGTGTCCTGATGCAGAAGCAAGTGGTGATAGCCTACGACTCATGATAGTTGAGGATGAATGAGGCGAACAACGTGACCCATGAACTAAAGTTAGAAATAGTGGTCTTTGGGTTGAAGATGTGGTGGAACTGCTTGATGGGTGAGCTGTTTATAGTTTTTTCTGACTACAAGTGTCTCATGTATATCATCTCATTGAAGGACCTGAACCTAGGATACCAGCAATGGCTATTGTTACTACAGGACTATGACTTTGAGATAGTCTATATGCATGGGACGGGGAAAGTGGTAGCAGACGCGCTTAGCAAGAGGACCAGTTGGCAGCTACTGAGTGAGGAAAAATAGAAGATAGTCGCGATGTAGATATACTTCATAGATGTTTATGGAGTTTATTACCTTCAGTCGATGGATGTTACACCCCCACTCTTATAGTGAGTCAGGGAGTCACAACTGGGGGATGTTGACTGTGAGGCCCGACATGCTCATTTGCATTTGAACACAGCTTTTCATCCCCAGACAGATGGTCAGACGGAGCGTACCATACAGACCCTGGAAGACATGCTTCATGATTGTATCCTTGATTTTTCTCATACTTGGGAGGACCACCTTTCACTGGTATAGTTTTCATACAACAATAGTTATTACACCACCAGTGTCATGCCACCATTTTAGTCCTTGTTCGTGCGGCCTTACAGATCACCCCTATGCTGTAAAAACCCAAGGTAGTCGGCACTCATGTGTCCAAAGATGGTACGGGGTACCACTATGAAGGTTCATATTATCCAGGAGTGGATGAGGACTGCACAGATCTGAAATATGTCTTATGCGGATAGGATACTGAGACCCTTGGTGTTTGAGGAGAGAGAACATATGTTCCTTCGGGTCTCACCCCGATGGGGATTGCAGAGATTTTGTTGGGGTAGAAAGCTATCTTCGAGGTTCACTGAACCTTTCAGATCCTTAGTAGAGTTTTTAAGGTTGCATAACTCCAAGATCTTCCCCCAAAAATGCACCGGGCAAACAATTTTTTCCTTGTATCACAGCTGAGGAGGTACATGACTGATCCATCGCACTTCATCGACTGGGGAGAGATGATCATTAATGATGGGGAGACTTTGTGGAGATCTGAGTGAAGATATAGGACCAATTGGAGAAGGTCCTACATGGGTGGTCAATTCCTATTGTTAACATTCGGTGGCAGCATAGAAATCTATAGAAGAGCACATTTGAGCGGGAGGCTCAGATTAATGCTAAGTACCCCAATTTGTTTGTTTTGTTTTGTTTTGGCTATCGGATACATAAATCCCTAATGTGGGTAGAATGTAATGTCTTCGAATTTACATGTATGTTTTTTATTATATGGAATTATTTTGAGACTAGACACTCTTACGGTACGTGATACCAATGCTCGGTGAGCCCAGAATAGAAATTTTGGAACTTTTTTTGTATGTTTAAGTAAACGTGCAAGAGGGGTTTTCTATCTTTTGAACCAGTGCATGAATAAAAAATCTAAGGGTAGCATAGAACTCAAAAAATTGATATTCTCCTAGAAAATATGTCACTTATGCAGGAACGGACCGAATAGAAAAGGTAATTTTTCGTACTTTTCAAGAAAAATAACAAAATAACTTGAAAAGTTATTTTATTTCTTTCCTCACTGACGAGCAGTGACATAGTGACGATGCGGTACATTAACAGGACGACGATGAGGCACATTAATGAATATCAAGAATGGCTCATAAACACGCAGTGTAACAATGGATTAAATAATGCATAACGGATACATAGTTTCATAAATGAAATATTGTAATGACACGACATCAAAGAGTAACAGAAATGTTGTGATGTATTTTCTTTTTATTTGATTGAAGCATTAGATAAATGGGAATTAAACTATAGTAATTATCTGATGATCCTTGGGGGAATTTCCTCTCCAATGAAGAATGATGAACACCGGCAAAACATCAACACCTGCGATGCACCTTGAAGAATGGAGTCAGAAGAAATGAACGTCGTCGACATATTGAACCCACGAGGATGAAACACTACAACAATGAACATAAACTAGGAAAGGGTTTGTATTATTTAATGTTTTCCATATTATTTGTTAGAAAATTATAAACACGGATCAACCAATGAAGATGTTGATCCGCAGATCTTCCATTCTAGCAGAAGGGTGACTTTTCCTTGGATTATCTATTCGAGATTAAATTATTTTCTTGTGATTGGAACTAAAATCCACGATAATCCACTTCATTTAAACTTCTAATGTGGAGGGAACGAGCTGAAAAAAACAAGATATGAGCCCCTCCACTTGTGCATTATTTGTGGTCATATTCTCAAAATGGAGGCTAGATGAATATGGTGCCAAGGCAGTGATGGTGACACCCTACAGAGCTCTTAGGCACAGGTGGATCGAGAAACGGACCACTGGAGAAACTCTGGTGTCCTGCAGAAGAACTTCCAGCATGTTGGGACTGGCAGCGGCTGAGGGTCATATCAAGCGGTCCATGGCGGCGTGGGGGTGCAGTGCCGACCAGTGTCATGAGGAAGGGGAGGCCCACGTTGGTGCCGCACGGGCGAGATTGTGAGTCGCGGTCGCTCGAACATGGTGAAGGGTGTTCGTGGCCCATCATCCATTGAAGTATCTAGACGCGGTTCCATGCTGGCACCGCGTAGGAGTAGCGGCTCTCTCCTTGAATGTTGTGAGTGGACATGGGGGGATGCAGTGGCAGCTGTCGTGTCCCATGTGCACATCGTTGGCCCGCTCCGTGCAGGTTGGGCTTCAGCATGCAGGTCAATCCCCAGCCCGCGGGTCAGGCAGATCCCACGGACCAGCGGGCCGGTCTCTCACCGGTGGGATGGGCTTGATGAGACTATTTTGCTCGTAAACATGGTAGGATTGACCCTCGATCAAATCGGGCCATGTACAGTGAGGATCATTGGGCATGGTCCACCGGTCTGGCCAGACCGGACAGAACCAGACCCAAAATGGGTGAAGTTGAGTCAGTCGAATCAAATAGGTCAATGTGGGACCCTCAGGCCAGGATGGTTTGGTCGGTCTGACCGGGTCGGATCATTCACAGACATAACCGGCCTCTATTTACTAAAATTCTCATATCTTCAAAACTAAACATCTGATTGAAAATTCATTTGTGGTATTGGGACCCTCTCGATGAGGAGGATCTTATGGTATTCCCTATGGAGACTTTAATTGATGTTTATTTGTGACAAATAGCTTAAGGATTCTTTCAAGAACACTATGTACGAGAATCCTTTGGTTGGCTGAGACCTGAAGACTACTGACAAGAATCTCTGTGTAACTTGACTATAGACCAGTGGGAAGCAAGATTGTGTGAATCGGCAGGCCCAATGTGGGAGGAAGACTATGTGACTTGACATACCCATGGTATGCAATAGGGAGGATTACCTCATTTGGCCATGATGGTAGAGACTGTGTGACTTCGCAAACCCATAGTACGTGATGGGGAGGTATACCTCAGCAGTCCAAGGTTAGTTGGATGCAACTTCTATGTGCCCCAGCAATCCCACGATACTCATAGAGGAGGACTTCTCTAGCAGTTGAGGTGTTCGATGACGTGACTGAGGATTCTTCTATAACTAATCTAGAATATACCTAGTGTGAGTTTTCTTACTTCATGCTTGCACTTCATTTTTTTGCTTCGGCCTTTGCTTTGATGATTCCTTTGTGGCCTTTCCTTTTTTTGGGGTACCTCATGAGTATTGTGTTACTCACCCATGCACGGGTTATTCCCATATGTGTCGTGTCCCGTGCAGACGATCGGCACTTCGACAGAGAACTTGGTGGACTGGGACCTAGTGGTACTCAATGAGATGGGACCGACAGATGCCCTGATGATAGACTTTTGGGACTAAGACTAAGTGGGACCTAGTGAGATCAGTTAGTCAGTACATACTACTTCAGCTTCCAGTAGCTACACTACTCTTACCATCAGGTGGGCTTTTTAGCAGATGGGTACCCAGAGTCCCTTTTACGTTATTGTTTTGAGTAATTTTTATTGGGTTTGTATTATGTCCCACTTCCTTTAGTTGTATCTGTACTCAACATTTTTTTAATGTTACCTAATTCCTTTATTATTTTTGGGACTTGGTTGGGTGCATATCTATATTTTCTCATGTAAATACCTCACATTTTCAGGTTGATGCCTTCAGAGCTAGTCACCAACCTATGGCCTTCAGAAGGAGGGTTTGGGGTAGTCACTGCATGGGCCATGGGGGACAGGTCGTGACAATGTGGTACAAAAAAATTATATTTTTTTGTAATTTCATATGCGTAGGATTATTCCCTACGTAATTTTTTAGTACTACTCTAATTCTCTCAAATTGGCATGAACGCAACCAAAATATCTTACCTGTATGATAATTGTTGTTGTAAAAAATCCATCTATGATATGAAGTTCCAAACAAAAATCAAGTATGAAAAAAGGATTTTATGTTACTATAATAAGCATCTCAACCAATCATAACTCATTCCAAGACATTTTAAAACATGCAGATTCCCATGAAAGATATTATATAGAGTGAATTAATTTATTAAAAAATTTATATTTAATTCAAGTTTATCTCAAATAATCTACATATTAAAATTATTATTGTTGGTAAATACAACATCACCACTAATGTTTCAACAATCTACCCCTTTGTGATTTTATTCCTTGAATCTCATTTATCTCCCTCTAATAATAATGAATATAATGAGAATAGAATATGGGTATAAATTGATACTTTCAAAATAAAAATACTCATGAAATAACATCTCTAAGGCCACCAGAACTTTCTCAGTGTAAAAAACTTGTGTGATTAAATCAATCCGCAATAATTTCTTTAAAACTGACCTCATATAGAAAATTAATATTCAACCAATAAAATTAAATTTTGTATGATCTAGAAAATACCTTTCCTGCATAATAAATATTCAAAAACTCAAAATAATAAGAATAAATTTCTCCCCCTAAATACAGTATCTCCTCAAAAATTAATCTTCATAAAATAGAGGAGGAAAATCAATAATCTCATACATCAATATAAAGGAGTCTTATTCACTCTAAATTATTTCCATGAATTGTAAAATTATTTAGATATGTTGTTCCTTATAATAATATCAACCATATAATTCATTGAATGAAAAAACTCATGTTTAAAGATACCTTCAATCACCTTCTATTTAGAAAATGACACTTCATATCAATGTGTTTATATATAGATTGTTTCTCTAGATTATTGGTTATATCGATGGTACATTGAATATCAAAATATAAAACCAAAGGAGTGTCACCATTAAATCGAAACCATATATTTATGTCTCTATCCAAAGAATTTGTGTTAAAACTTATAGTTCAACCACATACTCAGCTTCAGTTTTACTCATATCAACTCATGTTTCATTCTATTCATTCCATGAAAAACAAAATTTTCCTCCATAAAATACTCCACAAGATGTGGATTTACTTTCATCAATATCTCCTTCCCAGTAATCATTGGGAAATCCCCTTAGATTCAACTCAAATTACCTCATATATATCATCCCATAATCAATGAATTTTAGATACATCTAATGATCATTCTTTCACAAACAAATGTGATTTTATATGATTGGATTGGAAGCACAAAAAAAGAGTAACAACATATACAATATCTATTCTGGTGGCTATCAAATACATGAGACTTCAAATCATTCTTCTAAACTTCTTTTATTATAATTTATTTCCTCTATCATCATTTTTCATCTTCATTCCCACATAAAATACTATCGAAATTCTTATGTATTCCTTCATATTAAAATAATTCTAAATCTATAAAATATAACTTTATTGTGAAATAATGATGTATTTAAATACATGGGTAACCTGTAAACCTAGTAAAGTTTTCATTTCTATAAGAATTAAAATCTCATATATTTATTTCATGTTTCTTGTGAACACCTCATGCTAAATTTCTTCATTTAAAAAAATATCACATTATCAACATATATAATCACAAATAGAGATGCAATATCAATGTCTTAACATATGATTAATTTGCAGATTTCCATTTATTTAACTTCATGCACTTCAGATATTCATCTTGTTTGAAATACAAAGCCCTTAGAGGTCATTGGAATCTATAAGTGGTTTTATTTAGATTATAAAAGTCTTAACCATCAGATTCTAGTAGGAATCCCTCGGGCTACTCTATGTACCCTTCCTCATCAATATCACCTTTCCTAAAAGATATTTTAACATACATCTATTGTTTTAAGATTTTATGTGCTTTTATGTAAAGTAATATCCTAATTGAATCATGTTAGGTAAATGGGTAAAAGGTTTCATTAAATTTTCCCCCCATGTTGTGGGTATCCCAAGCATACCATCCTAGAATTTTTTCTAGAAACCTCAATATTCTCATGACGTTTATTTCTAAAAAACCATGTCTTTTCAAATCACATTCATTTAAATGGGTTTGGGATCATGTTCCGAAGTATAATTCCTTTAAGTTTTGTTAAATTCATTATTCATGTTTTAAACAAAATACTTGTGATTAAAATAATTCTTAATATATTCTAGCTTAATTATTTATTGGATGATTTTATAGATTTCTATTAATATATTCCTCTTAGTTTACACACCTTTATTCTGGTCACAAATTATATTTTTAGTGTCAACATTATTCCATTTACTTGAACCAACACCTAAAATCACCCAAATCTCTTTTTTGTCTCAATTATTAATTTCATATAACTTCTAAATCACATAGTCATCACTTGATACATCAGAATCTACACCTTATGCATGAGGATGTATAACTTTTACTGATTTGAATAAAAATTTAGACGTATCAACATCATCAACATTATTTGATTGGGTAATTATTTTGATTTATTCTTTATTATCAACAATGGGTGCCTCATTATTTCTATTAATACTTTTACACTTCATTTTGAATTACCTGTAAGAACTAACATTTTATGTATAACCTTGGATAATTCCATCTTCAAACTATTCACCAATCGTCCATCTATTTTTTTGTTTAACTTTACCAAACATAGAATTCCAAATACACTGAAATGTCTAACATTTGTCACAATTTTAAACCACATATCATATAGTCTGATATCATAGTTAAGTATGAAGATAATATTATTCTGAATGATTCCATCTGTAGTGGTATCCTATAGCTATTAAAATATTAGTATATCACGCTCTATCAATATTATTCTATCCTTTTCAATGAGATTCCCATTATTTATTTTGGGTACCCTATTTTACTGTGGAGTGTATGGATCACTAAATTCATGGTTGATTCCATGTTTTTCAAGGTGTTTTTGGAATTTATTACTAGAATACTTGTAATTATTATTAGATCTCAATCTCTTAAAAGGTAACAATATTTTCTTTTTGAAATGGATTATTAAACTCTTGAATATATATAGAGATTTTGTTTTTTATGAATAAATTGATATATGTTAGCCTTTTAAAGTAATTTTTTAATATCATAATATAACTTTATTCACTGGTTAAAGTATTTGTTATAACTCCTTACCCATCAGAATAGATAACTTCTAGAGGTTCTGATGATTGAATCTCACATCCCATAGTAGATTTGTTTACCATTTTGTCTTCTATAAAAATTTTCTAAATTGAATTTATAACTTCATTTATGATGGTAATATTCTCATATATTCTTATATAATTATTTTATTAATTCCCCTGTGAAAAAGGAAGATAAATATTTTTTTCAATAAATTAATTTATTCTTATTTATTTATATAATAATCAGTACATATTACTCCATCTTAAAAAATTCCTAGGGTTCTCATCCTCTTTTTCAAAACCACTCATTATTTGAACCTATTGACAATGAATACAATTTTCCTGAAAATTAATTATTTTCTAGCATCACACAACTATAATACACATAAAAAATTATGGTATTATCCATCCATAAACAAAAAAATTTTAGGATTTTTTTGCAAATATCTATTATCCCAATTAATCATACTTTTAGAGAGATATCATTCCCAAATTTCATAGATCCCCAATTCTATTTATTAATTTTTTTCATTATTAAAATCACTCATTATGTGGGATGAGAACCCATTGTCATTCATTATAGTTTATTCATATTAACCAGCTAATAATTTCATATCAAAAAAATGTCCAATTACATTAACTAAATTTGAAAATTTCTGATATTTTAACTTATGTTTAATTGTTCTAAAATAAATGTGGTGCATAAATATTATCGATTACCCTATCTAGCACATAATTCAACAAAATGTTGTATTATTTCATAGATTTTTCTCAATGGAATTGTTTTTCTACTTTTTTTTGTTTCTACAATGTTATAACCACTACTGTTTTCTACTCCTAAATTATCCCCCCTCAATAATTCAGGTAGAGATATGTTTTTCAAAAAAAATGCCCTGTGAAAAAATATACCACAACACCAATAGTGTCACTAAAATATTATATGTTGAGAAATAATATATTTTTTATTGGTTCCTTTTTATATTTCCAACCATTAATGGAGTATATCATGAAAATACTATTTTAGGATTCTTCTGTGAACATTTATAACTTATTCAGACTCATTTTCAATTTTTTCAATCCCTGGTTTTATAGACTGTATCATTTCTTTCAGACTTTCATCTATTATATATTACAACCTATCATTTAAATCTTCAGTAAAAGTTGTATTCTTTTAATGTTGAGATTTGGATGATATTTCCTTTTCACAACATACATCTTGTCTCAAATAACTACATATTCCATATTTCTTGAAAAATTACCTTTCCATTAATATATTTTTTCTTATTACTTTTGATTTTCTTATAATTATATTAAATCTTAAATATCTATGTTTTTTAGTTTATTAATTTCCTTGTCCTCAAGGATAATGGTAAAATTAATTACTTCAATGAATCTTCCATTTTATTAATATCCTACGTCAATATTTGAATTTTGTTTAAAAGATTATATTTTCCATCCTATAGTTGTCTTTGTTTGTCTGAACCACCTTTTAGGTTGGTGTTTTCTTCTCTAAGCCATCCAATTTTATACAACTCATTTTTATTTCTATTATCTTTGTATATTCTTCATCAATCACTTATTCTTTTTTAGTAAACTTACTATTATCTTGTGAATCTTAATTTGAGGACTCCAATTCTTCTTTCTCTTGTGTCATAACAACATTTTGAGAGACATAACTATTTACTTTCTTGTTACATCCATTGTTGGACCTCATTATTCTAATTCTAATTCTAAAAAATCATGATTACTATTTTTTTAATGAGATTAGTATTTTATGATATAATATTATTTTGTAAAGAAAATTTGATAAGTTTTGATTTGCTGTTTATTTAATACATGTACTATTATGCCAAAATTCTACATCAGATAGAGTTCTACTACCACTAGTCATCTGCTACATATCGAATTATACTACTACCAAACTTCGGCTACCACTAGATATACTGTTTTCAAACATAATACCACCAAATGTGATATCATCAGACATTCTACATCCAAATTTTTTCTACCTCTAGATGTACTAATACTGGATTATGCAAGGGGTAAACCATGATTTAGTTAGTCTAATATACTATTGTTTTATGATACCATTAGCGATGATCTAATTCCAATTTGATAACATTTTTTCTATTTTATCATTCAAATTTAATGCCTCCAATGACATTATTATTAGTGTCAATGCAGAGAATATCACATGTATTTATTAATGGTTATTTCTAAACCACTCCATAGAATCATTGAATACTAAGTCTAAGGTTTCCTTATTTTCATCTTAGTATGAGGATCTATGATTTCTTTATTATTATTCTCCAATGAATAATTGGATATATAAAACTCTATATTCTAGAGGACTCCCTCATTCACATTGCTGAATTTTTTATCTTCACATATGTGATGTAATAAATGCAAGTTAGAAAGTGTGAAATATTCAGATGATCAGGATCCATTCATACACTAAATCAATAGATATGTATATATGTTTTTTATAGAATCAATAAATAGAAAAACTCAACTTTGCATCACTCTATTTTCTTACACATTCAAAGAAACTTATTCATTCACCTCATCTAGTCAAATACGAGGACCATCAAGCATCTAAACCTATTTAAGCCAAGTAGAACCACATCATTTATCTTTTCTTTTTTACTCTATCTTTTTTATATATTATATTTTTCTGTTTTGTTGTATTATTTCATATATTTTCACACACTGAATCTTGTTCTTTATCTAGAGTGTTCTAGATATACAATCTCTACAATATCTATTTTGTATACCCATGGAAACTATAGAAGAGGTATTGTATGGCCAATGTAGTATTTATTTCAATTTATAATTATGTTAGAGTCTTTTAACATATAAATCCTACTCATTTTAGATTTTAATACTTGTTTTTGGTTTTGGTTCTAATTATTGTTGTAATAACCTTCATTGAAATTGGAGATTTCAAAGTGGAGGTGATAAAGTTTCATCTTGAGACTAAACCCCTTGTATTTTTCAATTATGTGTTTTAGTTTTTTCATTATTTCAAAGTTAAATATAATTTTTTTTTCAAATGTTAAAAAAATTTACATTCATGGTTAGTCTTTACCTATGATTCTATAGAGTATTTGATAATGTTTATTGTATTCAAAATTTAATATTATTTCAAATATTATTTTAATAAATCCATAATAAAACTTTATGGAATATTTTGAAAGATAAAACATATATAATTATAATGTTTTGATTACCTAGGTCTATTTAATTAATTTTTTGGATTTTATTTTATTTTTTTCACATAATTGTTTTGCGAACTCAATTCATACCCCTCATGAGTTACTCTCTCAAACAAACATTTTGCAATCAATATTCTTTCATATATATATTCAACTGTGATTTAGTTGTCTTTTAATGATCATAAATTTATTTTATTTGTAAATTTAATTCTTTATGGATAATAGACAAGAGGTATATTCTATAAATAGTGCTTCTTATTTAAATTTCGCATACAATACTTAGTTGAAATTAAAATGAAAATGCATCTTGAATGCTTGGGTTTTGAAATTTTCATTGTCATTGAAGACAAATATAATTAACCCAAAAATTATAGATATACTTGGAGTGATACTACAAAATCAGATTATATTAGTAAATTTAAATCCATAAAATATTTATACTCTTCTTTAGGTGATGATGAGATTAATAGAATTTTTTAATGTACAACAACTTTTGAAATTTGGGATACTTTACCTATTTATCATGAAGAAACATCTAATGTAAATGAAATAAACATATATAAATATACTATAAAATATGATAATTTTAAAATGAAAAAATATCAACCTATTTTTGGTATTTATATTAGGCTCAATGAGATCATGAAAACAATGCATTTAGTAGACAAACCTATTTCTGAAAAAGAACATGTGATGCGCCAATTGAGGTATCTACTAGATAGATATGGGAAATTTAGTGTTAATCTGTGAGTCATGTGATGTTATCAAGTAACATATTATGGAGTTAATAAGTAATCTGATAATTTATGAATAGGAACTAATGGTAAAAAATTATTAAGATGGTGAACAAAAAAAAGAAATTTATATCCTTCAAAAAAACTTATTCAAATAAAAAGGAGAAAATCCAACCTGAAGGTTCTTGGGATGAAGGGTCAACTACTAACATTGATAATGATATGGCCCACTTGTCCAGAAGATTCAAGAAACTTATACAAAAGTAAGAAGCTATTTTGGAAACCCAATTATAAAAGAAAATTTTACAATAAAGGTAATTTCTGAAAGGATTCTCAGAAAGATGAACCTATGAATAAAATAGTATTATATGAGTGTAAAATGAAATCCCATGTTAAATATGACTACCCTAAGTTATGAATTATGAATATATATGATTATAAGGATAAAAAGTAGAATTAATCCATGAAAATAAAATGTTTTATACAGCCGATAGCTCAATTGAATCTGATTAAAGGAGAGAACACAACCATGATTTACCTAACATGTGTTTTATAACAAGCACATTTGAGGTATCTAATGTATTTCTTGCATCACTAGTTCCTATTTCTAATACTTCTTTAGATGAAAACAATGATGAGAACATTTATAAAAAGGATACATTTTAATACTATAATATGTTTGATGATACTTTTAATCATCGAAAGGCTAAATATATGATTTTAATAAAATAGTATACCTTTACTTCTTGATTTAAATCTCATAATAGTATTAAGAAATATAAAAAATCTTAGTTTATAATAGAAAATAATGTGTAAATGTTTCCTAATGTGAAATTAATGAAATATCATGGAATATTTACAAATTTAATAAATACTCTTACATGGATGCTTGAAAATATGACTACTCTCAAATACACTACCGGAATAGTTTATCAACATGTATAGAGAAAAATCATTAAAAATAATTTTATTCCTGGTTCTAGTTTTGAATAATATTTTATTAATTATTATTATTATAGTACAAAAAATGATCGTATTTCTAAAAGTTTAAAATATACTTATAGGAAACCAATTAAGAAATTATTGGTTCATAAATCATGGATTACTAATATTAATGGACCCACAAAAATATGGCTACCAATGTCATTTTTAGGTTGAATTTTATTTATTGGTAATTTACATAAAACTCTCTAGTAATAAAATATGGTACATAGAAATTGTTTATTCTAGACAAATTTCTAGGGATTATTCAATTTTTAAGAATATGATCAAGGTGTATGTTAGACATGTCAGTTTTAGTGAAAATTACAAAGAAAAAATTATTAGATATGTTCAAATTGATAACTCTATAAAACTTTTAATTTCAAAAGTTTTATTTGTAGATAGAGTAGTGTATAATATTCAAATCATCTCATGGCTAAGTGATGATGGTTTTCATGTTATGTTTGAAAATAATTCCTTCAATGTTTTTGATTAAAAAATGACTTAGTTTTTACTACATTAAGAAATGATAATGTATATGTCTTAATTTAAATTCATTATTTTGAAAAAACATTTCATTTACAAGTGACTTTCACAAAGATAAATGATGTTGGAATAGTAAACTATGCCACTACAGTATTCATTCACATGGAAATATCACTAGGAAAGGGTAAATCAAAGTTCTACCTGAACTATAATTTCTAAAAGATAAAGTCTCAAAACCTTGTCAAAGAGTGAAAAAGAAAAAAAAATATTTCAAATTAGAGAATTAATTATAAACTTCTTAACTAAAAGTTTTTGATCATATAGAATTGTTTTGAAAATATAGAGTTTATATCTTAAATGGAAATTAGATTGGTTATGTTCTTATAGATAACTTCTCGTTATATACATGGGTATTCTTTCTGGCCCACAAAAGTGAATCATGTAACTATTTTACCATGAAATATAAATATATAGAAACTTTTAGTAGATGTAGAATTAATACTTTAAGAATTCATCATGAATGTGAGTTTAAAAAATAAATTTTTTGAATTGTTTTTCTTAGAAAAAATTTATAGTCATAAATTATATATTCATAGGACCCCACATCATAATGGTGTAGTGGAAATAAGAAATAAAAAACATTATATAATTTCTTAGAACATTCTCAAGGTGTATAATTTACCTGTGTATTTTAGGTATGAAGCTTTAAATACATCTTATTATATAATCAGTAGAGTTTTAGTTATATCTATCTTCAATTAAACTCCATATGAATTTTGGAATGGTATAAAACCAAATTTTATTAAATTTATAATTTTTTTGGTTACACGTACTTTAATCTTAATACTAAGGATAATATTAAAAAAATATAATCCTGATAATGATATTTTACTTCATTATTCAAAATATAGTAAATATTTTATGGTGTTTAATAAAATAAAAAATATTGTGGAGGAATCTTTTGCTAAAAAATTTTAAAATGTAGATCGACATGAGCCTAAGAACCCTTTAGACAACCACGAGTTGGATATTTCAAATCTTAATGCCAATACAAAACCCTCTGAATATTATTCGAAATAAGTAGAAAAAACCATCGAGTTATAAGGAACAACATGAACATCAACCAAAACATGTTAAATTAGAAAATTAGATTTAAATCCCTTATTTTCCTAGAATATCTAAGACTCATATATACAATTCTATATGTACTATAGTTGGAGACATAGATAGAATAACACATATTAGAGATTATCTGATAAATCAAGTTGTACATCAAGAATTCTTATAATAGATTGAACCTAATGACATAAAATATTGAAATAATGAATAATTATGGGTGATGAAAATTCTATAAGTGCGTAATAAATTTGAATGAAATAGAGTTTTGTAACTAGTAGATAATCCTAGAGACAATATGACTATTGGAACTATGTGAGTGTTTAGAAACAAATTTGATGGGTCGGGAACAATATTTATAAATAAAGAAATATTGGTTGGATAAGGATATAGTTAGTAAGATGATATTTAATATGAGGTATCCTTTTAACTAGTGGTTAGATCTAAAGCCATTATAATATTTCTTGCCTATAAAGAACATTTGGATTACAAACTATATCAGATGGATGACAAGAGTGAATTCATAAATGGTTATATAGATGAGGATGATTTTGTTAAAAAACACCTTGGATTTTAGAATCCTCATTTTACAAGTCATATTTTATAATTAACTAAAGATTTATGTGGTTAAAAACAATATCATATATCTTGTTAGGATAGGATATGTTTATTTCTTATTTATAATGGTTTTTAAAAAGGAATATATGATCCTACACTTTTAATAAAATTAATTCCAAAATAAATTTTACTTATTCAAATTTATGTTGATGATAAAATTTATTGGACTTCTAAATGCTATTTTTGTACTAATTTTTCAAATATGATACAATGTAAATATAAAATTATTTTAAAGGTAGAACACGAATTCTTTCTTGGTTTCCAAATTTTTCATAATAAATATGTAATTATTTTAAATTGATGTTTGTAAAATAAATACCTTCTAAATCATTTTGGTTTGGATTTCACTAAAAGTAGTGATACTCCCATGTGTACCACTAGTAATATGGATCCTGATAAAACTAGAAATCTAGTAGATCAATAAAATTATAGAGTTAATATTGAATGATTTATATACTTAACTATTTTCCAACAATATATTATATTTAGTGTGTGTATGTGTTATCATTTTCAAGAAAATCATAAGGAATCTCATTTACCTACTATTAAAATAATTTTCAAATTCATCAAATATACAAACAATATAGATTTGTTCTAACCTAGAGGAAATGAATTTCATTTAGTGATTTATTTAAATTAAAATTTATGTTTTTGAAAATTAGATATAAAAATAACCTATTAAACATGTAACTTTTTGGGAAACTCACTAGTATATCTGTGTAGTAGAAAAAGAAAACTCATGTTGCATTGTCTACAGTTGAGGCAACGTACATAGATGTAGGAAGTTGCTATGAAACATTTTGCGGATGAAACACACTATTCTAGAATATGGATATCAACTCAGTCATTTTCTTATAAATTTTGACAACATAAGTGGTTTAAATATTTCTACGAATCATTTATCTCATTATAGGAACAAAAATATTGATGTAAGATATCACTATTTGATAGATCATATCCAATAAGGTGATATACATCTTGAAAACATAGGAACTGAAAATATTCCTACTAATATTTTCAAAAATCCATTAAATTATGTGAGTTTAAACTTTATAAAAGTTGAACTAGGTATGATAAGTTTCGGTTAATAATTTATCTTGGAAGGTACACCATAAGAAGATCCACCATTGGTGATCCTCTTTTGGTGATCCACCATTGGTGATCCACTATTGTTGATCCTCTATTGGATGATTAATTGATAAAACACTATTTTGATGAATATTTTATTGCTAATAAATGATATTATTTCCTCACATTATTCTTAATATATTCATTTCTGAAATATTCGGGATTAGATCATTCATTTGAAAATTTGATGAAAATTTCATTTTTACCCTTTTAAAATACACTATAGTATTTCACGCATAAATATTTTAATATGACTTATTTGAAATTAATATTTTGTACAAGTGTTAATAACGTAATTATATACAACTTTTATTCAGTACACGAGATCTAAATAGTGCATTTGGATGGAGTACATGGGACATTAAGTCAATGGTGGTCTGGACTCAGCAGAATGGACATGGGTTCTGTATTTGAGACATAACTTCTTCATCCGTACTTCGATCAAGCCCAAATTTTGGGAGGGGCTCGATGACTTATTTTCACACGAATCATCCTTTTGTAAGGACAACTGATACATGGGTTTTAGTGGTAAAATGGGTGGCTAAATTTGGAATAAAATATTTGGCCGAGATTCCCCATTCACACTTGAAATCACTTTGAACCTATCCTCCCCACCACTCTATAAATTTGTTTTTTTCTAATTTTGATGGTTTGGGACATGAATTAGGAAGTTCAAGGAAGAGAAGAAGAGGTTCCACTACAATTATCCAAGCAAGTAAATAAGTGTATCTCTTGAAGCAAGGATCCCTTCGTCGAAGCCCTATTCTTCTTCCATATGTTGTAATGTTTGTATTTTCATAATATACTTCTTTGTTCTTCTTTTATTTATTCTATTTTATTATATTTTGTTTAAATTTATTCTTCTCTTAATCTTCCTAATAGGTTTATAATCAATAGTGGAGACGAGATTTGGTTATACCCTTTCAATACTTTGCTCATGCAAAACGTCTCCACGATGACCACACCGCCCATGGAAGTGTAGTTTTCTTAGTGATCGATCTATCGTCTATCCTTATTCATTAATTTATTTTGAATCAATGATATACTGTAATTCACATAATATTATAAATTAATTGACTATTTAATTTAATTTAAACTAATCATGGAATTGAACAATTAACACAAAAACACGCGGGGACGAGATTTTGAATAAATTGTGAGAGTGTGAACCTAATCGATTATAAAAAACCATTCGGGAGAAATTTGTAGTGTTAAAATATAAACCCTAAACTCAATTAATTATAATTTATAGAGAGTAAATGTGCCTTAATTTACCACTTACCACAAGCTAGTCTTAGAACATCAATCAAATCAGGGTGCTGCGATTGCATGTTATGAAGTTAGCCAAGGGTTAAATTCACTTCATCTTCATGGGAAAGTTAATTATAGTAGGGTTAGGGATTTAACTAATTAAGGGATAATAATTAAGTGAATGTTAATTTAAATTATAATGATTAATAATTGATTGAATATGTATCATTAGATCGATTACACCTTTTAAATATTTTCTTAAAAAACATCTTCTTGTTGTGTCATTTTAATCGAACTTCATTTCAAAACAAAAAATATAAAAAAAACATATAGTCTTCTTCCAGAAAAAATATTCTAGATTTATAAACTATAACCAACCCCTTTCCTTTCATGTAGTATTTTCATTCTCTTTTATATTATTTTTATAATACCTTTATAAAGTTGTTTTAATTCACTTCCTCCTTCGAGAGACGACCTTGGTCAGCCACTCTGTTACACCTAAGTAACCTGAAACTGAACATCATTTGAGGCCACCCACGACAGCGCTCCTTTAAAATGGGTGTCATCGCAGGGAAGGCAAGTAATTATTTCAACCGTTTATAGGTATGAATTTTATTTTACATTTTATTCTCTTCTTCTATTATTTCTTCCTTCTTTACCCAATCTGAATTTTTCTTCTTCTTTGATTTTCTTCTTCTTCTTATTTTTGGACCATCAACTAAAACTAATCATTTTTATTTTACTATGCTCCACATTAATTATTTTCATTTTTTATGACACGAACTGATCCCAAATATCTCTTAGATTATGACCCTAAGATTGAACATAGCCTTCGAGCTCGAATTAGACATTCTCAGTCTACGGGAAGTTTCAATATTCAACCAGTTAGAGAATTCCTTCACTTTCAGAACATAGAAATTTGAAGCAATTGAAATTTAACCATAAAACAAGAACCAATGGATTAAAATAATGTAAATAAACTTAATATAACCATTCGATAATTGGTTGCACCTAATATTAACTATCAACCAAATTGTATTGCATACCCAAATCTCGAATCGGACTTTGAACTAAAATCTGGGTTAATTTATCTTCTTCCAATGTTTCATGGATTAACTTGTGAGGATCAAAATAAAAATTTAAAAGAATTTAATGTGGTTTGAACAACCTTAAAACCAAGAAATGTTTTTTAAGATCAAATCAAACTAAGAGCATTCCCATTCTCACATGATGGAGCTGCAAAGAACTGGATGTATTATTTACAACCTGAAGATGTAACTTGTTAGAATGATTTAAAACTTCTTTTCTTCCAACGATTTTTTCCATCATCAAGGACCACTTCCATTTCTATGGAGATATCAGGGATCATTCAAGCGTAAGGGGAGTTAATGTATGAGTACTGGGAGAGATTCAAGAAGTTGTGTGCAAGCTTTCCACATGACCAATAAGGGAGGAACTCCTCATACAGTACTTATATGAAGGACTCACACCTATGGAGAGAAGCATGGTGGATGTCGCGGTTGGAGGGGCATTGGTGGATAAGACACTAGTAGATCCACGTACATTGATTGACAAAATGGCCCAAAACTCCCAAAAATTTGTAGATCGAGGTACACCGCAAGTTAGGGGAGTACTTTAGTTGAGTACTTCTTCTCTTGAAATTAATTTGATTGATACTAATTTAGAAGAATTGACTAATATGGTGAGGCATATTTCATTGGCTCAAAATTCATCCCAACCCCCTCCTTCAAGGCCATGTGACATTTGCACTGAAACAAGCCACCCAACTGACTGTTTCCCCCAACTATAAGAAATAGAATATTGTGAAGCAGTGTTTCCTTAGAGACCATTTCAGAAAAAACAACAACCATATCCCCAAATGATGTTTGATTCCTTTGAACCAACATATGACCAATGATGGAAGGATAAAACTGACATGTGATATACATTTGGACAACAAAAAAGGCCCCCTTTTCAAAAAAACTTCCAGCAGCCTCCACCTTACGAACAGGGTTTCCAACAACCCCAAATAAGGTTTGAAACCCAAGCATAAACAAGTCAACAACAAGGGAATTCTCTACCAAAGGTAGATTATAACACTGATTATATTTTAAAGAAACTTTTTCTTAATCAACAGAATGAGTTGAAGAGTCAAGGTTTGAAGCTGAGGGAGTTGAAGACACAAATGAGCCAGATCTCCACTGCCCTCCATGAACTAGAAAGTAAGAACTCTTGAAATCTACCTTCCCAACCTACTCTAAATCCCAAGGGGAATGTCAATGCAATCACATTGAGAAGTGGGAATCAAATGAATGATACATATGCACCTACCATTCCACCAGGATTCACCTCACCTCCATAGAAGCCTCATCCCATACTAGCTGAAGAGCTATCCAAGGAGAAAGATAAAGGTAAGAAAAATATTGATGATGTTCCTCCTAAACACCTTCCATTTCCAAATAGAGTTTTACAAACAAATAAGATGGTTGAATAAGTGATTCAAAAAGAATTTTTGGATACATTAAAGCATGTAAAGATCAACATCCCTTTACTTGAAGCCATCGAGAAAATCCCAAGGTATGAGAAATTATTAAAAGAACTTTTCACCAATCGAAGAGGGCTCTGGAGAAATCAGAGGATCAATATTGGATGGAATGTTTTAGCACTCATTACACTAACTCTAGAAATTCCAAAAAAGTTCATGGATCCAAGGACATTCATAATACCATGCACCATAGGGGAATTACACTTTTCTGATTCTCTTTGTGATTTAGGAGCTTCCATAAATATGATGCCTCACTCTGTATTCTCTTATTTTCTAGTTGGTGAGTTGAAGCCGATGAGAGTAGTGATTCAATTGGAAAATAGAGCTACAACATATCCAGCAGTAGTCCTTGAGGATGTACTTGTCTGGGTAAGAGACCTGATCTTTCCAGAAAATTTCAACATTCTTACCATAGAGGATGATCAGTTAAGTTCTCATGCCCTCATTATCTTAGGTAGTCTCTTCCCAAAAACTGCCAAAACTATCATAAATTTCAATGAGGGTACACTTTCCATGGAATTTGGTGGTGAAGTTTTGATATTTAATTTTATGGATTCCATGAAGTACCCCTTAGAGGATCATTCTTCATTTGTTATCTCTCATTTTGAGCCACCAAATAAAAACACCACATAATTTGATCGTTCTATGCTTAGGTAGATTATGAGTATTGGTTCTAGTTTGATTTCTAAGAGTAATTTCTCACCTATTTCTAATGCACAAGACTCTCTTTGATTTTATTTTGAAATGAAATCATATTCTGATTTTTATCATGTGAACTCTAATTATGACATGGGTATTGAGTATGCTGATGGATTTGACGCTTTATTCTATGATTTTGAGGATTTATATTCTGTTATTGATGCTCTTTATGCACATATTTCTGTTCCTTCAATTTCCCCATCCATTCATCACCCACTACATTGGAACTCGACCAATTTCCACCAATTCTCAAATACTCATACTTTTTAAGTGGTGAGAAATTACCTGTTATCATTGCTAAAAATGTCCCTTTTGAACATGATGAAAAACTTTTGAATATTTTGAGGGAGAACATTAGGGAAATCGGGTGGACCTTGGAAGACATATCAGGTATAAGCCCCTCCATTTTCATGCATAGGATTCTTTTAGAGGGTGGGGCTATACCGGTTAGGAATCCACAAAGGAGACTCAATCCAACACTTTTGGAGGTTGTTAAAAAAGAGGTTGAAAAATTTCTCGAGGCAGGTATAATCTATCCCATTTCTGATTCTCAGTGGGTAAGTCCTATTTAGGTTGTGCCTAAAAATAGTGGTGTTTCTATTGTTAAAAATGAGAAAGATGAGTTAGTTCCAATGAGGGTGCAAAACAGTTAGCGCATGTGTATTGATTATGGGAAACTAAATAAATCTACCTGCAAAGACCATTTCCCCCTCCCATTTATTGATTAGATGCTTGAGAGACTAGGTGGGATGACACACTATTGTTTCATGGATGGATTTTCTATATATTTTCAAGTTCCTATTTCCCTAGAGGATCAATAGAAGACAAAATTCACTTGTCCATTCGGTACGTTTTCCTACCGAAGGATGCCATTTGGAATTTGCAACGCCCCAGGTACCTTCTAGAGATGCAAGGTGAGTATTTTTTATGATTTTATTGAGACATTCTTGGAGGTATTTATGGATTCTGTTACAGTTTATGGGTCTTCATTTGATGATTATAACTCTAGTTTTGGAAAGGTGTTGAATCGTTGTATTGAGAAGAATCTAGTCTTGAACTTTGAAAAGTGTCATTTCATTATAGAGCATGGCATTGTCTTATAGAAAGTAGTGTCAAAACATGGGATAGAGGTTGATATAAATAAGGTAGATATCATTTCATCCTTACTATATCTTTCTTGTGTGTGTGATTTTAGATCTTTTCTAGGGCATATAGGATTTTATCGGCGCTTCATCAAAGATTTTAGTAAGATTGCCCTTCCAATGTCACGATTACTTCAAAAGGATTCTTATTTTGTGTTTGATTATTCTTGAAGGACTTCCTTTGATGATATAATGATGTGTCTGACCACCCCACCGATCATACAGCCCCCACGGTGGGTGCTTCCTTTTGAGCTTATGTGTGATGCCTCCACCTTCATAGTTGGATCTGTCTTATCTCATAGGGTGGAGGGATGTTCACATGTCATTTCCGATGCATCAAGGACACTTGATATAGCCCAATCAAACTACACAACCACGGAAAATGAGTTTCTTTCGGTCATATTTTCTTTTGATAAATTCGGTTCATATTTATTGGGCTCTAAAGTAGTTTTTTTTTTCTGACCATGTAACTTCAAGGTACCTCCTGAAGATTCCAAATGAAAAACCCAAACTTATCTGATAGATTCTCCTTATTCGGGAATTTGAAACTGAGATAAAGGACAATAAGGGGTCAGAAAACATGGTGGCGGACCACATGAGTAGGCTTACTCACACACTAGAGTATGACACCTTGGACCAGGAACCACTTTGGGACACTTTCCCCGATGAGAATATTTATTCCATATCAGGTATGCATCCTTGGTATGCTGAATTAGTGAACTACCTTGTTTCATCTGAAATCCCAACCAATTTAATGAAACATCTAGACCAAAAAATAAAAAGTGAGTCCTGGTATTATGTGTCGGATGATCTCTACATTTGGTACATATGTAGTGATCAAGTCATTAGGAGGTGTGTTCTTGACCATGATTTTCAGTCTATTCTTCATTTTTGCCATACTGTTTCATGTGGAGGACACTTTGGACCCCAATGGATAGTTAGGAATGTTTTAGACTCTGGATTATATTTTCCTAACTTATTCCATGATGCTCATGTGTATTGTAAGTCGTGATCACGTTGCCAATAGACAGGAAACATTTCTGGGAGACATGAGATTCCCCAACAACACATATAATTATGTGATATTTTTGATGTATGGGGTATTTATTTTATGGGTCCTTTTCCTAGTACATTTTTTTATATATTTTGGTTTATGTTGATTATGTGAGTAAATGGGTGGAGGCTAAGGCCATCAGGACTGAGGATTCTCATTTTGTATTGGACTTTCTCAAAACCTAGATTTTTTGTAGGTTTGGAGTAAAAAAGGCCATCATCAATGACCAAGGGACACACTTATGAAATCGAAATTTGGCTTCCCTCCTTCGAAAGTATGGGGTGAGACACAAAACATCAACACCATACCACCCCCAAAAAAATGGTCAGGCTGAGGTTTCAAATCTGGAGTTGAAACAAATTTTTGAGAAAATCGTGCAAACAAATAGGAAGGATTGGAGTAAATGCATGGATGATGTATTCTGGTCTTATAGGATAGTACATAAGACACCCATTGGTTTGTCTCCATTTTTGATTGTTTTTGGAAAAGTGTGTCATCTCCCCGTGGAAGTTGAGCATCGGGCTTATTGGGCTATAAAGAAATGAAACATGGAGTTGACACAAGCTAGAATCCAAAGGAAGTTGCAAATTCAAGAGCATGAGGAGATTAGATTGTCTTCATATGAGAACTCAAGTCTCTAAAAGGAAAGGTCAAAATCATCTCATGATAGAATGATCAAACAAAGGGAGTTTCGTTTCAGAGAGAAATTCCTTCTCTACAGTTCAGGACTGAAGATGATGCCTGGTAAGTTGTGTTCCGGATAGTTAAGTCCTTATGCTGTGACTAATTTTTTTTCCTTATGGTGTAGTGGATATCACACAAGAGGACACAGGAAGGAGATTTAAAATCAATGGGCAATTTTTGAATAAATACATTGAGGTACTTCCTACTGATGCAGTGGATTTCATCACATTTAATGACCCCATAATCATTTGAGCATATCAGGTTTTTCCTAACCCTATCACTTTTATATTATTTGTACTATTTAAAATTATGAATTTCATGTGCATATAACATCTCATGGGTTCACATTGAGGACAATTCAATATTTTAAGTGTGGTGTAGGGAACCTTTTAGTTTAATAATTTCTATTTTTTCTTATTTTTTAATTATTAAAAAAAATAGAAACAAAAATATTTTGTGTTTTCCAAATTTTGTGTGTTTATTTTTCATGTTTTTGTGTTTTTTTGAAACTATTGATCTGAAATGATTCTCACCGCCATTTTTGAAATCCATATCATTAAGTGATACAATATATCCCTTTAAACTGATCTTAAATGAATGTTGAAAATTACATTTTTTCAAGTTCAAATCTTTAGTAATTTCTTGAAATGTACTCTGAATTTTGAATCTCATGACACATATCACTGTCTTTATATTTCTAATCACTTTCATATGAGGCTTCTGAACTATTATTCTCATATTTTTTACATTTACCTCATTTCTTGAGAGTACCAAACCATGCTTGATTTAACCAGAATTTGATTTATTCCAATCAAAACTATCGGGTTTGAGGTACTTGTGTTTTAAATGATTGAGGAATTTGTTTAGTATTGAAGCCCTTATTTTAAAGAATACTTTTTATAATGGACTACCTTGAACATTTAATCCTTTTATCCCTTAGAATCCATGAACATCATATTAGGTTAGCTGCATTACAAACCAATTATCCCTATCCATCCAACTCTTGAAGTGAAATTGCATAACATAGTTGAGCGTAAGTGTGGGGGATTCTATCTTGTGTTGTGATACCACATTCTTTGATACTTTTGGTGGAAAAATAAATTCTGAAGAGATATTTTTTCTGCTGAAGAAAATCATTATATTGAAAGCTGTTCCTTTTCTGTAGCTTCTAATAGAGGTAGAAAGTTGTGCCAAACTGGAGATTTCAAGAATATAATTTTTGAGAATATTGAAATTTTTGTTGTTGAAATGATGAATGGTGAAACATTTCCATGCCTTTTCATGATGATGGATCAGAATTGATACTATGGGGATTGAGGAGGAGACCATATTTAAGTGAAAATTATATTAATGCAATTTTTCTTCAAAAAGAGTTAAACCCTCCTTATTCAGCCTCAAAAAATTTCACATCTAAATCCTACCAACTGAAAGCCAAAAATAACCTCAAAAATTTCTCATGATAAACATATATCCTTGACTCATATCATGTGATGATTTAAGAATTTATCAAGCCTATTGTGAGCCTTTTATGAGTTTGGATGATAAAGGCATTGCAAAAAAAATTGTCATTTGTGTGATAAGAGAAAATTCAAGTGAGGTAAGTGTTGCGTGCATGGGAGGATAAATGAAGTTGAAATATATTGAATGATATAAATGAAGAACATTAAATAATGGTTTTTTATGAGACGTGATACATTTTCTTTCTTGGTGTGTAATTGTTTCATCTCAAGGATATGTGTTTTAAAATTAGTTTTGATTTGATATTGATGTATACTTGATATAAGGTTTTTCCCAGGAGTGAAAAAGGGTAAGTGTGGATGAGTTGATAAAACACTATTTTGTTGAATATTTTATTAATAATAAATGATATAATTTCCTCACATTATGCTAAATATGCTCTTTTATGAAATATTTGGGATAAAATCATTCATTTGAAAACTTGATGAAAATTCTAGTTTTACCCTTTTCAAATACACTGTAGGATTTCGCACATAAATTTTTTAATATGGATTATTTGAAGATAATATATTTTAACAGTGTTCCTAACATAATTTTCTACATCATTTATTCAGGACACTAGAGCTAAAGAGTGAATTTTGATGTTGTAAATGGGCCATTAATTCAATGGTGGGCTGGACTTGACAGAATGGACATGGGTTCTGTATTAGAGCCATAACTTCTTCATCCATAATTGGATCAGGATCAAATTGTGAAAGATGATCACTGACTCATTTTCTCATGAATCAGCCTTATGGACGGGCAGTTTATTCACGCGTTTTGGAGGTCAAATGGTCGGTGAAATTTGGCATAAAATATTTTCCCGAGATTCCCCATTCACACTTGAAACCACATTGAACCAAGCCTCCCCACCACTCTATAAATTGGTGTTTTTCTCAATTTTAGTGGTTGGGACGTGAATTAGGAAGTTTAGGGAGGATTATAAGATGTTACAATCCAATTCTACAAGCAATTAAATAAGGTTATCTCTTGAAGCAAGGATCCATTCTTCGAAGCCCTATTCTTCTTCCTCATGTTGTAGTGTTTGTGTTTTCATAATAAACATCTTTGTTCTTATTTTATTTCCCCTATTTTCTTCTGTTTGGTTTAAATTTATTCTTCTATTAATCTTCCTAATTGGGTTTGAATCAAGAGTGGAGACGAGATTGGGTTCTATCCTTTTAATCCTTTGCTCATACAAAACATCTCCACGATGACCACACCGCCCATGGAAGCGTAGTTTTTTTAGTGATTGATCTATCTTCTATCCTTCTTCATTCATTTATTTTGAATCAATGATATATTGTAATTCACATAATATTATCAATTAATTGAGTTTTTAATTTAATTTAAACTATGCAAGCAATTGATCAATTAACACGAAAACACACGAGGATTAGATTGTGTAAATTGTGAGAGTGCAAAATTAATCTATTATATAAACCCATACGGGATCAACTTGTAGTGATCAAATATAATACCTAAAATCAATTAATAATAATTTCCCAAGAGGAAATGTGCCTTAATTTACCACTCACCATAAGCTAATCTTATAATATCTATCAAATCAGGGTGTTACGATTGCATGTTCTGAAGTTAGCGTAGAGTTAAATTCACTTCTTCTTCAAGGTAAAGTTAACTCTCGTAGGGTTCGGGATTTAACAAATTAATGGATCATAATTAAGTAAATGTTAATTTAAATTATAATGATTAATAATTGATTGATGAATTAGAGTTATATCAATTATTCTTTGTAAATATTTTCTTAAAGAAAACATCTTCTTTTTGTGTCATTTTAATCGAACTTCATTACAAAACTAAAAAAAATACAATCCTCTTACAGAAAACTTATTCTAGATTTATAAACTATAACCAAAACCCTTCATTTCAAGTAGAGTTTTTATTCTATTTTAATTAATTTTTATAATACCTTTAAGAAGTTGTTTTAATTCACTTCCTCCTTTGAGAGACGACCTTGCTCATCCACTCTGCTGCACCTAAGTAACCCGAAACTGAATATCAATTGAGGGCTCCCATGACAGCACTCCTTTCATTAATCATTGGGTGATCCACCATTGGTGGTCCACAATTTGGTGATCAACCATTAAGAAACTACTAGTCCAGTCTCTATTTATAAATATTTACTGGTCAATTTTTTTGTTTTAAAATTTTAATTTAGATTATTTATTTTTATTATATTATATTTTAATATTTAAAATCACCAAATGTAAAAATTGAACTTCAATCTAATTCGGAACACTCTGACACTCACCTAACCTTTTATCTATTTTGTATTCCCTTCTCTCTGGACTGAATACCTTCCTCACACAATTCCTTCACCTTATGATAAATTAAAATGGTGAGATTTAAGTTTCACATGATATCATATCCCAATGGATTGCAGCATGTGAAGTGATATCATAGCGAATCAAGTCATATTGTATCCAAACCGAAACCCCACCCCCCATCTTGTGATCTTTGTGGCAGTTGAATAGAACAAAATATGTGTGGAATGGTTTTTCTTACAAAAATCATTGGTGATCACGGTGATTTAGAACCATGGATGGTTTTAATAACTTTCAAGTAAAGATAGACCATTTATCCGAGGTTGGTTCACCATTTTTAACAAAATGCAAAGCACAAATTTGGTGAGAAGAAATATTTCATTCCAAGTATGATAGATGGAAAATATATTAGGTTTAATTCAAATCAATAGGATAAATTCATAAATGTACCTCACTGAGGTGTCTCTAATGACAAACATCTAACTATACCATGCAATGGATATTTTTTTCTAAGAGAATACTCTAGTGGAGCTAACCAAAAATTGTATTGTGAGAAGTAATACTTCAATAGAAGTTGATAGTGAGTTTAGACTCCCATTAAATTTCATCTAGCATATTATATGCCCCATTAGATGGTATTTTTATCATGATGATGTATCAGGATGTATTTATTTTATTCATTATGAAAAGAGTTGTTGAAATTATATTTTGCTGATATCTTATGGTGCACATGATGATGATGTGTAATTACCCTTCTATGTCAAACTCTCATATTCATCTTATGATGATACCAACTATGTTGAATGATATGAAATTGGTTGATGATAATAAATAAGTAGAGGTAATGTTTGGTTGTTTTTGTTTAAGAAATATTACCTATAAAATAATGAAGGTAAACTAGAATCTTGGGATGAAGAAATTGGTGGAGGATAATGAATATCTTTATAAGGATTTTAATCCTATGAAACACCTTAATAGAGATAAGAATATTGTGGACCTTAGCATATTGCGAGATGAAATAATGATTGATTATGATGAGGATTTGGAAGAATAATTTGATTAATTTGACGAAGTGGTTGATGTTTTAGTTGAATATGGAGGTAACCCAGTTGTGGTAAAGAGTCCATATGTATCATTTGGATCTCCTCCCCTTCTATTTTTATCTCGGTTAGAGAGACCATATTGTGTAAGGATAAGTAGAGGATTCTAAATTATAAGGTTAATAAATGATTCCGAGTTCTTTGAAGACCTCTAAAGAAGTACTGTAAGGGTCTAACGGTTTTGGGAAAGGGAATAGTGATGGACCTTATGGATCATTTGTTCATGATGATGGTGGTGGTGGGGGTGGTGGTGGTGGTGATAATAGTGTTAAGAGGGATTATTCACATTCATAACCTATTTCTATTTCATCAAGGACTTTTGAAAGGAATGGTTTTTTTAATACTACGGATGATGAGTTCTCTATTAGAGGAAAGCCGAGAGTATCTCTTGATGGGTGGTGGGGAATCAATAGGTTCTTTCTTCAAGAAGAAAATTAAAGGAAGGACTCTTCTCCCACATCTAAGGGTGGATCTATATATAAGGGGATCCATCTCATGGTTTATAATTTCTTGTAACATCTTATATATATTCTTATAGAGAGGATGATGGTGATGATGATCAAGAAATTACACTAGGTCACGGTAGACTAGTTATCATGGTTGTTGGAACATATCCAAAGGGATATTTGTTTGAGAGAATTGATAAAGTTTGTCTAATTCAAGAAAATCCTTATGATTATATTGTTATAGGATCTGAACATATAGAGGCTATCAAGAATAGTCCTAAAAGGGTTCCTTCACCTCTTCACATGACACATTCTGTATAGTTATCTTATGTTAAGGGATTTCATCTGAAAACATTCAAATAGTGGTTTCTTTATGATTTCACTATTTTTCATTGATCTCAGGCACATACAGTCACTATTCTTGGTGAAGCTGATACGAGGCACATTTTTGAGATAGTCATCTTTCATATTTAGCATGAAATTATTTTAAAGTTTTAATAATTTGAGATTAAAAATAGACTTTTATCTAATGAGAGGGAATCCATGAAGTTTGATATGAAGGAGATGAGTGATGCTTTCTCTCTAAGCCATGAATCTCTTTTTTAAATATGGAAACCATAAATCTATCTATATCATATCCATATACTACAACACTTCCTTTAGCTTTATCTGATGGTGAGATAATCAGAGCTATAGTCTGAGAGGAGTTTCATTACATATTTGGTGATCTGACTACATCCCATTTAGTGGACCTTAGAAAATTCAGACAACATGGTGAGAATAATTATAAACATGTAAGGGAGTTCTTTAAAAAATCATGAAGTGATAGAAAAACAATCATTAAGGACATCAAGTACTATATTTCTTGAGATCTTTAAGTCTTGGCCCCTCTGTTCAAGCTATTTATGGAAGATAAGAAATACTTCTTCACTACGATGGATAGAGATGGAAATATTATCATGGACTTCCTAAATTTGATTAATCACTTTTTGTATATATCTAGAATAGTAGTTGTGGAACCTTAGGCCTTTACTATGTAATCTCTTACTACTGGTTGATCCAATGTACCTTTTACTCCTCTATTTCAGTCATACAGTAAGTCTCCAGTTTAAGTAGTTTGACATCTTAGGCCAGCTGTGATCGGGAAGCTTCTTAATTGTATATATACAACCTCATCCACTTCATATGTACCTCTTAACTCAAGAAAAGTAAAATAACCTTTTTATCCTATATCCCATAGATATAATAGTGACTCTAAGATGAATTAGTCTTTGATAGTGGTTGTGTTTAATTTTGAACATGTATTACCCTTTGATATGTAATCAAATGACTTGTATATTTAAATCCTTCTTATCTCATATTCTTCAGGAATTTTTCTTTTATCATTACTCTTTATTTTATTATATTTTTCATAATACCAAAAAGAGGAAATATTAATTTCAATGACATTTACGTTTATATTTGTAATTATATTTCAAGTAATTTTGTTTCAAACATTAATCTCAAAATCTCCATTTAGAAATTTGAAATGTTAAACAAAATCATATCAGTTATTTTCAGATTCTTCGACTAATGACTATATTTATATTAAAAATGGATTATAAAATTACATTATTTTTTATCATGAAATAATAGGATATTGTTAGAACATACTAATTTTAATGCTCACAAATAATGATTATTATGTATCTAATGAGATTACTATTTTATGATAGTATAGCATTTTGTAAGTAAAATTGGCTTTGTAAAGATCTAATGTTAGTTTAATACATCAAATAGTAGTCCAACCTTTTGATAATTCTAGATATGATTCCATCATACATGCTACTACCATGTGTGTTAATAATAGATTTTCAACCACAAAATATTTTCTACCTCCATATGTCATACTTCTAGCATGTTCTACCACTCGACCACGATAACAATAGTCTAATCTATTATTATTCTATGATAATGTTAAAGATGATCTACTACCAGTTTTATATCATTATTATTCTATTTTTTATTCAGTTTTAATTCCTCCAACAACTATTTTATTATAGATAATGCAGACCTTCTCATGAGGATTTAATAAATATTATTCCTAAATAAATCAAAAAATTCCTTAAAGTATAAGTTATTGGTTACATCATTTTTTGCATAGTATGAGGATCCATGATATAATTATTGTTATTATTTAATGGATAATTGAATATACAGATATATATATATTCTATAGGAATCCCTCATGTGCATTTCCAAGATTTTTTGGAACACATATATGATAGAATACATCAAAGTGCCAATGTTTGGAATATTCAGAAGATCAAGGACCTTTCATAAAATGAATCAAGAGATATGTGTAGATGTTTTCTAGAGAATATATAGATAATGACCCAAATCTATGACACTCTATTTTCCTTCAATTTTGGAGAAACCTATTCGATCTCCTTGCCAATTCAAATATGAGGACCATCAAGCTTTTAAACCTATTCGGAACGAGCGGCACCACATCTTTCATCTCTTCTTATTTTAACTATCTATTTTATGATTTACATTTGAGCAGTGTCTTTTATTTCTCTTTATATTGTTACACAATGAATCTTTCACATTAACTATAGTGAGTTTGACACACTCTCTCTATATTATCCATTTTGTATACCCATGATAACTATGGAAGAGTTCTTTCATGGCCTATGTTTTATTTCTTTCCATGTATAACTATGGAAGTGGTTTTTATCCTTAACTGCCTATTTTCTGGTATTTTATATAGCTATTTCAGGTTGTGGGTATAATTATTTTTATAATGATCTTCATTGTAGAATTTGAGTTCCAAGTAGAGGGGATTAAGTCTCATCTTGAGACTGAACCCCCTTTTTTCACTGTGTGTTTCTGTTTGGTTTTAATATATTTAAAATCTAAATCTAATTTTTTTTATTTATATCTATAAACTAAACTTTAACGTTGATAGTTTTTCTTAAAATGTGCTTATATAATGGATTTTATTAGGTAAATTGGTCTCAAAATTTAATGTGAGTCCAAATATTGTTTTAACTACGCCCTAATCCCACATTGATAAATCTTTTGATAGATCAACTTATATTATTATACCATTTTTATTAACAGTGAGTTGTTAATTAATTTGGGATATTTTATTTTAAATAATTTATAACATAAATATTTAATAGAAACTAAATTCATTCCATTCATGAGTTACCCCAACCAATATCCACTTACTTCACTCTCAAACACACCTTCTTCAACTGATATAATGTTTCATATAATGGAACCATGAGAAATATTCTTTCCCCCATTAACTTAAATTATGAATAATCTCTTATAATGGTTGTTTTCATAGAAATTATTTAATATTATTTTCCTATTCAATTTTCATAGTTCAACTTACTGAGAAATGAACAACCACCCCACTTTTGAAACAGATGAATGTATGTTTGCCTATACACTTACCTCTTCTTCATCTTGTGAAATTTCATGATATGAGGGATATAATCTCAACAAAATCCCCCATATTTTCATCTCTATACAAGAAATATTTTTCCCTCTTATATTTATATCTTTGATGGTTTTGAAAAAAAAGCATTCATTCCATTGATTTAAAGTAAAATTCCACATTTAATTTTACAGTTTAATATACTACTATAGATTTCATCAATATTAAATTCTTCAAGAACATTTTCTTAAAAATATGAGTTATTTGAATAAAATTTGTCTCCTAGGATTCTCATCATCAAATTAAACATGGTAGAGTTTAAAAGTTTCCCCAAACCCTATAATTGTATTGAAAATTAGATTTATGATATTAAAATTTTATTAATAGTTTTATAATTCTATATTTTATCATCATTAATTTTTTTTACTAAATTATAGATTTACTTCATTACTCTTTTTAATTCTATCATAAATTCTATAAATCTTATTCCAGATATAATTTGCAATTCTAAAAATCATAACCACTAGAATCACCATTCCTACTAAAGATGATAGTAATGTATTAATGGACAATTCAATATTTTCAACATTCCACTGGTTAATTAGTGACTAAATTGAGGTTTTTTTGTCATATTGAATCAATTTTTGAATAAAATGATGAAATCTAACTCAAGAGATAGAATATAGTGAAACCCACCCCCATCCCCCCCCCCACCCCACCCCCCTTCTAGGAAAGAAAACCATATCCATAAAAAAATCACACCATTACTGTTAACCTAGTTTATTGGGTTAATTATTGTTACTTGGGAGAAGAATTATAATGTTGACCCACAATAATACCAATTTTTAAGATCTCTAGAAGGGTCAAGGACACTAAATCTTAATTAATGTCTCAAATTTTGGAACAACTCTATACCTCTCATTACTTTTCAATAAACCACTCTTATGTTTCTAATTAATGAAAATATTAATCACAAAAAATAATTTTTTTAATGAAGTTCACCTCCCCTATAGGGTGACTACGTCCCCAATGTTTCACTATTGTTATCTCAGGCACAAAACTCTCATCATATTATCAAAATGAACGTGAGGAAGGGTATGAAATTTATATTATTTCATTTTTTCCTCAAAGAGGTACAATGTCACATCAATATATGTAAAATACTCTCTTTCAATAAATATTTATAATAAATCGTAGAGCATCCACACATGCTCAAAATATGATCATCTTCATATTCCTTATCTTCTCTTCATAGCTGTATAGATAGACTATTATAAAAAATCATTAAAATTTTCAATCCTTGATGAAACTACCCTTCCTCAATTTTAGGATTTTTTATTTATATTATCATGATAATATTACCTTCGATTTTTTCTATAATCATTATCATTCACGATCCTAGAATCATGGCTATTCAAACTCAGTCCTCTTAATATTCCATTAAAATTTGATTACCCTTTTTCATTAGTCTCCCAAACGTATCAGACTCATTTAATTACCCAAAATACATAAAAATTTCATGTTATTGTTATTTATATAAAAAAAAATTTAAATCTCTTCAAATTTCTCAACCATGTGTGCATGAACTGATGTAGAGGTAATGTGGATCATTTTCTTATGGCGGGAAACTAAACACAACACTAATACATTATCCTTTTGTGTTTTCACATTTCATCTCCCATTTAAACATTATCCATGTTTGATATTGATTTTGGAACAATATATAATATATCATCAACATAGTTTGATATTTTTTAGAGAATTATCATTTTGAGAATTATTGATTTGTTAATTTTTTTCAAATCCTTTGGTAAGTTCAGAAAGTTTCCAACATAATATCATTTGATCATATCAAGAATCATAAGTGGTTCCAAAATTCCAACATGTGAACCAAATATCTCATTAAACTAAAACCTCTTATGGATAACTAAATTTTTTTATGTTGTATCAAATATTTTATAGGCATATGGAGATATCATACAAGCCAATGATTATCAAATGACATGCACATAACTAAAATCTCATATGTGAATTCAAAAAGATCAAACATGTTGGTAAAATTAATTATGGGTATGATGAGTCCATTTATGGAGTTTTATTTTTTATCTCAGTATCATAATGTTAATTACACATAACAAAAATATTTTATTCATATGATAATTTTCATTCTACATAATAAAACTATGAACGGTTCTTGTACATTATTCATGAGACACATATAGATATATGTAAATATATTTCATGTCTATTTACAAGTGAGTAACACAAAAGGTTTGCATAAAGAGTTACACATAAATATGATTTGAACATATTGATTTTTTCAGGGATATAATATTTAAAAACAATTGTTAGAGGCATGTATACATAATGGTAATAACAGTAGATCATATGGTGTGATTAAATACAATTCTAAATACTAAGAGTCTAATTAATTATAAATTGGATACTTTCAATTCTAGGATCATTCAACCCAGTCGATCATGCCATATTTGGGCAACAAATTATTATCTTGTGTTGGAATGAAATTCATAAGTGACACTGTATTATATTTGGGCAGGTCATTCCATATCAAATTTCCCCTCTATTGTATTGTATTAACCTATTATTTTCATTCTATTGGGGTTACTCAGAGCTTCTAAACCCAACTAGTTACCCAACAAAAGTAAAGGAGTTGTGTTTATTCAATTGATGGATTACAAAGCAGTTGTCCACTTAACTATCCAATATTCATATATGATATGATTATGATGGATACATACCTAAATAACTAAGTTTTAAGAAAAATAACATTTCTTATATAAATATAGATGTTTCCCCACTAATACATAGGATGAATTTTAAAAGGGTTCTATATTTTAGTGGGATCTTATTTAATAAAACTCCGGATTAAGTGGAAAAAATATGTGATACTCATATAATAAAAGCTTATAATGTAGAATATAACATCATCATAAGAAAACATAACATTGTTATTAATACTTAGGAAGTTGAAGTTAAATTTTATAAAATCATATTACTAAAAAAGAAATTTTTTTTACATTGTTAAAAATTCAACTTGTTGGAGAAACACCTTTTTGAGTAGCTAATTACTGAATTTGTTTAATATTTGAATGTGGATTCACATAGGGTTTTCAAGGAATTAGATAAAAAATAATATAAGGAATTTTATTCTAATATAATCACTATTCTTCGCTTTATGAATCATACTTAATAAGATGATCATTCTTGGAGTGACTAAATATTTTATATTAGACTTACTCAAGTAATGAAATTCAATCTATTTTTATTTATGTAAATTTTATGATAATGTGATTGAATTCAAAGAATAGGTTTAATAATTTTCTCAACAGTTGTGTTGTGAAGAACTACTCATGTGATATCTAGGTTTTAGTTCTATATTGATATTATAAGTGAGTAATAGTATAACCCATAAAAATAAATTGTTATTATTGTAACACCCCCTGATTTTATTATATATTTATTTTAAAATAAATTTAATCTCTTCGGTAGATTGGAATACACACCTCCCCAAGTCAAAATGAACCATAATATAGTATATTATTATAACCAATTAGTTAAATTGGACATATGAATATTAGTAATAAATTTTTAAAAATATTTATAATTGTTTTATATAAAGAAAATTTATTTTAAGTAAAGATCCTATTTGATTCAAAAATTCATTTTCCTTCATATGGTTTTATTTAATTTTTTTATAAAATAACATAATTATTTTTTAAAATTATAGAAACATTATTTAATAATATTAAAATAGTTTTTTAAATCATCATTTCAAAATTATGATAGATTAAATTTATCATAATTTTCTAAAAAAACAATTTTTTTGATCAATAATGAAAATATTGAATTTTATTAAAAATTATCTTTTCGTTTAAAAAACATGAAAACATCTTTTTTATTTCAAAACTTTTCAAAAAATTTCATTTTTGGAATTATATTTTTTTAATCCATTTTAGGTATTTGAAATCAATTTTATTTTTAAATTTTGATCTAAAAACATTTTATAGTAAAGAAAACCTTTTCTTTGGAAAACTGTTATTCATCGTGTTTACATGTTTAATTTTAAAAAACATTATTCCTCCTATGTGAATTTAATTTCATTAAATAGATTTAATATTTTTAATAACCTTATTTAATATTATTTATTGTTTTAACTTAGTTTTTGGTCATTACAAATTATAGATATAATAAAAAATCTATTACCACATTTAAGTTTAAAACATGATTATTGGGGGTTAAACTAAAATGTTAAGGATTAAAAGGGCATAAAAACTTGTCCAAAATCTATTTTATAGACATACTTATACCCTATATAATCTTATATTCTGGAATTTTCCATTTTTGAGATACTTTTTGTGAATAAGACACTAATATATTTTATTCTTTTCAAAAATTCAATATGTGTCTTCTCCCCCACATATGAAAGTACACCCCCTTTCCTCTCATATCCACACTTCAACAGCATTTAGGGTATGAAAATACCAGAAAAAACCTTCCTTTAATCACTCCCCTTGAAATTGATTTCCTTTTTAAGAAAACATTCCTAGTAAGTAATTAGGTATAATCATAAAAAGGTTATTTGAAGAAGGGGTATAGTTCATAACAGTGAATTTTCATTTTATTTATTCTCCTACCTCCTTAAAATATTCTTAAACCATGATAAAATAATAACCATAATATCTTCCATATATTGATATTTTGTTATGTTAATATCATAACCTATCTCCATCTCTTCTTCCATCAAATGGGAAACAAAATCATTATTTATGTGTACAGTTGACTACCATCTCACGAACCGTGGAAATTTGTTCTCCATCACCACCACTCATAACTATATATAGGATTATATTTAAATAATATATATGATATTTATGAAATTATTATACTTATAAAATTATAATATCACATATACCTTCTTAACTCACATTCCTTCGGAAAATGATAATATCACTCGTGTGTACGTATGGACTGTCACATCCACGAAGTGATATGATTAGTTATTCATTTCCTTTATAAATGGTATCAAAAAGAGATATATTTCTTAAATGGGTATTATATATATGATAAAATTATTATCCTATGATTTTTTATTAATATTTACCTTTATTTCATTTTATCCCTCAAAATGTGAAAACAACTTTAATGCGTACATAATGCTTACTGTCTCATTATACAGAGTAATGTTTTTCTATATCCATCCTTTATGGATGAATCTAATTATATATATAACTAATATATATTATATTTATATTTGGATTAAAAAAATTTATATTATGGAACCATTTTCAACGTACAAGGACTGAAACTACCAAAATGAAACACTCTTGAAAAAATGAAATCTTTAACATCGAGAAATAATGATTTTAATAAGGAATGATTAATTAATGGATATTGAAATGTTATATATCCATCATTTATAATTTTAAAACAATGTAAATTATTATAGTATATAATTATAACAAATTTATATTTATTATATATGATATTATAGTGTTTTTAATCAATGTGGAACTCATGGTATGGGATTTTCATATCACTTATACTTTTGGGATACACCTGAAACATTCCCCACTTATTTCTTATATGGAAAGTATTAAATTAACATGAATTTATTTTATTATTTTACTAAATAATTTTATGAGGATATATATATCTAGAAAATGTTCACTCTTTTTCAAGGTTTTCATTTTAATTTTAACAAAATGGTAAGTGTTTTAGGAGACAATCTAATTATTTATTAGATTTTTTTATGATGAAGTTTATGATTATAAAATATTATGATATAAATCTCAAAAAACAAATATAATTTCTAATAATATGTTTATATTAGGAAATTTCATGTTTTTCTTTCATTTTACACACTTTACATAGTCAAGGGACTGAAATAATTGTTTTAAGTAAAAAACGGTTTTACAATTTGGTCATGAATCATTCTCTCCAATGGCCATGTTTTCTTAAAAATGTGTTATTATTTACATATGACTATTTAAATTCATTATTATCCATGTTTCAAAATATATAAAAATGTTTCAAATGAATCTTCTTTTCTTTTTATTAATATGATACTTTTGACTTTTTTCTAAAAAAATAAGAAATTGAATATTTTTTTATTATATACAACATGAAAATAATTTCCCACCATATTGATCTCCCAATGAATTGATGCTTACTTTAAAATATTGAAATTATCCTTTCATATATAATGTTAAAATAAATATTTTGGAAATTTTTATATTTAAAATAATTTATTTCAAATTGAAAAAATTATTTTCCTTTTGAAAAATTTCAACCGATATTTTAAAATAATTTTCCATATAAGATGACATATCTTGATGTTTCCTAATATCTACTGGTAATATTATTAAATTATTACATCCTTATTCACACCATTTAAGGTTTAAAACTATGATGACAATATGTAAATGAAACCCATCTCTTTTTTGTCTGTTATGATTTGATGAAAAAAAAAATTAATCGTGTTGCTTTTCAGGGGTTATTATCTGAGGAACTATTTCCTATATTTTGAACACATATGTATAGTTCTAATTATATGAATAGTCGACCCTGAATTATATAACCCTCTAATTAATTGGGTAATGATGAATATCTCATGAGATAAATAAGACTATAATGAGGATTGAACCCAGTATAGTAAGGTTCTTTATCAACCATCATAGACTTGGGAGTAAACCAAAAATACTTTGTTAGTTTTGGGAGTGAACACAATCCACTATGATAGACTTGTAAGTATTAATTAAATATTAATTAAATTAATTCCAATGCTTAAGTCTATGTTGAAAATTTATTCCTTATGAAAATGTTATTCTATCATGGTTGTTTCTATTTAATTCCTTTTTTAGTCAAATCATTTGATCTTCCATGTTTTATGAACTGACACAATTTTATGATCTATGATGTGAAAGGTGTGGTTTTAAAATGTTATTGTCATGTTATCACCGCCCTATAATCATGTTTTGTTTAATTGATCAATTATATCTTCCTTTTTTTATCCATACGGAGTATATTATCTGATATTTTCTTCTGTTTCCTTTTCTACGGGATATAAATAAAATTATTATATATGATATATTTAAGAAGGGATCTAGTTATGAAGAAATTAGTGTGAAATGATTTAGTTTACTTAAGGGTCAGTTGTTTATGCATCTATTTTTACAAGGAAACTATACCTATATGACGTTTTCATAGATTATTATGTTATTTAATAAATATATTTTTAATAATATGTAATCTCTATGTATGAAAATTATGGGTTTCTATATCAGGTATCATTTCATGTTTTAGTTACCTTTGGAAACTGGTACTAGAAAACTTTATTGAGACTCTTGGAGATATTTTTACATATAGAATAACATAATAATGTTTTTTTCATGATCATGGTAGATAAATATGTCTACATTTATACATCAAATAAATTATTATTTATCCTTTTATAGTTTCCCATTATGATTGTTGTTGGTCACATAATGTTTTTTGGTTTCAGTTAATGGATGCAACCAAAAAGAATCAAGTTAATGTTGAATTTTAAGGACAATGCAATGATTATAATCATGTGAAAACAAATGTTATGGGATATGGAATGAAAATATATTTAATTTTATTACACAAAATTATCAAGATTGGAATCATGATGAGATTATAAAAAACAAAAAAGAGGGAACAAAATTTTTTTGAGTCCTTCATAATGCAGTACCCTCTATATTTTAGTGGGTCTTATAATCCACTATTTAGTTAGAAATGGATCAGTGCCAATGAAAATATTTTTTTCAGTTCTCCGTATATCATAACATTAAAATGTTAGTATAGCTATTTACTTTTTGGAAGGTGAATTATATCAATGGTGGAATCTTATCAGGAACATGAGAAAATTTGATTAAATTGACTCCATGGAAGTGGATGAGTTTAAGATGTTATTTTTTAATAATGAGTTTCCTCATATTATTTATATGAAAATAGTGAAGTAATTACTTGAATTAATTTATAATGATGATGCATTTGTTGGTACCCAGTAGGAAAATTTTACAAGGATTGTGAGGTAAACTTCCAGTATTACCATCCAACCAAAAAGTAAGGTTAATAAACTCTTCAGTGGCTTAAAATTAAGTCACCAAATTTAATTAGAAATAATATTACTCAGTAGCTATGAAAAAATTATTATATCTTCTATCAAGGAGAAAATGGGTATTGGAGTTACCTATCAATGTCATTGTTTTAGAAATTAATGATATATTGGATTCAAAATGCATTGTAAAAACCATCGAGAGAAGAATATGATATATTCTTCATTATTGAAGTCTGGAATGAAACATATAGAAAATTTACATAATGGGAGTAATAAATGTTTTATGTGTGTAAATTAGGTTCATAATGTGGCTGAATGCTTAAATGATTAGAATAACTTAGATAAAAATGTGAATAGAGAGAAAGACTCACAAAATACGCTTCCTCCACTCTAGGGATTCAAATGCAAGACATGTGGGAATTATTATAACAAGTTCTCAAAGAAAATTGTTAATGATGATGATGATCAATGTTATTAAACTTGTAATAATATAGAGAATGGTAAATATCATGTGATCATAACTACATATGTGGATAATGATGGGATGAAATGTAAACTTACCATCCATTTAAGAACATCTAATCACTTTTTTGATTTTGTATTTAACCCCTATTTTATATATGAATAATTTATTTAAGGGTATCATAATACCACCTAAATGATTCGATGTTGAATTTCTTTTGAAACCCTAAAATTTCATGATGATCACATATCAATTCTATGATTCTTCTATGACTGATTTTTTCGGGAATGTGCTTCTTGAAAATATTTTTATTCCCCCTCTAGTTTAATTAAATGTTATTTTATTCATGGATTTGAATTCAATTATTGAACCCCATATCAATTTATAAGGATATTAATTCATGTTTTATATTCCAAACCAACCTATTGTCATCTACCAATGTGATGATAAGTATGAACTTCCAATTTAAATTCCATCCATTGTATGGTGCATGATTTCTATTAAAAAGGGGTTTTTATCTTAGATGGTTTGGGAAAAACTCAACATTCAATATATTCCTATTAATAAGAAGTTTTCTAATGACTTATTAGAAGATATTACTAGTATTCCCTTGAATCATGATGTCGATTTCTCTATAGAACTCTTATATGGGTTTACGCATGTTTCATTGATTATATGTAGAATATCCTTGATTGAGTTTCATGAATTGTATAAGAAACTCCAAGAGAATCCTAACAATGGATTTATTCATCAAATAGTGTCCCCTTATAGTTCACCTATTATATTTCTTGATATTAATGATGGATCTATGCATATTTGCATTGATTATAAAGAAATTAACAAGAACACGTTCATGAATCATTTTTATCTTTCCTATATTGATGATTTTTTTAATCAACTGTATAGATCTTAATACATATCGATGATTGGTCTATTTTTGGGATATCATTAATTAAGTGTCAAAAAGGATTATATAGAGAAGACAACATTCTATAAAATGTATGGAAACTATGAATATATATTGATTCCATTTTTTCTTACTAATTTACCCACTATCATAATGTATTTAATGAATTGAGTCCCTAGATATTTCCATTATTAGTTTCTAGTAGTCTTTATATCAGATATTTATATATATATAAGGAGAAATGAATATCATGAATATAAATTAATAATTGTATTGAGAACCCAAATGATGAATAAGTTGTATGAAAAATTTACAAAGTGTTGTTTTCTTCTATAAAAATATTAATTTTTATTTCATATAATCTCAAGTAAGGGTATATTGGTTGATATGTCAAAAGAATAAGCAATTGAACAATGGCCCAGAATGACCATGACGAATGTGATGTGTAGTTTACCTGGTTTGGGTAGATTTTATAAAAACTTTTTGAATGATTTATCATGATTCACTAATACACTCCCCATGTTTTCTCGAAAGGGATCTATTTTCCTTCGAAAATATGAATACAAATAGAATTAGAATGAATTTAAGATAATTATAAAAAATGAACTGATTCTTACTTTTACCAACAGTGGAGAAGTATTTTTAATATACACTAAGGAATCAAAAAAGAGAATATGAATCATTATCATGCAGAATGATATCATTATAGCTTATGCCTCATAAAAATTTAAGGTTAATGATCAAAATTACCCAACTCATGATTCTAATTTAGTTTTTTAAATTTTTTCATTAAAGATATGGAGGAATCTTCTTTATATAAAATGGGTTGATATATATATACTAATTATAAATGTTTCAATAATATTTTTACAAATAAAGAGCTGAATATGTTCAATAGAATATAGTTGTATTTGATTAAATATTATCACTACTAAATAAATTATTACCCTTGGAAAGAGAATAAGGTTTCAAATTCTTTGAGTAAAAAGGATCATGCTAGCTTATCTATGATGATGATACCAAAAGATCTATTATTTATATATTTGAAAAGGATGCATCTAGAACTCTTGAAGGAAGGGGAAAATATTATGTTGCTCAAATGAAGATTAAACCATATATCCATGGGAGGATTAAAAGAGGTAGAGAATGATGATGTTGAACTGAAAAATATGGTGAGAAATTTTCATGAGTTTAACCTTAATTGTGGTGGAATGATAAGGTGAAAAATTAATATGTGTTCTATCCATACTAAAATTAAAGAAGAATTTATTGGATGAGGAATATTTTTTATCATTCATTATTCGTCTTTAATGTGAACATTATGTCTAGAGACATGAAAGAGTATTTCTAGTGCAAATAAACCGGAAGATAGATATTATAGAGTCTGTATATTTGTGATTAGTATGTCAAAAAGATAAGGATAAAATATAGAAGTCTAAGGGGATGTTACAATAATTAACCACACTAGAATGAAAATGGGAAAACAACACCACAGATTTTATTCTTTAATACCAAAAATTTATAAAGGACATTATTCTATTTTTTGTTGTAGTCTACATCCTTACAAAGTCACACTAAAAAAATTTTAATTAGTGATATTTATTACATTAGAAAAATTTTAAAATGACACTAATTCATTTAAAGAAGTTTTTAAAAAATGTTTGTAAATGTGGTATCGATAATTTAGAGACATTTATAAATTATTCCAAATTTAGAATGATTATAAGTCTCACCATTTTGAGAGACCTAATTTATTAATTTGATTTAAAATCCATAGTAAGTAAACATCGATAAATGAGTGATTTTTATAAATATCAATGTATAGTGAAACTTCATTAATCGATGTTTAAAAAAATTATTGTAATTTTTTTTTTAGAAATTAAATTTTCTTTTACCCAAAAAAATCACTTTTTATTTTAAAAATATAATATATTTTACACCATCATTCCCCGACATTATTAGGAAACCCCATAAATATTTTTTACTTATAATTTGTTTTCTTTTTGAAATTTATTGGTTTTTACAATTAAATAAAATTATTATTTTACTTCCCACCCACACTCCACAACCCAATACCATCTAACCCTCTAACAAATTCCCTTCCCTACATGCTTAGAAATTCTCCCCCACACATGCTTTAACACTCTCCCTCCCTTCCTTGGATGCTCACTCTAATGATGCATTATTATCCCCACACATGGGCCAAGGTTGAACGTTGTCTGCCACCATAAGGATTTGAACCAGAAGCCTACAAGGTCAAATCCAAATACTTGTCCACTAATCTATTCCAATTATGAATATAAAATTGTATTATGTTATATTTATATATTTAAATATATTCCAATATTAAAAAAATAATTAATTATATATTTATTTATTTATCTATTAATATGCATATATTAATATATATATTTATATATTAGATTCTATGTTAATATTTATATATAAGTTTATGTTATGTTATATATATTTTTATATTTTACATATATGTTTATATATCTATATTTTATATTTTATATTATATATATGATTATATGTGCGTGTGTGTATAAATTTATATGTGTATGTATGCATTTATATAATTATAATTGTAAATATATATATATATGTATATAACTTCTCACATTTTAAAACACTAGTAAAAATTTCTCTAAAATATACATTTTTTTTCTTAAAAACGTGACAAAATAAAATTGTGTTTGTGTTTTTATATACAAATATATGAATATATATATATGTATGTATGTATGTATGTGTGTGTGTTTATATATATATATGTGTGTGTGTGTGTGTGTGACTGTGTTTATATATGTTAATATATATATATATATATATCTAAAATTTTTTATCTATGTATATATATGTTTATATATATGTGTCAGCATTTAATAAGATTACATATTATATATAAATAGTTTTATATATTATTATACATATATAAATTTATATATACTTATTTATTTATTTATTTTATATTATATTTTTATATTTTATATTATATATATATATATGTTTATATTTTATATTTTATATATTTATATATGTTTATATTTTATGTTTATATTATACGTTTATAAAAATGTTTATATTATATTTATGCCTATATTATATATATATATATTTTATTATTGTATTATTTTATATCATATGTTTATATTAATTTATAATATATATGCTTATATGTGTGTGTGTGTGTGTTTATTAATATATGTGTGCGTATAAATATATATGTGTATATATGCATATATATAATTATAAATATATATATATATAATTCACCACATTTTAAAACACAAATTAATATTTCACTAAAATAGCCATGTTTTCTCAGAAACATAACTAAATGTAAAATATATGTGTGTTTTTATATATAAATATATTTATATTTATATTTATATATTTATATATATGTTTTTTTTTGAGTTTATATATATAAATATATATACTTATATATGTGTCTGTGTGTGTGATTTGATATATTGATATATATATATATATATATATCTAAATATATATTTACACTGATGTGGGGTAATGAGCTATATAAAAATAAAATTTTTTCCAAAAAACATCCCTAATTTAGCGATTGTTTTCAAGAAACATCACTAATTTAGCGACACTTTTAAAAAAATCAACAAATTAATGATATTTTCTAAATATGTTACTAAATTATAAACGTTTTCAAGAAAAATCCCTAAATTAATGCCTTTTTTCTAGAAAGGTTGTGAATTTAGTGAGGCATTTCATCAGAAATAACAAATTTAGCGACGATTTATAGGAAATGTTTCAAAAAAAATGTCACTATCGTAAATATTAGTATAGTTTTATCACACTTCATTGATATTAGAAAAGATTTCTATCTGCATCATCATTAAATAATATAAATTATTTAAGTGGTAAGGTTATATATAGTACATCATTCTATTTTATCTAATACGGAACTAATTTTTACCATGAAGTTATAATGAATCCATGAATAGGATCTGAATAAAATGTTGAGTTTTAGAATTTTTTATATGCCTCTGAAAATAGTTAGTTTGAGAGAACAATTCAAACCATAGAAGATATGTTAGGATCTTATTATATGGGTTTTAAAGTTGTATGGAATCAACACCTTCATCCACTTGAGTTTTCTTGAAATAATAGCTTTCACTTGATAATTCAAATGGATTCTTATGAATACATATATAGAAAAAAGTGCAGAACTTCAATGAGTTGGTATGATATTAGGGAAGGAAATCTATTAAGTCCTCATCTAGCAATGAAAATGGAATATAAAGTTAAATCCATTCAAAAACACATCAAGGTAGCTCGGATTTGATAGAAACGTTATGTTGAAAATAATCAATGACATCTAAAGTTCAAAGTTTGTGAAAAGTTGTTTTTGTAAATTTCTCCTTAGAATAAGGTGATAAATTCCAAAAGAAATTATTATTGAGCCTTTGGTATATTTTTCTCTTTTAGATTCTTCAGCATGTGGGGATGGTATCATATCTCTTGCAAATTCCACCAAACCACTCTCAAATTCACAATGTTTTACCTTCATATATCTTGAGAAACTACATACTTGATCATCAACATTTTTAGAATTTAGAGGTCATGTTGTTGGAGAATGACCTCTTCTTTGATGAAAAATCAGTAGAAATCTTAGATCGTAGAGATAATGATCTATGGAACAAGAGTACTCACTTGGTTAAAGTTCTCTGGAAGAATTATAAGCACAATGAAGATACATGGGAACAGTAGGATGTGATGAAGCTGAAAAATACTAATTTTTTATATTTGAGTCATGTATTTTGAGAGGGAAATTAATTTTATGTAGGAAAATTGTTACATCTTGAGATTTTATGATCTATTTCTTTATATATAAATTTAATAATTTCACTTTCTTGTAATACATGCATCACTGAGTCTAAACGAACCATAATGGTATACCGTTATAACCGTGTTATAAAATTGGAATTATAGATACGAATAACTACATTTAAAAAAATTATAATGGTTTTTGATAAAATATATATATTTAGTCAAAGCTATTATATCCTTCAAAAATACTTTTTATGAAAAATGTGTTTTATTATATTATGTGAGAAAATAATATAATTATTATTTGACCAATTTTGAATAATTATTTTAAAAAAATTATCTTAATTTTTGAAATAAATATCCAATATTATATTAGAGTAAAATTTTGAGATTTTTATAAAAAGTTTAATTTTTCAAGGAATAGCTAAAAGTACTGATTTTATAATATGTTCATTTAAAGCACATAAAAAGTTCATTTTAAACAAAATTGTTTTTAATGTAAAATTACTTCAATTATATTATGACTAATCCAGTTTATTTTATTGGAATCATTTTTATATTGATATTTTTGTATAAACATTTTATACATCTGAAATCATTTTCTTGGGAAAACTTCTTTTCATCGCATTTGTGGGGTTAAACTAAATTTATAATGGTTCAAATGAACATTAAAATTTCCTAATATCTACATTATAGACACATTTTGAATGTATATCTTATAATATTCTAAAATGGTAAATTTTTGTTGTCTTTTCTGTGAATAAGACAATAATATTTTTTTGTATTTTAACAATTAAAATTGTGTCCAGTCCCCCACTTATAAAAGGACACCCCTTATCTTATCCTTTTTGTATTTAAATATATATTTTGTTCTCCCAATACCTACACAAATCCTTTCCTTACATCTCTCCCTAAGACCTATGGTCCTTGTTTTGAACATAAAACCATCCAAGATATGCTTTAAGTATAACCCTAAAGAGGATGTCCAAATAAGAGCTATAGTTTTTTACCATGAATTTTTCAATTTGTGTCTTACTATACCTCATTCAAATCATATTTAACCATTATCAAATAAAAAAATCAATGTATCTCATATATGAAGATGTTATTATTTTAATGGAATAACTTATATCCATCTCATCTTCCATCAAATGGTAAATCAAACCATCATCTGTGTGTATGGCGTGAAAGCACTACAGTAACCAATATAATTAATTTTCCATTATTGTATCTCAAAAATGGGTATTTTTTATGTCCAAAAATGATTTTCACAAGAGTTGTGTAGAAATTCATGGCCAATTCAGATCAAATCCAGGATGGAATGCCCCAGAAATCCATTTAAGATGCTTGATTTGTGAAGGTACACACCTTCACAAATAAGTCCAGCTCGTGGAATTCTTTGTTGAGTGAGGTGTTGATTGTAACCTTCACTCAACGTGATTTTGTCTCTCAGAGCTCCCTTTTCTGGTTGTATGAAGTGTTGATGGTAACCTTCATGCAATGTCATTCAGATTTTCTAAACCCAACAAATTCACAATGCTCATAAATCTTTGTAATGGACTTTCTCATTCGTTATACCAACCCTATTGAATTAGTAGGTCCTATAAATACCCCCTCATGTTTAACATTTAAGGGTGACATGACCATTCAACTTCCTATAAAGGATTTGAGTTTGTGATACTCTGAAGCTTTGCAAGTGAGAGAGAATATGGATCACCCAAGGTATCCATATTTTTTGAAACCAGCTCCCATGGGTTTCTGAGAAACAAATACAAAAGTGGAGATTCATTTTGAGATGGACCACACCATTTGTGGAAAATAAATTCCTTTTATGTTCTTGGGGTTTCGTGCGACACTCATATTTCATGAAACAAACTCCCTGGGACCCAATATTTCACCTTGGGGAAGGGCCATCCGATTTTGAAAAATAAACACTTTTACAAGATCCTGGAGCTCTATGAGATCCTTGATCATTCTAAAGCCCCAACACTTTATAAAACCAAATATTTTATGAAACTAATCTTCCCTAACTCTCCCTGGGTCCACCTTTTAGCTTATCCCCTTTGGAGAAAGTTGTATGTCTGAGTGCCCTGTGATTAACCAAGTCTGGTTCAAAGTGTGTCCTGAGCCATTACCCCACTTGGTTCCCCTAAGAATAAGTACCCTAATTTACTATTTATTATAATAAATTAGACATTAATGTTCATGATCATGATTTCTAGTCATCCAAGATGGTTCTAGAACCATGTCTTACCTAGTGTCACATGAGCAGAGATCACATAAACCCTATAGGTGGCATCTTTGAGGGAAATTGTGCACATATATTGGTAGAGATTCCTTGTGATAAATATTCTTTCATCCTTAAAATGGTCCCCCTTGTGGAGTCATCCCTATCCATTTCTATGCTTCATGGTGTAAAAATTATAATCTTTGTGTTTTATGAAATTAAAATGAATGAAAATATCATTAAAATATTATGTAAAACTATATCCTTTCCAATTGAAATGAACACATGATTCCCCATGTACCATCATCATTGGATGTATCTTTCGCCCCCACCGTGGAATGAAACACAAAAACCAGGGGGTGAGGATGCTTCTGTGCATATGACCCTAAAAATTCTCCATGAACATGGGATGAAACTTCACACATGGGTAGCTTTCAGGCATAACCCAACACCATCCATCCTAACCACAGGAAATAATCCTACCCTATGTAGCTTCCTCATGTAGTCCCCACACCATCCCTCATTACATCTCCTTCAATGACACAAGCCTCCATACCATATGATGTTAAAAGAGATGGACCAATTTTGACACACAACCTTAAATTGCAGCATCAAACTATGTGGGCTTTCATCCCCTCCTCTCATGTAGGGTACATTGGAAGCCAACCTGAGGTTCATTCCCGATGAATATCAAATCTAAGTGTGAAATAATTCACCCCTATGAACACACTAAACAACATAATCCATATCAAAAATACATTCATATTCATATCCAAAATAATTTAATAATGTGACCTGATCCATCTCAATAGGATGTTCTGATCCATCTCCAAAAGATGCCAAGCCTATGACTCGATCTGTCTCAATAGGACATTTTGATCTGTCTCTAGAAGATGTTAATCATGTAACCCAATAATTATTAATAGTTTTTTTTTTATATAAATACATAATATGTTAAACCTATGACCCAATCCATATCAACATAAAATTTTTATTTGTATCTACCAGATGTTATGCTCATGACTCGATCTGACTCAATTTGAAATTATGAACTGTCTCTTCAATATATCAAGCCTCTGACCAAATTTGTCTCAATAGGACATTCCAATCCATATTAACTAGAAATTAATCTTGAACCTTGGTCTTGAATCCCTACCCCATCCAATAAATTTTGGATTCCTGAGGTAAAAAAATTTGGAAGTATTACTCCCCTGGCATTATCTACCTCATAATAAAAATGGGATTCCTTGGGTACCGTACCTAAGATACCTCACACGTGATATGCCCTCCTAAACAGAAATACTTTATAGGTGCCCATTATACCCATTTTATATTAATGAAAAGATGTTTCCAATGTGACTACTAATATTGAACTAAGGCTTCTTCCCTTTAAAAACAGAAGCAGTGCAATTATCCAAATCGACCTAGAGATTGCACAGGGAATGAGATCCATGAACATGACATAAATCTATAAGAGAGACACAGAAATGGAAACGAGATCTAAGGAAGAATCCAAGGAAGCAGTAACTATCATACTATTATCAAATTTTGATCCCAGAGTATACATCGCCGATGAAAGTGATGAATACTTCCCGCCTTTGAAAAGCAAGAATATAGGGTAAAAGAGCAGTGTGAGGTTTGCTAGCCTCGGTGAAAGCATCGTAAAAAATATAATTATGTATTTAAATTATTTATGTATATATATATATATATATATGATATTTATGAAATAATAATAATCATTTAATTAAAGTATCGCATCTACCTTATTATCTTCCAATCCATTTGAAAATCATAACGTCTCTTATATATACATATGGACTACACCCTCCAGGAAGTGATGTGATTCATTTTTAATTTTCTCTTTACATGGATTGTAATGAGGATATATTTATAGAAAATATATGATATATATGATATTTTAATGATTATGTAATGGTTGATTAATATTTAACTTTCCATTATTATATCCATCAAAAAGTGAAAATAAGTGTTCATGAGTACATATGGCTTACCAACTTTATGTATAGTGTAATTAATTTTCTATATCTATCCTTTATGAATGAATCCAAATATTTATAGTTAATATATATTATTTTTATATAATTATTCATATACATTATATTATGTAATGAAGATTGATGTACAAGGAATGAAACCACCCATTCAAAACATTCATGAAAAACAAAATAGATAATGGCCTAAAATAAAATATTTAAAAAGTAATTATTAATAAATTGATTTTCAAATATTATAAATGGACCATTTATGATATTATAATTTTTAATGTTTTTTTATTTATTTTTTAATAAATTTAATTTTATTTAAATAATATTATATTTCCTTCTAACTAAGTGGAATTCAAGGAACAAAATTTGTTTCCCACATTTACTTTTATGTGACACATGCCATATTCACCACATAATTATTTTATATGGATTAATTAATCCCTAGTAATATATATAATTATTATACAAATTAAAATTATGCAGATGAAGATATAACTATATTATTCTATCTTTTAGGTTTTTTTTATTTAAATGTTTCTAAAGTGGTAATGTTTTTATCATATAACCTCCATGTTTATCAGGTTTTTTATGATAAATATTACAACGATGAAATATTATAATATAGATCTCAAAAAACTCTTGAGTTTTTTTCTAATCTAGTTATATCTCTAGATTATATGTTTTCCATCCATTTTCCTCTCTTAAAATACACAAGGAACTAAAATAATATTTTTATGGAAAGTCGACTATGTTTTACTATTCGGTCAACAATTATTCCCTTCCATGTCCATATTTTCTTTAAAATATTTTCAAGAATGTTTTACTATTTTCTTATAAAATTTTAAAGTCATTTTTATAAATTTTTTACTTTTTGTATATATAATTCAAATGAATATCCATTTCATTTTCCAAATAAGTTACTTTTGATGTTTTATAAAAAGGTTGAATTGAATAGTTTTTTAATGTATATGACATGAATGAAATTTCCCACCATCATAACCATTGAATTATTTGAATAATACATTAAAAGATTATAAGGATATTTTAAAATAATAACTAATCTTTAATATTTGGTAAATTTTGATAATTTAAATTACTGATTTGAATGAAAAAGTTTATTTTCCTTATGAAATATTCCAAGTGATATTTTAAAATAAGTATCTGTATGAGATGACATCTTATGATTTTTATTAATCTTCACTCGGGATATGATTTAATGACACAATCCATATTCATTATCTATATTTTATATGATTGTTATGAGATGATTTCTATGAAACCCATTTATTTTCAATCGGTTATACTCTTATGAAATTTTAAAGAAACCCATTTCATTTTCATAGGGTGTGATACGATGAATGTTTTCTGATCTTGTGGCACACATTTTTGTATAGATTTCATTATATGATGGTTGGTCCCAAGATTATATATCCCTCAAATTCATTTATTAAATATATATATATATATATATATATCTTGTGATAAATTGGACAATAATGGAGAGTGAACCTAGTTTAGTAAGGGACTTTTTCCACTATTATAGTTTTAAGAGGTAACCTTGACTACTACGATGGTTTGGGGATTAAACCCAATCCACTATGATGGTATTTAAAGTAATAATTTAATACTAAGGAAAATATTTTATATGATTATGTATATGACACAAACTTCTGTCTTGTTCCAAATTTAATCTATCATAGCTCATGTTCTTTTATTCAATTATGAGTCATGTCTTTTGAACTTCTATGTTTTATGTCATGGATCTAGATTATGATCAATGCTATATACAGCATAATTTACAAATATTATAATGATATTATCATAAACATAGGATTATGTAACATTTAAGTAATTGCAGATATCTCTTTTGTTTACATTTACTGATCATCTAATCATACCCACTCATATGTATCCTTTTATCTGAGTTTTAATGAAAACTTTTTTTAGGATGTTCTTAATAAGGTATTCTATTAAGGAATTAGTAAGAGAAGATGTAGTTCACTTATGAACCAGTGGTTAATGTATCTAGGATTCCAAATTCTCTAGACCAATAATATTCTTGTTTGTGTCATTATGTTATCTATTGAATAGTCATCTAATAAAATTTAATATCTGGGTATGAAAAGTATGGGTCGCTATAGTTGAGGATTCCAAAATTGTTTTTCAATGATCCCTTCATGGTCATTGAAACCTAAAGGGGAAATTAGAAAGAAATTTTATCAATTCCAGAGGATGGAATTGTTTTTTATACCAAAATGTGTCTATGAAACTCTATATAATTTTCATGTTAGGTTTCAGTGTAAAAGAAAATTATTCTTTACTTATTAAATATATATGATACTGAATCTATAATTTACAAATGATTTAAATATATGATATTTTTAAATAAATGGATGATTTGATAGAATTTAATGTTATCATTCTTATTATGATGCTAATTGATACTAAAAAAATATTTGAATGTAATGAAATTTATCAAGATCGGGTGAATCTATGAGGTGGATATGTATCATCAAATCATTTTACATTTGTGATAAGGGAATTTGTTTTTCAGAAAAGGGTTGTTGAGAATAAAATGTGTTGCTTATTTGTATATATATTATTTAGGATCAATTGGATTATATAACATGTTTGAAAATGATACAAGGATAAAAAAATATCTATGATAGATTTTGTATCCATATATTTGTTAAAATATGAATGATGATGTTACTACCACCCATCAGTGGAAAATTTTGTGAAACTGACTTTTTTTAGATGATAATTTTCAAAAAACATAGAACACTATATGTGATATGCATAATTTAGTTTATTTACAAAATATTATTATTAAATATAAGAAATTTTTATTTCATTACACAAAAGAGATTGAAATTATTTTCTTAATGTTTTTAATATAATGAAGTGTTTAATAGGCTCATGTGAGTAAGTTTAAATTTAGTGAATTTCAATGTTAGAAAATAAAAACTATTTCAGTATAAAAATTAATTTGTTTATTAAGTAATCTAAATAGGTTAGTATATGAAATAGTAAATAAAAATTAAATAGTTACATTTAGTTATAATGAGAAAAGGAATATAACTATTTCCTAGAATGATTATGAAATAAAATTGTAATGTGAATGTTGCTTTATCATAAATGAGTTTGGGGTATTCTAGTAAGTAATAATGTAAAGAGTTTCATTATTTCATGGAAATGTTTTGTGGAATTGGTACCATGGATGATAATGTTAAACCAAGTATATTTATAAGTATACAATAGATGTTGAAACCCTAACATTTGATGATATAAAGTAAAGGATATTGACTATGTTCATAGAGTTTAACATTGAGAATATGATTCATAAATGACACCATTATTGAAACATTATTTCTTCATAGATGTTACTCACTAATGTGTTAGTGGGATATTATTATTATATAGTCACATAGATATGTGGTAGAAATTACATATATATTTACTAATTTAACACAACCTAAGAATTTTCATCAAACATAAGGATAATTTGGTAATAAATCACATATGATATGATAGATGTGTTCTTATATACAATATTATTATGTATTATTAAAAGATTTTAAAAATATAAAATTTAGCATAAAAATGAAACCTCTAATTTATCAATCATTCATATTGAAGAATTAATGTATCTATATATATACATTACATCATGTTTTATAATGATTTTTCTATCAATGTGTGACTTTGAGTTATCCCTAACTAATGTTTATTTTGTGTATTATAATTTTAGATGACATGTTAAGGTTATAATGTGTAGTATTCCTGTATGATAAATAGGAATATACTCATGTGGCACAAAATGTTTTTTAGTGCATTGAATGAACCGGAATATATTCCACAAAGTGAGTCATGCATTCTATCTTTGGTATAATATGGGTCCATGGATCCAATAAAAGATCTCATTTCATGGTTATATATAAATACATGGCCTGATAACCTTCATATTTTGATACCTTTCTTACACAATCCATTAAGACATAGATAATTGGGGGGAAGTTGGGTTATTTTTTATCATCTAATTTGTTTGAGATCAACCAAGAAGGAATTTTTCCACTCATATAATGTGTATAGAAAATATAAACATGAGAGGGATAAACTAGGTAGTGTGAGGGAAAACATAGATAGTAAATTTCATGTGCATATCTATTCTGTGAGGGGTATGTCATGTGTATATTTATAAAGATTAGTGACATGTGAAATATTAATTGACATTTTCATACTATACTTGATGAATCAAGAATATTTGAGTAAAATACATTGTATTGACATAATCATTTTCCCATAGTAACACTACGTCTAGGACAAAGGGATCATTTGATATATTCATTCAAGCTTGAAATGAATCTGGTGGACATGAGTATAGAGATAAATGTGTTTGATGAAGATCAAACCAGATCCCATTATATCTTGAGTAGCATTGAAACGTTTCAATATGTTCCTATTTTCTTTAATTTATGGATCTATTTATCCATATTTTTTTCAAATATATAATGGTTAATGGGGTCACACTTTTTGGTTGACTAAATTGGAATTGAGTTTGATTCAGAGATCTTCTCTAAAAGTGTTTTAGAGTTAATTCAAATGATTATTGGATGGGTATTCACAAGGTAACTCATAAGATGTGATACAATATAAATTTAATGATAGATTTTAAAAAATTATTTGGAATATATTTAAATGAGTTTTTGATATGAAATCAAAATTAATAGTATATGTTACAATATAACATGAAATGGAACACAATATTTTATGCTTTAGTGAAAGTGGGAAATTGATGGAGGTATATTTCCTAAATTGTATTTTGTTATATGATTCAATTGTATGAATAATATTTTTTAATTTAGGAATAATAAAATTTCATATAGACATTATTTGACATAAGAAACATGGATATATCATAGAGAATGATATAGAATATTGTAAAGTGGAATGAAAAAATGATTTTCATGCCACATTATTCAAAACATTTACTAAAATTGAGGTATTATATACAGGAATTTTACGTTAAATATGATTCCATGCATAACACATATTCCTATAATATGGTTTGATATAATTTAAGTAGTAATTTTATGAATGGAAGAATGATAAGTGATGTTGATCAGATTGTAAGTATTAATATTATTATATCATATTATTTCCTTTCTATGAATCACATAATATGATTCATTTGGAATGAAAATAATATTTGTTTAGAATATAAACATTAAGATATAATTCTCACAAAGATATTCGATGATATATATCATTAAAAATATGTTATCTGAGGTGTAATGTGAGGGTGTAGATTCACTCATTCATATGATTCATGAACAAGATAATCCATTAACTCATTCATTATAAAACATGATTTAATGTGTGAGTTTACTAATGATCATCCTCATGGGGTTTATAATCCAAAAATCTACAAGATAGAAAGGGTATGGATGTTAGCTCGATCGAGGTTATAGACCTCCCCTACCAAAATCTATCTTTATCCTTATCCTTAGTTATCAAGGTACTAGAACAATTTGGAGAGAGGATGGATCCCATCTGAGTGTGGAATTATTCAAGTCAGCCCTTGGATATTTCACATAGAGGGCAGGTTTTTCAACTACTCTTAGTGATCTTCCTCAATCCATTTGATGGTATGATGATGTTTCAATATATCACCAGTGAAAGGTTTTTGATTTATTAGATTCATCAATTATATATTGTACGCATTTCATATATATTTCATGGTATGATCTTAGGTATGGGATTTAATATCTATTATTTTTTTATTTTGTATTAATATACCACAAAAATCTCAATAGTATTAATGCTACCATTATAATGTTTTCTATGTGATTTATCACAAATTGTTTCCTTTTTTATATCAAGGGATTTTGGCTAAGTGGTAAAAAAATATATAGAATGATGTACATATAGTGTAGTGTTATTATCAAAAACTATCCAAGAAGTAGTAGGTGGTTACATGGCATGTGTACCATGACCTATAATGTGTTTTCATATGTGAATCAATATTGTAAAATATTTCCAACACTCTTCATGTATTATCCCCTATACATGGTGTGGAATAATTAAAATACATGACTTCTATTTCATCAAAAATTAAATTTCTTCATTTTTCATTAGATCCAAATATTTAAAGTTCTATGATTATTTTCTCAAAAAACATTTAGTGTGTTAAATTATAATTCATTCCATTTAAAGATTCCATAACATACAAGATCATGGGAAAATATGATAATATATTAATTTAAGTTTAAATAAAAATTATGCAATAATTGAGTCTCATAAATTTTTATGAATATCGTCTCATTTCATGGACTTCTTCAAACAAGTCCCAAGTTTCTTCATCAGTTTTGTCATGTTTAACAATTATTCATTGCTATAAATGGTCTATGATAGGATAGAATGAATACAGAAATATAAATTTTTATTATTTAAAAATTCATAGATATGAATGTCCATATGTATAAGAAACCTAATATATCCTTTTAGACTCTGTACAGTGATATAGAGTAGTTGTTGTTAGTGAATCACGTTGTGACTTATACTTGTGGTGTTGTTGTTTTCACTCCATGGTTTTCAGTTGGTTCTTATATAATACCCCATGATATTACTTTTATGGAACATATGATAAATCATATTCCATAATTTAGTTTTATGACCTTTTAAAAATGTTAAGACTTTTTTGTTTTTTCCAATTGTGAGGAATGACATCATCATGTCACCAGTTGCAACATGAAGTATCATGTCATGGACTTTGTTAATTGAATAAAACTCAAGGTATAATCTATTATCTTCTAGAAAATTCATTCTCAACCATTATAATCTTTTGATAACAATTATATAAAATATTCATTATCCTGATTAATATCACACAATATTAAAAAATACCAATTCAACCTCACAATGATCAATCTCAATTAGCCAATTTAAAAAACATAAGTCATGCAATGCATTATCACTATATTTATGCCATTTTTGATCATGAATAGTGATATAAAATTTATTATAATATCATTAACGGAATATATATCTTATCATTCATTATAAAAATTGTGTTCTTTATTTATTTTTAACATACTTCATCCTATGTTTCTTATCATATCTTCAATAGATTACATACTCATTTAGATTTCTCACAATGAACTCCATTGGCCATCTTAGGTAATCAATGTGATCTATAATACTCCATCACTTGACCTATTATCAAATATGGTCACTTTTATGTTTATATCATTGAATCTCATTGAGAGTATAGTACTCACCATGAATCTTATTCATAACATAAATATTTCTCCATGAACTCGGTAGTACATGGATCCACCCATAACTTTTACTAATACTTATCCATGTCATATAAATTTCACCATAATATTTATGCGGAGAACCCAATATATCATCAATGTATGATAATATTTAATATAATTTAATCATCCAATGTTGAATTTTCACTCGGTATATTATTAGTGGATGAAAACCTTCTTCACAAGATTACATCTTCATTGTAGGTTACAAATAAATATAAACTATACCAAAACATGATGTATATCCATAATTCATACCTTTTTGATTTTTTTATAATCTGGTTAAATATAACCATAATCTATTCATTGAATTAACTTATCATAATATCAAACACCATTATTATTATCAATATAGTTAATCTAAGAAAAGAACCCCAAATGAAAAAATACCTAAGTATATGTCACGAACCAGATCGGGATGTCATCAAACCCAAAATCCAAACTTGTCCCAGACCTAGCCTGAATGGTGTTCCAAATCCCCACAGGCTGCAAATGAGTGTCATTCATCATAGTAATCAGAAAGGAATTATTTTTACAAAATAAACTTGGATCAAATAAACAATATAACAAGAAGGAAAGTCCAAAAAATAGAATCTCAATAAATGGTAAAGTTGATCTAATAACAATAGCTAAATAACAAAACAAAAACTAAATACACAACTGATACTGGACTATTCCAAATGATCTCTATGCAGCCTCTATTTCACCACTTACCACAAGGCCAACTTTCTCAAACAGCAAGAACACAAACTAGATACATGAGCTTGTAAAATAGCTTAGGTCTACCGGCACTAAATGGTACAATTAGGGTGTGAGCTTAATAGATCAGTAGATAATATCCATAAAGTCCATGAATTTCTTTCATTGAAATAGTCCACAAATACTATTTTTAATATACAACTATAAAAATATTCATTGAAATTATTTTTAGAAAAAATCATCCAAAAAAATACTTTCACAAATTCTATTTTTACAAATAACTCACACAACATTCCTTTCCAAAAAGTATCACTTTCTACAACTCATTCCAAAAACCAAAACCAAAAATCAAATCCAAAATAGATAGTCAAATAGGGATGTTTAAAAAATAAATTAAACAAAACAAGTAGATACAACTAGAAAGATAAATGTCTAGCATGTAGCCTAAAATAAAATAAACATATAAGTAGATAATCATGATATTTTCCTGAACATCTCAAGTGGAAATCCCTATACATACTCAGATCGGACTCACCTATCATCATATGGCGCTTATCCATAGTTAATAACCAACAGGCCACTCAAAAATATCTAATAAAGTGGCATGTCACACAAATCCCTATCATGTCTATGGGGTACCAACCCATCTAATCATGGTCCACAAGAAACTTTCACTCAAACCTGTAAATGATTCCTAGGAACCCCAGGATGATGATGATGATGATAACACTTGGATAAATTTGGTATAAAAACCAAAACCAACAGAGTTATCGTGCATGATCCATTACAGAGGATCCCATCGAAGGTTATAATAGACTCAATATCAACAACATTCCCATGCCTGAACCACTAGAAAAGATCTCACAAAAATTCTAGTAGTCTCAAAAAAATAATACAAGTATTACAAGTCACATAAAATGTCCATTTCCCTATTTCATTCAATAATAATCCACTTATGAAAACCATCATTTCCGTAATCAAGGTTAGTTTCCTAACATTGTAATATACCAATTGGTCCTTCATGTATCCCCATAATTCAATCATTTTCCTAATCATGATAATATTTCAAATAGGCATTAATTTCACATAACTTACAAATCATTTTCCAAAACATTTCATGAGGTCAATCAGGCACTCATATCATTTTACATCAAAACCAACATTTCAAATACAACACAAAGTTCCAACTGGGCCTTTAACATTCCCTATCAAAAAAATTACAAATCCTTTTTCACAACATTTACTAAATTTAATATAAAACACCACTTTTACCAACAAAATTCCAAATGGTCCATTACTAAAATCGTTCACCAAAGCGTAGATTAAGATGCCAAATAGGCCATGTTTCAAGGAGCACATTTGAAACCATATTTTTAATTCACATGAGAAACCACATCATAATTTATAAATAAAGTAACCATTTTAAAAATAAGGGAATATGAGAGAAAGAAGAAATTTTTTGTAAAACTGAGGTTCCACAAGAACATCATTCTTAAATTCCATTATCATTTTAATGACCATCCATGTGTGAACCCTATGCACTAATAGATGTTCCAAAATCCAATGACATTCATTAAGTGTCCATTTATTCATAAAAAACCATTTTCAAGAAAACCCAATTCCTTTTAAACTAACACAACAACTCACTCAATGAAAAGATCACCAATAAATAATTAAAATCCAGAAAACCTTTCAAAAACATGTTCTAAAAATTACCCATCTTTAAAAGGCATCCAATTCGCACATCATGCCAATTTTTCACCTTGAAAAGCTATAAAAATATAAAAAACTCCATATAGTACCACTAATGCTCAATATCACATTTAGAAAAAATGGAATTTCATCAAATACCATGTATGAATTTAAATAAAGGTAGAATCAATGAAACCCTTTGGAAAACCGTATCGCGCCCATTTTCCATCATGGAAACACAAAAAAATCATACCAAGACATCATAAGAACTAAAACAGCTTTTATAAATCATTAAAAAGGATAAAGAATAAAATGTAATGTTTCAGAATGGAAATGGTTAAAAATACCTACGTCAACACTATGTGAATGCAACAACACTTTGGGAGAAGTCAGATCCTAGCCCATGAGACAATCCTAACACCATAAAATCCATGAAAACATCCCACACTTAAACATTCAAGGATAGGGTTCATCCAATAAGGAAAACTCACCAAGAAATCCCAAAAACCCAAGAGAGGGAGAAATGAAGGGGAGAAATTTGAAAAAAATCCGAGGCAAACTTTAGAACCTTTAAGGGGCTTCAAAAATTGAAGGAGGTAAAGAGAGGAGGATGTTGGAGGCTCATATGGTGCACCTAGGTAACGAGGGGGAGGAAAATACCAAATTAAGGATAAAACCCCCGAGGAAAAAATAAATAATTTCACATTTTTAATGATCTAGGTAAGCTGCATTGTTTGGACTCACAGTTTGACAAACTGTGTGCCGACAATGTGCACCCTACTAGCGATGAAGTAAACCCCGAATGGGATAGCCACATAGTTTCCCAAACCATGCACCAACCATGAAATATTACACTTCCTAATTCTAGAATCATACAACATTCTTACATAATAGTTTCCCTAACCTTGTCCAGGCTATGCACTAATCCCCATGCACCAAACTCATGTCACACAGTTTCTTGGGTGAAGTCAAACAGTTTCCGCTAACCGTGCGCCAACCATGTTCCACCTGCTGCCAACTCAAAAAACACCACTTTTCAAAAAAACAAAAAATTAAACTATGAATCAACTAGAACCTGAACCAAAGGATCCAGTATCATGAAAAGAATAAAATAAAAGAATTTTCAAGGTTGGTGTGTGATAATTCTCTCCACCAAAAACAATTTATGCCCCCATAAAGTCACCCAGCCAAAAGATTAATGAATCTCTGTTCTAGAATCAAACATTATAAAAATGGCCATGAACCTCAGTGTGAAAATTACCTTCACAACTCAAAACCCACCATTTGTAGAGGAAACTACAGTATGAAGAACAGCAATAGAACACAAGAAGGTTCTCCACATCACAAGGAAACATCAACCGACCCAAGTTAATGAACATGGAAACTAACACAAAAATATTCACATGAACTGAGTGGAACTCCCACTCCAACTATGATTCTCCCACATAATCCCAATAATATCCAAAACTAATGGAAAAATCATGGGTGATAATGATACCAATAGAGAACAAAACCACCATTAATCATTTTCACAATATTTAAGAATCTACCAAATAAACACAAACTAAAACAGGAACCACCCAACACAAGGTATAAGACTACCCCAAAGGGTAATAATAAATTCAAAGACTCACATCCAGATAAGACTGACCACTTGTATTATAGAAGAATAAAACCACAATCCTTTTAAAAAAATTGATGGATGTTACAAAAATAGAAAAAACTGTAATGTGGAACCTCATCAGTCTCCACCCTAACACTAGGGACAAATGTTAGGCCATGGTTTCTCATACCCCTAAACATTACTTATTGCATGAAATTATTCACTCTGAGGCCTTTGGATAGTGATTTGATGCCTGAATCATCCACTACCTCGTATTAAGAGGATAATATCCTCTAATCAATACTAATTATTCAAGAAATTATTTTTACAAAACTTTTCCAGGTTACCCAAAAATCCACATTGATGATAGGTATTTGGAGGATTGTGACAATACTTATCCAAATACCCACACCAGATTCAATGAAAACTCGTGTTCGAGCAATCCAATGAACAAGAATCCAGAAGCAATGAAGGAGAATCCCCATGAATAGGTTCATCTCACATACACCTACTTCCAGATGGAGAACCTTTACGAGTTCCAATAGATACTAGACTTTTGACTACCTAAGATCCGGAAACCTACTCTCCTAAGAACAAATCATCCACCAACATCTCAAAACAATGATTCTTGGAAGATAGGACCTTCTCCATGATCTATGTAAAACGACACAAAATAAATAAAGGAGCATTCAGAAAATCCTGTGATTCTATCTCTATAGAAAATTAAATCATCTCATTGTAGTGGTCAATATAGGCATTAAATATCTACAGGACTTTCAGAATACTCATGAGCTCTTCTTCTTTTCTTTTTTCACCTCCTCAGGTATAAACCATCATAAAAAAGTGGTCTTGAATTCAACCCATTTCATCCCAACATGCATCAATGATAAAGGAATCAACTTCCACTAATCCTAAGATATGACCCAAAATACCTAGAACAACACACAGTCTCACAGCTTCAAGAGTTATCAATGATCTGAAGATATACACAACTTCTTTAAGCCATTATAGTGACTTAGACATATCTCCATCACCATGAATAATAGGAAAAAATGAGATGGATCAAAAAATGGATGATTCCCAAGTGAAATTTTGGGGGCCTTTCTGGGCGACATATTATGAAAATCACAAGGAAGATAAAACCAAAATAAACATTACCCTGAAATAAAACCAAAAAGAAAATTTGAAGTAAAAACAACAGGCTCACAAGTGCAACACATACATGTATGACCAAAAATCTTATTTTCCAAAACTAAAATTTTCATTTAAATTTCAAAACATCCTTTTCCAAGGCCAATTTTCACAAACCAAACTCACATCGCAAAGAAAAACCAATTCCAAAAAAAAATTCCCACTTTAAAAAAATATTTTTGGAAAAATGAAGTTGAGTCTTTGATTTCAAATACACACCCATGGTGACCTATGAACTATCACGTATATGTTCATTCCACTTTTTCTTATATGATCCATGCAAACATTCAAACATGAACTTCCTGCCCTTATGTGAACATTCCTAAGGAATACCAAGTGTCACAAATACTACATTTCTATCATACCCAAGCATTAAATGAATTCCCAATTTACTTTTATTTCCACATTGTATGAAACTTTTCATATTACAAATCGTTTCCCCTTTTAAAAACTATTTTCACATTTTAATATGAAACCACATAAGGGAAATCATTTTCATTTCAAAAATAAAATTCTTTTTAAAATCCCACTAAAACCAACCAATACAAAAACAAAACAAAACACACATAAAACTACCAAAATCAGAAACTAGTGGCCATGAATAACCTACTGACATGGTTAGAGGGACATGACCTATGTAATAATTAATAAAACAATAGGATCTTTATTCACGAACTAATCTTCTACATTGGTCACTACTCCATGGGAGATCATGACATGGAAGCATCTCACCTCTATTGTCATTCCTCATTCCAAAAAAAGGAAAATACCCAAATCTTAGACTACCCATAAAAAATAGAGGATCATATCGAGAAAGGCTTCGTGATGCCCTTCCCATACCGACCTCTCGAGCCCCGATAGTTCTAATCTCAAATTACCTAACACCACAAATAACAAGACCCTACTTTGGTATAATTTTTTCATGAACCTAATTGGGATTCCCTCAAACCCAACTTGTGAACCTATCCAATAAATGGACTTAAGGGTATTATTAATACCCATGGGATGGAAACTAGTACTATGCATCATTTTAATCACAATGGGAATGATGTTTCCCTAATAAAACAAGATCAAATAAACAACAGAACAAGTAGAAAATACAACAACTAAAAAATATAAATAAATATAATAGATTATCCAATTACAGTATTTGAAGAACAAAATGGAAACAAAATACAAAAATGATCTTAAAACATGTAACATGATCTCTATATTACCTCTATATCACCACCGACCTGAAGAAAAACTTTCTCCAACACCGAGTACATGAACTGGAAACCTAAAAATGTAAAACATCTAGGGTCTACCGACACAAAATGGTACAAGTTGGGTGTGAACTACAACAGATCAGTGGATAATCACCACAGATTCCATGCATTTCCTTTCCTAAAATAGTTTATAAATAAAAGTTTGAAAATGTAACAATAAAAATTTTATTTCAAAATATTTTGATCTTGTAAACAACCAAACACATCTTTACACAAATTCCATTTTGAAAATTAACACATGTATCTTTCCTTTTCAAAAATAGTTTTACTCTCCTTAACCCATTCCAATAACAAAAACCAAATAAAAATATAAAATATAAAGTCAAAAAGGTTTTCTCAGAAAACAAAATAAACCAAAAAATGTAAGAAAAACTAGAAAAATAAATGTCCAACATACAAAAAAAAGTAAACAAAACATACGTGTAAATAATCATGATCATTTCTTAAACAAATCTAGAGGAAATCCTTATACACACTCATATCAGACTCACCTATCGATATATGGTGCATCTCCATATTTAATAACTAACTGGCCTCTCTAAAATATCTAATCTAGTGGAACATCTCACCTATCCCTATCAAGTGAAGAGGGTTCAAACCCGTCTAATCGGGGTCAACAGGAAACCATCACTCGACCCATGAGATGACACCTAAATATTCCATGATAATAATAATAATTACACTTGGTGAGACATTGTATAGAAACCCACAACCAATAGATTTCTCATACACAAGACATTATATAGGACCCCATTAAAAGTTCTAATGGACTTAATACCAAAAACATTTTCATGCATGAGCCACTATAGTAGATCTCAGCAAAATTCTAGGGGTCTCAAAATAAAATCCAAGTAACCGAAGTAACTTGAAAATCTATTTCCCTCTTTCATTTAACAAAAAGGATCTTATTAAAACCATCATTTCAATAATACAAATCACTCTCCAAACATTGTAAAATGAAATATAGGCCTTCATGCAACCCAAGAATTCAATAATTTTCCAACACATGTCAAAATTCCAGCTGAGATTTAATATCACATAAGTTACAAATCATTTTCCAAAACAAGGAATGATGTCAATCATACACTCGCATAATTTCAGAAAAAAATCTACTTTTCAAATAAAAACAAAAAAGTTTTAACAGAGACTTTAATATTCCATATATAATCACATTTTCAAGTCCATTTACACATTATTTCCAAAATTTAATATAAAACACCACTTTTTTATACAAAATTCCAAATGGGACTTTATGCTAATCATTCACAAAAGTATGTCTTAAGATGAAAAACAGTCCATGTTTCAAGGGACATATTTGAAAAAATATTTTAAATTAACATGAAGAACCACATCACTATTTTGTAATCAAGGAACCATTTTAAGAAGAAGGATATATGAAATAATGAAGAAACCTTTTGAAAAGATGAGGTTCAATGAGAGGATCATATTTAAATTCCAATATCATTTTAATTCCCATCCATGTGTTATAAAGGTACACCCATGGATGTGTCAACATTTAATCACATTTTTAAGTTTCTATGGATTCATCCAAAACCATTTTCAAGAAACTACATGTGCCTTTAAACTAAAAAAATCAACTCAATGAAAATTTCACGAATATGAATTGAAATGCCAAAATAAACATTATATGTCATGTGGCACAAATTACCCAGAAAAAAAGGCATCCAAACCACACATTATGCTTAATTTATCACTTCAACATGCTATCAAAATATAAGAAACCCCAAATAACACCACTAGTTATCAATCCCAACTTTAGAAAATAAAAATCTATTTCATCAAACACACTGAACACATTTAAAATAATATACAATCAAAGAAACCCATTTATCACCCATTTTCCATCATGAAACCACAAATAAAATCATACCAAGACATCACAAGAAATAATATTACATTTATAAACCATTAAGGAAATCTCAAGCATCAAATAAGGTTTTTCGAAAATGAAATAGATGGAAACACCAACCTCAATGATGTGTGAATGCAACCAAACTTCAGTATAAGAAAAATCCAATCCCAGGAAAAAATATTCATAACCTAATATCGAAGAGAAACCCTACACAACAATTCTCAATAATAGGGTTCAGAAAATAAGGGAATGTCACCGAGAATGAACAAGAACCCAAGAGAGAGAGAAGAGAATGGGTGGAAATTTACCATAACTGAAGGAAACTTACCTTAGAACATTCAAGGGTCTTAAAAAATCATAGGATGATAAGAGAGTCTTGGATTGGAGGATCTTATGGTGTGCTTGGGTCGAATAGGGGATGTAAATCTTGAATTGCTGATAAAACACTGAAGGGGGAAACTGGAAATTTAAAATTTTTAATGATCTAGGTAATCCGCATAGTTTAGCCACAAAGTTCAAGAAACCCTGTGTTAAACATGTACACCCTACTAGAGAAGAGGATCACCCCACATGATTTGGATGCATGGTTTTCCAAACCAAGAGCCTATTGTGAAATATGTCAGTACCTGATTCCATAAATATACCACGTGGTTGCCACACTGTTCCCTAACCATGCGTACTATGTGGGCCAACCCACATGAAACAATCTCTAGATACATTGTTTTCTAGGTGAAACTACACGGTTTCACCTAATCATGTGCTAACCATGTTCCACGAGCTACCAATATCAAAAGAGACAAATTTTCAAGAAAACACTAAAATTTAAACCAAGAATCAACCCGAACCCCAACTAAAGAATACAATATCATGAAAAGTATAAAATGAAGAAATTTCCATGGTCATGGTGTGTCATTATACATAATAAATGATATTTATAAGAAAAAAAGTGTGTCAATTAATTGTTCAAAGATATCCATAATCCCTAAAAAAATTCATACCCCACTTACAAAAACTCCACCTACATAAACCACTCCAACATATAATAGGTTAACAAATAAGAATAAAAAAATATAAATTTGAGAAGTGGTACCTCAAAAAAATTATCCATTAAAAGGGGTTTGAAATATAATATTTATCCCCTAATATTCATATGATAGCTCTCGAATTGTTGAAGTTAGTATATTAGTTATCTGATCATAAGAAAATACGTACTCATTCTTTTATAATTCCTCCTCAAACTTGTTCCTGATCGAATGATAATTAATTTAAATATTATTTATTTATGAATACTTAACTAGATTCTTTTTCAAGTTTATAATACAATTTTTATCATATATATTTTTTATAGGGAACTTTTTTTACTCATAAAAACAAAGTAGTAGTTTCTTAATTCATATCAATTTTGTACAACCATGTATAGTAGTAACATATTATTTTAAACATGATCTCAATTGAATACCGTTTTGTTAAATTATTATCTTTGATACACACTTACTTCCTAGAAATATATATCCCCCAAAATTGTACTTACTATAATCTATTTAGTGAACCTAATTAGAATTAGTGATTGAGGTGATATTTATTATATCATTTGAAGAATATTTTAATAAATAATTTGTTATAAGCCTAATATATTTGAGTAATATATTTAAGATAGATATATTACTCTCTTTAGGTTCTAACCATAAAAAAAATACATATTGAAAAATCAATATTCAGTATAGATATAGTTAAATAATATAAGATTCCACAGATCATCCAGTATTTAGTAACATATACTATTTTCCTATTTTAATTGTGTTCTAGTGAGATTACTATAGAAATTGTAGGGAACATTTTCTAAGGCCCTTCCTTATTAAATCTTTGGAAAATCCCCATTGAACAATTTCTTTGTTAAATGAATATCCATATTTTTTAAAATAATCTATAATTTTAAATATAAATTCAATTCACAAATACAATATATTTCAATATCATTCATAATAAGAATAGAAAATGTTTAACAATCATCTCATATTGATTTTAGAAATGTTATATATTTTACATATACTAAAACAATTGTTTTTCTATCACATGTCCTCTTTGAATAGTGGATTTGATCAAATATTCCTCGAATTAAATTAAGATGTCTTAAAATAACATCAAGAAATGATTAAAATTTCCTTAGACATTAATTTAATATATATTAAATGTTATTTAACTTTAAAATTATATATCCATTATCATCTTTTTTTACCAAATGAGCATGTTCGTACTCAATCTGAGTCAACAATGGGGTTGCATGTGATGCTCAATGCCTACATTCAATGCAATATGGGATAAAGACAAGCACCAAGGGAATATAATAAAAATTTAAGGAATGATATTACACTTTGAAAAGAAAACTCCATGTCTCAATATATGTTATAAATTCATTTCCAAACCATAATACAAATAAATGTATATTAATTCCTACCATGTTATAAAAAACTAGGGAAAATGTAAAAATAACTAAAACAAAATACAAATATTTTATTTTTCTAGTAAATTAAAATAAAAAACACCATGATTATGTCACACATATATCAAGATAAGGTTTATCAACACAGCCACAAAATATATTCATAATTTATAAAAATTAGTTTATTTATTATAGGGGTGAGTAAATAAATAAAATCCGTAGGCTTCTCCTATGAACTCTTATAAAATCCTATTACTATTTTTTTGTATTCCTAAACCCCTATTTTAATCATTATTTGGTTGTGTTTTGTTTGAGGTTGTTTCGGGTTTAAATTTTTAATGTTTGGATTGTTATTGGATAGTGAATGGTAGGCGCACAGTTTTCCCAAATCATTCTGCCTCTAAAGTAAAACCATGAAATCCCAGGTAGTGGGGTTCTGCAGAGTTGGTACATGGTTCAAGAAACCATGCGCCCTCTTAGGAAAAACATGGAAGCCCATTTCAAACAATCACAATGACATGGCGCACAGTTTTGTCTGACAATGTTTCCCTTCCTAGATAACCATATGCCTGGATTTTAATCAATCCAAAAATTGTTAAAAATATTCTTTAACCCTCATTTTGACCCCCATTCTGCATTATTTGACCCCTATACAAATTCTCTAAGTTTTAGGGATCCAAAAAACAAATTTTAGCTCCCTAAAACCACTATGAGGAGGATGGAAGCTTCGAAATCCTCATTTAGACTCTTCTAGGTGAGGTTTTGCTCCCTATTCTCATTTATCCTCTCCCCACTTAACCTCCTTCCTATGGTTTCGGTTGACCTCCATGTTTCTAGATGATCCAATAAACATTTTTTGGGTCTTTATTCTATGTTTGATTCATATATCATTATTTCCCTCATTCTTCATTAGATAATCCCATTTAGGGAATGGTGTTTTGAAATCTGTTGATTCTAAGGTAGGTGGATTCATCATGATGCCCAATTTTTTTAACCCTAAATTTTTTGATTTATATTCAATTTTTTTTAAATTCAATTGATATTATAAATGAGATTTTATTTCAATTGGTTTATTAAAAACTAAATTCCATTGAATTGGGTTTTTAGAAATTGAATTATTGAAAACCCAATTCCATTGAATTGGGTTGATTTTATTTTAGTAAATTGCATTTTTGGAATGAAATTGTGAAATCCACCACTTCCATTGAATTTGGGTGTGATTGTGAAATTGATGGAAGAATGTGGATATTTCAATTGTTAAATTTAAATAATAAAATTGATGGAAATTGTTTAAATTAAATTATTGTATACAATTTTTGGAAATTAATTTTAAATTTAAATTTTGAATTTATTTCATATTATTATTTATAAAAAATTTATTAAAATAGTTTTGATAGGAAAAATTGGGTTTTATATTAGAAAAATCATTTTTTGATTAAAAACCCATTTTTGGTTTTTAAACGGAAAATTATCATTTTTCCAAATGGGGTAATGATATTTAATTTAATTTCATGTTTTCTTATAATAAATTTACCGTTATTGATTTTAAATAGAGAACCTAAAATCCATGTTATTTAGTGAGTCATTTGGGACAAAATATCTTCAATAGGAATTCCCTGGAACAATATTGATGTTTTACAACATTAAAAAACATCTTTCTTAGAACATATTATTCCATAATTGTACATATATGAATCCCCTCATTCTATTTTCGATTCATATATCACAAAATTTTGTGAGAATTCCATAATCGGTAACAATCATACCTCTTGGAAGATGAACACATTGCTCGATTATTTATATATGATTTGTAAATTCATTACAAAGATTGGAAACTATTTTACATTAATTCTGATTCATATAAATTGTTTTATATAAAAGTGTTTTATATTCCATTATTTAGCAATGTACGTCAATTGAAATTTGAATGTTTTGTTTAAAGTATTTCCATCACTTCAAATGTAAATCATCCTTTGTTTAAATATGATTTTGAAATTATAATCTTGTTTACATAAAATTGAATGCTCTTTACATGGTTAATAAAAATTGTGGTATCTATTATTGAATCCTTGGTGATACCCTACTATGATTTATATCTCACACCCTACTTGTGTATTCAGGTTTTTGTAGATTATCTCCTTCTAGGTTCGAGAATGGGTAAAGAACCACATTGATGTGGTTTTATTTGTTGATCTGTGGACATTAAGAGTTGTGTCCATTGGGACATGGGATGTTGTCCTTTTTTCGAACATTTATATAGTTAATTGGGTTGTCTATACCTATTTTAATTTTTTTACACTTCACCCTGTGGAGTTTTTCTTGTATTCATACTGTACTGTTTATCTATCTTCTGCGATGTTTGTGGAAAAATTGTTCCCACTTCCATTTGTATAATTTCAATTGTTAGTCATCAACCCATCGGGGTTAGGAATTACCTTCAATCCATGTTAGTGTATGTTCAGCTATCATGTTACTAGGGTACATGGTCTAGTTCATGACAAAGTGGTATCTAATATCTAGGTTGATCTTCTTATCTTGAATTCAGTGTGCATTGTGTAAACTTTTCGGGATATAGGTGGTATTTTAAATTGAGACCATGGATAACTCTAACTAAAATTAGCCTTATGTCACCATGGGTGGTCTTGGAAAGACTTATTGAGGATTAGTTTTAGTATTTTCCCAACTTTTGATTTGGATATATAGTAATACTTGTATTTTTTCCTTTCTATTGGGATTAATTTCTCACATCTCTCTATTTAAGTGTCAAATCTGATTTCTTCTTTATTGTCTGCTAATGTTATATATAATAATACATCAAATAAGACATGTGAATTAGATCTTGGAGGATGATTTTTCATAACCTCAATGAAAAATATTCTTATGGACCCAAATCATGTTAAGGACATTGTGCATAATATCCAATCTCTAAGACAAGAACCGCCACTAGTTTCCATTCAAGATCCAATTGCGGTACCTCAAAGTTATGGTCTCTGGAATTGTTCTCAAGAATTACATCACCAGAATATATCATTGTTCAAAGGATCAAATTATTCTCAAGAGTCTAAGGAATGGTTAAAAATTATGGAATTTTTTATTGGGTTCATGGAGACACCTTACATGATCATGATGAAGAATTCCACCTTCTTGTTGTAAGGATCGAGCAAGAAATGGTGGGACACTATAGTGACAATGAATAATGATGAGGGGATATATTGGAAATAATTCAAAGTTATTTTCACCAAACAGTTATATCTAGAGTTGATGCTACTTTCCAAGGCTATGGGTTTTTTCAAACTTGAGTAGGCCAATAAGAATGTAACAGAGTTTGTAAACCATTTTTCAGAGTTCATGCATTTGGAATCTGAGATAGAATTGAATTAAAAGATAAAGGATCTACGGTTTTAGTTAGGAAAATGATCTAATATTATTTATCATGTTTTCTTGTTAATTTTTCCTTCTTATTTTGATGTGATGGATAGAGTGCTGATGGTTTAAATGGAACTAGATTACAGGGCATTGTTGTCAGGATTTTATTTCTATCCTAGTGGAGGTGTAGTTTATTTCACATAAAAGTATATGTGTGATAATTATCATGGGTTTATTGACATCAAGGTCATTCTATACCTCTAAAAGTTCTAGTAATAGGCTCATTTATTTGTTATCAGTGTGGAAAGCAATGGAATTCAATGAGGGTTTGTAATGTGACACCTGAATTGTTTGGATCCTACAAATGCTCAGGTCAACTAGAGAAGTTCGTCTATGTTTACTATACTCCACATAATCTCACGAGATCATAAACACCCTCAAAAACTATGGAACAATCAGGTGATTTGCATGCAAAAGGTTTTCAGCCGCATGCATCTAGAATGATGCGTCTTCACACAGTGGAGAAGTCTCTAGAGGAAGTGAATATGAGTCCAATGACCATGAGAGGTACTATAACAATAGCTTCTTCATTATTGACTACTTTATTTGATATTATTTCATCTCATTTGAATATTTCAACTTATTTTGTTAATCTTTCAAATCTTCCTACAAAGATTTTATCTTATGTGATGGATGTTACTACACCCCTTGGTATGCAGAGAAAACAGGGTATTTGTAGACTTTCTTGTAGTTTCTCTCTATCATATGTAGAAATTTAATGTATTTTTATGGATCTTGACATTAATCCACTAGATCTCATGTTCATGATGTATTTTCTCAATTCTAATAAATCTTGGATTCATTTTTATCTTCGATGGGTCTCTATAACTACACTAGATGGTGTGTACCGTGTATTCTAAGGACAATAGGACCCAAGGTCATGCTGGGTTGGACCTTCTTATTTTTAGTTGTGGAAAGTAATATATGTTTTTTCTTTTCACCTAGAGTGAGATTATTTGAGTGTTCATCTCCCTCTATCTTTCATCATGTTTCCCGACATGTTTCCTTATAACTTCTTTGGTTTTTGACTACTAAGGGATGTTGAGTTTTATATTAACTTAGTGTTTTATACTCAACTTGTTTATATTCCCTCTTATTACATGTCACTTGCTGAAATTAAAGAATTGAAGTCCCAATGGGATGATATTCTAGAGAAAGTCTTTATATGCTTGATTGTGTCACCTTGGGAAACACATGTTCACTTTTCTATGAAATCTAACGGTTCACTTTTCTTTTGGGTTGAATATTGGAAACACAATCATGTCCTAGTAACGAAAGACTATATATTACCGTTGATTGATGATATATTATATATTTTTGAACAGGGATATGTTTTTCTCAAAGATCGACCATTGATTTGGTTACCAATATTTAAGAATAAATGAATATGACATTTATAAAACTATATTTCATAGAATGCATGTCCATTAAGAGTACATTTTCAGGCCATTTGGTCTAATTAAATCTCATGTAGTTTTTATGGTTTTAATGAACATGATTTCCCATTTTTATCTTGATAATTTCACAGTAGACTTTGTGGATGACATCTTGGTTTACTCTATGTCTCAAGAGGATCATGTGAATCATCTATTAACAGTTGTGATTTTTCTAAGAAGTCACTTAATTTATTCCAAGCAATTTAAAATGTGATTTATGGATTTGGGAAGTGAAATTCATGGGGCACATGGTGTCAGAACATAGTATATCAATAGACCCTAAGAAGATTAAAGGTGTTATGACATGGGAGAATCCATGAGATTTTTTCAAGATTCTAAGAATCTTTGGTCTAGCTGGGAGTTATCTATAGTTTGTTAAGGAAATCTAAATGTTGGATTCATTAATGGATTCTTTAACCCATAAGGGAGTAATTGTTTCTTGTAATGATAAATGTCGAAATACATTTTTTGGAGCTAAAATGTCTTTTGACTACTACGTCACTGTTGACTCTTCCAGAGGCTGACCAGGGCTATGTGGTCTTCTATGATGCAGCATGTTTGGGTTTGGGATGAATTCTTATGTAGTGAAATCATGTCATTTATTATTTCTCTCATCAACTTAGGACATACGAGAAGAATTACGCAACCCTTCACCATGAACTTGTAGTTGTCATCCATACACTTAACAGTTAGCGGATTACATATATGGAGAATGGTTTACCATGTTTTGAGACCACAACTTCTTGAGTTACATATTCTCTAAAAAAATATTTGAATATCCTCTAGAGTAATTTTCTATAATTCCTTCAATATTTTAACGTCAACATCACATATACCCTAGGGAAAGGAAATGTCATCGTAGATTCTTTGAGCAGGAAACTTTCGACCAAATCCATGAAATAATAATCTGAATAGTTGAACTTGATGGATCTCTTTGTAATGTTTCATAATGGAGTCTAGGAATCATGAGCTGAGGTTTCTTTGGCCAGTGTTAAGTTGACCTCTCCTCTTCTCGATATGATTATTCAGGATAAATAGCTTAATGATGAGTTTCGTATCATTAGATACTCTCTTTATGGTGGGGAGACCATGAATGATGGGTTATTCTCCACCCAGGATAGTCTATGCTATCGAAATTACTTCATTTTACTATTAGTGGAAAGGAAATATGTGATTGGTATATTCCTATAACTCCCAATCAAAAGTTCACCCAAGAACAATTAAGATGTTCTATGACATGTGACATCAATTTTCATGTCCAGTTATGAGATAGGAAATTTCTGAATCTGTCTCTCATTACTATATGTGTCAACAGGTTAAGGTCAAGAACCAATAACTATTCAGATTACTTCAGCAACATATTTTCCCTACATTGAAGTAGAGTGAGAATTATTTTGACATTTTGGTTGGGTATCCATGTACCGAAATAAATAATAATGTGATATCGGTTTTGATTAACAGGAAAACCAAGTCAGACCACTTTTTACCCATTCATGATACAACCAAAGTTAAATAGTTGGGAAATATATTTGTGAAAAAGAATATTCATTTTCACGGAGTTTTATATACTATAGTATGTAATAGGGATCCTATGTTCACTTATCATTTTTGGATAGGCCTTTACGAGTTAATGGGATTTCAGTTACTTCTGAGAATGGAATACCATTCGTAGTCAGATATCTATACAAGAATATCTATATTGATTTGTGAGGATATGATATGTGCCTCTGTTCTTATCTTTTTTGGACATGGGATAATCATTTGCGGATATTTGATTTCATATATAATAGTATCTACTGGTATATGATTATAATGCCTCCTTTTGAGGCTTTATATGGTTATTCTTGCAGATATCGGTTTTGTTGGTTGGATATTAGTGAGTGTTCCTTAGTTAGACCAATAATGGTTCAAGAGACAAAAATAATGATTTGATTTATTTGTTATAGAATGTTGATGGAATGGATCTAGTATATGTTCTATGATGATAATTGATATAGACCGTTGGAATTCTCTAATAGTGAAAAGGTGTTCTTTAAAATCTCACCCCATTTGGGTCATTGATGGCTTAGGAGGCAAGGTGAATTTCTCCTCATTTTTTTGACCTTTAGATGTTATTGGGCTGGTGGGGAAATTTTTTACAATTTAGAAATTCCATAGTAGTAGACGTCGATACTTAATGTGTACCATGTACCTCAGATCTGAAAGTATCTATCTGAGCGATCTCATATCCTGAGTTGGAGTGATCATGAAGTTGAACCTGATTTATCAATGACTGAACGATCTGTTAGAAGAGTTGGTTCTAAAATCAAGGTACTTTGTGGGAGTATGATATCCTTAGTTAGTGTGATATAGAATCATTTTAATGATTATAATGATATGTGGGAGAGGGAGGCACTGATTAGAGAAAAATTGCCTCATCCTTTTGGCTGGGAGGATTCTCTGTAGGCTTTACGGGGACAAAAAATTCAATAGGTGGGGTGGTTGTAACATCCTGTCATGATATATATTATTTGAGTAATCTCTTCTATCATCATCAGATTTAATACTCCCCCTATTTGACTACTCCCCCTATCTCGCTGCTCCACCTGTCAGCTTCTCCCCGGGTCTTGAAAATGCTCCCCCTATCTCGTTGTTCTACCTATCAGATTCTCACTGTGTTTTGGCTATGAAATTTTCTCCCATTTAATAGCCACATTTCTCACAATTTTTCAAAACACCTAATAATCACTTCTTTTTACTCAAAAACAAGGTAAAGAAAACATATCAGTACATTAGAGAAAAACAAACCATACCTCAGGGATAGGGGGTTTTCGATATCCACACTTTTTCAAGTGTGGGGGTCAGTTGTACTCCCAGAGCCAGTTGATGCCTCTCAAACTCTTCTTTTGGTATGGCCTTCATAATAACATACACAACCTATTGTTATGTAGGTATATACTCCAACTTCACAAGAATTTTATCTACCTTATCCTTGATAAAATTATTTTTAATTTCAATATGATTTTCCTTGAGTGAGGGATTTGATTTTTGATAAGATTTATAGCACTTGAGTTACCAAAAAATATTATGATCAAATACTTCAATTCATCCCCCATATCATCAAACTACTTCTTCGTCCACAATAATTGTGCACATTATTGAGTATCGACAATATATTCAACCTCTACGATGCTCAATGGAATGCAATATGGTTTCTTGCTTATCCATGAAATACACAATCCACCAAGATAGAAAAAACATCCTAACGTTGATTTCCCCTCATCTACTTAATCGGCTTAATCTGGGTCTATATATCCCAATAACTCTTGTTAGTATTTTTCATTATACATCAAACAGAAATCTACATTTCCTATGACATAATGAAGTACTCTTTTAACTGAAAGCATGTTTATTTCATTTTGATTTCATTCATATCATGTTGTTTGAAATTTGTAAAAAAAACAATAATCAAATGTGTTTCTATTAAGTATAAAATATTTTCAATAATCTACCTATATATAGTGAAATTAACCCATTTCCATAATCATCCCATGATAGTTTCATTCTGGTAGCCATCGGAGTGGTCATCTCTTTGGAATTATCTATTCCAATTCTTTTGAAACCTCCTTGTAATATTTATATTCTGAAATTAATATTTCATTCCTTCCTTGTGTCACATGTAAACCAAGGAAAATTTTCATTTCACCAATCATTGACTTTTCAAACTCATTTTTCATAAATTCGGAAAAAAATTTGCATTGTGTTTCATCTGATCCACCAAAGATTATATCATCAACATATACCAGCACCATCATCCTTTTATTATTTCCATTTTTGACGTAGGAATTGTAATTAACTCCACCATACTGTAAACCAGTCTTCTTCAAAAATTTATTGATCCATGAATACCATTCTCTTGGTGCCTACTTCAACCAGTATAGGACCTTCTTTAACCAAAAACCTCTATTCTCATCTTCTAGAATTAAAAAACCATTAGGTTTCAAAATATAAACTTCTTCATCCAAATATTTATTCATAAATGTTGAATTATCTTCTATCTATATAAAATTGAAATTCCATTCCACTATTATGGTTAATAATAATCAAATTGTCTCCAACCTTGGAATAAGTAAAAATGTCTCATCAACATCGAAAACCTTTATCTAGGAGTACCCTTTTAACATGATCTATGCTTCATTTTAAATACTGACACCATATCCGTTAATTTTTTTGCAGAAGACCCATTTTTTCCTAATGATATTCTTATCTTTTGGCCTTGAAACAATCTCCCTTCTATGATTCTTGTCAACATGGTCAATCTCTTCATTCATAGCTTAAACCCAATTCTCATGTCCAGCTACTCAATGAAATCATTTAGGCTCTACTTATGATAGGTATGATTCTTGTGGTAGAGTCTTCATCATATTGGTCTACAATGGTGTTATGTGGTCACCAATTAAGTTTTTTAAATAAATTTAATCTCTTCTCATTGGTCACTAGACAGATACTGAATTATACTCATCCTTCTCATCATCTAAGTCTTCATATGAGTTATGAAATGATCCATCAAAAAAACCTATACTCCTACTAATTTGGAACTCATTATAGGAAACAAAAGATCAATTTAATAACACCATCACTATCTATTTCACTTAATTAATTCCTTTCTTCTTACTGGTTTGAATCAGTTGACATTCCAAATCACATTACATCACCACATTGTATATTCTGATGTGACTTACCATTGGATTGTATCTCCCTATAAACCTGAAACAATTGAAAATTAATTAATAGAATTTTAACACATAGGGATAGGGGAATATATTCAATCCTCAATAATAGGATTGTGGTTTATCCTGATTGATCAACCCTTTGATGATTTATTTCAAAGCATTGTACTATTTTTTGTGCTGATTCCAACTACAATACCAACATTAAATATTTTTTATATATGACTAAGCACTCTTTTCAAACTAGTTGAGTCTTTTTATGACATTAAATTTCTATAGTCTTGGCATTTATCCCAATTTTAGGTTTAAATCCATAAGTACACATTTCCTTTTGTGATGTTCCACCAAAATTCCATTTCTCATGATTCTTTCTCTAAGATAGAATCCTTCTGATGGTTATATTTTCTTACTTCTTCCACTATTGGAGAGATCTTTCCTCTATCTTAAATCATCCCCTTGTGGCATGATATTTTATTTCTTCCAGAAATTCTTTATTCATTTTTCTTTTATCAGTTAACCGATTCTTCACACTATTTATTGCTAGTTCTACGTCCTCCACTAAAAATACATTCCTCATAGTCACGATATGATTTTATCCTCCTTTTTTCATCAATTTTATTTCACATTCTTTTTAGGAAACTAATTGTGAGTGAAATAAAGTAGGTGATTCACACTCCATTTGTTGAGACCCTTTTGTTTCCCCTGAGGTTGTAAACCTATTTTTCAACTTACTACATTGTGTTCCAATATAGGCCTTTTCATTTTACACTCTCATTGTTGGGGATCTCCTTCTAGGTTCCTTTTCATTACCTTCTTTCTTACTTCTACAATACCTTTTGAATTTCCCATGATTATAACATATAAAACATATTCCATTAAAGGCATACCTCATTTTATCATTTATCGGTTGAGATATTAATGCAGTTTGTGTTCTTCTTCTTATATTCAGGTATTGGGCTTCATCACACTTACTCATTGTGAGTCTCTATCTTCCTCAGTAATAACATTTCGAAAATGATTTCTTCTGAGAGGTTTTTTGTTCAAGATCTTCAAATAGATTCTATGTATTCAATAATATAGTAGTATTTATGTCTTTACAATATGAAATATATTTCAATGCCTCAAAGAAATCTTGAATTATGACCATTCCTTCCATAGCAATAGCACATGCTATCACTACTTCATGTAATAACATTTTTATGTCTATCTTCAACACCTATAGAATTTTTATTATCTCTGGAACTTTTCTAAACTCACTTCATATCATGCATGAGAGGGGGATAATCATATCTAATACCAGATTTTCCCAAACTATATGGCCTTTGAGTTGAGAGAATATGTTCTTATTTATCTTCATAAATAGAATAAATGATTCTCATTTAATCGTTACATTCCAAAGGATAATAAAATAGTAAGTGCAAAGAATCCTTTATTTTAGGCTTTCCTATGGAATTGCATTTCTCCACTTCATTCTCCACTTATTCTAGCTCTTCTACCAATTTATGGATCTTCATATCCTTTGATTTAAGTTGAGAATTATGTTCTCTCTTGTGATTATTCCCTCTATTCATCTCATCTTACAATTAATATGTGAGCTTACCCACCATGTCACTTTACTCATTTATTTTAATTTTTTTAGGAGAAATAGAATGCATTCTCTTATTGTAGCCTTAGGTTCTTCTGAACTATTTTAGATAGCTATGCAGCAACATCATCATTTCTGGCATTAAGATTATGAATTAAATATGACTTCTGATTCTCTACATTTTCAATAGATTTTGGTTTCATGAACTTTGTTGTCATTATTTGTAGTTCTTCATCTTGGGAATAATTGTTCTCCCTCATATCAGTATCCACATCAATATGTCTTTGATTTAAGCCTTTTATCTCGTTGACCTCAATTTCTAGTACACGGATCTGAATTTCATTAGATTTTATTTCATCATCCAATTTCTAATCCACATTCTTTGGTTCATGGATGAAATCCCTATTTGGACTTCTAAGAGTTTCTTTATCATCAATAGAGTCAACATAACTTGGGATTCCAAGTTCTTCATTCATTCCTATAGAATAATTGAGCGAGTCTGCCTTTTCCCTATCTGATTTAATCAAACCTCTCTTAATTAAACTATTTGATTCCTTAAACTAAATTACACTTTTCCGTAAACACTTCAACAGTGAGTAATAACACCCGACTTCAGCTTAATCTTTCATGTTCTTCTGTATTCCATGGAAAACCATGATAAGAGCAGACAGAATCATTAACTTCAAAAATTGAATGAACCAAGTTAGAGAAAACAAATTTGATAAAAGAAATCATGGCTCTTATAAAAATAATTAGGTCCACTATGTTAAATACCCTGAGGGGGTGAATCTATGTATGAATTAATAAAACTGCTCCCCCTTTATGATCTTATTTTATCGTTAAACAAAACCTATTTCTCCCATTATCCCATAGAAATATATGAATAGAAATTAAATCATGCATAGGACACAATGATTTTTACTTAGTTCACCCTCACTAGAATATGTCTAGGGCCATACAATGGAAATGTGATAATGTACCAAATCCCCTAAAAGTTTACTCATATTTACAAGGGTTAGGCTATATCACTTTTATGTCCAGTCTCACTAAATTTACACGGGTTAGGGTCAGCTCATTACTTCCCCAAGGGTCACTCCCTATGTCTCTTTATCTATTTCACTATTAGTGGAAAGGATCTCAGTGTTCCTATTCAATTGCTCACTTCTCTTACAAGGGATCCACTCATAGTTTGTGGACATGTTGTTCCCATCATCTTCACTAATAAATTCATTCTCTACACTATATAGGTGCTCTGTTGAAGCCCAAAATTTATCCACTAATGAAGAACACTTTAATATGGCTGTCCTACAGAACATCAATCTTTCATGCAATATTAGTTGACTTGCATGATACTTTAATCATGGAACCAATTTTTTCCATTGTCATAGAAAACCAACTTACACGCTACTCCAAACATGCATGACACACCCATTAAATGCCCAACTCATTATTGGCGTACAACTCCCTTATGGTGTGAAAATTCTAAAAACTCTCTACATGTGTGCCCACAAAACTTGTGTGACCAGAGCTCTGATTTTCTCCAAGCGTTGAGCTTCAACAGAATGAGGGGGTAACCATCTATTTATAGGAATTTTTATAACCCTACATGAAATGTGTGCATGTTCTCCCTCGAGCATGCAGCTCTCAGATTTTCACAAACTAATCTTTCATGTAGCTCCAAAACATGTGTTCCCTTCTTTCCTTTTCTATATTTTGATTTTCTTATCTAGAAACATTCTAGGTTCGAAACATTCCAATCCTCCTAAACAATGGCGTGCAACCTCATTTTCCAAAAACAATTTTCTCCATTCTCTAATTTTTGGACCAAAAAATTTGAAAAACACTAGAAAATGGAACAACCTTGTATAGGTTCTTTTTTGTACCCCCTATAGATCATCTATAACATTTTCAACATTAATTTTCCTCATAGATTGTCAACAGTATCTCTGGAAATTGACAACTGACCAAGGAACCCTTCTTTTATAACAAGCACAGTCATCCCAAAAATGCTTCAATGATACCTTGAAGTATTTTTTCCCTGTAGTTTTAAGGTATTCCAAAACCCCTCTTTGAATCATGATTTGTTTGGGTTTTCTTTGGGGTTGTTTCAGGTTGAAATTCCTAAAAATTTAAATGTTATAGGATAGTGGAATAATTGTTTTCCCAAACTATGAACCCTCTTAAGGAAAGTCATAAAAACCTAGGTAGTGGGTTTTCACATGTTTGCAACATGGTTTGACAGACTGTGTTCCCTCTTAGGAAATACTATGTAGCCCATTTAAAATAGTTTCACAGTCATGGAACATGATTTAGACTAACTATGCGGCCCTACCGAGGTAATCATGCACATGGATGTTAATTAATCTTAAGTAATTAAAAAATTTCAAAACCATTTTTTTTTATAACCGCTAAGGGCCATTCGACCCCTAAATGATTTCTCTCAGTTTTGGGGCACCCAAGAACGCATTTTTGTCTCCCCAAAATCCTTTTAAGGTAGTTCAAAGCTAAGAGATACACTTTCGTTCTCCTCCGAGTAAGGTTTTATTCCATATTCTCTTTCTCTCTCTCTATCTGTACTCGTTTTTAGGGTTTTGGTTAATCTATATGTTTTTAGAAGATCCAATAACCATTTGTTGTTCTTGAATCTAGCATTGATTCATAGATCCTTGTTTACGACATTCATCATTGGGGAATCTCATTTAGAGATTGGTGTTTTGAGATCCTTTGATCCCAAGGTATGTGGTTCTGTCATGATGCCCAATTTTTACTAACCCTAAATTGAATGATATAGATTAAATTGTTTATTTAAAATTAATTAATATTATAAATGAAATTTTAATTCAATAGGTTTATTAAAAACACAATTCCAAAATATTAGGTTTTTTTGGAACTTGATTTTTCAAAAACCCAATTATATTGAATCAGGGAGGATTTGGTTTTTGGAAATTGAATTTATTTTCATGGAATTGGGAAAATACCCAATTCCATTGAATTAGGGTGTGATTGTGAAATTGATGGAAAATTGTGGAAATTTAAATTTTGAAATTGAGGGAAAATGTTGAAATTTAATTGTTAAATTTATTTGTTGGAATTGAATGGTGAAATTAAATTGTGAAGTGATTTCCAATTCTTATTTGAAAAAATGGATTTAAATGGATTTGATAGTAACCTTTTGGTTTTTTCCTGGAAAACGGAATATTTGATTAAAACCCCTTTTGGTTTTTAAATTGAAAATTTTCATATTTGAAATGTGGGAATGGGATTTAATTTTATTTTCATGTTTCATAAAATAAATTTTGAATCATTTATTTGTACTAGAGAACTTGCAAGCCTTAGTAGTTAGTGATTTATTTGGGACAAACACTCTATTATGGGAATTTCCTTGCTCCTGATTGATGTTTTACAAGATTGGAAAAACATATTTCTTTGTGTATATTATTACAAAGTAGTACATATATAAGTCTTATATTTCCATTACTATAGGATGTGTGTACCCATTGAAGTTATATCACAAGAGTGTGTGAGGATCCCATAACCTGAATCTATTGTAACTCTTGGAAGATTTCCATGTTACACACGTATTTATATATCAGATATAAATGTATGTCAATTTTTGTCAAAAATTTAACATACATTTTTATTTATATAAACTATTTATATAAAATTGCATATTTAGTCAATTGTTTAGAAGTGTTCTATCAATTTAAATAAAAATATTTTTTTAAAATTACTTCCTTAACTTCAAATGTATAGCATGATTTGTTTATATATTCATCTGAAATTCCAAACATTTTTAAATGAAGTCAAATATCACTTTACATGGATAATTAAATGTTGGAATCTATTATGGAATCCTTGGTGAGTTCTTACCATGATTTTTATCTCACACCCTAAATGTGACTTCATTTGTTTGTAGATTATCTCCTTCCTGGTTTGAGGTAGGGTAAAGAACCACTTTGAGGTGGTTCTAGCTCTAGTTATGTGGACTTGAAGAGTTGCGTCTATTGGTACTTAGGATATCATCCTATTTTATTGGTACATTACTATAGTAATTTGAGGTGTTTATACCATCTTTAATTCTTGTACACTTCTCCCTATGGAGTTTTTCTTGTAGCATACTATATTGTTTTCTAACTTTTGTGATGTTAGTGGAAAAATTGTTCCCACATACCTTTGAATGATACTAGGTTCTAGTTTACAAATAGTGGGGAACAGAAATTCACTTCGATCCATGTCAGTGTCAGATTGGCTATCAGGATACAAGTGTACCCAGTTTGGTTCATGAAGACTCTCATTTGATCATGTGAATGAAACACCGTAATGAATACATAAATTAAATAATTAAAATATAATAATCAATCATCCAAATCACAAGGTCAGATATAACTCCTCATTCATCAAATTTTTTATATTAAACACACCTTATAGATTATTGAGCATCATATAATCTCCCTTAAATAATTTCCTTTCTATTTCATACCTAAAACTAATAATTTCTCCACTAGAAAGGACCACCCTATAAGATATCAACGAAGGTTCCCATGCGGATTGACAAAACTATACTATTTAATGGTTGGGTATATATCTACCCATAGGGAATATTGCTACTATTTAGTTTTTAAACCCATGGAGTGTCATAAACAGAACACAACTCAATTTAAATATAAATATTGGTTGGATAGATTTCCACCAATAATGACTCTCATTTTTTCCGTTTTTCCACCCATAGGGACTCTCCCTAACAAAAAAAATGTCACCACCCCCACACATCACAAATTATCACTATAAAATTCCACATTATCATCCTCATGATTATCAATTATCTTAATTGGATTATGAATCCCACTATATATTATAAAAACCACCTATTCCACTAACACTTACACATAAAAATTGGTTCTAAATAGTAAAATTAATATATGATATATTCATACCACACTCCAACCCAGATATACCTTCATATTGATCCTAGGGAGTTAATTTCTACATCACTAATATTCACGATGTTTTTGTTATAAACTAGTTTTTCCACCCCTTCACTAGAAACCTTATATTTTAAAACATTTTCAATGTAATCGCATCATCTATAACACTCTTTCAAGTTAAAACATCCATATATGAACCCATGATATGTTTTTATAAGGGATTATAATTTTTTTGAATTACATCAGAGCTATCTACTCAATCCATATGCTCTATTATAATCATTGTTACTCTATTACCTACAACCTTAAAAATACACTATTATCCCATAACATAAGGGTGATCCCAAAATTCATGTAGCTACACAACACCTCTATTGATATGAAAGGACCTTTTTCTTATGAGGCATTACCTATGCTTAAATTACACCACCCCAATTTATCCATATTTTTTAATGTCTGACTTCAACAATATATGTTATAGTCCCCATGATATTGTACATGGACCTTTAAAAATTAGTTATCCATCCATCTATATGCAATCCACTGCCTAGGGAATCATTCATGAATGTTGAAATTCCCCATTCTAAATTGGTATAACCCATGAAAGCATTTTTTAAAAACCAATCACTCCATTTAAAAAATACTCAACCATTTTAAAAAAAACTATTTCACAAAGAACCACTAAAACAAAACAAAATTATTCATATAGAAATCATTATAAAATAACATCATCAAATTTAACATAACCAACATAGTACCATGATTCTCCTTTATAGATATTGAAATAATCACTATTGTAATATAATATTCATCAATTATTCTACCAAGATTCAAAATAAAAAAAAATTATAGAATTGTTAGAATATAATTTAATAACTCTCATCATTTTAAAAAAAATCTATATTCACTCTAAAAATCAACGATAACATATTTTATAAACATATCAAATATTCATTTTTAATATATTTTTCATTAATCTCTTATTTAACATAAATTGTTTTTATTTTATCAATAATATCATAATATTTCATTATCATAAATTATTCATTCATCATAAAATAAAATAAAATTCATAAATTCACATGGAAAAAAAATATACTGGATTCTTAAGCTACCTACCTCAATTAAAAACTATAAAAACTTCCAAAATAATCATTTTTTGTTTGAAATTTTCTACTATAAATTCACTTTTACCTAAATCCTACATGTTACATGAATTTTATAGATTATATTCATATAATAGAGAAAAAATTGAAGCATTACTAGTTAAATAGATTTCAAAATAAGAGTGAAATATTTATTCTCTCTCAAATTTCATTTCATAACCATCCCTTAATCCCGTCGTTAATTTTACCATTTCAAATATCATGTTAAACTATTTACTCAATAACACATAATATCATTACAAAATAAAATTTATTTATGCATAACTTTGTATTCTATCCTAGGTCAATTCCAATACAAAATAACTTATAAAAGTTATAACATTTTTTTATAAAACAAAATCAAAAAAAATCATTAAAATAAATCAACCAATCAATTAATCCAAAACCTGATATTTTTTAAAAAACCCAACCACTATAAAAATCAAAACAATTCTTCCAATGTTTAACTATCGCATATTAAATTTAATTAAGTGGTAAAATTTTGATTAAGAGACTAGTAAATAACCATTTTATCCTTCTTTTCCAAAAGTCTAAAATAAATATTAAAAATTCACAAACTCGCAACATCATAAATATTGATCCTTATATATAATGAATCTATATGGATTATAAATGTACATATCATACTATGAAACTCTCTTTATATTGTGTGACTTTACATCCACCTAGTATGCCTTGAAATTTACCTGTATTGTAATAGAAATAAATAATATGATATCTACTGAAATTTCAATTGGATAAAATGATTAATCCATATCCAAATAATTTAGTTATTTAAATCCCTTTCATACAAGTCTTTCCATTTTTTATTTCTTCTCCATTCTCATTAATCTTTTTTTTACCCTTATTTTGTTCATATGAAATTTTTAAAAACCTAAATAGAATATTTTTGGTGTTATTCATCTCAACGTGATCTACATCTTTATTCTTTTCATTATTCAAATTTTTATCATGATATGATTAATTAAATCATTTCATCCCAATTACAGATTTGAGATAAGTGAATTATAGTTTCCACATACTCCTTGTTTGAATTATTGTAGATTTTTTTACACAAAATATTATCTTCATCTACATATTTTGTTATAGAGTCTCTTTCAGATGATAATATAACTTTTTTTATTTACCCTTTCCATCTCCATTATTAGTATCCAATTGGGAATCTTACCTATCACTATAAGAAATTTTATTCCCCAGTTTATGATCATTTTTCACTTCATCATCTTAATACTCGTTATCCCATATTAATTTTTATATTTCATCTTTTGTAACATAATTACTCTCCACTATATTATTATATCATTTATTTTTGAATATATAAGTCTTATTGTTTAAAATGTATCAATGAAATATTCCATCATCACTATTATTTATATAAAGCCCTTGATTCCCATACTTATTAAATATATACCGCACATAAAAATGAATCAAAAATACTTCATAAAAGTTTATTTTTGAAAAACATTTCATAAATATTTTTTCACTTGGATAATGTAAAAATTTATTCTGGATATTTATAGTATTTTATACATCATATTTCTAAGAATATATTGGAATAAAACTATATAATATCATTTATCCTTCAATATTTTATTATCATTTTCTTCTTTTAAACTTCCGCATTCAATTGAGACTTCCTTAATTAAACAATTAGATGAATAATTTCATGTTTCTCTATATGGGTCTCCATTGAGGAATATGTGAATTTGATTCCACTATAAAATATTCTCATTTTTATCTTCCTACCAAAATATTGTTGAACCATCCTTGTGTACCTATTGTAATAAAAAAACATAAATGTAGACACATATAAGGATTTTGTTCATCCATATTATTATAATCATGTATAAATAGAAGATACTAAAATCTACATTTTTTTCTCTTAATTTTCTCTGTTCCTCAAACATCATTTTGAATGAATTCCAGCACCTATGAATCTACCCTTTTGTTGGGTTTGTAATACTTCTTAATGATATGACATTAGTATCATTCCTAAAAAATAAGTTATATATATCTTCTCAATTTTTATCAAATAAATGAAAATTTATAACTTAAAAGTTTTGGAATGCTTCCTTGATAGAGACATATATCAGATATAGTCTAACAACCTGAAATTAAAAAGTAATTATATTGTATTCGATAGCATGTATGATAGTGATACCAAACAAGTAATGGATTATAATATCCTGAATATATATAATATATTTAATATATTAAATAAATTCAATATAATTTATAGCTATAAATTCATGAGATGCTGATTTAGCATGAAAAATATGCTATAATTACTTTTTTTGATGGCTTTCATTACATGCTAGACAAAGTTTTACCGAACAATAATATATTATTAGAAAATTATTTTTTAATATAATAATACTAAACCTAATAATTAAATTATCCTTAATGGATATTATTAACTAAGTAAAATTTATTGTTTAAATAAATTTTAATTTAATTAATAGGTTACCAATTAATTAGAAATTAAAATAAAAACATTGAATTTAAATGAAATAATAATATTTTATGCTCACAAAAGAATTTTTAAATATATAAAATTACGTAAAATTTGTGAATGATATTAATGAAATATATATTTTATATATTCAATGAAATATTTTTGATATTCTTTCATTAGGTTCGATAGAAATATGATTAGAATAAAATAAATATTACACATAAAAAACTGTATTTTTATTAAGGCGCATTTATCACCTTTTAATGGTGAACCCATTTTAAATCCAATTATTGAACCTTTTATGAATAATATATTTCAAAATAAACATAACATTTGAAAGAAGAAAATAAAAATTATGTTAGGGTAAATTTTTGGTATTTTTCCGCAATGTTTCATTTTTTAGGGAACAATGAAAATTATTGAAATTTAATCCAAAACTGTTTTTTCATCAAATTTATTTATTGGGATAATTTATAAAACAAAATTTGTTTTAAAGAATAATTATATTTTATTTTTATCATTTAATTCAATTTTTTCATTTAAGTCAATTTAAATTTGAAATTGGCTATAAAAACATAGTAAACGTTAGGAAACTTTTACTTTAAAAACCCGCATTGTCTACCCGACTGCGGAATTATATTTAAATTAATTTATACCACTTTTTTTATTCCAATATTTTTTAAATTTAATCCATATTTGGAATCATCATAATTTATAATATCAAATGAGTTAAACTTGGTTTTTGTTTAAATATTAGTGAATGTAATTTAAATTAATTACAACGATAGAGGTTAAATTAAGCTTAATGATTGAATAAACCATAACATTAAGGACAAAATTAACTGATACACTTGTACAAAATCCACTAGATGTCCATATTTTGACCATATCCTCCCTTTTATATACTTTGAACAATTATTTATCAACTTTTAATAAATTAACATTGGTGGGATTCCTTTCTTTCAAAATAATACAAAAGTGCCACCCCTCCTCCATTATAAAAGCCAACATTTTCTCTCACTTACTCACACATCTCAAGGCACATTAGATTCCCCAAAACTCTTCCCAAATAGATCCTCAACATCCCTCACATCTTATTTGATGCCTACCCTAGGAATAAATCCTTCCAATGAAGTCTTTTTGTGAAAACCAAATAGAGTTACCCGATTTAGAGGAAACACCCTCCCTCAAATATCTCTCTGTTATTTTCTTTATCCACTACATAAAATATTCATATTACATGATTTTATGACAACAGAATTATCCTAAATTTACTATGATGTTTTTATGATTATGATTAAACATACACTTACTCACACTTCCATCTAATGTGTAACAAACATATTGTTTACGTGTGTGGAGGATTATTTCCTCGTTGAACGATGATTGTTCCATTTTCTATTACCACCTCTCATGGTGGCCATTATGATGGAAAATCTTATAATATATGATTTATATGATACTTATAATATATTTATGCCTATTTAATTCCATTATAAGACATACCTTTATACATTTCATTTTTTGTAAAAACAATAACATCGTTTGTGCAAGTACGGACTATCGCCCCCTTAAAGTGATGTGATTCGTTCATGCTATACAATAAACAAATTAAGGATACATTTAATAAAAATATGTTACATATATAAAATATATATGATTCTGTAATTATTATATACATTATTATTAATTACACTTCATCATCTCAATACAATAATGAAATGAAAGTAGCGTTCATTCGTACGTAAGGACTACTATCTCCATGAATGTGGTATTTCCTTTTATATCTCCAAAACATTATACATTATTCTATATACATACATACGTGATATATGTGGTATTAATATCATGTTTTAAATTCTTTAGATGATTAAACCATGATATATTTAATAATAACAACAAATAACAAGTTAAAACATACTCGACGAACTAGGAAATTAACACCTGATATAGTAAATTAATGGAAAATTGTAAACAAATAGATAATCAGACATTTAAATAAGTTAATATATGGTATTATAATAATTATTATGGTTATGTTTGTAGAATAAGTGAGTAAAATATTTTTAAACACTATATATTATCATAATTACCACACACAAAATTGAAAGTTAAGGTAAGGGATTTCCGTCTCAATTTACATTCTGTTGAAACTTAATTTTTGTTATGCACCTACTTTCATTTATATGGTGTATATATTTACATTGAAATTTTATATCATGATTACCTTTATTCTCATGATATTATAAGTTTTTTCGTATATTATTCTTTCATGAGTTTTATGATTTAAATGTTTTTATAGTGGTATGGGACACATTGGGATGTTTAAATATTATTTTCATCAAGACTAATCCTGATGATCTCTTAATTCAATTTCTATTCATGGAAATTATATAACCATTGTTCCAAAAATATTTTCATTATTCTATAGTTATTCATGACAATTTCTTAGTATTATTAACAATTGTCCTCTCATTGATACTCAAAGTGTTTTAGAATATGTTTTTATGAAAACCCGTCTTCATTTCACTCTTTAGTCAGAAAAGATGTTTTATTCTAAAATCTATGTTTTATAAAAATGTTTTAAAATAATTAACCATATAAAATGATATATTATAGAAATTTTAAACTTTATGTATTTACACATGTTCTCAAAAGAATCTTCTTATTTCTTTCCTGAAAGTAAATTTTCAAACCTTTTTAATGTACAAACGGAATATTCTTTCTTCCTTGTACAGCATGTATGGATTTATCCTCCATGAATTATTTGAAGCCACATGTTCATTTTTATATGTTTTTTAAAAAAAATTAAAAGTTGTTTTCAATGAAAAATATTTTCAGAAGTTTTTATCAAAGAAAATAATATTTTCCTCAAGAATATTTTTAAAAGTTATTGTTTTATTTCATCAATGAAAACAACTTTCTATTTTTACTTCACTTGAAATTTTTTGTATTGATACCATCCTTGTTATTCCTTTGGATTTTGTACGATTGATTTGAACAAGGATAATATTTACATCCACTTCCTTAATTCATTCTCGAAGTCGCATTAAAATATTCAATTTCGTATGATCATTGAGCAATAAATTTCTCCTAATTATCAATAACATTTATCATGGATATTACTATTTCCTAAATCGTATACCATTTTACATACACTGTTTACTTTGATAGTTATTTAATTTAATGGGTAATTATTGATATATCTGTATTTCTCATTCAATACTGTTATTTTATAAGGAATATTATTTATTTTGGCTATTTTATATGAGGAATGATTTGGACATGAAAGTATGGCAGAATACTCAACGTAATATAGCTTTTTAATGCAGTAATAGGTTCTCATGAGAAACATAATTTTGGAAAATGGGTTTCTAACATTAATTTTAAACTGTATAGTGAAAGGTATTAATGTTAATATACATTCATGTCCCTTAGATGTGACATCCTTTATGAAATAATTTCCCTCAATTATATTTAGTTATTATTCATCCAAGAGATTTTGCATCAACATATCTATGGATACATTTAATTTTAGTTCATTGATTAAATGGAATGTGTTTCAGTTTCTCACCTTTGCATGTTTATTTTTCCGTATCTAGCAATTTGAATGGATTGTATTTCATGTTGTTACTTTTCCATATTGTTTACATACTTCCATTAAGTTTATTTATCACATAGTGTGTGTGTTCATATATTTACCTTTACATATTGACTATTCTCATTGATTCATTATTAGTTCCTCTATATTTTTTCCTTATTAATAATTTGATCACACCCTTATTATTTTACATTCACTAGGAATCCAAGAAGAATTCTATTAAATACATGCATTGATTTACTAGATGTATTATAGTTATCCTCGAAACTCTTTATTTAGAGTGATGAAGAAAATTGTGTTGTAATTAGTATAGTCAATTGAAATAAAAGAATCATTTATATATCTGGTTTAACAATACTATTAAATTGATTGGGCCTTTGGGGATTGATTCCTTGTAATATTTATAATGTTATTATTATCAAACATTGGTTTCATGCTATCTGGGGTCGGTCCATTACAGTTAGTATCAAAGGATGTTAAGTAGAAAACATAGAAACTATATTTTGAAAAACAGAGATTAGATAACATAAAACTAAGGTAGAATTTGAGGAAATTTATAAATGAAACCCCTATAATTTTAGTAACTTATAGATTATGTGGGTCTTTCTAACAATACATCAATGTCTGGATATATAAGTTGATGTGGTTTTGGAACATATTTACCTAGTAGTAACAACTCTAACAAGGTGTTATGGGCCTGACAAGGTGTAACCTGGTATAATATAGTGGCCCTTACTATGCTCCTAGTTTGACAATCCTAGTGGATATGATTAGGATATGCAATGTTTTCCCTAAAAACCATTATGATGGATTTTGACAATTAATAACCTAGGTTATACCTAAGTTGTTTAAGATTGCAGATAGAGTCATGATTCAGAAATCCTATAAATTATATTGTTCTTAAACCACAGACTAGGGAAGGACCAAGTTTGATAATGTATTTTTGGTATTCAATAATTAAATTGTAGATGCATTTTACCAGTGGTATTTTGGATATTTGAAACATGAAACATCAACGGAATATTCTTGATTTTGGAAGAAAATGTTTTAGTGAGAAAATGTTATTTCAGTAATAATTCCATTACATTTTATAGACGTAAGTTTAAGGATACTGATAACCTTTCAGGTTCATATACTTTTTAATGACATCATACCAATTTTCAAATAAGGTTATGATACTTTATAAAAATGGTTGTATTGTAGACTTTAGTTACGATTTTATTTATTTATTAAAAATCAAAGATATCCATTAGATTAATTTTAGAAATTATATTAATTTGTTTTTAGAAAAGGACAACATGTATGTTAGGTGAAAACCAATCATGTATAATAAGGATGCATGGATTTAACCCATGACCTAAGGACGATAAGGGTATGACAACCCTGCTTTTACTACAAACTTAAACATGATTTATTACATAAAAATTCACTTGATACAACAAAGAAGATCGAGAGGTTTAGTGTCTTTGGGGATTAGGATCATTACATAAAAACTTAAAACATAAAATACAACATCGTTATTGAAAACTTCATTTACATGACCACTACATTCCCTCGTACTTAGCATTACATGGGATAACCTGAGGACATGCATATGAAAAGGGTGAGCTATAAAGCCCAGTAAGGGAGTACACATGGAATAACAAGAGGAGTACATTACATGTCAGACAATAGGAATATCAATAGAGCATAAGAGAAACATGAACATAAAGGAATGATAAAGCATGATAATCATAACATGGAAATGTGGCAACAACACTTAACATGGAATTAGCATGAGCCAAGGCTCATTGCACATGGAGCATGAGTAAATACTCAGTGCACATAAAGAACGAGTAAACCCTCGTTGCACTTGAATTAGCATGATTCAACACTCGTTGCACATAATGTATCATGATACTATACTTTACCCAATGCATTGGAGTGCTATAAGGGTGCACCCTTCTTAAACATTTCATTTGATGCATATGTGTGCCACATGGATCATAAAACATGGATTCATAAAACATAATCATCTATTCCATGATAAAGGAATGTGTAATTCATACATGAAACTTTATAATCAATGAGTAAATGTGCATAAAGGTGAATACCCTTGATGGAGAAATGGGCATGGTATTCACGACACAATGGCATTGGCTTAGAAAATCGGTGTGATTTTGGCAGCGTAACGGCGTGACATAAGAATTCATAAAAACGGTTGATGAGATAGAAAGGGGTTCCTTGTCATATTTACATCTAATGGACAGTAAGCACGTCATATAGATACATGTCCCAACAATTGTAATGGAATTTAGATTCATGATACAAAAGTATTGCTTGAATGTAAATGAGGAGAGATAAGTTCCTTTCGGAATTTTGGCATAGTAACGGGTGTACATAAGAGGCATCTAATGAGAGAGAAAGGGGTCTCCCATCATTCAAACATAAAGAGGGAAGTATGAGGGAGGTGTGAAACCATACTCCAACATTCATAATTTAAATTAAAAGGGAAAAACAACTTAAAGAAAATTGGACAAAAATGAGAAACGAAGAAAAACCCTTACTTGGAAGTGTGCTTCCAAAGGCTTGAGAGAGACTTGAGAGTGGATTCATGGGAGCTTTGGTGGGTTTATATAGTAAAGGTGAGGGAATTCTTTATTATTTAGGTTTGGGACCCCTTATATTAAATTAATCCAAATCACAAACCAGCCCATGGTTTTTTCCCATTGTTTTTGGAAAATGGAAGAGGAAAACAATATTTTATAAGGAAAAAGTCGTAACGTCTTAAAATAATAGGGATTCTTATGTGGAGGTGAGTCAAACTCCCATGGAAATTAATTTAAAAAGAAAAGTTGTTTAATAAGTCTTGAGGGGTCCATTAATGCTTTGAAAAGTAAGTCAAACAAATCCAAAATCACATTATTTTAATGTTAAAACATATATTGGCCGAAAATAAATCTTATAGTATTTTATTACATCACTAGTGGGTCATTATGATGTCATAAAACACATTATATATTTAAACGGTATTTAATTTTTACCCAAACATTTGATTGTCTTAGAAAATTATGAAAAATTCACTGTTGGATAATTTCAACATCCTGATTCTAGAAATAACATTCATTATATCTAAATAATTTTCTAAATATGTTAATTTTCACTTTTAAAATAAAAACCAACATTTATCGAAAATTCATGAGTTTTGACAGAAATGGCTCTCAAACCTTAATAAAAATTATAATTGCATTCATAAAATTATAATATCATTTATATTTAATAAAAGTTAATTTAATAATAATAATAATACTTTTATTAAAATATTATTTAATTCAAAAATCCCTTAATTTAATGAAAATAGAATTTCTTAATTAAATAATAACTAAAAACACTATTTGTACCTCAAAACTACTTACAATGTATCAAAAAAAGACTAGGAGGTATATTAATTATTATATAAAAAAATAATATACATGAACATATTACTAGAGATTTGTTACATAACCCCTTAAAACAGCCACATAAGACCTAAGGGTAAGTATGCGATGGTGACAGACTCTTGGGTTGGCTCGGATAACATCGCTCGAGTGGTAACCTATATTAACTTCCACTTTTCCCATAGACAGTCACGTTCGAGCTTGACATGGTGAAGCTCAGCTTGGGCTTGGTTAAGAGCGAAGCCCAAGGACACTACCTCTTTTCCAAGCTCCGATAAGTGGGCTTCGTATAGAGTAATTCTACTGGACGAGGCCATCCCTAAATTTCATCTGTTTTGGATGGGTCCACAGATATCCCATTGTTGTGATTATATGTGCCAATAATGATACCTCCTTCAACCAGAACTCACACTTGATGTACATTCATAGATCTTTTCCTTTCGCAAAGTATCTAGTACAGTTCTTATATACTCCTCATGATCCTCCTTGGTTTTGGAGTATATTAGAATATCATCTATAAAGACTACCATAAATTTGTCGAGGTAATATCTAAAGACTCTATTCATCAAGACCACGAAGAATTATAGAGCATTGGTGAGTCCAAAAGGCATTACTATGAATTCATAGTGCCTGTATCTTTTGAGAAAAGCAGTCTTGGGGATATCTTCCTTCTTCACCCTTACTTGATAATATCCCGACCACAAATCTACCTTGGAGAAATATTGTGCTCCACACATCTGATCGAACAAGTCATCAATTCATGGGAGTGTATACTTGTTCTTTATCGTTATTTTGTTAAGTTCACAATAATTGATGAAAAGCCACATTAACCCATCCTTCTTCTTGACGAAGAGGACTGGTTCACCCCATGGTGAAGCACTTGGGCGTATTAACCCTTTATCCAGATTCTCATGTAGTTTTTTCTTCAGCTCTTCAGGCTCAGCAACAGCCATTCTATATGGAGTCTTGGATATTTGTAGCACCCCAGGTATAAGTTCAATTATGAATTCAACATCTCCTCTAGGAGGAAGACCAGGCAATTCCTCGGGAAACACTTCAGCGAATTCCCTCATAATAGGAATTTCATCAAGGATGGTTTCATCCTTGGACTCAATCATATGATCCAGATATGCATACTCATAGGGTAGTAATATCCATGCTTGAGATGATGGAGCTAGAGGAGATTCATCTTCCTCCTTACACTTGTAATGAATCGGGGTTCGATTCTCCATATAGAGTGTGATTTCCCTTTCCTGATAATTTATGTTAGATCTATATAAGGAAAGCCAATCCATGCCAGGAATTGCATCAAATTATACCAGAGAGAGTATGACAAGGTTCTCCAGGAAATTAAATCCATATATTATAACAGGGGAGGACTTATACTCATGGGATGCAATAATTTTCCCATTTGTCGTACTCCCCGACATCTTCACTTCCATGATTTTTTGTGGTGCTGGGATTGTTCTACTAAAATTTCGAGATATAAAATAATGCGTAGAACCTAAATCAAAAAGTATGTCCTCTATTCTTGAATGAATAACTAGTGTACCTATCACCACTTCTTTTTTAGGGTTCACTTCAGCCGAAGAAATGGAAAAAGCTCTTCCTTGCTGCCTTGGAGGTTGTTGGTTGCCTCCGAAAACCCTTGGATTAGGGCATTGATTTGACAAATTCCTCGGTTCTTTGCATTTGTAGCACTGAACAACACGTTGAGGTTCAAACGGAGAGTTCCTCTCCTCTGTCGTAGTCGCGGGTCTTTCTTGCCGACAGTTAACATCTAGGTGCCCTTCCCTTCCACACCTGAAGCATTTCCCCGTCCCCTTAAGGCAATTTCTAGGGTGCTTCTTACCGAACTTTTTACAAGTGGGGTGTTGGATCTTCTTAGCACTATTGGATTTATCCATCGGACCACCAGCATTGAAGTCCACCTTACTCTTCTTGTCCCTGTTATACCCTGGTGATTCCATAATCTCCATTTCGACCTTGAGGGCACATCAGACAATTTCCTCATAGCTGTTGAAGTCACGGATCACTAATGCTTTCCGGAATCTAGGATTCATCCCACCAAAGAAGAGGTCAACCTTGCATTCTGGGGTAACGACAAAGCCGGAAGCGTATTGTGCAATCCTTGTGATGTTTTCCTCATACACTCTAATAGATTCTTCATCTTTTTTATTGAGGGAAAGGAATTCCCTTTCCATCTTAAGCCGGAGGGTGCGCGGAAAATATTTATCAAAAAATATCTTCTGGAAATCCTTCCATTCCAACGCCTCGATCTCCTCCCCAGGCTTTTTATTTTTTATCAATGTCCACCATTGATCAGCTTCTCTCTCCATATGATAAGCTTCTAGGAAAACCTTCTCTTGTTTAGAACATTGAAGGATGGAGAAGATCTTTTCAATGGAGTTGATCAATTGTTCAGCGATCGTGGGATCGGATGATCCGTTAAAAGTTTGATGACTTTATATCATGAAGCTCTCGATAGCGACCATTTCTTTCTTAGGGGGGGGGGGGTTGAACATTCCTCTTGACCCATGTTTCTATTCAAAAATTGAGTTAGTTGAGAGAGAAGCATGACAAATTTCGCGATTCCCGCTCCCATTGGATTGGGCATCTCATTAGTACAGTCATCACACTGATCTTCCCAACGGTTGTTAGCCTGAGTCCTCCAATTATTGGCCATTGGCTGGAATAAAATTAAATTTATGGGTAACAAATAAAGGTTAATCCTCAGGAAATAGTTGATAACTTATAAATAAACATTCATTTCCTTAACTCATGATTCTATAGGCTTCAATAAAGTCTTTTCATGATCTACTTTCCAACATATATTCTTAGGGGCATTTTTTAATTCCCTTAATATGGGTTCATGATAAGATTTTGAATTTATCAAAACATATCCCTCAGGAGTGTCGTAACCAATAGTGAAGTAAGGCCCATTGTCATGCAACAGTTCCCATTCAAGTCTAGCTCAAAGTGGTGTTTTCAGGTTTTACCCCTAGGATACATCTGTGCCAGAGCCGCATCTACCTGCTCGTATCTCGACATGGATGTATTTGTTTGATAAACCACATACTCAGTACTTAGAAAACCTTAGGGATGTTTTTATTATACTTAGTCTTGTCTCTAAGGCTTTACTAGTGTTTTCTAATCCTAATCCCAAAAATAACTAAACTTATCCTCTGATAACAACTATGACAACCCTGCTTTTATTACAAACTTAAACATGATTTATTACATAAAACTTTACTTGATACAATAAAGAAGATCAATATGTTTAGTCTCTTTGAGTCTTATGATCATTACATAAAAACATAAAACATGAAATACAACATCTTTATTGAAAACTTCCTTTACATGACCACTATATTCCCTCGTACTTAGCATTGCATGGGATAACCTGAGGACATGCATAAGAAAAGGGTGAGCTATAAATCCCAGTAATGGAGTACACATGGAATAACATGAGGAGTAAAATTCATGTTAGACAATAGGCATATCAATAGAGAATAATATAAACATGAACATAAAGGAATGATAAAGCATGATAATCATAACATGGAAATGTGGCAACAACTCTTAATATGGAATTAGCATGAGCCAAGGCTCATTGCAAATGAAGCATGAGTAAATCATCATTGTACATAAATAACAAGTAAACCCTCGTTTCACTTGATTTATCATGAGTTAAAACTCATTGCACATGACATATCATGATACTATACTTTACCCAATGCATTGGAGTGCTATACTGGTGCACCCTTATTAAACATTTCATTTCATGCATAAGTGTGCCACATGGATCATAAAATAGGGATTCATAAAACATAATAATTTATTCCACGATAAAGGAATGTGGAATTCATACATATAACTTTATAATAAATAAGTAAATGTGCATAAAGTTGAATACCCTTGATGGAGAAATGGGCATGGTATTCACTACAAAATGGCATTGGCTTAGAAAATCGGTGCGATTTCGGCAGCGTAACGGCTTGACATAAGAATTCATAAAAACGGTTGATGAGAGATAAATGGGTTACTCATCATATTTACATGTAATGGAAAGTAAGGAGGTCATATAGGTACATGTACAAACAATTTTAATGGAATTTAGAATCATGATACAAAAGTATTGCTTGAATGTAAATGAGGAGAAAGAAGTTCCTTTCGGAATTTCGGCATAGTAACGGGTTTACATGGGAGGAATCTAATGATAGAGAAAGGGGTCTCCCATCATTCAAACATAAGTTTGGAAGTATGAGGGAGGTGATAAACTATACCCCAACATTCATAATTGAAATTAAACGGGAAAAACAACTTAATGAAAATTGGACAAAAATGAGAAAGGAAGAAAAACCCCTTACTTGGAAGTGTGCTTCCAAAGGCTTCAGAGAGGATTGAGAGAGGCTTCTTGGGAGCATGGGTCACCTTGGGATGATTCTAGAGAGATGAGTTCATAGTTTATACTAACTCCAAGGGCTTTGAGTGAGGAGGAAGTGGGATCTTGGGTGGGTTTATATAGGAAAGGTGAGGGAATTCTTTATTATTTAGGTTTGGGACCGCTTATATTAAATTAATCCAAACCACGAACCATCCCATGGTTTTTGCCCATGGGTTTTGGAAAAGGGAAGAGGAAAACAATATTTTATAATTCCAAAGTCCTAACTTCTTAAAATAATAGGATTTATTATGTGGAGGTGAGTCACACTCCCATGGAAATTAATTTAAAAAGACAAGGTGTTTAATAAGTCTTGAGGGGTCCATTAATGCTTTGAAAAGTAAGTAAAACAAACCCAAAATCACATTATTTTAATGTTAAAACATATATTGGACTAACATAAAGCTTATAGTATTTTATTACATCACTATTGGGTCATTATGATGTCATAAAACACATTAAATGTTAAAACGGTATTTAATTTTTTCCCAAAAATTTGATTGTCTCAGAAAATTATGAAAAACTCACCGTTGGATAATTTCGACATCCTGATTCCAGAAATAAAATTTATTTTATCTAAATAATTTTCTAAATATGTTAATTTTCACTTTTAAAATAAAAACCGACATTTAAAAAAAATCACGGGTTTTGACAGAAATGGCTTTCAAACCTTAATAAAAATTATAATTGCATTCATAAAATTAGATGATCGTTTATATTTAATAAAAATTAATTTAATAATAATAATAATATTTTAATAAAAAATTATTTAATTCAAAAATCCCTTAATTTAGAAAAAATAGAATTCTTAATTAAATAATAACTACGAACACTATTTGTACATTAAAACTATTTATAATGTATCAAAAAAAGATAAGGAGTTATATTCATTATTATATACAAAAATAATATACATGAACATAGTACAAGAGATTTGTTACATAACCCCTTAAAACAGCTGCATAAGACCTAAGGTTAAGGTGTGCGATGGTGACAGACTCTAGGGGTGGCTCGGATAACATCGCTCGAGTGGTAACCTCTATCAACTTCCACTTTTCCCATAGATGGTTTTGTTCGAGCTTGACATGGTGAAGCTCATCTTGGTATTAGACAAGAGCGAAGCCCAAGGACGCAACCTCTTTTCCGAGCTTTGATAAATGGGTTTCGTGTGAAGAAATTCTACTAGACGAGGCCATTGCTTCTTTTGTTTGAGTAAATTGGATTTGTTAAAGCCATATATTTATACTAATCATGTGATCACGTTCAACGGCTATATTAGAAATGGTCAAAATTATTAACATAAAACCAAAAAAACTTGATATTCTATATAAACATAAAGATACATTTAATTAGATCAATTTCGATTTCCATTAATGAAACATTGGGTCGTTACCATGGGTTTCATGCCATCCACTGACCTACACAATGTTCTGGTTAATCTATTATAGTTTTTAGTTAAAGAATTTTAAGAATAAACGTTAATGATGAACCAACACTATCACTTTTGAGGATTAGAGATTAATAAATTTACCATATTTTTTTTTACAAGATATTTAAGGATATACCTTAATACTTGTCAGTCTTTTATATACCTTACGATCCGTTAAAGGTTTTAGTGCTTTGGGGATCAAAGTTAATTTTTCGATACCCATTTCATGAGGTGAGGGGTGAATCATAATTTGATCGAAGAACAAAAAAATGTTTAAATTTTTATAATAAAGAAATTATATTTCATTTTATTCTTATATACTAAAATAATTACTAGACATTAGGAAAATAAAAAAAAAATTGGCTTGTCCTAATATCATAATTTTTATTGAACAAATGGTCTACTAAAATCATCACAGATTTATGTCTTTGAGGCCCTCAGCTTTCAATTGATCATTCACATTTTTTTCATTGATGACCGTATTCACTCCCTATGAATATTTACTATTTTAATCCAAGTATATATCTTTAATTTCCTCTAATGTTCTCCTTCTTAGAGACCTAGTTATATGTTATTCCATGTGACCCATTTACTTCCCATTCTCTCTTTTATATAGGATGTTTTATGAAACCTTTTAATTATTTGGGATTTCAAAATAGGAAATATCAGACAATATATAAACAAGATTGAGTTTAATTTGTGAACACGCAATTTATTTATGGTTGGAAGAAAGTAACACACATGATATTCTCAGGTAAGAACATTGTATTCGATAGCGTGTATGAAAAGAAACACCAATGCGTAAAGGAATATAATGTCCCAATTATTTTTAATATATTTAACATTTGAAACAAATTCAATATAAATTAATTATTGAAATGCATGTGACACCAATTTATCATGTGAAACATGTAATAATGAGTTTTTTGATGTCTTTTGTTACATGTAAGAACGAGTTTTACCAAAAAAAATATTATTCCAATATTGTTATTTAATATAATAATACATAACCTATCCATTAAATTATAAATTATGAATATTATTAATTAAATTATGAAAATATATGATTTACACAAATATAAAATGAATTAATATGTTACTAAAAAATTTAAAATGAAAATACCAACTAATTGAATATAAAATAAATATTCTTATTCTTATTCTCAAAAGGGGATTTGTTTTATTAAATTAAATTAATAAAAATTATTGAATGATGTTAATGAAATATATATGTTATATATTTAATCAAATATTTTTGATAATCATCTAAAAAATTTTATAGACATAACATATGAATAAAATCAATATTACATATAAAAACCTATATTTTTATTAAGGAACTTTTACAATCTTTTAATGGACAGCCCATTTTAATCCCTGTATTTAACCCTTTTATAAATCTTATATGCCGAAATAAACCTATTAATTTAAATTGAATGATAAAAATAAGGTTAGCATATTTTTTTTATTTTTGTGAATAGTTTCATTTGTTAGTGAATAATGAAAAATACTCAAATTTAATCCAAAACATCATTTTCATCTAATTTATTTATAAGGTTAAATTGTAATTTTAGTTGGTTTTAAAGTTTAATTAGATTATATTTTTATTAATTAATCCCACTTAGGTCATTGTAATCGATTTCACTTTGAAATTGACTATAAAAACATAGAAAATATCCAGACGTTTTTACATTATAAACTCATATTGTCGACTTGACTGTGGGATTATATTTAAATTAATATCATACACGTATTTGATAGGAATTTGGAAAAATGGATTCCATATTTGGAATCATAAAAATTTATTATTTCTAATAAATACAAAGTAGTTTTTGAAAAAAATATTAGTGAAAATAATTAAAATTAATTACAACGATTAAGGTTAAATTATGCATAATAAGACAGTAAACCATAACCTTCGGGCCTAAATCAACCTATAAAATTTTCCAAAATCCATTGTATGGATATATATAGAACCTATCCTCCCTTATATATACATTTTAAAATTACCTATTCTCATTCAAAAAAACACTGGTGTGTTTCCTTTCTTTTAAAATAATCCAAGAGTGCCACCCCTCCTCCATTATAAAAGGCCTCTTTACCCCCCACTTCCTCACACCTCTCATTCCACTTTTTATTGATGAAAAATTTTACCAAATAGATCCCAAAAATCCATAATTTCCTCCTTGAATCCTCCCTTGGGTATAAAACCTTCCAAGTAACCCTTTTAGTGAAATCTAAAAGGAGTTTCCCGATTAAGAGGTAACACCGCCCCTCTAACTCATCTCTTTTATTTTCTTTCTCCACTCCCTCAAATATTATTATTCCATGATTGTATGAAAAAATAGTATCCTAAATATACTATGATTTTTTTAATCTAAGGATTTGATAAGGACATATACAAACTTCCATCTAATGGGAAACAAACATACAATTTATTTGTATGGCGGACTACTCCCTCTCTAAACGATGATTGTTCAATTTTCCCTTACCAACTCTCATAGTGTCCATTATGATAGGAAATATTATTATATATGATATATATGATATTTATAATATTATTATTCTTCTTTAATTCCTTTATAACACATACCTATATTCATTTCATTTTGTGTAAAAACAATATCAATTTTTTGCAGATGTTTGGACTACCGCCCCCTCAAAGATATGTGATTCGTTTATGTTAGACATGGAATGTATTAAGGACAATTATAATAAAACTATTTAACATATATGACGTATATATATTATTATTTAATTATAATATGAATACATATCATTTAATTTTCATCCTATTAATATGAAAAACAAATGAAAGTAACGTTCATGCATACATATGGACTACCGTTTCCATGAATGGTGCATTTAATTTATTATCTACAAACCATTATATAAAATTATATATACATATATAATGGATATATAAGATGTTAATATCATTTTTTACAATATATATATGATGATTCCATGATATATTTAATATGTACAACAAGTAAAAAAGTTAAAACATACTCAATGAACTAGGAAATTAACACCCGATATTGTTAAAATAATAAAAGTTTGTCAAACAAATGGGAAGGGATACATTATAAGAAGTTATTATATGGTATTATAAACATGATTATGGTTCTTGTATAACATATTGAAATATTTTTAACCACTATATTGGAGGATAAATACTACACAACAAAATGAATGTTATGGTAAGGGATTTTTGTCTCAATGTACATTCCTTTGAGACTTAATTTTTGATATGAAACTATATTATTTTATATGGTTTATATATTTCCATTGACATGTTATATAATTAATCACCTTATTCTCATGATATTATATGTTTTTTTAATATTATTCCTTCATGATGTTTATTTATTAAAAAATTTCAAAGTGGTATGGGACACATTGGGATATTTAAATTTAATTTTCCTCAAGACTAATCCTAATGATATCTAAATGGAATTTCGATTCATGGATATTATATAACCATTATTAAATAAAAAATCATTATTAACTTCTTATTCATGACCATTTTTAGTTATTAATTCAATTTTTACATTCTTTGGTACGAAAATTGTTTTAGAAAATGTTTTTAAGAAAATTAGGCTTCATTTCTCTCTTTAGTCGGAGACCCTATTTTATTCTAAAAACAACGTTTTATTAAAAAATTCGGAAACAATATATCCTTTTCAGAATTTTTGGTATATAAATTTTTACCCTTTTTTATGTCACCAATGTTTTCAATGGAATCTTCTTATCTCTTTCTCAATAAGGCATTTTCAAACATTTTTACTGTACAAAAGGAATATACTTTTTACCTGGTAAAACATGTATAGATTTATCTTCCATAAATTATTTGAATCATCCTTTTTCATGTTTAAAAGGTTTATGTTTAATGAAAATGGTTTTAAAATAGATTTTCAATGAAAAATATTTTCAAATTGTTTTTTAAATAAAAATATATTTTCCCTAAGAATAATTTTAAAAGTTATTATTTTTTTAATCAATGAAAAAAACCCTCTATTTTTACTCCATGTGGGATTTTGTTTTGTTGATTCCATCCTTATTCTTCCTCTAGATGGTTTAAGATTGATTTCTCCAAGGATGGTATTCATATTCACTTCCATGATTAATTCTTGAAGCTCCCATGAAATATTCAATTTCATATGATCATTGGACATTGAATTTATCCTAATTATCCATACCTTTCTTCGTGGATATTACTTTTACCTCAACTGTATACTATCTTACATATGGTGATTAATTTGACAGTTATTGGACTAAATATGGAATTATTGAAAAATATATATTTCACATTAAATACAATTATTTGATATGTCATATTATTTATTTTGACTATTTAATATTATGAATTATTTGGATAGGTAATGATGAGAGGAGCTCAAACTTTATATAGCTCATCGATGCATTGATGGGTTCTAATGAGGAAAATAAGTTGAACAATTGGATTTATACCCTTAGTTTTAAAACATACTATCAAAGGTATTGATGTTAATTTGTTTTCATGTTCCTTAGACATGACGTCCATTAAGAAATCATTACCCTCATTTAGACTCAGTTATTATTCATCCATGAGATTTTTCATCGACATGTCTATGGATACATTAAATTTCAGTTCCTTGATTAAATTGAATGTGTTTCAATTTCCCACCTTTCACTATTTTTTTCCTTATCTAGTTATTTTAATTTCATGTATTTCCACTTATTACCTTTCCATGTTTTTTACGTGCATCCATTCAGTTTATTGATTACATGGATTGTGTGTTAAGTTATTTACCTTGCCATATTTACTATTATCATTGATTCATTATTGATTCTAATATATGTTTCCCTTTTGTGCATTTGAGATCACCCTTATTATATTTCTTTCCCCATGAATCCAAGAAGTTTTCTGTGAAATACATGCCTGGATTTACTTAATGTATTATAGTTATCGTTAAAGAGGTATATTTTGAGAGAATATGAAAAATTATCATAATTAGTGTAGTCATTTGTAACATAATAATCATTTATGTATCTTGTTTACCAAGACTACTAAACTAATCGGTCCATCGAGGCTTGATTCCTTTTCATCATTCCAATTTAATTATTAACAGACACTATCTCCAGCGTCTGGGGTTGGGTCACTACATAGACATCATCATCCCCATTTATATAATAATTTTTCCATGTTTCCTCCTTCCTCAAATAATAATATTTTGATATTTAAATTTGATAAATGAATAATTTATATTAAATTTAATAGAATATTATGAACCAAAAAATTACTAACATTGAGGAGTTTATGTTTTGGACCTTCCATTATAAACACATTAACTTTAGAAATTTCTTGGTCATAATTATTTTATTTTCATGTACCCTTTTCATTGTAATGAAATATTATTACTATTTATGTCACACCCATGTTTGTATGTGGTATTTTGTTTAATATTATTTTATATTAATAAGATTAATTTTATTTCATGGTATATTTTGGTCCTAAAATATTAAAATTTTAAAAATTATTAGGGCCACACATTTAGTGAACACATTTTAGAAAACCATGTGCAAACCAAGAATCATGGGTCAGTAATTAGATGGTGTCATTTTGAATGACTATAGTACTACTAGGAAAACCATGTAGGGTCTAAAGAGAACCATGTCAATCATTTATTATAATAACTACATGTAGTACATTTTCTACAAAAATTTGGTTAATATCTCGAGTAAACCATGAAAGATTCCCTCAGACTTAAAATTTTTGGATTCAAAAAAAATTCAATTATTTTTTATTCCCCAATTCCCAAACTCTCTCCCCCTCCCCATCACATCCAACCCCTAGTTAAATCCCATCCAAACACATGGCCCCCTCTATTTCCCTCCTCTAATAATATAAATTTCACAACGATTCCTTGATGAATCTTGGATGAATCATAAAGGTAGAGTATATTGTCCCCTCTTCTCTTCCATTTCTCATAATTTTTTATTTTCCACCTACTTCGTACAAATCAACTTAACCCCAGGGTTACTGATTTATTGTATTTTTTTCATCTTCATTTATAGGGTGTGTAAGCCATTATTTACTTATCATTTAGCCATTACTTCTAGTTTTCATCCATCTATCATTGATTCAAGGTAGTTTATCCCATGTCCAAAGATTTTCATTTCAAAAATATGATTTTTATACGATTTAAATTTATGTTTTAATCATTTAATGGATGTATTAATTATATTTATTGATTTTATAAAGAATAAATTTGTTTTCAGATTTTTTTCTCTATAAAAAGATATTGGTTTTACTATTTTAATGAATTAATTAAAAATACTTTTACCCTAAAATAATATTCACCATGATGCCCTAATAGATCTTTAAAATTTTATTTCATGTTTATAATTAATTTTTTAGGATTCGAAATTAGTTATTTAATGGTTTTAGTTTGAATTTATGGTTGACCATGAAATAAAATGTATGAATAAATTATATAAGATTTTATTTTAAGTAAAATGATTTGTTTGAAATTGTTTAGGCATGTTTGGGTCATGAGACCAATTAAAAAAAGATTTATGGGATTTTATAAAATGTCGAAATTAATAAATTGTTTTTAATGGATTTTTGAATGTGAATTTTTAAATCAATGTTTTATGAATAATTTTATAATTTAGAGATAATGGACTTATCATCCAAAGTGATTTTATGGAACGCCCATTTGGCACTATTATGCTTCTTCGAAATAGGTTTGTGTGTGTGCAATCTTCATGGGTCATGTGGGTTCTTAATGAACTATATGGTGTCCCTAGGGGAATATTTAATATTTTTAATGATATGATTGATGTGTGCTCACGTATATTTCATGAGAGGGAGTTAGATACAAAGGAGAGATTATTTCATATTGTTATTATTTGTAGTGATCCTTTTCTGTTTACTCACCATTGCTTTTCTTTGGTAATGGGAACCCAAATTCAAGGTTAAGATGACATATTTTGGATAGGCTCCCTTTTACCTATCGATAATAAGGATTTATGTTATAATTCAACTAGCTAATTTTATTTTACCATATAAATTCCAATAACTAAAGGAATTACCCAAGTTAGTGACTATAGTCTTGGTCATGTGGCTTTATTAAACCTAGGATAGATTCCATGACACTCATTCATTTATTGGTTCATTTATATAGAGGGTCCTATTACTATTATTTATAGTCCACCTAATTTATTGACATGCATAGCACTTGAGATTGAATTCATTTATTTTTATTATTTAATCTATGAAATGGTTCTGAATTTATTGATCTTTTTGTTTAGGTAGAGTCTGTTAGTCTTTATAAATAATTTTAAAAAATGGATTGAAATGGACTTTTAAAAAGAAAATATGGGTTATTTGATATAGAATGTTTGATTTTTTAGTAAAAGTTGTTATGTTATTGTTTTCATTTATGAATTAAAAAGATAAATTTTTATGAAACCATATTCATGTGTTATTATTTTAAATAAAATCAAACATGAAAAACTTATTTTCTTTTCCTATTGAAAATTGTTTTAAAATGGGACATTAATTCAAATTTTGGCAATTATAATGGTATATGGTGACCTTCTAAGAATATTTGTGCTCATTCCTATTTTACAATTCATTTTTAGGATCCCTATCTACTCTTATTCACACTTTGACTTACATTTTTATCTAGGATGGTTAGTGACTAGTGGGGATTTAAGGTTAATGATTATTTAGTTGTCTTTATTTTTTTAGCCAAGTATGGCATTATTACGATTAACTTCAGTAATTAGTGGACTAAGTTATATCTTTGCATGTCATAATTGGACTCAAATATAGTAAAAGGTGAGGGTGTGCGAGGATTAGCTGATAGATGTGTTTATTTTTCATTTTTTATATCTTTTGTGAGTTTAAATTGTTTAATTTTTTAGATCTACTCAATTTTTACATGGATGACCAACTTTTAGATGGGTCATGGAGGATTTTTGGTAGAAATATAATAATTCTTATTTGAAATTTTTTTAGGGAAATCATCCCTAGTGGTTTCTTATAATTTCTATTATAGTCATGGTTAACTTGGGGGATCAAGGATCGAACTTGTGTATGTCAGGGGCTGGTTTAGGCATCTTATTGATAGATAGATTGGGCATGCTTGTGAAAAATTATTACTACTCTTTTTATATTGGATTTAACAATTTTCAATATATTGATGTACCCTATCATATCTAGGGATAAATCACTATCTAGTGTCTATGTTTCTTTAATATTACTACTATATAGAAAAAATAGTTAAAATTGTATTTTTCAATACTTTTTCATTATTCTAACATTTTAAAATAGACAAAAAATTGAAATGGTTTTTCAATAAAACGTCTTGGATGGGACTTATATTTGGTGTTTTTCTCTCAATTTAGTGCATCAAACTAATTTATAACCTTATAATGGTTATAAATTTCACTTATAACTTGATTTATTGATATAGAAATAATTTTAAAAAACTCTTCTAACATAACCTTTTGGATATTAAATATTGTTGTGGAAAAACTCTCAAAATTGAACAAAAATATAAAGGGTTTTATTGAACCATATTTTGGGAATTTATTTTAAAACCAAATTTATTCATCTCAATTTTTATTTCCCTTAAAATAATAATTTTATTAAGATATATAATATAAAAATTACAACTATTGGTTATATGATTAATCATTACCAAATCATGGGTTATTATTCTTTCAAATATTTCCTATTTTTACAAGCTTGACCGTAGTAGCCTTATTCTTATATTTATCTATATAAATACCATATCTTGATCTATATTTTCTCAACACCCAAGATTTTTAACTATTAAATCCTTTATCTAAATTCTGAGAAACTTTAAACCATGTGGATTATGTTTTTTCATTTGTAACAATCTCAATGTTATGATACTTTTTATATGGAAGTGAATTTAGTTATTATAACATTTTAGTCCTATCACAAGGATTTTGGGTTTCTCTTTACTTTCTACCTTGAGATAAATAATGTATCCATATAAATTAATGATATTTCTCCAGATAAATTAATAATAACATATAGGTACTAAATAAAATTAGTTGATCTCCCTCTAATGGGATATCATAACATAGATATATTAAAATAAATGTTTTTTTTAATGACCCAATAATAATTATCTATAATATTTATATCAACGAAACTACTTTGTACCTATAAACCTTCTGGATAACCCTACTCGTGTAATATAATATATGATATAAACCAGTTAAAAACACATAAGAACTATATTTTATTGAGGTGAACATGCATAGTTTAAGTAAAATTTCTTATTTGGAATCACTATAAGACCTTAAAAACAAAGCATTATGTCATATGTATGAATATATTATGGTTGTGTGACTCTATACAATAAAACCCAATGAAAAATATAAAATATATTAAAACTTTAATGAGAACATATAATATAATTATTTGTAATATGACATAAAAATCTAGTTTTTTATAGGATTTCCATTATACCAAGGTCTTGGATTTAAATATCATTCCCTTGAATGATTGTAACTCTATGGAATAATTCGAAATAATCATATTAAAACTTTTTATTAATTTTAAATGGTTTGATATTTGGAACAAATATTAAATTGATACTAGATGTTGGAACTTGTAATGAATTTGAGGATATATATATTTCTATCACATTAATAATGGAAGTTTAAGTTAGTAGTAAATCACATAATTGGAGTGATTATTTTAATGAATTATTGTGTAGTGATTTCCATGGAATGAGTTTTAAATGTTTCTTAATTTAACATGATTTGTGGTTAATAGTGAGGTGTAAATTCATTGTTCTTTCCTTGTAAGGAAATAGAATATGTGTGAATTCATGATATATTCTTTAATTATATATTGATATAATAATTTAAATTTAGTTAGGTAATTTAATATTTTATATTTTAAATATTGTTTCCATGAAAAGATTATTCATGAAGTAATAGATACCTTATGTCAATGAGATTTTTATCATTAATTGATTAAATTAAATTTTCCATTAATTTGTGTATATGTGTAAAAACAAAATATTTGGATGATTGGTTGATATGAAAATCTATATTTTGTGGTGCTAATTGATAGTTTTTTGGGTAATTATATGATAACAAATTGGCTTAATGGAAGAAATGAAGAGGATGGGGTTAATTAGGAGTGACATGTTGAAGAGTTCTAAGAGGAGAAAATAGAACATGTAATAACAATAGAGAATCAAAAATTAACTAAGAATATATAGTTTATTTTATTTCTTGTATGAGTGAATCATATATTTAAAAGATGTCTATGAACTAGAGATGGGAAGATAGTGAAGTATATTACTTAGACCATTCAGTTATTACATCTTCATATATTAAAAAAATATTTTTGAAAAAAGGTCCCTGAGTAATGGTTTGAATAATTATTAAGATATTTATGTTGAAAATTTGTATTTAAGAACTAGAAAGTGCATCCTACTCTTTTTTGTGTGTGAAGGTTTAGTCTAGTGATGGTTTAATGTTAAGTTATTTGAAAATTGAGATGCAAAATTGATTTTAGATTCATTTCATGATTTTCATTACGAGAAGCTAAATCATGAGTCATTAAGGATGTATAATGATCATGAGTTCATAGAATTAAATTATGAGATATGTCTAATTTAGAGTATGTATTTAAATTCAGTGATCTAATTTACTTTTCTAGTGTATGGGAGGTAATTAGACTTCATATGTTCAATGGGTTTATTATATATTCCAAAAAACTATAATTTTTAGTGAAATGATTCATTTAACTAAAATTATAATTGTGGTACAAAAGGAATCATATTAGAGAGAGGTCTAGGTCTTAGTCATAGGGAATCTATATGCATGAGTAAATAATTAAGAGATAAGAGTAAAAAGTATGATGGAATTTTCTTGGGATATAAGAGATCATAAATCTATGGATAGACATTTTATTCTCCTGATTATATGGGGAAAATGGATATGGAGCTCTGTAAGTGTGTTCATCCAATCTATACAGTATCTGTATGTCCTAGTTAATGAAGGAGTTGATAACGTGTGTCAGCTATTGAATGTTTGACATTCTATTAGAGATAAACTCTGGGGAGTGGTGTATGGGGTTATACATTGATTCTAAAATATCTTCCAAGATGGGATGAACCATGTAGAGAAACATCATGGTGCCTTTTGAGATATATTTTCATGGTGTTGGTAGTGGTTTAGAGAGACAACCTTAGATGGGTGGAGTGACATATGGTAATCTAGAGGGATTGGGTCAATGAAAGGAGTATTCAATAAATAGATATGATATCTTATGATATGGTCTGTATGTCATATAGTGCTAAGTAGAAATGGAAAAATACTATTTCTTCTATGGGTATTGGTATCATTCTAGCCGAAAGGTTATTTTTAGCAGCCCAAACTTAATTTCAATCCAACTCTCTCGTATATGTATAGTGGAAATATGCTTTTGATCTTCAGGTAAATTCTATTTTATTGGAAAATATGAGTTATTCATAAAAAAAATTTAAGACATATTCAATAGTTTTAAAAATCATCCCAGCTTCAATCATCCCTAAACTGAATCCTCTAAGGGTTTATTTCCCAAAAATAGAATTTACTAAATTGGATTTTCAACATAATAAAGTGACATGTTGGGTATGTTTCCTTCAATGGAGGTTATATAAATTGCACCTTGTTGATTATTGTGTTTTTTATAGTAAATCCTTATCACCAGGATTAAAATGCATCAAAACCTCCTTAGTATGATAGGGTTTAAAAAAAATTCACATAATTTATCTTCTCGGTTGGAGATTTATTTTCAAGAATCCTTCCTTTAGGAAAAACCCATTGTGATGATGATTATACCTAATGTTCATAGGTATAATTACTATAAATACATTAGAGACCCTTGGACATGTTTTTCTTGGTCTGATATAATATATGCAATGAATTGAAGAAATAAAACATGAAGAATATAAAAGAAAAAAATTAAAATAATTATAAATTGCTTCAATCGACCAAAAATCATCCATATCATCCAAACCTCTACATAAGGGGGTAGTTATCTACTCATCAACTAAATGATGGAAAAAAGTATCTTATTAAATCTAATTTTCATTACAGTAAGATGAAATAGAAATTACAATCCACTCCAATAAAAATCTCTAAAAATTCCTTAGAATGAGTTTCAATATTTCCTCCAACCAAGATACATTGCCCCATGAATGGATTCCCCCTCTAAAATTTTCCAATAATCATTAAAGCGATAACCCACCATTGTCTAGGAGTGCTTAGGGGTCATAAAATTGGGTCATCATCATGAACGTTTCCATTTTTATTCAAAAAATTAGATACAAAGAGGGAGATAACCACTGTCTAGGGGGGATGAAATAATGAAGTACAAGGGAATCACCCCAAATCATGTTCTCCCCCTCAGGTTTAAAATGAGAAACATGAGAAAGACAACTGAACATGATACCGGGGGTCACCATAGAGGCCAAGTGATCTGCCAACCTGTTTCCCTCCCCCCATGTGTGAGTGACTCTGGTGCTGCTATCAAGGAGTTCTTTTCATTTCTTAGTGATATATAATATAGACCAGGGTATGATACCTTTACCATGAAAGGCATATTGAATAACCATAGAGTCAGTCTCCAACTGCGAGATGTAAATCGCCCTCTGCCTAAAAATGGTGATACCTATAAGAACCACCATTTCCTCTACCTTTAAAGAATTTCCATTACCATAATATGTCAAGAATGAAAAGGCCACACTTCCCCTAGTGTCTCAAACCTCTCTACCGCCTCCCATTTAACCCATCATGCAACAACAATCTATATTCAATTTGAGGCAAACATTAAGAGGACTCCATCAAACCTAGTGCCCTCGTTTCCTGATAGTTGATTGTTAAGTTGCATTTTGAGGCACATACAACTTGAGAAAATAGGGGGTCTAATTCCACCCATCATCAATGCCACACAAATCAACTAGAATACATCTTACTCTAGCACCATTGGATCTTTCTATAGATGTGAGCCCCTCGAACATGGCCTAGTTCCTTACATTCCATAAACACAAACAACCTGCGTTGAAGACGAATTATCTTGCCCTCCATTCCTTTCCTGATCCATCTACCCCTAGAACCAACACTCCATGAAGGAGTCAAAGTTCGATGCAGTGAGGTAGTACCCTATATATTCCCTGAATACTCCCCAAACATGGAGGGCCTAGTCACCCTTGAAGAAGATATGGGATTTTCTACCTTCATTATTATTCACGCAAAAATGGTTGTCGGAATTCATGCTAATTCTGAGTCTCTTGATGTTATCATCAGCTAGAAGGAGAAGGTTTTGGATCCTCCATGTTATGAAATTGAATTTTGTAGGGATCCTATTACCCCAAGCCATACCATACCAACCTCCATGATGGACCTGAGGAAAGCTTATCCTGTGAAAATCCTCCGTGTTGAACTTATCTAAGGTGGAGGGGGTGAAGACACACTGATATATATCTGAGCTCATAATAACAGAGTCAAAAACCTCATGCTGATCCACATCTAGAATAGATCAAGAAAAAATGTGGGTAATGACTCACCTCCTTATAAGAGATCATAGGGTGCAGGCACCCTTGATAACCAAGAGTCCTTCCCGAGCAGTTGTGGTACTAGAACTAAATGCTCCCCTCCCCAATAAACCACTACGATCTATGGAGGATGGTCGGAATAAAATTGCTAATAGTGGACCATAGAGGAGACCCACTTACCTCAAAAGATTCAGTGTTGACCCAGTTTCTGTAGGACATCGGCTTACCACAGAAATCTTGATCTTCAATTACCTCTCATTCCAGATTCGTGTGCATGTGGTGTATAGGATTCACAAGGCTTTTAATGTTGATCCCTCCCTCCTGGAAATGATGATACATCTTCCCCCATGAAACCCAATGTCTCTTTCCCTCCAAATATTCATCCCAAATGAAATGGGCCAAAAGTCTATCAATGCCTCTAATAACACCATTCGGCACATTGGTCGGCGAAAGAGCATGTACCGAAATGGCTGAGAGGATTCTATTCACCAGAGTTATATGACCACCAATGGATAAAAAATGTTTATTCTAATTAAAAAAGTTCCCTTTAATCATGCTCACCATGGGGTCAAAATCATTTATGCACATTCTACCTAGAGACTCGGGGGTGGAAAGATACTCCATGGGAAATGAACCACGCTTCATTCCCAAACTACATCTCATATCTGTCACCCTGCTCGAATTGCATGCTTGGGCCACATAGAATGCAATCTTCTCCCTATTGATTTGTTGACCGCTCTATTGGCAGTACATCTCAAGGATCGTGATAGTCCCCTGCACAGGTCTCCTTCCCTCATTGATGAAGATGATTGTATCATCTGAAAACCTCAAATGAGAGATGGGCGGGAGGCTCAACCTCATTCGGTAAGAAAGAACATTCCCATTAGAGATACCTCTGTGAACATGTCTGCTTAAGGTATCCTATATAAGAATGAAAATACTCTGGGATAATGGGTCACCTTGATGAAGGCCTCGAAATATGTTGAAGAAACTGTGAGTTTTCCCCACAAATGACACAACCATCTAGGCCGAACTGAAGCACCTGAACATAATATCACAAGACCGTCTTGATAAACCCATCTTATATAGGACCCTATTAATAAACCCCCACTCGATCCTATCATATGCCTTATTGATGTAGAGCTTGATGTCCATGTTAGATCCACAAACCTTTGTATTGATATCTCTCAACATCTCCTGGACCAGCACTATAGATCCCTGAATAGAGCGGTCTTTCACGAAACCATGTTGTTCCATGGAGATCCACTGAGGAAGATTCCCAAACAACCTCCTATTAATGATGCTCGCAAGTATTTTATATGTAAAGTTACACATACTCCCAGGCTGATAATGAATTAGTGATGAGGGTATTTGGTCTTTTCTAAAAGGACGATTCATGGATGACACAATCTGTGGTAGGTTATCCCCTCTGAAGAAATCTTTGATTAAATTGATTATATCCCCTTCACCAACTCCCAGGAGCTCCTGTAGAATGAAATTGGGAAACCATCGGGACCTATGACACTCTCATGATTGAGATTCACCATTGCCACAAGAATATCCTCCTTCTTCGGAATACCCTCCATCAAATCATTATCCTGAGGAGATACAAGATGAGAAATCCCCTCCTAGAACTCACACCCCCCCCCCCCACCGTAGGATAACCCTGTAGCATGTTTGGATTGTGCCCTGCAAGAAGGTCCTTGAAGTATGAAAACACCAAGCCCCCAACCACTTCCCTATCATTAGTGAAGGATATAACTTTTAAATCCAAGTTTTGTTGAACCACACGCCTCATCTCCCTTATACATGCACGGGAAAAGATATATTCTTATCACCCTCCTTAAGACATTTTATTCTCTAGTAGTCTCTCGCCCTACTTTCATGCGAGGGGACCATAATCACAAAGGAGTTATTTTTCTTAGATATCTCACCAAAGATAGCATTTACCAGACCTCCCCAATACTAGCCTCATGTCATTCAATATCTTGTTTGAGCAAATCCATCTCTTGGTCCAAGGGGGGATGCACATAGCCCCTGAATGGAGAGTCTGCTTGAGACGACTCAACTTGTAGTGAAATGCTATCCAGGAGTTACCCCGGATCGATTCCTCTCAACTTCTCCTCACCATCTTGTGATAACCTAGAATACCCAACCAATGGATCATATTCCAGAAACCTGACTGCGGGACCTCCCTCCTATTCAGAGAAAGCAGGAGCATAGAATGGTCAGAGATGATGCGAGTCATGTGCTCAACCTTTACCTCTGTAAACATAGAAATCACTTTTACATTGGATAGGCACCAATCAAGACAGATCCAGCAACGAATACCACCCCTACGGTTGTTACACAATGTTAGTAGTTATCCTGAATACCCCAAATCCATCAGCCCCTTGCTATCCATAAACTGACTGAAGTTCCTCCTAGCCCTCCTTGTAAAATCTCCTCTCCCCTTCTTCTCCTCAGGGTTTGATACAATATTGAAATCTCCACCCACCACCCAAGGCTAATTACCTGGGTAAAAATCATTCAGGTCACTCTATAACTCTTCCCTTTTCTATGCATCGTAGCATCCATATATGAAGGAAACAAACACAGAGTCTCAACCACGTGACACCCTCGTCGTTACATGATGATCCCCTTCTTGGATTAACTCCACTGAAAATTCTCTATGCTAGAAAATCCATATAAACATATTGATTGGATCTACATACATAGATACATGTATCTTCACCTTGAATATGAACTCATTGATATCTGTTGTGTTCTACTTGTTCTCGAGGATCGGACCAACCTTGGACTTTTCTTTCTTAGCGTCTGAGACAATAAATCAGTTTTGACTCTCACCCCGACTCCTTGAGAGTTCGAGATGAAGATGGGATTCATGGAAACAATATTTTCCTGGGTTTGGCCCTAGGCAATATGGATACATTCACAAGAGAAACAGAGCACTCCCTATCATGTAGCTTCTTCGATGATGACCTCGTGCACACTCCCGAACCAATACCAACATTAAGTGATGGTGACAATATAAACATCGATGCATGATTTGAAGTCTTTCCTTTCACCTCCAGAGGATGAAAACGATCCATATCATCCAATTTCGAGAGGTCTTGAACACTTAGTGGGGGTGCACCAGTAGTAAGGACACTACTGACTGACAAACCATCCTCTCCATGGGGCCAAGTTTCATGATATTATGCTTCGGCAAGACAACTGGATCTTTCCAACAACAGGTGGCCTGTAAGAAGATCCACTCCAGGAAGACTGGCTCCCTATCCTATATCTTCCTTGGGTAGCTTCTCATCACAATATTATTGAACTAGTTTTGCTAAGGGGGAGCCCTGTGAAAAGTAACCCATCAAACTCGGATAAATCATCATAAGATTATCCAACAATGCACCTTTAAAGATCATCCGAGGCTGCAAGCATGACCATGCTAAGGGCACCAGAGGAACCATTCGATTTACACACAGCACATAGGGAACCAAAGATCCACCTGGAGAATCCTATGGGCTTGTAAAGGAAGAGACGAGTTCTTTACTAAATGGAAGAACATGGGGAGTGACGCAGGGACCAAATGATACGGAAGCAACTGTGGTCACTAGTTGAACTGGGGATGATCTAGACTCTCCACCCATAGATAAAGATGGGCCCCTTGGTGGGGAAACTCTTCTAGATTAAAGTCGCACTCCATGATGTCGTTTCATGAAGATCTGCACTGAATGCCCTTGGATAAGACGCTCTGAACAGTACCTAGGAAAAACTGGATAAACTATATCTTGAATCCCTATGATGGAATCCTGCACCTTTAGGGACAATTTCTTATGGATAGGCATGGAGAGATCCAATTCTACGCAGATCCAAGATGTTATGATCTCCTCACCTCTATGAGTGTGTGTGTCCATGCAAAGAAAAGCCCACAACGAATTGCCGATGGCCCTGAGGAATGTACAATTCAAAAAAGGAAGTGGTAGGCCAGGAAGACATACCCAAACTGCAGCCAGAGGCTCTTCCTTCCCCCTATGAACCTCTATTGACCATCGAGATAGGTTGAGGTGCCATCGTCCCATGACACAGGGTGAATTACACCATGCCTAGATGAAATCCTCCTCCAAATATAGCACCAAGCAGAACGAGAACCTGTGAAGCACCAATATGTGAACCTCTTCTTACAATCCCCATGAATCCACAAAGCATTTGAAAATAGGAAGCGAAGGCTTCTCAACATCGAAACAGGACACCATCGGCCATTTTAGGCCAGAAATCCCCTTGTCGAATGCCGAGGAAGGAGCCGACAGTGAAACATGAGAACCATCCCAAACCACCGAGTGAGATAATGGATCGATCTGCAAAAAGCATGGATCCAAAACTCCTGAAACTAGACCACAAAGTTATTCTTTGAAAGATATCACTGGATTCCATAGATGAGGAGGCATATCGGGAGACCCCTAGCTTGGAGAAGAGCCATCAGCTGGAGACACAACCCCTGGATGAAATAGTGTCAGAGACAGGGGCACCGCCGGCGGGCAAGATGTTGAGATAAGAACGGGCAGAAGAATTTAAAATTCCCTTGGTGTGTGAGGTGCGTCCATTTTTAAGGAATCCATCATTAAAAAAACTTGTCAGATAATGCTTATATAGGTGGATGACTGTAAGTTAGCAACTAATCAATGGTCCACAATCACTATGAACAGTTATTTTAACCGTGTGCGTATTGCTATCTTCGATTTTTTCTTTGGTATTTTTAATTTTTAGTCTTTTGGAAAGATTGAACAGTTTGAAAACAGTGCATAGACTATGCACATGGTTTTTTCTCCGTGCTGGTCCACCTCACATAGTTTGATGGATCTTCTGAACGGTTTTAGTAACAACATGGAAAGCATGTGATCTACACTACCTATTCAAATATCATTCCCACAATGTTTCTTGGTGAAGCCACATGGATTTTTTAATGACCCATAGAGTGAATTATATTTTCCTTTAATCACCATGTTTTGGAGGGTTTTTGGACTGGGATGCATGGTTTTTGTGACATAGTAGTAACCATGAAACATGGAAAATGGGTTCAAATGGCTCCTATTTTCCTAAACAATTCATGGTTCATGGAAAATCATATTGATCCTTCAATGGATGACCATATCCTACCTATTGAGGCATGTTATGGATATAATTACAAGACCATAGAGACTTCAAACTATTTTTTATATAATTTTAGGTATGAAATGCCTCGTTCACACAAGGGAATAAAACTCCCTCCCACTTGATAAGTTTTTTGCCGTCAAACAATTACCTGTACAATCATATCAAAGAGACCATCAAAGAAATATGTAGAAATGTCATAGATTATTTCACTCAAATAAAGGTGAATTTCTATTAAATAATTATTGAAATTTCTACATAGAATTTTTATGACACACCAATCCTAAAAGTTATCCAAAAAAGTAAGATCAATTAAAAATTTCTAAAAGTTCATTATTATATCATTATTTATTTAAAGCTGGAATTTTCCTTCTTCATTTAAAAGAATATTTTTCCTCCAATTCCACCTCATCGCACTCTTGGGAAGGTTAGGCTCAAATTTCAATGATACCAAATGGTGGGTTATCGTATTTATAGGTCACACAATCTCATTAACTTTCAACTTTTAGGAATGATGAAGGGTCATCATCATCTTTGGAATGATTTTTCATATCTCGAATTATTTTCATTTGAGTGAGATAATTTCCTTGATATTTTGGTGCCCATATTTTCCAGGACTCACATTTATGAATTTTTTAATCATGTCAAGAACTTGTGAAATTAATACCTCACAATAACCACTTGTGTGGTATCAAAAATTTCAAGGCTTCACTTCTCATTATTTAATGTTGAATTCCATTTTATGGGGTTAAATAATTAAAACTACTCCATAAAAAGGTCAATTTAAAAAAAAAATGAGATCTAAATGGTTTTCTTCTAGTGTTACAATACATATTCAAATAAAAGATTGACTCGTCAATCCAAATAGTTGTGAATTTTAAATTCTTGGGAATATTTTTTCATTTATTTAATATAAATATATGAAATATATAATATCCCTTTAATGTTTTATAGAAAAAAATCCCATCTTTGCAAATGAAAATTCAATGTCTTAGGGGGGTTCAAAAATACAGGTGCCCTCCCCTACACAAAAAAAATGAGTATAGTACCCCATGATCGTTATAAGGTGGATCTTGGTGGAAATAGAAGTTCATGAAAGGGAAGGGAAGAAGATAAAAATAAGGATAAAGAGAGGAAGGACATAAAAACATATTGGAGTAAGGCTAGTAAAATCAAACTAAGTTGGTGTGTGATAGATTGTAGAGAAGAAGAGTGTGCCAGAAGTGAAAGGAACAAACCACTTGTTGCCTTAGAAAATAAAATCAAGAGAAGATATGTAATAATAAATGGTATAATAGAAAGGGAATAAGAGTGAGAATATAAAAACACTCCATGGAAGGAAACTTAAACATTATTCCAGCTAAATTAGTAAAGTCCAAACATAGAAAGAAAGTAAATGCAACAACAAGGGGGGAAGCATAAAAATAAAGTTCACGAGAGAAATAATAAGAAATTTATCCAGAATTTGGAATGGATGATGCCAAAAGGGTCCATCAATTTTGTACATGAAGATGTACCCAATAATAGATCCCCCAATTCTAGATCAACTTCCATGGCCTCTATAGTTGGTACCACGTCCCCACTAATTACTACAAAATAACTTGCTGGTGGTCTAGGTATATGAGGGGAATCCCATAAAGATTTTAAAGTAGAGGGGTAATGACCATTAATATATTAGGAAGGTGGATTTTTAAGGATGGGTCAGTAGAGTTTTGGAGAAGGGTGGCCCTACAAGACGATTCCCTACATCAAATGGTAAGAATATTCGACCATCCGGTCAACCACAACAAAGAAGTCATGATCCCGCATCTATTAAAAGACGTGGACAACATAAGGAATACCATAAAGACTAGGGTGGGTGGCGTAAAAGGAATAAGGGTGAAGAGGTGTGAATGATGTGAGGCTATATGGGTAGGACGCCTCTATGGGTTGAGATGAATGGTCGTAAACAGTGGGTGGAGTTGGGGTATGTTGGGGCTCAACTTGTATTTTCTCTTAGGTTCCTCTGAATCGGTAACATTATCCATCATATTTCAGTGTGAGCATAAATCTTACCATGTTTATATAAAATGGGAGAGGCAGGTCACTAATAGAAATTGGAGCTATACCTATGAACTGATACCAATAGTTTGTATAAAACTTTTGGTATAGGTAACCTAGAGATACCCTGTAATAATGATGTTGGAAAAACCATTAGTATATGTATCATGGGGAAACCCTATACAAATGATTTGTCCAAAACCATTAGTATAGGTCCCATTTAAATAATAATACCAACATTTATTCCAAAAATATTAGTATAGGTTCCCTATAGATACCCTATTCTGACAGTTTTTGGAAACCCATTGTAATATGTCCACCTTGTACCCATGGTTTAACCAATCCATTGGTATAGGTCACCAAAATAGAGGTACCTATACCAACGGTTCTGAAAACTATTTGTATAGGTAGCAATATTTTTTATGGATTATTTTTTTAAATAACATTAAATACTTGAACAATTATATTACATGTTACTATACATATATATATATATATCAAACTTTCATCACAAAAGTCATCATATATTATAGGTTTGGTCATTGTAATATAAATGGAAGGTACTGGGATCAAAATCATGCTGGATTTTATTTTTACCTTACCTATACCAAAGGTTTTTCAAAATCATTGGGAAAGGTTTTTTATATGACTTACACCAATGGTTTTCCAAAACTATTGGTATAGTTTTATACAAATACCAGAATAGTCAATGCCCCTTCAAACCATCGTCACCTGTTATACCAATGGTTTGAAGAAATGTACCAACAGTTTCAAACAGTTGGTATAGGATTTTATTCTAGAAGAGGGATAGGCTTAGAAAAGGCCTCTTTATCAAACTATATCCCAATATCACTACTACAAAATATTCCTTTAACAGTGCTAGAATAGGCCTTTATCAGTGAAAAAAAGTGCTGACAACTAAAGCATAGTTATCTCAATCTTTTATCAATTCTCAAAAAAAATGTTAAAGGATCCCTTTAACAGTGCTAAAAAGTGTTGTCAAGAGGGTCCTTTAAGATAGATTTTTTACTGCTGATAATGACATCGCTGTTAAATGGGGTAATATTATTTTTTTAGACGTCAATGAGCCCAACCCCTTTATCTATGCTTTCTTGACACCTTTAATAGTGCTCCTGTGCTTTTATATGTCTTTTTCACCACACTACCCCTTTTATCAGTGCTATACGAATTTCTAGCCTCAGGAATTCCCACCTAGATTAAAAACATTCACCTCCCCTATGAAGATATGATGCCTTTACCACTACACCATGTTTTTTTTTGTCCATTTAATGATATTTCTGTTTATATTTATTTATTTATTCATATATTTCTATAATTATTTTTGAATACATTTATACAATATATGTGTGTTTGTGATATATATATATATATATTCATTTAAATATATTAAATATTTTTTTAATTTACATATATGATAATATAATATAAATATATACTTTTGTATTAATATACACATAAATGTATTTATAAATATTATAAATATATTTTTATAATGTAAAAAATGGTTACATATTGTTTCAAATACACTTTTAGAATATTTATTTATTTACATATATTAGAAAATATATTTTTGCATAAATATAATCATATATGAATTTATATGATTAATTTATTATAATTAAATAAACGAAAACATTCATATATTTATTTATAAATAAAATTTCCTGGTGAAAAAAAATAAAATTTAAAAACCATAATATCAATATGAATGTAATCCCTTGGAATAAATTCAATCTCCCTAAAAAGTCAATAGATCCCCCTTAAAAGAGGCTGAAATCCATCAAATGTTAAAAAAATTTGGGTACCCCGAATACAAACTTATTTTTGGAAGAATTCTGGCCCATTTTCCCACAAAACAATGTGATAGAGATTTACCTCCCTCACTAAGGGTGTAGTGCTCCTCACTAGATTCTATTTGATATGTAGTAGAGCCTAAAAATATATTAGGATAAAATGTTATTTTCATTTTAAGTTCGAGTTATTTTTTCAACTTATTTTAGATCTTTTATTACTTTTTCCATTTTTGTTATCTTTGAACTGATATTAAATGGATATTATTACATAATAATAATAAAATTATAAATTATTATTTTTTAATTATTTTACCAGAAATTTCACTAAATATCTTATATATTAACTATAAATGCATATTTACCATATTAAAAACATATTTTAAAAAATATATATTATATTTATATCAGGATAAACATATATATATATATATATTATTTTTAATAAAATACAATTTTTTTTGAAGTGTACCCTTTTCAGCATTACTAAAAAAGTACTGATAAGGGGAGGGGGGATTTATCAGCTCATCTACAAAAGTGATGATAACACCCCCACCCCCACCCCCACCCCTTTATCAGTTCTTTTTTGAAAGTATTGATAAAGGACCAAATTATCAGTGCTTTTTGAAAAGTGAAGATAAAGGGTGGGCCTTTATCAGCAATTGTAAAATATCCCTAATAAAGGTCCCCCTTTAACAGTGATTTTTTAGCACTTTTAAAGACCCCTTTAACATTTCTAAATAATAATTGTTAAATACCCCCTTTTATAGTACTTTTTTAGATCTAGTGAAGGGGGTCATTAGAAACATTTTTAGCTAGTTCTATTAAAACCATAGTGCAGGATAAAACCATTTTTCTAGTAGTGTACGTTCAGCCAAGAGTGAATTATAGGGTCCAACAAATATTCCTCCCTTAGGCTTAGTGAACATATTCTAGAGTTACTAGGTGAATCTATAGTCTATTTTTATTGGTTATCTAGAAATCATGGAATATATAAGAAATAAGTCTTGAAGGATCATATTCCCTTCACTATCATATAATACATTGAATCTAGTTACAATGATCTGGTGGAGAAAACGATGGTTTGGATTGAGTAGATTAGGGAATTTGGTAGTTTCAGGATCATATCCCATCTTGATATGTGCAATAGTGGCCCAAAAATCATTGGAGGTGTTATGATCCCATGCTCATTAAGCTTTTTCATAGGCTATATATAAGTCCCGACCTTAATCCTTACGTAATCTCGAGTTATTTCAAGAATACACATTGAGGATCTTTTCAGGTTTAGATTTTTAGAGAATTAGATAATAAATCATGCATTACATTATGCATTTAAACAAAGTGGTTACATAAAAGATAGTATTCATTTTTTCCCATCAAAGGAAACATATTTAAAATAAAACATGGATTCTTTCTTGACAATTCCTTGAAAGTATCATCATATCATGTACCTTTCCCTTGACCTGTGAAAAACATTTCAAAAACATGGGATGAGCATAAAAAACTCAGTAAGGGATATAAAAATTCGAAAATGAAACAGTAGTACATGTATACATATGAATCAATGAAATCATACTTTACTCATAAAACATAATCACATTAACATACCTCATGAAATCATAAGATTTATGAATAACTCATAGAAATCATAAGACATAAAGGTAACTTGAGGCATTCATAACATTCTTACATTGGGAGTAACCCTCATGGTTATGTTTGGAATACCCGTCATAGTATATTACCTAAATATCTTCGTAGAAACCATAACGTTTAACCCCTTCATGTTACCCAATACATTGGAGAGATATATCGCGCTCACCCACCCTTAGTTTATCACAGAACCACTCGTTTTTATAAAAAAATGCCCAAGAATCATACCATAATCATAGCACATAACTTAAGAATAAATAAAAGATAACATTCCCACATTGTAATAACAATATAACATTTTAAGATATTGAAATAATAAATCCATTCAAAAAACCATTTTCAAAACCATTTAAAACATTTAATAAATACATTTTTGAATCAAAGAGTCTCATACCACCTTAAAGCTTTTAACATTTTAAACCATTAATATCCATATAAATAAATCATTAAAACTATTTGTTAAACATGTATATTAATGAGAAATATTTATAAGAACAAATCATTAAAACATTTAAAGCGGTATTTTAGTTAACGGGATTTTAACAAAATTAGAGACACTTGAATACAATAATTGAGGAATAACATTTAATCAGAACATTATAATATCATGAGAATAAATGGATTAATGATATAATATTCCAAAGGATAGTATATACACCATATAAGAGTGAATCGGTGCATAACAACAATGAATTCTCAATAGAAATGTAAAATGAGATAAAATCCCTTATAAAGAAGGTATCCTTAAATTAAGGATAAATCAATCTCATAATTATGTGTGACAAATATAAATACACCCTATATAAGTGGATATTAAGTGTAAAACAATCAAAGGTCATTCTGACATATTCAAAGGATGACATATTCAATAACTACAAGTTGAACCCAAAGAAATCGAAATTGGGTTAAAAAGTTCCCTTGGTAAAATTCGACAGCCTAACGGCGTCACTTTAAAAATTCATAAAATTAATTGATGAGAGAGAGAATGGTATCTCCTCACTTGGAAATAAAATATAAATCAATAAGGATACATAATAACATATCCCAACATAAAAAGACGTAAATTAAAAGACATAACAAAATAAGTCTTTTAAAAAGAGGAGGGTGAAAGGTTCCCTTACCGATTTGGGTAACTTTCAAAACGTACACCCATTAAAGAACGGTCATAAAATGAAGATGTAAATACACATAAATGAGATTATATTATAAAAATAGTAAAATAATGGGCATTACATACTCCACACAAATTGAAATAGTGTAAAATGTAGCATGAATCTCATGGGAATAAAATGTTGGATGAAAATCCCCTTATGAAAACTCGACAGCCTAACAGTGCCACATAAAACATCCAAAAATGGATTGTTGAGATCAAATAGGGTATATCATCAAATTAATATAGAAATTAAAGTAATAGGAATATAAAATGACATCCCCCAACAAAAGAAATAATATTTTAAAAGAAACGACATAAAAGAGAGTACTTAAAAGAAAGAGATAGGTAGGATCCCTTACGAAAATTCGGCAGCCTAAAGGCGCCACTTAAAATTTCTTAAAAATGAATTTATGAGAGTAATAGGGGGTATATCATCATATTAAAATACAAATTACAGTATGTTTAATATAAAATAACATCCTCAAACATAATAACATGGAGCATAAATGAAATGACATAAAAAAGGGTACTTGAAAAGAAAGAGAGAGGTCAGATCCCTTACCTCAAGTCTGACTTGTCTTGTTCGTTTCTTTATATTCCTGAATAATAAACTTTGGTCACTTTTTAATTTCTTAATTTAATCGTTTAAATATTATTATTCAGTTCATATCACATATTATAATGTTATAATAATTGGTTAATAATATGAGTTCATTTCAGACGTTTTTGTCGATGTTAGGTACATGAGTAAAAAATAAAATTGTTTGAAAATGATTGTCCATGTAGTTATAAGTAAATCAACACCAAAATAGTATTAATGATTTAAATATCATATATATCAAGTACATATTCATTTTATACTATTCCATAACATTTGGAGATAAAAATAAATGAAATTCACCGTTCATGGAGACGGTAGGTCGTACGTACGCATGAACGCTACTTTCATTTCATTGTCATGTTAATGGAATTTAAAATAATTGAGAGATATATATATTATAATTACAGTATAAAATATATTTTTTATAGGTCACATAATTTCATTTATTTCAATCTTTATACATTCCATGTATTTCATGAACGAGTCACATTACTTGAGGGGGCGGTATTCCACACTTCCTCGTAAGAAATTATCGCAATAGCACAGCATGCAAAGCATAAAGCTATGTTTTAAATATAAAATATAGAATCATATGGGAAAAATAAATACAATATATATATATATAATATATAAAATACAGTGACATCATAATGTCCACCATGAAATGTGTTAAGAGAATACTGAACAATCATCATTTCATGAGGCAGTAATTCGTCGTCCACAGAAACAGTATGTTCTTTAACCATTAGACGGAGGTGTGTGGAAGTGTAGCTCGAATACATAACATAACAACATCCTTGTATATTTAAGATACTGGTGTTGTAACAAAATAAAGGAATAAAATGAGTTTAAGGGTTTGGAGAAGAAAAATAATAAAAAATAACACAAGTGAAGACATTACCTTTAAATCAGGTAACTCCTCTTGGTTTGAACCAAAATACTTTCTTGAAGAGAATTCTACCAAAGGTGAGGCTTCAATTATGAGGAGAGGTATGTAGAGAGATGAAATGGGAAGGGGTTGGCCGAGCCAAAGGCTTGAGAGGTGTGGTTAAGGTGGTAGAGGTGGTAGAGGTGGGGGCCTTTTATAAGAGAAGAGGAGGGGAACTATTGGAAAGTTATAAACTATTACTTTATTATAAAATGCTTTTTGGATATCAAAGGTCCCAAAAGGATATATTTCGAGGCTAAGGTGACAATGTTTCGAAATCCACCCATCCAATAGGTTTGTGAGAATTGTAAGACTAAGATTTCACCCTAATCTATATTTGATATTCTGAATTCAAAAATGATGTCTATTTTACCGAATTCAAAATATATAAGTTGAATTAATTAATTTAATAATTCATTCCCACTGTCAAAACAAATATCGTGTTTTTAAGAAACAATATCTATTAAATGATTGACACTAGTTTAAGTCCAATTTCAAAGTGAAATTAATTTCAATGACCACCATTGGATTAAATGGTAAAAATATATTCCAATTACACTTTAAAACCAATTAAAATATAATCTAACCATATATTTAAATTAGATGAAAAAGCCGTTTTGATGTAAAATGCAGTATTTTTTCACTATTCATTAAAAAATGAACAATGTCAGAAACAAACCAAAAATTTAACCAAAGTAAATTTCAATGTCCCAATCATAAAGAAAAAGTTTATTTTGACAAATATAGCTTATAAAATTGTCAAAAGTTAGATTTAAAAAAGGTTCACCATCAAAAGGCGGTAAAACAATCTTTTAAAAATATTACAGTATATATTCTTAATATTGTATTCATTTAGATTTTAAGCCTCTAACATTTATTGGATAAATGTAAAAATATTTAACAAACATATGTAATAATTTTTTAGTTATTTCTGTTAATTATTTCCATTAAAATGGCTATCTGTTAACTATTATTATATTATTATATTATTAGTGTGCAACGTAAGATTTCAAAGAAACTCGTTGTTGTGTATTGGGCACACCTGTTGTACCTCTCGTACCCCTCGTGGTTTAATTTTCATGATCACAATCACTCTCTTATTTATCTAATATTGTTTTAAGTGTTTTTGGATGATAGGAATGATTTCAGGTGGCCAAGGAATTGGGCCAAGAAAGCAAGAAGCCAAAGTGGACTGATTTTCAGTCCACCGACCAACCGGTGGACGCCATCGGCCAGCCGCTGGAGCCTGGACAGAAGGCATCCTTCTGTCCAGACCACCGGCCGCCGGTGGCCTCCTCACCGGCCGGCCGGTGATGCCTGAGCCCGAAGGCCTCTCCTTTTTCAAAGCACAGGGCAACCGGTGGCCAAGCACCGGTCAGCCGGTGGAGCCAGTCAAACTAGCCGTTGGGCTTTGACCAGGCTTGTCCACTTGACTCCCAACGGCTCCGAAGGCCTCTCCAACGGCTCCGAAGACCCCCAAAGGCCATTTGAGGGTTCCCCCTCTATAAATAAAGGGCTAGGAAGCCCCGGAACATTGTCGTAACTATAACCAAGCACAAGGAAGCCCACGGGAACATTTTTGATCATTTGGCGAACCTTCGGCGCATTCCTCCAAGGAACCCCCACTTGCTCCAACTCACTTCCACATCCAAGGAGCACCATCAAAGAAGCTTGGGAGCGCTCTTCATCAACTCCAATCAATCCATTGGCGCCCAAGACTTCTCCACATTACGGTTTTTATTGTTTTATTTATTTTTAGCATCAATTTGGGTTTGTTCCTACAAACCCCCATTTCTCTAATCCTCCTTTCATTTGGGTATTCACACCACCTTCAAGGTGTGAAGAGGTTAGTCAAGCCTTCCCTTTAAAAGGCTTGAGACATAGGTGAGCTAGCCTTAACCTGTAAGAAGGCTAATGGGTTCTTGCTCAACCATTAAAAGCAAGTGGGTTCTTAAATAACCATTAAAAGCAAGTTGTAATAGGTTCTAGACTAACCTTAAAGTCTAGTGGGTTTCTTGCTAAAACCATTAAAAAGCAAGCGGTAGTAAATCTCTCAACGGTTGAGTTGGGAGCGGAGACGTAGGCTTGGGATTAAGCCGAACTCCGTTATCAAGCTTTGTGTCTTGCCTCTTTTATTTCCGCTGCATTATTTACTTTGATTTTAAATTGTTAATTAATTTTTAAAAGGCAATTCACCCCCCCTCTTGCCATCACTTCTTCTCTTCTCCGACCAACAATTGGTATCAGAGGGAAAATTTGAGTAATACCTTCACCGGTTTCAAATTCAAGATCCTTTGTGATGGCTTCAACCTCTTTCGCCCCCGAAGGCTTTTCTTTGGGTCGTGCTCCATTCTTTGATGGAAACGACTATACTTATTGGAAAGCCCGCATGACTACTTTTCTTAGAAGTATTGGCTATCCTATTTATAAAATTTTCATGCATGGTTATTCTCTTTCTCCTCCCGATAAATCCAAATGGACCCAAGCCGATATTAAAAATTTCGAGCTTGATGGAAAAGCCATGAACGCTCTTCATTGAGGCCTTGATCGTAATGAGTTCAATCGAGTTTCCACATGCACCTCATCACATGAAATCTGGAAACTTTTGGAGGTTACCCATGAGGGGAACAACAAAGTCAAGGATACTCGATTGGACATGTATCGCCAAGATTTTGAGTCTTTTACTATGCACCCACATGAATCTATTTCTGATATGTTTACTCGTTTTACTGACGTTTGCAATGGAAGAAAATCTCTAGGAGATAATATTTCTGCAGAAACGATGGTCAAGAAGATCCTTTGGATCTTACCAAGCTCATGGGAACCAAAGGTGACGGCAATTCAAGAAGCGAAGAATTTAAAAGAAATGCCGGTCGAAGAGCTCATCGGATCACTCATGACCTACGAGATCACCATGAGGAGGCAAGATGAAAAGGAAGGAAAACCGATCAAAACTCCAAAGAACATCACCTTCAAAGTTCAAAAAGAAGAAAGCTCCTCCTCCTCATCATCTTACTCTTCAAGCGGTGATTCAGAAATAGAGAATCTTGCCCGCAAGATGCACAAATTCATGAAGAAGCACAAAAAGAAGAAATCCTGCAAGGCTCAATCCAACGAAAAATCTGAGCCCAAGGTAAAATGTTACGGGTGTGGCAAGAAAGGTCATTACAAGCCCGATTGTCCACTCAACAAGAAAAAGTCCAAGCAAAAGGAAAAGAAGAAGGAATTCAAGGCCACATGGAGTGATAGCTCCACATCATCCTCCTCCTCCTCCTCCTCAAATGACAACGGTAATAAATGCCTAATGGCATTTCATGAGGTAACTTCTTCCGACTCCTCATCCTCCAGTTCTTCAAATTCAAATTCTTTCAATCATTTATCTTATGAGGATCTCCAACATGCTAGAGATCAATTGGAGGAAGGTTTTCACGAACTTTCTTCCAAATTTGTTTCTTTAAAAAAGAATTTCAAAAAACTTTCTTCCGAAAAGGAACAACTTCTCAAAGAAAAGGAGGAGTTGTCCCTCAAAGTCCAAAACCTTCCCGATGTTGAGTCTATGGAATCAACAATCACAGATTTCAGGGAATCTCTTGCCAAGTTCACCCAAGGTGAACAAAATTTGACCAAATTACTTGGTTCCCAACGCATATCAAGAACCACCGAAGGGCTTGGCTATTCCAAGCAAGCTTCCTCTTCCCATTCTCCAACTATTTTTATAAGGGGGAGATCCCAATTTAAATTTTGTAATTATTGCAAAAAACCCGGGCACTTAATTTATGAGTGTGATTGAAAAAATGCCCGGTATGGAAGGCCCAAAACCATTTCTTTTAACGATGAATTTCATAGGAGAAGACCCGCCACTAGACAAGTATGGATTGAAAAATCCCTTTTAGCGAGTCTCTCCGGGACAAAATTTGTCTCGGTTTTAAAAACATATCCCTGGTGATTTGTTGTTTTTATTTAGGGGGAGTTAGGATCGTTTAAACTTTCAATTCAAAATTCTCAATTCAAAATTTTCGATTCAAAACATTCAATTCAAATTTCAAAAATTTCAATTGGTTTAAAATTTCTATCTTATTTTTCAAACTTTTCCCTCAATCAAGTTTTATGCCCCGTGCTATTTTGATAATCACAAAGGGGGAGAAATTCTTGGTTGATTGGGGGAGAAATCTATTTCTCTCATACTTTGCTTTTCAATTTATCCTTTAAATCATGTCTTTCATTTAAGTCTTTTACATTGATTGTTTTGGTGATTGTGATCATCAAAATAGGGGGATATTGTTGTACCTCTCGTACCCCTCGTGGTTTAATTTTCATGATCACAATCACTCTCTTATTTATCTAATATTGGTTTAAGTGTTTTTGGATGATAGGCATGATTTCAGGTGGCCAAGGAATTGGGCCAAGAAAGCAAGAAGCCAAAGTGGACTGATTTTCAGTCCACCGGCCAACCGGTGGAAGACCACCGGCCAGCCGATGGAGCCTGGCCGGAGGGATCCTTCTGTCCAGACCACCGGCCAACCGGTGTCACATCACCGGCCAGCCGGTGGCACCCAGACAGAATAGTGTCAGCCACTGCCTCAGCACCGGCCAACTGGTGGCCTCCTCACCGGCCAGCCGGTGGTGCCTGAGCCCGAAGGCCTCTCCTTTTTCAAAGCACCGGCCAACCGGTGGCCAAGCACCGGTCAGCCGGTGGAGCCAGTCAAACTAGTCGTTGGGCTTTGACCAGGCTTGTCCACTTGACTCCCAACGGCTCCGAAGGCCTCTCCAACGGCTCCGAAGACCCCCAAAGGCCATTTGAGGGTTCCCCCTCTATAAATAAAGGGCTAGGAAGCCCCGGAACATTGTCAGAACTATAACCAAGCACAAGGAAGCCCATGGGAACATTTTTGATCATTTGGCGAACCTCCGGCGCATTCCTCCTAGGAACCCCCACTTGCTCCAACTCACTTCCACATCCAAGGAGCACCATCAAAGAAGCTTGGGAGCGCTCTTCATCAACTCCAATCAATCCATTGGGGCCCAAGACTTCTCCACATTACGGTTTTTATTGTTTTATTTATTTTGAGCATCAATTTGGATTTGTGCCTACAAACCCCCATTTCTCTAATCCTCCTTTCATTTGGGTATTCACACCACCTTCAAGGTGTGAAGAGGTTAGTCAAGCCTTCCCTTTAAAAGGCTTGAGACATAGGTGAGCTAGCCTTCACCTGTAAGAAGGCTAGTGGGTTCTTGCTCAACCATTAAAATCAAGTGGGTTCTTGCATAACCATTAAAAGCAAGCTGTAATAGGTTCTAGACTAACCTTAAATTCTAGTGGGTTTCTTGCTAAAACCATTAAAAAGCAAGCGGTAGTAAATCTCTCAACGGTTGAGTTGGGAGCGGAGACGTAGGCTTGGGTTTAAGCCGAACTCCGTTATCAAGCTTTGTGTCTTGACTCTTTTATTTCCGCTGCATTCTTTACTTTGATTTTAAATTGTTAATTAATTTTTAAAAGGCAATCCACCCCCCCTCTTTCCATCACTTCTTCTCTTCTCCTCCCAACAACACCATCAAGCATAGCATTCCCTTTAAAGTAATATTAACATTTTATTCACAAATATTGATAAAAATTGGAATATAATATTATTTATTTACCTGGGATGTTACATCCTTCCCCCTTTTGGGAATTGAATCCTCGCAATTTCAAATTTGGGCTTGGAAACTTCATTGAAAGTCTAACATCGGAACAAGAGTTAGTAAAAATATCACTTTAAAAGAATGGGAGATAAGTACAAAGATCACCCAAGTAAACCCATACTAGGATTCCAAGTATGAAAATATGGATATGGAGGAGAAAACAAAGGGTCATGTTCTGATGGAGAGTGATAGTAAACATGTTTAGGAGAATGTTAACCATAAGAAAATAACAAACTTGTGATGGGTTAAACAGTATTTGATTCCCCAGTAGGAAAAGTTGATAGACAACATTTTTGTTTTAAGTTACTCTTCATTGAGGAATTTATTTTTGAGCTTAAATAAATCATAATGAAACATACTTACTTGTAACATAGACTTTCAACTTTTACAAGATTCCTTAATCAAACTCATATTTTCTCCAAAAGATGAGTATTTAAGAAGACTTGTTCACATTAATAGTATTATAATAAACTTCTTGAGAATCACCTAATCCAAAAAAGAGAACTATATATTTCCCATGTCTTTAGATCTCAACCAAAACCAAACTGAAAAGTTTAGTACGAGATCAGATAATACCCAAAAAGGATATTCTTTTTACAAATAGAAAAACTACTCCTAATCTCCAAAATTTGTCAAACAAAACCCAAAGTTCAACGAAGACCATTCAATAAACAATTTTTCCATAAAATTATTCAAGGTAAACCCAACTAATATTGAAACCAAAATATTTGAAGGATTTAATCACATAGTCTCCCAAGGTACAAATTAACATTTATCTCCAAATAAAATCAGTTGCTCTTAAAGTCTCATATTGAAAAGTAATTAACCTAATCACATATCCTCTATGGTAGGTTAATAGTTCCCATAGATAACCCAAAATTAAATTACTCTTGATTCATAAAAGCATCTAACTAAAAATAATAATTAGTCAAACTAACTAGGGACTTCACATAGTCCAGTGGTAGGCGATAAATACCAGTTTCACTTTGGTTGTGGGTTCGATTCCTGCAGCATTGTCCGACGGGACGAGTTCACACACGGTCTGCATGTTTTCCTTTTTCCAGAACTATATAATTCTTAATACATTCCCCAAAATGAGATAAAATCTTCAAAACTATTCATAAAATTTTTTAACCTCAAGTTTATCTCATTCCTTTCATTTTCCATCATAACATATAGAAACCCATAATTACCTTAAAAGTAAGGATCATATAAACCCTAATGGTTACCTTTATAATTATCATATGAACTTCCACGTCATGTTTGTTCTCTCATACAATAGGTATTAGAGAACTCACCAAGGTTCAAGTGGTTGATCATGACTCCTGATAGTTGGTTTATAATAACCACAAGATTTCTCTTTGAATCCCCCATTTCGTCCGGTCTCTTAATCAGAGAACCCCCACAGTTTCCTTCAAACCCATTGTCACTTTGGTGCCTGCTAGATCCATCCATTTATTAAAACCAAAAAGGTCATTGTGAGTATATCAACAAAATCATCATGTACTAAAGAGGAAGATAAACACTAAGATATTCTTATCCAAGTTATCTCAAACTCATTCCAACCTTCAAAAATAACAATGACTCTATCTAATATAATAACCATTGTGGTTATACAAAACTTGTCACTTATGCTTAAACAACACTATAACCTCTAAAGTTATCTAAACCGACCTCTGATACCAACTATAATGCCACGTCCTTAATCCTTACTTAATCTTGAGTTATTTCAAGAATACACATTGAGTATCATTTCAGGTTTATAGTTTTAGAGAATTAGATCATAAATCATACATTACATTCCACATTTAAAAAAAGTGGTCACATAAAAGATAGTATTCAATTTTTCCCATCAATGGAAACATATTTAAAATAAAACATGGATTCATTCTTGGCACTTCCTTGAAAGTATCATAATATCATGTACCTTTCCCTTGACCTGTGAAAAACATTTCAAAAACATGGGATGAGCATAAAAATATTAGTAAGGGATATAAAAATTCGAAAAGAAAACAGTAGTACATGTATACATAAGAATCAATGAAATCATACTTTACTCATAAAACATAAGCACGTTAACATACCTCATGAAATCATAAGATTTATGAATAACGCATAGAAATCATAATACATAAAGGAAACTTGCGGCATTCATAACATTCTTACGTAGGGAATAACACTCATGGTTACGTTTGTAATACCCCTCACAGTATATTCTCTAAATCTCTTCGGAGAAACCATAACGTTTAACCCCTTCACATTACCCAATGCATTGGAGAGATATATCGGGCTCACCCGCCCGTAGTTTATCACGGAACCACCTGTTTTCATAAACAATGCCAAAGAAACATATCATAATAATATAACATAACTTAAGCATAAAAGAAAGATAACATTCCCAGATTACAATAACAATATAACATTTTATTATATTGAAATAATGAATCCATTCAAAAAACCATTTTCAAAACCATTAAAAACATTTAATAAAGATATTTTTTAATCAAAGAGTCCCATACCACCTTGAAGCTTTTAACATTTTAAACCATTAATATCCATATAAATAAATCCTTAAAACCATTTTTAAAACATGGATATTAATGAGAAATATTTATAAGAACAACTCATTAAAACATTTAAAGTGATATTTTAGTTAACGGGATTTTACCAAAATTAGAGACACTTGAATACAATAATTGAGGAATAACATTTAATCAGGACATTATAATATCATGAGAATAAATTGATTCATGATATAATATTCCAAAGGATAGTATATACACCATATAAGAGTGAATTGATGCATAATAACAATGAAGTCTCAATAGAAACATAAAATGAGATAAAATCCCTTATAAAGAAGGTATCCTTAAATTAAAGATAAATCAATCTCATAATTATGTGTGAAGAATATAAATACACGCAATATAAGTGGATATTAATTTTAAAACAATCGAAGTTAATTCACACATATTAAATGGAATACATATTCAATAACTACAATTTGAACCCAAAAAATCGAAATTGGGTTAAAAATTTCCCTTGGTAAAATTCGACAGTCTAACGGCATCACTTTAAAAATTCATAAAATTAGTTGATGAGAGGGAAAATGGTATCTCGTCACTTGGAAATAAAATTTACATCAATAAGGATATAGAATAACATATCCCAGAATAAAAATATGTAAATTAAAAGACATAACAAAATAAGTCTTTTAAAAAGAGGACGGTGAAAGTTTCCCTTACCGATTGGGGTAACTTTCAAAACGTACACCCATTAATAAAGAGTCATAAAATGAAGATGTAAATAAACATAAATGAGAGTATATTATACAAATAGTAAAATAATGGGCAGTACATACACCACATACATGTAAATAGTGGCAAATTTAGCATGAATCTCACGGGAATAAAAAGTGAGATGAAAATCCCCTTATGAAAACTCGACAGCATAACGGCGCCACATAAAACATCCAAAAATGGATTGTAGAGATCAAATAGAATCTCTAATCAAATTAACATATAAATTAAAGTAAGATGAATATAAAAGGACATCCCCCAACATAATAAATAGGAGTTTAAAAGAAATGACATAAAAGAGAGTACTTAAAAAGAAAGAGATAGGTAGGATCCCTTACGAAAATCCGGCACCCTAAAGGTGCCACGTAAAATTCTAAAAACTAAATTGATGAGAGTAAGAGGGGTATCCCATCATATGAAAATAAAAAATTACAGTATGGTGAATATAATATAACATCCTCCAATATAAAAACATGGAGCATAAATGAAATGACATAAAAGAGGGTACTTGAAAAGAAAGAGAGAGGTCAGATCCCTTACCTCAAGTCTGACTTGTCTTGTTCGTTTCATTATATTCCTAAATAATAGACTTTGGTCAATTGATAATTTATTAAGTTCATCATTTAAATATTATTATTCAGTTCATATCACATATTATAATTTTATAATAATTGGTTAATAATGTGAGTTCATATCAGACGTTTTTGTCGATGTTTGGTACATGAGTCAAAAATAAACTTGTTTGAAAATGATTGTCCATGTAGTTATACGTAAATCATCTCCAGAATTGTATTAATGATTTAAATATAATATATATCCAGTACATATTAATTTTATACTATTCCATAACAATTGGAGAAAAAAATAAATGAAAAGCACCGTTCATGGAGACGGTAGGTCGTACGTACGCATGAACGCTACTTTCATTTCATTGTCATATTAATGGAATTAAAAATAATTGAGAGATATATATATTATAATTACGGTATAATATATATGTTTTATATGTCACATAATTTCTTTAATTTCATACTTTATACATTCCATGTATTTCAGGAACGAGTCACATCACTTGAGGGGGCGGTAGTCCACACTTCCTCGTATGAAATTATCGCAATTGCACAACATGAAAAGCATAAAGGTATGTTTTAAATATAAAATAAAGAAGCATATGGGAAACATAAATACCATATATATCATATATAAAATATAGTGACATCATAATGGCAACAATGAAAGGTGTTAAGATAATATTGAACAATCATCGTTTCGTGAGGCAGTAATTCTCCATCCACAGAAACAGTATTTAATTTAACCATTAGACGGAGGTGTGTGTAAGTGTATCTCTAATACTTAACATAACAAAATCCTAGTATATTTAAGATACTGGTGTTGTTAAAAAAGAAAGGAATAAAAAGAGTTTAGGGGTTTGGAGAAGCAAAATAAAACAAAAGAACACAAGTGAAGACATTACCTTTAAATCGGGTAACACCTCTTTGTTTGAACCAACAGGGTTTCTTGAAGAGCATTCTACCAAAGGTGAGGCTTCAATGATGAATAGAGGGATATAGAGAGATGAAATGGGAAGGGGTTGGCTGAGCCAAAGGCTTGAGAGGTGTGGGTAAGGAGGTAGAGGTGGGGGCCTTTTATAAGAGAAGACGAGGGGCCCTATTGGAAAGTAATAAACTATTACATTATTATAAAATGCTTTTCAGATTTCAAAGGTCCCAAAAGGATATATTTCTAGGCTAAGGTGATAATGTTTCGAAATCCACCCATCCAATAGGTTTTTGACAAGTGTAAGACTTAGATTTCACCCTAAGCTATATTTGATATTCCAAATTCAAAAATGATCTATATTTTACAAAATTCAAAATATATAAGTTTCATTAATTAATTTAATAATTCATTCCTTCTATCAAAACAAATAGTGTGTTTTTATGAAACAATATCTATTAAATGATTGACACAAGTTTAAGTCCAATTTCAAAGTGAAATTAATTCAAATGACCACCATTGGATTAAATGGTAAAAATATATTCCAATTACACTTTAAAACAGATTAAAAATATAATCTAACCGTATATTTAAATTACATGAAAAGGCAGTTTGGATGTAAAATATAGTATTATTTCACTATTCATTAAAAAAATGAACAATTTCAGAAACATACCAAAAATTTAACTTAAGTAAATTTCAATGTCCCAATCATAAAGAATAAGTTTATTTTGACAAATAGAGCTTATAAAATTTTCAAAATTTAGATTTAAAAAAGGTTCTCCATCAAAAGGTGGTAAAATAATATTTTAAAAATATTAGAGTATTTATTCTTAAAATTAGATTCATTTGGATTTTAAGACTCTAAAATTTATTCGATAAATGTAAAAATATTTAAAAAACTTATGTAATCATTTTTTAGTTATTTATGTTCATTCCCTCCATTAAAACGGCTATGAATTAACTAGTATTATATTATTATATTATTAATGTGCAGCGTAAGATTTCAAAGAAACTCGTTGTTGTGTATTGGGAACGCCATCGAGAATAGAATTCCCTTTAATGTAATATAAACATTTTATTCACAAATATTGATAAACATTAGAATGTAATATTTTTTATTTAACTGGGATGTTACACTATACTAGCTACAAAATCTTAATCATTAAAGTAGAATAATTTGGATAATTCATAGAGATATAGACTATATCACCATAATAGATGGTGGAATATGATGTCTCTTATAGTATTAATTAATTCCACCATCATTAGTGGTATACCATTCTTGGTTTTTAAATTTGGTTGTAAACTCTAGCATGACCACTTTATAGGTTTGGTTATGATTGGTGAGTACCTCTATGTGGTATACTTTGAAAATAATCCCGTTGATCTCATAGGATATTCCCAGTGTCTCTAGGTGGTGGGGATCAAAAAAATATAGGGGATAACCTCCTGAGTGGATAACACATCCTACCTTTTAACATACTCCTATGAAAATTCTATGTCAGGTAATTGGATGTTATTTGAACCAGTTGTACAGGAATAATTGGAAGAGGCCATGGAGAGGCTTGGGTGGGTTTTAAGAGGCAGTGAAATAATACATATAGATAAAACACATATTACAATGTAACAGAAATAGAATTTAATTTATATCATGAAATTACTAAATAAATTCTATGGATTCTTTGAAATCATGGAAATAGAAAAATAAGGATTGGGTTTTGGAATTTTTTTGATTGTGCATAGAGTCTGTTGTGATGCTTTGTAAAAACTTGTTATGAAAAATAAAACCAAAAAATCAATAATTTAAATCAAAACAAAAATGTGAAAGGGAATGGTGGAAAACATGGGGTTGACCTAAGCCTAGGGAATGGAAGAAGAAATATGAAATGAAAAGGAGAAAAGGGATAAAATAAAAATAAGAGAAAAGAAGAGAATAAAAGGAAAAGAAGAAAAATATCATATGGAGCCTTGATCTAGAGGTATAATAGGTAGAAAGAGAGGATAAGGGGTGAAGAAATGGTAGAGGGGATGGGTGTTCATGGGATGGGAGGGGGTTTTGGTAAGATTTGGGGGTAAAAAATAGGGGATGTTTGAATTTTGTTTTAAAATTATGGGTCCTTAAAATCCTCTTAGTTATAGTAAATAGTTTGTTTAACAATGTGGTAACTATAATGTTACCACTGGAATGGGTCCCCTCTTCTATAGTTCAAACATACATCCTGGAAAACCATATGATACTCTTGTTTCTACTTTTGGAAATAATTCTCATTCATGTGGTTTAATCACACGTTTTTTTAACCATGTGTATGGTAGTATCTTTTAAAATTGTTGGTTTCCCCCATTTTGAGATTAATTATGGCCCTAAATATGAAAATAAATGATCTATAAATATTTTATTATGTTATTCTAGGCTTTCATCGGATCCCTAAAGATATAAATAATAGAGATTAAATCATAAATATTTTAATTTTTATTCAGCATATAACTAAATAAAAAACTAAGCTTTCATTCCTAGGAATTTAACAATCAAAAAAATTCTTAAAATTCAGAAAATAGTGAATTGCCTCCTGGATAGTGCTATATTTAATGTCTCAAGCTCGAGATACCTCATTGTTTTTCTCACTCAAAATTAATTTTGGAGACAGTTCCTACCATTTCCTCTATTTGAAAATATGGTTTTAGGCCTTTCCCATTTACCTTTAATTGATTCCCATCTTCTCTTGAAAGTTCCACCACACCATGGTGGAACACTTTCATGACCCAAAAAGGCTAGGATCATTGATACTTTAGTTTCTTTGGAAACAATTTCCATTGTGATTTGAAAAGTAACATCTAATCACTAGATTAGAATGATTTTCAAGAAATCAAATGGTTGTGAATTTCCTTCATCTTCTCTTTGTAGAGATTATTTTTTTCATATTCCCATACCATATCTCACCAAGATCAGATAATTGAAATTTCTACTTCTCCTCAGTAGCATTGATGTTTAAATTCAATTCCTTGATACCAATGTATGTTTTTTGTTCCAGTTACACTGGAAAATGACATATATTTCCATAGACTAACCCAAATGGATACCTGTAAAGAGAAGTCTTAAAATTTCTCTTGTATTCCCACAATCATCTTAAACCTTTTTTTGAACATTCCATTCTATATTCTTACATACTTTTTTAAAATATTTTCATCAACTCACGATTAGACTCTTCAACTTGTTCACTTTATTGGGTATGGTAAGGGTATTCACATGTTATATTTTACCCCATACTTCATCAGAACATTCCTCATCACTGAATTTTCCAAATGGTTCCTCTATCACTAATGAGGACCTGAGGTACACTGAACCTTCTGAAAATGTTATTTTTAAGAAAATAAATAATGACATTTGCTATATTTATATTTGTTGTAGTGACTTCCACCCACTTAAAGACATATTCTACACATACCATAATGTATGTGATACCATAGTATAGTGGAAATGGTCTCATAAAATGGATACACCACATGTCTAAGACTACCACTTCATGTATGGTATGGTGTGAAATTTAAACTATGCACCCAATATTTCCTGTCTATTGAAATCTATCACACCACAAAACAAAGTATCATACATTCTTATATATAGTTGTCCAAAAAATCTAGATTACTAGATTTTAATAATTTTTCATTCTGTTTCATTACGTCCTCTAGTGGGGGAAGAGTGACAAATCTCTAAAATTCAATGTACATCATCTCCAAGTACATAGTGAAGGATTATATATCACCACATTATATAACAGTAGTGGATCCTCCCATAAATAATTCTTCACCTCCGACTAGAATAGATTATTTTGTTGGTAATAGATATTAGGGTGGATAACTCTAAATGATAAGTAATTATAAATATAAATAAATGATGGTCTAGGTGTATCCATCACTAAAAAAATGTGTTTTATAGGGATTAAATCATTGTTCTCTCTATTTTATTCCTTCTCAAGGTTAGGAAACTCTATGAAAAAATATGGTGGTTAACAGGGTTTTCACTCCACTTCTTGTCATCAATATCTAAGTAAAATTCCAAGAGAATAAGTTCCTAATGAATCAATCAAGGATGATTATCCTTCTTTTATAAAAGTTATTTGAGTTTTTTAAGGTATATATAGATAATAACGTTTTAAAACACCAATTATAGTTGAAATAAATCAAAATAAAACACCACTACCAACATCTCTTTTAAATGTTAGTGTAATTATGTTTAGCATCATTCAATGTGTTGTAGGAATAGTAAATAGGATGGAAAATATGAATAACACACTTTCCCATGGAAGTTCCCACTGTATAATTTCATAATTTATACAAGAGATCAAATGGTTTATTTATGTTTGGAATGATGATAATTTGTGCCCACTTTCTTTTGTTTTAGTAATTGAAATGACTTTAGTAAATTTATTTAAAACACAAAAATGTTATCCTTTATTAAAAGATTGGTTAGAGGATAAGTAATATTTTAAAAATACCTGATGAACCTGTAGTTGAAACCCACATGTCTAGGAAATCTATAGATTTTGTAGACTAGTTCTAGGATGAGAAAGTTGGATATGACTTCAAATTTGGCTGTATAAAACTGTTTCCCTTTTCTAGAAATTAGGTGGCCCAAAAAATACCTTGTTGAACCATGAAATAGAATTTTTACTAGTTTAAAACCATGTTGGTCTGCTCACACATCCCTAGAATAAGCGCTAAATTCCTTAAACACATGTCAATATATCTACCATAGAATGAAAAATAATCCATAAAAACATCATTAATATGAACCACCATATTGTGGAAAATATTCAACACACATATTTTGGAAAGTGTCAAGAGAGTTACACATCCCAAACGACATATGATTGTTGGAAAATGTGGTATATGGGCATGTAAAAGTTTTCCTTTATTAGTATTCTATATTGATCAAGATAATATCATATCTCAAATACCCATTAATGAAATAAAGAAATCATTACCTATGAGTCTCTATAACATTTGATCTAAAATTGGAGTGGGAAATGGTCTTTTCATGTTGCCTTATTCATCTTTTAGTAGTCCTTTCATACTAAAAAAATCATTACTATCCACATTGGGAATAGATCATTATTTTAATTCTGTATCATAGTATTACAACCATACTTCGGTACCACTTGTAAAGGAATAAACCATGGAAAATCTAAAATAGGTTAGATGATTCCAGCATCTAACAATTTGATCACCTCCTTTTTCACATCCAGTTTTTTTAGAGGGTTGATCCTTCTCGGTGTCCATATGGTTGGTTTTACCATTCTTATAGAAGCACTTTATTAGTGAAAATTCATGTAATGATCCCCTTAAGGTCATCCAACATCTATAAAATATCCGACTTCCTCCTCTTTAGAACTTTTAAAAGTACAGTTTCATGGTTAATCATAAGGATGGAATTATAGGTACCTAGAAAATTATCCTGGTTTCCTATGTAGTCGTACATTATATATGTTGGAAGAGGATTAATTTCAATGTGAAAGGACTTTATAACTAAGTGACGAATGTGTTTAACCAAATCCTTGCCTAAGATGTTCGAGACTACTATTCACTTATAATAAAAAAAATCCTGAAACAAACTATTCTTATTCTAATTATAAGACACACAAATCTTCCTCATTAGATTGTTCTCCACATAGTATTTCATTGTCTATATCAATGTTTTCACATTTTAAAAAATACTCCAATGTGAAATGTCATTACGTCTCCAGTACACTCTAACAGAAGCCTCTTCGATTGCCTTAAGCTTGTTTTAGGAGTCCTTTTCAGCTTCTGTATGAAAAATAAGATCCACTTGATTTACATTAATTAATAATTTTCCATTTTCAATGAAGGGTCTTCCCCAGGTAAGTGGCACATTAACATATTCTTCTATGTCGAGTATGATAAAATCGTCTAGATATATAAGCATTCTAAACTTAACCAACACATTCTCAAAGAGTCCCTTAGGATACATGATGGATATATCAACTAGTTAAAGATCCATTTGAGTGTCATTCAACTTATCCAATCCTAGATTCATAAAATTCCATAAAAAATAAATATACACTTCCTAAAAATTAGAAAATATTTTTTCCAAATTCAAATTTTCCAATAGTGTAATGGATATAAAAACTACCAGGATCATAATGTTTTGGATGAAGATAACACTGAACTACTGATGAAAATTTTTTATTGACGGATATAGTTCCCAAGTATTCTATATTTTTTCAGTTGAATATAATTCCCTTCATGAATATCATTTAAGTAGTTATTTAAGTCAATACGTCAAAAAGGAATATTAATTCAGAGATTCTAAAATACTTCCCTGAACATGCCCAATTTTAATTCTAATTTCCTCTTCGACATGTTCTCCAGAAAAGGAAAGGGTTGTTCATAAGGTTTAACCACATCCTTTTATTTTTCATTAATGATTCCCTTCCCACTAGATGAATCATTTATTGATAGAATCACCTCATCTTCAGATTCCTCTTTTATAGATTGGTATAGTTTTTCATGACTTTAAACATCAACTATACATTTCTTTAATGGAAATTATTGAGGGAACTCTTTTACACTACTCAATGTTAGTGTGTCTTCTTCTTCCCATTGATTATTTTTAGTATTCCCAAGATGTGTGTTTGGTTTCCTCATACATATTTTATTGTTCATATTCCAAATTTGATTTTCAAGGATCTGAATTGATGCCTCTTGATTCTAAAACCTTGTTTTGGTATTGGTGATAAACTTGGGCATCATTTCTTCCATCTTTTAAGGTTGTTCCTACTAAATTTTTTCATGAGTCACTTGATGTTGTTGTTGATGAAGGTGTTGTGTTAGATAAGGGTTTTTATACCCTTGTTGGTTATATGAGACCTACGTTTAATAATATTATTCTTGATTTGTTGAGTATATATTCTGATATTATGGAGATCTATATATGGGTAGCTTCTGAGTTATGGGTTTTGGGTTTTGTTTCCTCTTTCCCAAAAAATTATATTATTTTTCCAAATAATTTTTTTTATATTATAGGAAACTTTTTGTCCTTTTATTTTAAAAAATATGGCTCAATTTTCTTATAGAGGGAGAAGCACTTGTCCTTGGGAATTCACCCATGACATGGTTATCACAACATTCACTACGAGTGGGATGTGGAAATTATTGAACATGGTAACTTATATGAAGATAAAGAGCATAAATATTAATTGAAAATATGTAATGTTGGGATCCATGAATTGTAGTGACATCAACATTGTGCATTACACCCTTTTTTGTTCTACATTATGATTTCCAGTTGAAGATATTATATGTAATGACTTTGAATAGGTCAAACAATTCATTAATTTTCTTTCTCATGACCAGTGTTCTTGCCATAGAATCCACCACTGATTGGGTTACCATAGTGAGTCCTCCATAAAATGTTTTGGAATTCATCTAAAGTGGAATTCCTTGATGATAATACTAACTCAGAATAACATTGAAATGATCCCTTGAATCATAAAGGGGCCCACTTTTCTTCTATATGAAATTATGTATTTCATTATTCCACATCACCATTTTGAATGGGGGAAAATATTTTTCCATGGAAGTATTGAGAAGGAGACACCCACGTGAAAATGGAGTGGTGTGGAATCCCTTTTATCAAATATTTTTTCCTTATCCCTAAATGAAAATGGGAATAGGAGAAGTATAAAGGAGTCCATTGATAAAAAATTGTATATAAATATATAACAAGTCTCTAAGAAATGAAATGATAGTGTTGGTTTATTCATTAGGTATAACATAAAACTGAAACTTGTTTAGCATCAGCTTCTTGATTCCTGGATTCATCTAAAAATTGTTGGCCTAAATGGGTTGATGAAAAATACTCAAATTAACACCATGAATCAATGAAAAACCATAATCAATAAGGGTATGTGAAGGAGGAATCTAAAATTGAGGGGTCTGTTGATGTGTAGGAGTACCTTGGGATTTATCAAGCTAATGGGTTTTTTGTCTCGTGGAATGTATTACTATTATTGTTGTGGGAGGTATTTTTCTGTTTCTGGTTGAAGGTATTTTTGTGGCTATTGTTTGGAAACTTCTGGCATGAATTTTTTCAGTTTATGCTATTTATTCTATAGAATATATCCCTTGAATGGGGGTAGTTATTATTGTGGTTCCCCTATAGATTTATAAATATTCTATTCCTCTTTATGTAAAATATCTTTTCCATCTCCCTGGACAATATACCGGTCTTCTACTTACTCATATGGTATGAAGTCATTTTGGATTATCTCTCCCATGATTTTATAGTGTTTCGTCAATATTGATCATTCGATCTCTAGGTAAATGAGGAGTCTCTTTGATGTCTCCATGCCATTATAATGAGTAATTCACTACATTTAAAAACTATGGTTCTATAGATACAAAAAACAATACACCAAGTGTAAAAGTGAAAAAAATGAAAATAGAAATGAGGTTAAGAACCGAACTTTCTAAACCATTTATTATTTATTTCAATTAAATAAATATAAACTCTATAAAAATACACCATGAGTAGAAAATTCCCTAGAAATGATGGAATATTTTTTTCTAGATGAATGGTTATATTTTGTGCTAAAATTGAATTTTAACCAAACTCCCTACAAAACTTTTAGTGGAAAAATATGGTTTATCCTTGGGGAAATTATTGGGTATTTCTCAATATCAGCTATTCCATCAAATTATTTAATTATTATTTCAATGGGATTTCAAATAATATAAGATAGAATCAACCCTAAACTAAAACTTATGTTGTTTTACGTCTCATAAAATAGAATTTACTAAATTAGATTTTAAACTTAAAAAAGAGATGTGTTAGGGATGTGTAATTTAATAGAGGATATGGGTATTATACCTTCTTTAGTGTTTTTTTATTCATATTAAATACATAACAATGGGATTTAATTGAATCAAAATAACCTTGGTCTGATAGGGTTCAATAAAAACATTCAAAAGTTGGCTTCATGGACTGAGAGTTATTTTCTAGAATCATTCCTTAAGAACAAACCCATGGTGACAGTAATTATAAAAATGACCATAGTTATAATCATAAAAAATCTTTTCTATATCCTTGGAAATGATATTTTTGTCTGGTTCATGATATAGAGTTGATTAAAGAATGAAAACATAAATATGATGAATGTTAAATGGTATAATTTCACAAACACTATAACAATATTAAATTAGCCCAAATGATCCTCTATTTTTTTCCATACCCCAAAAAATGAGTTGATATATCTATTAATTAAATAAATAAATAAACAAATCTCTTATTATATCTTGTATTTATTAAAGAAAGTCAAAGAAGAAATTACAAGCCCCTATAGAAAAAAATCAACAAAAATAACATAGAATGAGATTCATGTTCTCCTCTCACCAAGATCCCTTGCTTGATGGATGGATTTTCCTCTAAATGGAAATAAAATCATTAAATGGATGAATCCCAGTGTCTAGGTGTGGTTATGGATCGTTATCATGGCTAAAAGAGTGGTTATGAAGGTAGATTAGAGGTAGGTGGTAATTGTTTAATGGGGATCTTTTACTGTGGGTGGTTATTTTAAATGTACACACATTATGATCTTTAATTTCATCTTCTGTATTTGAGGCACGTGATATATTAAAAAGGACACAGGGTTTAGTTAACCATGCATAGACCATGGATATGGTTCTATGTCCTTTTTCTTCCACTTCACTGATTTTTCTGGTTGTTCCATATGGTTTTAGTAACCATGCAGACAGAATGTAACCTCTACTGCCTCTTCAAATAGAGTTCCCTCATGGTTTCATGGTGAATCTATATGTTTTATTAACCATCTGGAGAACATCTGTCTGAGTATATCATGAATTTTAATTTTTTGAATGGTTTTATGGACTATGTTTCATGGTTTTTTTGACTTAGTAATTATCATGAACCCTAGAAAATGGGCCCAAATGCCTCCAATGTTTCTCTAAAATTCCTAGTTCATTCCAAATAATTTTAATCTATCATTAGATGAAAAAATCCTTCATCTAAATGGAGTTTAAGGGTATAATTACTTTAAAATCTAGCCTAAAAACTATTTTCAATGTAATGTTATGTAAGAAAATGATTTATTCACACAAGTATATCAGGTATATCATATTATATGATATATGGATATCATAACAAGGCTACCTTGGCATGTTGTATAATACGACATGGGTGAATACATGTTCTATGAATCATATGGTATAATTATTTTAGAGCAACTACAATTCATATATGGTACCAGAATCCTATGATGTAAACATTCAAATCTCTTAGATATATTGGTTATCATTGATTTAACATAATGCATCGGAGAATGAATATATGGGATTACTACATGAAATGGTGAATATTTACTCATGTATTTTTTAACTCTTGATCACATTCAATGGTAAATTAATAACATCTCATGAAATATATAAAGAAGTATTTAGAAAGATTTTTGGTTGTGCAATCCTATAGAATTATATTAATGATTACACTCACAATCTTAAATCTCTCTTTCTCATGCCTTCAATATATTATGAGATATTAGAATATTGTGAAGGTTATAAGGACCTCACTAATCTATTTAGATGATTCAGTACATCCCATGGATACACCCTGTATAGAATATTCTGAATATTTTTTATTGTTATCCTAATCAGGCACATATTGAAGGCAACAATATTAAAGAAACTTCAGTGTAAGGTACACATTCATTATTTCTAGATTATTTAGATTTAGTTCCAAATGCATTGTAAACATGGAATTTCATGTTTCTAATCATTTTCATTACATATATTAATCATTGATTTATCCATAGAAACATTTCAGTGATAATAGATTCTTATCATTCCTTTTGATTTGTGAAATCATTCTAAAAACAAAATTAATTGGAATCACAATGAATATTCGATTCTATGCAATTTAATATGACTAAGAATTTTAATTATGGATTATATTATGATGTTTAGTATATAATATATGAGGAGATCATATATATATATATATATATATATTAGGTTCTTGGGGGTAAAATTTCATTAAATAAACACACACATCACACACAGTCCGGAAAGGTGGGTGATAGCCCCCTAAGGGGATTTCCCACCCATCAAGCCTTATTTATTTAGTACATGGCCCATAGGTCTAGTGGGATAGAAGCCCATTACATGGAACACATGACTAGTTGGAATGAAAGACCATTACATGTCCTATAAGCTTAATTTTTTGACCGATAGACCCACCAGTGAATATTTCTACAACAGTACCTGGGCTGCTATAGTGTTTTCTACAGTTCTTCTACCACTAAATTTCCTACTATAGTGCCCCCAACTATTATAGTAACACTAATTCTATAGTTTCTCCAGATCTATAGTGCTTCTATACTACCTTTTCCCAATGGGTTTTGAACCACCAACCATGATGTAGTTTTACAAGGTTATAACCACTAAGACAAACCCCAACTACATGGGATTATATTATATAATATACGATCTTTTAACATGTAATCTACTGTTTTTTCTTTGGTTTTTCTAAATCATAGTATATGGTAGGTGTATTATTTCATATGATGGCATCGTTAATCGGGCACAAAAGATGATCATTGAATCATAATTATGATGTAGCCTATATCATAAAATATTACACACTTGACACTATGGGAGATATTTCAGTAATAAATTATCAACTATAAAATATGATTGATAATATAGGAAGTCGTTGATTACGACATCTTGTATATCATAATATTGGATATCTATCAAAATTTATTTTTATCTAAATTCTAATTTAGTATTGATTTAAAATGGTTTAAAATGTTAATAAATAATATTAAACGGTATATTTTGATATTTTTTTAATTCATAAATTATTTAATTATAAAAAATTTAATTATTTATTAATAAATTTTTAAACATTAAAACAAACACCAAGTATTGATATTATATACCTTTCAAAATTATATTTCATTCCTAGAATTTAGATATAGAAATATATTTATGGGAATTAGAAAGGGAAAAATATAAATGGTTTATAAAATTAAAAATAAGGCTAAATATGATAGGGATTTTTTTTTAAATTATGAATTATTAATACAATTCATTTAAAAATTTCAATTTAAAATATCCTTTTAAAATAAATTATTAAAACAATATGGAAATGAGGTTTTATAATTGATTTGATTGATGTTTTAAATGATATTAAATATGTGATATTAATTTTATATAAATTATCTACATAATAGAAATTAGAATATTAAATATTTATTGTACATAAAATACTATATTTTTTAAGTAAATTCCACATATTGACTACTATTAAAGTGTTTATATGTAATGTTTTTATATTTATTTCCATTGTGGACTCTATGTAATGCATGATTAAATTAAAAGTTTTTTATAATTGTAATATTTCTTAATAATTCATAAATGTTCGTCTCAAGTATACATTTATGAACCACTCATTTATTCAGTTTATTCTATGTTATGTTTATTAATAAAAATATTTTATTATAAATGTGTGTGTATTTTATTTTAATGATTTAAACTACTTATGTGAACTTTCATGCATGTATACAAGGAGTTACTTTCTAGCATTGTTAATTTATTTAGTTTTTCTATTAATTCATGAATTTTGAATTTATTTTCAGTTTCAACATATTATGTTTTTATATTATAATGAGTTTGAAACCTATCCTGATTAAAGTATCTCTAGGTAGAGGGGCATTGGGTTTTACTACTCACTATCCTGGAGGCTTGTGCCTTGTTTATAAAAGTAAGGGTTGGATACATGTGGCTCTAGGCATAACCTTTACTAGATTTTTATTTTCATATAATTATAAACCTTCACATGGAAGAGTTCCATATAACTTGTTAATAATATGCATTTATATGTGTTTAAATATATTTGGATTTTAGTTCGGGTTAGTTACAAAAGCTATGAGTTGTGTAAATATTTACAAGTAAATATGATTTGAAAATTTGTATTTTTTATAAGAAATAGGATTCAAAACTAAATCACTGGAAGAATAAATACATATATATGGAATACATGGATAAATATGTGAGATTAAATACCCTAAAAATAATAAATTTTTGATTCCTTCAAAAGTATCATTTCCTAAGGCCTCAAAAAACTAGCAAGTAGATCTTGTCAATGTTAGGTACCCCAAGATAATATCATATAAGGATAAAATTTAAGTGGATAGACAAATAGGATTAGGCATCCATTCATGTCATCTGATTTAGGTTACATGTTTCTTTGAGAACCTAATATGATTAGGTTACCTGGGGAAAAGAGTTGAGCTTATTCACTCGATGGGATGGGTAAAGATTTATTCAGTCAATTGTCTAAGTGTGATATACGATATGATTTTGATAAATCCCAACCTAAATAACTATGTTGTGATAGAAACACCATAAATGACTCATTTTTAGTGAAATATGTTTCTTAATCTAATAATGAATATGATTACTTTAAAAGTGGTCATATTTTAAGTGGAATCCCATTTAATACAAGTCCTTATTAAATGTATGTAAAATATGATACCCATCTGATAACAGTTTTTGTTTTGGATAAGTGAATTATCATCATAATCTAAATCTTAAGAATTATATATATCATGCATAAGGAATAATATATTTTTTTTAATTTAATTAACTCATACATGAACTTAAGTATAGTTCTTACGAAAGAATGGAAATTATTTTTTTACAGAATCATATTCCTGAGAAACAAATCAGTGAAACCATTCACCAAAAGAATATATATTTCATTGAAATGAATATAAATGATTCATTATAAGTATCTAAATTTATTTTTGATACCATAGAAGATAATTTTCAAATAAAACATGAATATATGGATACATAAGATTTGATATATGCATTGAAGGTTCTCTGTTAGGAACAAGTTAGACATGAGTGATATGAGGTGTTAAGGGCCCTATTTAAATTAAATACTGGAAAATTAATGTCAATATATAAACAATTACAAAATACTATTTCTTACATTAATGACATAGAACTCTTATGATTGATCTAGCCACATGACTCAATCTATAGTCACTACCAGAAATGTTCCAATAATTTATTATAAAATATACTCTGAATGAGTTAAATAAAATTTTACCTATTTTAATATATTGATAATCAATGATCAAGACATATGTGTTCTATGATCAATTTTCATGATAATATTGTTAAAAGATACAGATAATTTTCTTAAAAACAAATATAAGAAGAATGGTCATATTGGGTTTCCAATGCAAACTAAAATGATGAAATGGAAGGAATAATGGTGCTTTCATTGTACAAAACCTATAAATTGGATGAGGAACTATCCAGAGACCATAAAGGTTTGAAGAAACTCCATGGATATTCCATTACATGTATTAATGTTATAGAATTTAGATTTTATGTTCATAAGGATATATGATACTAGCTGTATGTTTCAAAAATGTGGTAAATGTAAAGTAGTTCATAATTGATGAAATATTAGTTATGATAGCTTAATGTATGTATTTGATAGGTGGATAAAGGGTTTTCTACATCATGTTGTTGGATTTAGTGGATTACCTAACGTTTTATTGAATCAATATAATGATTCGGTTATAATCATATATTTAATTCTTATATGAGAAGAATTGATATTGTGTGCAAGTTATTGTTATCAACAAAATGATATGGTTGTTCTGATACACACTTTCATTAATGATCCAAATTATATAACATATCTAAAACTAATAGACTTATTTTTCAAAAAATTAACAATATTAATAGAATATAATATATTATATAGAAATGATGGTTTATTTATTTAATATTCCAACTAAAGGAAACAAATTATGAAAATAAAGGTTTTTTCATATCTTTTCATTACATTCTTAATGTAATAATGTTTCTATGATTCTGGTGAGTATATTTTCCTATATAGATAGGTTGAAATTAGATAAATAAATTTTTATATAAGGAAAAGTAAAAATGGAGTGTCACTCAATATAATAAAAAGTTTAAGGGTATGATGGTAATTGATTAATGTACATATTTTTATAAATTAAAAATATATTTCAAGGGAAAATATTATTGGAAAATATTTCATTGATAGTGATAATGATGAATTTAAAAATATTTCTAAGTAGACAAGAGAAATTATTTTTATCTTAAAAATTTATATTATGAATTAAAAAAGTTTGAATGCATTTTCAAGGATTCATACCTTAGGAATATTATTCTTAATCTCCCCATTATTTGAATTTATTTCATTATAGATCTTACTCACTAAATATGTTTAGTGGAAGGGTTTTATCTAGTGGTCAAATTGATATGTGACCAAAATTATATAGGGATAAAATGAGTTTAGAAGAACCCTAAATTTTTATTAAATATTTGGCTAATCTGGTGGTCTTTCATATATGAGAAGTTATATATTAACTAATGTAAACTTTTGTGAAAATATTCTTAATGAGTTTAAGAATATAAAATAATCCATGTTATACAAAAGGCTGCCTATATACCATTAATCCATTAAGTAGTTTTCATAAATATATATCATGAAGTGAAATGTTTATTGACCTTATTAACCCTAACATATAGTCTTCATGGATTATTAAATGTTATAAAAATTTCATAAAGTGGGAGAAAGTAGGATTCTTATGTTAAGATAAAAATATTACTGTGAGGCATAATAGGGGTTTTGTGTGCTAGATGGACCACCATGTATATACCACAGAAAGTTCCATACACTATGTATTTTCTATACCAGGGGTACATGTTTCATATTGAATCCCCATAACTAGGGTTGGTGAGATACCTAGCATGAGAACATTCATAATTTGATACCTTTAGTATGTAATCATTGAATATTATAAAATCCAAGGGTGTATTGGTATATTGTAGATCATATTATCCATTGACGATTATTCAAGATGAGATTTCTTCACTCATATGATGACTTTGAAATCTGGTCTGTCGATTGAGATTGACTAAGAAAATTTATGACCATACATTGAGAATGCATATGTTGTGTTAATTTACTCAAGTGAGGGGTATGATAAGTGATCATTTGATAAGATAAATGACATGTGATGCATTAATTGATATGGTTAGTCTATACTCATATATTTTAGAACATATAAGAATGGTATATGGTATTGAAATACTAAATGGATCATAAAGGGATGTGTCCTACACTCTGAAGGGGTGAATCAATGTTGGGATACTTGGTATTCCAATTTTCACTTTTATACCCAAACACCACTTCACTTGTTCATTGAATGGATTTATCTATTTTTTTAATCTCAAATTAATCATAATACAAGAATATATAAATAGAAAATAAATATATAATAACACTGAGGTTTGTTACTAAGGTTTACCTCACTAGGTGAGACTATGGCCCAAATGTATGATGGTTTTTATCCCCCTCACATGGAGTAATTATTTACTTTCCATGAAATCTACATAGGAATGGGTATATACTTTAACATGTTAACTAACCACCGGTCATGTAAAAAGATAGAAATGTCTAGAAACTCCTCTGTAAAGTGATATGATTTGGCCTTATCCTAATGCATTATGATTAGTAATCCCATCTAGTTTTATATTAATATAAATGATCTGATATCCTTCATTATCTCATGAAAATATTTAGTACTATCTAAATATACTTTAGAATTCTAAAATATATTATTTTCAGTTGGTTCTTTTAGTCTCTCAACTTGAATATGATTAGAAGAAGGAATATATATACTTCTCTTCTTCTTATTCAGTGTACAAGGTATACATTCTTATTATAGTAATAGAACTCCTCCTTAATCCATTTTACATCGACTAATAGAATCTAAAACATAATTTTAGTTGAATACTAACACCCTTTTACGTCTTCTTTCTTTGTATATTTCTTCTATATTACTTCAATATTATACTTATGATATGTAAACCTAAAATTTCTATAAATCTCAATAGTGAATATTCCCTCAATCTATTATCATTAAAGTTTGATATCTTTAGTCCTTGATTTCCTTTTAATCCTCTTTTAGAATAACTCATTAAATAGCATCTTAAAATTTTCATTTCCATCTATGTTTGCATGAGGTTTCATGCAACACTTTACCTGTGATTTTGTTTACTTTTATTTCTGATCATGTATCTATGACATGTTTACAATATCCTGGTGTAAGGATATTGTATATTTTTAATATTTACATTTTAATAATTTAGGATATATCTTATAAATATTTCTTTACATTCCTTACAAAATCCTTATGATAGCCTTACAAACTTTACCATATGTACCTTAAAAAATTGCACATACTCTATAAAGTTATTCAGTCATACCATACGATCTCAAGTACCTTCTCATTCACTATCATATTCATTCATAATTAATTCTTGAATATGATCAATATCAATTTAATAATTAGAACATTTTGTACTTAATAAGGAGCCACATGATCTAATTTTATAGTTACCCTTCCAAAACCCAATTTTCTAAAGTCTTAGGTACTATTCTAAAATGGCAGCACACTTCCACATTTGTCGGTACCTTTCTAAAATGGATTACTCTTTTGAGCATTGAGAATTACTTCTCTTAATATCATCTCTTATTAAATGACTTTATTTCATAAATAGATCTTCCTTCCATAGAAAATATTGATTATTTACATATGAGATTTCACCTTTCATATTAACCATCTATCATTTGAGAATTTCCTTTAATATGAAGTAATGGTTCATATTATGTGGCCTTTTATGCGAAGTTATTCTTTTATTCATACAAAATAACCCCTTTCATATGAAAAATTCCTTTTATGAAAGGTTTTTATATTTCTTACTAACTCATGTTTTGTGAACTATCTTCCCCATTCTCTAGGTTTCAATCTTCTCAACCTTACCATTAATATGTAAGTACATTGTTCCAATATATAAACCCTAGAGGACCTAGGTAGAATACATGGAATAATAACACTATATTCTCTTAATAAAACACACGGTCAAGTGGTGAGCATTTCATGCAATTAAATAATCCCACATTTAAATTATCTATGAATTTTGTTACCTTATTAATAAAGAAAATCCATTAGTGGGTCATACAATATCATGGGCCCTTCCTACTAGATTGGTCACCATTCTTATCATACATTTTATATCATATTATTTCTCGTTTCGGCCTATATAGGCCCCTATGAATCCCTCTTTCTACGCAAGGTTGTATCACCATTTATTTAGGGTGGAAGTCTCCCTCAAATAAATTGGATACTTTTGTTCTCTAGTAGCCTTGAGTTGGTATATTTTTTAGCTAAATATTTTTTCACAATTCCATTTCCAATAATAGATATACTTTTTTTCTTATGTAGATAAAACTCACTAGAATCGTTATTACTCAATTTCATTCTATCTTCTCAAAATAATTTTTCCAAAAAAAATATATTTTTCATGAAATATATATAGAAGAAAACAAAATAATTTTATTTTAACATGTGAATTGATCTCAATGTGGTTAAAATCTCAATCATCCTCCAAACCATTCACCCTCTCATTAATATTTTATGGATATTTAATATTCTTTCAATCCAATTTTCTTATCATTATTAAGACTGTGTTCTTAATCTACCATCCTATCCGTTCATCATAAACATATTTATATGAAACAAAATTTCATTCTTATTGAAAAAATACAATACAATCACAATATTGTTTCAATAATATCCTCATTGTATTTATTATCAACACCAATTCTATAAAATGGTATGTCGTTATTTCATTGATTTTCTTCTCTCTCCTATTTCTCATTGACTTGTCCCACGTTACATATAATAAATACAATGTGTATAGGAGAGTATTATATAACTATATAATTATTCACAATTCCGTGAATCATTCAACTGCAAGTCTACATGAGATATTATTCATGTATAATACAATAGGGTTTGATTTAGATTACAAATTTTTACATAAATCAATATAAAATCATACTAATTAATATAACTTTCCATGACTCGTTAATTTTATATTAATATGTACTTATATATAAACCAAGTTATTACAATTGATAATTTTTTTAATTTTAATTAAAACATGATATTCTCTACTCATCAAAATACACAAGTCCAAAACATTCAAACACATGTATCCGATTTTAGAAATCATCCCTAATATATCATCAAATTTCTTTGTTTTATATTTCATTGATTAAAATAAATGTTCACCCTTAATACAAGGATTTAATTTTTTTCAAATCAAGGATGAGATAATATTAATACAATCCTTTTAATGAAGATTTTTCAAACACCTTTCTTAATTCTATATTTTCGAGATGTATAAAAACTCATTCAGGTTCTTAAAATGAACCCCCCTTATGATATTCTCCCCATATTCACTTCATTAGGGTAGATATTTCATTAAATTGTTATTAGAAATACCAATTGAAGAATCATACCAACTTGATGACTTTTATCAATAATTTATAGTTCTTACAATATTTTTTTCATTAGTTATCCTCTTTACAAATAGGTTCACATTTAATCACCTCCATGTTTAACTCAAAAATACAACAAAAATAATATGGAATAATGTGGAACATACATTATCATCAATTTGTTTTTTTGGGTTATGAATTTATTCTCAATAATTTATCCATTTACAATTTATCTCCATGTTTGGATGGACTCTTCATGATGGGTCTCTTATTTTTTAAATTTTACTCTTTGATTTTGTGGATACTTTGTCACATTTAGAAATTTATTTAGGGGGAATATAAATATTTTCATATGAAAACAAGTAACATGAATCACAAGGTGTAACCTTTGTATAATTAATAATTTCTTCTTGAGATGGTTTGATTATTAAAAAAACATTTGAGTTGTGTCCAGATTGGTTACACCTACCACACAACACCTTGTGTGGTCTGGGGATTTAATATTTTGAAAACCTCTAATGAAATTTGATATATCATTTTATATACAGAATCCATTTATTTCTATTATAACATAACTTATTTATTGTTTCCTTTATTTTATAAACCTTTTTAAAATAAACTAGATTAATAATCAAACATTCTTAGTGTGAATTCTCGGCCTTCTTATTTCTTCCACCTGACATCTCTATAAATTTCTTGACCAAGTTATTCCTTTTATTTTTCTCTTGAACTGATTTTCAATTTTTTATTTACTTAGCTCAATAAATTGAGGAATCCATTGATTTATTACATGTATCCTTGGTTTTTACACTTTTACCTTAATAAAAATAGATGGTCCTATTAAGTGTATCACTTCTATTTTACTTCTTATGGTTGTTACCAGAGGATGAATCACTAGTCATATATGAAAAAATCTTGCGAACAATTTTTACAGCATCGTTTTCTTGAAATTTTCCTAATACCTAATTGTTTCATTTATTCAGGTTTAGTTACCTTATTTTATTATTTTCACTTAATTCATCTTTAGATGAGTATAAAAATCATGTTTTAACTATATTATCATATTAATTATAACTACCAAAAATATTTTCTTGTTTTTCAAATTAGTTTGTAGTATACAACTTTTCCTTTTTAATATATGGGTGTTGCATCATCTCATACTTCCTCCCCTTGAATTTATCCTCTCTTCATAATTTATAAATTAAAGTATTGTTCCAAAAGATTTTTCTCTATGACCAGACACATTACAAAAAGATAATTCACCATAAATATTGATATTTGACTTTGAATTACGATCATTCAAGAACAATATATGTGCTATTTTTGAGCATTTTTATACACTAAATTGGATTCTTTAGGGGAAATTCATTGATTCTTGAGTCCATATACTATTAAATTTTTGATATGTTTTACATAAATTTTATTCATCCATGTTTTTAAATTATTTTATTATTCACTTACATATCATATAGTGAAATATTTATTACAATCATGAAATTTTTTATGGGATGTTATCGAGCCTTTTGAAGCTGTTTGAGATTTATTATTATATTTTCTCAAGATATGATTTCCAATAAATAAATTTCCTTTTTCACTATACACCTATATGGAATTTAATGTGTATTCAACTTCTTTTTATATTTTTCTAAATACATGGTATAAAATATTTCTTAATATGAATATTTGTTCTGAATCTCAAGGCATATCATATTGAGGAAATTTTTCTCATCCTACTCAAACATTAATTTTTCTACATAGGTATTTTATAGATCTTCATCAGTATCTTCATGAATTTTTCTTTTTTTTTCATGAATCAATAGTACAATATCTTTAATCTAGTATTCATTGATTAATAATTTTTGAATTTTTGAAATAAATTAAATAATTTTTACTTTTCTTATAATTTATATATTTTTTATTCAATTTTTTTTTCTTTTTCTTTCTCAAAAATTAAAATAAGACACTCACTCTAAAAAATAGGACACCTTTTTTCATATTCTATATTCATTATTTATTTTTCACCAAAATTCCATGATATTTATATACAATTCCACACTCACTCTTCAAAACAATTATCCATGTTTTTTTAATCATATTTAGGCATAGTGATCTTTTCATGCATATATTCAAATAGAACACAAAATAAAGGTAATTTCCTTTGTGAAAGTTTTCTATAACTCCATTTATATAGTAATTGATTCATTATTGAATCTATTAAACTTTTTTTCCCATAAAAGATATTTTTTTATCATGAGTAAAATATTATAAAGAATTTTCTCACGCATCTTGATCACCTGAATACAATGAAATGTTTGACGTAGAAGTAATGTTCTTTAAATTTGTTATATATTAAACTACCTTCTCATGTTCTTCCATGAATAATTTTTATTTAGCTGTATTATTTCATAGTGAAACTATATAAAAATTTTATCTGTATAGGTGGGATTATTTTTTCATCATTTTGACCTCATTCTGCATTCTATTCTTTTAATTCATAGAAGAGATAAATATCTAATAAGTTTTGATATAGTTATTTCATTTTTTTACCCTATGATAGATTATTAAAGGATATTAAATATTTAAAAATATAAAATTTTGAGAATCCAATAGATTTGGGACCTTCTATGATAATAATATGTGTTAGGAAATGATAGGGGGATGGGTTTGTCAATGTTGGTAAACATTCTATTATAATTCGAACATTTATCACTTAACACGTCATCAATTGTTTATAAAATGGATTTCTATATTTATTTATCTCACATTTTGTTTGAAATCATGAATATATATATATATATATATGTGTGTGTGTGAAGGAAACACACAAGAACATAAGAGTTTGTTATGTGTTTTACACTCCTAAGGACGACTACATACCTTGTGTATAGTGTTTTTTATCCCACCCACCAAAAGTATTCTTTTCATGATGAGAAATTTGCGGGAAAGAGTATTAATCTGGACCTAATATTGCTAAACTAACATGGTACAAATCTATAAATAGCTTCCAAATATTCTTTATAGAGATACAGAATGTGACCTACTCATAATGAAGTGTGATCAGAAATTAACTCCACCCTTCTCCTAATATAAATGACCTGATCTACTTACATAACATGTAACTATATTTGTAATTGTCTATATCTTCTTAAGGTGTCAATAGAAGAATATTGTAGGTTGTTTCTCTCAATATCTCATCTTGAGTCTGATCAGTGGAAAACAATGTCGGGGTTCTCTCTTCTTCTTCATTTTATTTAGTGTGAAAGAGATGTATTCTTACTGAAGAACTTGAACATCTCTTTTCTCCTTTATCCCTTTACTTGTATAAAGTACAACTTAATTTTTTTGGATATATTCATAGTTTGATGCATTTTTATAGTATATATTTCTTTTACACTATTTGGGAATTATTCTCAAAAAATTAAAACCTTGAATTCTAATAAATATCAAAATTTATGTTTCTTATAATCTATAATCATTAATGTGGAATATCTTTAGTATCTGGTTTCCTTTTCATCCACTTGTATAGTTTTCAATTAAATTGAATCTTTTGATATTCCCCATCTTTAAAATTTTCTCATACCCTTCCATGTTTTCATGATGTTTCATGTAGCACATAACCTGCATTGTGATTTCCTTTTCATTCTCATTATGTCAGTGTAGTGTCATTACCTCATATCTATATTGAAATATAGAAAAATGTAAAAATTTATGTTTTTGGAAGGGTTGTTATATCTTATTATAACTTTATAATCAATCATGTTAATGCTTTTTCATTAAGATTATATAATATACCACATGTAACTTATGAACTCAATTAAACATTATGAATAACTTCAATCATAACTTGTATTCTTCAGCACCCCACAATTCAATGTCATATTTATTTCTCAAATATTATTGAATAATGTACTGTAAAATTTTAATATTTAGACTTTTAAATCTTGGAAAAGCATCATATGGTCTAATCTTCTGGTAAACATATAGAAACCCACTTTTTTAATTGAAAGGTACCATTCTGAAATTGATGGTACCCTTCCAAAATGACTAGTACCTTTCCAAAATGGAATACTCTTACAAAAATTTCACATTACTCTTTTTATATTCATATCTCATATTAAACTCTTTCATATGGGGATGTTCATTCATAAATTTTTCTGAATTTCATATGAAATAAAAATTTCTTTCATATAAGATTTCACCTATCATTAAAACCGTCTTTCATTCAATATTTTTATTTCAAATTAAATTTTCTTTCATATAATGAACACTTTTTTAAAATGTTTTTTCCTTCATACAGTTGAAATCCCTTTCATATGAAACTTTACTTTTTTACATGGTTCATCTATTTTATATGAACTAAGGATATATGAAATTTCTTACCCATTATTTATTTATTGAGCTTTGCAACATTCACCCATTTATTGAAGGATAAAAATCCAGTGTATGAACCATAGAGGCATGTAGTGTAAGTAAATTCACATACAGATCATATTCTTCTAATAACACGTGTAGCCAAGTGATGAACAAACATATTTCTCTTATCCTACAGCAGTTGGTATATTGGGATTAATTTTCATTATTAATCAAGGCACTCCATTAGTTTATCGTAAAATTCATTAAGAACTCCACAAACTATTGGTCACTATGTCTCCCTACTAGGTGTTTCTCTTCTTATTTCCTATACCAACTTGTCTAAATTCCTATGAACCATTATTAATACTCATTTATGGATCAACTTTGATAGTGATACCTATATCTATGAGATGGAATGGCTACTCTAGTTGTCATACATCCTGAAGATGGAATTTTTCTAGCTAAAAATTCATTCAAAATTATATTTCTGATGAAATATATAGTTATATTCTTTCACAGATAAAATTCATCAACATCATCATTTCTTAATTTCATTCTAAAATTTCAAAATCATTTTTCTACACAAAATATTATTCAAGCAATAAACTTGGAACCTATTTAACTAAATTAATGTTATCATGTGAATGGATCTCAAAGTAGTAAACACCTCATACAACCTTAAAACCATTCATTATCTAATCAACCTGCTTGGTTTCTCTAATAAACAACCAGCCAAATCTTCTTATAATCATTTTAATCGAGTTATTAAATATACTCATAATCCATTTATCTTAAATATATTGACAATAAATAACATTTCTTATTATTAAAAAAATAAAACACAAACACAAATTGGTTCAACGCATAATTTTATACCATGATAAATTGATATCATTTACAAAGGGATTATATAATTTTTCATACTTAAATATGATGAAATTGGTTCCCAAGTATGAAGAATCATGTAACAAATTCAATTTTCATGCATGAACCCTTGTATGTCTCTACAAATTATAATGTAATTTATTTTGAAGTTAGCGTGATGTTTCATATGTTGTAGGAAAATGGTATCCTATTAATTAAAATATTAAATACCTTTATATTATGATAATGTGATATTTCAGAATAAATTTAATACCCATTTATTGGACCCTCGAATTTAAAATTTACAACCATGGATGAATTATCAATTTGGGTTTACCCATGAAGCGATATATGTTTTTTTTTTTGACATCGTATGTTCTATTGTAGTGTAGTCTATGGTTGGTGAATTAAATAAATATGTAACTTATTAAATTCCTAAAACTAGCGTATCCTTTATAAGTATGTTGTTATAGAAAATCCATAGGGTTATTAATATAACCATTTCACATTAGAGAGTGTGAGGAGAGAGCCTTCATTATAATTTATGTATGAGCTTATGATCATGAAATAATGATGAATAATCGAGGAGATTCATGGGAGGAATGATGAACATGGTTAAAACACCAACAAAATCACTTGAAAACTTTTTCTTTACCAATAATCAATTATCTATCAAGAAAGACCCAATTATTTTTTGGAATATATCCCTATTATTTAATTTCTAAAATGGATTAAAATCACCTTCTATTAATTCCTATTATTTCATCCCAGAACCAAAAATTATTGATAATTTCTTCATTGTATCAGTTTTATTTCACTAATTTTGGTTTCTAAGATTATGTACATTGGTTGGTTATGAATTGACCATTGATAGTTACACTTTGTTATTGAGTCTCTCTTTACTCTATTCATTACATTATTCGTTGTTGGCTCATGGGTCCAGTGATTTGACATTGTCAGACTGGTTTGATCATGACTAAACCTTTATATGCACAATTTTTATGTGAAAACGTTTGGATAAATAAATTATGGATAAATCATGGTATAAATAAAGATTTTACATGGTAGTGTAACTGATTGGGGCCCCATTTAGTAATGGGATGTGTGATGGCTCTTTCATAGGAGATGGAACTCCTGATTTATGGCTATCAGATCTAAAGAATCAAAAAACAAAGATGTTTTCTTAAAATTTTGGTGTCTTATATATGTATAAAGGTGAGTTTTTTTTGGAATTCATAGTTACATCTTATTTCGGGTAGAAGGTTCATGTTTCTATTAGAAACTTAACCAAATACCATTTATCCTAGAGGAAAAAATTTCATATAGTTTTCTTTATGTAGCAGCTACGGTTCATGCCATTAGAAATATCACACATCATGTGGTGGACCCACATATCAAGTAACCATGGTTATATAGCTATGATATGTTATTGAAATGGATTCCTATATAGTTCGTATTGCCTAAAAATAATGTATATCATCCACATCCCATATTCCCCATACTACTAGATAACCCATGAATAGGGAGTGCATGATTGGACCCTGAGGGCATCTACACACCATGTCTATCAGATGACATGCCATATACAAGACCATTTACATGACATGTGAGTTTTTAAGACATGTAAAGTTTTATAACAATTATTACACCCTGTGTACCTCATAAAGACACAATTTCTACATCTTAAAATGTGTTCTTCCTCATGTATCCTGTACTTGAGGACGTAGATTTTATTTCACAAGTAATCCATTCTAGGAAAAATTAAACATATGATGTGATGGTATACATTGTTCTGGAATTAGAGATTTGACATGAGGTGTCCTGAGTGGTTCAGTTCTTCCATCTTAGATAGATGAGGAATAAACTCGGGTGTGATCTTTGAAGAATTGTCAATGTTTTTGAGCCATAGATGGAACACATCGCTCATGTAATCGTCCACCCATTTCTAGGTATAGGTATGATGGATCCCTTTATACTCACCCCAGAGCATGGGTCACGTATCTTTATAGCCATACTCCCTCTTCATCAAGATATGGATAAGGAATGGTCATCTACCCTAATAGAAACCTAGAAATTACATATAGGAATACTATATCTTATTAATACTCATTATATATCAATACAATCAACACTAGAATCATAAAGATTTAGTTACTTTTGAAACATGGATACATTGATAATTTGTACATAAAAGATGCATATCGTTTCCCATTATATTCCTCACAACTAACACCCATATTAGACATATCATACATAAAAACTTATTTATAACCATGCAATGTGAAGCATAATATGTGGTGATCTCAACTACTTAGTAATGGTAAACATGATAGATATTAGTCAATAATCATAAGTGATTAAAAGATAAGCATAGGGGAAAGAGAATATGTTCATGAATTATAATAATCATATAAAATCATCTAAATATCATATTAAGGAAACATATAACGTGGTTTTATCAAAAAAAAATAAAAAATAAATAAGATTTTGGAGTCATAAACAATCAATATTGATCCATAAGAACATGTAATAACTATAAGTCATAATTCTGTTGTTTTAAAATGGGAATAGAAAATCACATAGTCTGGTCTCACTCCCAATAATATCATTGTGTATAATTTCCCATAATGAAAATGTATATCCAGTCATTTACAAAATTCTCTTATGTGTAAATTACTTCTAGTATACCATGTCATCTCTTATGATTTTATTAACTCTATTATATCTTAGGATTTTCTATACTCTGTCATCATTAACCAATGAAATGGATGGATATAACATATCTACCCATCCTTGTTTTATAATGTAACCACTCGTCCATAGATTATAACAGAACCACCCATCACAAAATCATAATTCATCCATATTTATTCCATAAGATCATTCAAACATTTTTACCTACACAAAATCCTAACCCATGGAAATAAAATGAGATTTATAAATATTTCAACATTATGAACATAAACAATCTATGGAAATAATAAATATTATAACATCAAATCATTTATCTGCAATAAATTAGAAACATCAAATTATATTGTTATATATGTATAATAACTTTATAGGATTACTTGAACATTTCATGTGGAAAATATAATTTTTATTTTTCAATCAGTTATTTTAAATTTAAAAATTTCCAAAATATAAAGGAAAATATTTTCTTCAAAAATATACAGGAAAACTATTAAGTATGAATAAAGGAAATGTTCATTTATGATAGTTTGGAAATTCATTCATATGGTGTGTATTAAAAGAAAAAACATTTCATATTTTCAATAAAAATTCAATGATACCTCACACAGAAATCAATAAGAATATTCCTTTAAAACTTTTTCCTCTAAAATAACAAATGGGTAAATAAAAATTTAATAAATCATAAAAGAATAATAAATTTATTATTCAAAAAAAATATAGAATATATAGACATTGATTAAAATATTTATGAAGGAAAAGAAAAACATGTTTGGTTTTCCTTAAATACATTATTTTGGTCCCTTTAGTACAAAAAATAGATGAAAATGAAAGAAAAATATTTTTAAAAGGTTGGGGTTGACGCCTCAGTTTATTATTAAATAAAAGACCTCTTTAGACATGGTAAAGGTATACCCATTACATATCCCAAAGGCCCAAGGCCATGTGTCCTAAATACATGGCTTGAAAACCCTTTTTGGCCCAAAGGACCCCTCAGTGAACAATACTACTACAGTACCCGTGCTGCTACAATACCTCTGCCGCTACAGTCCTCCTATAGTCCCTCTGCCACTACTTTGTAAACTTATTATTCATAACCCCCATGAAAGAAATAACATAAAATGAAAATTTAAATTCCATGAACAAGATGATATTCATGATATAAAAAATCTAAGGGGCATTAGATACCCCTTAAAAATAATATTGGTGTATCACATCAAATATGTCTCAATGAAATAAAATTGATATGGAGAACCCTGACGCCTTTCATAATATTTTTATAAAAAGTAATCGGAAGCTGGAAAATCATACGGTTTTATAAATAAATTAACTTAAATTGGGTATTATTCCAAAATTCATTCCTTGTATTATATACCCTATATAAATGACTTATTGTTATATAACATTAAAACATATATCAATTAAGGGAAATTATGATAAAATAGTTCCCTTATGTCCAACTTGATTTGTTAGAACTCTCACCACCTGTATAATAAAATTAGTTTTATTATAATTATATATCATAACCATATTAATACTTATAATATTATATATGATAAACTAATAACATTTTAACACTTTTTATTACTTAAATATCTATCAAATTAATCAGTTTGTGCATTAATTGAATTTTTTTTATGGTTTGTTTTGGTTCGGTGGTTACGGTCCTAGCACTTTGATCATGGGTCATCCATATCCATAATTTTAATAATTATATAAATTTCATATACATTCATTATATATCTATTTATAATCATTCATATTATGTGGTGATGAAAACTACAATACATCACTTCATGGATATGGTTATCCTTATATACACAAGAGTGATGTTTCCACTTTTTCATGGATGGAAAAAAGGAATATTTATCAATAATTCACCTTTACATAAACATTTTTATATCATAATATCATATATATATATATATATTAAATATATCATTTTACCATCCCATAAAGGGTAATTGATAAACAAATAACTTCGTGACATGGAGGTGGTAGTCCACACATACGCACAAGCGACGTTATAGTTTACCAATGGATGAAATTGTAAGAAGGTATATAATATATTATTTTCCCATAAGAATTCTTATTTTATAAATATCATATATAGAAATTACATCCATAATTGTAACTAACCATTAAATATGGTGACGGAAAACGAATCATACAGTTACGTGGAGTTGGTAGCACAAACATTAACACGAACAATACTTCTATTTCCAATTTTATGGAGAATAAGGGGTTAATGTTATTTCCACAATCATGAAAACATATTTGTATATTGATTATAATTTATTAATAATTTATTATTGGTTACAAAAATATTATATAATTTTTAAAAATTAATAAATTTTAAAGATAATTATTAATATTTAAACCCCTTCTTTAAGAGTCCTCCTTGGGCTTAACCTTAATCCATGAAGTATTGGTATTAAGAGAAGAGAAAAAAATATTTGAATACGGGATGAATCTTGTAATATTTTTTATTATGATTTACTATGCTATAATTATCAAATTATATGAATAATTTAGGTGGAGAGTTTCCCTTTTATATGGAAAGGGAGGTATACACATTTAATTTCCTAAAATATTTCAATTATATAACATCACATTCATACAAAATTGCATAAAATAGATAAGGATTAAAAGGTATGAAAATATAATGGTGACATATATATAACCACTAAAAATTAAACAAGTTTGGGTGTAAATACTACCCTTATCTCTTGGTTAATCCCCCCCCCTCATAGACCCGTTTTGTCCTTAACCATAGTGGAAAAATTTTTCTGTTTTACAATTCACTATGGCCGAAAATTACATTTCCATAATTAAACAATATTAATTATTTTGAATCAAAATATGGAATACATTTAAATATATTAAATTCATATGATTTTTTGAATCCAATTTTAAATAGTCATGAAATCCAGTTTTAGAAAAATGTAGTTTTTTAGAATAAAACATAATTTAATTATATTATTTGAAAAAAATAAAATTAATTATAAAATATGTGATTTAATATATAATATTAATAAAATTTATTAAAACAATCAGTAATTATAGATTAATCTAGTTCATTAAGATAAAAATAATTCATGTGCATAAAAAATAATTGTTTTGGGAAAATGTGTTTTGAAGAACAAAAATAAACATATAAAAATAAAATATAATGATGATTTCATTATAATTTATTATATTATTTATAATTTAAGTATCCTAATGTTACTTTAATATCATGTTCAAAATATAATGTTAATTTTTCTTGAAAATAAATCATAGTTTTTACAAAAATATGTATTTTTCACTATTCACAGAAAAATAAATATTTTTATATAAATCCTAAAAAATCACTTTAAGATCATATTAACATGATGATATCGGAAATTATAATAATTTTTTCAGATAAAATTTATAAAAATGGTAGAAATTATTTATAATGTTTTTAAAAAAATTCAATAAAACCATATTTGAAGAAAATTTATTTTTGAAGCATACGACGACTTTAATAAAAATTTAGTACCTATTTATTATGAATTAATCTACACATTTTAATTATTTAAATCCATTATACTTATTTTTCATAATTTGGATATTAATATTCATTTATTCCAATTCAACAACTAGTTTATATAAGATGAATATATCATGGTTAATTTAGAAGTTGAGTTGTGTGAAAAGAAAGAAATCGAAAATATGCAATTTAATTGAAGAAAAATATATTCTAAAATCATGGGGTTTTACATTCTCCTAGTAAAATAAATTTCAACCTCATTGTTTTTATCATGTTAATCAAAGGTTCATTATTCAAAAATACCTTTCTTAAAACCCACATCATGCAAATGAATAATAAAACTTCATTTGAAAGAGGGAGAGGGAAACATAAATGTAACCTTAAAAACAAATAATTGGGTTCCCAGATAAGGATAACATTAGAATGAAGTGAAAATATAGACATGGAGGAGAAATGTAATGTCTAAATAATAACAGATGGTTATCGATAACATGATCATGAGAAAGATAATGACCAAAAGACCATAAATCAATGAGGGGTGAAATCTATAATGTCTACTGTTTTGGACTGGGTATAAAGATACAAAAGAAATTGAATTTTCATTTAAAGTATGAGAAGAATCATAAAACAAGCTTAAAAATGTGATTCTAAGAGTTAGAACACTTAAATTTGTTTTCATTAGACATGGAATGTTTCCCAGAAGGTGGCTTAGAGTTTGAGAGAGTCTTAGGGTTTAGGAATCAAAATAGAATTTATTGAAAATATAGCCAAAGAGTACGGATATTTATAACCATGTAGCATAACTATGAGACCTATTTTTCTTGGTAACACTAATTGGATAATAATGTGAGGTGTCCTAGAAAACCATTCAAAGTGGTACATAGGTGAAAAGAGATGAGCATGGTTCGCCCACTATTTTTCTAACCAAGTAATACAACTGTGTAGGGTAAGAGGTTCTTGTGAAGAGAAGCTCACATGTTTCATAAACCGTGTGAGGAAATCATGCAGAATATGGGTGATAGGTTATTGAAACCACAGGGTTGGTGCATGTTTTTCCTAATCGTGTGACCTAACCATATATCTCACACCCTCACCTGAGATGCCCTTTTTGTTATATTCTAATCGCAGTCGCACATCGTTTTGACCTTGTTTAGTTTGGGTCTCATTTTAAAAAAAAATTGTTTAATAATATTGATGGGTTTCGGGCCAGTGCGCAGACACCGTATTGTTAGCGGTGAGCGTACTTTCCACTCGGGTGACTGTGTGGTTGTTTTCCACTTAAAATAATAATATTCTGTCCAGATAATAACATTAATGTTATTACTAAATTATTATTAATATTATTATTTATTAAAATGAAATGAATAAAACTTATTATTGTGATTATTATTAGGGAGTTTTTATATTATTAATATTATTATTATTATTATTATTATTATTTTTCTATTATTATTATTATTATTTTATTATTATTGATTTATTTTATTGAAAATGAAGAAGAAGAAAAGGGAAAAACCTATTCTACCCGCAACACCCCCCACCCATCCCCTAAGTGCTGCACACTCAGCTTCCCCCCCCCCCCTCATATACCATCTTCCTCCTGCATCAGCCACCCGCAGCGCTGCCCCCCCCCCTTCGGCTCGACGGCCATTATCCCGCTCGTTGACGCTGGGCCACCCTCTTTCTGTGCTGACCGACCCGGGGCGTCTACCTCCTTAGGCACCGATCGACCCACATCGTTACCCTCCTCTTGTGTCGGCCGCCCTACACGGATCCTCCCATATTCCGTCTAGTCACCTTCTAGCCTCCTCTCGTCGCACCGCCACCATCCGCCCCTATTGCGGCCAGCGCACCCAAATGCAACTCCGCCTCGCCGCCGCTGTCCAGCTAGCACGCAACACCTATTAAAATAACTCACGCAATTTTATTTATTATTATTATAATGGGATATAAAGGGACAAAACTGTCAGTTTATGGACTTTGACAGTTAACTAAGTAACCTCTCATATAACTGTTCTATCCCTATTTAAAGGGTCTCGTCCTTGCCAATTAAGTCTCAATGTAATTCTCGTACATTCCATCAATTTTTTCTATGGAAGAGAAAAGAGGCAGAGGATAGAAATCCTTTTATGTGGGATAATATCAGGAGATTCAAATCTAAAAGATCCCATGGATCAAGGTATGTTTTATCTTATATTAAATTTTGTTTCTCTATGTGATAAACACATATTTTAAAGTTCATAAATAAACGAAATTAATTTACATGTGGTATCAGAGGAGGGTTAAGAAATCTGTGTTTTTTCATGTATAAATTTATTATGTGTTGTGTTAAAATAAGAATCGAAAATCGGGATTACGTTCTGAAAGTAACGTGTTGCGTTAAATATGAATTGTTTTCTTATTATTTTAAATGGTTGTTAATATTAATAATAATAGTATGTGGTGGAATTTTCTGAAACTCGAATATGGTGTGAAATTTATTATTATTATTATTATTATAAAATGAGAATACGTTTTCTCTCTCTTCAATCATGGGGTGTTTTGTTGTGACGTCTCACATTTTTATAATCGTTGTGCAATTATTATTATTATTTTTAAATTACGAAATCCACTGTGCATTTGTTTTTATCTTCCCAAATATGAAGTGCTTATTTTTTGGGAATCTCATTATACTGCATCTTCTCCTTGATATTAGATTTTTTAAATCTCCCTTTTAATTATTTATTATCTTTGATAATATAATGAATTTTATATTTAAAATTGTTTTAAGGAATAAAACAAAATGGATAAGGTTACCCACCTTTACGAAATGGTTTTAAAGGTGACATGTTAGAATTTATTATTAGTATTATTGTTGTTATTATTATTATTTATTTATCAACTTCTTTGTCATGGGTTTTCAAACCTTAGAAAAATTATTATAAAAAAATGATTCGTCATTTTTTGAAATAATTATTGGAGTTTTAAATATTACTCCATAAAAAATTAAAGAAAGATTAAATAAAATTTGGATTTATGTTTATTAAAATTTATTTGTATTTATAACTATGTTATGATTTTGATATTTTATATTTGAAACATTATTGTATGATATTTTTTAATCACCGAGTGGTCAAATCATAAAGTTAAAATTGTTTCAAAAGTTCTGTTAAAAAATGTTATATATTGATTCCTCATAAATTTGATAATATTATGATATTTTATGATTAATTAAAATTCATTATTATATGATATTTATTAATTTCCCAAAGGAAATTTACATATTCTTATAATTTATGAATATAATTGTTGGTAATATATATTATACATTATGAGATTTATTTATATATCCAAAGATAATAAATAAATCTAATTGATGTGTATATTATTTCCAATTAAAGTTATTTTAATTAGTATCAATTATGTTTGTGTATTATTTTTTACCCAAAGGAGAACACTAATACCCATTTATGTTAAATAATTTTTCTGAATCAATGTATTATTATTATTTCAATGAATTAATTTTAAGCATGTATTCGTTGCAGTTAGCTTATCATCATCATTGCACTCACAGACATCATCTATTCCGATATTTAATGGATTAAATTTCTCTGATTGGAGTGATAAAATCCAATTTCACCTTGGTGTATTGGATCTTGATTTAGAACTCCGAGTAGAGAAACATGCTACTACAACAGATGAAAGTAGAGATGATGATAAAGTATATTATACATCATGGGAGAGATCAAGCAGATTAAGTTTGATGTTCAAGTGAATGAGCATAGCAAGTAACACCAACTTAGGTCTCCCTAAAACTAAAAGTTCTAAAGAATTTATGAAATATATGGGAGACTGATATCAAACTGCTGACAAATATCTTGTTGGAACATTAATGAGTACATTGACCACCATGATGTTTGATGGTTCTCGTACCAGGCTTGAGCATGTCATTGAAATGACAAATATTGCAGCAAGACTTAAGTCGTTAGGAATGGAAGTGGATGAAAGTTTCCTTGTAAAATATGTCCTAAACTCATTACCATCTGAGTATGGACCATTCCAAATGAACTACAACACCATGAAAGATAAATGGAATGTTCATGAATTGCATAGTATGTTAGTTCAAGAGGAAACCCATTTAAAGATTCAAGGAATCCACTCCATCCATTATGTGCATCATCAAGGAGGAAACAAGCATGGAATACAGAATCATGGAAAAGGAAATGGACCATTGAAGGTTAATGAGTCTTTTAGCAAGAACCAGAAGAACACAAATAAAGATAAATGCCATTTCTGTGGGAAATTTGGACATTTCCAAAAGGATTGTTTGAAACAGAAGGCTTGGATTGAAAATAAAGGTATGAAAAATGCTTATACATGTTATGAATCAAACTTAGATGAAGTTCCACATAATAAATGGTGGATTGATTATTATTGTATGACTCATGTTTCTAATAAAATGTAGGGATTCATTTAAACCCAAATCACAAGCCCAACTGAAAAATTTATCTTCATGGGGAATAGAGTGAAGGTTCCAGTTGAAGTTGTCGGGACTTATCATTTAATACTTGATAGTGGATATAGTTTGGAATTATGTGAAACCTTTTATGTGCCTAGTATGTCTAGAATTTTGGTTTCTTTGTCAAAACTTGATGTTTCTAGATACTTTTATAATTTTGGGATTAGATATTTTAGTTTGTTTAATCACACACGCATGATTGGATCTGGTTTATAGTATGACTCTTTATATAAACTAAATCTTGATAATATTTATGTTGAAACACTTAGTACCTTCCATCAATATTCTGGTACTAAACGTGGTTTGGGAAATGAAAAGTATTCTTATTTGTGGCATAAACGTTTAGTTCTTATTTCCAAAGAATGATTGGAGAGACTGGTTAAGTTTGAAATCCTTCTAAAATTGGATTTTACTGACCTAAACTTTTTTGTGGATTATATTAAAGGAAAACAAACAAAACACACAATGAACGGTGCCACAAGAAGTACTCAACTCCTTGAGATCATACATACTGATATATGTGGACCTTTTTATGTCAATTCTTTCGGTAAGGAAAAATACTTTATCACATTTATTGATGATTTTTCACATTATGGATATGTCTATTTATTGCATGAGAGATATCAAACAATAAATGAATTGAAAATTTATGTAAATGAAGTTGAGAGGCAATTAGACAAAAAGGTGAAGGTCATAAGTTCTGATAGGGGTGGTGAATATTATGGAAAATTTGATGAAAGTTGACAAAACCCTGGTCCATTGGCAAAGTTTCTAGAAAGTCATGGCATATGTGCACAATACACTATGCCTAGTACACCACAAGAAAATAGTGTTGCAGAAAGGCGTAATAGAACATTAATGGATATGGTTAGGAGTATGTTAAATAATTATTCTTTACAGTTATCTTTATTAATGTATTCTTTAAAAACAGTCGTGTATTTATTGAATAGGGTTCCTAGTAAAGTAGTTCCAAAGACTCCTTTTGAACTTTGTGGTAGTAGGAAACCTAGTTTAAGACACCTGCATGTATGGGGTTGTTAGAAAGAAATAAAAGAATATAATTGACAACAAAGAAAACTAGATGCAAGAGAAATCAGTGGACATTTCATTGGTTATTGAGAGAAATCAAAGGTGTATAGATTTTATTGTCCTAACCATAGTATAAAAATTTTTGAAACTAGAAATGCTAGATTTATCGAGAATAGTGAATTCAATGGGAGTGAAGTTCTACAAAATGTGGAAATTAAATAATTTAGAATTCAAGTTCCATTTTCTTGTATTCCAACATCACATGTTGTTGTTCCTCAAATTATTGCATCACAAAATAATCAAGTAGAACCACAACAGAATTTTTCCCAAATTCACAATGAAGAAATGGTTGAAGAACCACAAGAAATAGTGTTAAGAAGATCCCAAAGGGAAATATGGTCAGCTATTTTGGATGACTATGTGGTATATCATCATGAAATAGAAAATGATATTGGCATTAATAATTATCCAGTTTCATATTTTCAAGCCATCAAGTGTGTTAATTCTGATAAATGGTTAGATGAAATGAAATGTGAGTTGAATTCCATGGAACAAAATAAAGTGTGGGACCTTATGGAATTCCCTAAAGGATGAAAGAGAGTTGGATGTAAATGGGTCTTCAAAACCAAATATGACTTTCTTGGTAACCATGAACGTTACAAGACCATACTTTTTTCTAAAGGATTCACTCAAAAGGATGGTATAGACTATAAGGAAACCTTCTCACCGGTTTCTATGAAATATTCTTTCAGAATTATTTTGGCATTGGTAGCTCAGTATGATTTAGAGTTACATCAAATGGATTTTAAAACAACCTTTCTAAATGGAAAAAAGGAGGAAGATGTATACATGGATCAACTAATGGGTTTTTCCATTGATGGAAAGGAACACATGGTATGTAAATTAAGGAAGTCAACATATGGACTTAAACAAGCTTCCCAACAATTGTATATTATGTTTAATGATACCATTGTATCTTTTGTATTTAAAGAAAAAATCATTGATTGGTGTATATATCAGAAGATTAGTGGGAGTAAATTTATATTCTTGCTTCTATATGTTGATGATATATTTCTTGCTGAAAATGATCTTCATCTATTATTAGAGACCAAGAAATTCCTCTTTAATAATTTTGTAATGAAAGACAAGGGAGAATCCAAATATGTGATTGGAATAGAAATATTTCATAATAGAACTCAAGGTATATTGGGCTTATCTCAAAAGTCTTAAATCATTATGATTTTAGAGAGGTTTAGGATGGAAAAATGTTCACTATCACAAGTTAAAATTCAGAAAAGAGGTAAATTTAATCTCAATCAATGTCCAAAAAATGATTTGGAATGAAAATAGATGGAAGACATTCCTTATGTATCTGTTGTTGGAAGATTTATGTATGCTCAGACATGTACAAGGCCAGATATTAGCATTGCATTTGGTATGTTGGGAAGATACCAAAGTAACCCTGGACTCAATCATTGGAGATCTGCAAAGAAAGTTCTATGATATTTACAGGGAACAAAGGATCACATGCTTACTTATAAAAGATCCAATGATCTTGAAGTGATTGGATACTATGATTCAGACTTTTCTGGTTGTATTGGTACAAGAATGTCCACTTTTGGTTATGTGTATCTTCTAGACGAAGGATCAATATCATGGAAAAGTGAAAAGCAATTGGTTATAGATGCTTCAACCATGGAAGCTGAATTTGTAGCATGATTTGAAGCTATAATTCAGGGTACGTGGTTGCGGAACTTTCTTTCAAGACTTGGAATTTTCGATAGTATCACCAAGCTATTGAAAATTTATTGTGACAATACCGCAGCATTATTCTTTTCCAAGAATGACCGGTATTCCAAAGGTTCTAAACACATGGAATTAAAGTACTTTGCAGTTAAGGAGGAATTTCAAAAACGTAAGGTGTCAATTGAACATATTAGCACAAATCTTATGATTTCTGATCCTTTGAAGAAATGGTTTCTGTCCAAGACATTTATTGGACATGTTGAAAGTATGGGCATTATCATTGAGTGGGTTTCATTTTATGTATTGAATGTTATTATTATCACAGTTGACACTTGGACTTACAAATGTTTTTATCATGTTGTCTGTTTTTTTCAATAAGTATACATAATTGGATTGAATAATGATAGCATACACAGTATTTAATAAAGTCACTATTGTTGGAAAAATTATATATATGTATATATATATCCCATTTTAATTATGATATGGAAAATGTTTATAATATAGTACATGGAAGGGAGTATATTAATAGAGAATATACGAACGCCATGACTCATGTTCACATTATCCCTTTATTATGATGAATGTTGTATACATGATAGAATAGATATAAATGCACACAAATGACAGATTGAATATTAAATACCATGAATAAATATCACATGATTTAAGTGGGAGAATGTTAAAATAACTCACATGATTTTATTTAATATTATTATACTGGGATATTAAGGGATAAAACTGTCAATTGATGGACTTTGACAGTTAATTAAGTAACCAACCATATAACTGTTTTATCCCTATTTAAAGGGTCCCATCCTTTCCAATTAAGTCTTAGTCTAATTCTAGTACATTCCATCAATTTTTTATGCAGAAGAGAAAAGAGGCAGAGGATATAAATCCTTTTAAGTGGGAGAAAATCAAGGAGATTCAAATCTAAAAGATCCCATGGATCAAGGTATGTTTTATCATATTTTAAATTTTGTTTATCTATGTGATAAACATAGATTTTAAAGATCCTAAAATAAATATAATTAATTTACAGCACTTCTCTAGTGAGTCATCTTGCAGCCTTACCTTTGTTTTCTTAAACACGTAGGGTTTGATCAAACCCCAGTGTTATGGTTTAGTTTTTGAGGGACCGATCAAGACCTGTTTAGTTTGATCTTGCAGTTTTAGGTTTTTCATGAGTTGGATGAGGTGTGGCTAAGGTTTTGTTCTGGTGAGAAGGGGTTTTACATCATCTTTTCGGGCGTTCTTCATTGTTTGAGGTAGTACCCCATTGCACATATTCCTTCAGTTTATATTACTTCGAATTATTCATGTTTGCACCCCTTTTATTACTAATTAGGCACTTAAAATCGTTAGAATAAATATTAACTTGTGAAATAAGGTTTGTTTTGATAGAAACCAATTTTTTGATGTTTAATGATTTTATTTAAATTGTGAAATTTGTGATTTTAGCTGTGAAAGTGGTGCATGTTATGATATGGTGTACTGCGTATGTGTGCTTAATCATAAAACAGGTTTTTGACCAGATTTTGTGTGAGTAATTCCATGTGATACTCATTAAAAAATTATTTTATAAATTTTTAACATATTTATTATATATTATAAATGGTGCGGATTATGTTTTCAAAATATTTTTAGGGGCTCTTGTTTTCAAAAGTTGGTATAATGTGTGGTGTATTTTTGTTAAGTTGTGTACACCATGTGTTGGTTAATTGCTCGGTTGGATTTTCTAATTGGTTTTTGATTTTCAAAAGCATGGTTTGGTTTTGGTAAATGGTAGTTGCTATCCAAGTGGTGGTTGGTGTTTCCAAAGTGTATTATAAGTTGTTTTTGTGTTGAATATAACCTATGTATGGAAATTCATAAAAAAGGTTTAAAATGTGAAAACCATTGAACACTTGACGTAATGGCCCATTAGGCCATGTTTATTTAAAATGATGTTTGTATTTTCTCTAGAAATGGTTTTATAATTGTGTTGATAAATTTTATAGTGTTTCATAGGTGAAGGATTTGTTGGCACTCTTGAATGGTTATTTGGAAAACCCTTCTTAGGTTGGGTCTTTTGCCTAATTGATTGATCATGAGACAGGAGAGTCCTCGGTATGGGACATCCTTGGTTAACTATTATTTAAGGCAATATACTAACATTGAGGTGGTCGGGGTGGTTCTGTTTGTGTGGTGTGTGTGGTTAAATTTATATATGTGACTTGTTTTTTAAATGGTAAGGTACACTCCTTTGTGAAATATACATGGGAACAGAGCATAGAGAAAGAGGTTTACTGAGAATGATTGTTGCACTAGTTAGATTACAAACTTCTAGTGGCCTATAGTAGGAGGATATTTTGTTATTATTACTATGGGATTGGGCCCCTAAACTAGGATTGGTTGGGAGATGGTTGGGTGTTGTGGTGTTATGACGCCATCGAGAGTAGGCATGCCTTCGAGATGAGTCACATGTATAGTATGTTATGGTCTTCCTCTGAGTTCCTAGGTTTTCCAATGTTCCTCTAATACTAGTAAACTTAGTGCCATTACCCTCACTATGTGGAACTGTAATCTTAGGCTTGGTTTTCGTACCCCTTTTTTTAAATTGTGAAAATGTGTTTATGTTAAAATATATTCAAGAAAAAAATTATTTTATAAAGAATAAGCATCCTTCCCCTTTTCAGTGTTAGTAAAATAAGTCTTAATTTCATTCCTTTTTCTCCTCCCTTTTATACTTATTTCAAATTAAGAGGGTAATGGATTAGGCATGTTTGTTTTTAAAATACAAAGTGTGAAAAACTCTATATTGATATTGTAAACGCCGGAAAAGTCCGTTGCTCCTCAAACAAAGTTCCGGATGAGGAAAGCGAGGTCATATTTGGAGTCAGAAGCATGTTTCGGAAGGCCCGAAGGCCTTGCGCGAAATAGCGGAGGCCCGCGCGCAATATTGGTGAGGCGCGCGCAATCCATCCGGGATTCGCGCAATGGGCCTAGTCGGCGCGGAATTTTCCGCGCCCGACGCCCGTGTGCGACCTTATTGCGCGTCGGGCCCCTATTTCACGCCCGAGCCGCGTTGCGCGCCCGCGAGCCGAAATGCGCGCCCGCGAGCCGAATTGCGCGCCCGGGGTTGCCTATAAATACAAGGCGACCCCCGACGTTTTGGGGGTTGCCAGAATTCGAAGGGTCGCTCTTGCGCGCAATCCCGCCCCCTCCGCGCGCAATGCCGATCTTCAGGTAACCTCCTTTATTTCGCGCAAGAAAGCCCCGGGGTTCGCCTTCGCGTGCAACCCCTTTGGCTTCTTTCCTTTGACCAACTCCTCACCCAAAGGCCTTCGCGTGCAAAAGAAGCCTCTTGCGCGCAATTGCCCCCCGGGTGCGTGCAATCCAGCCCGATTGCGCGCACCCCCCTTACTAAGTGGGCATTTGTTAAAGAATGGGTTGTTGCCCCCGTGCGCTATCAGAGGCCCGGTGCACGCAATATCTATTCCCCGCGCGCTATCAGAGGCCCGGTGCACGCAATATCCATCTTCCGCGTGCAAAGCGTTGGCCCAATTGCGCGCCAGCCCGCCCAATTGCGCGCCGACCCACGGTATTGCGCGCCAAGCTCCTCTTTTGCGCGCAAACCGCCAGGGTCGCCCCCTTTGACCCCCTGAGGGTACCCGCCTGCGTGGCGCCCGATGATCTTCATCCCGGGTTCCCGCACCGTACGTTGTCTTCCCGTGCGGCCCTCCAGGCTCGCGCGAAGTGACACGGACCCATTGGCGGCACCACTTCGTCCGCGCTGCAGGACGTTAAACTGCCAAGCATCCATCGTCCAACATGACGTTAAACTGTACTTCGTCCGGCAAGACGTTAAACCGTCCGCTTCGTCCTCAACACACGATGTTAAAGTGTACTTCGTCCGGCAAGACGTTAAACCGTCCGCTTCGTCCTCAACACACGACGTTAAACTGTACTTCATCCGGCAAGACGTTAAACCGTCCGCTTCGTCCTCAACACACGACGTTAAACTGTACTTCGTCCGGCAAGACGTTAAACCGTCCACATCACCTGATCACGTGCCTCGCACGCAGGATCCCCCCCGGTTTGGATGTGGCCCCCACCCACTCGTCTCTGCAGGGATGTTGGGATTGCCCCTCTTTAGGAACAATTTATTGGAGTGGCCTTCACCCACGGGGGTAGGGTATAACAAACCCCTAGTTTCTTGTGGGGGACTGCACATGTGTATCTTCATTGTGCTTCCCCACTGCCGAAGCCAGTAGAGGGCGTGACAGGGATCGAGGTGTCTCTCACCTTCAGCCCAAGTCCCTCTTCAACTGAGCTTTGCAGCACTCAGGTTGCTTCAGTGCGTAAGTCCTGACAGAATGAACTATGTGGACTTTGATCCCTGTCTCCTAAACAGGGTACGTAGGAAGCCTCCCTGAGGTTCAAGCCCACCACCTGGTCGTCCCGGTCGTATTCACGTCGGTTCGTCCATCAGTGGACCCCTCCCGGGTTCACATTCGCGTCGATTCACCTATGAATCCGCCCTTGTGGGGGACTGCACGTGTGTATCTCCATTGTGCTTCCCCACTGCCGAAGCCAGTAGAGGGTGTGACAGGGATCGAGGTGTCTATCATATTCGGCCCAAGTCCCTCTCCAACTGAGCTTTGCCGCATATGGGCCTCCTTAGGGTGTAAGCCCCAAACACCATCGTCCAGCACGACGTTAAACTGTGATCCACCCACTTCGTGCGTGCTGGTCCGCTCCGCCCCACTTCGTGCGTGCCAGCAGCCTAGACCTCCTCGTGAGTCGGCTTGCCAATGTCCAGCAAGATGTTAAACTGTGATCCACCCGGCCGTTCCATCCCCCTCCGTGCGAGGTGGTTCGGTTCAATCCTCCGCCCGGCAGCCTCGACCTCCTTGTGAGTCGGCTTGCCATCGTCCAGCATGACATTAAACTGTATATCCGAACTACGCTGACTTTGATCCGCGCTAACGCGCGGTACGTAGGAAGCCTCTACAGGGTTCAATCTCTTCACTCCATCATCCATCCTGATCTTTACCCAGGCCGCCACATCCCGGTGGGGTCATGCCATTTCATTCCATTCCACTTCACTCGGGAAGCCGCTCATGTGCTGGCCCCAGCTTCGGAGGTTCCCCGCAAGGGGTTCTGTCATCTGATCCACTCCTCGTGTTGATCAGTCCGATGCTGTCCCCGCTGGACATTAAACTCGCGGCATACCTCGTGTTAAACATGGGAAGATGAGGAAAACCTCAGGTAACGCAGTTCCCTGCACCCAGCGCGGGATGCCTCAGGCCATCACGCCTTCGAGAAGCCCTATTAGGGACAGAAGGCAGACATGCAGAGCCGCAGTGTTAAGACACGCCCCCAACACCCAGAGCTACCCGATCTCCTCACCGCGGGTTACTGCCCTGACCAGACTCCTTGAAGCGTCTGGGCGGAAGCAGCGTAATTAACCGGTGTCCATGAAGATATGGCGCCGGGAACGAGATTCACGAACATTCTTAAATCTATGAGGGAGACCCGGATTAGGCGACGAGTTCCGAGGAGACGTCCGCGGAAGGAGGATCCAACATCCTATCTCCCGGTTTCGATCAAGGAGCAGACATCCCGGAATAAGGGACGGATGCCGCCCGCCTTTGGAAAGCGGGACTGCGGGGCCACAATCAGCGCTCCCATCCCCTCGGGTCGACGGGCGCGCGCGCAAACGGGTCCTGGCGGAACAGCATCGGAACAGAAACCCAACGCACATCCGCACCGAAACAGAAAATGGTGAACCCGATGTGAATCTCTTCTCCTCAATACGAAGACCGATAGCTTTCAGAGGTGTTGGAAGACTAGCATGTTGCTCGGCCGAGCATTCAGCACCGGGGCACGGAACCCGCCAGGGGCGGGGGAAGGGAAATCGGGCACTCCGTCTCACGACGTCGATGGCCTGGGTTCCCCCCACGGAAGGCGTCGTGGCACTAATGATTGGTTGTCGATTCCTTTTATTGTCAGTAATAATGGGTTCTTCTCCCTTCTTTCAGGAATCAGGTCGCCCCATCCAGTGCCCGATCGCCGCCCACCCACTGGCGCAGGGGTAGGGGAAACACCGACGCGGCTACTCCGCGCGGTCCCGCCCTTTCCACAGCCGTCCCAGCAGCCGCAACTGCGGGGCAACCACGCCCTCTCTCCCCCTCGGAGTTCATCCAGAGAAGGGTGATCAACAACGTGGTGCGGAGATATGAGGAAGATGGAGTCATCCCCACCAGGGACATGGCTCGCCTAGACCTCGAGGAATCTGCACCTCGCCACCAACGCCGCCCCCGAGGGCTGTGCAGGGGGGCACCGCTGCCTACCTCGACGTCCAACCGCTTCGGGAGTTTATCCCCGGAATGCTTCGACAGCTCCCTCCCCTATGCGGATGAGGTGGAGGATGTCCGGGACCACCCTATTTGAGATTCGCTCCAGGGATCCGCGATAAGGGCTCCTGCCAGGCCACGTCGACAACGCCGCCAGGCTTCTCAAGTAGAAGAACGGGCTCTCCACCGGCCTGTGCCGCTAATCCCGACTCGTCTGCCCCGACGCAAACGTCGGGCACAAGCGGAAGAGGATGCCCACCTTGGGTCCCTAGCAACAGCGGCCGCGTTGGCCCAAGCCACTGCTGGCTCCAGTCACCAGGACCCTGCGCATCCTGAACAGGGGCACTTCTATGCCCGACCTGGATCGAGGCCCCGACCACCCCAAAGGCAGGTTGGGTTGACTCTCCCGGTTGCTGGTATAGGAAATAGCCACCGCGGACCACCTCGCGGTAGCGCTATTCACCGGCAGGGTCTACTCCGTGTGGCCGATCCAAGAGGCATGGGTTATCCCACCTTCCGATCCCGGCCCGGAGGCCTGACCGGAATCATCTCTCCTCGCGTCCCCTTTGATATCTTTCCCGGTGCTCCTCGCACCTTGGTTTCCAGTCCTCTTGGCCCCAGCACCGGTGCGGCCAGAGGACGCCAGGACAGAGATCAGTCATGCCCCGAAGAACCACCCAGGGGCAGGAAGGTGAGGCGTCAATGTCGAGGGAGGAATGTTAGGGAATTCCGGACAGAGATCCGACCGGTTCGTTTCTCTGATACAGAGGCGGAGTATGATTCGGCGACGGAGCCCTCTTCCCGATCCCGCCAGTCAGGGGCAGGGGTAGGAATGCGGCACGTCAGCCTTGTACTCCCCGAGAGCGAGATCGATGTGATCCCCTCTTCTCTCCAAAGGTATATCCGGAGTAGCGAGGGCCTGGTAGACCCCCAAGGATCAAGCTTGCGGTTGGTACCGGCCCCTTCGGAAGCGCCTTCTGCCTCGATCGGAGAAGCCGGAGACCTTTTATGGGGACCGACGGTCGAGCCACGATCTAGTGCACCCTCGGCGAGCACCGACGCTACGGCAGGATGTTCACTCGCCGGCCCGTCCTATCGTGATGTGGTAGCTGGAGCACCGCAACTCTCAGAGGGCGGCCCGAGATATGGAGGCCAATCGGCCTGCTCGCCGTATTCACCGCCGGCCAGCCCTCCGGACCAGCGGCCCGCCTCGGCACCACTGCTGGTTCCCCATCCATTCCCAGTCGTTGAAGGGGACCAAGAAGACCTGGGTCCCGAGTTTGAGTCGTGGAGCTTCTGGACCGTCCTTGCAGAGGGCCACTTCCCTGAGAAGTTTTGGCCAGTCGCAGGACCGGACTTTGATGCACCAGAATCGCTCACCCCGGATGAGTTCGAATGCTTCCGCCGAACTCTCCGGGAGACTCACTCCCGTCTTCACCGCCTACAAATTCCATATCCCGGGAGTCAAGCACACCTGGAGGATATTGGTGAGCAGTGCCGTCAGATTGACCTGGCCACGCTCCCCGCGGTTCGGCACCCCGGGTCATTTGGGCACCACGAGGCCCTCCAACAACGATGCGTTGAGTGTTTTCAAGTACTCCACAAGGTTATCGAGGAAGCCACCCAACACGTGTATATCTGTAGATGGGGGTAGTACGCTGCCCTACGCTTCAGTGCGATTCGCCGACAGCCCGACTCGCTGGGTGGCCCTGAGGGTACATCCCCAGGGACGGAAACAGTCAATATGGCTGACCTATCGGGAGAGGGGAACGGCTTGGAACATCTCGACGGGGGCTCTCCCCCCGAAGACAAGCCATCGTTGGATCCATCGGTGAGAATTACTCGTCACCAGAGGAACCTCCTGGGTCTCCCAACACCCACTGAAGCACTGACGTTGAGCCGAAACGTCAGCAAATGTAAAGAGCACGGCGGGGCTATAAAGCCCGCCGACCCATCTGCCTCCATAAAGAGGGCAGATGAGGATCCCGAGAAGGCCATGCTACGTCAACAGCTCACCGAGCAGAAGAAGCTAGTTGACCAGCTCCTCGCCGAGCGCGCTACAGAGCGGCGGCCTGACTACGGTGATCCTAGGCCAGGACAGCAGGGACAAGAACAACCACTCCTCGACGAGACTCTCCCGGGTAACCGTGATTATGCCGTGTTTGCCGACAGGGGAGAGGCCATTGCCTATGGAAAGAGGGCGCTGTATGTTTCACAACACCCTCCCGAACGGCGTGACTACCTGAGAGACCCCGCTCGGATTCCTCCCGCTGCCCCAAGGGCCGCTCCGCCCGCCATCCCATGAGCTGCCGAGTTCGACGACCCGGTCGATGACCCGATTGAAGAGCCATGCAATGCGCTCGTGGTTAGAGATCCTCGCCAGGACTGGAACCCATGTCCGGACGATCCGATGGCGGCACTCATCGCCCGCTTGGAAGCCTTGGAGACTCGGCAAGTGGCGATCCCACCGGACGGCAAGCCATACCCAGCATGGGTGGATGACATGCCGGCACCTCCGGGATTCGGGAACCCCACTTTCGCCCCCTTCAATGGGACTGGAGATCCGCCACAGCATTTGGCCCATTTCAACTCGAGGTGCGGGCCTATGTTGGGAACTCTGGTGCAGCAGGAGGCCGCTAAGCTTCGCTGCTTTGTCCAGACACTGGAAGGGCCAGCATTTGTCTGGTACAGCCAGCTCCCCATCGGGTCGATAACTAGATGGGAGGACCTTCGTGGACAGTTCCTCTACCAGTTCAGTTCCACGACCCGGAAGACGAGTATCGCAGACCTCTTCAAGTGCAAGAAAAGGCCTTATGAGCGAGTCGCGGATTTCGTCGCCCGATGGAAGGGTCTCACGTATTCCCTTGACATGCCATTGACTCAGGAGCAGTTGCTGACAATGTGCATCGGGAACGTCAAGACCGAGCTGGTCCCTTCCTTGATCACTCAGAATTACCCCGGAGGGTTCAGGGACTTCTCAGAAAAAGCTCAACGTCTTGAGGAAGCCCTGCAACAGGTCAGTCAGGCATGCCCGCTGCCTCCTATGATCCCTGCAAGGAGAGTCAGCAGGGCTAAACCCGCTGTTGTTGCCCAGATAGAGGCCCCCAGGCAGTTGGAGCTGCTGCCGGTGAGGCAAGCTCCACAGCCTCACAGGAATCCGCCTCCACGGGCTCAGTTCCCGGCCCAGCAGCGGCAGCCCCAGAACCGGCCGGCCCCTCCGCGTAATGTACCACCACAACCCAGGCGAGATAATCGGGGTCCACCTCCTCGGCAGTCCCCTCCAGCCCCTCGTCAAGACCACGCTCCCAGGGCCCCGCGATACCTGACTTACTGATTTCACGAGGATCAGGTCCCCGGTTATTTCTGGAGCGCCCTGGAGCAGAGGATTGTGCGACTGCCTGAGTGTTGGAGGCCAGAGGAGGCACATCTCACGGATAACCCCCGCTACTGCCCTTACCATCGGGCCCTGGGGCACACCATTCGGCGGTGCTACGTGTTTAAGGACTGGCTCCAAGACCAGATTAACAACAATGTAATCAGGTTGGGCCCAGCTCCAGCACAAGTGGTGGGTGTGTTCGTGAGATCAGATGACGATAGTGGCGACGAGGATGAATGGCAGCTGGTCTCCGACCGCGGATCCCAGAAGTATAATGACTGGATGGCCCGCAAGACGATCATTCGCGCCCATGGAATCATCCGTGCGCGCTTGAATCAGCCTGAGCCCCCAGAATCTGTGGGTGCTGCTTCGGCATCGTCGTCCCAGCCTGCCTCTTCCAAGAAGAGAAAACGGCGGCGGCGCAAGAAGGAAGAGCTTGCCCCGCCAGTTCCGCCGCTATCCCGCACTCTTGGCGATTTCATGCCCCCAGAGATGGGGGTCCCTCCCCGGATCCGCCCGGTGATGAATGATTCATCCGATGACAGTGTTGGGTACGCTTCGGTTAATACCATCGAGCTGGTAAATCCCTTTTCGGTTCCCGACGTTGAAGAACACCAGGTGGACCTCCCTAGTGTCCCCGGTCGTCGCCACCGTCGGAGGAATCGCAACAACAGGAGTCGCTGGGGCACGGCAGTTGGTACCTCCATCCAGGCCGTGCATGCCACTGAGACTAGGCAGCGGGCTCAAAACTAAGCTCAGCGCGCGCAGCCCCCCCATCCGGGGATGACGGATTCGCCTCCACCACCGTTTGTGGTGTGGGACCAGGCAGAACCGCCTCAGCCGCGCCGCGACCAGCTCCGTCCTGCCACGAGTCCATCCCGGCCACCTAGCCCCAGTACGGTGACCACTTCCCGGGCTTCAACCAGTGAGCAGCGAGATGCGCCAAACACCAGTCGGTCGCCGGTCCAACCGACAAGGACCGTCATGCCTCCAACCGCAGAGCAACCTCCTCCAACCAGGGACTCGCGCTTGGCAAGAGAGTATGATGTCCTGAAGCACTTGGCCGACATCCCAGCAAGTCTATCCATCCTTGAGGCTCTACGCCTGTCACCTGAGATGCGCGAGGCACTCGCTGAAGCCCTGAAGAGCCCCCTCCAGTTTGAGACGGAGGTTGCGGCTGCAGAGGCCTTTCACGCCGAAGAGATTGAGAACGCCGAATGTCAGGCAGTTATCTCATTCTCTGGTAAGGATGAAGACCCTCCTATACAGGGGCACATTCGTCTGTTGTATGTTACTGGCCAGTTCAATGGCCTTGAAGTTCGGCGTTGTCTTGTCGACACGGGGTCCGGGATTAACCTGATTCCAACTCGGACGCTCCGGAGATTGGGGTTGTCTGAGGATGACTTGATTCCCTCCGACCTCACGATCCAGGGGTACGACCGCACCGAGCAAACTCCGGTCGGCAAGATACGTTTGAAGACCCAGTTCAGTGACCTGGTTGCCAACACCGAATTCATGGTAGTCTCTCAGGACACTGCGTATAACGCATTGATGGGCAGGCCATGGCTCCACATTCATGCGGCGGTTCCCTCATCATACCACCAATGCCTTAAATACTCCCTTAATGGTCGAGTAGGCGTGCTTCAGGGAGATTCCTCTCCTTTTGCCTCATGTGAAGCCCGCTATCTGGACGCGGACTATTACAAGAGCAAGGATAAGCAGATCCTGACAGGTGAGGTTGAGCCTATCGCCGTTGCAAGTGATCCCTGGGCAAGTTTGGATGTCGCTTACATCCTCCCGATCCATCGGTTGGACGTATCCATGATCTCGACATCCTGTGAGTCTCCGGATGAGATGACCGCGGCCGCCCATGCTAGCACTAGTGGCCCAGCAGGATCTGGTAGCCCCAATTAAGTTTCCAACGCAGTCTCTCTCGTGGACGATCCCTCCCCGAGTGGAGAGGACGTGGAAGATGCACCCCCAGCCTTTGAGGAGGGCGTCTCCGCCACGGTCGATGAGTTAGTACAGGTGAACCTTGGAACCGAGGCAGATCCAAGACCCACATTGGTCAGTGCCGCCATGCCCTCTGAGGAGCGGCAGCAGTAGGTGGACTTCCTCAGATAGCACCGTGATGTGTTCGCTTGGGGCTATGACGAGATGATGGGGCTAGATCCTCAGGTAGTCGTCAACCGCCTTGGTCTCCCGGCGAACCATTGTGGGTTCAAGCAGCCTCCCAGGAAGATGCACCCATTCCACGGTGCCATGGTTGAGGCCGAAGTTGACAAGCTTATCAAAGCCAACTTCGTGAGGGAAGTTCAGTACCCCAGATGGGTGGCCAACATTGTGCCGGTCAGGAAGAAGAACGGGCAGATCAGAGTCTGTATCGACTTCCGCGATCTCAATCGCCACTGTCCGAAGGATGATTTTCCCCTTCCGGTGATAGAGCTGTTGATTGACACCACGACAGGGTTCCAAGACCTCTCCTTCATGGATGGATACTCTAGATACAACCAAATCCGGATGGCCCCTGAGGATGAGGAGTTCACTGCCTTCAGGGCCCCCCAAGGTATCTTTTGTTACCAGGTCGTGCCCTTCGGCCTGATGAATGCAGGTGCCACCTATCAACGGGCGATGCACCGCATATTCAAGCCAATCCTTGGCACACTGGTGGAATGCTACGTCGACGACTTGGTGGTCAAATCGCGCCAGCGTCAGGACCATCTCAAAGATCTTGAGAAAGTGTTCGGCTTCCTCCGGTCTCGCCGCCTGAAGATGAACCCGTTGAAGTGTGCCTTCGGGGTCACCTCCGGGAAGTTTCTTGGCTTTGTGGTAAGATACCGGGGTATTGAGATCGACCTAGAGAAGATCAGGGCGATTAGCCAGATGCCTCCCCCAGGTAACATTCGGGAACTGCAAGGGTTCCAAGGCCACTTAGCCTATATACGTCGATTCATCGCGAATCTGGACGGCAAGTGTAAGCCCTTTTCTCGGCTCAGGAAGAAAGGTGCCACCTATGTATGGGATAAGGAGTGTCAGACCGGTTTCGAGGAAATCAAGCAGTACCTGCTTCAACCTCCGGTTCTGATGCCGCCTGTATCCGGGAAGCCGCTGGTCCTTTATGTGACTGCCCCGGAACGGTCCCTTGGTGCCCTTCTCGCCCAGAAGAACAACGAGGGAACAGAGAATATCCTCTATTACCTCAGTCACATGCTCCTCGATGTGGAAGTTAGGTATTCCCCCATCGAGAAGAGCTGCCTGGCGCTCGTATTTGCCGTAAAGAAATTACGGCACTACTTGCAGCACCACGAGGTACAGTTGGTTTCTCGGGTAGACCCGTTGAAATATATCCTGAGGCGACCTATGTTGACTGGCCGTCTAGCGCGGTGGGTTGTGATTCTCCAGCAGTTCGACATCAGGTATGTGTCTCAGAAGGCCATCAAAGGGCAAGCATTGGTGGACTTTCTGGCTGCTCACCCGACCTCCGTGGATCAGCCGCTGGATCTAGGCTTTCCTGATGATGCCGTTATCTCGGTCGATCGTGCTGATCCATGCTGGAAGATGCACTTTGATGGTGCCTCCCGGAGCCCCACCAGTAGAAGACTCGATAATCCTAAGCTCAACAGAGTGGGCTTGGGTATCGTCTTCATTACCCCGGAGCAAGTCGTGCAGCCATACTCTTTCCTGTTGTCAGAGGGATGTACCAACAATGAGGCGGAATACCATGCCCTCATCACTGGCCTCGAGTTAGCTCTCGAGATCGACGTGCCCCATCTGTGTGTGAAAGGGGACTCCGATCTGGTCGTTAAGCAGATCAATGGCGACTATGTTGTCAGGAAGCCGGAACATGTGCCATTGCTGGAGTGCACCCTCCACCTGATGGCCCAGTTCCCTTCTCGGCCAGAAATTGTCCATATTCCCTGGTCGCAGAACGGTCGAGCAGATGCTTTGGCCAGCCTTGTTGCGTCACTCGTAGAGCCTGAGCAGGACAACCTGATCATCCGCGTGACGCACCGCAGGCTCATCGCTCCCGTTATCCCGGAGGGAGATCACGACCCATCGGTAAGTAATCTCACCACGGTTGCCCCTGTGCCTAGAGCCCCGAGTACCACAGATATGGCAGTCGAACCAGCCCCTGATTGGAGGACGCCTTTGGTTGAGTACCTCCAACATGGCATTCTCCCGTCGGATCGGGCCGAGCGCGAGTGAGTTCGATGCCGCGCATCGCAGTTTGTCCTCCAGAGAAGTCTCGGCCTGGAGAAGATCCTCTATAGACGCGGATTTGATGGTGTTCTCCTCCGTTGCCTTCAGGGAGTTGATATCACACGAGTCATGCAAGAGGTTCATGCTGGTTCATGTGGTGCCCACCAGACTGGGCCGAAGCTGTCCCACCAGATTCGGAGGTTGGGATACTTCTGGCCCTCCATGATCCATGACTGCATCGAGTATGCCAGGAAGTGCCATGAGTGCCAGGTTCATGCGAACATTGTGCATCGGCTGCCAGAGCCTCTCCATACCACCAGGTATTCTTGGCCCTTTGCAGTCTGGGGGCTGGACGTTGTGGGACCTTACCTGCAGGCGACGGCTCGCCAGTTCCGGTTCATTCTGACCGCCACGGACTTCTTCTCCAAATGGGCAGAGGCGATTTCGCTCAGAGAGGTCAAATCCTGTTCTATCGCTGACTTCGTGACCTCCAACATCATTTATCGATTTGGAGTGCCTCACGCTATCCTCACGGATAACGGAACTAATTTCCGAGCAGCTGAGTTGAAGAAGATTTACGCCAAGTACAACATTCGCTCGAACCATACATCTCGCTATCATGCGCAGGCGAATGGACAGATTGAGGAATTTAACAAAACCCTCTCTAACATTCTGCAAAAGATGGTTGGTCAGAACAAGAAGAGTTGTCCGGACAAGCTCCCCAACGCCCTCTGGGCTTATCGGACGACGTATCGCAATTCCACCCAGATGACCCCTTATTCCCTGGTGTATGGAGATGAGGCCGTCCTGCCCATCGAGATCCAGTTACCGTCCTTGTGCACTGCGGTCTACGACCAGCAAGCGCCAGACAGAGCTGCTGAAGCCCGTCTAGTCGAGTTGGAAGCACTGGATGAGAATAGGCTTCGCGCTTTCCACAACTTGGAGAGGCATCAAAGCAGAATGGATCGAGATTTCAATAAGAAGGTTCGCCTCCGCTCCTTCCTGCAGGGTGACCTAGTACTGGCCCTAAGAGCACCAATGATCCCTAGCAGGAAGCCGCCCAAGTTGGAGCCCAAGTGGGAGAGACCTTTTGTCGTCCACAAGGTCTATCCCAATGGCGTGTACTCCCTAGCGACTATGGATGGTGAGCGTGTTACTCCTACCACCAACGCTAGGTTCCTCATGAATTACTTTGCATGAGTGCACTTCGTCCCGCATGACGTTAAACTGCACTTCGTCCCGCATGACGTTAAACTGCACTTCGTCCCGCATGACGTCAAACTGCACTTCGTCCCGCATGACGTTAAACTGCACTTCGTCCCGCATGACATCAAACTACACTTCGTCCCGCATGACGTTAAACTGCACTTCGTCCCGCATGACGTTAAACTGCACTTCGTCCCGCATGACGTTAAACTGCACTTCGTCCCGCATGACGTTAAACTGCACTTCGTCCCGCATGACATTAAACTGCCTCTCAAGAACTATGTACGGCTTGATTCCCATCCTTATGGGATACGTAGGACCGCCTGGAAGTTTTTGTTCCAGGTCCAACCCCGTCTCTTGGTTGATCATGGGGATCTGCCGTCCGTTGGTTGCTCTCAAGGTGAGTCCTCCTACCCTTTCCGGTGATCTGTTAGCATGTTTTGGGGTACTCCGGTCTATGACCTGTAGAGTCAGATTCAATCCTGACAAGTCCTGTGTTACTTGTCAGGCCTCGCGCTTCCTCTTGTTTGGTCCTTCACTCAAAGGGATCCTCATTAGCGGTTTGGATGTGATGCCTTAGTGCTCTCCTACCGCTCCTGGTCGATTTACCGGCGGGTCCTGGGCAGCAAATCGATATGAATCATGCGCTTGAGCGGTTGATGCTCGTTTTCTTGCCTCATCCTAGGCTGATGGGATCGGATGTTGTGTTGTGAATATGGTCAGCAACATCTTTGATCGCTATGTCAACTCTTTCAGGCTCTAAACATTGTTTGCGTAGTCCTTATCACACTCCTCTTCAGTGCGTTGTAGTGGAAACTCGACACTCTCTCTTCATACTGACCCTCCGTACACCTCTACACGTTAGGCAGGCCAACCAGGGTAATGGTGCCATTCGAGGCTCCCACGATATGAGCACCAATGATATAGGCTAATGTCCTCCCTAAGGTCCATGTGTAGCTAGACCCTCGTCCCCATGAGGAGGAAGGAGTCGCCCGAACAATCGTGTTCTGGGCCCAGCATAGCTGGAGGCTAGCATCTCTGCCCCTCGGTTGATAGACATATGCAGGCCCCTATCCCAGGATCCTTCTCCTGGAATTGTGCGTGACCGTAGGGCTGGGATGTGTCCCCACATTCGTTGGGTCCTCCGTATCGCAATAAGCGGATTCCTCCATGGTCTGAGCCACACGACCTTAAACTGTGTTGCCTGGTCTTACCACACGACCAAAAACTGTGATCGTCTTGGCCGCCCGACGAGAAACGACACTGCATCGTGATGTTCTCCTCAGGGGACACTCACGTTGGGCGCTGGTTAATAACCACGCCATTTACCAATTCCTTTCATGGCTTGATTATTGTGGTGACGCCAGGGATTTATTAATCACAGGCATGTCGCTGCACAAAGAAAAACCATCCACCTTTAAGGACAAACAAGAAATATCAAATACCGCTTCTTTTGGGTGTGAGGGCCAGACCCGCACCCCTCCCCGCGCTGGTGCCCGATTGTGTCGCGCCGCGCTTCAAGAACTACATGTGGCTTGATTCCCATCCTTATGGGATACGTAGGAATGCCCGGCTGTTTGAAACTTCGGGTCCAGCCCCCCACCTCTTAAATATTCCCCCTTCTCTTGGGAATCCGCCGCCTTCGGGTCACCCTCAAGGCGTGTCCCTCGACCCCTTGCAGTGGTCCACCGGTGTCAAGAGTACTCTGGTCTATTGCCAGGAGGATCAGGTTCATCTTGGTCAGGTTCCTTCCACTTTTCAGGCTTTATGCTCCCCTTCATTCGGACCCATCACCTACGCCCTGGGTGGAACCCCCCGTGAGCGGTCTGGATACAATGCCTCAGTGCTCTCCCACCGATCCGGGCTGGTGCCCCCAAGGGCCTTGGGCAGCAAATCGATATGAATCCTGCGCTTGAGCGGTTGATGCTCGTTTGCTGCCTCATTCCATCAACGGTCAGTGCGATATTGATGCTGCTTTTCCGCTACAGTCGGCAGTACTCCCATATCGTTACGTCGGTGCCCCCAGTACTTGAGTGAATGGCCACATGATTCACATTACGTTTTCCACCTCCCATTCTAACCAGGCAAAATCTCGGCACTCTTGACACTATCCCTCAGTGCATCTTCGCATATCCAGGGGATAGGACCACGATGTGGCGTACTTTGAGGTTCCTATGGTCCGAGCTCTAAGACCTTAAAATAAGATCTTCCCCTATGGTCTGAGCTCTACGACCTTAAACTAAGATCTCCCTAATCGGGGTTCTACGTCCTGCATGACGTTAAAACTGCACTCTAAGAACTACGTGTGGCTTGATTCCCATCCTTATGGGATACGTAGGAACGCCCTGATGTTTGAAACTTCGGGTACATCCCCCCACCTCTTAATGATTCCCCCTTCTCTTGGGAATTTTCCGCCTTCGGGTCACCCTCAAGGCGTTTCCCTCGACCCCTTGCAGTGGTCCACCGGTGTCAAGGGTACTCTGGTCTATGGCCAGGAGGGTTAGGTTCAGCTTGGTCAGGTTCCTTCCACTTTTCAGGCTTCATGCTCCCCTTCATTCGGACCCATCACCTACGCCCTGGGTGGAACCCCCCGTGAGCGGTCTGGATACAATGCCTCAGTGCTCTCCCACCCATCCAGGCTGGTGCCCCCAAGGGCCTTGGGCATCAAATCGATATGAATCCTGCGCTTGAGCGGTTGATGCTCGTTTGCTGCCTCATTCCATCAACGGTCAGTGCGATATTGATGCTGCTTTTCCGCCACGGTTGGCAGTACTCCCATATCGTTACGTCGGTGCCCCTAGTCCTTGAGTGAATGGCCGCATGATTCACATTACGTTTTCCACCTCCCATTCTGACCAGGCAAAATCTCGGCACTCTTGACACTATCCCTCAGTGCATCTTCGCATATCCAGGGGATAGGACCACGATGTGGCGTACTTTGAGGTTCCTATGGTCTGAGCTCTAAGACCTTAAACTAAGATCTGCCCCTATGGTCTGAGCTCTACGACCTTAAACTAAGATCTCCCTAATCGGGGTTCTATGCACCGCATGATGTTAAAACTGCACTATCAGAACTACGTTCAGCTTGATTCCCGCTCTGATGGGATACGTAGGATCACCCAAACTTCCTGTCTTTGGGTTCAGTGTGAGTGGGGGCTAGTCCGACTCTTCAGTCTTGCCAGCGAGACCTTGATTCCGGGATTGCGTGACGTAGTGTGGGAATCTGTCCTTGTTCACGTCAGATTTTCGATAACTGCACTGCGCGCATCCCATTCTGTGAGTTATCCCCCCCCCCTCGTATTTTCTTGTCCTGCATGACGTTAAACTGCACTTCCAGAACTACGTGTGGCTTGATCTCCAGCCTGATGGAGTACGTAGGAATGCCCGGGCATCTCGACTCGGGTCCAGCCTCAGGGATCGCTACGTTCCGCCCCTCCTCGTCGCCGGCCATCTGGCCTGGCTTCTGGTAGAGTGGTGCGGTTGTGATATTCTCCCTGATTCAGCTCGGGATGCCCCATTGCAATGATGGGAAGCGACAGTTTCCTCGTCAAAGAGGTTCTGTCTGAGAATTGGGGTGATTCACGGCCAGATTGGTGCATCCGCCTAATACGCTTTCCCCATGGTGGCGCAATTTTGGGAGTGTCAGATTCTGTCCGAACAAATCATCACTTCTCCCTATGCTTCGCATGCTCTTTTGATCCGGATTTCCACCCTTGTGTCTGAAGGAACCCTCAAAGTGGTATTGATGATGACATGTGATCCGCCTCCTGCAATATGAATGATGACCTTCGGTCCGTCTCTTGCAGTAGAATGGTCGATTGATCCATTGTCCGCTTGCCGTCTTGGGCATTTCCTGGAAGACTGACCGTCGTGGATTTCTGAATTCGGGACACGCGATTCACCCTTTCTCATCTCCCTTTGTTCGGATAAAATCTCAACGCCCCTAGCGTTGTCCCGCTCGTGTGTCGGAAAAAGTTGGGGGGATGGTACATTGATTAGGTCTGAGGTCTCCTTTCCTAGGAATGACCTCCCTCTTTTCCTTAGAGATCCAGGCCCAATTGTGGATGCCTGAAGCTTGGTTAACGCTCCCGCAAGACAATGAATTGTGGTTGAGCACGTTAAGCCAAAAGATGCAGATAAATATGTCGATTCATACAAATGGATCAAAGTATTGAGTAGCGGAAGAAAAAGGTTATGGGAATGGAAAAAACAAATCCCCTAGGGATTAGCGTGCTGAATGGATCTTTCCAATGCCGCTACCCTTTGGCTGGCGGCCTCCAGAGCTGCTTCTCGCTCTCTGCATGCCCTCTCTTCGTCGGCGGTCGCAGCGCGTAGCTCGCCGATCCTGGCCTGTGCACGCTCCCGCCCAGGACTTCGGCATTCCGACGTCTCTCTCGGAACCCGATCGTTGCGACCTCTCACCGATCAGATTCCGAGGGGGGGCTTTTGTAGACGCCGGAAAAGTCCGTTGCTCCTCAAACGAAGTTCCAGATGAGGAAAGAGAGGTCATATTTGGAGTCAGAAGCATGTTTCGGAAGGCCCGAAGGACTTGCGCGAAATATCGGAGGCCCGCGCGCAATATTGGCGAGGCGCGCGCAATCCTTCCGGGATTCGCGCAATGGGCCTAGTCGGCACGGAATTTTCCGTGCCCGACGCCCGTGCGCGACCTTATTCCGCGCCGGGCCCCTATTTCGCGCCCGAGCCGCGTTGCGCGCCCGCGAGCCGAATTGCGCGCCCGGGGTTGCCTATAAATACAAGGCGACCCCCGACGTTTTGGGGGTTGCCATAATTCGAAGGGTCGCTCGTGCGCGCAATCCCGCCCCCTCCGCGCGCAATGCCAATCTTCAGGTAACCTCCTTTATTTCGCGCAAGCAAGCCCTGGGGTTCGCCTTTGCGTGCAACCCCTTTGACTTCTTTCCTTTGACCAACTCCTCACCCAAAGGCCTTCGCGCACCAAAGAAGCCTCTTGCATGCAATTGCCCCTCGGGTGCGCGCAATCCAGCCCGATTGCGCGCACCCCCCTTACTAAGTGGCCATTCGTTAAGGAATGGTTCGTTGCCCCAGCGCGCTATCAGAGGCCCAGTGCGCGCAATCTCTATTCCTCGCGTGCTATCAGAGGCCCGGTGCGCGCAATATCCATCTTTCGCGCGCAAAGCGCTGGCCCAATTGCGCGCCAGCCCGCCCAATTGCGCGTCGACCCGCGGTATTGCGCGCCAAGATCTTCTTTTGCGCGCAAACCGCCAGGGTCGCCCCCTTTGAGCCCCTGAGGGTACCCGCCTGCGTGGAACCCGATGATCTTCATCCCGGGTGCCCGCACCATACGTTGTCTTCCCGTGCAGCCCTCCAGGCTCGCGCGAAGTGACACGGACCCATTGGCGGCACCACTTCGTCCGCGCTGCAGGACGTTAAACTGCCAAGCATCCATCGTCCAACATGACGTTAAACTGTACTTTGCCCGGTAAGACGTTAAACCGTCCGCTTCGTCCTCAACACATGACGTTAAACTGTACTTCGTCCGGCAAGACGTTAAACCGTCCGCTTCATCCTCAACACACGACGTTAAACTGTACTTCGTCCGGCAAGACTTTAAACCGCCCGCTTCGTCCTCAACACACGACGTTAAACTGTACTTCATCCGGCAAGACGTTAAACCATCCGTATCACCCGATCTCGTGCCTCACACGCAGGGTCCCCCCCGGTTTGGATGTGGCCCCCACCCGCTCATCTCTGCAGGGATGTCGGGATTTCCCCTCTTTAGGGACGATTTATTGGAGTGGCCTTCGCCCACGGGGGTAGAGTATTACAAACCCCTAGTTTCTTGTGGGGGACTGCACATGTGTATCTCCATTTTGCTTCCCCACTGCCGAAGCCAGTAGAGGGCGTGACAGGGATCGAGGTGTCTCTCACCTTCGGCCGAAGTCCCTCTTCAACTGAGCTTTGCCGCACTCAGGTTTCTTCAGTGCGTAAGTCCTGACAGAATGAACTACGTGGACTTTGATCCCTGTATCCTAAACAGGGTACGTAGGAAGCCTCCCTGAGATTCAAGCCCACCACCTGGTCGTCCCGGTCGTATTCACGTCGGTTCGTCCATCAGTGGACCCCTCCCGGGTTCACATTCGCGTCGATTCACCTATGAATCCGCCCTTGTGGGGGACTGCACGTGTGTATCTCCATTGTGCTTCCCCACTGCCGAAGCCAGTAGAGGGTGTGACAGGGATCGAGGTGTCTATCATCTTCGGCCCAAAGTCCCTCTCCAACTGAGCTTTGCCGCGTATGGGTCTCCTTAGGGTGTAAGCCCCAAACACCATCGTCCAGCAAGACGTTAAACTGTGATCCACCCACTTCGTGCGTGCTGGTCCGCTCCGCCCCACTTCGTGCGTGCCAGCAGCCTAGACCTCCTCGTGAGTCGGCTTGCCAATGTCCAACAAGACGTTAAGCTGTGATCTACCCGGCCGTTCCATCCCCCTCCATGCGAGGTGGTTCGGTTCAATCCTCCGCCCGGCATCCTCGACCTCCTTGTGAGTCGGCTTGCCATCGTCCAGCATGACGTTAAACTGTATATCCGAACTACGCTGACTTTGATCCGCGCTAACGCGCGGTACGTAGGAAGCCTCTACGAGGTCCAAGCTCTTCACTCCATCATCCATCCTGATCCTTACCCGGGCCTCCACATCCCGGCGGGGTCATGCCATTTCATTCCATTCCACTTCACTCGGGAAGCCGCCCATGTGCTGGCCCCAGCGTCGGAGGTTCCCCGCAAGGGGTTCTGTCATCTGATCCACTCCTCGTGTTGATCAGTCCGATGCCGTCCCCGCTGGACGTTAAACTCGCGGCATACCCCGTGTTAAACATGGGAAGCTGAGGAAAACCTCAGGTAACGCAGTTCCCCGCACCCAGCGCGGGATGCCTCAGGCCATCACGCCTTCGAGAAGCCCTATTAGGGACGGAAGGCAGACATACAGAGCCGCAGTGTTAAGACACGCCCCCAACACCCAGAGCTACCCGGTCTCCTCACCGCGGGTTGCTGCCCCGACCAGACTCCTTGGAGCGTCCGGGCGGAAGCAGCGTAATTAACCGGTGTCCATGACGATATGGCGCCAGGAACGAGATTCATGAACATTCTTAAATCTATGAGGGAGACCCGGATTAGGCGACGAGTTCCGAGGAGACGTTCGCGGAAGGAGGAGCCGACATCCCATCATCCCTGTTTCGATCAAGGAGTAGACGTCCCTGAATAAGGGACGGATGCCGCCTGCCTTTGGAAAGCAGGACTGTGGGGCCACAAGCCGCGCTCCCATCCCCTAGGGTCGACGGGCGCGCGCGCGAACGCGTCCTGGCGGAACAGCGTCGGAACAGAAACCCGACGCACATCCGCACCGAAACAGATATATTGTGGTACAAACCTGAAAATAAAATTTTTATTTATTCAATGGATTTGCACTGGGGTTAGCATTAACTGGGCTTACCTAATGAGTTTTAATACTCATGCCTATAGTCTTTCTTGTTTTTAGTTTCTTTTGCAGGTTCTAGTCTTGGTATGGTCGCTTTAGCAATGGTTGGTTGGGGGTTGGAGAGTGACCCAAGGGGCCACACATAGGCTTCTTGAGTTTCATGTTCAGTTTGTCTGTTCCGACTATGTTTAGTGGTTTTATGTATCTGATTCTATTGTTTATTTATTGAGATACAGTTGTTTAGTTTGTTGCATTTGTAGTTTGTTTTTTTAATTCATCTAGTTTTGGGATTAAATCATTTCCACTTGTATGTTCTGATTCCCGACACTTGTTTCCATCTCAGGGGGGGTCAGGAATGCCCCTCCGGACTTGTCGCGGACCAGCATGGGTGACCTATTTAGGGTCGACTCGGGATGGTTCATGAAAAAATAGTATTGGAGGAGGCCCTTGATATTTGGGGTGTTCGGTTCACGGAGATTAGGATTGTCAGGGATCAGAAGGTTGGTTATGGGTCGGTTCCTGATCACCACTTCTCGTGATGAGACCTGATTAACCCAAGGTAGTTCATGTTTTGAGTATTTAGTCCTTGTTTTGGATTTTGGGATGATAACGAAGACAATCCAGTGTCATGTCGCAATCTCACATAAAGTAGTGACCCATGTGGATACCCTCAATTTTTTGATGCTTTCTTGGGGCATGACTCACTACCATGTTGTCGAGGCAAGCATGACTACTACTTCCTCATTTTGGTGGTTTGGTGTATGTTTTTCTTCATTGTTGTTTTGGTTAGTGTGAGTACGATTTTAAAATGAAGGTTGTTTTGACAAGGAGAATGATTTCTTTCCAATGGTTCTGAAATCGCAAAAGTGGGTTTTAAAATTTAAATAAAAATGGGTGTTTAGACCTTGGCACTATTTATAGAGGGTCATATGTGCATGGGTATGTACGGAGAGTGTGTGGGGGAACTTTTCTTCAGATAATGTAAGTGAGATTGGATGAACACAAATGTGATGGCTCATAAGGTGCCATAGGATAGTTTAAAAATTTTAAAATAAATGGTGGTTCATGGAAAAGAATATTTTACTTGTTTTTGAATATGTTTGTATTATGCGCATTTTTTCCTTCTCTTGGGTTGTGGCTTTGATTGATCTTTGGCTTGATGTCAATCACAATTGTGTTTTTCTTTTTTTTCTGAGTATGCCTACCAGAAAGGTCGCTAAGGTTTCTAGAAATTCATGCCCAGTTCTCGGCTTTTCTCACACGTTTCCTATTTATCGAAGTAATCAATGTCCATTTGAGGCATTTGTGTGGTTTGTAGAGTTGGAGTGGGTATTCGGGTTTTTGGGAACTCTCGAGGGTTTTAAAGTTCGTACCATCCCAGAGTAATTTGAGGGTTCAGTATTAGACTTGTAAATATGGGATTTCTCATAATCATAAAAATATTGGGTGTGGTTAATGGTGGTTGTCTTTAGAGAAATTTCACCATATGGAAATAAGTGCATGCTGAAGGAACCTCTCTCTAAGAGACCATTTACATTGGTGATGACACCCAATTTGTCAGACTGTTCTCTTATGTGCCACCAGTATGTCTAGTTATAGAATTCTAAGCCATCATGTTTCATCCCTTTGAAAATGCACCACCATTATGGCAGTTTGAATCAACCAGAGGAAGAGGAAGTTGGGGAATGGAGGATGTGAATTTCTTACTGTGAGGCAGGAGATGATTTATCCATCAGGGCCTCAACCACATCCGTTTAAGTATTTGGGGTGTTGTTCGGTCCACGTGGAGAAATTTAATGAGTTCGGTTTGGGATTTCCCGCGTCCCCCTCCCCACCCGAAGGTAGTGTGTTTGGATTTCAGGTTCCCTGTGTTAGTAGAGTTCTTGTGGTGGGGAGAACCCTCTCATGTTCTCCCCTCAACCTCAGATAGAGGTTTTTATTTTTGAATTGGTCAAGTGTGACATGTGTGGGGAATAGTTACTCTGAGGCTCTCAATTGTTTTTGGTTTTGTCTAGGAGTGGACTCTAGTTGTGTCAAATTTCGGCTTGGTGTCTTTCTGGGGGAAGAAAGTGTCTTTAGTGGGGATAATTTTCAAACCCTGACCTCAGACTCGCTTACTATTTTATTCTTCTCATGGTCTCACATCATTTGGTCCAAGTTTGGTTTGGGGTATTGGATTGAAATTTTTTAAGTTTAATAGTATTGATGGGTGTCAGCTGGTTCGCAGACACCGCATCATTAGCGGGGACCGCGTGTTCCACCCAGGTGACTGTGCGGTTGCTTGATGCTTAAAATATTAATATTTTGTCTAGATAATAACATTATCATTATTACTAAATAGTTATGAATATTATTATTATTTAAAATGAAATGAAACAAATTTATTATTTTGATTATTATTATTGAGTAGTTATATTATTGTTATTATTATTATTATTGGATTGTATTAATATTATTTCTCTATTATTATTATTTATATATTTGTTTGAGAAAAAAGGGAAAAACTTAATCTACCCGTAGCCCCCACCCCCATCCATTGTCTTTTGTGCACTTAGTCGTCACCCCCACCCCTCCTATCCCGTTATCCTCTTGTGACGGTCGCCCGCAGCGCTACCGCCCCTTCCACTAGGTGGCTGCCATCCCGCTCGCTGACGCTGGGCCTCCCTCCTCCTGTTCCGACCAACCCGTGGTGTCACCCTCCTCCTGTGTCGACCAACCTGCAGCTTCTTCCTCCTCTTGCGCCATCCGACCCATGGTGTATCCCTCCTCCTATGACTGCCACCCATCACGGCTCCTCCCCTATGCCTTCTGGCTGCCTCTCGGCCTCCTCCCTTAACGTCACCTCCATCCGCCCCCATCGCGGCCCGCGTGCCCCACCGTGCCTCTACCTTGCTAACGAAATCCAACTAGCACGTGATGCTTCCCTGGTGAGTCTTCATTCTGCCTAACCAATGTTTTCTTAAATGTGTAGGGTTTGATCAAACACTAATGTTAGGATTTAGTTTTTGGGGGACTGTTCATGCCTCGTTTATTTTGATCTTGCTGTTTTAGGTTCATCATGAGTTGGCAGAGGTGTGCATGAGGTTTTCTCAGGGTGATAATGGATTTTACATTATCTTTATTGGTTTTCTTCATTGGTTCAGGTAGGAACCCATTGCACATATTCCTTAAATTTATATTACTTTGATTTCTTGATGTTTTCACCAATTTTTATTTCTTATTAGGCACTTAAACTCTTTAGAAGAAATTTCACCTTGTGAAATAAGGTGTGTTTTGATAAAAAACAACTTTGTGTTGTTTAATAATTTTATTTAAATTTTGAATTTTTTGATTTTAACTTTGAAAGTGGTGAATGTTATGATATGGTATGTTGCGCGTGCGCATTTAATCACAAAATAGGGTTTTGAACAGGTTTTCTCTGAGTAAGTCCATGAGATACTCATTAAAAAAATTATAAATTTTTAACTGGTTTATTAAATATTATAAGTGGTGAGGATTATGTTTTGAAAATATTTTGAGGGCTGCTTGTTTTCAAAAGTGGGTTTACTGTGTGGATCATTTTTTTTAAGTTGTGTACACCATATGTTGGTTAATTGCCCAGTTGGCATTTATAATTGGTTTTTGATTTTCAAAAGAAAGGTTTGGTTTTGGTAAATGGTAGTTATTATCCAAGTGGTGGTTGGTGTTTCCAAAGTGGATTTATAAGTCGGTTTGGTGTTTAATATAACCAGTGTATTGCAATTCATAAAAAAGGTTTAAAATTTGAAAACTGTTGAAAACATGACACAAGGTACCTTTTGGCCAGGTTTATGTAAAAAGATGTATGGATTTTCTCTAGAAATGGTTTTCTAAATGTTTTTATAAATTTTAGAGTGTTTCGTAGGTGAAGGTCTGGTTGGCACTCTTGAATACTTGTTTTCAAAACCCCTATGGGGTTGCTTCTCTTGCCTCATTGATTGATCACGAGACGGGAGAGTCCTCGGTATGGGAGCTCCTTGGTTAAGTATTATTTAAGGAAATGGACTAACCATGATGTGGTCGGGGTGGTTCTAGTTGTGTGTTGTGTGTGGTTATATATATATATGACTTGTTGATTAAATGGTAAGGTACACCCCTTTGTGAAATATACATGGGAACTTAGCATAGAAAAGAGGTTTACTGAGAATGATTGTTGCACTAGTTAGATTGTGCACTGCTAGTGGACCATAGTCGGGTGATATTTTGTTATTATTGTTATGTTATTGGGAACCTCAACCAGGCCAGGTAGGGTGAAGGTTGAGCATTATGGTGTTATGACGTCACAAGGAGTAGGCATGCCTTCAGGATAAGTCACATGTATAGTATGTTCTGGTCTTACTATGATTTCCTAGGGGTTTATGTGATCCTCTGATACTAGTACACTTAGTTCCATTAACCTTCCTATGTGTAACAATCATATCATGCTTGGTTTTGGTACCCCTTTTTCTTAAATTGTGAACATGTGTTTATGTTAAAATATTGTAAAGGAATTTATTTTAGAAAGAATAATCATCCTTCCCTTTTTCAGTGTTAGTAAAATAAGTCTTAATTTATTTTCCCTTTTTCTCCTCCCTTTGTGCCTTATTTCAAATTAAGAGGTTAATGGATTATGCATGTTTTTTTAATACAAAATATGAAAAACTCTATATTGATATATTGAAGTAAAAACCTACCAATCAATGTTTTCTTTAATTAAGGGATGTTCCCTGGGAATAGAATTAGGTAGGACTACCTATTGAGTTTTAATACTCATGCCTATAGTGTTTCTTATTCTTAGTTTCCATTGACAGTTATATTCTTGGTATGGTCTCCTTAGAGATGGTGGGTTGTGGTTTGGAGAGTGACCCACGGGGCCACACTAAGGATTATTGAGTGTCAAGTTCTGGTTATTTATTCCATATTGGTTTAGTTTTTTCATGTATCTAATCATGTTGTTTATTTGTTGAGATCTAGTTGTTTAGTTTTTTACATTTGTAGTATGTTTTATTTATTCATCTGGTCCTAGTTATTTGTTTTGGGCTTAAATCATTCCCACTTGTTTGTTATGATGCTCGACACTTGTTTCGATCCTGGGGAAATCCGGAACGCCCCTCGAGACTTGCTGTGGACCAGCATGGGTGACCAGTTAAGGGGAGACTCTGGCTAGTTCGTCACAAAATGGTATTAGAGGAGGACCTTGATATTTGGAGCGTTCAGTAGATGGAGATTTGGATTGTTAGGGCTCAAGAGGTTGGTTATGGGATAGTTCTTGATCAACACCGCTCGTGACGAGACCTAAGTTACTCCGGTAGTTTGAGTTTTGAGTCTTTTGTCCTTGTTCTGGATTTAGGGATGACAATAGAGAAAATCCAGTGTCATGTTATTATCTCACATGGATTAGTGATCCACGTGGATTCCAAATGCATAGTTCAAGTACCTCCTAGTTTTTGATGCTTGCTTGGGGCATGGCTCACTACCTTGTCGTCGGGTTAAGTGTGACTACTAGTTCCTCATTCCGGTGATTTGGTGTAAGTTGGACATTTTTTTTGTTTTGGTTAGTGTGAGTACGATTTTAAAATGAAGGTTTTTTTGAAAATGAAAATGATTTCTTTCCAATGGTATTGAAATCGCAAAAGTGGGTTTTAAAAATTAAATAAAAAAGGGGTGTTTTGGCCTTGACACTCTTTATGGAGGGTCACATGTGTGTGGGTATGTATGGAGAGTGTGTGGGGGCACTTCTCCACAAATGAAGTAAAAGATATTGGATGAATGCACATGTGACGATTCATAAGGTTTCATAGACGAGTTTTGAAAATTTAAAATAAATTCTGGTTCATGGAAAAGAAGATTTTACTTGTGTTTGTATACGTTTGTCTTATGTGAATGTTTCCCTTGGCTTGGTTTATTTCTTTGATTGAGCTTTGGCTTGATGTCGATCGTAATTGTGTTTTTCCTATTATTCTGAGTATGCCACCCAAAAAGGTCACTAAGGTTTTCAGAAAGCCATGCCCAGTTCTCGAATCTTCTCGTGTGTTGCCTATTTATTGAAGTAATCGATGTCCATTTGAGGAAGTTGTGTGGTTTGTAGAGTTGGAGTGGGTCATCGGGTTGTTGGAAACTCTCAAGGGTGTTAAAGTCCGTACCGTCTTAGAGTCATTTTAGGGTTTAGTTCTAGACTAGTAAAGATGGAATGTATCATCATAGTTAGAATTTTGGGTTTGGATAATGGTGGTCGGCTTTCACGAAGGTTCCCAATCTGGTAAGGAGTGCATTCCGGAGGAACCTGTCTCCAAGAGACCATATTCCTCCGTGCTGACACCCAATTTGTCAGACCATTCTCTTGTGTGCCACCAGAATGACCAGTTCTGGCATTCTAATCCATCATGTTGCATCCCTTTGAAAACGTACCACCATTGTGGCAATTTTAATCAACATGATAAAAAGGAAGTTGGGGATTAGAGTATGCGAACACCTAACTGTTAGGAAAAAGATTATTCAGCAATCAGGGCCCCAACCATAGCCATTTAGGCCTTTGGGGGTGTTGTTCGGTCCATTTAGAGAATTTTATTAAGTTCAGTTTGAGAGTTCTTGTGTCCCCCACCCCATGGGGGTAGTGTGATCAGATGTCAGGGTCCCCGTGTTAGTGGAATTCTTATGGTGTTGAGAACCCTCTCGTGTTCTCCCCTCAATCTTGGATAGAGGTTTTCTTTTTAAATTGGCAGTGTGTCATGTGTATTGGAAATAGTTACTCTTAGGCTATCAGTTTCCTTTGGATTTGTCTGGGAATGGACTCTAGTGGTGTCAACTATTGGCTTGGTGACTTTGTTGCTGAAAAAAGTGTCTGTGGGGGGGAGAATTGTCACACCCCGACCATAGACGCCCTTATGATTTTATTCTTCTCACGGTCTCACATCGTTTGGACCATGTTTGGTTTGGGGTTCTGGATTGAAATTTTTGATGTTTAATAATATTGATGGGTTTCGGGCTGGTGTGTAGACACCTCATTGTTAGCGAAGACCATGTGTTCCACCCGTATGATCGTTCGGTTTCATGATGCTTAAAATAATAATAATTTTCTAGATAATAACATTATCATTATTACTAAATTGTTATTAATATTATAATTATTTAAAATTAAATGAAACAAACTTATTATTTTGATTGTTATTATTAATTTTGTTATATTATTATTATTAATGGAACTGTATTAATATTATTTTGCTATTACTATTATTAATTTATTTGATTGGCACAAAAGAAAAATAAAAAAGGGCAAAGCCTAATCTACCTGCATCCCCCCTATCCCATGTGCGCTGCGCACCCAGACACCCCCCACCCCTATCCCGTCTTCAGTTATTTTAGGAGGGTAGGTTTTTTTTTAGTTTTATGGGGTAGGGTTTTATAATATTACGAAAATGGGTTTGTTCAGCGCCACTTCAAGTGGCGCTGAACAAATTTGGGGCAAAGCGCCACATCAACTGGTGCTTTGACCCCACTCCACCCCCAACCCCCGTTTATATATATATATATATATAATTATATATTTATAAATATAAGAAACTTATTTATTTATAATAAATACATTAATAAATAAATTATAATAAATTATATTTTTTATAATACATTTATATATTTATATTTATTATAAATATAACACATACATTAATTATAATATATTTATTATAATTATATATTTATTCTATTTATAATTATACATTTATTATAATTCTATATTTATTATATTTATAATTATGTAATTATTATAATTAAAAATATGGAATTATAATAAATTTATAATGATAAAAATAATAACTATAATAAATATATAATTATTATAAATATATGATAGTACTAAATATATAAATATAATAAATATACAATTATAATAATTAGTTAAATATAAATATAATAAATACAAAAATATAATAATTATATAATTATAGTAAATATTAATTATAATAAATATTTAATTATAATAAATGTATTATAAAATAAAAACAATAAATATATAATAATATTTATAATTATATATTTATTATATTTATAATTATACATTTATTATAATGATATATTTTTATAATTTTATATTCCTTATAATATTATAATTATCATGAATAGAATTATATAGTTATAATAAATTTATAATTATAATAAATATATAATTATGATAAATATATTATAATAATAATAAATATATTAATATAATAAATAAAAAATATATTAATTATATAATTATAATAAATGTAATAAATATATATATTTATGATAAATGTAATAAATATAATAAATGTAATATATATGTATATAATAAATTTATTTATAATAAATTTATTTATAATAAATTTATTTACTATCATAAATATAATTACTAAAATAAGTACAATAAATATATAATTGTAAATAAATTATAATTATTGTAAATTATTTTAATTTCAAATTATTATAAAATAAATGTTGGTTTATTATAATAAATAAATGTATTTATTATAATAAATAAAAATTTATAATAAATGTATTATAAATATTTATTATACATTTGGTGTAAATTTATTATACATTTATTATAATATTTATTATAATAATACTTATTATACATTTATTATATATTTATTATAATAAATATTTTAATAATATCTATTATAATAAATATTATAAATGTATATGTATTATAATAATATTTATTGTACGTTTATTATACATTTATTATGCATTTATTATAATATTTATTATAATAGTATTTATTATACATTTTTTAGATATGTATTATAATAAATATTATAATATTTATTAGATATTTATTATAAATATTTATTATAAATATAAATATAAATAAATGTATAATAAATGTATAATAAATGAATTATAATATTACATTATAAAATAAATTTATTATAATATTTATAAAATAAATGTATAATATTATAATTAGATATTTATAATAAATGTATTATAATAATATATAATTAGATATTTATTATATTTATAAAATCAATATTTATAATTATTGTATAATTAATAATTAATAATTAATTATTGTAAATATATATTTATATAAATAAATTCGTATTTAAAATTATATATTTAAAATTATATTTTTAAATACGTAATCACAATTCCTTAGAATTATATATATATATATATATATTATGTAGTTTTTTTGTTGTAAAAATAAATTTTTGTATTTATAAATATAATCTTAAATATATATTTATGAGTAACAATTTATTTATTAATTATATGTAAATTATATTTACGATTATAATTTATTTACAATTATATGTAAAATATATTTACATTTATAATTTATTTACAATTATAATTTATTTTCAATTATAATAATTTAAAATTAAAATAATTTATAATAATTATAATTTATTAACAATTATATATTAATAATGTATAATTTATTTATTTACAGTTCTATATTAATAATCTATAAATATAATAAATGCATATATTTATAAAAGATTTATAATTTATTAATAATTTATTTATTTACAATTATATATTTATAATTTATAAATATAATAAATTTTGATATTTAATAATAATTATATTTGTAATTATGTACTTATTATAATTTTATATTAATTATATTTATATATTTATTTTATTATACATTTATTAAAATTAAATATTTATTATAATTAATATTTATTATAATTATATAATTATTATGTTTTTTGTATTTATTATATTTATAATTCTATATTTATTATATTTATATATTTATTACTATTATATATTTTTCATAATTATATATTTATTAGAATTATTATTTTTATAATTATAAATATAATAAATATATAATTATAATAAATATATTATAATTAATGTATGTATTATATTTATAATAAATATAAATAAATAAATTTATTATAATAAATATAATTTATTATAATTATATATATATTATAAAAAAATATAATTATGTATTTATTGTATTTATTTTTTTAATTATATTCGTTAAAATTATTGTATTTATTTAAGTAATTATATTTTTAACAATAAATATTTATTGTAAATAAATTATAATTGTAAATAATAAATTTATTTATCTAAATTATATATAATTATTTAAAATGTATAAATATTTATTATAAAAAATATTTGTTATAAATAAATTATAATGTATAAATATTTATTATAAATAAATTTATTTATCTAAATTATTTACAATTATTTAAAATTATCTAATTATATTAAATGTAACATAATAAATATAATAAATTCAAAAAAAAACGAAAACAATTATAGCGCCACTTCAATTGGCGCTAAATAAACCCATATCCTAAAATAATCTCTCCCCTGCCCCATTAAAAAAAATGGCCCCATACCCTAAATTTTCCCCCGTCTTCCTCTTGTTTTGGTTACCCGCAACACCTCCACCCCCCTGGTCATCAGCCGCCATCCCGCTCTCTGACGTTGGGTCGCCCTCCTCGTGCGCTGACTGACCTGCGGCGTCGCCCTCCTCATGCACCGACCGACCCATGGTGTCGCCCTCCTCTTACACCAACCGACCCACATCGTCACCCTCCTCCTACATCGGCCACCCACTGCGGCTCCTCCCTTGCGCTGTCTGGTTTCCTCCTGACCTCCTCTCGTCGCGCCGCAACCATCCACCTCCCCCACCCCCCGACGCCTCTACCTCGCTTCCACTATCTAGTCGGGGCACGATGCTTCCCTGGTGAGTTCTCTTATAGAATTACCTGTGTTTTCTTAAACGTATAGGGTTTGATTAAACCCTAATGTTAGGGTTTAGTTTTTGGGGGTCCGTTCATGACGTGTTTATATTGATCTTGATGTTTTAGGTTCGTCGCGAGTTGGTCGAGGTGTGGCTACAATTTGGTTTGGGTGAGAGTGGTTTTCACATCATATTTCCGAGTTTTCTTCATTAGTTGTGGTAAGAAACCATTTCACATATTCCTTAAATTTAGATTACATTGATTTCTTGATGTTTCCTCCCCTTTTCATTTCTAATTAGCCACTTAAAATCATTAGAATAAATTTTACCTTGTGAACTAATTTATTTTTTGACAGAAACCAACTTTGTGTTGTTTAATAATTTTATTTAAATTGTTCAATATTATATTTTAACTATGAATGTGGTTAATGTTATGATATGGTATGTTGCGTGTGTGTGTTTAATGATAAAACAAGTTTTTGAAAAGCTTTACTGTGAGTAAGTCCATGTGATACTCATTAAAAAGTTGTTTTATAAAATTTTAAATGGTTTATTAAATATTATATGTGGTGTGGATTATGTTTTTGGAAATATTTTTAGGGGCACTTGTTTTCAAAAGCGGGTTACTGTGTGGTGCATTTTTGTTACGTTTTGTACACCATGTGTTGGTTAATTGCCTGGTTGGATTTTCAACTAGTTTTTGATTTTCAAAAGCATGGTTTGGTATTGGTATGTTGTAGTTGTTATCCAAGTGGTGGTTGGTGTTTCCAAAAGTGTATTTATAAGTTGGTTTGGTATTGAAAATATCCTATTTATGGAAATTCATAAAAAAGGTTTAAAATGTGAAAACTATTGAACAGTTGACTTAAGGGCCCATTTGGCCAGGTTTATGTAAAATAATGTTTGGATTTGCTTTGGAAATGGTATTCTAAGTGCATTGATAAATTTTAGAGTGTTTTATAGGTGAATGACCATTTGGAACTCTTGAATGGTTATTTGGAAAACCCCTCTTGGGTTGGGTCTCTTGTTTAGTTGATTGATCATGAGAAGGGAGAGTCCTCGGTATGGGAAATCCTTGGTTAACTATTATTTAAGGAAATTAACTAACCTTGTGGTGGAAGGTGTGGGGCTGGTTGTGTGTGTGTGTGGTTATATATATATTTGTGTGTGTGTTTGTGACTTGTTGTTTAAATGGTAAGGTATATCCCTTTGTGAGGTATACATGGGAACCTTGCGTAGCAAAGAGGTTTACTAAGAACGATTGCTGCACTAATTAGATTATGAACTACTAGTGGCCCATAATATGGGGAGATGTTGTTATTATTGCTATGGGATTAGGCCCCTCAACCAGGCTAGGTAGGGCGACGGTTGGGTGTTAGGGCGTTATGACGTTATCGAGAGTAGCCATTCCTTCGGGGTGAGTCAAATGTATAGTATGTTCTGGTCTTCCTCTGAGTTCCTAGATGTTCTCATGTTCCTCCGATACTAGTACCCTTAGTGAAATTACCCTCACTATGTGGAACTGTAATATCATTCTTGGTTTTGGTACCCCTTTTTTGGTAAATTTTGAACATGTGTTTATGTTAAAATATTTTAAAGAAAAATATTGTTTTAGAAATAATAAGCATCCTTCCCTTTTTTAGTGTTAGTAAAATAAGTCTTAATTTTCTTCCTTTTGCTCCTCCCATTGAGAAATATTTCAAATTAAGAGGCTAATAGATTATGCATGTTTGTTTTTAAAATAAAAAGTGTGAAAAACTATATATTTATTTATTGTAGTATAATTATACCAATCAATGTTTTCTTTATTTAAGGGATGTTCACTTTGAGTAGAATTAATCAGTCTTACCTACTGAGTTTTAATACTCATACTTATAGTCTTTCTTGATTTTAGTTTTTATTGTACGCTCTAGTCTTGGTTTGGTGGCCTTGGATATGGTTGTTTGTGGTTTGGAGAGTTACCCACAGGGCCACACGGAGGCCTCTTGAGTGTCAGGTTCAGTTTGTTTATTCAATATTTGTTTAGTTGTTTCATGTATCTGATCCTGTTGTCTATTTATTGAGATCCAGTTTTTTACTTTGTTGCATTTTAGTATATTTTATTTAGTAATCTGGCCCAATTTAATTTTTTGGGATTAAATCATTCCCACTTGTACGTTCTGATGCTTGACACTTGTTTCCATCACGAGGGAATTGGGAATTCCCCTCGAGACTTGATGTGGATCGTAACGGGTGACCAGTTCAGCGTCAACTCGGGCTGGTTCATGAAAACATGGTATCAAAGGAGGCCTTTGATATTTGGGGTGTTTAGTAGTGCATCTGTTCTTACAAGGTATCATGATGAAAATGTGGTTGGTTGAGTACCCAAATATTGATGAACACTAAGAGACAAGGTTATACTTCGGTGTTTGTGCTTTAATGATCATGTTTACCTTGGGATATAAGGCGATGACATAAATCCCTTAATTAAAACATCAGTGGTTAAGATAGACATCAGTTAAATAGGAGATTCTGAAGTGGATTGATTGATGCTTTGAAGATAAATCTTAAAGGTGAGCTAATAATTTCCTATATGCATCATGTTAAATACAAATTTTTTAGGTGTAACCCTTTTAAACATGTACCATAGGTCAATGACAAGGGTTTAGGGTTCCTTGAGTTAGTTGACCCATAATTGTACCTTTTTATACATCATCAAGAAAAATGGTGTTGGGGTTAGTTTTTCGGAAATTATATAATGCTTTTATAGAGCATGGTTCAATGATATATACAAACCTATCTTTTGATTTACTAAGAATAATTTTCTTAAGGTACCATTGATTCAAAATGGGTAATGTGTATAATATTGGGGTACTCATAATCTAGTTCTGATCAAGCCTAATATCATGACATCATCCTGAGTATGGAGAGAAAACAATAAATATTTTACAATATAAAACATTAAATCAGATTGATTTTTGGTTATACTAATTTACCCATTGGGAGATAAAATCTAGGAGAAAATAAAGAGAGCATTATGGTGTGGATATTTACCATTGGTTGTTGGAGGGTAACCCTCATGTGAGTGCTAGACTAGTCGTTGGATGGTCATTTCATTTTTTGAATAAATTGATAATTGGAATAGGGTACTATTTTATTCCTATATGAATTCCACATACTTATTTGAATACATACTTGGAAGAGGTCTGAGTTACGGCATTGGGACTAATATATATTTGTATGATCAAATGATGGAGGACTAGATTTTCACTGGTGTTCATATTGTGCCACAAGATTCGTGTTAACCAGGATTGTTTTTCTAGGATATGTCACCGAATGTTAGTAATGTGATTTAGTGAGAATTATAAAAATAATCTTGATGTTCCTTGGATTAACAACATTGGTATTTGGTTTTGATGATGCATTAGTTGTAAAATCCAATCATTTATTTAAAATAGTCATCCAGAGTTGATTCTACGTGAGTTTTCTCTAATATTTTGATGTGGTTGGTGAGGAACAAAATTGTACATGCCATTGGGATGAGATGTGTCAATTCTAAGGGTTTGTTGGATATTTTCATAAAAAAGATATTGTGGCTAGTATAAGTTTGGTTGACTAGAATCTGACTATTTCAATCAAGTCAATAACTGGATGCAGTATCCATGAATATGATTAGAGTTATCATGATAATAATCGATTATGGGGGAATTTCTAGGACACTAAGGGTGTCTTTCTATATGAAATTTTGATGGTGGGAATACTATACTCAGAGTTATCCATTTAAAGAAATTACATATGGTGGAAATCACATTAGGATGGTTGTTGAGAGGGACAATGAACATGATCATGTCTTAGGTTAGTTGGGATTGGGTAAGATACGTCTCAATGTTTCATAGATAGTTATGAGTGTTGGATTTAGTTTTAATAACTTGGGTACCACATGATTAATGTGATTCACATAGGTTTTAGTGGGTGTTTAATAATACAATGCGGCCTTTTGATTAGGAGATTCAGCCCCAGTGTAATGACCCCAACCCTAGAATCCCAGAGCTAGTGCCTTACTTTGTTACATTGTGTAAATATAAACAATCAAATCCTGAAGAACAGATTAGCTTAGCAGTTTTTCAGAACTCGATAGATTCATGATATGCATTTTTCAATGAGAATAAGTAACAAAACATAATAAATAACCAAAACAAAATAATTGCATCATTGAAAACACATTCAAATATACATACATCAAAACCAGGTGAAAGGAAAAAAGATAATGGTGAGTCCAAAGGCTTAGTAAGGGTTATGCATAACAGAAGCTATCATAAATAAATAAAGAATAATATATATGGAATGGTAAAGGACTTAACACACATTTCATTTAAATAACACGACTTCATAAATAATTCCAGCCTAATAAATAAGTCAAGGTAAAAAAATGAACACACATGTCATTTAATAAAAAACTATGAATGAAATGCATCCAAATATTATATCATTGTGAAAATATCATAGATAATAATAAAAACATAATAATAAATGAAGGAAATGATAAATTATTGGACGTCATGTCTCAGTAACCTGATAACACTATTCTCAAGATCTATCTTCAAGACAATTTAACACTACTAGTTGAAAACCCATCTAATTTAGACAACTGGATTGTCTCATGAGACATATCAATGCATGGATGTGATATACATAAACATAAAAAAACCCCAACCATAAATGCATTTGTAATGAATTTCATATTTATTGAATAATTGATTTAATTCATGAATGATTATTCCATATCATCAAATATCTATATTTAGTAATGGATACAGATTTAACAATATTTACCCTATTAATACAATAACTCTCAAAGTAAACACCATATGTAAAATGGTAAATAGTTTTGTAATTAATCATATCCAAAATAAAAAATATGGATATTTAATATAATTCTAAGGTAAAATGAAAAATTATCACAATAATGTGATTTTTTCAATAGAAAGTTAACAATCAAAAAAGAAAGTGAGATTGTACAACAACATTTACCACATTGTCATTGTCAAGTCAAATAACTCTCGATGAAATGATTAACATTGACTGAAAAATAGAATGAATTAATAATTAATAATGATATTAAATGTAAAAGGGGTAGTATATACACCACATAAAATTGAATTGCTTCATAATAACAAATAACTCTCAAAGAAAGGTTACTTTAGACAAAATCCCTTACCTCACACTTCCTTTTTTCTGAACATTATTTAACATTCTATATACTAGTTTTAAAAAAGTAATTAAATAATTATAAAATAATAATATTATTTATTATATCATATATGAACCTTTAAAAACATCTTATCAGTCTTTTGTTAATAGTCATTCATTATTTTCATTGTTTCGAGTGACAATTTTCTTATTTTCTCATACTTTTTTTGTCATGAAACTTCCAGTTCTTGTGAATATTATATTGTTTCATCATCTCCTAAATAATAACCATTACATAATTATCTAAATTATAAATCATTTATATTTTTAATACCAATCATGAAATATTATTTTGATAAATAAAGTATATCGTGATCATGGAGACGGTAGTACGTACGTACGCATGAGTAACATTACCATTTTCCAATGATCGTTGTGGAAAGAAGGTAAGTAATATATCATACATATAGAATAATTATAATATCATATATACTATATAATCCCATTAATATATTTATATATATCATCCATATGGTGTTGTGACGAAAATAGTGGCACATCGTTTCACGAAGGTGGTAGTCCACAGAAACACAGATGATGTTATCCTCATTCATTGAGTGAAAAGGAGAGAATGAAAATGATAAATATTATATTTTTATAATAATAAATAATATATTAATATATTAATTATTTCATGTGTGTAACATTTAATCATTAACTTTGTTATTATCACCTTCATTTAAAGACTTAATGAAAGACAAATATCATAACTCCGTGAGGCAGTAGACTGCCTTATACACGAGTGAAATTATCATATCTCCTATGGAATGTAAATTAAAAAGGTATATATGAGAAAATGACACAAGAGGTATAATTATGTTATAAATAACATATATATTCTTTTTATCTATTATAATACCCCAATCATGAGAGGTGGTGATGGAAAAATGAAAGACATCAGTTCACGATGTGGTAGTATGTCGTACACAAAAATGATGATTTTGTAACTCATTTGATGAAAGTGGGGGTGGTTTAAGGTAATTAAATAAACATAAAAAAAAATTATTATATGGAATATACTGATTGTAATATATTTTAATGTTTTAATAAGAATTAATTTAGTTCATTATAAAATAAAAAAACATTCATTGAAGAAAGTTACAACTTCTTCGGGTATCCGAGGTCGATTTTCACTAAATCCTTTATTGGTTGGATTTATGAAAAAAGGAACATGGGAAGCTAGGATGTATGTTTTTAACTAATCATAGAAGGTATTTTATAAACCAACATGACATCAATGTGTGAATAAGATAGAAGATTAGGTGGCCTTTTATAAGTGAGGTGTGTGGCACACTTGGGATTCTTGGAGTGAAAAAGGTGTAACCACATTTTTAATATTCCAAAACTATCCAAAATTAATAATTATAGATAATTAAAAATTATAAGGTCAAAATATTTCAATAAAATACATTTTAGAGAAGTTTTTAGGTCAATTTAACCCTTATCATTCTATTTTATCTCTTAGTAAATCGATTTTTACCCTAACTGTAGAAATTAATTTTAACTATTATTACTATTCATTATAGTAAAAAATTAAGTTTAAATTATTAAATAATATATCTTATTCTAATTACAAATGTTTAATCCATTTTTAAAAATTCAATTCACAAATGTGGCATAATTTAATTCCAAATTAATCCCATGGATGCGATGAGAAAGAATGTTTTTAAAGAGAAAAAGTTAAAAAGTACACAGAGTTTGTATATATAAATTCAATATTGAAATGATTCCAATGAACTGAACTGTATTAATATATATATATAATTTAATTAATTTTACACTAAAACTAATTAAAAATCTAATTTAACACTATAAATTATTTAAACAAAAACATTGTTTTCAAATAAAATTCAATATTATTAACTAATCATTGAAAAATGATACGTTTCAGATTAGTTGAAAAAATTCAAACTAAGATAATTTTGATATTATTATTTCAAAAATTCAGTCTTTTTTGTAAAATAAATTTTTTTAAATTTTGGAAAATTTAATTTAAATATTGTGAGAAAAGATGGACAAAACTGTCTTTCTGAAGAAAAAAATGTTTTTTATGAAACTTTTATTTTTATTTTAAATTATTATTATTTTATTTATAATAAATACGTGACCATAATTTTCTGATTTATTTGGAACTATTAATACCCTGCATCTTAATATCTAAGTTATATTGGTCACATCGGAAGCTATTAACGAAATGAATTAATTCTAAAATATATATATTGTAAAGTATTGGGTTGTTACATTATTCTCTCGTATAAAAATTTCATCCTTGAAATTTTAGGGATAATACCTACTAAATATATGTCGGTATTTCTTGTTCATAATATCCTCTAGTTCCCATGATTCTTCATCATGTTTGTGATTTATCCAAAGTATCTTTACTAGATGTGTCATCCAATTCCTCAATAATTGATCTATAGTAACATTATTCAATATGTTTTGTTCATAGTAAGATAGATCAGGTTCCAATTATATTTCAACACAGTTTTCCACATGTGTGGGGTCTGTCATGTACTTTCTTACTAGTGATATATTAAAAAAATCATGTACATTTGAGATATTTGGCATCATTTCCAAATGATAGGAAACAAATCAAATTTGTTCAAGAATTTCAAAGGGTCCAGTGTACATAAGACTGAATTTCCCTTTTCCATCAAACCTTATAACACTCTTCCATGAAAATGATTTCTAAAAGGCATAATAACTCACTTGGAATTCTAATTTGTTTCTCTGATTATCGACATAACTCTTTTCTCTACATTCATATTCTTTAAGGTGATCGTAAATAGTGTTTTCCTTTATTATTTTCTCTTCAAAAAGTTTTGTAACTATGAGTTTCATTTCACTAACTTTATCCCAATAAGGTGTAGTATGATATCTCTTTCCATATAATGGTTGATATTGTGACATTTGAATACTTTAATGGAAACTCTTATTATAGGAAAAATATACCAAAGGTAAACAATGATTCCTCATACCTTGAAAGTCATTTGATCATTACCTAAACTTATATTCCATTTTTTAGGTCATCCATTCAGACAATCCATCAATTTGGGGATTTAATGTGGATCTCAAATGAATAATAGTGTCATGATCTTCTAAATACACTTCTATAATTTTGATATAAAACCTACATCTTGGTCAGGAAAAATTGAAATATGTGCTCCATGATGTCTTATAAGTTCATTAATATCGATCCTTATGAGGATATCAAGATGTAAATCACCTATTATAGTGAGGAAATATATATATTTGGTTAGCCGATCAATGATAACACATGTTGCATCATTATTCATAGGATTATTTGGTAATCCTATGAAAAAATCCATAGTAATGGAATCACATTTTCACATGAGAATAAAAACTGTTTGTATTAATTCTCCAGGATGATGCCTCATAGATTAAAATTATTAAAAAATGAAACATTTAGAAAAATAATCATTAATTTCCCACTTCATTTTATCCCACAAAAAAATTTCCATCAAATCCCTAACATCTTTGTGATACCAAGGTGTATAGAGAAATTTGATCTTTGAGATTCATCCAATAATTCCCTTTTTAGCTAAGGTATAAATGTAACACATAATCTCATTCTAAATATCAGAACACCATCTTCAGAAAAAAAGTCTTCTAATTTCCCCTTATTTAATGCTTTAATTTTCTTCTAAAATTTTTCATCTTCATATTTGAGAAAATTTTATATTTTCAATAAATATTTCTTTCAAATTATTTAAAAATCGAGTGATTTATACCCTTTCTTAACAAATACCATAACTATATTTACTAGATCCACGAACATAGGATCTTTATCAATCATCATTTGGGAAAAAACTCCATGATCTTTCCTAATTGATAGATATGGTAACATATTTTCTTTATCTCGGTGGTATTTTATCTAGAAATAATAATATTTGAGTAGCTCATGAAATATCCATTCCCTCATATTGAGATCTTTTTGTGAAAAAATATATTTTAGTCTCTTATGGTCTGTGTATATCTAAAATCTTTCACAGGAGATATAATGTCTCCATATCTTCAAATAAAATATTATAGATTCCAAAACATGATCAGGGGGTGGATAATTTTGTTCATGATACTTTAGATGCCTTGGATCATATGAAATAACTTTATAATTTTTCATCAGGACACATCCAAGTTAATTTTTCAATTCCTTACAATATATCACAAACCCATCATTTTCTGTTGGTAGATTCAAAATTGGAGCACTGAACAATCTCCTATTTAGTTTATCAAAACTTTATTCACATTCATTTGTTGAAAAAAATTAACCCCTTTACATGTAATCTTTGTTAATGGGTTATCCAATCATAAAGAAATCTAAATGAACCGCTGATAGTAACATGGAAAACCAATGGAACTATATACCTCAGTTATGTTAATTAGTGTAGGTCATTCTTTGATTTACTTTATTGTTCTATGATAAAATGACATGACAACAATGGATACATTATATAAAGGAAATGAAACATCATGAATTAAGAAACCACACTTACTAAATTTTCCAAAAAAAACTCTTTCTTTCTTACAGTCTCAGGAATTATCCGAAAGTGATTCTCATGGTCCTCGTGGCTCTTTGAATACATAAAAATATCATTAATGTGTACCAAAAAATCATAAAGATATTCCTTGAATACTTTATTCATTATATACATAAAATAGATGGTGTATTAGTGAATCTAAATGTAGTTATTGTAAATGTAAAATGTTTATACCTCATTCAAAAAACTTATAATGATAATTTATTCAATCTTTAATCACAATTGATGATACCCATAACAAAGTTCAGTATTTGAGAAATATTATGATCTATGAAGTTGATTGAATAAATCATCAATATTATGTAGATTATTCTTTTTCTTTATAAAAACAGAATTTATTTCCCTATAATCAATGCACAACATCATGGATCCATCTTTCTTCACAACAAAGAGAACATGGGATCCCCATGGAAAAACACTAAGGTGAATAAATCCCTCTTCACCTAACTTCTAATTTTGTTTCTTCAACTCCACTAGTTCTGTAGTTTCCATTCTATAGGGATTCTTTGATATTGTTCTTTTATCAAGAATTAAATAAATTTAAATTCAACTTTATACTCTAGGGGAAGTCCAGGTAATTCCTCCAAAAATACATCAATAAATTCTTATAAAATAGGTAAATCCTCAATTTACAGATTACCTTCTCTATCCCTAAATTGTTTTTTCTTATTCCTCGAAAATATCATTCATTAATGCTACTAGGGGTGGATCAAAATATGAATCCGATGATGATTTCTCTGCTCTAAACATAAGGAATTCTACATCTTCCTCACAAATCGTCATTTCCTTCTTCTTGAAATCAATTTTTTTGGATCATGTTTTGAAATATATTCCATACTAAATTATTATATCAAACTAAACCATAGGTATGATAATATGGTCATAAAATATAGCTTTTTTTGTGCCTTAATGGGGATTACATGACTCATATTAATTTTGGTGATACATATCCTTATAGTTTTAAAAGACAAATCCCTTCATAAATTAAAAGGTAAACGTCTAATTGTATTAGAAAACTAAGTATATATAAAAGAGCGTGAGGATCCAGAATCAAATAAAAATTATCTAAATTTTTACATATGATTAAAGTACTTTCAGCCACATCATGGGGTAATCTCACCTCAGCTATAGTGATCGAAAAAGCTTAACATTCCCCCTTGTACTCTTCTATGTTTAATTCCCCTTATGCTTGTGATATTTTTTTTACATAGTTCCCCATTTACATATAATTCAAAAAAACAAATAATGGTTTTTCATTATTCCCTTTTCATTCTATTTTCAGGTGAAATGTATCTCTAAAAATATAAAAAAACTCTTAACCCCTTCAATCATTTCCCATAGTGATTCTTTTGATAGCTATAACATGAGGGAAATTATTGTGTTCTCTTCTTATTTTTTAACACATTCTATTTTTCATGGTGTTTCAATGGAATCATCTCTTGATTTACCATGAATATGTATGATTTATAGATTACCTTCTCTATTTTGATGGTACAAAAAACGATTTCATCATATGAAGAAAAAGTTTTAGAAACTAGTTATCTTTAGATATATGGATTAATCACTTCAAAAAATGTCCAATATTTCACTCCTTGTTGTGAATTTAATCTATATCATACTCAAATATCCCTATAAAGGTATCCTCTCACATAGAAACCCATTCTTCTTCCATTCACATTATTCTAAGGAACATTCCCTTCATTTTAATTTATTTCTCAAAAGGAAAGTATTTTTTGAATATTGCATCCTTAAAAGATTTCAATTCCATGTGTTATATTTCTTCTTCCACTCTAGTGTTCTGGATCAATAACCACTATTGATCAACTTTTCCTTTGAAATAATACACTACAAGTGTAACCATTTCATTTTCATCACATCACATTACCATTAATATCTTTTCCAAATACTTAATCCATTTACCTAATTCCATTGTAGTAGTAGTACCATTTAAGGATGGGGGATTCTATCAGATGAAGTGATAAAATATAATTAAATATCATTGTGGAAGAGGTTACTCCATCTAGGAATGGATATTTTTCTTAACCTAATTAATATTCTCTAATATAGAAATTTTTTTATCAGTTCTAATATTAGCTATATTATCTTCCTCGACAAGGAAATCTCTACATTGGACATGAGTATTGGTACCCTTCTTATATCCAGGTTCTATTTCTAAACAATAACATATACTATATTAGCTTATAAAATAATGAATTTTAAATCATAATGTATAATTTTAAATATAGTTTAACACTTATTATATATTAAACTTTTACTATTTTTAATCTTAGAATCTTAAACTAGGTTTCATTGAAGATATATTTATTTTAAAACCCTTCAAATTGGTTTGTGAAGAAAATATGTATTATCCTAAGAATATACCCTAGGTGTTTCAAACCAGGTGCATAGTAAATCTAGTTTACATGCACCAAGTGATGATTGTGTATATACCATTGCTCCATATTCATAGTTATTCCCTCTAGGTATTTCTATTATAGAACCACATCCACTTATAGTATCTAGGAAGGGGTTTATTTATCAAAAATCCCTTGTAATATCATCATTAAAAAACATTAGGGTGTTCATATATACTTATCCTAAAATTTTATCAAAGGGCTATGTTCCATAATCTATTTTTTCCTTAATATACATCCCAATGTATCTAAAAAACATCCTATGATACCAACTATAATGAACCTGACCCCAATAGGCTGGAGTTGGTGCCTTTGTTACATTGGCAAATATAATAAGAATAAAATCCTGAAGGACCGATCAGTTCAGCAGTTTTGGAGAACTAGATACATAAATGACACCCATTATACATTATAAATATAAAATAAAACATGAAACTTTAAAAAAAACAAATGAAATGAATCCTTAAGAACTCCTAAAAAGTTCTCTTCTTGATATCCGGGTGATAAGAAACCAAATAAGGCTGAGCTCAAATTCTCGGTAAGGGTTACATACAATGGAATCTATCCTGAATCAATAAATAATAATAAATATAGAGTGTTAAATAACTAAACATACATTCCATTTAAATAACATAACTACATGAATAGATAATTTATAATCAATATGGAAAGGTAAATAAGTGAACAAACATTCCATTTAATCAAAATCAAATAATGAAATGAATTCAAAGATAGTATCATTGTGAAAATATCATGGATAATAATAATAACTGATTTCTAAATGAAAGAAATGATTAATTTTTGGATTTCGTGTCCCTATAACATGATACCTCTATCATTAAGATCTATTCTCTATAGAGAATAAAAATACTCGGTGAAAACCTATCTAATTTTGTTAACTAATTTTTGTAATGATACATGTTGATGCATCAATGGGTAATCAATTACCAGGCCCCACCAACATTCTCACATAAAAATTATTCCTCATATATCATATAATCAATTTAATACATGAATTATTGTTCCTATTATAAAATAACTCTATTAAGTGAAGGATATAAATTTATCAATATTTCCACAGTTAATCAAATAACATTCAAAGTAAAAACTGTATTAATTTTTTTATAGTTTAGGTAGTAATAACATAAATCATACAAGAATACAGATATATAATGAAATGTAATGTATAAGGAAAAATCATCACAACAGCGTGATCATCTCAAGAAAATTTTAACAATAATAAAATAATGTGAAACTGTAAAATATGTTATACCACTTGGTAGTTTTCTATTCAAATTCTCTTGGATGAAATGATTCACCATAAACAAAAGATTCCATGTTGTATGAATGAATCACGACATTACATGTAAAATAGAAAATATATAATCCAAATAAAATTGAATTGGTACATAATAACAAATAATCTTTAATGGAATTTAAATTGAGAAGAAATCCACTACCTCACACTTACATTTGGTTGGAAGTTACTTAGCGTCATGTGTAGTGGTTTTAAGAAAAATATCAACTAATTACATTATCATATTAATATTTATAATATCATATATTTTATTTTTATAACATTTTATCTCTCATTAATTAATCATCATCAAAAGTATAATTTTATTATATATATTGATACACCAAGCCCAAAATAGATAGTAATAATGAAAATCATGTAATAAAAGTGCATCAGCCTTAACCAAGTTACCACATTTAGGAGGAAGGGAACCCAAGTTATCAATATAAATGACATGATCATCCTGAGATCCCTATGAAGCTTGAAAATATATTACTTTGTAACCTTCACTCCATGTGTGATTTACCTTTACCTGATTGTCTGGAATTATATTATTCTTTCGTATGTGATATATAATAAACCATGGAATTAAAGCATACATATGATAGGATTTGCGGACGATCATTGAATCAGTTTCTAGAAACTCTAGATGTATATTTATATCAAGGCTCAGTTGAATCCCATTGATGAAAAACATGCCTCGTCCATGAGGGAGTCACCATTTCCATAAGTTTCCTTGAAATCCAAAATGACCAAGCCACTTTACTCAAAGACCACACCCCCTTCCTACATGAGGTCATGCATGCACGATCTATATGTATTCATGTTCATAACATTTATGAGGGGAATAAATTTAACCCATCTACCATATGGGGGTTTACTCTGGATAGATGTAAAATAGTATCTTCCCACCATGAATGTTCTTGGGGAAGGGTTATTATACAAATGTTTCAGGATGATCTCAAGATCAGCTGTTAAGCTCTAAGACCTTGTCTCTATTTCCAAACAAAAACTTACAACACCATCATACCATGAATTGTTCATGGAACTCCAAATTCACCAATAACTAGCCACAAGAAGAACTAATCTAACCATCTTCTCATGCTTATTATTCCCCAAACTATGAAATCCACTATGTAAAAATTTATCAGTAGTCTCATTCTAGAAAAAAACCAAAGAACTCCCTATGTTTCTCCCACACAGTAGTGGCCCATTCTCCTTGAAAAAATAAGTGAAAGGAATATTCTTCCTTGGAGATCCTTAAACCTGAACACTTAGAGGCTATTGGAATCCCATTAATCTAGATATATTTGTCCGTAGAGATGGAATTAAATCTAATGTTCCATACCAGAAAGAAATATTTTTCTAGTATCTCATGAACCCAGAGAATACAAACCCATTTGACATCAGTGACACTCCCATTACTCTGAGATAGGTACGCCTTATATGAGAAGGAAACTGGTGGGGAGATAATGAAAAAAAGCCTATCCTATTCATTATTGATCACATTGTTTCATAAAAGGTCATTCTTAAGAGTATTTGGAATATATTGGTTGACCTTTTTATCTACTATCTTGAGATAATGAGATGTTTTGATTTAGGAACTGTGACAAGGCAACCCGGATTGTTCCTAAACTGGTCACCCAAGTCGGCACATGATAGGGCCCGAGAGGTTCCTCGATCCTCTTAGGATGGTGACAATCACCAAGGGCGTGAACTAGAAACAAATGGAATGATTTCTCCCAAAATATATAATCTTAAATATTATATCTAATAAGATCATACCAATAAATAAATAAATAGAACAACTGAACAACATATTTACATAAAATGAAAATACAATAGACCGAACATCAAACCCCAAACTAAACATAATGACCACTAAGTAGCCATATGACCTCAGAGATCTCCATCCGACTCCAAAACCCAACATCACTCATGATAAAGGAAACCAATCTGGAACCTGAACCAAATATTAAAAATAAGAAGAAACCATAGGCACAAGTATTAAAATTTATTCGGTGTGCCTAAACAATCTATTCATAATTCACTTCCTTTAACTAAATGAAACAACAACCGTAGGTATAAAGAAAAATTTATATAACATAGGTTTTCACCATATTTTAACTATAAAGAAAAAATGTCTATTTCCCTTTACATTAAAAACTAGATTGTTTTCAAACAGGGATACATTATCATTTTGTAGGAGAAGAGGGAAAGTAAAAAAAGGTTGTTGTTTTTAAAAAAAATGAGAAGGAAAGTGTAAAACATTTTTTTAAAATTTTTCCATAAAAATTTGAAAACAATAACATCAATTGTAACAAATAATTTCACCATACAAGAGAATAGAATCAATGATCACATAACAAGGGTAACCGAAAATATAACATATGAGTAACCAACCAACAACACATCTCAATCATCCACTACAGATAAATAAGTTCTAAAAACCATAGGGGATCCTGGGATCTCGGTGGATAATCTAGAACATACTAAACATCTGACTCATCCCATAGGTATGCCTCACCTCATGGCATAAATTTTCCTATAAGATCTGTTTTTACCCAACCTGTCTCAACGGAGGGGTGCAATCCCATTGTTGAGAAAGGACCATACAAAAGGACACTAGCCCGATCATAATCCTAAGATAGTGCAACAACCATTCACCAAAAATATGTTATTTATGCCAGGTTCCCATGTTAAGACTAAATTTTGGTGAGCCAGTTATAACTAAACAAGAAATCATCCACATATACATATATCACACACACAAGAATCATCCTAAACCAACCTATAGAACAATATCTTTTTCCAAAAAAAAAATATATCACAAAAGAGTTCCAAAACCAAGGACCTCCAATCCCATTCAACATAACCATGGAAAGAGGATCGTCCATGGATAGTTTTCATGAATTTTTTTATACAATTACCAAATGGGCCTTATATAACCATCACATGTCAAACCCTTTCTTAAAGAACAAAACACACACCACATTAAAATATTTATATCCACTTTAAAACCCATTTAAAAGATCCAAACTATCATTTTAAATCCAAAAAATGCTTACAAAGTCATCCAGAAATTTCATTAAGGACATGGTCTAAAAAAACCAAATACAACCTTTTAAAAACAATTAAAACCAAGTGGAAGGATCATTATTTCACATTAAAAAATTATTATAAAAATCATAAATCAAAAATTATCATCTAAGGAAGGTTCAAAAGTCAAGAAATCAATGATTATAAAATTTAATGGGCATGAGAAAAGGAAAACCTTTATAAAAACATAAATGCCTCAATATCGATAGCTAGAAACAACACCATGAGTGTTTGAAGAAGAAAGAACACCCACAAGAAACCTTAACAATGAAAAAACAAAAACTTGAACCCAATGAAACAAGAATCCTAGATCATGAAAACCATGGGAGAAGATTAAACACAAAAAAAATGAAGGAGAAGGAAGAATAGGAAGAGAGGAGAAGGATGACTTGAAGAATAATCCCCACTAAACTTGAAGAAAACTGGATATCCAACACCTAAGATAGAAGAGGAATCTTAGAGAAGGACGGAATGGGCTCCCTTCTGTCTTAAAAACCAAGGGAGGGAGGGAGGGAATTTTTTTTGTTAAAAATCAAAGAGGGTATAAAGGGAATTTCACATTTTTAAGACACTTGTGAATTGTGCATGGTTAAGCTTCACAGTTTTGCAAACTGTTCACCAAATATTCACCCCTTACTGAACACACTGGGAACCTACATGGTTTGGTAGCATGTTTTGAGAAACAGTGTGATTACCATATGACATGGTTCTATCAAAAAATTAATAACCATGTGGACACCTTACCTATAGTTTTGATAACTATTCTTGGGTTGTTCCCCCCTCGACTATAGACACACAAGGACACACATGGTTTATCCTAGGAGTTTTATTATTTGGATATAACCATACTAAATCCATGAAACTCAAGCCATGAAATATAAAAATTAACTAAAAATGAGCTCACACTCAAGAGGCCACATGGTTACATTCTTAACTATGGACCTAAACCATGAAAAAGAATAAAAGCATCCAAAAACTAGGAATTTCAATCTGGAACACTCAAAACTCGAGAGAGAAATCAAGATCAAAATGATAAATATAAACAAAAGAAAAAAATAGGGTGTGGAAATTATCCCTATTATTATGATTTCTACCCCTAGAAATCCACAACATCTCTAGTTGATTGTTCAAAGGAGAAGGTTCACACACTAGTATGATTCGATTCCTCAAACTGAAAATCACCTTAACCACCACCACGAAAAAAACCTGAAAATCTAACAGAAAAGAAACTCACTAACCCAAAACAATTTTTGAGAAATAATGGATAACCTGAATGGAAAAGCACAAAAAATTACCACAAAAAAACTGTTGTTCATGCTCCAAAATCCGAATGTCCACCCGTAAGGTAAACACTCGAATCAAAAAACACGGAAAGAAACCACTTAATTTTAATCCAACACCTTAGACAAAATTGGATCCCCAACATGGGAGGCCAGAATAGACTCCCCACCATTTTATAAATATATTCGACTTCCCAACCAACATCACCCACCAAAAACCAATACCCTATACCAGAACAACCACACAAAACCTCAAAAAGCACTAAAATAACACAACACACCACAAGATAAGCTTCACCCTAACATCACACATATACTAGAAAATTGATTTATATGATTCACTCACATCATCCATTTTCACTCCATTTAATAAGAATCAAGAAAAAGACACACAATCGAATACACCTCTACCCAATAAGAAAAATCATATATTTTTTCTAAATTCATGTTTTGTATTGAGATAACAAAAATCAAAATTTCCTGAAACAAAATCCCAATAAATAAAACATTTAAAAAATATGAACAACATAATTCATTACTACAATAAAAGGATAACACAAAAAAATAACCTCTATAATAGATGAAACACCCATATGGAGATGACCCTCAATCTAAACCCAGAACTAGCACCCTACTTCTACAAACGGGCTGGGTTTTCTTCAGAAGGGTTGGATCATGCCCCACATTGCTTCCTAGAAACAGCCTTACATATAATATTCAAGTGAAAGAGGAACAAAAGTTTATGTAAGGCCTTGGAATCTTCTATCTATGATTAATTCTTGTGACCATTCTTTCCATACTGATGGAAAACTAGGATACAACACCTTAAAGAAGCTAATGAGAGATCTAAAGGCCTCTTGATTCCATGACCAGAACCACCAGCTCAATGACATTTCTCAATCTCCCTTCTGGGATTACCTTAAACTATTCTAGTGATTGAAGTTGGATTTATTATCTTGAGAACCCCTATCAACATAGCTTCAACCCGAATAGAATTCCTCATCACATCAGCAAAGTAGTTCAGACTAAACTCTAAAACCATCAACTGCATTTGAGGATGAATCTCATTCTCAAAATGTTGAACCTTTAGAGAATCTTCCTTATCCCAATATGAAATATAGGGAACTAGGTTCTCAAAACAATTAACTAACTCCAATAATGATCTATCACCATGTTGAATACATCTCATCTCCATTTCCTTCTTCACCTTCATGGACTTATAAAAATACCACCACATGAATGAAGCATTGAATAATTACTAAGATGGGATATTCCAAGGATTAGTTTAAATAAATTAATTCCACCACTTCCATCATGGACCTTAAATCATAAAGGTTGAAAAATTCCCATTTAAAGAATTAACAAACTCAATGAAACTAAATATCCTTCCAATTCTCTGCATCCACTCTTCTAGTTCTAAAGAATCCTCTTGGTAACAAAATATAGTTTTTTTCAACATCTCAAACTCAAGGAGAAAGTACTTTGGTTGATAAAATAGAGTTTTTTTTCTAATGGTGAACCACTCGTAGATGCACCAGGAATATCCATCGAATCTTGGGTGGGGCTATACTCTAAACAACAGTAGAACTATAAGCCAAACTGAAACCAATTAATCTACCAAAAATCACTGAAAATAAACACCAAACATAGAAGGGGATACAACACAAAAGTTTCCAAAAAATATTTTTCTAAAAACTCACTAAACGACACTTCAAAACCAATTCACCGACAAGAACTCAATATCAAAACACCAATTAAACAACACTCCCAAATCATAAGAAAACACACTAAAAAACCACCAGTTCTCAAAAAACAGAATTTTCCTCTTAAAAATTATTTTATAATGAAAAATAAAACAAGATAAGATATAAATTTTCTAATGGTATTCCACATAGCCTCACACATATACACACACGGGAAAGCTTATGGATCAATCTGCTCATTCCATCACTCATCCAATACCTCATACATATCCAAGCATGTGAGAAATCCTAATAATACCAATGGTAAAAACAAGAAATTTCCATTTTTGAATCAAAAAATTCAACATACATTCTAAAATTCTCATTCTACTTCCCATTTCAAACATAACATCTCTTTTCAAAAAATCCCCAAAACGTTCCCCCAAAATCTCTCTATTTCAAAATTAATCTTCATTTTCTAAAACCAATTTTGATACAACACCATGAATTGATGATATAAATATAATTTTAAAAATCTAATTCCTATTTTACTAAGAATAATCTCATTAAAGATCCTTTTTATAAAGATTTGTTTAAAATAAATTTGATAAAACATTTCCCATTTTCGAAGACCAAACCATTACCACTTGTAATCATGTTTTCACAATTCCAAAACAAGGGTTCATCGAGATAATTTCAAAATCAAGGACCCAAATAAACATGAAAGGAAAAACTAGTCTCCATGGGTGACTTGTAAATATGGTTGGTGGCCATATTCAAAAAATGCCACTATCATTGAGAGGTTTTCAAGACCATGTATCTACCTCCACATGTATTTATTGGCCTTGTGATCTCACTAAGACATCTTTCTCGTATTTCATTTTATTCCCAAAGTGTAAAAGAACCCATAAGAACCAAATAAACCGAACAAAATTGACTTCCCATGGTAACTCAAGGTTGGGTCTAGAAAGTGTTGGCCTGAAACACCCCATGACTTACACTCCAAGATTTGACAGTCTTACTCTATCAACCTTAACATCCCTAATAACATAGGGCACTCGGAAGGCTAGTTCATCTAAAGAACTTATTCTCCGATACAATGTTTCATGAACCATCCAAGGTTGACCTCAAACTCATCACCTGAGTCGTCTCATGAGAAGGACCAGGGGCATTCTCAATCCTACCGGTCTAACGATAAGTGAAAAGGGAATCACTAAGAACAAAAGTGAATGATTTTTCCAAAAAAAACTAAAGTAGAGGAACCAATCAGGGAGTCCAAACAAATAAATATACAGAAATACTGAGAAACGTCATTACATAAGCTACAAATATAATAATCCAAACATAAAAACCAAAACTCAACCTGACAACCACTAAGTCGCCATGCGACCCTGAGGATCACTCTTTGAATCCAAATCCCAATATTTCCCATGATGATTGAAACTAATCTGGAACCTTCTCTATAATCTAAAAACATGAAGAAACTATAAGTGTGGTTATTAAAACTCTATATCCATGCCTGAACAATCTATTCTCATTGAACTTCCATTAAATAAAAGAATAACCAAACTCAAGTTTAAAATAAAGGTTATATAATGTAGGTTTTCCACACTTGTTCATTTTAAAGAAAAACAAAATCCACTTCCCATTTCATTTAAAACCAGATTTCTTTTAAAGATGTAGATGTTGGAATTTTATAGGAGAAGATGTGTAGTAAAAAGGATGTTTTTTTACTAAAAAGTTGAAGGAGAGTGTGAAAAAAGTAAATCATTTTCCATAAAAACTTTAAAAAAACACACCATATTTACCAAATAATATCACCATACAAGTGAGAATAATCATGGAATATATAACAGGGAAAATGGAATATAGCACGTATGAGTAACCAACCAACCATACATCTCAATCATCTACCATAAATTACTAAGTACTGAAGAACATGGGAGAACCTTGGATATTAATGGATAATCTAGTATATTCTAATCATCTCACTCATCCCATTAGAATTCCTCACCCTATGCCATCAATTCAGCCACATGCTCATTTCTAACCCTACCTAGCCTAACCAAGGGGGATACCCTATAGCTGATCAAGGTCCACAATAAGGCCTACTATCCAGAGCTAAATATTAAGCTTGTTTAGCAACCATTAACTAAAAATACACTAACTATGCTAGGTTCCCATGTTAAGACTAAAGTGGGGTGAGCCAATCAAAACCAAACAATCAATCATCCACATATACATATATCACATACAAAACCATGAAACACAAATATTATCCTAAACCACCCCAAGAAAAAATCTATTTCCATTCAACCAACAGATCACAAAATGATTCCAACACTAAGGATCTCCCATCCCATTAAACATAACCAAAGAAATAGGATCTTCAGAGGAGAGTTTTCACAATAAACAATTTTATACATGTTCTAAATAGGCCTTATATAACCTTCACATGTAAAACCATATCTTAAAGAACCAAATACACACCAATTCCACAACTGTAAATTCCCTTGAAAACCCCTTCAATAAATTCAAAATACCATTTTAAATATTAAGAATTCCTATAAGTCCAACCCAGTATTTCATCAAGCACTTGGTGTGAAAAAACCAAAACAACATTTTTAAAACAAATAAAACCAAGTAGAAAGAAATTCATTTCACTTCAACCAATTATTATAAACATTATACATTGGTATTTATTATATAATAAATGTCATAATGTAAAGAAATAAATAATTTTGAAATTTAATGGGATATCACAATCGAAACCCTATCTCAAAATAGAATCACTTGAATGACAACAACTTGAAACAAAACCAATGGGGTTAAAAGAAGAAAGAACACCCATAGGGAACCTTCATAAGGAAAAAACCAAAACATAAACCAAAATAAATAATAACCCTAGATCCACAAAACAATGAGAGAAGAATAACCACCAATAAAATGGAAGGAGAAGGAAGAAGAGGATGGGAGGAGATGAATATCTTGAAGAATCGCCCCCAAAACATGAAGAAATCCATATGTCCAACCCCTGGGAGAGGAGAGGAATCTTGGAGAAGGAGAGAGGGGATCCCTAGCATCTCACAAACCATGATAGGGAGAGAGGGGCGTTTTTGGTCAAAAATATTTGAGGGTGGAAGGTAATTTTTTATTTTTAAGACACTTGGTCACTATTCATGGTTAGGCTGCATGGTTTCCCAAAGCATGCGACAAATGAGCATATATTACTAGACATACTAGGCACTCTAATGGTTTGGGAAACCCTACGTTAATCATGGGACATGTTTCTATGAAACATTTTAGAACCATGCGCATGCCTTCCCTGCTATTTGGATAACAGTTATTGGGTCATACACCCTTGCAAGAGACACTCAACAACCCACACAGTTTCTCCTAGATAGGTACCCCAAACTCCAAAAAATTCTTATAGGGATGTGATCAAAACATTGGGGTCAACAGTACATAGTTCCCAATCAACTTCTAGTATCACTCCACTCTTTTCAGTAGGAGACCATCAGAACCGTCTTCTATGGTCGGACCTGATAGTGGCATGTATGTTTGATGAAGAGGAGGCCAACATTGATATATGGAGAGAGTTATCTGGAAAAAACATCTCCATCATTTTTTGGCCCCTCACCACTTTTGATTATTACATCTCAAATGATCTAGAAAAGGATTCCATGACTTATCTACTCTATAATATTTGGGATACTCATCAACGACTGAAGGATAAATACCTTCCTTACATAGGATACAAGGGTCATCTTCAGACCATCAAGATAATCTATTTTCATCTAGACCTGCTCATTATCTCCATGGCCCAGGATCCAAAACCGAATAAGAACAATATAAATCTATATCAATCTTACCACCATTGAATAAGAACCCTTATGTAGTTTCTCTATGAATCCACTTCATGCATCCATATTAGAGGATTAGGATAGTATGGATATTTAAACTTTTCTGCACCACTAGAACAACAAAATCCCTCAGATACGACAGCTTTAATTTCCATATCCTTAGAAAAAAATCATGGGATCGGGAAACACTCAGGCCAGTTGGTCACAACAATTGAATTCTTCCACATCAATGGTGCCTAGATATCACAAACAGAGTGACTGGATATCATCTTCAAGTAGAGATGATTGTTCTACCTCCCATATATGATCTACCATCAAGATCAGTATCTGACCATCAAGATGGATTCGAATCTAGGCAGTGAGTAAATATAATTTAGTAAGACGAAAAATATAATGAATTCCCTCTATTGTGCTGATATCTTCTACCTCATTAGGGAAATTATTTATCATTGGGATGAATTAAAATCATCCGAAGACAATGGTGGGTCCACCTCATAAACCCCTACCCATTTCTTGCAAATGGTAGATGTCTCAGAAAGAACTCCCACAAGATTTTCTTAACGTCATCAACACCATGGCTAGTCAAATGGAATCCATAGAAGGGTGATGTGAATCTTTTAAACCTGATAGAACACCATATATCATATGGGTAGATGATACTCCGCCTCCACCAGGTTTTTGAAATCCAACCTTCTCTATCATTGATGGTGTGGGAAACCCTAAACATTATCTCACGAACTTTGTATCCCAATGTGGGACGATGATGGACCCTCTAGATCAATAGGTTTCAACAAAGTTGATGTGTTTTGTACAGACTCAGATAGGGCTAGCTTTGTATGGTACAACAGCCTACCTGTAGGAAAAATTTCCGGATGGGAAGTTCTTTATCATTAGTTCATTTATTAATTTAGATCCACACTGTGTAAAAGGATGATTGACAACCTGAAAAACTATAAGCCGCTCAAAAATGATATGGTATATGAATTCATAGACAAATGGAAAGGCTTAACCTATTCACTGGGCATCGCTCTATCATAGGAGTAACTATTGGAACTCTATGATGAAAATCTTCAGGATGAGTTCTAGAAACCTCTAATCATAATGAAGTATCCATGGGGGTCTATGAGTTCCTAGAAATGGAACAACATCTTGATGATTCCATTTAGTAAACCCCATCCAAACCTTGAATCATGCTCGAAACATAGAGGAAATGGTCGGGAAGAGTATAAGCTGCAACTATCACTCGCAAGATGGTAGCAGTGTATATCCAAGAACCTAGGTAGGTCAAGTATTGTCTATCACCTCTTGTCATGCAGAAAAAACCACATAATGTCCCTTGGCCAGAAGCACAGAGAAATCAGGGTCACCAAAGATTTAAGGAACTAATGAACAAAGCATACTAATTCTAAAATGAATATGTCCCTAGTTATTTATTAGTATCCATGGATAATAACCTACTCACACAACATTAACCTAGGTGGCTCAAGGAGGTCATCCTCGTCGACTGTTCTGACTAAATCCCTATCCATTGAAGGCTGGGTCAAAATATTTAGGACTACTTCATCTTCCAACACATCCTTAAATGCATCATCAATTATGGATAGGTGTTGATAGATAAATCCTTCGAGAATGTGGTTTGCATAACCATTTCCAAGTCAAAACAGGATAGTGAATGGGAGAATGTTTTGGCTAGGCATGTACAAATTTTTGACAACTAGCTGACTCAAAAAACAATTGATTGATATTTTTCCACCCTAAGGAAATGTTTTTTATACCCAAAATTACTCCACCACCCAAGGGGGAACATCAATTATGCCTGTAAAAGGCAGATGTTACCACATGATGTAGAAAGAAACAGAACAGAAGGAATCATACTCTACTAAAAATCAAGATCTAACTATTGTAGAATTACTCCCTAAAACATCTTCACAATGGGCACCACCGCCCACCCCAAACATACTCTGCATTGGATGAATAGATCATCATTATTTATGAAACATGATACACTTGGAAGACCCCTTCTCTGATAATGAATATGCCTTAATATATGAGTTCCTTGCATATAAATAGGGAAAATGAGGCCACATGCACCTGAACCAAGGATATATGGGACAACACAGATGCAGTCAGACAAATATTCCGATCACGTCACATAAAGAATATATATACAGCTGAGACTCCAAGTAAAATGATCCTATGTTCTCAAATAAAGCGTTAAGGTGTCCAAGAACCTTCTAGTGCTCATCCGAACCTAGTTTTATTTCATGACAATATTTTGAAGGTTCAATTGTCTGATCAACTAGGAAACAGTAAAGGAAACATTACCATCACTACTAACAGTAGATACTCGCTCAAACTCTGCACAATATTTGGCCTCGTCCACCTCAAATTCCTCTTTTTTTGAATCACATTTCTAGTAGGAACTTCACATTTTGATGTATTGACCTCTGGTGAAAAATTGTGAAATTATAAAATTTCTAGATATAGTCCCATCCAAGTTCTCAATTCATGATGTCATTAATATTTTAGAAGAAATCATGTAGGAACTAGTAGAATCAATTTAGATCCCACAAGAATTATAGACAGAAGTCAATATTTCCAAGGTTTATCGAATGGAGACTATATCCTCATAATTTCATGTAGCCATCTCATTCACTAATCATAATCATGAATAGTTCCTTCAAGTGCACATCAGGACCAACTATATTTTTGGAAGGCTCAATAATTTCAACATCCAAAAGGCCCTAGTTGATAATGGTTTTGAGATTAACCTCATCTCGATTCTAACCCAATGACATTTGGGATATGTCAAAGAGGATTTTTCTACCACAAATATAACCATTCCAGGGTATGATAAGCTTGATTAATGACATATGGGGAAGATCAAACTCGAAGATCAGTTTGGGATCTCATAGCTAATGTTGATTTTATGGTCATCCAGCAATACACCACATACAATGTCCTACATGGAAGGCCCTAGCTCCAAAGCCACCAGGAAGTACATTCAATATTCCATAGGTGTTTGAAGTACCCCATTAATGGAAAGGTCGACATACTATATGGTGATAGAACCCCATTCAAGACTTGTGGAGCCACATATGTTGAATCGTATTTCTATATAAGGGGAGGAAAGTAAGTAATGGCAGATGATGATATACTGGTTGCAGCCCCCAATCGACTGGGGACAACCCCTATGAATATCTAGAGTATTCTCGAAAGTGACTATGTGATCCCCATAAATTTAGTCAAGGTGATAGAATTGACCCCATAGGTCCAATATTCTTCTCTTCCTAGCGACAACATAAAATAAAATCAACTCTGGCATCTCTCTGCAATGACCGAACCAACATGGGATGATAATGTCTCTTCTCGTGGCCTCTCTCACCCTGAGAGTGATGTATATGCCCCCAAATTTCCATCATCATCTGGATATGTATCCATAGACTCAGAGATGTAATAACATAGGGATGACCTTAGGAACACTCATCCCGCATTCAAGGAAGGTGTATCCACCACCACTGATGATCTTGGGAAGATAGATGTGGTGAAATAAGAATACCTATAGCCTACTCTAATTAGTTCGACCATGCCCCTCAAAGTGAAAGAGACGTACATCTCATTTATAAAGTATCACTTATATGTGTTCATTTGGAACTACAAAAAAATCTCGAACTGAATCCATATGTGGCAACACACCATCTCAGACTACATGATGAGCATTGAGGCTTCATATAGGCAAATAGGGGGATGCACCCCTCCCATTCCTCCAATGTAGTGGTGAATTTAGACAATTTGATCAAATCCAAAATTTTAAAATAACTATAATATCCAAGATAGATTTCTAACATATCATCTTTAAAGAATAATAAGAATGAGAATATTTGGGTATGCATCAATTTTAGAGATATTTATTGGCTATTCACAAAGAATGATTTCTGAATTCCAATCATAGAAATCTTGACCGATGAAACAGCTGGCTTACAAGAAATTTCCTTTAGATATGGATACTCAGGGTATAATTAGATAATGGTGGCCCCTGAATATGAAGAAGTCACTGACTTCAGAGTGCCTCAGGGGATATTCTTTAATTAGATCATACCTTTTGGGATAAATAACCCTAACACCACATATCAACGTGCAATGCATCATATCATTAATCCGTTATCAAGATGGATAGTTAAATGTTATGTAAACGACCTGATGGTAAAATCTCAATAGCAATTTGATCACTCCATAGATCATTAAGCAGTCTTTGAAAAGATGCAATAAAATAAACTAGAGAAGAATATTCTAAAATGAATTTTTGGGGGTAACATCAGGGATGTTATTTGGATTTTTGGTATAACACCATGACATCAAGGTCGACCCAGATAAGACTAGTGTTATCTTAGTAATTTCATCCCTAGAAACCTCAATGAATTGTGGGGTCCCTAAGGGAACCTCACCTATATATGTAGATTCATTGCCAAACTGGCCAGTAAATCTCTCCCCTTCACCAGGAAAATGAAAAATGGAACCATCTATTAATGGGATGATGATTTCCTGGAAGCCTATGAAAGTCTCAAGTGGTCCTTATAACACCCACCAATTTTGATGCCTCTGGTGGAAAAGAGTCTAGTCATCTTATATGCCAACCCTAGGGAATGGTCATTGGGAGACCTCCTTAGATAGAAAAATAATCCTTGGAGAAATAACATTCTCTACTACCTTGGTCAGACTATACTAGGTCTTATGACCCGATACTCTGATACCAAGACGAACTGCCATGCACTCATCTTCGAAGTGAAAAAGATGAGGCATTACATGAACCACCAAAAGGCCATATGGTCTCTCATATTAATCCCCTCAAGTTAAATATTGGGAATCATATTTTGATTGGACACTTTGTTCGATGGGTGTTCATTCTTAAGAAACACGACATTTAGTTCGTATCATAGAAATTAGTGAATGGTCAAGAATTAGAGGATTTCCTTATAGGAGATCCTGCCCTAGAAAATACACAAGTACACATAGATCTTCTTGATGTGGAGGACTTATATGCCCATAGAACTCGATAGATATTGGAGATGTATTTTTATGGTGCCTCCTAAAGTCCTATAGGAAAAAGGATGGAAAACATGAAGCTCAATCTGGTTAGTCTAGGGGTTGTATCTGTCTCTACAAACAAATTAGTTTTTCCTAACTCTTTCTCATTATACAAAATCTTTACAAATAATGAGGTAGAATACCAAGCCATCATTACTGGTTTGTAATTATCTCTATAACTACAAATATCCTACCTGAATATCAAATATGACATAGAGATAGTGATAAAGCATATCAAAGGAGAATATTCCATCAAAATGGATGAACTAGAACCTCTCACTACCTATGTGATGGGAATGATGGAAGAGTTCCCTTTTGATCCCATATTTTATCATATTCCTTAATCACGAAATACTCGCGCTGATGCATCATCTAATACCGCCATTGTACTCGATGTACCAAATTAAGAAGAAGCAATGATCCATATCACACATTGAGTAATGGTCTAAACAATCATCGTTTATGATATAGAAGAGATCAATAAGGTGAAAGGTTCCCCAAAACGTGATGAACCAATGTCCAACCCTGGATGCATGGAGACTGTTTTCAGTAATCTCTAAAATGGGACTCTCCATACAGACCGATCCTGAAGGGAAAAAAATTGATGTAGTGTGACAAATTTTACCATACGAGATGGTCCAAATGAGAAAAAATTCCTCTACAAGAGAGACTTTGATAGAAACATCTCAGATGCATAGTAGAAGGAGAGATTCTCACCATCATGGAAGAAGTCCATGAAGGTTCCTAGGGTGCTCATTAATATAGGACTTGAATTTATCACCAAATTAGGAGGATGGGAAACTAATGGTAAACCATTATATAGAACTATGTTGAATTCACCATGAAATTTCATGTGTTCCATATACATGAAAACATCATACATTAACCCCTAGAATTTATATATAAAACTAACCATTCCTAGACATTTTTTGTTTGGGGAATAGATGTCATGGTTCCATATCCCTCAAATAATGATAAGGAATTCACGTACATCCTTAATACCAGAGACGTCTTTTCCAAATGGGGTGAGGTAATACCCTTAAGGAAGTCAGGATGAAGAACATAATCAACATCAAAATGGAACTAACTTCTTTTTTTTTGTGTATTTGAAGAAACTTTACTATGAGTAGAACATTGAGTCCAATCACTCATCTTTCTATCATGCAATGGAAAATGGACAAATAAAGGCCTTCAATAAGACTCCTTCCAATATAATCTAGGATATGGTGAACAACGATAAGAATCATATCGAGAAAAAATCCTCCACTACAAAAACATGGCTTTTATCAGAGCTAGAAAAGCGCATTAACAGCGCTAAAGAAAGTGATGTTAATCGAGGCGAAGTTAGGGGGGGTCCATTTAATGAGCGCTCAGAAAATCACCGATAAAGGAACCTTTTATCAGCGCTAAAAAGTGCTCATAAAAGACCCCTTTTATCAGTGCTGATAAAAGGGGTCATTTATCATCACTTTTTTAGCCCTGTTAAAAGGGGTCCTTTATCAGCTCATTTACAACGTGCTGATAAAGGTATAAAAAATAAAAAATAAAAAATAATAATTATATAATGCGGGGGGAACTTTTAACAGTGCTTGACCCCCCCTATCAGCACTAGGTGGAACCCCCCAGACCCTCTCCCAAGCGCTGCCTTTCACACACATCCCCCTCCAACGCGCACCTCCTTGCTTCCACCAGAACTTGAACCCGCGACCTCCCCCCTTGCACGCCTGAACCTTTACCACTAAGCCATTCCTTTTTTCTCTATATAATGATATTTCTATATATATATATAGTTATATTTATTCATATATTAATATAGATTCATATTAATATAAATATATTTAGTTATATTAATAAATATATATTTATTAATATATTAGTATATATATATTTATTTGTATATTAATATATATTAATATATATTGATATTTATATATATATATGGTTATATTAATTCGTATATTAATATAGATTCATATTAATTTAAATATATTTAGTTATATTAATATATATATATATATATATATTTATATTCATATATTAGTATATATATTCATTCGTATATTAATATATATTTATATTAATATATATATTTTTAGTTATAAGTTTTTATCTATATATTTATTTGTATACTAATATATATTTTTATAAGATTAGTTTTAAATACATTTATAAAATATGTTTTTTATGTGCGTTTATAATTAAATAAATAAATAAATACATACATACATATACACAACACACGCACACACACAAACACACACACGCACACAGAAACATATATATATTTACGAATAAATACATACATATGTGTGTTTGAGAAGACAAAGAATGTTAAAATGACCATAACTTATAATCCAGAAGCCCGTTTCATCTCTAAAACCGGTAAAATCGAGGATAATGAAACAATATTTGATATGATATGTGGTACAAGCCCAACAGACATATGGATCAAAATTTATACTTGTTTGAATGTTAACAAATTGTGGTATCCTGACTAAAAACTCGGTTTTAGAGGACTTATGGGAATATTTTGGCCTCGAAAAATGGGATAGAGGCTTTTCCTCAACCACTAGCACGTAGATCTCATCAGAAGCATCGATTTGATATGTTGTAGAGCTGAAATGGACACCCGGATCAAAATTTATGGTCGTTTGAAGTTTTAGTTACATTTTCAACTTATTTTAGATCTTTTCTTAATTTTTTTTTTATTTTTTTTCTTCAAATAGTTATTAAATGATTATTAATCGATGATAATTCGAAAATTATTCATTAATAATATTTTTAAAAAAATTTTAAAACCATTTTCACTAAATTTATTATATATTAAATTTAATAGTATATTTATACTTATCTAAAACATATTTTTAAAAAATATATTATATTTATATCAATATAAATATACATATATAACAATATATTATTTTTCATGATGTTTTTTTAAATATAAAATTTATCAGCGCTAGGAAAAAGGGCTGATAAATCCCTCATTTATCAGCGCTATTAAAAAAAGCACGGATAAAGGGGTCCCCTTTAACCACACTACAAAAGCACTGATAAAGGGGAGGGGGGATTTATCATCCCTAAAAAAGAGCTGATAAAAGGGGTCCTTTATCAGTGCTTTTTTTTATGACTATTAAATGATGGTGCTGCGAAAACCCAGTTTTGTGGTAGTGCTCCATGCCCTATGGGCATACCTTACCACCACACGTATTACTACAACTAAAACACCATACTCAATGGTGTATAGTATTGTGGAATTTTTTCACAAATAAGTCTTTCTTCCTTCACTCTGAATAGTTATTTGTGGATATCTCTCATATGATGAGAAATCATAATACTAGTTGTATGAATTAGAGCGTCTTTATGAGAATAGGTTACACACACCGCACAACCCGAAATTCCATTAGAATTGTATAGTACAAGCCATTAAAAAAAGGTTTTCCTTCACCCATTCCTCTAAGGGGAACTGTTTTTGGTTCTTAGAACCCCAATGATACTAAGTAAGAATGTCCTAATGCTATAACCTAAATGGGAAGGACCTTACATCATAGATAAAGTTTATAACAATGGGTCTCACTCATTTTCCCAAATGGATGTGAGAGTGTCGCACCCCCCCACCAATGCAGGGTTTCTTAAGAAATACTTTCCATAGATATCATAAAATGGGGATCCATGTTAGTGAAATTCACACAATTTATCCTAAATACAAGTTGTTAAACTATTGAAATTAATCTTGGTTACATGATGTTAAACTGTACTAGCTCATCCTAATTACAGGATGTTAAACTATAAAAAATTATCATGGTTACATGATGTTAAACTATACTAGTAAATCCAAGTTACATGAAGTTAAACTATAAAAAATCATCTTGGTTACATGATTTTAAACTGTACAAGATCGTCCTAACCACATGATGTTAAAATGTATATAGACACCAATTTTCATGATTCTAAACTAAATAGATCTATAATATTATTTTCCTTTCAAATCAAGTGATTCACAACCTTACCACATGATATTAAACTGTATGGAATATGTTCCTACCACATGACATTAAAGTGTGTGGGTTTCCTATAACTATATATGGTTTGATTATAATTTCAATGAGATACAAAGGGATTCTCTGATATTATATCTTGTTCTAGACACCACATGATATAAAAGGACCTTTTCTTGCCCTTAATTGCATATGTATGGTGAGGGGAACCCTTATTGTTCTATGTTTGTCACATAGAGTATAGTCCAAATGGAATTAGGAGTTCTGGAAAGGGATTACCCAAATGAACAAAGTATAACAGCTCTTGATTGTCTCATCTTGGTCATAAATACAAGACCTTAAAAAGAATACCAAGATTCCTCATAGCATAATGTTAACCTGTATGATTAATATCCCTTTAAAGACATAAAATAGCACACTCCTATTGACCTTGCCTGAGGAAACCACTTCAATTGGTGTTTCTATTCTTTTACATCTTCATCCCTAAGAACTAAGTGTGGCTTAATTCTCATTTTCATGATGTACATAATGATGCCCAGATTTATACCCTTTGGCCTAGTCACAATTTCTCAATTTTTCTTTACATTGATCAAACTTCATCAGTAACGCATGATGTTAAACTACATGGTTATTTAATGAACAATGTGTGGCTTTATTCATGTCCTCATATGATATATAGTGGTTTTTGAATCTCCAATCCTAGGCCCTATTACAACAATCAACAGAAACAATTTCCACATTAGCGTATGGGTCAAACCTATGTGGAGTATTTATTGTTCAATATTTATGTGTGACTTGATTACTAGCTTCATATGATACGTAGTGATTCCCATATTTTAAACTCCAAGTCCAGTCACAAAAAATAAGTGAAATAATCCCCACTCTTTTGTATAGGTCAAAACTATTATAGATACAACATTCATAACTATGTGTTTCTTAATTATCATACTCAAGAGATACTTAGTGATACCTGAACATCCCCTCATGGGATCATCCACATGATTCCCATGATTTCAAGACTGTTCATCTTTTTCCTCACTACATGATGTTAAACTACACAACCTCTCAAGAACTATTTGTTCCTTTATTCCTATCATCACATGATACATAGTGATTCCCATATCCCTAATTCTGGGCCCAAATACAACAGTTGATTAAAAAAAAGTTTATTGTGAACATAATATATTGTGTAAAAATATTTCATGTCATTTCCCACATCCATACTGCATTATGTTAAACTACAAGGAAAACATCTTGGTTGCATGACATTAAAACCGCACGATATGAACGTCCTTACCACATGAAGTTAAACTGTATGAAAGATGTCCTTACCGCACGATAGTAAACTACATAGAACATACCCATAACATATAATGTTAAATAACATAGATGTAAATAAATCCATACTACATTAATATAAACTATTTGTACCATCACTAATATTTCATTCCTTATCAAAGGACTACAAGAACCTTTCCCTGGTCAACCAAATTATGGATTGCATCTATCTTATTTTAAAGCACATAAATACACAAACCATACTTTATGAATTGAGAACTTTAGGTTTCCACAAATATTTCATGTCCTATGGAAAGGATAATCAATTTCAAGGGACCCTTACTTTCCTATGCATGCCTTCCCATGGATATTTCATATGCGCCAATGGTTTTCAACCAAATGTGTCACTCTACAAAAATGACTTTCAGATCATTATGATCCCGGACCTAATCATGGAAGCACTTAGCACCCCAGTTTGATCTGAACCTCTCTCAGTATGAATTTCCCAAATAATCACTCATGACCTGAGAACCTCGATTCATGATTTACAATATTTTTATCTCTTGATCGGAAGGATAATGGGGTACTCCTGACCCTCGGTATCATAATTAGGCTCTTGTGTGTCATCCCTCAAATTAGGTCCATGTGATTCATGACCTTAAATTTCCTACACTTTAGTATAATTTTTAAAACCTATAAGTCTATCGTATAATGGTCCAAATCTCAACACCGTGAACTATTATAGAAGGAGACAAAAACCTTTTCTGGATGAAAACCTAAAAAATGGTGACATGAAAAAAAGTCATGTCTTTTCTCACTAAAATATTCACCTTAGTGTCTAGGAAAACAATTAGGGTACAAATAAAGACGGTATAAATCTCATAGGTTATACTCAGTAAACCTAATAAAAGTCAGTCTATGCTCATTGGACTCCCTGGTCCTGGAAAGAGTTAGAGTAATGATTTTTTCATCTCCTCGCCATGAGAATATGTTTACTAGGTAGTGAAAAAACTTTTTGGGTACCTTAACCCTTCTTGGATCTTAAACATTTCTCAAATAACACTCCATGATTTGGGGTTCCTTGGATCACTATAAAGCTTCCATGGCCCCTGGAAAAGATACCCAGCTTTATGGACCCTTTGTTTTACTATGCATACATGCCCACACCTTGTAATTCGAAACCAGAGGGTGTAGGAATCGAGCTTCACAATCAAGAGGTAAAATGGGCTAGGGTTCCATAAACCTTCTTTTATTGCCTTCCTCCCATACCCAACCTCATCATCTTTATGTTTCAATCTACATACATTTTTCATGGCCCTAGGGGAGGAGTGGATATCATCTTTCACTTGGGAATCATACTGACACATAAGGGCCTTGACCCGCCATCTAAAGGCATATCCATCTTCCAAAAAGGAGCTACAATACTTGGGAGCCCTAGATAAAATGTGACAGAACCTGGAGTTTCATAATTTCATGGGACATACCAAGAATGTCTACCCCATCAAATATTCACATGCTCAATCTTTTGGGATATGATTTGAATAAACCATATTTCAAATCTCTAGTTAGACCTATCATCCTTAGTATTTGACCATCCAACCTATACTACCTCCATAAATATTCCATGCCCCCTAGAAAATATACTCGGCTTTAAGGACCATTTTTCTAACTATGAATGTATCCATGTGGCTCCTGCATATACACCTATGTCCATCAACCAAATGAGTCACTCTGCAAAAAGTTCTTTCTAATCTGTGTGATCCCTTGCAACACCATGGTATAACCTAGAACCTCATTGTGTTTTGGGTCATTCCTAGAATGTCTACACCGTATCCCATGATCATCGATCAGGTTTGAGCTAAAAGACCCTAAACTAAAGCAATATCATATCTGAGCTAAAAGACTCGAAACTAAAGCAATATTAGGTCTAAGCTAAAAGACCCTAAAATAAGAAAATAGAAGGTCTCATCTAAAAGATCTTAAACTAAAAAAATATTAGTTCTAATATAAAAGATGAAAAACTATAGCAACATGAGGTCTGAGAAAAATGACCCTAATCTAAATAAATAGAAGGTCTGAGAAAAAAGGCTCTAAACTACATCAAAATAGCGATTTAGCCTGCCAAAGCATGCATGACCAACTATAGTTCCATAGACGAAGTCAATTTCCACTCTCTAAGACTATTGGGTTTGACAAAAAATTGTGCACTCTCCCTCTAGGACATATGTTCTAACCAAATATCTTTCTACAAATTAGGTGATCTTTAGATAACTGGAATAGATATATTATTAGGTAATCTTGTGTTAGTGGGAATTCAGGAGCATCTATCAATGTGGATAAATTTATTATTCAAGTATTCAGATCCCAACATTTAGGGTTTCTAGATATTATGAAGTGGATGGGTATCATTGGCTCTTTACGTAATATCAAAACAATAAAATCCCATATATGTCATGGATAAAAAATGGATGGTAATCTGCAAAGTTCAAAAAAAAATCATTCATAATGTCAAAAAAGAGTAAGGAATCTCTACATTTTGGAGTCTCTCCTAATTCTCATTAAAGACAAAATTCATTAAAAAGGCCGAACTATGATAAAATTAAATTTTCTATGTGGGAAATGTGATCAAGAATATGTTGAGAAGCATCGATTGAATGCTAGAGTTCCACTCACCCTACCTATTCCACCTATACTCCATGATTGAGATCCCTGACCAAAATGGTAAACTCTATTACCCTATTCTGAGCAGAATCTAATAAGGATAATGATGTTGAAAGCCCAGACCTCATGTGGGTAATGATCTCCTCTAATCTCTATATTTGTGTAGTCCATAAATACATATAAGCTTGGAGTTAATATATCAACTAGCAACCCTTATCCAATGTATATGATTCCCACTTTATCTATTTGGAAAGGGGATCATCTTCTAAAAAAATCATTCAATCCCTTTTCATGGATGTACAAGTCTCTTTGAGTTCAAAATATTTGTGTCATACTGGTGTACATTGGTTTCTGATGAAAACCACATTCCCGCAAGTCATGAAACAACAAATGGAGGTAGTCCCCTTGTTCACAAAATGTTTGTAGGGTAGTAGCTGTTATCAAAGCATGAATCTATTTCTAGATCAGCCTATTTTTCATCTAGAACTCCATTACCAATGAAGTAGGAAGGGAAGAAGGAGTTACCAATTGAGTTGGTAGGGAAGGATGGAACATATACTCTTCTCTTGATAGATGTATCATCTATAGCATCTGCCAAAGGCCTAACATCTTCAATGGATTCTGATCCACTATTGGAGTAATCATCATTGGAACAAGGTCGCTTCCTTGATGTATCTCCTAGGTATTCTATTAGTTCCGTCCTCACCACAGACATGGGCGTTGGTGAAGAAAAATACCTATCTAGATGATAGACCAACTGGCCTAGCATACCATATGGATATGTTGTTACCCATGCCTAGGAATAGTCCTACGTAAGTAAGGAGAGAGAATCAGTATCCAAATGTATGATATCAGCCTCACAATCATCACGCAACAACATTGTACAAAACTAGTGAATGACCCTAGGATGTCTCTCTCCTCGTACACAAGCTAAGGGGAGAGGAGAGCCCCTTGGATACATCCCAATTGATGATAAAACCAATAGGTCAAAGATGATTAGCTCATCCACCTTGGCTGTAAGAACCTCATTTTGAAGAGAGATCATATATGACCATACATAAAGGGAACCACTACCATTATAAAAAATCAGCCCAACTGGTGCATGATAGAGGGTAAAATCGAAGCTATCAGATTAGGTTAGCACATCCTTAACCTGTACAGGGAATAGTGACATGGTCCCAACCCCATATACATTAAGCAGTCTAGGATGGGATAAGATTTTTAGGATCCTAGAGGCATTATAGTATTCCTAACAATGAAAATGCTCACATATCCAGCCAAATAGAAACTGGAAAGGACCACTGATCCTGTAAGAGGTGATACCTTGTTTAATATGGATCGAGAGCTAAAAAAGGAGTGCAAGGACTATCACTACCATATTGAGGCATTGTTCTTCAGCAATCAGTTCCACCAAATATTATCTACACACTGACATAGATCTCTAGATGTGCATCCCCTGCGAGGAGAATCCATCCATTTAAATACATGTCATTGAAACCTACCATCCTAAGGTTCTAGGATATCTCCAAATTTACTCAATATCCCCATGAATCATAATCCCAAGCTTCCAAAATGGCCCAATATAATCTAGAACTATCACGAACCTATAGAGAAGGGAACTAATGGGGAATATGGTGGTTTTCCAAACCCCACTATATAAGAGAAATTTTTTGATCCCATCCTTGAAAGAAATGATAGAGCACATTGTCATATCATTCCTTAGTTTCAACATTGCAATGGTAAGAATCTACTTCTCCAAAATGGGTGTCTCTGTGGGATCATCCTAAATGTCTACATTTAGAAGAAACTACTCATACATTTCTCCATGAGGGGGACTCTCATATAGTTGTTAGATTTCTAATAGGTTGATTCCCACTTCTCCATGGTAAAGGTTGAATGTGTTAGTACTAGGACGCAAATAACTGGTCATTTCTCGGAGCATACCGGGTTGGTTATAGATGAAAAACTAGGGATCCACATGAATTCATAAAGATGAACCATGTATAAATGATTTTCAAACTCCAAGTAGATTTTTTTAACACAAAAAGGGCATGCCCATTCATCGGAAAAATTACCGCATGGACCAAGATCCCATTTGAAACTCTAACTGCCAATTTAATTGTTTATAGAGGAGGAAAATATAATAGAATATCTATGAGAGATTGGATTATGTGAAAAGTCACAACCATCTAGGGCTAAGGGATAGTTAAAAAATATAGGAGACAAACCCAAAGGTAGAGTTATGATAAATTAGCAGTCCTTGGAAATTTTCAATTGAACACAGTCGAGAAAAGATAACACTTAGTGAGATAGAAGATTATAGTCTAGAAAAGGAATGGTAGCATCATCTAAAAACCTAAAACCATACAGAGGTAGTTAGTTAGATAAGGGATAATTATGAATCATGGATGAGAAGAACCTCTTCAGAATCTCATTATAACTATACACATGATATTGGGGATGACATTATGATTTCTGAAAATTACATCTCTTTTATTGGTTGCAGTTGTAAAACCTTGGAAAGAACTATATGCCATAATAATAAAAGTATGTGGCTTATGTCAGCCATATAAATTAAAATCTTGTAAAATCAAAGATATATAACAAAAGCATCATGTTCATCACATGAACTAGAAATGGATTTAGAATCACATAAGGATTTTGTGAATAGCCTTCATAGGATGCCTGATTTAACTATTGTTCATATTGTTGGATAAAAAATGGTAAGTCACTCATTCTTATTCCTTCATTTCGTAATTTATTTCACTATGTTGAATGCTAAATCAATGAAATCTAATATTCTATATTTTAGGTGTATTTTCTTATTCCTATAATTCCTCCCATTCAAGTTCGAGTTAATTTTTAATAATAGATGAGGAGTCTACTAACTATCTAAGTTAGGTGGTATATCCCATTCCCCTAAAAGACCTAATTTTTATATTTTGTTCCATTATAAAAAATGGAGTACTTTCTGTGTGACTCCCTTTAAATTTTAAATTGATTAAATAAATGGTTAGCTAGATGAATGAGTTCCCATTTAACAGTAATTATCATTGCTGGAGTTTTTGTACCTAAACTTGAGACACCCCTTAGGGTGTTACACTTAATAGGCCCTTGAATATTATTCCCTACAATGTAATTAAACCACCATTGAGGTGGGTTGATTTAGTTTTTAGAAATTAAATACTTTTATGGAATTAAATTAAATAGAGGGATACCTTTATAGACTTTCTAAGCCCAGGGTATATAATTGAACCACCTTGTATGGAGAGATAACTTGATTAAATATAAATGAAGTCACTTATTGAGTTTAATAAAATGTTAATTTAAAGGTAATGTTACCAAGCCCCTATTTAGTTATGAGATGTGACTATGGCGATTACTATGATTATGGAAGCTTTTTTAATAATTATATCATTATTGATTATGATCTGAAACCATAAATTTTAACGGTGAGGCACACCCTAAGTGAAACATGGACTCCCATTGTGTTTTTTCCTTTTATGAGCTTAGGGACCACCACTGATTAATTGATGTGTTTTCCAAGTGAATGGGAAGAAATGGATTCAATATTTTTCATAGATTTGGAATGACTCGGCTTGGCACTGAGAGTTAGTCTTTATTTCTAATAAGTAAATTAATTGATATACCTTGGATGATTCTCCTTGGATTTGGATTCATATTATGAACCACATTTTTTACTAACATGGGATCCTTTAAATTATAGCACCAAAGATTCCTAGGATATACTCATAGGGCTTAGGTAGTACCTTTCCCCTTAAAAGTTAACTTCCAACGGTACACCCCTTTGGAATTTAGTCTTTTTATAAAACATAATTCCATGGAAATTATGGGACCTAATATGACTACCATTTTACACAGATTCCGTGGATGTATACCTTGGTTTATAACCTTATAAATATAAATATAAAATGATAAGTTCTTAGAGGAATCATGTATTAGTCCAAAGCAGGTAGTTTCAAATGGGTGTCCCAAGGTGAACCCAAATCGATGTGGTTTATTTGTTTATTGGTGTATATTTATTATTATATACACATTTATCGTTGTATATTCACATATTGGATAGTGTTATAAACTATTAATGGTGGATAATTTAGTTTTAGTCACACCCTATTCAGGACACCGATTGGTACTGAGATTGACTTATAGATGTAGGTAGGGACAACAGAAAGTGCAATGTTATGGATGCTTGAATTCAATGCTAGGAAGGATTATGGATAAGCGGACTAAAACCGAGTTCATGATTAAATTAGTGATAGATTTTGGGAATTTTGTTTTATTTTTGGTGTAGAATGTTTTATATGCCTTCCTCCTTATTCCCTTTGTATCCCCCATTTATTTATAACATCCTGGAATCATCATTACTCTTTGATACTAGATTTAGTTCTATTTATTATTATGAATGTATTCTGATTTACATCTAGACGATTTATTTTTCTATTGTAAATTATATTACTTCTAATATTTTTTATTATTTCACTAATGTTCTCTACTCTGATCATGAGGGTATAGTCTCCCCACTCTATCACATAATTCCCTCATTACTATTCAGCTTCCTCTATTATATTGGAAGTCAAGAAAGAGGCCATGTGTCCAACTCGGTTATGTTACATGTGGGTGAACCCAATCCAATATTTCACAATATCATAGGATTAACATAGATATTCCATGGTCATTTTCTTTTCAAATCCTAAATAATTTTTCAAAAGGAAATGTGAATTACCATAAGAATATCCCCCAAAAGTGTCTACCCAGATGTATAGTCTTAGGCACACTCATCATGCATTGGGGAAGATCAAGTTAATATGCAAGTTTCCCCATTAATAGATTTCACCCATGGGTGCATCTAGGACATGACCACATTAACATTCCATTATGTAGACATGGTTGAATTTTCTATAAAAACCACACTTCTTTATTTACCTTAACTTATGAAATTCTTTTTCCCTTAGTCTTATCCTAAAGGTTCTCACTAAATTTTTCTCATCTTAATTTCCAAATGTAACCAATCATTTCCCTGATACAATCTATAGTGAGACAAACATTACATTTATAGACTACATATTATTAGTATAATACTCATTACATAATAATACAATTCACACCATAGCCATAAATGTTTATTGGAATCAGAATCCTAGATACATAGACAACTTCTATATAAAATATCGACATCATTTACCATTATTTTATTCCTAACTAGACCCAAATATAGTCATATCATACTTAAAACCTTTCTTCATAAAAATGGAAAGGAAAGAAAAATAAATGATGGTCTCAAATTCTCAGAAAGGGTAAACATTAAATATATCAATCAATGATAATAAGTGATCACAAGATAAGATAAAGGGTATGATAACATGTTAATGACCTGAAATAATCATACACAGTCACTCAAAGATGATAATAATGATGCATGGAATACGGTTTTTTCAAAAAAAATATATAAGTCATAATAGTGTGTAATCATCAATAGTCAATCATGAGCCACAATAACATATCATAATCTTAGTACATGTGTTTGTGGAATTAACATAAGAATATAAAATAAGTTCCTTATTCATGGTTCACTCCCAATACTATCATTATGGACCACGTCCCGTAATGTAAATACCTTCCCATTTACATACAATATTTTCTTAGGAGTAATTTCTATCCCATTAACCCCATCATCTCATAGCATTTTATCAACTACATTGTCTCTTAAAAGTTCCTCAACTCCATAATCATTAACCAATGCATTTAAGGGATATAATGGAACTACATGTACTTGTATTATAACATATCCTTACATAATTTCATTATAATAGAACCACCCATCATATAATCCTAAACCCTTCATATGTATTCCACAATGATTATGAAACATTTATCATTACATCAAAGATTAACAAATGGAAATAAAATGAGTGTCATAAAATTTTCATCTGTATCAACACAAATAATCCATAGAAATATTAAAGATTGAAATATTAGATCAAATACCTAGTAATGTATAAGAAACATTAAAGGATGTAGTTATAGATGAAGAAACATATAAAAGATATCTATAATATTTATTGAGGAAAATACCCATTTCATTTTGAAATAAATTATTTAAAATCTAAAAATATACAAAGTATTAATGAGAAAATTTTATTTAAAATGAACCAAGGATATTTATAAATTAATCTTCAATGAATGGAGTATTAATTATAGAATGGAAAGCCATTAATATAGTGTATTTTGAAACAACAATTATTTTCACATTTTTGGTAAAAGAAAAAAATACATTATTCCGAAAACAACAAGATTAATAATTTAAAATATTTTTATAAAAAGTAAAATATGGGTAAATATTACTCAAATATATATTTTTATAATAGTAAAATCATTATTGAATACATTTTTTTGATATATGAGCATGTGAAAAAGATTCCCTACTGAAGAGAGAAATATGGTTAATTTTCCTTAAAAATAGTATTTCAGTATCTTATGTATATAAAAAGAGTAAAATTATGGAAAAACAATTAATATCAATAAATAATCGAATTTAAATAAAATATATATAATTTTGGTTATATTTATTATAAAATTTCATCATATGAAATCTAAGGATAAACAATCCTGGTAAAATAATAGATTGTAACCTAAAACTCATACAACTATGATAACATTTGATTCATAACCCCCATGAAGGAAAAAATACAAATACAAAATTAAATACCAATAATATAAGGATATTAATTACAAATCATATCAATGGGGTAGTAAATACACCTCATAAAATATTATTTGTGTATAACATCAAATATTTTTCAACAAAAACAATTGTGATGAAGAACCCTTATGGCTATAATAATTTTTGTATCAAAATTCACTAAAATATTTAAAATCATATTTATCTATAAATACATTTAATTAAATCATATATTATTCAAAAATACATTCGCTATCAATATATACATATTATAAACAAGAAATTGGCGAATAACATTAAAACCTGTCTCAAGGAAGGGAAATTGAGATTAAACCCAAACCTTATGTAAAACATGATTCATAAGTTCTCTAACTTCATCTATAATAAATTTAAATTTATTATAATTGTGATGACCCAGACCCCCCTTGGTCCCTTCCTTTGCCAAAATCCGGATCCTTAAGGGGTGTTGATCGGTGCGACCGATCGGTGAGACCGATCGGTGAGAGCGATCGGTGAGACCGATCTGTGTGACCGATCGGCGGAACCGGCCGACGTCACCCGGCCTGGCCAAGTTGTTCCAGTAACGCTCCTTTTTTTCAAATAGGGTTTTAAACCCTATTATGCCTCGTTTAAAAGAAAAGAAAATGTCTTAAAGACCTGAAACACGCACAAAAGTTTTAATTAGATATTGAATCAACTCATGAGTCGGTTTAAACCACCCATCACCTTTAATGATGAGTCAAGCCGCGTGGTCAACCCACGACTTCCACGTCTTACGTGGTTTCGCGTTTTCACCTCAACCGTCCCCGACTCTTATAAATTAAGGGTTAGGTCGTGGTTTCCCCCTTCCTCGATCATGGATCTTCTGGTGCATCGGGCCCGCCGCATCGTTATCCGTAAAGTTCCGCGCCCCCGGCCTAAACATCGATCATCTATCAACAAGTAGGGAATTTATCTCGTCTCTCACTTTTGTGTATCATGCGGGGTGGGCGTTATTTTGTTCCTATGGAATTGGTTGAACCGAACCTTAATGAAGATAATAAACGAAGTTCTAAAGAAATAAGGGGAAGGGGTTGTGATCGTTGTTTATTCTTTATCTTGTGATCATCCTTTTTAGTTGTGCTGGTTTATGTTTTCTGAAAATTGAGGCCGTTGGTGGTCGTTGTATGTGCACTGATGAATCCCCTCGTGATGTTTTAAATGGGTTTCTGAAATCGTGAACTCCTGCTGTGAAATTGGTTAATCACGTATGCCCGGCTGAATAAGTTGAAAGCACCAGGATCAACCCTTCTGTGATAACTCCTGGTTAGAACACACGGAATTTGAAATCATGGAGTGTGTTAAGTCGTTTAAATCTGAAAATCCCTGACTCGTGTTGGTAGTAGTAGTTGGTTGTTTTCCTTTCGGGCCGATTGCTGGAAATTTGGGAGGGGATGGGATCCCCTGTTCTTTTATACTCTCGGTGGTTGTGTGAATTTGGGGATGGGATTCCCTGTTGGTATGGTTTCGGTGGTTGTGAGTTTTTATCACAAATTGGGGAGAGATCCTCTGTTGACAGAACCGGGTGTGAGTGTTTTGGTTGATCCATGCTTTTGACGCTTTCCTTGGTTATGCATATGGTAGTTGCCCAGTAGTGCTTAAAATTAATTGAACATTTTAACTGAACGTGAAACAAGAATGGGAAAAATGGTTTTTGTGGGCAAGGGTCGTGAACTGTGACTCAGACGCAGTGGTGTTGTGTTCTGTAGGTTGGCTAGGAAAACCTAAGCTTTGGGTGAGTGTTTGTTACCTATATCTATACTTGTAGCTTTGTGTTTCTTATTCGCGCCCCACCCAAGTTGAGAACTTAGTGCCGAACACCCCCATTTATGGGGGAAGGGTGTTTTTCCCAACACTATCCTTAGTGGCTGGTTATTAGCTCCTTTTATGCTCCCTTTCCTGGATAGCCCAAGTACCTTCAGGCAGGCTATGATGGCCTGAAGTCCATTATTAGCCCAAGAACCATCGGGCGGGCGTTGTGGTGGTTGGCCAGGTGTGTGCGGCAGGTGGTTTTCCAAGTGTCTTCGGGATGAGGCCCAGGTGTCTTTAGGCATGGCAGTGGATCCTTTAGCCCAGGTGTCTTCGGGTGTGGCGGTGGTTGTTCTGGCCTAGGTGTTTGCAGGCATGGTTACATGTGACAGTTGTGGCCCGGGTGTGTGCGGGCGGGATTCAGCAGTGGGACTGCGTGCGGTTGAGGCCTAGGTGTGTGCGGGCGGGATTTCGGCAGTGGGACTGCGTGTGGTTGTGGCCCAGGTGTGTGCGGGCGGGTGTGGCAGTGGGACTGCAGTGAGAATGGCGGGATTGGTCCGATGCATAGTATGTCTCAATAACCAGTGGGAAAGTGGCACGGGGTACCCAAACATCGATGTGCTCTTATTATATATATTACTTGACTTGCGTTATTTGGGGAGTGAGCCTTGGTGAGGCCTGGGATGGATAGTTTGCCTTGTTAGGTGTTTGGTTTACTTTTTTTCTCACGGGACTTTAGTACGTTCCCCTACTTGTGCACGAGAGTCTTGGTTTTCCCTACTGAGTGTACTTGTATACCCACCCTACGTATATAAAACTGCTTTCAGGTTTCCAGGAGGACTTCGGGGATCACGCAGGACCTTACTAGCTCGGACTTTTGGAGCAGTTGCAGTTGTTTTTCTTTTTCTTTTTGGTACTTACCTTGTAGTCACCTTTTTGCACTTTGTGGCTTTCAATTTTGAAACATGCATGTGGGAATGGTTTACTTTTGGCTTTACTTTTCTTTCTACCTTGGTGTTGTTGGGTTTTTCTTCTCCTTATCTTTCGATCCTATAAAATAAAAAGGGTAATGCCTTCCATTTGCGAGAATTTTCTATACCCTTGGTGCTAGTCGCCACTCCGGGACATATTGAAGGCGGGTTTCGGGGGTCATTATCTCTCCTTCAACTTAAAGAAGGAAGGGCCTGACAATCTGCTGACCCTTCCCTCCTTTTGGTGAAGGCGGGTCGTGACAGAATGGTATTAGAGGTGATGGTTGAGAGATAGGACGGAGTCTGGAGTTAGGCACAGTGAGGATTGCATGTGATGGTAAGGCAACGATGTTGGGTGACCTTGGAGCTTGAATTAGGCCAGGGAAGACCGGCTAGGACACGGGATTTTAGGCCCCCCCGTGATCCGATGCAAGGACTCTGGACCTACCGAACGACCAAGTGAGGCCACACTGATTGCAGGGTAGAGACCACAGGAAAGGTACATGCATCATAATGACTTGTGTTCTTGTGTTTCTGGGATGTCATGGGAATTAAGAATAAATTAAATCTTAAGAAGTTTTAAGAACGATATTCTGCACTACTTGGGATTAGGCATTCCTTGTTTACCTTACAGCTATGGCACCTGGAAGGCGACCACTTGTGGTACAGGCGATCGAGGCCCCTGAGACTACTTTGGCCAATCGGCAGAGAGCTGATCGAGAGGAAGAGTATGGCCAGTGGCAGAAGAATCTTCGAGCCTTCCAGTGACAGGACCTCGAGAAGTATGGGGGCAACACCTCCGATATGAAGACAGAAGGCTGGCTAGAGGATCTAGTTATAGCCATCGGCCTGATTCGGGCCCCGACCGAGTACTGGGTTCCTCTGGCTGTTAGCCAGATGCGAGGAGCGGCACGTCAGTGGTGGATGCTTCACCTGGGGAATAGGAAAGAGTCTGAGGTTGCTTGGGCGGATTTCGAGAAGGAGTTCTGGGCGGAGTTCCTCTCCTCGACAATGAAGGCGGAGAAGAGGTAGGAGCTACTCTCCCTCCAGCAGGGGAGCATGTCCGTGAGGGAACTTGGAATCAAGTTCAAGGACCTCCTACGTTTTGCTCCGGACCTCTTTCCCGATGAGGAGTCTCGGGCAAGACGTTTGGAGGAGGCGCTCCGACCCTCCCTCCAGTATGCTGTTACCCCCTTTACCCTTCCGACATACTTAGAGGTCTAGAAGAAGGCCGAAGTGGTGGAAAGGATGCATGCTCTGGGAGGAGTGTCACGAGAAGGGATCCAGCTGGGACCATCGAAGGGGAAGGCCATCAGCACCAGGCCTCCAGCATCGGGACCCTCCAGGTTCCGACCCACAGGGAGCAGACCGCAGCAGTTTCAGTTTCGATCCTCTGGCCCACGTTCTTTCCCTTCAGGCTCAGGACCACGGTGCTTCATCTGCGGGAGCCCTGGACATCTCCGGAGCCAGTGCCCCGATCGGGTGCAGTACAGTAGTGGCAGTCATCCCCAGCATCCGCCGCAGCAGCAGTTTCCAGCCAGACCCTTCCTGCAGCAGCAGCAGCAGGGACAGCGAGCTCCCGCTCCTCTGCAGGCAGACATAGGAGGAGGAGGCCGACCTCAGGGCGCTCCCCAGGGACCTCGACCAGGGCGTGGTCGGGGAGGTGGCCGACAACCGAGGGGCAGGGGAGCTGGGCGTGGAAAGTTACACGCCGCAGAGGCAACAGTTCCAACAGGGCCAGAGGTTGTTAGAGGTACAATCAATGTGTTTAGCACTCTTCCTTATGCTTTGTTTGATACCGGAGCTTCACACTCCTTTTTTGCACCCAGTCTAGCCCGTGCCTTGGGTCTAGATGCCGAGAGACTTCCAGTGACCCTGGTGTTGAGCACACCAGTTGGAGGTCAGACCAACTTGCTGTTCGTTTGTCGGGGATGTAGACTGATGTTAGGGCCACATTAGTCGGTTAGGGATCTCCTTCTGCTACAGATTCAGCCGTACGATGTCATCCTAGGCATCGACTGGCTATTTTTCTGTGTGCGCCGTCATCGACTGTTTCCAAAGAAGGGTGGTGTTCTCTAGTTTGGACGGCCAGCGTGTTACCTTCACCGGCGAGCGGAGCTGTCCGAAGGGAAACAGGAGGGAGGAACCTCTCCTCTCCTTGTTGAACGAACTGATGGTAGAATCAATAGATGCGGAAATGGTGGAAGTGCCAGAGATCGTCCGTGAGTTTATGGACATCTTTCCTGAGGAGGTGACGACTCTACCCCCTCGACGTGATATCGAGTTCGGGATAGACCTGCAGCCCGACTCTCGTCCAATCTCGATGGCTCCTTACCGGATGGCACCTTCGGAGCTACGGGAGTTGCGGATACAGATTGACGATCTGATGAAGAGGGGTTATGTTCGTCCAAGTGCGTCACCGTGGGGTGCTCCAGTCTTGTTCGCAAGGAAGGAGGATGGTGGCCTCAGGTTGTGCATCGACTACAGGAGGTTGAATCAGGTGACGATCAAGAATCGCTACCCTCTCCCAAGGATAGATGATCTTTTTGACTAGCTGAAAGGGGCAGGATGGTTCTCGAAGATCGACCTGCGGTCCGGATACCACCAGCTGAGGGTGAAGGATGGCGATGTCCCGAAGACGGCGTTCAGGTGCAGGTATGGGCACTTCAAGTTCGTGGTCATGCCCTTTGGTGTTACGAACGCCCCGGCCGTGTTCATGGGGCTTATGAACTCCATCTTTTGGGAATACCTGGATCAGTTTGTGGTGGTATTCATCGACGATATCCTGATCTATTCAAGGTCAGAAGAGGACCATGCAGATCACCTGAGGATAGTTTTGGAAGTCCTCCGAAAGCACCAGCTCTACGGGAAGTTGTCAAAGTGAAAGTTCTAGACACGAGAAGTGCACTTCCTTGGGCACGTAGTGTCTGAGTAGGGGGTAGCAGTCGACCCATCAAAGGTTGAGGCAGTTGTTTCTTGGGTAGCACCCAAGAATGTGGCGGATGTCCAAAGTTTTCTCGGACTGGTAGGTTACTACCGGAGATTCGTACCCAACTTCTCCCGAGTAGCAGCCCCTTTGACGGCTCTGACCAAGAAGGACCGGGTTTTCGTGTGGACCGAGCAATGCGAGTCGTCCTTCAGCTACCTAAAAGAAAATCTGGTTAGTGCCCCAGTGTTGAGATTACTGGAAGACGGGATGGCCTATGAGGTATTTTGCGATGCTTCAGGACAGGGCCTGGGATGCGTGTTGATGAAGCAACAAGGGGTGATCTCTTATGGGTCCAGGCAACTACGCCCCCATGAGCGTAACTACGCCTCCCATGACCTGGAGCTTGCAGTGGTCGTTTTTGCGCTAAAGTTATGGCGGCACTACCTCATCGGGGAATGCTTTGTGGTCTTCACGGATCACAAAAGCATAAAGTATATCTTCTCCCAGCGGGACTTGAACTTGCGACAACGGAGATGGGTGGAGTTCCTCCAGGACTACGACTTTGAAATCTCTTATACTGAGGGCAAGGGCAATGTGGTGGCCGATGCCTTGAGCAGGAGGACGCAGAAGGATGCGGTCCGAGAGTCGGAAAATGCCTGGAAGGCAATGGAGGAGTTGGCTGCCTTACACCTGGATGCGAAGATGGATAGTGGCAGAGGCTGCCTATATCAGATGATAGTGCAGTCATCTCTGTTTCGACAAGTGGAGGAGTCTCAGTGGGGAGACCCCGAGTGCGAAGTGATGCGTGATCGGGTTGACCAGGGCGATGCTCCAAGAGAATGGATAGAGGACGGTCAGCACCGGATGCTTTTCCAAAAAAGGTTGTTTGTTCCAAGAGTGATGCGTGGCAAGGTTCTCAGTGAGTTCCACAACTCACCCCTAGCGGTGCACCCAGGAGTTACCAAGATGTACCAGGGGATGAAAAGGCAGTTCTGGTGGCCCAGAGTTAAGCGAGCGGTGGCAGAATTTGTGGCTAAATGCTTAGTATGTCAACAAGTGAAGGCTGAACACCGGGTTCCAGGCGGCCTATTGCAGCCTTTAGCTGTTCCCAAGTGGAAGTGGGACGACATCTCAATGGATTTCGTCACGGGACTACCCAAGGTCCAAGGAGGGTGCGACGCCATATGGGTGGTGGTGGACAGGTTGACGAAATCGGCTCACTTTCTGGCAATCAGAGAGTCAAGTACTGTGGATGCTTTGGCACGAAAGTACGTGAATGAGGTGGTGCGGTTGTATGGAGTTCCGAGGTCTATAGTCTCGGATAGGGATGCACGGTTTACCTAGCGAATCTGGAGAGGATTGCAGCATGCGTTTGGCACCCAGTTACGCCTTAGCACTGCTTTCCGTCCCCAGGCAGATGGACAAACAGAGCGAACCATCCAGACCTTGGAGGATATGCTACGGGCATGTGTTCTGGACTCGGGAGAGTCATGGGTGTGATACTTGCCTCTAATAGAGTTTTCCTACAATAATAGCTACCACTATACCATCGGTATGGCCCCGTTTGAGGCTTTGTACGAGAGGCCATGCCGTTCACCTGTGTGTTGGACAGAAGTAGGAGAGGCAGACATCCTTGGCCCGGAGGTGGTGCAGAACACGACAGAGAAAATTCAGCTCATACGGGAAAGGATGAAGGCGGACCAGGACCGACAGAAGTCGTATGCTGATACCAGGAGAAGGCCCTTGGAGTTTGAGGTTGGAGACCATGTGTTCTTGAAGGTCTCCCCGCGGCGTGGGAAACCGAGGTTCGGCAAGGGGGGTAAGCTTTCCCCCAGATTCGTCGGACCCTTCGAAGTGTTACGGTGGGTCGGCGAAGTGGCTTATTGGCTAGCGTTACCTCCGCCGCTGCTAAGGATACATGATGTCTTTCATGTATCCCAGCTCCGTCGTTATCTGCACGATGATTCACACGTCCATGATTGGGGTGAACTGGACATCGAGGACGACGTAACCTTTGTGAAAAAACAAGTGATGATCGAGGATCGCAAGGAGAAGGTGCTTCGTGGGCGAGCCATTCCCTTGGTTCGTGTGTTGTGGAGATATGGCGGGCTCGAAGAGAGTACGTGGGAGAGGGAAGCACAGATGCGTGCCCAATACCCCGGGTTGTTTTGAGCTTTGTTCCTTTTTGTACCTATTGTGGTAGAACGTTTGACTTTTGGCTATGAAATGTACTGGTTTATTTCCTCTGTTGTGTGTGAAAAGCCCCGGCTAAAGGGAAGAGGGAACCCGACCCCTAATCAAGACGCATTAAGGTGGATGCGATTAAACCCGTGCGGGCAAGTCAGTGCCGCCCAAAGCGGATAATATCTTGACATGGGGGAGGGAAACTCCCCATACCCACATGTCCAGGCGGTCTGGCGTGGTATGTTGCTTGGTTCTTGACAGGGGAGTGTTTTTAGTTAGCAGAGGTTTACTCATAAGAGGTATCTTTCGAAGATGGTTGTTCAGACCCTCTCTTTCCTTCTGGTTTGTTGTGATTCTCGAGGACGAGAATCATTTAAGAGGTATCTGATGTGATGACCCAGACCCCCCTTGGTCCCTTCCTTTTCCAAAATCCGGATCCTTAAGGGGTGCCGATCGGTGCGACCGATCGGTGAGACCGATCAGTGAGACCGATCGGTGTGACCGATCGGCGGAACCGGCCGACATCACCTGGCCTTGCCAAGTTGTTCCAGTAACGCTCCTTTTTCGCAAATAGGGTTTTAAACCCTATTCTGCCTCGTTTAAAACAAAAGAAAATGTCTTAAAGACCTGAAACGCGCACAAAAGTTTTAATTAGATATTGAATCGACTCATGAGTCGGTTTAAACCACCCAGCACCTTTAATGATGAGTCAAGCCACGTGGTCAACCCACGACTTCCACGTCTTACACGGTTTCGCGTTTTCACCTCAACCGTACCCGGATCTTATAAATTAAGCGTTAGGCCGTGGTTTCCCCCTTCCTCGATCGTGGCTATTCTAGTGCATCGGGCCCGCCGCATCGTTATCTGTAAAGTTCCGCGCCCCCGGCCTAAACATCGATCATCTATCAACAAGTAGGGAATTTCTCTCGTCTCTCACTTTTGTGTATCATGCGGGGTGGGCGTTATTTTGTTCCTATGGAATTGGTTGAACGAAACCTTAATGAAGATAATAAACGAAGTTCTAAAGAAAGAAGGGGAAGGGGTTGTGATCGTTGTTTATGCTTTATCTTATGATCATCTTTTTTAGTTGTTCTGGTTTATGTTTTCTGAAAATTGAGGCCGTTGGTGGTCGTTGTATGTTCACTGATGAATCCCCTCGTGATGTTTTAAATGGGTTGCTAAAATCGTGAACTCCTGCTGTGAAAATGGTTAATCATGTATTCCCGGATGAATAAGTTGAAAGCACCAGGATCAACCCTTCTGTGATAACTCCCAGTTAGAACACACAGAATTTGAAATCATGGAGTGTGTTAAGTCGTTTAAATTTGAAAATCCCTGACTCGTGTTGGTAGTAGTAGTTGGTTGTTTTCCTTTCGGGCCGATTTCTGGAAATGTGGGAGGGTATGGGATCCCCTGTTCTTTTATACTCTCGGTGGTTGTGTGAATTTGGGGATGGGATTCCTTGTTGGTATGGTTTCAGTGGTTGTGATTTTTTATCACAAATTGGGGAGATATCCTCTATTGACAGAACCAGGTGTGAGTGTTTTGGTTGATCCATGCTTTTGACGCTTTCCTTGGTTATGCTTATGGTAGTTTCCCAGTAGTGCTTAAAATTAATTGAACATTTTAACTGAACGTGAAACAAGAATGGGACAAATGGTTTTTGTGGGCAAGGGCCGTGAACTGTGACTCGGACGCAGTGGTGTTGTGTTCTGTAGGTTGGCTAGGAAAACCTATGCTTTGGGTGAGTGTTTGTTACCTATATCTATACTTGTAGCTTTTTGTTTCTTATTCGCACCCACCCAAGTTGAGAACTTAGTGCCGAACACCCCCATTTATGGGGGAAGGGTGTTTTTCCCAACACTATCCTTAGTGGCTGGTTATTAGCTCCTTTTCTGCTCCCTTTCCCGGATAGCCCAAGTACCTTCGGGCAGGCTGTGATGGCCTGAAGTCCATTATTAGCCCAAGAACCATCGGGCGGGCGTTGTGGTGGTTGGCCAGGTGTGTGCGGCAGGTGGTTTCCCAAGTGTCTTCGGGATGAGGCCCAGCTGTCTTCGGGCGTGGCAGTGGATCCTTTAGCCCAGGTGTCTTCGGGCGTGGCGGTGGTTGTTCTGGCCTAGGTGTTTGCAGGCATGGTTACATGTGACAGTTGTGGCCCAGGTGTGTGCGGGCGGGATTCAGCAGTGGTACTACGTGCGGTTGAGGCCCAGGTGTGTGCGGGTGGGATTTTGGCAGTGGGACTGCGTGTGGTTGTGGCCCAGGTGTGTGCGGGCGGGTGTGGCAGTGGGACTGCGGTGAGAATGGTGGGATTGGTCCGATGCGTAGGATGTCTCAATAACCAGTGGGAAAGTGGCGCAGGGTACCCAAACATCGATGTGCTCTTATTATATATATTACTTGACTTGCGTTATTTGGGGAGTGAGCCTTGGTGAGGCCTGGGATGGATAGTTTTCCTTGTTAGGTGTTTGGTTTACTTTTTTTCTCACGGGACTTTAGTACATTCCCCTACTTGTGCACGAGAGTCTTGGTTTTCCCTACTGAGTGTACTTGTATACTCACCCTACGTATATAAAACTGCATTCAGGTTTCCAGGAGGACTTTAGGGATCACGCAGGACCTTACTAGCTCGGACTTTTGGAGCAGTTGCAGTTGTTTTTCTTTTTCTTTTTGGTACTTACCTTGTAGTCACCTTTTTGCACTTTGTGGCTTTCACTTTTGAAACATGCATGTGGGAATGGTTTACTTTTGGCTTTACTTTTCTTTCTACCTTGGTGTTGTTGGGTTTTTCTTCTCCTTATCTTTCGATCCTATAAAATAAAAAGGGTAATGCCTTCCATTTGCGAGAATTTTCTATACCCTTGGTGCTAGTCGCCACTCCGGGACCTATTGAAGGCGGGTTTCGAGGGTCATTATCTCTCCTTCAACTTAACGAAGGAAGGGCCTGGCAATCTGCTGACCCTTCCCTCCTTTTGGTAAAGGCGGGTCGTGACAATAATTATTTACTGTAAAATTTTTAATACTTATAATATCATATGCGATTAACTTATAATATTCCAATATATTAACAATTAATTATTAATGTCATCATATTGGGTGTCAACTACTTCATTTCTGTTTCTGATGCTTTCCATCAGGGTGTGCCACCTCTCATGCATATTATCTATTGGGGCATGGATGTTGCCCATATTCCCTCTTTCTAACGAAATGAAGCATTCATCACTTCTTTAGAGATGTTTTCTCCTTGATCAAAACATGAAGATGGGATGTTGGTCACTCGTTTTATGGATTCCTCCTTGGAATTATAACCTAGTCTGGGTCTCCCTTATAGATTAATAGGTTGTTCATGAAAATCATCCCAATGTCAACTCTTCATGGACTCTGGTTAATTATGATGTCTCTATTAGTAAATTACAGAGGTTCATGTTAGGGCTATAACCTTTGGTGAGGGGATTTTTTACATTGGGCATTACTAGCATGTATTGATTCTAGAACATTGGTACAACTAAATTCTCCCTAATAAGAGGGCTTTTCAAGGTTGTGGAAACTTGAAGAATCGCACATCGATTGTAGGGTATATTATTTTAGAGGCATGTCTCCAAGGTTTTTGTCAGCATCCCATGTTTAACACGGGGTATTCCGCAAGTTTAAAGTCTTTTTGTGATGGATTGGACTAATCAAAACACTTATGAAAGAGGATCATATTGGAACATCCCTAGGATGGAGAACCATGAAGGTTTAACAGATTTTTGGATCAGAATGCCCTTTGAGGATGGACCTCAGAGTGGTGTGTCCCATAAAGGGAGGGTTTCACACCGTGAAGGCTAATCTGGACACCACTGTGGGTGGATCAAGGAAGGGGGGACAATTGGGGGAACACCATGGTTTACCATTGGTAGGGATTGATCCTCGAGAATCCTTCTTAAGTACCATGTTTAGAAGATAGGGATCAAAATCCATGTAGTTTAAAGGTGTTATTTAGGTATTACACATGGCTAGTTTCCCATCACAAGAGGGGTACTCTTTGTTGGATCAATGTTTATTGTGTGGGGATTATGCATGGTTAGCTTCCAAGATGCCACAAGTAGTTTCAACGGGATAAATGGATATTACATGCTAAGACAGACCATTTGGATGATCTGACCTCACCATGATAAGGGTGAGGTGATGGAGTAGATGGTCGGGTCTTACACATGGTTAGTTGTCTGAATAAATGGTGTTATCATATTGGGATGTGGAATCCTGGGTAAGAATCTAGATGAATGATGGATGGTTATATGAAGTGTATGGAATGAATGATATGGAACTTATGTGGATATGATGGTTCCAGGATTGATCCTCGGGGAGGCTTCCTATATATCCTAGTGTTTGGGAATCAAAGTCCACATAGTTCAGATGGGGGAGTTGAGGAACATAATGTGGTGGACTATGAGAATGGAGTGCATGGATAGGAACCTAAAGGAAATGGAACCTCTGGGTTCAGCCATAATCCCCTCGAGACATAGATACTCTAGGGAAATACTAGAATAGAAGTGGCTAATGGGATTGAACTTCGGGGTGGCTTCCGGTGTATTGTTTGCATGAGATAGGGATCAATGTCCACATAGTTTTGGATGAAATTAGGGACTACACATGGATAAATTCCCTTAGACATGCTAGGGCTTATGTATGGTTAGAAACCCAAATGGACATAAGGCATGTGGTAGGGGATTACATGCTAAGGATACCCATAAGAGTGCTGAACTGGACACCAATAAGGGTGGATCAGTGAGGTGAAACTCTAGGTGGGGATACCTATGTTTACCATTGGTTGGGATCTGGACTCATGGAGGCATCTTACCTACCATGTTTAGAATATAGGGATCAAAACCCAAGTAGTTTTGAAAAGTGAGGTGTGAGGATTACACACTGAGGTGTCCCAAATGGATTTCATGGTCACTTTTATTCTCTATGCCCACATGAGTCATGCTCTATGTGATAAAAAAAGATATGTTATTAGACCTAATGATCGTGTTGTAAAAGGTGTTTCCATGAGAGGTGATGTGGGGATTACACACTAAGATGACCCATGGATATGAGGATTGGGACTTACACCAAGAGGGAGGCTCGAGGAGGATCTTATTCTTTGGAAGGGAGATGAAGGGGATCTCAATTAGTTGGATAAGAGTGGGCATAGATAATGCTCGAGGCGCACATGGAGACAAATCTCAATGGAAGATATAGGTGAGAGGGATCTGGTGCCCATCCCCATTTTGATCCTCTCAGACATTCCATGCATGCAGCAACCACAATTTAACATCGTGTGTTGAGGATGTCGATTATAGGAATATTAACATCCTACAGCTCGGATGAGGAGGAATTTCTCCTCACCATAAGTACATACATTAGTTATGTCCTCCCATACTTAGGGAAGGGAAGACATCAACAATAACATAGTGCAATGGGGTGGAGGAGTGGTCAATTTTGGGTTCCATGTTAGTGTAGCTATGATAAGAATTAGTAGTTTTAGGCACACCTATGTGAAGAAACATTAGGTAGGGAAACACAACATGAGGTACTACATGAGGAACCATGAAATCACTTCATACTAGCCTGAAGGGCTGTCCAGGAAATTAGTTCATGAAGTCAAGGGGCTCACCAAGAAGAGCTTCATGAATTAAGGGTTCTTCACGAAGTAAATGTATTTTTCAAAGAAAAGTTGCGTCATGAAGAAAAATATCTTCATTAAGGAAAGGTGCTCTGATGAAAAGGTGGTTCTATAAGAACAGGCCCGCGCGGAGCATAGGTCCTTTTCCTTAGCATAGATCTTATTAGAAGAGTGCTCCACGAAGGATTAATGCTTCACAGAGCCTGGAGAAACCCAAAGGGGTTCCCTCCTTCATGAGGGGAGGAGGAATTCTGGAAGGGAATCCCTACCATAAGCAGGGTCCATGTGGGACAAATGAAATTATGGCTCATGATGCTCAAGTTCCTTGGGCAATCATTTTTTTGGTAGGTTCACGATGCTAGGGATATTTGTGAAATAGGAGACCCAAAGTTGAAAGGTCATGATAATGATAATTATGAGGAGGTTTGAGTTGGATATTTATGGGAAAAGGGGTTTCAGGGTGTCAGAGGTTCATTACATGATCAAAAAAGGATTCCACAAAGTGGTAGGGCTACGTCGGACTCATAGAGGTACCATCATCTTCCTTCTCTCTCATGGTGGAGAGTTGCTCGTGGGGCATGTTGTGAAGAAAAAAGATGTCATGAAGTGGCTGAGATCCATTAGGCTTCTCCATACTCATGTAGGTACCTTCAACTTCCTTTTTCAGAAGTCACAATTCTCATCGGATTCGTGGAGTTAATTCCAAGGATGCTTGTCCTTGCAGTGGTGAGAGCTGTTCAAAAAATAGAATCATAAAATAGACTCCTTTGATGAATGTTAGGGACATTTGGGTTCGTAATTGCTTCAAATAAGTCATTATTGTTTCCGTATCTTTAGTGGTGTGAATTTCGGCACCAAAGAATTCACCCCCCTCATAATTGGAGAAGAAGGAAAATGAGGGTCGGATTCTAAGGGTTCATCGTCGAAAATCTCATCTGGTCATGATACTAGCGCGTGAGGCATCATGTAAATGATGTGTCATGAAGCTAAAGCTGGAAATGGTCATTGCAATGCCCGAGCAGTTGAAGTTTTCTATGAACCTCAGGTGGGTGAAGGTCACCATGAAGCTCAGTAGACTTTTCCTGTAAATAGTGTGTGAGTGGCCCATTGTTTGTACTAGATATCAAAAAAAGATTTCACTGAATCTCTCCTTTAGTGAAGTGATCCCCCCCCATGAATGATTCTCTTATAACTCAGTTCCATGGTCCTTTACTCAATGAATTATTTCTAGTGAACTGGGTATCACGATCTACAGCTCTTGTGTGATGCACGTTGAGTACAGGGCTACTTCATGAGATAATGTTTCACGATCGATATTCGCAACTGATCTTCATGAAAAAACTCAGAAAATTTTATAAATCCCAAATTGATGGCTACCCAAGAACATTATTAATAGGTTCTTGATGACGCCACCCAAAGGGAAGCAATGTAGAACAATATCGTGATCATTGAGTACGTTCATAGTCATTTTTATTGAAATTCACTGCTGGAGCTGTTGTTGGATGCCCAGAAAGATTACCCACTGTGAAAAAGGTTTCCACTATATTTCTTCATCTTTCAAGATGATTTATTTATCCAAGTGGAATGCAGAGATGAATCATCCTACTAGTTTATAGGCACAATGGGATAACATCAGTGGTATAGGGATGTTAATTTCCATATATGGATGGATCATATGCCTATCACAGTGAACTTCCTTTATAAACATATCATCGATATTAAAAGAGATTCGTTGGATAAAGATACATACTCACCGCATTATAAAAAATTAATGGTTTGGGAACCCGATGAAGGGGTGGTAGGATGATTGGGACCTACATCAAGGAATCAATTTCATGGAGGAGTGGGCCTTGGATTATTGGGTGTGAGAATATTGCGTAGAGTTCACGATGGTGTTGAGGCGAGTAGGCTTGTATGAAGCATAATGGGCTTCCCAACTCCACATATATCTAACATGGGATATCATATCAGAGATATTGAGCCGGTTTCCACTAGATACCAACACATTCCATCTACATCATGGGGAGGTTGGCATCTGCCTCTGGGATCTCCATCAGATTTCAGGAATCTATATTTCGAGGGGAATATATGATGACTTCCTCCCTATTAAGATAACTTGGGAGGATGTATAAAAGAATCCACCTCTAGAAAAATCATTGATGGACCTAGTGCCTCTCTCAAACAACAACATGTAGACAACCAAGGATGTCCATTTGAATAAATAGTTTGGTTATTTTTTGAACTTTCAAATGATGAAGCCGACCGAGCGAGTGGAAGCTCCCTTGAAACTACCAATGATTCCCCGCACCTATCCAAAGGGGTACCCAGTGAGGCAAGGAGGTATATTATTGGGGGATAAAGGAGGATATAAAGTGGAATCTATGGGGATATAGTATCAAGGATAAATAGAAACCTATAGTCAGGTCGACTGGATTAATTTTAGTACCTTTATATGGATGGATGCTACCAGTGAGAGATGTTCACATGGGAGGACGACTGAGCATGTTCATCATGGCGGTGATGTTGGACACTAGGCAGCACATTAATCAGGGGATCCTAGTGCTGGCGATGTTATATAAGATACTTTGGCATATTATTGAGGGGAAAGGCCATTGCACGTGTGTGGGCCATTTCACTTATTATACAGCTGGTTCATGGTGAAAATGGGATGTTATGAATACCTCAACCTCATCTCTCCCCTAGGGATAAGCTTTCGACCAGTAATACTGACCATCATAGGGATCTTTCCACTCAATCTAGGTCCAATGGCCGCACTGATCAAGATAGGGAGAGCATGCCAGTTAATTTTTCACCTATTCCATCTACTGATGGGTGCATTTACTAATGATAGTATAGAAAAAAGAGATAAGTGGTCATATATTCTATCCTTTCAATGTGGAATACTGGTGGCATGGGTGGATTGTAACCCAATATGTGAACCATAAACCTCACACCGATTTGCAAGTAAGTTTGGGTGTGTGCAAAGGTTAACCCTGAGGGTGTACCTGGGAGTATTTCATGAAAACCACCCATGTGTGATGAGGTAGCTTTGCATCTTGTTCATGTGATAATATGGGAAGATTTATAATGAGTTTCTACTACCCACTTCTACATTTGGACTAATCCATGAATATGCACAAAGTTGGGAGGATGCTTATCTAGGTGAGATGATAAAGCAGCTGACGATCCTGGCCAGTAAAAGAGTGGCCCATATGCCTCAAGGATGATGTCGATGGATATAAAGTGAAATTAATGAGGGAGGATCTGATGAAAATCATGGTGAGGAGGCTGGAGTAGCAATGATGGTGGCCTATGGATCTGTACCGATCAGAAGTGAAGAGAGAGGAGCAGTAGTGCTAAATCTAGTGGCCCCAACTGAGCAGACTTGGGAGAAAGGGGAACCATCAATTGGTTTACATAGGATACCTACTTAGTCTCTTGTGATGCAATTGTATTGTGTGTCACTCCCTCGTGGTAGTGTCTATTTTGAGTGCTGTAAATCCTAAGAAACATGTAGTCTCTTCCTTAAAATTGACATCCTAGGGGATCATTTGAATAGGTATGGGACTGATCTGTAAAGTATCGGCTCTACTAAAGATGGTTTCAATACATCATAGACTGAGGTGGGACAATTAATTTTTGAATTAGAGGAATTGGTTCTCTCTCAAGTTGCCTCACATCCCATAAAAAATTGAGTGCGGGTGCTCTAGAAAATGTCTCCACCCTAGTGTTTTCAGTGGCTCAGTTGGAAGAGCACTTTCCCTTTCCTGATGAATAAGATTGATATTTGGGGGGAGGTAAATGAGGAAAACATTCAGTAAAAATATGTGTATATAGCTTATAGGGAAGCCTCTTTATAGGAAGGATAGATAGTATCCTCAGAGGACACCACCTTGGAAGGGTTCATTGAAACCCTTGAATTACGTGTTGACTCGCCTCCCTACGTCACCATATCTCTTCTGGTTTATATGGCTTCTCAACTAACTCCTTTTTTCCACATGTGAATTTTTTGCTGAAGATGCCCTCCCATAATGATGAGGATGAAACCAATCCAGAGGGTCCAATTATATGGTTAGTTCCTAGGGAAGGAGGAGTTGGTATACCAAGTGGAGATGAGGTAGTGGCAACATCAAATACGGAGTACTCAGAGGCCATTATTATATATGGGAGACCATGCCCTGGAATCCAGGTGACAATAAATTGAGATCATGAGCCACTATAACTTTAAATTTATAATTTTACTACTTTACAGAGCCATTATTGATGCTTATATTAACAAAATGACTGCCATAAACCATATCTGAATAGCCCTGGGAATAGTATTTACCTTGCTTGTAAGAATGGTTGGAGGAAGCATGGATCCCTTTCTGACAGGTGTGACAGTCCATATAGGACCATGTATCCATGTCAACCAGGCCATGGTTTTCTACAAGAAATCAATTTTGATTATGGGTGATGCCACTGGTAGGGTGGAACCTAGAGCCGGTCGGGACAACATTATTGTGATAGAATCAAGTGATAAGGATCAACCTGATAACATGGAGTCCAACCCATCAAACCTGATTCTAGAGTAGGATCTTACTGCTAAACTCCTAGATATATTTCTAGAATAAAAACCTATAGATCTGATGGAGTTGGGAAAATTTGATTCTAATGTGGTTGAGGACTGTCACAATACCTGATGTCGAGCATGGAAGTTAATGAAATGCTTCATTGATAAAGCTCTAGAATCTAATTGGATAATATAAATAGTTACCATTATTTTTGAGATCTAGGAATTGGAGGGGGAAATACATGAGGTCTTCACATATTGATATAGGACTACCTCACTAAGAAAATATGGTAAGGCAGCCAGTGTTTGGACGCTGCTTGGTGCTAGAAGAAGTCTAAAAACATATAGAAATTCGAGGTGGATGAACAAGTGATCCAGTGCCTATAAGTAAAGGTGAAAAATCATTATACCGTTTTTCTAATAAATTATAACTCATCGTTTGATTTCAGGTCCATTTGATGGAGGTACAATAGTAACTGAAGTAGGTGAGCCATCAAGTAGCTTACCTCCGAGCCAAACACAGTCATGAAAATATCAGATCTCGTGAGATTTTCTCTACGACTATTGATGAGGAGAGTGAGATTAGATAGTGAAAGGAAACTATGGTGGCCACACACCAAAAGGTGGTAGTGTTAATGTGTTCCATTGAAGGGGCATATCCCAAAGGTTCACGTTTTTTTCCAAACTTATGAAACATTGTTTTTCTTGTTGCTTCCATATTTTAAACTGCATGTTTGGACATACTTCTTTCTTGTTCAATTACAACAACTCGATCATATCTATGAATAAACTAGTGATAAATCCTTAAGAGCATGTGAGTCATGACCATTTTTAGAAGTACGGATGTCCAGATAATCATTAACTTTGAATGATAGTGTCATTTAATCATCAAATACTCAGCGTCTGTTATTATTGACTGACCACCCAAAGTATTTGAATTGGGACAGACTATGACTGGAGGAAGGGGAACTTAGAGAAACCAACTTTTCTTTCAAAACATGCTCTAGTGCATTAGTGGGATAATTACAGGTGTGTTAGAATCAATCTGAACAAAGGGGGAATGGAAAGTGTGAATCGCAATAACCAAAATTCAGAACACAATGAAGATGGTGTGCCAATATGAGGCAACTGCTGACTGTATTCGAAATGTAGTACCTATACCGCTATCCTAAAATGGGTAAAATGAATTATGAACACTAATAATATTTGAATACATGGTGCCTAATTTGACATTTCATCCAATCTCCACAAAGGAATTGGTCCAGAATGGTGGGTGAGCCAAGACGTCATGGGGAAACCTTATGGGGGACCATTCAAACACGAAGGATGGTGAGGATCTAAATAAGTGGAACAAAAATCATGGGAGTGGTGTGATGTAATGTTCAAATGGATTCCAAAACTCTTGAAATTATTCTATCGTGGCTCAGAGAACATTGGTGTAGGCACATCGTTCTGAAAAAAAGTAAAAATCTATCACCCATGGGAGCAACGTCTCAGATGCTGAGTGAAAATTGATGATGCAAAAAATATAGTAGATCACCATAAATATGTGACAGGACCTATCAAAAGAGGTCCATGGATGTTTTTTAGTTTTATGTAATGAAATAGAGGATAATTAATGGTACAGTTTACTGTCATTTAATCAGGACATCCCATAGTTTAATGTCATGTGGTTAGGACTTTTACACATAGTTTAAGGTCATACATCCTGGACTTTAGGAAATAGTTTAAATTCCTGTTACATGGAATATGATTTATATTATTATAATGTATTCATTTAATGGAAGATATAAACCAAACATGAATGATCCAAAGGGGGTTTACATGTCATAAAAATACAAAGAAATAGATAGAAAGGAAGCATAATAATGGGAATTACTATGCCCGATATCTTGGATGGGAAAGACAAATGAGGGTTGGACACTGACCATATTTGAAATGTAAGACCTCTCTTAAAATTCCATCAAAAGTCATCTGAGGAATTTTCCCAAAATGGTAGGTGAGCCATATGGACATACACAATTCCATCATGGTTTTTTTAGACATGAAAGATTATAGAGACCCAAATATGGGGATGCATGATGCGTGGAGATGAAGTTGGGAGAATATACATGTGGTAGACAATGATCTAGGTCTCATACCACACCACTTTCAAAAAAGCCAGCATAGAACATCCATAGGTAGGATCAGATATGTCCTCAAGGATTTTTTTTCAAAGGGGTGTTGTCGATAGTTTATGGTTGTATTTCTCAGACCAGAAACTCTTAGATTAAGGTCATAGTGTGGACCATAGGTTCTTAGTTTAATGTCGTGTGTGTGGGATGTACCCGTACAATTTAATGTCATACAGTGAGGATGAATATGTCATGTAGTTTACCATAGTTAAATGGTACATAGGGTATCCTAAAGGAGAAATGTGTGGTGTGAAATAACTTAATGTGATCGAGGACTAAAAAGATCTAGACCACACCACAAATTTTCAAATGGGATCCCCGGAAAAAATTTCCAAAAATGTGAACTTACAATTCTATGATTGGGTTCAGGGAAAATATGTTTGAGCATCACTACAAATCCTATGAGGGAAGAAATCAACCCTCACATAGTTCTGGTAGATGGAATTTCAGATGGCTAGTGTCTGAGGGGGTGATATCCTCTCATGTGAGAAAATCATGGTTACTATGCAATTTACTATTATGTGAACTAGGACACTGAAAATATTAGTTTAAGGTCATAGAGTTTGGACCATAAGGGGTGTATATGTGTAGTGTGGTGCCACAAGGCAGATCGATGTGAGTGAGGACAAATGAGGTCCACACCGCATGAAACACTCTTAAATGACACTCGGACCAAGGGGACGAAGGGATGAAATTACGACTAGAAACAAATACTAAACGTCTAGGAGATTCTACATATCCCATAAGTATGGGAATCAATCCATGTGTAGTTCTCAAATTCTATGCATTTTAATGTAATGTGGTGAGGATGCGGGATGGGTTAGGAGAAGAGAACATGTGTGGCGCAGCCACCATAACCCAATGTGAATGAGAACCAAAGAGATCCAAAACACACCACACCTTCCTGTAGAGAAAACCTTTACCAAGAGGGGGGAATTCATTATTCTATGGCTGTGCCCAGGGATAAGATGTCTGGGGGTCACTACGTGTCCTATGAAGCCATTAATCAAACCAAACGTAGTTCTGGAAATGGAATGGCAGATGGCCAATGACAAGGGGAAAATTCTTCTCAGGTGAAGATGTTGTAGTGTTGTTCATTTTACCATTAGACATCTCATATGCAGAATACATAGTTTTAACATCATATGATAATTATGAGAGTTGTTTATGTAGTTTACCATCATGCAATAAAGACATTGGGGATCTTAGTTAATGGTCATGGAGCTTGGACTAAAAAATGAAGTTTCCAAAGAGGAAATGTGTAGCGCGATGCCATGAAGTAACCCAATTTGAATAAGGAACAAGAAGGTCCACACCACACCACACATTCCTTAAGGAAATCATATGAATATTTTTATGACATAAGTCTTGGAATTGGATGCTTAGTTTAACGTTATGTGCTTGGGATGTAAACTCCAAGTTTAAAGTCATAGAGTTTGGACCAAAGGGTTCTGTGACTCTTCCATGTCTATAAAAACCCTACCAAAACCCCTAATCCTATGTAATCCATGCTTGGAGTGGGAAAAAGTGGTGGTGGGGATCCCTATGACACATGGAAGCACACAGAAAAGGAATAGAAAAGTTAAGTCAATGAGTCCCAATGATGTTGCTTTTCCCACACAATGCACAAATGTGCACAGAGGTGTAACACCAAGGGTATTGAAGTTTCTCCTAGACATAAGGATGCTGAAAGGAATGTAAATCATAGCGTCAAATATTTGGGACACAATGGGGGTGGTGTAATGATGGAGGATAATTGCTAACCATATTCAAAACATAGCATCCGTATCGTGTAACCTATGATTGGAATAGATAAATGAGGGTCGATCGCTGACCATATTCAAAATGACGGGCCTGTCTCAAAATGTTGTTCAAAATATTCTTGGTCATTGGAATAGTATGGTGTGTTTTTTATTATGTCCAAAAACCACGTCGTTAGAGGGGTCCCCTTTATAAGTGAATATTTTGTGGATCTAAAAAAGGGATACGTGATGGAAATGGAAAGAGAGAGTGTTTAGGAATAATTAAACACGATAGTTCCTACATCACAACACACCTGAACACATTAATGGGACATATTAGATAGAGGTATCCATACCACTTCTTAAGGGAATGATCCTTGAGAGGGATCTTGGATATGGAATGGTAATGTACCGATTCCAAATGAAGAGGACGAGGGATAAAAGATGGTCAAAACCGTGGGCTGGTCCTGGAGAAAAAATGTCCAGGCATTCCTAGATATCTCATAAGGATGGGAATCAATCCACACATAGTTCCTGAATATCATGCAGTTTTATTTCATGCGATAAGGATGAAAGTGTCACATGGTTTATCATCATGTTATGAGGACACTGAGAGTGGGAGGTATCCCAAAGATGTAAATATGATGTGACCACTATAAACTGATGAAAATAAGTACAATAGAGGCCTTTTCCATTTGTTTTTAGGGCATGTATAGTTTAAATTCATAATTCCTATACTTGGGTATCCATGTCATGGATCCTAGACCATCAGGTGCTTCCTTAATGGATATATGAATCATGGAGGGGTGATTAACCCAATATTAATGAGGACCAAGGAGGATCATCTTCATACCCCATATTCCTATGAAAAACGGGGTGTTGAACATGGGATAGACCCAAAGAGAAAATGTATCGGTCATTCCTATATATCATGTAAGGATGGGAATCAAGACATACACAGTTCTAGAATATCATGCATTTTAACGTCATGTGACAAGGATGAATGTTAGGAGGATCATTCTTAAGGGAGATACATTGTGCGCCTATTACAACCCAATGTGAATGAGTAACAAAGAGGCACATCGTACCACTTTCTCCTGGGAGAAATCTAAGATGAGAAATTGAAGGAATTTGTGGTTGGAGTATAGATGAAATGTCTTGGCATCCCTAAATATCCCATAAGGATGGGAATCAATCCTTACATAGTTCATGAAATTCCATGTATTTTAACATCATGCGGCAAGGAATAAGGTGATTCGATATGAAAAGGGAAGTAATGTTTCATCTGGAGTTGAGATTGACGATTCAGGTAACACCACATATCCCATATGGATGCAAATCAATCCCTATATAGTTCTTGAAGGGAAATTTCACCGTCTAGGTCTACCCATACATAGAGAGAAGAGGCATTTTGATATTTCTTCTTTGTTCTTTTGTTGTTGTTTTTTTAGAAACTATATTAAGATAGAATGTATGGGTTTCAATACAATAATCATGTTGTGTGAAGGTATTGATAGGTTTCATGGTGGATGACCAGTGCTGATGGTGATGCCCTCTCAAGTGAGGATTCCACAATGGTGTGTCATTTTTCATCATACAACCAGGATGATGATGTCACGGTTTTATAGTTGTATAATAGGACTAGACCATGGATTTTAACATTGATTGGTAGGGAAACAATAGTTTAAAAATGTGTGAGGAAGGATAGTACAGTTTAACATCGTGTTTCTTGGATGAGAGAGATATCAGTTTAAGTTCATAGAACTCAGACCATGGGGTGACTATGTAGTTTACCATCATGCAGAATGTTAAAAAAATAGGGTTAATAAACTAGGGGATGAACATGATGACAAAATGTCCAGGAGTCACAATGTATCCCAGGAGGATGGGAATCAAGCCACATGTAGTTCTGGAATATCGGTCAGTTTACCCTCATGTAGTAAGGATGAAGCAGCACTATGTAAATTCCTGTTTTAGGGACATATTCAGACATTTTAGGGTCATGTGGATCATATTGTGGGATGAATCTTTGAGCGTGGAGATGTTTTCAGTTATTCCATGAATCAATCCAATGATAATGATAACTAAGGAGTCCTCAATTCCACACCACACACTCCCTCAAAAAATCTCAGACCAAGGTGCTAAAAAGTTGTAACTATAGCTGCGCCCAAAGAAAAAATTTCTAGGCATCCCTATGTATCCCAAAAGGATGGGAATCAATCCACACATAGTTATCTAATTCTGGGTATATTAATTTCATTAAATAAAGAATATGTATCTTAGTTTAATGTCACCTAGGACGGGGAAGTTTATCATTATATAGGGATAGAAGGGAACATTACTTTTAAGCACATGTATAATTGACCACAAATGTTATGCAGTTTAACATCTTGTATGTAGGACGGAATAGTTTAGAATCATATAGAAGGGGGTAGTACATTTTAACATCATGTTTCTTGGACAAAAGATATCTCAGTTTAATCTCATAGAACATGGACTATGACGTGACCGTGTAGTTTATAATTGTGTAGGATGAGAGAGATATAGTTTAACATCATGTTACCAGGATGAGGATGCTGGGAAGTTTTACGTCTTGTAGGTCAGATGATAGAGATCATAGTTTATGTTCATAGATCTATGGCCTTGGGATGATGTTGTATAGTTTATCTCCTTGATGGAAGAGTAAACCTCGATTATGTGAAGTACTATTTGGGGAGCTTTGTATTAGTGGAGTAATCCACTTACCATCCTTGGTGACCAGAGAGTATGCACCGTTAGGGTAAACCTTGTGAATTATGTAGTGTCCATCCCATTTAGGATCCAACTTATGTGGCTTCATACTTGGTATAATCGGTATTCTCAAGTCCAATACCTAGTCACATTGAAGGAAGGAGTAAAGAAGAACATTATTATTGAAATCTCTAGTTATCTTGTTTTGGTTCCTCTCCATATTATTCAAGGCTCATAGATTGTTTTTTGAGGGCTTATAGTTTATCTAGATGGACCTCTGATACATTGTCTGATGTCTTCTGCACATAGCTAGTTGGGTGGATTTATGAGTCATTGTTTGATAATCATAGAGAGCGTTGGGGAGATTTTCTGGCCAATTCTTCTATTTTGGGCCCACTATCACTGAAAAATATTAGAGAGGGTTTTATTGAATTCCTCAATCTGTCCATTTTCTTGTGCATAATAGTAATAAGTGTGGTTGGACCAGATGTTGTATTTGTCATACAATTTCCTAAGCTGATCTTCTTGGAAATTGGTGTCGTTATTAGTAAGAACAACGTGGGGGGCTCTGAATCGATAGATAATGTTGGAGCTCATGACCTCAATAATAAAATAGGTATTAACTTCCTTGAGATGAATCAACTCTACCTACTTAGAAAAGAAATCCATTTTAGTCAGAATAAACCTGAATTAGAGAGCTTTTTCTAGCAGATATGGTCCCCCGACATCGAGTTCCCAGACCATAAATGGCTAAGAGTACATTATAGTATAGATGGTCTTTGGTGGTTTATGCACATAGTTTTCTTGGATCTAACATGAGTGGAAGAACATGGAAAACTTTATTAAGTCTTAAACCGTGTTGGTCCAAAAGTATCCCAACCTTCGAATCTGGTGAGAGAGTATCGAACCTGTCTGATTAGCACCACAAGAACCATAGGGAAGTTCCTGAATAACATGCAAAATTTCATATCCCTAAATAAAACCAAGGATAATTCGATCAAGTCTAAGCATGTAGAGGATTTGTTCAAGTCTAGGACCACTCTAAAGGGTAAACTGTACTGTGCACTGACGAATTTTCTCCAGCTCGAATCTGTTTTTTAAGAGATTGTCGTGTTGGAGATACTTGAAAAAAATAATCTTTCCAATCATAGGTCTCTTATACCACCATGGAAGGGGGATCTGGAGGACCTAATGTGGAATCCCCAGTGGTAAAATGGATAACTTTCTGGTTCTCATCATTGTACGGAGTGATCGGAATGATGACCCTTCATTGCACCACATGGATAATCATTTCATCCTAGTTAGGTCTTACAAGAGATATTGATAGGGTAACTAATGCATTTTCTAGAATCTTCTATGAATGAGGAACATGAGCGGACAAAGGAAAAAATGGGAACTAGTCCATTAGCTGGGGTGTACGCTCTAACCGGGGCACGATCTCCATATCCCTAATGATGTATCCACTGTTAATCTGTTAGATAACTAGTGTGTAGTCCCTCTATACATGTAAGTGGGGTAAAAAATTCTCGAGTTCCAACTCAAGACCAGTGATGATAGCCTAATAATCTACCTCGTTTTTAGTTCAACCTTCTACTAACAATAATGTGTTGGGAATGATAGCATATGTAGACCTAATGAAGACGACATATTGGCCTACTATGTTGAGTCTAGGGTCATTGATAATTCTATTGGTTGGGCTTAATGAGGCACTATCAAAGTGCATCTTCCAACATGGAACAACTTTATGCACTAAAAGGATGGCCTCGTCTAGAAAATAAAAATCCATGGACTTCTCTGTGGGGGTTAGATAGGTGGCTAGAAAATTTCTTAGATCATAAACCTTGATATCTTTCTATGGGAAGAACCTGATGTTGAACTATTGAAGGATCACTACCCCAAATCTAGATGGCCTATAGACATGGGGCCGTTCAGAATATACATTATCATATACATGTGGGAAACTAACTATATCTCATGATTCCTCAAATATTGTTGCAACTTATGCAATTCAAAAACTATTGTATGGTATATCTTCTCGATAGTGGAATGTCTAGTCTCTGTGTCGAGGAGCATGGGACTGAGATAGTCTAAGATATATTCTATCCCTATGTTATTCTTCTAGGTGATAAGGTCATCGAGGGATTATTATAGGGAATCCACATAAAGGACCATTATCTTTTTGTATATGGGTGGCATCAAAACCATAGTCTGTAGAAGATACTACTTGATCTCTTCAAATGTGGTTTAACACTCTTCATCCCAATGACAGACGACACCTTTCTTCATGAATCTAGAAAAGGGATTACACTTTCTAGATAGCTTTTCAATTAACCAGTGTATATAGGATATGTGTCCTTGAATTTCTCAGAGCTCTCAAAGGCTTCTTGGAGGAGGAATCTAACTGATATCATCGATATTATCCAGGATGGTCTCAATTCCAGTATATCTGATGATGAAGCTGAAAAACTTCCCAGAGGAAACCCTAAAGGCACACCTCAAGGGGTTAATTCTCATATGTAGGGAGTGTAGGAAGTCAAACAAAATTTCTATGAGATGGTCCTGATGATGGCTTGATTTGACCACCAAATCATCCACATATAATTCCGCTAGTTTCCCAAGGATATCCTTGAATATGAAGTCTATAGAAAACTGATAGTTAGATCCTTCATTATTTAGAAAAAAAGACATTACTTGATATCAAAAGGTACCTTTCGATTATTTGAAGTTGTAAGACACTTCATCTTTAGGGTCCCTTCGAATTTGGATATAACTAGAATACCCATCCATAAAGGAGACATCTCGGAACACAGTGGTGGAATCAATCAATAGCTTTATCACAGGAAGGGAAAAATCGTCCTTCATATAGTGGAATTTGAGATCCCAGAAGTCAATTAAGACAGTGATTTATCTATTCTTATTTAAAATAGGAATTATGTTGACTAACCATTTGGGGTGTTGATCGTCCTATACAAAGTTGTCTTTGATAATCTTATCAAATTCAACTTCGACCATGGCACCATGAGAGGGATGCATATTTTTAGGAGATTTTTACAACTTGTGATGACTTACTAGGAGACCAACATGGTGGAAAGTGACCTAAGGATCTAATCCTTGCATATTTTTATAACTCCATGAAAATACATCTTGATGCCACTTCAGGAAATACACATATTTTTTTGTTCCTCTATAGCCATAGATACTCTAATCAATGTTCTCCTTGGGTCTAACTTAGTTCCAAGATTCACCTATACCAACTCATTGACGGTGGTGGAGACCCCTTCCACAAATGTGGGAGGAGCATCTTCAAAATCATCTTCATTGCTCAAGGTGACAGGATCATCGGTGGAGGAAAATTATTCGGAGCTAGCTGACCCTGAAGGAATGCTAGTTCTAGCTAGAGTGGGTGTGGAATATTCATCAAGATACTATTATACCTTTAGAGCCATGGAAACAAAGGTTTTAAAACTGATTCCATTGGGGATTTGACCAAGGGGGCCTCTTGATAATATCAAATTAGTAGTGGCACATCGTCTTGTGTCAGTTGAACCCGTCTCGATGGAGAAAGTAGGTATGGTGTGCATATATTGTTATGGGGCTAACAACCTGATATATCACAGTCGTAAGGGGATCTAGTATAACCCAAGCATTATCCATAGAGGAGAACAAGATAATCAGTAGGCATTCCTTGTACCCAGGAACATGTTTTCCTCTCTTCTCAAATACAACAAAGTAGTGCCCCATATCCGAGGTTATAGCCTCCAACCAGTGAATCTGGAGGATGAAAAAAATCATCCAAGTCTGTCCATAGGTAGTCTACATTGGTAGTGTGATCAACCTCATTGGTCTGAAATGGAGTCTCCTTGCTCCTGTAATAGTCATCATCTAGGTAGCGGGCTTCACAATAGGCAAAGGGAGATGCATCAACTTGGAGTATGCCTACTTGATGATTGAGGAGGTACCCGAGGAATTAGTGATATGAGGAGGGAACTGTTGCATGCAGATGGAGCTAGGGCCTACCAATTAATGCATTGTAAGTGGTATCATATGAGAAAAATATGAATTCAGTGCTGGAAATCAGTTCATGAATGTGGGTCTTCAAGTGAATCTTTCCACACGGCCTTTGTTCGGTCTTATAAAATCCTTGAATCATCAAGTCAGAGGGACTCAGATATTCTTTAGTTAATCCTAGATTTCTTATAATCCAGGTTGGGATAAGATTGATAGCATAACCTATGTCGAAAAGGCAGTGACATACTTTCACACCATTAAACTAGAAAGTGATGTACAACAGGAATAGGTTACCATGTACAGGAGATCCTTCATCATCTCCTAAGTACAGGATGATGGGTTGGTATTCTACTCACTCAGATTCCTTAGCATGGAAGGCTTCTTCGGCCTCTACCTCTATCTCAAAATAGAGGGGGTTTTTCAAGGACTATTCAAGGAATTCAATAATATCTTATGAAAGGTGGAGGGACTCAAGGATTAATATTTTTTCAATAATTATAGAAATGCATTTAATCACATCATAATTCTGTGTTAGGCACACATTTCATTCGGTAGGAAGTTTCTCTGTGGTAGGAGGTATGACGTGTGATGTTGGTAGGACAAGAAGATTCTAGCCAGTGCTAGGGATATCCCATTTCTCACAAGTTGAACCACACAAAAATTACTACTGGATGATTGTCGAATGACAAATGTTTGGCCACAGATGAACGTAGATGATCATGGCATGGTAACAATCGATCTTTCTCGTCGAGTAGCATGAATGGAGGTAATAGGTAATCTGATGGGATGGGATTATGGGTACTTTTCATGGTGAGATCTATGATGAACCTACTGCATGTTCTCAGTGGCGTGCACGTCTGAGCTAGAAGTACTATTTTTCACATTCTAATAATTCACACAGCCACATACTTGTCAACAATGTAACCAATCGAGGACATTAAGAGGACCTTACTTGTTATCCTCATCACTGGGAACCATTTAAGTGTCCATTACTTTGATGGTATTCATTGTGGCATACTTCTGATCATCACTTGAGTAATCCTCCAATATTGGGCAAATTCTGGGGTCGACTCACATTTCTGGGGGCATGAATTCCCCGAGAGTGTGTGATGGTTTTGGCACCGGTGAGTGGAATTGTTTTCCTTTTCATCGTGACACCTTCCCTTCTAAGAGGTAATAGACAGAGATGTGGATACATAAGCAATAGTGGGAGGAGTCTTTGTGACTTTAGGAGGCTTGGTCCTTTTCAAATGGTAAATAATGATGCCCGGGGAGTGAGAGACTACTCTTCAGGATAACTAACCATCATACTTCTGAGACCCGCAGTTGGAGACCTTCTTCCATTCACCTTCCCTTTCGTTGTCAAGATTTGCAGAAACACATGCCATCTGTGTTGGGGATAGACTCAATATGACTACATTTTTGTCAATTTGGTCCTGGATCTAGTCCTTAATCACATAGAATCAGTAGATGTTGTGTCCAAGGAATATATGATTGGGGCATTAGTTGAGAAGATCTATTAATTTAGCCTCCTGGGGACTCCTTCATTCTAGAAACTTTAGGATTTCCAAATCTAGGAAACTTTAGAAATAAAAGGTAAAATAAGCCTAATCAAATGAGTAGGTCTTGTTTCTTCTGTCTGGGAAAGAAAACCTAAAATCCAAGTCTTGATAAGGGGCTTGAGCCTAATGAGGGACTAGTGCCTAATTTTTTCACCTAGGTGGTGGGGCTTGATGGGATGGAACCTACCAATTCTGATGCAGAAAATGACGATTCAGAGGTTGGGCTTGAGGTTTTTTTCCTCGATGAGGCTATTGGTGAAGCTCTACCGGTAATAGTTATAGTAGTTTAGGGACCCCTACCAGTGTGATAATAGTAATCTCTATCATAGTGGCACTTCTTGCAAGAGTAGGAGTAGGCAATGGGTGTGCCATCTTAGCTTTCTATAAGGCTTCTTCTAGAAATTGAGCATTATTAGAAAAATCCCAAAATCTACCCTAGAAAATATAAATGACGAGGGGTGGAACCAATTAATTCTTCAAATTCCCCACACACATCATTATCAAATTATCTTTAGTCAAAGGCATGTCGAGCTAATACATTAGTCCTTTCCACCTAGTGACAAAGTCTGTGACTTACTCATTCATTTGTTATTTACACTTCAAGAGGTCAGTAATACTGGTCTTGTGGGTGGAATATCTAAATTGATAGAAAAAAATCCTATGAAGATATTCCCAACAATTTATGGACGCCATGGGTAATTGGTTGTACCATATAAACGTAGGTCCTTCCAATGTATGCACAAAACATCAAGGCTTGGCGGCCTCCTGCTGCGCTGGAGTTCCCAGCATGGGTCCACACTATGAAATAAAGTGTTCCAAATGATACAGTGGGACACCCATCCCAATGAAAGGGGAAAACATCGGATTCATGAAGTTATGGGGTGCTGGAATAACATCTACCCACGACAGATATGGATTTCCATCGGGTGATACTGCCACCTGTAGTATTTGAAGGGCATTAAGGCAGGGTAATGAGAGTGTCCATCAGATAACCCTAGTCTAGATTACTTTCATGGATATGATTCTTGACTAAAAATTCATTAACAGGCTCTTAAACATGATAAGTAGTCTCACCAACTCGTGGAGCTACTGGGTAGCTCATGGAACCATTAGAGGAAAAGCATGAGTAACTATTGGGTGAATATCCTGAGATGAGTCTTGAAGAGGGTTATCATGCAGTTAAGGTGGATTTGATTTTGCATATCATGGTTGTTTTCCATAAGCTCCAACCTCTACCCTGTAAGGATGTCTAGGGTTTTCGAGATCAATGAGGGTAAATTCACTGAGAAGTGCATGTGCCTACCCATGTTTCCCTAATAAAGGATGGAAATAATCATACCGAGGATCATCATAGTTTGGATGTCATTCCACAAGATTGTCGATAAGAAGCTCATTAATGACCCTTTTTTGTTTTGTTAGAAATTGGAGAAACACGGACCTATCAGGATCATGCTCTTCCTTCTTCATTGATCTAAATGGGTAAGGTGGAATAAAGTTCTCAGTATGGTTTTTTCCTCTTTTGGCATTATGACTGATGGAAATTGACTCGGAGGGTTCTACCTAGCTATGTATATTCCTTTTCTGACAGGTGGTGACATATTTATGTGCATCCACATGGTTCTATGCTATCCCGAGAGGTGATTCCTATTCATCAATTTCTACCTCAATATCCTTTTTCTTGACCAGATTAAGGTCATCCAAGTTCACTATGACTACACATAGTGGCACATCCTTGATATCTCTCGTCAAGTCAGATTGGAAGAGGATGGGACAGATGTGAAGATCAGTATATTTCCCCCAACCTCAGATCTCCACGTATAGAGACTCCTCTTTGATAATTCTATAGAGCACCGAAAATCTATAGAGGAATCTCTACATTAGAGTTCAGTGATAGTCAGGTGATATAGGGTGCTGAGACATTGGAAGTGCGACTAGGTTAACCAAGGGACACTTTTATCTGATAAAGTCATAACGATACTAGCTTTTAGTATAACCCAACTATCAAGAACAGAGGTGGAAAATCATCACCCATAGGGTTTAGTAGAAATAAAACACTTCGTCCTGGGTGAGAGACTCCAGAATTTTCAAGTATAGAGTTGTGATCAGCTAGAATATCTCAGGAAATAAGTCTGTCGTGATAGTATCCCATAATCTTCTCTGATGAGAAGGGAGATCTAGTCCTTGGTTTCCCCATTCTTCTACTAGGGGTGGCTGAGGAACAAGAAATGGAACTGATGTGATATATTGTAGTGGAGGGTTGGCCAATGTAGATAATGTCACACAAGCTGAAAAGCCGCTACAGACTGAGTCATCTCTCAGAGTTAGTACTGACCGCATCATCAGGTCCGTGTAGGAAGGGTTACTGACCACCACTTCATCTACAAGGTTTGTAGTTGTTGGTGGAATATCTGTCTTGTGTGTGTCATCTACCAATCCCCAAAATAACAATATGTGACCTCGTTTTGTGGTAGAGAATGATTCTGTAGATGACAGAGAAAACTACATAGAAAGACCCTGAAAAGGATCCAAATCTTCCTCCTCTTGCATATAACTATGAAGGGTTTTCATAATTTTCTACATTCAATTCTCGAGAGTAAAAAACTCACATATCGGGTTCTTTCCCCAGACTCTGATGTAGAGGATTGCGTTGAAGGCTCCAACATTGAGTCTCACTCTACTATAGAATCTAAAAATAGAATAGGATTAATGATGATCTGGAACTTCACAGAGTTCTTCCATTGGTGGTGACAGTTCTACCTTCTACCCTAGTGTGGCTCTTCAGGATAGAGTAAATCTTTGGCACATGGAGTACCTATATGAATGTTGGTGGTGGAGAAGGGAGGACCTCCACTCGAGATGGATGGGATACGGTGAGGTCCTCTTTATTCATTTTCATTAGAGCGGGGAGGGCCTCTACTGGGACTGCTATGAGAGCGGGGAGGACCACCACTCTGATTACTAGTGATAACATGGGGAGGACCTCTATGTGGTTTTGAGAGCGGGGATGACCTCTCCTTTGGTGATATGGGATTTAAGGATTATCTGGTCAAATATTGAACGGGAGACGGGGAGGACCTTCATGTTAGTGAGCCTGGGTATGGGGAGGACCTCTGTAATGGTCTATGAATGTGCGGGGAGAACCTCCATGGTTGGGAGTGATGTAGTGGGTAGGACCTCCACTGGAGCAAGTGAGAACATGGGGAGGAAATCCATCTTAGCTTCCTATGGTATAGGGAGGACCTCTGTGTTAGTTGGAAGTGGTGGTACGAGGAGGAACTTCATTGAGATAAAACACAACACTGGGAGGACCTCCATGTTTAGTATTTATGAAGAGGGGAGGACCTCTGCATGGATGGTTATTGTAGTGGGGAGTAAACCCGCTGGATTTGGTGAGAACATGGGGAGGAATTCCATAGAGATGGGTCAAAGATCAAGAAGGAACTTTGATCTGGTCAATGTAGGTGTAGGGAGGTCCTCTTCTTGAGCTTGGAATGATGTGAGGAGGACCTTCATACGGATGACTTTAGATATGAGGAGGGCCTCCATATATGGATTCTTAGGCATGAGGACAGACTTCATGATAGATGTCAACAAGATGGGGAGGACCTCCATGCTGGGTGCGAGAGTGTGGAGGACCTTCACTTTGTATGGTAATGGTATTAGGAGGACCTCTATACAAGATCTCATCATCATCGGTCAGCCTGTAGTGGCTGCTGATCATGCTAGAGACCATAAGATTCATCCCATCCTTCCTGTGGGTTGAATGGGGTCTCGATCTTGACTAGGAAATGGTGAATCCGTTATCTCCAAAGCTAGCGACATTGTAGCATGCATCGTGGGTGGAATGGGCCACTAAAGCTATAAATTATGATGTCCCATGATGGGCGTCTTCCCAAGCTTGCATCCAACATTGGCATCGGGTCAGCCAGACTAGGTCCGGTAATGTAGGGTTGTAGAACATCTATTCTTCAACCAGAGGGACCAGTTGGTGGTATTGACGAGGCCTTGTGGGAGCTCTCATTGGAAGCTCCAAGGTAGTTTTTGTAGCATGGATGTCTCAGATATACCTTACCTTGTTGGTGTAGAGGAGTGAGTCATGGGAGTGTTTTGGGGAGAGGCCACAAAAATGATTGGACATTGGAGTGGGGAGTAGTGGCTCCCTATGTAGCCCTTGGGGAGGTGGTGACAATGATGCATATAAGCAGCTAAGTCCTGGAAGGTCAAATCCAGCATGAGGATGACCCTCTTCTGTTTTTATCGTCGGATGAGAGCATCTAACACCATCCTCTGAATAATTTCTGAGGGTGATATGGGGCATGGGAACCTGGTAGCTATAGTCATGGATGAAATTGTGGTGGAGGAGGATTCATGTGGGATTTTTTGGTATTCTATGGATATATATATAGATCCATGCTAACGATGTCACAAAATGGAATACCCAGTGATTAAATTCCCCAAATTCTGGTCAGTCCCACACCAGGCTCAATATTTTCTTGGTGGGACCTAGCACCAGATAGCTAGATCTAGTGACCTTCCTATCTAATGATTTCTCATACACTTTTAATCCCCATGTTGAGGAGAATAGTTTCACATCTGGTTCACCATTTCTTATGATACTTTCCGCTGTGGTGGCCTTTCCCATGTTCTTATCATCTAGTGGTGTGTGGGTATTGCTCCAAATTCCTTCTTTCCAATGTTGGGTGGAATTCATTAATTATATAGAGACGTTTTCTCCTTGATTGAAATAGGATGATGGGGTTTCAGTCCCTCCTATTGTGGATTCCCCCTCAGAATTTGTCACCTAGTCCATGTCTCCCTTGTAGATTAAGACATTGTTCATGAAACTTTTTTGGGTGAAATCTCTTCAAGGATTATGGTTAATTACACTACCTATGTCAAGAAATTACAAAGGGTTATGTCAGTACATAAACCTTGGATTAGGAGAGTAGTCATGTACGGTGTCTCTAGCATATTCAAATGCTAGAACATTGGAAGACCTAAATTCTCCCAAATAAGAGGGCTTCTCAATGGAATAGAAGCCTGAGGCATCGCACGTCAATTGTGGGTTATATTATGCCAGAGTCATGTCTCCAAGTTATTACTTGGTATCCCATGTTTAACGTAGTGTATTCCATGATTTTAACATCTTGAAGAGAGAGATCAGGTTAATCGGAACACTTATGAAAGTGGATCTTATAGGCACATCCCAATGAGGAAGCACCAAGAATGTTTACCAGATGGGTGGATCTGAACACTCAATGAAGACAGAACCAAGAGTGTCATGTCCCATAAAGGGAAGGCTTCACGCTGTGAAGGCTGATCTAGAAACCACTGGGGGTGGATAAAAAAAGGAGGCCCCCGATGGGGGGAACAACAATGTTTACCATTGTCTGGGATTGAACCTCTGCGAGGATTCCTATATATCATATTTAGAAGACTGGGATCAAAACTGGAATAGTTATAAGGGGTGATTTGGGCTTATACATGGATATATTTTCATTTCAATATGTCCACTCTTAGTTGAATGAGTATGTATTGTGTGTATATTATGCATGGTTAGCTACGTGGATGTTGCAAGGAGGAGTAATGGGATGAATTGAGCATACGTGTTAAGATGGTCCATGTGGATGATGTTTCCCTGCCATGATAAGGATGAGGTAATGGAGCATATGGTTGGGGATTACACATAGTTGGATACCTAAATGAATGGAATTATCCCACCAGGATGTGTCAGCCCCTGTAATAATCTAGATGAAAGATAGGGGGTTATATGATGTGGATGGAATTAATGAAATAGAACAGACCTAAAGATGATAGTGTTCATATTGAACCTCATGAAGGATTTCTATGTATCCCAGTATCTAGGAATCAATGCCCATGTAGTTTGTATGGGGTCATTGAGACACCTAAGGAGGTGGCCTGTGAGAATGAAGGGCAAGGATAAGTTCCTAATGGAAATAGAACCTCCTTGTTGGGAAATAATCCTTCCGAGACATATCGATTTGAGGGAGAGACTACGATGGAAGTGGGTGATGTTCATGAACCTCTGAGAGGCTTCATAAATAACCAGTGTTGGAGATAGGGATCAATGTCCATGTAGTTCCTGATGGCATCAGGGATTACATATGGCTATCTACCCTTTGACATGTTGGTGCTTACACATGGTTATAGGCCCAAAGGGATACAATGCATGTGGTAAGAGATTACATGCTAAGTCTACCCATATGAGTTCTAATATGGACACTATTAAGGGTAGATCAAGGAGTTTTACCCATAGGAGGATATACCGAAGTTTACCTTTGGTTGGGATTAAACCTCATGGAGGTGTCCTATGTACCCTATTTAGAAGACAAGGATCAAAACCATGTAGTTAGGTAGAGAGGGGAATGGGACTTATGGACTGAGGTGGACAAGATAGAGTTTGTGATCATTGTTAATCTCTAATCCCATGTGACTCATGATCAGTGTGAGAAAGAAGATGTAGTAGTAGACTAGGTGATCATGTCAGAAAATGTGTGCCACAAGAGGTGATGTGGGGAATACGCACTAATATGTCCCATGGAGATAGAGAACATGACTTTCTCTATGTGGGTTTTCCAAGGAGGATCTCTCTCCTCAATAGGGAGGCGAAGGGGATTACACTCCATTGAAGACAAGTGGGCATAAAGAATGCATGAACCACACATGGGGAAAAAGACCAACAAGAGAGAAAGGTGAGAGGATCTGGTGATTATCCACTTTCTGATCCTCTGAGACATTCCAAGCATATGGAAACATTGTTTAATTTCATGTGTTGAGGATGCTGGTGCTATACAATTAAACGTCCTGCAACTCGGACAATGAGGACTTGCTCCTAACCCCTTGGAAATACATGATTGATACCTACAAACACTTGGGGAAGGGAAGGTATCAGCTATCCCAAAGTGTAAAAGTGTGAAAGAAGTGGTCAATTATGGGGACCATGTTTTCATAGTCATTTGAATAAGAAATAGTTGTTAGCGTACCTATATGAAGAAGAATTATGTATAGAAACACAACATGAGACACTGAATGGGGAACCATGAAATCACGTCGCACAAGCTTGGATGGCCTTAAAGGAAATGGGTTCATGATGTCAAGGGGCTCACTAAGAAGAGAATCACAAATCTAGGGTTATTCATAAAGTAAAGGTGCTTTGTGAAGAAAATGTTCCTTGCAAATGAAAAGAACTTCAAAAAGGAAAGGTGCTTCATAAAGAAAAGATGCTTCATGATGAACAAGACCTCATGGAGCATAAGTTATTTTACATTGCATAGATATTATTAGAAGAGTACTCTATGAAGGATTAATTCTTTGGGGATCCTTAATATACCCAAATGGGATTCCTCCTTCATGAGGGGTGTAGGTTTTCACAAAGGGCATCCCTACCATAAGAAGAGGTCATGAGGAACAAATGAAAGCCTGGTTAGTAATGCTCATATACCTTGGGAAATCCATTTTTATGGGTAGATTCACAGTGCTTTGGAGCTTCACAAAATGGGAGATCAGATGTTTAAAGGTTAAGTTAATGATTCTTATAAGTAGGTTTGAGAGGACTATTTATAGGAAAAGGAATTTTGCGGTGTTCGCAGGGAATGTTGAGAAGAAAAAAGGATGCCACAAAGCGGTAGTGCTCCGTCAGACATTTTTTCACCCGCATAGGTACCATAATATGTCTTCATGATCATGTTGATGTGGTGATCTTTGGGCATTATATGAATAAAAAGGAATCCACGAAGCAGCCAAGCTCCATCAGACTCTGTCGAAGTCACAGATTTACAGTCAACATCCTTTTGTGGTGGTCGTAGTGCTTGAAAAATTCACATATGTACATTCAAAGATGCTCACCATCACAGTGGTGAGATCTCTCTATGAAATAGCTTCATAAATCAGACTCATTTGATGAATTTTGGGGTTATTTGGGTCTATATTATCTTCAAACAGCCCATGACTTTATCCATGTCTTTAATAGCATGATTTTCCTCCCCAAAAATTTTCTTGTATTTTATTGTTTTTATGTAATGGTACTTGAACTTTTATCATGGTTCCTTTATAATTTTTTTAATATTCATATAAATATCATATATTTTCATTATATACATATTTATAATCATTCAAATTAAGTGGTGATGAAAAATGAATTATATCACATTTTGAATATGGTGATTCGTACACACACATGAGTGGTAATTCACCTTTACAAAATTATTATTACATAATATATAACAAATATATTAATTAAATATGTCATTATCATTATCCAATTAAACCAAAAATGATAAATAATTCACATCGATTCATGGTAGTGGTAGTCCACATGTATGCAAGATTGATGTTATTGTTTACCAATGGATCTTAAAGAATGAATGTAGATAAGATATTGTAATTAAATAAGAATAATTAAATTATAAATATCACATATAAATATTAAATCCATCATCATAACCACCCATGAAATATTTTTATGGAAAATTAATCATATCTCTACATGGAGATGGTAGCCCACATGTATGCACGAGCGATACTTTTATGTACCATTTGATAGAGAAGAGGTGGTAAATCATTGTCGTGTCATCATAATAACATCTCAGTATAATTATGAAACAATATTAATCATGTTTTTATGTATAAAATAATTCTAATAATGGTTTAATAATAAATAAAATTGAAATACATTGGTTAAGATGTATACCTCATCTTTGAGAGACCTCCTTTGAATTACACATTAATCCTTGAAGTATTAGAATTAAGTAAATAAAATAATCTCTAGGATGAATTTAAACAGTCTATTAAGGTTTTTGAGTATTTATTTGAAGATATATAGTCTAAAATAGTCTTAATAATGGATGTCGATAGGTTCCCTTTTAAAAGTGAGGGGAAGGACACATGGAATTTTATCACATATTTCAATTATATAAGGACACTTTCATGGAAAAGTGGATCCAAATGGACATGTATTCTATGTAAGGATAGTATAAGGTTTAAATAGATTTAAAAAATAAAAATTATCCATGTTAGGATGGAAATATTACCCTTATCTCTTGGTTTAAGACCCCCTGGTAAACCTATTTTAACTAGAACCATTGGAACAAAATTTTGTTGTCTTTCTATTCACTATGAAAAAAATATAAGTTTTTCATATTATATTATATTAATTATTATGATTCCAAATATTTAATCCATTTAAAAAATTCAATTTCTTTAATTGATTGAATTTAATTTCAAATAAGCATGTAAACTACTACGAAAACCAGTTTTAGAAGAATTCTTTTTTAGCACAAAACATAATTTTCTTCCATTTCATTCCATGTAAAAATAATAATTTTTATGTTAAAATATAATATTCAATATAAAATATAAAAAAATTTCATTAAAAACATTAATCAATATAGATTAATTTAACACATTAAAATAAAAAACACATTGTAAGCATAAAAACATTTTTCTGCAAAAAATGTGTTTTCTGGCCCAAAAATTAATTTATACCAAAATCAATTATAATAATGATTAATATATAATTAATTAAATTATTTTTAATTAAATTATTATTATGTATCTTTAATATAAAATTAATATCATAATGTGTTTTTTAATTGAAATGAAATTATAGTATTTATGAAAATCTGTATTTTCCAATTTACACTGTAAAATTAAACTTTTTTAAAAAATAATAAAAATTCACTTTAAGATAATATTGGAATTGTTATTTAAAAAATTATGTTAAATTCATAAGATAAACTTTATAAAAATGGTATAAATTAATTATATTGTTCATGAAAAAATTTAATAAAACCCATTTTTGAAGAAAACATATTTTTGAAGTTTAAAAATACTTTAATATAAATTTATCACTTATTTATTATGAATTAATAAATAAATTTTAATTATTTAAAAACATTCTAAATATTTTTCATAATACGTTTATTATTATACATACCTTCATATTCAACTACTAGGTTATAATGGTTTACTATAACATAGATCATTCAGACTCGGGGATGCATGTAAATAATTCCATTGAACACTTGAAATATATTTGATGAAAATGTATTCTAAAATCATTGGGTGTTAAAACACTTTTTTTGTCAGAGCCACCACGTTTGGATGTTCTATATTCATGGTGTGGGTCCCCCATAGATATTTTTATGTTTAAATTACGCTACTAGTGAAAGGGTATCACAGATACATGGAGATTTGGGCAGACATTGCATTGATAATGGCCCAGAAGATGGAGATCACATGTCACTAATCAATTAGGTTTCTTTAAGGATATCTAACTCTTATGTAATTTTCTCCCATTTTCTCATTGGATGAGTTGACCGTTAATTTTATTTATCCTTTATGTTATTGAAGGAATCCGAATACGCATGTATATATTCACCATTATATGGTATTTTCTAGTAAATATCATATCTTATGTAGAAGACATGCTATTAGATGGTGCCTTTGGAGGACCCAATATTGATAGACTATAGTAGTACCTTGTGGAAGAGACCTCATTTAGTGGTTTATTACTAGAAAACCTAAGTGGGGATCTCTCATTCTTTTTCTTTTTCAATTGTTTCTAGGTTGGGACCCTTTTATGGTTGGGCATGTATTTTTTGCATTTTTGTTCTATTGTCATAATGCCCTGGTCTTTGGGGTACATTATTATTATTATTATTAATTATCAAAATAATTATAAATAATATTTATCTATTATTTCAAAATAATTATGACATGATTGGAGATTGGGACACATTATGGATACCATGTGTCATATACAATGATGGTATATGATACCATATGTCACATACAATGTATTAATACACATTATGGATGATTACATCCATTAAAACTACAAAACATAAAAGGGGAAAATAAATTGAAAATAAAAATATTTGTATAATTTCCAACACCATGGACTACCATCACCTTTAAGATTTTCTATTAGTATAAAAACCTTTAGTGAGAAATAATACCATGAATGGAGAAATCATGTTGTATGATCTAAAATGAAAACTATGAAAATGAGAAGTGCGAATGGAATATGTATTTTAAGTATATATATATGAACATAATATGATCATTTCACATATGTTCATTACAATTATGTTCATTTCAAATATGTTTATTTCAATCATAGTCTTTGGTCTTATATCCTATAGGTATACTGATGTTAGGTATTTCTAAGTTGTAAATTTAAAATAATATAAATCACGATGAAATAAAAAATATTTTATCACAATATTATAAATATTTATGCATTACATATAATTATTATTATTATTAAAATATTATTTTTTGGATATATAACATGAAAATAAATATTTTTACACCCACTAGGTAGTATAAAATAAATTTTAGAATATAAATAGATAATTAATGGTATTTCTCAAAGCATATTTAGTTTAAAAGTATTATTTATCTTCAAAAAAATATTTTATTATAAATTGTGTATGTTTTAATAATAAATTGAATTAAATATTTTGAGATATTATTGTATATAGAAAAATATTTCAAAATTTTACTGGTATTATTTTGTGTGATTTTTTGAAATAGTCAATTTTTAGGAGAATATTAGAATATGGATTTTTCTAAAAAAATGTCACTTCTCTGACACAATAATGATATAAAAGATTAATAAAAACTTTTATATACAAAAAATAATTAATAAGTAATATAAATCATTGCCAAACACTATTTATAATTTATGAAACTCACATTTAACATTTTTGAAACATAAGTAATATTTTACACTAAAAACTATTTTTACACATTTATTTTAAAAATTAGAATTTATCACTTTTAGAAATTAAATATAAAAACAATTACCACTTATTTGAGTTCAAAATGTCAAATTTATCTCAGATTTTCAATTTTATTTTTATGTATAAAGATAATATATTTAATATTAGTGTTAATAATAGTAATAATGGTAAAAAAAATTTAAGATGTGTTTTATTAATACCATTAAATTATTATTAAATCAATATAATTGATCTAATTTAAATTTTGAATCTAATATATTGTTTAAAAAGACATTATAAATATATTAAAATTAATTAAATTAGTTATTAGTAATAAAAAATATTAATGAACTCAAAACAGTTAAAATACATTTTTCTTCCAAAACTCAGTTTTTTAATTAAATATTTTAATTTGAAATTTTATTTTCTAATATTTATAAAATTAATTAGATTAAATGTAGATTATATTTATGATCAAAACATAAATATTTTTAATAAATATTATGTTATATTTTTAAAATTAAATATAAATCACGTAGTTAAAAACTAGTTACCATGAAAAAAAATCATAATATTTAAATATAAAAACCTATGGTAAAAGGCTTGAAATTGGTCAAAAAACAAGTATGTAAGGTCATATATAAGGATTTATATACCTAATAAAACACTACAATTCATTATTTTTAAATTTTGGTGTTATTGAAAATGGACTAGTGTAATGATATCTTTTAAATGTGAAGGGTATTCCCAAAATTTCAATTTTATTCACTTATAAAAGGGTACCACTTCTACCATCACATGGTTACACATCATAATTTTATTTTGATTAAAAATATATATAAAGTATCATTAATAGAGTTATTTTGGTCATTTTTTAATCCCTTGTTCTCTTGATGTTTTTTCAAGGCCTTAACATATGAAGAAATCTCTAAGACAATATCAAGTCTCAAAGGATGTTAGGCATGTGTGTCGAATGAATTTGTACAAGATGACAATTTGATCTAATTTTTTTTTTCATTGATATATAACTTCTTTTATGAAACTAATTTCATTCAAATGGTTTGTATACAATAAATTTCTTATTTAATATCATTAATTATCATTAATCATAGAATTTTAACATTAATTTCAATTATTCCTTTATGAGGATTTATTATAATTTCTCTTAAGATATAAGGGTTCCCAATCAATCTCACTTTATTGATGAATGATTTAATGTCACACATAAATATTAATTTTTATGGGGTATCAAAAATCCCCCATGACTTTTAATATCTATGATTATTATTGAGATTTGAAACCTCACTTAAATTCATAATATTTCTTTCTTTAGTCTATGATTGATGTCTTCTCAAACATATAAGGGTCTTTCATAACACAATAATTTTATCAGAGTTATAATTATATCCTTGAGTTTAATCTTTCAATTCATATGGTATCCTCTATTTCTATCATGGTAGATCACTTTTTATTGAAATCTTTTTATTTTTGAGTTCTAAGAATATTTGAATATGAAACTATGTTAATAATAATTCTCATTTTTTAATATAACGGTCTCCCTTCTTTATCTATAATTTACCTTAATGACAATGTCATCCTTTTTAATTGGAAACATAATTAACTATTTTTTCATTTTACCTTTTGAATTACCTTAAACAATTCTCAAAATAATTATTTTTTATCTTATTTTACGATGTAGCATTTAAACAAAGGTGTTTCATAACATAAAAATGTATCTTTTGTACATCAATCATGACTTATTAGTTACATGTTTTATTGATTTTTCGCACTTTTATGCAATATTATTCCCATGTAACTTTTATATATTTTTATATAAGTCCCCTTTATATATACAAAGTTAAATATCCCTTTTAATTTTGGGGTTATACAATTTTTTAGTTCACTTCAAATTTCATAATTTTAAGTAAACCTTGTTTAAGGGATCTTTCATATTTCTCATATCATGTTGAGAGCTGCCACCATAAAATATTTTTGAACCACTATTTAAAAAAAATAGTTTTACAATTTTATATAGAAACTTATTGGTTAAATTAATATTTTATAGAAAAAATAAGGTCTATCATTCATTAAAAATACCCTTTAAAAATTTCTGAAAGATTTACCCAAGTAGTATGTTAGTAATCTTTCTTCTCTGTGATCCTTCTCATGAAAAACCTATAATGAAACTAAACTATCAAGACCAAAATTTATGTTTCAAATATGTACTTCCAAATGATTTAATTCCATATTCCCTATGTAATTATTATGATTTAGACTTTAGTTATGCCTTTAATTGGAATTTTGAATCCAACTTCCTTATCCCGGGATTGATCGTGATTCTAATTTATGTATGGTTTATTTTCCTTATTTTGAATGTATATGTACGATTTTAATTTATTTTACGAGTGTTAAAATAATTATATAGTCCTCTAATACATTAGGTAAATATTTATGTATCATTATATGTAATGTAAGGTATTAAGGAGGGAACCTAATTCATCATGGGACTTTGTCAACATTATGATGAGTGTTTTAGGAGTGACCATTGACTTATGTTTATGATATCATGTTTTATGTTATTAGAAAAATTTATGATCTTATATCATCATTTTATTATTTCATGTCTCTATTCATATGATCATCCTCTTTATGATATCTTATTATGCCTCTTGACTCTCATGTTATGCTATATTTCCATGTATATTACCTTACTGTGTTTTCTCTCTCACCCTTTTCCTTATGTATTTTCCCTGGGATATATTATTTTGTTTTAGAAGATTTATGGTATTTAACATAACTATGGGTTTATTAAAATAAATATTACTCTTTTTATGATTAAGATGATGTATTTTTATTTGTAGTTTTCAAATTACATTTGGATTCCCAATCCTCTATGGGTATTTGTTAGAAAAATATGTTAAAAATTATGAAATAATATGTGATTATGGATTGGGTCCCAATAGTCGGTATCAAAGTATGGTATATTTATTTTTGTTGATTATGATGGATGAAAATTATCTAAAACCCTAAAGAGAGGACTAAGGGGAAGGCCTAAGTATAAGATAACATCTAAAAATTCTAGAAAAGTAGAGATTCTGTTGTTTTCTATACAATCACATCCAATATAGATATTGTTATATGGATGTAGGCTCTAGAACAGCTGTACCTGGGGTTGATAACATGGAATATTGTTTTTGAGTATTAACTCAACCTTTATCAAATTCTCAACAAAGAGGCTTAACTTCACACATGTCTAGAAACTCTTAGGTGATATGCTTTGGTTGATCATATTCTTCCTACGAACCACTACGAAGGACCAATTTCGAAGTTACATTTAGTGACTAGGTTGAGAAGTATATGAAAAACAAACTTAATGTTACATAGGTTAATATAATATTTATATTGGTTAATATAAAGGAATTATAATATAATATGATGATGTAAAATTGTAAATGGTTTTAAGGTTGAATCTATCTTATGTTATTAATTTTTATAATCCCTATGTGATGTTAAATGATCATTAATCATGTTAACCCTATCGATTTTAGTGATAATTGATACTAAAATAAACCATGTCAATCTTGTTTGTGAGGTAAAATATGATGATTACCTCAATTAACAACTAATTATAATGAGATATGGACTGAGAAACCAGGTTATTATGCCAAAAAACTATCATGAAACATGATTGAAAATGTAACTGTAGTTGAAATATTGATTAAACCCAAAAAATACAAATGGATTCTCTTGAATTATCATATTAAAAATATGATGAATAAAATAATACTCAATTTCTACCATGTAAAAATTGTGTGAAAATTAAGCAATGGAATGGACCCAAGGTGACTAGAATGTTCTTTACATGTGTATGTGGGGGTCATCGAGCATCAAACTATCGTAGGGATATGAATAGGTTGGTTATCAAGATAGGAGAGTTAGGTTTGGATCCAAAATCACCACTATAGACCAACATATTTAGTCTAGAAAGCCCGGTCATTATCAAATTAAATTCATTAATCTGAAGTCTAACAAGGATGATAGCCGTCAACAACTTCCAAGGAAAAGGTAACAAGTGAAATCCAATGAAATCTTAATAAGTGAAGTGAGTTTAAAAAATTATGTGGAGTGAGAAACACTAATGATCCACTCAATAATTATGAGTATTATATTTCTATATATTTCAACCGAATATTTTTTTTAAAACAAATCACAGTTACAAAAGACGAAATGATGGGGTTTTACATTTGTCCCAGAGAAAAATAAAAAAAATGTCATCAAGAAAAGTGGCTAGGTAGATACATCTTTCTATATTTATCCCTTTGTTACCAAGCCCGTCATCCATGTAGTTTTCATTGCAGAATTTGTGAGTGACGAAATAGTTCATGAAAGATAGTCTTTCAAGACATGTTATGCATTTTTTCATCAGTATCCAAGCTAAGTGAATCTAACCCATTTAGATATTATGAAAAAAAGTAGTGGAATAACATTCAAGCCAGATAACACCCAAATTCCTTTGTTGTGAAATCCAAATTTCCATGATTAGTCCCGTGATTTCTGATTCAAGAGCAGTGGCCTGGCCAGAAGGACCATGGAGACTTTCCGACACCTCCCCCTGATAATCTATAAAAATGGAACCATAACCTAAAGGTATTGGGTTTCTCCTAGAGGCACAATCTATAGTGCATTTAAGCCAACTAGAAAAGGGTGGAGTCCAAAACACTTAAAATGTGCCTTAAGGGAGAGGGAAATTACGTTCAATATTCATCCTCCTGAAGATGACAAAGTCTTCAATCGATTAGTTTCACTTTTCTGTGTCCATCATGTTTGCCGTTTGAACTACAACCAAGATCCTTGCGATGGAATGTTCAGCATTAAAGCTCATCAAAATAAGGATAGTTTTGTATCTAACCTACTATATGGAGTGAATAATCTTAGCACAGGACACTCGAAATAAAATAGAAAGCTACATAGAGAGTTGGATAGCATGCACGGTAGCCAAAAAATAGTGAACAAAATTTTTGGGGGGGGAATTAAGATCAAAAAATGGAAAATAGCCTTCCATAATGTCCGTGCCATTTTCCATCTCAGAAAAAATTGGTATGCATCTTCTTTGTACTGATGGAATAAGTCACATTTGGAGCATAATAAAAACCCAAATTTTTGTAGGTTAGCATCCACTGGAATCTTGTTGAAGTAAAACATACAAAGCAGGGTGAACCTGGAGGGTAACATAAATTTATTGTTTAAATTTCCAATCCATTTGGGTTCACCATGCAGAAAATTCTTGTAAAATATTTTTAAGTTAAGGATACCATTAGAAGATCCTTTCCAGATAACAATATAATCCTGATTTGTAAATTCATAATCACCATCTATGTGTGCAGTTTCATATGGAATCCATTCCATGTTTTCCATCTATTATTTGATCATGCGTTGTGATCAATATCATATACCATTGTTCTAACCTGGTCAATGAATGGTGTTCCTTCCTAGTTGTACCAAAAATTCAGAGTGGAATTAATTTTGACTATCTTTTAAGAGTTTGTGATTATTTTCTTATAATTAAATTTCATTCCAGGACAAATGGATGAGTCTAGAATCCACTTTTTCCTACAAGTAGTCTAATAATGAATATGAATCTTAGATATTATAGGGAAATATACTTGTTGTTGATGAGTCTCCACATGAATATGGATTGTAATGATTGGTTAAATAACTCTAATTTCTTGATTTTAATGCCTCCAAGTTTTCATGGCATGCATAAATTCTTCCATGGAGCTGTTATTATTTTCCTCTCCAAGTTTTTCCACTCTAAACAATGTTTTTAATCAATATGTTGAGGTTTATTATAACAGAAATGGGGCAAAGAAACACCATGAGGAAATAGACCAGCTCTGAGACGACCACATGTTTTACCAGGAATATGCGTCCTTACATTGATAAAGACATTCCTTTACAAGATGAAAGTGTTCTTATAATTTTCCCCATTTTGTTTTAAAAGTATGATGGCTGAGGTTTTCCCCAGAACATTGGAACACAAAGGTACAAAAATGGTAAAGTTCCCTCATTTATTCCCAAGTCTTTGGTGAGGAAAATTTTCCTTATGGATGAAATGTTGTTAGCAAAGTAAATGAATGATTTACTCGAGTAGATTGTTTGGCCGAAGACTTTTTCATAATGTTGCTAGGAATTATTGAGATTTTTGATGTTTTGTTTATCCCCCTAAGTGAAAACAATAATTATTAAGAAATAAGTGAGAGGGATCAAAGGTACCTCTAACATCTCTAATGGTCACTAAGTCAACCATGGTCACCATGTTAAGAAGAAACCTTCTTAAATTGTCCTCTACAATATCAAATAATATAGTCAAGAGTGGTTCCCTCTGTTTAACCCCTGGAGAAGGTGAAAAACCTTCTGGAGATCCATTAATGATAATGGAGATGTGGGCTAATTTAATAAGAGCCTCAATTCATTGAATGAACTTCATATTGAAGCCAAAGTTGTGAAAAACACTTCTAATAAAGACCTAGTCCATTATGTCAAAATATTTTTTGATAAGGATTTTAATATCTATGTTCCCTCTTCGGGTGGAATTTTTAAGGATATTGACACACTCCAAGTTAGTAAGAAGATAGAATTGGATTTTCTCCCTTTCAAAAACCCAAATTGGTTTCAGGGTATTATTTTCTCTAAGACTCGGGCGAGTCTATTATCAAAGATTTTCGTAATCACTTTGTAAATGGTATTAACAAGATAAAATAGTTTGAATTGTCTTACCTCACTTGCATTCTCAACTTTAGGAATGAGATAAATGAAATGAACATTAAATCCTTGAGAGAAATTTCCACCCTTGAATATTTTCTTAAAAAGATGGAAAACATATTTTTGAAATGTATCTCAGTTTGTGTGAAAGAATTGATTAGTGAACCCATCCAGTGCAGGGGAGCTTTCCTTCTTGAGTCCAAAAAGAGACTCTTTGACATCGAGATCCATTGGTAAAGAGGTGAGGAAAAGATTGTCTTACTTGGTTTGAAAACATGGAAATATGTTGTCTCTCAACATTTCATTGCTTGGGGGTAATTGAAAAGGTTTATATAATAAGAGACAATGTGGGTAGAGAGCTCGTGTCTTTCATTTAAAATTCTATCCCCATCCATTATAAAGGCAAGGGGTCTATTTTTCCTTTGAATCCTTTGTAATGAATTAAATAATTTGGTATTTTTATCCCCATATGAGAGCCACTTGACATTAATGATATCTTTCCTAATATTATCTCATTATATGATCAAATTTATGAGCTTGGAGGAAGTTTCAACCCCCTGTTTCATATCACCACAAAATTTGTCTTTAGTCATAGACTCCTACATCCCATGTAAGAAACATTCCAAGCTCTAAATTTTAAAATCCATTGAACTGAACTTTTCTTTTATCCATTATTTATGCTTTATTTTGAGCATTTTTATCATTGAGATACATATGAGAGGGTTGGCATTGGAAGGAGTCAAGGCCTACATTTTCTGTATTATCTTTGAACAATCTGGAAGAGAATCCCAAGCATTGTTGAATCTAAAGGGGATTGATATATTCCTTTCATTGTTAAGTAGACTACCCAGAATGGGATGATTATCTTAATTGTGTTTTTCTAGTGTGACATGTGAAATTTACTTCCAAGTACCTAGTGAGGCCTCTTTGGTGAAGGCCTTATAAATTATTCTGGCCCTCATTCCACTAAGGTGCCTTCTATACCATGTAAAGTTTGTACCGATAAGGTTTATTTCATCCAGACTTTCCCCCTCTATACAATCTCTAAATTCATTGATGGAGTTTACATTAATCACATCTACAATCTTCTCACTCACATGTAAAATAGAGTTGTAGTCCCCTGTTAAAATCCATGGATCCAAAAATGAACATGAAAGATACTTTATCGGATCCCATATACGTCTTCTATATATATAGTTTTTTAAGCATAAACAGTTGAGAAAAATATTTTCTTTCCATACACCAAGAAATTATAGGTGATAATCTGGTTATCCTCATAAAAAATAGATATATCGTCAATACTATTATGCACAATGAGCTAGAGCCTATCCATATTTGGTGCATTTTGGTTAGTTCTCATAATGTAGTAACCTCTACTACTAAAAATATTTCCTAGATTAAGTGATCTCATATTATCCTTAGATATGCTTATTATTTCAGGTTTGTACCTTCCGAAAAGGAGAAGGATGGAACCATCTGTGTCAGAGTTTTCTACACCCTGATAGTTCCTAAAAAGGTTCTCATAATTATTTGTTCTTGGGGATGAATCCCCCCATTCCTTTTTTTACAACCCTTGATATTTCCTTGTAGTATCTACTATATTGGATTTCACCTTAGCTCTGTGCTCTTTTTTGCGGGTCTGACCAGCTTTTTGTTCCTCATTTTGGTTATTTATTTCTTGCTAGATAAACTCTTCTATTGGATTCCTAGATATTGGAAGTGGATACTCACCTAGAACCTGATATCCATTTAGAATCTCTCCCTTCTCATAATTCAAACTATCCTGAGTTGAGCTATTATGGATAATTGGTACCTTCTTCTTGGATTTCCCCTTCTAAAATTTCAAGGCATTCTAACGTGCTTCCAAAGAAGACCAGGATAGTTCCAGATGAGCATTTATATTAGATTCAATGCTAGAAAATAATAAGTCTTCATATTGTGAGTCAATTTCAATAGAAAAAACATCTGAGAATAAATCAATTTAATTCTCACCAAGTTCTGCTGGAATGATTTGCTACTCATCACTGACTTTAGTTTGCATTTCCTCTTCCTCCACCAACTATGCCCATGAGGGACTAGCCTTGTCAACAATGTTGATACATCCTACCATTTTTGCATCAGATCCATTGTCTTTTTTATAGATGTACATGCTAAGATTCTTACTATGGGGGGATTATTTTGAAACCGTAGCAGTGGGAGTAGGTTGAACCAACTTTTTTGCCTCCCGATAAATCTAGAAATCATGGTTGATCATCTTATAGTGATTATATTATAGATGCAGTTTCTCAAACACAAAATTGATCTCCAATTTGTGGCCATTTGTATCCTAGTAGATTCAATCAAGGGGATTTTTTATATGTTAATTTGTACTAACACCCTCGCATAAGGTCCTAGGCCACCATTGATGGTTCAATGATCATGTTTTAAAAGGGTTCCAATTCTAAAAGCAATGTCATTTAGAATCATGGGATGCCAGTAGACCCACGACAAACCATGAATCCTTGTTCAGACCTGAGCTATAGAATTTCTCTGTTTGAAAGGACTGAAATTTTCATCCCACTATGATAACCTAAATAAACTTGTCTTAAGATTAAAGTTTCCAACATGACAAATTGTATCCATACCATCATGTTTTTCCATAATAACATTGAAGAACCAATTGAATATAAAGGATGTTTTTTATAAGAAAAATACTTTATACAAATAAAATAATTTTATCATAATAAATTTAATTAATCACTATTAGTGAAATATATTAATTAAATTTATATGATATATATTCAATAATTTTTTTTTAAATTAATTGAAGATGTTTGATAGGCATAAGATAAGAAATAAATCCAATCTGAGCATAAAAAACTATATTTTTCTAAAAGGTACTTTTTCACCTTTCGATGGCCCATCCATTTTAAATATACATGTTGATAGTTTTATAAGTTTTATTTGAAAAAATAGAGGTCATTTTTTAAATTTTAAGTTAACAATTGTCTTATGGTGAAATTTTGGTTTTTTCTGAGATGTTTCATTTTTTATGAATTGTGAAGAATATTGAATTTTAATTAAAAACTGTTTTTTCATATAATTTATTTATGTATTTCAATTATATTTTCAATTTTATTTAAAGTAAAATTAGTAAAATGATATATAAATCAATCCAATTAAGTTCGTTTGAATCTGTTGGTCGGAGTGGATACTCAAGAGGGGGGGGTGAATTGAGTTCCAATTAAAATTTCTGTTTAAAAACTTTGAGTTAAAATCCCCCAAATAGAATGCAGAATTAAATTGTAGTGAATTTATATCAAAGTAAATGTTCTGTTAGGTTCTCAAGGGATTGATTAGTTCCCAGTTAATCAAATCAGCAGACTTGATTAACTTTTGAAACTAACTTACTGATTTACAACTAATATAAACACTTGCGAGTTTAATTATCAAAGTATCTTTAAAACATTTTTGGTTTTAAAGTATTAGAAGTGGAATAAAAATAACTTTGAAAATAAATAAGCACAGGAGATTTAACCAAGAGGTTCAGTCTCAAGCTGAGACTTAGTCCTCTCAAAACATTATATAAAAGAGATCCACACCCTGGATCGGGGATAAACAACAGTATACAACTGTCCAGGTCCAAGACCTCTACCACTATTATCTGTGGGAACAAAAACAACAACAATCAGCTGTCTAGGTCACGCACGACCTCTACCACTATCCCAGTTGGAAAAAACAAATGTAAAAGAGTTGAGTGAGGATTTACAAATCCTCTAATTAGAGTACAGGAGACAGTGTGTGTGTGTGTGTAAAATATAGTATATAACAAAAACTACTCAATATGTAAAAGGATAAATCACATAGCAAATATTTAGAGTTTATAAATGGCTCTAGTGATTGTCATGCAGTTCTGGACTCCTTTGATTGATCAGAATTCGCTCTGAGTCCTCTTCTGGTTTTTGTCTGGAAAAAAAAGTATCGTCTGTTTCCTTGACTTCCAGGTGTAGAGACAGTCGATGAAGCTCTTGTGTTATGTTCTCATTCTCAGCTCTTCACTGGTATGCATTAATGAATGAGTTCTTCGTGTGAGTTCAGTCATCTCTTTGCATTCACATTGTGTTGTTCTTTCAGCACACCTTGTGGTCTATCTCTTTCTGTATTCATCTATTCATCCCCATTTGTATTAGAACATCCTTCCTTTATTTAAAGCACATGCTCTGGAAAAAGTTGATTTACTTTTTGCAGGTACGAGGTACAGTTCCCTGACATCAAACAACACACATTAAATAAATGTCAATGTATTAAAATATACCTGATATGACCATTGGTTAGATTGAACAAAGATAACGAAATTAAAGCAGTGTCGGGTTCTGTCTCTGGAACGGTAGCTCTTGATATCAGTAGACTTGTGTTACAGTAGGTGTCTATATCGGTAGACTTCATTTGAAACAGTAGACTTTGTTTCGGTAGCTGCAAATGTAGACTTGATCACATCAGTAGCGGTGGACTTGTAATGGTAGTTGTGGCTCTGCCTTGTATCGATAGTGGTAAGTCTCTATCGGTAGACTTTTCATAACGGTGGACTTCAGCATATCGGTAGCTGTCAACTTTGTTGTAGCGGTAACTGTAGACTTCATTTTATCGATAGCTCTATCAGTAGATTTTGATGCAGCGATGGACTTTGGGTATCGGTAGCTTTACCGGTAGCTGTATCGGTAGCTCTCTTATAGTTGTAGTTCCAACATATCAGTATACTTAACTGTATCGGTCGCTGTGAGTTGTAATAGTTTCTAGCTTGTAACGGTAGCTATATGTTCTGACGGTATCTACTGTCTAACGGTTTCTCTACTCTATATCGGTAGCTAGTTTGTAATAGTAACTGAAAACTTTTTGAGCATTCAATTGGCAGAATGAGTTAAGTCAATGTAAAAATATATCTGATAATTCAAAAGACATAATTTAAGCATAATGAAAGTAACAACATATATTAAAGTATATTTGGAATGTATTAAGCATAATAAAGATATAAAGAAATTGTGATTGGGATTATCAAAACACCATAAAACCACTTAATTCTAGAGGGTTCAACTATCTCCCCCTTTTTGATAATCACAACTTATGCCAAAATTAAGTAAAATCAGAGGAAAAATATATCAAAGTATGATATAAACAGTATAGTATCAGAGAAAAAATCTCAGCAATTTATATCAAAAATAAAATAGTATCAGAGAAAAAAATATGAAAACAGGAATATATCAAGAAATAATGTAGTATCAGAGGAAAAAAAACAAACAAGATTCTTTAGTTGGAAAAGATTCACATATTCCTCCCCCTATCAATTTAACTATAGGATTATCCTCCAAAGTTTTGATTTTCTCCCCCTTTGTCCCACAACATTCTCTCTCTCTCTCTCTGGGAACAAGTTTCCAATAATTTCTCCCCCTTTCTGATTAAGAAAAAGGAGGGTAGCAGAGAAAAGAGAAGGACTAGGAAAGAAAATATACAGAGTAAAATAGAAAGTGAATAGAGGAATGAAGTATTTGATTGATAAGAAAAAGAGACATTGGGAAAATCAGAAAAGTACAAAAATACAATGAATCCCATAAAAAATGGAGCTAGAAGCGCTCAATCATCCTCCTGAACAGGTGTTTCTACCTTGGGATCAGCAGAGGGTTCAGAGGTAGAGTTAGCAGGCTTGGGAATTCCTAACAGAACCACTGGTGGATCAGCAACTGATACAGTAGCAGATCTGTAATCTGTCTCTCTATGAGGGATCAAAGGTGTCAAGCTACGGATGTCTTGAACTAGAGTCAGTTGAGGAGTACTCCCAGAGGCAGATGGTGGAAGGGCAGGTCGTACAATAACTGGCCAAGCATCCAGATGTAGGAAAGGCAGCAAGAGATTCCTAAAATCCATGATGATGCTTCCACCTCTCTCCATAGCAGATACAAAATCATCTCTGTTCTCAATAAATTTGTCCAAGGTAGGAGTAAGCTCCCTGAGCTTACTAACCTATTCTCTGAAGACATGGGTAACTAGAGGTAACTTCATATTCTCCATCAAAAGCTTTAAATGGTTTGTAATTTGGTGATTGGTATAAACCTTTTCAAAATAAGCATCCACCTTATTTTTGATTGCCTCTTGAGAAGCAGTAGCTACCCACTGATAATCGCGAACAAAACTACTAACTTCCCTAGTGTTAGCAAGAATCTGAGTATCTGATGCACCATTGGGACTGGCCTTAGCAAATTCTTCCTGAATAATAGTACAGATCTGGTCAAGGTTCACACTGGAGCAAGTTGAGGGAAGAGGTTTTATTGAGAAGGCCACTGTCTCCTTGAATGATTTAGTAAGACTACTATCCACCTTCTGAACAAGTGCATCCTGACTGTTCAGATGTTCTTTGACTGACTTATTAAAGGCCTCAAGAACATCCACAAACTGTTTGACCACTTCTTTGATATAACGAATGTCAGTGTGCACTTGGGTTTGAGAATTGTTCAAAGAATTCAATGAATCAATTGATTTTCTAAGAGCAACTACAGCTCCTGTCCAACTCTCAATCTGAGTGTGACACACCTTAAGTTCATCCACCATTTATTTCATAGTACTGGACACACTACATCCAATGGATAACTCAAGGGATTGCTCTACGCTTTTCATCTCTTCAACCATACTTTTCTTCAAATCTGCCACTGATTCTTGTATTGCTTCTATCAATTCGGCTTTTAAGGACTTAAGGTCCTCCTTGGTTGCCACAGTTTCAGCCACAGTCTGTAAGGTAACTGATTCCTTTTGGGGTTGGTCTTTCTCATCATAATCTTCATAAGAAAGTCCAAGAATCATATATTCGGGATCTGATGTCCAACCTTAAATGTCATATAATACTGATAATGAGCCAAGATTCTCTCCCTCACTTGGAACATTCTCCTGAGGTATCTCTTCCAACTGTTCTTCCTGAGGTAATTCTGCAGTTTCCTCTACAATTGCAGCAGATTCAATAGCCATTTGTTCTGAGTCATTAATGACTCTCTCATCAACATGTTCTTTTGCTATGTCTTCCTGATCAGGTGCTATCCTGGCTGTACTGACTATTAGAGGATTCAAACTGAGCTCCTTTCAACATTTTCCTCATCATCTGCTTCACCATCAGCCTCCTTTTCTCCATGATCAGATTCAATTTTTTCGTCCTCCTCAGAGGTGTCCTTGACAACATACTGGCATGCTTCTTCTCCTTCTTCTGTTGTCTCTATATCATTGTCCTTCAAGACAGTTTATCTCTTTGGTAGTTCTTTTAGTGGGCTAGCTGCTCCATATAAAATAACATGATGCACAGGACTAGGGGGTAAATCTGGGTCTCCACCTTCCTCTACTGATGTCTCTTCCTCCTCAACTTCATCATCACTGTAGACCGGTTCTGGCTCATCTGGTTCAAGACAAGGATCTCTCACATCCTTTGGTCTAGACGGATGATCCACAGGAGTGAACTTGTCATAAATTTTTCCATCATCATTCACCCATGATTTCTTCCAAGGATTCCAGCTGACTTTCATGTATTTACAGATAGTTCATGTAATACAGTAGTTGTCCTTAACTACTACCAACTCATCCTGAGGTCTAGCTATCTCCTTCACTTTCAGCATCACAGAAATTATCTTTGAGAAAAACAAGGCATTTGATTTTGACTTCGGTCTAGTCATCTCTTCCACTTGAACCATAATCAATCTACATAGATTGATTCTCACACTGTGCTTCAGTAAATGTAACAGATATATGTCTTGGAATCTCAAAGTGGCAAAGTCTCCACTTCTCAGACTAACAACATGCTGAATCAATTTAAACAACAGCTTATCTTCTCCTACCATCTCTGTAGAAATCACCTTTCTAGGAGTCCCATTCCCTGTGAGTTCCAGCAAAGCATCTTCATATTGAAACACATTGCTGGTCGAAGGTACAGACTTGGAATAATAAGTAAAATCTTCCTCATGAGGAACTCTCAGGTTCTCAGCCCATTCTCCTGAAGTAAACAATACATCCTGACCATTCACATATGAAACCATTTTTCTTTCCTCCTCATTCTTTTCAAAACGCACAAAGTCATAATTGTTTTTACCAATCTAGGGTAGTAAGGTCCATTATTATTCGCAAAACATTCTACCCAGCCTTGTTCTTGAAAAACCTTAAGAACTAATGACTTGCTATCCATCAGCCATTCTGCACACACCTCCTTTTCAACAACAATCTCACGCTTCGATAGGTGCGGGTTTACTGGTCTTCTCTGAGCTACACTTCCACTGCTACTTCCACTAGCATCAGTATTAGATACTTTTTGTCTTTTCACTTCTGGAACTTCACTTACATCAGTCATCTGAGGTCTCTTGACGCGGGCCATTACGGATTTGAGGCTAGGGTTCTAAAGGTCGAGAGGTTTAGGTTTAGGAGAATTAGAGCAGACAGGTTCGCGGTGAGATTGAGTGTTTCTAGTTCGAGTTTTAATATCATTTAGGATTCATAAATCACATAAATCATAAATAAAATAAACAACGGTTCGATGAATCATCTTTACAGAATAATACAGCGTGAAAATGTACCGGTAAAGTCTTCTAATGGTAAGGTCTCCCTAACGGTGAGGTCTCCTTAACGGTGAGGTCTCCCTAACGGTGAGGATTATATAATGGTGAGGATTCTCTAATGGTGAGGATTCTCTAATGGTGAGGATTCTCTAACGGTGATGATTCTATAACGGTGAGGATTATATAACGGTGAGGATTCTATATCGGTGAGGATTCTCTAAAGGTGAGGATTTTATAACAGCGAGGATTCTCTAACGGTGAGGATTCTATAACGGTTTCAAGGGTATGTTATCATTCCTAATTCATGTCTGATAAAACTTAATCTTTCTGAACTTAAAGGCTTAGTGAAAATATCAGCTAATTGAAGTTCAGTTCCTATAAACTCAAGTGTTATATCACCTCTTTGATAATGATCTCTTAGAAAATGGTGTCTAACATCAATATGTTTAGTTCTAGAGTGAGACATAGGGTTATTAGAGATATTAATCGCACTAGTGTTGTCACAGTTGATTGAAACATGTTTAAAGTCAAATCCATAATCCAGTAGTGTGTGTTTCATCCAAAGAATATGTGCATAGCAACTACCAGAAGCGATGTATTCTTCTTCAGCAGTAGACAATGAAACTGAGTTCTGTTTCTTACTACACCATGATACTAGGGATTTTCAAGTAAGTGACATGTTCCAGATGTGCTCTTCCTATCTAACTTATAGCCAGCAAAATCAGCATCTGAATAACTTGTTAAGTCAAAATATTGTCCTTTTGGATAAAACAAACCTAAATTTGCAGTATACTCAAGATATTTAAAAATCCTTTTAACAGCAAGAAAGTGTTATTCTTTAGGATTAGCTTGAAATATAGCACACATACATACATTAAACATAATATCTGGTCGACTAGCAGTAAGATAAAGTAAACTCCCAATCATACCTCTGTAATTAGTTTGATCAACTGGTTCACCAGTTTCATCAATATCCAATTTACAGGTGGTACTGATAGGTATATCACTTTCCTTAATAATATATAACCAAACATATTAATAAATCCTTAGTATATTTACTTTTATTTAAAATAATTACATCTTTAGTTTGAAAAATTTTAAATCCAAGAAAATACTTAAGCTCTCCCATTAAGCTCATTTCAAATTCATTTTACATAACCTTTGAAAAATCAGTACATAAAGAATTTTTCGAGGATCCAAAAATAATATCATCAACATAGATTTGTACTATTAATACATCTTTTGAAATCCTTTTTATAAAAAGAGTGGGATCACCAATTCCTTTTGAAAATACTTTTGAAATAAGAATGTTTTAATGTCTTTCATACCAAGCTCTTGGAGCTTGTTTTAAACCATATAGAGCTTTAGAAAGTTTAAAAACCTGATTTTGAAAATGAGGATTTGAAAAACCAGGTGGTTGTTCTACAAAAACATCTTCAACAATAAAACCATTTAGAAAATAACTTTTCACATCCATTTGATATAACTTGAAATTCAGATGTGATGCATAAGAAAGTAAGATCCTAATAGCCTCTAATCTAGCTACAGGTGCAATGGTTTCCTCATAGTCAATTCCTTCTTCTTGATTGTAACCTTGTGCAACTAGCCTAGCTTTATCTCTAATGATGTTTCCGGATTCATCAACTTTGTTTCTAAACACCCATTTTGTGTCTATGGTGATAGTGTCCTTAGGTATTTCTACTAATTTCCAGACTTTGTTTCTTTCAAATTGATTTAGTTCTTCTTGCATAGCTATTACCCAAAATTCATCATTTATAGAATCATTGACATTTTTAGGTTCTAACTGTGAAAGAAAATCTTGATGTTCAACCTGATTTCTTAGAGAAGCTCTAGTCTGTGTTCCTCTATCTAGATTTCCTACAACAACATCTAAAGGATGGTTCTTTAGAATCCTAGTTGGTCTTGAAAAGGTAGGGATAGAGATTTCAGGTTCATCAACAGGTTGAGGATCAACAGGAGCAGGTTCTGGGAAATTTCCAGAACTGGACGTTTTAACTATAGGTCCACTGTCTTTATCATTAAGGTTCAAAAAAGAGAGATAAATCTTCAAGATTTTCAAGAGAGGTCTTAGGTTCATGTGGATCAGTTTCATCAAATTTGATGTGAACAGATTCTTCCACACACTTGGTTCTCTTATTAAAAACTCTATAGGCTTTACTAGAAATAGAGTAACCTAAGAAATTCCTTCATCACTCTTGGATGCAAACTTGTCAAGATTATCTTTAGTATTAACAAAAAAGACTTTGCAGCCAAAAACTTTGAAGTAGTTAACCTTAGATTTCCTATGGTTCCACAACTCATAAGGGGTCCTCTTAAGAACAAGTCTAATCAATACTCTATTAATAACATAAAAAGATGTATTTACAGCTTCAGCTCAAAAATAAACGGGTAGGTCATACTCATTAAGCATGGTTCTAGCAATTTCTTGCAGGGTTCTATTCCTTCTTTCTACTACACCATTCTGTTGAGGAGTCCTAGGGGCAGAGAAATTGTGACTACAGCCATTGTGTGAGCAGTAAGATTAAAACTAATGATTTTCAAACTCACGGCCATGATCACTTCTCAGGGTTCTAATCTTAAGTCCCCTAAGGTTCTCTACAGACTTGGAATATTTTACAAAGAAAGAACAAGCTTCACTTTTGTGAGCTAGAAAATATACCCAAGAATATCTAGAAAAGTCATCTACAAGAACATAGACATAATGATTCCCATTTAAACTAGAAACTTTATAAGGTACAAATAAATCCATGTGAACCAACTCGAGAGGTTGAGAATTTGAAACTTCTTTCGTTGATTTAAAAGAAACTTTATGTTGCTTTCTTTTTTGACAGGGATTACAAACTTTGTCTGCTGGAAATTCAAGTTTGGGTGGGTCTATAACTAAGTTCTTTCTTGCAAGTTTTATAAGTGAATGCACATTGTAGTGTCCTAATATTTTGTGCCAAAGACAATACTCTTTATAAAAAGAATTTAAACAAGTAATATTTTTCTTAGCTAAAGAATTTAAATCAACAGCATAAACATTTTCATTTCTCAAAGCAGCAAAAATTAAAAAAAATTTAGAATTGAAAACATTGAAAGAATCATTTTCAAATTTAACATAAAAACCATAATCACATAACTGAGAAATACTTAACAAATTGTATTTAATTCCATCAACAAATAAAACATTAGAAATCAATACTGAGTCAGTGTTACTAATCTGGCCTAAGCCGATGATTTTTCCTTTTGAGTTATCACCAAAAGTGACAAACCCTCCATCAACACTGACTAAGCTTTTAAAGCATGAGAATTCTCTTGACATATGTCCTGAACATCCTCTGTCCAAGTACCCGGTCTTTTTATAGGAGATCTTTAAGCAGGTTTCCTACAAAACATATTTAAACAGAAAATGATTTTGGTACCCAAATTTTCTTGGGTCCAGACAGGTTAGCCAATAACACTTTAGGTACCCATATTTGTCTAATGGGTCTTATAAAATTTCTAGAATCAACAGATTTTGAAAGATAAAAATTATTAGATCCATAACTATGAATATAACTAGTTGAAGCATATGAAGTTCTAGAGCTAGCTACATTCTGTCCAGATTTAGGAATGAATCTAGTTTGGGTAATTTTCCGTTGTCGAGGTTGGTATCCTATACTAGTTGTGTATCTAGGTGCTATTTTCATACCTAGAATTTCAGTAAGAGTATATTTACAATTGGTAAATTTATCTAAGCCTTTCTTGAGTTTCTCATTAGATTATTTGAGTTCAGTATTCTCTTTAAGAAACTGGGCATTCTTTTCTACTTCAATATCATGATCTGATTTATGTTCAACAATTAAAGCATAATGTTTCTTTAAACCTTTGTATTTGTCTTTCATCTCATTACAGGTTTCTTCTAACATATCACAATACTCAAATAGTTCAGATTTAGACATGTTATCACATTTAGAATCATATCCAGAATAATATGAATTAGAAGAAGGGGTTTCTGAAGTTACCTCAGAAGTGTTTGTCATAAAACACATGTTTTCCTTGTTTCTGTGTTCAGTTTCAGAAACATCAGATTCACTAGAACTATCCTCAGAAGCACTCCAAGTATCCTTCATGGATTTCTTATACTTTTTATCCTTTTAATCATACTTATTCTTGTATTTCAGCTTTGGACAGTCTGCTTTTATGTGTCCTTTCCTTTTTCACTCATAACAAACAACTTCATCAGATTTATCAGGATTCTTCCAATCCTTTTTCCAATGTCCTTTGTTGTCATACTTACCTTTATAATTCGATTTTCTGAAATACTTCTTCTTCCAATAAAATTTCTTAAACCTTATAGCAATGTGAGCCATCTCAGCATCACTGTCATTGTAACACCTGAGACTTTTATGTTATATAAATCATCAAAGGAATCTTTTTCTACACAACACTTTCTTGGCTTGCTTTACACGCAATCGCGACCTTCCTCGATAGCTTGCGTCGTACGCAATACCGAGTTTCACTAAACAACAATATGCTATTAAAACTAGCCGTTATGAATAGTAATAACCAATTTTTGAAATTTTATAAATTTTATTTTTCAAAATGGACTTCATTTTTGGACTCAGAATATCGAAATTATCCTAGGGTGAAATTTTGGTATTTTTATGAAAACTTTCAATTTTTGATGAATAGTGAAACCACTAAGTGGTAGGTTAAAAACTGAATTTTGCATAAAACTTAATTTTACCGCTTCTGTGAATGGAATTTCAAAAATCCGAGAGACACGGTTAATATCAAGGACTAAAATGTGGTTCAATGAGATGAAAATAATTTTTTGGTGAATAGTAACTTTTTACTTTTTTTACCGCGGTTAATAGTAAATAGGGTAACTATGGGTAAATATGATATCAATATTACCCTAACACATGTCCTAATTCTATTGGACAAGTGTAATTCGACCAAAAACAAACTTAGGAATAAACTATGACCATTTAGGCCCACTTGGATTAGATTAGGACATTTATTATTAATTTATTTAAAGAAGGGTTAAAATAGTTAAAATCAAAGTTTAATAAGTAAATCATTTTTAATATAAGGTTATACATAAGATAAATTCTATTGTAAATATTCATTAGAAATCTAAAACGATTTCCTACATGATGGTATTTTATTTGTAATTTTTAGACATCAAATAATTTAATTTATTTATGACACAAAGATGATGCAGTAATTATCTTATTAATGAAATATTGACAAAATTGATAATATAAATACCAAAATAAATGTAATTTGAGACTTTTTATGAATTCCACTAATTTTCTAGGTTACTATGATATATTAGTATTGCTTTAATCAACTTGGTTCGAACATATAATTCTGTTATGACTTTGACAAAAATCATATATCAAATAGTGTCAAAATTGACACAAAATAGTTTTCAAATCAAATATTATATTATTAATTGTTATTTTATTCCTAAAAATCTAAGGTTCGGCCAAATGACTTAGATAAGGATATATATATTAATAATAAACAATTTGGGGTTCGTTTGGCATGTTATAGTAAGTGTATTAACCATATAGTGAAAGAAAACAAAAAGACATGGTAAAAGTTAAATTATTTAACTTAGAGTTAAATTTAATTGATAAGGTTAAAATAATATCCTAAACTTGTCTAAATTCTATTGGTTGATAGTATTTCGACCCATCCCCACTTTAGCTTCGAAATAAGACCCTTTGGAACCATTATAAACCGATTTTGACTTTAATATAAAATAATATTTTGAGATATTCCTAAGGTGCCCCTCTCCTCCCTTATAAAAGGGCACCTCCTCCCCCTCCTCCTCACACCAATTTGAGCACTCAAGCTCGGCCAACCCCTGCCAAAATCTCTTCTCCACTTCCCTAAAAACAACCCAGAGGTTCTGGTCTTCCTCAACGACCAATTTTAGTGCCCTAAGAGGAGGTCTCAAAGAGGCACTTCAAAGAAGAGGTAATTACCGTTACCAATTCTTTCATCTTTATTTCTTCTTCCACTTCTTCTTCTTGGGTTGTTTCATTATGAAGTAATAACATCAGTATCACTCATATACTGATATGTTATTATAAGTATGAAACAACCCTATTTCACCATCTATCCATCCTACGGAAAAAGAAATCACCGCGCGTGCGTACGTACGGAATACCGTCTCCACGCCATGGTGTAATCTATTTTCCACCACCACCTTACATGGATGGGTATAATGGTGTAAAGAATAACTATACATAGTTATTACAACATCATATTGATTCTGATATATTTTATAATCCACTCCAATTCAATTCAATATTTATAGAAATGATATCATCGCTCGTGCGTACGTACGGAATACCGTCTCCACGACGCGATGAGATTCATTCTCCATGTTAACCATTTAAGAATGATTATAAAGTATATATAAGAAATAATAATGAAATATATGACATTATAAAGTTACTGGATTTATGTATATATATATATATGTATTTCATCTACTTACTTCCATTTCAAGACAATAAGGAAAGTAAAACAGCGTTCATGCGTACGTACGAACTACCGTCTCCATGAACGGTGTTTTTCATTTTATTTATCTATCTATTATATATATATATATACTGAATATATATGATATATAAATCATATTTTATATTCTGGAAGTAAGTAGATCATGATATAAGTAATAATGATGTCAAGAACAACAAGTCAAAACACCTACGATAAATGAAACGATTTTACCCAAAACGCTTCTTTAACATGGAATTTACAAAAGAACGGGTAATATAATGTCATAAGTGAACCATATATGATATCATAACAATGAATATGATTCTGGAATAAGTCAATAACATGATTTAAATCATTATACAGGAGTTTCGGACACTTACAAAGCAAGTCGGACATAAGGTAAGGGAAATATCACAATCTCATTTTTATCCGGGATTGTTTATTCGTAAGTATTTACTGGGGTGTATTTTATCATCCACATCCATGATTCATCAATATGTAATATTATTTCCATCCACTTACACTAGTTTAAATCCAATTTTACCCTTCGGTGAGTTTTTAGTAATGAATATGAAAGGAATCGTTTGTCGTTTTTTTGTACAAGGTACTTTTTGACTTTTCCAACAAAAGTATGAAGAATGTTTTTTTTAACTTATACGGCACAAACAGATTTCTACTGTTTTATAAAGCCTTATTTTCATGAAGCTTCCTCTAAAAGATTTCATGAATATTTTCAATAAAATATCTTTCTTTTAAAATTTCATGATGTTTTGTGAAAAGAAATTTATTTGGAAGAAGAAAGGATATTTTCCTCAAGAATTCAATTCAAGTGTTTTATCAAAATTATTTTCCATCTAAGATAATAAAGGGTTCTGTTTCTATCCATATTTTTACATTGATTTGACTATGTTGTGATGGAATTATGTTTATGAATTCCTTTATCTTATATGAATTGATTTATGATGTCATGATGTTTCAAGAATCCCATTTTTGTTACATGTGTTATGCGATGATGTATGTTTTATGATTATGTGGCACACATAAGAAAGGATTCATTATAAGATGGGTGGGACCTATATCTCCCTCCAATGCATTGGGTAATGATTTTATATCTCATGATATAGACATGGCTGGAACGAAAGGTTATTTCGGTTCAGTGATACAGGACTGAAACGAGGAGTGAACTCGGTTCAGAAAGGGACTTTGTCCACTAAGATAGTCTTGGCGATGAGTCATAACTAACAAGAAATGATTTTCCATGATTATGTGTTCATGCCACAAAGTTTCAAGTTTTATGTTATGATTATGGGGATCCCATTTTCACTTCTATGATATATTCCATGTTATGATATTATGAGCTCTTTTGCAGGTTAAGATTTCCAAAATCTATGTATATGATGTGATTGATTTTTTCTTTTGTTTACCCTTACTGAGCATTTGAGCTCACCCTTTTATGTTTTCTTTTCCCCAGGTCAGGAAGATGGATATTAAGTAGAATATGCTAAAAGGGACCCTAGATATGATGAAATAAATGGGAGACACTGTAGAAGATTTATGAACCAGTTGTTTATGTTTCCCCAGTTTCTAAAGACACTATACCTATACGGTCCTTTGTGTCATATGTTGTAATAAGAGTGCTTCAATTTTGAAGTATTAACAATGTATGTAAAGTGTGGGTCGTTATAGTTGGTATCAGAGGAAAGGTATAGTCAACCTTTGGAAACTAGGATGTGAAAGCCTTAGTAAGAACCCTAAGGATAAGTCTAAGTATAGAACACAATCTTAGAAATGGCCATGAATAACCTAGGATAAGACCATAAGCATGAAAATTTTATTCTTGAATTATGTGGTTTCCTATTATAATTAGTGTTGCTCACACTATTCTTCTTGGTTTTAGTCAATGGCTGGAACCCGAAGGAACCGTGTTAATGCGGAATGCGATGGGCAATGCAATGATTGTCCCCCTGAGCAACCAAACGATATGGGAGTTGGAATGCAAAATCTTGTAGCCATGCTCACACAACTTTCTCAAGCTATGAATCATGCAGGATTTCCAAACGAACAAAGGAGGGAGCAACATTCTGTTGAATCCTTCATGAGGCAGCGTCCACCATCTTTCAGCGGGTCTACTGATCCATTAGTTGCTGAACAATGGATTAGTACTACTGAAAAGATATTTTCAGTTCTTCAATGTTCTGAGCATGATAAAGTCATCCTAGCAGTGTATCGTTTGGAAGGAGATGCTGATCAATGGTGGAATCTTGTTAAGAATACAAGGCAAAGGGATGAAATTGAGTCTATGGAATGGGACGAGTTCAAGAACTTATTTTTCAATAAGTACTTCCCTCGTATTCTCCGAACAAAGATGGAGAAAGAGTTCCTTGAACTGAAGCAAAGGGATGATGAATCTGTTGGTACCTATGAAGCAAATTTTACCAGACTTGCAAGGTACGCTTCTGGTATTATTATCCAACCTGAGAGTAAGATCGATCGATTCTTTAGTGGCTTAAAACCAAGTCTTCGAAGGGCGTTAGCCATAAGGGACTTCAATAGCTACGAGGAAATCGTTCGATGTGCTCTCAAAGTCGAGATGGAGATTGGAGTAACCCATCAGTCACATGGGTTTGATAAGAAGAGGAAGATGGAATTCAAAGAAAAATCTAAAGAGCACACGGAAAAGAAGATGAACTTTCCCTTATGCTCAAAGTGTGGAAAGAAACATGGAGGGAGTTGTCTTAAAGGGACAAGTAAATGTTTTAAATGTGGAAAGGAAGGTCATCGGGCATTTGAATGCCGTGATAATGGGAAGAAGATGTCTAATGATGCAAACAAAGGAAGGGATACACAGAATGAACCTGCTACACATCAATGTTTCAAGTGCAAGGAGATGGGGCATTATGCCAATCAATGCCCAAATCCAAGGGTTGATGATGATGGTCGACGTCAAAAAACTCTTAAGGCTAAAGAAAAAGGAAAGTCACATGCAATTTCTATCAGCGATGTGGAGTACGATAACGATGTGGTGAAAGGTACACTTACCATCCACTCTAAAGTAGCAAATGTTTTATTTGATTCTGGATCCACCCACTCTTTTATTTCTGAAGACTTTTCTAAGGGTATCACCTTATTACCTCAACAATTAGATGTTGAGTTAGCTGTGACAACACCTAATGGCACATCAATCGCATCAAAAGTTTATAATTCTTCTCCGATCGAAGTTGTGGGAAAGTGCTTCCTGCAAATCTTGTGATCCTTCCTTTAGTGGAATTTGATGTGATTCTTGGCATGGATTGGCTTTCTCTACATGGAGCTCATATCAATTTCCAAAGAAGGGAAGTCACATTTCATATTCCAGATCAACCTACGATCGTCTATCAATGCAAGGATGAACATAACCTTCCAGTGGAAATTTCTTCCATCTTATGGGTATTGATTCCACTAAATGAAGGTTATTTATCTCAAATGGTTGGTGAGAAACTCACGATTAAGAATATGCCCATTGTACGGGAGTTTGATGATGTCTTTCCGGAGGAATTGCCGGGTCTTCCACCAAATCGTGAAGTTGAGTTTTCAATAGAACTCGTACCGGGTGCTTTGCCTATTTCAAAGAAACCTTATAGAATGGCCCCAATTGAGTTGCAGGAATTGAAGAAGAAACTCCAAGAGAATCTTGATAAGGGATTCATACGCCCTAGTGCGTCACCTTGGGGAGCACCTGTTCTATTTGTTAAGAAGAAAGATGGATCAATGAGACTCTGCATTGATTATCGAGAACTTAACAAGATCACTATCAAGAACAAATATCCTCTCCCACGCATTGATGACTTATTTGACCAACTACGCGGAGCTCAATACTTTTCCAAGATTGATCTTCGTTCAGGGTATCATCAATTAAGGGTCAAAAGGGAGGATATACCAAAGACGGCTTTCCGTACAAGGTATGGACACTATGAATTTATAGTGATGCCATTTGGTCTTACTAATGCCCCTGCTATCTTCATGGATCTAATGAATAGAGTCTTTAGAGACTATCTTGATCAATTTGTGGTAGTCTTTATAGACGATATTCTTGTCTATTCAAAGAGCAAGGAAGAGCATGAAGATCACTTGAGAATTATATTGAAGACCCTGAGAAAAGAGAAGCTTTATGCCAAATTTACCAAGTGTGAATTTTGGCTTCAAAAAGTTGCATTTTTGGGTCATATAATCTCAAAAGAGGGGATATCTGTGGATCCAGCAAAAACAGAGGTTATCGAAAGATGGTCAAGGCCAACAACAGTAACTGAGATCCGAAGTTTTCTTGGTTTGGCTGGTTATTATCGACGTTTTGTAAAAGATTTTTCACGATTATCTAATCCACTCACCAAGTTGACTCGGAAAGGAGTTAAGTTTTTCTGGACAGAGGAATGTGAAGAGAATTTCAAGGAGTTGAAAAGAAGGTTATCCAGTGCACCTGTGCTCACACTGCCTTGTAGTGGAGAAAGGTTTGTGATCTACAGTGATGCATCCAAGAAGGGATTGGGGTGTGTTCTTATGCAAAATGATATGGTGATAGCTTATGCCTCACGACAGTTGAAAATCCATGAGCAAAATTACCCAACACATGATTTGGAGTTGGCTGCGGTAATCTTTGCATTAAAGATTTGGAGGCATTACCTTTATGGTGAAAGGTGTGATATTTATACTGATCATAAAAGTTTAAAGTATATTTTCACACAAAAGGAGTTGAATATGCGCCAAAGAAGATGGTTGGAGCTGATTAAGGATTATGACTGCTCAATCCATTACCACCCTGGGAAAGCAAACAAGGTGGAAGATGCATTAAGTCGACAAGACCATGCTAGTTTATCCATGATGAGGATCACAAAAGATCCAATATTTATGGATTTACAAAGGATGGATCTTGGAATTATAATGGAAGGGGAAAAATCTTATCTTTCTCAAATGAATGTTCAACCATCTATACATGTGAAGATTAAAGAGGCACAGAAAGAAGATGTCGAGTTACAAAAGAAGGTGAGAAATGTTCCTGAATTCAACCTTGATTGTGATGGGATAATAAAGTTCAGGAATCGGGTTTGTGTTCCTCCCATCCCCGAATTAAAGAAAGAGCTGCTGGATGAGGCTCATAGTTCTTCATTCTCTATTCATCCTGGAAGCACGAAGATGTATAGGGACCTGAAAGAGTACTTCTGGTGGGATGGCATGAAAAGAGATGTTGCTGAATATGTCTCTCGATGCTTGGTTTGTCAACAAGTTAAAGCTGAGAGACAGAAGTCTAAGGGGATGTTACAACCATTACCCATACCCGAATGGAAATGGGAAAACATCACTATGGACTTTGTCACAGGACTTCCTAAAACATCCAAAGGCAATAATGCTATCTGGGTCATAGTTGATCGTCTTACAAAGTCTGCACACTTCATTGCTATTAGAGAGGATTTCTCTCTAGATCAGCTTGCCAGGATATATGTAAAGGAAGTGGTAAGATTGCATGGAGTACCACTTTCTATTATATCTGATCGAGATCCGAGATTTACCTCGAAGTTTTGGCAAAGTCTTCAGCATACTCTGGATACAGAGTTGAGTTTCAGCACTGCTTATCATCCCCAGACAGACGGTCAGTCTGAGAGAACAATTCAAACCCTAGAAGATATGTTGAGATCTTGCTCTATGGATTTCAAAGGAGGTTGGGATCAACACCTACCTTTGGTGGAATTTTCTTATAATAATAGCTTTCACTCCAGTATTCAGATGGCTCCTTATGAAGCTCTCTATGGAAAGAAATGCAGGACTCCAACTTGCTGGGATGAAGTTGGGGAAAGAAAGCTATTAGGACCTGATCTCGTTGATGAAATGGCAGAAAAGGTCAGATCTATTCAACAACACATAAGAGCAGCTCAGAGTCGACAGAAAAGTTATGCCGACAACCGAAGAAAAGACCTAGAGTTTGAAGTGGGTGATAAAGTGTTCTTACGAATATCTCCCTGGAAGAGGGTTATGAGATTTGGAAAGAAGGGGAAGTTGAGCCCTAGATATATCGGTCCTTTTGAAATACTGGATCGTGTTGGGAAGGTAGCTTACCGATTGGCGCTTCCACCTAATCTCTCTCAAGTTCACGATGTGTTCCATGTATCTCTCCTGAGAAAGTACATACCAGATCCTTCACATGTACTCAGCTCAGAAGTTGTACCGCTGGAGCAAGATCTTTCTTATGAAGAACAGCCGATAAAGATTCTGGATCGTAGCGAAAAAGTCCTACGAAACAAGACCACTCGCTTGGTGAAAGTTTTATGGAGAAACCACCAACTTGAAGAAGCTACATGGGAGCTTGAGGATATGATGAGGGAGAAGTATCCTCATTTGTTTGTTGCAAAGTGACGAATTTCGAGGGCGAAATTCTTTTTAAGGGGGGTAGAATGTAACACCCGAGACTTTTATGTTATATAAATCATCAAAGGAATCTTTTTCTACACAACACTTTCCTGGCTTGCTTTACACACAATCGCGACCTTCCTCGATAGCTTGCGTCGTACGCAATACCGAGTTTCACTAAACAAAAATATGCTATTAAAACTAGCCGTTATGAATAGTAATAACCACTTTTTGAAATTTTATAAATTTTATTTTTCAAAATGGACTTCATTTTTGGACTCAGAATATCGAAATTATCCTAGGGTGAAATTTTGGTATTTTTATGAAAACTTTCAATTTTTGATGAATAGTGAAACCACTAAGTGGTAGGTTAAAAACTGAATTTTGCATAGAACTTAATTTTACCGCTTCTGTGAATGGAATTTCAAAAATCCGAGAGGCACGGTTAATATCAAGGACTAAAATGTGGTTCAATGAGATGAAAATAATTTTTTGGTGAATAATAACTTTTTACTTTTTTTACCGCGGTTAATAGTAAATAGGGTAACTATGGGTAAATATGATATCAATATTACCCTAACACATGTCCTAATTCTATTGGACAAGTGTAATTCGACCAAAAACAAACTTAGGAATAAAATATGACCATTTAGGCCCACTTGGATTAGATTAGGACATTTATTATTAATTTATTTAAAGAAGGGTTAAAATAGTTAAAATCAAAGTTTAATAAGTAAATCATTTTTAATATAAGGTTATACATAAGATAAATTCGATTGTAAATATTCATTAGAAATCTAAAACGATTTCCTACATGATGGTATTTTATTTGTAATTTTTAGACATCAAATAATTTAATTTATTTATGACACAAAGATGATGCAGTAATTATCTTATTAATGAAATATTGACAAAATTGATAATATAAATACCAAAATAAATGTAATTTGAGACTTTTTATGAATTCCACTAATTTTCTAGGTTACTATGATATATTAGTATTGATTCAATCAACTTGGTTCGAACATATAATTCTGTTATGACTTTGACAAAAATCATATATCAAATAGTGTCAAAATTGACACAAAATAGTTTTTAAATCAAATATTATATTATTAATTGTTATTTTATTCCTAAAAATCTAAGGTTCGGCCAAATGACTTAGCTAAGGATATATATATTAATAATAAACAATTTGGGGTTCGTTTGGCATGTTATAGTAAGTGTATTAACCATATAGTGAAAGAAAACAAAAAGACATGGTAAAAGTTAAATTATTTAACTTAGAGTTAAATTTAATTGATAAGGTTAAAATAATATCCTAAACTTGTCTAAATTCTATTGGTTGATAGGATTTCGACCCATCCACACTTTAGCTTCGAAATAAGACCCTTTGGAACCATTATAAACCGATTTTGACTTTAATATAAAATAATATTTTGAGATATTCCTAAGGTGCCCCTCTCCTCCCTTATAAAAGGGCACCTCCTCCCCCTCCTCCTCACACCAATTTGAGCACTCAAGCTCGGCCAAACCCTGACAAAATCTCTTCTCCACTTCCCTAAAAACAACCCAGAGGTTCTGGTCTTCCTCAAAGACCAATTTTAGTGTCCTAAGAGGAGGTCTCAAAGAGGCACTTCAAAGAAGAGGTAATTACCGTTACCAATTCTTTCATCTTTATTTCTTCTTCCACTTCTTCTTCTTAGGTTGTTTCATTATGAAGTAATAACATCAGTATCACTCATATACTGATATGTTATTATATGTATGAAACAACCCTATTTCACCATCTATCCATCCTACGGAAAAAGAAATCACCGCGCGTGCGTACGTACGGAATACCGTCTCCACGCCATGGTGTAATCTATTTTCCACCACCACCTTACATGGATGGGTATAATGGTGTAAAGAATAACTATACATAGTTATTACAACATCATATTGATTCTGATATATTGTATAATCCACTCCAATTCAATTCAATATTTATAGAAATGATATCATCGCTCGTGCGTACGTACGGAATACCGTCTCCACGACGCGATGAGATTCATTCTCCATGTTAACCATTTAAGAATGATTATAAAGTATATATAAGAAATAATAATGAAATATATGACATTATAAAGTTACTGGATTTATGTATATATATATATATATGTATGTCATCTACTTACTTCCATTTCAAGACAATAAGGAAAGTAAAACAGCGTTCATGCGTACGTACGGACTACCGTCTCCATGAACGGTGTTTTTCATTTTATTTATCTATCTATTATATATATATATATATACGGAATATATATGATATATAAATCATATTTTATATTCTGGAAGTAAGTAGATCATGATATAAGTAATAATGATGTCAAGAACAACAAGTCAAAACACCTACGATAAATGAAACGATTTTACCCAAAACGCTTCTTTAACATGGAATTTACAAAATAACGGGTAATATAATGTCATAAGTGAACCATATATGATATCATAACAATGAATATGATTCTGGAATAAGTCAATAACATGATTTAAATCATTATACAGGAGTTTCGGACACTTACAAAGCAAGTCGGACATAAGGTAAGGGAAATATCACAATCTCATTTTTATCCGGGATTGTTTATTCGTAAGTATTTACTGGGGTGTATTTTATCATCCACATCCATGATTCATCAATATGTAATATTATTTCCATCCACTTACACTAGTTTAAATCCAATTTTACCCTTCGGTGAGTTTTTAGTAATGAATATGAAAGGAATCGTTTGTCGTTTTTTTGTACAAGGTACTTTTTGACTTTTCCAACAAAAGTACGAAGAATGTTTTTTTTAACTTATACGGCACAAACAGATTTCTACTGTTTTATAAAGCCTTATTTTCATGAATCTTCCTCTAAAAGATTTCATGAATATTTTCAATAAAATCTCTTTCTTTTAAAATTTCATGATGTTTTGTGAAAAGAAATTTATTTGGAAGAAGAAAGGATATTTTCCTCAAGAATTCAATTCAAGTGTTTTATCAAAATTATTTTCCATCTAAGATAATAAAGGGTTTTGTTTCTATCCATATTTTTACATTGATTTGACTATGTTGTGATGGAATTATGTTTATGAATTCCTTTATCTTATATGAATTGATTTATGATGTCATGATGTTTCAAGAATCCCATTTTTGTTACATGTGTTATGCGATGATGTATGTTTTATGATTATGTGGCACACATAAGAAAGGATTCATTATAAGATGGGTGGGACCTATATCTCCCTCCAATGCATTGGGTAATGATTTTATATCTCATGAGATAGACATGGCTGGAACGGAAGGTTATTTCGGTTCAGTGATACAGGACTGAAACGAGGAGTGAACTCGGTTCAGAAAGGGACTTTGTCCACTAAGATAGTCTTGGCGATGAGTCATGACTAACAAGAAATGATTTTCCATGATTATGTGTGCATGCCACAAAGTTTCAAGTTTTATGTTATGATTATGGGGATCTCATTTTCACTTCTATGATATATTCCATGTTATGATATTATGATCTCTTTTGCAGGTTAAGATTTCCAAAAGCTATGTATATGATGTGATTGATTTTTTCTTTTGTTTACCCTTACTGAGCATTTGAGCTCACCCTTTTATGTTTTCTTTTCCCCAGGATATAAAGAAAGGTTTTAGGTAGAAAAAAAAGGGATGACCTTTATGGGAGATATTGAAGAACTTTCACCACGATTAGAAGATTACGTTCCGAGTTTCCAAAGACACTAAACTATTACGATCCTTTAGTGTGTGTTTTTGTTATGTACTAAGTATTCCGCAAATGTAATGTAATGTCCATGTACGTCAAGCTACGGGTCTCTACAGTCATAATCACTCTCGTTGTCTTCACAGCTTGAACTTTCATTGATAGCTTGAAGCTTTTCCTTATCCTTATTCTTTGAGGTTGTAGTTTTGAAGGCAACATACTTCTTTCTCGGTTCATCTTCTTCTTCTTTGTTCACTTTGAGTTCCTCTTCATACATCATCAGTTTTCCAATTAGTTCTTTGACTGGCAGTTCTCCAATGTCACATGATTCTCTAATAGAGACAGAGGTTCCTCTCCATCTTTCAGGTAGACATCTCAAAATTCTCATGATTTGTTCTTTGATGGGACATCCTTTCCCAGATAAGTCATTGTGTTGAAAATTTCATTGAACCTGAGATACATATAAGAAATGGGTTCATCAGGCTTCATATTAAAATTATCATAATTAATAGTATAGGTATTCAATCTCATCTCCTAAACATTAGTTGTTCCTTCATGAGAAACAACTATGGTATCCCAAATTTCATAAGTAGTTTTACAGGTAGATATTCTATTAAATTCCTCATCTCCTAAAGCACAGTACAAAGCATTCATAGCTTTTCAATTATTATTGTAGGCAGCTTTAGTAGCTTCATTCCAAGTAGTTCTAACAGTAGTTGGTATTTTGTATTCAGATTCTATAGCAGTCCAAATATCAAAACCCATGCTTTCTAAATGAATTTTCATCTTAAGTTTCCACTGAGCATAATTGGTGCCACCGTAAAATGGTGGTCTATTCATAGCAACACCTTAAACTCTATTGTCCATGACAACTAAATTAAAGCAAAGATTTTAAAGAGATAAAAATTTAGAAATAACAGAAATTTTAAGAACTTTAAAATACAACTAAAATCACAGTTGAAAAACAGAGTACTCTCAGAAAATATTTTAACAACCTCTGATACCAAATGTTGGTCGGAGTGGATACTCAAGAGGGGGGGGGGGGGTGAATTGAGTTCTAATTAAAATTTCTGTTTAAAAACTTTGAGTTTAAATCCCCCAAATAGAATACAGAATTAAACTGTAGTGAATTTATATCAAAGTAAATGTTCTGTTAGGTTCTCAAGGGATTGATTAGTTCCCAGTTAATCAAATCAGCAGACTTGATTAACTTTTGAAACTAACTTACTGATTTACAACTAATATAAACACTTTTGAGTTTAATTATCAAAGTAGATTTAAAACAATTTTGGTTTTAAAGTATTAGCAGCGGAATAAAAATAACTTTGAAAATAAATAAGCACAACAGATTTATCCAAGAGTTTCAGTCTCAAGCTGAGACTTAGTCCTCTCAAAACATTAAATAAAAGAGATCCACACCCTTGATCGGGGATAAACAACAGTATACAACTATCCAGGTCCAAGACCTCTACCACTGTTATCCGTGGGAACAAAAACAACAGCAATTAGCTGTCCAGGTCACGTACGACCTCTACCACAATCCCAGTGGGAAAAAACAAATGTAAGAGAGTTTAGTGAGGATTTACAAATCCTCCGGTTAGAGTACATGAGACAGTGTGTGTAAAATACAGCATATAACAGACACTGCTCAATATGTAAAAGGATAAATCACAAAGAAAATATTTAGAGTTCAGAAATGGCTCTAGTGATTGTCGTGCAGTTCTAGACTCCTTTGATTGATCAGAATTCGCTCTGAGTCCTCTTCTGGTTTTTGTCTGGAAAACAAAGTATCGTCTGTTTCCTTGACTTCCAGGTGTAGAGACAGTCTATGAAGCTCTTGTGTTATGTTCTCATTCTCAGCTCTTCACTGGTATGCAGTAATGAATGAGTTCTTCGTGTGAGTTTAGTCGTCTCTTTGCATTCACACTATGTTGTTCTTTCATCACACCTTGTGGTCTATCTCTTTCTGTATTCGTCTATTCATCCCCATTTTTAGTAGCACATCCTTCCTTTATTTAAAGCACATGCTTCGGAAAAAATGATTTAATTTTTTCAGGTACAAGGTACGGTTCCCTGACATCCAACAGCACACATTAAATAAATATCAGTGTATTAAAATATACCTAATATGACTGTTGGTTAGATTAAAAAAAGATAAAGAAATTAAAGCAGTGTCGGGTTCTGTCTCTGGAACGGTAGGTCTCGATATCGGTGGACTTGTGTTACAGTAGGTGTCTGTATCGGTAGACTTAATTTGTAATGGTACACTTTGTTTTGGTAGCTGCAACTGTAGACTTGATCACATCAGTAGTGGAGGACTTGTAACGGTAGCTGTGGCTCTGCCTTGTATCGGTAGTGGTAAGTCTCTATCGGTAAACTTTGCATAACGATGGACTTCAGCATATCGATACCTGTCAACTTTGCTGTAGCAGTAACTGTCGACTTCATTGTATCGGTAGCTCTATCAGTAGATTTTGGTACAGTGATGGACTTTGGGTATCGGTAGCTGTAACGGTAGCTGTATCGGTAGCTCTCTTATAGCAGTAGCTCCAACATATCAGTAGACTTAACTGTATCGGTCGCTGTGAGCTGTAACGGTTGCTAGCTTGTAATGGTAGCTATATGTTCTGACGGTATCTACTGTCTAACGGTTTCTCTACTCTGTATCGGTAGTTAGTTTGTAATGGTAGCTGAAAACCTTTTGAGCATTCACTTGTAATAATGAGTTAAGTCATAGTAAAAATATATCTGATAATTCAAAAGACTTAATTTAAGAATAATGAAAGTAACAACATATATTAAAGTATATTTGGAATGTATTAAGCATAATCAAGATATAAAGAAAGTATGATTGGGATTATAAAAACACAAAAAAGCCACTTAATTCCAGAGGGTTCAATATAATCAATATCACTTTGAAATTGTATATAAAAACATTTATTAACTTTTGAACTTTTCACTTTAAAAACCATTTTTTTCATTATGTCTACTGGATTAATTTTAAATATAATTTATAAAATTATGTGAATTGAATTCAGTAAAATGGATTTCATATTTTTAATTAGAAGTTCCAAATTAGATTTTAATGTCATTTTCATGTTTATTCATTACAAATTTACCATGGTAAAATTTATTTACCGTAGTATAGGTAAATTAATATCAAGGGTTAAAGTTAAAAGTTAAAATCGTAACATACCAAAAAAATAAATCTTTTAATAGGTGGTTGAGATATTTCTTGAAAAAAACCAGCCTCCAAATAAATAAATAAAATACTAATTCATAGACCTGAATTCCACCTCAACGTGGTTGTCTTTAATTATAAAATATTCATTATCTAATCATGTAAACCCACCTCTCCTCAAGTATAAATACCACACCTCACCTCCTCATTTCAGGTCACGAGCCTTGAAGATCCTAAAATAGCTACCAAAACCTCTACTCATAACTCTCCCCAAGTATAAGTGCTTATGTTATAACAAAAAGTCCATATCCAAGGTCTTTAGGGGTCTCTCAAGGAGGTGATATTAAAGAGGTAGTTTTCTCAAAACAACTCTCTTAATTTATTTTCTTCTTCTACTTTATGCTAACATCCTTCATCCATCATGATATATTAATTACAGAATCACAAAAATAGTATAATTTTATTTTTCAAATTAAATATCTTATATCCATATCTTTTATTACTTCCTATTATTCAAAGAAATGAATCTTCTGTTCAAGTTATACCGGTTATTCTCCTCCGTGAATAATGTTTTTGTTCGTTTTCTATTACAGCCTTTATGGATGGTCATAAAACTATTATTTTGGTTAAATGATATTTTAATAAGTATATTATATCCTATTTAATGTTTGGGAACTAATATATACTCATAATATTTAATAAAATGAATCTTGTTCGTGATGTTAGGAAAAACCGCCAAAATAATTCAAACATTTATCAGTAAAATTCTATATAATAAATCAACCTCATGTGAGAAATAAAATTGAAAAATGGGACCATTAATTATTATATAAGTTTATTAATACTATTCCATTATAATTCTGTATTTTTAATCCCATTTTTAAAAAAAATATACATAATTATACACAAATGAACTGATCATTAAACCATGGACTGAATGCAGCCAAAACCATGAAAATAATGAAGTATTATTAACAAGTGGGTCATAAGATGTTATAAAATGATCCCATAGGGTATAAAAAACATGAATATAGTTCTTTAATAATTTAATATCATTTTTATACCATTTTACATAACAATAAAGAGCACTACACTAATAGGAAGCGTGAGGTAAGGGGTTTCTCATCTCACATTTTTTACTTCTATGAGATAAATTACTTATTCACAACTTAATCCTTGTTTGAGGTGTATGTACTTCCCTTTTTATATATCATATCAGCTATCTCATTATATTTAAGGTATTATATGTTTCATTTGATAATTATTACTTTTATGGTTCATACATTTTGACTGATTAAAGGTGGTAAGATATTTCTTAAGTCAATTTTCTTTCATTCGGTTAAAATTCTATTTCATTGATTATGTCATGCTATGATTATGTGGGAAATGAGTTTTTAGTATATTGTTTTTTATTGATACTTTTTTTTGTGGATTTATATTGATTACTCATAATCTATTAATTTTAAGGTATATTTTTTGATATCCTTTCATTGAGGAATATTTTGATGTTATACACCCACCTTCTATTATAAGGTGTATATATAGCCTCTTTGATATTTCATAACATGAATATCATTATATTTATGTTATTTAAAAATTTAAAAGTTTAATGGGACACTTTTATTTAAAAATATATCTTTAAATTGATTATTCATTATATAATGAATGCTTTGGACATATCAACATGGGATGGGAAAAGTTATAAATATCCCCTCGATACATCGGTAGTCTCATGAGATGATAATGTGGCCATATTAAATGGGTTTTTACCCACAATGGTTAAATTTTCTTTTGAATGGTCTTGAAGGTAGAGGTACCATGATGCCTTAGATCAGGACATCAAATTTATTAATCATTGCTTTCATTCAGCTTCCAGTTATTCTTATTTAGGTTATTTTCACTAAGAAAAAATATATGGATGAATTTTCATTATTGGTTTATTTATTATACGGCATTTGTGTTCAGTTATTTACCATTCCATATTGATTATTCTCTTTGATTAATTATTTCTTCTATTCTACTTAACCCTTTATGAGCATTTGATCTCACGAAATTCTTGTGTTTTATTTTCCCCAGGTTGTCCAAAAAGTTTATTAGGATTGATATGATGGGTTACGCTAAGGTCAATAATGGTGTTCACAAAAAAATAATTTTTATATTTTATGTTTAGAATGTAATTTAAATTTAAAATATGTATCTAGTTTACCAAAACTACTAAACTATTAAGTCCTTTGGTATGTTATTTATTAAATCTTATTCCAATGTAATAAAGTAAGGAACCAGCTCCGGGCTACTATAGTCATGGTCATTTCAGTTGGTATCAGGGAATGTTTAGTAGAAACATCAGGAACTAGATTCAGAAATAACATAGATTAGAAAACATAACCCTATGATTGACTTTGAGGATAAGTATTCTAATAGGATTATATCCTTTAAATTTTTACAATGACCATGGAAAAACTATCTTATACCTACGGACTCAAAGTTTGAGAATAAGGTTTCATGATTTAGATATAATATGATAAATATTTCATGATTATTTGATAGCTCACTTTAATTATTTTAGTTTTATGCTTACACATTAAATTTGTATTTTAGTAAATGGTGGGAACCATAATGAATTGGTTAAATATACAATGTGTTCAATAATTATTTAACCAATGATATTATGGTTATAGGAAGCATATAATTCATATGGAATTGTGTTTATTAACATAAGAGTTATAGGCACATTCAACGGTTTATGAGTTTAATGATGATCACAAGATTATGTTTTTAAACTCCCTTTTTTTGTCTAAGTGAAGGATTTTGATGTGATTAATGACAATTTTTGAGAATGGATTTTGAAGGGTAATAAATTTAGGTATAAAGTTTATGAATATTAATATATCATAAAGTTTCTAAGGGTAACAAAACCATTTTATTTCAAACATTTAATAATTCATTTCATGTTTTAATGATGTTACTTATAAAGATTAAATATCATTCATCGAGATGAAAGGAAAAGTATCTCACACAAAATTATTATCCCTACTAAATTATTTAACAATCACTATCATATAAAAATATTTTTCAAATTATTTTTAATGTTCCATGAACATCGAAATCAATTTGAAGAAACTATTCGTTCTATCTAATACATTTTCATTCCTCTAAAATTTCAAAGGATCATAGGGTCTCTTTTATCTGATTTTGAAATATCAATTTATCCATCTCATTCACTAAGAGAAATACCACCAATTATTTGACTATTTATTTTCTATAGATATATACTTTATGCTATAATATAAAGAAGATATCATTAGCATAATGGAAGAAAATGATGTTTTTATTTAAGGTATGAATTATCATCTTATAAGTATGAAACATTTTATTATTGATATAGATGAATCATAATGACATATATATTTATATAGAGATAAAAAAATTAATAGTTAACGGTTTAAGTGTGATGTTTAATGAAGGATATTCTTATTTATATCATGGAAAAACTAAGGATTTTTCTATTGCACGTTTTGTTTTCATAAATTTGGAAAAATATGGAGTCAATACCATTGAAATGTAGTAAAAATGTAGATACTTTTAAGGTATATGATACCTTTAATTTTAAAATATGAAACTGTTATTTGAGTAACAATGAATTAACTTTTGATAAACAATATTTTAAAGGCATTGGGAGTATTTTGGGATTATATGATCTTTGAATTCGTGGTAATTATGGGTTCTTACATTTTAGGATGAAAATGAATAGAATGAGATAACCTTTGAGGTTAAAATTTATAAACTTAATTTTGAGTATGATTTTGATATATATATAATTTTATAATAATTATTTTAATATAGTTTTAGAAAAAGTACAACCAGTAGGATTGGTGGAAACCCATCGCCTCCGACAAGGGCATGGGAATCGAACCCACAACTGAATGGTGACAAGGGTGCATCACCTATGTCTGGTCTATATGATGTCCTGGTTATTATAACATAGTATTATTTATTTAAAAAATATTATAGAGAAAGTATAATTTAAATTTGGGAACCCTTTATGATTAAGATAAATACAATATTATTGAATTTTATTGAGGAATAAATGTTGAAATGTCTTTTGGAGAAAAAGATGAGCATTTTAGTTGAGATTGTTTAAATGATGAAAATATACCTTTAATGTAAGTATAATTCCTTATGTTCTTACATTAGTAAGTAAAGGTATTCCTAAACAATAGGAAAAATATTTTATATTTAAAACACTATTAATTTAATTTTTTGATGAGAAGTCATTGGCATCTTTTACCCATAAAAGATTTACGGTTTGGTGATGGTAGAATTTATAATGAACATGTTATTTATCAATATCAATCAAAACATGATAGTTTTATATCCATTCAATGTTCTGGTTTTTACTTCACACTAATTTTATCCTATTGGAAATCCTAATTTTTTGGCAACCTTCGCATTTTACTTTCCCCCATATTAAAGGGCTGTTTTTTAACCATATTTATAGTGTGGGTTTCCCACAATGGAAATTTCAAATATCAACCTTTGATTATTGAAGTCAAATTTCAAATTTTCACTATGAAATTTATTATAGGAGGGTATAATGTTACACCCGATTATTTTATTGTATGTCTTTTATTAAATAAATTCAATTTTTTGATAGATTACACTACATAGAACACTGCGATTAAACCAATGATTAAATATTATTATATAATTATGATAAATAGCACCTAGCTATTGGAATGGTGATAACGAGTGTGATTAATTAAATTATGAAAATACATATTACACATGTTTATAAAATTAATTCATTGGTTACCAATTTATTATAATTAAATATCTGAACCAATTGGACATAAAGGATGTTTTTTAATAAGAAAACTATTTCATGCCAACAAAGGAATTTAATCATAATAAATTAAATTAATCACTATTAGTGAAATATATTAATTAAATTTATATTTTATACATTCAATAAAATGTTTCGAAATTCATCCAATATGTTTGAAAGGCTTAAGATATGAAATAAATCCAATTTTTTGCATAAAAAGATATATTTTTCTAAAAGGACATTTTTCACCTTTTGATTGCGCATCCTTTTTAAATATAAAAATTAATAGTTTTATAGGTTATATTTGAAAAAATAAAGTTCATTTTGGAATGATAAATAATAAAATTATTTTAGTGTGAAATTTTGGTATTTTTCAGAGAAGTTTCATTTTTTGATGAATAGTGAAGAATATTGATTTTTAATTGAAAAATGATTTTTCATATAATTTATTTATATATTTAATTTATATTTTATATTTATTTTAAAGTATAATTAATTCGACAATACATCAAAAAATCTAATTTAGTTTATTTTAATCAATTTCAATTTTAAAATGGATTTAAAAACATTTCAAATGTTTTAGATTTTCACTGTAAAACTTTATTTTTCATTGTGTTTACTAGATTAATTTTAAATATAATTTTTTCAATTATTTCAATTAAATTAAGTAAAATATATTAAATATTTTTAATTGGAGTGTCTTTATTAGTTATTTAATTTTATTTTAATTTTTATTCATAAAAAAGTTACCATGATAAAAAAAACTATTTACTGTAGTATTTGTAAAATAAATACAAGGGTTAAAGATAAAAGGTAAAAGATTAACATACCTAAAAATATAAATTTTAATGTTTGTTTGAGGAATTTATAAACCCTAAAAAGAATAAAAAAATTAATTAACAATATAATTATTTTAAATTAATGTAGCCTCAATGTGGTTGGATTTAATTATAACATATTCATTATTTAATCACATAAACCCACCTCTTCTCAAGTATAAATAACACCAGTAACCTTCACATTTTGATTAAAAAACCTTGATACCCCTAAAATATATTCAAAAACCTCTCCTACTCACTATAATTATACCAATGTTCTTCTGGTCTCAAAAAAAAAAAACAATGTCCTCAAGGGTCTCTCAAGGAGGTGATATTCAAAAGGTTACTTTCTCATAACACCTCTCTTAATTTCTCTTATTATTCTACATTGTCCTCACCTCATTTATCCATAATGAAATAATAATTCCCAATTCATGTACATATTTTAATTTTATGTTTCTAATTAAATATATTATATACATACTTATTACTATCTTTTCTTATTCAAAGGAACGAAACTATTTTTTCATGTTATTTCGGTTAATCTCCTCCATGAATAATGTTTTTGTTTGTTTTCATTTACCACCATCATGAATGGTAAAAAACAATTTTTTCTGGTAAAATAATATTTTAATAAGTATATTATATCATATTTCATGTTATTTAACTAACATATACTCACAATATTATACAAAATGAAACTAGTTTATGATGTTCATAAAAACCGCAAAAATAAATTAAACATTTATCATTAACATTTTATCTAATGAATCATCATCATCAAATAAATAAAAATAATAAATGGGACCATTCATACCTTTGGAAGTTTATTAATACTATTTCATTCTACTTTATGAGTTATAATCCCATTTTAAAAAAAACATCCATAATTTTACACAAATGAATTGATCATTAAACCATGGAACAAACACACCCAAAACCATGAAAATAATGAAATAATATTAATGAATGGATAAAAAGATGTAATTAAATCATCCCATAAGGTATTATAAATATTAATATAGTTCATTAATGAGTTATTAACATTATTTAAACCATTATTTAAGAGTTTAATAAACGTTACTCTAAAGAGAATCATTTGGTATGAGTTTTCTCATCTCACGTTTTACTTCGGTGAGATATATTCCTCATTCACCACTTAATCCTTTTATATAGTGTATTTACTACCCTTTTCATATATAATATCATAAATATCATTATATTTATGATATTTAAAGATTAATTTAATAATTATTACTTTTATGGGGTATACAATTCGACTGCTTACAAGTGGTAAATTATTTATTAACTTGATTTTCATTCACTAGGTTAAACTTCTATTTCATTGATTATGTTATGATAAGGATTTGAGGGAAATGACTTTTGATTATATCATATTTTATTTTCACATGCTCTATGTGGATTCAAAGTGAGTTAACATAATCAATTCATTTGTATGGGACTTTTTCTGGGTCTCCTTTTATTGATCCATATTTTGATGTTATACACCCACCTTATTATATAATATGTATATGAATCACCTTTGATATTTCATTTCATGAATCTCATTATCTTCGTGGTATTAAAATGATTCAATGTCATATTGGACACTTTGATTTAAAAATATCTTTTTAAACTGATTATTCAATATATATAATTAATTCTTTAGACATACAGAATTGAGTGGGGCCCTATTATAGATGTCCCCTCGATGAATCAGTAGTCTCATGATAATAAAATGTTGTCTAAATTAAGTATTTTTTTACCCATAATGATTAAACTATGTTTTGAAACTTCTTAACAGTAGAGGTACCATTATCCCTGATATCATAGCATCCAAATTATTATGCATTTCTTTCATTCATATTTCAGTTATTATTCTCCATGATATTTTAACTATAGAAAAATCTATTGATGCATTTTAATTCTCAGTTTTTTGATTTCATGGAATGTGTTTTAAATTATTTTCATTTCCATATAGATTATTCGAATTGATTCATTATTTATTTCATTTTATATAACCCTTGCGGATCATTTCAGCTCACCCTTTATGTTTTATTTTCCTCGAGTTTCGAATATGATTATTATGATTGATATGTGGGGTTATGCTAAGGGGGATAATGGTTTTATAAAATGAAACATGATTTTTAATTTATGGTTAAAATTTAATTTTAATTTTAAATATTTATCTAGTTTAATAAGGATTATAAATTATTTTGTCCATCATGATGCGATTTCTTGTATCTTATACCAGTTTAATAAAGTAAGGAAATGACTCTAGGATACAAGGGTCGATTCCATTTCATTTTTATTAGTATATAATAATTTATATTATTATGATGAATTATTTTAAGGGGGAGAATGTAAAACCCCATGTTTTATGAGCCATTATTATTATTATTAATTATTATTATTTCTATAATTATATAAAATGATTCTCTATTATTTCAAAAGAATTAATACATGATTAGAGACTTTACCAAGAAATATATTAAAGATGTAAAAAAAACTCTATTATGTTATTTTGAACATTAAAATGAAGGTACATGATACTATGTATTGTATAAAATGGACTAATACTCATCATGGATGATTACATCCTTTAAAACTACAAAAAATAAATGTAGAGAATAAATTTAAATGAATGATATCTTTCGATCTATGGACTCCCACAAACTATCATCACCTTTAAGAATCACTATTGGTATAACAAAATATACAATGATAAAGAACACCAAGAAAGGAGAAAGAATTTAGTAAGATATAAATTGAAAATGATGGAAATGAGAAGTGTGAATGGAATAAATTTAGTATGTATTTATATTTTGGAATGAAATATGTTCATTTCACAAATTGATTTTGAAATTATATTCATTATAAATATGTTCAATACAATTATGGTCATTTTCCACTTATTTTATAGGAACACTAAATTTTTGGTATTCTTTTTAATCCTAGGAAAAAATCCCCTTTATTAAAATTAAAAGCATGAAAACATGGAAATGAGAGGAAGAGGCCATACTAGTCATAACCATCATCATTAAGTACAGTCAAGGACCAAATGTTTCTTGATTTTTATGGCTATCTAGAATTCCTTATCATAAATGGAATTACAGTAAATTATTCCTCGACCATGCTCATGGATACCACCCCTGGTAAAATGCCGTCTCACACTTTCCACCTGATAAAGATGGCTTTCAGTTTCAGTGCCCTCTAAATTAGAAATCTCTGATTGAATTTTTTTCCTTCTTAGTAGTCCAATACGAGTGGACACACCCTTAGCCATGACTATTTGGGTGATGAACCCACTTCTAATATTTAACTTATTTCGATGTATCTTCTAGTTCCCCCTTATCTGATTCAGATTTGGTAGTTTTTTATCGTTATGATCGTTAGTGATCACAAGAGATTACCAATCAGTGATCAATGACTTTGAATTTAGAGGTTGTATCATCAACACATGAATCTCTTCTAACTGAGAATTATTATTACCTTCATTCAGTGTTTCAAGAACACTAAATTTGTTTGTGATTTAAACTTTCTCCTTATATGATACATCCATTTCTAGTTCAATTTTGGATGTAGGTCAGCTTGGTTCTCTAGGAAAGAGAGGAGGAACATTATGATCCATGTCACTGGAACCTACCACTGTCTTCTTTAGAGAAAAAGGAGAATCCACCTACATGAGGTGGGAAAAAAACCGTTTGAATATCCAGAGGGAGGCGGTGGAAAAAACTGAGATCTCGGTCTTATTTGGTCTATGTAGAACATCCACCAACATTCCTTTCATCTAAACAATAGATGATGACTTCTATATTGCACATTACGTCAAATGTTTTTTACCTTTTCTGTTTGTTGAAGTAATTCTAGGTATTTATAAATGGTAAATTTAAAATATTATGACCCATAATGAAATCATAATGTGAAATTAAAATATTATATATTTATATTTATATATATATATTTACACGTCATAAATAAATATTTGTATTACTTAAATATGAAATGTTGTATATAAAAAAATTAAATCAAATATGTTGATATCAATGGAGTAGTAAATATTCTATTTTAGAATATAAATAATTATTTAATTGTATTTTACAAAGAATATTTAGTATAAAAGGATTATTTATTTTCAAAAAATAATTTTTATATTCATTATATATATGTCTTTAATTAAATAAATTAAAACTTTTGAAATATTATTATATATAAACTAATGTATTAAAATAACTTAAATTAAAAATTGATATGGAGTAATATGAAGATCACATATTGTTTAAAAATGATGTTATTTAATAAAAGAAGTGTTATTTATAATTTATATTTTTAATTTAAAAGTTATATATATAAATTTTAAAATTATAATTTTTTAAAATAAAAATCATTTTTTTATTCAAAATATAAAATTTAACTTAGTATTAATTTTTGATTTTCTTCTGAAATAATTTATTTTCCGATGAAAAGAAGAAATATATATTTTTCTTAAAAATATAAATTTTATAATACAAGAATGACTTAAAATATTAAGAAACCCTTTTTATATAAAAAATTTAATATCTAATAAGTAATATAACAAATTTTAAAATATTGTTTTGAATTTATAAAACCCACGTTTATCATTTTTGAAAAAAGAGTAAAATTTTACATTAAAACTGTTTTTATGTAATTATATTAAAAATTAGACTTTATCACTTTTATTAATTAGGTATAAAAAAATGTAAGCCCTATTTGAGTTAAAAGTTAAAATAATATCCAAAATGTTCAATTCCTTTTTTAGGAACAAAGATAATATTAGTAAGATTATTGTGAATTACCATTATAATGGAAAAATTGTTTTTTATAATTGTTTTATTAATTTCATGATATTTTTATTTAATAAATAAAAATAATATAATAAAAATAATAAATATAATATTATATTTAAAACTATATATTACTATATTTACTCTCATTCAATTGGTAATCAATACTAAATAATATTATAGAACGCATAATGGTTAAAAGTTATTTTAATACAAAACTATTTTTTATATTATATATTTTATTTTAAATGTTTATTTTCACATACTAGAAAAGAAAGAGAAGATCTAGTTTTATTAAAAAATAATAAAAATAATAAGGGAAGATGGAAATGGTCATACACGTATTCATGTCGTCACTCCAAGTGGAATCAAATAAAAATATTGAAGGTCATCTTCAAACTGATAGGAATCATCATAATCAACATACTAATCAGAATCATATTATAAATAACCATGAGACCTGGTAAACATAGTTAGATTTAGATAAGAGTAGTATTTCAAACATCTTAATTTTCTAAGAGGGACAGGATAACCCCCTTCATTATCCACATCCACATTTTTTCCGTTGTAAAAATCCAAACAGTAGGATGGTTTTTTTGGGAGTCATCCTCAATATCACCCCACCTTCCATGGTTTCCATGCATTCCCTATAATTTACCAATTTGTTATTAAATCCCTGAGAGATTCACACCATTACTAGGAAAATTTTGTGCCTTAATTGCAATGATAGTATCCTGCTACTCCATTTCCAAAGCCATGTCTGGTTGTATACCGCCCTTATAATGAGAACTAACTTTGTGTTTAGGAACCAAATATAGGACCAACCCTGACCCAGGTCTTGTCATTCCAGGCCTACATTCCTATTTTTCATTAGATGGAAATCCTTGTTCATTTTCCTTAGACACTTGAGTCTTCTGTGTCATTTCCTGATATTACACCACTAATGAAACACCAGTAATAACATGCTCTATACCCCTATCAGGATAGGATTTCCCTCCACCAAAAAATCCCCCTTATGCAGCACTGTATTCATCCTCAACATCTACCTACATGAAGTCTCATGATTCCATTTTAAATAAAATCAAGATCATACAACCTCTTTATAACACTTATCTTTTACACGTTCAATAACTTGCAATTCAAAACAGAAATCAGGTAATATCTCCTATTAAACTTTCAAATAAATATTATTATCCAATGCATAAAAGATTATATTTGAGCTTAGAAAAGAGCATAGTTCACATCCACCAAAACTCTAGAATAATGACTAAAGTTTTCATCCTTAGTGGTCCTATGAATTTTAATTGGAATTCCCACATCATTAGAAATGTAAAAAAGAATTCTTGGATGCTATAAGAACCAATGAAGACCAATAATTTTGATCCAAACATGTGGCTTCGTATTACATGTAGATAAAGGATTGAATCTAATGTACCATTTTGGAAATCATACCATACAAGGATTTTGTACAATTTATCTGATCCCCCAAACTCTTTTTTTTTTCAGATCCTCTGATGAGAAAATTATGTGAAAGTACCCTTGACCCATCAGTATACATATCTTATCAAAAAACCCACATATTTAACTTATATTTAAAACCAAATCATATATTATACAAAATTTTCCTCTACTAGGAGGAACAAGTCTGTAAATAAGGGAGTACTGACAAATCTTAAATCTATTAAGGATAGCCTCCCTTTTAGTAACCACACTGACAGTTTCACCCTTTTTCACAATACGCTCAGTAACACCATGTAACAACCTAAGTTATTATGGATCATTTTTTTTGAAAAAATAAATTTTTCATTTATATATTTCAATGCACTATGTAAAACATTCCATTCACACAGAATCGAGTTGTCATACATTACGTGCAACACCAACTTGGCGTATGTTACACACAACACTAAGTTTCTACAAACCTTTTTTTAATATAATTATTTAAAATAGATAATTATAATATAGAAATTGAAAATATTTATATAAATATTATTAACTAGTTTTAAAATATTTTTGACAACTGTTTTATATAAATAAAAAATATTGATAATTCCCTTTTTATGTTTAAAAACATTGTTATCTCGAATGAACTGCTTTCAATGTCCTTCTGTGAAAGATAATAAAATTAATTTTAAAAACATCTAGAAATTTAATTTTTACAATCTAAACTTGATTTTTTAATTTATAATGTCAAAATTATCTTAGGGTGAATTTTTGGGATTTTTTTGAAAAGCTTCATTTTTGGATGAGTAGTGAAAATACCGGTTTTTAATTCAAAACTGCATTTTAATACACGTTATTTATAAGTTAAAAGTATATTTTAATTTTATTTAAAAGTAGAGTTAGATATTATTTTTAATATTTAATCCAATATTGTTCATTGGAACTATTTCCACATTGAAATTTGATATAAAGATTTACCAAACTTTTGATATTTTTTACTTTAAAAACCTGCAGCATCGTTCTAACAGCAGGATTATTTTTAAATTAATTTATTCCACTTATGTGATTAGAATTTGAAAAAAGTTATTACATATTCGGAATAATAATAATTTATAATCTCTAATAATGTAACTTTTTTACTAAAAATATTATTGAAATTGATTAAAATTTATTACATCAGTTAAGAGAAAAAATAGGTTAATAAATTACTAAACCTTAAATATAAGACCCAAAACGACCTAGAAACATCTTAAAACCCCTTTTATATACATATTTCTTACATAAAACATCATTTATTATGTTTTCATGGTTTTTTATGAATTTTGTAGGTAAGAAAATGGTCACACCAAACTTGTTTCCAAAAAATCCATGTGTGTCTTTTTCCTTCCCTATAAAAGGCCACCACCTCTACCCATTGATCACACCTCTAAAAACTCTTAGGATTGGAAAATATTTTCCCAAGTAGCCTCCCAAAAACCCTCCACTCTAAATTTAATCCTCCCTTTGGGCATAAATCCGCTCAAGGAATCCTGTTGACAAAAACCACATGTTGTTACCTGATTAAGAGGTAACATCTTCTCTCAGACTCCTTTACTTTATTTTCCATATTCACCACCTCCACTATATTTATTCCATTTTTATGTTAAAAAAAATTATACTCCATATTCTAGGATTTTTTTATGTTTAGGTTTCTACCTACACTTAAAAACTCATCCATCTAATGGATATCGAATATACTGTTTCTGTGTACGGTGAACTACTGCCTCATAAAAGGATAATGGTTCATTTACCCTTTACCTCCAATCATGGTGTCCATTATGATGAACACTCTATTCATATATATTATATATTATATTTATTATGTCTTTATGCTTCTTTGTTTTTTCTAAACATGAATCTTTTTACTTTCCATTTAGTGTTAATAAGATAATCTTGTTTGAGGAAGTGTGGACTACCTCCCCCACAAAGCGATGTGATTCATTCACAAACCACATAAAATGTATTAAGTATGGGTTTAGTGAACTTATATGATATAATAATGATAATTAAACAATTATATATTTATACACACACACATAAGTATACATATTTTATTTAAATACTTTCTTTCAACATGACAATAAAATCAAAAGTTGTGTTCATGCGTACGTACGACTTAATGTCTCCATGAACGGTGTATTCCATTTAGAAGTTCTTTATGCTATAAATTATTATATTTTAAATATTCTGGATATAAATGATATTTATATTATGATTTAAATTATTTAATCATGTCATAATTATAAGTACTAACGATATAAAAAATTAAGCCACATGCGAAGAACAAAATGAAGATGACCTTAAATGAAACCTTAACATTGGATCATTAAAAAGAGGGTAATATAATTTCATAATAAAACCATATATTATATTACGTACAACAATATTATTCTAAAAAATATTTATAATAAAATTATATTTATTATATATGAATATTTTATGAGTATGAAGAGAGTCAAGACACAAGGTAAGGGGATTTTATCTGAGTTTTAATTTTCATGAGATACATGTTATGTTTTTCACTCTTTCCTTTTGTGTGGTTTATGTACTGAACCAGATTTTATTATATTTATATTAGAATTAAATTTATGAGTAATCACATTCCCATTTAATGGTCCTTCTTTCATGGTTTTTAAGTTCCAAAAGTTACCAAATTGGTAAAACAGTTTTGTCTCAATTCTCCTTCTTTGAGACTCATGTTTTGTCATGCACCTAAACTCTTTTTTGAGGTGTATATATTTCCATTTTACAATTTATATCATTAATATAATTATTTTCAAGATATTTTAATCTTCATATAAATTAATATTTTTTCATTGAGGGTATGATCCCAAGTTACCATGTTAGGAGAGTTTATGAGACAATCTCATCACTTTTTGAGATTGTTTATGTTTATACATCATTTGATGAAATCTTATGGTCCATATCTCAAGAACACTCATGAGTTTACTTTTCCTAGGTTTATTCAAGATATACTCATTTTTTAGTACCATTTTTTCCATGTTTTGTTACTTAATATATATTTTTATTTAGTAAAATTTGACCATCTCTCTCTTTGGTTGGAAATCTATTGTATTCAAAAACCATGATTTTGAAAATATTTTCAAAAATTATTTCAGAAGATCCTTGAAGATAATTTGCAAGGAAAAACGTCTTTAAAATGTTTTATTATTTTCAAAGAATCATTTATAAGTATTCAAATATTTTTTTTAAAGAAAAATGTTTTCAAAAGGTTTTATGTTACAAAAGTCATTTTTCAAAGAAGAAAGATATTTTCCTCAACAATTTTTTTTAAAATATATTTCAAAATTATTTACCATGTAAGATAAAATCCATTGGTGTTACTAATTCCTTTAGGGGTAAATTATTTAATGTTTCCATTCATATTATTTCTATTAATGGATTATGTTTTGATGGAATGAGGTTTGAGAAACCCGTTTCACATTCACTGGTTATATGATTTTGAAACCCGCTTTGTTTCATGGGTTATGTTTATTATGAAATGATTATGAAACCTATATATTTCCACATGTTATTATATGTTTACATGTTCATGATACCCATTTTATTTCATGGGTTATGATGTGTCAATCTATTATCTTTTGGAACATGTAAGTTTGATTTCATTATGACACATGTGGGACCTATATCTCCCTCCAATTCATTGGGTAAATATTTATATCTCATGAGATAAACTAAGATGGTATTGGGAGTGAACCTTGACTACTAAGACAACCATGGGAGTGAACCATGTATACTAAGATGTTATGAGGAGTGAAATCATGCTACTAAGATGGCCATGGGAGTGAACCATGACTACTAAGATGGTATGCAGAGTAAACCCATACTACTAAGATGGAATTGGAAGCAAAGACATGTCTACTAGAGAAATTCGTATATTCTAATGTGTTTTCCACAATTCGATGTCTTATTCCTATGTTATGCTTTAATGTATTATGTTCTTTATTCCATTATGATTCATGTCTTATGAACTGACAATCATTATGCCATTATTTATGTTATGATTTTGATATGCATGGTATGATCTTCTATTTTTATGATCATGTTATCATACCATTTTTCTCATGTTTATGCTTACATTTCTCCCTTTTTCACCCTTACTGAGCATCTGAGCTCTCATTTTTCATGTTTCCATTCCTTGGGTTATGATGATATGTATTATCTTTGATGTGTCTAATAAGGGATCTAGTCAAGAAGAACCTAGTGGTATATGATATAGCTCATTTATATACCAATTTTATGTTTCCATGTTTCTAAAGGAACTAGACCAATTATGGACTTTGGGTATCTGTTTGTATAATTTCCATGTATTATGAAAATGTTATATAATGTTAATGATTGAAAATTGAGTTTCATTAAAGTTGGTATCTGAGAAAATGTATAATTGAACTTTGGATGCTAGGATGGTAAAACCTTAGTGAGAACCCTAACGAAATGTATAGGGATAAGTCTAAGGATAAGGAAATTTATAGTAAAATATCCCGGAATATTGGTGAAGGATATAGTGAGTGGTTTGCTATAAATAAATCCATGTATGTATACTATAAGTGGATGTGGCTCTAAAATAGATGTACCTTGAGGTAACAACTCTGAAAAGATATTCTGGGCCTGACTTGGGGTAATTTGATATATGACAATAGGCCTTGATGCACACCTAGTTTTACACCCCCAAGGGATATTCTTTGGGAATTAAAAAACTCTTCACGAACTATTATAAAGGGTTTAAATAAATATTTTATATGAATAACCTAGGAAATACAATAGGGTTCATACATTAAGTGAGGTGTCATAAGTTAGACATATTATAAGTGATTTTTCATGATTATGTGATTCCTTAATATGATAAATATCTCTTACTCTATGCTTTTAGTTTTATTAAATGGCTAAATCCCAAAGGAGACGTGTTAATAGTGATTGTGATGAACAATTTGACGATTGTCCTCCTGAGAAATGGAATGCTATGGGATCTGGAATGAAAAACCTTATTTTTATGCTCACATATATTTTTCAAGCTATGAATCATGGTGTACATCCAAATTAGCGAAGGAGGGAACAACATTATGTTGAGTATTTCATGAGGCAACATCCACCATCTTTCAGGGGGTCCTTTTATCCACTTGTTGCTGAAAAATGGATCAGTACTACTAATAATATATTCTCCAATATTTAGTTTTTTTGCATGAGAAATTCAATCTATCTATTTATCGATTACAAGGCAAAGCATATTAGTGGTGGGGATCTAATAAAAAATATGAGGTAGCAAGATAATATTGAATCCAGGGATTGGGATGATATCAAGAACTTATTTTTCAAGATGTAAATTCCTATAATTCTTTATACAAATATGGAGAAAGATTTCTTGTAGTTGAAGAAAAAGGATGGGGAGTCTGTTGGTACCTATGTGGCTAATTTCATGATACTTTCAAGGTACACTTCAGGAATTATCATCCAAAATAAAAGTAAAGTTGATATAATCTTTTGTGGCTTACATCCATGTCTCAAAAAGGGAATTGTCCATAATTGACTTTAGTAGATATGAATAGATTTTATGTTGTAAAATCAAGGATGAAATGGTGGATTAAGTCACATATCAATCTCAAGGATTTGAAAAGAAGAGGAAGATGGAGTTTAAATGAAACTCTAAAACCCATGGAGTAAAGAAGATAAACTTTCCTTTATGCTCTAAGTGTGGGAAGAAGTATGTTGGAAATTTCCTTAATGGGTATAATAAATGTTTTAAGTTCAGAAAGGAAGGTCATTGGGAAATATATTTTCTAAGTTATTGGAATAAGTTAGCTCAAAACACTGATGGAGAAAGAGCCGCATAGAATGAACCTCCCATGATTTAGTGCTACAAGTGTAAGAAGAATGAGAATTATTCTAGCCACTACCCAAACCCACTGGTTGGTGATGATGATTGACATCAATAACCTCTTAATCCAAGGGACAATGAGAAATATCATGAAATATCTATTTATGACGAGGGGTGTAATAACGATGCGATGAATGGTACACTTACCATCCACTCTAGAACTGCTATTTTCATATTTGATTCATGAACTACCCACTATTTCATATCTAAATAATTTTCAAAGGGTGTTAAGATTCCTCCAAAACAATTAGATGTGGAATTAGCAGTGAAACCTCTTAATGGTACCATGATTGCATCTCAAGTCTATGATTCCTCACCGGTTTATGTTTTTGGGAATGTACTTCTGGAAAATATTTTTATTCCTCCTTTGGACAAATTTTATGTTATCATGGGAATGGATTGTTTTTCTCTGCATAAATGCCATGTCAATTGTAATGGAATGGAAGTTGCGTTCAATATTTCAAAACCTCCTATGATTATCCATTATTATGACAATAATTATGAACCTCCTATGGAGATTATATCTAGTGTATGGGTCCTAATTTCTATTCAAAAGGGTTCTTTATCTAAAATGGTTTGGGAAAAGATCAAACTTGATGATATTTGTGTTGCTCTTGATTTTATGGATGTCTTTCCAGAAGAGTTTCCAAGTATGGCACCAAAATGTGATGTTGAGTTATCAATAGAAATCACACCTAGTTAATGGAACTGATTGAGTTTCTAAAATTGAAGAAGAAACTCCAAGAAAACATTGATAATGGATTCATTTGGCCAAGTGTGTCAATTTGGGGTGCACCAATTATTTTTTTGAAAATTAAAGATGGAACAATGCAACTCTACATCGATTAATGGGAGTTGAACAAGATCAAAATTAAGAACAAGTATCCTCCTCCACGTATAGATGACTTGTTTGATCAATTGTGGGGAGCTTAATACGTTTCCAAGATTGACCTTCATTCTGGATATCATTAATTTAGGGTTAGAAAGGAGTGTATACCCAAGGCATCATTCCATACAATGTATGGTCACTATGAATATATACTGATGCCTTTTAGTCTTACTAATTCACCTTTTATATTCATGGATTTAATGAAAAGAGTCTTTAGTGAGCTATAGTGGTTCTTTTGTAACTTCCCACTTATATTGGGGTGATGGAGTGGGCCTTAGTCAGGAAGAAATTACTTATAGGTGGAATCGGTTTGTACGAATAGATACTAGTCAATGTGAAGTAGTTTTTCCACATGTTTTATATAGACGCTATCGATCAGGTACCTAACAATGATGATCTTCTCCAAAGAAGTGTGTTTAGTCCCTTGGAAATTCTTTGTAAGGATCATATTGAGGAACTAGTTAGACAATGTATTATTTATTCTTTCTCTGTGAAAATCATGGTCACATGGTATGTAATTTTTGATATGATGTGATTATGAGTGTCAGCTGATAATGGATACACAATTGAGGCAAAGGCAGTGTCACAATTAGGGACCCTAAGGAGGTGGAGCTAGAAATGGGGATGGTGAATCCCCAAGAGGAGTAGTAGTTTATGGAGGGTAACATTATGTATTACATCCATTAATAACACTAGGAGGACCACCCCAAGGGAAAAGATTCAATAGTCAATGGAACAAAAAAAACATCAATATATAGTGTCATCTGACCAAGAGGAGCTAGAGATGATTCAAGGTATGATTTGTGTCTTCTCTACTTAATTAAAATTACTAATAGACACATGAGAGGGTCATTCCATCATCTTTGTGTCCCTGTTCCATGAGATTGACATCCCATTAGAGCTCTTATACTGACTTTTTAAAATGTAGACTCCTACCAATGGGGATTCCCCCATCTCACACATATATCGATAATTTGATCTTGCTCATAGTGTAGAATGTTTTTCTTGGGGGTCTATTTAAAATTTTATTTAAAAATAATGACATAATCCTTGGATTTAACTAGTTAACCATTTTCTATTCCCATATATACTTTCACCTCGGGAATGTGAGGTTCATTTGGATGTGTGGGATGAGATTATCTATGATAGGTAAGGAGGAAATTATAACAGAGAATGTGGGGATCTTTTGTAGGAAATTTTATTCCATCTCTCATCAGTTGGAAATATTTTCCCTTGGTACAAAAAAAACTATTCAGGCACCTAGTTTCTAGTGATAGTGTAGGTATACCCATATATCATTCATGAAGTTGTTTTAGGATTACCTCCAAAGTGGAGGATTGACTTTTTTATCAACATACACCTGACTACCATACTGATATCCTATACATCATAATAAATGTACCTTGAAGGAGTTCAAGAGTTTATGGTGTAGCTGGAGATACGTCTAGATAAAGGTTTCTTCTAACATAGTGTATCCTCTAGGGATACTCTGTTATTTTTTCCAAGAAGGTAGATAAGAGATTGATGTTTTGTATAATATACATCCACCTGAATTAGGTGATGATCAAGAATAAGTACCCCCTTGATGGGGATTGATGATCTTTGAAACTAAATGAAAAGTTCAGGTTAGTTCTTGATGTTTTTACTATGGTCCTTCCATCACCAATTGTGGGTTAGCGAGGTGAATATATCAAATATATCATTATAATACCAATAATTTGTTTTATGAGATCATGGTGGTTCCTTTCTATTTATTGAATACCTTTATCATGTTTGTGGTTTTCATGAACTGAATCTTCCATCAATTATCCATTAAATTTTTGATAGTATTTATGAATGAAATTCTCATCCACTCTGTAATACCCTGAGCATCCATGATACACTTCTCTTTCAATAATGCAATAGTTTGCATTGTACGCAAGTTCGAGTTCTAACACACCGCGACTAATCAAAGTAGCCGTTATGAATAGTAATACCCACTTTTTAAAATTATGGAAATGTTATATTTCAATATGGATATCATTTTTTATTCTTAATATCGAAATTATCCTAAGTTGAATTTTTTATAATTTTCTGAGAACTTCAATTTTTTTATGAATAGTGAAAAATACTTAAAAAATAACTTTTTTAATCAAAATAATTTATAGTGATAAATTATTCTATTGAGTGGTTTTAAAGTATAATTATAATATATTTTTACCATTTTATCCAATGGTGGTCATTATAATTAATTTCATTTTGAAATTGGACATAAACAATTGTCAATCTTTTGATATATATTGTTTCTTAAAAACACGCTATTTGTTGTGACAGTGGGAATTAATTATGAAATTAATTAATGCAAATTATATTTTTGTAATTTTGTAAAATAGACATCATTTTTGAATTCGGAATATCAATTATAGCTTAGGGTGAAATTTTGGCATTGTTCTAAAAAACTTCAATTTTTGATGAATAGTGAAACCACTATGTGGTAGTTAAAAAACCGATTTTTCATTTAAATGAAACATTACCACTTTTATGGTTTGATTTTAAAAAATCCTACATACATGGTTTTAATTAGGAAGTAAAATTTTCTTCAATGGGATTAAAATAATTTTTTGGTGAATAGTAACTTTTAAGTTTAATTAATCACAATTAAAGGTAATTCGTGAAATTTAAGGTAAAAATGATATTATAAAAATATGAAAATACATTTACACTTTTCCTACCCCTATTGGATGTGTCATAGCCGACCCAGACAATCCATGGGTCAACTTGGGGTCCCCATGGAGCCACTCTGGTAGGAAAATGACATAAATAACTTTTATTAAAAGTTAAAATAAAAATGTCACAAACATAAGTTGTTTTACTAAAAAAAAATTTAAATGGGGTAATACAAGTAATATTTTTTACTATAAATATTCATTAGAAAGATAAAAATATTTCCTACATCATGATAGTTTTTTTATAATTTTTAGACATTAAATAAATTAAATTATTTATGACACCATGATGATGCAACGATTACCTCATTAATTAACGATTTAAATAAAATGGAAAGATAATGTAAAATCTAAGGCTTACACTTGTCTAAAACCTATTGGGTGAGAAACTTTAGAACCCTTATTACCTTATCCTCTAAATATATCATTGTGGGACCTTTAGAATCCGAAAATCATTTCATAATAATGTAACATTCCAATCATTCCAAGAGTGCCCCTCCTCTCCTCTTATAAAAGGCCCCCACCACTCCCACCTTATTCACACATTCAATCCATTTGGCTCGACCAAACTCTGACCAAATAATCTCTCAAATTCCCTCCATTACTCTTATAAGCCTCACTTTGGGCATAATTCTTCCCAAGGAATCCTTTGGCTCAAATCAAAAAGAGTTACCCGATTTTAAGGTAATGTCTTCTCTAATGTTGTTCTGTTTTATTTTGCTTCTAAAACCCCATAAAATATTTTTATTCCTTTATTTTGTAACAAAACCAGTATCTAAAATATACTAGGATGTTGTTATGATAAGTATTTGGTTTACACTTACACACACCTTCGTCTAATGGTTAAAGAACATACTGTTTCTGTGGGTGGCGAAATACTGCCTCACGAAACGATGATTGTTCAATATTCTTTTAACACCTATAATGGTGGCCATTTTGATGAAACTATTTTCATATATGATATATATATTATGTTTATGTTTTCCTTATGCTTCTTTATTTCTCATTTATGGTATACTTTATGATTTCCATTACGGATAAATGCGATAATTTCATTTTAGGAAGTGCGGACTACCGCCCCCTCAAAGTGATTTGAATCGTTAATTCCATATGTGGGACGTATAAAGGATGGAGTAAATGGTATTATACATTATATTATACTGTAATTATATTATAAATTTATATAATTAAAACTTCATTCCATTAAATATGAAATGGAAATGAAAGTAGCGTTCATGCGTACGTACGACTTACCGTCTCCATGAACAGTGCATTTCATTTCTTACCTCTAAATGTTATGTAATATTATCAATGAATGTATATACTAGATATATATTATGTATATGATATATACATCATGAATATAATTATGGATATAATGGATATTTTTCCACATGAACAAAGTGTAATTATAAGAAGTTTATTTTTGACTCAAGTACCTAAGATCGACAAAACGACCGTTATAAACATAAATAATTACATAATGTTCATGAAATGTTAATAAGTGATATAAAATGAATAATGAAATTGAAAAAGGTTCTTAAGAAGGTAGATATTTACTCTAGTTTATTATTCAGGATATCAGAGAATGGTCGAGTGAATTCGGACACGAGGTAAGGGAATTTCTTAACCCAATTTCCATTCTTTGGGTTAATCTCCTACTTTCAAATTATGTCATTATATTATTATTTCCTATCTTGTCTTTGTACTTTCTTTATGTTTAACTATAGTGAATATACATAATAGATCTATTTTATTTAAAAAATGATCTTTTTAAGGGACTTCGTCTCAATCTCCTTTCATTGAGGCATATTTGGTTTTATACCCAACATTCCATTATACGGTGTAAAAACGCCTTTGACTTTTAATTTTATTCAAAAGGAATCTTTTTATACGAATCATTTTTACTAAACGACAAAAGGAATATTTTTATTGTACATATGCGGCGACAACGACTTCTCTGCCGCTGTGACCATTATTTGAGTTTCGGCTTCCTCTACAAGCCATAACTTCTTTTTAAATGAAAAATAAATAGAAAGTTTTAATTTCCTTTTATTTTGGTATTGAAAATGGTTTTGAAAGTATTTGTTTATTATTATATCAATGTATTGTATTTATATCTTGTGATTGAAATGTGGATATTTTATGTTTCCTTTATGCATGTTTTATGTGATACAATTATGTTATGGTTTATGATATGTTTAAACCTGTTCATATGAGGAATGCATTGGACTTAATAAGTGACGAGTGGAGCCCACTATAGATCCTCGATGCATCGGTAGGTCTCATGAGACAAACTAGTGTCTTGGCACGAGGCCTTGAAAAAATCTTATTTGTGGTCTTGGCACGAGGCCTTGACTACGTGGTTATGATAGTCTGGCATTATGCATTCCATCATTATGAAAGTGGTTATTGATATTGAATGTGATTATTCGACCAGTAGAATATCTATGTGAATAAGTAAATGGAAATATCTCATTCTACTTTTCCATATTATGTTGAAGTTCATGTCCAAAATTCTTTTGATTTAGTTATACATTGCCTTAAATGTTAATGTTTATTTATGAAAGCTTCTGCAATATTGTTATCCTTACTGAGCATCTGATCTCACCCCTTTCAATGTTTTAATATTTTTCAGGATGTAAAGAAGTATTTTATGAATGACCTGCAAGGATAGTCAGAAGGGGATATGAGTGTGGACTATGGAGACTTTTTTATTGTAGATTTTCACTTTATGATGTAATGTAACATTTATGAATGTATCTAGTGTTTCCAAGGCTACTAAACTAATCGGTCATTCAATACTTGATCTTTTGTGATCTTGACAATGTTACGATGTAATGCACCAACTCTGGGTAGCTGGGGTCAGGTCGTTATAGTTGGTATCAGATGCAGTTTAGTACTAACCTTGGAAGCTAGATTTAGATAAACTCTGATTAGATCACATAGCCCAAAGATAGGCTTTGAGGATTATTATAGAATAACTTCCTAGAATTTTGGTATTATAGAGATGTTGTGAGTTTTCCGAGCAATACATCCCTGTCTGGATACGAGCAGGTAGAGGCGGCTCTGGCACATATGTACCTAGGTGTAAAACCCAAAAACACCGCTTTGAGCTAGACTCGAATGGGAACTGGTGCACGACAACAGGCCTTGCGGTACTCTTGGTTATGACACTCCCGGGGGATATGTTTAGGATAATTCTCGTTTTCTTTACAAACCACAATGAAGGGTTATGAGTATATACTTCCTCAAAGAAAACATTTTTATAATTATGGATTATATCCATAAATAGTTCAATTTATGTTAAGTATTATGGAATTATGTATTTTTATTCATAAACTAATCTAGTTTATGCCATTGTTTAGAAATGGAACCTAGTGGAAGGAATGGAAACCGTATCAATGCACGCACTCCGTGTAGGGATTGCCCTCCAACTCAAGATAATTATTATGGAGCAGGAGATACAACTGGTGCTGATCAACATATTAACATACTGGGACAACTCACTCAGGTTATGAATAATAACCTTACTCGTATGGAGCACCCTGATCCGCAACGTGGAGGATCAATGTTAGACTGCTTCATGAGGCAACAACTACCAAAATTTAATGGGGGTAAAAATCCATTAGAAGTTGAGCAATGGATAAACTCTGTAGAGAAAATATTCCACGCCTTGGGGAGTAGTGAAAGGGAGAAGGTTGTCATGGCAGTCTACCACCTCACTAGAGATGTCTATCAGTGGTGGTCACTCATTCAAAACACAAAAGAAGATGATGAAGTATCGAATATGGAATGGAGGGAGTTCAAAGAACTTTTCATAGAAAAATATTTTCCTCGTGACCATCGAGCAGATATGGAAAGGCAATTTCTGAGTCTGATACAAAAGGAGGATGAGAATGTCGCAAAGTATGAGGCCAACTTTACAAGGTTAGCGAGGTATGCTGCAGATTATATACGTAACCCAAGAGGTAAGATTGATCATTTATTTGATGGGTTAAAACCATTTCTCTGTCGAGCTTTATTATCATAATACTTCTCATCATACGAAGATATTGTCTCGTGTGCTATAAAGACAGAAAATGAATTCTCTAAATCTTATGACAATAAAGTAAAGAAAGAGAAGAAGAGAATGGTGGAACAAAAGATAGATAAATGGAAAAAGGAAAAGAATGATTTTACATTATGTGATAATTTTTGGAAGAATCACCTCGGTACTTGCCTACAAGGAATGGGAGTTTGTTTTAAATGTGGAGAAAAAGGTCACCAGGCTCGTGATTGCAAGGGAAAGAAAGAGGCTATCAATGTTGAATGCTACAATTGTAGGGAAATGGGGCATTATGAAAATGAATGTCCTAAGCGTCAGGGAAACTTACCTCAGAAAAGGCCAAGGGATGAAGGCCAATCTTATGCTATTACTATAGTTGAAGTGGAATAATTTATGTATTGGTGCTTTTGGACTCAAGGATTATATTATGGTTATAAGAGTAATGTGATATATATAAGGATTGTACTGCAGTACTTGTTGTTTCAGTAAGGTTTTAATATGATGAAGGTAATCATATTTTTAGTATGTGACAAAAAGAGAAACTTTAATTTGTTTGGGGAATCTGATGTTACAATTGATTTTGGAATTTAGAGACCTTTTATAGAAAGTCTCGATAGAGGTATTTTGGATAACTATTAAGGTTGGAATGGATTAAGTTGAACCTTGGATAGTATTGTTTAATGTTAAAACATTTCTGAAGATTATTTTTGGAATATTATAATACTATAGTTTTAGGAAAAGGACAACCTGCAGGGTGGGGCATAACCCGTCGCGTCGGACAAAGCTGCAGGAATCAAACCCACAACCATAGTGCGATAGGCCTTTACTACCTACCACTAGCCTACAATAAGTACCTGATTATTACAAAATAGTTTTACTAATCTAAATGGTATGTGTTTATATTTGGAACCTTATACAATTAGGATAAATAGAATATTTTTGAGTTCTATTACCTTTTAGAGTGAAATATGGGTTTGTGGTAAAACTTTATTAAAGAATGAAAGTCTACATGACAAGTATGTATATTCCCTTACGTTCTTAGTAAATCTACTAAATAAATTCCTCAACTTTATAAAAGGTAACTTAAAACTAAAACATTTCCGGTTAACTTTTCCAACTGGGGATTCAATGACTATTTAACCAATCACAAGTTTGTGATTTTGTTATGGTTAACTTTCTCTTAATCCAGTTTTCTACGACTCTCCATCATACCTTGATGGTTTTTTTTCTTTCCTATCCATATTTTCATATAATCCTAGTATGGGCTATCTCGGGTGACCTTTGTACTTATCTTTCTATCTTTTAAAGTTATATTTTTTGAACCTTATTTCATATGTGGGTTTTCCACAAAGGTATTTTCTATTTTCAACCTTTTATTTTCAAAGAAAAATGTCAAATTGCGAGGACACAATTTATTGAAGGAGGGGAGAATGTAATACACCGATCATCCATGATACGCTTCTCTTTAAATAATGCAATAGCTTGCATTGTACGCAAGTTCGAGTTCTAACACACCGCGACTAATCAAAGTAGTCGTTATGAATAGTAATACCCACTTGTTAAAATTATGGAAATCTTATATTTCAATATGGACTTCATTTTTGTATTCTTAATATCGAAATTATCCTAAGTTGAATTTTTTGTAATTTTCTGAGAACTTCCATTTTTTTATAAATAGCGAAAAATAATTAAAAAAACAACTTTTTTAATCAATATAATTTATAGTGATAAATTATACTATTGAGTGGTTTTAAAGTATAATTACAATATATTTTTACCATTTTATCCAATGGTGGTCATTATAATTAATTTCACTTTGAAATTGGACATAAACAATTGTCAATCTTTTGATATATATTGTTACTTAAAAACACGCTATTTTTTTGTGACAGTGGGAATTAATTATGAAATTAATTAATGCAAATTATATGTTTGGAATTTTTTAAAATAGATATAATTTTTTAATTCGGAATATCAATTATAGCTTAGGGTGAAATTTTGGCATTGTTCTGAAAAACTTCAATTTTTGTTGAATAGTGAAACCACTAAGTGGTAGTTAAAAAACTGATTTTTCGTTTAAATAAAACATTACCACTTCTATGGTTTAATTTATAAAAATCCGACATATATGGTTGTCATTAAGATGTAAAATGTGGTTTAATGGGATTAAAATAATTTTTTTTGGTGAATAGTAACTTTTAAGTTTAATTAATAGCGATTAAAGGTAATTCTTGAAATTTAAGGTAAAAATGATATTATAAAAATACGAAAATACATTTATACTTGTCCTAAACCTATTTTATGTGTCATGGACGACCAATAAAATCCATGGGTCAACTTCGGGACCCCATGGAGCCACTATGGTAGGAAAATTACATAAATAACTTTTATTCAATGTTAAAATAAAAATGTCACAAACATAAGTTGTTTTACTAAAACAATTTTTAAATGGGGTTATACAAGTCATATTTTTTACTATAAGTATTCATTAGAAAGATAAAAAGATTTACTACATCATGATATTTTTTTTATAATTTTTATACATTAAATAAATTAAAGTATTTATGACACCATGATGATGCAACGATTACCTCATTAATTAACGATTTAAATAAAATGGAATGATAATGTAAAATCTAAGTCTTAAACTTGTATAAAACTTATTGGATGAAAATATTTCGAACCCTTATCACCTTTTCCTAGAAATATATCATTGTGGGACCTTTTTAATCCGAAAATAATTTCATAACAATGTAACATTTCAATCATTCCAAGAGTGCCCCTCCTCTCCTCTTATAAAAGTTCCCCACCACTCCCACCTTATTCACACCTTCAATCCATTTGGCTCGGCCAACCTCTTCCCAAATAATATCTAATCTTCCCTCACTTACTCTTAGAATCCTCACTTTGGGCATAAGTCTTCCCAATGAAGCCTTTGGCTCAAATCAAAAAGAGTTACCCGATTTTAAGGTAATGTCTTCTCTAATGTTGTTTTGTTTTATTTTGCTTCTCCAACCCCTTAAACTCTTTTTATTCCTTTATTTTGTAACTAAAACAGTATCTACAATATACTAGGATGTTTTTATGATAAGTATTTGGTTTACAATTACACACACCTTCGTCTAATGGTTAAAGAATATACTGTTTCTGTGGGTGGCGAAATACTGCCTCACGAAACGATGATTGCTCAATATTCTTTTAACACCTCTAATGGTGGCCATTTTGATGACACTATTTTCATATATGATATATATATTATGTTTATGTTTTTCTTATGCTTCTTTATTTCTCATTTATGGCATACTTTATGATTTCCATTATAGGTAAACGCGATAATTTCATTTTCGGAAGTGCAGACTACCGCCCCCTCAAAGTGATTTGAATCGTTAATGCGATATGTGGGATATATAAAGGATGGAGTAAATGGTATTATACATTATATTATACTAGAATTATATTATACCTTTATATAATTATAACTTAATTCCATTAAATATGAAATGGAAATGAAAGTAGCATTCATGCGTACGTACGGCTTACCGTCTCCATGAACGGTGCATTTCAACTCTTACCTCTAAATGTTATGTAATATTATAAATGAATTTATATAATGGATACATATGATGTATATGATATGTACATCATGAATACAATCCTGTATATATTGGATATTTTACCACATGAACAGAGTGTAATTATAAAAAGTTTATTTTTGACTCATGTACATAATATCGACAAAACGACCGTTATAAACATAAATAATTACATAATGTTCATGACATGGTAATAAGTGATATAAAAGGACTAATGAAATTGAAAAAGGTTCATAAGAAGGTAGAGATTAACTCTAGTTTATTATTCATGATATCAGATAACGGTCGAGTGACTTCGGACACGAGGTAAGGGAATTTCTTAACCCAATTTCCATTCTTTTGGTTAATCTCCTACTTTCAAATTATGTCATTATATTATTTTTTCCTATCTTGTATTTGTACTTTCTTTATGTGTACCTATAGTGAATACACATAATAGATCTATTTTATTTAAAATAATTATCTTTTTAAGGGACTTCATCTCAATCTCCTTTCATTGAGGCATATTTGGTTTTATACACAACTTTCCATTATACAGTGTAATAACCCCTTTGAATTTTAATTTTATTCAAAAGGAATCTTTTTATACGAAGCATTTTTACTAAACGACAAATGGAATGTTTTTATTGTACATATGCGGTGACAACGACTTCTCCGCCATCGTGACCATTATTTGAGTTTCGGCTTCCTCTACAAGCCATAACATCTTTTTAAATGAAAAATAAATACAAAGTTTTAATTTCCTTTTATTTTGGTATTGAAAATGGTTTTGAAAGTGTTTTTTTATTATTATATCAATGTATTGTATTGATATCTTGTGATTGAAATGTGGATATTTTATGTGATACAATTATGTTATGGTTTATGATATGTTTAAACCTGTTCATATGAGGAATGCATTGGACTTAATAAGTGACGGGTGGAGCCTGATATAGCTCCTCGATGCATCAGTAGGTCTCATGAGACAAACTAGTGTCTTGGCACGAGGCGTTGACAAAATCTTATTTTTGGTCTTGACACGAGGCCTAGACTACATGGTTATGATAGTCTGGCATTATGCATTCCATCATTATGAAAGTGTTTATTGATATTGCATGTGATTATTCAAACAGTAGAATATCCATGTGAATAAGTAAATGGCATTATCTCATTCTACTTTTTCCATATTATGTTGAAGTTCATGTCCAAAAGGCTTTTGTTTTAGTTATACATTGCCTTAAATGTTAATGTTTATTTGTAAAATCTTCTGCAATATTGTTATCCTTACTGAGCATCTGAGCTCACCCCTTTCAATGTTTTAATATTTTCCAGGATGTGAAGAAGTATTTTATGAATGACCTGCAGGGATAGTCAGAAGAGGATATGAGTATGGACTATGGAGACTTTGTTATTGTAGATTTTCACTTCATGATGTAATGTAACATTTATGAATGTATCTAGTGTTTCCAAGGCTAATAAACTAATAGGTCTTTCGAGACTTGATCTTTTGTGATCATTCCAATGTTACGATGTAATGCACCGACTCTGGGTAGCTGGGGTCGGGGGTGTTACACACTCTTCTTCAATGTAAGAGCATGTGGAGGATTTGAGGATGGTCCTACACCTACTCAGGGAAAAGTTTTTATGGAAATATCTTGAAGTGTTATTTTTGGATTAAAGAATGAAACTTTGTGGGGAATTTCATTTTAGTGGGTGGAGTAGCTATGGACCTCTAAAAGATTGTGGTAGTTAAATAATGGGTACCACACAATATCATGACCTAGGTGTAGAATTTTCTTGTAATGGTGTGGTAATGTAGGAGGATTTTTCCAATCCTCCCTCACATATCATCTCATGGGTTGTTCTAAATCAAAGGGGGAAACATTCTTCTAGACTTAGTAGGCCTAGTGTGATCTTGAGAAGCTGATACTAGTGCACTGGAATGAAATCCTAAAATATTATGAATTTAAAATAATGTATACATTTATTAATGGAAACATGGTGGTGGGTTCTATTAGCAGGAAATCACAATTTTTCATTTGGAGGAGGCATCAGATAAGATGATCTATTTTTAACTAACCATGTTGGAGGAGAATGGGTCATATTACCTTCAATCAATTGTGGTCACTCCACTATATCTTCATCATATGAGATATTCTTATTTAGGATACATTTATTGTGAATTTATTTATATCCAGATAACCATAGTATATGACTTAACTGGTTTCTATAAAGGGGGGGATCATATTTTCCTCTTTTAAGGATGGATTTTTGTACAAGTTACATAGTATTAAGAGGTTATGAGTTTTTTTCATACCTCTATTTAGTTTGTATATAATGGAGTAGTAATGATTTAACAAGTTCTTTGGTAAAATTTTTGGTCCTCGAGATCACTCTTTGATTCCTTACCAGTCGGCTGGTGAAGATAGTGAACTAGGTTTAAATAGGCTTGACTCAAACTTCAGGTTCCATAATGGATGTGGGATAGCTTATTATGGGAATTTGGTTGGAGTTTGGAGGATCACTTACCCTTTATGGAGTTAAATTATAAAAATAAATTTCACTCCTATATCGATATGGCACCATTCTTTACCTTATATGGGAGACCTTACATGTCGCCCATATGATGGTAAGATATAGAAATTTGTTATTCATGGGGCCATAGTTAGTATAGTGGATGATAGGGAAAGTTTTTTTGATCTATATGTGGATAATGACCACTCAAAAATTAGTATAAATTTTATTCAGGATGATGTTATAAGCCCTTAGATTTTGAGTATGAATACCATTTTTTCCCAAAGGACTCTCCATGTTATGTTTTATTAAGACATTATAGATTTTGTGTAGGGTTGGTGAGATTTACTACAATCTATATTTACCTCCATTAGTGAAATATGGAAGTCAGTGATGGATTCACCTTTTTTTTGTACTCGATGACATTTAAGGATAAAAAATATTTTATCCTTTGTAGAAGATCCATTCGATTGTTATGAGTTCTTTGGTAGAATTTGAACTTCTATGAGAACTCATGGAAGTGTGAGAGTCTAAAATGGGTTCAGTACCATTACCTCATCGAGTTCGTTTTTTCTTTTCTAGGAAAAATCTAAGATTGTGGGGAGAGTGTAATTGTCCTGATTTTTTCTTTTCAATACTTTGAAATTTCAATGAATTATTATAGAACTTATTTTAAAGTGTGCATTTTTGGATTTTGTAAGACCCCAGTATTATAGTAATAAAACTATTAAATATTTTTATATCATGCATGCATGACATTTCAAAATAAATGGAATGTATATTGTTCAGAACCTCAGATAGAATATTTGATATCATTATTGAATTTGAGATTTGGGGTCACCATAGGTTTTATATAAGTTTTTTCAAAGTCAGGCATTCCATTATAGTCTATTTGATGGTTGTTTTCATAAATAAATTTAATAAATTAATAATTTAATTTACTAAATTCAAAAACCTAGACCCTATTATATATTTATGACTTTATGTAAAATTACTGAGGTTAGCTACATAACTTTGAGAGATTATAGAGTATTAGGGGAGAGCCTTTTCTATCATTGATAGACTATCATGGGATCATGAATTAATGATGATTAATCGATGATATTCATGATAAGAATGATGAATGTAGTGGAAACTCCATTGACATCGCTAGATAATGTGTTCTTATCCAATGATTGAGCCATTCTCAATGTAGGGATCATTTTTTATGGATTATTTCTAGGTTAGTATATTCCTATGTTGGAATCAATTTATCTTCAATAAATTCCTATTTTCCTTCCCCCAAACCATAAATCCTTGAGAATTTATTCATTGCATTAGATTTATTTCAGTAATTTTGGTTTTCATGATTACTATAAATGGATGGGTTTAGAAAGGCCAATCATAATCTCATTTTCTTCTCATGCTTCTCCTTCCTCCAGTTTTAACATTTTTTTATTAGCTAATGGGTTGAATGATTCAGAATTTCCTGACTAGTTTTAGAGTGAACAAAACTTATGATTTGTGATGGTTATGCAAAAAATGTTTTGATTAAGGAATTGTATATGGATCGCGGTGTAATGAAGGATTATAGATGATGGTTTTAAGGATTGGGACCATGTTCGGTGACAATATTTGTGAGGGTTCTTACATGGATGATGGAAATATCAATTTTCATCCATCGACAGATTGGAATCGATGACCAATGATTTTTCCCCCAATTTGGAATTTTTTATGAGGATAAATGTCAGATTTATGGAGGGATGAACGAAAAAGGATTTCTTTTTATAGAAGTGTCATGTTTCTATGAGCAACCTAGAAAGATTTCATGTAACCTAGAGGATCAAAGATCATATAGTATTATCACTATGATGGATAGAGTTTTTGTTCTTATAAATATCACACGTCTTGTAGAATACTCGCACACCAAGTCTCCTTGATTTTATAGATAATCCTTGTAGTTTCATCACATTCCCATGAAATCCATATGGCCTATACTCCTTCTATCCCCGAGGAACACATTCCATGTAGTGTGCTTTGTGTGGAGACTAGGGTTTGAGCCATTATAAATATCACATTTTCTGTAGCATATCCACATGATGTGTGAGCAAAAAAATTTGATTATAATGGTTGGGGGAGGGGAAATATACAATAAAATCCCTATACTACCAACAAGGAAGAAGTCGGTGAGACTCAAACCTGAGACCTCGCTGAGACCCCGTAGGGCCACTGCCAACTGAGCTACACATTGGGGAAAAAATTGAAGCACAAAGGATCAAATGAAAAAATCAAAGCAATATATATAATCCATATAGTGGAAACACACACCCAAGAAGTCCTTGTTTCATACACACCATGTATATTAGCCACAACCCATATACCATAAACAGTCAGACAACCCATGTTCATGGAGTACATGACTAGGACCCCAAGTGTCCCTACATGTTCTGTGTATCAGACTAACTTTTGTGAGAATTAACTTCCACATTACATGTGTAATTTATAGGACACAGGAATTTGTATACTAAGTATTACACCCCATGTATCTCATAAAGGCATTCCTTATACATCTTCTAGTGTGTTCTACCTCCCATAACTCCTTCTTCAAGGCTCATATTTAGTCCCACAAGTAGTCCATCTTGAGTGGAATTTCACATTAGACATGATGAAGTACTTAATTTTGACATCAAAGATATGGCATGAGTTTCTATCAGGGTTCAAATTCTTCTTTCTCAGATTCCTTAGGATGAGACTAGAGTGTGATCTTCTTTGAAACATCAAGGTTTTCATCAACCTTAATGGCATGCAAACTTCTTGTTGGATTGGTGTATCCTAGTCTTTATTTGGGTCGAATGATTTGCATCCCGTATTGTGAATTAGGCCACAACTGTCGTGGGAACAAGCTCCGCGGTTAACTCATGGGGTGTTGTAGGGGAAACATGCCCCTGCTTTGGGGGTCAGGGGGAAAAAGGCCCCCAGCCAAAATTTTGGGCACAGTAGTAATGATGACACTATAGCAGAGTTGAATGACCAACACCGACAGGGTACTATATCAGCATGGACTTCCAAATTCCTTTAACTGTAGCACTTTTCACTTCTATCCAGTATCCACTGTATCACTTTTGACTAAGGTGGACTCCTTTCACTATAGCGATGTGGAATTCCTGTGTAGAACATTGGATCATATTCTTCCTTTTTGTAGCCCATTTTCAATCTAGAGTTTGTGTGATAAATATCTATAATCTGTACTTCTGAATCATAATGATGTTCTACCTCTCCGTGGAAATATGAATTATTCCCAAACCATGTAAATTTCTGTGTCCCATGTGTTTTCTTTGCTTCTGAATTTTCTTTATCCGCATCTCATTTCTATTGGTGTGAATCCCGTCATTTCCACAACATGTCTGAGTGTGGGTTTGAAATTTCCTATTATAAATAGGATGAAACCCCTCAACACTCACCTTAGATAATGGGTTTCTTATTTTTGTAGTGGTTCCACCTCATCACTATGTGGTGGATGAGGCATGGTTCCTCCACCCTTCTAGTGTTTGCACACACACAAAGTGATGTGAAAATGGCATGGTGTGGTTCTACGATGGATCTAGTGAGGTTTACATTGGGATGCTAGAAGAAGGACCATAGAAACAAATAAAGATACAAGAAGAATTGGATTTTAAAATAGTTGTGATTATTAAGATCCCATATCTATCTTTAGTTGGTTTTCTTTGAGTATATCTAACTCTTGAGTTATTTTCTATCATTTTCATGTGGGTAGTGATCACTATTGAATTTATTATTTCTATATGTTTTTTAGGTATCTTATTTGGTATGTATATACTCACCCATGCATGGGATTTTCCCACACATATCATGTATTATAGAGATGATGGGCTATTATATAGTGGATTTCCTTAGACCTGGTGTTGATGGATAATATAAGTACCTCATGGCAGAGACCACATTCGATGGTCGATTGCTAAAGATCATAGGAAAGGCTCTCTATTTATTTTTTACTTTTTATAAGTTCTTCTCCTATCATCTTTTTTATGGTTAGGTGTATATTTTTTCCCATTTGGTTCACCAAGATGTGATTATTATACTCAGATTTATTTTTAGAGGTTATTACATACATTTATATACTCTAGCTGATTTAATTTACCTTTACTCTAATTCTTTTTATAGATTTTGGTTGTGTGCATGTGTACAGGTACCTTAGGATATGGAATCCCATATGTGTGACATAGCTACTCAGTTGTAGTCTCCATCACCTAGCCTATTGGAGGCAGGTTTTGGGTATTACTCTTAGGATACTTCTTGTCTAGGAAGGGACTCAATGGGTCATATCAAAATAATACATGTGTTTAGTGAGAATCATCCCAGATCCATTGATACACTATGAATAATATATGAATTATAGAGGCATCCCTTTTCATTCATTTATTAATTCAAGAATTCATATTTTTTTTCAACACCACAAATTCCTATGCGGTCATAATTTTTGTTTGACAAAATATGGAATGAGAATTTTAAAACTTATATAGTTATTCTAAATGTCTTTTATATTTTATCAAAAATGTGTTTAGGATGGTTATTCACAATGAATTTCATATGATATTATATATGGTGAATTAATTGATAGCATTCCAAAAAAATTGATGATATCTAAAAATGGATTCAAATAAGGTTTTATAAGTTATTTTATATGATAAAATATAAGGTGAAATGGAATTAAAGTTAATTTGGAATTATTTCATGTGGGATATTATAGTGAATATACAATAAATCCATATTATATCATATGATATGATATGGTATTTTATATAGTGAGACATACATATAGAAAAATGATTATTTTTGTTGAGGGAAAGAGGTTTTGAGAGGTTTTTGAAGAAGCCATAGGTGTTAAGAATGATTGAATATGTTTATATTGGTCGGAGTAGATTACTCAAGAGGAGAGGGGTTAATTGAGTAACTATAAAAATTTCTATAAAAAAGTATTTCTAAAAGGGTTTCCCAAAAGATTAAATAAATCCCAGTTAATCGAGGTTATACTGTTATTAGAGTTTTACTATTTAAAAAATTTCTCAAGAGATTGATTAATTCTTAGCAATCTTAATTTGTGTTATTAATATTACTTTTGAAGCTATTCTACTAAGACAATCCATTTATAACTTCATTCTGAGACTAAATATCAAAGTGAAATTAGTGATTTCTGAATTATACAGTAAGACAATAAAACAAAGAAGACTAATTTAAGCAGCACAACAAAAATGAAACAAGTGGTTCAGTCTCAAGACAAGACCTAATCCACTCCACCTGGGGATCACCTCCCACCAAGAAGATTATATAAATAAACTTTTATCCACACCCTAGATTGGGGTTAACAATAGTACACAGACATTCTTGGACACATAAGGACCCCTTCCACAGTTTTCGCGGGTATAAATAACCAGGCCAAACAGGGACCTCTTCCACAGTTTTCGTGGGTATATAAGAGTAAATAGATGTTTTGAGTAAGGATATCTTATATCCTCCAATTTAATGAAGGAGATAGAGTGTGTTTCTCTATAAGTACACACTCTTCTCGAAAGTTAATAAACTGATATACAATCAGAGCAGAAATATGGAGATTGGTTTAGAAGTGCTATGAGTGTTAGTCGTTGTTGTTCTGGACTTCTTGAGATGAACCAGATGCAACTCTCAAGTCCTCTTTTGTAAAATGGATTGTTGTGATTCATCTTGTGTTCTTTGTGAGGTTCAAAAATGTGAATATGTTCTTTGGATTTTAGTTTACTTTGTAAGTTCTTCAGTAGAATTGGGTTGCATTCATGTGAAATCCTTCCTTTGGAAATTCTCTCAATGTTCTTCATTGTTGTGCTCACAGCCTTGTTTTTCATTCAGTATCGTGCTTCTTTTTTTCTTGGACGCACATCGCTTTTAACTTGGAATGCATGTGTTGGAGACGATAGGTTGCATGGATACCACACCTCGTACCTCTTACTGTCAGATGATAAGTCTATAAAGAAGCATTAATTATGACAGTGCATTTAAAATCTTCAAATATGACCATTAGAGGTTAAATTGTAAAACGACAAAATAGATTAAGAAATGGTGTCACAGTAAGTAATGGAAATGGTGTCTCCTTCACAAGGTGTCTAGATTGATCATGGTGTCTCATGGTCACAGTGTCTTGCGGTCACGGTGTCTCACTATAACTGTGTCTTGTTCACGGTTTCTGTGTCACAATGTCTTGTTCACAGTATCTTGTTCACGGTGTGTGCTTCAAGGTGTCTTGTTCATGGTGTCTTTTTCACGGTGTCTGATCCTTCACAGTGCCTGATCCTTCACGGTGTCTGATCCTTCACGGTGTCTGATCCTTCACGGTGTCTGCTTCACGGTGTCTTGTTCATGGTGCCAGAAAGACATATCCAGTGGCCGTCTCATAGTGTGTCATAATTTTCAATATAGTTGTATTTAGACTTAAGAAATGTTGATCATAGAATGAATTAGACGTAAAATTTTGTTAATAAAAGTAAATCAAGGATATTATAGATTAATTAAACATAATGTAGGGTAATTAAGATCTTGAATGTATCTTCTTAAAGAATGAGACTACTTAAACAATAATACACAAGAATACACATGATTGTGATACAGTTTATAGGAGTTAACTAGGTTGAGTAAGATTTGTGATCATTAAAACATGATTAATACAAGAGGAGTCCAACAACCTCCCTCTTTTTGATGATCACAAATCATGTAAAAATAAACTGTATATTGGATTCATCTAAGGAGATAAAAGGCTAACATATAAAAAGTTCTCCCCCTTTTGGGATTATCAAAAATATAGAAGAAAAGTAAAAAAATGAAATTTTAATTAATAACACATAATATCTAGTACAAACAGATGAGGAATACATAAGCAATATCATTACTATAAAAAAAGAAGTAATCAATGTTCTTCATCAGGGTCTGGCCTTTTATTTTTCTTCAGTAGTAGTTGCAGAAGAGGAATCCATGGGGTAGAGGACGAGGTAGAAGAAGGGAGTGATGTTGTTGACAATGAGGGTAAATGAAGACCTTCAAAAACTTATGGAGACAAAGTAGAAGCATTAGAATATATAGGAAGTTGTTGATCAAGAATCACATGCCTAATCTGACTGAGGGCTTGGCTGACAGACATAGTAGAGGAGGCAAGGTCATAAGTGAAGTTTGGTAGCCCAGGTCTTAGAGGTGTTGCCACTAGAGCAATAATGGTTGTACTCTGGACATGAATATAGGGTCTTTTGAGTTTGATGAAATCTGCAATAATCTCTCCACCATAATGCATCACTTTCTCAAAATAATCCTTGTTCTCCAAAAACTTTTCCAATAATTGAGAAAACTCGGTGAGATTTTGGACTTGGGTCTTGAAAGCTTGAGTCAAAGGAGGAATCCGCAGATTCTCTACAAGATACTTGAAGTGATTTGTCATATCGTTTTTGGAGAAGATTCTGTTAATGTATAAATTCACTTTCTTGGCAATCTCTTGCTGAGCATCATTAACAATTTTTGAGTGGATTTAGACAAGATCAAGAACTCAATCATTGTTCTTGACAATTTTAGAAAAAGAAGCTGTATTGAAACCACAGAGTGCAGATTGAAGTTCTTCATTGACTATAGTTCTGAGAAGATCACTATCTAAGGAGGGTTTTAAGGATTGACCATATTCTTTAGAGGTATTGACAGTTGTGGTCTGAGATTTGAGTTGATTGACCACTTTTTGAAGACATCCAGTATACACATCATTGAGTTTATTATGATTTTCCATAAGACCTCTCATCTATTTCACAATTTGTTTCTTCCTTTCAGCGACCTTTTAATCTAAGGAAGCTAGATGGAGTTGAATCTGAGACACAACAAGAGATTCTACTGGAGGAGTAACAGGCTCTGATCTCTAATGCAACGGTCTCTTCATGTCTTCAACTATACTTCTTAGGGTCTTCACTTCATTACTGAGAAACTTATTTTCAACTCTTACATCCTGAATATCATGAAGAATTTTAGGTTGTATTTTCCAAATAACTTTATCCAATAATAGTGAGGCATATCTCTCAGTTAGATTAGTCACAGGAAGTGGTTGTGTATTCATTATTTTCTTAACTCCAGAAGAGAGGGTAGCACTAAATTTCTTCAGATCATCCTTATTTAAAAAATATGGTTGTTCAGATAATAGTTCAGGAACAGGGACAATAGTAGGCTTAGGTTCCTTCTGAGGTTCGATATTGGAGACTGATTTCAGTTGGAATAAAGAGAAAAGACCAAGTCTGGTTACTAAAACCTCCTGAGAGTCATCCACATCATATTAACTGGGGAACTTATACTGAGTGTCTACATTACTTGACTCGATCGGATATGAAGCTTCAATAGACTCGAGATTTAGGGTTACCTCCCCCTGAACAGGTGCCTCCTTCACAGGACTGAGAAGCTCAGGATCTGGGTCTGATTCCATAGACTCAGATCTGAGTTCCTCACCCATTTTCTATCTAGCTTGCTGAAAAGCTAGCTATATCTGTTCTTCAGCCGAAGGGATGATTTCAGGATTAAATATTTCCACTAGGAGTTCCTCAATATTTGATTCTTGCATAATAGGTAGATCTTCCACTATAGGTTCTTCCATGGAATTCCTTTCATATTCTTTGGAAACTGATTCTATTTCATCCTTTGGTTGAGTTTCCAGATTATCAGCTTATCTAGGAGTAGATACTTCTTCTTCAAGATCTTCATGATGAACAATAGTCCTTTCTTCCTCAACAAAAACAACTTCCCTAGATGCCACTTCAGCCTCTTCTTCCCCTTCTCTAGGATACTCAACAATCTCATCTGGTTCCAAACTAGGATCAGAGAGATCTCTTGGTCTTGAGGGATAATCCATAGGATTAAATTTCTCATAAAGTCTATCATTTTCTTTTACCCATTCCTTTTTCCAAGGATTCCAGTTTATTTTCATCCTCTTGATGGTTACTTTTGGAAGTCAGTATTCACAATCCTTTATAACTTCCATATCATCTCAAACCAAACCTTTGGCATGCAGCATGGTTGTGATAAGCCTAGAGTAAAATTGGTAGGTTGACTTTATTGTTGCTTTCATCAGCTCACACATATGATGAATGACATACTTTCAAAGGTTGATCCTATGCCCATTGTTCATAAGGTGGATCAGAAACACATCTTGATATTTCAAAATAAAAAAATCACCTTTTCTAGGGCTAAACATATTCTGAATAAACTTGAACATGAGCCTTGATTCTCCATCTAGTTCAGTAGCAATGGCCCTACTCTTGGTGCCATTTCCAGTTAATAATTTTAGATCATTTTCCAAATCAACAAATTTGGTTAAAGGTGGGGGTCCTCTCTAATAATCCTCAAAGATGCCTTCATGAGGTATCTCTAGGCATGAATCCCATAACCTAAAAGAGAATGAGCATCTCTTCCCATTCACCCAGCTTCTTACAACATAACTATCACCAGAATCAAAAGAGAACTGTACATACCGGTAAAACTGAGCCACTAACTTAGGATAGATGGGTCTATCTTCTTTTGAGAACCACTCTAACCATCCTTGTTGTTCTAACACTTTCAAAACCAAGGAATTACTAGTCAGAAGCCATTTGGGTAAGATCTCCTTCTCATGTACAAATACACGGTTTACCAAATTCGGATTTAAGGGTCCTTCAGGTGCAATATTAGGTGTCATCTTCTTATTCTTTGAGTTTCTCTTCTCAGGTGTTGATGATGAAGGGTGTTTCATCCTGAGCATTCACTGAAGTTTCGATAGAGAGAAGGGTAGAACGGATGAAGAGGGGTTCAAAAAGAGTAAGTAGAAGAAACCTTGAGTGAAGAATTGAGTGAATCTTACTTTATTTTATCATTTAGGAATACCAAACATTGCAAAATAAAAAGTGTGGGAAAACAAAAATGGGGAAAAGAGTAATTACCAAGATACGGTTTTTTTACTTTGTAAATAAAAATCATAAAGAATTTTTACGGTGATACCATTTCGGGTCTTTATGGTGAGACACAAAATAACCTTCACGGTGAGATAGTGACTGAGTGTTACGGTGTGTTAGTGAACTATCTTTTCAGTGTGCGTTACGGTGAGACAGTAAACGCTTGTTACGGCGAGATAGTTACAATCAGATGTTAATCACAACATACTAACTGTGAGACTGTAAACATGAAATATTATGATATCAAACAGTAATCCATGAAACAGTGAGATATCAATTTGAGATTTATCATGCCTAGTTCTTGTATGATGTAGTCTATTCTTTCCGAATTTAATGGTTTTGTGAATATATCAGTAAGCTGATATTCAGTACCAATTAATTCCAAAGTGATATCAACTTTGTGATAATGATACCTCAAAAAGTGATGTCTTACATCAATGTTCTTTGTACTAGAATGTGAAATAGGATTTTTCGATATGTTAATAGAACTTGTGTTGTCAAAATTTATAGGTACATGTCTGAATTGATATCCATAATCTAGTAATGCATGTTTCATCCAAAAAAATTGTGTACAAAAACTGCTAGAAGCTAGATATTTAGATTCTGTAGTAGATAATGCAACAGAATTTGTTTCCTACTACACCATGATACTAGTGACTTGCCTAAAAGGTGACATGTTTCATAGGTGATTTTCTATCTAACTTTCAACCACCAAAGTCAGCATCAGAATAACTAACTCATTAAAATGTTTGTCCTTTAGGATAGAACAGTACTAGATTGGGTGTATGCTTGAGGTATTTGAAAATTCTCATTACAACGATTATATGAGATTCCTTAAGATTTTCTGGAAAACAAGAACACATACACACACTAAAAATAATGTCTAGATGACTATCTGTTAAGTAGAGTAAACTTCAAATCATTCCTCTATAAGTGGTTTGATCAACAGATTTTCCATCTTCATCAAGTTCCAACTTAAAATTGGTACTCATGGTAGTGTCACTACTTTTATTTCTATCCAATCCAAAATTTTTTAGAAGATAGCTATTATATTTACTTTGAGTTAAAAAAATTCCATAATTATTTTGAAAGATTTGAAATCCAAGAAAGAATTTTAGTTTACCGATTAAACTCATTTCAAATTCATTTTGCATCATTTCTGAAAAATCAACACATAATGAATTCTTTGAAGATCCAAAGATGATATCTTCTACATATATTTGAACAACTAAAACATCATTAGAAATTCGTTTTATAAAATGATTAGGATCAACTATTCCTTTTGTAAAAACTTTGGAAATAAGGAAAGTATTTAGCCTATCATACTAGGATCTTAGAGCTTATTTTAAACCATATAAAGCTTTTGATAATTTAAAAAAATGATTTGGAAAATGAGGGGTTTTAAATGCATGGGTTGTTCAACAAAAACATCCTCAGATATATACCCGTTTAAGAATGCACTCCTTACATCCAATTGATATAGTTTGAAATTATGATGTGCAGCATAGGAAAGTAGGATTCTGATGGCTTCAAGTCTGGATATGGGAGCAAAGGTCTCCTCATATTCAATTCCTTCTTCTTAACTATGCCTTGTGCAACTAATCTAGCCTTTTTTCTAACTATGTTACCTGCTTCATCTACCTTATTTCTAAACACCCAATTAGTGTCTATGGTGAATGTGTCCTTAAGTCTTTCAACAAGTTTCCAAAATTTGTTTCATTCAAACTGAGTAAGTTCTTCTTGCATAAACATCACCCAAAATTCATCATTAATAGCATCATTAATGTTTTTAGGTTCAAGTTGTGACAATAAGACTTGATGTTCAACCTGATTTCTAAGAGAACCTCTAGTTTGAGTTCCTTTGTCTAAGTCTCCTACAATATCATCTGAGAGATTGTTCTTAAGGGTTCTAACATTTCTAGAAAAAGAGGGACTAGTGATTTCAGGTTCATCAACAGATTCATGTTCATTGTGACTTGATTCTAAGGAATTTCTTGAGTTGTATGTTTTCACAGATTCATTCACAGAAGAATTTGAGGATTTTGAATTGATGTTCATATTTGATACATCATCCTCTAGATTCTCTAGAATGGTTTTAGGCTCATGTGGATCTATTTCATCAAATTTAACATGAACATATTCTTCCACACATTTAGTTATTTTATTGAACGCTCTATAGGCTTTACTAGACATGGAATATTCTAAAAAGATACCTACATCACTTTTGGATGCGAAATTTTCAATATTTTCTTTGGTATTAAGAATATAGAATTTGCAACTGAAGACTTTGAAGTAGCCAACATTGGGTTTTCTATTGTTCTATAATTCATAAGGAGTCCTCTTAAGAATATGTCTAATCAATAGTATTTTGATTATATAGCATGTTGTATTGACATCTTCAACCCAAATATAAATAGGTAGGTCATATTCACTAAGAATTGTTCTAGAAATTTCTTGCAGGGTTCTATTTCTTTTCTCTACAACTCCATTCTGCTGAGGTGTTCTAAGGGAAGATAAATTGTTTCTATAACCATTTTGTGAGAAAAATTATTAAAATTCTTGATTTTAAAACTCACGTCCATGATCAATTCTTAAGGATTTAATTCTATGTCTACTTTGTTTTTCTACAGACTTGGAATATTTAGTAAAATAAGAGCAGGCTTCACTTTTGTGAGCCATAATGAAGGTCCAAGTATATCAAGAAAAGTCATCTACAAGAACATAAACATAGTTATTCCCACTTAAACTAGAAACTCTATATGGTCCAAAAAAATCCATGTGAACCAATTTGAGAGATTGAGAAGTTGGATCTTATTTCTTTGGTTTGAAGGAACCTTTGTGTTGTTTTCCCGTTTGACAGGGATTACACACTTTGTCATTTGGAAACTGAAGTTTGGGTAAGTCTTTAACTAGCCTTTTTCTAGTTAGCTTTCTAAGGGAGTGAACAATACATTGTCCTAGTCTCCTTTGCCAAATCCAAGATTCTTTATGAAATACACTTAAGCATGAAGCATTTTGAGAAGCTAATGAATCTAAATTAACAAAATAAACACTGTCATTCCTTAATGCAGAAAATACTCATTAATCTTTAGAATTAAAGACATTACAAGCATCATTTTCAAATATAAAATGGAATCCATCATCACATAATTGTGAGATACTATGAAAATTATATTTTAAAGCATCAAAAAATATTACTTTAGAAATTAAAACTGAGTTAGGGTTACCTATTTGGTCGAGGACAATAATTTTTCCCTTTGCATTATCACCAAATGTGACATGTCCTCCATATATTTTGATTATGTTCTTGAAGCATGAGTAGTCTCCTATCATGTGCCTTGAACATCCACTGTCTAAGTACCATAGACTTTTGTAGGAGCTCTTTAAGCATCTTTCCTAAAAAATGATAAAGCAAAAACAGATTTTAGTACCCATACTTGTTGGGGAAAATAATATTAGTGATAATTTCCTTAGGAACCCATACTTTCCTTCTAGGTTTCCTATAAGAATTATGTAAAGTATTTGAAAAATAAACTCTATTCAGTCCACAGAGGCCTGAAACAGTAGAAAGTGTATCACAGGTTGAACTAGATGATTTGTGTCTAGAGTTGGGAGGAAAACCATATGTTCTAGATTTAGAAACAAAATTTGTTCTACCATAGTTTTTTTCCAGGTTGATAACCAATGCCAGTATTTTATTTAGGGGAAATTTGTTTTCCTAGAATTTGGGTAAGGGTATTTTTCTCATCAGTAAAATTTTCTAAGCCACTCTTTAATTTCTCATTATAAAATTTTAATTCATTTTTTTATTTGAGCAGTTGAGGATTTTTTTTTCTTTTCAGTTGTGAGTTCAGATTTAATAGTCACAATTAGAGCATGATGTTTGTTTAATGGTTTATATTTATCTTTCAGTTCATTGCATGTTTCCTCAAGAATGTTACAGTATTCAAACATTTATTCATTAGTAATATTTTCAGAGTCACTTTCATCTTTATAATAGTATGAATTATGTACAGAAGAGTCCAGTGTTACCTTGGATGCGTTTTTCATAAAAGAAATATTGGCTTTGTTAGCCCGTTCATCATTTGATGTCTCTGGGTCACTTGAACTATCCTCAGAAGCACTCCATGTTGCTTTCATTTCCTTTTTATACTTTCTGTCCTTGTCCTCATATTTCTTTTTGTACTTGTGCTTTGGACATTGAGCCTTGATATGTCCTTTGCACTTACATTCAAAACCGACAATCTCATAAGTTTTGTCACTTCCTCTCTATTCCTTCTTCCAAATTCCTTTTTTTCATATTTTCCCTTGAAGTTAGGCTTTCTGAAAATTTATTCTTCTTATAAAATCTTTTTTATCTTATAACTAGTTGAGACATATCTTCATCACTGTGAGGTGATGATTGATCACTGGTGGAAATTTATACAGAAGTTTCCAGTTTCCCTTTGTCTTTGTTCTTAGAGGTGGTGGCCTTGAATGCAACATATTTCCTCATTGGTTTATCATCCTCTTCCTTGTTGAGTTTCATCTATTCTTCATACATCATCAGTTTCCCAATGAGTGCTTTTATAGGTAGATTGCTGATGTCACATGATTCCCTAATAGAGACAGAGGTTCCCCTCCATCTATTAGGTAGACATCTAAGAATTCTCATGATCTGTTCCTTGGCAGTGACTTCTCTTCCAAGAGAAATCATTGTGTTGAAAATCTCATTGAACCTAAGATAGATGTCAGAAATAGGCTCATCAGGTTTCATTTTAAAATTATCATATTTGATTTTATAAGTATTCAGTCTCATTTCTTTTACACTCGATGTTCCCTCATGTGATACAGACAGAGTATCCCAAATTTCATTGGCAGTTTTACAAGCAGAAATTCTATTAAACCTTTTATCTCCTAAGGAGTAGTATAAGACATTTATAGATTTGTAATTGTTATTGTAGGAAGTTTTGGTAGGTTCATCACATGGTATTCTATCAGTACCATGAATTTTGTATTCATCTATAATAGATAACCAAAATTCAAAAATCATACTCTCTAAATTCATTTTCATCTTAATTTTACATTGATCATAGTTGGATATATTAAATAATGGAGGTCTGTTTGTTGTAGCACCTTCCAATCTATTATCCATAATAATGTATTACTTTAAAAGAGATAGAAATTTAGAATTAAAAAAATTTTACAGATCTTTAATGTACAACTATAATCACAGTTGAATAAGATTACACAGAGTCCTAATAACCTCCCTCTGATACAAAATGATGGTCGGAGTAGATTACTCAAGAGGGGAGGGGTGAATTGAGTAACTATAAAAATTTCTGTAAAAAAGGTATTTCTAAAATGTTTTTCTCAAAGATTAAATACATCCCAATTAATCAAGGTTATACTATTATTAGAGTTTGATTGTTTAAGTAATTCCTTAGAAGATTGATTAATTCTCAGTAATCTTAATTTGTGTTATTAATATTACTTTTGAAGCTGTTCTACTAAGACAAGCTAGTTATAACTTCTTTCCAAGACTAACTATGAAAGTGAAATTAGTGATTTCTGAATTATGCAGTAAGAAAATAAAATTTGGAAGACTAATTTAAGCTGCACAGCGGAAATGAAACAAGTGGTTTAGTTTCAAGATGAGACCTAATCCACTCCAGTTTGTGATCACCTTCCACCAAGCAGTTTATGTAAATAAACTTTGATCCACACCATGGATCGGGGTTAACAATAATACACAGACTGTCCAGGACACACAAGGACCTCTTCCACAGTTTTCATGGGTATAAATAATCAGGCCACACAGGGACCCCTTCCACAGTTTTCATGGGTACATAAGAATAAATAGAAGTTTTGAGAAAGGATATCTTACATCCTTCTATTTAATGTAGGAGACAGAGTGTGTCGTTCTACAAGTACACACTCTGCTCGAATGGTAATAAACTGATATACAATCAGAGCAGAAATATGGATATGGGTTTAAAAGTGGCCTGAGTGTTAGTCATTGATGTTCTGGACTTCTTGAGATGGAGCAGATGCAACTCTCGAGTCCTCATCAGTAAAACAGAGTGTCATGATTCAGCTTGTGTTCTTTGTGAAGTTCAACAAAGCGAAGATGTTCTCTAGATTCTAGTGTACATCATATGTTCTTCAGTAGAGTCGGGTTTCATGCATGTGACAATCCTTCCTTTGGTATCATCCTATATAAGAGACAATAGATTAAGTACATTGGATGGATTATACCGAATGAAATTGGAGGATGAACTGCAATAGGATGGAATATGGTTATTTCTAACTAGTATACAATAAAGTGAAGTTGAATAGTTGGTACTTACAAGAAGGGAAAGTGTATATAAAGTTAAAGAATCATAGAAAAAATATAATAAATACTATTGGTGAAGGTTCTTAAAGTTATTAAAAAACATTTTTATATATTCTATCTAAATGAGGAGCACATGCACAGTCAATTGGCTATTGTGCTACACAAGTGAATGGATATATCTTTCTTGTTTTAACCTCTAAAATGAATATTTTATAGAAATATTTGGGATATTAGATTACATCAAATCCATGTCAAGGACTAGCTATACATACTGAGTATTAAAAGTATAGCAACCCAAGCTTGACATACATGGATATTAAATCATTTTAGATGAATATTCTAAACATTAAAAAAATGCATGCATAAGGATCAAAATAGTTTAGTACCTTTGGAAACATGGAAATAAAATATTATATCTTGGTGAAATATCTTCAATATCTCTCATAAATATCTCCACCTTTATTAATTCTACCTAAAATCTTTCTTTATAACCTGGGGAAAGGAAAAATCATAAAGGGGTGAGCTCAAATTCTCATTAACTGTAAAAAAGGGAGACATGTAATCAAAATCATGGGAATCCGGGTATGAGAAAGTTATCATGAAAATATGAAATCATAACCTGCATATCAAATATCATATACATGAATCACGGAATAAGGCTTGACAGTTCATAAGGCAATAATCAAAAGGAATTAAAGGACCTAATAAATGAAAGCATAACATGGATGTAAGACCTAGAATTGTGGCAAGCACGTAAGAATATAATGATTTCTATAGTATCCAAGGAAGTTCTTCCAAAACCATATTAGTTGTATGGGTTTACTCCCCATAGAATATTATTAGTCATGGTTAACTCCCACGAACATCTTAGTAGCATGAGTTTACTCTTCATACCATCTTTATAGTCATGGTTCACTCCCATGGCTATCTTAGTAGCATGATTTTACTACTCATACCATCTTGGTAGTCATAGTTCACTCCCATGGTCCTCTTAGTAGTCAAGGTTCACTCCCAATACCATCTTATTTTATCTCATTAGATATAAATCTTTACCCAATGCATTGTTGAAAGATATAGGTCCCACGAATCTCATAAATGAAATAATACATCAATGTGCCACAAAAACATAAAAATTTATAATAAACATAACCCAAGGAATATAATGGTAATCATAAACATGTAACCATATCATAACCTATGTAAAAGATACATGTTTCAAAAACACTTCATCAAGAGAATAATCCTTGATATGAAGTGGGGTTTCTTAAATATAATTCCAATAAAAACATAATCCATTGAAAAAAAATATTGATGGTATTTTTGAAATAATAACAAATTATGTCATCATTGGTGGAGAAGGATTTTGAAATATCACTTGGAAGATGAATTTTACATAAAAAATATTTTTTAAAACTTAAAACATTTTCAAAACACATTTCTTTCATACCAGTTCGAAAACATATAAAGAATTATGAAAAATCAATTAAAAAAATCATGAGGAAAATATCCTTTCTTTGTTAAAATAATTTTATTTTCTTAAAATGATGCACAATTTTAAAATAAAGCATCTTACATGAAAATAACCTTGTAAGCTTATAGGGGAAGAATAGAGGAAATAAGGTGTTATAAAAGCGTAAAAATTTGTTCATGCTGTATAAGTTAAAAAAAAATTTTTTCTCATTCATTGACTAGAAAATACAAAACAAAATCTTTATTTTGAAAAATTAAAGAAAGATTCCTTTGAAACCATTTAGTTAAAAGTAAAAAATTCATAAAAATGACCTTAAACATCCATAGGAGAATAATAAACCAATTTATGAAAACATTTTTAGAAAACATGGTAATGGATTGTAAATATTACCCAATAGAGATTAAAAAACAATCTCAAATATGCAATATGTAAAGACCCGGAAATCCCATGGAATTTTTTTTCATAAATACATGGGATTTTTACGAGTCCACGAAAATTGACTGCACATGATTCTAAGGCCCAGTGTGCCCGAAATCAATTTTTGATGTTTTGTTCTGTACGTTCAGTAAACGTACGAGCGAGTTTCTATAACTTTTGAACCAGTCCTCAAAATTGAAATCTGATGACACTATTGAAATCACAGCGCCAGTATTCTTTTTATAAGACTATTACTTCGACGAAAGTGATTTGAGGATAAAAGTTAGTTTTTAGGTTTTCATAAAAAATAATAAAATAAAGTGTAACACTTTATTTTTTTTGAGCCGCCAAGTGAGTGCGGGTAGTTGGAACCTCCACATGGGAGTTAATGGTGGGACCGCCGCACCCCAACCTCCCATGTAAGGTTATGGTGGTGGGTCCCACCCGAGCATAACCTCCCGTGAGAGGTTATGACGTGGGGACCACGCGAGACCCATATCCTCTCTATTAAATGATAGGGGTGGGGACCACCCAACCCCTATTGATGATGGAGGATAAAACCTCCCACCTCTCCCTCATTAATAAGGGAGAGCCTCTTACCATCCACCTAATTAATTGTGACACCTATCATGAATTTAATTAGGTGGGGACCACTCATTTAATTCATCAATTTTGAATTATGTGCCAACGTAATAATAGAAAAAACCTCCTATTATTTTCGTTGGTATAATTGTTGAGACCCGAAGCTTGACGTACGTGGAAATTACATTACTTTTGCAGAATACTTAATACATAACAAAAATAGAAACACAAGGACCGGAATAGTTTATTGTCTTTGGAAACATGGAACGTCATCTTCTAATCGTGGTGAAAGATCTTCAACATCTCCCATAAAAATCTTCCCCTTTTTTTCTTACCTAAAACCTTTCTTTATATCCTGGGGAAAATAAAACATAAAAACGGTGATCTCAAATGCTCAGTAAGGGTAAGCATGGATAAAATAAAACATACCATATACATTTCAACTTAAAAATTGAACAAAATGTTTAAAAATCAAAACCTTGAGCAATGACATAAAACTTGGAAGTACGTAAGGCATAGATCATAAAGAAACATTAAGAATGATAAAATTGCATGGGAATAAAACATGTAATTTTGGAAACCATTAATCACATCATATGATTTCCATATTAGCCAAGGCATTGCTACCAAGACCATCTTAGTGGACAAAGTCCCTTTCTGAATCGAGTTCACTCCTCGTTCTAGTCCTGTATTACTGAACCGGTTTAACTTGCTGTTCCAGCCATGTCTATCTCATGAGATATAAATCTTTACCAAATTCATTATAGGGAGATATAGGTCCCACCCATCTCATAATGAAATCATTCTTACTTGTGCCACAAAATAAACATACATCATTCATAAAAACCCAATAAATAAAATGGTTTTCATAAACATCATCCCATCGTCACATAATCCATATAAACGAAATGGATATCATTTCATAATAAGATAAGTGAAACCATGTAAATAATAGATACATTATACTTGAAACATATAAATATGAAATAATTTCATCTTAGATGAAAAATGGTTTTGATAAAACACTTGAAATGAATTCTTGAGGAAAATATCCTTTTTTTTCTTCAAAATCATTTTCATTTCACAAAATGTCATGAAATTTTAAAAGAAAAGGATTTTGTTGAAAATATTCATGAAATATTTTGTAGGAAGAATCATGAAAATAAGGCTTTATAAAACCATAAAAATCCGTTCACACCGTATAAGTTAAAAATAACATTATTCTCTTACATTTGTCGGAAAAGTCAAAAAGTACCTCGTATGGTAAACAAAAGAAAGATTCCTTCCAAACGATATGGTAAAAGTAAGAAAAGGGTAAAAATGTATTAAAAATACATGGAAGTAAAGTAAAAATTTTATGAAAACATTTTGAGAGCATATGAACATGGATAATAAACATAACCCCCAGTAAATACTTACAAGTAAACAATCTCGGATAAGAATAAGATTGGAATAATTATCCCTTACCTTAGGTCCGATATGCTTCATACGTATCTGAACCTCCTGTATAATTATTTAAATAATGTCATTGACTTATTACAGAATCATATTCAATGTTATGTTATCATATATTATTCACTTATGACTTTATATTACTAGTTCTTTTGTAAATTCCATGTTAAAGAGAATTTTGGGTAAAATTGTTTCATTTGTCGTCCGTGTTTCGACTTGTAATTATTCATATGATTACTTATACCATGATTAATTAATTACAGAATATAAAACATGATTTATATATAATATATATTCAGAATATACATATATATAATAGATCAATAAATGGAAAGAAATACACCGTTCATGGAGACGGTAGGTCGTACGTACGCATGAACGTTGTTTTTGTTTCCTCATTGAATTGAATGGAATTAATTGGATGACATACATATATATATATATACATAAATCCAGTATCATTATTATGTCATATATTTCATGGTTACTTATTATATATACTTTATAATCATTTATGAATGGTTAATCATTGAGAATGAATCTCATCGCGTCGTGGAGACGGTATTCCGTACGTATGCACGAGCGATGATATTGTTCCCATGATCGTGGAATTTTATTGGAGTGTATGTATATAATAAAAAAATCAATATCACTTTACAATAATCATATATAGTTATTATTTACACCATTATACCCATCCAAGTAAGGTGGTGGTGGAAAATAGATTACACCACGGCGTGGAGATGGTATTCCGTACGTACGCACGCGCGGTGATTTCGTTTTCTGTAGGATGGATAGATGGTGAAATTGGTTTGTTTAATACTTATAATAACATATCATTATATGAGTGAAACTGATGTTATTACTTAATAATTAAACAACCTAAGAAGAAGAAGTGGAAGAAGAAATAAAGTTGAAAGAATCGGTAACAGACATTACCTCTTCTTTGAAGCGCCTCTTTGAGACCTCCTATTAGGGCACTAAAATTGGTCTTTGAAGAAGACCAGGACCTCTAGGATGTTTCTAGGGAAGTGGATAAGATAAGTTTTCAGGGGTTTTCCGAGATTCAAGGCTCAAAATGGTGTGAGGAAGAGAGGGAGGAGGTGCCCTTTTATAAGGGAGGAGAGGGGCACCTTAGGAAAAACTAAAAATATTATTTTATTATAAATTCATATTCGGTTTTTAATAGCTCCAAATTAAGTTATTTAGAAGATAAGGTGGGGATGGGTCGAAATCATATCATCCAATAGAATTTAGACAAGTTTAAGTTTCTATTTTAACCTTATGATTTAGATTTAACTTTAAGTTAAATAATTTTTCTTTTACCGTGTCTTCTGGTTTTCTTACACTATAAGGTTAATAAACTTATTATAACAAGAAAAAATAACCCCAAGTTGTTTATTATTAATAGATATAACATTATCTAAGTCATTTGGCCGAACTATAGATTTTTAGGATTAAAATAACAATTAATAATATAATATTTGTTTTGAAAACTATTTGATGTCAATTTTGACACTATTTGGTAATTGATTTTTTTGAAAATCATAATAGAATGATTAGTTCTAAAAAAGTTAACTAAATCAATAAAAACATGTCATGTTAACCTATACAATTATTGTAATTCATAAAAAGTCTCAAATTACATTTATTTGGGTATTTATAACATCAATTATGTCAATATTTCATTTATAAGATAATTACTGCATCATCATTGTGTCATAAATAAATTAAATTATTTTAGGTCTAAAAATTACAAATAAAATACCATTATATATTAAATCCTTTTATCTTTCTAATGAATATTTATAGTCAAATTCATCTTATGTATAACCCTATATTAAAAATTATTTAGTTATTAAAATTTGATTTTAACTATTTTAACCCTTCTTTAAATAAATTAATAATAAATGTCCTAATCTAATCCAAGTGGGCCTAAATGGTCATATTTTATTCCTAAGGTTGTTTTTGGCCGAATTACAGTAATCCAATAGAATCAGGACATGTGTTAGGGTAATAATAATGTCATTTTTACCCTTAATTACCCTATTTACTTTTAACCGTTGTAAAAAAAAAGAAAAAGTTACTATTCACCAAAAATTATTTTCATCTCATTGAACCACATTTTAGTCCTTGATATTAACCGTGTCTCTCGGATTTTCAAAATTCCACTCACAGAAGGTGTAAAATTATGTTTTATGAAAAATTCAGTTTTTTAACTACCACTTAGTGGTTTCACTATTCATCAAAAAATGAAAGTTTCCAGAAAAATACCAAAAATTAGGCCTAAGATATATTTGATATTATGAATTCAAAAAAGATTTATATTTTACCAAATTCAAAACATATCAGTTACATTAATTAATTTAAAAATTAATTCCCGTCATCAAAACAAATAGCGTGTTTTTAAGAGATAATAACTATCAGAAGATTGACACTTGTTTATGTCTGGTTTAAATGTAAAATTACATCCAATGACCAAAATTGTATTAAATGGTAAAAATATATTCTAAATATACTTTAAAACCACTCAAATTAATAATTTATCACTATTAATTATTTCTATTAAAAAATATGTTTTTAATTAAAATTTAGTAATTTTCACTATTCATCAGAATATGAAAGTTATCTGAAAAGTACCAAAATTTCACCCTAAGCTAATTTCGATATTCCAAATCCAAAAATAAAGTCCATTTTGAACAAAAAAATTTAAAAAATTTAAAAAAGTGGGTATTACTATTCATAACGGCTAGTTCATAATAATATTATAATAATATATCGTTTAGTGAGACTCGGTATTGCGTACTACACACGCTAGCGAGGAAGGTCGCGATTGCATGTAATTCAAGCCAAGTCAGGGATGCGTGTTGTGCAAGTTTCCTTTTGGTGTAACATACAGCACAAGACATTAATGAAATTAAACATAATATTTTTCATAAAATCTCAGGGTGTTACATTCTACCCCCCTTAAAATGAATTTCTCCCTCGAAATTCGTCAGGGTTATAAATGGTTTACTACTCGAAAGATTCTTTAATAGAAACCCACATCGTAAAAAGGAATACCAAAACTTGGCTTTAAAAAATAAATTATGAAATGTAATGGCCACCCAAATTAACTCATCATTGGGTTTCCTTGTAAGATAACTTAGGTGAAAATATGGACATGGAAGAAAAATCTAACCATCAAGTTCTGATGGAGAGTGGTAGAGAACATGGCTATGAAAAATACAACAATCACAAAGCCACAAATTTGTGACGATCTAAGGTACCATTTGATTCATCAGATATAAGAGCACTAGGAAAACATTTTTGGTTTTCATGATCATTTCCCTAAAGTTTATGAAATTGGAATTAGAGGAAATACTTTCGTGATTTTGGTACAGTCTCACCGTTGGTCTTTCTTTGGAAAATTTCCACTTCATCTCTTAAAGAAACAAAGTTGAATTTGTCATTCCTGAAGTGTTAGCAGATCTTGTGATATAATTATGGGTCATTCCATCTGTTTCAAACAAAAGGATAGAAAAAGTTATCAAATATACATAAGTCCATCTATGGTGAAGTTAATCGTATACGATTCCAAAAATGAACTTATAATTCATATATAATACCTGTTAATAAAATAAAACTTGTTTCTACTAACTAGGGACTTCCTGTAGGCTATTGATATTCGATAAAGGCCAGTCGCACTTCGGTTGTGGGTTCGATTCCCACAGCCTAGTCTGACGCGATGGGTTGTTGCCCATCCTGCAGGTTTTCCTTTTTCTAAAATAACATTACTATAACATCCCCTCAATAATATCGAAAAAAGTTCTATCCTTAAACAATACTAACTTATGTCCAAAATAATCCTTTCCAATCTTTAGGATTATCCAAAATATTGTTGTCCAATCTCATATTATAGTGAAAACTATTACCAAAGAGTTCATATAACAAGGATGTTAATACCATCGTTGATCCCCATATATCATGAGATATGTTTTGTTTGTCACATTCCAAACATTCGAAGGCCTTAATCATGTATTCTCTTGAAAAATGAATACACATTGAATCTTAGTGAAAACATGAGTGCTGTCAAAAGTTAACTCTATTCACATACCAAAACATCAAACCATGATATAACTATTTCCTTATATCAGTCATGAGCTCATGAATACTATCAAAAATTTAATTTTCTCCTTATCCCTTCATTATGTGCATATCATCTACATTACAAAAATATTTGAATTAACATTCATGGTTACTAGTACCATTCATCATACACTTTCAAAACATAAGGAAAGACAACAGTGTAACAATCCTTAGATGTCTCTTTATTCCATAGTACCATGAGATTACTTATACAACATTACACTTGATAAACATGTAATCATTCCACTACCTTCTTAAACCATTGACCGAGCTTTAACAATTATTTCATCTCACATATAATTTGTAGTCTCTTCATCATCATCAACATAAATACTACCCATACGATCATACTGATTCAATTCATGAGACTTTCCCTTAGGGAATTGATTTGCATAATGCCCGTACATTCCACATTTAAAACATTAAACCATTGTTGATGTCGTAGAAATACCATTATCCTTATCCATGGTGTTAACTGAACCTTTTCCAATGCACTTACTAGCTTTATGTCCTTCTTTTGCACACCCAAAGAATCTTCCAGTTCCTTTGAAACATTCTCCTTGATGCCTCTTCCCACATGATTTACATAGGGGAAATTGAACTTTCTTTCCTCTATGATCATCATGAAACTCCATCTTTCTCTTATTAGACGAGTCAGGAAACTTACCAAATTTGAGTTTATTGATCATATTATGAGATTTATGATTCGGAATAATAATTATGTTTGGTCTTGCAAATCCCATTTCATTTGGATTCTCATGAAGAATATCATTCCATTGTCCATCATATCCTCCAATATCGTGAATCATCTTGTTTCCAGCCATTTTCTAAAACCCAAAAACAATAGTGTGAGAGGAAAAAATCTTAATAAAGGTGGAATAACTTCAATATCTAACAACTTAGGTTTAATCTAATATCGTTACCATAAGTATTGGACTATAACCTATACTTATACTTAACCTTATGGACATACCTAGACATATCTTAATAATATCTATAGGGATCTCACTAATGTTCTCGCATCCTAGTTTCCAAAGGTTGACTAAAATTTTCCTCTGATACCAACTGTAGAGACCCGAAGCTTGACATACATGGACATTACATTACTTTTGCGGAATACTTAATACATAACAAAAACAGACACACAGGGACCGTAATAGTTTAGTGTCTTTGGAAACTTGGAACGTAATCTTCTAATCGTGGTGAAAGATCTTCAACATCTCCCATAAAGATCTTCCACTTTTTTTCTTACCTAAATCCTTTGTTTATATCCTGGGGAAAATAAAACATAAAAAGGGTGAGCTCAAATGCTCAGTAAGGGTAATCATGGATAAAATAAAACATACCATATACATTTGAACTTAAAAACATGAACATAATGTTTAAATATCAAAATCTTGAGCAATAACATAAAACATGGATGCACGTAAGGAATAGATCATAAATAAACATTAAGTATGATAAAATAGCATGGGAATAACACATATAATTGTGTAAACCATTAATCACATGATATGATTTCCATATTAGCCAAGGAATTGCTTCCAAGACCATCTTAGTGGACAAAGTCCCTTTCTGAATCGAGTTCACTCCTCGTTCTAGTCCTGTATTACAGAACCAATTTAACTTGCCATTCCAGCCATGTATATCTCATGAGATATAAATCTTTACCCAATGCATTGTATAGAGATATAGGTCCCACCCATCTCATAATGAAATCATTCTTACTTGTGCCACAAAATAAACATACATCATTCATAAAAACCCAATAAATAAAATGGGTTTCATAAACATCATCCCATCATCACATAATCCATATAAAGGAAATGGATATCATTTCATAATAAGAGAAGTGAAACCATGTAAATCATAGAGACATTATACTTGAAACATACACATATTAAATAATGTCATCTTAGATGAAAAATGGTTTTGATTAAACACTTGAAATGAATTTTTGAGGAAAATATCTTTTTTTCTTCAAAATCATTTTCATTTCACAAAATGTCATTCAATTTTAAAAGAAAAGGATTTTTTTGAACATAGTCATGAAATATTTTGTAGTAAGCTTCATGAAAATAAGGCTTTATAAATTCATAAAAATCCATTCACGCTGAATAAGTTAAAAATAACATTCTTCTCGTACTTTTTTCAGAAAAGTCAAAAAGTAACTTGTATGGTAAACAAAAGAAAGATTCCTTCCAATCGATGAGGTAAAAGTAAGAAAATGGTAAAAATTTCTTAACCATACATGGAAGTAAAGTAAACATTTTATGAAAACATTTTGAGATCATATGGACATGGATAATAAACATAACCCCCAGAAAATACTTACGAGTAAACAATCTAGGATAAGAATGAGATTGGAATAATTTTCCCTTACCTTAGGTCCGATATATTTCATACATATCAGAACCTCCTCTATAATGATTTAAATAATGTCATTTATTTATTAACTAATTATATTCAATGTTATGATATCATATATGATTCACTTATGACTTTATATTACCAGTTCTTTTGTAAATTCCATGTTAAAGAGCGTTTTGGGTAAAATCGTTTCATTTGTCGTCCGTGTTTCGACTTGTAATTATTCATATGATTACATAGACCATGATTAAATAATTCTAGAAGATAAAACATGATTTATATATATTATATATTCAGAATATACATATATATAATAGATCGATAAATGGAAAGAAATACACTGTTCATGGAAACGGTAGGTCGTACGTACGCATGAACGTTGTTTTCGTTTCCTCATTGAATTGATTGGAATTAATTGAATTACATACATATATATATATACATAAATACATTATAATTATTATGTCATATATTTCATGATTACTTATTATATATACTTTATAATCATTTATGAATGTTTAATCATTGATAATGAATCTCATCGTATCGTGGATACCGTATTCTGTACGTATGCACGAGCGATGATATTGTTCCCATGATCGTGGAATTTTATTGGAGTGTATGTATATTATAATAGAATCAATATAACTTTAAAATAATCATATATAGTTATTATTTACACCATTATACCCATCCAAGTAAGGTGGTGGTGGAAAATAGATTACACCAAGGCGTGGAGACGGTATTCCGTTCGTACGCACGCGCGGTGATTTCGTTTTCCGTAGGATGGATAGATGGTGAAATAGGGTTGTTTCATACTTATAATAACATATCAATATATGAGTGTAACTGATGTTATTACTTCATAATTAAACAACCTAAGAAGAATAAGTGGAAGAAGAAATAATGTTGAATGAATCGGTAACGAACATTGCCTCGTCTTTGAAGCGCCTCTTTGAGACCTCCTTTTAGGGTGCTAAAATTGGTCTTTGAAGAAGACCAGGACCTCTAGGATGTTTCTAGGGAAGTGGATAAGATAATTTTTCAGGTTTTGGACGAGCTTCAAGGCTCAAAATTTTGTGAGGAAGAGAGGGAGGAGGTGCCCTTTTATAAGGGAGGAGAGGGGCACCTTAGGAAAAACTAAAAATATTATTTTATTATAAATTCATATTCGGTTTTTAATAGCTCCAAATTGAGTTATTTAGAAGATAAGGTGGGGATGGATCGAAATCCTATCATCAAATAGAATTTAGACATGTTTAGGTTTCTATTTTATCCTTATCATTTAGATTTAACTTTTAGTTAAATAATTTTTCTTTTATCGTGTCTTCTTGTTTTCTTACACTATAAGGTTAATAAACTTACAATAACAAGAAAAAATAACCCCAAGTTGTTTATTATTAATATATATAACATTATCTATGTCATTTGGCCGAACCATAGATTTTTAGGATTAAAATAACAATTAATAATATAATATTTGTTTTACAAACTATTTGATGTCAATTTTGACACTATTTGGTAATTGATTTTTTTGAAACTCATAAAAGAATGATTAGTTAGAAAAAAGTTCACTAAATAAATACTAACATGTCATATTAACCTATAAAATTATTTTAATTCATAAAAAGTCTCAAATTACATTTATTTTGGTATTTATAACATCAATTATGTCAACATTTCATTAATAAGATAATTCCTCCATCATCATTGTGTCATAAATAAATTAAATTATATTAATTTTAAAAATTATAAATAAAATACCATGATGTAGGAAACCCTTTTATCTTTCTAATGAATATTTATAGTCGAATTTAGCTTTTGTAAAAACCCTATATTAAAAATGATTTAGCTATTAAACTTTGATTTTAACTATTTTAACCCTTCTTTAAATAAATTAATAATAAATGTCCTAATCTAATCCAAGTGGGCCTAAATGGTCGTATTTTATTCCTAAGGTTGTTTTTGGACGAATTACATTTATCCAATAGAATTAGGACATGTGTTAGGGTAATAAAAATATCATTTTTACCCTTAATTACCCTATTTACTTTTAAATGTGGTAAAAAAAAAGAAAAAGTTACTATTCACGAAAAATTATTTTCATCTCATTGAACCACATATTAGTTCTTGATATTAACCATGTCTCTCGGATTTTCTAAATTCCACTCATAGAAGCCGTCAAATTAAGTTTTATGTAAAATTCAGTTTTTTAACTACCACTTAGTGGTTTCACTATTCATCAAAAAATGAAAGTTTCCAGAAAAATACCAAAAATTAGGCCTAAGATATATTTGATATTATGAATTCAAAAATGATGTCTATTTTAACAAATTCAAAACATATCAGTTACATTAATTAATTTAAAAATTAATTCCCGTCGTCAAAACAAATAGCGTGTTTTTAAGAGATAATAACTATCAAAAGATTGACATTTGTTTATGTCCGGTTTAAATGTGAAATTACATCCAACGACCAACATTGTATTAAATGGTAAAAATATATTCTAAATATACTTTAAAACCACTCAAATTAATAATTTATCACTATTATTTATCTCGATTAAAAAATTTGTTTTTAATTTAAATTTAGTATTTTCACTATTCATCAGAATATGAAAGTTATCTGAAAAGTACCAAAATTTCACCCTAAGCTAATTTCGATATTCCGAATCCAAAAATGAAGTCTATTTTGAAAGAGAAAATTTAAAAAATTTAAAAAGTGCATATTACTATTCATAACAGCTAGTTCATAATAATATTATAATAATATCTCGTTTAGTGAGACTCGGTATTGCGTACTACACATGCTAGTGAGGAAGGTCACGATTGCGTGTAATGCAAGCCAAGTTAGGGATGCGTGTTGTGCAGGCTCCTTTTGGTGTAGCGTACAACATAAGACATTAATGAAATTAAAAATAATATTTTTCATAAAATCTCAGGGTGTTACAACAATCTTCTTTTTGGTGCAGGCTTTGAGAGGAAAGTCAGGGAGAAAAGTTCCCAACGAAGAACACGAAGAACGCGAAGAATGTCGGAGACACTATTTCTTCTTTGAATTCTTCCCTGGCCACCTACCGATCAACCCTCCGCAACGTCATCAACGATCTGACACAGCTCGGAATTGAGGACGTGTCGCGAACGCGACGAACGACGGTCTCCTCTGTCTTCCTATCGCGACTCCGTCAACAAACGACGAAGGTCGAGCGATGAATCAAAGGTAAGGGGTTTATCTTAAGAAATATTCCTTTTATTTTCTCATTTTCTTTTTAAAGGAATCGTTGCAAGGTTTTGTGATTAAATTTTTGTTCATCATACCTTTGATGAACCAACTGCTATCACCATAAACACGGAGGGTTTGGGCCAACCTCACACTGCCCAACACCCTCCGTCAAATTTCTTTGTCGTGTTCTTCAAAGAGGAAACGAGGCAACGAAGGAGGCGATGACAAAGGCCGCGCTACACGCGGCCTCCGCGAACTGCACCGCCTCGGCGATGCACCGGTGCTCCTGGCCGAACTCCGCCGGCCGATCGGCGCCTAACCCGCCTACCTGCAGCCTCCCAACACCATGCCCGGTGCACGCCTAGGCTGAACTCGCGGCCTTCCGGGGCACCCTCGTGTGCTGCCCGCGCCCCAGCAAAGTGCCCCGCGGCCTGCCCAGCCCTGCCGGCGCCCTGCCCGTCCGCCCCCATGCACTGTCTGCACCCCCACGCACTGCCCGAAGCCCGCACACACTGCCCGAGCTCTTACGTGCTGCCCCGTGCGCTATCCAGCATGCCCGTGGCCTGTCCGGCCCCGCTAACGCCCTAGCCGCGTGCCCCCGCACGCTGGTCGCACCACCATGCGCTGCTAGGCGCCCCCACGCCATGCCCGGCGCACCCGCAGCTGGCCCGACGTCTAGCAGAACTACCCGCGCCCCGTGCAGCTGTCCCGCTAGCCTCCCGACCGGCGGCCTCCTGAACCAACCAGTGGCGTCCCCTGCAGCGTCACTGGCCAAACCGGACTGGTCTCTCGGGTCGAGTCACTAAGCCACCTACGTGGCGACTTCCGGGATGAACGGCCCTTGCGGTCCGCTTGGCCGGGCCCACTGGACCGGGCCGAACATAGCAGGTTGACCCAACCAACGGAACGGGTCAGACCCAGCAAGTATGACCAGGCTGACCCAGAATAATTTAGCCTAGACTGGGTTGGGCTGAGGCGGTCCAACCGGGTCGGACCGGACCTTGGCCCATTACCGATCCTTTACTTCTTTTGGCCATATCTTTGGCACCGGACGTCCGTTTGACAAACCATCAACGGTGCTGGTATTCTTGGAGTGTAACCGTCCATTTGAGTATATCCCATTGGAGTTCGAGGTATAGTAGGGTTACGGGTCAGGTTGGATTGTACATGAATCCAACCGGGCCCCCGTGACTAAAAGGCTAATAACTAAAAGATTGGGAGTCTGATTGACGTGATGTCTGTTGCGTTGAGACCCCTATGATGTGGCATTCCTTTGAGGTACTTCTACATGGGACTTCATGAAACTTGGAGTATTGACTTGTAACTCATGGAGCGGACCCTCCCAGAGATGAGTGAGAAGATTGAAGAGACCTAGTAGCTGGCTGAGACTTGATTACTGCTGACCGATCGACTCTAAGTGATTCAGATGGCCCAGTGGGGAGCGCTTGGTTGTAGCAGCAGACCCATGACGAAGGAGAGCTTGGTTTAAGCGGCAGACCCACGATACTTGACAGAAGGAGTAAATCTATAGGCTATGAGGGGGAGCGCTTGGTTGTAGTAGCATAAATATGGTGGGGAGCTCCTCTGTGTTAGCGTTTCATACCCACAATACTCGACAGGTGGAGTACCTTATCAGTACAAGGTTAGTGGGAAGTGCTTGGTTATAGCGACAGGCCCACTGTACTCGATAGAGGAGGAGTTCTCCAGCTGATGTGGTTTTATCAACGTGAATAAAAATTCAGGTTAAGTTGATTCAATGAATTTGTTGTTTCCTCATGATTGAGATGTGTTACTAGATAACTTATGTATATGTATGGGAATATACCTAAGTAATGGTTATCCGTTGATTTCATACATTATGGTTTATCCTTGTTGGATCATTTGAGACCTTGAGGGTCTTGGGGTCACTACTGAGTATCTTTATAATCACCCCTACACGGGCTATTCCCACACCTCGTTGTGTTGGTTGAAGATGATAGACAGCCCTGACTGAGGCAGAGAGTAGAAGGACTGGACGGTACACGAAGGTGGACCACTCGGTGTGATGAAACACAGAGCAGACGGACGAACGTAGTGTCCTGAGAAGGCCATCTGTACTCACCCTTCAGGTAGGAACACCAGAGGACGACCCAGTAGCTACTTTAATTTTCTTCAGTTGTATTTTCTTTTCAGTTGTACTTGTACTTTCCTTTTGGTCTTGTATTTCCGGCCCCTTTTTACTTTCCATCACTTCTCTTGTATTCAGTTTTACTTAGTGTTTTGCTTCTAGCTGTGTATTGTATTGTGTTTGTTTAAAGTTATAAAGGAAATGCCTTCCCATTTTAGGGATTTACGCCTTTGGTGCTAGTCGCCAGCCCCTGTCCTATGGAAGGCAGTCTTGGGGTAGTCACGATATGGGCCCCGAGGGACTGGTCGTGACAAATTGGTATCAGAGGAGTTGGTTCTACTAAAAAACTTATGACTCTAATATTTCTTTTCTATGAAGAAATAGTGTGAAGGGTACTATGTGTGGTTTTCAATTCACGGAGTCCAGTATCAGTGCAGGCAGCTAACGTATCCATACACCAGGACCCTGACTTCTGATTTCCGACTCAGTACATAGAAACACTGATTGCATGTGTTTTTTCAAAAGTTTTTCTTTAAGTCAGCTCAACCAGGTCAGCTCAACAGGTATAGTCTTTTGACCTTGTTTCATTTGTTTCTTTCAGGATGCCTCCCTACAAATGACCAGTTAGATCCCCAAGAGTTGTATATACTGACAGCCCGCAGAGCGACGAGGCCTCAGTGCGGGGCCCTCTTCCAGTTGAGGCACCAGCGGAGGAACCAATGGTACTACTCCCTATTGGGCCACCGATGCCACCATCACCAAAAGCAGATGATGCACGCCGCTTGAGTGCATTTCATGAGTTCCATCTCCAGAGGCCACCCAGGTTCAGGGGAGAGATGTTCCTGCAGGTAGCTGAGGATTGGTTGGAGGCTGTGGTGAGAGTCTTTATACTGTTAGGGACACTAGCCGACTTCATGGTGATCCATGTTTCTCTCCTCCTTCCGGAAGAAGCAGGAAGATGGTAGAGCCTGATACTCCAGAAGCATGTTGAGGCGACCCTACTCTGGGAATATTTCGAGAGCCTATTCTGGGTGGAGTTTGTACAAGCCACCATTCGGGCGGTGAAGATACAGGAGCTACTACATCTACAATAGGGTAGCATGATGGTGGTGCAGTACTCATCGAGGTTCACCAACCTCTCATGCTACTCAAAAAATATGGTACAAGACCATTTCTTCAGAGCCCAGACCTTTGAGCATGGACTCAGGTGGGAGATCGGAGCTTTCATGATCTCCCTCAGCATCCCGACACAGATGAGGGTGCTAGAGCAAGCCCTCCTAGTGGCGAGTTTTCTTGCTGAGCAGTCACCAGTAGCGATACCCACCACTAGTCGACATACAGTGGAGTCTTCTGTAGCTGGAAGTAGATAGATGACACAGAAGTCAAAGAGAACTAGACCTATGGGTGGACGACCACACGACTCAGGATTGGATATGCGAGGCACCTGGGGTGGAGACAGACATGCCAGGAGCAGGAAGTGTTACTCATGTGGAAGACAGGGTCACAAGGCTCATGACTGTCTGGCCCGCCGCATGGATAATCAGCAGCCAGTTGAGGGACCTCCAAGGTAGAGGTTGAGATTCGATCGAGGCGGTCTATAGGGAACATGCAGATGTTGCAGAGGAGCTGGTCGAGAAGCTGGCGATGGATGACACTTCGAGGTGTTGCCACAACCACCACCAGGAGGTTGACCCCGACCGTAGGGAGAATGTGGACAAGGTATAGCTCAGCTTTATGAAACTATAGTATATGACCATGGAGCTCTAGAGATGATTCGAGGTACAATATGTGTCTACTACACATTAGCTGCAGTTCTTATAGACATAGGTTCTAGTCACTCTTTCATTGCCACTACCCTCATTCGGAGCTCAGAGATTCCGACGGAGCCGTTGTCACGATCCTTATGGCTAGAGACTCCTACGGGAGTTGATTCAATGATTATGCACTGGTTCCAGAAGTGAGAGCTTACTCTAGGAGGCGAGAGATTCGTCTAGGTTCTCCTAGTAGTGGCGTCGAGCCCTTATGACATCATCTTGGGTATGGACCGGTTATCTACAGTCCATGCTCAGATCAACTGTATTAAGTGAAAAGTGAGGTGTATCCGCACGGATGGGACCAGGTTTACCTTCACCAATAAGGAGGGAGACTTTTCAGCACATGAAGAACTTACTCGGAGGATGGTGCAGTCAATCACTCATCAGTTGGTTTTCTGTACCCTCAGAGAAATTGATATGGAGAGTCTGACTTATTCTGTAGTGGTGGACCAGTATGTGGATGTTTTCCCTAATGATTTCATAGGTCTACCTACTCGTAGAGAGGTGGAATTCTACATTGACCCGTACCTCGGTATGAAACCAATATATAAACTAGTATATTAGATAGATCCCACTGAGCTTCATGAGTTGCGAGTACAACATGAGGACTTGCAGGGGAAGGGATTCATTCAGCCCAGTGCTTCTCCCTAGGCAGCCCTGATTCTATTCGCCAAGAAGGTGGATGGGATCTTGAAGCTCTGTGTCAACTACTGTCACCAGAACCCAGTGACCGTGAAGAACAAGTACCCACTCCTGAGGATTGATGACATCTTTGATCAACTGAAGGGATCACAGTGGTTCTCGAAGATAGACTGCATATTAGGCTATCTCCAGCTCAGAGTTCACGACGAGGATGTGCAGAAGATAGACTTTAGGTGTCGTTACAGCCACTACGAGTTCCTGGTTATGCCTTGCGGCGTAACTAACACTCCAGTAGTGTTCATGGGACTCATGAACAGGATCTTCCTTCCATAACTCGATCACTTTGTAGTAGTCTTCATCGACGACATTATGATCTACTCGACTACTGAGGAGGAGCATGCCTAACATTTGCAGGTAGTACTAGACACACTCCAAGAGCACCAGATTTATGGTAAGCTCTCGAAGTGCCAGTTTTGGATTCGAGAGTTTCACTTCTTGGGACATGTCATCTCAGAGGCTGGAGTTTCAGTGGATCCAGTGAATATTGAAGTGGTACTTGCTTTGGAGCCACCCAGGAGTGTGACAGAGGTACATAGTTTCTTGGTATTGGCTGGATACTACCGGAGATTTGTTCCAAATTTCACTAGAGTTGTAGAACCATTATCAGCCTTGAAAAAGAAGGGGAATCCCTTCATGTGGTCGGAGATATTCCAGTAGGGATTTTAGGAGCTGAGGAAGAGGCTGACTAGTGCCCCCATCTTGAGGCTTCCAAAGGAAGGCATGGGGTATGTAGTTCACTGCGACACATCAGGGACCAAACTTGGGTGAGTCCAGATACAGGAGCGAGTAGTGATAACATATGGTTCTTGGCAGCTGAGACAACATGAGCAGAACTACGCTACCCATGACCTGGAGTTAGTAGTAGTGGTCTTTTCCTTAAAGATGTTGTGGAACTATCTGATGGGAGAATATTTTACCGTGTACTCTGATCACAAGATTCTTAGGTATATCTTTTCTAAGAAGGACCTGAACCTGAGACAGAGGTGATGTATTGAATTCATCCAGGACTATGACATTGAGATAGTCTATACTCTTGGTAAGGGGAATGTTGTTGTGGATGCGCGCAGTAGGAGATCTGGTATACAACTGCTTGGAGAGGCGACAGAGCAGCTGGCTACCTTACGGATATCATTTGTGGATAGAGATGGAACAGTATTCCAACAGCCTCTTACACTCACTCCCCCACTCTTGCAGTGATTCAGGGAAGCACAACATGGGGATGCTAACTGCGAGACACGACGTGCTCAGATATCCTTAGGGTTGGTACCCAATGGATTTTCTAAAGGTGGCGAGCACATAATCCTCTTCCGAGGACGTACTATGGTACCAATGGAACTTTAAGAGGATGTGTTGAGGGAGTTACACACTTCCACTTTAGTGGTACATCCAAGAGTGGTGAAGATGTATCAGGACCTCAGACGACAGCACTGGTGGCCAGGTATGAAGAAGGCATTAGCGGAGTTTGTCTCACGGTGCCTCACTTTCTAGCAAGTGAAGATAGAGAACCTGGTACCAGTAGGCTTGGTTCAAGCTTTAGAGGTCCTAGAGTGGAAGTGGGATGGGATATCCATGGATTTCATGAAGGGTATTCCACGTACATTCAGGGGTCATGACTCGATTTGGGTTATCATCGAACAACTAACCAAGTCAGACCACTTCTTACTAATCCGAGAGCAGGGCTCAGTAGAGAGATTGGGACACCTCTATGTGCAGGATATTGTGCGACTACATGAAGTACCTTCATCTATTGTCTCCGATCATGAAACACGATTTACTTCCTAGCTATGGAAGGGGTTGCATGAATACTTTGGGACATATCTTCACTTGAGCATCGCCTTCCATCCTCAGATAGATAGTCAGACTGAGAGGACCATTCAAATCCTCGAGGACATGATCCGTGCATGTGTTCTTGACTTCAGTCACAGCTGGGAGGATCACCTACCTTTGGTGGAGTTTGCGTACAACAACAGCTATCACTCCACCATCGGTATGGCACCTTTTGAGGCCTTGTATGGGCGACCTTGCAGATCACCCTTGTGCTGGACAGTCCAAGGGGAGTCAGCATTGTTGGGACCATAGACGGTATGGGCTACCATAGAGAAGGTGAAGATCATCCCGGAGTAGATGAAGACTGCACATAGTAGGCATAAGTCATATGCCGACAGGATATGGAGACCTCTAGAGTTCGAGGATGGAGGCCACGTCTTCCTACGGGTCTCACCTTGATGGGGTCTAAAGAGATTTGGTCGAGGCATCAAGTTATCTCCAAAGTTCGTCGGACCTTTCAGGTCCTTGGAAGAGTAGGCGAGGTGGATTACCGACAAGCTCTTCCACCTCAGTTGCACCGGGTGCACGATGTCTTCCACGTATCTCAGCTGAGGATATACGTGCACGACCCTTCACACATCATCGACCATTGAGAGTTTGATGTCAACGATGGGGTGACTTTCACAGAGGTTCCAGTGGAGATTAAGGATTGAAAGGAGTGGGTCCTATGTGGATGGTCGATACCTCTGGTCTGTGTTCGTTGGCAGTACAGGAACCTCCCGGAGTGCACATGGGAGTAGGAGGCTCAGATGCATGCTCAGTACCCTCATTTGTTACCTTAGTTCGAGTTGTAGCTTACGGGGGCGTAAATCCCTGAGGTGGGGAGAATATAAAGTCCCAGGAATCCCATGGATTTTTTTTCTTAAATACATGGGATTTTTACGAGTCGACAAAAATTGACGGTGCATGATTCAGAGGCCCGGTGTTCCCTGAATCAATTTCTGAAGTTTATTTCGGTAGGTTCAGTAAACGTACGAGTGTGTTTTTATAACCCTTGAACCGGTGCTTAGAATTGAAATCTGAGGACACCGTTGAACTCGCAGCATCGGTATTCTCTTAAGAATGCTTTCACTTTGACAGCAGTGAGTCGTGGATAAAAGTTAGTTTTTGGATTTTTCTTAAAAAATAATAAAATAAAGTGTAACACTTTATTTTATTTTTGAGCCGTCATGTGAGTGCGGGTAGTTGGAACTTCCACTTGGGAGTTGATGGTGGGACCGCCACACCCCAACCTCCCATGATAGATTATGGTGGTGGGGCCCACCTGAGCATAACCTCCCGTGAGAGGTTACGATGTGGGGACCACCCAAGACCCATAACCTCTCTATTAAATGATAGGGGTGGGGACCACCCGACCCCTATTGATGATGGAGGATAAAACCTCTCACCTATCCCTCATTAATGAGGGAGAGCCTCTTTCCATCCACCTAATTAATTGTGACACCTCTCATGAATTTAATTAGGTGGGGTCCACTCATTTAATTCATCAATTTTGAATTATGTGCCAATGTAATAATAGACAAACCGTACTATTATATTCATTGGCATAATCTTCTTTTTAGTGGATGCTTTGAGAGGAAAGCTATAGAGAAAAGCTCCCAACGAAGAACGTGAAGAACGCGAAGAACGCGAAGAATGCCGTCGATGCTCTTTCTTCTTCGACTTCTTCCCCAGCCACCTACTGATCAACCCTCCGCAACTTCATCAACGAACCGATGCAGCTCGGAATTCAGGATGTGCGGAGGACACGACGAACGATGGTCTCCTCCGTCTTCCTTTCGTGACTCCAACAACAAACGATGAATGTCGAGCGACGAATCAAAGGTAGGGGGTTTACCTTAAGAAATATTCCTTTTTATTTTCTCATCTTCTTTTGAAAGGAATTGTTGTGAAGTTTTTTGATTAAATTTTTGTTCATCATACCTTTGATGAACCAAATGCTTTCACCATAAATGCAGAGGGTTCGGGCCAACCTCACATGGCCCCACACCCTCCGTCGATTTTCTTTGTGCGGTTCTTTGAAGAGGCAACGAGGTGACGAAGGCAGCGATGAAAAAGGCCGCGCTACCCACGGACTCCGCGAACCATGCCGCCCCCGCGGCACACCAGTGCTCCCGGTCGAACTCCGTCGGCCGAGCAGTGCCCGACACGCCTACTCGCCGCCTCCCGAAGCCCTGCCCGGCGCGCGCTCCAGCCGAACCTATAGCCTGCCCCGCAGCCCACCCGGCCCCGCCGGCGCCCTGCTCGTGAGCCCCCAAGCATTGACCTTGCCCCCGCGCGCTGCCCCGCGGCCTGCCCGGCCCCGCCGGCGCCCTTCCCACGTGCCCTCGTGCACTGTTCGTGCCCCCGCACGCTGCCCGGTGCCCCCGCGTCCTGGCCGGCCCTGCCGGCACCCTTCTCAAGCACCCCTACGTGGTTTCCAAGCCCCCTCACACTACCCAACGCCCCCGCACCCTACCCGGCTCACCCGCAGCCTGCTCGGGGTCTAGTCGGCCTACCCGTGCCCCGTGCGGCTTGCCTGCTGGCCTCCCGGCTTCCGGCCTCCCGAGAAGACCTGTGGTGTAGCTGGCCGAACCGGCCCGGTCTCCTGAGCCGAGTCACCAAGCTACCTACGTGGAAACTTTCGGGCCAAACCGCCCTCGCGGTCAGTTGGGTCGGGCCTAGTGGACTAGGCCTAACATAGCGGGCTGACCCTCCCAACGGGCCGGATCTGACCTAGCAAGTCTGACCAGGCCGACCCAGACCAGGTTGGCCCAAACTGGGTTGGGCCGAGTTGGTCCGACCGGGTCAGACCGGACCCGGGCCCATTAACGATCCTTTACTTCATTTGGCCATATCTTCGGAATAGGATGTATGTTTGAGGAACCATAAGTAGTGCTTGTATTCATGGAGCATAGTTGTACCTTTGAGTATATCCCATTAGAGTTCGGGGTATAGTTGAGTTACGGGTAAGGTTGGATCGTACATGAATCCAATCGGGCCCCCAGGACTAAAAGCCTAATTACTAAAAGATTGGGTGTCCGATTGACGCGTCGTCTGTTGTGTTGAGACCCCTATGACCTGGCAGTCCTTTGAGGTACTTCTACGTAGGACTTCGTGACACTTGGATTATCGACTTGTTCCTCATGGAGCGGACCCTCTAGGAGACGAGTTAGAAGATTGTAGAGACCTAGTAGCTGGCCGAGACTTGACGACTGCAGACCGATCGACTAGAAGTGATTGAGATGGCCAAGTGGGGAGCACTTGGTTGTAGCAGTAGACCCACGACGGAGGAGCGATTGGTTGTAGCAGTAGACACACGGTACTCGATATATGGAGTACCTCCATAGGCTATGAGGGGGAGCGCTTGGTTGTAGCGGCAGACCTATGGTGGGGAGTTCCTCTGTGTGAGCACGGGAAACCCATAGTACTCAATAGGTTGAGTACCTCAGCAATCCAAGTTTAGTGGGAAGTTCTTGGTTATAGCGGCAGGCCCACTGTACTAGACAGAGGAGGAGTTCTCCAACAGTCATGGTTTTGTCAACATGAATAAAAATAACGGTTGATCTGATTAAATGACATTGTTGTCTCCTCTTGATTTATATTGGTTACTAGATAACATATGTATATTTATGGGAATATACCTAAGTAATGGTTATCCGTTGATTTCATAATCTGTGGTTTATCCTTGTTATATTTTGTGAGACCTTGAGGGTCTAAGGGTCCCTACTGAGTATCGTTATACTCACCCCTGCACGGGCTATGCCCACACCTCGTTGTGTTGTTTGCATAAAATGGACAATACTGACTGAGGCAGAGAGTAATAGGACTAGATAGTACCCAGAGGTGGACCACTCACCATGACGATACATTGAGCAGACAGATGGACGTAGTGTGCTAAGGAGGCCATTTGTACCTACCCTTCAGGTAGGAACCCCAGAGGACGACCTAGTAGCTTCTTTACTTTTCTTCAATTGTATTTTCTTTTCAGTTGTACTTGTAGTTTCCTTTTGGTCTTGTATTTCCATCCCCTTTTTACTTTCCATCACTTCTATTGTATTCAGTTTTACTTAGTGTTTTGCTTCCATTTGTGTACTCTGTTGTGTTTTTTACAGTTAAAAAGGCAATTCCTTCCCAGTTTAGGTATTTATGCCTTTGGTGCTAGTCCCCAGCCCATATCCTAAGGAATGCAGGGAAGGGGTATTCAGGATACAGGCCCTGGGGGACAGTTCGTGACACAATAGATTGTGAAATTACTTTATAATCAATAGAATCATATGCCCCACATAAAAAAGCAAATTATAAGAATATAGAAATATCATAATCATCAAGATAAAACTCATGAAATATATTCATGGGTACTATGTACACCTCATAGAAGAATCATTTAGTGTATGAGTCATGGGTCTCATAGAAATAAAGGTGAGACAAAAATCCCTTTACCTTGTGTATTGACTCTCTCCGTACTCATACAAGATTCCTCTAAATTGGGTATCTCTTTTTAGTTAGTGACAAAAAGATTCCTTGAGTTTCCTTCTACCCAAATTATGGATTCTAGGAGAAAGGGAGGGAATCTTGAAGATTTTTTTAGTATAGTTTGGGTGAGCCAAGGGGCTTGAGAGGTGTGAGGAAGTGGGTAGAGCTGATGGCCTTTTATAAGAGGGTGGATGTGAAATTTAGGAATGTCTTGAAATATTAATTTATTATAAATTTATTTTCGATTTCTAATAGCTCCAAAGTGAGATATTTCAATGATAAGATGCGAATGGGTCTAAATCCTATCAGAAAATAGGTTTTATACATGTTTAGTTCATAAAATTAACGTTATCTTTTCAATTTAACCCTTAGTTAAATAATTTGACACTAACTATGTCTTCTTATATTTTTACAATATATGGTTAATATAGTTACCATAAAATGAAAAAATAACCTCAACTGGATAATTTTTTAAATTTTTAATACTATCCAATTTATTTTTTTAAATTTGGATTTTTAATATTTTTATATCATTTATTAAAATTGTATTTATTTTGAAATCTCATTTATGTCAATTTTGACACTATTTAGTAATTGATTTATTTTAAAGTCATAACAACACGATTTCTTAAAAAAATACATTAACTCATTCCAAACATATAAATGTAATAAAAAAAATTCGTGTATGGCATAAAATTTTTCAATTTATATTTCTTTTAATATTATTAATATCATTTAATTGATTTTTCATTTTGTAATTCATTTAATGCATCATCATTATGTCACAATTAAGTTTAATTATTTAATGTCTAAAAATTATAATAAAATTATCATGATATATATAAATTTATTATCTTTCTAATGAATTTTTATAATCAAATTTATATTATGTATAACCCTATAATAAAAATTATTTAGTTATTAAAGTTTGCATATGACACTTTTAACTCTTTTTTAAATAAAATATATTAAATGCGTTAATCTAACACAAGTGTCTTAAAAAGGTTCATTTTTAATTCTTAAGGTATATTTTGGTAAAAAAAATTTCTTATCCAATGAAATTAGGACAACTGTTAGGGTAATGATATATATTATTATAATATTATTTTTACCTTTAATTACCTTGTTTACCTTAAACCGCGGTAAACAAAATTCCAATGTTATTATTCACCAAATATTATTATGATCCAATTAGACCACATTTTCTCCTAGATTACAACCATGTTTGTCGGATTTTCTAAATTCAAATTATAGATGTGGTAAAATTACATTTAATACTAATCTGAAAATGTCGTTATAAGGAGGGTAAAAAGACGTTAAAAAGGTTCAATGAATTTTTGTATCTAAGTTTATTATAAAAATGAATCTAATGACCTTCATTGGGTTAATATATGTATTATTTATCTATTGAAACTTTAAAATATGTTTAATGTAGAATAGTTTTTGAAATTTAAAAGACTATTTTTTAACAATAATGTCGTGTTTTTCACTATTAATCAAAAAATGAATGCTTTAAAAAAACCCCCAAAAATTCACCTTAAGATAATTTTGGTATTACTAATTCTAAAATAAAGTCTAATTTAAAAAATTTAATTTCTATGAGTGTCTAAAATTAATTTTATTATTGTTCATAAAAGGAAAAAAAGTCTTATCTTTAAGAAAATATTATTTCCAACCATATAACTATTTTACCAAAACATATACATTTTATTATAAATATATTTAAGTTATGGGAATGCATTATAAACGAAATTTAAACATTATTTATTACTATTTATGTTACTATATTTAATGGATCAGTTATATATATCATTTAAATAATTTTAACACTAAAGTGTTGTTTTGTTGAATCACACTCTTGAGTGTAAATCAATCCAAGTTGGTGTTGCATCTAATGAAAGCTTCCTTTGGTGTTGACTATAAAATAATCTAAACTTATTACTTTTATATATTAAAAAAATTCTATACATATTGTTGTGTGTACTTTACACCGACTCAGTGTTGTGTGTAACATTCCCAATTCATTTTAGTGTGAAAGGAATCATTGACTTATTTCATTGTAAGATAGAACTGAAAATTTTAATTTATTACAAAAAATGGTCCATAAAAACTTAGTGTGTTACATTAAAACCCCTTAAAAATTATTTTCACCCTCGAAATTCATCGATGTTATAAGAATATGGAAACCCATATAATAAAAACAAAGACTGAAACATTCTTTAAAAAAACTGAATTGTAGGAAAATAACAGTTTCTAAAAGTATATCATGTCTATGTCTCTACGTAGGAGAACATAAGTGAATATTTGGATATGTATGCAAAGTGTAAATAATCATATAGATTGATAAAGATCACTGATCCCAAGGAAGTGTGTGATCTGGAGAAAGTTAACAATCACAAAACAGTAAACTGGTGAAGCGTGGAATAGGTCATTTATATCATAAAAAATAATGATTATAGGAAACCATTTTACATCACAATCCCTTTTTCCTAATGTTGATTAATTTTTATGAGAATATATAGTTACTTGATTTCATCATAACTTCACCATTTGTTGATCCATGATCAATTTCCACTTCATCTTTTATTCCAAGAAATGGAGTTGAATCTTTCATTCTTGAAGAATTAGAAATTCATGAGAATAATGATAGTCCATTCTATCTATCTTAAACAAAAAATTTAGCACAAGTTATAAAATATGTATAAATATACCTATGGTGAGATAATACATTAATATCAAAAACTTATCTGAAGTTTAACTTAAACATTCCATAAATAGATAATCCCATAATCCTTCCAAAAGAGAAAAATCCAAAACATTAGAAATAAGTACACTAAATCATATTAAAATTTATCTCCCATATATCAACAGGAAGTTATCAGTTGTCGGATTCAAAACATGTGAATACCATAATCAAGTATTCTCTTGAAACATGGTAATAAATTGATTTAACATACATCCTTGTTGAAAACATGCATGTTTTCTTATTCTTAAGTCTAAAAGGATTTAAACATTTTCCATTATATCATAACCCACATATCAATAAATCCATAATCAGTTCCAAGGTATCTAGTATAATCCAATTTACTTATTCATATCCATCCTATCTTTATCAAAATATCATCATCCAAACATCATGCTCATATTAAAGGTTATCCTTCCCTTAATATTGTGTTTCCAAAAATATCACCCTATTACTATAATCAGTTTTTAGGTTATCCAGTACCATTCCACATATGTTCTTAAATCCTTAAGTAAAAACTACATTGGACCAATCCATAGTTGTTTCATTATTCCTTAAAACCATAAAAGTACATATATAACTTTTTCTTTAATTCCAATTACAAAACACTTCGACTACATCATACTTAATCCTTTAACAATGTTATTTCATCCTATTATACAATACCTATTTATTTCCAAATCTCATCTATAGTATCTTAATCATTAGTAACATACCCATTACCCGCACCACATTGCTGGTTCCCATAAAAATATTTCATCTTGGATTACTGGGTTGCATTATGACCATTTACTCCACAATTAAAACACTTAACATTTGATGATATTTAGGTATTCCAATATTCTCATCCATTTCATTAATAAAACTCTTCATTTTTCCCATAATGTCACTTGCCTAGTGTCCTTATTTTCCATACTCAAAACATCTTCTTGGTCTTTTAAGACATTCACTGAGGTGATTCTTTAAACATTCTTGACACAAAGAAAACCAAATATTATTTTCTATATGGTTTCCATTACCCTAACTCTCAGTTATATCCTTCTTTCTCATCCTTGGTGAGTATGTGACTTTGTAAAGGTACACGTTGTTAATCATGTTCATTGAAAACTGGTAAGTCGTGATCACAATATCATTTACTCTAGTGATCATCCCATTTGACTACTCATCAATAGATTTTCCATTATACTAAATGTTAATCTAGTTCCTTCTAGTTCCTTCCATTTTCTAAAACCTGGAATAATTGAGTAAGAAACGGTTATCATAGTGAGGAATCACATAATCCAGAAAACACCTTATATGATGTCTAAATTGTGACACCTTTTTTAAAATATGACTCCATAGTTTTATCCTATGTTATTTATAACAAAATCTTATTTAAATACTTAATGATTGTTTGTGAAGAGTTTGTGAATTCTTAAATCATGTCCCCCTGAGTGTATCAAACCAAGGGTGTAGCAAGCCCCGTTGTCATGTACCAGATTACTCTGAGTCAGGCCCAGAACATCTTGTGAAATTTGTTAATCCTAGGTACATATGTTCTAGACCCACATCCACTTGTAGTATCTAGACATTGATGTATTTCTAGGAAACCACTCACTCTATCTTTTATGAAAATTCTAGGACATTTTCCTAAACATTGAATAATACTTATACTTATCCCAAGAGACATCCCTAGACATGTCCTTATAAATATACCTAGGGATTTCACTAATGTTTTCTCATCCTAGTTTTCGAAGGTTGACTCAAACTTTCCATGATACAAACTATAGTGACTCAGGCTTGACATACATGGATATTACATCATTTTAGAAGAATATTCTATATATTGAAAAAAATAACCCCTGAGGACCATAATAGTTTAGGGTCTTTGGAAACATGTAAACAAAATCTTCTATCCTAGTGAAATATATTCCACATATCCTATAAATATCTTCATCTTAAGTACTTCTACATAAAACATTTCTTCATAACCTGGGGAAATGAAGCATAAGAAAGGTGTGAGCTCAAATGCTCAGTAAGGGTAAATAAGAGAGACATGTAATCATAATCATGGGAATAAGGTTATGATAATATTATCATGAAAATATAAGAACATACCCTACTTATCGAAGATCATATACATGAATCATGGAATAAGGCTTGATAGTTCATAATACATGAATCAAAAGGAAGTAAAGGACATAATATATGAAATCATAACATAGGATTAAGTCATGGAATTGTGGATAGAACATGTGCATATAATGATTTCCATAGTAGCTAAGGAATTGTATCCAAAACCATCTTACTAGTATTGGTTTACTCCTCATACCATATTAGTGCTCATGGTTCACTCCCATGTCTATCTTAGTAGCATGAATTTACTCCTCATACTTTCTTGGTATTCATAGTTCACTCTGATGACCATCTTAGTAACATGAGTTTACTCCTCATACCTTCTTGATATCCATGGTTCACTCCCATAACCATCATAGTAGTCAAGGTTCACATCCAATACCATTTTATTTTATCTCATGAGATATAAATATTTCCCCAATACACCATAGGGTGATATAGGTCCCACCCAACTCATAAATTAAATCATACATACATGTTCCACAAAAACATATAAAAAAATTTGTCATAAAAATAACCCAATGAATAAAATTTGAATCATCAACATGTAATCATATCATAACCTATGGAAAAGATTGAGGTTTTATAAATATTTCATCAAAATCATAACCCTTGAAAAGAAGTGGGGTTTCTTAAACATAATTCCATAAAAACATAATCCATTCAAAGTAATAATATAAATGGTATTCATGAAACAGTAACAAAGTATGCCATCATAGGTGGGGAAGGATTTTTTAAGATCACATGGAACATGAATTTTACCTAAAAACACTTTTTAAAACATAAAACATTTTTAAAATCCATTTATTTGAAACAACATTGAAAATATATAAAGGATTCATGAGAACTAATTTAAAATATTCCTTGAGGAAAATATCCATTTTGTTGATAAAGTTTTCTTTTCTTAAAATGGCGTGCTATTTTAAAATAAAACATTTTACTTGAAAATAACCGTGTAATCTTGTAGGGGAAGCATCAAGGAAATAAGGTGATATGAAATCATAAAAAAAATCTGGTCATGCTACATAAGTTAAAATAAAACATTTTTCTCATTCTTTTACCAGAAGAGAAAAAAATGTACTTCTTTTGGAAAATTAAAGAAAGATTCCTTGGAAACCATGTAGTAGAAGGTCAAAAATGGGTATAAATGACTATAAGAATCCATAAGATAATAATAAAACATTTTATGAAAAATTTTTAGAAAACATGGACATGGATGTTAAATATTAACCAATGGATAATTCAAACAAAAAAATATCAAAAATGGAAGAGATTTTGAAATTACATTATAATCAATAGGATCATATGACCCACATAAAAAGAACATTATAAAATAATGGAAATATCATAATCTTATGGATAAGACTCATAAAATAAATTCATGGGTCGTATATACACCATATAGAAGAATCATGTAGTATATGAGGTATGGGTCTCATAGAAATAAAGGTGAGAAAAAAATCATTTTACATTGTGTCCAGACTCTCTCCGTACTCATACAAGATTCCTCTAAATTGGGTAACTTCTTTTGGTTTGTTCCAAAAGACTTATATGAGTTTAATTTTTCCCATGGTATGGCTTCTAGGAGGGAGGGATGTTGGGATATTTTTTTAGCAGACGTTGTGAGAGCCAAGGGGCTTGAGAGGTGTGATAAAGTGGGTAGAGGTGGTGGCCTTTTATAAGAGCGTGGATGGGAACTTTAGGAAAGTCATGAAATATTATTTTATTATAAATTTATTTTCAAATTATAGTATCTCGAAAGTGATTTATTTATAGTATAATATGAGTATGGGTCGAAATATCTCCCCAAAGAGGTTTTAGACATGTTTAGTTCATAAAATTAATCTTATCTTTTAGATTTAACTCTTAGTTAAATAATTTGACTCTTTCCATATATTCTTGAATTTTTACACTATATGGTTAATATATTTACAATAAAATTCCAATAGAACCTAAAGTTAAACATTTATGACATTTTTAATACTATCCATGTTATTTGGATGAACTTTAGAATTTTTTTATTTTTATATCATTTACTAAAATAGTATTTATTTTAAAATATCATTTATGTCAATTCTGACACTATTAAGTAATTGGTTTTTTTAAACGTCATACCTACATGATTCCTTCGAAAAAGGTCATTACCTAGTCCCTAACATGTCAATTTCATCCAAAATATTCTTGGATGGTATAAAATAGTCACGACCCGTCCCCCAGGGCCCGTATCGTGACTACCCCAAGCCCGCCTTCCATAGGCCAGGGGATTGTGACTAGAACCAAAGGCGTATATCCTTAAAGTGGGAAGGCATTGCCTTTATAACCATAAAAAACAAAACATATTACAACTGGAAGAAAACACTAAGTAAAAACTGTATACAAAAATGAGTACTGGAAAGTAAAAGGGGCCAGAAATACAGGACCAACTGTAAAGTACAAGTACAAATAAAAGGGGACAAACAGCTGAAAGGTAAAGAGCAGATCCTCGATCGTCCTTCAGGGTTCCTACATAAAGGGTACGTACAGATGGCCTCCTCAGCACTCCACATCCGTCAAAATCCTCTATGTACCGACTCATCGTACAGTCCACCTCTGGGTACCGTCTAGTCTTGGTTCTCTTGACCTCTTTCAGCGTTGTCTATCGTCTGCATCCAACACAACGAGGTGTGCGCATAACCTGTGCAGGGGTGACTATAACGATACTCAGTACGGACCCCGAGACCCTCAAGGTCTCACAAAATCCAACAAGGATAAACCAAAATCATGTAATCAATGGATAACCATTACTTTCATATATGACCATACATATACCAAAGTTATCAAGTAACCCATCTTAATCATGAGAAAAAAAACAAAAGTCAAAAACTCAACACAAAGAAGGATTTTTATTCTAGGGGTAGTATCAAGTAACATCCCCTATCACATTTTCGGAACCTCGGATGATGGTGTACTCCTCCTCTATCGAGTACAGTGGGCCTGCCGCGTCACACAGAGGCACTTCCCACTATCGTTGGACTGTTGAGGTACTCCTCCTGTCAAGTACCGTGGGTATGCTGCGTCACACAGAGGCGCTCCCCACCATTGGTTTTCCACATCATACAGAGGTTCTCCCCCTAATAGCCTGCAGAGGTACTCCTCCTGTCGAGTACTGTGGTTCTGTTGTGCTCACACATAGGCGCTTCCCACTATGGCTAGTAAAATCACCCCGAGTCAAATCGGTCAAGCAGTCGCCAGGTCTCAGCAAGATAGTAGGTCTCCGTACTTCGATCGCTCGTCTTTGGGAGGGTTCGCTCCACGAGCTGCTAATTGATACCCCAAGTGTCACGAATTCCCACGTAGAATTATCTAAAAGGACCGCCACATCATAGGGGTCTCAACGCAATAGACCATGCGTCAATCGGATGCCTGGTCTGTGAGTTATTAGCCTTTTAGTCCCGAGGGCCCTGTTGGATTCGTGTACGAACCAACTTGACTGTATCCCAACTATACCCCAAACACTAGTGTGGTATACTCAAAGGTACCATCCCTCATCGAGATTTCCAGCGCCGCTGATGGTTCTTCAAATGGACGTCTGGTGCCAAAGATATCGCCAATGTAAGTAATGGGTCGGTAGTGGAGTCGGGTCCGATCCGACCCGATCGGACTGACTCGGCCCATCCCAGTCTGGCCCGACCCGATCTAAGTCAACCTAGATAGACCAGATGGATCTGACCCGACCCATTGGGCGAGTCAGCCCGCTATGTTCAACCTGGTCCACTGGGCCCGACCCAACGGACTGCGAGGGCGGTTCGGCCCGGATGCCGCCACGTAGGTGGCTCGGCCCGAAGGTCGGGGCTAGTTCGGCCAGCACCGCGAGGGGCGCGGCTTGAGATTATCGGCGTGGGAGACCAGCCTCCAGGCCGTGAGGGGCGCGGGTAGGCCGTGTGAAGAATGTGTGGGGCGCGGACAGGCCGGCCGGACGCCGGACAGGTCGCGGGTGTGTCGGGCAGGGCGACGGGAGGCCACGAGGCACGCGAGCAGGTTGCGAGGGCGCACAGGCAACACACTGGACAATGGGCGGGGGCGCGGGCAGCGCGGGGGCACCGGGCAGGGCGCCAAGAGGCCACAGGGCATGCAGGCAGGCCACCGGAAGTGGTCGGGAAGGCCGCCGGCAGCGGCCGGGCAGGCCGCGTGGGGGCGCGGGCAGATCTCGTGGGTGCGGGCCGTGCGCAGGGGCAACTGGTAGGGCATCAGGAGGTTGCGGGGAATGCAGATAGTGCACGTGATAGTGCACGGAGGCGCGGGCAGCGCGCTAGCACATCAGGCAGGGCTTCGGCGTAGTCGGGCAGGCCACGGGGCCGCACGGTCAGCGCGTGGGGCCACCGCTCGAGCCGGCGATGTCCAGCCTGAAGCTTCGTTGCACCGCGGGGGCGGCGTGATTCGCGGATACCACGGGAAGCGCAACCTTTTTCATTTCCTTTTTCTTTGCCTCGTCGAAGGTCACAAAAAACAAGAACGCCAGAGGGGGGTCGAGCCATGTTGGTTTGGCCCGCTCGATCCGCGTTTGGGGTTGTAGCATGCGGTTCATCAAGATTTTAGGAAAGAAGATGACCTTCAATTGTATCTTTTCAATCTCCACAACGTTTCAATTCAAACTAAAGATGAGAATAAGAAAAGGATTATTATACAAATAAACCCCTACCTTTGATTTGTCGGTCATTGTTCATTGATGTCATGGAAAGATGGTTGTTGATCTGCTACACGTTTCCAAAACCAAGTTGCGTCGGCTCGTGGAAGACGCTCCACATCAGTAGGATTCGAGGAAGGAAGTCGAAGAAGGAATTGTGGTCGACGTTCTTCACGTTCTTCATTCTTCGTTGGGAGGAGCGTTCTCTGTTGTAAGAACTTTTCTCTCAAGCTTCCCTCTTCTCAAGTTCCACCAAAATTCCATGTGAAATAATATTAGATTGAGTCATCTAATATTACGTTGGCACGACAATTCAAAATGGAGAAATAAATTACCTAGGATCCCTTAATTAATCCACGTGGTCTTGGCACATTAATTAAAGGGGTATGCTCCATTTAATTAAAGGGGGAGGTGGAGAGGCTCCAAGGGTGGTGGCACCATTAAGTGGGGAGTTCATGGGTTTCCCCCCTTAATGAAGAGTTTCAAGGGGTTAAAGGTTGAGTGGTCCCCACCTCATTTATCCTGCATTGGGAGGTTGATTTTGGGTGGGCCCCACCACCATACCCTCTCATGGGAGGTTAAGGTGTTGTGGCCCCTACCTCCAACCGCGTCTTCGAGGTTTTAACCTCCACACACCAAAAGGCAGCTCAATAAAGTAATGTTGTTGCACACTTTACTTTAATATTATTTTTTATAAAAATCGAAAAACTAACTTTTATTCTCGACCAACTGCCATCGAGATGAAAGTCTTCTTAATTGAATACTGGCATTGTGAGTTCAACGGTGCCCTTGGATTTTAGTTCCGAGCACCAGTACAAAAGTTATAAAATCTCGCTCGTATGTTTACTGAACGTACCCGAATGAAACTTCAGAAATTGATTTCGGGCACACCGGGCCTCAGAATCATGCGCCGTCAATTTTTTGAGGACTCGTAAAAATCCCATGTATTTAAGAAAAACATTTCCATGAAATTTCCAGGTCTTTACAAAAAATATTCATTTTATATTTTTTGTAATATTATTAAAATAATTTAATTGATTTTTAATTTAGTAATTCTTTTGATGCATCATCATTGTGTCACAATTAAATTTAATTATTTAACTTATAGAAATTATAAATAAATTACCATGATGTAGATACATTTGTTAGATTTATAATGAATAGTTATAGTTGAATTTATCTTATGAATAACCCTATAATAAAAATGATTTAGTTATTAATGTTTTAATATGAATCTTTTTACTTGTTTTTAAATAAAATATATTAAATGATTTAATCTAACACAAGTTGCTTAAAAGAGTCATTTTTCTGACCTAAGTTTGATTTCGGTTGAAAAATACTTTTCCAATTAAATTAAGACAAGTTTTAGTGTAATTTGATATTTTTATAATATTATTTTTACCTTTAATTACCCTATTTACCTTTAACTGTGGTAAATAAAATTCAAAAGTTAATATTCGGAAAAAATTATTTTGATCTTATTAGACCAAATTTTTTACCTTCATTACAACCATTTATGTTAGATTTTCAAAATTCAAATCACAAAAGTAGTAAAATTACGTTTAATGTCAATATGAAAATGTGGCTAGAAGGCGGCTAAAAAGACGTTAAAAAGGTTCAATGAATTTTTTTATCAAATTTTAATATAAAAATATGTCCAATGACCTTATTTGAGTTAATATATTTATTATTTATCTATTTATTGTTTAATATAAATTTATAGTAAAATAATTATTAAAATGAAAAATATGATTTTTAACAATAATGTAGTGTTTTTCACTATTTATCAAAAATGGATTTTTTTAGAATAATACCATAAATTCACCCTAAGCTAATTTTTTTATTATGAAATCAAAAATGAAGTCTATTTTACAATATTTAATTTTGATGAGTGTCTAAAATTAATTTTATTATTGTTCACAAAATGACAAAAAAGTAATTTCTTTAAGAAAATAGTATTTCTAAACATGTAACTATTTTACTGAAACTTATACATTTCATTATAAACATATTTAATTTATGTGAAAACATTATAAAAAACAATTAAAAATTATTTATTACTATTTACATTACTATATTTAAGGGATCAGTTATATATATCATTCAAATAATTTTAACACTAAAGCATTGTTTCGCAGAAACACACTCTTACGTGTAATGTAAGCCAACTCGGATTTGTGTCTAATGAAAGATTCCATTTGTGTTGTATATAAAATAATCCGAACATAGTGCTTTTATATAATAAAAAAATTATATACTAAGTGTTTTCTGTACCGTGATCCAACTCGGTGTTCTGTTTAACATACACAGGTCGTTTTAGTGTGAAAGTAAACTTCCACTTAGTGAATTGTAAGATAGAAATGAAAATTTTAATTTATTTGAAAAAATTGTCTATAAAAATTCAGGGTTTTCCAGAAACATGTAATTACATTTTGTCCTATGGTTATTCTTGGTTGTTGTTTTTAGTAGTTTTATTTCTCACTAATAATGGTTGAAGGACATTTATTAAGTAAAAAAACAAAAAAAGAGAAGATTATTTATTCACCCATACCCCCCCAACAATGATTATATAGATCCATATGGGTTCTTTCATGTAGGATTAAATCTTGATTTCCCTTAATGAACTCATTGATTAAGTGTGAATAAATGGAAATGGGCCATGGATATTCAGAACTCTATGAACAGTAAGTAGATTCATTTATGTAATGGGAATAACTATCATGTCTAAAAGTTTAAAATATTACCTTATCATATTTCCACTAGATATAAAGCCCATGAGGCTACTATATATAGTTTCCCTCCATATTTTGAGGGTGCTACCTTAACTAATGCTAATAATAACAATTCAGATAATGATGGAGGAGATGAAAATGTTAAACTTTCCCCACTCTCTGAAATTGATTTTCATAGAGTTAAAGGAATTGGAACAACTGAAGGCATCTAAGAAAAGTATAAGATCATTTATGAATGAAATAAAAAAGTTAATAAAAATAAGATATAAATCTGTAGATTAAAGTATGAATATATTATAATGGATGAAATGAATTTATTAGAGACTTAATTACAGGAGTTAATGGAAATTTAAGGACCATAATATGTCTCGGTGATAGTTAGGAAGATTTAACTAATGTTAAATATAAATTACATATTCTTTCTGATAAATTTGACTCTAAATAATCATCCTTAAGATATAGAGATCCTGAAATTTTTTATTTTTATGATCTACATAACATTCTTATCACATACGAAATGAGAAAATAAACTATTATAATGAAAAAGGAATGACATTATTATGAAATATATTTCACGGATTCCAAGAAAATAAAATATAAAAATGTTTCATTTGATGAAGAAGTTAATAACACTAACACCAAATATGGAATTAATAAGATATTTGGTGAATTTATGTACCTTTTTTTAAATAGATGAAAAGAGAAAAAGATAAGTACAAAGGAAAGTTACATATAATGTGTTTTGGATGAAGATCCATATGAAACTTTGATTCAAAATTTCCAATAAATAATGAAGAGGAAGACAGTAATGAAGAGGATAGAAAGTTAGGAAAAACTATGAGATAGAAGGATAAAACATATAAGTAACACACAATGGGAAAGGATAAGAATTTATCTAAATAAAAAAAGTGAAAACAAAAAAATTAGTGTGAGGAAGATAGTGACAGTGATGAAAAAATTCAATTATCTAGTGATGATGTTGTTAAAAAATTATATATTTCAAAATTTTATGATAAAAATTTCACCAGTGATAAAATTTGATGATATGGAGAAGAAGGATAATAAAAAGATACTAAGATGGAATTTATTCTTAAGAGGTTGTTGAAAGAATATCTTGAAAATATTATTAGCCATGAAAATGAGAATGAGAATTTGAAGAAACAAACTATTTATGTAAACAATCAAGAATCTTTTATTGAAGAAAACTCTATGTTTCTAAAATAGATTGATTATATGAAGACGTTACAGGATGAAGAAAAGAAAATCAATATCTATCTTGATAAAAAGATAATGTTTAAAGAGATTTAATTAGATATTTTTCAAAAAAACTTATTGAAACTAAGCGAGGAATTGAAAATTTCCCGAACCTATTTGTAGGATTTTTTGAATGTTATAAGATGTTTATTACTCATAAGGATAAACAAAAACAATCCATCAATTTTGAAAACGATCATGAATATGTTCAGAAGAAAAACCAAGTTAAAATGATCATGTGTGTGGCCCGAAATAGTGACGTTGAGAAATTATTAAAATTATAAGGTTTTAAAGTCAAAATTTAAAGATAATACAACTGGTGAGTCTACTATGGGAGATAAGAAATTTATTTTAGGAATAAAATTTATGAGGCTACCAAAACTATGTTTTAAAATAAAGTGCTTAGGTGGTTGGTTGAAAATATAATGTAAAATAGGTACATAGTCATGAAGATTATTTAATTTATAGATGGAAATATTTTTTCTATTGATATTAATTTTTTTTGGTGGATTTGGACAAATGGAAAACAAGTTCTAGTTTAATAATTGATTCTACAAATAATAAAGGTGGAACTAAAAGAAATGTTTGAGTGCGATTTTATCCACTCATAGAATGATACCCAATAAATCCAATCTAAAAAATAAAAATATATTTCAACAAAGAGAAATTAATTTTGAAAAAATTACCATTCTAGATATCAAAATAATGGATGTCTTGTTATGTTAAAAGCTCAAAACAATTATATGAAATATCTGAAAAGCCACATGTGAAAGAAGAAAAAGAAGAGTAAAAGGCCTTAGTTGTTGAAACTACTCTCAATACATCAAAAGGAAAATGAATTTGGATATTGTATAGTGGGTATTATTCATATATAATTATTCATTTTAAGTTATTAATGAATATAAATTATTGTAAATAATGGATAGTGACATTTGGAAAGGATGAGTCCCTTAGAATAAAATGTGTCAAATCGAGTATCAGTGGAAAAGATATACTGAAAGCTAGAATAACTTTGTTTTTTGTGGGATAAAGCACTACTTGTTATGTGTTTCACACATTTGTGTTAATGTTTAAAACGTTTTTTTATAAGAGATGTATTTTCTATTATATGGCTTGAAGATGTAAAAAAATATTACTAGTGGACCGTGAACTATGGGAAACTTGTTTCAATTTGGTGATGTACAAATTTAAGGCTATCTGAGCATGATATAAGAAAAGAAGTTATGGAATATGAGGCTAGGACACATGTGATAAATAAATATTAGTATTCTGAAATGTTAGAATGTATATGTGATATTCTAGACATTGTAATAATAAGATATTGGCGATTTTAAATATGTAAACAATATAAAAATAACCTTAATGTTTTATAAAGATGAGATACTCTCAACTCATCCCTTAGAGGATATTAACTATGATATTTGGTGATCTATGATAATTAAATAAAAAATATAGATAAGTAATTAATTTAATTTATTGATGATTTTTAAAATGTTATATGTATTATGTTTTAAAAAAATAAGTTATAGGATCTCAAAAAAATTAAGAGTATTTGGAGAATTTCAGAAAATGAATGTGTTTATTACATAAAGAATATTCAAGTTTACAATGGTACCGATTATAAAAATATGTCATTTAGATATTATCTTGAAAATCAATACTTTCATCATGATTTTAGTTCAATATACAAACCAAAACCAAATGCTGTTGGTGAATAAAAATAGATGTTTTATTGAGATTACATGAACTATGTTTATTGAACATTGTAATTATTTATATTTTTGAGGTAAGATATTAGATTAGTAATTCATATTTAGTATAAATGTTTCTACATACTAAACTTTTATGTGAATATTTAATAGATTTTTTATAAAGAAACCTCATGTTTGAAATTCGTATGAGAATTTTCAAATCCTTGTACTATTCAGGATAATGGTAAGAACCATGTGAATTTTGTTCAAATAGGTGTTTATATAATCCTACTTTGATACCCTCTTAATATTATAGTATATTGGTTTTATAATAAATAAATATGAATGATTATTGACTCTATAGACATGAATGTTATGGAATACTCTGATAGCAAAGTTTCATAGAAAATTTTAGATATTAAATAACGGGAAGATGAAGTGATTGTAGATAAATTGAATAAAAGTTCTAGATAGAAGTTATAATAATGAAATTATGAAAATATGAAGTCTCTAACTCAACTATGTTGAGTTCAGATGAGGAATTGTGTACATCTCATCCTAGGATGAGAAATAAAGTTGAAGTCCAAAAAACATCAATGATTAAGGACAATGGGTAAAAACCTAAGTATAATTTAGGTTACTTACACATACATCCTTATATTCATAGGTCGATCCATCATATTTTGAAGAAAACATAGACCTCCAAGATAATATTGATTCCATTTATAAAAACTTGGACCAAATTGAGAATAATGATTCATGGGAAGTTAAACCCAAAATGAAAAATAATAATTTTATTGGTAAAATGTGGGTGTTTTGTAACAATTTGAATGATAAAGGTGATATAGTAAGAAACAAGTCATGAAGGTTATGTAAAAGTTACTCACAAATTGAATGTATTGAGATGAGACCATTTCTCCAACAATAAGGCCCTAAACTTCTAAAATAGTTCTTGTTATTATTTCATAATGAATAAATTAGATAATATAGATTAATTTTAAGTAAAGTTATTTTAACATAGCACTCAAAAAATAATTTTATATTGAAACATAATGTGGATTAATTATTGGAAGAGATGAAATTTTTGTGTTCAAGTTGAAAAATACCTTTAATTGAATATTTAAATCTCTAAGATCTTGGTATTCTAAGTTAGATAATTTCTTAAAGAATCTGAATTTCATGAAATGATGAGTTGATAGGAACCTCTTTATAAAATAAAATCAAGAGGTTTCCATCATTGTGATTATTAATTTTTATGACAACATATATATATATATATATATATAATGAGGAAGATACATGTGAATGTTTTACTGATGAGATGAAGAATTTATTTGAAATTCCAATTCAAGGATAAGTGAAATACATTTTTACCTTAAAAATTTATCAAAAAATAAAATACTTTTTTTCTATCTCAATAAAAATATGCTTAGTATATTATAATGAATTTTGATAAAAAAATTCCAATCCAGTTTGTACACTTATGTTTGTGGGAATTTTTTTTTCAAAATACAGATAAGGTAAGGAGGTTTGCCTAAGAGAGTTTATAAAGTTGGTTGGAAGCTTGTTATATCTAAAGGATTCAAGGCCATATATAGTGTATGTTGTTACATTTTTTTCTAGGTATCAATGTGATCCAACGAAATATCATCTTATGGAGTAAAGAATAATTCTTTAATATATCAAATGAACATTTTATTTTGGAATAAATTATGAAATCTAATTAAATATTTTTTTAATTACATAGATACAGATTGGGAATATTTTGTTGATGATATAAGATCCACATATGGTAGAGTTTTATTCATCAGAGAATTTATTTTTAGTTTTTATATTAAGAAGAAAAATTTAGTAACTCTTATATTGGTTGAAGATGAGTATGAATTTTCTACTAAAGTTGTTACATAGTTAATGTGGATGAAGACACAATTAGATGATTTGTTCATTGATATAAATTTTACCATTCTATTGGGTTGTGATAATCAATGTTATATAAACCTCACTAAGAATCATGGGTAACATTATTGATCCAATTATATTAATATTAAATATCACTTTTTCAAAGTGAATATGGAAAGAAATGAACTAATGTTACAGTTTGTTTCTATAATGGACCAAGTTACTAATATTTTCACCAAACCATTTTTGAAGAAAAAAATTCATAAATTGAGGTTAAACATGGGTATCAAACCTCAATATTTTCAAGGATCAGGTATGTGACATATCTCTCTTATCTCATATAGTCTTTGGATAGTGTTTTAAAAGGGGAAAAATATGTAAAATAAATCTATTCATCTGTATTTTATTTTCCATTTTAAGAATGATCGTGTATTTAGGGGGAGTTTTTGAAATGGAAAAGATGTGATTTTATCATGTGAATATTGTAGTAAATGTTATTTGAAGTTGATGAAGTATATTTTTTATTACATGATTCAATAAGTTATTGATGATGATAGTCAAAATAACAGGTTCAAAAAATTTAAGGAATGTTTCTTAAATCACTACATCAGGAAAACATGGTATTATTGTTCAATTTTTCTTATTTCTCACACTGAGTTAACTAACATATGCTTTTAATTATAGAAGAAGTGATCCATTTCCTAAGTTATATAATTTCATTGATTTATGCTCCTTGGTTTTCATTAAAATCAAAATGAGGTTATTGTTGAGGCCAAGAAGTTGTGAGGATTTTTAAATAATTTTGAGGTGTTGAAAAATCTTGAAAAATGTTTTCAAATGTGTTTTTATTTTTTTATGAACACAATCTTCTTAACTTTTTTGAGAACATAAATCACTTAACATTTTTGAGTTTAAAAAATTGATCAAATAGATTCTAAAAACATGATATTATCATATGGAATATATCAACCTGATCTCGTCAGTCAACGTATAGGGAAAATGGATCTAAAAATTGGATATATGTTTTATCAGATAGAATGTTCATTTAAGTATAATTCAGTGATTCCTTATTATTTTTTTGTTGTTCAAACGGTCATGAATACTAAAAAATTTCATTATCCATGATTATGTCCAAAAGTATAGTTTTTATTGAGGCTATACTAATATCATGCTACAATGTTTTGTGAAGTACAATAAATGAAGTTTCCTAATAGATTCCATGTTACAAAGTGTTATTATTAAGAATCTTTAAAATTATTTTGGTTTGAGGATGTCTGAATAGGTTTTGTACATTGGACTTTGGGGAATTTCATTACATAAAGACCATTAGAAAAACTATTATAATTTCATTGATCTGATTCTCTCGAATGAACCAAAGTTATGAGTCCATCATATAGTATATAAGTTTCATGTTCTCTGAATTAAAGTCTTCAATGTCATCAAAAGAATATTCTGGTATGTAGATAATATTTTCATGTGTATGAATTATATCTTCTGGGAATGTACAAATATTTGAATAGAATATGTTCCTAATAATTTTCAAGAATAAGACTCTGATTTGTTAGATGGATGGAAATGTTTGATATGATTTTAAAGAATAATTGTATTAATTCATACGTCAAATATTCTAGAAATATGATCGTCAGATGGTGGTTTCCAAGTGAAGGAAATAATCAAAAGCTTTTGATGTTATTCATTAAATGAATAAAGTGTTTGGAGTGAGAATTTTGAGGGGTTCCAATGATGGTGAGTATTAATAGTGGTTAGATATTTATCTTAATAAAGAAGTGTTATGAATTTTAACCAGATGCATGGTTCATATGTTCTTTCTAAAGTGCTTCATAAAAATAATTACATGTTATGATTCTAAGCTAGTTTATCAATGTTCTAATCTCCATAGAGGGAAATTATGATTCTGGATGAGTCTTAAGAAAGTTTAAATAAGATTATTAACATTAGGTCTTAAAGAACTTTTACTCGTATCCTTATAGAGGTTTAAAGGTAGTCAATATTTGAATGTTTGAAGTATGATATTTCAAATTTTAAGCAGGAAGTTTGAATTTTAATGATGTGATTTTTCCTCAAACTATGGAGGAACACTTCGTATATAAGGGTAAAGATATACCAAATAAATATTTTGTTTGTTTATAGCTGGGAGAAGTGCTACCAAAGTGAAGAGATGACCGACCAAACTGGTTGATGTAGGATTATTCTAAAAAATACTTGATAGAGTTTCTTATTAGTTATGAATAATGTTGTTATTTGGTGATCAGTATAATTGGATAAAAGAGGATCAGGTGAAAATTTTATCAAAGTGACCAGACGAATAGGGTGTTAGACTATTATAAGTATAAGAAATAGACACTGAATAGAGAAAATTATATCAACACAATGGATGGATTATTCTAGATGAACTATTATTAGATGGTAGAATGATCTTACTCGCTTCTGTGAAATAATTCTAAGAGGTGGAATAGGTACTTTCAAGAAAGTAAAGTGTTTATAATGTTCAAGTAGCATTGTGGAAACATGATAAATCCTATTTGTGAAGGTTATTAAAGTGTTTACAAAACATTGTTCTGTATTTTATATATGCTAGAATGACATGCAATATCTATTAACTATAGTTATGTACAAGTTAAATAATGTTCCCTAGTTTTTGTAACAACCAATAGGATTATTTTGTAGTGGGATTTATAGACTTGTATTACTTCAAAACCTTTACAATGAATATAAACTATTATTGAGTAGTGATCCTTGTAATTACATGAGTTAATGTGTTTGTTCTTGGATGTTGTTTTTAGTAGGGTTATTTCTCACTAATAGGAGGAAAAGGTTGTTTCTTAAGTAAGAAAACATATAAAAGAGAAGATATAAAGTCTTCCTTGGCTAGTCTTATTATATTACATTATTAAATAACAGTTCCATGAATCATATCATACTATTTATTTAACCCTATTAAAATTCACTTAAGTTAGTGGGTCATAATGTGGTTAACATAAAAATCTCAATAAATTTTTGTTTATCATTATATAAACATAATGCCCAATAGAATATATTCACAAGATGAATGCAAGATTGGATGAATCATTAACCATAAATTTTATAATGGTTTATTAAATGTTTTGAGAAATATGTTAATCTTGAAGGATATATATAGTAGGATTGTCCATTAGTCAAGGTTGTGAACTCCTTGAGAAATATAGTGATCATTACTCACACCCAACCAAATATCCCTTCATTCATCCTTCTTTGCATTCTATGACACTATCACCTCCTAAAGGTTATAGGGACATTCCCAAACAATTTGGCTGATTCAATAAAACCCAAGGATAAATAATTGAGGTATGATACTAAAGACAATTCCTTGTGATCCTAATCATGAATATATATAATTCAATAATAGCTTTGAATTCCTTTTTAAGGAAAAAATTATTAATTTATAGTTTTTTCGGTTTCAATAGTAAAGGCATGGTGACCATATGATTTATGGTCTCTAAAAATTTATACTTAATAGTTTATTTATTAATCAAGCCATAGAAACCTTTTATTCAATATTGGAGATCATTTTCTCAATAGTTAATTACATTAGACTGGTGTCATTAGATTTTATAGAGGTCACATTAATAGTATGAGGTGTCATTCATGTCAATTATAATTTGGCTGGTATTCAATTCAATTTATGTGTATCTCATTTCTTTTTTATCACCTTGTTTTTTATTTGTAAATTATTTGTAGTTATTTTATAGGGTAATTAAAATGGACACTATACTAGGAGATAATTAAAATTTGATCAGAAGTTGTATACCCATTGTGTTCGTCTTCAATGGAAAGGAAATTGTTTTGGGATTTCTATGAAATTAAATATATTTTCATGTGATGTTATTTTTCGGTTAGATTGGTTAACACATTTTTATGTTTTCATTGATTGTTACTTGATATGGGAAACATTCCATATTTTTATAGAATATTCTTTTAAATTCATTAGTGAATAGTGTTTTTAATATTAGAAAACCTCTTTTGGTTGTGGAAAATAAGAACCATAATTTCTAGGATGGAGGTACTGGTTTGTGGTTTGTTTTATGGGAATGTTATTATTGATTTCATCTACTTATGAATTTTATTGGGATATATATTCAAAATATTTAACATTTTTTCTCTAGAGATAGAGATAGAGCTTATGAATAAATTATTAACTATTACGAACCTAATTTTTATTCCTTTATATTGCATGTCTCCAGAAGAACTTAAAGTGATGATGAATTTGTTGGTGGATCATGATTCAAATGAATTTATCAGGTAGATTATTAGTCCCAAAGGTTCTGTAGGGATTTGTTCTAAGAGGTTAGATGGGGGATAGAGGTTGTGTGTTGATTATAAGATGTTAAATCACGTAACTATTAAAAACTATCATCAAATATCAGTAATATATGATATATTTGACCAGTTGAAAGGATGTTGTTTGATCTTAAATATTGAACTTTGGAATGGTTATATTTGGCTCATGATAGAAGTTGAGGATGTTCTGAAGAGAGTGTATAAGAGTCAATATGGAGATTTATAATTCTTGTTTATGTCATTTGTATTGAAAAATTCTATAACTATGTTTATAAATTTAATTAAATGAATCTTTCATCCTTATAAAAAATCATTTATGATTGATTTTATTAATTAAATTTTAATATATTCACAGTCACAATAGGATCATAGTGAGAATTGTTCTATTATCTTGATGTCTTTTAGAAAATATAGAATTCATAATTTTTATGAGATTCTATTTTTTGATTAGAGTGGATCAATTATTTGGGAATTTGATTTAAGAAACACGTATTTGGGTGGATCTGGAGATTGGAATTGCATTGATATTTTTGGGAGTGTCCAATTATGTCTTTGAGATAAATAGTTTTTTATAACCCAAAGCATGATTTCATTGTTTCATTCATTATTTATCTATATTGGATATTTTGATGATATATTTTATCACAATGGTGTTGAAATTATTGTGGGATTATCGATGTGATTATATAATCTAGAAAATAATGAGGAGACTTACATTATTAAAAATTCATATTTTACTCAATCAAAATAATATTTTTGATGTATATCATGATGGTTTATGAGTGGGATTATGATTTTTCCATATGATAGTGTAGTGGATTATGGATTATAGATATTGATATTCATGAATAGAATAAAAGAGTTACTTGAATCTTGATATTGAGTTGGAAATGGTAATGCATGTGCTCATGTTCTGATTGAAATATTAGTCTTATGAGAGATTTATATCATTCTTCATATTGACCAAAACCTTAGGCATAAGAGTTAGGTGGTGAATATATTTTATTTATTTTTACTTTAAGATAGTATATGTTATGGAAACCATCCTGATCATTAAGCACTATAAGTCTGTACACAGATTGATTATAGAGGTTGAAATAGATCACCGGTATAGATTCTTTATATGTTAAGTATATCAGAACATGAATGTATTTCTATAAAAAAATTACCATAAATAATAAAAATGATGAATTGTGGAATACAAGCATATGAAAAAATATATGCACAAAGAAAAAACATTGATTTTACTTGGTTTATATTTTCATTATATGTCACTGGAAGAGAACTATGAGATTTATTTCACTGAAAGAATAATATTTAAAGTAATAAATTTTCATCCACATAGGTCAATGAGTATAAAGGTAATTTAATGATTTTATACCCATCAAAAAAGTTTTCACACCCCCTTTATATAGAGGGTATCACATTGTCATCTATTTCCAACAACTTCTAACATTTATGGTCATACTTACATTACACTATGAAATAACCAACCACCTATATAATTATACAGCCCAACCAACTGTCATTTATAAATAAAATTAATATCTTGAATTACTCCATTATTCCATATCTTCATATTTACAGTATTTGAGAGGAGACTATTTGATCTTGTAATGAACTAAAAACTTGAGATTCTAATAACCTAATATCTTACCAATGTTTTCTTCTAGAGAACTATGTCATCAGCTTTGTGTAAACTATTACAGAAACCAATAAAATAATTCAGGAACTTAATAATATCCCGTTTAAATAGTTCTTTAAATAACCCTAGAAACTATCCACTTATTTTGATTAGTGCAGTGAACTCCAACCCCCTCTCTGGTTTCTATTCACCATATCACTACTAGTGGGTAGTGTTTCTTTAGAATTTCATAGAGATACACTTCATAGAACATATCTGTTTGTTTTTTCTATAATATTTTCCAGATTTAACTCTCCACTTTTTAGAATAATCAAGATATAATTGTACTTAATATCAATTTATTTAGTCCTTCCATGAAAGACCATATTCTTCACTAAGTTAATAACACATTGATTTTCTAAGTAAAAATATTCATTTCATTAACCCCTTTAGAGTTATTCCAGAAGAAACCTCAACTAAACCAATTATTTTTAGAAATTTATTATTATAATTTATTAATCTTCCATTGATAAGAGAGATTTAACTTCTTCTAATCTTAACATCTATCTGTTATTTGTTCCACCATAAGTAAAAAAATGACAGAAAGTACTCTTTTATGTATTTGAATCTCTCCAAAAACCATCATCAACATAGCCTTATAGTGATTCATTAAGAATGAATCGTAAGTAATTATCTACTATTCATTTTAGATACCAGAGATTCCACAACATGTCCTTAAAATTGTTTCCCCTTTCTTTTCCATGAACCAATTAAAATCTCCCATTTAATGAGAAATATCAAGAAGAGTGGACACTGTGGTACACATAAATATTCCAATGGTATATGTGATAAAAAATTTATCCATGTTCTTTTCCTTATCATCTATTTTAGGTGCTTCTAATTTGGATAAATTTTAATTTCCCAGCATGAGGAGTAGCAACATGTTTTCATCCACTCATAATGAAACATTAATATCTTTTGGGATGTCCTCCTTCTTATTGACCACTAAGATTCTATAATTTTCAATCGTTTTAATTCAAATACCTATGATCTTCTTAGCTTTACAAAGATCATTCATTAAATTCATTATTTCTCCATTGAATCTATTGGAAATTCATCCTAAATATAATCATACCATCTAGATACAAGAGAAGCATAATGAAAATTCTATCATCGGACTCCTTACTATAGAAAGAATTATTTGAGTTACTCCACATGCATGAATTCCCTGACATAAAAGTATCAAACTTTTGTTTTTATTACCATGTTTCCTTCTTCAACCCAAAAATATACCTTTTGAGTTTACATGGAAAACTATGATTTAATTATTTTAATAAAACCATCGATTTTTTTCTTATAAATCTCTTTATCTGGATCCCAAAAATGAAATCCCATCTTTAGATCTGCTTGTTCAAGATATATATATTCAGTAGAAACCATACTAAACATAGCCCTTATAGTTGTATTCTTAATAATTAGTGAAAGAATTTTTGAAAATTTGATATATTCCTTTTGTTGGAAACCATTCACCACAATCCTTTATTTATATATCAAACTTCCAATAGCATATTCCTTTAAAATGAAAATTCATTTATTTCCAAGATCCCTTTTTCTATGTGGAATAATAGCTAATTCCCATGTTTTATTCATGTATAATTAATCTAACTCTTTTTCTATATATATATCTTACATAATAAATTTATTAATATTAAGTGAAAATTATGTAATATCAAGTTAGCCTCCATCCATTTACTGTAAGAAGTTAAGATCAACTCTGATACCACTTGTTGAGAAATCCATCTAGAACATCAAGAACTGGATGTTCGTTCATCGGTAGATCATAAAACATAAAAAAAGATCACTGGTATGGATCCTCCAAAATATTAGTATTCCAGAACTTGGATTTATTGCTACATGAAAACTAATACATTAAATCCTAATAATGCACAAAAACATAAAATAATTGAGAAAAACAATCATAAAGAACAAACAAATATTTTTCATGGATTGGATTTTCATCCTACATCTATGAGATAACATTGTAAGAATTATTTAATAAGAAGTAAAAATAATAATAAATAGTTATTTTTCAACCACATGGTTCAATGAGTGAAACTCTCACTTGATTATTTGATTCATATCAGTAAATTTGTCCCTACCCCTTTATATTACCAGTCCCACAAGATCATCTGGTTATATTAACTTACTACATTTGAAGACATCCATTTTTTACACATTAAAACTACGGAACCGATTGACCATTCCATAAATTGACTGCATGTAAATGATAAATGAATAGTAATATTTTTCATTACTCTATTCCTGTACATCTTTATGAAAATAGTAATTGATCAAATTCTATTTGATCATTCTGTGAACTGAAACCCTAATATTTTGATGGATGGACATTTTCCCACTAATATCTTCCAGTGAACTGAGTCTTGGCCTTTTAGAAAAATATTATTAGGGCCTTAAAAAGGATTCACATACCTAGTATGTGTAAACTCGTATAATGGAAAATGATATCATTTTTTAATTTAATTAGAAATCTTAGTTGCAGGTGGTGTAAGAATTTAAAGATGAATTTTGGGTCATGTGTCTCTTATTTGAGTTAACTCAATATGTGTTTGAGGTGTTGGGCCATGTGGTTTTAGAACCATTGAATATTTCTTAATCATTTATGGAAGAGTTCAAAAAGATTTAGACTTCAAATTTTTATTTCTACTTCATTTGATACTGGAACAAATTTTTAGAGAAGGCACATGGATGAACTCGTGTTGATAACTCTCACTTTTATTTATATGGATACCTATTAACTCTATGGAATCTTAGTCATTGGTATAGAACTATTTTGAATATGTTATTAATATGATTCATTTAAATATTTAATGGTACTCACTTTAGTATTTGGAATAATAGTGTTACAACTATTTTGATATATTTTTGATAATTTTTCACATATTTTTATATTCAATTGTTCTATGATATAAATACAACTAGGGTTTATATAGAATAATTAAATCAAATAGTGGTCAGATTTGATACAAATGATATGATTTTTTATGTTTCTTTACAAACAAGGTTCATAGATAAATTTATCATTTTAAATAGTGAAATGTGAAATCAGAGATGTTTGAAAATTTGTATAGAGAAAGATGCATAATAAAATAACTATAAAATAAACATTATATGTTAAAACATGTACGTTTTGTACTTATATTGTTATTCTAAAATATCCCATGTACTTTAGGATTTTATGAAATCAAATACCCTTCATAATTTACTAATGATTTTGTTCTTATGTTTTTTCATTTGGTTTTATCTCCATTTTAATTGTTTGGATGCTAAAATTCTTAAGTTTGTAATTTTGGACAGCTTTTCTGAAATTTTCCTATGTTTAGAAATTTTGGATACATGATAATTCATCTTCATAAATAAAGATGTTAAGTATTATACCATGTAAATTTGCAACATCTTAGAATCACCTATGTGAAATTAACAAACATTGTTCAAATGGCTACATGACTAATCGACTACATAGATTAATTGGTTATGGGAATCGTTCACATCGATTTATCATCTATGTCAATCAAAAACATGGTAACATTAAATTTTTGGTTCCAATATAATATTCTAGATTTGGATATGTGATTAAAAATCCTAAGTGTATACTTTTGGATAATTAATGAAAATTTGGCTATATATAAAAATTCTATATGTGAAGAAGGGATATGAAAATTCAGCTACAACGATCAATTCGACTACATGATTTCAATTTGAAAATAAGCTATCTGATTATATGTGAACAATTATGTCGTGAAGAAATACTTATTGATTAATATTGAAGTAGTTGAGTGATACTTTAATGTCATTGTGAAATCTTGAATGTTGGATTGATTCTTTATAGAAAAACAACTATAATAAAAGGTAAGTATGGAGAAAGGAAACAAGTACATGGATAATATATTTTTCTTTACAGCCATTGTTGTATTTCTATGAAAATGATGTGTCTCTAATCTCAGATTTTATAAATCATGTGTCATGTGTTTAAGTGAGTTGTTTTTTAAATCATTTAGATATAGATAATAAGTGAAGAAGAAATATTTTGAGAAGAATACAACTATCTGAATTAAATTTGAAGAAGATATCTCTCTCTATCAAATCTCTTCAATGTTAATCTCTTTTACTCAAGAAGAAGAATAAGATTTTCAATTTACATCTATGATTTATCTATCATCATTTTTTTCATTTTTAAATACTCTCCTTGAGCTATATTCTATTCTAATTATCTATTCTAGATATTACTTCCTTATATCAGTTTTATCTTAAAACATTGTAATGAATGTATAAACTCTTTGGGATCTTATAAATCATTTTAAAAGGTTTCTCATATAATAATCTAAAGGATATTTTTGATAAAGTAATCTTGAGGTCTGGTTGAAAGGTCTTATTCTATTGTTCCATGTTGCAGTTACTTGAACTCTGTCATGAAGTCCCTAGAAAATGGATTGGTTTAGTGAAAATAACCAAACATATAGAGAAGTTTGTTAGTAGATTAGACTTGGGGATTTCTATTACTCTAAAATCCATAAATTCTAGTGTGATGTTCATTTCATTTTTTTTATTTTATTTCCACATATTCTTAGATTTAAGAAAATATTATAAGTCAAACATATTAAATAGACGGTGGTGTTCTAAGAAAATAAAATTTCAAAAAATTTCAATTCACCCCACTCTTGAGTCTTTTATAGACCTTTCAAGATAAAAATTTGTATCATAGTGAGTGACTCTTGAGTACTAAACTATCAGAGGTTAAAGTATAATGATATTTTTTCAAATGGATAAATTGAATAATAACTTATAAAATATGTTTATGGTAATAGATACTTATTTTAAGTTTTATAATTGTGGATTTTGGAAGGTATAAATGATTATCTATTTAAAGAAACATATTATAAAGGTTTATTTTAAAGTCTTGAATCCTTTTAAAATTCCAAAAAAAATTAACTAAAAACATTTGATGTTCAAAATTAATCTAGTAATGATTTAATTTCCAATTTAATTTGAGTTATTATTTGTGGCCTAGGTCTATATGAGTTTAAAAAAGATTCACAATTCCAAACACTCCATGAAATGTAGACCACAATTTTATTTACTAATAAAGGTATATATAATGCTATATCCCTTAGATATAATACTTATAAGATGGATTTTTATATTTTTAGAATGATATAAGGATATTTCATCTCCCATTTTAATGGTAGGTTTACAGAGATTGTTGACAATGTTAATACTTTTAGAACACCTATTTCGTAGTTAAATCATTCTTTAAAAATTATCAAAACTCTACCACAAAGATAGAGTTGTATCATGGATTCCATTCAAAAATCTACATAGGTAATAAATTTTAAAATACAATTACTTATTGGAACTCTTATGATGTTTGAGGAAGATATGGAAGTTGAAGCCAGAGAACAATAATTTAATAATAAGGAGAACAATGTGTTAAAAAAATTTACATCAAAATATGATAATAAGTGAAAACAAGTTCTAAAACATATGTCATCTAATTAATATTCTTCTAGTAGTTCTGCTTCAGACTGTGAAGATTCTCTCTTTACTAGTAGATTTAATAAATTATATAAAAAAGAAGAGTTTTTGAGAAACAATTTGACATTTATAAGAAGTTTAACTATAATGATAAATAATTAAGATGATATGGATGTAATAATACTAGACATATCAAGACATATTTTCCAAATCTACAAGACAACAAATGGTAAATGTGAAATTATTTTAGAAATGTTGGTTACAAGAAAAAATACAGAAAGATATGAAAACCACATGGAGTTATTCATAAGATTTTAGTGATTTTCTTTCTTGAGAATCAGGATTCTAATATTCCAATCAGAATGTGAACATGTTATTTATAGAAAACACTAATGAGGTAAATTCATATTATTCTTCAGAGCATGAGTCTGAATCTGAAAGTTAAAATGGATCATATGATGAAATAAATGAATATTGTAATATATTGGAAACTATGTATGAATCCCAAAAAAATAAAATTAAATTTCTTAAAAATTCCAGTAGTGTTACAATAATAAATAAGAGGGATTAAAAGAACAAATTTTATAATTAAAACCAAAATGGAAAATTATTCTACATCATGTATTGGACATGGAAATAAGATTGAAATTTTTCAAAATGAAGTTTTAAAATTCAAAGTTGTAGGAATTATTTTTTAAAAAGGAGAAAACTATTTAAATCAAATCCTTGAAAATAATAAATATTATAAAAAAAAATTAAATATGAATCCAACGTGAGAATCCAAAATTTTTTAAAAACTATTTTCTAACTAGTTCCAAAAGAAAGAACCTCTCTAAAATTACTAATTTTTATTATGAATAGATTGGGTATTATGAAAACAGTTGTAGTTTAAAAATCCTCAGTTCTATGAAGTTAAAAACTATTTTCATAAAAAAAATCAAAATTTAGTCCAGGAATTTTAGGACAGCGCAAACAAATTTGTGTTCTCAAATCCATAGTTTCAAACACTAATGACACCAAAAATTATAGGTACCAAAATAATTTCTTGTTTAATTTTTCTATATAGGGGAAAAGGTCTATTATTATCCATTAAAAATGTTATATGGAAAGTAGATATTCAATGAATATGGGTGGGGATTTCATTGATTTTCACTCCTTATCAAAGATTGATAGAGGATATGTTACTTTTGGTAAAATTGATAATTGAATATTTATGAGAGTTGGATCAGTTGGTAATCCATGCTCATTCCTCATAAACAAAGTCCTTTATGAGGAAGGATTAAAGAATACTTTAGTAAGTATATATTAACTTTATGGTGAAGATGATTTTGTTATTTTTCCAAATAATTCTTGATATATTTTTTAGGAAAAAAATCTTATATTTACGGAACCTAGAACAAAGAATGTCTATACTCTAAATATTAATTCTATGAGTAGAAAAAAAGTAAACTATTTAAATACTAAAACAAATGAATCTTGGATTTGTAATATAGTATTGGGACATTGTAATGATTATTCTTCAATCAAATTATCTAAAAGATATTTTTTCATAGATTTACCTCATCTTAAATTGAAGAAAAAAAGTCATGTGATGCATGCCAAATAAAAATGCAATAAGAATCATATTTTAAAAAAAATAAATATTTTTCTACATATAAACCCATAGATATTATTCACATGGAATAGTTTATCCCATATAGAGATGCAATCCAATTAGTGAAATATTTTATTTATGGTATTAGTTATTGATTTTTCAAGATTAACTTAGGATTTCTTTAATTGTTAAGAGTGATTCTTGTTCTATTTTTATATTTTTTTGAAAGTTGGGTCAAAAATTGAAAGATGAAAAAATTATTGATTTAAAGTGTCCATGGAGGATAATTTGAAAACCAAGATTTCAATTCCTATTATAATAACATCACATCAAACATACTTTTTATTCCCCCAATAAACCTCAAAAAAATGGTGTTGTTAAGAGGAGTAATAGTACATTTCAACAAATTGAATGAACAATGTTTTTTGAATATAATCTATGTACTCATTTTTGGTATGAAGCTATGAATAAATAATTTTATGTTATAAAAAAAATTCTAATATGACTTATCTTAAATAAATCACCCAATGAGGAAGTGAATAATAGAAAACCAAAATTGTGATTTATCAAAGTACTTGGATATGAGGTTTATATTCTAAACACCAAGGATAATCTTGATAAATTTAATCTAATGGATGATAAAGGAATATTCCTTGGGTATTTTACTTATTCCAAGGAATATAGTGTTTTCAATAAAATGTCATGATTGTTAAATAATTAACACATGTTAAATTTTATGAAAATGATATGTTTGATCACAAAAAGACTCAAATTGACGAACTAGGTTATTTTTTTTTGAAAATGTCAGACCTAGACCTCTATTTGAAATTAAAAAATGGATGATGAAAAGGAACATTATTTTACAGAACTATATCCTAAAAGGATGGATATTAGGGAACCGGAAAGTGTTCATCCTAAACAACCTAGAATCCCTAAAAAATAACCCTTAAAATAGTTATAGGAAGCTTACATAAAAGTATTAGAACTATAAAGAGTGTACAAAACCTTGTAGAGTTTTTTTTACTTTATATATCTTTTATAACATCAATATTTAAAATAATCCTTAGTATATGTGGGCTAGATTTTATCAATACAAGAATAATACAACAAGTTCAAGAGGAACATGGTTTGGGATTTAGTTCATAAACAATATGAATGACTTTTTATACGAACAAAATGTGTTTTTAGGAATAAATAAGATGATAATTTTTTTATCACTAGGGGTAAGAATAGACTATTAGGTAAAGTTTATAATCCAGATGAAGTTATAGATTATTAAGAGACCTTTTCACATGTAGCTATATTGGAATCCCTTTAGATTATCTTAGCTTATGCATCACATATGAGGTACAAGTTGAATGAGATGAATGTAAAATATATGTTTATAAATTATTTTATTATGGAGAATGTTTATTTTGAACAACCAATAGTTTTTGAAAATCATTATTTTCCAAATTTATTTTTCAAACATACCAAATATCTTTATGGCCTTGAACAAGCACCCGGATCATGGTATGAATGATTAAGTTCATTTATTTTATCAAATGGTTTTTAATAGGTAAGGAAGATCCTACTATAATTATGAAAACTTCTTCTTTATATGTTTTTCTAGTTCATATATCTTTTTATGACGTGATTTTTTGTTCAAAAAATAAAAAAAAATTACAATGAATATTTAAAAATCATGTAAAAAATTTGAAACAAGCATGATGGGTGTTGTGGAACAATTTTATCACATCTTGATGCATATGTTTTGATTAATTAAAGTATTTTAAATGGATAATTGTTTAGTTTGGGTCAAATTGATTTGAATTTACTACTCATTGGATTGTATAATGAAAATAAATGTTTTTTTGTTTAAAAGTTTTCTCGTCTGTTATAGTTAAAATTAAACGATGGAAGTTTTGTGAAGAAATTTACATCTTGGTTAAAATTTCATAGAAGATGGAATTTTCTATTTAGGAAATACAAATAAGAAAAAAAACTACATTAATATATCAAGACCTTTCTTCTAGATTGTCTACTTGTTATAATTTTCCTAGGAATGACTTGAAGGTGAGTTCTCCAAAGCTGAGCTTACAGATATAGGATGTCATCATCACTACTCACTTCCACTCTTGATTTGAATATGCCAGTTTTTGTGGATGACTGTGAAGGGTCTATAGATTCTGATGATGGTGAAGCATATGTTGGATCTCTATCGTTTCTTATGTCCTTATTTTAAGTAGGCTACAACCCGACTACTACCAATGTCTATGCTCAAATACACAACAATGTGAGTTTATCTGCTAAAGATCCAATATCTCATGTTTCCAGTTGATACTCCTCATCCCATGTTCACATGATTCCATTTTTTATGGATATATGTTTTTTTAAATAGATGATAATAGAGAGGGAATATTTTATGATTTATAGAAGAAAATAAACCTAATAAGATGGATATCTAAGGCTAATGTTCCTATGGTATGTGACAATTCAAATTTAGTAGTATAATTGTAGAAGAACATTCAAATTGGTAATTTGGGTCACTCAACTACATGGAAATTCGACTATGTGAAGGGGATTATATTTGTATGACATTTCTATGTGATAATAAACTATGTTTATGGAATCTCCCATGTGGATATTTTCCTATACAGACAAACATCTACATAGATCAGATTTAGCTACATAGAGAAACGGATAAGTCAGCCAAAGTAGATACGTTGGAATCAGGCACATGGGAAATCACATATGTCAATAGAGATGACTATATTGACCAAATAACTTACATCGATCAGATTGGTCACATGGACAAATCGACTACGTTGTTCATGTAGATGAGAGTCTTATATGTTGGCTGGCTAGAACTCTTACAATTTGAACTTGCATGAGGCGACCAATAGTAGTATCGATGAGGTAGATGATAGATGGTATACCACTGTCAAGAAGTAGTTTATTTCATAAATAAAGAGTTGGGAATAAAAAATATATACAAGAGAAGAGGAAACAAATAAAAAAATCATAGAGGGGAATAAAGAATATGACCAAAGTTGAGGGTAGAAGCATACCAAAGGGAACACATTAGGTAGAAAAGGAGGGAGAATCATTATTTTCTTGTTATTTTTTAATCCCTTGTTAGGGAATTATTTATTTTGGTTATTTCTTTTTATCACTCAATTTCTAAAATATTTTTTGAATATGTTCAATATCTCTATTATAATGGCTGGCTAAATTTGTTGTGGAGTAGAAGGATAAACTGGTAATTGTTTTTATCTCAAAAAAGTGTTAGGAATTGTAGGAATCCACAATTTTCTCAATGGTCAAGTAATTTATGACCTTCATCTATAATAATATGGTGAGAGATTTTTCATTGGTTGTCATTAATAACTTGTTCCCATGAAGTTCATCTAAGAATAGGACATATCATACTTGGGTGGGTGACAAATTTTTCTTAATGAGTGGGTAAAGGGGTCTTTAGTTGATAAGATCAAGGCATCCTTCACATACATACTAGCCGCATGATAGTTTATCCATCATTTGTTTCATGTCATATAGACACAAACCATGAGTGATAGAAAAAAAAATAAAAATAAAAAACTATCAAAATAAGCTAGCCAACCAACCAACTTCCTCTACATCATCCACTGCAGTTCTCCACTTTCATAGTTCTGCCTTCTTTCCCTCTATACTTGACCCTTTTTCTATTAACTATTCCCCAGTCTTCATTCCAAAAACATCATTAGCACCATTACACCCACTATTTTACCCTTGTTTCCTATTTCTTATCTTGTTTCTTTTACTTGTTTTCACATAACACACATTCTACAAAATTCCTTCCATGTGGATCTACCCCGACTCACGACTGCACTAAACCTTAAGTAGGGTTTAAAAATAATTAATTTTTTTGGGCCTAGTGATGGTCTAGGACTCATGGATAAATTTTTTTCTATTTATAATGTGGTTCATGTGCAACTAAAGAATAAAAACACAAAATCTAAACAATTTTTATAGTTTTTCGAAGAAGGCGACTGAAAATATGGTCATCGTCTACTGACCTAGATGAATTTATCCATGAAATTAATAATCATATAAATTCTTTGAAAATAAATAAATAATCAGCTATTTAATATCCTAAAAAAATATGATTAATAAGAAAAATCAAAATCTCAACCATCAGAAAAATACCAACCCTCCCCCAATTCGAAACGTGGTAATAGATAGAGTGAGGCTTATAACGATTTAGGTTCCTACAATATAAAATAACATATCATGCATTCAACACACCCTAAGATCTAAAAACTATAATATTAATCAATCCCACCTCTATGTGCTACCATCTTTCCATGGATTACCCAATGAGGCTTCAATGGATTTCCTGATGGATTTCTATTAGATAGTATAATAGTTTCCACTTAGGGGATTGAGTGACGAGGATTTGATGTTTATAATTATCCATTTTTTATAAATGTAATTACAATGGTGTGGTTCCAAAAAATGGATGAAGACATATTTCATACATGGGATTTTTTGTACAATGTCTTTTTCATGAATAACTACCCAATGAGAATGATTTCTAAATTTAGGCATAAAATCACAGGTTTTATACCAATTCAAAGTGAATTTTTTCATAGATCATGGGATAGGTTTAATGGAATTCTTAGACAGTGAACCAAATATCAATGTACAACCAAATTACTTATGAACACCTTCTATAATATTCTTCCCCCATATCACCAAACCTTAGTTGACCAGTCATTAGGGGAAATTTGTCTGACAAAACACTTGATGAACTCAAATTGATTTTTAACAATTTGAATAGATATACCATCATAAATTATCTATAATGAGTAAAATTGTTTATAATGAAATTGAATCCACATATCAATACAAAGAAAAATATTTTGGTGTTTACAATGAAAATTCCCAACACTCTATCAATGAGTAGTGACATCATTGTGGGATGTTTGGTCATTCATAGTCCTGCTACACAAACATTGACATGTCATCCCAAGTCCCCAAAAGTTATAACATTGTTTGGTATAGACCTCAGATGTTTCTCAAAGATTATCCTTTCTCAAATAACTACAACCAATATTCTAGAACTATCCCAACCTGTTCTAGAGATCGAATAGAGTGTTTAGACCTCATATACCCCTTATTTTCAAAAAATAGATAGTAATTTCAACCTCAACCACTGGCTGAACATTCAAGATCACAAAAGGAACTCAAAGGGATGTTCCAATAAATAATGGGTCAGTTTGATGAGAAAATGGACAATAGTGATTTTGAAATTTCATAACAAGAAGATAGGTTTAAAAACCTAGTGTTTTAATTTTCATAGTTAGTCAGAAATGCAGGTGTTAGAGACAAAGGGAGACTATCTAGAATAACTAATTCAAATCCTAAATAGAATTCCATGGTATTTTCCACATGGATGGGTGTTAAAACTCATGAGGATGTCAAAATATATCCCAAATATGATCCCAATTAAAATATTTTTGAACTGAATAAACACACTTTAGAAACCAACAAATCTATTAATTTGGATATACCGACCAAAATTCAATCACATCATATTGTACCTGCTGAAAAATAATAGGAGGAAGAAATGTAAATCCAAATACACTAAATTAAATAATAATATTATAGAAGAATATGGGGTATTTCCTAGAGATATAAGTAACTTTTCACCAATCATTCCCTTCTATAAAAGAATCATGAAGGAAAATCAAGATAAATAATTATTCAAATTTTTGAAGGTTTTAATGAAACTAAAGGTCGATATACATTTTATTTAATCTCTCATTCAAATCCCTTATAATCTTAAATTGATCAATAATATTTTTTCAAGCAATACAACCTTGAAAGATTTTATACCTACAACCTCATGGAGTAAAGTAGTGGAGTCGTGTAGAACTAGATACCTCCCAAATGACATCATCAAGTATGTTTTATTATTACTTTCACTTTTGGTGATGGGGTTTCCTAGTTTAACTTCCTGTGTGATCCTAGTGAAATTATCAATTTTATTCCCATATCATTACTCTGGAAAATTAGACTTGTCATTCTACAACCCACTATTGTTTAGTATCTTGTAGATCGACCGAGTTGGAACGGTAGATGAACTGCTTAACAGAGTTGGTAAGCTCTTTTACCACATAATTTTCTCATTTTGGATATGTAATGTTATCAAGAAACCCAAAATATTTTTACAAGAACTTTTCTTGCCACTGGGTTGGTAGTAGTTGACGTTTCAATGTGAAAATTGATTTTCAACATTGCTGACCAAATAAAGGCATTTATTGCTTTCAAAATGTATAAAGAATCACTATAAGGCCATATTATTCCAAGAGATGAACTTCTATATGCTGGTAATTTTTTGGATGGTGAGGAAGAATATTTTTAAGGATTATTAATGAAACCAATGATAATAATTATTTTTCTAGAAAACTTTCATGGGATATAGTTTGATCCTGGAAAAGAATCCCTTAATAGAATTTAAAGGGGAATTTCTTGGTCACATAGATGAATTTGTTTTAAAACAAATTTTGACTTCACTTGAAGAACCTATATATGTAGAATTTTTTTCGGATTGTAATAATGATAAATAAGAATCTTTTTTACAATTAATTTTTTAGGAGACCACATGAGGATCTGGGATCCTTAAAAACCTTGTTCATTACCTCAAGCCAAGTCCTTCTAACCATTAAGCATAAACATTGTTGATTCATTGAAACATTCTTTAGGGGGGAGAATCATATTTAACAGTAATAATTTATTCTATACAAGAGGGATATCAAGAGGATAAACTAAGTTTTATTCTATGAGTGCGAAAATATATTATTAGTTTGTCTATTTATGATATCAAAGGTAGTAGTTTATCATTGTTTATTCACAAAATTCACATGGAATGTGACTATTGACCAAGGGTGTAATATTAAAGAAGATTCATCTTAGACATAAAATAGGTAATCAATTTAGAATTGATTTGACTACTTAATGATGAAATAGTATTTCTGTAACACCCCAAGCTTCCACGGTACACTTCTCTTTGAATAATACAGTAGCGTCCGTTGTACGCAACTTTGTGTTCTAACACACCACAACCAATCAAACTTGCCGTTATGAATAGTAATACCCACATCTTTAATTTTTATACATTTTAACTCTCAAAATGGACATCATTTTTGGATTTTTAATATTGTAATTATCTTACGGTGAATTTTTGGTACTTTTCTGATTACTTTCATATTTTTATGAATAGTGAAAATTACTAAATTTTAATTAAAAAAAATTAATTGAAATAATTAATAGTGATAAATTATGAATCTGAGTGATTTTGAAGTATAATTAGATTATACTTTTACCATTTAATCAAATTTTGTTCATTGGACATAATTTCACATTTAAACTGGACATAAGAAAGTGTCAATATTTTGATAGTTATTATTTCTTAAAAACACGATTTTTGTTTTGACAACAGAAATTAATCTTAAATTAATTTCTGCCAATTTTGTGTTTTGAATTTAGAAAAATGGATTCCATATTTAGAATAAATATGTCCAAATTGTGTAAATAGGTAACTTTTATTTTTAGACATTTTTGAATAATTTCATTGGTAAATATTTTATTTACCATGGTTAAAGGGTAAATCCGGTAAATAAGGGTAAAAAATAATATTATAATAATATAAAATCACCATAAAACGTGTCCTAACACTATTGGTTGATACATGTCCGACCATGGGCATCTTTGGGTCAATTTGGGGACCCCATGGAGCCACTTGTAAGTGATAATTACACTTTATATTAATTAAGTTAAAGTAAATACAAAAATTACAAAAGCATATATCTTTTAGAAAATCAATTTTTACATAGGGTTATATAAGTGATATTTTCAAAAATAAATATTCATTATAAATACTGAAAGATTTACTACATAATGGTATTTTGTTTATAGTTTTTAGACATAGGATAATTATATTTATTTATGACACAATAATGATACAGTATTTTCCTTATTAATGAAAGAATCAAATAATTGGTATTATAAATGTTAAAATAAACATTGTTTGAATGTTTTGATGACATCAATGAATTTTATTGGTTAATATGACATTTTATTATATCTTTAATGAATTTATTTCGAATTAATAATGTTGTTAAGACTTTAAGAAAAATCAATTATTAAATAGGGTCAAAATTGACATAAAGCAGTTTTTAAAACAAATATTATTTTATAAATTGATATAATATTCCTAAAAATCTAAGGTTCGGACAAAGTAATTATATAATTATCGTTGTATCATTAATTAACCACTTTGGGGTCACTTGGAAGTTTATAGTAAGTTTATTAACCATATAATTTAAAAATACAAAGAGACATGGTAAATGTAAAACTAATTAACTAAGAGTTAAAACTAAAATATAAGGTTAATAAAGTGAACCAAACTTGTATAAAACCTATTGGATGAGTTTTTTTGCAACCCATAGACACCATATACTTTAAATAATCTACTTTGGAGCCATTATAAAACGAAAATTATTTTATTATAAAATAATATTTCTATCTTTTTTTAAGGTGCCCATCATCCCTCTTATAAAATAGCACTCCCCCTTCTCTCTAATTCACACATTCAAAGCCATTTTTCTCAGCAAAACCCTAACCAAATATCCTCCAATCTTCCCTCACGTCAACTTAGAGGCCTTATTTTAGATGAGGAAGCCAACCTGAGGAGCAATTTTTATCAAATCAAAATGAAAAACCCGAAGAAGAGGTAATGATTTCACCACCCACTTTCAAGTTCCATTCTTCTTCCACTTCTTCTTTATTTGTTATTTCAATTCTAAAATAATAAATCCAGTATATTATATATACTGTGATTTTATTAAAAATATGGTACAACCATATTCAGTACTCTATCCATCCTTTGAATGACATGTCACCATACGTGCGTACATACGGATTACCGTCTCCACGTCGTGGTGTAATTGTTATTCAATACATTATTATTTGTATGGGTATAATAATGATATGTAATTCATGTAAATAATAAATATAACATGATAATTATTATGTATATATGATATATCATCCAATTATATATTATTTTAATATCAAAAGAATGATATTGTCGCTCATGCATACGTACGGACTACTGTCTCCACGAACGTGATGTGATTCATTCCCCATCGTATCCATTCAAGACTAGTTTTCATTTGATGATTAAAAACAATATTTGAGGACTTTATATCATTCTTAATATGAATAATATACAATCTATGGATAAAAAACACATCTTATGTTACAAAACATATAAAAGAAAATGAGTAAGTGAACACCCAAAACGACGATAATACTAAAATATTATTAACAAAGGAATATTAATAGATAATATATGGTATCATATTTATGTATATTATTATTGTATAATTTATAAAAAATTATTTAACTATTATACAGGAGGTTAACCTACCCTCGACCAAGGAAAATTACAAGGTTATTGGTTTATTTTACCATCTCTTCATTATCTGATGTGGTTTATACGTAATAATCTAGTGGGACCTCTTTATCATCCACATCCATGTTTCTTAAAAATGTATATCAAAATATTCATACTATTTTTTAGAATATTGGTTAAAGTCATTTATACCCTTGTTTGACTTTTTATAAGATTTTTATAAATGAGTCTTTCTATTGTTTTCCAAATAAGGTCCTTTTTAACCTTTCCGAAAAAATTAAGGTAAGAATGTCTTTTTTTAACTTATACGATGGGTGAAGCTATTTTTGAGCATTATAAAATTGTCGAAGCTTCCCTTAAAATCTTATAATAATATTTTAAAAGTATTTTTTTTAAATATGTGGCTTTTAAATGATTTCAAAAAAAGAGATATTTCTCTCAATCAGTTTTTTTCATCAATGTCAACATCCTTTGATGGATTTTAAGCTTATTTGAATTTGATTTATTATGATACAAAACATCCATATTGTATTGACTTTTTTGTGATATTTTTTACTATGGATGTGTTATTTTTATACCATTCATCATTTATGGAGAAATTATTGACATTTCATATGATAGTTTTAATACTAATGTTTTGTTATGTTTAAACCTATTCATATAAGGAATGCATTGGACTTAGTAAGTGACGGGTGGATCCCGCTATAGCTCCTAGATGCATCGATAGGTCTCATGAGAAAAACTAGTGTATTGGCATAAGGCCTTGAAAAAATCTTATTTGTAGTCTTGGAAAAATACCTTGACTATGTGGTTATGATAGTCTGACATTATGCATTCCATAATTATGAAAGTAGTTATTGATATTGCATTTGATTATTAGACAAGTAGAATATCCATTTGAATAAGTAAATAGAACTATTTCATTTTATCGTTTCCATATTATGTTGAAGGTCAAGTCTAAACGGATTTGTTTTAGTTATACATTTCCTTAAATGTTTATGTTTATTTAGGAATGTTTCCGCTATATTGTTATCTTTACTGAACATCTGAGCTCACCTCTTTCTATGTTTTATTTTTTCCAGGATGTGAAGAAGTATTTTATGAATGACCTACAGGGATAGTATGAGGGGATATGAGTGTGGTCTATGGAGAAAAGATGTTGTTGTTGTTTTTCACTGTATGATGTAATGTAAACTTTATGAATGTATCTAGTGATTCCAAGGCTACTAAATTAATCTGTCTTTTGGGACTTGATCTTTTGTGATCATGCCAATGTTATGTAGTAATGAACCGACTCTGGGTAACTGGGGTTGGGGTGTTACAATTTCTTATTTCAGAGAACCCATGACTAAGTCTAGTTTAAGCATTAACTAATATGAGTGGAGTCACTATGATAACCAATGAGAAGAATTAATAGATTCAAATTAGAATATTGAATAAATGGAGGGAAAACACAAACTATAAAAAACATAACTTTGATACAAAAAATGATCACTTCCTGATTATATTTTTTTATCAAATGTTTGATAGGCCGGATGGAAATCATTTTTATGCTTATTAGATGGTTTTATTGTTCAATTAGATTCTCATTTCCCCTAAGGACCAATAGAAATCCACATTCACCTGTCCATTTGGTAAATTTTTTGACAAGTAGATTCCCTTCAGTTTGTGTGGTCCTTTGGCTAATTTGCAAAGGATTATTATGGAGATATTTTTTATATGAGTGATAGATAAGCCAAAGAATTTATGGATGACTTCATTATTGTGGGATCTGACATTGATAATTTTTTAAAACATCATGAATATACATTATAAATATGTGAATAGAAAAAACATGTATTGAGTGAGGAAAAATTCTTATTCATGATAATTAATGGAATTGTTTTGGTACATAATGTTTCCAATAATGTTGTGTATATTGATATGGATAAAATTGAATTCATTAAAAATATTACTCCATCTGACAATTTCATGTGTATAAGAATTTTTTTAGGACATTATATTTTTTACAAGTTTTTTATCAAATATTAATCTTAGATCACTAAACTACTTTTCTATATTCTTGTTAAGGACACACCATTTATATTTAATGAGAAGTGTTTGTCCTATTTTAGTTATCTTAAGGAAATTTTCACATCTTCAGCCATTATAATTTCCCTATACTATGGGATTGCTTTTGAAATCTTGTGTAATGCTAGTGACATTTCATTGGGAGATATTTTAGGCTAAGGGAAGTACAAGAAGTTGTATTTTTTCTAATATGATACAATATTTTTTGATGGGGCTCAAAGTTGTTACACCACAATAAAAAAGAAACATTTAGAAGTGGCGTTTTCCCTATAAAAGTTCAGGCAGTATCTGATTGGATCCAAACTAATTATTTCCATAGGTCATTCAGCCTTTAAGTATATGTTTTCTAATAAGGAAACTAAAACTAGATAGATGAGATGGGTTTTATTTATTTAAGAATTTGATTTAGCTATCAAGGATAAACATGTGGAAGAAAATTTTGTTTCTGATAAATTTTATAGGATTCAGAATAACCTAGGTGAATCTCCAATGGAGATAAACTCTTCTTTTCCAAATGGAAAACATTTCATAGTTTCTAAAATTTTTGATCCATGGTATGATGAATTTGTTAATTTTATTACTATTGGAATCATACCTAAATACTTCTCTCACAACTAGAGGCAAATTTTTATATAAAAACTTAATTAATTTTTCTTTGATAATACTCTCTTGTTTAAAAGGTATTCTGATTTCATAGCGTGAATATGTGTTTATAAAGAAGAAATATCTCTCGTTCTGTGGATTTTTCATTCATCTTCATGGGGAGGACACCATGGTTATTAGAGAACTTCTCAAAATGTTTTATAATCTCGTTTATACTAATTTAAACTATTAAAATATGTGTAAAGTCTAGTTTTATGAGGTGATAAATTTCAAAGACTTGGTAATGTGGGTAGGAAGAAAGATCAACCTCATAAATGAATTCTCTATGTTGAAATCTTTGACTTTTGGATAATGGATCTCATGGGCCCATTTCCACCCACCCATGGAAATTGAAACATTTTGGTTTTGGTTGACTGTGATTCAAAGTGGGTGGTGAAAATTTATATTCTGAATAAAAATGATATCAGTGTGATCAGTTTTCTACAAACGAATATATTTTCGATTTTTTGAGTCCAAATGTATTTTATCACTGATAATGAAACTCACATTAAGAGTTATAAGTTCAAAGATTAAATGGAAAAGTATGGATGTGAACACAAGACTCTTACACCCTATCATCCAAAGTCTTGTGGCCACGCTAAAGTCTCTAATAGGGAGTTGAAACAAATCAAAGTGAATACTATCAATAGATCAAGGAAATATTGGTCCTTAACATTAGATGAAGTACTCATGGATTATCAGACTAATTTCAAAACATCAATAGGTATGCCACTATATCAGCTTCACTTTGGATAGGCACGTCACTTTCCTTTAGAGATCTAACACAAATACATTTAGGTAGTTAAATATTTAAATTTTGGTTTTAAATCCTCTGGAGAAATATGGATTCTTGAATTTATTGAGTAGGATGAAATAGGGATAGAATATAATGATAATTCCAAGATATATAAAGAATGGAAAAATGATTTTCATTATTAAATTATCCTAAAATAGGTACTTTTAAGTGGTTTATAAGGTAATTTCAATTATAGGTAGATATTATTCAATAGTAATCTCTAATTCAAGTGTTCAGGCCCATTCACCATCTTAATAAAGTTGTTGAATGTAGCTGGGGATTTAATTGGACATGATAGACAACCATTTTTTTCAATGGACAATGAGTGAAGCATTTTTTTAGGGATTTATAAAGGATGTTGCTACCATCTTATATCTATATTGTTGAGTCATTTTTGATGTCCAACTTAAGACTCTGAACTCATTACATAATGGTAGTCCACCCATGGTTCCTTATTTTTTCTTTTCTTGGTTTTCTTATTTTTTACTTTGTAGTTTTTACTATTGTATTCTTCAAAATGTTATCTCTCGTATCTACAAAATTTGACTACTTATCTAGAGGGATATCTACCTTGAAAAGGTTGGAATAATTCTTTAGTAGTACTATGAGAATTCAGCCTCATTTCAGGGTAGTTTTTGTTTTCATTATACCCTTTTTATTTCTTTTTTCTGCTGGAAATTAAGTATGGTGGCATCCCATTGGATTTTCTAAAAAAAATCTTCTGATTTACTATTTATTATAATTCTTTTTGAGTCGTATTGAGAAATTATTTTTTTGAATTATAAATCTAAAAAACATGAACTTTCAATACAATTGTTTTAAACTAATTGGAAGTGTGGAAACTGTGTTGTTTTTTATCTCTCATGCACCCCTATGTTTATTATTTTCACTTTTTAATTATTATATCAATTTTTATATTTACATTTTCACACGTTAACATTCAAAATTGTGGATAATAATGGGCAGTAAGTATAGGGGAGAGGGGAATTTGTCATATACTTCAATTGTGCTTCAGTTCTGCTACATCAAAAAAACCTTAATTTTTTTTCAAATGTATCCACTTTTGATAAATTGAAATGGTATTTGGTCTATTTAATTACAAATTTTGGTGTCACATGGTTTAAAAAATAATTTCTCAGGTTTTACACCCTAGGTGAAGATTCCATGAACAATTCTAAAGTTGTGAGGATTGAGTGATTTCTGAGTGTTGTTGTACATTTCCTTTATAGAAATCATGCTTGAAAATTGGGAAGATAGGTTTGATTGGTTAGTATCCTATGGAATTGGATCTATAACATGAGGAATATTGTACTTGAACTTTAATTTAGTTATATTTCTTGGTTACATGGAACACCTTGGGATCCAACCCGATTGATAAGTATTATATATCCATTGAACCTAGAGTAAAATGGAAAATTTGGATCCCATATTGACTATCTAAGATAGGGGTATATATTTTGTTTCTATAAATAAATCCAAATAAATAAGTGCTTTGTACAAATCTTTTCATAAATTCATGGCTGGGAAAAATGAAAACAAAGTTCCCTTGTCAAAAATTAGCTAATAACAGTGAGAGGAATATTGAAACCAAATTAACAGGGGAACACATGATTTAGAAGAAATTCATTTGATTTGTATCCAGAAATATGGAAGAGAATACTTTGTTAGAGGAACCTAGGGGATAGAAAATGTTTTTGTTGCACTTGTTATAGATCTAATTCCACTTTGGTTCTATGGCCATTTATTTTGGAACTGATACTTGAGTTTTTACTAAATTTGGGTTGTGTGGCAAACTTCCATAGGAGGCATAAAAATCTATTGTAATGAATTATATGGTGTTCTCCATGGAAGGCTCAAATTAATTGACCCTAAATCCTTTATTAATGAACCGTTTATGTTACAAAGTTTACCAGGAGTGTAATGTTTTATGTGTGGGGGATTTTTATGAGGAACCATAATATCAAATATTTATAAATCTCTTTTGATTATGTAAATGAGTTTTAAATGGTTAATTGAGCTTATAATGGAGAATTTTTGAGTTTGGGGAAAATCATTTGGAATATACAATTCAATGGATTTTTGGATGATAATGTCTTCTCTTTAATATTAAAATTTTCCAATATGTTACGATTAAAATTTAACAATGTCAATTGTGTAAACTAATTTACTTCTTTAGAAAAAATCCACAATATATGGAATTTTTTGTATGAAATAGAAAGAATAGAAAAGAATCAACATTCACATGTTAAGTCATATCATCAGGATTGTCCAAATGTTTTAATTTTCCAAGAATATCATAAATATGAGTTCCATAGATATGATCTTGTAGCTATAAGATTCTATCACCTCCACTCCTTATCATTTTTGACATGTAAATGTTGGGTATTGTGGCCGATAGTGATGTGACTACAAATGAAGATGAGCAAAAATCCTCTTCCACCTATTTCAATATAGAGGTCCCCATTTGAAGTTAACTACAACCTGAGCACTACCATGGTCTATTCTAAAATGTGAAACAATGAGATATAAATTGATAAAGATCATGTATATTTTTCTGTTGGATTATTCTACTTCTCCCATGTCACTAGATGACATATTTTTAGGATGGAGTTTTTAATTTAAATATATGATCATGGAGGTTGCATATTTCATGATTGAGTGAAGAAAATGTGCCTGAAGAGATGCCTTTCGTATATTGTAGTGCATATGGTATGAGATGACTCAAATTGGGAGGAAAAATTAAATATGAATGGTTAAATTGGTTATGTGGGTTAGTCGGCTACATTGTGAGTCATCTACGTGAAATGGATCCACTATGTCATATTCATTTATGTATGAATTGTCTATGTTGAGGGAATCTTCCATGTGGATATTTACTTATTCAAAGAAACAACTATGTCAATCATATTTGGCTACATGGAGAAACGACTACATCACCCAAAATATATACATGTGAATCAGCTATATGGGAAGTTGTGTACATCAATACAGGTTGATAAATTAACCAAATTTATTACACCAATCAAATTGGTTACATGAAAAAATCGACCATGTCATTCATGCAGACGAGAGTCTTTTACACTTGAAAACTGGAACTCCTACTATTCAAACATGAATGATGTGTCTAGTAGAAATATATATTTTGTGGGTGATAGATGGTATATCACTGTCAAAAAGTAGTATATATCAGAAAGAAAGAGGTGGGACTAAAAAATATATATATATAGTGGAGGAAAAAAAAAGTGACGATGGGAACGATGAACATCAGTAGAGGTGGTGGGGATGAAGTAGATAATAGGGAACACATCAGGTAGCCAAAGAGGGAGTTGAAGATTTTATTTATTTTTAATCCCATGTGACTGTGTTAGTTTATTTATTCCTTCTAGAAAATCTATTTTTAATTGTTTTTTGGAAAATATTGAATATCCCTATTATAATGTTTTACCAAATTCAATGTGGGAAAGGAGTTTGAACTGGTAGGTGTTTTTACCTCACTCAAGTATTAGGAATTGTTAGATTCCACCCATTTCTCAAATATCAAGTAATTTTTGACCTTCAACTATACAAACTCTTTGAAAGATTTTTTAGTGGTTTTTTTCATTAATAACATGTTTCCATAATGTTCATAGGAGAAGTAGATAGGTAACACAAGGGTGGTTCACCATGTTTCCTTAATGAGTGGGTATAGTGGTCTTTAGTTGACAATATAAAGTCATCCTTTACCTATAGAGTAGCAACTCAAGAGAGCTTTCCAACTGCCAATGAGATCATACCCAAGTGTTAAGGGATCCTACTTGGCATCCAAGAGACCCTGGTTCTAAAACAGGAGGGAGAAAATTTCTCAGTTACTATAGTAGTTACTATAGCAGTATTGTTCAGTACTATAGTAGCCAGAAGTATTTATTTGATTTGGGCCTTCAGGCCACCGATTTAGGCTAATGGGTCTCTGGGCCTTCGGGACCCCAAAGGCCTTTGGTCCAAAAGTCCTTCAGGCCACACAAGGCCTATGGTACATAGGGCCTTCAGGCCACAAGGACCATGGAACAGCACAAATACCACACATAGTAGGCCTCGGAAGAGGATTCAGAGAAAAGTAGTAGTAACTATAGCAGAGCTAACTGGGTTTGAAGAATGATAGGGTATGACAATTTACATCGAGATGAGGAACCATGCACCTTTTCGTGCGGAATTACTATTAAATCATCAATGTGATGTGAGGTGCTAGTAACCTTCTATAATGCATATGGTGGGGAGTGGTAGTTCAATGGGATGGGCCTTCAGGTCATGTATTGGGCATTGTTTCTCTCGGCCTTCAGGTCATGTACAAGGCCTTGTGCCACTAGACCTATAGGTTATGTAAGGTTTCCCACTCAAACCAATTAAAAAAGCTGTATTATCCAAAAATAAAATAAAAATAAGGCCTTCCATCCATTCGGGGGATAGGTCTTTCCATCCATTTTTTTCAGGTCCTTCTGTGACTGTATTGTGTGAGAGAAAATACTCTAAAAAGAAACACTAATCAAAATAAGCTACCTATCCAACTAAATTCCCCCTATCTATCCCTTTATATTCCCCACTTTCATATTTCTCTCTTATTTCCCTCTATCCATGACCATTTCCTGTTACATGTTCCTAAATATTTATTCTGTCAACTTCATCTCCACCATTATACCCACTTTTTATTCCTTTTTAATTGTTTATGATTTTTCTTATTTTATATGAATTCACATAGCAAATCTTCTATATAATTCCTTCCATATAGATCAAACCCTACTCACCACTGAACTATGTCTTAAGGTGGTTTATAAATAATTAATCTGTATCGGGCCTAATGAAAACCTAGGCCTCACATCTAATGGATGAGTTAAATTAGTTTCTATGTTTTCAAATTTATAAAAAATAAATTTTTGAATATTCTAAATCAAATATAAGACTTAATTGACTTAGTTAAAAGTATTAGGATCAAAAGTGGTAAAATATATAGAATCCCTAGGGGCTCTAGTGAAAATATTGACTTGGATTAGGGTGGGAAACCAATCAAGAACAATCTTTACAAGGGAATAATTGGAAGTTTATTATATTTAATTTCTAGTATACTCAAAATTATGTTTTCAGTGTGTCTTTATGCTATATTTCAAGAATATCCTAAGGAATCTTATTTAAAATATACCAAAATAAATTTAATGTATTTAAAAGGAACAATTTTTCATTCCTTAATATTTACAAAAACTTATAATTTATTTTTTTTCTTCTTATTCAGTTGTCAAATTTTATTGTTGTAGAATGGATATAAAAAGTACTTAAGTAACCTTAAATTTTCAAAGTAAATCTCTAGTATCCTAGTCTAGTATGAAACTAACCTCTATTGAATTATATACCATCAAAGAAGAATATATTTCTTTCAGTAGTTATTGTGCATATGTATTATGAATGAAACACACCTTAATATATTTTGGATTCAATTATAATAAAGTATTAATATAATGTGATAAAACAAGTTCTATCAACATTTCTATGAATTCCATATTTTATTTAAGAATGGAGATTATAGATTTAAGGCACAATTTCATTAGAGACTATGCTCAAAAATGTGTTATTACCCTTGAATTATCTCCTTTAAGAATGATTTTCAAGATATTTTTACTAAACCTATTATGAGTGAACATTTTGACTTTATAAAAACTGAATTGAGTTTATTAGATTTTTAATGAATTTAATTTATCTCCTTTTGATAAATTGTTTATTTAATTTTTTAAAAAATGTAATATTTATTATTTATTTATTTATTAATATTTTTTTATTAGCCTATTATATTATCTAATTAAATGTTGCAAGTTTTGTAAATGAAATGTTGTTCTTTTAGATTCTATTTCATTTTATTTAGATATTAATCATAATCTACCCGAAACTCCTTTTGAGTATTTATACATTTTGGGATTTGGGTCTATGAGCTAAAACTTGATTTGGGACTCAACCCTTTTACCATTCATGTACCTATCTTATCCCAGAAGACAAACCATCACCCATACCCTTTCTATCCTTGGTCGACCTATAACATACCATGTCTTCCATTGGAATGTCGAAGCATAGTGACGAGTGAAGTTCTGATTCCTCTAATAAATCCAATGGTAGCATGTCATGAGTAGTTAATGATAGGAAGTCCATTGATATAGTGTCGTTGAAGAGTATCGAGATATTATTGAATAAAGTTATTCTGTTTCAAGGTGATTATTTCATATTTAATGAGAATAAATCTTGTTTTCTTTTTAAGGAAGTGGTAAATGAGTTTATGAGAAATTTTGAGTTCCATTTTAATAAAATAGAGGATGTTATCTCTTTAAGAATCAATGAAAACACAATGTTGTTTTCATCAACCAAATTGGTTGAGTTTCTTCATTATCCCCATGAGGGGTTTTTCAATTTTTGTAAGACCTTGGTAGGTACAATTTAAAGACCTCAACCCGAGTATCCTGGAGTTGGTGCCTTTCTTTGTTACAATGGTACTATGAAAAAGTGATTTCATCCTAAAGAACCAAATAGTTTTGTATCTTTGGAATATAAGATAAAAACAAAAGTTTTACATTAAAACTTGAAAAGAAAAACAATATAGAAAATTTATTTGAAACACTCATAGACTCATATATTATCCATCTAAGTCATTCATAATATAAATCTTTGCATCTTGGGTAAAAATAAAACATAAGAAAGGGGAGATATCAGATGATCCATGAGGGTAATAAATATAGTGGAAGCTATCACAAATATATATAAACAATAAGGAAAAGTGAATAACTAAAATCACATTCCATTAAAACATAATCTTAAATATAATATAACATGAATAAAATATGAAAAAATAATTTTATATAAATGAACACATGAGAGTGAAACTTAACCATGGATATTATACTAGTTAATAATCACATACATTATAAATTTCCATTATCATAATGAGGTAATGAATAATGTGGGACATTATAAACATCTCATCATGTCTTCGACCAAGAAACTATACATAAATGGGTAAAAACCCGGTCTAGTTTGTCTCATGAGACCTACCGCTGCATCGAGGGTATATAGTGAGCCTGGCCTGTCAGTATCTATGCCCAATTCATTACACATATGAATGTGGTGGAACATAATCAATATATAAATTCATATTAAAACTAGCATATGAAATTTTAATAACTTTTCTCAAATAATAAAAATAATCATAAACCATCCAGGGTAATATGGTTAATGGTATCAATATAGCACATCCCAAAAATAATCATAAACTATCAATAAAATTTGGTAGTTGGTAAAATAAAATATCAATATCAATTAAGAATATGATTCAACATATGTAATTGAAATAGATAAAAATACTCTAAAAAATCATTGATAAATTTTTGAGGGAAATACCCTTTTACTTTAGAAAGAAGAGTTATTTTGGAAACTCATGTGCATTTTTCATAAAAATGAGATTAAAAACAAGTATATCCCAGAAGAGAAAAATGGGGGACAATGAAATTATATTTTAGTCGTAAATTATTTCCAAATTATGTGAAAACATGTGAAAATAGTTTTCAAAAAACATTAGAAATGGGCCATTTCATTGCGGTATAACAAAAAATATAAGTCTTCAAAGAAGACAAATGATTAATTGTTTTCATAATACTAGAATTGAATAAGATATTTTTTAATGTTGGAATAAATAATTTTTGGAAAGTAATGGCTTCTCAAAAAAGATTATGGTGTATACATGAAAAAGGGTATGAAATTGGGAAGTTCCCTTTAATCGGGCTTGCTTGTCAGGAGGAATTAAAAAAGAAACCTTATAAAAACATGTATTTCCCTATAAAAGAAATAATAATTGATAAAGGTACATATTTTTGGAACATATACACAGAATTTATTAGGATTACTTAAGAATAATTAATAATTAAATAAGGGTAAATAGAGATAAAGTGTAACCAGAAGGAAAAAATGGTGGATCGGGAAGAAAACATTATCTTATGTCCATAAGTGTTATGCACTTGCACTTAATGTCCAAGATAATGAAATTTTATTCATTAATAATTTAATTCATAACCTATTAATAATTTTTTTTCATTTATTACAATTTTATTAACTTTATTTATTTTGTTTTTTGATGATTTATAAGTTTCAATTTTGTCGTTTGAGGGTGTTCGTTTCCTAGGTTTTCACGATTGGTTTACCTGTATAAAAGTATGAAAGATCGTATAAAATGGGATTAGTTATATAGAATTGAAATTATGTGTTATTAATTAACTTTTAAATTATTTACTAGTCTTATATATCATTTTTTCTGTATATGAGGATGATTCATTGGATAAAGAGTTAACGAAAATCGTTTATATTATTTTGGTGTTTTTTCGATCATCACACACTAGTTTTGTTTTATTAATGAATATTAAATATATATATATTTGTTAAATAACACTAGATAAGTTACAATACATATATTATAGTCTATTTTAATCATAAAATGGGTTTTTTACCATCATTGAAGGTAGAATTGACAAATGAAAACTCGTCGTCCCTGGAGGTGGTAAATCAGCACCTCATAGACAATGTTTTAAATTTTTGAATAAAGGGAGTTGAGAAGAGAATTGATGTTTGATATAATATTTACATAATAAATTTACAATATATAAATTATATTGGAGTTATCATTCCACTTTGGGACAGAGTATGTAAGTAATGGACAAGAAAATAAAATAAATTTAAAGATAATTAAAAGAACGAAAGGGGTTTTACCTCTTGAATTCCTCTCCTTGAGAACCTCCTTAAGAATCTTTGAAATGGTATTTTTTGTGATAGAATCAAGAAAAAAACTTTTGGGGGAGGTATGGGGAGGTATTCAGAATAAATTCGACACGATTCAAGGATTTGGAGGTGTGAGAGGAAGAGGTTGTGTGGGGTGGTATTTATAGTAGAGGAGATGAGTGTTTTTTATTATTTTATGCATTAGTTTATTATTTTGGTTAAAAATTATGAATATATTTGATACCCATGAATAAATATAGTAAATAGAAAATGGTAGTTTTATATTATGGTTCTTACATTAACAATGACTCAAGAAATAGTGTATTTAACTGATAATATTATTTACTGTAAATTATTGTATTTCACTATTCACCAAAAAATCAACTAGTTTATAAAAATTCCAAAAACTCACCCTATCCATTTCTTGATGTATAGAATTATAAAATTATCCCCAATTTATCAAAACAATTTTCAAAACATGAGAACTAAATTTTTTAACTAAAATCATCAGTTCAACGAAAAATACAGATTTTAAAATTATAACTGACTTTATGACTCTTTCAAAAATTAATTACGATATCATAAAATTATATTATAATCATAAGAAAAAAATATATTAATATATTAATATATTTCATTAAAATAAATTTTCCTTTAAATAGTTATTTTAATTATAAAATTATGAATAAACATTTATGTTTCATAAAAATACTGATAGTTAATTTATCATTTTTAAAATCTATTTACTTATTACATGATATAAATATATTATATTTTCATTCATAAGATATCTAAATATTATTTATAATTTAATATGTTAGATATAATTCAAATCATAAAAAGTCTTTTAATATAATGAAATTCACAGTTTAATAAAAATCATAATTATTCACTATTCACTAGAAAATATATATTTTAAAAAATGTAAAAAAATTCATCCTAAGATAATTTTTACATTATTATTTTAATCGAGAATTTTATTTTTTTCAATAAAATTTATAAAAGTTTCAGAATTTAGTTTTAAAATAAATGCACCATTAAAAGTGGTAAAACTGACTTTATAAAACAAATATAGTCTTTTAATGCATTAGATTGGATTCATTCTTATCTTACTCCTAAAAAATAATTTGGATGAATTTAAAAACATTTTATTGAATTTATAATATAAAAATTTCATAATTTAGTTAATACTATTCACTACCACCAATTTATTGGCTATGTTATAATGGTCATTTTAAGATGATGATATTTAATTGTATATCATTATTAGTTTAATCTTGGTTTTGTGTGAAATATATGGTGTCATATAAATTAAATTTAAAAGGATACATACCATAAAATCATGGGGTGTAACATACAAGATCAGTTAGACTAATTGAGGCATTAATGTTCTTGTTCAGTACCACTATCTTTGAGAAGAAACATGTAAATGATTTACTAGCAAAGTGAACATATTTCTGTATGCTTGTGCAAACTAGGATAGATGAGAGAGACAGTGAAATGGAGTAGGTTTTATTTCAAGATAAGTAATTTATTTTTTTTTCTGATAAATAATTAGAAACTAAATTTTCCTAGATACATAATGCATTTTATGTATCATTACTACAAAGGAAATGGTAGGATTAATAATTATCCTTATGGTTGACTGGTCTTCATGGTTCTAATGAGAAAAAAAGTGGATCCTAATGAGGGAGTTTTAGTGAAGTGTCACAAAAGTAACACCATTTTTGTAGCTCTTTTGATTAAAATTGGGTACATTTAGGACTATATTTAAATTCCTTGAAACCAGAAGGACACAAAGGTGTGCCTCAAGGGGATCCATCTAAAATATCACTACCTAGGGATGTAGCACCTACTGAGATCATTCCCACTATGGAAGTAGAGTTGTTAGTGGATACGAGATCTGAACCTGAGTTACCAATAGTAATACTAAAATAGAAAGAGTCTTCACAGAGAAAATATGTTGAAGTTACTAAAGATGGTTAGCATGAGTAACTGGTTTTTAAGAAAATATTATTAGATCCTAAAAAAAGGCCAATGGAGACTGTGCATACTGGGTTAGTTTTTGGATATGGACCTGAATCCATAATGGATCATTAGAAAACTAATACAATTAATTATAGATTACCTTTTGAATGTGGTAGAGTAGTTAATGTGGTTACATAAACTATTGGATACTCTAATACACCATTTACCCCATCACCACCTCCAGTTGTACATGAGGAATCACCCTCAGTTAGTAAAATATCTTATAGCTGATAAAAGAAATACTTTTCTTCTACTATAATAGAGAAGTTTGAAAATATTAGAATATATTAATATGATTTTCTGGTGGAGCATGTTTCCAAAAAATATGTGATTAAAGAACTTGGGGATTCCTCTATCTCCAAGATATATCTTTATAAGTTGGTGGGGTTGTTGGCTACCCGAATAGATCTGATTAAGAGTATTAAATTATTTCCTCTAACTCATCAATCTTATTTTAAGGTAATTTTAAGTAACATGAAGAAATTAATGCTCTATTTAGAGTATTTAAATATTATTTCCCTACCATGTTTGAGTTTTAAGAACATAGTGTAATGGTTTAATCTCAAAGTAACTCACTTAAAAATATTACAATGGTGAAATCAAGTATATATCAATAATTTCTTGATGATTTGAAATATTTTGGGGCTAAAATAAAGAAAACATTTCAAACTTTACAATGTTTTTTGATAATCCAATTCATTTTCATCAAGAATTTTTTCCCTCTGTATCTTCCACCTTAGAACATCATGTTGTTCCATATTTTTATAGTGGAGTTGATTAGGTTCTATTAGAATTGAAATCAATTTTTTTTAAGTCTATTGTTTTCAATGTGAGCTGATTACACATGTAATGTTTCATCAGTTAAAAAAGGATCAAATGGGTAAGTTACAAAACACCAAAGAAGTTATAAAGAAGCACATTTTTGTAAAATACATGTTCTTGAATAACCATATCGGTAATCTTCAAGAATATCATAGTAAAATGGTAAAATAAATCTTCATAGTGTCTAAGAAAACAAGAGATATGGTCTCATTCTCCATTGGACGAATCAATGAATACAATTAAATTGTTTTCGAGTGACTAAAGGGGGTCTATCTAGAAATTATGTATTTTTATTCTGAATCATTAGAAGAGTAATCAAGTTCAGAATTCGAAGGATCTCCCGCTATGCTCTTGTATCTTAGTGGTAAAGAGTAGGTTTTTTACAAACCTCTAACAATTGTTCCTTCTATTGAATCAGTTATGCCAAATCTTATTGTATCTATTTAGGTTTAAACCAAGCATATGGCTATTAAGTAAGTTTTTAAATGTTTATTAGAACATGTAGGTAGTATGGATAGAATGTTTTTGTTTTTTAATGAAACAATGGTTGGTATCCAATTTTTAGTGGAGTGAATTTTGATAAAGATTTTAGTGTAAATTTCATCATCTCTATCTACTAGTGACATTTCTCTTTACCTCATCCCTCTTGTATCTAGAGCGTCATCATGTTTTTCATTAGGAAAACTTGGATCCTTAAAAAAAATTTGTATAATTGGTTTATGTTTTCTTTCTCAAATAGATAAACAAACCCCTATCATTTTTCTAGAATTCTAACATTCATACATTATCCCTAGGATTGACATGTTTTCTAAAGAATTTTTTAATATGAGAAGAAGAAGACCTCATGATCTGTATTCTTCTAATAAATTCAGTGGTACTAGATAGAAACCCAAAATTTTTTATGGTCTATACATAGTACATGAGAAATATAAATACATGGATGATGTTTCGATAGTGTTGAGAATTATAATGTATGAACCTCATCTTCTAAACCTATATGGATCATACCTTTTTGGGATGATGAAACTTGTTATTTCAATATAGGTTAAGATAATCTTGTAAACATTATCAACGGTAAAACTCAACATCCATAATTAAAATCTATTGTATGATTATAAAGTAGAACAAATTCAATTCCAAGAATGGAAGTATTGCAGTTAGCAAGGGAATATACAACTACATCACAAACCATAACTACATTCAAAATACCTCTACCCAAACTGCCAACTCAGTTTGAACCCATCCATAATCATGGGTCTTTTGACTGATGAATTGTATTTTTGTTTTTTTGGGTGTGAAGTAAATGTAATTTTTTATACTTTTGATCAATGAAACTAATATTTATTCTTTTCAAAAACTTTTCATAGTGATTTGTTTCATTTGAAGTTATTTATTTATTTTCTCTCTTTTAATTATTGTTTTTATTTAATGTTTTCATCCTATTTATTTTTTTAATTAATCCCATTCTAACACTTAATTCCATCCTTTATTTTAGCACAATAATCAAATTTTTCATCACTCAGAGTGCTTAATTAATTGTGTTTCCTATTTACCCTCCATTTTTAATGACATAAAAATGGGGAAAAGTTAGATATGTTTACCCAATTCTTAATCAATTGGGTATAATTTCACAATTAATCCAAATGGTAGAAATGACTAGCTCATGGGAAGAACCATTTCATTTTAAAATTAATATATGTATATATTATAGTTTTGTTCATGATCATGTTTAAATTTTTTTAAATTTTGTGATTAATAACTTGTGAAATTTATGATCATCATAAAGTGGGATTTTTTTGGAATACTAATGTTGTTCCAAAATATCCCATATACTTTAGGTGTTTTTTGATCTCAAATTTCATTCATATTTATTAATGATTTTTTTGTATGTGCATTCGGTTTTATTTCTATTTTAAGTATTTTGGATGTTAAAATTCTTAATTCTATAATCCAAGACACATTGGATAAAATTTTCCTATGCTTGAAAAAATTGGATATGTGAGAATTCCGCTACATAAATCACCAATGTGAGGGATTAACCTATGTAAATAATCTCGATAGAAGAATTTCCTATAAGAAATTCAACAAGGCCATTCAAATTACTACATGAGAAATAAAAAATGTAGATCAATTAGTTATGTGAATTGTTTATATTGATCAACAAGCTTTTTGAATTTAAAGCATGGTAAAATCGTCTAAGTGTATCCATCTGACTATATTATATTTGGTTATATTGCTAAAAATCCTATGTGAATCAATTAGAAAACATGAAGAAAATTTTGATATGTGGAAAAATCAAATATTTGGTGAAGGGATACACATATTTGGCTACATAGATCAGTTTAGCTACATGATTTCAAATATAAAATTTGGCTATGTGATTATCTTTAAATAGATATGTCATGCAACACTAGTATTTATTACCATTGAATCACTTGAGTGAGCTTTTAATAATGTTGAGTAAAAATTAAATATTTTATTACAACATTTTGGTAAAATTACTATAATAAGTAGAAAGTACTAATAAAAGAAATAAGTACAAGGATAATTTATTTTTCTTTAATGTTGATAATTTGTTTCTAAGAAAAGTATGTGTCTCCAATCCTGGGTCTTATGTATTGTGTTTTGTGAATTTAAGTGATAATTGTTTTGTAAATAACTGTAAAAATCATGGAAATTTTTTTTTCTTAATTTTCTTTGGAATTTTACAAGAACGCAGTTTTTGACGGCACCTGATTCCGAGGCCTGGTGTGCCCAGAATCATTTTCCGAAGTTTAGCTCTGGTATGTTCAGTAAACGAACGAGCGAGTTTTTCTAACTTTTGAACCGGTGCTCGGAATCGAATTCCGAGGGAACCAACGGAATCGTAGCACCGATATTTGCTTAGAAACGCCTTTTTCGGAGTTTTTTTTTCTCAGGTGTGGTTTTTAATTTTTGGGGTTAAGTTAAGGAATAAAATAAAAGTTGTGCGACACTTTATTTTATTTCACTTAAGCCACTTAAGCTAAGTTAAGAGGATAAGGTAGAACCCACAATATCCTACCCACTTGGTAGGATATTTGTGAGGTGGGGCCCACATGAGCCCCACCGTTTCTTCCCTCCTAAGCAACTCACCCTGAAGCCCCCCTTTTAATGAAAGTAAAACCTTACGTTTTTCTAGTTAAGAAACGCTCCATGAAATTGGGCAGTTAAATCGTTACAATTTATTCTTTGAACTAATTTTTCGTTTCTTATCTTTTGAATTTCAAATTATTATGTTGATAATAAAATAAGAGGACTTATTTTATTATTGTTGGGGTTTTTGTTGTGTTAAACCTTTGGGAAAAAAAGATAAGAATCTTCGTTCTTCGATGAAGAACGTGAAGAACGCACCCCCGCTGATGAAGAACGCCAATCTCTGATGGCGGATGATGGCGAGTGACGCCTTCCTCGGAGATCACCTAACGCCAATGGAAATTCACTTCTTCCACGGTGATCTTCTTCTTCCGCGGCGATCCTCTTCTTCCGCGACGGTTAATTCCACGACGAACGCTTGTTCGACGACAGCGTTGAGTTAGGGTTTTATTATATTTTTTAGTTCGTGAAATCTTCCGTCGCATTCCCCTTTTCTTTGAACCGCCTGTTATCGTGATAACGAGATGAGGTCGGACTGCAAGAACACGGCTGACACTCCTCCCCTTTTTTGGTTGTTGGTTTTGTTGCGGCGATCAAGGCAACGCGGTGCCGAATCATGGCATGGAATTTTGATAAGGAAAGGGAGAGAAGCGCGGCGCCGTTGAAGACGAACCAAGACGTGCCACTGTCGCGCCACACCATTGAAAACGAACCAAAGATGTGGCGCCGTCGCGCCGCACTGTAGAACCACTAAAGCACCGTGGCCGGAGTGGGGCCGCGGCGGAGGGGCGCGGCGCCGTCGCGCTGCGCCAGAAGAACCAAGGCCGCAGCCGGTTCCAGGCCGCAGCGGAGCAGTGGAACCGGCGGCCGGTACCGGGCCGCCGGCATCGGAGCAAGGGGACCGGCCCTTGCTGGTCCCGTGGTGGCGCAGCCGGCCCGCCGGTGTGGGCCGGCCAGTTCGAGGAAAACGCCGGGGGTTGTAACCCCCAGACGATCAGTTGAGCGGCCCCATAAAGGGGCTGCGGTTTCTCCACGCGGGGGCAGCGCGCCCCCCACACCGAAACGGCTCGGCAGTTCGGCCGAGCCCCTGGCCAGCGCGCCGCACGCCGGGCCGGCTGCCTGGCCGGTCCGCCAGACCGTATCACGCCCAGGCCGGGCCGCACCGTCCGGGCCGGACCCGGACCCAGTTCGGTTCGACCCGGTACGGGCCGACCCTGGGGGTATCGGGCCGGGTCGGACCGGGCCCGAACCCCCTAATACCGAACCTCTTTCGGTCTTTTGCCCATAACATGAGCTACGGGCCACCAATCGACACACCGTCAGTTGAGATGCAATCTTTAGATTGAGACGGTCGTTTCGGTATATCGCACTCAAGGTTTCAGAAAACTTTGGATTCAGCCAGGTTGGTTCGTACACGAAACCAACCGGGCCCTCGATGCAGAAACACTTATAACTTGAGCTCCGGACATCCGATTGATGTGTCGTCGACTTTGATGGATTCCGATTAGTGAGAAAGATCTTTTGGGTCACTCCGCCTGAGGTTTGGATGTAGGTGGAGTACGGTCAGGTTGGTTTTGACTTAAAAAAAACCAGGCCCCTAGGACGAAAAAGCCAATAACTCTCAGACCGGGCGTCCGATTGACGCGCCGTCTGTGGCGTTGAGTTCCTATTGATGATAAGGAACTTTTGGATACATCAACCTTGGACTATTCCTCATCTGATGTATCATCCTCTCGGCTCGTGGAGCGGACCCTCCCGAACGATCTTGTTGTGTGTGGGAACCCTAGAGCTGGCTGCGACTGTGACGACGACGACGATTGTACAGAGATCCTTAGTGGAATCGACGGTGACGACTACAGAACTCAGCGATCCTATATGGATCAGTGCTACCGATCCTGTGTGGGTCTGATCCTATGTGGGTCAGCACTCAGCGGTCCTGTGTGGGCCAGTGCATACAGATCCTGTGTGGGTCCGATCCTATGTGGGTCTTTGCGGGGGTTAGTTACCTATCGATCCTGTGTGGGTCAGATCCTTTGTGGGTCATTGTGGGGGTTAGTTACATATCGATCCTGTGTGGGTCAGATCCTTTGTGGGTCATTGCGGTGGTTAGTTACCTATCGATCCTTTGTGGCTCAGATCCTTTGTGGGCCGTTGCGGGGGTTAGTACCTATCGATCCTTTATGGGTCCGACGGAATAGATGCATCAGTGGATATATCTGATCATCTCTATCATCATATGAAGTAGTATACCTATGTGAGCTAAATCTTGTTTTTCTTTCCTATGTGGATGGTGCTGTGCTATCCTGTGTGGATTTACATTTTGCTTTCCTGTGTGGACTGGGTTGTACTTGGGCTCGGATGTTAGAGCCGAAAGTGAATTAATGACTTAGGTATATGTATGGGTATATACCTAAGAAGTGTCGAATGTTACTTCGTGATTGTAGCTTTCCTTTGTGGATTACCCTTTGTGGATTCTGGGAGACCTTCGGGGGTTTCGGGGTCCCTACTGAGTAGCTTATACTCACCCCTACACAGGCTATGCCCGCACTACGTTGTGTTAGTTGCAGACGATAGATAACACTGATCGTGGTTGTGGCTTATGGAGCAGGACGGTACCCGGAGGTGGACCACTAGGCGGGACGTACTCGGAGCGGACAGCTGGACCCTAGGAGCTCTGGAGGCTGTATGTACTCAACCATTAGGTGGGACTTCTAGTGGACAGCTCGACATTGCGGATTTACTTTCAGTTGTTATTTTTCCTTTCCATTTGTACTTTACTTTCAGTTTGGGTTTGTATTCTATCCCACTTACTTTTCCTCACTTACTTTGTATCGGCTTTTTCATGGTGTTTACTTCTACTACTTGCTTTCTATATGGTGTTTGTTTACTTTACAAAGGCAATGCCTTCCCTTATTACCGGGATTTATGCCTTGGTGCTAGTCGCCGGCCCCTGGCCTATTGAAGGCGGGCTTGGGGTAGTCACAACACGGGCCTCGAGGACGGGTCGTGACAAATTGGTGTCCGAGAAGTTTGGTTCTACCGCAGAACTTAGGACTCTGATCTTTTCTAAGTGAAGCAATAGTGTTAAGAGTATTGAGTGTGATTATCAGTCTAGGGAGTCCAGTGTTGGTGCAGCCGCCGACGTATCCGTACACCAGGACCCTGACTTCTGATTTCCGAATTAATGCACGAAAACATTGATTGCATGTGTGTTTCAAGTTTTCTTTTTGATTACATTATGTCAGCTCACCAGGTATACTGTTCTGATCGTGGCGCACATGTTTCTTTTCTGGAATGCCCCATGATGACAGCTAGCTAGGGTTCCGAGAGTTGTACGTGACGACAGCCCACCGAGCGACGAGGCCTCGGTACAGGGCCCTTTGACAGCAGAGGCACCGGCGGTACCTCTACCCGTCAAGCCACCGATGCTACCAGTCCCAGCCGCTGACGATGCACATCCCTCTAGTGAACTGCACGAGTTTCAGCGCCAGCGACCGCCGAGGTTTCGCGGGGAGATGGACCCCCAGGCAGCCGAGGATTAGCTGGAGGCTGTGGTACGAGTTTTCAGGTTAGTGAGGACACCAGCAGACCTCATGGTGATCCTCGTAGCGAGCCTACTGCACGCGGCAGCAGGCAGATGGTGGAGCTTGATGCTCCAGGTGCACGATGAGGCATCGCTTCTCTAGACAGACTTTCAGATCCTCTTTCGCTCAGAGTTCGTCCCAGCCATCCTCCGTGCAGTGCGCATCCAGGAGCTACTTTAGCTGCGGCAGGGCAGCTTGATGGTCGCCCAGTACTCGGCGAGATTTACCGATCTCTCGCGCTACTCGACAGACATGGTACGGGGCCAATTCTTCCAGGCCCAGACCTTTGAGCAGGGATTGAGGAATGAGATCAGTGCATCAACGATCTCCCTCAGCATTCCGACTCAGGAATAAGTACTGGAGCGAGCCCTTTTGATCGAGAGTTTCCTTGTTGAGCCTTCTTCAGCAGCGAGACCTACCGCAGGGCGGCAGGTAGTAGAGTCTTCTGCAGCAGGCAGTCGACAGATGACTCATGGGTCCAGGCAGACCAGACCCTCAGGAAGACGACCTCAGGACACTGGCTCAGCAGTGCGTGGCACACCGTGCAAATCCAGTCTTTCGAGAGGCAGACAGTGCTACACATGCGGCGGGCAGGGCCACATGGCTCGGGACTGCCCGACCCACCATGCCGAGGAGCAGAAGACGGTTGAGGGGCCGCCCAGGTAGAGGCATAGGGTCGACCGTGGTGGTCTGCAGGGAGCAGGCGGACGAGGCAGAGGAGCTGGTGAAGTAGCAGGTGGTGGGAGACGCTTTGAGCCTCTACCACCACCACCACCAGGAGGTCCACCCCGACCACAGGGAGCTGGCTGGAAGAGACAGGCACAACTCCAGGCAGCGGAGGCCTATGACCATGGCGTGCCCGAGATTATTTGAGGTACAATCTGTGTCTTTTCCACCCTTTCTGTAATTCTTATAGACACATGAGTGAGTCATTCTTTGATATCTGCTTCCCTTGTTCGGATCTCAGAGATTACGACAGAGTCGTTGGCTCGATCCTTACGGCTAGAGACTCCTATGGGAGCAGACTCGACAATTACGCACTGGTGCCAGCAGTGTGAGCTTACTCTAGGAGGTGAGAGCATCGGCTGCGATCTTCTTGAAGCGGCGTCGAGGCCTTACGATGTCATCTTAGGCATGGATTGGTTATCTACAGTTCATGCTCAGATCGACTGTATTAGGCGCAAGGTGCAATGTGTACGCACTGATGGGAGCAGGTTCACCTTCACCGGCGAGAAGGGAGCCTTCGCAGAACAGGATGGACTTCCGCAGAGGATAGGATATCCCATCACTAATCAGTTGGCTAGCCTCATCCTAGGAGCAGTTGACGTGCGGAGTCCTAGTTTTCCTGCAGTGGTGGATTAGTACGCGGACGTATTTCCCGACGACGTTCTAGGACTACCTCCTCACAGAGAGGTAGACTTTTATATTGATCTATACCCCGGGACCGCCCTGATATCCACCCGATCATATCGGATGTCTCCCACCAAGCTTCGAGAGCTACAGGTACAGTTGGAGGACTTGCAGGGAAAGGGATTCATCCGACCCAGTGTTTCACCGTGGGCTTCCCCAATATTGTTCTCCAAGAAGGAAGACAGGAGATTGAGACTTTGTGTCAACTATCGTCACCTGAACCAGGTGACAGTGAGGAACAAGTATCCTCTACCAAGGATTGATGACCTCTTCGATTAGCTCAAGGGATCACGGTGGTTCTCAAAGATAGTCCTCCGGTCATGTTATCTTCAGCTCAGAGTTCGGGACATGGATGTGCAGAAGACGGCCTTCAGATGTCGGTATGGCCACTATGAGTTCTTGGTTATGGCCTTCAGTGTAACAAATTATCCAGCAGTGTTCATGTGCCTCATGAACAAGATTTTTTCAGCCATACCTCGATCGATTTGTCGTGGTATTCATCGACGACATTTTGATATACTCGACGACAAAGGAGGAGCACGCCTACCACTTGAGGGTTGTACTGGACACACTCCGAGAGCACTAGATTTATGGTAAACTCTCGAAGTCTCAGTTCTGGATACGTGAGGTCCACTTCTTGAGGCACATCATCTCGGAGGCGGGAGTTGCGGTGGATCCTGCGAAGATCGAGGCAGTGCTAGCTTGGGAGCCAACCACGAGCGTGACAGAGGTGCAGAGTTTCTTGGGACTAGCTGGATACTGCTAGAGATTTGTTCCAGACTTCTCCAGAGTTGCGGCACCACTCTCAGCTTTGACGAAGAAGGGGAAACCCTTTGTGTGGTCAGACAGATGTCAGCAGAGCTTCTAGGATCTGAGATAGAGATTGACCAACGCCCCTATCTTGAGGCTTCCGGAGGAGGGATTAGGGTACGTAGTCTACTGCGATGCATCAGGGACCGGACTCAGATGTGTCCTGATGCAGGAGCGGGTGTTGATCGCCTATGGATCACTTCAGTTGAGACAACATGAGCGGAACTACGCTACCCATGACTTGGAGTTAGCAGCAGTGGTCTTCGCTTTGAAGACATGGAAGAACTACCTGAAGGGAGAGCGCTTTACAGTATTTTCTGACAGTCAAAGTCTTAGGTACATCTTCTCTCAGAAGAAACTGAAACTGAGATAGCAGATATGGCTCGAGTTCCTCCAGGACTATGTCTTTGAGATAGTCTATACTCCTGGGAAAGGGAATGTGGTAGCCAATGCTCTTAGCAGGAGGACGGGCATTCAGCTACTTGAGGTGGCGACAGAGCAGCTAGCCGCTTTGCAGATATCCTTCATGGATAGATATGGAGAAGCCTTCCTTCAATCACTCACAGTCACTCATCCACTACTGTAGCAGGTCAGAGAGGCACAACATGGGGATGATGACTATGAGACGCGGCGTGCGCAGATATCCTCAGGACAGGCACCCGATGGTTTCTCCTTAGGAGGAGAGCATGACGTTCTTTTCAAAGGACGTACCTTGGTACTAGTTGCTTTACGGTAGGAGGTGCTGAGAGAGTTTCACACTTCTCCTTTGGCGGTACATCCTGGAGTGTCGAAGATGTACCAGGATCTCAGACGACAGCACTGGTGGTCAGACATGAAGAAGGTTGTGGCAGAATTCGTTTCTCGGTGCCTCACCTGCCAGCAGGTGAAGGCAGAGTATCCGGTACCAGCAGGCTTGGTACAGCCCTTGGAGGTCCCGGAGTGGAAGTGGGACGGGATATCTATGGACATCGTGACTCGACTTCCACGCACTTCCAGAGGTCATGACTCCATTAGGGTGATTATCGACCGAATCATCAAGTCGGCTCACTTCTTACCCATCAGAGAGCAGGGCTCAGTGGAGAGCTTGGGATGTCTCTACATTCAAGAGATTGTACGACTTCACAATGTTCCATCATTTATCGTCTCTGATCGAGATGCTCCCTTTACTTCCCGTCTTTGGAAGGGGTTGCAGGAGGCGTTTGGGACGCAGCTACGTCTGAGCACCGCCTTTCACCCTCAGACAGATGGTCAGACGTAGAGGACCATACAGACTCTCAAGGACATGCTCTGTGCATGTGTCCTCGACTTTGGTCGCAGCTGGGAGGACCACCTACCCTTAGTGGAGTTTGCGTACAACAACAGCTATGTAGATACCTGAAGCCTGACGTACATGGACATTACATTACTTATTCGGAATTCTTAGTATATAACAAAAACACACACACAAGGACCATAATAGTTTAGTGTCTTTGGAAACTCGGAATATAATCTTCTAATCGTGGTGAAAGATCTTCAACATCTCCCATAAAGATCTTCTTTTTTTTAAACCTAAATCCTTTCTTTATGTCCTGGGGAAAATAAAACATAAAACGTGAGCTCAAATGCTCAGTAAGGGTAAACAAAAGAAATATCAATCACGTCATATTCATAAGAACATATCTTTTGGAAATATTAACCTACAAAAGAGATCATAATTTCATAACATGGGATAAATCATAGTAGTGAAATGTAATCCCCATAATCATAACTTAAAACATGAAATGTTGTGGCATACACACATAATCATAGAGAATCATTTCTTATTAGTCAAGACTCATTTCCAAGACTATCTTAGTGGACCAAGTCCCTTTCTAAACCGAGTTCACTCCTCGTTTCAGTCATGTTTCACTGAACCGGTATAACCTACCATTCCAGCCATGTCTATCTCATGAGATATAAAATCTTTACCCAATGGATTGGAGGAAGATATAGGTCCCACCCATCTCATAATGATACCATTCTTATGTGTGCCACAAAATCAGAAAACCATACATCATAGCATAACCCATGTAATAAAAATGGGAATCTTAAACATCGTGACATCATTAAAAAAATAAGATAAATGAATTCATAAAAATATAATTCCATCATAACACAATCAAATAAATGTAATAATAGGGATAAAAACAGAACCCTTTAGTATTATAGATGGAAAATAATTATGATAAAACACTTGAACTCCATTCTTGAGGAAAATATCCTTTCTACTTCAAAAACACTTTTCCTTTCTTAACATGTCGTGAAATTATAAACTAAAAGAAGTTGATTAAAAATAAACTTGAAAACTTGTAAATTAAGCTTCTTGGAAGTAATGTTTTAAAAATCCATTCATGTCGTATAAGTTAAAAAACATACTTCTCGTACTTTTGTCGGAAAAGTCAAAAAAGTACCTCGTACAAAAAATGACAAAAGATTCCTTTCATATAATTTACTAAAAACTCACCGAAGGGTAAAATTGGATTTACAAAATTGTAGGTGAATGGAAATAATATTACATATTGAGGAAACATGGATGTGGATGATAAAATACACCCCAGTAAATGCCAAAGTATAAACAATCTCGGATAAAAATGAGATTGTGATATTTCCCTTACCTTATGTCCGACTTGCATTGTAAGTGTCCGAACCTCCTGTATAATGATTTAAATAATGTTATTGACTTATTCCATAATCATACTTATTTTTATGATATCATATATGGTCATATTTTTAGCTTCTTAGTAGTAATATTTCATTGCTACTTGTTATTCAGGTGTTTATAACTTTTTGTTCTTATGCGTGTTTTGTCGAATAAATTCTTATTCTTCTCTTTAGGTTATAGATACCTCATTTCCAGAATGGTATTAGTGTAATATATATCATATTCATTCATTCAATCAATTTATATAATAATTATTAAATGAAGATCATGTAGAATGAGTCGCATCACATCGTGGAGACTGTATTCCGTACGTACGCACGAGTGATGATATCGTTTCTATGATCGTGGAATTGTATTGGAGTGTATTTATATTATTTAAGAATAAATATCACTTTATAATAGTTATATATAGTCATTATTTACACCAGTATACCCATCCAAGTAAGGTGGTGGTGGAAAATAGATTACACCACGGCATGGAGACGGTATTCCGTACCTACGCATGCGCGGTGATTTCATTTTCTGTAGGATGGATAGATGGTTAAATAGGGTTGTTTCATACATATAATAACATATCAGTATATGAGTGATACTTGTGTTATTACTTCATATTGAAACAAATAAAGAATAAGAAGTTGAAGAAGAAAGAAATTGGAAAGGATCGGTAATGGATATTACCTCTTCTTTGAAGTGCTTCTTTGAGACCTCCTTTTAGGTCACTAAAATTGGTCTTTGAAGAATACCAGGACCTCTAGAATGTCTCTAGTGAAGTTTAGAGGAGAAAATGGCAGGGGATGGCCAATCTTGAAGGCTCAAAGTGGTGTGAGGAAGAGGGGGAGGAGGTGACCTTTTATAAGGTAAGAGAGGGGCACCTTTGGAATAAAAAAAAATAATATTTTATTAAATAGCTCCAAATTGAGTTATTTCTAAGATAAGCTGGGATGGGTCGAAATCCTCTCATCCAGTATAATTTAGAGAAGTTTAGGTCATTATATTAACCTTATCTTTTAGTTTTAACTCTTAGTTAATTAGATTGACATTTACCATGTCACTTTATATTTTTATATAATATTGTTAATAAACTTGACATATACATCCAATAGAACCCCACATTGTGTTTTATTAATATATATAACCTTATCTAAGTAATTTGGCCGAGCCTTATATTTTTAGGAATAAAATGACAATTAATAATATAATAGTTGTTTTAAAAACTATTTTATGTCAATTTTGACACTATTCAATAGTTGATTTTTTTGAAACTCATAACAGAATGATTACTTCGACCCAAGTTAATTATATCATTCCTAACATGTCATATTAACGTATAAAATTATTTTAATTCATAAAAAGTCTCAAATTATACTTATTTAGGTATTTATAATATCAATTATTCTAATTTTTCACTATTATGGTAATTACTGCATCATCATTGTGTCATATATAAATTATATTATTTAAAGTCTAAAAATTACAAATAAACTATAATTATGTAGGAAATCTGTTTAGCTTTCTAATGAATATTTATAGTCGAATTATGTATAACCCCATATTAAAAATGATTTACTTATTAAACATTGATTTTAACTATTTTAACCCTTCTTTAAATAAATTAATAATAAATGTCCTAATCTAATCCAAGTGGGCCTAAATGGTCATATTTTATTCCTAAGGTTGTTTTTGGTCGAATTACACTTGTCCAATAGAATTAGGACATGTGTAGGGTAATAATAATATCATTTTTACCCTTAAATACCCTATTTACTTTTAACCGTGGTAAAAAAAGTAAAAAGTTACTATTCACCAAAAATTATTTTCATCTCATTGAACCACATTTATTTACTGACATCAACCGTGTCTCTCGGATTTTTGAAATTCCACTCACAGAAGCGGTAAAATTAAGTTTTATGAAAAATTCATTTTTCTTAACTACCAATTAGTGGTTTCACTATTCATCAAAAAATGAAAGTTTCCAGAAAAATATCAAAAATTAGGCCTAAGCTATATTTGATATTATAAACTCAAAAATGATGTCTATTTTACCAAATTCAAAACATATCAGTTTAAAAATTAATTCTCGTCGTCAAAACAAATAGCGTGTTCTTAGGAGATAATAACTATCAAAAGATTGAGACTTGTTTATTTCTAGTTTAAATGTGAAATTACATCCAATGAACAACATTGTATTAAATTGTAAAAATATATTCTAAATATACTTTAAAACCACTCAAATTAATAATTTAACACTATTAATTATTTCTATTAAAAAGGTTGTTTTTAATTAAAATTTAGTAATTTTCACTATTCATTGGAAAATGAAAGTTATTCAAAAAGTACCAAAATTTCAGCCTATGATAATTTCGATATTCTGAATCGAAAAATGAATTCCATTTTGAAAAATAAAATTTACAAAATTTCAAAAAGTGGTTATTACTATTCATAACGGCTAGTTTTAATAATATTTTTATAGCATATCGTTGTTTAGTGAAACTCGGTATTGCGTACTACACACGCTATCAAGGAAGGTCGTGATTGCGTTTAATGCAAGGCAAGTCAAGGATGCGTGTTTTGCAAGATCCTTTTGGTGTAGCGTACAACACAAGAAATTAATTAAATTAAAAAGAATATTTTTCATAAAATTTCGGGGTGTTACATTCTACCCCCCTTAAAATGAATTTCTCCCTCGAAATTCGTCGGGGTTATAAATGGTTTACTCCTCGAAAGTTTCTTTAATATAAACCCACATCGTAAAAAGGAATACCAAAACCAATATTTAAAAACAAAAGCATGAAATGTAACAGTTACCCAAATAAACTAATCGCTGGGTTTCCACATAGATGAAAATATGGATATGGAAGAGAAATCTAACCATCATGTTTTGATAGAGAGTGGTATAGATCATGGCTATGGAGAAGCCAGCAATCACAAAGCCATAAATTTGTGATGATCTAAGGTACCATCTGATTCATCAGATATAAGAGCACTAGGACAACATTTTTGGTTTTCATGATCATTTCCCTAAAGTTTATGAAATTGGAATTAGAAGAAATACTTTCGTGATTTTGGTATAGTCTCACCATTTGTCGTTCTTTGGACAATTTCCACTTCATCTCTTAAAGAAATGAAGTTGAATTTGTCATTAGTGGTGTGTTTGAAGATCATGTGATAGAATGATGGGTCATTCCATCTATCTCAAACAAAAGGTTTGGAAAGTTATCAAAAAATACATAAGTCCATCTATAGTGAGATTAATCATATATGGTTCCTAAAATGGACTTATACTTCATATATCATACTGCGTAATATAATTAAACTAGTTTCTACTAAACAGGGACTTCCTGTAAGCCAGTGGTAGGCGATAAAGGCCCGTCGCACTTCGGTTGTGGGTTCGATTCCCATAGCCTTGTTCGACGCGATGGGCTGTCACTCGTCCTACAAGTTGTCCTTTTTCTAAAACTATATTACCATAACATCCCATCAATAATATCGAAAAAAACATCTATCCTTAAACAATACTAACTTATGTCCAACATAATCCATTCCAATCTTTAGGATTATCCAAAATACTATTGTCCACTCTCATAATATAGTGAAAACGATTACCAGAGATTTCATATAACAAGCATGTTAATACCATCGTTGATCCCCATATATCATAAGATATGTCTTGTTGGTCACATTCCAAATATTCGAAGGCCTTAATCATGTATTCTCTTGAAAAATGAATATTAATTGAATCTTAGTGAAAACATGACTGTTGTCAAAAGTTAACTCTTTCCACATACCAAAATCCTCAAAATTCTATATACTCAAACCATGATATCACTTAGTCCTTATATCAATCATGAGCTCATGAATACTGTCAAACATTTCATTTTCTCCTTATCCCTTCATTATGCGCATATCATCTACATTCCATAAAAATATCTGAATAACCTTTCATGGATACTGGTACCATTAATCATACACTTTCAAAACTCAAGGAAATACAATAGTGTAACAATCCATAGATGTCTCTTTATTCCATAGTACCATGAGATTACTTATACAACATTACACATGATAAATGTAACACCCCGAGATTTTATGAAAAATATTCTTTTCATTAATGTCTGGTGTTGTATGCTACATCAAAAGGAGCTTTCACAAAACGCATCCTTGACTTGCCTTGCATTACACGCAATCGCAACCTTCCTCGATAGCGTGTCTAGTACGCAATACCGAGTTTCACTAAACAACGATATGCTATTAAAATATTATTAAACTAGACGTTATGAATAGTAATAACCACTTTTTGAAATTTTGTAAATTTTATTTTTCAAAATGGACTTCATTTTTGGATTCGGAATATCTAAATTAGCTTAGGGCGAAATTTTGGTACTTTTCGGATAACTTTCATATTCTGATGTATAGTGAAAATTACTAAATTTTAATTAAAAAGAACTTTTTTAATATAAATAATTAATAGTGCTAAATTATTAATTTGAGTGGTTTTAAAGTATATTTATAATATGTTTTTACAATTTAATACAATGTTAGTCATTGGATGTAATTCTACATTTAAACCAGACATAAACAAGTTTCAATATTTTGATGGTTATTATCTCTTAAAAACACGCTATTTGTTTTGACGACGGAAATTAATTTTTAAATTAATTAATGCAACTAATATGTTTTTAATTTGGTAAAATAAACATCATTTTTGAGTTCATAATATCATATATATCTTAGACCTAATTTTTGGTATTTTTCTGGAAACATTCATTTTTTGATGAATATTGAAACCACTAAGTGGTAGTTAAAAAAATGAAGTTTTCATAAAACTTAATTTTACCTCTTCTGTGAGTGGAATTCCAAAAATCTGAGAGACACGGTTGATGTTAGTAAGTAAAATGTGGTTCAATGAGATGAAAATAATTTTTGGTGAATAGTAACTTTTTACTTTTTTGACCACGGTTAAAAGTAAATAGGGTAATTAAGGGTAAAAATGTTATTATTATTACCCTAACACATGTCCTAATTCTATTTTATAAGTGTAATTCGACCAAAAAAAACCTTAGGAATAATATATGATCATTTAGGACCACTTGGATTAGATTAGAACATTTATTATTAATTTATTTAAAGAAGGGTTAAAATATTTAAAATCAAAGTTTAATAAGTAAATAATTTTTAATATAGGGTTAGACATAAGATAAATTCGACTATAAATATTCATTAGAAAGCTAAAGATATTTCCTACATAATAGTATTTTATTTTGTAATTTTTAGACATTAAATAATATAATTTATTTATGACACAACGATGATGCAGTAATTATCTTATTAATGACATATTGCCATAATTGATGTTATAAATACCCAAATAAATGTAATTTGAAACTTTTTATGAATTCCACTAATTTTCTAGGTTATTAAGACATGTTAGTATTGATTTAATTAACTTTTTTTTAACTACTAATTCTGTTATGATTTTCACAAAAAATCAATTACTAAATAGTGTCAAAATTGACATATAATAGTTTTTAAAACAAATATTATATTATTAATTGTTATTTTATTCCTAAAAATCTAAGGTTCGGCCAAATGACTTAGATAAGGTTATATATATTAATAATATACAACTTGGGGTTTATTTGGCTTCTTATAGTATGTTTATTAACCTTATAGGATAAGAACACAAAAAGACACGGTAAAATTAAAATTATCTAACTTAAAGTTAAATATAACTGATAAGGTTAAAATAGCAACCTAAACTTGTCTAAATTCTATTGAATGAGACTATTTCGACCCATCCCCACATTATCTTCTAAATAAATTAATTTGGATCTATTTAAAACCGAATTTGACTTTATAATAAAATAATATTTTTTGTTATTCCAAAGGTGCCCCTCTCCTCCCTTATAAAAGGGCACCTCCTACCCCTCTTCCTCACACCACATTGAGCCTTCAAGATCGGCCAAAACCTGCCAAATTCTCTTCTCCAATTCCCTAGAAACATCCTAGAGGTCCTGTTCTTCTTCATAGAACAATTTTAGTACACTAAGAGGAGGACTCAAAGAGGCACGTCAAAGAAGAGGTAATGTCCATTACCGATTCTTTTATCTTTATTTCTTCTTCCACTTCTTCTTCTTAGTTTTTTTCATTATGAAGTAATAACATCAGTATAACACATATACTGATATGTTATTATAAGTATGAAACAACCCTATTTCACCATCTATCCATCCTACGGAAAACGAAATCACCGCACGTGCGTACGTACGGAATACCGTCTCCATGCCGTGGTGAAATCTATTTTCCACCACCACCTTACTTGGATGGGTATAATGGTGTAAATAATAACTATATATGATTATTTTAAAGTTATATTGATTCTGAAATAGTATACTTACACTCCAATACAGTCCCACGATCATGAGAACGATATCATCGCTCGTGCGTACGTACGGACTACCGTCTCCACGACGTGATGAGATTCATTCTCCACTTTAACCATTCATGAATGATTATAAAGTACATATAATAAGTAATCATGAAATATATGACATTATAATCATACTATATTTATGTGTATATATATGTATTTCATCTACTTAATTCCATTCAACTCAATAAGGAAACGAAAACAGCATTCATGCGTACGTACGGCCTACCGTCTCCATGAACGGTGTATTTCTTTCCATTTAGTGATTTATTATATATATGTATATTCTGAATATGTATTATATATAAATCATGATTTATATTCTGGAATTAAGTAATCATGATATATATAATCATATGAATAATTACAAGTCAAAACACGGACGACAAATGAAACAATTTTAACCAAAATGCTCTTTAGCATGGAATTTACAAAAGAACGGGCAATAGAAAGTAATAAGTGAACCATATATGATATCATAACCATGAGTATGATTCTGGAATAAGTTAGTGACATTATTTAAATCATTATACAGTAGGTTCGGACACTTACGAAGCAAATTGGACCTAAGGTAAGGGAAATATCACAATCTCATTTTTATACGATATTGTTTATACTTTGGTATTTAATGGGGTGTATTTTATCATCCACATACATGTTTCCTCAATATGTAATATTATTTTCCATCTACCTACAATTGTTTAAATCCAATTTTACCCTTCGGTGAGTTTTTAGTAAAAGATATGAAAGGAATCTTTTGTCGTTTTTCATACGAGGTACTTTTTGACTTTTCCGACAAAAGTATGAGAACAATGTTTTTTTAACTTATACGGCATCAAATGATTTTTATAGTTTTAAAGACATATTTTCATGAAGCTTACTAAAAAAGATTTTATGAATATTTTCAAGAAAATCCCTTTCTTTTAAAAATTCATGACATTTTGTGAAAAGAAAATGATTTTAAAGAAGAACAAATATTTTCCTCAAGAATTCATTTAAAGTGTTTTATCAAAACCATTTTCCATCTAAAATGAAATTATTTCATATGTGTATGTATTAAGTATAACGACTCTTTTATTTACATGGTTTCACTTTTCTTATTATGAAATTATATCAATTTCTTTTAAATGGATTATGTTATGATGGGATGATGTTTATGAAACCCATTTTATTTGTTGCATTATTATGAATGATGTATATTTTGTGGCACAAGTAATAATTATTTCATTATGAGATGGGTGGGACCTATATCTCCCTCCAATTAATTTGGTAAAGATTTTATATCTCATGAGATAGACATGGCTGGAACGGTAGGTTATACCGGTTCAGTGAAACAGGACTGAAACGAGGAGTGAACTCGGTTCAGAAAGGGAATTTGTCCACTAAGATAGTCTTGGTAATGAGTCTTGACTAATAAGAAATGATTCTCTATGATTATGTGTGTATGCCACAATGTTTCATGTTTTAAGTTATGACTATTGGGATTACATTTCACTACTATGATTTATCCCATGTTATGAAATCATGATCTCTTTTGCAGGTTAATATTTCCAAAAGATATGTTCTTATGAATATGATGTGATTGATATTTCTTTTGTTTACCCTTACTGAAAATTTGAGCTCACCCTTTTATGTTTTATTTTCCCCAAGATATAAATAAAGGTTTTAGGTAAGAAAAAAAGGGATGATATTTATTGGGAGATGTTGAAGATATTTCACCATGATTAGAAGATTTTATTCCAAGTTTCCAAAGACACTAAACTATTACAATCCTTGTGTGTTTTTTTTCTTATGTATTAAGTATTCCGCAAAAGTAATGTAATATTCATGTCCGTCAAGCTTCGAGTCTCTACAGTTGGTATTAGAGGAAAGGTTTAGTCAACCTTTGGAAACTAGGATGCAAGAACTTTAGTGATATCCCTAGAGATATTTCTAAGGTATGTCTAGGGATGTACCTAAGGTTAAGTATAAGTATAGTTTATAGTCCTAGAATTACGCTAACAATCATATAATTAAACCTATGATGTTAGATATTGAAGGTACTCCCCCTTTATTATGTTGTTTTCCCTAGCATGATTTTTTCCTCTCACACTATTCGTTTTGGGTTATAGACGATGGCTGGAACCCAAAGGAACCGCGTTGATCAATGCAATGGACAATGCAATGATTTTCCTCCTAAACAAACAAATGTTATGGGAGATGTAGTACAAAATCTTATTTCTATACTTACAGAAGCTACAAATCATTTTGTACTTCCAAATGAGCATAAAAGGGAACAATATTCTATTGAGTCCTTCATGAGGCAATGTCCACCTTCTTTCAGTGGGTCTTCTGATCCACTTGTTGCTGAACAATGGATCAGTACCACTGAAAAGATATTTTCGGTTCTTCAATGTTCTGAACATGATAAAGTCGTCTTAGCAGTATATCGTTTGGAAGGTGAAGCTAATCAATGGTGGAATCTTATCAAGAATACAAGGCAAAGAGATGAAACTGAGTCCATGGAATGGGACGAGTTCAAGAACTTATTTTTCAATAAGTACTTCCCTCGTATTCTTCAAACAAAGATGGAGATTGAGTTTCTTGAACTAAAGAAAAAGGATGATGAATCTGTTGGTGTATACGAATCGAATTTTACAAGGCTTGCAAGGTATGCATCTGGCTTTATCATCCAACCTGAATGTAAAGTTGACCGATTCTTGAGTGGCTTAAAACCAAATCTTCGAAGAGCATTAGCTATAAGAGACTTCAGTAGCTATGAAGAAATTGTGTGTTGTGCTATGAAGGTAGAAATGGAAGTTGGTGTTACTTATCCATATTGTAGTTTTGACAAGAAATGAAAGATGGAGTTCAAGGAGAAATCTCAGAATAATGGTGAAAAGAAGATGAATGTTTCCTTATGCTCAAAGTGTGGAAAGAAGCATGGTAGAGATTGTCTTAAAGGGACAAGTAAATGTTTCAAATGTGGAAAGGAAGGTCATCGGGAATTTTAATGCTGAAATGATGGGAAGAAGATGTCTAATGATGCAAACAAAGGAAGGGATACACATAATTAACCTACTATACTTCAATGATTCAAGTGCAAGGAGTTGGTACATTATGCCAATAAATGCCCTAATCCAAGGGTTAGTGATGATCGACATGAGCAACCAATTAAGGCAAATGACAAAGGGAAGTCACATGCGATCACCATTGGTGATGTTGAATATTACAATGATGTGGTGGAATGATTAAGTGTTTATGTAATGAGATTCCAAAATAATGTTGAGTATTGGAATATTTATGTATTGGTCTATTGTGGTTTTCAATAATTTTATGGCATCGGTAACCATGAAAAGTGATTGAAATATTTTTGGAAAACAGATGATATGCACATAATGAAGGGATAAAGAGAATCTAATATGTTTGACAGTATTCATGAGCTCATGATTGAAATAAGGACTAAGTGATATCATGGTTTGAGTATATATAATTTTGTGGATTTTGGTATATGGAAAGTGTTAACTTTTAACTACATTAATGTTTTAACTAAGGATTAATGGGTATTAATTTTTTAATAGAATACACGATTAGGGCCTTAGAATGTTTGTAATGTGAACAACAAGACATATCTCATGATATACGGAGATCAACGATGGTATTAACATGCTTGTTATATGAACTCTTTGGTAATCGTTTTCACTATAATATGAGATTGGACAGCAGTATTATGGATAAGCCTAAAGATTGGAATGGACTATGTTGGACATAAGTTAGTATTGTTTATGGATAAATGTTTTTTTTGATATTATTGATGGGATGTTATAGTAATGTAGTTTTAGAAAAAGGACAACCTGCAGGACGGGAGACAGCCCATCGCGTCGGACAAGGCTGTGGGAATCGAAACCACAACCGAAGTACGACTGGCCTTTATCACCTACCACTGGCCTACAGGAAGTCCCTGTTTAGTAGAAACTAGTTTTATTATATAAAGAAGTATGATATATGAAGTATAAGTCCATTGTAGGAATTATATATGATTAATCTCACTATAGATGGATTTATGAATTTTTTGATAACTTTTCTAACCTTTTGTTTGAGACAGATGGAATGACCCATCATTCTATCACATGATCTACTAACACATCACGAATGACAAATTCATCTTCATTTATTTAAGAGATGAAGTGGAAATTGTCCAAATAATGACCAACGGTGAAACAGTACCAAAATCATGAAAGTATTTCTTCTAATTCCAATTTCATCAACTTTAGGGAAATGATCTTGAAAACCAAAAATGTTGTCCTAGTGCTCTTATATCTGATGAATTAGATGGTAACTTAGATCGTCAAAAATTTATGGCTTTGTGATTGCTGGATTTTCCATATCCATGTTCTCTACCACTCTCCATCAGAACATGATTATTATATTTCTCTTCCATATCCATATTTTCACCTATGTGGAAACCCAGTGATTAGTTTATTTGGGTAACCGTTACGTTTCATACTTTTGTTTTTTAAAGAATGGTTTTGGTATTCCTTTTTACGATGTGGGTTTCTATTAAAGAAACTTTCAAGTAGTAAACCATTTATAACCCCAACGAATTTTGAGGGCGAAATTCATTTTAAGAGGGGTAGAATGTAACACCCCGAGATTTTATGAAAAATATTCTTTTCATTAATGTCTTGTGTTGTACGCTACACCAAAAGGAGCTTTCACAACACACATCCTTGACTTTCCTTGCATTAAACACAATCGCAACCTTCCTCGATAGCGTGTGTAGTACGCAATACCGAGTTTCACTAAACAACGATATGCTATTAAAATATTATTAAAACTAGACGTTGTGAATAGTAATAACCACTTTTTGAAATTTTTTAAATTTTATTTTTTAAAATGGACTTCATTTTTGGATTAGGAATATTGAAAGTAGCTTAGGGTGAAATTTTGGTACTTTTCGGATAACTTTCATATTCTGTTGAATAGTGAAAATTACTAAATTTTAATTAAAAAAAACTTTTTAAATAGAAATAATTAATAGTGATAAATTATTAATTTGAGTGGTTTTAAAGTATATTTAGAATATATATTCACAATTTAATACAATTTTGGTCATTGGATGTAATTCTACATTTAAACCAGACATAAACAAGTGTCAATCTTTTGATGGTTATTATCTTTTAAAAACACGCTATTTGTTTTGACGATGGGAATTAATTTTTAAATTAATTAATGCAACTAATATGGTTTGATTTTGGTAAAATAGACATAATTTTTGAGTTCATAGTTTCAAATGTATCTTAGGCCTAATTTTTGGTATTTTTTTGGAAACTTTCATTTTTTTTGATGAATAGTGAAACCACTAAGTGGTAGTTAAAAAAATGAATTTTTCATAAAAATTAATTTTACCGCTTCTGTGAGTGAAATTTCAAAAATCCTAGAGACACGGTTTATGTTAGTAAGTAAAATGTGGTTCAATGAGATGAAAATAATTTTTTGTGAATAGTAACTTTTTACTTTTGTTTACCACGGTTAAAAGTAAATAGGGTAATTAAGGGTAAAAATGTTATTATTATTACCCTAACACATGTCATAATTCTATTGGATAAGTTTAATTCGACCAAAAACATCCATAGTAATAATGTATGATCATTTAGGCCCACTTGGATTAGATTAGGACATTTATTATTAATTTATTTAAAGAAGGGTTAAAATAGTTAAAATCAAAGTTTAATAAGTAAATCATTTTTAATATAGGGTTATACATTAGATAAATTCGACTATAAATATTCATTAGAAATATAAATAGATATCCTACATAATAGTATTTTATTTTTAATTTTTAGACATTAAATAATATAATTTATTTATGACACAACGATGATGTAGTAATTATCTTATTAATGAAATATTGACATAATTGATGTTATAAATACCCAAATAAATGTAATTTGAAACTTTTTATGAATTAAACTAATTTTATAGGTTAATAGGACTTTTTAGTATTGATTTAATTATCGTTTTTAGAACTAATAATGCTTTTATGATTTTCACAAAAATCAATTACTAAATAGTGTCAAAATTGACATATAATAGTTTCTAAAACAAATATTATATTATTAATTGTTATTTTATTCCTAAAGATCTAAGGATCGGCCAAATGACTTAGATAAGGTTATATATATTAATAATAAATAACTTGGGGTTCTTTTGGCTTCTTATAGTAAGTTTATTAACCTTATACGGTAAGAACACAAAAAGACACGGTAAAATTAAAATTATCTAACTTAATGATAAATATAAATGATAAGGTTAAAATAGGAACATAAACTTGCCTAAATTCTATTGGATGAGAGGATTTCGACCCATCCCAACCTTATCTTCAAATTAAATCAATTTGGAGCTATTTGAAACCGAATTTGACTTTATAATAAAATAATAGTTTTAGTTATTTCAAAGGTTCCCCTCTCCTCCCTTATAAAAGGGCACCCCATCCCCCTCTACCTCACACCACCTTGAGCCTTCAAGATCGGCCAACCCCTGCCAAATTCTCTTCTCAACTTCCCTAGAAACATCCTAGAGGTCCTGGTCTTCTTCAAAGACCAATTTTAGTACCCTAAGAGGAGGACTCAAAGAGGCACGTCAAAGAAGAGGTAATGCCCATTACCAATTCTTTTATCTTTATTTCTTCTTCCACTTATTCTTCTTAGGTTGTTTCATTATGAAGTAATAACATCAGTATCACTAATATACTGATATGTTATTATAAGTATGAATCAACCCTATTTCACCATCTATCCATCCTACGAAAAACGAAATCAACGCGCGTGCGTACGTACGGAATACCGTCTCCACGCCGTGGTGAAATCTATTTTCCACCACCACCTTAATTGGATGGGTATAATGGTGTAAATAATAACTATATATGATTATTTTAAATTTATATTGATTCTGAAATAGTATACATACACTCCAATACAGTCCCACGATCATGAGAACGATATCATTGCTCGTGCGTACGTACGGACTACCGTCTCCACAATGCGATGAGATTCATTCTCCACTTTAACCATTCATGAATGATTATAAAGTACATATAATAAGTAATCATGAAATATATGACATTATAATGATACTAGATTTATTTGTATATATATTTATTTCATCTACTTAATTCCATTCAACTCAATAAGAAAACAAAAACAGCGTTCATGCGTACGTACGGCCTACCGTCTCCATGAACGGTGTATTTTTTTCCATTTAGTGATTTATTATATATATGTATATTCTGAATATATATTATATATAAATCATTTTTCATATTATGGAATTAAGTAATCATGATCTAAGTAATCATATGAATAATTACAAGTCAAAACACAGACGACAAGTGAAACAATTTTAACCAAAACGCTCTTTAGCATGGAATTTACAAAAGAACGGGTAATATAAAGTAATAAGTGAACCATATATGATATCATAAAAATGAGTATGATTCTGGAATAAGTCAGTGACATTATTTAAATCATTATACAGGAGGTTCGGACACTTACGAAGCAAATCGGACCTAAGGTAAGGGAAATATCACAATCTCATTTTTATCCGAGATTGTTTATACTTTGGTATTTACTGGGGTGTATTTTATCATCGACATCCATGTTTCCTCAATATTTAATATTATTTTCCATCTACCTACAATTTTTTAAATCCAATTTTACCCTTCGGTGAGTTTTTAGTAACAAATATGAATGGAATATTTTGTCATTTTTCGTACAAGGTAGTTTTTGACTTTTCCGACAAAAGTACGAGAAGAAAGTTTTTTAACTTATACGACATGAAATGATTTTTAAAGTTTTAAAGCCATATTTTCATGAAGCTTCCTCAAAAATATTTTATGACTATTTTCAAGAAAATCATTTTCTTTTAAAAATTCATGACATTTTTTGAAAAGATAATGATTTTAAAGAAGAACATATATTTTCCTCAAGAATTCATTTCAAGTGTTTTATCAAAACAATTTTCCATCTAAAATGAAATTATTTTGTATGTGTATGTTTTAAGTATAATGTGTCTTTTATTTACATGGTTTCACCTTTCTTATTATGAAATTATATCAATTTCTTTGATATGGATTATGTTATGATGGGATGATGTTTATGAAAACCATTTTATTCGTTGCGTTATTATGAATGATGTATATTTTGTGGCACAAGTAAGAATGATTTTATTATGAGATGGGTGGGACCTATATCTCCCTCCAATGCATTGGGTAAAGATTTTATATCTAATGAGATAGACATGGATGGAATGGTAGGTTATACCGGTTCAGTGAAACAAGACTGAAACGAGGAGTGAACTCGGTTCAGAAAGGGACTTTGTTCACTAAGATAGTCTTGGCAATGAGTCTTCACTAATAAGAAATGATTCTCTATGATTATGTGTGTATGCCACAAAGTTTCATGTTTTAATTTATGATTATTGGGATTACATTTCACTACTATGATTTATCCCATGTTATGAAATCATGATCTCTTTTGCAGGTTAAGATTTCCAAAAGATATGTTCTTATGAATATGATGTGATTGATATTTCTTTTGTTTACCCTTACTGAGCATTTGAGCTCACAATTTTATGTTTTATTTTCCCCGGGATATAAATAAAGGTTTTAGGTAAGAAAAAAAGGGAAGATCTTTATTGGGAGATGTTGAAGATCTTTCACCACGATTAGAATATTTTATTCCGAGTTTCCTAATACACTAAACTATTACGGTCCTTGTGTGTTTGTTTTTCTTATGTATTAAGTATTCCGAAAAAGAAATGTAATATTCATGTACGTCAAGCTTCGGGTCTCTACAATAAACATGTAATCATTCAACTATATTCTTAAACCATTGACCGAGCTTCAAAAATTATTTCATCTCACATATCATTTGTAGTCTCTTCATCATCATCAACATAAATACTACCCACACGACCATACTGATTCTCTTCATGAGACATTCCCTTAGGGAATTGGTTTTCATAATCCCTGTACATTCCACATTTAAAACATTTAACCATTGTTGATGTCGTAGCAATACCATTATCCTCATCCCTGGTGTAAACTGAACCTTTTCCTTTGCACTTACTGGCGTTGTGTCCTTATTTTCCACACCCAAATCATCTTCCAGTTCCTTTGGAACATTCTCCTTGATGCCTCTTCTCACATGATTTACATAGGGGAAATTTAACTTTCTTTCAGCTATGATCATCATGAAACTCCATATTTCTCTTATTAGCCGAGTCAGGAAACTTACCAAATTTTCCTTTATTGATCATATTATGAGATTGCTGATTCATCATAATAATGATGTTTGGACTTCCAAATCCCATTTCATTTGGATGCTCATGATGAATATCATTCCATTTTCCATCATATCCTCCAGTATCGTGAATCATCTTGTTTCCAACCATTTTCTAAAACCCAAAAAGAATAGTGTGAGGGGAAAAAATCATAATAAAGGGGGTGTAACTTCAATATCAAACATCTTTGGTTTAATCTAATATCATTACCATAGTTCTAGGACTATATCCTATACGTATACTTATCCTTAGGGACATCCCTAGACATACCATAGAAATATCTCTAGGGATCTCACTAACGTTTTCGCATCCTAGTTTCCAAAGTTTGACTAAACCTTTCCTCTGATACCAAATGTTGAGACCCGAAGCCTGACGTACATGGACCTTACATTACTTTTGCGGAATTCTTAGTACATAAAAAAAAACACACAAAAGGACCGTAATAGTTTAGTGTCTTTGGAAACTCAGAATATAATCTTCTAATCGTGGTGAAAGATCTTCAACATCTCCCATAAAGATCTTCTTTTTTTAAACCTAAATCCTTTCTTTATTTCCTGGGGAAAAGAAAACATAAAAGGGTGAGCTCAAATGCTCAGTAAGGGTAAACAAAAGAAATATCAGTCACGTCATATTCATAAGAACATATCTTTTGGAAATCTTAACCTGCAAAAGAGATCATAATTTCATAACATGGGATAAATCATAGTAGTGAAATCTAATCCCAATAATCATAACTTAAAACATGAAACTTTGTTACATACACACATAATCATAGAGAATCATTTCTTATTAGTCGAGACTCATTGCCAAGACTATCTTACTGCACAAAGTCCCTTTCTGAACCGAGTTCACTCCTCGTTTCAGTCCTGTTTCACTGAACCGGTATAACCTATCATTCCAGCCATGTCTATCTCCTGAGATATAAAATCTTACCCAATGCATTGGAGGGATATATAGGTCCCACCCATTTCCTAATGATACCATTCTTATGTGTGCCACAAAATCATAAAACCATACATCATAGCATAACCCATGTAATAAAAATGGGAATATTAAACATCATGACATCATAAAAAAATAAGATAAAGGAATTCATAAATATATAATTACATCATAACACAATCAAATAAATGTAATAATAGGGATAAAAATAGAACACTTTATTATCTTATATGGAAAATAATTTTGATAAAACACTTGAACTCCAATCTTGAGGAAAATATCCTTTCTGCTTCAAAAACACTTTTCCTTTCTTAACATGTTGTGCAATTATAAACTAAAAGAAGTTGATTAAAAATAAACTTGAAAACTTGTAAAGGAATCTTCTTGGAATTAATGTTTTAAAAATCCATTCATGTCGTATAAGTTAAAAAAACATTCTTCTCATACTTTTGTCGGAAAAGTCAAAAAAGTACCTCATACGAAAAACGACAAAAGATTCCTTTAATATCTTTTACTAAAAACTCACTGAAGGGTAAAATTGGATTTAAACAATTGTAGGTGAATGGAAATAATATTACATATTGAGGAAACATGCATGTGGATGATAAAATACACCCCAGTAAATGCCAAAGTATAAACAATCTCGGATAAAAATGAGATTGTGATATTTCCCTTACATTAGGTCCGACTTGCTTTGTAAGTGTCTGAAACTCAGGTATAATGATTTAAATAATGTTATTTAATTATTCTAGAATCATACTTATTTTTATGATATCATATATGGTCATATTCTTAGCTTCTTAGTAGTAATATTTCATTGCTACTTGTTATTTGGGTGTTTATAACTTTTTGTTCTTATGCATGTTTTGTCGAATAAATTCTTATTCTTCTCTTTAGGTTATAGATACCTCATTTCCAGAATGGTATTAGTGTAATATATATCATATTCGTTCATTAAATTCATTTATATAATCATTATGAAATGAAGATCATGTAGAACGAGTCGCATCACATCGTGGAGACAGTATTCCGTACGTACGCAGGAGTGATGATATCGTTCCTATGATTGTGGAATTTTATTGGAGTGTATGTATACTATTTCAGAATCAATATCACTTTATAATAGTCATATATAGTCATTATTTACACCATTATATCCATCCAAGTAAGGTGGTGGTGGAAAATATATTACACCACGACGTGGAGACGGTATTCCGTACCTACACACGCGCGGTGATTTCATTTTCCGTAGGATGGATAGATGGTTAATGTAACATCCCAGGTAAATAAAGAATAAAGAATTTTCATATTTTTTAATATTTACGAATTAAATATTAATTTTAATTAAAAGGGGTTTCTACGTTCGATAGCGTACTCGGTAAGCAACGATGAGTTTCTTTGAAAACTTACGTTGCACACAAGTAATAAAATAATATTATTTTAAATGTTAGTTAACGAGTATCCGTTGTACTGGCAGGAATGGATAGAAATAACTAAAATATGATTATATATGTTTTTAAATGTTTTTACATTTACCCAGTAGACGATAAAGGATTAAAATACGGAAGGAGTTCAATTTTAGGCATTTATACCCTAATTTTCACGAAAGGTCCACTTATCACCTTCTGACAGAGAACCGTCATTAAATATAGTTCTGATCAATCTTAAAAATTTTATTGGACCAAATATAACTCTTCTTTAGAATTGGGACATCAAAATTTACTTTGTGTAAATTTTTGGTACCTTTCCGATAAAGTTCATTTTTTAATGAATAGTGTAAAGTGTTGTATTTTAATTCAAAATCTCTTTTTAATCTAATTTACTTATATGATTAGATTATCTTTTGAATTGGTCTTAATGTGTAATATGAATATATTTTTACCATTTAATCCAATGGTGGTCATTGGAATCAATTTCACTTTGAAATTGGACTTAAACTAGTGTCAAAATTTTGATACTTATTGTTTCATAAAAACACGCTATTTGCTCTGACAGTGGGAATTAATTATTAAATTAATTAATGTGACTTATATGTTTTGAATTTTGTAAAATAGACTTCATTATTTAATTCATAATATCAAATATAGCTTAGGTTGAATTTTTGGTAATTTTCTGAAAAACTTCAATTTTTGATGAATAGTGAAACCACTAAGTGGTACTTATAATGACTGATTTTCCGTTTAAATGAAATTTTGCCATCATTGTGTTTTGAATTTCAAAAATCTGACATACATGGTTGTCATTAAGAAGTAAAATGTGGTTCAATGAGATTATAATAATTTTTTGGTGAATAGTAACTTATTAAGTTCTTAATCGTGATTAGTGGTAATTAGTGTAGTTTAAGGAAAAAATAATACTTTAATAAAATGAGATGAGCTTGACACATATCCTACCCTCATTGGTTGTGTCATGGCCGACCAATACAAGCCATGGGTAAACTTGGGGACCCCATGGAGCCTCTTTGGTTGGGAAATGACATAAATAACTTTTTATTTAATGTAAAAGTAAAAATGACACAAACATGATATGTTTTACTAAAACAATTTTTAAATGGGGTTATACATGTCAGAATTTTGATTATAAATAGTTATTGGAAATATCAAAAGCTTTCCTACATCATAGTATATTTTTATAAATTTTAGACTTTAAATAAATTAAATTATTTATGACATCATGATGATGAAGCGATGACCTCATTATTTAACGATTTAAATAAAATGGAAAGATAATGTAAAATCTATAAACTACACATGTCCAAAACTTATTGGATGGGTGGATTTCGAACCCTTATCACCTTATCCACGAATTATATCAACGTGGGACCTTTTAAAACCGAAACACATTTTCAAATAAAGTAATATTTCTTTACTTTCCAAAAGTGCCCCTCCTCTCCTCTTATAAAAGGCCCCCACCTCTACCTCATTTCACACACTCCTCAAGCCTTTGGCTCGGCCAACCCCTTCCCATTTAATCTCTCCACATCCCTATCCACATACTAGAGGATTCCCTTTGGAAAGAATCCTTTCAAAGGAAGCCTTTAGGCTCAAATCAAAAGGAGTTACACTTTTAAAGGTAATTCATTCTCTCTTGTTCATTTGTTTTATTTTGCTTTTCCAACCCTCTAAACTCTTTTTATTTACTTCTTTTGTAACAACACCAGTATCTTAAATATACTAGGATGTTGTTATAAGATTTATTCGAGCTACACTCTCACACAACTACATAAAATGGTTAAAGAACATAGGGTTTCCATGGATGGCCAAATTCTGCCTCTCGAAACGATGATTGTTCAATACTCATTTAACACCTTCAAAGGTGGCCATTATGATGTCACTATTTTTGTATATGATATATAATATGTTTATTTTTTTTCTTTAAGCTTCTGTATTTTTCATTTTGGGAAAACCTTTATGGTTTCCATTATGGGTAAACACGATATCTTTATTTAAGGAAGTGCGGACTACCGCCCCCTCAAAGTGATGTGATTCGTTAATGCCATATGTGGGATGTGTAAAGGATAGATTTAAAGTTATTATATATGATGTTATACTGGAATTATAATATACCTATATATCATTATTATTTCATTCCATTAAAGTATGAGATAGAAATGAAAGTAGCGTTCATGCGTACGTACGTCTTACCATCTCCATGAACGGTGCATTTCATTTCTTATCCCCAAATGTAATGTACTATTAAAAGTACATGTATATAATGGATATATATAATTAATGATATATCTAAATGATGAATATAATTCTGGAATTAAAATATACATACCTCTCATTTAGTTTTAATTCAATTAATATGAAAAAGAAATGAAAGTAGCGTTCACGCGCACGTACGGCTTACTGTCTCCATGAACGGTGCATTTCATTTCTTACCTCTAAATGATTATGTAATATTATAAATACATGTATATTCTGGATATATATGATACATATTATATCCAAATCGGTAATTTCATTCTGGATATAAAGAACCTTTGACCACATGAACAACATGTAATTGTAAGAAGTCCACTTTCGACTTAAGAACCAAATATTGACAAAACAAACATTATTAACTTAAATGGTTACATAATGTTTATAACATGGAAATAAGGGATATAAAAGGAATAATAAAATTTAAAAAGGTTCTTAATCAAGTATAAATTAACTCAAGTTTATTATTCAGGACTTTAAAGAACGATCGAGTCAAGTCGGACCCGAGGTAAGGGACTTCATCTCAATCTCCTTTCATTGAGGCATATTTTGTTTTATACAAAACTTTGTTTTATACGGTGTATAAAACCCTTTTAATTTTAATTTTATACAAAAGGAATCTTTTTCTACGAAGCGTTTTACAAAACGACAAAAAGGAATGTTTCTTTTAACGTACGCGGCGACCACGACCTTTTCCTCCGCCGCGAGTATTATTTGGTCTTTGGATTTCTCAACAAGCCGTAATGGTTTTAGAATAAAATAAATACCATATACTCTTTTATGTATTTTGGTATTGAAAATGGTTTTGAAAAAAGGATTCTATTATGTCAATATATTTATGATATATTGTGATTGAAATGTGGAAATGTTATCAATCCTTTATATTGGTTTTATATTTTATGATTTTATATTGGTACTTGGAAATTTTAACAGGTGGTTACGTTATAAACCATATGACAGGTGGTGCCGTGAATACCAGGACGAGTGGTTACGTTATAACCTCCAATGCATTGGGTATGGAAGTCGGCCGTATGGCTATTCCATTAAGTATGTATGGAAATTGGTCGTATGGCTATTCCATTAAGTGATATGTGTGGAAGTCGACCGTATGGTTATTCCACTTAAGTATGTTTATGTCCCATGTTACCTTTATATATGTTATGTGTTCTTTTTATGGGTTTTATGGTAATCCTTTGGTTACAAAAAGGTAAGTAATGATACTTTATTCAGTGAAGAGTTTTTACTACTTCATGAAGGTGAAGGTATTACTTCGATAGAGTATATATGGTTTACTTGATGTTTGAAAAACTAATAGTTTTCATTCTTTGTGTATCCCTTACTGTGCTTTTTATGCTCACCCCAAGTTTTTTTTGAAATGTTTTCACAGGACTTAATGTGGAATAAGGTCAAGGATGGGATCAAGGGAATGTCATCCTATATAAAACATGGAACTAGACACATTTCTTTTTAAGAGTTTTTTTTTATTATGGAAACTTAGAAGAAGTGAATACTTTGTAATCTTTTGAGAGGTAATAATTATGTTTTAATTATCTAAAACTCTAAACCTGAAAAGATCCCCAACGTGAATTATTCATTTAATTCAATATTAAGTAAGGTTTAAGGCTGGGGCCTTATAGTTTGTATCAGAGGTCGGTTTAGACAACTTTAGGAGTTAGAAAAGTGTTAAATTATAATATGATTGAAATGATATAGCATTTACGGATTACCACGTTGCTTCTCCTAAGATATTTCTGTGTTCAGAATGGTTTTCCGTAGAGGAAACAAAGCAGCTATGTTGGGACGCCATCAGGAGGAAGATAACCTTCCAAATCAGCAACCTGAGATGGTCAGAATCGGAACTGAACAGTTTGTTGCAGTAATGGAACAGTTGACTCAGACTATAAATGGTGGTGGTATCCATGCACTAGATCAGCCAGATCAACCGCAGAGGAACATGTCAGTGGTGGAACACTTCATGAGGCAACATCCCCCATCATTCAGAGGATCATCTGACCCTGTGCAAGCTGAAGGGTGGATTAAAGCACTGGAGAAGATTTTTGATGTCATGGGGTGTTCAGAACATAAAAAGGATAGTCTTTCTATTTACAGTTTTGAAGGTGAAGCTGATCAGTGGTGGTCGATGGTGAAAAATATAAGGGATAGTGATGAGATTGACGATCTTCACTGGGACGAATTCAAAGGTATGTTTCTTGAGAAATATTTTCCTAAGGTGGTTCGTCTTAGGACGGAAAAACAGTTCCTAGAATTGAGGCAGGAGGATGATTCAGTAGCTGCTTATGAAGAAAAGTTCACTCGATTGGCAAGGTATGCTCCAAACTTCATACGAGATCTTGATAGTAAAATAAACCGTTTTTACTCAGGGTTAAAGCCAATGTATCGAAGGGCTTTAGCTTCTCGTGAGTTCAAAAGTTATGAAAAACCTGTTCGATGTGCGGAGAAGGTGGAAATGGAGTTTGCCGATGATCAGGTGTTCTATGACAAACAACAGAATAAGAGGTCTAGTTGGCAGGCAAAGGGGAAGAATTCATCAAAGAAGCAAGGAGGTAAGAAAACCAAATATCCATCCTGTGAGAAGTGTGGTAAAATGCATCCTGGAGAATGTTTATCCAAGTCTGGTAAGTTCTTTCGGTGTGGTAAGTCTGGTCATATTGCTCGTAACTGTAAGGAAGATGATCAAGCAGGAAATGAAAACCCAACGGTAAGATGTTTTAAGTGTAATGAAATGGGTCATTATGCAAACGAGTGTCCAACGAAGAACTCAACTGGGGGAATGCGGCCATACTACAAGAAGAAAGGGGTGGTAAAATCCTTTGCAACAACTTCAGCAGATGTTGGGCTATCGAATGAAGTGGTATCAGCTCCAGGGAGCTCAGTATTTTTCGAAGATTGACTTGAGGTCGGGGTACCATCAGTTGAAAGTAAAAGAAGAAGACGTTACAAAGACTGCGTTCCGTACTAGATATGGCCATTATGATTTTGTAGTTATGCCTTTTGGGTTAACCAATGCACCTGCCGTATTCATGGACCTTATGAATAAAATTTTCCATGAGTTCTTGGATAAGTTTGTGTTTGTGTTTTGAGGTTTGGGAAGAGGTTATGTGTGCCTTGTGATTCACAGTTGAAGAATGAGTTGTTATGTGAGGCTCATAGTTCCCCGTTTTCAGTTCATATGGATGTACAGAGATCTGCGGGAGTATTACTGGTGGGATGGAATGAAAAGAGATATTTCTGATTTTACTGTGAAGTGTTGGACATGTCAACAGGTTAAAACAGAGCGGCAGTTACCGAAAGGGATGCTTCAGCCTTTACCAGTTCCATAGTGGAAATGGGAAAACATATCCATGGACTTTGTTGTGGGATTACTGAGGACAACTCGAGGTAATAATGAAATCTGGGTTATTGTTGATCGCTTGACCAAATCTGCTCATTTCCATTATATACGAGATACTTTCTCTCTAGATCAACTTTCCCGTTTGTATCATAAAGAGATAGTCAGGTTACATGGAGTTCCTCTCTCCATTTTATCGGATCGTGATCCTAGGTTTACTTATAACTTTTGGAAAGGACTTCAGAATTCGTTGGGTACTGAATTAAATTTTAGTACAAATTTTCATCCTCAATCAGATGGGCAGTCAGAACGAACAATCCAGACATTGGAGGATATGCTACGAGCTTGTTCTATGGATTATCAGGGAAGTTGGGACCAACATCTTTCTTTGGTTGAGTTTTCTTATAATAACAGTTTTCATTCCAGTATACAGATGGCACCATTTGAGGAATTATATGGGAAGCGGTGTCGAACTCCATCATTTTGGGATGAAGAGGGTGAAAGGAAGTTGATGGGACCAGAATTGGTAGAAGAGATGGCAGAAAAAGTTCAGCTGATTCAGAAGCACATGAGAATAGCTCAGAGCAGGCAGAAGAGTTATGCGTATAACCAGAGGAAGGATCTATCTTTCGAGGTAGGTGATCATTTTTTTCTCAAGGATTCTCCATGGAAAAGTGTGATGAGATTTGGTAAGAAAGGAAAGCTGAGTCCAAGGTTCATTAGACCATATGAAATTCTTAAGAAAGTTGGATCAGTTGCTTACCGAGTGGCTTTACCTCCGAGTTTATCTTAGGTACACAATGTTTTTCATGTTTCAATGTTGAGGAAGTATATGCCAGATCCATCTCATGTTTTGAGCCCAGAGGTAGTTCAGCTGGAAGAGAACCTATCTTATGAAGAACAACAAGTCCAGATTCTTGACCACAGGGAGCAAGTGTTACGGAATAAGGTGATTCATCAGGTAAAGGTTTTGTGGAAAAACCATGTGATTGAAGAGGCAATGTGGGAATCTGAAAATGCTATGAGGGATAAATACCCCCACTTATTTTGATAAGTGAATAAAATTGCGAGGACGCAATTCCCAAAAGGGGGGAAGGATGTAACATCCCAGGTAAATAAAGAATAAAGAATTTTCATATTTATTAATATTTAAAATGTAAATATTAATTTTAATTAAAAGGGGTTTCTACGTTCGATAGCGTACTCGGTACGCAACAATGAGTTTCTTTGAAAACTTACGTTGCACACAAGTAATAAAATAATATTATTTTAAATGTTAGTTAACGAGTAGCCATTGAACTAGCGGGAATGGATAGAAATAACTAAAATATGATTATATATGTTTTTAAATGTTTTTACATTTACCCAGTAGACGATAAAGGATTAAAATACGGAAGGAGTTCAATTTTAGGCATTTATACCCTAATTTTCACGAAAGGTCCACTTATCACCTTTTGACGGAGAACCGTCATTAAATATAGTTCTGATCAATCTTAAAAATTTTATTGGACCAAATATAACTCTTCTTTAGAATTGGGACATCAAAATTTACTTTGTGTAAATTTTTGGTACCTTTCCGATAAAGTTCATTTTTAATGAATAGTGTAAAGTGTTGTATTTTAATTCAAAATCTCTTTTTAATCTAATTTACTTATATGATTAGATTATCTTTTGAATTGGTCTTAATGTGTAATATGAATATATTTTTACCATTTAATCCAATGGTGGTCATTGGAATCAATTTCACTTTGAAATTGGACTTAAACTAGTGTCAAAATTTTGATACTTATTGTTTCATAAAAACACGCTATTTGCTCTGACAGTGGGAATTAATTATTAAATTAATTAATGTGACTTATATGTTTTGAATTTTGTAAAATAGACTTCATTATTTAATTCATAATATCAAATATAGCTTAGGTTGAATTTTTGGTAATTTTCTGAAAAACTTCAATTTTTGATGAATAGTGAAACCACTAAGTGGTACTTATAATGACTGATTTTCCGTTTAAATGAAATTTTGCCATCATTGTGTTTTGAATTTCAAAAATCTGACATACATGGTTGTCATTAAGAAGTAAAATGTGGTTCAATGAGATTATAATAATTTTTTGGTGAATAGTAACTTATTAAGTTCTTAATCGTGATTAGTGGTAATTAGTGTAGTTTAAGGAAAAAATAATGCTTTAATAAATTGAGATGAGCTTGACACATATCCTACCCTCATTGGTTGTGTCATGGCCGACCAATACAAGCCATGGGTAAACTTGGGGACCCCATGGAGCCTCTTTGGTTGGGAAATGACATAAATAACTTTTTATTTAATGTAAAAGTAAAAATGACACAAACATGATATGTTTTACTAAAACAATTTTTAAATGGGGTTATACATGTCAGAATTTTGATTATAAATAGTCATTGGAAATATCAAAAGCTTTCCTACATCATAGTATATTTTTATAAATTTTAGACTTTAAATAAATTAAATTATTTATGACATCATGATGATGAAGCGATGACCTCATTATTTAACGATTTAAATAAAATGGAAAGATAATGTAAAATCTATAAACTACACATGTCCAAAACTTATTGGATGGGTGGATTTCGAACCCTTATCACCTTATCCACGAATTATATCAACGTGGGACCTTTTAAAACCGAAACACATTTTCAAATAACGTAATATTTCTTTACTTTCCAAAAGTGCCCCTCCTCTCCTCTTATAAAAGGCCCCCACCTCTACCTCATTTCACACACTCCTCAAGCCTTTGGCTCGGCCAACCCCTTCCCATTTAATCTCTCCACATCCCTCTCCACATACTAGAGGATTCCCTTTGGAAAGAATCCTTTCAAAGGAAGCCTTTAGGCTCAAATCAAAAGGAGTTACACTTTTAAAGGTAATTCATTCTCTCTTGTTCATTTGTTTTATTTTGCTTTTCCAACCCTCTAAACTCTTTTTATTTACTTCTTTTGTAACAACACCAGTATCTTAAATATACTAGGATGTTGTTATAAGATTTATTCGAGCTACACTCTCACACAACTACATAAAATGGTTAAAGAACATAGGGTTTCCATGGATGGCCAAATTCTGCCTCTCGAAACGATGATTGTTCAATACTCATTTAACACCTTCAAAGGTGGCCATTATGATGTCACTATTTTTGTATATGATATATAATATGTTTATTTTTTTTCTTTAAGCTTCTGTATTTTTCATTTTGGGAAAACCTTTATGGTTTCCATTATGGGTAAACACGATATCTTTATTTAAGGAAGTGCGGACTACCGCCCCCTCAAAGTGATGTGATTCGTTAATGCCATATGTGGGATGTGTAAAGGATAGATTTAAAGTTATTATATATGATGTTATACTGGAATTATAATATACCTATATATCATTATTATTTCTTTCCATTAAAGTATGAGATAGAAATGAAAGTAGCGTTCATGCGTACGTACGTCTTACCGTCTCCATGAACGGTGCATTTCATTTCTTATCCCCAAATGTAATGTACTATTAAAAGTACATGTATATAATGGATATATATAATTAATGATATATCTAAATGATGAATATAATTCTGGAATTAAAATATACATACCTCTCATTTAGTTTTAATTCAATTAATATGAAAAAGAAATGAAAGTAGCGTTCACGCGCACGTACGGCTTACTGTCTCCATGAACGGTGCATTTCATTTCTTACCTCTAAATGATTATGTAATATTATAAATACATGTATATTCTGGATATATATGATACATATTATATCCAAATCGGGAATTTCATTCTGGATATAAAGAACCTTTGACCACATGAACAACATGTAATTGTAAGAAGTCCACTTTCGACTTAAGAACCAAATATTGACAAAACAAACATTATTAACTTAAATGGTTACATAATGTTTATAACATGGAAATAAGGGATATAAAAGGAATAATAAAATTTAAAAAGGTTCTTAATCAAGTATAAATTAACTCAAGTTTATTATTCAGGACTTTAAAGAACGATCGAGTCAAGTCGGACCCGAGGTAAGGGACTTCATCTCAATCTCCTTTCATTGAGGCATATTTTGTTTTATACAAAACTTTGTTTTATACGGTGTATAAAACCCTTTTAATTTTAATTTTATACAAAAGGAATCTTTTTCTACGAAGCGTTTTACAAAACGACAAAAAGGAATGTTTCTTTTAACGTACGCGGCGACCACGACCTTTTCCTCCGCCGCGAGTATTATTTGGTCTTTGGATTTCTCAACAAGCCGTAATGGTTTTAGAATAAAATAAATACCATATACTCTTTTATTTATTTTGGTATTGAAAATGGTTTTGAAAAAAGGATTCTATTATGTCAATATATTTATGATATATTGTGATTGAAATGTGGAAATGTTATCAATCCTTTATATTGGTTTTATATTTTATGATTTTATATTGGTACTTGGAAATTTTAACTGGTGGTTACGTTATAAACCATATGACAGGTGGTGCCGTGAATACCAGGACGAGTGGTTACGTTATAACCTCCAATGCATTGGGTATGGAAGTCGGCCGTATGACTATTCCATTAAGTATGTATGGAAATTGGTCGTATGGCTATTCCATTAAGTGATATGTGTGGAAGTCGACCGTATGGTTATTCCACTTAAGTATGTTTATGTCCCATGTTACCTTTATATATGTTATGTGTTCTTTTTATGGGTTTTATGGTAATCCTTTGGTTACAAAAAGGTAAGTAATGATACTTTATTCAGTGAAGAGTTTTTACTACTTCATGAAGGTGAAGGTATTACTTCGATAGAGTATATATGGTTTACTTGATGTTTGAAAAACTAATAGTTTTCATTCTTTGTGTATCCCTTACTGTGCTTTTTATGCTCACCCCAAGTGTTTTTTGAAATGTTTTCACAGGACTTAATGTGGAATAAGGTCAAGGATGGGATCAAGGGAATGTCATCCTATATAAAACATGGAACTAGACACATTTCTTTTTAAGAGTTTTTTTTTATTATGGAAACTTAGAAGAAGTGAATACTTTGTAATCTTTTGAGAGGTAATAATTATGTTTTAATTATCTAAAACTCTAAACCTGAAAAGATCCCCAACGTGAATTATTCATTTAATTCAATATTAAGTAAGGTTTAAGGCTGGGGCCTTATAGTTTGTATCAGAGGTCGGTTTAGACAACTTTAGGAGTTAGAAAAGTGTTAAATTATAATATGATTGAAATGATATAGCATTTACGGATTACCACGTTGCTTCGCCTAAGATATTTCTGTGTTCAGAATGGTTTTCCGTAGAGGAAACAAAGCAGCTATGTTGGGACGCCATCAGGAGGAAGATAACCTTCCAAATCAGCAACCTGAGATGGTCGGAATCGGAACTGAACAGTTTGTTGCAGTAATGGAACAGTTGACTCAGACTATAAATGGTGGTGGTATCCATGCACTAGATCAGCCAGATCAACCGCAGAGGAACATGCAAGTGGTGGAACACTTCATGAGGCAACATCCCCCATCATTCAGAGGATCATCTGACCCTGTGCAAGATGAAGGGTGGATTAAAGCACTGGAGAAGATTTTTGATGTCATGGGGTGTTCAGAACATAAAAAGGATAGTCTTTCTATTTACAGTTTTGAAGGTGAAGCTGATCAGTGGTGGTCGATGGTGAAAAATATAAGGGATAGTGATGAGATTGACGATCTTCACTGGGACGAATTTAAAGGTATGTTTCTTGAGAAATATTTTCCTAAGGTGGTTCGTCTTAGGATGGAAAAACAGTTCCTAGAATTGAGGCAGGAGGATGATTCAGTAGCTGCTTATGAAGAAAAGTTCACTCGATTGGCAAGGTATGCTCCAAACTTCATACGAGATCTTGATAGTAAAATAAACCGTTTTTACTCAGGGTTAAAGCCAAAGTATCGAAGGGCTTTAGCTTCTCGTGAGTTCAAAAGTTATGAAAAACCTGTTCGATGTGCGGAGAAGGTGGAAATGGAGTTTGCCGATGATCAGGTGTTCTATGACAAACAACAGAATAAGAGGTCTAGTTGGCAGGCAAAGGGGAAGAATTCATCAAAGAAGCAAGGAGGTAAGAAAACCAAATATCCATCCTGTGAGAAGTGTGGTAAAATGCATCCTGGAGAATGTTTATCCAAGTCTGGTAAGTTCTTTCGGTGTGGTAAGTCTGGTCATATTGCTCGTAACTGTAAGGAAGATGATCAAGCAGGAAATGAAAACCCAACGGTAAGATGTTTTAAGTGTAATGAAATGGGTCATTATGCAAACGAGTGTCCAACGAAGAACTCAACTGGGGGAATGCGGCCATACTACAAGAAGAAAGGGGTGGTAAAATCCTTTGCAACAACTTCAGCAGATGTTGGGCCATCGAATGAAGTGGTATCAGCTCCAGGGAGCTCAGTATTTTTCGAAGATTGACTTGAGGTCGGGGTACCATCAGTTGAAAGTAAAAGAAGAAGACGTTACAAAGACTGCGTTCCGTACTAGATATGGCCATTATGAATTTGTAGTTATGCCTTTTGGGTTAACCAATGCACCTGCCGTATTCATGGACCTTATGAATAAAATTTTCCATGAGTTCTTGGATAAGTTTGTGTTTGTGTTTTGAGGTTTGGGAAGAGGTTATGTGTGCCTTGTGATTCACAGTTGAAGAATGAGTTGTTATGTGAGGCTCATAGTTCCCCGTTTTCAGTTCATCTGGATGTACAGAGATCTGCGGGAGTATTACTGGTGGGATGGAATGAAAAGAGATATTTCTGATTTTACTGTGAAGTGTTGGACATGTCAACAGGTTAAAACAGAGAAGCAGTTACCGAAAGGGATGCTTCAGCCTTTACCAGTTCCATAGTGGAAATGGGAAAACATATCCATGGACTTTGTTGTGGGATTACTGAGGACAACTCGAGGTAATAATGCAATCTGGGTTATTGTTGATCGCTTGACCAAATCTGCTCATTTCCATTATATACGAGATACTTTCTCTCTAGATCAACTTTCCCGTTTGTATCATAAAGAGATAGTCAGGTTACATGGAGTTCCTCTCTCCATTTTATCGGATCGTGATCCTAGGTTTACTTATAACTTTTGGAAAGGACTTCAGAATTCGTTGGGTACTGAATTAAATTTTAGTACAAATTTTCATCCTCAATCAGATGGGCAGTCAGAACGAACAATCCAGACATTGGAGGATATGCTACGAGCTTGTTCTATGGATTATCAGGGAAGTTGGGACCAACATCTTTCTTTGGTTGAGTTTTCTTATAATAACAGTTTTCATTCCAGTATACAGATGGCACCATTTGAGGAATTATATGGGAAGCGGTGTCGAACTCCATCATTTTGGGATGAAGTGGGTGAAATGAAGTTGATGGGACCAGAATTGGTAGAAGAGATGGCAGAAAAAGTTCAGCTGATTCAGAAGCACATGAGAATAGCTCAGAGCAGGCAGAAGAGTTATGCGTATAACCAGAGGAAGGATCTATCTTTCGAGGTAGGTGATCATTTTTTTCTCAAGGATTCTCCATGGAAAAGTGTGATGAGATTTGGTAAGAAAGGAAAGCTGAGTCCAAGGTTCATTAGACCATATGAAATTCTTAAGAAAGTTGGATCAGTTGCTTACCGAGTGGCTTTACCTCCGAGTTTATCTTAGGTACACAATGTTTTTCATGTTTCAATGTTGAGGAAGTATATGCCAGATCCATCTCATGTTTTGAGCCCAGAGGTAGTTCAGCTGGAAGAGAACCTATCTTATGAAGAACAACAAGTCCAGATTCTTGACCACATGGAGCAAGTGTTACGGAATAAGGTGATTCATCAGGTAAAGGTTTTGTGGAAAAACCATGTGATTGAAGAGGCAATGTGGGAATCTGAAAATGCTATGAGGGATAAATACCCCCACTTATTTTGATAAGTGAATAAAATTGCGAGGACGCAATTCCCAAAAGGGGGGAAGGATGTAACATCCCAGGTAAATAAAGAATAAAGAATTTTCATATTTATTAATATTTAAAATGTAAATATTAATTTTAATTAAAAGGGGTTTCTACGTTCGATAGCGTACTCGGTACGCAACAATGAGTTTCTTTGAAAACTTACGTTGCACACAAGTAATAAAATAATATTATTTTAAATGTTAGTTAACGAGTAGCCATTGAACTAGTGGGAATGGATAGAAATAACTAAAATATGATTATATATGTTTTTAAATGTTTTTACATTTACCCAGTAGACGATAAAGGATTAAAATACGGAAGGAGTTCAATTTTAGGCATTTATACCCTAATTTTCACGAAAGGTCCACTTATCACCTTTTGACGGAGAACCGTCATTAAATATAGTTCTGATCAATCTTAAAAATTTTATTGGACCAAATATAACTCTTCTTTAGAATTGGGACATCAAAATTTACTTTGTGTAAATTTTTGGTACCTTTCCGATAAAGTTCATTTTTTAATGAATAGTGTAAAGTGTTGTATTTTAATTCAAAATCTCTTTTTAATCTAATTTACTTATATGATTAGATTATCTTTTGAATTGGTCTTAATGTGTAATATGAATATATTTTTACCATTTAATCCAATGGTGGTCATTGGAATCAATTTCACTTTGAAATTGGACTTAAACTAGTGTCAAAATTTTGATACTTATTGTTTCATAAAAACACGCTATTTGCTCTGACAGTGGGAATTAATTATTAAATTAATTAATGTGACTTATATGTTTTGAATTTTGTAAAATAGACTTCATTATTTAATTCATAATATCAAATATAGCTTAGGTTGAATTTTTGGTAATTTTTCTGAAAAACTTCAATTTTTGATGAATAGTGAAACCACTAAGTGGTACTTATAATGACTGATTTTCCGTTTAAATGAAATTTTGCCATCATTGTGTTTTGAATTTCAAAAATCTGACATACATGGTTGTCATTAAGAAGTAAAATGTGGTTCAATGAGATTATAATAATTTTTTGGTGAATAGTAACTTATTAAGTTCTTAATCGTGATTAGTGGTAATTAGTGTAGTTTAAGGAAAAAATAATGCTTTAATAAAATGAGATGAGCTTGACACATATCCTACCCTCATTGGTTGTGTCATGGCCGACCAATACAAGCCATGGGTAAACTTGGGGACCCCATGGAGCCTCTTTGGTTGGGAAATGACATAAATAACTTTTTATTTAATGTAAAAGTAAAAATGACACAAACATGATATGTTTTACTAAAACAATTTTTAAATGGGGTTATACATGTCAGAATTTTGATTATAAATAGTCATTGGAAATATCAAAAGCTTTCCTACATCATAGTATATTTTTATAAATTTTAGACTTTAAATAAATTAAATTATTTATGACATCATGATGATGAAGCGATGACCTCATTATTTAACGATTTAAATAAAATGGAAAGATAATGTAAAATCTATAAACTACACATGTCCAAAACTTATTGGATGGGTGGATTTCGAACCCTTATCACCTTATCCACGAATTATATCAACGTGGGACCTTTTAAAACCGAAACACATTTTCAAATAAAGTAATATTTCTTTACTTTCCAAAAGTGCCCCTCCTCTCCTCTTATAAAAGGCCCCCACCACTACCTCATTTCACACACTCCTCAAGCCTTTGGCTCGGCCAACCCCTTCCCATTTAATCTCTCCACATCCCTCTCCACATACTAGAGGATTCCCTTTGGAAAGAATCCTTTCAAAGGAAGCCTTTAGGCTCAAATCAAAAGGAGTTACACTTTTAAAGGTAATTCATTCTCTCTTGTTCATTTGTTTTATTTTGCTTTTCCAACCCTCTAAACTCTTTTTATTTACTTCTTTTGTAACAACACCAGTATCTTAAATATACTAGGATGTTGTTATAAGATTTATTCGAGCTACACTCTCACACAACTACATAAAATGGTTAAAGAACATAGGGTTTCCATGGATGGCCAAATTCTGCCTCTCGAAACGATGATTGTTCAATACTCATTTAACACCTTCAAAGGTGGCCATTATGATGTCACTATTTTTGTATATGATATATAATATGTTTATTTTTTTTCTTTAAGCTTCTGTATTTTTCATTTTGGGAAAACCTTTATGGTTTCCATTATGGGTAAACACGATATCTTTATTTAAGGAAGTGCGGACTACCGCCCCCTCAAAGTGATGTGATTCGTTAATGCCATATGTGGGATGTGTAAAGGATAGATTTAAAGTTATTATATATGATGTTATACTGGAATTATAATATACCTATATATCATTATTATTTCTTTCCATTAAAGTATGAGATAGAAATGAAAGTAGCGTTCATGCGTACGTACGTCTTACCGTCTCCATGAATGGTGCATTTCATTTCTTATCCCCAAATGTAATGTACTATTAAAAGTACATGTATATAATGGATATATATAATTAATGATATATCTAAATGATGAATATAATTCTGGAATTAAAATATACATACCTCTCATTTAGTTTTAATTCAATTAATATGAAAAAGAAATGAAAGTAGCGTTCACGCGCACGTACGGCTTACTGTCTCCATGAACGGTGCATTTCATTTCTTACCTCTAAATGATTATGTAATATTATAAATACATGTATATTCTGGATATATATGATACATATTATATCCAAATCGGGAATTTCATTCTGGATATAAAGAACCTTTGACCACATGAACAACATGTAATTGTAAGAAGTCCACTTTCGACTTAAGAACCAAATATTGACAAAACAAACATTATTAACTTAAATGGTTACATAATGTTTATAACATGGAAATAAGGGATATAAAAGGAATAATAAAATTTAAAAAGGTTCTTAATCAAGTATAAATTAACTCAAGTTTATTATTCAGGACTTTAAAGAACGATCGAGTCAAGTCGGACCCGAGGTAAGGGACTTCATCTCAATCTCCTTTCATTGAGGCATATTTTGTTTTATACAAAACTTTGTTTTATACGGTGTATAAAACCCTTTTAATTTTAATTTTATACAAAAGGAATCTTTTTCTACGAAGCGTTTTACAAAACGACAAAAAGGAATGTTTCTTTTAACGTACGCGGCGACCACGACCTTTTCCTCCGCCGCGAGTATTATTTGGTCTTTGGATTTCTCAACAAGCCGTAATGGTTTTAGAATAAAATAAATACCATATACTCTTTTATGTATTTTGGTATTGAAAATGGTTTTGAAAAAAGGATTCTATTATGTCAATATATTTATGATATATTGTGATTGAAATGTGGAAATGTTATCAATCCTTTATATTGGTTTTATATTTTATGATTTTATATTGGTACTTGGAAATTTTAACAGGTGGTTACGTTATAAACCATATGACAGGTGGTGCCGTGAATACCAGGACGAGTGGTTACGTTATAACCTCCAATGCATTGGGTATGGAAGTCGGCCGTATGGCTATTCCATTAAGTATGTATGGAAATTGGTCGTATGGCTATTCCATTAAGTGATATGTGTGGAAGTCGACCGTATGGTTATTCCACTTAAGTATGTTTATGTCCCATGTTACCTTTATATATGTTATGTGTTCTTTTTATGGGTTTTATGGTAATCCTTTGGTTACAAAAAGGTAAGTAATGATACTTTATTCAGTGAAGAGTTTTTACTACTTCATGAAGGTGAAGGTATTACTTCGATAGAGTATATATGGTTTACTTGATGTTTTAAAAACTAATAGTTTTCATTCTTTGTGTATCCCTTACTGTGCTTTTTATGCTCACCCCAAGTTTTTTTTGAAATGTTTTCACAGGACTTAATGTGGAATAAGGTCAAGGATGGGATCAAGGGAATGTCATCCTATATAAAACATGGAACTAGACACATTTCTTTTTAAGAGTTTTTTTTTATTATGGAAACTTAGAAGAAGTGAATACTTTGTAATCTTTTGAGAGGTAATAATTATGTTTTAATTATCTAAAACTCTAAACCTGAAAAGATCCCCAACGTGAATTATTCATTTAATTCAATATTAAGTAAGGTTTAAGGCTGGGGCCTTATAGTTTGTATCAGAGGTCGGTTTAGACAACTTTAGGAGTTAGAAAAGTGTTAAATTATAATATGATTGAAATGATATAGCATTTACGGATTACCACGTTGCTTCGCCTAAGATATTTCTGTGTTCAGAATGGTTTTCCGTAGAGGAAACAAAGCAGCTATGTTGGGACGCCATCAGGAGGAAGATAACCTTCCAAATCAGCAACCTGAGATGGTCGGAATCGGAACTGAACAGTTTTTTGCAGTAATGGAACAGTTGACTCAGACTATAAATGGTGGTGGTATCCATGCACTAGATCAGCCAGATCAACCGCAGAGGAACATGTCAGTGGTGGAACACTTCATGAGGCAACATCCCCCATCATTCAGAGGATCATCTGACCCTGTGCAAGCTGAAGGGTGGATTAAAGCACTGGAGAAGATTTTTGATGTCATGGGGTGTTCAGAACATAAAAAGGATAGTCTTTCTATTTACAGTTTTGAAGGTGAAGCTGATCAGTGGTGGTCGATGGTGAAAAATATAAGGGATAGTGATGAGATTGACGATCTTCACTGGGACGAATTCAAAGGTATGTTTCTTGAGAAATATTTTCCTAAGGTGGTTCGTCTTAGGATGGAAAAACAGTTCCTAGAATTGAGGCAGGAGGATGATTCAGTAGCTGCTTATGAAGAAAATTTCACTCGATTGGCAAGGTATGCTCCAAACTTCATACGAGATCTTGATAGTAAAATAAACCGTTTTTACTCAGGGTTAAAGCCAAAGTATCGAAGGGCTTTAGCTTCTCGTGAGTTCAAAAGTTATGAAAAACCTGTTCTATGTGCGGAGAAGGTGGAAATGGAGTTTGCCGATGATCAGGTGTTCTATGACAAACAACAGAATAAGAGGTCTAGTTGGCAGGCAAAGGGGAAGAATTCATCAAAGAAGCAAGGAGGTAAGAAAACCAAATATCCATCCTGTGAGAAGTGTGGTAAAATGCATCCTGGAGAATGTTTATCCAAGTCTGGTAAGTTCTTTCGGTGTGGTAAGTCTGGTCATATTGCTCGTAACTGTAAGGAAGATGATCAAGCAGGAAATGAAAACCCAACGGTAAGATGTTTTAAGTGTAATGAAATGGGTCATTATGCAAACGAGTGTCCAACGAAGAGGCAATGTGGGAATCTGAAAATGCTATGAGGGATAAATACCCCCACTTATTTTGATAAGTGAATAAAATTGCGAGGACGCAATTCCCAAAAGGGGGGAAGGATGTAACATCCCAGGTAAATAAAGAATAAAGAATTTTCATATTTATTAATATTTAAAATGTAAATATTAATTTTAATTAAAAGGGGTTTCTACGTTCGATAGCGTACTCGGTACGCAACAATGAGTTTCTTTGAAAACTTACGTTGCACACAAGTAATAAAATAATATTATTTTAAATGTTAGTTAACGAGTAGCCATTGAACTAGCGGGAATGGATAGAAATAACTAAAATATGATTATATATGTTTTTAAATGTTTTTACATTTACCCAATAGAAGATAAAGGCTTAAAATACAGAAAGAGTTCAATTTTAGGCATTTATACCCTAATTTTCACGAAAGGTCCACTTATCACCTTTTGACGGAGAACCATCATTAAATATAGTTCTGATCAATCTTAAAAATTCTATTGGACCAAATATAACTCTTCTTTAGAATCGGGACATCAAAATTTACTTCGTGTAAATTTTTGGTACCTTTCCGATAAAGTTCATTTTTTAATGAATAGTGTAAAGTGTTGTATTTTAATTCAAAACCTCTTTTAATCTAATTTACTTATATGATTAGATTATCTTTTGAATTGGTCTTAATGTGTAATATGAATATATTTTTACCATTTAATCCAATGGTGGTCATTGGAATCAATTTCACTTTGAAATTGGACTTAAACTAGTGTCAATCTTTTGATACTTATTGTTTCATAAAAACACGCTATTTTCTCTGACAGCGGGAATTAATTATTAAATTAATTAATGTGACTTATATGTTTTGAATTTTTTAAAATATACTTCATTATTGAATTCGGAATATCAAATATATCTTAGGGTGAATTTTTGGTAATTTTCTGAAAAACATCAATTTTTGATGAATAGTGAAACCACTACGTGGTACTTATAAAGACTGATTTTCCGTTTAAATGAAATTTTTCCATCATTGTGTTTTGAATTTAAAAAATCCAACATACATGGTTGTCATTAAGAAGTAAAATTTGGTTCAATGAGATTATAATAATTTTTTGTGAATAGTAACTTATTAAGTTCTTAATCGCGATTAGTGGTAATTAGTGTAGTTTAAGGTAAAAATAATTCTTTAATAAAATGAGATGAGATTGACACATATCCTACCCTCATTGGTTGTGTCATGGCCGACCAATACAAGACATGGGTCAACTTGGGGACCCCATGGAGCCACTTTGGTTGGGAAATGACATAAATAACTTTTTATTTAATGTAAAAGTAAAAATGACACAAACATGATATGTTTTACTAAAACAATTTTTAAATGGGGTTATACAAGTCCGATTTTTGATTATAAATAGTCATTGGAAAGATAAAAATATTTCCTACATCATAGTATATTTTTATAATTTTTTGACTTTAAATAAATCAAATTATTTATGACATCATGATGATGAAGTGATGACCTCATTATTTAACGATTTAAATAAAATGGAAAGATAATGTAAAATCTATAAACTACACATGTCCAAAACTTATTGGATGGGTGGATTTAGAACCCTAATCACCTTATCCACGAATTATATCAATGTGGGACCTTTTAAAACCGAAACACATTTTCAAATAAAGTAATATTTCTTTACTTTCCAAAAGTGCCCCTCCTCTCCTCTTATAAAAGGCCCCCACCTCTACCTCATTTCACACACTCCTAAAGCCTTTGGCTCGGCCAACCCCTGCCCATTTAATCTCTCCACATCCCTCTCCACATCCTAGAGGATTCCCTTTGGGAAGAATCCTTTCAAAGGAAGCCTTTAGGCTCAAATCAAAAGGAGTTACACTTTTAAAGGTAATTCATTCTCTCTTGTTCATTTGTTTTATTTTGCTTCTCCAACCCTCTAAACTCTTTTTATTTACTTCTTTTGTAACAACACCAGTATCTTCAATATACTAGGATGTTGTTATAAGATATATTCGAGCTACACTCTCACAAAACTACATCAAATGGTTAAAGAACATAGGGTTTCCATGGATGGCGAAATTCTGCCTCTCGAAACGATGATTGTTCAATACTCATTTAACACCTTCAAAGGTGGCCATTATGATGTCACTATTATTATATATGATATGTAATATGTTTATTTTTTTCCTTTAAGCTTCTGTATTTTTCATTTTGGGAAAACCATTATGGTTTCCATTATGGGTAAACACGATATCTTCATTTAAGGAAGTGCGGACTACCGCCCCCTCAAAGTGATGTGATTCGTTAATGCCATATGTGGGATGTGTAAAGGATGGATTTAAAGTTATTATATATGATGTTATACTGGAATTATAATATACCTCTATATCATTATTATTTCTTTCCATTAAAGTATGAGATAGAAATGAAAGTAGTGTCCATGCGTACGTACGGCTTACCGTCTCCATGAACGGTGCATTTGATTTCTTATCCCCAAATGTAATGTACTATTAAAAGTACATGTATATAATGGATATATATAATTAATTATATATCTAAATGATGAATATAATTCTGGAATTTAAAATATACATACCTCTCATTTAGTTTTAATTCCATTAATATGACAAAGAAATGAAAGTAGCGTTCATGCGTACGTACGGCTTACCATCTCCATGAACGGTGCATTTCATTTCTTACCTCTGAATGATTATGTAATATTATAAATACATGTATATGATGGATATATATGATACATATTATATCCAAATCGGGAATTTCATTCTGGATATAAAGAACCTTTGACCACACGAACAACATGTAATTGTAAGAAGTCCACTTTCGACTTAAGAACCAAATATTGACAAAACAAACATTATTAACTTAAATGGTTACATAATGTTTATAACATGTAAATAAGGGATATAAAAGGAATAATGAACTTTAAAAAGGTTCTTAATCAAGTATAAATTAACTCAAGTTTATTATTCAGGACGTTAAAGAACGATCGAGTCAAGTCGGACCCGAGGTAAGGGACTTCATCTCAATCTCCTTTCATTGACGCATATTTTGTTTTATACACAACTTTCTTTTATACGGTGTATAAACCACTTTGACTTTTACTTTTATACAAAAGGAATCTTTTTCTACGAAGCGTTTTCCAAAACGACAAAAAGGAATGTTTCTTTTAATGTACGCGATGACAATGACCTTTTCCGCCGCCGCGAGTATTATTTGGTCTTTGGCTTTCTCAACATGCCGTAATGTTTTTAGAATAAAATAAATACCATATACTCTTTTATGTATTTTGGTATTGAAAATGGTTTTGAAAAAAGGATTCTATTATGTCAATATATTTATGATATATTGTGATTGAAATGTGGAAATGTTATCATTCCTTTATATTGGTTTTATATTTTATGATTTTATATTGGTACTTGGACATTTTAACGGGTGGTTACGTTATAAAACATATGACGGGTGGTGCCGTGAATACCAGGACGGGTGGTTACGTTATAACCTCCAATGCATTGGGTATGGAAGTCGTCCGTATGGATATTCCATTAAGTATGTATGGAAATTGGCCGTATGGCTATTCCATTAAGTGATATGTGTAGAAGTGGACCGTATGGTTATTCCACTTAAGTATGTTTATGTCCCAAGTTACCTTTATATTTGTTATGTGTTCTTTTTATGGGTTTTATGGTAATCCTTTGGTTACAAAAAGGTAAGTAATTATACTTTATTCAGTGAAGAGTTTTTACTACTTCATGAAGGTGAAGGTATTACTTTGATAGAGTATATATGGTTTACTTAATGTTTGAAAAACTAACAGTTTTCATTCTTTGTGTATCCCTTACTGAGCTTTTTATGCTCACCCCATGTTTTTTTGAAATGTTTTCATAGGACTTAATGTGGAATAAGGTCAAGTATGGGATCAAGGGAATGTCATCCTATATAAAACATGGAACTAGACATGTTTCTTTTTAAGAGTTTTTTTTATTATGGAAACTTAGTAGAAGTGACTACTTTGTAATCTTTTGAATTGTAATAATTATGTTCTAATTTTCTAAAACTATAAACCTGAAAAGATCCTCAACGTGAATTATTCATTTAATTCAATATTAAGTAAGGTTTAAGGCCGGGGCCTTATAGTTTGTATCAGAGGTCGGTTTAGACAACTTTAGGAGTTTGAAAAGTGTTAAATTATAATATGATTGAAATGATATAGAATTTACGGATCACCATGTTGCTTCGCCTAAGATATTTCTGTGTTCAGAATGGTTTTCCGTAGAGGAAATAAAGCAGCTATGTTGGGACGACATCAAGAGGAAGATAACCTTCCAAATCAGCAACTTGAGATGGTCGGAATCGGAACTGAACAGTTTGTTGCAGTAATGGCACAGTTGACTCAGGCTATAAATGGTGGTGGTATCCATGCACTAGATCAGCCAGATCAACCGCAGAGGAACATGTCAGTGGTGGAACATTTAATGAGGCAACATCCCCATAATTCACCCTGTGCAAGCTGAAGGGTGGATTAAAGAACTGGAGAAGATTTTTGATGTCATGGGGTGTTCAGAACATCAAAAGGTTAGTCTTGCTGTTTACCATTTTGAAGGTGAAGCTGATCAGTGGTGGTCGATGGTGAAAAATATAAGGGATAGTGATGAGATTGAGGATCTTCACTGGGACGAATTCAAAGGTATGTTTCTTGAGAAATATTTTCCTAAGGTGGTTCGTCTTAGGATGGAAAAACAGTTCCTAGAATTGAGGCAGGAGGATGATTCAGTAGCTTCTTATGAAGAAAAGTTCACTCGATTGGCAAGTTATGCTCCAAACTTCATACGAGATCTTGATAGTAAAATAAACCGTTTTTACTCAGGGTTAAAGCCAAAGTATTGAAGGTATTTAGCTTCTCGTGAGTTCAAAAGTTATGAAAAACTTGTTCGATGTGCGGAGAAGGTGGAAATGGAGTTTGCTGATGATCAGGTGTTCTATGACAAACAACAGAATAAGAGGTCTAGTTGGCAGGAAAAGGGGAATAATTCATCAAAGAAGCAAGGAGGTAAGAAAACCAAATATCCATCCTATGAGAAGTGTGGTAAAATGCATCCTGGAGAATGTTTATCCAAGTCTGGTAAGTGCTTTCGGTGTGGTAAGTCTGGTCATATTGCTCGTAACTGTAAGGAAGATGATCAAGAAGGAAATGAAAAGCCAACGGTAAGATGTTTTAAGTGTAATGAAATGGGTCATTATGCAAACGAGTGTCCAATGAAGAACTCAAATGGGGGAATTCAGCCAGACTACAAGCAGAAAGGGGTGGTAAAATCCTTTGCAACAACTTCAGCAGATGTTGGGCCATCGAATGAAGTGGTGTCAGCTCCAGGAAGCTCAGTATTTTTCAAAGATTTACTTGAGGTCGAGGTACCATCAGTTGAAAGTAAAAGAAGCAGACGTTCCAAAGACTGCGTTCCGTACTAGATATGGCCATTATGACATTGTAGTTATGCCTTTTGGGTTAACCAATGCACCTGCTGTATTCCTGGTCCTTATGAATAAAATTTTCCATGAGTTCTTGGATAAGTTTGTGTTAGTGTTTTGAGGTTTGGGAAGAGGTTATGTGTGCCTTGTGATTCACAGTTGAAGAATGAGTTGTTATGTGAGGCTCATAGTTCCCCGTTTTCAGTTCATCCGAGCAGTACTAATATGTACAGAGATCTGCGGGTGTATTACTGGTGGGATGGAATGAAAAAAGATATTGCTGATTTTACTGTGAAGTGTTTGACATGTCAACAGGTTAAAGCAGAGCGGCAGTTACCGAAAGGGATGCTTCGGCCTTTACCAGTTCTAGAGTGGAAATAGGAAAACATGTCCATGGACTTTGTTGTGGGATTACCGAGGAAATATCGAGGTAATAATGCAATCTGGGTTATTGTTGATCGCTTGACCAAATCTGCTCATTTCCTTTATATACGAGATACTTTCCCTCTAGATAAACTTTCCCGTTTGTATCTTAAAGAGATAGTCAGGTTACATGGAGTTCCTCTCTCCATTGTATCGGATCGTGATCCCAGGTTTACATATAACTTTTGGAAAGGCCTTCAGAAGTCATTGGGTACTGAATTAAATTTTAGTACAGCTTTTCATCCTCAATCAGATGGGCAGTCAGAACGAACAATCCAGACATTGGAGGATATTCTACGAGCTTGTTCTATGGATTATCAGGGATGTTGGGACCAACATATTTATTTGGTTGAGTTTTCATATAATAACAGTTTTCATTCCAGTATACAGATGGCACCATTTGAGGCATTATATGGGAAGCGGTGTTGAACTCCATCATTTTGGGATGAAGTGGGTGAAAGGATGTTGATGGGACCAGAATTGGTAGAAGAGATGGCAGAAAAAGTTCAGCTAATTCAGAAGCACATGAGAATAGCTCAGAGCAGGCAGAAGAGTTATGCGGATAACCAGATGAAGGATCTATCTTTCGAGGTAGGTGATCATGTTTTTCTCAAGGTTTCTCCATGGAAAAGTGTGATGAGATTTGGTAAGAAACGAAATCTGAGTCCAAGGTTCATTAGACCATATGAAATTCTGAAGAAAGTTGGATCAGTTGCTTACCTAGTGGATTTACCTCCGAGTTTATCTTAGGTACACAATGTTTTTCATGTTTCAATGTTGAAGAAGTATATGCCAGATCCATCTCATTTTTTGAGCCCAGAGGTAGTTCAGCTGGAAGAGAACCTATCTTATGAAGAAGAACTAGTCCAGATTATTGACCACAGGGAGCAAGTGTTACGGAATAAGGTGATTCATCAGGTAAAGGTTTTGAGGAAAAACCATGTGATTGAAGAGGCAACGTGGGAATCTAAAAATGCTATGAGGGATAAATACCCCCACTTATTTTGATAAGTGAATAAAATTGCGAGGACGCAATTCCCAAAAGGGGGGAAGGATGTAACATCCCAGGTAAATAAAGAATAAATAATTTTCATATTTATTAATATTTACGAATTAAATATTAATTTTAATTAAAAGGGGTTTCTACGTTTGATAGCGTACTCTGTACGCAACGTTGAGTTTCTTTGAAAACTTACGTTTCACACAAGTAATAAAATAATATTATTTTAAATTTTAGTTAACGAGTAGCAGTTTTACTGGCGGGAATGGATAGAAATAACTAAAATATGATTATATATGTTTTTAAATGTTTTTACATTTACCCAATAGAAGATAAAGGCTTAAAATACGGAAAGAGTTCAATTTTAGGCATTTATACCCTAATTTTCATGAAAGGTCCACTTATCACCTTTTGACGGAGAACCGCCATTAAATACAGTTTTGATCAATCTTAAAAATTCTATTAGACCAAATATAACTCTTCTTTAGAATCGGGACATCAAAATTTACTTTGTGTAAATTTTTGGTACCTTTCCGATAAAGTTCATTTTTTAATGAATAGTGTAAAGGAGTTACACTTATCACATTTAGGCTCAAATGAAAAGGAGTTACACTTTTAAAGGTAATTCATTCTCTCTTGTTCATTTGTTTTATTTTTCTTCTCCAACCCTATAAACTCTTTTTATTTAATTCTTTTGTAACAAAACCAGTGTATTCAATATACTAGGATGTTATTATAAGATTTATTTGAGCTACACTCTCACAGAACAACATCAAATTGTTAAGGAACATACGGTTTCCGTGGATGGCGAAATTCTGCCTCCCGAAACGATGATTGTTCAATACTCATTTAACACCTTCAAAGGTGGCCAATATGATGTCACTATTTTTATATATGATATATAATATATTTATTTTTTTTCTTTATGCTTCTTTATTTTTAATTTTGGGCATACCTTTATGGTTTCCATTATGGGTAAACACGATATCTTCATGTAAGGAAGTGCAGACTATCGCCCCCTCAAAGTGATGTGATTCGTTAATGCCATATGTGGGATGTGTAAAGGATGGATTTAAAGTTATTATATATGATGTTATACTGGAATTATAATATAGCTCTATATCATTATTTTTTCTTTCCATTAAATTATGAGATAGAAATGAAAGTAGCGTTCATGCGTACGTATGGCTTACCATCTCCATGAACGGTGCATTTCATTTCTTATCCCCAAATGTAATGTACTATTAAAAGTACATGTATATAATGGATATATATAATTAATGATATATCTAAAGGATGAATATAGTTCTGGAATTAAAATATACCTACCTCTCATTTATTTTTAATTCCATTAATATGACAAAGAAATGAAAGTAGCGTTCATGCGTACGTACGACTTACCGTCTCCATGAACGGTGCATTTCATTTCTTACCTCTAAATGATTATGTAATATAATAAATACATGTATATGCTGGATATATATGATACATATTATATCCAAATCGGGAATTTCATTCTAGATATAAAGAACCTTTGACCACACGATCAACATGTAATTGTAAGAAGTCCACTTTCAACTTAATAACCAAATATTGAAAAAACAAACATTATTAACATAAATGGGTAAATAATGTTTATAACATGGAAATAAGTGATATAAAAGGAATAATGAACTTTAAAAAGGTTCTTAATCAAGTATAAATTAACTCAAGTTTATTATTCAGGACGTTAAAGAACGATCGAGTCAAGTCGGACCCGAGGTAAGAGACTTCGTCTCAATCTCCTTTCATTGAGGCATATTTCATTTTATACACAACTTTCTTTTATATGGTGTATAAACCCCTTTGACTTTTACTTTTATACAAAAGAATCTTTTTCTACGAAGAGTTTTACAAAACGAAAAAAAGGAATGTTTCTTTTAACGTACGTGGCGACAACGACCTTTTTCGCCGCCGTGAGTTTTATTTGGTCTTTGGATTTCTCAACAAGCCGTAATGTTTTTAGAATAAAATAAATACCATATACTATTTTATGTATTTTGGTATTGAAAATGGTTTTGAAAAAAGGATTCTATTATGTCAATATATATATGATATTTTGTGATTGAAATGTGGAAATGTTATCATTCCTTTATGTTGGTTTTATATTTTATGATTTTATATTGGTACATGGACATTTCAACGGGTGGTTACGTTATAAAGCATATGACGGGTGGTGCCGTGAATACCAGGATGGGTGGTTACGTTATAACCTCCAATGCATTGGGTATGGAAGTCGGCCGTATGGCTATTCCATTAAGTATGTATGGAAATTGGCCGTATGGATATTCCATTAAGTGATATGTGTGGAAGTCGATCGTATGGTTATTCCACTTAAGTATGTTTATGTCCCAAGTTAACTTTATATATGTTATGTGTTCTTTTTATGGGTTTTATGGTAATCCTTTGGTTACAAAAAGGTAAGTAATGATACTTTATTCAGTGAAGAGTTTTTACTACATCATGAAGGTGAAGGTATTACTTTGATATAGTATATATGGTTTACTTGATGTTTGAAAAACTAATAGTTTTCATTCTTTGTGTATCCCTTACTGAGCTTTTTATGCTCACCCCAAGTTTTTTTGAAATGTTTTCACAGGACTTAATGTGGAATAAGGTCAAGGATGGGATCAAGGGAATGTCATCCTATATAAAACATGGAACTAGACACGTTTCTTTTTAAGTGTTTTTTTTATTATGGAAACTTAGTAGAAGTGACTACCTTGTAATCTTTTGAGATGTAATAGTTATATTCTAATTCTCTAAAACTCTAAACCTGAAAATATCCTCAACGTGAATTATTCATTTAATTCAATATTGAGTAAGGTTTAAGGCCGAGGCCTTATAGTTAAATAGGGTTGTTTCATACTTATAATAATATATCAGTATATTAGTGATACTGATGTTATTAATTCATAATGAAACAACTAAATAAGAAGAAGTTGAAGAAGAAAGAAATTGGAAAGGATCGGTAATGGATATTACCTCTTCTTTGAAGTGCTTCTTTGAGACCTCCTTTTAGGGCACTAAAATTGGTATTTCAAGAAGACCCAGACCTCTAGGATGTCTCTAGGGAAGTTTATAGGAGAAAATGTCAGGGGTGTGCCGAGCATGAAGGCTCAAAGTGGTGTGAGGAGGAGGGGGAGGAGGTGCCCTTTTATAAGGGAGGAGAGGGGCACCTTTGGAATAACAAAAAATACTATTTTATTATAAAGTCAAGTTTGGTTTTAAATAGATCGAAATTGAGTTATTTAGAAGATAAGGTGGGTATGGGTCGAAATACTCTCATCTAATAGAATTTAGACAAGTTTAGGTCATTATATTAACCTTATCTTTTAGTTTTAACTCTTAGTTAATTAGATTGACGTTTACCATGTTAGTTTGTATTTTTATATTATATAGTTAATAAACATACCATATACATCCAAGAGACCCCCAAGTTGTGTTTTATTAATATATATAACCTTATATAATTTCATTTGACCGATCCTTAGATTTTTTGGAATAAAATAACAATTAATAATATAATATTTGTTTTAAAAAATATTTTATGTCAATTTTGACACTATTCAATAGTTGATTTTTTTTGAAACTCATAACAGAATGATTACTTCGACAGAAGTTAATTAAATCAATCCTAACATGTCATATTAACCTAGAAAATTAGTTTAATTCATAAAAAGTTTCAAATTATACTTATTTAGGTATTTATAATATCAATTGTTCTAATTTTTCAATATTATGGTAATTACTGCATCATCATTGTGTCATTAATAAATTAAATTATTTAAAGTATAAAAATTACAAATAAAATATCATCATGTAGGAAATATTTTTATATTTCTAATGAATATTTATAATCGAATTTATCTTATGTAACCCCATATTAAAAATGATTTACTTATTAAACTTTGATTTTAACTATTTTAACCCTTCTTTAAATAAATTAATAATAAATGTCCTAATCTAATCCAAGTAGGCCTAAATGGTCATATTTTATTCCTATGGTTGTTTTTGGTCGAATTACACTTGTCCAAAAGAATTAGGACATGTGTTAGGGAAATAATAATATCATTTTTACCCTTAATTACCCTATTTACTTTTAATCGTGGTAAAAAAAGTAAAAAGTTACTATTCACCAAAAATTATTTTCATCTCATTGAACCACATTTTACTTACTGTCATCAACCGTGTCTCTCGGATTTTTAAAATTCCACTCACAGAAGCGGTAAAATTAAGTTTTATGAAAAATTCATTTTTCATAACTACCACTTAGTGATTTCACTATTCATCAAAAAATGAAAGTTTCCAGAAAAATATCAAAAATTAGGCCTAAGCTATATTTGATATTATGAACTAAAAAATTATGTCTATTTTACCAAATTCAAAACATATCAGTTTAAAAATTAATTCTCGTCGTCAAAACAAATATCGGGTTCTTAAGAGATAATAACTATCAAAAGATTGACAATTGTTTATGTCTAGTTTAAATGTGAAATTACATCCAATGAACAACATTGTATTAAATTGTAAAAATATATTCAAAATATACTTTAAAACCACTCAAATTAATAATTTACCACTATTAATTATTTCTACTAAAAAGGTTGTTTTTAATTAAATTTTAATAATTTTCACTATTCATCGGAAAATGAAAGTTATCCGAAAAGTACCAAAATTTCACCCTAAGCTAATTTCGATATTTTGAATCTAAAAATGGATTCCATTTTGAAAAATTAATTTTAAAAAATTTCAAAAAGTGGTTATTACTATTCATAACGGCTAGTTTTAATAATATTTTAATAGCATATCGTTGTTTAGTGAAACTCGGTATTGCGTACTACACACGCTATCGAGGAAGGTCGCGATTGTGTGTAATGCAAGGCAAGTCAAGGATGTGTGTTGTGCAAGCTCCTTTTGGTGTAGCATACAACACAAGACATTAATTAAATTAAAACGAATATTTTTTCATAAAATTTCGGGGTGTTACAAGCTACCACTCTACCATCGGGATGGAACCATACGAGGCGTTGTACGACCGACCTTGCAGATCACCGCTGTGCTGGACAAACCCTGGGGAGTCAGCACTTGTGGGACCGGATATGGTCTAGGCCACGACAGATGAGGTCCAGGTCATGCAGGAGCGGATGAGGATAGCTCAGAGCCGGCAGAAGTCTTATTCTGATAGGAGGCGGAGGCCACTTGAGTTCAAGGATGGCGACCACGTCTTCTTGCAGGTCTCACCTCGACGTGGATTACAGAGATTTGGCTGAGGTGACAAGTTATATACTCACTTCATCAGACTGTTCCAGGTCCTCAGCAGGATTGTTGAGGTGGCTTATCACCAGGCTCTACCACCTCAGTTGCACCGGGTGCACGAAGTCTTCCACGTATCTCAGCTGAGGAGATACGTGCACGACCCAACACATATCATTGACCATGGGGAGATGGATGTTGATAATGGGGCGACTTTTGCGGAGGTTCCAGTGGAGATCGATGATCGATAGGAGCGGGTCCTACATGGACGGTTGATTCCTCTAGTGCGCATCAGATGGCAGCACGGGAACCTCCAGGAGAGCACTTGAGAGCGGGAGGCTCAGATTCGTGCTCCGTACCCACATTTGATACCCTTGTTTTTATGTGTCTTTACGGGGACGTAAAGCCCTGAGGTGGGAGTGATGTAAAGACCCGTAAAATTGAATGAATTTTTTTTTCTTAATTTTCTTCGAAATTTTACAAGAACACAGTTTCTGACGGCACCTGATTCTGAGGCCCAGTGTGCCCGAAATCATTTCCCGAAGTTTAGCTCGGGTACGTTCAGTGATCGAATGAGTGGATTTTTCTAACTTTTGAACCAGTGCTCGGAATCAAATTCCAAGGGCACCAATGGAATCGCAGCACCGTTTTTTGCTTAAAAACTCCTTTTCCGGAGTTGCGTTTTCTTGGGTGTGGTTTTTAATTTTTGGGGTTAAGTTAAGAAATAAAATAAAAGTGGTGTGACACTTTATTTTATTTTACTTAAGCCACTTAAGCTAAGTTAAGCGGATAAGGTGGAACCCACAATATCCTACCCACTTGGTAGGATATTTGTGAGGTGGGGCCCGCACGAGCCCCACAGTTTCTTCCCTCCTAAGTAACGTACCTGCAACCCCCCTTTTTAATGAAAGTCAATCCTTATGTTTTTCTGTTTAAGAAACGCCCCCATTAAATTGGGCAGTTAAATCATTACAATTAATTCTTTGAATTAATTGTTCGTTTCTCATATTTTGAATTTGAAATTCTTATGTTGATAATAAAATAATAGGAGGACTTATTTTGTTTTTGTTGGTGTTTGTGTTGTGTTAAACCTTTGGGAGAAAAATAGAAGAATCTTCGTTCTTTGACGAAGAACGCAAAGAACGCACCACCGCCGACGAAGAACGCCAATCTCCGACGGCAGACGATGGCGAGTGATGCCTTCCTCGAAGATCACCTAACGCCAACGGTGATTCTCTTCTTCCACGGTGTTCTTTTATTATATGACAATCCTCTTCTTCTGCGACGGTTAATTCAACGACAAACGCTCATTCAACGATAGCGTTGAGGTAGGGTTTTATTTTATTTGTTAGTTCGTAAAATCTTCCGTCACATTCCCATTTTCTTTGAACCACTTGTAATTGTGATAACGGGTGGAGGTTGGACCACACGAACACGGCCGACACTCCTCCCCTTTTTTGGTTGTTGGTTTTGTTGCGGCGATCAAGGCAATGCGGTGATGAAGCACCGCGCGGAATTTTGATAAGGAAAGGGGGAGAAGCGCGACGCCGTTGAAGACGAACCAAGACGCAGCACCGTCGCACCGCACTATTGAAAATGAACCAAATATGTGGCGCTGTCGTGCCGCGCTGGACGAACCAAGGCCGCATTTGGTTCCGGGCCACGGCGGAGCAGCGGAACTGGCGGCCTGTACCGGGCCGCCGACATCAGAGCAAGGGGACCGACCCTTGCCTGTCCCGTGGTGGCGCAGCCGGCCGGCCGGTGCGGGCCGTCCGGTTCGAAGAAAACTCCGGGGGTCATAACCCATGGCCAGCCAGTTGAGCGGGCCCATAAAGGGGCCGCGATTTCTCCACGAGGGGGCAACGCGCCCCCCGCACCAAAACGGCTCGCCCATTCGGCCGAGCCCCTGGTCAGTGCGCCGCGTGCCGGGCCGGCTGCCTGGCTGGCCCGCCAGACCAAGCCGCGCCCAGGCCGGGCCGTGCCGGCTGGGCCGGGCCATGCCCAAGAAGGCTGGACCCGGACCCAGTTCAGGTCAACCTGGTACGGGCCGACCCTGGGGGTATTGGCCCGGGTCGGATCGGGCTCGAACCCCCTAATACCGAACCTATTTCGGTCTATTGCCTATAACTTGAGCTACGGGCCTCCAATCGACACACCGTCAGTTACGATGCAATCTTTGGATCAAGGCAGTCGTTTCGGTATATCTCACTCAAGGTTTCGAAAAACTTTGGGTTCGTCTGGGTTGGTTCGTATACGAAACCAACCGGGCCCTCGGAGCGGAAATGCTTATAACATGAGCTTCGGACGTCCGATTGACGTGCCGTTGACTTTGATGGATTCCTCTTAGTGAGACAGATCTTTTGGATTACTCTGCCCAAGGTTTGGAAATAGGTGGAGTACCGTCGGGTTGGTTTTGACTTAAAAACCAACCGGGACCCTCGGACAAAAAAAGCCAATAAATCTCAGACCGGGCGTCCGATAGACGCGCCATCTGTGGCATTGAGTTCCTGTTGACGATACGGAACTTTTGGATACATCAACTCTGGACTATGTCTCAGTTGATGTATCAGCCTCTCGGCTCGTGGGGCGGACCCTCTCGAATGATCTTGCTATGTGTGGGAACCCTAGAGCTGGCTGCGACTGCGATGACGACTGTACAGAGATCCTCAATGGATTCGACGGCGACGACTACAACACTCAGCGATCTTACGTGGATCAGTGTTAACGATCTTGTGTGGGTCTGATCCAGTGTGGGTTAGCACTCAGCAGTCCTGTGTGGGCCAGCGCCTAGAGATCCTGTGTGGGTCCGATCCTGTGTGGGTCTTTGCGGGGGTTAGTTACCTATCGATCCTGTGTGGGTCAGATCCTTTGTGGGTCATTACGGGGGTAAGTTACCTATCGATCATGTGTGGGTCAGATCATTTGTGGGTCATTGCGGGGGTTAGTTACATATCAATACGATGTGGGTTAGATCCTTTGTGGGTCATTGCGGGGGTTAGTACCTATCGTCCTTTATGGATCCGATAGCATAAATGAATCAATGGATATATCTGATCATCTCTATCGTCATACGAAGAAATATACCTGTGTGAGCTGAATCCTATTTTTCTTTCCTATGTGGATGGTGTTGTGCTATCCTGTGTGGATTTATGTTTTTCTTTCCTGTGTGGACTGGGTTGTACTTGGGCTCGGATGTTGGAGCCAAACGTGAATTAATGACTTAGGTATATATATGGGCATATACCTAAGTAGTGTCGAATGTTACTTCGTGATTGTAGTTTTCCTTTGTGGATTATCCTATGTGGATTCTGGGAGACCTTTGGGGGTCTCAGGGTCCCTACTGAGTAGCTTATACTCACCCCTGCACGGGCTATGCCTGCACTACGTTGTGTTGGTTGTAGATGACAGACAACGCTGATCATGGTTGAGGCTTGTGGAGCAGGACGGTACCTAGAGGTGGACCACTAGGCGGGACATACTTGGAGTGGACGTCTAGACCCTAGGAGCTGTGGAGGCCATCTGTACTCACCCTTCAGGTGGGACTTCCAGTGGACGGATCAACGTTGCAGCTTTAATTTCAGTTGTTGTTTTTCCTTTCCAATTGTACTTTACTTTCAGTTTGGGTTTGTATTCTGGTCCACTTACTTTTCCACACTTACTTTGAATCAACTTTTACTTAGTGTTTAATTATACTACTTTCTTTCTCTGTGGTGTTTGTTTACTTTAAAAAGGCAATGCCTTCCCTTTTTACCGGGATTTACGCCTTGGTGCTAGTCGCCAGCCCCTGGCCTATGGAAGGCGGGCTTGGGGTAGTCACGGCACGGGCCCCGAGGATGGGTCGTGACATTTTTAATGAATTTAAATAGATCTAAATATTGAAGATGATATATTTTAAGATGAACAAAATCGCCAAAATTAATTCAAAGAAGATATATCTATCTCCCTATCAATGATCTTCAACGTTGTACAGTTTTAAATATATGTATAAGAAAATTTGTAATTTATATATGAGCTTTATCTATCATCCTTTCTATAATTTCTAAATTCTTATCTAAAGCTTTATTCTATTCTAATCATCTCTTAAAGTTATTTCTTAATTCACTTAGTTGTATCTTACAACTATGTGTTGAATCTATAAAATCTTTGTTTTCTCATATCTTATTGTAAATGGTTCATAGTAAAAGTACCTAAAGGTTGTTGTCTAGAAGTACTTTTTGATCATGGTTTCAATCACTTTTTACATTTTACCAAGTTTTGACTATTTTCACTCAGTCGTATAGTCCTCAAAAAAATTATTGGTTTCATGAAAATCACCAAACTCAGAGAAGAGAGTTGGTGGATTGCACTAGGGGACGTCTATTCCACGAACCACCATAAATCTCTGTCAGATTCTTATCTTTTCTGTGATATTATTTGTTCTACTACTTCTGTTTAATAAAAGATTAGAAGCCCGTAATATCCAAAAGAGGATGGATTTCTAAGAAAAAAATCAAGAACTCAATTCACCCCCTCTTGAGTCTTTTACAACCCTTTTGGGACAATAATAAGGAATTAAAAGATAAATGTTACGAAGAGAATTGACATACCAAGAATAATAATTAAATTATAATTTATTATGATAAAAATGATTGATGTATGAATAGAGTATGTAGAAAAAATAGAATTAATAAACATTTATAAGAATATGTTTTCATTTTGATGATTACACAAGAAAAAATGAGAAATACAGAAGACAGGATCTTCCATGCTTCTGAAACATTTTATAGAGAGGAAACTGATATGATTTTCCAAAAAAAAATTATTCATCACTCATTTAAAGGTGATAGAAACACTAGTTCTAGTTTAGAACATATATTCTTGTAGATATATAGTTAATGTATAAATTAAAGGGAATTATTTAAATTTATAGATCAATATATTATGAAATTATGTGATAAAAATAATAGCAATGGACACAACGGCCTTGATAATTAGACTAAGACTCTTGAAAAAAAAGGTTAAAGTATTTTTTAGAGAACTAAAATCTTCTATAGTTGTAAAGAATAATCAACTAATAACTAAATTAATAGGATCAAAGATATTAATAGTAAAAATAAATAAATGAAAAACCATAAATAAGTTAAAAATTTACAAATATTTGTGATTAAAATGTATTATAAGGATAAAATAATGTATAAGGTTAGAAGTGTATAACTAACATGATTTTCTTGTAGCTTGATGTGAAATTAAGGTACATGTAGTGACCTTATTATAAAATAAACAAAAAATGTTCAAGTTTGTTGACTATTAAAAACTTATTAATGAATTTATAACATTTCAAAGACCACATTCATTGGTGATGATATTTATAGTTACGAATGATCATAATCAAAAAGAAACATAATTTCTAGTGTCACGTTTTAAAAAATAAAATTAAGAATGATGAGAATATATTTTAAGTAAAACTTGATAAGAAGGGATTTTCATTGGGGATCACAAATGATAAAGTTTATATAGATTCCCAATACATAAAAACTTATTAGTCCATGATTTTAACATACATTTCTAAAAAATATTAACTGAGGATCTAGTGGTATAGTGTCTTTGGAATATTAGAAATAAAAATAAATCATATTAAATGTAAAAAAGAACATTTTTATTTAAAACTCAAAAAAGTACTCCTAACATCTGTAGATATTCTAAAACCACATTTGATACCCTAAGGAACATACATTAGGACAATTGTGATCTATATTCTAATAAGGGAATAAACATGAAACTAAACAATAACATGATAATTAAAAAGAATAATATTCTATCATAAATTGGATGATCAAATGCATAGAAATTTTCCATAGGGAAATTATATAGTAAGATCATGGAATTATGGAATATGTGGAAACAAAACAAGAAAAACATCATAAACATAAGCCAACGGTCACTCCTAAGTCCATCATCATGAAGAAGAATAATTCCAATGGTGTATTAGGTTCACTCCCTAATCCCTTACATTGCATCTCATGAGATATACAACTTTACCCAATTCATTAGAGTGATATATAATTTTGATCCCACTTTTTAGATAATTAAAATAATACATATGCATTTCATACTAGGAAAAAAACCATACATAAACTATATGAATGATCAAACCCTTGATAAGGAAGTCGGTTTCATAATTCTGATTCAAAAAATAACTAAAGTATAAGTCATAATAATTCCCAAGAAAAGAACCAATTATATCATTTTTAACATTAATTATTTAAAAAGTGGATAGTACTTGAATATGGAGTTATAATGTACAAAATTCAAGAGAATGTTCTAGGTTGTGAAATAATAATCAGTAACTTGGGTGATGCTTTGTGAAATAATTAAAGGATATTTTTAAATAAGGGAAAATGAAAATTGTTTTGAAAAATATAATTTAACCAAGATAGTAATCTATAAAATAATGATCATTTTTATAATCTATTGATGGTTTGAAAACATTATATGTGAGTTATTCATGGCAAGATAAAAGAAATAATAAAATACACTTCAATGGGGTTAACTTTAAAGTGGGAATTTCAAAGGGAACTAAAACAATGTAAAAATAGAAAATTTAAAATAATATTTAACTAGTTATATATTTATGGTTCATATATATATAAATAAAGTAATTTCAAGAGAATAATATTATATAATAGGGATAAATGGAATGCGAACGTGTAGCTGATAAGTAAAAAGGGTGGTACAGAAAATAACTTACCTTGGGTCCTGAATTTCTCTACACTTGAACTTAAATCCCTGAATAATTAATTTGAGCATGATAAATACATAACCATGAACCTTATTGATTTTATTTAATTTTTTGAGGTTCATTTATTTTCTAATGTTGTTTATTTGTAATATTTTTTCCGCAAACAATGGTTAATCGGGGTTATTTGGTAAATTCCTCTGTAACACTATCAGTTTGTTGAACTTGGTAAATAGTTCTGTAAAATAACATCATGATCCCTAGAATTGTTTAGTTTTATGTCCTTTGTTATTAATTTAGTAAATTAATTTTATAATTTCAAAATATATCACAAAATAGACCAAAATTATGAAAGGATCATTTTAATGTCCATTTAAGGTGGTTAAAGTATCTACAAATATTTCATTTTAAAAACACTTAAATTATTCAAAATATTATTCTTATTGAATATTAATGGTATAAAAAAATATCATTTTTACTAAATAAATATATTTTTAATGTCATCTATGTTACGTGGTGATGGAAAACAACACATGTCATCTTATAGAGGTGATAGTCCGCACGTACACATGGATGAACCTTTCTTTTTATAGGGAATGGGGGAGGGTATGATATTAAATAATTATCATTTTATAATTTTATCATATTATTTAACTATATAAAATTTTAGAACCATATATTTAATTTTTTGATAAAAAAATTGTACATGTCACTCATAGAGGCTTTGGTTCACACACATGCATGATGACATTTTCATTTTTTTCAATTATTTTGGAGGAAGGTATAAAATGGATATTCCATTGTATAAAAAACATCATAATATGAAAAAAATAGTTTTCTCATACCCTCATGTATATAGGGTGATTGAGTTGTGTAGAAGAAGAAAATAACTAAAAAGGCTTGGTGCAGAGTATTACCCCTCCCTTTGAAGTTATTCCTTGGGTACCTTTTTAAGGATACATAGCTTAGTATTTTGGTGAGACTAAGTCTTAAAGAGCACGGGGAGGGTGTTAAAGCGAGACTGGGTTTTAGTTTTGGTTGAGCCAAATATTTGGAATATATGGAGAAATTTGGATGAGTTGGGCTCCTTTTATATGTATGAGAGAGGAATTTTTATAAAATATCTTTACTTTTCAATAATTACATTCCATTATTCAAGTCTAAATGACGAAAAATAGACAATAATTGTGTGGGTATAGAGATAAGGTTGATCCCCCTTCCAATATCTAATATCATATATGTTTTTAATATGTTTTACAATTTTATACTATGTTAAATAACTTTTACCCTAATTTACCCTTACCAAGATAACTCCACATTCACCCTCGAGAACTAATTTTAATGGAAAAAAATATTTTAAATTATTTAATAATTTGAGAAAGAATATTAAAAATATTTAAAACATTTTATAATAGAAAAAAATTATAATTTACATATATTTATTTTAGTAATAGCACATATAACATGGAAAAAAACATTTCCTAGAAAATGGTCATTTTACACTCAAAATTTATATGTGGGGTATGATTATAATTTTTATATAGAAAAAATTGTTTATTATATAAAAAATAAATGTTTTTTCAACTTTTAGAAAAAACCAAAACTGAATTTTTCAAAGATAATATTTAATTTAAATAAGTGACCAAAATATTTTTTTTCTTAGGATAAATAAAACTTAAGACCAAAAATGTTGAGGATATGATTTTTAAGTTCAAACAAATATTTTATAATGAATAAATTTTACTGTTTAAATAAAAATAAAATGTTTAAAAATATCCAAAATAAGCTTATCTTATGAAAATGTCCCAAAAATTAAAATTTTTGTAAAAAAAGGATTTCTCTCCATTCACCAAAAAATGAAAGATTTCATATAAATCCCAAAATTTTATAATAAGATAATTTTGATATGGAATTATAAAATTATATTCATTTTATCAAATTAAATTCCTCAATTTTATAATTTTGGATTTTATTGTGAATACAAAAAAAGAAAAATACTTATATAATAAAAAATTAATAAATTATGAGTTCTTAATTATATTCACATCAATTACAAGTTAAATTAGTGTTAATATATATATATATGTGTGTGTGTGTGTGTGTCAATAATAAATTGTATCATTATTTCCAAATAATTTATATAATCACTTAAAAAGGAATAGCATATGAAATGCCAATGTTTAGAAAAATACATTTTCCAATATAAAATTATCTTTACCTAAATACACTTATTAATAATAATTTATATCCTAATAATTTAAATTTATCAATATATTAATATAAATATATTTATTTGTATTTTATCAAATCATTCTTTTAATAAAAATATTTTAGCACTACAAAATAAATCTTTTTATTTAGATATTAATATTTTTTGTTATTATTATGTATGAAATATATTATTTATACTCACTACTAACAATATATATCTCCAGTATACCTGTTTAACACAAGTTTATCCAAATACCATTTATTCAATGATTATATTATTAATGGTCAAATTCCATTTATATATATAGTCTAACTAAAATCACGCATTTTATTCTCAATTCTTAAATCACAGTTCTCATTCCCATACTATTAATTTTTGATATCGCAACATGATTCCTCCATTCATGGTATTCTTTATAATTGTGGGTTTCTATATACTAATGGTGTTCCTTAAAGGTGGTGTCAGCCCTAGGATGTTTTTAGTTATAAATATATTATTATTTTAAATTTATTTTTCCCTTTTAATTTTTATAATTTAAATGTATTTAATCATCTATGATGTGTAATAATACATTGAATGAGATACATGATTTCATGTACTATCATTTTATTATTTTATTATAATTGAATAAAGTGTTGTTATATTAGTTCATATCTTGTATGGTCCAATATCTGATAAAGTATTAATTATTTTTAAATAATTGGGAAACATTGTTTATAAGTATAGGATAATGAATAATGGATCTAAAAAAATTGGGAATTACACCCCCCTTAAAAAATTGAATCTTTGTCATTTTAATTATTATGTACTAATGAAGATAGATAGGGGTAATTAAAATGTATTCAAAACCCAACGTATTTTTTTAGAGAAATGAAAACCCACAATTATTTGGAATATATATTTATTACAATGAATGTTATTAACCCAAATATTGATTTTCTCCAACTATTTCTTAATTGTGTTTAACATTACTCATCCTTTCATCGATAGAATTTCAAAGCTTGATATGAAATGTAATTTCATTATTTCAACAAATAATTTTTCCTTTAATTAGAGAGAAAAATTCAATTCCAAAAATCACATTAATAGTATATAAAGGAATGATAACAAGAATTTCATGAATCATACTCCCAAAAACCTAGAAGAATATTCATATACTTTGGATACAATAATTATACCACTATGTTTTTTTAATAACTAATATTTGGTGATAACATACATGACATAAGACATCCAAAGATCTAGAGTGATAAATAATTGTACTTTGTGCCACTAAATTATCATTATTCACTTCAATAGTAGTTATTGAATAGGATTTATCTTATTCTCATTGTATAGGATTTTGTTGGTGTGTATTATCATCTTTGTCCCTTGGATTAGTAAACTAGTTTATATAGTTCAAAAATTCTACACATTTAAATCATTTAATAGACAATGGATCCTTATGGAGAGAAATAATTTCTCCATTATGTTTACTAAACAATTTATTTTTCTTGTGGAGATTATTTCCAAATTCCCTCATTTACCAAAAATAAAAAAAATCAAGTTTCTTTGATAAATTCCCCTAGGTGCCTCTTCCCACATTTTTTACTCAAAGGAAATTTATTCTATTTTACTTTATCATCTTTATCACATTAACTTCAATGAGACTAGATCTCATAACTTATCTCATTAATTTTCTCATTGTAATATTGTTACATTGTTTATGGAATCATTTGTTAACCTAATTCCTTCAGGCTTTATCCATTACTAAAAAAAATGTTTTTAATGTGAGTAGTGAATAATTAACATCAGAAGTGTATGATCAAAAATAATCTTATGAAAAAATTTACCTTGAAATTTATTACACTTTAAAACCATAACATTGGATTTCAATTTATCCTAAATCACTCTTGATACAATGTAGTTTTTTTGGTTCAGTTCCTTCATCCTCCTTAATCTAATTCCTTAATATAATAAATCCTTTACATTTTCTCATAAAAATAATATCATTGAACAAAGAATATACTCTAGGAGTATTAAACCAAATATGTATTTTGGCCTCTATCATACACCAGATGATGATCAAGCTAACACTCAATCCAACATTTTGTGGTGTTTAACTGTAGATACATTTGTTCCATACCCTATATCAAATTTTAGTATCTAAACATATATTTCATTGTAAGGAATACCACATACTTAAATTTTATCCAAAATGTGATGGTGTTGTACTATAAATATGCTTATACCTAGGATTATTACTAATTTTGTTTCATCCTAATCTCCAAAAAAATAAACCTTTCTATGATACAAATTATAGTGACCAAAGACTTAAATGTAAATTAAATCATGATTTTAACATACTTTTTTAAAAAATACTTACCAATAATCTAGAGTTATATTTTATTATTAAGATTAGGCATAGAAATAAATCATATTAAATGTAAAAATATAATCTTTCTAAAAATATATAGGATACCATGGAGAAGATTCATTAAAAAATGGTGATCTAGAAATCCTAATCAGGGAATAAATATGGTAATAAAGCATAACATGAGCGTAAAATGGAATAAAATGATATCAAAAAGAGAATAATCATAATCATATAAACATAGAATAAAGAAATTATATTATAAGATCATATAATCATGTAATATGTGAAAAACTCCAAAGAAATTACATTATAAACATAAGTCAAGGGTCACTTCTAAGACCATCGTTAGAAAGTGGAAAAATTACCATAGTGGGTAAGATTAAATACTCAATACATTTCATATAATATCATGAGATATAATTCTTCACACAATCCATTATATGGGTATATAATTATAAACCAAACCTATCACATAATGAAAATAATTCATATTCATTGCACATGAGGAAATTAAATCATACAAAAACTATAATCACGACAAAAGCCTTGTGAAGAATGTGGTCTTCTTAATTCTTATTCAAAACATAATAAAAGGATAAATCATAAGGATTGCGTACAGAAGAAGAAATTAAATAATTTTAAACATTTATAATTGAAAAAGGGACATATGACTTGAATATAGAGTTTCAATGTAGAAAATTCATGATATCTAGGGTGTATTGATGTGTTAAAATTCATGAAATTTTTTAATTTTTGATTAGAGGATTGTTCATTTTAAGAATCAGGGTTTAAATGTGTATTCCAAAATATTTTACACTCAAAAGGAGTGTTTTTTGAAAAATTAAAAATTTTAAAAGGTTATTTGTAGGGATCAATATGCACTATAGGAACACTAGGTTGGCCAAGACTACATTCTATAGCCATTAACCATAAGTTGTGAGGCCACCAGATCATTTTTTTTCCTAGGTAGTAGCACCTATATCCCTACTGGTTCTACTAGCTAGCTAGTGGCTATAGTAGTGGCGTTTCATCCACATGAGAGAAATTGACTAACTAGTGGCCTGGTACTGGTTGGTTGAATGGTATTTTATTTGGGAAAATTACACATTTTCCACCTAGAGTTTTTTATGGGGTATCCCAATTTCTTCCTCATTTATTGTGAACATAGATAAAGGGCCTACTCTCATTGAAACCTCTATCCCCCCTTAATTAAGGAGTGTTTTGTCTGGTGCTTCTATAATTAATCTAATTTATGAATTCCATCTCATCTCTCATTCTTCTTACTTATCATCTTCCTCTAATTTTCCCACTCCTTCTATGTGGAGTTTAATCTAGATTCCACTTAGTGTGGTGGAATCATCCAATCATAATGGGGATTCTATTATACCTAGGAATATTAGATCCTAAGATGGAACTTCCATACCTTTTCTCATTGTTTTGATGATGTACATCATCATGGTAAATTTATAAAGTGTTTTTCCTTAAATTATATTAAATTTTGTATTGTATTAGAATTTTGATTTGTGGATTTTTTCTATGGTAGGTCTTGGATGATGAGACAAAAAATCTTGGTGTCTTCATGTGTTGTGTGTATCTTGGTTTATTTATTTATATAAGATTATTTATTTGTTTTGATCATGTAACATGCATATATCATTGAATTTTCGATTATATAAAGGATTGTATTGGTGGTTCCCTACTGAGTTTTTTGCTCAAACCCCGCTCTAGACACTATTTCACATTGGTACATGAGTATCCCACACTTTTTATAGTTATAGTTGGGCCTGAGGCCTAGTATTATATGATAATTATAGAGAAGTTGAGATGTATTTGGATATTAGGATGAGGTGTGGTTCAGTTATTGTAGTGGAACCTCCATTCTTTCTTTTGTTCTTTATTAATTTCCATTTTATTTTATATATATGATCACCTTTGTGGGTGATCAGTCATGTATGCATGTATGAATTCAATCCATTTCATTGAATCATATTTAGTTTTTTATTTATTATGTGTACTATGTTATGGATAACTCTTTGTTATTTTTTTAGGATTTCATACTCTTATATGAGGGCATAGTCTTCCCATGGTACTACCTTAGACCCCTACTACTAGTGAGAAGCCTTTGGAGTATGGGGAGGCACAACTGAGGATCTGTGGTGAATCGGTCCCTCTATTGTTAAAAGTGAGTAGGATCAGGATTTAACAAAATAGTATCGAGGTGTTTTTCTTTTTACTTACTAGTTGAGTATGCAAGGTAGGAGATATAGGAATTTGTCAGAGCCTAGGATTTATATTAGTCTAGTTCATCATGAATACATGTTCCCATAGGAAGTCCAAATTACCATCGATGTGATTAATATTCATGGTATGTGATGTTATTATTGATGTGATTTTTAACTCATGTGACACAAATGATGTTGAATTTATGATTTATTATGGTTTTCTGGCACTTGGATCATTAGAAAAGGATTGGTTTGAGATTTAACTATTTTACTATAGTGATAAGAGTCGTCATATCAGGCACATAGGAATCACAATATATGTAAGGGACTAGTAGTGTGATGTTTATCACAGAAGATAGAGGCACAACTACTTAAAGTTTCAATAACTAGTCATACAGTTTTTTCTCATTTAATTACTTGGTGGAATTATACTAAGTTAGACTGCATTTCATATTTTAATTTTATTATGATGGAAGTTTTTCTAGATTCTATGGAAATAAAATCACTAAAAACGATGAAAATAAAATCATACCATTTTCACGAAGGTTTAGTGACCCTTATATTATTGTAAGGCACATGAGGCCTTATTAGGAAACCCCTAGTGGGTTGTTATTATTCAGGTTTAGTTACTTAATGTGTTAGTAACAACCTATATGGTCTTTTTCCATATATCTTTGAATGGAATTCTACTTAATCGATCTAATGATGATGATTCCTTTAGTATATATTTCCTATAATGGAATGGTTGTATGTATAAACTCTACTTGATTAGATCATGTTTCTCAAGGTAGTAGTCCCATGTGTGGATGATCGTGTTGATCGGTGCCTAACAGGCTGATGGTTTTTGAACATGTTGTTAGTTATATACATGTGATTCTAGAGTGGTTAGTGGATTCAGCATGTGATGCCTGTTTTTAATGTGTATGAGGACCATGAATTGGTTTTTTCATATATTTGTTCCAATGGGATTCCGAGAAAGGATCATGAATGACATCCTTTGAGTTGTGACCTTCAATGAGATTTTGGGATAGGTGGGAGACCTAGAGACCTTTTAAATTTACTTGGGCCGAAGTGGGTCAGTATATAGTGCTGTTGGAGGGTATCTCAATTCATGGGTTATCTCAAGTTGTGATTTCATTAGAGATGGGATATATATGATGGTTCTTTTGGTTATGAATGGTGGATTTTTAGTGCTAAAAAAGGTAGTCTAGGAATTTTGATTCCTTTAGGATGATAGTTTAGGTGGGATAGGCATGGGTGATGTGATTTGGATCAGTAAATGGGATTCCATGAGAATTTGAATATCCTTTAGAGGGGTTTGAGACAGGGCACATGGATTCCTTGAGCTACATTAGACTCAAGGTTGGGTATTCAAGGGAAGGACAGGTGGATATCCTGGTCCCGAAGATCTAGGATCTACATTAAAATTACAGTATGAGTGTGTATATAATATTTCTATTTTAGTACAATTTCAAGTGGCAATTATGTGTGTGAATGATAGTGACATGCCTTAGAGCATGTATGGGTGGAAATGGTTTAGGAACAACACCCATGTAATAGTTTATCATGAGATAGATCAAGGAATAAGTAATGTGACAAATTTTAAAGTAGTGTTCCTTGGGAAATTTGGTTAAATTAAGTTTACATACTATAGAGAATGGTTTATGGTTTAGGCATGCAAGCCTAATATTAATGAGATAGGACATTGGGTAGTCTGAGTCAGATAATACAGTGTATTGTGGCATGATATGTGCATGTGTAAATATTTTAATTTGGGGAAATTAAAATAGTTTATGGAGCTAGTATTTTTGAGAGGGTTAAATTATATATGACTAATAGGATTATAAATCAGGTTTTATGGTTAGGTGGTACATGATTGTATGCTACTTTGTTTATATGATATCATGGAAGAACGAAATAGGTATGAAAGAGGATACATAGTTTTGGATTAGAAATAGTCATCAGTAGGCCAATGACTAATTTAAATTTTTCTAAATTACTAACTGGCCTAGTGGCCTAACAATATGATGATCATGTCTTGGGTAAAGTAATGTGTGTTTGATGGTTAAACATGTTATGGTAGAGATTGAGGATCAGTAAAGAAAATTGTATCGTGGGGAGTCCATTATATGTTGTTGGAGGTAGTGACCTTTATTTTAAGTTTGATTTCAAAAACATTAATGGTTTATGTTCTCATGATCTAGTCATAGGTGATTTTTAACACTTTAGTGGGACATGGTCACGAGTGAGTATTTCCTTTTTTGACTATTATGTTTCTTAATAGATGGGTGTGGGATGTGATGATCAGGAATTTAAACGAGTAGTGGGAAGAGAAGGACGATCCTACAGTAGTGAGAAAAATATCGGTTGGGATGATTCAACCCTTGAGATTGGGGAATTTAGGGTCTATAAAACCAGCCATCAGGTAGTTATTTTAGATGTATTTCTTGTGTTGATGTTGGTCTTGATAAAAATTGAGATGATCTTGGCATTATTGGGTTAGAGGTATGTTGGTGATCATGGTTGGGTTGAACAAAATGACTCTTTTTTGGATTAGTAGAGGATCCAAATATTGGTATTTCACCCAATGTCAAGGTTGGACTTTAGTGGATGAATAAAAATGATATCTGGTTACCTTCATAAGTATAGGCATCTGGAACGGGTAATTCGGGAATGCATCAATGGGTGTAGTCAATCATTTTTTATAAATATCTGAACAAAAGAGGTCATGATCATCTATTTTTTGGGTAATAAGATGTGGTGAGATATTGGCACCATATAATACATCATTGTATATAATATGGGTGTAATTCAGGGATTGGAAGGGGGTTTTGGGTAAATACCAGCTCATTCAGATGGTGCTTAAATGATGGAGGCTTGTATATTTATTTTGATATTGAGAAAGAAGTGGGATACTGGTTATGGATTGGTTTCATCAACTATATTTGGGTGTGGTATGTTGGGAACCACACCAAGTGGGTCATTGGGACGCCATAAATGGGTTTCTTTTAGCAATCCTAGTGGTGGGGGAACCATAGTGGTGTAGAATTGGCTTTCATGAAAAAATCCTTAGGGTGGGGAGCACTATAGGCTATATGAACAATTAGACACCAACACATGGGTGTATTGGGATATAGAGAGGCCATGGAGTATCATATCAATGCTTTGGAAATGAATTCAAGCAATGGATCATGTTTTGGTGGGTTGAGTTCCTAATATTGGAATTGTACATGGAAATCACATTAGGCATCTTGGAATAGAATGTTGGAGTTTGAATTAGAATTGATAACTGACTGCGGTCGGGAGGTATGGTTGGATAACTAGTAATAATTATCAAGGATGATAAGTGTTATGGTGGGGAGTTTTAAATATCCTAGGTGTAGGAACATGTAGTAAATTTAGGTGGTTTTTTAATTTTTGATTATTGGAGTTGTTGTTTTAGAAATCTATGTCCATAAGTATATTCAAAAATATTATACACCATAAATTGATGTTTTGGATAATAATAAAGGTTCAAGAGTTATCCTAGAGGTCTTGAGATGCATCATAGGTAGGTCGGGTTGGTCGGGGCAATAATCTGTAGCCACTGGCTTGCCAGTGAGAGGTTATTGGCTTGCCAGTGGCCTGGGATGTGGAAATTGTTACCTAGTAGATACCACTAGCTAGATGGTGTCTATAGTAGGGGTGATGAATCCACCAAGGATCCACTAGAAAGCCAATGGGGGTTTTAAGGGGGAATGTATATCATTTCCCCCCTCAGGTTTTTTAGGGGGTATCCCCCTTTCTATCTATATCTTTGTTTTCCAACACAGTCGAAGGGCCATATCCTCATCCTTCCACTACCACAAATGCGGGAAAGGGAAGTTCTCAGGTTTTATATGTGCTAATCAAAAAACACTGATAAAATGGGGACTTTTATCAGAGCTAGAAAAAAGCGCTGATAAATCTACCCTTTATCAGCGTTAATATTAGCGCTGATAAAGTCCCCCCTTTATCAACGGTAACAAAAATCGTTGATAAAAATTATCCTTTATCAATGCTAATAATAGTGATGATAAAAGTTTTTAATACAAAAATATTATTAATTTATATAAAAATATTTTAATTACATTCAAAAATAATGTTTATTTGTATACATTAAATAAAAAATGCATGTTTATTATGTTTATTATGTTTATGTGTTATTTATGTTTATTATGTTTAATTGTTTTAATTTTATCTTTATTATATATTTATTATACTATAAGTTTATAATATTATATATAAATACTTTTTAATATATATATATATATAGACATATTATATATATATATTTAAAGAAATTTATGTTTCTAAAGGAATGTGTCAATTGATTCGTACGTTCATATTCTCATGAATATATTTTCATTGTTTACCCTAATGTTAGCCATATATATACATGTTGTATTCATTCATTTCCTATATATATATATGAAGCTTTATCTTCTCAATACTTAAAGTCATGATAAATATATTTAAATAAACAATTAAATTATTTATTATATATAAAAATATAAATATTTACTTATATATAATTATATACTTTTAAAATATATTATATATAATTATAATTGTATATAACTAATTAAATATAAATATGTTTAAATACTTATAAAAATAAAAAATATTTTTTTTAAATGATAAATATATATTTATGAATACCTTTTTAATATATTTTTTATAAATATATGTATATAATGAATATATACATAGACATAGACATATATATAAATATATATTTAAATACTTATGAAATTAAAATTAAAATTATTATATCAATTTATATTTATATATATTTAATTTTAATTTTAATTATAAAACTATATATATTTAATTATAATTTATAAACAAACAAAAACATTGATATATATATTTATATTAATATATTTAATTATATTTTAAATTATTAAATTATAATAAATATATTAATTATATATATTTGTAAATTTATAAAAACAATAAATATATTGGTTATAATTTTATATTTATGAATAAATGGTATGTTTTATCAACTCTAATGAAAAAGTGATGATAAAACATACATTTATTAGCACTTTCTTAGTGCTGATAAAGATTTTCCTTTATTAGCACTAAAAAAGAACTCATAAAGTCATGTTTTATCAGCGCTTTTAATTGTAGCACTGATAAAGGCATGTTTTATCAACGCCTTCCATTTTAGTGCGAATAAAACATACTTTTATCAGAGCTTTTTATCTAGCACTGATAAAAGTGTTGTCGGGTTTTATAAATGAACCATAACCTTCTCCTCCTTCCTCGAACCCTCAAACTCTCCCGAAATCAGATCCATGTCGTCGTCCCACCGCTACCATCATCGTCGCTGCCTCCTCTCCTCCCTCTTCTCCTCCCTCCTCTCCTCCTTAACCTCCCACTCTTCCGCTGCCACCAACGCTACTGTCTACTCTCATCCCTTCTCTCCTCCTCATCCGCCCACTCCGATGTGAACCAAGTTTGTCGCACGGGTCTCCTCCATTGTGTTCATTTCTCCTCCTCCTCAATTTATGCTCTTTCTTCAAATATAAGTGGATTTTCTAGGCTTTTGGCCATTTTTCTTGAAATTTACTTGGTGGGATCTTATTTTGACGAACCCTAGAGATTAGGGTTGATGTTTTGGGTTGTTTGTCTTTGGTTTTAGGGCATGTGGATTGTTCCTTGGGGGTGTTATCTTCCTTCTTCAAGAGTTTCTTCACATACACACTCCATTGAGGTAGGTATTTTCTTCCATTTAATTTTCGTCTCATTCCATTTGATGCTTGCAAATTTTTAAATAATATAATAATGTGTTATTTATTCTCTTTGTATGATTATTTTCTATTTATAGTGTTGTTTTAAATTGTACAGGCTAGATGCCATGCTGATTATCATGGTCGTTGGTGGTCCTTGTTTGCACACAATTGGTAGCTACCAAGAGTCAAATGGATCACCACAAGGATATTGGGGATGTAATGGGACTATAGTAGAAGCCCATAATCCCATTTATGTGCTAGGGAACTTTATGAATTTTTGGATAATTTTTTTTATAAAAATACCACTTTGCCTCCCATTAATATTAGTAGTCAATCTATGTGGTGTATCACATTAAATCCTTAATATGATTATTTTTTATTGGTTCCTCGATATTTACTAATTAAGGATAAATAAATCTACTCACATTTAAGTGTTATCTTATATGGTATAATTTTAGGAATCTAATAGAATTCATTCTTATTTTATATGTGTTTTATGTTCCTTGTGATATGAGTTTATGTCTATACGGGTGTGATGGAACAAAACGGGATCCTAGAGGGTTAGAATGTGTATAAGAGAATAATAGATAACTACATGAGTTTTTTCTGGTGATTCATATATAGTGATTTGATTTTAGGGTTTATATGTGACTACATTAACATATAGTTAAGAGTTGTGATTTTTTAGAGAACTATAGTGGGTGTTTGGGATTTTTTAATTAATGAGAGACCTCAAGTGGTGTAATGTATTGAGATTTTTTATATCATCATGATTAGTGATATGTATTGAGATATAGATTATTTGTTTTTCATTTTACTAAATTTTGAATATGTTCATTCCTAATAACTATTTATAGTTCATTGATAGAATGGATGACACATGCATGTTGACTTTCTATTTCAAAAAATTATTAAGTATGATCCCAAGACTAATATGATCTATGTGATAGTAATATGATCTATAATTGGATATATAAATATCAACTCATACATAAGAGGATTTTTTGTTGATATTAGGGAATATATATGTTTAAAGTTGTTCAACCATGATCTTTATAACATGAATTCGAAAATGACATCCCCTACTCATCTGTATTGGATGAATAAGGTACGATTGATCATCATGGTGGTTTAGTAAGCATGTGGCGATGCAATTTGGGTGATTCATAATAATTTTTACTTCTTATATATCATGTTATACTTGTACATACATATATGAAGGATCATATTAAGATTACATTGGTGGTATCCTAATTAGTGTTTGTACTTACAATTTTTATGTGTACCTTGGTAGATGTAAAAACTTCATGTTTAAATACACAATTATGGGTAAGTCCCATATGATGGATGGTTAGTCTTTAGGAGTTTGAATGTGATAATAATATGGAACTAGGTGAGTCCTAGGAAATTTTAACAGAGTCCCATTTCTTATTACATTCTTTTTCACACACCATGTATATGATCAACCAATGATCAATTCCTTCTGATATATTTCCTTTATGAAATGAAATGGTTTCTTTTGAATTTTACAGGCTAAATTCCCCACTTAAAATGTGTTTTTGAAAGAAAGAAAGTAATTACATATATTTTTATTTGGTTGATTTAAAAATCATCAATGCAATGTGGGTTTTTATAATGGTTATTTCAAAAAAAATTAAAAAATTCTATATATTAAAAAAAATCAGCCACTCCTATTTTATTTATTCCTCTAATGTATTTTTCATGATTATATTATAAATTATTCCTTTAAAATTTAAATTTATTCAAAGTTTTCCAACTTCTTTTATAGAAAACATTATGTATTTTTTATGTTTCTAATATAATAATTATTTTTAAAAGTAAAAGTATTCAATGTATTTCAACTTCATTTACTAAAAATGTTATACATTTCTCAAGTTTCCATTATCAATAAATGTTTTTAGCAATTGACCTCCATGGTCCTTCTCCAAATATTCTATGAGAACCTAAACCTCAAACTAGGTCTCTTTCCATATCTAAAAAAATCTACTTGATATGTCCCAACTATTACACCCCAAACTAAATAACCTAGAGTAAGTCGTTGTGTCACATGACCTCATGCATGCATCCCTATACAAAATATGTTTCCAAATAGTGGTGAAGGAATAAGTGGAATCCTGGGGATACTATTCCCTTGGAAAATAATAATAGTAAGAGTATATAATATTATAAATAATAATCAAAGTAGAAAACTAGAACCTAAAAGGAAAAAGAAGATCATATAACAAAAATGCCAACCCATGCTATAAAAATTTGACATACAATATCCAGCACAAAAAGTCAACAGGTCCGAATATATGGTAGAACTATAAATAATAAATAAGGAAAAATAAATAAAATAAGTGGTATCACTACAAGGATCCTAGAGTCTATCTTGATATCACCTCAATTAACCTACTCCTCCGATATAATTTCTCTAAGCAGGAACACTACACTCATCTGAAATCCAGGTTAAAGAAGTCTGCACACACACTGAGATGACCGTGTTGGGTTTGAGTTTAAAAAATAGTAGTAAACCATTTTTATGTTCCTAACATAATTGAAATTTATGTATTATGAGATGGGTAGTACCTATATTTCCGACCAATTCATTGGGTAAAATATTATATATCATGATATATAAATGTTATGTGGATAAGTTAGAAAGTCTATAGGTTCAAAAAGGGTGAGTGTGATTGCATTGAGCACTAGTAATAATACATGTGAATAAGTTATAAAGTTGCTATGTTAATGGGTGAGTGTGATGGTGTTAATATATAATCATAAATTTAAATGTGAATATGGTTTTGAGTAACTAGTGGAGGGTCAGAACACTATAAAAGGAGTTCTCCCACCAGTGATGGGTTGGCCGGTCCATAAGGTTGATGGGAAGAACACTTAAAACTAGTGATCCGAACTATATAGGGGGTTTCATGAGACATATAATGAATACATACATGAATGATTTTGCATTGTCTAGACATAGGGAAGTGACAATGACATCTAGTGAATATTTCAAGGGTTCACTTTTAAGATGATTCAAGTATTTTGAAATGTTTCTTAAAAAATTATATATGCTCAACATACCCTCTTTGGATTTAAATTTCTTTAAAATGGTTTAAAAAGGGATTGGGGTTTTGAGAAAGGATGTTTGGAACTAATTGGTTTATTTTAAAAAGGGTTTGTTATTTTAAAGAGTAATTTTTTTAAATGGTTGGTTTTTAAATGGGTTTTAAACTGTGATTTTAAAAATAGTTTTCAAAGAAGATTTAAGGCCTATAACATTTTTAGCCTTGGTTAATTTTTATGTCAACATTTTTTGTATTTATTTTGTTAAATATTAATATCACCGAATCAAATAGGATGGGTATGAATAATGGATGTATGGATGTCAATCTTCTGATAAAAGAGTATGAAGATGGGGTGAAATAATTCATCAAGTTTGAAAAAGATCATGAATATGATCCTTCTCAAATGCTTAATACATTTTTATGTTATTGTTATTCATGAAAATTTATTCCAGAGGAGTTGGAAGAACACTTGATCTGTCACAGAATATATCGAAGTTATAAATTTTATGATAAACACGAGGAAAAAATGTAGCTAGTGGTTGGGATAACACTGCATTTTATGGATCTTCTGATATGATTACAAGTGTGGACAATGAAGAATAATGTATTAAGGATGTGATTACATATGTGAATGATGATGAAGATCACATGGAGTAAATAACAAGGATAGTTGAAGATGAACATCAGGATTTCCCAAAATTGTTTAAGCAATTAAAGAGTTGTGCACAGACACAATTATATGATGGATTCAATAAATATACAACATTGTCAGCCATACTGAAGCTATATAATTATAAAGTAAGAAATGGATGGAGTGAAACCAGTTTTACGGAATTACTTTCTCTCTTTAATGACGTGATCACAAAAGATAATGATCTATCGAGCCGAACATATGACACAAAACGAATGCTAAACTCGATGAGTATGAAATCTGAAATAATAAACACCTACTAGAATGACTATATATTGTTTAATAAGGACCAAAACCACTTAGATAATGCCCAATGTGTTGCGCTTCTCAATACAAGAAAGATGAATCTAGTCCTATGATTGTTTCATGGTACTCTCCAATTATTCCAAGGTTTAGAAGCCTATATGGAAGTGAGGAGACTTCAAGGAAATTGATGTGGCACACTGATAGAATAAATAAAAATGGAAAACCATGTCACCTAGTAGACTCTCCTCAATGGAAGATAATTGATCATGAGTATCCTGACTTTGGAAACGATCCATGAAACCTTCATCTTGCATTATCAACAAATGGAGTGAATCCTATTGGTTTTCAAAGTAGTACTCACAGTACATGGCTGATTATGTTGGTAAATTATAACTTTCCACCATGTTTATACATGAAAAAAACACATCATGTTATCTATTCTTAAATTAGGACCAAAAAAATGGGTAATGATATTGATGTTTATTTGGATTCATTGATTGAGGATTTGAAATTATTGTGGGATTTAGGTGTTACAATGTATAATGATTTCAGAAATGAAGATTTCACATTGAGATCCATGTTGTATGGGACGATAAATGACTTTCTTGGTTATGGAAACTTGTTATGATATATCATTAAAGGAACTCCTGGGTGTCCCGTCGGCGAACAAGGTACACAATCAATTAGGTTGAAAAATTCATAAAAAACATTATTTCTATGACATCTCAGATTTCTACCCCTGTGACATAAGAACTAATTTTAGACGACATTATTTGATGGAATTTTTGAATAACGTACAGAACTACCTCCACTAATAAGTGACCAACTATTAGTGAAAGTTAATGATGTGGACACTGCCTTTGGTAAAGAATTTTTGAAAAACCTTATGAAAACCAGTTGGAAAAATAGTAGTTTTTTTAATTACTATACCGGGATTTTATGTACATCAAAAAATTTCTTGATGGTATGAATGTTGAAAAAAATTTATGTGATAGTGTCATTGAAACATTGTTAAATTCACCCATAAAAACAAAGGATGTAATTAAGGTGATGTTGGACCCGGTTGACATGGGAATACGAGAAGAGTTAGCACCTATGATGGGAAAAAACAAAAAATTCTTCCTCCTTCTTCTTATACTCTTTCTAGGTAGAAGAGATATCAGTTTTTCAACTTCTTGAATGACATAAAGGATCTAGAAGGGTATTCATCGAATATCAATAACATCATGGCAATGCACGATTAAAAGATAAAATGTATGAAATCACATACTGCCATGTTTTTATGAAAGATATAACTCATATAGCTTTACGTTCCATTTTTTCCAAGAATGTTTGTCATACATTAACGAAGCTCTTTTTCTTCTTCACAGATATATGTAGAAAATTTTTAGACCCAGTGAAATTGTAGACTATGAAAATAAAAATTGTATTCATATTATATGAATTGGAAATGTGTTTACTGCCAACATTCTTTGATATGAAGGTTCATTTGATGGTACACTTGGTGAGAGAGATTCAGTTATGTGGTTTAGTGCACTATATATGGATGTATCCAATTGAATGATACATGAATATTTTGAAAGGGTATGTCAAAAATTGATGTCCTTTATAAGGTTGTATTGCAGAGCGATATATTGTGGAAGAAGCTATTGAATTATATACCGAATACTTCTCCGTTGTGAAAAGAATTGGTCTAATGAAATATTATCACACTGGGAAACTTGCGGGTGAATGAGTTTTTGTAATAGAGGTCATCACAATAAATATTACATATCGCGAGCATGCCCACCTTTACGTTTTTCATAACATTTTGGACATTGACACATATGTTGAAACCCACAAAGAAATTATTAGGCATTTGAATCCATCAATAGATGAAAATGGATATCAAATAAACATAATAAATAGTTTATAGAATGGTTTTAGAACTATATTTTTAAGGAGTCAAATGAAAATCCAGATTCAATTTCAGAACGGCTTTGATGGATAGCTAGAGGACTAAGTATGTATGTATTATCATACAATGCTTATGTAATTAATGTTCATAAATTCTATACTAATTAACATAATGATGACGGTACCAGACATAATAGTGGAGTTACACTTATGGATGAAGCGATGCATGTTTCTAGTGTTAAGGATATAAATACAATTTAAGAGAATATGTCCTATTTTGTCATCATCAAAAAATATGGGAGTTGGATTATACGACATTATGAGTGCATATTTTTCAATACAAGTGGGTTGATAATAAAAATGATGTTAAAATATATGAGTTGGGATTTGTGGAAGTTTATTTCAATAAATAAGGGTAGAAAGAAAAACCATTTATAATGGAATCATAGGTAGTATGTGTATTTTATGTTCTAGATCCCACAAACCAAAATTGTTCAATTATTCTGTTATCGACCAAAACCACTAAAGGGTTAGATGAAAATTCAACGGAGGATGACCCTTTCATTGGGATGTCACAATCATTTCGTAGTGGTCATAATGTTGATGTCATTTTATATTTCATAGGAGACCACAATGAAGGGATTTTGATATTCGTTAGAGGGGTCAAATTCCTTTAACCTTTAAAATAATAGAATGTTCAATAATCAGTTTATATTTTTTTCTATAATACATCGTGTTACTTTATGTTAATATTTATTCACTGCTGCTTTTATGCTATATAAATTAAATGTTTAACTGCTTTTTCATATAATGACTTCTGTATGTAATGATTCTCCCAATCCCCAGGCACAACAGGTTTCCCAACCTGCTGCTACTCATAGTGAAGAAGAACAAAAGGTTTCTCAACCAAGTGCTTTATGTTATTATCTTTTCATTGTTTCTTTTATATTATCTAAATTAAATGTTAAACCACTTTTTCAAACAATGACTTCTGCACATGATGTTGCTCCCAATCCCTTGGCACACCAATTTTCTCAACCTGCTGATGCTCGTAGTGCAGACACACAATAGGTTTATCTACATATTGTTGCTCCCAATGATGCGGTAAAGACACCATATGCACATGCCCACGCTATCCCTCTAGATTCAGAGGAACATATTGATGATGGTGGATCCGAGGAAATGAAAGGTGATGAAACACTAGAGATGCAAAATATATGAGCATCGTAGTTTGACAGTATTAGAAAAAATCATTAAGGATAAAGAGAAAGGCATCAAATACGAAATGGGATGGAATAAGTGGGGCCAATATGTTAACTCCAACAATGCCATGTTAAATAGTTACATGGAAATCATTACTCGTCAATGCATAAAGATCGATGTAACTTCATGGAACCATGATTTGGTTGAGATTAAGACTTTGAGGTCGGGAGATATTACAGTAACATTATGATATAATTTTTTTAATTTAATAAAAATTAAATAATGAAACATTGAATTACACTTCATAATCTATTAAAGAGTGCATTTATTGTACATGGATCGCACAAGGACTATATCTTAATGGTTGATGGAAGGATTCATAAGAGTTTTCACACAATTTTAACAAAATATCGTCCTAAAGATGATGAAGGGAAAATAAAACAACACCCAAATCTAATTTATTCACAAATGATAACTCAAGAATAGTGGGATGTGTTTACTAGCTGTCATGTAAAGCAGTCTTTTCAGTTACATTATGTCCACTAATATGTTGTTTGACGGTACATGTATTCATCTTATTGACAGTGTTTTATTTATGAAACAACAATTGAGTGTTGAAAATAAATAACGGTCATCAAAACTAGTGTAACCCTACCATAAATTTTGTTTTATGTCACAATCTACCCAGAGCACCTTAATCCCCCGTTATATATCCACATTTATTATCATTGAAGGCTCATATGGATACTACGTTAAAAAATGGTGGTAATCGCATGGTTGATTTTCAAGAAAATATGTACGAAGGGGAATATCTAGACTTCATTAGTGTTGAGAGTGCAACTAAAATCCTTAACTATGATTGGTTAGGTGGATCAGTAGTAAATGTTTACATGAGGTATCTTTTCATGATTTTATTTTAAAAAATATGATATACTATGGTAATTGTGACTAAATACATTTCATATTTTTCAAAAGAGTATATATGAAAAAATTTAAGGGATTTCCACATGAACAAATATTTGGATTTGTTATCCCTCACATCACCTCTATTAAACAAAAAGATATAAATTCAGAGAACGAGGGTGAAATAGTGGCTAGACTGCTCAAATCATTTAACAGCCAAATTACAGATGAGTGAATCTTTTTAAAACCAATGATGTAAAGGTAAAACTACACAATTTAATAATATAAAATATACTTTAATTTCTTTCATTGTTTATTCTTTTTTGTGTTCTTATGAATCATTAGATGCTCAATTATGTCAATTGGGATACCCCAAAGATTTATTTTCTAGATTCAATGCATGGATATCTAAAAAGCTGACTACACATGGTGGAATTTGTCATTTTTGAAAACAATACATCCAACATTATAGAACTAAACATCCAGTTATATAATATATATTATCTTCTAATGAGGATTATATTATGATAGGTTAGTGCGTGAATATCGTCTACATCACGGAATGAGGCCAGGGGAAAATGATAGGAAAGATGACAAGTACTATTACGGGATAAGTATCCGGGTATATATAATAAGATTTCACTATCTAAACGCAAATAAAAAATCACTTTTTTTTCTCAATGTTTTCACAGTGCCCAAAAAAAACGGTAAAGACTATGGTTATTATGTTTGTAAATTTATAAAAGATATCATATTACATGTACAAACTGGCATCCCTGAAGAGGTATTTTCGAAGATAATTGCTATTTCATTTAATATAATTATTAATCCTTTGGGTTTTTTTTGTTCAGTAATTCCTTGACTTTCAACAAAACTCATATTCACAAGATTATATAGATTCGTTTAGAAATGAATGGGCAGTATACCTGATAGAAAAATTCACAAAGATAGAATGATGATTGTAAACTTGTCAAATAATTTCATCTTTAATAATCTGATCTGCCTTATATTTCTCTTTGTTTGATGGTAACATTGTAATTTTTATGGGCTAAATACCCCACTAAAAATCATGGTTATTGTTGGTCCTTGTTTTTACATTAAATTATTTGCATGTTGATTGATTTTTTAAAATAAATTGGTGGTCCTCATTTACAGGGTATGTGTGTCGTTGTTAGACCACAAAATATAACAATTATCCATAAGGGGTTTCCCCATCCCTTGAATGTTTTGTGACGTATTGATACATAACAGGAAAAGGATCTTACTCCACTCTTCTTGTTTTCAACAACGAGAAGTGTTTTTCTCCAAAAACATTGATTCAATCTACAACATTGGCAGTTCCCCTTTTTAGTCGACCCAGTGAAGAAAAAAATATCATATATTCATTTGGAGGTCCAAAATGTATGAAAGTTAGTTCTTCACTGGGCCCACTAAAGCTATGCTATAGAAGGATGATGTTATTCTGGTGAAGAACCAAATGTATCTTATTATTTAAAATTGACATTAATTTCATATAAAAACGCAACTGAAATACTGAAAACCAAGAAAATGCATTCATATTTTTTTGATACTTTAGGAAAAAGATTCATGAGTCGGTTCTGACATGTAAGAATCATTTCCACCTTAATCCGATGAATGGTGTGACTGGTATGACTAAAAGTGTCCGGTATTAGTTTAAAATTGATATATAAGGTCAAAACATGTCACCCACTGAAAAAACCCACTCTGATTGACTTCCAAAATAAGTAAAACGATTTTTAAGTCCTTTGTGATGTGTATCAAGTAGTCTCATGTCAAATTGATGCATGAGGCGACCAGTATGACTTGAATTGCAGGTTTTCAGTTTGAAATGACATTTGTGTAAAAAACACAAATGACATAATAAAAACTGAGGAAATGAATTCAGATTGTTTTTATACTTTAGGAAATCTCTCTATCAGTCATTTTTGACGTGTAGGAATCAACCACACCTCAATATGATGCAGGAGGTCACCAATATCACTTGAAATGCATCTTTTTATTTAAAATTTAAATTAATTCAAGTTAAAAAACACAACTCACATACCAAAAACCAATTAAACGCATTTGGATTATTTTTATACATGAGTATAATGATCTGTGAGTTAGTTTTGACCTGTAGGATTCAAAACCACCTCAATCTGACGAACTGGGTGACCGGTACGATTAAAAGTTTCCACTATTAGTTTAAAAATGACATTTTAGTTCAAAAGGTTTCACTCACTAAAAACAAAGAAAACATGCTTAGATTGTCTTCCAAAATAAGGAAAGTGATCCGTAAGTCCTTTGTGACCTGTATCAAGAAGTCTCACATCAAAATTGATGCACGGTACAACTCATATGACTCGAATTGCATGTTTTTTGTTTGAAATGACATTTTAGTAAAAAACACAACTGACATACTGAAAACCAAGGAAATTAAATCTGATTTTTTTATACTTTAATACATCTCTCTATTAGTCATTTTTTATGTGTATTAATTAACTACACCTCAATCCGATGCACAGTGTCACCGGTATCACTCCAAATACGTCTTATTATTTAAAATTGACATTAATTCAATCTAAAAATGAAAAATTACATACTGAAACCTGAGAAAACACATTCATATTATTTGGATAATTTAGGAAAATTATCCAAGAGTCATTTCTAACATGTAAAAATTAACCTCACTTCAATCTGATGAACGGTGTGACCAATATGAATAAAATTTTCCGCTCTCAATTTAAAATTGACATTTTAGTTCAATACGTGTCACTCACTGGAAAAAACAACATGCTTTTATTGTCTTCCAAATTAATGAAAGTGATTCATAAGTCCTTTGTGATGTGTATCAAGAAGTCTCACATAAAACTGATGCATGATGCGACCTGTATGACTCGAATATCATGTTTTCAGTTTGAAATGAATTTTTAGTAAAAAAACACAACTTACATACTAAAAACCAAGGAAATTCATTCCGATTGTTTTTATACTTTAGGAAAAATATCCCCTAGTCATTTGTGATGTGTAGGAATAAACCCCACCTCAATAAGATGAACGGTGTGACCAGTATCACTCTAAATGTTTCATTTTTATTAAAAATTGGCATTTTTTAAAAGTATTCTTCTTAATAATGTTTAATTTTTTTCTTTAAAGTATTACTGACATAATATTTGTTTTCTTATATAGGTGGAACCTTTTTCTAGAGTTGGGATGATTTTTTCGGAGACTATTACCATTGGAGGACATTTTATATAGGGGACCACAGATGTCAAAAGAGAAAACATTAATGTTTTTAACTGTTTGTTGGATATTTGTAAATGTAATTTTATAAAATATTGTTTAAAATGTATATAGAAGTGGATTTTTCGTAGATACCATGAGTGGATATTTTTTTCTTCATGATGTCAATTAAATTTATATAGCACTATTTTCCAAACCTTTGTGTGCACTTCTTGTTTTTCATCATTTTCATCATGTATGTAGTTCTTTTTTATATAATATGGGTGGTTATTTTTTAGAAGGTTTTTGTAGGTTATTTTTACTTGTTTTGTGCTGGTAATTTTTGCTGCTTGTATTTTTAGTGCTGGTTATTTTTGCTGGATTGATGCTGGTTTGGGGTTGGTTTCTCTTCGGTGGTTTTTTTGCATTTTGGTTGGGTGTGATATTATATAAACACACCCAGGAAGGGAATCCTTTATTATCACTTTAAATAGCACTGATAAAGGAACCCTTTATCAGTGCTAATTAATGTTCTAATAAGTGTAGACCTTATCAGCACTTTGAGTAGTGCTGATAAAGGACCCCCTTTATCAGAGTTTTTTAGAACTGATAAAGGCCCCCCCCTTAATATTGGCTCGATTAACAAAACTTTTTAAGTGCTGATAAAGGCCTTTTTAGTGATGATAAAATCCAATTTTTTGGTAGTGTTCCTGTCTTCCCCCTTGATGAAGGGGTCTTTTTTGGTGTTTTTATAATGGATAAAAGGTATGACTTCCGTCCCCTATATCAATCCTCCTCCCTCTAGTCTTCCCATTATTTTATCACTCGTCTAGCTTGGGATTAAATGATATTTCCACCAAATAATAGTGTAATTTACTAAGCATGAAGGGGATTCTACACTTCATAGGAAGAGGAAATCTCAAGATGGAATATGTAAATTTTTTTCAAATTTTTTGTTGATTTATGTCACTATAGTGAATCCATTAATATTTTCCCATAAATTAAATAAAATTGTGTATTATAGTAGAATCACGTAATGGGGATTCTTCCTAGGTTAATTTTGTGAGGTGATATGGACCTTTTATGTTCTGCTGGGAGTGCTTTTGGGTACAAATAGTTTACTCAATATTCTTTTCAGTTTCTATTCCAATTGAATAAAATTTTTGATGATTGAACTGAATTTTTTTAAATAATTACAATTTTATTATCATTAATTAAATTGGTTATTGGATGTATATTAGGGACACTTGTGGTTTGTTAGAGAGTTGTTGGGTGTGGACGGGTTCAAATAAGTCTTAGTGGGAGCTGTTAGGCCATGTTTTTTATAAGGGAAAAAATTAATGGGGTAGGTGGTCTTTATAATAACATTATCGATTTTATAAATTTTATATGATACATGTGAGGTGTGGCCTCACCACTTACGGGGATGATCTATTTAAATTAGAAAATAACAATTAATATTGTTAATTAATTTGATATGCCTGGAATGGAATAATGTGTGAATCCCACATCAGGACATGTGATCTAGTAATATGAGTTAGCCACTAATGGTTGAGATTTGATTATTGTGTTTCCCAAAGATACCTTTTAGTTGTCTAGATTACTAAGTCAGGTTATATTAGAAGACCATCCATGGAAAACCATGGACACGAGGTGGTTGATGTGTCATGCTGCTAACCTTTTCCATTGTGGTGTACCTAGGTGGCATGTGAGGTAGTTTTTGTTATGAATTTTTCCAAGGAGCATGATTCCCTCTCCGAGAAGAGTAATGACCCAAGGCTTGACCCAAACCGAGGACCTCAATTGGGGTTCTCCATCTTTTGTAATTACCATGTGGACCTCTGTGGGTGCCCTAGTAGAATTTTGAACCTCATGAGAGGGTGTGTTTGGGTTGTGGATGGTGATGGTAGGTTTATTAATTAAACCAACCCTAGTTTTATTTTTATATTATAAATGTTTTGGAAACCCCCTTTGGGTGTTATGGATTTATGATTTTTAATGGTGTAATAAGTATCCCCAAACCCATACCCCCTGATTTGGTTCTAAAAACATAATATTTATATTTATGGATTTGATACCAGTGATTTTGAACTTAATTTAACTTTCTAAAAATTACAACTTCAAAATGAAATATTTGATCATTTAGAAACCCAATGACCTATTAGGTTTAGAGTTTTTTAGAATTAGGAAAAAATCTTACAAAAATAATACCCATATATTTAAAATATAATTTATTCCACTTAACTCGGCTTTTATTATTTCACACAAGTCATCATCATCATCCATATGAAACCCTTCTAGACATAATTTATTCAACTTAATTCTTGATAACCTATAGAAATGGAAACTTAATAAGGGTGAGCTAAAATTCTCAATAAGGGTAAATATAAACATTAAAAAGTGAATGTCATCTATGAGAATAAGAAGTGTGTCATGGTGTGATGCCATAATCAATGTTCATGAGAATAAAATAAGAATATTCATACTCTTCAATATTTGGATCATCAATCTTGTAAACATGGCATAATGATTTCAAAAAATATTGTCTCATCAGAATCAATAATCATGAGCTATGTGATATCAATAATGATCAATGGAGAAATTTATGACTACAACAAGAATAATAAAAATGTAATGGTATATTGGGAAATTATCTTCATACCACTTTATACAAATGGAATGACCATTATGGTCAACTACCGTATCTAGAGTACCCAATGCATTGGAGGGATATCAAAAACCCACTCATCCTTGGTTTATCACAAAACCAACTTCCTCTATTTTTCAAGGAACCACCCATCCTTGTTTTATCATAGAACCACCCATCCTTATTTTACCTTCAAACCACCTAACATCATAAGAATTTTTCAAGAACCACATTATGAATAAAAAATATAGAGATTTAATTTCATAATAAACATAGAGAAAAAACCATTATTCTTTTCAAATATTGATTAAACCATGGAAAAGAAATGGTTTCTATGAAAATTTAATTGATGCATTACTAACCTATGAAAAAGAAATGGGTTCCATGATTATCTCGTTAAAATATGATTAAAATGTGGAAAATAAAAATGTTCTATGATAATCACATTGAAATAATCATAATCAATCCAGAGAAACAAAGAGTACGGTATGATTAAAAAATATCCCCAATGAAGTATAAGTGACATCAATTATTTTTTTTGATGAATGGAAATACCATTAAATGGTCATTAAAAATTGTCTTGGGTAAGATAACAATTTTATTTTGAAAGTAAATTTTAACAATAAAAAAATCACAACATATTATGAAAATTACTTTCTTTGAAAAGATAATGGAAACATATAAAGTAAACTTAAATGAAAATAATGGACATGATTTTGGGAAATTCCATTCATGTCATTAAAGTTAAAAATGAACGTTGTTTTTAAGAATTTTTTAAAATGAATCAAAAGTGACCAATTTGGAAAACATTAAGAAATTTCTATTCTAAAAACTTTTAAAATAATTACAAGGATAATGAAAAATAGCTTTATAAATTAATTTATATTTAGAAAAAAACACTTTTGAAAGCCATAATATGGAAGATAAATACTCCCAATATAAAAGAAATATAAAAGATCAGAATCACATACAAACATCCTAATTGATATTTCTTCAATCAATAAGGGGGAAATGGAAATCAAACAGGTTAACCACATTTATAACAAGATAATTAGAATGATATATGGTTCAAGAAAATAAGATAATATGACTTCCTCCAAAAGGAACCTTGAACAAAGACAATCTTGAAATAAGGTATATTGTAACATAAAGTCTTTTCCACTATGGTAACTCTTCAATCATAAGCCTCATGAATGAATAACATAAAATGATGCTTTAAATATCAAAAAAATAATGATTTTCCAGATATAACATGTAAACGGGGCAGTATATAAACCTCAAAAATAAATATATGTGCACATCATAAAATTATGTATAAAGGAAAACTAAGTTGAAAAGAAATACCCTTTAAAAATTATTCCATTTAATTTGAAAATTAAAAAATGAATTGATTATGTGTATAAAATTAAAATCCTCATAAAAAATAGAAAATACGATATAATATATCAATATTAATTGTATGAATAATCATAGAATATAAAATACAATGAAGAAGTAATATAACCCAATGAAAATAAATTGAGTTATCAATTTCTTTACCACTTGGAAACGCTTAATTAAAATCCTCTTGGATTAAATAATTGAATCATAAAATACCAAAATGTATGAATGATTCATTTTATTGCATGTAAAATGGGAAATATAAATCATATAAAAGAAATTAGGTGCTTTACCATGAAATATTCCTCAATGAAAGTAAATTAATACAAAATCCCTTATGGATTTAGTAATCTCTGGATGAAGACCTCCTAAATGAGAAAACCACATACGGATTCATATTATAAAGAGTTTTCATGAAAATAATCACAAAATAAATTCATGGTAATTATATACAGAAAAAAATAAAAAAAATTGAATATGGAATATGTCTCATAGAAATAAAAAGTGAGACATGAAACCCTTATAATGATCATAACGTTGAAGTGTGAATTAATCCATGAACTGATTATGTTTATCAAATGTAAATCCACATAAAAATGGTGGAAATACAATATAAGATAATAAAAATTTGTTACACACAGAATATTTGAATTCTAAGGACAATGAAGAAATTATATAACCTAATGAAAACAAATTGAGTTTTATAATTCTTTACCACTTGCTTACTTTCAAGTCAAATCCCCTTTGAGGGTGTTCGGTTTATTATTTCAAAACAACTTAATTGTATTGACTATAATCAAATATTTCATTATTTAAAAATCTATAAAATAGTAATTAGGACATATTTATCCTATTTTTAAATCCATTATAATTTTAAAATAAATTTGAAATTTTGGTTATGAAAAATGAATTATGTTACAATCATTAAGATGGTAGGTCATACGTATGCATGAGTAACATTTCCGTTTTTAAATGACCATTATATAAAGATGGTAAGTAGTATTTTATCTTCATATAATCATCATAATATCATAAATACCATATTATTTCATTAAATATACCTATATATATCATTCGTGTATTTTATAGTGAATAAAACAATCACATTGCTTTGTGGATGGGATAGTCTACACATATACATGAACGATGCTATCATTTTTCATTATAAAAAATAAAATGATGTATTACATTTTTATATTGATATATATTTCAGGAATATAATAATTATTTCATGTATATTACATATATCCATTAAATGTATACATATTACCATCTACATAAATTGTTAGGGAAAAACGATTCAGATCGCTTTGCGAGGCAATAGTTCATCATACACAAGAGTGATGTTATCGTATCCCCCATGGAATGGAAAGTAAAAATATATGCATTATAATATATATCCATAAGTATAAATATTTTATAAATATAATTTATATATATATATATATTTTAAATTCATCTTTATAATAAGTCGTGAGAGGAAAATATGGAAAATGAATGTCTTCGATTCGCGAGGTGGTAGTCCACCTTACACACAAATGATGATTTTGTATCCCATTTGATAGAAGAGGAGATGTATTTGGATTATTACATTAAAATAATAAAATATTATTATATGAGAAATATTTTCTTATTATATAATAGTAATTTAAGAATATTTGAATTGGGTTGAAGAAAAATAAAATAATAATGTTCAATTAAGAATGATACCTCTTCTTCTGATAACCTCTTTATATAAGGCCCCAGCCTTAAACCTTACTTAATCTTGAGTTATTACAAGATTACACATTGAGGATCTTTTCGGGTTTAGAGTTTTAGAGAATTAGATCATAAAAACTGAATTACATTCCACATATAAACAGAGTGGTTACATAAAGATAGTATTCTTCATTCCCATCAATGGAAACACATTTAAAATAAAACATGGATTATTTCTTGACACTTCCTTGAAATTATCATCATATCACGTACCTTTCCCTTGACCTGTGAAAAACATTTCAAGAAAACTTGGGATGAGCATAAAAAGCTCTGTAAGGGATACACAAAGAATGAAAACTGTTACTTTTTCAAACATCAAGTAAAACTTGTATACTCTATCAAAGTAATACCTTCACCTTCAGGAAGTAGTAAAAACACTTCACTGAATAAAGTATCATTACATACCTTTTTGTAACCAAAGGGTTACCATAAAACACATATAAAGAACACATAGCACATATTAAGGTAACTTGGGACATAAACATACTTAAGTGGAATAACCATACGGTCGACTTCCACACATATCACTTAATGGAATAGACATACGGCCAATTTCCATACATACTTAATGGAATATCCATACGGCCGACTTCCATACCCAATGCATTGGAGGTTATAACGTAACCACCCGTCCTGGTATTCATGGCACCACCCGTCATATGGTTTATCACGTAACCACCCGTCAAATGTCCAAGTACCAATATAAAATCATAAAACACAAAATAAATATAAAGGAATGATAACATTTCCACATTTCAATCACAATATATCATAATAGAATCCATTATCAAAACCATTTTCAATACCAAAATACATAGAAGAGTATATGGTATTAATTTTATTTTAAAAACATTACGGCTTGTTGAGGAAGCCAAAGACCAAATAGCACTCACAGCGGCGGAAAAGGTCGTTGTCACCGCGTACGTTAAAAAAACATTCCTTTTTGTCGTTTAGTAAAGCACTTCGTACAAAAATATTCCTTTTGTATAAAATTAAAAGTCAAAGGGTTTATACACCGTATAAAAGAAAGTTGTGTATAAAATAAAATATGCCTCAATGAAAGGAGATTGAGACGAAGTCCCTTACCTCGTATCCGACATGACCCGACCGTTCTTTAATCTCCTGAATAATAAACGTGAGTTAATCTCTACTTTCTTAATAACCTTTTTCATGTTCATTATTCCTTTTATACCATGTTATGAACATCATGTAATCATTTAAGTTAATAATGTTCATTTTGTCGGTATTTGGTTCTTAAGTCAAAAATAGACTTCTTACACTTACATGTTGTTAATTTGATCAAAGGTTCATTATATCCAGAATGATTTTAATGATTTTGATAACATATATTTCATATATATTCATCATATACATGTATTTATAATATTACATCACATTCAGAGGTAAGAAATGAAATGCACCGTTCATGGAGACGGTAAGCCGTACGTACGCATGGACGCTACTTCCATTTCTATTTCTTATTTTCAGGAAAGGAATCATAATGATATAAGATTATATTATAATTCCAGTATAATAACATATATAATATCATTAAATTTATCCTTTACACATCCCACATATGGTATTGACGAATCAAATCACTTTCAGGGGGCCGTAGTCCGCACTTCCTAAAATGAAGATATCATGTTTACCCATAATGGAAACTATAGTGGTATGACATAAATGAAAAATACAGAAGATTTAGGAAAGAATAAACATATTATATATCATATATAAAAATAGTGACATCATAATGGCCACCTTTGAAGGTGTCAGATGAGTATTGACCAATCATCGTTTCGGGAGGCAGAAGTTCGCCATCCACAGAAACCGTATGTTCTTTAACCATTTGATGTAGTTGTGTGATAGTGTAGCTCGACTAAATCTTATAACAACATCCTAGTATATTTAATATACTGGTGTTGTTACAAAAAAAGTAAATAAAAGAGTTTAGGGGGTTGGAGAAGCAAATTAAAACAAATGAACATGAGAGAAAGAATTACCTTTAAAAGTGTAACCCCTATTGATTTGAGCCTAAAGGCTTCCATTGAAAGGATTATTCCCAAAGGGAATCCTATATGATGAGGAGAGGGATGTGGAGAGTGTAAATGGGCAGGGTGTTTCTGAGAAAAAGGCTTGAGGAGTGTGTGAAATGAGGTAGAGGTGGGGGCCTTTTATAAGAGGAGAGGAGGGGCACTTTTGGAAACCATGAAACTATTATTTTATTTGAAAATGTGTTTCGGTTTTAAAAGGTCCCACATTGATATAATTCATGGATACGGTGATAAAGGTTCGAAATAAACCCATCCAATAAGTTTTGGACATGTGTAGTTCATAGATTTTACATTATCTTTCTATTTTATTTAAATCGTCAAATAATGATGTCATCGCTGCATCATTATTATGTCATAAATAGTTTAATTTATTTAATGTCTAAAAATTATAAAAAAAAAACTATGATGTAGGAAATCTTTTTAGATTTCCAATTACTATTTATAATCAAAACTCTGACTTGTATAACCCCATTTAAAAATTGTTGTAGTAAAACATGTCATGTTTGTGCCATTTTTTTCATTAACATTAAATAAAATGTATTTATGTCATTTTCCAACCAAAGTGGCTCCATGGGGTCCCCAAGTTGACCCATGGCTTGTCTTGGTCGGCCATGAAATATCCAATGAGGGTTGGACATGTTTCTAGGTCATCTCATATTATTAAAACATTATTTTTACCTTAAACTACAGTAATTACCACTAATCGCGATTAATGAAAAAAAATTACTATTCACCAAAAAATTATTTTCATCCCATTGAACCACATTTTACATACTAATTACAACCATGTATGTCGGATTTTCAAAATTCAATACACATTAGTGGTAAACTTTCATTTAACTGAAAAATCAGTTTGCTTGATTACCACTTAGTGGTTTCACTATTCATCAAAAATTGGAGTTTTTCAGAAAATTACCAAAAATTCACTCTAAGCTATATTCGATATTACGAATTCAAAAATGATGTCTATTTTACAAAATTCAAAACATATAAGTTAAATTAATTAATTTAATAATTAATTCCCGCTGTCATGACAAATAGCATGTTTTTGTGAAACAATAAGTATCAAAAGATTGACACTAGTTTATGTCTGATTTCAATGTGAAATTAATTCCAACGACCACTATTGGATTTAATGGTAAAAATATTTTCTAATTTCACTTAAAAACCAATTCAAAAGGTAATCTAATCATATAAAAAATTAGATTAAAAAGAGGTTCTGAATTAAAATACAACAATTTTCACTAATCATTTAAAAAAAATGAACTTTATCGGAACGATACCAAAAATTTACACAAAGTAAATTATGATGTCCCGATTCTAAAGAAGAGTTATAATTGGTAAAAAATAAAGTATAAGAGTTATCAAAACTATATTCAATGACGGTTCTCCATCAAAAGGTGATAAGTGAACCTTTAGTGAAAATTAGAGTATATATGCCTAAAATTGAATTCTCTCCGTATTTTAAGCCTTTGTATTTTATTGGATAAATGTAAAAACATTTAAAAACATATATAATCATATTTTAGTTATTTCTATCCATTCCCGCCAGTACAACGGCTACGTGTAAACTAACATTTAAAATAATATTATTTTATTACTAGTGTGCAACGTAAGTTTTCAAAGAAACTCATTGTTGCGTATCGAGTACGCTATCGAAAGTAGAAACCCCTTTTAATTAAAATTAATATTTAATTCGTATATATTAATTAATATGAAAATTCTTTATTATTTATTTACCTGGGATGTTACATCCTTCCCCCCCTTTTGGAATTGCATCCTCGCAATTTTATTCACTTATCAAAATAAGTGGGGGTATTTATCCCTCATAGCATTTTCAGATTCCCACGTTGCCTCTTCAATCACATGGTTTTTCCACAAAACCTTTACCTGATGAATCACCTTATTCCGTAACACCTGCTCCCTATGGTCAAGAATCTGGACTGGTTGTTCTTCATAAGATAGGTTCTCTTCCAGCTGAACTACCTCTGGACTCAAAACATGAGATGGATCTGGCATATACTTCCTCAACATTGAAACATGAAAAACATTGTGTACCTGAGATAAACTCAGAGGTAAATCCACTCGGTAAGAAACTGATCCATCTTTATCCAGAATTTCATTTGGTCTAATGAACCTTGGACTCAGCTTTCATTTCTTACCAAATCTCATCACACTTTTCCATGGAGAAACCTTGAGAAAAACATGATCACCTACCTCGAAAGATAGATCCTTCCTCCTGTTGTCTACATAACTCTTCTGCCTGCTCTGAGCTGTTCCCATGTGTTTCTGTATCATCTGAACTTTTTCTGCCATCTCTTCTACCAATTCTGGTCCCATCAACTTCCTTTCACCCACTTCATCCCAGAAAGCTGGAGTTCGACACCGCTTCCCATATAATGCCTCAAATGGTGCCATCTGTATACTGGAATGAAAACTGTTATTATAAGAAAACTCAACCAAAGAAAGATATTGGTCCCAACTTCCCTGATAATCCATCGAACAAGCTCGTAGTATATCCTCCAAGGTCTGAATTGTTCGTTATGACTGCCCATCTGATTGAGGATGAAGAGCTGTACTAAAATTTAATTCAGTACCCAACGAATTTTGAAGGCCTTTCCAAAAGTTAGAAGTAAATCTGGGATCACGATCTGATACAATGGAGAGAGGAACTCCATGTAACCGGACTATATCTTTAAGATACAAACGAGAAAGTTGATCAAGAGAGAAATCATCTTGTATAGCAAGGAAATGAGCAGACTTGGTCAAATGATCAACAATAACCCAGATTTCATTATTACCTCGAGATGTCTTCGATAATCCCACAACAAAGTCCATGGATATATTCTCCTATTTCCACTCTGGCACTGGTAAAGGCTGAAGCATCCCTTTCAGTGACTACCGCTCTACTTTAACCTGTTGAAATGTCAAACACTTCACAGTAAAATCAGCAATATCTCTTTTCATTCCATCGCACCAGTAATACTCCTGCAGATCTCTGTATATCTTAGTACTGCCAGGATGAACTGAAAACGGGGAACTATGAGCCTCACATAACAACTCATTCTTCAACTGTCAATCACAAGGCACACATAACCTCTTCCCAAACCTCAAAACACAATCATTATCAATGTTTAATTCAGGAAAATTAGCTTTCTGAACCATCTCTACCTTTTTCTGCAACTCGCTATCTTGCTTTTGTGCTTGCTTGATTCTGTCTGATATAGAAGATTTCACTGATACATGAAACAAAACATAAGGACTTCCTTCACCAACAACTTCTATGAAAAAGTTCATCAAATCAAAAACCAAAGGATCTCGTTCCAAACGTAGCATGGTTAATGAAGTATTACTTTTTCGACTCAAAGCATCAGCCACTTTATTTGCTTTTCGCGGATGGTAGTGGATTATACAATCATAATCCTTGATTAATTCCAGCCATCTCCTCTATCTCATGTTCAATTATTTTTGAGTGAATATATACTTTAAACTCTTGTGATCGGTCTATATTTCACACTTTACTCCATACAAATGATGCCTCCAAATTTTTAAAGCAAAGACAACAGCAGCTAATTCCATATCATGTGTAGGGTAATTTACCTCATGAGTTTTCAACTGACGTGAAACATACGCAATTACCTGATCATTCTGCATTAGGACACAGCCAAGTCCCTTCAACGAAGCATCACTGTATATAAAAAACACACCATTCCTGGAAGGAAGTGACAAAACTGGAGCATTCACCAATCTTCTTTTCAACTCCTGAAAACAATCATCACATTCTTTAGTCCAGATGAACTTAACACCCTTACGAGTTAGCTTAGTCATTAGACTAGATAACCGTGAAAAATTTTCAAAAAACCCTCGGTAGTAACCTACCAAACCAAGAAAACTACAAATCTCAGTTACATTTGTGGGTCTCGGCCATTCTTCAAGAACTTTTGTTTTAGTAGGATCAACAGTTATCCCATCTTTTAAAACAATGTGTCCCAAGAAAGAAATTTTTTGTAACCAAAACTCAAACTTGCTGAATTTTCCATATAGTTTCTTTTCATTTAAGGTTTGCAAGATAACCCTTAAATGAATTTCATGCTCCTCTTTACTTTTATAAAACACCAAAATATCATCAATGAAAACAACCAAAAACTTATCCATGAACTCATGGAAAATTCTATTCATAAGGTCCATGAATACAACAGGTACATTTTTTAACCCAAAAGGGATAACTACAAATTCATAATGGCCATATCTAGTACGAAACGCAGTCTTTGGAACATATGCTTCTTTTACTTTCAACTGATGGTACCCCGACCTCAAGTCAATCTTCGAAAAATACTGAGATCCCTGGAGCTGATCAAACAAATCATCGATATGAGGCAAAGGATACTTGTTCTTAACAGTAATATTATTCAAGGCTCTATAATCAATGCAATGTCTCATTGATCCATCTTTATTTTTAACAAAAAAGACAGGTTCACCCCATGGTGATGTGCTAGGTCGAATGAAACCTTTATGTAATAACTCCTGCAATTGTTTCTTTAACTTTAAAAGTTCAACATGAGCCATTCGATAAGGGGGTTTTGAAATTGGCTTAGAATCACGAACTAAGTCAACAGTAAATTCAACTTCCCGGTCATGAATAATACCAGACAACTCATCAGGAAAAACATCAAGATACTCATTTACCATTGGCACATCATTAATCTGAACAGTTCCTTTATTTTCAACAATATGTGCAAGGTAACATTCATTTCCATCTTTTACTAGTTTCTCATCTTCCTGATATGTTATAAAAATCTAGGGTTCATTCTTGTACACAAACTGAAAATCTTTTTGAAAAGAAACCATTTTAGCTCTGCAGTCAATCTTAGCATGATAAACAGAAAGCCAATCTATGCCCAAAATAACATCAAACTATACTAGAGGCAAAACAATAAGTTTTGCTGGTAGATTCTTTCCACACACAAGAATTGGAAGGTTCTTATAATTCCTTTTTGTCTCAACATTCCCTCCAGGTGTTTTTACCATATGTTCAGGGATCATATCTTGAGAAGGAATTTCCAATTTACTAGAAAACTTCTCAAAAATGAAAGAGTGTGTGGACCCTGAATCAAACAACACATTGGCATAATCTGAACAAACAAACAGTGTACCTGATACCACTTCATTCGATGGCCCAACATCTGCTGAAGTTGTTGCAAAGGATTTCACCACCCCTTTCTACTTGTAGTCTGGCTGCATTCCCCCAGTTGAGTTCTTCGTTGGACACTCGTTTGCATAATAACCCATTTCATTACACTTAAAACATCTTACCGTTGGATTTTCATTTCCCACTTTATCATCTTCCTTACAGTTACGAGCAATATGACCAGAATTACCACACCGAAACCACTTACCAGACTTGGATAAACATTCTCCAGGATGCATTTTACCTCACATCTCACAGGATGGATATGTGGTTTTCTTACCTCCTTGCTTCTTTGATGAATTCTTCCCCTTTTCCTGCCAACTAGACCTCTTATTCTGTTGTTTTTCATAGAACACCTGATCATCGGCAAACTCCATTTCTACCTCCTCCACACATCGAACAAGTTTTTCATAACTTTTGAACTCACGAGAAGCTAAAGCCCTTCGATACTTTGGCTTTAACCCTGAGTAAAAACAGTTTATTTTACTATCAAGATCTCATATGAAGTTCGGAGCATACCTTGCCAATCGAGTGAACATTGCTTCAAAAGCAGCCACTGAATCATCCTCCTGCCTCAATTCTAGGAAATGTTTTTCCATCCTAAGACGAACCACCTTAGGAAAATATTTCTCAAGAAACAGACCTTTGAATTCGTCCCAGTGAAGATCCTCAATCTCATCAATATCCCTGATATTTTTCACCATTGACCACCGCTGATCATCTTCACCTTCAAAACGGTAAATAGCAAGACTAACCTTTTGATGTTCTGAACACCCCATGACATCAAAAATATTATCCAGTGCTTTAATCAACCCTTCATCTTGCACAGGGTCAGATGATCCTCTGAATGATGGGGGATGTTGCCTCATGAAATGTTCCACCACTGACATGTTCCTCTGTGGTTGATCTGACTGACCTCGTGCATGGATACCACCACCATTTATATCCTGAGTCAACTATGCCATCACTGCAACAAACTGTTCAGTTCTGATTACGACCATCTCAGGATGCTGATTTGGAAGGTTGTCTTCCTCCTGATGTCGTCCCAACATAGCTGCTTTGTTTCCTCTGTGGAAAACCATTCTGAACACAGAAATATCTTAGGTGAAGCAACATGGTAATCTGTAAATGCTATATCATTTCAATCAAATCCTAAATTAACTTATAATTTAACAATTTTCTAACTCCTAAAGTAGTCTAAACCAACCGTTGATACCAACTATAAGGCCCCAGCCTTAAACCGTAGTTAATCTTGAGTTATTACAAGATTACTCATTGAGGATCTTTTCGGGTTTAGAGTTTTAGAGAATTAGATCATAAAACATGCATTACATTCAACATATAAACAGAGTGGTTACATAAAGATCGTATTCTTCATTCCCATCAATGGAAACACATTTAAAATAAAACATGGATTATTTCTTGACACTTCCTTGACACTATCATCATATCATGTACCTTTCCCTTGACATGTGAAAAACATTTCAAAAAAACTTCGGATGAGCGTAAAAATCTCAGTAAGGGATACACAAAGAATGAAAACTATTACTTTTTCAAACATCAAGTAAAACATGTATACTCTATCAAAGTAATACCTTCACCTTCATGAAGTAGTAAAAACTCTTCACTGAATAATGTATCATTACATACCTTTTTGTAACCAAAGGGTTACCATAAAACCCATATAAAGAACACATAGCACATATAAAGGAAACTTGGGACATAAACATACTTAAGTGGAATAACCATACGGTCGACTTCCACACATATCACTTAATGGAATAGCCATACGGCCAATTTCCATACATACTTAATGAAATCTCCATACGGCCGACTTCCATACCCAATGCATTGGAGGTTATAACTTAACCACTCGTCCTAGTATTCACGGCACCACCCGTCATATGGTTTATCACGTAACCACCTGTCAAATGTCCAAGTACCAATATAAAATCATAAAACATAAAACCAATATAAAGGAATGATAACATTTCCACATTTCAATAACAATATATCATAATAGAATCCTTTATCAAAACCATTCTCAATACCAAAATACATAGAAGAGTATATGGTATTTATTTTATTTTAAAAACATTACGGCTTGTTGAGGAAGCCAAAGACCAAATAATACTCGCGGCGGCGGAAAAGGCCGTTGTCACCGCGTACGTTAAAAAAACATTCCTTTTTGTTTTTTAGTAAAGCGCTTCATAGAAAAATATTCCTTTTGTATAAAAGTAAAATTCCAAGGGTTTTATACACCGTATAAAAGAAAGTTGTGTATAAAATAAAATATGCCTCAATAAAAGGAGATTGAGACGAAGTCCCTTACCTCGTATCCGACTTGACCCGACTGTTCTTTAATCTCCTGAATAATAAACTTGAGTTAATCTCTACTTTCTTAAGAACCATTTTCATGTTCATTATTCATTTTATACCATGTTATGAACATCATGTAATCATTTATGTTAATAATGTTCATTTTGTCGGTATTTGGTTCTTAAGTCAAAAATAGAATTCTTACACTTACATGTTGTTAATTTGGCCAAAGGTTCATTATATCCAGAATGATATTAATGATTTGGATAACATATATATCATATATATTCATCATATACATGTATTTATAATATTACATCACATTCAGAGGTAAGAAATGAAATGCACCGTTCATGGAGATGGTAAGCCTTACGTACGCATGAACACTACTTCCATTTCTATTTCATATTTTCTGGAATGGAATCATAATGATATAATAGTATATTATAATTACAGTATAATAACATATATAATATCATTATCTTTATAGTTTACACATCCAACATATGGTATTGACGAATCAAATCACTTTCAGGGGCGGTAGTCCGCACTTCCTAAAATGAAGATATCGTGTTTACCCATAATGGAAACAATAGTGGTATGCCATAAATGAAAAATACAGATGATTAAGGAAATAATAAACATATTATATATCATATATAAAAATATTGACATCATAATGTCCACATTTGAAGGTGTTAGATGAGTATTGAACAATCATCGTTTCGGGAGGCAGAATTTCGCCATCCACGGAAACCGTATGTTCTTTAACCATTTGATGTAGTTGTGTGAGAGTGTAGCTCGAATAAATCTTATAACAACATCCTAGTATATTGAAGATACTGGTTTTGTTACAAAAGAATTAAATAAAAAGAGTTTAGGGGGTTGGAGAAGCAAAATAATACAAATGAACATGAGAGAAAGAATTACCTTTAAAAGTGTAACCCCTTTTGATTTGAGCCTAAAGGCTTCCTTTGAATGGATTCTGCCCAAAGCGAATCCTCTAGGATGAGGAGAGGGATGTGGAGAGAGTAAATGGGCATGGTTTGTCCGAGCCAAAGGCTTGAGGAGTGTTTGAAATGAGGTAGAGGTGGGAGCCTTTTATAAGAGGAGAGGAGGGGCACTTTTGGAAACCATGAAACTATTATTTTATTTGAAAATGTGTTTCAGTTTTAAAAGGTCCCACATTGATATAATTCGTGGATATGGTGATAAGTGTTCTAAATCCACCCATACAATAAGTTTTGTACATGTTTAGTTCATAGATTTTAATTATCTTTCTATTTTATTTAAATCGTCAAATAATGATGTCATCGCAGCATCATTATCATGTCATAAATACTTTAATTTATTTAATAACTAAAAATTATAAAAAAATACTATGATGTAGGAAATATTTTTAGCTTTCCTATTACTATTTATAATCAAACATAGGACTTGTATAAGCCCATTTAAAAATTGTTTTAGTAAAACATGTCATATTTGTGCCATTTTTTACATTAACATTAAATAAAAGGTATTTATGTCATTTTCCAAACAAAGTGGCTCAATGGGGTCCCCAAGTTGACCCATGGAATTTCATGGTCGGCCATGACATATCCAATGAGGGTAGGACATGTGTATAGGTCATCTCATATTATTAAAACATTATTTTTACCTTAAACTACAGTAATTACCACTAATCGCGATTAATGAAAAAATATTACTATTCACCATAAAATTATTTTCATCCCATTGAACCACATTTTACATACTAATGACCACCATGTATGTCAGATTTTTAAAATTCAATACACATTAGTGGTAAACTTTCATTTAACTGAAAAATAAGTTTGCTTGATTACCACTTAGTGGTTTCACTATTCATAAAAAATAGAGTTTTTCAGAAAATTACAAAAAATTCACTCTAAGCTATATTCGATATTTCGAATTCAAAAATGATGTCTATTTTACAAAATTCAAAACATATAAGTAAAATTAATTAATTTAATAATTAATTCCCGCTTCATGACAAATAGCGTGTTTTTGTAAAACAATAAGTATCAAAAGATTGACACTAGTTTATGTTCGATTTCAATGTGAAATTAATTCCAACGGCCACTATTGGATTTAATGGTAAAAATATTTTCTAATTTCACTTTAAAACCAATTCAAAAGATAATCTAATCATATGAAATATTATATTAAAAAGAGGTTCTGAATTAAAATACAACAATTTTCACTATTCATTTAAAAAAATGAACTTTATGAGAACGATACCAAAAATTTACACAAAGTAAATTTTGATGTCCCAATTCTAAAGAAGAGTTATATTTAGTCCAAAATAAAGTATAAGAGTGATCAAAACTATATTTAATGACGGTTCTCCATCAAAAGGTGATAAGTGAACCTTTAGTGAAAATTAGAGTATATATGCCTAAAATTGAATTCTTTCCGTATTTTAAGCCATTGTCTTTTATTGGATAAATGTAAAAACATTTAAAAACATATATAATCATATTTTAGTTATTTATATCCATTCCCGCCAGTACAACAGCTACGTGTAAACTATCATTTAAAATAATATTATTTTATTACTAGTGTGCAACGTAAGTTTTCAAAGAAACTCATCGCTGCGTATCGAGTACGCTATCGAAAGTAGAAACACCTTTTAATTAAAATTAATATTTAATTCGTAAATATTAATTAATATGAAAATTCTTTATTCTTTATTTACCTGGGATGTTACACTTTAGGTTAGAAAGATAGTAATTCATAGGATAGATTTATGATAAAACAAAGGATTATTAGAAAAACTGACAGATGTAAGTGAGATATTTAGGTAGGTATTGGATGATCCAAAGGGCTCTGAATGCATGAAGAGGAGAGTAGAGTGGGTGGCCTTTTATAAGTTAGGTGTGTGGCACACCAATATTTTTTGAAAAGAAAAGTGTACCCAAATTTTTGCACATGAAAAAAGGATAAAAAATAGACTATTATCTGGAAATAATTTTAATAAGTTCTAAATATTTCGATCCAAAATATTTTAGAGAAGATTTCATGTCATTTTAAGAATTATATGTTTATTTTAACCCCATGGGAAACCCATTTTTACCCTAACCATGATAATTTATTTTTATTGTTTTCAATATTCGTTATGGTAAAAAATTATGTTAAACATATTATGTAATATAAATTATTCTTATTAAAAATATGGAATAAATTTTTCCAAATTCAGTTCAAGTAAGTGTACATTTTATTTTAAAATTAAACCCACAGTCGCGATGAAAACACTGGTTTTGAGGAGATGTATTTTTCAAGTAAAAGATGATTTTTTATTAACTCCATTACTATTAATCATCATTTTATGAATTTAAATTAATATTTATTGATATATAATATATAAATGTAATTTAAATTTTTCCACATTAGGATATTTTCAAATAATTTAAATGAAAAAACATTATGCACATTAAAATAGTTTTCATGAAAAACATATTTTTAATCTAAAAAAAACATATAATAAAATCCAATATAAATATTATTAAAAAGAAATTAAGTGGAGTAAATATAAATAAATAATAATTATATTAATTTAAATCTTATCAAACTCATAATGGGACATTTAAATTACTTTAATTTTTGAAAATAAATGACATTTTTACAAAAAACGTTATTTTTTACTATTCATTGAAAAATAATTATTTTAGAAAAAATCCCAAAATTTCACACTAAGTTAATTATGATATTATAATTTAAAAAATGAATTTCAATTTATCAAATAAATTTTATTAAAGAATTATAAATGGATTATATTATTTACTCTGAAATTTAATAAAATTATTTTTGAAGGAAACTTATTTTTGAAGAATAAAATTACTTTTATAAAAAATGATTTATTATTTAATAAGAATTTATAAATAAATTTATATTTATTTGGAAATATATATATATATATATATATGATAATTTAGTTATTAATATTCATACCCTCCAATTTAATGGATAGGTTATAATGGTCATAATTAAAATAATATCACTTCGTGATTCGTTTAAACTTGGTGTTGCGTGTCTTTCATGATATCAAGTATAGATTAATTTTTTAAAATTTCAAGAAGTTAAATTATCCTCCACCCCACCCAAATAAATTGTTTCCTCACAATTTTAACATTATTTAAGTAAATATGGGTTAAAAATTTGAAAATACCTATTTGGAAATCCAAATAAAAAAAAGGGTTAATAAAAAAATTCTCTTAAAAGGGGGAAAGGAAAATACAAATTTCATCACATAACTAGTTTTCCACATATTATATCATTGGTGGAAAGGTATTATATGGAAATGTAATAAAAGAAAAAATAATTATGGACAGTGGTAGTGATAATTGATCACAAGGAAGTTATTGATCAATAGAAAGTTAATGACCTCAAAACCATACATTTTTTATGAGTTAAATAATCATAGATTCATTGAATATAATTTTAATAGGATAAATTATTTGTTTCAAGATCCTTTTCCTAGAGTTAGGTAATTTCATTACTATCTATACTAATAGAATAAGGAAATATACTTACTTGATGAGTATAATTTCATCCTTTATTTTATTTTCACTACAATCTCATATTTTTATCCAAACGATGAGTATTCAAGATGAATTTTGTTCATTCTTGAAGGAACAAAATTAAATTTTAATATATAAAATTACCAAAAAAAAGAAGATAATATATTCAATCTATCTTTATACATTAACCAAAATGGTTATCACATGGTAACATAATTCCCGAAATTACTAAACCTTCATATGATGAAATAATACATTAAAATCTATAATTATATAGTAATACCCATCATTAAAACTAAATCATTACTAAATAATCTCAATATAAAATATTCTTTTAATGTAAAATGATATCTCATACCATTTTTCCTTCAATCACAAAAACATGGCGATATCCATTTGAAATAATATTAATCACTTAGCCACTAAATCAATTTCAATCCAATGGAAATCTATAAAATAAACTAATGTTTTTATTACTAAATTAATATCCATGATCATATAAACCCTAAAGTTCATATATTCTTTAAAACGTTTTCCAAAAAATAAAAATTTATTCTTAATGTTAAACCAAATATTTACATACACTTCAACCTAATAAAACATCTCCTAAAATTTCCTTAATAACGTTAATATTTCTTGGACCAAACCCTTAAAGGGGTGTATAAGACTTTGAAAATATGATTATCCTTAATATTATATAACTATTATGGTATCTATAAATCTTAATATAACCTCACATTAAAACATCATGAACCCAAATTTTATATAAACCCTCCTCTGATATTAACTATAATACCCCTGAACCTGCACTCCCAAATTTGGTTCTAAAAAAGAACTTTACATTTTAGGATTTTATACCAATTAAGGTGACCCAATTTTCACCATCCAAAACATATAAATGAAAATAAAATATTGGATCACTTATAAACCAAAGGACCTTTTAGATTTATAGTATTAGATAAATTGTGAAAACCCATAATTATAAAATACCCATGTCTTTAAAAGATCATTTCTCCCACTTAACCATGCTTTAATTATTTATAATTAATTCATCCTCATCATCCATTTGAATCCCTTAAAGACATAATTCATTAAAAATAATTTGATAAAGGAAACAAAATAAGGGTGAGTGTCGAGACCTAGTGTTTTCCTTGTAAGACTTTGAAATATTTTTATATATATTTCGAGATCTAGGTGATGAGGCAGCATGTGATTCCAAGTCTCGGTGTGCCCGAAAATAATTTTATAAAAATAACTAGTATATTTTATACTATTAATTCAAAGGAAATGGTATAAATATTAAATAGTATCTTGGATCAGAAATTCGAAGGCACGGTTGAGTCCGGAATGTGGTGTTTACTCGAGGTGACACTTAACTTTTTTCAGTGTGGTCCTTCTTTAGAAAAGTCACTGAAGACATAATAGTAAATAAAATTATTAAATTTAATTATTTTATCACAAATTTCATATCTAATAACTCCTAATTGGGGACTCGGATTGGAAATTTGAGACTACCATTGAGTTCATAATACAATGTTTTACCTAAGCACAACATAAAATGAGATGGTGCGGGATATTCGAATCCCATGACTGTTGACAGAGCGTTTAAGCAGATACCATAAACCAAAATCCAAGGATATAAATATGAGGTTATGGGTTTTGGATTAGGGTTGCCTCCAAATCCTCCCACCACAATGGTGGAGCTATCCCCCTTTCAAGAATCATCAACGAACCTTCATCAAATCATAGAGGATGCGTATCGAATTTGTTCAATGACAAATGGATCCAACGGGGTAGGATTTTTTTATTTTTTCACCCCAGATCCCAATTCTTGAATTATTTATGATTCGATGTCATATTCACTACATTGAATATCAATATCAATGTCCAAATGAACATGGCCATTGACCGATCTATATTTTGAATTCTGTATTTTCATGTTCTTCATCCGTTCTTCACAAATATCGCTGATAACTTTTAGACACATTGAATCATCAATGGATCCTCGAGTGAGGAATAAATCAGTATAGATCTTGGCCCAAGGATCCCATATTTATGTCTGTTTTACATTTTAGGCATTGGAGGAGGACCGGTGGTCCATGGGAGGGACCACCACAGAGGCGGTGATAATGGTGGTCAGCGGCGGTGTGAGATGGCTAGGCGAAGCACAAGAGAGCGTGGGCACGACCAAGCATAATGGTGCTTTGGCATGTGAGGCGAGGATGGTGAGCAAGGTAGATGGCAGAGTAGCTGAACGCAACCTGGCGGCAGTAGGGGATTGCGGAATGTGGAGGGAATACACATTGACCCATGGAGAGGTAGTGATCATGTCCACTGATGTGGTGCGTATGGGCCAGGAAGGCTGGATCGAGGCGGCAAGGCCAAGCGGGACGAGCCGACCGGGCTAGGCAGGCTGAGTCCATGCGTCTAGGCAGGCCAAGCCCATGCGGACTGAGCCCAGACAGCCAAGCGACCTAGCCTATTTTTCAAGGTGGGTAGGGTTGACTGGGCCAAGTGGGCTACCAGAGCGGGCCAGGTGGGCCGGGTTGAGGAAGATCAGGCCGGACCCAGGTCGATCGAGGAAAGAATGGTCGCGGTCGACCATGAGACCGTAAAAACTTGAGCTATCATGGGGCCAGAGACCATGACCTCTATACATGCATTCAACCGCCATAGTTAACCAAGGCTATAGCGTGATCGACCATAGTGGTCAGTCTATAGTCGTTCGGTCATGGGCCCTAATTGGTATTCGTGCAATGGCTTCAAAAAGCCATATCATCTAAACGGAAGATCCTATGGATGTGCCATCTATGGAAGTGTGACCCTCTCTTTGAGACAAAACTTTTCAGAACATTTTTGGAATTTAATGTTTGGGGTCGAGATGCGGGACCCATGAGGACCTATTTAGGAAGGTTTCCCTGAAAATCCCCATTTCCAACAGTTATCCGATTCAGACAACTAAATAGCATATCCTGTGTTTTTTTACATAGAGGATGATGGCGACTTCTTATGTGTCTTCTAGGTTAATATGTAAGGTTTTCTATGCCCGAAGCATCCTTGGGAATTTTTTGATGACATTAGTGGTCAGGCGATGATATCAGATATTTCCGAGTGGAACCCCCTGATGAACTTAGGTGTCGGTCCTTGACGATATCAGAGTGGAACACCCCATCCGCATGGGCTTGGGGTCCTCTATAGTTACTTCTGAGTGGAATCCCGTTATTGAATAGGTCGTGGGTCCTTAATGACCTAGAGTAGAACCCCCTTGTGATACAAAGGTTTGGGTCCTCCATGAAGGCTATCAGAGTAGAACCCCCCTAATGCACTAGGGCACAGGTCCTCTACATCGAGTTGCACAATGTAGCTATAGATCAATGATGATATGTATTCTGATGTAACTTTTTACTCATGTGTAATAGGGTCACATTCCCCATCGATATGTGCCCTTGTGATGTGACCAAAACCCGTATGGGCGAGATAGAGACATTCAAATCAAATAGTATCAAGGTGTAGTGATTGAGTCCCTTTGACTTGCGTGTTTAGGGAAAATGTGATTTATGCTGGGAATCATTGGTGGTTAATTATGGAATTGTTGGTGAATCTTCTTCTTCGGTTGAGTTGTGAGATGGAGATCCCCTTACTCTCTTGTTTGGGATTATTTTTACTAGGTATATATATATATCCTATTTCAATACCCACTAAATGGGTTTTGGTTACTCTCCTTCTAGGAGAATAAAATATGCATGGAGTATGCCATGTGCTTTGTGTGTCTAGTTTCTCATGGTTGGATGAGTCTACTCTCTTACTTTAGGTAGAAAAGAATCAATGAGAAGTCCATCTTCTCATAGTCTCTAGATCCTTGTGTTTTGATGATTTTTCTTTACTCTCTTATTGGGTTGAGTTTCACTCTTTCAATATACCTTGTTCTATCTATTGTATTCCTTTCCTATTTTTTCTCTTACTTCTCCCCCATAATCTTTTGGGGAATTATAATGGGTATGTTTATACTCACCCCAACATGGGATTTTCCCACACATATCATTCCATATGAAGATGATGGAGAATCTTTATTGTAACTTCCAAAGAGCTTAGGGATAGGCGTTCTTAGTCCACACACAACAGTCATATCATGGGATCCAAGAGCAAGACTCTCTTAGCTGTTAAACTTTTCCAGTTTCTATCAGGTTTGAGAATTTTTTGGTTAGACATGTATTTTTTCCCTTTTTCCTTTTAGTTTGCATTAATTTACTTGTACTGTTTAGTTTTCCATGCATGTTTGGTTTATTTATAGAAGGTTATCATCTTTTACTTCATTCCCTCTGTACATTTTCATTGAGTTGGTTATGGTCGTGTATATTGGTACTTAGGAAAAGGCCTCCCCAAGTTTTGAATGCCTTCGGCCCTTGTCTCCACCCCCTGGAATATGGAAGTAGGCTTGGAGTAGTTGAACCTCGAGCCCCGGGATGGGCTAGGTTGTGACAAATTAGTATCAGAGCAAGTCCATTCCTTGGGAAGTTGTTTGGATTTTTTCCCTTAAAATAATTGGTTGGGTTTAGGGAAATAGTTTTGAAGTGTCTCGAGTGTGGCACTCAGGACAAGGATTCAAGTGATGGTGTGGGCGGCCGATGTATATATTCACCAGGACCCAGATTATCCGCTTGTCAACTCGGTACCCTGAGACATTTGTAACAAGGAACATTGGTACATGCATCATATAGGATTGAGTTTTTGACTATCCTTCTTGATTTAGATCCCCAATATATATATATATATATATATATATATATATATATGCTGATCCAGCTACAATACTCATTGATAATATTCAGGAATCCTCCGCAACTATAGCCAACAAGGATACCAGCTCTGGTTCATGATGATGGCCCTATGAGTGATGAGGACTTGGTTCTGGTTCCATCATGTGATCCCCTTCCTCTAGTTGGTCCAGTAGTATCACCTCAACATGTTGATCAATAGATAGTCCCAGAAAATAAGGCTAGGGACGAGTGCTGGTTGAGCGCACTCTACAAGTCCCAACACTAGAGACTGTTGAGGTTCCCTGGGGAGCCAAATCCTTAGGCAGTAGAGGATTGGCTAGAGTGGGTGGTCTACCTCTTCAGGCTTGTTTGGAAACTGAATGATCAGATGTTGGATTTAGTATATAGTCTTTTTCATGGGATGGTTTCACATTGGTAGAGCTTGGTTACTTAGATGCACATTGATTTGGCACTATCTTGGCATGAATTCTAGTAGTAGTTTCATGATGAGTAATACCCCTCCTTCTTACACTCTGTTCAGATTTAGGATCTTTTAGAGCTTCAATACGGAGGTATGAAAGTGGAAGAGTACTCATCTAGGTTAACAGACCTGACCCGGTTCACTCTGAACAAGACCCGTGATAGCTACTTCCAAGTATAGAAGTTTGAGTAGGGGCTCTGTAGAGAGATCCATACCATCATAGTACCCCTGTGCATACCCACCTATGTCAGGGTGTTAGAGTAGGCACTGGTGAAAGATATATTTCTATTATAGGGACTATAGTTAAATAGAATTGGCAGTGGATACTATATAGATGAGACGTGAATGATAGTTAGAATATGGATGTTGGCAAGGCCTCAACACAGGAGGCCTCCCAATGGTCAGACTCGGGCACATGGTTAGGAAGCACCAGGGTAGCACAGAGCACTGGGTCAACCCAGAGGGGTCCGATACTGTACTTGTGATGGGTGAGGTCACAAGGCATGATACTGGGCAACCAGAGGTGTCGAGTATCCCAAGAAGATAGTAGGTGGACTGCCATGGTAGAGACAACGTCATGATCTAGGATCCCCCAGGTGGGGACATGGTGGTCCCGAGGGAGTTGTTACCAGCAGAGGAGTAGGAGGAGCTGTAGGAGGGGGAGATGCTATGAAGTTATTCCACCCCACAACTGGGCGGCCAACATTAGGCTCATGGAGATAGTGTTCGGGGTCATGGATAGCTGTATGCTATGGATTTCCTCGATCCTGCATCTCATAGATGATTTGAGGTACGGTATGTGTTTATACTTCTCTTTCTTCAGTATTAGTAGACACATGTTCTAATCACTCTTTTATCTCATTACTCCTGGTACGGGAGTTGGATCACCCAATAGAGTCCTATCACAATATCTTTGTCTCGAGGTTCCTACGACGAGCACATCTTCTATGTCTTTCATCTTACCGTATTGCAAGATATTGCATGGTGGAGAGAGGTTTAAGTGGGACCTACTAGTCATCATGATGGATCCTTATGACATTATCTTGCACATGGATTGGCTTTCCATGGTTCTATTCCATATTTACGGTCACCATAGGCTAGTCGGATTTCATTACACCGATGGGATGAGGTTCTCCTTTCTTGGTGGAAGAGACCTCGTAGAAAGGCAGAGCGATGCTCTGAGCATGAGGTTATAGCCTTTCACCCATAAATTAGTGACTGTAACCCTTGGTGAAGAAGACTCTTTAGGAATCTAGGGTCGTTTAGTTATGAAGGACTATATATACGCCTTCCTCGAACAATTTTCAGAGTACCTCTGAGGTAGGAGTAGGAGTTTTACGTTGAATTATAACCAAGGACTACCCCGATATCTTCTATGACATATCAGATAGCATCAACCAAGATCTGACAGCTATGGTTATATTTGGAGGACCTTCATGAGAAAGTTTTCATCAGAACCACTATGTTCCCCTCGTAATCTCCAGTTTTTTCATAAAGAATGTAGATAAGAACTTATGGAATTGCATGAATTATCCTCGCCTGAACCAAGCAATGAGGAAAAACAAGGACCCGTTGTTGAGAATTGATGAACTCTTTGACCAATTTAGAGTTGTGAGATACTTCTCTAAGATTGATCTCAGATCCATCTACCACTATTTGCAGGTTCACAAGTCTAATATTCCAAATATGGGTTTTCGATGCCACTATGGGCAATACAAGTTTCTAGTGATGCCCTTTGGTGGGAAAAATTCCCCCGCCTTTTTTATGGATTTGATGAACCGGATCTTCCATCCTTACTTGGATTAGTTTAATTTTGTCTTCATCAATGATATACTCATCTTCTCTCCATTAGAGGTGGAGTATGTAGATCACTTGAGGATGGTTCATGATTTACTTCAAGAGAACCATTTGTATGGAATGTTCTCAAAGTGACAATTCTAGATGCATGAGGTTCAATTTTTGGTTCATGTTATATATGAACAAGGTTTAGTCATGGATAAAAAAAAGATTCAAGAAGTTCTTTCTTGGGATCCACCAAAGAATATGTCAGAGGTGCGAAGCTTTCTTGGTTTTTAAAGGTACTACAAAAGACTTCTGGTATATTTATCTAGGCTCTTAGCCCCTTTGACCACTCTGATGCAGAAGGGATAGTCATTTATTTGGTCTAATCAGTTCCATAAGTCCTTCAAGGAGATGAGTTATAGGCTGAAGAGTGCTCCAGTTTTGAGACTACTAGAAGAATGTGTTTAATTTGTAGTGTATTTTGATTCCTAGATAGCTTGTCTCGGTTTCATGTTGATGCAAAAGCAGGTAGTCATCGCATACGGTTCAAGGTAGTGGAGATCCTCTGAGATGAACTCTGTGACACGTGACTTAAAGATATCAATGGTAGTCTTCTCCCTAAGTATGTGGATGAACTACCTTCTATAAGATCACTTTTTTGGTTTACTCAGGCCACCATATCCTTAGATACATCTTCACCAAAAGAGACATGAACCTGATGCATCAATGCTGTTTGAAGTTCCTACATGACTACAACTTTGAGATAGTTTATACTCTAGGGAAGTGAAATATTGTTGTAGATTAGCTTATTAGGAATTCCTAGGCTTTCCTAGTGTGGGATGCTTCATTGCAGTTAGCTTCCCTGCAGCTGACCCTGGTGGAGCAGGAGGGTATAGTTTTTCTATAGTCGATGGTGCTGACTTGTAATGCCCTGACCCTAGAAGACTAGAGCCGATGAATTACTTATTACATTTTCATGATTATAAGGAATAAAATCCCAATGGAATGATCAATTTATTATTCTTGAAGAAATTAGATACATACATGGAACTCATTTTACATTGGAAAAAGAAATGAAATATAACAGAAAATAATAGCTAATAAACTTCATCCATGAAAAATCAATAAATGATCCTATCTCCATAACCTGTGGAAGGGAAAAAAATAAAACAGGGGAGCTCAAATTCTCATTAAGGGTTACATATATTGGAATAATGAATCAATAATAATTTAATAATAATCAATTGTTCATAATCAATATGGCGTGGTGAATAAATAAAAAACACACGCCATCATGAAATTGAGAATGATAATGCATCCATAGATTTTTTTCCTAGTGAAAAACTCATGGAAAGTAATAAGTAAATAATAAATAAAGATAATGATTAATACATGGACATCGTGTTTCTAGAACATGAACAATTATACCATTGAGACTGTTTAATTCTGTAGGTAGAAACCTATTTGATTTTTTGAAACAAACTCAAAGGATTTGTCTCCAACTGATTTGTCTCACGAGACCTGTCGATTAATTGAGGGTTTATAGTTGTCTATGCCAACCATTTTAAGTCTAAAAAATTATTTATACATAGATTTAATTCCAGAATAACATTACTTTTCAATATCCATATAGATTATAGGATACAGATTCATCAATATTTCCATATTTGAAATAACATTCCAATTAAACATTGTATGTAAAAGGGTGTACAGATTAAGAAAATAATCATATCCATGAAACCATAATATGGATATATAATATATATACAATTTCAAATAAAAAATTATCTCAAAGGGTCAGTATACGCACCACATAAGAATGATAAGGTTCACAATACAAAGTAAATCTCAATGAAATGGAAATTGAGACAAAGTTTCATACCACATTGTAATCAATCGAACCGTGTGACCAAAAATTAATAATAACCAAATTAATAATTGGATATCATGAATATAAAGAGAAACAGGATATTATATATCAAATGGTAGTACACATACACCTAATTCAATAAATAAGTGATGATAAATGGAAATATCACGAAAATAAAAGTAAGATGAGAAACCCCTTACCTTATGTCTGAATGTGTTCTTCGCTTGATATTAATGACCTGAATAATAAAATTGAGGTTAATTAATTAATAATTATAGAACCTCATATACATTTAATTGATTTATTATAACCTTATTGGGTTCATTCATGGCCTTTTTATGGGTTTAATAGGTTCAATGTTTTTGTTTTGGGAGAATTTTCTTCCGTGGTTTTCATGTTCGGTGTGCTTGTATTCATGAACGGAAGTGAATTTGAAATGTGTTTAATCATCAAGATTTGTTAATATATATTATTAGTGACTTTACATAGGTATAAATGATATTATAATGAATTTAGTTACATACCATGAGGTTGAATAATTAGATAAAAGTTAACGATAAACTCTTCGATTAACTTGGCGGTTTTGTGCACAATGAACTTGTTTTGTATTATTATTTTATATTATGAGTTTTTAAGTATTACAGAAAATTAAATAAGATAAAATAAATATATTATGATTTTCTTCAACCATTAGAAAATTTTCATGACCAGTATTGAAGATAGTAATGAAAATTGAAAACCCGTCTTCCTTGAATATGATAAATTAACACATCTCAGATGGTGTTTTCATTTGTAGTATAAAAAGTGCGAAAATAAAAGATGATGATGGAATATTCCAATATCATAACAAAATTATAGTAAATATAAGGTACTATATTTTTTATAACATTTTGTTGAGAATATTTGAGAATATAAAAGATAACAACGGAACTTGAAAAGAAAACAAATGAATTGAAAAGAGGAATTCACCTCTTGAATATATCTTCCTTTGAGAACCTTTTTAGGGGAGAGTATTTGGTCTTTTTAGAAGACCAAGGGATTATAAATGTGATGGAGGATATTAGGGAGATATTTGGTATTAATTTATTCAAGTATTAAATTTTGAGAGGTGTGAACAAATGAGGGTGTGATGGGTGGTATTTATAGTGGAGGGGAGGGTAGTTTTCTTAATATTTTAATAATTAGTTTATTATTCTTCCCTAAGACAATAAATAGTGATGATTCCATAACAAAAAAATATTAATATGTGTATGTGAGTTCTAAAAAAGTGTGTTTACAACCTAAAAGATTCAATAAATTGTATATTTATCTTAAAATGTATATATACGGTAAATTATCATGTTTTACTATTCATAAAAAATTCAAGTATTTTAGAAAAATACGAAAAATTCACCATAACCATTTTTGGATGTGTAGAATCAAAAAATGAACTCCATTTTTTTAATAGAATGTTCTAAATATGATAAATTTAATTATTAATTAAAATAATCATTTAATCGAAAAATACCAACACATAAAATATTCACCTTCATTTTTAAGCTGCCTAAATTTTATTTGTACTTTCATTGGTAAGGTTTTCATTCATAAGGGTTATATTACTATTCATAATCATAGGTTAATATTCATAATCATAAGTTAATATTAATATGTTTAAGTAACTATTCACTAAAAATTAAGTTGATTCTATCAGACTACAAATATCACCCTGATCACAACCATGTATGTCCGTTTTTCAAAATTTAAAACACAGAAGTCGTAAATTAAAGTTTAATGGCTAGGTTATGACTATATCCTATAAATAAACAAGTAATACTTCATATAGACTCATTAATTCATGAAATATAGTCTATCTAATGAATTGAACGTATTTAAGAGAAACGTACCATAAAATTTTTGGGGTGTTATATTCTTCCCACCTTCAGAAATTTCACCCTCAAAATGATTCATGTATAAAGCCCTATAAAAATATGTGGGTAGTTCTTATTCATAACATCCTTAGGTTCCCATGTTGCTTCCTCCGTTTTATGGTTTCTCCAAACAACCTTTACCGAATGACTCATCCACTTTCTCAATACTTACTCCCTTGTGTCAAGAATCTCGATATGATCTTCTGAGTAAGAAAAATCAGGTTCAAGATCTATTTCTACATAAGTGAGTAAATGTGTTGGGTCTTGCATGTATTTATTTACCAATGACATGTGGAACACATTGTGAACTTTGGAGATACTTGTTGGAATTGTTAAAAAGTAAGTTACATCTCTGATTCTTTCTAGAATTTCAAATTGTTTGATGTACCTAGGGCTCAGTTTCCCTTTTTTACCGAACCTTAAAAAAACCTTCCATGGAGATACATTCAGAATGACATGGTCTCCCACTTCTAATTCCAAATCCTTTTTTTGGTTGTCATCATAAATCTTCTGCCTACTTTGGGTTTCTTTAATATGGGCCTGAATTATCTTTACCTTTGTCTTTGTCTCTTCAATAAGTTATGGGCCTATAAGTTTCCTCTCACCAAATTTGCCCCAACAAGTTGGAGTTTAACATCTCTTTCCATATAATACTTCTTATAGAGTCATTTGAATACTATAATGAAAACTATTATTGTAGGAAAATTCCACCAAGGGTAAGTATTGATCCCACAAACCTTTAAAGTCTAGTGAGCATGATCTCAACATGTCTTACCATGCTTGAATAGTCCTTTCAAAATGTCCATCAGTTTGAGGATGATACACAATACTCATACGAAGCTCAGTATCCAAATCCTTTTGAATAATCTTCCAGAATTTTGATGTAAACTGGGGATCTCGATTAGACACAATCGATAATGGTTCACCATGAATTCTTAAAACTTCATTAATATAGAGTCATTCTAGGCACTTAAGTTGTAAATCCTATCTTATAGAAATGAAATGTGTATATTTTTTAAGATGATCAACAATTTCCTATATTGTATCATTCCTTCTAGGTGTCCTTGGTAGTACTATGGAAAATTCCATCATAATTTCATCCCACTTCCACATAGGAATAGGTTGAAGTTGTATAACTCCTCTAGTATGCTATCTCTCAGCCTTCACTTATTGAGAAACCAGACTCCTTGGAACATAGTCAGCAATTTATTACTTCATATTATCCCATGAAAAATGATCCTTCAGATATCTATACATATTTGTTCTACTAAGTTGTATAGAGAAATTTAAGCTATGAGAATCATCTAATAGTTCCCTTTTTAGATTAGGTATATGGAACACATGACCTCTTTCCAAATTCCAAAACTCAATCCTCATACAAAAAATCTGCCAATCTTCCATCCTTAGTGGGTTTAATATTCATTTCAAGGTTATCATCATCAGATTGAAAGATTTTTATCTTATCAAACAATGAAGGTTTAGAAATCATTTGAAAAAGTAATGAGGTTTCCACTTCCTTAATAATTCCCATATTCATCTTTACTAGTTCCGTGAACATAGGATCTCTCTCAATCCTCGTTTGGGTAAGAAGTCCATGATCATTCCTTCTTAATTCATCTTCCACCTTATTTTCCTTTCATGGGTGATATTGTATTGAACAATCATAATATTTGAGTAACTCAAGCCATCGCTTTTTCCTCAAGTTGATTTATTTATGTGTAAAAATGTATTTCAAACTCTTATGATCCATATATATCTCACATCTTTCCCCATAGAGATAGTGTCAACATTTTTAAAGAAAATATTACGGCTGCTAACTCAATATCATGAGTTGGATAATTTTGTTCATGTGTCTTTAATAGCCTTGATTCATAAGAAATAACATTATCATTTTTCATAAGGGCACAACCCAGTCCAGTCTTTGATGCATCATTGTATATCAAAAATCAATCATTTCTAGAGGGAAGAGTCAAAACTGGAGCATTGATCAATCTTGTATTCAATTATTCAAAACATTCTATACATTATTTTGTCCCTATGAACATAACCCCTTTATATGTGCACTTGGTTAGCGGGTTATCCAATAAAGAGAAATACTGAATGAAAAGCCAATAGTAACCTACTAATCTAATAAATCTACGTACATCAATTATGTTTATTGGAATAGAAAATTCATGGATTTCCTTTATCTTCACAGAATCAACTGAGATTTCATCCTTGGAGACAATGTGGCCACGAAAAGAAATATTTTTGGAGCTAGAACTCACATTTACTAAACTTCAATTATAAATCTTTTCTTCTAAGAGTCTCCAACATAACACATAAGTTGTTCCCATGGTCCTCATGGATTTTGGAATATAGGAATATGTTATCAATAAATACCACAACAAATTTTTCAATATATTCCTTGAAAACTCTATTCATTAGATTCATGAAAACAGAGGGTGCATTATTCATTCTAAATGGAATTACTATAAACTAATAATGTCCATACCTGGTTCAAAATGCTATGTTTCAAATATCTTCCGTCCACACAAACAACTAATGATATCTAGATCGAAGATAAATCTTAAAAAAAATTGATCTCCATGAAGTTGATCAAATAGATCAACAATGCGAGAAATATGATATTTGGTCTTTATTTTAATAGCATTGATTTATCTATAATCAATTCCTAGCCTCATGGATCCATATTTCTTTTTAACAAACAGGACAAGGGTTCCCCAGGGAAAAACACTAGGTTGAATAAATCCTTTGTCACTCAATTCCTCTAGTTGTTTATTTAGCTCCACTAATTCCACAATGCCCATTCTATAGGGATTCTTTGATATAGGTCTTACACCAGGAATTAAATCAATAGAGAACTCAACTTCCCACTATAGAGGATGTATAGGTAAATATTCTTGAAATACATTAATGTATTCTTTGAGAATGGGTGCGTATTCAATTTTAATATTTCTATAATCACCCATAGATATTGTGTTCTCTTCCTATCTAAGAATTGCATTCAGTAGATCTACTGAGGGTGGATCTAGATAAGAATAAGATGGCAAGGTTTCTTCTCTAAAGATAAGGGATTCTACACCATTCTCAAAAAATTTAACTTCCTTTTTTATGAAATATATTTTCACATAATAATTTTAAATCCAGTTCATACTATGTAATATGTCAAAATAAATCATGGGTATGATGATAAAGTCAACAACTAAAGTATGTTTATGTGTCACCAAAGGGACTGACCAACACATCTTTATTGCAACAATACTTCCCTTAGGAGTTTTCAGACAACAACTCCTTTATTAAATAAATTTGAAATGTATAATTTTCATGGAAAACTGGGATGATATGAAATAATTTAATGATCTAGAATCAAATAATGCATTGGCTAAGATTGAGGAAATAATTAAAGTACCTGATACCACATCATTAAGAATTTCAACCTCAGTAGTTGTGATGGCATATGCTTGGACTTTCTCCCTTGGTATTTTCTAAGCCAAGTTGCATTGATTCATAGGAAATTAATTTACATAGTGTCCCATCTCTATACAATTGTAGCATTAAACATCATTGAATTGTTTCTTCCCCTTGTATTCACTTGATCGATGACCCATTTCTCCACACATACAGAAAACTCCCATGTATTTCAATCATTTCCCCGGATGAATCTTTCCATAGTTCTCAAATAATGGAAATTTCTTTGTTCCCATTTTATTCTTTGGTGATTCACCTTTTCAACGGTTATCAAAATACATCTTCTTATCTTTATTTGCGTTGAAAAAATTTGAATTTGAAAATTTATTATCTATTTTGATGGAACTTAATACAATTTCATCGTATCATGAAAATGTTTTAGAAGCTAGCTCCCTTCAAAGACAAGGCTTAATACCTTCAAATAAATGATCAATCTTGTATTCTGAGTCACGTATATAATCTATGGCATACCTGGCTAGTCTTGTGAAGGTATCCTCATACTCCGCAGTACTCTCTTCTTCCATTTGCTTTATGATAAGGAATTTACTCTTAATTTCAGTCCATTTCTCATGAAGGAAGTATTTTTCGATGAATATTTTCTTAACATTTCTGTGACCCATGTCTTCTATTTCATATTCCTCCATATTATTTTGGATTAATGACCATTATTGATTAGTATCTACCTTGAGACAATATACTGTCAGTACTACCTTTTCATTCTAATTACACCTCAAAGATAGAAATATCTTTTCAAGGGACTTGATCCACTGCTTAAATAACACCAGATTAGTAGTTCCACTAAAATATGGGGTCTTTTGTCATATAAAACGATCCAACATAGGTGTATCATGGTTATTCATCATAGCCTGTGTAAGTTGTCCCAATATGGTCATGATCTGATCCACTACAACACTGATTGTGTTGACTTGATCAGTGGTGAAATCACTACATTGTATGTGGGTATTGATTCCCCTTCTTCCATTAGGCTCCATTACTAAACAATTCCATACACTAAATTAGGTCATAATTCATAATTTCTAACTATCAAACACTTAAAATAATTTGAAAATTTATGCACAACTAATCTAATAATCATAATCATTATTTCTATTTACTTATAAATCAACCAAAATGGGTTTTAAAGAAAATTTGAATCATCCTAAGCATATCCCCCAGGATTTTCATTCCAAGTTCACAGTAAGGCCCATTTTCATGTACTAGGATACCCCAGTTCATGCCCAAAACTCCTTGTCAGAGTTTGTACTTCTAGGTACATCTATGCCAAAACCATATCCACTTGTAGTATCCAAACAACAATGTATTTTCTAGGAAGACCCACATAATCTCTACATTAACGAAATTATAGTATGTTACTCTATGCTTCTCCTCAAAGTATATCTTAGGGTTATGTTCCCTAAACTATGTTTTCTAACTCCAGTTCCCAAGGTTTCTACTCAAATTCCTCTAATACCAACTATAACGAACCAACCCCAAAATCATGGAGTCGATGCATTACTTATTACGTTGGAATGATTACAAGGAATAAAATCTCTATGGAATGATTAGTTTAGTAGTATTGAACATAATAGATGCATACATGGAACTCATTTTATATTGGGAAATGAATTGAAATATAATACATAACAAAAGATAATAAACTATATCCATGAAAACTCAATAAATGATCCCTTCTTCATAACCTGTGGAAGGAGAAAATGAAAGGGGTGAGCTCAAATTCTTATTATAGGTTACCGATAGACGATGCATGAATCAATAATAATTTAATCATAATCAATTTGTCATTATCAATATGGCATGGTGAATAAATGAAAAACACACACCATCATTAAACTGAGAATGATAATGCATCCATATATTCTTTCATTGTGAAAACCTCATGGAATGTAATAAATGAATAATGAATAAAAATAATGATTAATATTTGGACATCATGTATTCGTTACATGAACCGTTATACCATCGATATGGTTTAAGTCTGTGGGTAGAAACCTGTCTGATTTTTGGAAACAAACTCAAAGGGATTGTTACCAACTGATTTGTCTCACGAGACATGTCGATGCATTGAGGGGAAATAGCGTGCCTCTACCATAACTAAAGGTCAAAATAATTATTTATAAATATACTTAATATAATAATAATATTCCTTTTAAATATCTATATAGAGTAGAGGATATATATTCATCAATCATCTTATAGTTAAAACAACATTCCAATTAAACACTGTATATAAAAGGGTGTACAGATTAAGAAAATAATCATACCCATGAAACCATAATATGGATATATAATATATTTAAAATTTAAAAGAAAAAATTATCTAAAATGGGTAGTAGATACACCACATAATAATGAATATGTTCACAATACAAAGTAAATATCAATGAAATGGAAATTGAGACAAAGTTCTTTACAACATTGTAATCAATCAAATTGTGTGACCAAAAATGAAAAATAATCAAATGAATCATTGGATATCATGAAAATAAATAAAATAATTATATTATATATCAAATTAAAGTACACATACACAGAATTCAATAAAAAAGAGGCTAAAATGGAAATCTCACGGAAATAAAAGTCGGATGAGAAACCTCTTACCTTATTACTGAATGTGTTCCTCTCTTGAACTTAATGACCTGAATAATAAAATTTAGAATCATTAATTAATAATTACATAACCTAAAATACATTTAATTTATTTATTATAACCTCATTATTTTTATTCCTGGCCTTTTATGGGTTTAATTCTTTCAATTTCATTATTTTGGGATCATTTTCTTCCTTGTTTTTCATGTTCGGTTTACTTGTATTCATGAATAGAAGTTCTTTTAAAATGTGGATAATCATCCACAATTGTTAATATATATTATTAGTGACATTAAATAGGTATAAAGGATCTTATAATGAATTTATTTACATACCATGAGGATGGATCATTAGATAAAATTTAATGATAAATGCTTGGATTGACATGGCAGTTTTGTGCACAATGAACTTGTTTTATATTATTATTTAATATTATGAGTGTGTAAGGATTAAATACCATTAAATAATATAAAATAAATATATTATCATCTTTTTAAACCATAAAAAAGGTTTAATAACCAGTCTTGAAGATAGTGATGAAATTTGAAAACCCGTCTTTCATGAATGTGATAAATTAACACATCTCCGACAATGTTTTCATTTATAGTATAAAAGGAGGGGAAAGAAGAGATGATGATGGAATATTATATTATCATAACAAAATTACATTAAATATAAGTTAATGTAGTTTTAATAACATTTTTATGGGAAAAGGTGGAGAATAGAAAACTTAACAAAGGAACATGAGAAGAAAACATAAGAATTGAAAAGAGGAATTTACATCTTGAATCTATCTTCCTTTGAGAGCCTCTTTATGGGAGAGGATTTTGCCCTTTTAGGAGGCCAAGGACTGATGGACGTGAATGAAGAGCATAGGGATATATTTGAGAAGAATTTAGGAAGGGATGGAAGATTTATAGGATTGAATAAATGAGGGTGTGAGGGTGGTATTTATAGTCGAGGGGAGGAGGGTTTTCTTTGTATTTTAATAATTAGTTTCTTATTCTTCCATAAGAGAAGAAATAGTGATGATTCCCTGACTAAAAATTGTAATAAGTTCATGTGAGTTTGAACCATGTGTTCTTACATAGGAAATGAAGCAAGGAATAGTTTATTTATCATAAAATGTATATATATATGGTAAATTATCATATTTTACTATTCATAAAAATTTCAAGTATTTCAGGAAAATATCAAAAATTCACCGTAACCATTTTTTTACATTTAGAATCAAAAAATTAACTCCATTTTTTGAAAATAATTTTTTAAATATGATATATTTATTTTTTAATTAAAATTATCATTTAATTGAAAAATAACAACACATAAAATATTGAACGTCATTTTTAAGGTGCCAAAATTTTATTTATACATTCATGGGTAAGGTTACAATTCATAAGGGTTATATTAGTTTTCATAATTTTTGGTTACTATTATTTAGGGTAAGTTACTATTGATAAGTGTGAGTTACTATTCACCAAAAAATTAAGTTGATTCTATCAGACTCCAAATATCACCTCATCCTGACCGTGTATGTCTGTTTTTCAAAATTCCAAACAAAAAAGTAGAAAATTTAAGTTTAATGGCTAGGTTATGACTATCTCCTCTAAATAACCAAGTGTTTTTCATAAAGACTTGGTGCTTCATGAAATTTATGTTATCTAATGAATTTAAAGTATTTAAGAGAAACATACCATAAAATATTTGGGGTGTTATATGACTCCTTCACTCCTTGAGCATGTGAAAGAGTCCCAGCTGGGAGAAATCAACTATGAAGTTATGTGTGATCATATATCTATAGGAAATGCATCATATGAATATTATAAAGGAGGGAATTAGGAGATCTTGTTCCAGGGATAGACAGTGGTTCCATTTGCGATGTGGTAGGAGGTGATATAGGAGTTCACAGTTCTCCCTCGACTATAAATATTAGTGTGGGGAAGATGTACATGTATATTCAGTATCAGTTTTGGAGATCTAGAATGACATGAAGCATAGCTGAGTTTGTCTCATGGTGCATAACCTATCATCAGATTAAATATGAGAATCAGTTTCTTACAGGTTTCTTACAATATCGTGAGATCTGAAAGTGAAAATGGAATGAAATATCCGTGGACTTAGTTATAAGGATTTTTCACATAGTGAAGGTCCATGATTCCATATGGGTGATAGTGGACCAGGTCATGAATTTGGAACACATCGTTACTATCAGGGATCTGATTTATGTGGAGATTTTGTGGAAGTTTTATGTATGGGATATCGTCCACCTTCACATGGTACCCTCGATGATTGTCTTTGATCATAACATGTGGTTTATGTCACGATTGTGGAGAGGTCTGCAGGAGGCATTTGGGACCAAGTTATGGAATAGTACAACCTTTCACCCCATACCGATGGGTAAATCGAGCACACAATCCAAGTATTATAGGATATGCTGAGGGCTTGTGTGTTGGATTCGAGCCGAAGATGGGAGGATCACCTAGATTTGGTAGAGTTTGTGTATAATAATAGCTACCACTCTAATATTGTGCTGGATCCTTTTGACTCCCTATAATGTAGACCCTACAGGTCACCATTGTGCTAGAAGAATGATGGAGAGTCATCCCTCATGGTCCTAGAGTTGGTGAAGCGAGGATGGAGAAATTACATGTCATCCATGAATAGATTAAGATGCCCTAGAGTCAGAAAAAAATCCTACATAGATCACCATCATAGGCCCTTGAAGTTTGAGTAGGGATACCATGTCTTCATGAGAGTCTCTCCATGACGCGGAACATAGAGGTTTGGCCAGGGAGGTAAGCTATAACTGAGGTTCATCGGGTTGTTCGAGATCGTGCAGAGGGTTGGTGAGGTTGCCTAATGCCTTGACCTACCCCCACAGCTGGAGCGGCTGCATCATGTCTTCCACATGTCACAGTTGATGAGATATGTGAATGATCCTATGCACGTCATCAATTGGGGTGAACTAGAAATTGAAGATGGATCCACCTTTGAAAAGCACCTGGTGGAAATCGAGGATCGACAGGAGAAGATCTTACGTGGACAGACCATCCCTTTGGTTTGCATCCTTTGGTAGCACAGAAACCTACAGTAGAGTTCTTAGGAATGGGAGAACCAGATTCGAGCTCAGTATCTTGAGTTTTTTCATAGTTTTTCTTTTCAAGGAAGAAAATCCTGAAGGACAGAATGATATAGAGACCTGATTACTACATTGTAAGACATTGATATATATATATATATATTTCTAGAGATATCCATTGAGACGGCGTGTGATTCTAAGGCCTAGTGTGCCCAGAATTAATTTTATAAAAATATTAAGTATATTTTATACTATTCTCATGAAAGAAATGAGATGACTCTTAAATAATAGTCCAGATCCGAAATCTAATGACATGATTGAGTTTGAAATGTGAAATTTACCCTAGGCTAGACGTAACTTTTGTCAGCATGGGTCTACTGTACGAAGTCCTCAAGGATATAACCATAGATAAATTAATTAAATTAAATTATTCTTTCTTAGACATCATATCAAATAACTCTTGAACGAGGACTTGAATTGGAAATCAGAGACCACCTATGAGTTCTTAATATAGTTTTTTTCCTAAAAAAGACCTAAAATAAGGTGGAACAGGATGTTCTACTCCCATGACCATTGGTGGAGTGGTTACCCAGATACCCTTAACTTGACTCCATTGTTATAAATATGTGGTTATGGGTTTAAGATTAGGGTTTCCTCCTAATCCTCCAACCACCATGGCAGAGTTGTCCCCCTATGGTGAATTGTCGATGAACCATCGATGGATTGCAGTAGAGGTGTAGAGAATGTGTTCAACAACAAACAGATCAAAAAAGGTAGGATTATTATGATTGTTTAACCCCTGATCCTAATTCTTGAAGAAATTTTTATTCTTTGTCATATTCACTACATTGAAAATCAACAGTAATGGAAAAATGAACACAACCATCGACTGATCTACGTTTTGAATCCCATATTGTCGTGTTCTTCATCCGTAATTCGAAAATATCACCGATTACTTTTGGAAAAATCAAATAATTAATGGATCCTTGAGTGAGGAAAAGATCTGTATAGATCTCGGCCTGAGGATCACGGATCTATTTATGTTTCTTATTTCAGGAATTGAAAACGGCATGGTGGTCTGCCGAAGGGACCACTGATGAGGTGGCACTGACAGAGGGGTACGACGGTCGGGTGACGTGCGTCAGAGCATGTGCATAGCCAGGCGGAGATGTGGTAGGGCATCCGAGATAAGGCCAGTTAGAAGGGTGGGGCTGAGGCCATAAGGGTGGAAGGCAGAGTCGTGGGATGTGACCGGTTGGTAGAATATGGCCACTGAAGGTGAAGGGGGCCACATTGACCCACAGAGAGGTAGAAACTGCATCCAACAGCAATGTCTTTGAGGGATAGGTATTTCGGGCCAAGGTTACCATGCCGAGGGGGCTGAGGCGACCAAGCCAGGTGGGCAGAGCCCATGTGTCCAGGCGGGCTAAGCCGTGGTGACCGGGCTGAGAGGGATGAGGTGACTAGGATAGGAGGGCTGAGCCCAGGTTGCTTGGCAGGCCGGACTAGGAACCCAAGTGGGCTAGGCCGAGCATGATAGGTGGGTCGAGCTGAGCGGCCAGGTGGGTCGGGTCGAGGTAGACCGAGTCTGACCCAGGTCATACCTGGGTAGAGAGAGGGATGTTCAGCCATAATTGACCACGGCGGTGGACCATAAGTCCACAGAAGCATAAGCTACCATGGGTCTAGTGACAATGGATGCTCTGTGTGCGGTCGACCGTGGTGGTAGGTGGACCGACTGCAGTGGTCGGTCCACAACCGGTCGGTCACAGGCCCCAGTTGGACTTTTTTCTCCAGCTTCAAACATCGATATCTTTTAAATGGAAGATCCTTTTGATGTTCTTCCTATAGAAACATGATCCTATCTTCTTAATGGACCATTAGAGTCATTTTGGGGAATTAATGTTTGGGGTGGAGATGCGGCCTCCATGAGGACCCGTTCTGGAAGGTTGTAGTGAAAAGCACCCTTTTAATCAGTTATTCGATTCGGACAAGTAAATAGTCTATCCTATGTTTTTTTCAATTTAGATCATGATGATGACCTCCGATTAGGATTCTAAGTTACAATAGGTGGTGTTGCAATCATGACACATCCTCAAGCGGTGTTCGAAGATAGAATTGGTCAGGCGATTATATCAGAGATTTTAGAGTGGAACACCCCATCAGCATGGGTGTAGGACCTCTACAGTTACCTTTGAGTTGAATCCCCCTACCTTATAGGGAATAGGTCCTCTATGACCTAGAGTGGAACCCCATTATGATACCAAGGTGTGGGTCCTCTACGAAAACTATCTGAGTGTAACCCCCTTGACGCACTAGGGCGTGATTCCTCTACTTAGAGTTTCACCATTTGGCTATTTATTAGTGACGAGATGTACTTTGATGTAAATTTGGAATCACGAGTAAGAGGGGAACTTTCCCCACTAGGAAACATCCTTTTGATGTGACCTAAAACCGTGTGGGAAAGACAGAGCTGCCCAAATCCGATAGTATCATATTGTGGTGATTGATTCCCTTTGATTTGTGTGTTCTAGATAGACGTGAGGGATACTAGGCATCATTGGTGATTATATCTAGAACTATTGAAGATTCTTCTTCTTATGATGAGCTATGAGATGGATATCCCCATACTCTCATGTTTGGGATTCTCTTTACTAAACACACATATATATATGTCCTATTTTAGTACCCACTCCTTGGGTTTTGGTTACTCTCCTTCCAAGAGAGGAAAATATGTGTTGGGTATGCCACGTTCTTTCCATGTCTAGTTTCTCATGGTTGGATGAGTCCACTTTCCTACTTCAGGAAGAGAAGACTCAATGAGAATTACATCCTCTCACCATCCCTTTCTCCTTGTGTTTGGATGAGTTTACTTCACTCTCTTGTTGGGTTGAGCTGCACTCTTTCACAGTACCTTATTATATCTACTATTTTCCATTCCTATCGTATCTCTTACTTCTTCCCCTTCATCTTCCGGGGCATCCTACTGGGTATTTTTATACTCACCCTTGCGTGGGATTTTCCATCATGTATCGTGCCTTGTGCAAATGACAGATAGGGTTGATCGTGACTTCAGAGGACCTTAGGGATATAGGTTCTTAACAACATATGGTGATAATATCTTGGGATCCAAGAGTAGAGCCCCGTATCTATTTTAATTTTCAATTTTATATTATTTTGGGAAACTTTTCTGGTTGGGTGTGTATTTTCCCCCTTTTTCCTTTCAGTTTTCATTACTATACTTGTAATATTTAGTGGTCCATGTTTGTTTTGTTTATTTAAAATAGTCTAGCATCTTTTACTTATTTGCATCTATACTATTTCATTGAGTTCATTGTGTGTGTGTGTACAGGTACTTAGGAAATGTTCTACGCATGGTTTTTGTTCCTTTGGCACTTGTCTCCACCCCCTGGCCTATGGAGGTGGGCTTGGGGTAGTTAAGGCTTGAGCCCCTACATGGGTCTAATCATGAAAGTGTGATAAAATGGTTAGTAAAGGTAAATATAAGAATTAATAGTTTAATGTAATCGGTATGAATAAGATGATCATAATGGCATTATGACATAATCAAAGTTTGTGAGAATAACATAATAATATACATGCCCATCAATACCTGGATTATCAAACATAAAAACATAGAATAAGGATTTTATAAAGGAAAGAGTCATCAGAATCAATAATCATGAGCCATGTGATATCAATCATGATCAACAAAACCATTTATAACCATAATAATAATAATGAAAATGTATGGGTGTCTTGGTACATTATCTTCATATCACGTCATAGAAATCGAATCATCAATATGGTCTACTTCCATCACTAGATTACCCAATGCATTGGAATGATATCACAGACCCACCCATCCTTGGATTATCATGGAACCACCCATCCAAGGTTTTTCATATAACCACATGTTCTTAGATTATCAAGGAACCACCTATCCTTGTTAAATAGAATAGCTACCCATCTGTGGTTTATAATAGAACCACACATCATCATAAATAATGTCCAAGAACCAAATCATGAATAAAGTAAAAAAATAATTAATTTTATCATAAACTCATAGAAAACCCATAATTATTTTCTAAATTTTATTAGTATATGGAAAAGAATTTTTTTTTTCATGAAAATCTCTTAGAAACATGATTAATATATGGAAAATAAATATGTTCAATGACAATAAATTTAAAACATCATTAACAAAGGGAAAAGAAATGGGATACATGAAAATATCATTAAAACATTCATATAAATTATGTGGCTGGAATCATTAAAAAAATATCCCCATTGGACCATATATAAGATCAATAGTTGTTCTATTTGATGAAAATAAATACCATTAAATTGTCATTAAAAACATTTATCAATAACATAACCTTTACATTTTTAAAATCAATTTTAAAAATTAAAAAATTCACAAAATATTGTGAAAATACTTTTATTTAAAAAAAATGCATCCATATAAAAGAATACATAAAGTAAAATAATGAACATGGTGGTGGGAAAATTGATTCACTTCATAAATGTTAAAAAAAATTCTAAAAATTTGTAAATGGATTCAAAAGTTACTCATTTTGAAGACATTAAGAAATTTCATTTTTAAAACCTTTTAAATGAATTTTAGTGTTCATGAAAATATATTTAAGATGTATTTTCTATTTATACAATAAAACATACAAAAACATTTTGGAAAATATTGTTATATAAGTAATAGATTCATGATCTAAAAGAAAGATACAATATCTGTAACACTTACAAACAACTTTCTGGATATTTATTCAATAAATAATTGAGGCAAAGAAATTAAAACATGTTAACCACATTCATAACCAATTGATAATAAATAATTTTTTTGAAGAAAATAATATAATATGATATTCTTTAAATGAACCTTGAACATAAACAATCGCAAAATAAAATATATTGTATCATAAAATCTTTTCCACTTTTGTATCTCTTCAATCATAAGCCCCGTGAAATAATAACTTCAAATGAAAAATTAAATAACTTTAAAATAAGGTTTTTATTGATATTAAATATAAAAATGGTAGTATATACACCTCAAAAGTGAATATAGGTTCATATCATAAACGTATGTCTCAACGAAAAAGAATATGAGATGAACAACCCTTACAAAAAATCATACCATTGAATTTGAGAATTAATCAATGAATTAATTATGTGTATAAAATGTAAATAAACATAAAATAATTTTAAATAAAACATAACTTAATTAAAATTCATTACGCAGATAATCATATAATATCAAATATTATAAAGAAATAATATTACCCAATGAAAATAAATTTAGTTATGAAATTCATTACCGATTGGAAAAATAAATTTAAATCCATTTGGTGGAAATAATTAAAACACAATATATCATGATATATAAAATATCCACGTTATTATATGTAAAATGGGAAGTATATGCACTATCTAAAATAAATTATGTGAATAATAATAAAATATGCCTCAATGAATATAAATTGTGATGAAATCCATTACGGATTTGGTAATCTCTATATCAAACCCTCATGAAGGAGATAACCTCATATAGATTTATAAATCCCAATAATTTTCATGAAAAGAGTTATAAAATACATTCATGGGAATTCAGTAGTCTATTATACACACAAATGGTGACTTTGTATACAATTTGATAGAATAGGATATGTATTTAGGAAATTATATTAATATAATAACATCTAAATATAATTTATATACTATTTTTACTATTTAATCATAATTTAAAAACATTTCGTTGTGTTTTAGGAAGAAATATAATGAAAATGGTAGGTTAATCATGATACCTACTCTTCTCATAACCGATTTCGATTAGCAACAAAGTATTTATTAGTATTGTATTATAATAAAAAAATGATTCTAATATCTGGGTTGGGAATTAAGGAATTTATTCTTATAGGGAATTGATTATAAAAATGGATTTGAATGTATGAAGAGGAGAGCATATTGGTGAGCTTTTTTAATTAAGGTGAGTGGAACACTTGTAATTTTTGAGAAGAAAAAGTTGTACCCAAATTTTTTACATGCGAAATGTAATGATCTGAACTATTATAAATAAAATTCCACTTTATATTTAATTAAAAGTCTTGTTATATTATATGTTTATATAAAACACATACACATCTTTGGTTTTATTATATCTGATCATATTTAAAAGACCGTTATGGAACATTTCCATTGGTAATATAGTTGTTGAAGAGGGATCACAAGATTATTATAAATATAGGGATTTAAAAAATCTATGTTACAAAAAAAAATGAAATGATGGCCTCAACCAGTAGGATCATACCCTATGAATCCCATTTATTAGAGCTTTCGAGGGAGATAGAATCATTGGCCTTAGCCCTTAACCAATCCCAATCTAATATCCAACAACATAAGCATGAGAGAGACTGTTTACAGGAGAAGTTCAATCTCATTGAGATCATGGCCCAAACCATGTATATCAAACCACCCCATGAAAGTCTCACTATCATGAACCTTAACCATAGGTCATTTTATAGTGTAGTAAATGAATATATATCAAGACCATACCAATATGAGTACTTTAATTTTTTTTAAAATAATAATAAATATATTTTCATCCTATTATTATTATTTTATAAATGATTTTTATTTTGATGTAATGAAACATAAATAGCATTTTTGGGTAATATTCAAATTCATTTAAGTTATTTATTTCGTTGAATTAATTGATTTTTAAATAAATATTATTTTAATAAAATATTATTTTTAAATATTTTTTATCAAATATAAATGATAATATGATTTTTGAGAATTTAAATTTAATTTTTAGAAGGATTTAAAAACTGTTATTGTAAAAAAATTCAACATTTATCAATAAATGTCGATTCTTATTTTAAAATTAAAAATAAAAATATTTATAAAATTATTTTGATAAAATGAATATTATTTTTGGAAATTTAATGTTGAAATTAACCAATGGTGAATTTTTCATAATGTTCTTATAATTTTAAACTTTTGGTCTAAAATTGAATACTGTATAAATATATTGTGTGTATTATGAATTATTAATGACCTAAAAGTGATTTAATAAATAATATAAAGGTTATCCAAGAACAAATATATTTTCAAACTTTAAAATATTAAGATTTTATGTTTAATTAATTAAGTTTTTAAATCCTTTATGAATCCTCCAAAACCATTAATATATTTTATGGTTTTAAAATAATTTCCTTAAGAGTATGAATAACTTCCACATAAACAAGGGTATTATATTATTATGTTCTTCCAATGGAATTATAAAAAAATAAAAACAACTATCATTTGGAAGAAACCATGGGAAAACCAATCAGATGGTTGGTGCTTTTGGTTACTTTATTATATAGATTCTAAAACCTATGTCTGGGAAATAGTAATGAATTCCCCACACATTTCCTATATAAACCCACACAATATCTCATTTATATTCACTAAAAATATTTTTATCACATAATTACTCTACCCAAACCTCTCTAGATTCCTCTCAATGTTCCCCAAACTCTCAATAATCTCCTCCTAAGCATTTGGAGTCAAACACTCTAGTAAGGGATCATCATCTTCTCTTTTTTATTCAAGTTTCTTTATTATCTTATGCCTTCTATTTCTAATTAATAATGTTGGGATATGTTATTCCATGTACCTACTATATCCAATTTTATTTATAATTTATGATAAACTAATTTCTCTCTCATCATCCCAATTTTCTTTTTTATTTGATGTTGTTATGATGTCGAAAGTTCACCATGATTTTCCATACAAAAACAATTGTATATTTTTTTTCTTGAGGGGCATATCTTTTCCAAGTGTAAAAGATAAATTTATTAAATAAAAGTAGGATTAAATGATCCTAAAATAAGCAATATTATTATAGTATTTCTTATAAATATGTATCAAATCATTTGCAAGATCATTGATCCAAGTGAGTTCATTGTTGATCCCTTTGTTGGTGATCCCATCCGCCCATGAATTAGCTTCTTAGTAAACATGAGTGATGATGAAATTTAAATTCAAAAGGTAGGTGAGACAATTCATCAATTTAGAAGTGAGTTTCCAAGCTAGATGAATCACTCCATTGTAGATTGCATGAACCTCCATGGTGGAGTCACTTTCCAACCAATGTATATTCATGCTTTTCAGGTTAGTAAAGTGGATAGTATGAATGAAACTGAACATTTCAGCTTCAAGAGAGGAAGAAATATCACATTTTCCAAAGAAACATCCAAAGATAAAACCAGTATGGTCTCTATAAATAGATCCATATGCTACAAGCCCCAGGTTTCCAATTGAAGTACCATCAACATTGATTTTAATCTAGTCTAGAAGGGGTTCCTGCCAGAAAAATTCAAAGAGGCCCGACTGCCTTTTGAATTTCCCAAGTACACCATGTTTCTGGAGAATCATGTAGTCTTACATAGAGTTATAGAAGTGGTCCAATTGAGTCTTGTAGGAATCCTTATCTACAGCGATGAGGCACATAAAAGTTGTATGGATATGAAACCGAGACTACCTGTGTATGAGCTCGTTATGGCCATACTATAGAAGGTGTACCAGTTCGACTGTAGAAGTGAGAAGTAGCTAATTAAGATGAGGGGCTATTTTTTACTTTTGTGTAGAGTTGAAGCCGAGAAGTTATATCAAGGGATGTAGGAATGTGGAAGTCAAATATGTCTTGTAGTTTATTCCATAATTCTAAGGTTGTGGCACTTTAAAGGAAAAGATGTGCAATGTCATCTAGGTTCTAGTTACAGAGAATGCATCTTGAACATAAAACAATACCATGTGATGGTAAGAAATCATTAGTTGGTAATTTATTGTGTGAAAGTCTCTGAATAAGGGCCAGCCCGGAAGGCCTAATCTAAGGCTTTTCAAGAGATTTAATCTAGAAAACTCACTAACAGATACAAAGTTGGAGTGATAAAAGGTTGTGGAGTCCAGAATTCCATTCCAAGCAAGCAACCATATTAATATATCTTTGGCAGGAGAAACAATATAGTTGGTGAGGAGGTGGATGTGGTTCCCAGACATCTCCATGTTATAAAAATCCAAACAAATCGTTTCTAGAAACATCAGTATCGATAGGAATATGTTATTGATCCAGTAAATCAATAAGAGGGTAGTCACTTCAGTAGTCAAGCCAAAAATTCAAAGAAAACTCCTTGTAATAAATCCACCTTGATTGTGACATGATATTAGAAAAAGATGATTTGATTTCCGGCCAAATAGAATATCCAATATAAGAATTATGGCCTCTTTTTAATTTATCAATAAATTTACCTATAAGAAATCTAAGAGACACTGAATCACTGCGAAGAAGATTCCATGTCAACATTTCATAAAGAGACTCATTGAATAATTTGATGTTCTTAATTCACATGCCTCCCTTGTTGAGGGGTTTGCAACATTTACTCCAAAATATAGGGCAAAGGGTGTTCAAATTTATAAACATATAATTCATTTAATTGGGACTTATATATATGTATTCCACACTGCATTATTGTGGAGTATAATATGATTATGAATGAATCCATGTTGTGTGATATTTGTTGCACACTTAATCATGAGAATTAAATGAAAGTGATGGGTGTGCTCAGAATTACATAGCACTTTAATACATTGGGTAATGTTTGGTCTCATGTCATGTCAATTTGGTCCATGGCATGAACCTTATTCATTTATGGGAAATTATTCATCATGATTTCATGGCATTTATCCTTGACCTATTTTTATGATTCATTGTTTTAAGTTGACACCAAATTTCCCATGATTCCTTTATGATTATCATGTTATATCAAGCATCATTGATCATGTTTATGATTATCTCTACTCTTATGTCCCATTTATTTACCTGTTTTCTAACATTGATTACTTTATTCATGTTATCCCATTTTTATTCCTTTACTAGGATTTATATATAACCTCTTTCTAATGTATGTCCCCAGGTTATCCCATGTAGATTTATGTACGATCATGTTAATGAAGTTTTCTATAAAGATAATTTGTTTCCTATTTCAAGTTGTTATTTAATTTAACTAATTCTAAAAGAAACTAGACTTCTCGATATTCCAATTTTTATTAAGTGTAATATTATGTGATATGTCATGAAATAAATTCTAATAAAGATAATGTTTGTTATAGTTTGTTTCAAATGAAAGGTTTATTTATTTTTGGGATTTGGAATAGAAAAATATAGCGGAAGACTTAGGGATAAAACTAAGTATAAGAAAACATACCTAATTTTTTTACGTATAGAGTAAGTGATTTATCAAGAAAATAAATCTTTGCTTGGATAAAACAAGTGGATGTGGATTTGGAATATATGAACCTAGGGTTAAAATGAAAAAACACTGCATTGAGTTAGACTCAATGAGGAACTTGTTCATGGAAATGACCTTTGCTTCACACCTGGTTTGAAACTCCCAAAGGATATGCTTTGGTAAATTCATAAGCTCATTGTAACCCATTATTAAGGGAACAAAAAATTCCCATAAGAATATATTTTAGGAAATATATCATGGAAAACATAGATTAATGCCAATAAATTCATAAGTTAAGGAAATACATATAATTTATAAATTGTATCTTCAATGTCATTGGATTATTGTTTATGAGTTTAATATTTTAAAAATACTCACCCTTAATATTCCCTATATTATAGTCAATGGTTGGAAATAGGAGTAATTGGTTAAAAAACCAATGTGACAAGCAATTTGATGATTGACCCAATGAGATACTCAATTTTATGGGATCAGTAATTATGAACTTTATGATGATACTCTCTTAGATGAATCAAGTTATGAATAGAAATCTGAATCAGGAGGAGTGTCCAAATACTCCTAATATAGAAAAGGCTCCAATTGAGACCTTGATGGAAAAAAGTCCACTGACTTTGAATGGATTATCATATCCTTTAATTGCAGAACAATAGATCAACTCCATTTAGAATATATTCTCTATACTCCAACATTATGAGAAAGAGAAGGTTCTATTAGATGTTTATCAGATGGAGGGAGAAGTTGATCAATGGTGTACATTGATCAAGAATATGAAACATAAAGAAGATATAAAATCAATGGGTTTGAAGGAATTACAAAAAAAAATTGATCAATATGTTCCTCATACTCTCCGACTTAAAATTGTAAGGGACTTCCTATCCCTCTAGAAAAAAGATGATGAATCTATTATGACATATGTGAAAAAATTCACAAGACTTGCACGATACACTATTGGATTTGTAAATACCCACAAATACAAGATTGACTGCTTCTTTGGTGGCATAAAACCTAGTATATGAAAATACTAATAGATTTGAGACTTTGATAGATATGAATAAATTGTACGATGTTCCCTCCATGTCGAAATAGAGATCCGAAAATCTCATGGGTATCATGATGATAAGAATTGGAAATTTTATTTTATTTATGGAAGTTTGGTGGAGTAATTTAATGGTTCCAAGAAATATCAACATCCCACTTGTAAAAGGTTCATAAAGAAGCACATGGGAAATTTCCTAATGGGGGAGAGAAAATTCAATAGGTGCAGAAAGGAAGGAAAACTAGCCAGTGGTTTTTGACAAGAGAAACCCAAAAATAAAATAGAGGAAAGTAATTCTACAATCAACCCTCTGTGTATTTTTTATTTCTTCAACAAGAAGGAATCAGGTTACTTAATAAAATAATGCACTGGGCCAATATTTTTCAGAGACAACAAACAACCTCCAAGATAGTAAGGGTGAGATTTTTCCATCACAACCATTGAGGTGGATACCAACAATGAAGTGTTGAAAGGTATGGTAGTTATTTATTCATGAATAGTGAATTTACTTTTCAATTCGGGTTCAACACATTCCTTCATATCATGAATGTTTAGTATAACTATTCAAACAACACCCAAATATATATAAGTAGTGTTGTCAGTGAAAATATAAAATGGGGAAATTATTGCATCCCATGTATGTAACTCCTCCCCTATAAAAATTTGCAAGATTAACTTCTCACAAAAACTATTCATACTCAATTTGGTGGAATTTTATGCAATTATGGGTATGGATTAGACTTCTCTATATATATCCAACATAAATTTCTATGACAAAAAAATTGCTCTCCATATCGCAAATCAACCCTCGATTCTATACAATATCATGGAGGGGGTTGAATATTCATTAGAACTAGCATCTAAAGAATGGGTATTATTTCCCTATGAGGAAGAGTATTTATCCCATATTATTGAGTCTAAGGAAAGACCATACTTGAAGATATTCCCATTGTGAGGGAATACACGGATGAGCTTCCTGATGAATTTCTTGGTCTTCCTCATAACAGAGAGGTAGTTTATTCAATCAAGATTATACCTTGGGTGTTACCACTATCCATGAATCCATATAGAATAGTTTTTGTGGAGCTTTGGGAGATAAAGAAACAACTATATAATAATCTTGATAAAGGATTCATACGACCAAGTGCTTCATCATGGAGTGCATGAGTCCTCTTCCTCATGAAGGAGAATAGGTCAATGTGCCTTTTCACGGATTATTGTGATCTCAACAAGATCACGATAAAGAAAAAGTATCCTCTACCAAATAGTGATGACTTGTTCGATTAGCTATGTGGAACACAATACTTCTCCAAGGTGGATCTACGGTTGGGATATAATAAATTTAGGGTGAAGAAGGAGTATATCCCTAAGACTAATTTTAGTACAAGGAATGGGCACAATGAGTTTATAGTAATTCCATTATGACTCAATAATGCTACAGAAATATTCATGGACTTGATTAAAATAGTCTTTATATATTACCTCGAAAAATTTGTGGAAGTCATTATAGATGATATTAAAATATTCTCCAAAACCAAAGAGGGTCATGAGGAGCATCTTAGCACTATACTAAAGACCTTGTGAAAGGAGAAGCCTTATGAAATTTACATAAAATGTGAGTTTTGGTTGAAGGAAGTATCATTCTTGGGAAATATCACTACAAGTGATGGGATATCTATGGAGCCTTCAAAAATAGAAGAAATTTAAAGATGTTTGATTCCAACATTTTTGAAAAATATCTATATTTTCTTTGGATTGGATGGGTACTGTGGTCTATTTATGAGAAATTTCTTATGATTTTCAAACCCTCTAACCATGATAACTTGTAAGGAAGTAAAGTTTTCTTGGAATGATGAATTTAAAAAGGTATATTCATATATTTGAAAATGATGTTTATCACTGCACCTATTACCACATGATCCACAAGTGAAAAATAGTTTGTGGTATACAGTGATGCTTCGAAGAATGGATTGGGTTATGTTTTAATGAAGAATAATAAAATCATAGTTTTAACTTCAAGGAATATGAAATTTCATTAACAAAACAACCCAACACATGATCTAGAGTTGGATGAAGTGATATTCACTTTCAAAATATAGTGACATTTTCTATTTGTGGATAAGTGTGAAATATATATGGATCACAAAATCCCCATGTATATATTCAAATAGAAATTGATGAATATGATCCAAAAAAATATGGTTAGAGTTGATCAAGGACTATGAATACTCAATTCTATGTAGAGAGGATATATAAATTCTATCATTGATGAGAATTTTGAGGGATCTGACCTTCTTATGTTTGGAAAGATGGACATGGGAATCATAAAGGAACAAATATCATCAATCATTTCACAAACGATTTATCAACTATCTCTTTTGGATAGGATAAAGGAATCAAAAAGAGATAATGGGGAAATTTAATGGAAATTAGAGACTATAATAAATGGTAAATCCGTATAATTTATTGTTAATGAAGAAGGAATGACTGAAAATATCAATTTTTATTTATTTTGAAAGAAAAAAAAACACACTGAACATCAATCACAGAGGTCTAGAAAAGTGCAAGACAGGTGCATCATTAATAACATGATGAAACCCCTCCCTTTGAAAAGACCCTAGAGTAGTGAAAGTGGACATACATTGGTCCGGTAAAGCCATGGATGCCTGGAAATCTGCAACCCTGTTACCCTCCCACCATGTGTGAGAAACCTCAATGTGTTGGCCCAAAAGATGTCTGCACCTTCATATTAGATATTCAATTTTCCATGGAGTAGAAGCTGTTCCCAAGAGAGCCTGATGGAGGATAAGGGAGTCTGTCTCCACCACGCTGAGATGAATGTGCCTCAGATGACACAGCTCCAGACCAGAGGTCATTTCCAGAGCTTCCGCCTGCAAACCATCACCACTGCTATAGAAGACCGCAAAAACTGTAATAAGATCCCCCTTGTGATCGCGGATGACACCTCCGCCTCTCATATCCCCCCTACGGAGTGACCCGTTCGTGTTAAGTTTCAACCCAGCGCATAGTGGGTTCCAGCGAACCCATTGGCCCTGCCCAGGTTGATTGAGGATGGAAGAGGTCAGGATGAGGGGTCTAACCGAAGGAGCCACCTGACATGCAGTGCACATGCGAACCATGTCCTGAAGCAGGTTCCGCGCTTTTAAACAGAGACTGCTCCATGATCCTTTCAGGCCCCTGTGTCTTGCTTCGTTCCTAGCCGTCCAAAGAACCCAGCACCCCGCTAGTAAAAAGATGTCCCTTGCCTTCATCTCGGGCCCCTTATCCCTTGATTCATGAAACCAAGAATTGAGAAAAGCCTCCATCAGTCCCCCTTTCCAATTCCACCTAGCACCATCCCTGAAATTTTTCCAGATCCAATTCTCCCATTCACTATCAAAAAAGAGATGATCCACTGATTCTGTTCTCGGAGTGCAGCAGCACCAACACTTGGAGACAGTACTCACTCCCATATGCTATATATTGTCCTCAGTGGGCAAATCATGATTCCTCACTCTCCAAAGCAGGAAATTGAATTTAGTCGGGATCTACTTACACCACAACGTCACTCCCCATGGGTCTTCTGTACTAATACACCTCCTTGAAGGGTTAAAGTCCTTAATGAAGGGTTTCTTTGATGATGTACATAGTTTGACCTTCTCTATCCATCCTAAATGAACAAAGATGTATTGATATCTTTTAGAGAACTAATTCTGGGACAATATAGAGAAGGATATTGTGTAGTATACATCAATATGTCTTGTATGTCAGCACGTGAAGGTGGAAAGGAATGAATCCAAAGGGATAATGCGACCATTACCCATACCTACATAGAAATGGGAAAACATCACCATGGAATTTTTCACGGGTATTCCAAATAAATCAATATAAAATAATGTTATTTCGGTGGTGGTGCATCATCTTACAAAGACTTCTCACATCAATCTGAGCCGAGATGTCTTCTCACTCGATCAACTTGCAGAGATAAACATTAGAGAAGTTGTGAGGATTCATATAATACCACTATCAATTGTATTTAATCAATATCCATGATTCACCTCTATGTTCTGGAATAGTCTTCAACACACTATAAATGATGAGTTGAACTTCATCATGGCTTATCACCCTCAAACTGATGGCCAATCTAATAAACTATTTAGACACATGAGAACATGTTGAAAGGATGAAAAATTGACTTCAAATGAGGATGGGATCATAATATTCCTTTGGTCGAGTTCTCAAACAATAATTGTTTCCACTCAAGCATTCAAATGGCTACCTAAGAAACCATTTATTAGAAGAGGTATAGAACACCTACATGCTAGGATGAAGTTGGGGAATGAAAACTTCTAGGCCTTGAAATGGTCAAGGAAATAGTTTAAATGGTTAAGACCATTTAGCAGTACATCAAGGCTACTCGAAGTTGACAGAAGAGAAATACTAATAATCATCAATGTGACCTAGAGTTTGATGTTGAATACATGGTATTACTCTACATATCTCCATGGAATAAAGTCATCAGATTTGGGATGAAGGAAAACCATAGTCCAAGATACATTGTCCCCTTTGAGATCCTTTATTTCATCAGATAGGTGTCCAATTGAATAGATCTACCACATAACCGATGTAAATTACATTATTTATTTGATGTATATGGATTTAGTATGTACATACCGAAACCATAAAATGTACTCAATTCATAGGTGGTTACATTATATAATTATCTCTCATATGAGAAGTAGTCAGTGAAGATCTTAAATCGTAGTGACAATGTTCTACAAAATAAGTTAATTCACCTTGTCAAAGTGCTTTGGAGAAACCAAAATTTGGAATAATAAATGTGGGAACTGGAGGAAGTGATGAAATAGAATTACCATCATATTTTTTAGTGTGGTAAAATAAAATTTGAAGGGTGAAATTTCTCAAGCAGTGATTATTTTAATAACTCGAACTATTATAAATAAAATTCCACTTATTATTTAATTAAATGTCTTATTATGTAATATGATCATAGAAAACACATGAGAATATTTTTTATTATTACATCCAATTGGATTTAAAAAACCATTAATCATCATTACCATTGGTAATATAGTCATTGAATAGTGATCTCATGATTATTATAAATATAGGGTTTTAGAAAATCCATTTGACAAAGATAATGGAAATGGTGGCCACAACAAGTAGGATCATACTCTATGAAGCCCATTTATCAGAGATTTTGAGGAAGATAGAATCACTGTTATTTTACCTTGACTAATACCAAGCAAAGATCTAATAACTTAAGAATGAGCGAAATCATTTATGGGAGAAGTTCAAGGCCATTGAGATCACGACCCAAACCATGTTCACCGAACCACCCCATAAAATCCTCACTATCGCGCGCCTTACCCTTAGGTTGTTTCATGGATTATTAATGGTATATGTATCAAGACCCTAGTAATATTATTTTGTATATTAGTTTGTGTAAAATAATGAATATATTTTCATCCTATTATTGATACTTTATAAATGATTTTTATTTTGATAAAATAAAACACAAATAACATTTTTGGGTAATATTCAGATTCAATTAAGGAATTTATTTTTTTTGAATTAATGGATTTTTAAATAAATAATATTTTAATAAAATATTTTTATTTAATAATTTTTATCAAATATAAATGATCATATAATTTTTATGATGTAAAATGTAATTTTTTAAGTGTTCAAAAACTGTTATTATAAACAAAAACCGGCATTTCTCAATAAATATTGATTATTATTTTTATAATTAATATACACATATTTAAAAAATTATTTTAATAAAATGAATATTATTTTTAGAATCATAATGTCAATATTATCTAATGCTCAATTTTTCATAATTTTCTAAGATAATCGAATTTTTGGGTAAAAATAAAATACCATATAAACATACGGTGTGTATTATGACATCATAATGACCAAGAGTGATGTAGTAAATTATATAAATGGTATAGACGACCAAATATATGTTTTCAATTTTGAATAATGATATTTTATATTTATTTTACTAATTTTATAAATCCTTTATGAACCATTCAAAACCATTAATATATTTTGACGTTTTTAAATCATTTATTTAAGAGTATAAATCACTTCCTCATAATCAAGGGCATTATTTTTTAAGTTAGGAACATGGACTTATAAAATAATAAAAACCTAACCCATTTTTTGGAAACCATGGTAAAAAAACCATGGGAAGGTTTGTGGCTTTGGTTATTTTATTATATAGAGTCCAAAACCAAATTTTGAGAAATGATAAATAATTCCCTACTAATTTTCTATATAAACCCACACAAGATCCCATTTATATTCAATAAAAATACTATTATAACTTCCTTACTCTACCCTACCCTCTCTATATTCCTCTGAAGGTTCCCCCAATCTCTCAAGAAGTTCCTCCCTATCATTTGGAATCACAAATTCAAGTATGGGATCCTCACCCTATCTTTTTTATTCAAGTTTCATTATAATATTATGCCTTCAACTTACATTTCTAAATTTTGGTATATGCCTTTACATATCCCTATTAATGATAATTTGATTTCCAAATGATTAAATACCTATTTCTCTCTCATCAACTTATTTTACGTATTTTTATGTGATGTGTTTATGCTATCAAAATTTCATCGCTATTTTCCATACCAAACCCATTGTGTAGTGAACATTGTACCCTTTTCCTATCATGGGTTTTAACTTTTATAAAATTATAATTCTTTTAATTATGACATACATGTATACATTTGACACTACTTGATGGAGGAATAAAATCTGAAAATGAATTAATCCATGTTGTATGATCTATGTGGAACACATAAGCATGAGAATGAAATGAAAGTGACAGGTGTGCCTGGATTTATATAGTGCCCCAATTTATTGGGTAATATTTAGTCACATGAAATTTCATGTTCAGATAATAATTGAACATAATAAATTTATGGGAATTTATCCATCATGACTTCATGGTAGTTAGAATTTACCTATATTCATGATTTAGTGTTTTAAGTTGTTCCACATTTCCCATGTTGGCTTTATGATTACCATGTTATATCATGCCTCATTGTTCATGTTTATAATTCCCTATCCTATTATGCCCCATTGATATTCATATTTTCGAACATGTTTTAATTTATTCATATTATTCCATTTTTATTCCCGTACTGGGATTTATACCTCATACCATTCTTATGTATGTCCTCAAGTTATCACATACAGTTTTATGTAAGAGAATGTCAAGGATGTTTTCAATAAATATGATTTATTTCCTATTTTAATATGTTATGTAATGTTACTAATTCTCAAATACACTAGACTTATCAATATTATGGGTTGTATTATGTGTAATCTTATGTAATAAATCATGAAATAAAGTGTAATAAAGAGTTGGGTTGTTTTACGCAAGGGCTCCAAAATGGACCATTCCAATACTTATAAATTATTGATATAAATTATATTTTATACATGTTTTGGGTAAATTTTATACAATTTTTGAGTAAGGTTGAAATATTGATATAAATTATACTTTATAAAATTTTTGGATTCATTTTAATACTTATTATTTTAGATTAACCAACTTTGTAATATCATTTTTACCTTATCCACAATAATTAATTTTTACTTTTTTCACAATTCATTATGGTAAAAAATTAAGTTGACCATATTATATAATATAAATTATTGTAATTAAAAATTTTGAATACACTTTTAAAAATTAAACTCATATAAATTTCAAATTTTAATATAAAGTTGAACCCACAGTCAGAACAAAAAAGTGGGTTTTCAAAAAAAGTTTTTTTTATGAAAAAGATGATTTTATATTAACTCGATGATTAGTAATCATAATTATATCAATTTAAATTAATATTTATTGGTATATAATATATAAATTTAATTTAAATTATACCTTATAATGGGTTGTTTAAATTAATTTAAATGGAGAAACATTATTCACTTTAAAATAGTTCTTAGTAAGAATCCTGTTTTTAAACCAAAAAATAAACTTATAAACAAATAACATATAAATATGATTTAGAAGTAATTATTTGGATTAAATATAAATAAATAATACTTTTTTAACTTGAAATTTAATTCAAAAAATAATGTGCCTTTTAATTTACTTAATTTTTTTGAAAATAAATGAATTTTTCACACACAAAAAAGTGATAATTTTCACAATTTTTTGAAAATTAATTTTTTTCTCAAAAATCACAAATTTTCAACATAAGTTAATTTGGTATGATTATTGAAAAATTTAAATTAGTTTTATAAAATAATATTTAAAAAATAAGTAGAAATTAATTATAATATTTATTCACAAAAAGTAATAGAAATCGTTTTTGAAGAAATCTTATTTTTGAAGAATAAAAATATTTTTCTAAAAATTGACTGATTATATACTTAGAATTTATCAATAAATTTATACAGAGTATGAAATATATATATATATATATATATATATATATATATATCATAATGTATTCAATACTATTCTTACACTCTAATTTAATGGTTAGGAAATGCCTTTTATTTTTAAAATTATATTATTTCATGATTCACTTAAGATCAGTGTTGCTGGTCTTGTATGATATCAATTTTAGCTTCCATTTTGGAAATATCAGGGTTTTACTGTATATAACCAATGGGAGGTGTTTTTATATATATTACTAATATCTGTGAAAACTACCATAGGGGAGTTCTATGTTAATTGTGTGTTTCTTCCCATGGATATGAAAACTCCCATAAGGGAGGGTTGTGATATTATCGTTGGGTTTTAAACGATATGAAGTATGGGTTGATTCCGTATATAGGGATAGATCTTTTTATGAGAATTACCTACGTATTTTATAATTATTTTATTATTCCCCAGCTGAAAAATCACCTATAATGGAGGTCCATGAAACTTATTTGTATATCATGGAGAAAAAATTTATATTATATTTGGAGGAGTATTCATTGTGACATTCTCAAAGCCATTTTAGAATCAAGTATAAGTTAGTGTTTCACATGGGAACCTTATTATCCCTCAATTATTACTACTGTAGGTTGGGATGAGGACTAGGATTTGGGGTCAAGCTAGAGTGGCATATGGGGATTTAGAGGTTAATATGGGGGGGGGGGCTTGGGGATTGTAATGGATCCTCTTATCTTTCTTTTGACCATTATTTATTATTTTTGTTTATCTTTTATATGTGATCAGACCAGTGGGAGATTATTAATTTATAACTATATGAAAACATTCTATTTTGTTAAATAATATTCAGTTCACTATTCTTTATATGCACACTGATAAGGATGATGCTTGGTTATTTATTAATGATTTTTCACTATAATACAGGTGTGTAGTCTCGATACTGTACTCCCTCGGACTCTCACTGCCAATTGGAAGCCTATGGAATATGGGGATGTTTCCCTATGGTACTATGGATAACTATTAGAGTTATTTCTCATATTGATCTAGGAATTTATGTTATAAGAAATATATAGGAGAATAAATAATAAAAACTGACCACTGAGGTGATGATTTTTGATATATGTAAAAGATCATTATAAAGAATTAAAGATATTATTTTTCTCCATAAAAATAGAATTGAACCAAGAGGTTTATCTATAAATAAATTTAGAATCAATTCATGGTTTAAAAACATTTTACATGGTGATGCATGACATGCGATGAGAAATAGGAATGTTCCCTTAAATCATGTTTAATTTAAAGTGGGAATTTTGAAGGAAACTAAAAAGTTGTATAAGAATAGAAATTTAAACAGTATTTAAATCGGTATATATTTAAGGGATATATAAAATAAAATAGAAATTTTTCAATAAAATAATATTATGTAAAAGGGAAACAATAAAGAGAACATACAACTGACATGTAATGAGGGTGGCATGAAAGATCCCTTACCTCGAGCTCTGACTCACACTACACATGCACTTAACTCAAAAAATAATTAAATTAAACTTATTAAATACATAATAAATAATTTTATTCATCCTTATTTAATTTTATATGGTCCATTCATTATATTTTATAATTTATTTTTAATATAGTTTCCTCTCATATTGGTTACATGGGGTTGTTTGGTTAATTTCTTCGTATCACTCTCCTTCTGTTGAATATGGTCAAAGGTGTTGTAAAATAACTTCATGATTTCAAAAAATTTGCATGATTATTTTATTTAATATTCCATAAGAAAAATACTTGTACAATTTCAGTGGTTATCACAAAATAGACACTAATAAATAATGTTTCGTCGAAAGGTCCATTTAATGTGGTTAAAGTTACTACAGCCTGAATAAAACATATATAATGACCAATATTATTATTATAGGATATTAATGGTTTCAAAAATATCATTTTTACATACTAAATAAATTTTTAATTTTATCCATGTTAGGTGGTAATATAAAAAAACCATTTTGTGTTTTGAGGACAGTAGCATGCACATATGAATGGAAGACACATTCAGTTTCAATGGAAAGGGAGGGTGTAGGAAAGAAAATTATATTTTTAGAATTATAATCTTGTTATAAATAACATACTATTTAATTAAATAACATTTTTGAGACACCCATTTTATGGTGGTGATGAATAATTGAACACACCATTTATGGAGGTGGTAGTCAGCACACACACATGATATCATTTTCATCTTTCTTGATTATTTTGGAGGAAGATATAAAATGGATATTCCAATAGTGTAGTAAAAATTCAAAACATTAATTCTGTATGTTTTATCATACATTCATGGATATAGTGTACTTGGGGAGTGTTAAATAATAAAGAAACTAGAAATGTTTGGTTGAGTGTCTTAACTCTCCCATTGAAGTTGTCCCCTCGGTAATGTTATAAGGATTATTAGTATAGAAATTTGGTGAGACCAAGGATTCAATAGAATGGGTAGGGTTTTTAGGATAGACTTGGTAAAATATTTGGGCAATCTAAATCTTCATAATAGCTAGATAGATTGGTATAATGTGTGCACCTTTTATAAGTAGAGAGAGAGATGTTTTTGTAAAATCTCTTTACATTTCAATAATGTCATTCCATTATTCAAGGACAAAAGATCCAAAAAGATCCAATAATAATATAGAGGTAGTGATATTTTTGATACTCTCTCCATCATCCAATATCATAATTTTTCACACTTTTTATCTTTTTTACATTGTTAAACCACCTTTTCCATAATTTACCCTTACAACAGTAACTCCACTTACACCCCATGTAACTAATTTTAATGGACAAAATTTAAATTAAAATTATTTAAAAATTTTAAAAATATTATATTATAAATGGAAATAATTTTATAAAATAAAATTTATAAGAGTTAGAGAAATTAGTTATAGTATTAGCACATATAATGCGTAAAAATCGTTCCTTAGGAAAAGGTCATTGTATGCTTAAAATTTATGTCTTGGACAAGATTATATATGTAATTGTTTTTCAATAAAATTTTTTGTTTATTATAAAAAATAAATGTTTTTTCTTTCATTAAAAAATAAAACCAAATTATTAATTGAACTAGTGATAATATATATCAATAATAAAGATTATCAATGTTTCAATATAATATATTTTGGATCTTAAAAATATTCATAGCACATCAAAGGCTAATTTTTATAAAAATAAATGTTTCATTATACATTTTTCCTAACCAAGATATGATTGTAATGGAATATTTCAATCCTGATCATTTAATTTTATCAATATATTTATATTAAAATATTAATTTAAATTTTATTTCTATTTATAAAATGTATTATTTAAAAGAATCACCAACAATACATAACTATGATATACCTATTTGGAACATGTATATCCAATGAAATTTTTTATAGTGACCATATTTTCAATGGTCAAATTCCATTTTTATATACTATATTACAAAAATAACACATTCTATTATCACTTATTAAGTCACACTCTTCATTTCCAAATATTTCATGTTTGATCCAATAACAGGTTTCAGACATTCATGGTTTCATGTACCTTCATTGTAAATTTTTATTATAATTGAATAAAGTATTATTATATTGGTTCATATATTATAAGTCCAAACCACAATTTTTGTATACCTATTTTGAAATATTTTAGAAAAATTCTTTATAAATAGAAAAAAAATTAATGGCTCCTAAAACCTTGGGCATTACAGTAGAAACAAGTGATAAAACAAAAATATTGAATTAAATGGAGATATTTTTTCATCTGTTTCTTTACAATGGAATTCCCAAACACATAATTGATTTTTTATGGATAAAGGCATGGAATTTTTTTCATGTTGTGATATTAAATTATCATCTACAATTTATAGAAAATTAGGTATGATCAATATTTGAATAGAGTTTCTTTTTCTGAAAATGATTTTAAAAATGAATATTAAAAATGAATATCTAGAATATATAATTTTCCTAGTAGGAAACATATACTATTAAAATTTAAAAGATATCAAAATAGGATATTTGATGGTTCATGGTATGTTTATGAGATTTTATGACACTGGATAGATCATGTATAATTTCAAGTTATGTTATTAATAAATGGAATTCATATTTTGAAATATGTTTTATTAATATAATAAAAAACCATATGGTATAATGTTGAAAACCCCAGATTCTCAGAGGTTTTCAACATGAATAAATGAAGGGATCAATTCCTGTTAAAAATAGATTCTCTAAACATATTAATTATAATAATATATTCATCAATATATAAATAAATACGATATAGTTATTAATGTTTAGTGTGATTTTTGGATAGAAAATGATCATGAATTTAGGAAAATAAAAATAATATTTTTATCTATCTTCTCTATAGTAAATTGTAAAATAAGTAAAAGATTCATGATACACTAGATACAATTTTCACATTTAAAAGAGAAAATTTGGAAAAATAATGGATTATTTAATGATAATGGTAACAAGTGAGTGTTATATATAAGTGGGATCAATCATAAATTTTTATCTTGTATCTCCAATAGAAAATAAAAGAAATTTTTTAAAGAAGTCATGTAAAGGAGACACCCACCACAAAAATGGATATAAATACTAAAGTGAATACTAATGTTTTGAAAAATCATGGGGTCAAGTCTGTTTTTTAATGAAAGAAATCCTTTTTATAACTAGGTTGAGAGAGAATCCTTTACTTGACTTTTAGTTTAAAGCATTACATGTAATAAAGACATAGAGGAACAAAGTCCATAATTCATTGTATCCCCAGTACTACACTGTGTATTATAGCACTGTATTATTGGATACTAGGCTATTCTATAGAACATTGCACCTACAATGCCATTCTAAACCTTGGTTAGACATCATATCTAGTGGGTTCATGTTCCATGTGTCCCCATGCGGTATTATTCCTCCTAGAATTGTCATGATCAATGCTATGTCATGGTGCTCTGCCTCAATTCTAGATATTTAGTTTCTCCCTATCTCATGGTCCTCTATTATATATTGTGGATGTTTCCATGTACATTGGTTAATGTTTGTGCATCATAGTGTTGTTTAGAAATTCCACCAAATTTATGTCTCCTACGGCCTGATCCCTGATTGGGGGCAATGAATCTTATTTTTAATTATGAGATTTGTTGAGTACTGTATAAAGGAAAAAATAATTTAGGAATAAACGCCCATCCATCTTCCTCACACCAATAGGGAAGACCCTAGTTTAATATATGGATTTCATGGATTTAAGAGTCATATCAGCGAGGTATAGAATTTGGAATTCATTTTATAATCTATAAAAGTTGGATATATACATATTCAATGTGTTACATTTTTTAGTAATAGTGTATAGTATGATTAATGAAATGGTATTGAGTTTTGGAGTATGTTAGGGTCTTTATGGAGCTTTGGATTCATAATCAGTGAGTGAATATTGTGAGGGAAATTCTTTTTGTTGGGTTGATGAGAAGTATCCTTTGAAAAAAATTAAATCAAAAACCATAAAAAACTATAAATTAAGTGTTTAAGTGTGCCTTTGAAGTAATTAGAGTCCATACGGTTCCATATAAAATTTATCACAAGGAAAAGAACTAAAGTGGCTATTAAAGGAATTTCATAACTAGTTGAAATAACCATGCGTTATCATATTTTTTATACATAATCATCCATGAAATTTTTTTAAGGTAAACATGAAATGTTATGAAGTCAACCATGAAGCGAAATATAGTGGCCATGAAAGGGGTCCATGGTTAGTTGAAGTAACTATGAATTAAGAAAAATGGACAAGTATGGAATTGATAATAAAATGACATTTATGGTTAATTAGACCTATTATTAATATATAATAAATTGAAAATATGTTTTATCTATGGTAAACATGACATGATGTGCCTATTTCAAGAATTATTCATCAGTATTCGAGGATTTGATTGTGATGGTTCGAATTTTTTCTACATAGTTGTATATAAAATGGTGGTTAATCAACCATGAATTCATTTCATGGTGAATAAACTGTTCAATGGGATAAATTCTTGATGTAAAGGGGTGTGAGATCAATAATTAGCTTACAAATTGCATGATCAATAAGTGTATTTTAGAGCATCTCCTCCATTGGATCTTAAAAGAACAACACGAGTTTGTTAAGGGTATATTTGTACAAGGTACTAGCTCATGAAATGATTTCCAATATTTACTTAAGGACCTCGAGTTCTAATATGGAAACGAAACTCAGCATGGATATATACTAAAATCAAGTGGAATGGAGCTTCATCCTAAAAGTTCTATCTTGTATGGGTTTTTCAATCAGGGAAAGATATCTTCTTTTTTGATGCTTTTGTTCATCTAGTTATCAATCTATTTCATGGGTTGAAGCTACAATTTCCTTAAGCATGTTTGGGGTCTTATACTGGGGGATCCACTACCCCTGAGCATTTTAATTCTTTTTGAAGACTCTCTTAGTTTCCTTATCAAGAAGAGTATATATGTGAGTAGCATTGGTCCTCACCAATAAAAATATAGTACTTTGGGGATGTCTCACCTTATGTTCATAGATGACACCCATATCTTTACTAATGCTGATAAGAAATCTATCTGAAAAATAAAAAAATTATTGGGACATACTGCAAGTGGAGTGGTAAAGTGATTAATCAAGCCAAGAGTAGTTTTTTATTGCCTCTCATTTCTCTGAGAGGTGTGTTCCTTTTAATTAGGATAATTTGTGGATCCATAAAAAAACATTTCGATGAAATATCTTAGAGACCCAATCTCTCTAGGGTGCCCCCATATCCATATATTTAATAATTTGGTTGCCTGGATCACAGTTTGGATCCTAGATAGAAAAATCAATTTCTTTCTTTTGGAGGTATAATCACATGGGTTAATATTTTCCTAACTTCTATACCAATACATGTTATTTCATCCCTTAAGGTACTAAAAAGTGTCATATAAACCATTGAAAAGATTCAAGGCACTTTTATTCGAGAATCATAGTTAGAGGATATTCATCATTAGATCTCTTGGAATATGATGGAAAGACCATTGGGGGAAGGTGGAATTAATTTCATAGATTTCCTAGCCTCAATTCATGGTTTACAAGTGAATATAGCATGGGAAATTGTTTAGTAGGGAACAATATGGGGTAGGTTCATGATGAAGAAGTATGGAATTAACACGGACTTGATAATATCTCATCCCTCCTCCATTTTTCATTTGCTCTAACCCTCTTACTCTAATATTCAATCCCACTCTCACTGGATTCTTGGAAGGGGAGAGATCATTTTTTGGTTCCATAATTGGGCGGGAATTACGACCAGCATTCCAGGATGTCCAACTCTAAGCATGACCTTAAAGAAAGCTAACTTGTACACAATTTTTCTTGAATCAGTGTTGGATATATAGAAACACAACACCTTTGACCTTATGGAGCTAAACTATGAGACAAACCCATTTCTTCATAGGTTATTCATTAAGATATTTCACAAAAAAGGATTATAGGAGACTGATTCTAGATGATAGTGAAACTGATACATGGGGTGATATTCTATGGTGTTCAAAGATTCCGTCAAGATACAACTTCCTCACCAAGAGCATTTGAAACCAAGCGATCCCCACAAATGAAAATATCAAACTCATGGGAATCCCCTTAGAATCTCTCTATTTTTGCTAAAGGTTTCCCAGGGAAGATACCATGTCTCATTTATTTTTTATTAGTGACTGTACGTGTATTGTTAGGATATATTTGTTATCTTTTTATATCCTGGCTGCCCAATCTTCTTCTGAGAGCTCTTTAATGTTTCACTATATATAGGGATCGGGTGTTAAAGTAAACGAACTCAAGGCTCATGTATTGATTATCACCTCTGGTTTCGGGAAAATTTGGCTGGTGAGGAACTTCATTCAACAAGATATTACGAGGTACTCGAAGATTTCTCATGCTTTCATGAAAAAAATGTATTGGTTGATCTCATTTAGCCTTTTCCTAATTAGTGGAATATACCATCCCTTAGTCAGGCTTTAGTGGGAAAAGTTTCTCATACCACTGGTAGCAGTAGTACTCTAGGTCGTTGCATCCACTGGGGCCCACATGCAATAGGTATTAAGATAAATACTGATGGATATTGCATCTCAATCACAATACGGGGAGGAGGGGTGGTTAAGAACTCTAATGGATTGGTCCTCTTGGTGTTCATGGATCACTTTGTTAGCGGGGATTCTCTCCATTCCAAGGCTCATGCTCTACTTTCCGTTCCTTGCATGTGCTATGAGGAAAATTATGTTTCTCTGGATAAAGATGATTCCATGGTCAATCACTTATCTCATTTATAGATGTAGAGGTTTAACTGCTGCTCATACTAAGGTTTTCCATGTCTGGGGTGAGGGTAATAAAGTTTCTGACTTTATTTCCTCTTTTACTATGCACAATATGACTTTCACTAGATTTTTCAGACATGTTACCTTTCCTTTTGAGGGGTGGAACATTGATAGAGGGATACCACTGACCTCCATTATTTTTTTCCTCCATAATCCCCTTTGTTTGTTTCTCCTTAGTTATTTATTTCCTTGTACTCATCCTCCCCCCTTTCTTGAATAAAAAATTATAATTGTTGGTTGTGATTATTATCCCAGTATGAGATATTATAAATTAGGTGAGTTTTTTAGGAACAAATAATGATTGAAAAGTTTCATATGTGGTAAATGAGTTAGAGAAATGTTAAGGGTATCCTAGTACTATATGTTATGCTTATTTTCTATTAATTGATCCAAAAATCATGTAAACATACTAGATTGATAAAATTAGTCCATGATATGTTTTTAAACACACTCTGATGGTAATGAAATAAATTATAGTACACCTAACCCGATTATACCAAAAACCCTAGAGCCAGGAATTTCACATGACCTCAAGCATTCCTCCAAAACACAAAAGGATATTGGATAGAAGTGAAGGTCTATTAATATTTTTGAGAGACTATACCATTTATAATATAATCATTAAAAAATTTGTAATAAGGATAAACCATCATTGAAAATTTAATAACATAATATGAACATTATAATACTACACCAGCCATAATAAAACATCATATGTTATAAAAAAATATGATCCCACTATAATGTTACTCAATTTAAAAATTAGGTTCATAATACTTTGATGACATAATCATATACAAAACATAATCCAATAATATATTAAATAGTGGATATATCTAGAATTTTTTTTCCAAGGCCCCAATCGGTCTTGTCTCACAATCTTGATATCCTTTTAGTTCATTCATCAATCACTAGGCCCTTTACCTTACTTGGTTCTCTAAAATTGAAGTTTACATATCCACCAAGGTGAACATGAAGGGTGAGAGTAATATACTCATTAGTTAACCACTAATAGTTCCCCTAAAGTAATCTAGAATATATCAGTGCATGCATAATATAATATGAAAAAAACTATAATTAACCAGAATAAGTTTATATAATGGGGTGCTATATAGACACCATAATGAATGACCATATCTTCTTCTTCCAGTACAAGAAGAGTATGAGAACTCTCATAAACAAATTCTAATAATAGGGTGGATGAGTTATCACCTCTAAAAATATTAACATGGGTGAAACTGTTATCACTATAAGAATTTAGAATGAGTAAATGGGTTATCACCACCTGTTTCATAGAAAAAAATGAATGGGTTATCAAAATTAATAATAGATTAGCACAGGTGAATAGATTATAACAATTAAAAAAAGAGTACATGTGAATGGGTTATCACTAGTAAAACTTTATCCATAAGTGAATGATTCATCACTATAAATATAATAGAATTGAACAGTCAATTTTTATAATAATAGATGTTAATGGTTCATCACTATAATAACATAGGTGAATGGGACATCAACATAATAATAACAAGGGTAAATATATCATTTACATAATAACATGATAGTATGGGTAAAATATTCTTCACCACACACAATAGAGCAAGGTGAATGGGTTATCACGAACTAAACATAATAAAGGTGAATGAGTAATCACCATAACACATCAACGACACAGATGAATAAATAATCACTAGTATTATAATAATAGGCATTGGTTAGTAGATAATCACCAATAACATAACCTTAGTATTAGGTTAATAAGTAATCAAAAATAACATAATAATAATAATGGGTGGATAGATAATCATTAAAAACATAATAATAAATATCGATGAATAGGTAATATAAAATAATATAACAATAAGCAAGGTTGAATGGAAAATGACCAATAACATAACAATAATCATAAATGAATAGGTTATCATCTCTATTTGGAATTGGAAGTTTTTATAGGGTTTGGCGATTTCCATCGGTACCGCGCCGATGCTTCCTTGCATGAGATAGCTAGTCGAGCAGCAATGGGAAGGTGGAAGCTGATCGTATTGTTTTTGTTGGTTGGGTGGAGCTTTTCCTTACTTTTGAACTGAATTTTATTTGGTCTTGATGATCATGGTCATGGAGGCATGGTTGTGTTTTATGTCTTTGATGTCATCCCAGTTTTCCACTTTCTCCTCAAAAGTTATTTTAAAATAAAAATTTAATTTTTTGTCAGTAACAACAATAGAAATCATCAATATAGGAGAGATATATAAAGAGGTTACCCATTCCCAGAGAAATCCACTTTGAAAAATAAAATATTAATCGAATCTTGAATGAGATATAAATCATTATGGAGGGAGATAAAATTAACAGGAGTAGCATGTATAGTAATAATCTTCCCAAGAGAGGGTAAAGTTAGTTGTTTTTATAAATTTTAAACCATTTAATTAATTATAATTAATTTTAAGATAAATATAGAAATAGGACCTAAGGAACCTAACAAACACCCAATGAGCTCCAAGTATCTCACCAAATACTCTCCCATGAGTCATCAGCTAGAAAACGTCCCACTTTGGCCACTACACCTTATGCCTTATAAATTGGGTAACCAATACCTATCCTTAAGGTACTAAGTGTTATCTATTACTTTTGGAAAAATTTATCACTAATCCCATTTTATAAATTTTTAACCCCTTGTCACAGCCAACCAATCCAACTATTTAATCACACCAAAAATAACATTGAATGACAAAATTTTAGTTTATTTTTTCCATTATGTGTGTGGATACATACAGACTACCCCCCATATTTATTCTTATCCTCAATATTCATCATTAACCCTTATTGCTGAAATATTATTTCCACTGAGATCATATTTTTTCCTACCACTCACAAGTCACATCCCAGATATGTTAATGGTACCAAAAAACATATACCAAGGGTATCGTCTTCAACGAAAGGATCTTCTCACCATGATCCACTATATAAATTGGTCATTCCCTAAATGACACATCAGCTTCCAACTTGACATCATTAATGATGATCACATAAAAGTGGTAAAAAGTTCTCTCTAAAGGTGATATATTTGGAATAAATTGTGCATAATACTATATAAATAAGATAAATCCCATTGGTATGGAATCGTACCAATCCTCTCGAAGAAATCAAATAGACCCTCAAATAAGATTGCTAACTCCCTTGTCTCTATAACTACTAATGTCACAAATGAGAGGATACACTAAAAAAATACCTTCTGACCTACCCCAAACATTATAGGTTAGTGTCATTTTTCTATGCATGCTTATTGTCCAATCCACACAATCTCTAACTCCATCCATATTAATATAATATTCTATATGGAATCCTGTACAAGACTTAGTCAAAAGAAAAAAGAATCCCATATCACTTTTCAACAGGTAATATATCAGAATGGTTTTCCATATAGGAACTCTAATTATGTCATATAAATTGATGTATTATAATTATTGTTATAGTTGAATTCTACAAATTCAATATGAATCTCCCACAATCCATAAAATGTTTTGATGAGTACTTGATGCATGTCCTCTAATACATTAATCATGCACTCAAACATCCCATTAGTCTAGGGATGGTTCATCATACCCAATTTCACATTGTTATAAAAATCCCTTTGTGTCCCCCTCTAAAAATAATATATAAATAAATTATCCTAATCTAACATGATACTCTTCAATAAACCATGAAATAACACCACCTCTCACACATATATCTTGTCTAGATTATCAATAAACAAATTATTTCTTATCAGTATAAATTGTGTAACCTTAGTAAGAATATCAACAATAATGCATATTGAAATACTACATTAATAAAATATTGGAATCCCAATCATGAATTCCATGGTTACTTCATCTCATTCCCATTATAGAATGGTTAGTAACTAAAGAAGAATAGTGAGACTCTAATTTATTTCCTTCACCTACTAATAGGTGAGGCAATATGATATGTATCTCTATATGTTATTATTCAATATAATCCACCAATACGACTAATGGATATCATTGTACATCTTGGTAAAACCAATAATAACTACCCATCTTGAGGTGTGTCTAGCCCACATCATCTCACCCAATATGCTCGTTGGGACTATTAATCTTGATTAAAAATACAAGATCCCATCCTTATTCTATATTCAGTATAGTGACGAATTCCCACCGTATATGTTATCCCACATCACCTTGTAATCTTAGATCGATATACGACTCTCCTACACCCACTCTAAATGTGATATAGTGTGATATTCCTAAGAATGGGTGTACCACTGAAAAGGGGTGGTCAAATTAGTGATTCTTTTTTTAATATTTGTTTTCTCTTAACATAATCATATTTGATATATAAGGATATAATTCCCTCAATATTTGGCTTATCCTTATATTAATAAAAGAAAAAAATAATCATAGCAATGGTACACTTGGTTTTTATAAGGTTCAGTCCTAATGAGGGAACCTACTCCTTGTTCTCATTAGAGTGTGCAGGTCAAAGTTTTTCACTAATAATCAATAACCAATCACAAGTGGTTTTGAAAGGTTCCATTATATAACTATGGTGTGTTTAGAAATACTAAAAAATTAACCCATTCTATGTAAATGGACTCTCACTAGTATGAATGATCATCAAACCGAGGTGAGTAAGATCCTTAAAAAATTTGGGTTTTTTAATAAATGACATTGATCTTCATATCGTGGATTCAAGATAATCAGATCAACCTATTCTTCTGAATGGATCAAAGGCATTTAGATTTTTTATTTATTATGTATAATCCCCCTTTTAAGGGTTGATATGGAACCCTTACATGGACCATAGGCCTAGTGGAATGAGGCCCATTAAATGACCCGAGGGTCCAAAGGCACAAGGCCCAATACATGACCTGAAGCCCAGAACATGACCCTTGGAACTTCCCCTCCCTAGAATCTACCAAATTAAAGGATTTAGCTCTCTAATTAGCATGGCTGGTTGGTTAGCATGTCCCCAATTTAGAGTTTCATGGGGCCTGGTACCAATGGAAATTTACATACCCTCTCATTCTTCCAATCACATTAGATCTATTATGGTGGATTATACATGCTTTTAATCCTCCTCTTGGACTACTCCTATGTGGTCAATCGGGCTGATTACAAGTCTTTGTAGCCTGAAGGCCTTATACTCTATAGACCATTGATAGCCCCAAGGCCCTGAGACCCATAGGCTGAAAACAATGGACCGAAGTCTCAAATCAGATGAATAGTTATGGCTACTATAGTACCGAACAATACCTGTTACTGTACTACCTCAATAATTATATAGTAACTACTATAGTAACCTAGAAATTCACTCCCATACAATTTAGAAATTAGGTCTCTTGGTTTTCATGCAGGAGATCTTACCACTTGGCCATGAAATCGTTTGTAGATCAACCTATGCTCAATTATTTAAGAACTTCAACCACTAATATTCAATATTAAAACTAGATAATTTTTCCTTTATCACTTCATATAGAATCATTTTATTGTATTTTTCTCAATTTGTTTCTCAATTTTTAATCATTGAATGATTGGAATCTGATGATTTTATTCATAATTAAAACTGACCTTTTTTTGTCTCTATATTCTCTCAATATTTCTCTTTTTCTTGGTAGATTATATATCTCTAAAAACTTCTCCCCTTAATTTTTAATTCTCAATATTCAAGATTTAAATTAATTATAGAAATATCTTACACCTTTTGGGCTGGTATTATTTATATATATTTTTTATTTACATTATCCTTGGTGTTTTATGGAATCAAGGGTCAAAAATATTTATGTTTTGTAAACAACTTGGTGTGAAAAGTTAGCACTCAACTAGTATTAATTGTCTACCTAACCATGTGACAGAATATTTTGAGGGGATATTGAGAATTCACCTGGTCACTATACTATTTTCCTAACTATGTGATATAATTTTATTAAGGTTGTTGACCCATATAGTTGACGCATAGTTTTTTAAACTGTTCAATAAAAACATACAGTCTTCCTAGATTATAAAAATGATGGATATTACAATCCACCGCTATTTTTTAAACATTTCCCTCTTATTTTCCCTCCCCCTCAAATGAAAAAAATTTATAAATTCCTTGTAATCAGATCTCCCCTACAACGTTTTTGTTTTAATTGTTTCTTGGTCAAATCCCTTTAGGTAAGTGTTGATTTCATTGAGATTCCATCTCCTCTTACCTTTTATCCCTTTTTATTCAATTTCATGGATTTTTTTAAGTACCTAAGTTCCCATAAGGGTTGAACCCAAGATTATGGATGGGGGTTTTCTTGATTCCCTCATTTTTAGGCTTGTGAGGGTTATCTCACGCCATTACAAGTGGTTTAACAAGAATTTAACGGAATTCCATTGAATTTGAGGTAAGTGTCTCTACCAAATGGGTCTCCACCATGGATTAAATTTAGTTATTGGTTGTCCTTTAGATAAATCTTTTTAACTATGTTTTATGTGAGTTTTTAAGGGCTATTATATTATAGTACTTAGGATTCAAGAAATGTGTTGGATTTAAAGATATTTTAAAAAATATTTCCTAGAAAAAATAATCCTTTCACCATGAATGTGTTTTGATAAAATGTATTAAAGAAGAAAGTGGTTTCAAATTTATTTTAGAATGGTGTTACAAATAGAATTTAAATTTTACCTGAGGTATTCTTATTTATGTAATTATTAGGTATATACTGTGGGTGTATTTTATTTTTGAAAGCACATGAGAGACATTGGGTGAGTTGTTAACTGAACAGATAAAAAACAGAGTATAGATTATGTGATTACTAGGGTTAGTGGCCTTATTAAAATAGTTTAATAATAGGATGTATTTATACCCTAAAAATACAATTGATCTCTCAAGGATGGATGATTGTGTTCTTTAATAACAAATAGTGTTCCTTGGGATATTCTTAGTTTCCTTAGATATATATCTCAAGCCAATGGTGATTAGGTTATTTTTCATTTACCCATTTCAATATTGAGAAACTGATATATCTTATATTATGTTTCCCCCCTTTAAATACATGTTTCCTAGTTCATCTTTCTTTAGAACATAACCCTATTTTGTAAAACCAAAGAAAATTAAATCATGGTTAAATGAAATATTATTTAAATAATTGTTTTCAAACTAAAACTAATTGAATTCATATTGAGAGACAATTTTTAGATTCATGGTGGAATCCAAATGGGCTTTGGATACACACAATTCATATTCCATTGGGTGTATACAGACATTGTTTTATAGGACTCGTGAAAAGGAAAGGGAACCATGTATTTTAGTGGAACGTCCAATGGAACTTTATCCTTCTATGCTCTAGTGATAGAGTAGATTGTGGGGAATGTGTAATGTTTAGATTATGTTGAGAATATTGGTATCCCTTTTGATTTTTGGTTATTTTTTATTGGCCTCACTAACCTTGGTATATTAGGGTTTCATCTGTATACATTTTGGTTGATGTTTATTTATGATTATGACATGATGTTTATGATTTATCATTATATGTGATACTATTTATAATATTTTTATCAAATTTTTTATTTTTAGACTGCTTATATTGAGGGAATGGTTGTGTAATCTCTTGATGGGTTATTCTGGATTTATGAGAGGAATCTCTATGTTATTTTATGGATTATAAGGGTGAAACCATTAAAAATTAGTTAAAATTTTAAACCATGGTGCTTTTTTGTAGTCCATATTGTTCAGGAACTCACCTCATACCTTATGGTGAACTGGCACTGTTGATAGGTCTGTTTGACCCAAGTGGAGTCATTAAAAAATTTAATCAGAGCCCTCTTTTTATAAGGGTTAAAGGTAGCATAGAGATAGTTCCACTGGATTTCAAGAGGTAGGTACTGAAGATTACATTATTAGCACTTCATTGGCTTGAACTACAAATTACCATGTGTTTTTGGGAGTTTTTTCTTGAATTTGAACACAATTTTGAGTTATTTTGAGATTTTATGTTTTTTATTATTGATTATTGTCTTTAGAAAAAATACCATGAGTCATATTGAAAAAGTTTGAGCTTTATGGAGAAATAGGGGAGGAATGAAGAGCCTTGTAGTTTATGTTCTCAGTTAAAATAATCCATGCATTACCCATGTGGTTAGGTCTATAATCCTTTATGTTCCAATTAGAATTATTGGCGCTTAGTTTTTCAAACTATTTGTCCAAACCATTCACTATGGTAAAATGTTTAATTTTTTTATGTTTTAAGGTTTTATCATTTGAAGTTTTCATTATTGATATTATTATTTGTACAAGATTGATTGAGTGATTTTTATGATTAAATTGATAATTTTAATAATTAATGTTCATTATTGATTGGATTTTATGTAATTGGTTTTTAGATTATTCCTCCTAGAAATTCCCCTAGGAACTGAAGATAGGGGGTTCTTGAGTATGTTTTTTGACCTAGCCCACATCTTGACCATGATATTATTGATTAAATTATTCAATCTATCCAATAATTATGATATGAGGGATGAAGATAATATACATAGATAGTTGACCATGATCATGTTTTTACAGAGAAGAATCCACTAGTTTTTAATGGTCACATGGGTTCTCAAGATACCAAGGTGTGGGTAGGAAAGATTGAATTAATATTCCATTTTATCAATACCCCTAATACTTAAAGGGTTTATTTTTTAACATATCTATTGGAGGGGATGAGTATAATGTTATGGAAATCCATATTTCTATCCAAGTTACATGATGATCTCAGGTGAAATTCATTCAATAATTTTTAAAATCCATTGTTCTATTTGGAGACCTTTAGTGTAATGAAATCATGAGAGTTTTTCAACAGAGTAAGAATAGATTTTGTAATAGAGTATACCACCCTTTTCACCAAGTCGGTACATCTTTCTCCCAATATCATCATAAATAATTATCTTGAGGAGATAAATTTTAAAATGGGTTATAGACAATGATCAGGTTCTGGCTCACTCTTTTTTGATTTTCAACCTTCACATATGTTTTTAAAAATAAAATTATGGAATATACTAATATAAAAATTTTGAAACCTTATAGTGGTACCCCTTCAATGGCAGGGGTTCAGAATTATTCTTTATGTAAGAAAGGGAAGTAGGTGGGTCCCCTTTTTTCTTGATATTCTGCACATATGGCTCCTTTATCAAGTAGATTTATGACTTTCTTTCATTTTGGAAAATTAGTCCACACTTATCAATTTTTTCAAGAGGTTCCTTGGATGTTCCATCAGTGTGGGAGTATGATCCATCATCAATGACTTTTTTCATAATTTTCTGCAAGGTATCTAAGTAGGATATTTCTTCACTCCAATCTCCCAAGATTAGTATGATTCTTAAAAGGGGTCAATTTTCTACACTACAAAAAATGGGACTCCCGTTATTTTAAGAATATGTAGGGTGGAGCCCATTCGAGGAATCTACATTTAGTTGTGCTTATTCCAGAGGATTTTGATATAGGTCTAACCATTAGGATATGTATCATTTTAATTGATTATTCTATGTCTTTGTAATTAATTGATAATGGTTCATCCAATTCATTTATTTATTCTATTTTGATTGATGATTTGGGTATGCAATAAAAGTAAATATCAATTATGATGGATATTTCCTTTTTTTAGTGGAAAGTGTAGGGATTCAATGTCTATAGTTTCATGCTTTAATTATTGACTTTAATCATGTGGGATTTCTTGGTTCTTGACCTTGACACTTTTAATCTTATTAGCATCAAGTAATGGATGGTCAGTTTCAATTATTATATCAATTTTTACCATCATAGGGTGTAATCCTTATATCATAACTAGAAATCTCATGTATTTTGAGGTGATAGGGCCCCTAGTTTTGGGTTATATGGACCTATTGTTCTAAATATATTTTTGATTTTCTGCCAACTATATAATTTCCTCTTCAACACTACTAATCATATTTAATTCAACCAACTTATAGTAGTGGTGGATTGTAATCCAAGGTATTTCCAAAGGATTTTACCGGATTAAGTATCAGAGGGAGGTAGAGTTTTTCATCAATATACTTCTTAGGATGAGGCTGATTTTCTTATGGTCCTACCAAATATCATCTACTGGGATAAAGGAGTTGAAGGTCCAGTTATATGATCTTCCGGGTAATAGATTTTTCCGACCATGTGTGTCACCATGGAAACCATCAGTCCACATTGAAAACAAGTAATATGGGAGCCTCTGAATTTCTATTTATTATCTAAAACTCATATACGTGACTATGAAGAATAAATATACATCTCCAATAAATTATGGCCTATTTGATCAACTCATTGGATCCTGGTGGTTTTCCAAGATTGATTTGAGATTCAGATATCACAAGTAGCAGTTTTGGGGTGTAAAGACTCATTATAATAGTTTTAGGAGAAACTATAAATTATATGAGTATTTAGTTATTCCATTATACATTTATAACACTCCTATGGTCTTCATGGATATGATGAATTATATATTTCATTTCATCTAAGATCTTTCATGGTAGTTCTTGTGGATGAAATCCTGGTATAATATAATTCTGTTGAGGAGCAAGAGGACGATCAAGCTATTTTTCCAGAAACACTAAAAGAGCATCTTATTTATTATAAGAAATAAAATTATTAGTTATAGATTTAAGATTTGAGATTCTTGGGCCATGAATTATCTAAAAAATGTGTCACGATGGATCCCAAGAAGATCCTAGAAGTGATTTCCCAAGAGTATGCCAAGAATGTGTTTGAGATTAGTAGCATCCTTGGTTTTGTTAGATACTATAATATTTTGTTAACTTATCTATGTTTTCAAAGACTTGATAGACTTGAATCAAAAGAAGGTCAAAATACATTTGGATGAGAATTGTTGGAGGTATTTTGAGGAGATGAATGTGAGGTTGACTTTAACTCTAGTTATGCTCCTCCTAGAGCAGGGTATGGGTTATTCCATGTATTTTTATGCTTATAGTTTTGTATTGGGTTTCATGTTTATGAAACATGACCATATAGTGGAAGATGGATCCCACATATTAAATCCATATGAAAAGAATTACCACACTCATAACCTCAAGTTTGAATCTATGATACATGTCTTAAAGATTTGGTGCCACTGTATTTTTGAGGAGTGCTTTATTATATATTCAGTCCAAAAGTTTTTGAAGTATATATTCACTTAGAGATACTTGACTATAAGGTATATATATTGGGTGGATTTTTCTTTATTTTTTTATATAAATATATCTTACCCCCCTAGAAAAGGGAATGTGGTAAGTGATGACTTGAGAGGAAAACTACAGAACCATACAGTGTGAGAATTACAGAATGAATGGAGCTTGATGGTCTTATTTGCTAATATATAATTAGATTTTAAAGAGGAGGGTGAGTTTCTGATTTTGGTATTTATATTCCATGCCTTCCTTAGATAATCAGGTTCAGCTTGGTCATGCAAAGGATTCTGATTACCACTATATTGAAATCATTATAAATAGTGGCAAGACTTTAGTTGATTGTTCTTATTCTCCTAGAAGTTCCATTATATTTCAAAGAATTATTTACTTTCTATTGGAGTTGAGGAAGGAGTTAATTAAGTATGGACCCTAGTCAATGTGGTTCTTTCACTACAGGGCTACCAAGATGTTTTATTACCTAAGGTGATGGTATTGGTGGCCTGAGATGAGACAGTTTGTTTCCAATTTTATATCTTTATGTCTCACATATCCGTTAATAAAATCATATAATTAATGTACATATGGATTATTAAATCCCATATCTATTCTAGTGTGGAAATTAAATGAAGTTTAAATATATTTTGAGATCAGTTTGTTATATCTCTCACTCTCTTAGTGTTTAAATGATCAAAAACACAATTTGGTGTTCTAACAATTTCTATTCATGTATTTTTAGTTCTCATGTTTGAGTATGTTACTAGGGAAATTAATGGACATTAAAATGTATCAAGAGTAAAATGGAAGGCAATGTTGAATACATTTTTTTTGGGAAATGGAAGTAGCTAGCCAGAGGAAGCTTACCATCCGGCCTATGGGGCATTATGCATTATCATGGCATTTTTCAATCCCACTGGCCAGCAAATGGCTTATCTATTGGCACATGGGAACTATCAAACCCAAAAAACGACAAATGGAGAACCACTGGATATATTATTGAACTGTGATATCCAAGTTGTGCTCTAGGAATCCTACACGCTATCTAGTGGACCCTAGTAACTATCCGATGAATCTTTTTTAGAATAAAAAATAGCCATTGTATGTGGTCCCCAAAGTGTTATTTTCCATTCCAATGGATCTATTTTACCTCCAAGGCCTATAGAATCACTATAGGTCCTCAAGAATCTACACATATAATCCTATAGTTATTAAATACCTATGATTTCTATATTGATCATTCTTGAGATATTTTGTGCCACTTTTTTGGAATTATTTCTTGCTCTCACCTTTGTCTATCTTTCTCTCAATTTTATTTTTCTATTTCATTATGAGATATTGAAAGTTTCTTTTAATTGTTTTTAAATAAAACTTCCTCCTCTTATTAATATTGGGTTCTCACTACCACTAAGCTAAGAATTATAAGGTTTCTTAATTTTTCAACAGAAAAAATATTTGGGTTTACTAATTTTCTTACTTACATCCTTGGAATAAACTATATAATTTCTTTTAGGTATCTCAGATATCATTAAATACAAGGAATATATACAATTCTCCTAAAAATATTTAAAGGAATAGATCTAGTCTCTTTTATTGAGTATTGTTTAAACTTCTTTATCATTTTCCTTATCATTTATTTTACTCAGTAAACTTACTCTTTAATTTTATCTATCATTTAATTTTGACATTTTATTCATTTTTATTTTTAATAGTTTATTTTCCACCTCTTTATATCCTACATACACCAAAAATTGGTATCAAATACATTTTTGGGTTCTAAACATTCACCAATTTCAATTTATGATCATCAAGGACATATAATACCTCTATCCCCCAAGATTCTCTCAAACAACACTCAATGGTATAAGCTCCATTCAATGATGGATCAGATTATAGTTATTTGAATAATCACAAGTATACATTTTATATCATCATAGGTTATCACATTTTGTATATTTTCATGAATGGATATACAACCAATAAGAAATTAGAGTAAAAATGGATTATTGATGACATTACAACCTTTGAGAATGATGGAAAAGCCATGAATTCCATTCATTTTGGGCTAGAAAAAAATTAATTATTCATATTTTCACTTGTAAAACTACACAATAAATATGTAAAAATCATAAAGTCACACATTATGTAACTAATAAATTTATGGACACTAGAATTAATATGTGTCATCTTGATTTTGAATGTATTATAAAAAATCCTAATAAGTTTATAATTAAAAATTTCATTAATTTTAATATCTTTTTAAACAATAGAAAATATATTAGTAGTAATATTTATATATAAACTATTCCTAAGAATATACTTTGGGCATTTCATATTTCTTTATCACTCAATGTAATAATAATTATAGAATAATAAGTTATAAAAAAACATATATGTAAATGAATTCGTACGATCTCTCATGAACTATTAGATTACCATGAAACAATAAGGAAAAGATGAATAAAATCAGAACATATAGAAAAACATTATTATATTTAAGGAAATCGATCATGACACATCTAGAAGTGATGCTGAAATTTCAAACTTGTCCAGAAGTTGAACAAGTTATTAGAGAAGAAGAAATCATTCCATCATAATAAAAATGATAAGCAACATATTGAACTAGTGGTAAATTTATATGAGTTTTTGAAGAAGGGACACATCAAACAATATTTCCCAAAATTAAAAATCAAATGAAAGAGAATATGGAAAGAAATAAATCATTCATAGTCTTAACTTAGAGTGAAATCGATGACTTCCCCACATCAACTGTCTAAATTAATGATAGTTTTAGATGTATCATGGCCCAAACTAAGTTAAATGATGAGGTAAATTATTTTTATTCCACCGCTTATTCTTCTTCTAGTCATTTAGATTATGAAGATCTTAAAATTCAAGAGATAAATTAGTGTAAATATTTCCTGAACTCTCCTAAATATTCAAAGAACGTAAAAATAAATATAATCATGTATTTAGAGAAACAGATTGAATTTCAAGAAAAGGATAAATTATCCATAAAATTAAAAGAGAATCCAAAAATAAATAAATTATAGTAAAATATCAATGAAATAAAATATTCAATTTCTATGTTCAACCATGTTTAAAAAAATAAATAAATAATTTTTGTTCAAATGTCATGTAAAAAATTAAGTTGGGCTTGGGTTTTCAATTAAATATAGCACCAATAAAAATTACACTTCTATGAGAGGATAATATTATTATAAAGTTTATAAATATTTTAATAATATTCGGAATCATATTCATGAATGTGATTGTAAAAAATTCAGATATGGTAGACTCAATAGGGTATAAATCTCCATTAATATTTTTTATAAAAATGAAAATACTAAATAATTAGTGGTTTTAAAATCCATTTTAGCTAATATTAGTGGACCTAAATTTATTTTTGCATCAGAGGCTATTGTATCTTGATTATTTTTATGAAAAATGTATCAACCGAAAATCATAATTAACTACATCATACATGGATATAGGGCACTTGAAACACATTTCTGGTGACTACTCTAAGTTCAACCATCTTGAAAACCATGTTGGAGGAAGTATCATATTTGGTGATAACTCAAGGCATAAAATCATTAGTATATATATTATGGGTTTTTTTTAAATTATTCTATAATTAAATATATTTGTATATTTTATGTTTTTAAAAGAATTTTTTCTTTGTATTAAACAATTGTTTTATAGTATTTTTGAATTTTCTTTTAAAAATTAGGCTTGTGATGTTTTTAAATCCGAATGAAAACTCTTATTTCCAACATATTGATTTAATAAAAGTTCATGTAATTTGTTTAATATATCTTTTTACACAATATATTAAATGTCCATGTGAACTAGATAGTGATTCCCTACATTGTAATAGACACCTTGGTCATTATATCCCACACACTTGTCAGAATCAATCGAAATAAACAAGTACAAGATTGTCCAAAATTTCTTTTCAAAAATGGAATTGTTTATGAGGCTTTCCAAGTTGTTAAGAAACCCACATCTTCCTTTAAATATATATATATATATATATATATAAAGTATCTATATCAAAGTAGTTCATCTTGTACACCTTGATTTATTTGGACCAACCCACGTTGCAAGATAAGGTGGTTAATCTTCCACTTTTGTAATTATTAATGATTATATGAGTTTTAATTGGGTATATTCTTAGGAAAAAATAAGTCTTTTAAAGTATTTATTAAATAAACAAATAAGTTCATAAAAGATAAATTTTATAAGATAATATCCATTTCGAATGATTATCAGAGAGAGATTAGAAATAAATATTTTGATGAACACTGTACATTACAAGGTTACAATAATTCTTTTGTCACCCATAGGATGCCTTAAAAATACAGGGTTATATAATTATGGAATAAAACTTTATAAGTTATTGTAAGAAATCTATTGAAATAATTTAATCTCACTCAATATTTTGGGGTGGTGACTTCAATACCACATGTTATACCTAAAACCATGTTCTCATAAGACCCATACTTAAAAAGATCGCCATATGATACTTGGAATGACAAAATAACCAAGTTTTAGTTATTTTATTGAGTTTGGATGTAAATTATATATTAATAAAACAAATACAACTTAGAAAACATTTATTACCAATTTAATAATTGTATTTTTCTTGGGTACACTAACTCAAATCTATGATATTGGATCTTTAATGAAAGTACCAATGCCATAAAATAATCAAATCACTTAAAAATATGATGAGAATTTTAATAATAATTTTCCCCAAAATGATGATGTTCAGTTTTACCATGAAAATATGTCCTTGAATGAATCATCCCCTTCTAAAGAAATTATAGTTGTAAAAAACCCACTATCTAGCCCTTTACCCAGGGCAAGCTTGAAATCTAGAGAACATCCCTTTGAAATTTTTATTGATGTTTTCAAATACAATACTCATAAAAGATGATCAGTTTTTAATTAGGATGAGCATCATGATTTGTTTCACACATAGAACCCTAAAATATTGTTGATCACATTAATAATAAATATTGGTTACCTGATATACAAATATATTTGGACCAATTTTCAAGGAATAGTGTTTGGACTCTTGTTGTAAGACATAATGATAAACCTGTTATTAATACCAAATAGGTTTTTAAGAATATGTTATTATTATTTTTTTTTTGACAACAAAAAAAGACGGATCCATTAATGATGGAGATCAGCAGAAATACAGGAGCATAACCACGATGGAAAATGATTGAGCCAGAGCAAATCCTCGTAGGGAGGGCCAATGCCTGCCATCTTGTGAGCGGCTTCATTCGCTTCCCTTCTAATAAATGAGAAATTGCAGGAATTGAAGCCTTGTCTCTGCGAGTGAATACACCGGATAATGGGACCGAAAGGTTGAAGCCCGCCATCAGTGAGATTGATGGCATTGATTACAGTGAGACAGTCGGATTCGATGTGAATGGAATCCCAACCACAATCTTTTGCGAAGTTTAATCCAGCAAGGATGGCGGCGGCCTCCGCGACTGAGGGCTCCCAAAGTGCATAATGTGCTTCGTATTTGGCAGCGATAGGATTTCCCAGGTTGTCTCGGGCCAGTAAACCTAGTCCAACTGGGCCATCCTTAGGGAGAGAGGCATCCACATTGATCTTAACAATCCCTTCCGGTGGGGGGCACCAATGTTGGGGAAGAGGAGGGTGGGTGGAAAGTCTTTGTTGTTCAGGGTGGTTCTGCCAAACCGCAATCCATGACAATGCCCGGTCAATCCAAAATCTGGGGGGCCTCCGGAAATGATTGAAAATGGCCTCGTTCCGCCTATTCCAGATAATCCAAGCCAAAATGCACAGGGCGCCTGCTTTGGCCGGCGAAAAGGAGGAGCACCATCGCATCAGGAGAGATGAAAGATCTGAGGCGGTGTCCAGAAACAGCTCAAAAGTTGTTCCCCAGCCATTCCAAACCTCCTGAGCCCCGGGACATTGAACTAGATCATGGAAAGGGGATTCAGTCTCAGAAGGGCAGAAAGGGCAAGAGTTGTCGTTTGAAAAGTGTCTGTAGACAAGGAGGCTCTTAGTTGGGAGGATACCAGTACACACCTGCCACCAGAAAAAGCGAACTTTAGGGGGAACATTAAGCTTCCAAATTGATGTCCAGGGCCTCGCATCTCCTTCTGAAATCTGAGCAGAAAGAGCTCGCCGGTAGCCAGCTTTCACTGTATACTCACCTGAGCTGTCGTTTGTCCAGTAGAGATGATCTGGCCCTGCGTCTGACACACAGGGAATACTCAGAATAATTCTCCGATCCCTCTCATTAAACCAGGAGAAGAGTTTTTCCAGACACCATCCCGCCCCTTGATCATCAAAAAGACAACAGACTGTGGCATGTTCGGATCCTGGAAAAATAGGGGATGACGCCTTCGTGCCTGTCTGATCAACAAGCCAAGGATCGGTCCAAATCTTGACCGTAGAACCATTTCCAATCCTCCAGCCGAGACCTTTCCTCAGAAGATTACGACCGCCCCAAATGCTTCTCCATAGAAAACTGGGTCGATAGCCAAGATGGGAGTCCATAAAATCCTTATGTGGGAAATATTTAGCCCGGAGAACACGCGTGCATAGGGATGATGGGTTATTAATCATACGCCAGCCTTGTTTAGCCAGCAAAGCATCATTAAAAAGAGAAAGGTCCCGGAAGCCCATTCCGCCTTCAGATTTTGGTTGACAGAGAGAAGACCAGGCGATCCAGTGGACTTTATTTTTTCCGTCCTTTCGTCCCCACCAAAAGTTAGATGTACTGGATTGAATCTTAGAAAGCACCACGTCAGGGAGTTTAAAAATAGACATCAAATAGCTGGGGACAGATTGAAGTGCCGCCTTGATGAGGATTTCCTTGCCGGCCTTGGAGATTTTTTTAGGGGTCCAACCTTGTATTTTTCTTTCAATTCGATCCACAATAGCTGAACATATTTCTTTCTTTGACCGTCCAACCACCGTCGGGAGCCCAAGATACTTCTGGTGCTTATCGACCCCAGGGGTGCGTGCTAAAGAGCAGAGATCTTCTCTTTTCGGCTGGGGAACTCCAGAGCTGAAAGAGATTTTTGATTTACTCTGATTGATCATTTGTCCTGAAGCCCGTTCATACTGTTGTATCGCCTGGCAGATTGCAGTACACTCATTAGGGGTAGCTCGAGAAAAAAGAAGGCAATCATCAGCGAAGAAGAGGTGGGATATCGGAGGGCCCTTGCGACACGCTTTCGCCCCATGGATTATGGAAAGCGAGGCTGCCCTGGAAAGGAGGTTAGAAAACACATCAGCCACTAAAATAAAAAGGAAGGGTGAAAGAGGGTCTCCCTGGCGAAGCCCACGGGATGGGGAGAAGCCTCGGGTGAGCACCCCGTTGACATTAATGCAAAAGGAAACTGACGAGACGCATTGCATGATCATGGCAATCCATTTGGTGCAGAAACCCATCTTGAGCATCACAAATTCCAGGAAGTTCCATTCCACTCTATCATATGCCTTAGCCATATCCAATTTCCACGCCATGATCCCTCTCTTTGCTCGTGTACGTGTTTTCATGGAATGGAAAATTTCATGAGCAATAATGGCATTATCAGTGATTAACCTTTTTGCCACAAAAGCGCTTTGGTTCTCAGAAATGACGTCGGGTAGCCAAGGACGCAACCGATTCGCCAGGATCTTCGAGAAGATCTTATACGAGACATTGCACAGACTGATCGGTCGAAAGTCCGACACCCCTTGCGGATTTTTCATCTTGGGAATGAGAGTAAGAATAGTATCATTAAGAGGAGACAGGTCCGTTTTCCCCGCCCAAATATCCCGCATTAAATTGCAAAAGTCTGGACCGATGATGTGCCAGTAATTCTTGAAAAAGAGAGCGTGGAATCCGTCTGGTCCCGGGGCTTTCGTAGAGTGGATTTGCTTTAAGGCCTTAAGAGTCTCGTCATTCGTCACATCTTTAGAAAGTTGTCTGTTCATATCGTCAGAAATCACAGGTTTGATGCAGTCCTCAATCTCGGGAGAAATGTAAGAATGGCCTGCAGAGAAGAGTTTCTGAAAATGGCTCAGGAATGCTTCTTGGATTCCCCCTGGGTCAGACACTTTACTACCATCTGAATTAAGAATGCCAGAAATAAAGTTTTTCCAGCGTCTTGCTGAAGCCTTCTGGTGAAAATAACAGGTATTAGCGTCCCCTTCAGCTATATGAATATCACGCGCTCGCATAGCCCAAAATCCTTCCTTATTGCGCAGGGCAACATCCAGCTCTCGTTGGGTTTCACTTATTCTGGAGAGAATGCTGCAAGACGGGGGTTTGCTAAGAAGATAGCCAATCTTCCTTTCAAGAAAATTGCAGTGCCGGTCCGGATGGCGGAATTTAGAGTCGCTCCATGTCTTCAGATCAGATGCTACTCGGAGAAGGTTGGTTCTCAGATCCGCTTGCCCATTCTTCCAGCCTGAACGGATAACCGCCTCGCAATCGGGATCATTTGACCAGAAGCTTTCGAATCTGAAAGGTTTCCTGGAACTAGTAACGTGCTCATTATGGGTACAGTAAATGACAATTGGGCAGTGATCCGAGCAGTTGAACGAGAGATGTCTGATATGGTACATTTTGAAGAGGCTCATCCAGTCCATTGAGCCGAAGAATCTATCCAGACGTTCAGCGATTCGGGTTCCATCATATCTGCCTCGGAACCATGTAAAGGGATTACCCGTGTAACCCAGATCCATCAGCTCTGCCTTAAGGATCGCATCATTAAAATCAGACATAGATGTGGAGGAGCGCATAGCTCCACCAGTTTTCTCCTTCTGGAAAAGGATCTCGTTAAAGTCCCCTCCAAACAGAATGGGGCTTGGCAGATCACGACGGAGTTTGCAAAGAAGATCCCAAGATTTCCACTTTTCAGACTGGGAGGGCCAGCCATAGAAGCCCACAAAAGTCCAGGTGGGGTTGTGGGGATCACAAATGGAAGCAGCCACATGGCGCTGGGAAAAAGACAGGAGCCTAACATCGACATTATCCTTCCAGAGCAGACACAATCCCCCTGAATGACCCTGTCGGGGGACCGGGAAACAGCCCTGGAAGCCGCATTTAAGGGCAAGATTTGTGATGTACATATTATCCAATATGGTTTCGGACAGGAAAACCATATCAGGGCGACTTTGAGCGCAATGGCGCTGAAACATACGAACCGTTCGTGGGTTGCCAAGCCCACGGCAGTTCCAGCATAACACAATCATTGCTCTAGGCGGGGCCGGGCCTGGCCCGCCTCCGCCTTTGTCTCTTGTGGGGTAAATGACGTACCTGATGCTTTCCTCCTTTTGGGAAGACTGGTGAACATACCACTGGACTCGCTTTGCCATTTCAGATCTCCTGATTTCGGATTCCCTGGACAATCGCCTTTACCACCGCCACGTGCCCTTCTCCAGGTTCCACGAGCAACATGTCCTGGAGGTGAGGCTTCAGTCATCCCAGAATCGGCTTGCAGAAGGGCATCAGTTGGGAACCGCTTTGGACTCTGCTCAGCTTCAGGCGGATCCAAGAAAACATGTTCCTGCCTCGGACATTTCTCTGGAGGTTCTTTTGGTTTTGGAAGCGGCCCAGTTGAAGTAAGGACCGTTAAATCCGGTGTTGTGGAAGCGAAGTCGGATTTTGTGATACCCTGAGTCAGGTGACTGTCTTGCCGAACCCCATCATTACATCTGACGATAATCTCTTGGGAGGCGTTTCCATCTCCCCTAGGTTCAGCCGGGGGTTCTTTAGGGAAGATAGGTGGTCCCATCCTTATGATAGGAGGTTGTTCAGATTCCGGTCGCCTTAGATGGGCTGCTAAGAGACGGTCCCGATCAATTTGTCTCTCCGCCTCAGGGATATATGCCTCTCTGTGTGTTTTGGCCCGGAGCCACGGACCGTATTGAAAGGTAATAGTTTCGGTGGAATTCTCTGGCCTTGCCCCACACGCTTTCTCCATGTGGCCGATACGTCCACAAAGGAAGCAGAAGATTGGTAGTTTTTCGAATTCAAACGAGATCCAGGTGTTGGAATCATCAATTTTTAGGAACATACCTCGCATTAAGGGTTCAGACACGTCGATCTCAGTCTTTATTCGAACCCAGGGGCCCCATTGTATTGGGTCCGAGCAATCCCATTCTAGGAAATGGCCGATCCGGTCTCCAATTTCGTTCATCACCTGTGTTGATCTCCCATGGAACGGTATTCCTTTAATTCTTATCCAGAACGGGGATCGGGTAAGTGTGCAATTCTGAATCTCGTCACCCCCTTTAAATTCCTCCATCAGGATGAGATGATTATCAAAGGACCAAGGTCGTCCTCTGAGGACTTTATCTTTGTCTTTATCGCAGAAGAACTCAAAAACAAGGAGTTTATTCTCAATTTCCCGGATGGCTACTCCAGCTTCCAATTTCCAGAGATTTTGAAGAGTGGTCCTGAGGGCCTTTAGATTAAAAGGTGTCTCGGTCGCCAGTCTTCCGACCACTAATAAAGCCATTCGTTTTGTCAAAGTGTTATCTTCATTTATACGGGCTGCGAGTGGCTCTTTTTCTTTTTCGGTTAATGTGAGGTTCTTCCATTGGTTCAGCAGAGCCGTCTCCATGTTGAGAACCACGTAAAACTCCCAGGGAGGGAAAGGCCAAACAGAGGTCCGCTGTCCAAGGGGAGTCAGGCCCAGAGAGGGTCCCCGACCCCGAGACTCCAGCTCAGTCCGAACCAGCGCAAGCTGGGTCTTCACAGCCGAAGCTACGCGGCCAGGAGAATCACAATTTTTCCAGACCTCCAGGAATCAGCAAAAGGTATCTCAGACCGGATTTGAACAATAATTCGCACAGGTCAGGCCCGACCTCACGATGTCTCTGTTCCGGCACAACCCGAAAAAAGTCCTCCAGTCAGGTGCGGCCCGGAAGCTCCATACCATTGATTCTTTCCGTGCCAGCTCTACACGACCCAATCTTTCAAGAAAGGGAAGACCACCATCCGCACCAAGACTTGCGTGGCCAACAGGAACGCGCTGGGGACAAACTCACTCCCCAACCCGCCCTGCGCGGTAAAAACTAACGCGCTGGGAAAACAGACAAAAAAACGCGCTAGCCCCTCACGCTTCAACTTGCACACGTCCCCTCGCGCTTCAGCTTGCGCACTTCAACTCGCGCTTCAGCTTGCGCGCAAGTCCCCTCGCGCTACAACTTGTGCACTGGGAATTTCCTTCGCGCTGGGTAGCACTGGCAGGCAGCGAGGTGCTCCAGCTTGCGCGCCGAGGAACTCGTCGTCACGTCCACTCCCTCCTCGCCTCGGGGAGCCACCACACCTTCGCGCTTACTCCTTCGCGGAAGCTGGGAGAGCTGCGCGGGATAGTGAACTCCAAATCAGAAGCCGATAAGGGGAGAGCGGCGATGGACGGCAGCGCAGAGCCCCGGAGGAAACCTGGACCACCCCCGGGTTCGGAGAACAGCAGAGGACGAGGGTTGGCCCCGCTTTTCTGCAAGACACAGACGGCGGAAGCCGAGGCACCAGCGGCGAGGGAAGCCAGGGGAAACCGGAAAAGTAAAAGGAGGGAAGAGGGGGGGAACACCGGAGAGAAGGAAAACCAGAACACATGGAGAAGAAACGATCGCGTGGCGCAACCTCAGGCGGAATCGCGAAACACGCGAGAAGAAGCGGCGCCGCCGAGAAAACGAAACGGCCGCGGAACTGAAACCCTAGAAAATCTAGGAGAGAGAGACTCTCACGCAGGGGAGAGACTTTAATACATTTCTTAAGAATATGTTATTTGGTAAAGGTAAAATCACACATAAAAATCTAGATTTGTAGCCAAAGTCTATAACCAAAGAAAATTAATTGATTATGATGAGGCCATTGCACCAGTCACATGGCTTGAATACAATAGAATATTATTGGCATTCACCAAACACATAAATTTTAAGCATTTTCATATGGAAGTTGAAAGTTATTTTGTGTATGGTTATATTTATAGATTTTTTTTAGAAAAACCACTAATTTTGGAAGATTTAAAATATCCAAAATCATTTTCCTATGTATTTGGGGATCTTTATTGTTTAAAATAAGTACAATCCGGCTTGGAATGAGGGTTACCCAAATTTATTTTAGAAAATGATTTTAAAATGTGGAAATATGATATAATATTTTTTAAAAAAAATCATTTTTCAAATTATTTATTAATTGTTCAAATTTATTTTAATGATGTAATTATTGCTTTTACAAAATAATCTCTCTGTGATGAATTATAAATTTTAAAGAGAAAAAAAATTGAAAAGATATTTATGTGAGAATTAAAAATTTTCATTGTTTTAAAATTTTTCAAAATGAGGTTGGTATTTTTTTAAGATATGAAAAATAAACTAATGAACATTTAAAACTATTTATTATTGACCAGTTAAAGGAAATAGGTACACCTTTGAGTACATTGTGCAAGCTATCATTGCTTAAAACTCGTAATCTATTGACAATGACTATAATAAAGGGATGATTTGGAGTCTTCATCAACTTACTATGACCCAAATGAATATTATGTTACATGTTTTGGTTTTTTGTTTTCTCAAGACAGTTCTAGGAAATCACATATAAAATATCTTAAAATAATTATAAAATATTTGAAACTTTCAAAAAATATTTTTTTTATCAATAATATACTTCATTTAAAATTTCATGTTTTTAGATGATGATTTTGTTGGATTCTAATTAGATTAGAAGAGTAAAATTAGGAATTTTCACCAACTTAAAAAATACCTAGTCACTTGGAGTATTAAGAAGAAAACATCATTGAAATTTCTATAGTTGAAGTGTAATATATAATTGTGGGGAGTTTGTTTGCCCAAATTATATTAATTAAATGAAATCTCTTGGATTATTAGCTTATATAAAATCATGTTTCTATTATATGTGAAAAAACTAATGTGAATAGTATTTCTAAGAATATAATTGATCACTCTTGCACTAATCATATAGACCATAGGTACCAATTTTTAATATATCACTTTCAAAATAGAGATATCATGTTATAATTTATTAACATGGATCTACAATGAGCTGATATTTTCACTAAACCCATCACTCTAGAATATTTTTATTTTTTTAATGTGAAGTTAGGTATGGAACACTTTAAAACACTCTCATTTAACTAAGACATTTTAGAGTTCTTTTCATTTCATTCTTTTTGCTAATATTTAAAAAATTTAATATTTTATCATTTAAATGAATTGTTCTTATTAATTATATATTTATATAATATTTTATAAAACCTTATTTCTTAGATATTACTATCCCTTTTTATTGGTTTTATTGATCGATTTCATCTCTCATCTCACCAATTTCAAAAAAATTATCCATTTTAGAATGATAAACCTACTTCATAAAAATCCTTTACCATTATGTGGTTATTTTTTTTTGTTATTTTTTAATCTCTCTTATATATAATTCTTGGATCTAATTTTTGGATGAATTCATTTATGTATGTATATTTATGTATCATTTTTTTTATCAAACCCTTGTTATGAGTTTTATTTTGATAATCACAAAGGGGTAGAATGTTTTGGTTCTCCGAAAGGGGGATAAGTATTTTTTCTCCAAAGGGGGAATGTTTGATGATTGATTAAACATGTTTTAAATTGTATTATGCTTATTTTTTCCAATTTTTTATTAGTTAAAAATTTTAATAAATTTTAAATTGTTGCAATTGCTTTATGTTTTTTTAATATTAAATGGTTCTAATAATTTTTTTGAAAATAATTTCAAAATATCATTTTAAATTTTAATAATAAATATTGTTTTTTTTATAAATTATCAAATATTTTCCATTTGAAATTTTTCTTATTTATAAACATCTTGGATTATCTCCTCTTTTCAAGGGTTTTTTTAACAAAAAAATAGTGATTTTTGTACCCCATTATCTCTTAGATTTTTAATAATCACAGACACAAATTGGTGTTTTATCTATTTCTTTTTAAGTATTTTTAGTTATAATTTTGGAGTATATTCCTAAGGAATAGAATGACAATTTATAGGGATCAAGAGGATCATAGAAAGCTGTCTTGAAGCTATAGTCTAGGAAATGGAAGTGGTTAGCTGGACGAAGCCTAAACACTAGAAAGTAGGGAAGCCATACTCCCCTGGTAAATAGTCATGCCCATCGACTAGCCATTTCTTGGCCACTTATAGAGACCCATTTTTTCATGTAAGACTTTGTAATATTTCTTCATATGTTTGTAGATCCAGGCGCTGAGATGGAATGCGATTCCGAGATCTCATGTGACTAGAATTAATTTTAAAATAATATTAAATATATTTTATATTTAATGTGCACAGTTTATTAAATAAAATGGATTATATCCCAAAAATAATCTCATATAATAAATCTATGAACACATTTGAGTCCATAACGCGTTGTTTTCCTTATGCACAACCTCAATTTCATCAGCATAGCATGTTCAGATAAAACAGTCATTGGTGGAATGTTCGGTGTAATAATTGATTGATTAAATTAATTAATTGATTAAATTAATTAATTAATTAATATAACCTAAATGAATTCATCTATAAATAAACCGTTATAATAATTTCTCCAGGTTTATCTGCTATCATTTGGGAGAATCGAGAGTGTCTTCTTCATCCTTCCTTTGGTGAATCATGATCTGACGGCATGTGACTCCAAATTTGAGAAGATCAAATCACAGAAAACACAATAACCCATCTAAATTATTGGTGAGAACATTATTCAATGAAGAATGATCCAATATCTATATGGGACTCATAAATTCATGTTTTATTCCCCTATTGATTAAATTGATTAAGCCAGATCATATTACATCTTGATATGCATTCTTTATTAGCCATTGCATGCGCTCATGTTCTGACATTAAATGTTTCTTCAGTTTTCTCACCTTGGATATGACCAATTGTGTTCATTGGACAAGAATTTATAGAAAATGATTTTTAAACCTTTTTTGGTGGTTTTCCCCCAACTGTTCATCGCGGTCTTTGCCATTGTGCTATGGGGACATGGGTTGATGTTTACAGGTTGTACTGAGCTCGATCGGACCCCCAGATTCACAAAAGATCTACGTTTAATGATTGAATCATTTAATTAGGGTAGGTTATGGATAAATCTCAAGGTGTAGATGGTTGTTTCTAGATCTAGGATCTAATGTGGAAGATTGTACCACACATGAAGTGCTGGAGGCATGCAGTGTGTACATAAAATCACCAATAAGGTTTGTCATTCGATTCCTGACCACCTAAGGGATGGAATATATGGATGGAGAAAGATCCTAGATTTTTGGATGTATTAGAGTCAAAATTCGAAGAGACAAATTACATGTGGGATCCCCAAAAGAAATTTGGGATTCTATAAAAAAATGTGGCTAAAATCCATGTAGTTTGAAGAACACATAGGTTGCAGGACCATGGCTATGATGACTAGGGTTTCATGATATTATAAGTGTCACATGTTTTGTGGGACCCCCACATGTCATGTGAACTTGTGTTGGCTGCTCGACATGTACTCCGGGAATATATGGGCACAAGCATGGCTAGGCACTTGCCCTATATAGATGTATATAGACATAGCTATGGGAATGGGTGGAACCAAGTGTGGAAGGACACATCATCTACCATAGTACACTGACATGTGAATCATTACACGGACATGCCCAAGGAGCATGGGGAAGACCCTGAGTGGCACAGACACACCATATAGTCCACCTACATGTAGCGTATGGCTATATTGGCAGTGATTCTTGTACTGAAAGGGACATGTCCAGGTGATGGAGCAAGAACAAACATCGTGTGGGTCCCCTTACACATCATCTATCCCTTCGTTTATTCTAAGGAAACTTTTTCATATCATATCTTCATCATTTGGACTCAGATTTTGGCTCATGAGTATCATATCCTAAGTGTTTTTTCAAATAGATCATGATTGTGTCCTTTATATTGGATTTTGAAATATGATGCACATTGTGTTCCATGAATTATTCTCATTTAGAAACACCTTAAGATGGCCATGATCAGTAAGTATCATTAGAGTGTAACCTCCCTGGAAGACTAGGGCATGGGTCCCCTTTCTACTGAGTGGTCCCCCCCCCCAAGGAATTAGGGTGCAAGTCCTCTATCTATCTACTATGTGGTACCCCCAATGTAAATAGGTTGTAGATACTATACCTTTTGAGTGGTTCCACCTATTGAATATGGTATGTTTCCTCCTAACTTTGAGCGGCATCCCCTAATGAACTAGGGAACATGTCCCCTACCCACCGAGTTATACCCACTATCAGATAGTATGTGGGTCCTACTTAAACTGAGTGGTACCACATATGGAAATGGTGTGGGTTATGGTAACCCCTTGAAGGACTAGAGTGTGGGTCCACTTCTTGTAGGTTGTTCCCACTCGACTATGCGGAATAGTGGCAAGGCTCGGTGTCTCCACATAGTTACTTATTCGGAAAGATTTTTGAGATGTTGGACATCGTTGATGGGATTCTAGTAATGATGACACACTTTACTTGGGCTAGGATGTGAGATGGAGATCCGCTTATCTCTCATTTGGATTTCTTTAGTTTGATCATATATATATTCCTGTTGTTGGATTTTATTTAATCTCTTACTTTGGGTTGAGTTATCTATTTTCTATCTATTTATATTGTGTCTCTTACTACTCCTCCTTCAAATTTTGGGGAATCTGACTAGGTATGTATATTATCACCCCGGAATGGGCCTTTCCCAAAAATATCATGTCTTATGCAGAGGATGGACAATTCAAAAGTGAATACATAGGATCATAGGGATACCGAGTGAATTTGACCATGTATGGGGGTTAGATATTAGAGATCTGGATCTTGGCTCTATCGGTGTTTTAATTTTATATTTTTTCAGATTTGGACATCTTTCTGGTTAGGCATGTATTTTTTCCCTTTAATTTCAATTTTCATTATCATACTATTGTACACCCAAGAGGTTTTTCATGTATGGTTACAGTCTAAATATTACATATTTTTATTATTATTTCTTTTCACTTATGTATTGATATGGCCAGGTGTCTGTATAAGAGTAAATTAGGAAATGGAATCCAAATTAGGATATGCCTTTCAGCACTTGTCACCACCCCTAGCCTATGGAGGTGGGCCTGGGGTAGTTTCATCTCGAGCCCCTATTGTGTTGGGTCGTGATAGATTGATATCATAGAATTTCATTCCTTGGTACTGTGTTTTGTTTAGTCCATTAATGATGATTTTTTTTGAGATTTAGGGAGATAGTTTCAATTTTTCTCCTATGTAAATCTTAGGCTAGGGAAAACAGTGATGGTACGGTTAGTTGATGTATCGATTCACCAGGGTACTGTCTACCTACTTTTCGATTCTTCATACTGAGACATTGGTCACAATGATCAATGGTACATGCATCGTATACAAATTAGTATTTCATTTTCCTTATTGATTCAACTCCCCATTATAAATTTATATATATTTATATATGTGTGTGTGTGTGTGTGTGTGTATGTTCATATAACCATGGTATGTCTTGATTAAATTTTCAAGATGCCTTTCTGAAGACAACCAGCTAGGATACAAATTATAGATCATGTTGAGGATCTGATGAGTGTTGAGACCTCATTTCAGGGTTTGTCTCATGAGATCCTTCCTCTTGGTGGATAGTTAGCAGCACCCCCACCTATCGAAAAGTTGATCAAACTAGTAGATAAATATGAGGATATGGGAAGTCTATGTTCAGTCCCTGAGTTCTAGCACTAAAGGACTCTGAGGTTTCGTGGTGATCCATATCCTCTGATAGGGAAGGATTGGATAGAGTTAGTGGTGTGAATTTTAAGTATTATCCATAAACTAGAGGATCAGGTGGTTGCAAGTGAAGATACCCTTTTCCATGGAGAAGTTAGGCACTATTGGAGTCTATTTACCCAAATTCATGATGATTTGACACTCTTGTGGACCGACTTCCAGTAGTTGTTTTGTGAGGAGTATTACCCCTCCTACTTGAATTTAGTTTACAATTGGAATATTTTAGAGCTGCATTATAGAGAGATGACAGTGTTTGAGTATGATTTTAAGTTCACATACATTATGAAGTACTCCCTTGACATGATCCAGGATGGCTAAATTCAAGCATATAAGTTTTAGCTGTGTTACCATAGTGATATTAATTACATTGTGGTGCCCTTATATATCCCCACCTATGTCAGGGTATTGGATTGGGCACTGGTGGTGATGAGTTTTCTATTAGAGGGATTCTAGGAAACTGGAGAAATCACTGGGTGTTATAGGGATAGGTCATCGGCAGTAGCCTGCAGGCACTAATCGACAGGATCTCAGAAAAGGAGACCTCCCCATGATCGGACTCGGGCTTGTGGTCATGGAGAATATGTATAGTACAGAGGAAAGGGGAAACCGAAATAGGGGAGGTCCTATGCTGGTGGTGGGTGAGTTCACATGGAATGTGACTTCTTAAATTCACTTTCTAAGGATCATAGGAATATATCTGACATACCTCCATGACAGAGGCAGCGCTATGATTAGGGATCTCCTAGTTTAGGGTAGGGAGGCCCTTATGAAGGCGGATATGGTAGAAGAGTAGGTGGAGCTTCAAGAGGAGGATCTATTGGGTGTGGATTATGATATGAGATCCTTAAACCACCACCTCGAAGTGTCCCAAGTCATGCTCGAGGAGATGGTAGTTGGGGACACAGACAACTAAAGGTCATAGAGGATTATGAACTTGCAATACACGAGATGATCAAACATACAATCCGTGTTTATTATAATCTTTATTCAGTATTAGTATATACATGTTTAATTTATTCCTTCATCTCTATAATATTGGTGTAAAATCTATGGATCCCAGTAGATGTTTTATCCCAACATTTGCATCTTGAGGTTCCTACAAGGAACACTTCTTCTATATATTTTATCTTCCATCTGTTCAAGCCACCACTTGGTGGATAGATGTTTATGTGGGACCATTTGGTTATTATGGATGAATCTTATGATATAATATTGGGTATTGATTGGTATTCCATGGTTCGATCCCAGATTGACTATCACCACAGAAAATTTATATGCCATCGAACTGATGGGATGAGATTATTCATTGTGGGAATGAGATATCTCATGGTGGGATGAGTGGGTTTTGTGAACAGAAGGATATAATCCATCATCCATTAGTTTGTGAGTGAATACCTTGGTGAAGAAGGATCATTAGTCATATTTATTATTTCATTCATGGATGATTACATGGAAATATTTCATGATGTTGTTCTAAGACTACCTATGAGGTGGTAGATGTAGTTTTTTATTGGCATACATCCTGGGACTACTCTGATATATTCTTCGGCATATTAGATATCCCTTATGAGGTCTAGGAGATATAGTTGTAGTTGGAGTACCTTTGAGGGAAGTCTTTTATCAGACCCAGTGTTTCCCCCTGGGCATCTCCAGAGTTGTTTATGAAAAAGGTACATGGGAGCATGCAGCTTTGTGTGGATTATCATCGCCTGAATCGGGACATGATAATTAATAAGTAACCCTTGAAAGTATTTATGACCTATTTGATTAGTTTTGAGGCATGATATGGTTCTTGAATATTGATCTCAGGTCTTTTTACCATTAGTTGATTGTTTGTGAGGCCAATATTCTGAAACTAACATTCTTATGTCACTAAGAACACTATGAGTTCCCATTGACTCCCTTTGGTGTGAATAAGTCCCTTATTGAGTTTATGACTTCGATGAACCAGGTTTTCCAACCGTACATGGACCAGGTTTTGGTTTTCTTCATTGAATAAATACTCATTTACATTACATTAGAGGAGGAGCATGAATAGCACTTGAGGATTGTTTAATATTTTCTTCAGGAGCACTGACTTTATGGTTATCTCAAAAAGTACTAGTTCTTAATTCATAAGGTTAAATTTCTGTGGAATGTAATTTCTAAGCATAAATTAGTTATGGAACCAGTTTAGATTGATGTAGTGATTTTTTGGGAGACAACCAATAGCATGTCATAGGTGCATATATTTCTTTGCATGGTGGTGTACTACCGGAGGTTTATGGTAGAATTATCTAGGATTGAATCCCCTTTGACCACCGTGACATGGAAATAGAAGTCTTTTTACTGTACTGAGTAGTTCCATAAGGCCTTCGAGGAGTTGAGGATAAGAATAATTAGTGATTCCTATTTTGAGACTACCAGCAGAGGTCATGGAGTATATAGTATATTGTGATGACTTAGGATCCTGGATTGACTATGTTTTGATGTTTTGGAAGGCAGTTATTTCATATAGGTTAAGGCTATTGAGACCCATAGAGACAAACTATGTGACTCACAACCCTGATATGGAAAGGGTAGTCTTCGCTCTTAGGATGTGGATGCACTATCTTTTGGGATAGAATTGTAGGGTTTACTCGTACCATCAGAGTATCAGGTATTTATTCACACAAAGAGACTTAAACCTGAGACATAATTGATTGTTGGAGTTCTTATATGACTAAGAATTTGTGATAGTCTATACTTCTGGGAAGGTAAACATGGTAGCATATTCCCTTTGTAGGGAGTCCTAGGCTCACTTGGTGTTAGAGGCTTCTAAGAAATTTGATTCCTTGAAGCTAACCCTAATGGAGTAGGAGGGTACAACTTTACTCCAATCAATGGTGTTGAATCCTCTTCTCTATCAGTGTGTGAGAGAGTCCCAATTGGGAGAAATAAACTATGAGGTATTTTGTGAACAAATATCCACAATAGATTCACCTTATTGATATTATGGATGGAGGAATCATGTCATCCTTTTACAGGGACATAATACATTCCTATTCATGATGTGATAGGAGTTGATGCTGTAGTTTCTCACATCTCATTTAGTTGTAAATTCTGGTGTAGGAAAGAGGTATAGATACATTTAGTGGTAGTTTTGGGGGGATGGTATAAGGTGGAGAATAATTGTGTTTTTTTCACGGTGCCTCACCTGTCAGTAGGTGAAGTCTAACCACCTGGTTTTGGAAGGTTTGTTTTATTCCCTTCAGATCCTAGAGTGGAAATAGGATGGCATATCCATTTACATTGTGACAAATATTATTTAGACAATGATTGGCCATGATGTTATCTAGGTGACTGTTGACCGACTCATGAAGTTGGAAAACTTCCTTTATATCAAGGATCAGATTTTGGTGGATAGTTTGGGGAAGATATATATATAAGATATTGTTTGTATTCATGAGGTTCCCTCAACTATTGTCTCCAACCATGATGCAAGGCCCACATCACTGTCATGGAGAGGCCTCAAGGAGGAATTTGGGACACAAATGAGGATGAGTAAAGCCTTTCACCCCTAGATAGATAGAAACACCAAACGTACTATCTAGATGTTGGAAGATATGTTAAGGACTTTCATGTAATACTTTGTCCAGAGTTAGGAGGATCACATTACCTTGGTAGAGTTTGCGTACAACAATAGCTACCACTCTACTATCAGATGGAACCATTCATGTCCATATATGGGAGACCCTATAGGTCAACCTTGTGCAGAAAATTGATTGTCAATGTATCTCTTGTGGGTCTAGATGTTTTGCAGTCAATGAAGGAGAAGGTCTAGGTCAACCAACAGCAGATGAGGACGGCTCAGAGTATGAATAAATCTTACACAGTTCATCTTCATAGGCCCTTGGAGTTTGAACAAGGAGATCATGTTTTACTGAGAGTTGCCCCACAATGGGGATTATGGGGATTTTTCCAAGGATCCAAGTTATCCTCAATGTTCATCATGAATCTTGAGATCTTATAGAGGGTTGGTGTGGTTTCTTATTTCCTCTCCCTACCCCCGCAGTTAGAGCCAGTTCACGACATATTCTATGTGTCACAACTAAGGAGATACATGCTTGACCCCATTCATGTTATTGACTAGGGGAAGATAGAAATTGAGTATGGTTCCACTTTTGCAGAGAACCCAGTGGAGATTGAGGATTGAAAGGAGAGGATCGTATGTGGACAGACCATCCCATTGGTCTGTGTGATTTTGTAGCATGGGAGTGTGCAGGGGAGCATCTTTTAGTGAGAGACCTAGATACAGACTTAGTATCCCAAGTTATTTGTTTAGTTTTTCATTTTGGGGGAAAATATTGAAGGAGGTAATAATGTAGAGAACTAATTTTTCCCCATAATACATTTAAATATTTCTATATATATTTTTAGAGCCAGGCACTGAGATAGAATTCTCTTCTGAGGCCGTGTGTGCCTAGAATTACTTTTATAAAAATATAAAATTTATTTTATATTGTGCATGCAAAGTTTTTGAATAAAATGGGATAAATCATAAATTAAATCTCCAATGAGAAATTTGTGACCATGGTTGAGTAAGAACATTATGTTTACCCTCATTGTGACCTAAAATAGGTCGGTTTGGGGTGTTCGAATAAAACCGAATTCAGAGGTATGTTCAGTGGAATAATTGATTGATTAAATTAATTAATTAATTAATCTAACCTAAATGGATTCATCTATAAATAATCTTTTATAACAATTTCTCCAGGTTTAGACACTTGTGCATTAGATAATTGTGAGAATCTTCTTCCTCCTTCCATTGGTGTATCAATATCCAACGATGACGAGACTCTAGATCCAAGTTGATCAATATTCAATGAAAGCAATGACCACTCTCAATTGTTTGGGATCACGTTCTTCAATTAAAAACAATCCAATCTCTTGGTATGACTCATCAATTCATTTTTTAATCCCCTATTGATTAAATTGATTGAGTAGGATCATATAACATAATTATTTGTGTTTTTTATCCACTTTTGTCAACCCATGTATGGACATTAAATTGTGATTCTGTTTTCTCACCCTGGATATTAGCAATTGTGTTCATTGGAAAAAAGTATTGGCCAATAACTGTTAAAACTTTGTTTTGGTTATTTCCCCCACCTTTTCATCTATTTATTTTCCATTGTTCATGGGGTCAGGGATTCAAATTATTTTGTAGTACCAAGCCTTATCAGACCACCGGATTCATGGTGGAACCATGTGAAATGATCAAATTGGTGAATCAGGGGATAACAAGGATGAATCATGAGGTGAAGAGAGATGTTTCATAGACCTATGATCTAAAGTGAAAAATGACATGGAATGGGAAGTTCCATATGCATGTGGTTTATATGGAAAACCATACATAAGATTTGGTATTTGATTCCTAACAATTAGGGGGCTAGAATCACCAAACTGAGCAAGATCTTCCATTTTCAAATAACTCAGAGTCAAGATCCGAAGAAATTGAAGTAGATCTGGGATCCCCGGAATGTATCTGAGATTATTTGAAAACAATAAACACTGTGTGGTCCAAATAATACATGGCATGTATGTCCTTGGCTATAATATCAAGGGTTTCATGAAATTATAAGTATAGCATGCCATGTAACCTTATGTTGTAGGCATGGCATGTACTCTGGGAGAACATAAGAATTAGAATTGCCATAAAAATGTCATTTTACAAAGTACACGGTCACAAAAATGGACATGGGTGGGACCCAATGTAGAAGGATACATCATGTACTATAGTACTAGGACATGAGATGGATTATAAGAACACAACCATGGGGAATATGTAGGACCCCATGTGGCTCGTACATGTCGTGTAGTCCACCTACACACTATGTATGGATACATGGGTAGAGATCTATGTACGATCATGGAAACAGTTAGGTGATGGATTTGGAACACATTCCATGTGGGTCCCCTTACATTTCGTGTACCCCTTCATTCCTTCTATGGAAACTTAAACATATCATATCTCCTTTATCTGGACTCAGATTGTTTCTCATGAGTAGCCTATCCTAAATGTTTTTTCATATAGAATTAGATGGTGTCGTCTGTATTGTATTTTGAAATATGATGTGAGAGTTTTATAGGCATGAATATTATTTAAGTGAGTCCCAACAATGGCCATGATCAGGCGGAATCATTAGTGTTGTAACCCCTGAAAAACTGGAACATGGGTCCTCTATCTACTAAGTGGTTCCCCTAAATGAATTAGGATTCAGGTAATCTATAGATCAATATATTGGTACCCCATATAGATTTATGGTGTGGTTACTCTACCTACATAGCAGTACCCCCTATCAAATAGGGTGTGGGTCCTCATTACTCTAAGTGGAACCCCCATGAAGCACTAGGACACAAGTACTCTAAAAACTAAGTTGTAACCACTATCGACTAGGGGTAGGTACTCTTTGCACTGAGTAGTACCCCCATTGGCATTAGGGAATGGGTCCTCTATCTTTTGAGTGGAAGCCCCTTGAAGGACTAGGGTGTGGGACCTCTACTTATAGGTTGTTCCCCATTGACTGTGCAGTACAACGGAAAGGTGATATCTCTCTACACAATTAATTATTTTGACAGATGTGTGAGATGTTGGGAATAATTGATGGACTTATGGAACTGATGGAACTCTTTTCCTAGGTTGGTATTTGATATGGATATCCTCGTCTCTCTCATTAATCTTTCATTGGTTTGAGTACACACACACAGATATATATATATATATATATATATATATATGGGTTGAGCTATTTATTGTCTATCTATTGCTACCACGTCTCTTACTACTCCTCCTTTTCAGCTTCTAGGGAATCCTATTGAGTATGTATATAATCAACCCTATATGGTATTTTCCAGCATGTTTCATGTATAATGAAAATTATGGATAGGTAGAGGGTGACTATAGAGGAGCATAGGGATACATGGTGTATTGGACCTTGTATGATGGTTGGAGCATGATGATTAAGAGCTATTCTCTCTTAGAATTTTAGTTTTACAGTATTTTTAAGTTGGTACATCTTTTTAGTTGGGTGTGTATTTTTCGACTTTACTTTATATTTTCACTATCATACTCTTGTACACCCTATTGGTTTTCCATGTATGGTTGCATTCTTGATATTATGTCTTTTTATTATTATTCCCTTATAATTATTCATTGATATGGTTGGTTGTGTACATATAGGTACATTAGGAAAAGGTATTCCATTTAGGATATGCCTTTTGGAACTTGTCTCCACACCTCGCCTATGGAGGTAGGCTTGGGGTATTTCTGACTTGAGCCTCAGTTAGGTTGGTTAGTGGAAAAATTAGTAAGGTAATGGCATGTTCAATGGTACCTAGGAACATCCAAACCCACCAACCAGATGGTGGAACCTAGAAAACCCCTATGAGCTCTAGAAATCCCACCAGTTAGACTGTGGACACAAGCATCTTACCATTGAGGCTTTTCTTGAAAGAAAATCTAGTCATTTAATGCGGTCCTCACCTGCCTTTTTTTGCTTCCAACATCTATTTTCATCCCCTAAGGCCTCAAGGATCACTATGGGACCTATAGATGATATAAATATATTCTTATAAAAGTCTTAGACACCTATAGTTACTATATTGTTCATTCTTGTTCTATTTTGAGTCACATTTTCTAATTCTTTCTATTTATCACCTCTCTATCTCTTTTTGACAATTTTCTATTTCTATTTTCTTATGAGAGATTAATAGTGGATTGTAAAGTGTTTGTGTGTATAAAAACTCTTTTATCTTCTTCTAAATTGGTATTCACTACCACAAAAGTGAGATTTATTAGGTTTCATTCTATCTCCATATAAAATAAAGTGATTCATTGGTTTTATTACTTAAACCCTTAAAACTGAAATTTCCTTTTTTGAGTTGGGTATATTGGATACCATTAAGGGAAATGGATTAATAAAACCCTCTGAAGACACTTTAGGATGGGATATAGATGCACTCATATTGAGTATTGGATGAGCTTGTTTATCATTTTGTGTAGTCATTTATTTTATTCCACTTCCATTATTCTTTAATTTTATTTGTGATTTCATTTTTTCATTATATTTATTTTAATTTTTGAAAGAAAATTCACCCATTATTTCCATTCTACTAATACCAACATATTTTTCCTTAGAATTTTAGTGATAGGGATGATATATTAGTAGTTATCGACTATTTAACTAACTTGAATCGTAATCTACCAATTAAGTAGTTGATAAAGGTTGAGGATATGGGGCACCTTTATATTTGATTGATCATTATATTTCATGGCATACCTTTAACAATTTTATCTAATCAATACCCTTGATCTTCCTTTTGTTTTTGGATAATTCATTAGGATTTGATTGGATCTCATCTAAATCTGGCCATGATGTATCATCCTCGAAAGGATGGTAAAAAAAAGTAGGCCATCCAAATCATTGAGGATATACTTATAGTGTGTATGTTTGAATTTATCAGTTCTTGGGGGAAGCATCTTCTATTGGATGAATTTGGATATAATTTTTTTCAAGATTTAATTATTATGTATATATTTTCGGATCTATATTATCTTGATCACCAATATATTAGATAGATTCAGGTGAGCCATCCTTGTTTTGGTGAAGCATAAAAAAAGAGATGAAAGAGAAGGTAGAGATGATTCATAAGTTGTTAGTGATTTTTCAGAGTCATAAGAAATATTATTTTGATCATTAATGTCATTTCGTGAAGTTTTTGGTTGAATATTGGAAGTTACTGATAGTTTCGTTGTGGTTATGAAACCACCAGTTGGGGAGATAGGTGAAATTGGATCCACAATATGTCCATCCATTTGAGGTCATAGAGCCCCTTATGTAGGGCGAATATTTATTGGCCTTTATAACTCTAATGAAATCCATCCATGATGTATTCTATGTCTACTAGTGGAATACATATCATTTGGACCTAGAACAACCTCATTATGTTCTGAAGATATCACGTGGGGGGGATGAACCCGACACTGGGAAAATGTGTGAGAAACCCTCCCTCGCGACCCTTCACCAATGTGGTTGTTGAGAGATCTAAAGAGAACATAGAGCCTTGTGAAAATGATTTTATCCCTAATATTTACATCAAACCAAAACACTTTCATCATCATGGAAAACTGGTGATTTCCTTCTCAACAAATGAGGTTAGAATTCTTGAATCAAATTTATGATTTGTGCTTGTTGGGAAGTTTTCTAAATGCATACCATTATTTATGAACTTAAGAGCTTCTCTTTAAGTCATCAGCTTCTCAGGTTTTCACATCATCCTTTTGAACTCATGAAATGTTATTTTTCAACTTTCTTTCAAGGATGATTATTATTGGATTTGGGTGAAGCATTCATGGTTTTTTGGGTGTTGTTCTCTGCAGGTTTTTAAATGGACCCCTGATTTTGACCCCTACTCTTAGTCTCCCATAGTACCAATCTGGTTTGGATTCCCTAGACTATAACTCTATATTTTTTAAGAAAACTTCCCTATTTCCAATTTCCATGCTTATTGGAAAACCTTTGAAATTGTATTTGGTGATAAGGAATCTCTCAAAACCATCATTTGTTAGAGTTTGTGTTTAAATTGATTTTTCTCATGCTCTTCCTTCTCAAATATGGATTCATAATTGTGATTATGGATTATTTTCATAGGTAGTTTATGAAAAGCTACATGATTATTGTAATTCATTCCTAAATATTGGAAATGCTTCGAAGGATTGAAATTACAAGACTTTATATCATGTGAACAAAAAAGCTACTTGGGTTGAAAAAAGAAAATAGGAACCTAGACTGAAAGTTAGTAACACAATTGAGGTTTCCCATATGATGTGAGGGTACCTTTGTAAGGGCTTAAGACAGATGTGAATAAAGATATTATGGAAAACATTTCACAGCCTCCTTAGCCTGCATTCCACCTTATTGAATCTACAGAAATGTGAGGCTTTGTTGATGCTTTTATTACTACCATAAGCCCCATCATGGACCCCCCATCCCTACTGAAGGAACAAGAGAATAATTTTGAAAAGTATGATATACAAAATAAGGGTTATAGTGATCTCTCTAGTTCTAGTGAATCCTTATGGGTGGATGATGATAAACCTAATTAAATTGAAGAAGTATAATTAAAATCAAGTGCAATGAAGGGAAACAAAATGGTTGAGTTTGATGGTTACATTACCGCAAATCCTAGAAAAATGAGGAAGCGTAGGGACTACTCTCACCTTGAAATAATGATTGTTAAAAGGTATTTAGATGCCTCTATGAAGGAACCATTGAACTTCTACCACTCCCAATTATGGTTGATACTCCCCCAAAGTCTATTCTTGCTGATCACTCATCTGTATCCTCAAAATCAACTGATTTATATGCCATTGATAGTGACCCTGAAAATGACCAGACCTTTAGGTATGATTACCAAATTAAATAGAAATTGATTTTTTTGAGTATTTTGTCTCTTAGATGGATGATAATGATACAGTTTCCTTCCATCAATACAAAAATCGTGAAATTTATACTAATATCTACCTTCAAATCAATAATAAGATGTTTCTTAAAGTGGTGGAAGAGTTTAATAAGAACACAAACATCAACTTCAAAGTTATTACTAGGGAACGATTCCACATTATATTTATGATAGTTCCTATCTGACTAGGGTTTTTTGGCTTCTCGGTTTCCATTTTGACAATTTTGTTGGATCCTACTGCTTTATGATGCCTTTTGTATTTCTGCCTCATGTACTGAATTTGGGTTTCTTGTTTCATTTCAATTCAGCTTTAGTAGTCTTATTTTTCATACAGATTTTATTTTTTCACTGTCATCTTCTCCTACTTTTTGATTGCTTATGTGAAGTTAGTTGTGCTTTTGTGAACAGAAAAATATCTACCCTTTGTTTATCTCTTTTTAGTGTCAATAATACTTGATTTTGAGGAATTTTTGTAGACATGGAGGATCTCTCCTTGTTAATTTGTTTTCTTCTAAGAAGTTGTGGCATTATGTTTGGTTTCCCAGCAACTGGCTAGTTCTTTTGGAATTCATAGGATTGATTCTCCATCAGTTCAGCCTCACCCATTCATTTGGGTGTCCCACCTAGTGGCATATGATTTCTGCTCTTACAATAGATCAAATCACTTTTTTCATGAATTATTCTCTCTTTCTGAGTGTTTTTATAAATTTAGTAGATGACATTCAACCCTGGATTTTTCTAATTTTGGTTTAGTAAATGCAGTTCACTGGGTATTTGTGATGATGTTTTCCTCTGCTTTTGTGCTCCTTGAATCAGTTAGAGAAGGTTTTTTGATGATACAGTTCCTTTTTTCTCCTATTTTATGTTACTGTCTGGTGATTTTAACTTTGAGATGGAAAGTACATCATTCATTTTGGGGTTTTATGGGAAGAGATTGTCCTGGAAGTGTTTGATTTCATCTTAACTTATCAAATTCAAAGCTGAAGACATTTCTTTTTTGACCTAGAACTCAAAGATTAACTATCAATATTTCCTCTAGATCTGAAGATACATGTTGGGTTCTTGGATAGCTCCCTCAATGCAACCACTTATGGGGTTCATGAACTGGATGATGATAGGCCATCTCGATCAATTTTTCTACTTGATCTTCTTGGTTTTCCCAGCTTGTATTCCCATCATTACATACCAGTGTAAGCTCTTTACACCTCTTGTTTGTACTTATAATGATGTTTTTAATAATTTTCTTTGGAGAATGAATTGGGACACCAATTCATGTCACCAATTTTGTAAACAAAATCATCTAGACCCATATAATGTAATTGAGAAGTGAGTTGGTATCATGTATTATAAAAACAATGTGTTACATGGTAAATAGACCCCCTTAGTCTATTTAAGATGAATATTTGTTAGATATAGACTTTATATGTAAGATATTGAATCATTGGTGAGAGATTAGTTGGCTCACCATTTTATGTATTTAGAAAATTAAGGATTTTCTATGGGTAAAAACTAGCATAGTGGGGAGTATTGTGACACCCGGTAGGTCACTAGTATATAATATTTTGAGTTTTTATTTATGATTGATTTATACTTGGTGTTTTCAAGAGTCATGTGTTGAAATATAAATTACTGTAGAAATATATGTTTGTGTATAGTTATCTCACAACCATTAGTAAATATTCACATAACTATGAGATAGGTGTGTTTGGGGGGGGATAGTGTGGTTTTTCACAGTTACTAAATGTCTTGTAAAATAGTATATAATCTCTATGAAAACCATGAAATTAATTTCTTTAACATATTTTACCCATATGGTTGGAACATGGTTTGAAAAAACATTTTCCAAACCATACAGTTATCCCAGATTACTTAAAAACATAAAAACAAAAAAATTACAATGTTTTCTCTAATATTTTTAAAAAAATTCCCCTCATCCCCCCCACTCGTCACATGCACAACCCCTCCTTTATTTCCATGTTATTATCCATTGCAACCAAGGTATTCTCCTTTTTTTCTTGGTTGATTTTCTCAAGTTCAAAGTTGATTTCTTTAAGATTCCTTCTCCCATTCCTGTGTTTTCCCTTGTTCTTCTATTTCATAAATTTTTTGAAACCCTAAATTTCTATGGGGGTTAATCCTAGGGTTCATATGGTGGTTATAAATTTTTAATTATTTTTTTAGGATTTTGACGGTTTTCTCATACTGTTTTAAGTAGTCTCAACAAGAGGAAACGAGGTTCCTTTACAATTGAGGTAAGTGTCTCTAACAAATAGATCTCTCTCAAGGCATGATTTTAATTTATACTTTTAATTTTGTTAAATTCTATTAATTATGGTATTAGTTATTGAGGTCTATTATATGATCATTCATGGTGATTTATAGTATATTTCAGATTTAAAAACATTTTCAAATAGATTTCATTAAAAAATAATCGTTATGCCTTGAATATTATTTGATGAAATTATTTAAGGAATATAGTGGTTTCAAATGAATTTTAAAAGGGTTTTATAAATGAAATTTTCCTTTCCATTTATTTTTCATTATTTATATTTTTATTGGGATTGTATTATGGGTATGTTTTATTTTTTAAAGAACATGGAAAACCTTAGGTGAGTTGGTAGATAGATGGATAAAATCCCTAGTATAGATTGTATAGTGACTAGCGTTAGTTACTTGGTTATACTGATTGTGATAATGGGATATATTATTACCTCATATATACAATTTATCTCTTGGATATTGAATGGTAGGTTCTTATATATCGACTAGTGTTCATAAGTCTAGTTTTAGTATCCTTATATCAGTAGGTTGAGCCCATGGTATTTGTGTTGTGTTATTATCTCCCATTTCATGATTAAGCTTGTGATATCCCTTATATTTTAATAAAATAATATATATTCATGATTCTAAGTTAATATTGTTTTAGAACTGTTATCTATTTTATAAAACCTAAGGTATTTGAATTATGTTTTAAGGAAATATTTTTTGAGGAAATGTGTTAAATCTAGAACTAATTGTTCTTATACTGAGATGAATTTTTTTGATTCATAATGGCATTCTACTGGGATTTTTCCTCACACCCTGCATATGTCTTTGGGTGTATAAAGTATTTTTTTTATAGGACACATATAAGGGTAAGGTCACCATGTAATTTGGTGGTTCTTAATGAGAATCGTCATCTTTCTATGATCTAATGATGGAGTTGATTAGGGTTCATGTAGAGTATTGGGATCATGTTGAGTATTTTGGGCTACCTGGTGATTTTGGGTTATTTTGTATTTCCCTCATCGGTCTTGGTATATTTTTGTTTTCTACATATGGATGTTAGTTGAATTTTATTTATTCTTTTGGATTAATGATAATGATGTTTTCTCTGAGAGTTTTTTATTTGTTTTATTATTTATGATAAATTTCAATCCCTTATTTTAATTGATTTTATAATTTTGTTATTATTTAATGTTTATTAGTTTTTTTGAATATAAAATTATAGTTTTAATATTTTATTACTTATATAAAATTAATTTTTTATTTGTTAAAATGATTTTTGTTAATTTTTATAATTTTTCAAAAAAAAATCTAATTGGATTTCAGTAAAAAAAAACTAGGTCCTACCATGGAAAAGCCTAAAAACCAGTTGATCAACCCCATTGGGGGAACCAAGGTTCAACCCAATGGGAGAGCCTTCCCAAAGTACCTTCACAGTGGTAGTTGAGTTACTGCATCATGTGTATCCCAATCAAGAGTGGGTGCATATCCCACCCACATGACTGTCGGTGGGAAAGTATAGGTACGACGAGGCCCCTAAAGCATGCAGTACATGTATAATAGGTGTTAGCCATATAAAACATGTAAAAACATGAGTTGATTGACATATAAGAGGTTAGAGATAGTTATAATTCAATGTGGTATGATTGGTTTGGTTATTATTCCTTCATCTATTAAAAACTTGGACATTCCAGCAGTCGTCCAATAAAATCCATCTAAGCTATCTGATCTCCCATGCCATATGAGTTTTAAACGAGACTACCATATTCATCATCTCAACACTCAATACATTTTTTTACACTAGATATAACCTCAAAATCTCCATTGTTTACACATGAGATCTCCATGGGTGATATTTGATCGAGTTAACAAGGTGATGAGGCTACGCCATTATGCTTGAAACTCTTATTTTCATACATTTGAATATTTTAATGGCCGATAATTCAATGGAATGAAAAAAATTACAGAAGGAATTTTGATACAAATATAAGTTTGAGGTTTATTCATCCATAGAAACACTGTTTACCACAGTGATGGTATCTCTTTACAACGGTAGTATCCTTCCTCCCAGACAATAGATCTTTTATCCTACATTAATGGAAGTACCCTTTTCAAGAAATAGTAGATCCCTCAATTGAGGCTCCTCCATCCTACAACAATAGTCTACCATTAATCAACCAATAGTAGCTCTCTTCTCATAAACTAACATAAGAAATGGTATCTGACCTCTATACGGGATGGTAGCTTACCCAATATTCCAAATAAAATATCCCTTCAATGATGGTAGATCTTAATCACAACAGTAGATTATGTACTCCACAGATGATCCACCTTCATAGTTGATTACACCAAATGGTAGATCACACAAAATGGTAGGTCATATTGAATGGTGGATCACATTGAATAATATATCATCTATTAAATGGTAGGTTAACATGATAGTAGTGCATGCGATGGTTGCAACATATTACTACCACTAGGTATATTTTTATCTACTGTTAAATTAAAAAATATTTTCAAAAATTATATTTGAGATTAATTTTTTAGAGAAACATAAATACTATATTTTAAATACTATTTTATTTATTATATTTTAAAAAAATATAATTTCATTTTGATTAAATATTTTGAGAAAAATATATTTTCACATGAATTATATTTATGACACTCTGTTCTTGTGAGTTTTTAATATTACATTAAATTAAAACATTATTCATATAATTTTTTTTATAAATCTTTTTTCTATATGTTTTCTATAATATTCATTTTTGATGTATTTTTAGTTGATTTTATAAATAAATAAAGAGAACCAACTATTTGATACTATGTGTGGTATTTTGGAATACAGGTAATAAAAATATTTTAAATGTTTATTATCTTTCTAACATATCATTATGTGATTGGATTATATAAAACTGCATGATCTTTGGATTTAATGATATTCACTTTGCTATTATAATGTGAATCAGGGAATGTGATAAAATATTTTTCAAAAAATATTAATGATGACGATTGATACAATTATAGGTCAACCAATAGTTGTCTTTTTTAGTTTAACAGCTTAAAACCAAAATGTGGTAATTTGATCAGAGGGGATTCCCTCGGTTTGCATTACTATAGACCCCCTAGTTTGTCTTGTTGTATTGTTTCAATCTTTAATAAAAATTTGATTTGGAAGGATGGATGAACTTTTTGAAGTACTATCTCTAGACTATGATTATTGGTCCATTACTATGATCACAAAGGACTACTTCATTTTGGTCATCCACTACTATAGTGATCAAAGTTTTTGAGCAGCATCTAATTTCAACATTATCTATTCTTCTGTTTTTCTTAAGTTCATTTTGTTCTTCATCATCCTATTTAATTATATTCTCTATTTTTTCTTTAGATTTGGTTTAAGATTTTCCCATCCAAAATATTTTATATAGGTTATTCCTCCCATCTAAAAGAAAACCTAGGTTGTGACTCCTAGATAAAAGTCGGGTCGGTTGTGACTCCTTCAAAATTCAAGGGTTATACTACCAAGGAAAAAAATGGTAAATCTATATGTAATTGGGTTCTCACTCCCTATAAAAAGTGAGGAACTAATAAATACTAGTCTTCTCACTAAGTAAAGTAGATTTAAGAGTATAATAGGATATTGGTGATTTGAACTACTGTAGAAAATATATTTTTTATTTTTTATTTTTTAACAATTTTCACTATTTAAACATTATGATTACCATATTAGATTTATCTTTGTTAAAATGAACTAGTAACCCCCCCACTATTAAATTTTTCCATATAATGGGATGTAACAATTGGTATCATAGCATAGTGATTTTAGGAAATGTGTTACAAATGTTCCATTATCTTTTTTAAACTAACCATTATCCTATACTTAATAGTATAAGGAAACGATCCACTTCATTGTTATGGAAATTAAAGAATTTGAGATGTTGAATCCCATCAAACAACCAAATTTGAATGGAAGTAACTGTATTTATTCGAATGAACATATGGAGGTATTTCTGAAAAATATAGGTTATGATTTTCGGGAAATTATTTCAAAATCCTATAAATTTCCCAAATTTTATTTATAAACTCTATCTTTTAATAATGAAACAAAATGTGTTTTTAATTAAAATGTTGTGAATTACATAGAATATTGTTTATGTAGAAATATTTATAAACACATTTCTTCTTGTAAAACTACTACTGCTATCTGGAGGACATTAAAATTCAATCATCAATGAACTAACAAGTTGCAGAGAACCAATCTAGGCATTCAAAGATATGATTTTCAAGAATTCAGAATGATTGGACAAGATATCATCAATGTGATATAAAAAAGATTCACAAAAATTTTAAACATCATGATTTCACTTGAGGATCCATGAATAATGAATTCTTCATAGAAAGAATACTTTTATATCTACCCAAAATATGGAATTAAAATATTGTTTCATTAACGAGTGTAAGTATTTCACTTAGTTTGTAATGGATAAGATAATGGGATCACTTATTCTATATGATCTATAAATTAAGAATGAAAATTCTTATGATCATGACAAATGGAAAGGTATAGAATTTAAATATAATATAATTGATCTTTCTAATTCCTCTGACTTTATGTTACTACAATGTGAGACGGAAGAAATTGAAAATTTTAAAAAAGGAGAGTAAAAGTATATGAAAGTAAAGAGAATCCTTAAGAAGAATACCAAAAACAGAACATCAAAATGATGACAGAAAGTGAAAAAAAGTAGTAAAAGTAATAAATATGTTGTTTTTAAATTAATATGAAATGAGTGTAGGAAAAAAGAGACATGTAAAAATGATTTTCTAAAATTTAAATAAGAAGGAAATGGAAATAAATTTAATAATGAACTAAAATGATCATATCATGATGCATAGTGTAGCACAGAAGTGTCTGAATCTAGTAGTGATGGTTTTCTAAGAGAGAAAGATTCATCCAGAATTTCCATGATTACAATAACAAAGAATGTGGTAAAAAATAATTTCAACTAATGTTCGGGTTACCGGTATAATATTTAAACAAAAGTTAAATAATTACTAAAAAAATGAATAGTTTAAAATTCATATTTTGAAAATGGATGAACTATACCTAGAACTACAATGATAAAATAAGAAAAAAAAAGAATTGAAAATGGTTACATATTCTGATATACTTAAGTTAAAAGATGATAATTAAAAAATTAATATTTCATGTAAAATCCTGATGAATATAAATGAATTAGATTTAAATTAGTTTATACTGATTTAAATAAAATTGAAATGGGATTTCATAAACATAAACAAGAATATAAGAAACTAAAAAGTACAGGATCATGTTAAACTATGAAATTTTTTGATGACTTATGAATTATTCAAAAATATAATGAAATTCATTAAATGGAAATAATTGGATTAAAAGAAACACAATATACTTTTCTTCAAGTAGAAGAACAATTTGATTGGATGATGAATTTGAGAAAATACAATAAAGATTAAACTATATTTTGTTATAAAAGATAGATTCCAAATATGTAAATAACTACATTCATTAAAATTAGTAATGGAAATGTTTCAACTTTACATGTTATAGATGTAATATTAATGGAAATTATGCAAATGAATTTTTTTAAGATTTAATCAATCACTAAGTTAAAAAATGATTTTTATTTATAATAATATATCCTCTATATTTCCTTATAATAAATATCTTAAATTTTTATAGGTTCCTTGTAGTTTTATTACTGAACTAATTGGACTCAAAATAGATTGGGTACCAAAATAATTATCTACTTAGTCTAGTTTACAAGAAACCTTCCCAATGAGTTATAATGATGCATGGTATATGGATAGAAGGTGCTTCATGAACATGACCAGTAGAATCTCTAACTTTTTATCATTTAATACTTGTAATTGAGGCACTATCACATTTAGTGACAACTCTAAAAATATAGTCAAAGGTTTTCGAGAATTAAGTATATTAAAATCTTTTAAAATTTATAAAGTTCTATATATTGATGGATTAAAACAAAATTTAATTAGAATGTCACAAATTTTTTATGATGGTAAGAGTATAACTTTTAAAGATAATAAATGTCTTTTCTATAAAGACAATACTATTTTATTTTATTCCAATAAAGAATAAAATATCTACTCTATATATTTTTCAAAAATGACATAGAAAAATGTAAAGTTCATAAATATTGTAGAAACACATCACATTTATTGGCACATAATGTTGGGATATTTTCATATTCTACAACTTTACATGTTGGAAAAACATGGACAGGTTCTGGAACATTAAAAATTTAAATCAATTGATTATTTTATACGTGATTCCTTTATAAAGGATAAGAAAAACAAAGAGACTTTTATATCAATTAATTTGGTTAAAACTACTAGTTTCCTTCAACTACTTCATATTAATTTATTTAGACCCATGCTAACTACTATTTTAGGTTGTAAGAGATATGTATTTCTAATTAAATATGATTTCAGTAGATTAACTTAGACTCATTTATTATTTCACAAAAATGAAACCTTTATAGAGTTTAATAAATTCAGGAAAAAAAATTCAAAATCAAAAGGGTAATTTAATTTCATCAACTAGAAGTGAAAATTGAGGAGAATTTGTTGACATGGACTTTAAAAAAATTATGATAATGGATATTTTCATAATTTTTCACCCCTAGAATGCCACAAAAAATGGTGTTGTATAGAGGAAAAATATAACTATTCATGAAATGGCAAGGACAATTCTTAATGAATTCAACTTACCAAAATATTTTTGGGCTCAATAGGTTAACAAGGCTTTATATATATAAAGAATTATTTTCATTAGACCCTAATTAATGAAAACCCATTATTAATTGTTTAAAGAAAATAAACCTAAGATCAGTTACTTTAAAGTATTTGGTTGTAGAGTTTATATATTAAATACTAATGATAATCTGAAAAAATTTATTCAAAAAGTGATTATTCAATTTTTATAAGATATTTAAATAATATTAAATATTATTGAGTATATAAATATTGGAATATATCAATAGTGGAATCTTTTCATGTAATTTTCATTGAAAATAATAAAATAAAATTAAAAATTTCATTGATTCAATTAATGAATTAAAATATTTTATTTTGATGAAGATAAACCTCAAAATGATAATGTATCATTTATGGGGGAGAATATCTATTATAAATTTGATACTATGAATTAGAAAACTCATATTTATCATTTATTATAAAAGTTAATTTGAAATATTGAATCTAGAATAAGAACTGGAAAATAAATTTTTAATTTTTTTTCTAATTCACCCTTATTATCTAATTTTGTGGCCATTAATATTAATGAATCATTCAAAGATTCAAACTGGATAAATTAAATGCATGATGAACTTAACCAATTTGATAGTAATAGAGTCTAGAATCATGTTAAGTTACCTAAATATAAAATATCTATTGGAACAAAATGGGTTTTTAAATAAAATGGATGAGTCTCATAATATAGTTAGAAATAGAATAATATTAATTGTGTAAAGTTATTTACAAGAATATGTTATATATTTTTAAGATTCATTTGTTCCAGTTACAATAATTGAATCCATTTTAATTTTTTATCATTTTCAATTCTTTAAAATTTTAAATTATTCCGAATGTATATAGAAATATCTGTTTTAAATAGAGTAATTTCAGAAGATCTATATGTTAATCAACCACCTGGTTTCGAAAATGATTATTTTCCAAACCATGTTTTCAATCTATCTAAATCATTTTATAGTTTTTAGAAAGTTCCATGAGCTTAGTATGACATACTAAAAATATTTTTATTGTAAAATAATGTAAATAAATTAAAGATTTATCAATCCTTATTTATGAATAAAATGTATACTGATATTTTAATTGTACAAATATTTGTTGATGATATTATATTTGGATCTATAAATTATTTTCTTAGTATTTATTTTTTAAAATTAGTGACTAATGAATTTGATATGACCCTAATAGGAGAATAAAATGTTTTTCTTGTTGTTAAAATTTTGTAAAGAAAATATTGTATTTTTCTATATCAAAGAAAATATGATGAAGAATTAGTCAAAAAATTTAATCATGATTCATGTAAAACTATGATAACTCAACTGATAAACAATTTTAAACTGGATGTGGATGAATTTTAAAAGTCTGTAAATGTTAAAATATACAGTGGAATAATAAAAAATATACTATATTTAACGACATTAAGGCCTAATTTTATGTTTTATATATATTCATGTGTTAGTTATGAATATAATACAATATAAACTCATTTAAAGGTAGTTTAAAAAATAATTAGTTATATTAATGGAACTATCTACACTTGTTTAATTTACTCCAATCAGAACTATTTAAATTTTTTATCTTCTTATGACTCTGACTTTGGAAGCTATAGACTTTACAGGAAAATCACATCAGGTATGTTCCATTTATTAGGTAAATTATTAATATAATGTAGTTCCAAAAAGTAATAATCAATTTTATTATCTAAAAACTTGGTTGAGTACATTTCTTCTATAAATGTTTATGCTCAAATCCACTGGGAAACAAATATATGAGATTTCATGGTTACATAGATAAAATTCCCATATTTTTTAATAACACTTCTGCTACTTCTATATCTAAAACCCATTATAGTGCTTTAGGACTAAAAATATAGATTTTATATTTCACTTTCTAAGAGATTATGTTAATAAAATGGATATTTTTTTAGAATAGATTCCAATAGAAAACCAACTAGCATATATCATTACTAAAGCACTAGATTTTGTGAGGTTTTAAAAATTAATGTTTAAATTTGGAATGATGGAAAATTAATTTGTTATAGCATGTTAGACTTTGTTTTATTGTTTTTATCTATTATTTTATAATTTTATAAATTCAAGGTGAGTTATCCCATGCTTCATTTTTTTTAATATTATTATTCTAAATAGTTTTTTCTTTATTTCTTCTTCTAGATAAATTTGAAAAAGGTGGACAATTTGGAGAGAAAATAGGGGATTTCTTTAAGATAAAATATTTTCTTTGGTATTTCAATTTAAAAAGAGAGGTATATTGATTTATCTAAGTGTTTTTATTTTTATTTGTTTTTTTTATTAAATAAAAATCCCTTATTTTAAAGTATTTTATTATATTCTTATTATTTAATGTTTAATATTTTTCTTAAATACAAAAGTATAGTTTTAATATTTTATTACTTATATATAATACCTTTTCCTTTTTATTTTATTTGTTATATTTGTTTAAATAAATTTTGATAATTTCTTAACATTTTACTAAGTTGCTTGTAGTAAAAAAATAGGATCCACGTGCAGAAAAGGCCATCACCCATCCCATCAACAACATTGGGGGACTCTAAGGTCAACCCCATAGGAAATATACCTCAAAGGACCTACATGGCAGCAGTAGAGTGACCGGGCCATGTAAATTCCCAAAAAATATTGGGTTCATTGCACACCTAAAAGAGTATTGGTGGACCTACATAGGTGTTTCAGGGATCATGTAGTGTGCAGTTCATATGTCACACATGATGATAGCCTATAAATTACTCAAACCTGTGGAAATATGGGTTGACTAATATAGCATAGGATATACACAATGCTAATATGATATGGGACACGGGACTCGCTTACTGCTCCTTCATCTCTTAAAAACTTATTCACTCCACCAGTTGTCTTATTAGACCCTTCTGATCCATCTGATATCCAACACTGTGTGATTTTTAAATGATACCATCATCTTCATCCTTCCGACCATCGATTAGATTCTATACTCTAGTGCTAATGGAAAATGATTTGTTTTTCAAACTAGAGGTCACCATGGGAGACCTATGATCGATATTATGAGGTGATGAGGCTACAACCTCATGCCTTCAAATACATTTTTTATGCATTTAAATATTTCAATGGTTGAGCATTTGGCTGAATGAAAATAGTGTAGCAAATTTTTTTTTCAATATACAAATGATTTAGAAGTTTATTCAACCATAAAAGCCTTATTCACCATAGTGGAAGTATCTCATCAAAACGGTAGTACCATTCCTCTCTCACAGTATCTACATAAGCCTATTTCAATGGATATACTATTTTCAAGAAATGGTAGATCCATAAATGTATGCTCTTCCAAACTACTGCAACTTCTCAACACATACCAAATGCAATAGTATCTCACCTCCATGCTGGATAGTAGTAGTAAGATCTTTTAAAACATAATCATTGTTTGAAAATGGTAGATCTTAATTGCAATGGTAGATCACTTTCTCAATGTATGGTCCACCTTCATGGTTGTTCACCCATAATTTTAGATCACACCAAATGGTAGATCATATCAAATTATAGATTACACTGAAAGTTATATCACATTGAACAGTATATCATCTCTTTAATGGTAGATCAATGTGATGGTAGATCATGCGATGGTAGAAACCTCTTTCTACCAATAGGTATATTTTTATCTACCATTAATTAAAAAAATTCAAAATTATAGTTGATATAATATTTATTATTTTAACTGAAATAAAATATTTTAAATTGTATTTTATTGATTATAATTTGATATAATATAATAATATTTTTATTGAATATTCTGATGAAATATATTTACACATGTAGTATATTTATAACACTCTATTCTTATGATTTTTTTAATATTGTGTTAAACTAAAAATTTATTCATATAATTTCAATTTTTTAATATGTGTATTATATATGTTTGTTCTAACAATCATGATAGAATTATTTTTATATTATTTTATATATAAATAAAGTGCACAAAATATTTGATATTAAGCATTGTATTTTAGAATACAAGTAACATATATATTTTAAATGTTTTTTATATTTATCATATCTCTTTATGTTATTAACTGAGAAGATGTTAAAATATATTTGGATTTTAAGATATACCTTTATTCGTTGTGGTGTGACTTAAGGAATGTGCTAAAAGATTATTCAAAAAATATCGATGACAATGATTGATAAAATAATAGTGAAAAAATACGACATTTATATGAGGTTTATGAATTATTGTTTCTCGACTACAACTTCTCTTTCATTGATTTGATCATGAAGGACTACATCATTTTGATCATCTGCTATTGAAGTGATTGATGATCTTGAGCTGCATCAAATTTCAAAATTATCGAATATTTTTTGTTCTAATGTTATTTATGTTTTTCATCATTGTATTCACTATTTTCTCTATATATTTTGTTTAATATTTTACCTTCCAAAATATATCATATTGGTTAATCCTATCATATAAGAGGAAGTTCGTGTTGTGACTCCCAGAAAAAATTCAAGCGGTTTTTGATTCCTTTAAATATTAGGGGTTATACTACCAGGATAGCAAAAGGTATGTCTATATTTAATAGGTTTCTCACTCCATATGAAAAATGAGGAATTATTATATACTTGTTACCTTGTTGAATAGAGTATATTGAAGAGTATACTAGGATATTGGTGATTCTAACTACTATAGAAATATCTTGAGTTTTCTATTTTATTTTTTGATGCATAATTAACACTATTTAAAATCTCAAATAATTATATTTGATTGATTTGTTTTAAAAAGGATTATTCACACCCTCTCTAGTAAATATTTTCATAAAATGGGACCAATAATTGAGTCACGCTTATATGTGATACTACTTATAATCTTTTTAAATACTTTTAAATTTTGAAACTACTTTTTTTGATTGTGTGGGAATCCAATCTAGGGATGGTTCATGTCATATATATTTTTGGACGAATCCTTTTGTTGTTTACTAGATGTATATGGTTCAACAATTCCCAAAAAATTAAAATGTGATTCCTTTTGGAATTTCACCAGCCTATGTTGATCAAGAACACACCTCAGGCCCTGTGGCGAGCTATCATGGTTGATAGGTGGGGTTTCCCCAAGCCAATTTGTGATAAAATCAATTTCAGTTTAGCTTCTATATAATTAAAGTAACTAAATGATATAATAAGATTATCCATGCATTTCCTTATTCAACAATCCAAGTGGGTGTGCTCCATGATATCTGAATATTCTATTCTTCATTTAATCATTGCCTCTAGTGATATTATAATTAATCCTTTCTTTTTATTTCTATTGAAAAATAAAATATTCTGCTATTCCTTCTATAATGATCATTATTTAAAATAATTTATAAATACATATTTTTTTTGAATTTTTGATAGTTATAGAATTGATAACCTCACATCATTTCACTAAATTTTTTGGGGTTGATTTCTCCCATAATTATTCATTGTGGTGTGAAATATCTTCTCAGATAACAATAATTTTAAAAATTATAATGAATCCCATCATATTAATTTCCATATGTTATATAAACTAGATATCAATACCAAATCACCCATTATAATTTCCTCAAAATATTCATCATGAATTAAAAGTTTCATCTGTGCTATTTAAATCTATGAGAAACATTACTTACATTATATGATTTAATTATCTCAATAATTCAGAAGTAATCAATATTTTATTTTTTATGTTTAATCCATTAAAATTTAATTCATGCATTAAAAAAATTTATTCCTTATTTCATCTGATATTTCTAAGATATAACATCATTTAGAAAACAATCAATTTTGCAATGTTTACTTTTTGTTGTTAAAACACAAATATATGAAGTCCAAAAAAACATACAGTGTTTACTTTTCTAAATTTTAGTTCAAATTACATTTTATAAGGATAAATTAACCATACAATGTTCCAATTTTCAATGAATTATTTAGATTGAAATTTATAAAGTTTAGTAAATAAGTATAATAAGTCTCCAAATAAACCTTATGGTGTTTCCATTTTCTATTTTTCATATATAAGTTAACCTTTTGATGTAACATCCTAGGTAAATGAAGAATAATAGATTTTAATATTTATTAATATTTTTGAATTAAATATGAATTTTAGATTAAAGGGGTTTCTATGTTCGATAGCGTACCCGATACGCAACAACGGGTTTCTTTGGAATCTTACGTTGCACACTAATAATATAATATTATTGTTTTAAATGGTAGTTAACTCCTAGACATTGTATTAGTGGTAATGAACAAAACTAACTATAATATTATTATACATATATTTATATTTAACCAATAAAAGTTAGAGGCTTAATATATGAATGAATCAAATTTTAAGCATAATTTACATTAAAAGGCCGATTTACCGCCTTTTAATGGAAAACCCTTTTGAAATATAGTTTTGTTTACTTTAATACATTCTATATGAAAAAATAAAATAATTCTTTAGAATTAGGACATCATAATTTACTTTGGGTAATATTTTTGTATTTTTCTGATAAAGTTCATTTTTTAAGGAATAGTGAAAATATTATATTTTGATTCAAAACTATGTTTTAATCTAATTTATTTATATGGTTAGATTATCATTTTAATTTTTTTTAAAGTGTAAATAGATTATATTTCTACCATTTAATCTAATTTTGGTCATTAGAAGCAATTTCACATTTAAATTGTATATAATCAACTGTCAATCTTTTGATAGTCAATATTTCTTAAAAACACGCCTTTTGTTTTGACAGCGGGAATTAATTTTAAATTAATTTATGCCACTTCTGTGTTTTGAATTTGGAGAAATGAATTCCATATTTGGAATCAGGTGGTTCAAATTGTGTAAATATGTAACTTTTATTTTTATACATTTTAAATATTTACTTCAGTAAATATTTTATTTACCATGCTTAAAGGGTAAATCAGGTAAATAAGGGTAACGAAATAATATTATAATAATATAAAATTACCCAAAAAGGTATCTGAATCCTATTGGTTGAGTCTTATCCGACCATGGTCATTCTTGGGTCGATTTGGGGACCCCATGGAGCCACTTAAAAGTGATTATGACGCTTTATTTTAATTAACATAAAGTAAAGGACAAAATGAAATAAATATATATTTTTTAGTAAATTAATTTTTACATGGGGTTATACAAGTTATATTTTAGACTTTAAATATTATTTGGAAATCTAAAACTATGTCTTACATCATGGTATTTTTTTATAATTTTTAGACATCAAATAAATTAGATTATTTATGACACAATCATGATGTAGTATTTACCTCATTAATAGATGATTTAATTAAATAAGAATATAATGATTAAAATATTATCCAAAACATGTCCAATTCTGATTGGATGATTTTATTTCGATTATGAGTCATCTTATCTTGGACCATAACTATTTTTGGACCATTATAAACCGAATATCATTATATTATAAAATAATATTTTCATTCTTTCCTAAAGAGCCCCTCCTATCCCTTATAAAAAGAGACCACTTATATGCAATTCCTCACACCTCTAAAGCCATTTGGCTTGTCCAAAATCTGACCAATTAAGCTCCCTACATCCCTTTCCTCCTCATAGAAGCATTACCTTAGGAAGAAGGCACTTCAAGAAGTCCTTTTGTTTAAACCAAAGTGAGTTACCAAAATTAAAGGTAACAATTTCTCTTAAATTGTTTTCTTTTATTTTGCTTCTCCAACCCCTAAAATCATTTTATTTCCTTTCTTTTGTAACAAAACCAGTATCCTATATATACTACAATTTCGTTATGATATGTATTTGAACTACACTTACACACACTTCCATATAATTGATGAAGAACATAATGTTTCTGTGGATGGAAAACTAACACCTCACGAAACGATGATTGTTCAATTACATCTTACCTCCTCTCATGGTGGAAATTAAGATGGAACTATATTTATATATGATATATATTATGTTTATGATTTATTTATGCTTCTATACTTCCCAATTATATCAAACCTTTATGGTTTCCACGATGGGTAAATACGATAATCTCATTTGAGGAAGTGCGGACTACCGCCCCCTCAAAGTGATGTGACTCATTAATGACCTATGTGGGATGTATAAAGGATAGAGTTAATGATATTATATATTATATTATACTGGAATTATAATATACCTATGTATAATTATGTTTTAATTCCGTTAAAATAATAAATAGAAATGAAAGTAGCGTTCATGCGTACGTATGGCTTACCGTCTCCATGAATGGTGCATTTCTTTTCGTACCTCCAAATGTTATGTACTATTATAAATAAATGTACATGATGGAAATATATGAAATATATGATACCCAAATAATTAATATCATTCGGGATATAATGAACCTTTTACCACGTGAACAACATGTAATTATAAGAAGTCCATTTTTACTCAAGTACCAAATATCGACAAAATGAAAGTTATTAACTTAAATGATTACATAATTATTATAACATGGTAATAAGTGATATAAAAGGAATAATAAACTTGGAAAAGGTCTTAAGCAAATAGAAATTAACTTTAGTTTATTATTCAGGAGATTAAAGAATGAACGGGTCATGTTGGACACGAGGTAAGTGACTTCGTCTCAATCTCCTTTCATTGAGGAATTTTTAGTTTTATACATGACTTTCTTTTATACGATGTATAAAACCCATTGACTTTTAATTCTATTCCAAAGTAATATTTTCTCTATGAATCGTTTTTCTAAACGACAAAAAATAATGTTTCTTTAACGTAAGTGGTGACAACGACCTTTCCATCGCCGTGAGTATTATTTGATCTTTGGCTTCCTTAACAAGAAAGATTGTCTTTAAAAGGAAAAATAAATACCAAATACCCTTTTTACATATTTTGGTATTGAAGATGATTTTGATAATGGATTTATTATTTCAATATCTTGAAATGATATTTTATTATTGCAATGTGGAAATGTTATCTTTCCTTTATGCTTATGTTATGTGTTAAGATCATGTTATGGTTCTTGGGTATTATTTACATATATGGGTGGTTCTATGATAAACCAAGGGCGGGTGAGCCTGAGATAGATCTCCAATGCATTGGGTAACGTGAAGGAGGTAAACGTTAATGTTTCTACTAAGAGATTTAGGGAATATACTATGATGGGTATTCCAAAGTAACTCCCTATGTAGCTGTGATAGCTACAATGTAAGTATGGTATGGATGCCGCAAGTTAACTTTATGATTTATGATTTCTATGTCTCTTTCATAAATCTTATTATTTCATGAGGTATGTAAAAGAGTTCATGTTTTGTATATATTTATGAACAAATGTTTTCATTCACTGTTTTATAACCCTTACTGAGCCTTTTATACTCATCCCAAGTTTTGAAATGTTTTTCATAGGACTTAAAGATGAATATGGTCAAGGATGGGATCAAGGAAAAGCCATTCACTCTTTAACAAGGAATTAGACATGACTTTTTTTAAGAGTTTTTATTTTATGAAAAAAGTGGATTCTGGCTAGAAGTGCCTAATTTGTAATATTTTGATATGTAATAGTTATTTCCTAATTCCCTAAAACTCTAAACCTGAAAATATCCTCAATGTGAATTATTAATTTAAATCAATATTATGTAATGTTTAAGGCCGGGTCCTTATAGTTGGTATCAAAGGAAAAGGAGGCAGGATTGAATCTGATCCTTAGGAACTCTCAAATGTGAGCGTTGGATGAAGCATGGCTCTCTGCCCAGAAGATTCATGAAGAAATGGTTGCCACTGGGGATGGTGGTGTGTCCCGCCCAGGGGGTGTAGCCACCCATGGAGTGCCCTGATAGGTATCAATTATAGACCACAAGAAGTAATTCCAGACCGTTATAGTTGGTATCAAAGGTTGGTTTAGATAACTTTAGGAGTTAGGATATTGTTAAATTAATATCCATAAAGTAATTTATGTTAATATTGACATCATATAGAATTTTCATATTACCATGTTGCTTTGCCTAAGATATTTCTTTGTTTAGAATAGTTTTCCGCAAAGGAAACAGGGCAGCTATGTTGGGACGACATCAGGAGGAAGACAAACTTCCAAATCAGAAACCTGAGATGGTCGGAATTGGAACTAAACAGTTTGTTGCAGTGATGGAACAATTGAATCAGGATATAAATGGTTGTGGTATCCATGTACGAGATCAGCCAGATCAACCACAGAAGAACATGTTAGTAGTGGAGCATTTCATGAGGAAACATCCACCATCATTCAGAGGATTATCTGATCCAGTGCTATCTGAAGGGTGTATTAAAGCACTGGAAAAGATTTGTGATGTCATGGGTTGTTCAGAACATCAAAAGGTTAGCCTCGCTGTTTACTGTTTTGAAGGTGAAACTAATTAGTGGTGGTCGATGGTGAAAAATATCAGGGATAGTGAAGTGAATGATGCTCTTGATTGGGATGAATTCAAAGGTATGTTTCTGGAGAAATATTTTCCTAAGGTGGTTCTTCTTAGGATGGAAAAACAATTCCTGGAATTGAGGCAGGAGGATGACTCAGTGGCTGCTTATGAAGAAAAATTCACTCGACAGGAAAGGTATTATCCAAACTTCATATGAGATCTTGATATAAAAATCAACCATTTTTACTTAGGATTAAAGCCAAATTATCGAAGGGATTTAGCTTCTTGTGAGTTCAAAGGTTATGAAAAACTTTTTTGTTGTACGGAGAAGGTGGAAATGGAGTTTTCTGATGATCAAGTATTCTTTTACAAACAACAAAATAAGAGGTCGAAGTGGCAGGTTAAAGGAAAGAACTCTTCAAAATAGTCTGATGGTAAGAAGCTTAAGTTTACAGTTTGTGAAAATTGTGGTAAAAAACATGATGGGGAATGTCTTTTGAATTATGGTAAGTGCTACCGATGTGGTAAAATGGGACATAAGGCTCGTAATTTCACTGAAAAAGATAAGGGTAATGGTAAGACAAAATCTGATTTACAATCAGTAAAATGTTTCAAGTGCAATGAAATGGGTCATTATGCAAATGAGTGTCCAACAAGGAACTCAACCGAAGGAAAGCATCCAGACTACAAGTAGAAAGGGGTGGAGAAATTCTTTGAAACTACTTCAGTAGATGTTGGGCCATCAAATGAAGTTGTATCCGGTACATTGTTTGTTTTTTCAGATTATTCCAATGTGTTGTTTGATTCAGGGTCTACAAACTCTTTCATTTCTGAAATGTTTTCTAGTAAATTGGGAATTCCATCTCATGATATGAATACTGAACTTATGGTAAAAACACCTGGAGGAAATGTTGAGACCAAAAGAAAACATAATAACATTCATGTCCTTGTGTGCAGAAAGAATCTACCTGCAAACCTTATTGTTTTGCCTCTATTAGAGTTTGATGTTATATTGGGCATGGATTGGCTTTCTGATTATCATGAAAAGATTGACTACAGAGCTAAAGAGGTTTCTTTTCAGAATGATTTCTATTTTGTGTACAATAATGAACCCTTGCTTTTGATAACATATCAGGAAGTCGAAAAACTGGTAAAAGATGGAAATGAATGTTACCTTGCACATATTGTTGAAAACAAAGGAACTATTCAGATTAATGATGAGTCAATGGTAAATGAGTACCTTGATGTTTTTCCTGATGAGTTGCCTGGTATTATACCTGATCGGGAAGTTGAATTTACTGTTGACTTAGTTCCTGATGCTAAGCCAATTTCAAAACCCCCTTATCGAATGGCTCAAATTGAACATTTAGAGTTAAAGAAGAAATTACAGAAGTTGTTAGATAATTGTTTCATTCGACCTAGCACATCACCCTGTGGTGATCCTATCTTGTTTGTTAAAAAGAAAGATGGTTCAATGAGTCTTTGCATTGATTATAGAGCATTGAATAGCATCACTGTTAATAATAATTATCCTTTGCCTCATATCGATGATTTGTTTGATCAGCTCCAGGGAGCTCAGTATTTTTCAAAGATTGACTTGAGGTCGGGGTACCATAAATTGAAAGTAAAAGAAGCCGAAGTTCTCAAGACCTCTTTGCATACTAGATATGGCCATTATGAATTTGTAGTTATGCCTTTTAGTTTAACCAACGCACATGCAATATTCATGGATCTTATGAATAGAATTTTCCGTGATTTCTTGGATAAGTTTTTGGTTGTGTTCATTGATGATATTTTGGTTTATTCAAAAAGTAAATAGGAACATGAAAGTTATTTTAGGGTTTTCTTTAAAACCTTAAAAGAAAAGAAACTTTATGGAAAATTCATCACGTGTGAGTTTTGGTTACAACAAATTTATTTCCTTGGTCATATTGTTTCAAAAAATGGAAAAACTGTTAATCCTGCAAAAACAAAAGTTGTTGAAGAATGGCCAAGACCCACAAATATGACCTAGATTCATAGTTTTCTTGGATTGGCAGGTTATTACCAAAGGTTTGTTGAAAACTCTTCACGGTTATCTAGTCCAATGACTAATTTAACTCAAAAAGGTGTTAAGTTCATCTGGACAAAAGAATGTGATGATTGTTTTCAGGAATTGAAAAGGAGATTGGTGAATGCTTCCGTTTTGGCACTGCCTTCCAAAAATGGTGAGTTTGTTATCTACAGTGATGCTTTGTTGAAAGGACGGGGTTGCGTCCTAATGAAAAATGATCAGGTAATTGCTTATGCTTCCTGCCAGTTGAAACCAAATGAGTTAAATTACCCTACACATGGTTTGTAATTAGCTGTTGTTGTTTTTGCTTTAAAAATTTGGATACATAATTTGTATGGAGTGAAATGTGAAATATATACCGATCACAAAAGTTTGAAGTATATATTCACTCAGAATGAATTGAGCATGAGATAGAGAAGATTTTTGGAATTAATCAAGGATTATGATTGCATGATCCATTACCATCCGGGAAAAGCAAATAAAGTGGCTGATGCTTTGAGTTGGAATAGTAATGTCTCATTAGCCATGCTACATTTGGAATAAGATCCTTTGGTTTTTGATTTAATGAAATTTGGCATAGAAGTTGTTGGTGCAGGAAATTCTTCTGTTTTGTTTCAAGTGTAAGTGAGATCATATCTATCAGACAGAATAAAGAAAGTGCAGAAGGAAGACAGTGAGTTGCAGAAAAAGGTAGAGTTGGTTCATAACGGTAATTTGCCTGAATTTGACATTAATAATGATTGTTTATTGAGGTTTGGAAAGAGATTATGTGTGCCTTGTGATTCACAGTTGAAGAATGAGTTTTTATGTGAAGCTCATAGTTCTTCGTTTTCAGTTTATCTTGGCAGTACTAAGATGTACAGAGATCTTCGGGAGTATTACTGGTGGGATGGAATGAAAAGAGATATTGCTGATTTTACAGTGAAGTGTTTGACTTGTCAGCTGGTTAAAGAAGAGAGACAGTTATCGAAAGGAATATTTCAGCCACTATCGGTGCCAGAGTGGAAATGGGAAAATATATCATTGGACTTTGTTGTGGGATTACCAAAGACATCTTGAGGTAATAATGCAATCTGGGTTATACTTGACAGATTGACTAAATCTGCTCATTTCCTTCCTATTAGAGATACTTTGTCTCTAGATAAACTTTCTTGGTTGTATGTTAAAGAGATAGTCAGGTTGCATGGATTTCCTCTCTCCATTGTATCTGATCGTGATCCTAGGATCACTTCTAACTTTTGGAAAGGCATTCAGAAGTCATTGGGTACTGAATTAAACTTTAGTACAGAATTTCATCCTCAATCAGATGGGAAGTCAGAACGAACAATTCAGACCTTGGAGGATATTTTACGTGCTTGCTCGATGGACTACCAGGAAAGTTGGGACCAACATATTTCTTTGGTTGAATTTTCTTATAATAACAGTTTGCATTCCAGTATATAGATGGCTCCATTTGAGACATTGTTTGGAAAGTGTTGTCGAAGTCTAGTTTTTGGGATGAAGTAGGTGAAAGAAAGCTGATGGGACCAGAACTGGTAGAAGAGATGGATGAGAAAGTTCAGCTGATTCAGAAGCACATGAGAACAGCTCAGACCAGACAGAAAAGTTATACAGATAACTGGAGGAATGATCTTTCTTTTGAGGTAGGTGATCATGTCTTTCTCAAAGTTTCTCCTTGGAAAAGTGTGATGCGTTTTGGTAGAAAGGGAAAGTTGAGCCTAAGGTTCATTGGACCTTATGAAATTTTGGAGAAAGTTGGATCAGTTGCGTACAGAGTATCTTTACCTCCAAGTTTATCCCAGGTACACAATGTTTTTCATGTTTCGATGTTGAGAAAGTATATGCCAGATCCATCTCATGTTTTGAGCCCAGAGGTAGTTCAGTTGGAAGAGAATCTCTATTATAAATAACAACTAGTCCAGATTCTGGACCATAGAGAGTAGGTGTTTCAGAATAAGGTAATTCACCAGGTAAAGGTTTTTTGGAAAAACCATATGGTTGAAGAGGCAACGTGGGAATCTGAAAATGTTATGAGGGATAAATACCCCCACTTATTTTGATAAGTGGATAAAAATTATGAGGATGCAATTTCCAAAAGGGGGGAAGGATGTAACTTCCCAGTTAAATGAAGAATAAGATATTTTCATATTTATTAATATTTGTGAATTAAATATTAATTTTAGCAGAAAGGGGTTGCTATGTTCGATAGCATACCTGATACACAACAACGGGTTTCATTAAAATCTTACGCTGCACACTAATAATATAATATTATTATTTTAAATGGTAGATAAATCCTAGCCGTTGTATTGGTAGTAATGAACAATACTAACTATAATATGATTATAAATGTATTTATATTTATCCAATAAAAGTTAGAGGCTTAATATATGAATGAATCTAATTTTAATCATAATTTACATTAAAAGGCTGATTTACCGCCTTTTAATGGGGAACCCTTTTTAAATATAGTTTTGGACACTTTAATAAATTCTATATGATCAACTAAAATCCTTCTTTAGAATGAGGACATCATAATTGATTTGGGTAATTTTTTGGTATTTTTAGATAAAGTTCATTTTTTAAGGAATAGTGAAAATATTGTATTTTAATTCAAAAATATGTTTTAATATAATTTATTTATATGGTTATATTATCTTTTTAATTTTGTTTTAAAGTGTAAATAGATTATATTTTTACCATTTGAACTAATTTTGTTCATTAGAAGCAATTTCACATTTAAATTGTATATAATAAACTGTCAATCTTTTGATAGTTAATATTTCTTAAAAACACACATTTTGTTTTGACAGCGGGAATTAATTTGAAATTAATTTCTACCACTTCTATGTTTTGAATTTGGATAAATGGATTCCATATTTGGAATAATGAGGTCCAAATTGTGTAAATAGGTAACTTTTATTTTTAGAAATTTTAAATATTTACTTCAGTAAATATTTTATTTACCGTGGTTAAAGGGTAAATCAGGTAAATATGGGTAAAGAAATAATGTTATAATAATATAAAATTACCCTAAAAGGTGTCCTAATCCTATTAGTTGAGTCATATCCGACCATTTAAATCCTTGGGTCGATTTGGGGACCCCATGGAGCCACATAAAAGTGATTATGACACTTTATTTTAATTAACTTAAAATAAAGGCCAAAATGAAATAAAACAATATCTTTTAGTAAATTAATTTTTACATGGGGTTATACAAGTTATATTTTCGACTTTAAATATTAATTGGAAAGCTAATAATATTTCTTACATCATGGTATTTTTTTATAATTTTTAGACATCAAATAAATTAAATTATTTATGAAACAATCATGATGCAGTATTTACCTCATTAATAGATAATTTAATTAAATAAATTATAATGATTAAAATATTATCCAAAACGTGGTCAATTCTGATTGGATTATTTTATTTCGATTTTGAGTCATCTTATCTTCGACCATAATTATTTTTTGACTATTATAAACCGAATATCATTAAATTATAAAATAATATTTTCACTTTTTTCTTAAAGTGCCCCTCCTCTCCCTTATAAAAAGAGACCACTTCTATGCAATTCCTCACACATCTCAAGACATTTGTCTCTTCCAAACTCGGCCTAATTAAGCTCCCTAAATCCTTTTCCTCCTCCTAGAAGCCTTACATTAGGAAGATGGTACTTCAAGAAGTCCTTTGGTTCAAACCAAAGTGAGTTACCCAAATTAAAGGTAACAGTTTCTCTTAAATTGTTTTCATTTATTTTGCTTCTCCAACCCCTAAAATCTTTTTATTTCCTTTCTTTTGTAACAACACCAGTATCCTCAATATACTAGGATTCTTTTAGGATAATTATTCGAACTACACTTACACACACCTCCGTCTAATGGATGAAGAAAATAATGTTTCTGTGGATAGAAAATTAACGCCTCACGAAACAATGATTGTTCAATTACATCTTACCACCTCTCATGGTGGCCATTTTGATGGAACTATATTTATATATGATATATATTATGTTTATGATTTCTTTATGCTTCTGTACTTCCCAATTATATCAAACCTTTATGGTTTCCATGGTGGGTAAATACGATAATTTCATTTGAGGAAGTGCGGACTACCGCCCCCTCAAAGTAATGTGACTCGTTAATGCCCTATGTGGGATGCATAAAGGATAGAGTTAATGATATTATATATGATATTATACGGGAATTATAATATACCTATGTATAATTATGTTTTAATTCCATTAAAATAAGAAATAGAAATGAAAGTAGCGTTCATGCGTACGTATGGCTTACCGTCTCCATGATTGGTGCATTTCTTTTTGTACCTCCAAATGTTATGTACTATTATAAATAAATGTACATGATGGAAATATATGAAATATATGATACCCAAATCATTAATATCATTATGGATATAATGATCCTTTTACCACGTGAACAACATGTAATTATAAGAAGTCCATTTTTTACTCAAGTACCAAATATCGACAAAATGAACGTTATTAACTTAAATGATTACATAATTATTATAACATGGTAATAAGTGATATAAAAGGAATATTAAACTTGAAAAAGGTTATTAAGAATGTCGAAATTAACTTTAGTTTATTATTTAGGATATTAAAGAATGAACGGGTCAAGTTGGACACGAGGTAAGGGACTTCGTCTCAATCTCCTTTCATTGAGGCATTTTTAGTTTTATACATGACTTTATTTTATATGATGTATAAAACCCTTTGACTTTTAATTCTACTCAAAAGGAATCTTTTCTCTAAGAAGCATTTTACTAAACAACAAAATGTAATGTTTCTTTAACGTAAGCGGTGACAATGACCTTTCCACCGCCGCGAGTATTATTTGATCTTTGGCCTCCTTAACAAGCCGGAATGTTTTTAAAAGGAAAAATAAATACCAAATACACTTTTTACATATTTTGGTGTTGAAAATGATTTTGAGAATGGATTTATTATTTCAATAGCTTGAAATGATATTTTATTATTGCAATGTGGAAATGTTATATTTCCTTTATGCTTATGTTATGTGTTAAGATTATGTTATGGTTCTTGGGAATAATTTATGTATACAGGTGGTTCCGTGATAAACCTAGGGCGGGTGAGCCCGAGATAGCTCTCCAATACATTGGGTAACGTGACGGAGGTAAACATGAATGTTTCTCCTAAGAGATTTAGGAAATATACTGTGATGGGTATCCCAAAGTAACTCCCTATGTAGCTGTGATAGCTACAATGTAAGTATGGTATGGATGCCGCAAGATACCTTTATGATTTATGATTTCTATGTGTCTTTCAGAAATCTTATGATTTCATGAGGTAAGTAATAGAGTTCATGTTTTGTATGTATTTATGAACAAATGTTTTCATTCACTGTTTTATAACCCTTACTGAGCCTTTTATTCTCATCCCAAGTTTTGAAATGTTTTTCACAGGATATAAAGATGAATAGGGTCAAGGATGGGATCAAAGAAAATCCATACTCTCTTTAACACGGAACTAGACATGACCTTTTTTTCGAGAGTTTTTATTTTATGAAAAAAAGTCGATTCTGGGTAGAAGTGCCTACTTTGTAATATTTTGAGATGTAATAGTTATGTCCTAATTCCCTAAAACTCTAATCCTAAAAAAATCATCAATGTGAATTATTCATTTAATTCAATATTATATAATTTTTAAGGTAGGGTCCTTATATTTGAAGTCACAAAAAAACCTTATGAAATCATACATGATCCTTACAAATCCTGAAAATAACCTTATGAAGTCTTATAATGTACTTTACAGGATCTGAAATAAACCTTTCCAATTTCATGTTTTTTCCAATTCACCAGAACCTGTATACTCTATAATTATTACAACTCAACTCAACCTCAATTCATAGAGTTATAAAAATTTCAAATTGACTCAAAAAACATTCTAACAATTCGATATCAATCTCAACTGCTTCCAATTATTCTCATTCAATTCTGACAACAAATAAAACCGTTAAATAAATCCATTAGGCTATTCAATCTCCCCCTTAATATTTTTTGTCAAATCTATTCAAAATTGTCATCTCCACTCATATTCTTTCAACATCATTCAATATTTGTCAAAAAAAATTAACAATTCTCACAATATTCACTAAATTAAATCCTTTCTGAAATTTGAAGATTCTTGAAACCACAATACTAGATAAGGAAATTTTTTCGGAAAATTCCACCACCTTGTGTCAAAATAAATTTAGTCAATTTGCTTATATTTGTTCCCCATCAATCATTACATCCATTCACATTATATCCCCATTTAATCATTAACCACATATTCATATTAGTAGATAATGAAATATATGTTCCTCTCCCCCTTTGACAAAGTGGAGTACTCAATCTATCCCCCTTTGGAAATACAATCCAAAGAATTATGTGGGAACCTCCACACATCCTTAAAATATAGGGAAGGCTGAAGATGTAGTTTCAGCCTCAATTATGTAAACCACTCTCTTGGTATTTCCATAAGAAAAGTGTATTTAATCTTAAATTTGGTGAATATAATTAAAATTACAAGTCCCCATTAACCACTCTCTATTTAATGAAATGATATATGATATTAATGTTCATTGATCTAGAATAATGAACTTGATTTTTTATAGATAACTGAACTTTGATTATCTCATAAAATTCCTAATGGATTTTCAACATCAACATTCAAATTGTATTGTTATCTTTGTATCCATAGAACTTGTATACAAGTATGTGATACTGTAATATATGTTTCCTTATTTGTGATCAAAGAAACTAATTGATACTACATACTATGACAACTCACATAGATATCATTAATGAATAATTCTCCACTAGATGTGGACTTTCTATCAGTACAATTTTAAACAAATGTTGTATCTTTGTATACCTACAATCTCAAGTGAAATATATTTATTTTGAGTAGACCGTAGAATATAGTACCATTCATTTATATCAAAATTATTTTAGTATCCATCATATGAGACAATTTTTTATTACTATGAAATTGTGCATAAAGAGTCACTATAAGTATATTATTTGGTCCTCATACTATGGGATAAAATAATCTTTTAATGATTCTCCTAATGTCCTTTTCATTGAAACTACTTCCAACTTCATATTTACTCATCACAGTTCAAAGTTAAATTGGTGTAGTCATTTATTTAAAATATTCCATTATATATTTCTTCAAAAATTATCTAGAATATTTCTCTTTGGGTAAAAAGATATAGTGATTTATCTTTATAATATACAATATTAGAAAATAATTTATCACACCAAATATAGGCATCTCAAAGTGATTCTTTATTTTATTTCCAAATTGATCACAGAGATATTCTTTTTCACTAAAAAATAATTTTTTCAGCATATATAATAAATATAAGAGTGTCTATGGACATCTCTTTCATGTACATGTTATTTTAAACCTTTCCCTTTGAAAATTCAACACTACATGTTAGGTAATTGGGGGTATAATTACATTAAAAAAACACACCACACACACAGGACAAAAAGACAGGCCATATCCCCCCTAAGGGATAGCCCACCCATCAAGCCTTATTTTATTCAGTACATGGACCAAAGTCCTAGTGTCCATGAAGCCCATTACATGGCCTAACGACCCACAAACTAGCCCAAAGGCCCAGTGCAGTTTCAATGCCTGCATCACACAACCTGCATCATGCCTGCGTTACCACCTTCCTATGTCATGCATGCATCACTACCTACTTTCATAATGCATGCATCACTACCTATAAGTGAAAATTATATCCCACGTAGATTTGAACCCGGGTTTGATGCAAGATTATGGGGAGACTTTACCACTCGAGTAATCCCCCAACGGCATTTAAAAATTCCATATCACTCAAAAAAACATATAATTTTGAATATAAGGCTTCAGTGAATTGTTTCAATACATACAAAGAATTTTTTAACCTACAAAACATGAAACCAATATTTTCTAGAATAAATACCTATGGTAGTTCATTAAAAACTTCTTCATCAAGGTCTTGAAAATATATTTCACATCCATTTGATAAACCTTGAAGCGTAAAGGTAATTCAATATTGAAGAACATTCTAATCTATTCTACCCTTTCCACTGGTGAAAATGTTTCTTCAATTTGTATTCCTTTTATATGTGAGTAAGCTTTGAAAACAAGTAAATCTTGAATTCTTAACAATTCACCATTCTCATTCAACTTGTTTCTACAATCCACTTTGGTGCCAATTGTATTTTTATATTTAGGTATTTGTAAAATCTACCGTGTATATTTCTTCTCAATTTCATAATGTTTTATATTCATATCATTTATCCATTCCTCGTCATCACCTTCTTCTAAAATAGTTTTTTATAACTCGATTAATTAGTGTAGTCTGATTTTCAATCCACAATATTCTTCTTATTTGAACATGTAATTGTTTAATTATAATTATATTTTTAGTATAAAAATATTTCATAAATATTTGATGCCTCTGTTTCAAATTTCCAATAGTCTAATTTTTCCTATTGTTTTGATCAAAATCAACACTAATATAATTATTCCCATTTCTAGCTTCTTCTTTTATCTATTTTTTAGAAATACGTGTATTGAAAACTTTAGTATTCTCATAGCCTTATTTAACTATCAATTAATTCTTGGATATATTTTCAATAATCTTTACATAAAAACATTTTAAAATATTTTGAATTATCTTGTTCTAACATTTGGATCCCATTCAATTTGTTTAGTATCCCATGAAGATTCCTTATTCTACCTTTTCTTAAAAAAAATCATATTAGTGTTTTTTATATTATGTTATCAAGGGATTCAAAAAACAATAATGTAATTCATAGTTTTATTAAATTTTTATCACATTTCATAAGGTTCCATGTGTGTCTTAAATCTTAGTAAACACCTATATTGAATATAAAAAGCAGTAAAAATTGTTTCTCTTTAGAAAAACATTAAAATTTTATGCTTATATAACATAGATCTTAGCATGTACAAAATAAATATATTATCTATATTTATCCAAAATTCTACTGGGGAGTATATATTTTATAATATTTATTCTTGATTATATTCTTTAAAAGATATCTTTTAAAATCAATATAATTTTATTCACATTCATTATTTGATCTCAACTTCATGATGTAAACTATAAACTATTTCTCAACCTTCCTTCTATTGATTTTGAATATATCATTAGCATTTGATGTATGATTCATGACATGATATTGGTCATCTGAGTGTAATCACCAATGAATGTAATGAAATATAGATTTCCATTGGAATAATAAAGACTTATAGGACCACATGAATCTATGTGAATTAACTCTAAAAGTCATGTAGACTAAATATACAATCTTTTGTGTGTTTCTTGAACCATCTTACCATGCTGAAATGTTTTACAAACAATCAATCATTCACTTTTGAGTTAGGTTAGATCTCTCATCATATCATTCATTGATATCGTACTTATATTTCCATAACCAATATAGAAAAACATTTTTCCAAGTTTCTTCTTATCCTTGGAACTCAAATAGTAAGAATTTTTTGGATCCCTAATTTGGAATAGGTTTCCACTTATTCTCTCACCATTGGTGATGAATCCTATATCCAATTATATTTTTATGATTTATAAATTTTGCATAAATACAAATTTAATTCCATCTTCAGATACATAGCTCAAATTAAAATTAATTTTCTTTAAGCCCTTAAACATAGAGTACATATTTTTTTAATCATTGAGATTTTAACTCACAAGTTATAACTCTATTGATTTTTATGGAGCTATCATTTTCAAATGTCACTTCCCCTTAATCTTGGATTTCAATATTCTTGAAAACAAATGTCCCCAGAAATTTGAATGGAGAAACCACTATCTATATTCCATGGTTTACCATTCTTGCATGCTTTTAGAGAAACTTCCAAAATGGGTGAATTTTGTTCCATATTCAAATTTAAAATAGAATTTACATAGAATATATAGAATACCATGATATATTGGTCATATTCTATTAAAAAATATGACCCTATTGGTCACACCTTTCACACATTTCTTATATACACTCAAATCTATTTTGAGTTTTCATACTTGCATAATTTTTTACAACAATTTTCTTTTTCTTCATTTTCATAGCGTTAATTCTATTATGGTTATAAAATCAACCACTTGATTCCTTCATAAACCAATATAATGACATGATATACTAGCATGAGTATTTTGTTTTTAAAAATCCAACATCACCTGTATTATCCTATCTAGTTTGATATCCCATATTGATAATAGTAATTATATTTAGAAAATTGATGTTATTATCCTTACATGTTTTTTGAATCCTTTTTTTTGTGGATTTATTTATCATTAATATATTTGTAACATCTTCATATCATTTCTTTGACATCTTTCTTTACATGAAAAACCAAGGTTTAAATTGTGATATACTATTGAATTATTATTATTAAGTATTTCAGATATCATAAATTAATTTTATTTAAGGGAATTAATATGTCTAAATAAATTATAAAAATTATTTTCATTCATTTTAAATTGTTTATGATTTAAAATAGAAGAATTTGAAAGTAAAAAAATTCTAAGAATATTTTTTATATGCATGATATGTTTTTATCTTAATAAATTAAATAAATGTATATTTATTAATGTTTTTAATTATATTTTTAAATAATATATTCAATCAAATATCTTAATATTCATATTTTAGTTAATTTACATGACATATAAGGAATTTTAACTTAGTTTTATACTTAATAATAAATTTTTCTAAAAAAGGTTTTTTTTGTTTTTCACAATTATTTAAAAATTAATTACAGCTATATATAAAAATTAAATATTGTAAAATGGATTCCATATTTGGAATCAACATAATTAATATTATTTAATAAGGTTAAATTAATTTTTTATCATTTTGAATAGTATTTGAGGTAAAAATTCATTACTAGGATAAATAATAAAAGGGATTAATGAGGTCTCAAACTAAAGAGATAAGGTTTAAAATGACCTAGAGGCATGTCTAAATACATTTGGTTAAATAGATTTCAGTTCTATATCATCCTATATTTGAACTTGATCCATATTTTGGCCACCTACTTATGATAGTGACTTTATTATATTTTAATAAACATACTAATTACATGTGTGCCACTCCCCTCACTTATAAATGGGAACCCCCTCCCTTCTCTTATCTTCACAACTCAAACACTTTAACATAATCAAAACTTACTCAAAACTCTGCTCAAATTTTATATCCTTGTATTAGAGGTTTTTCACTTATTAGAATACTAACCCAAGTATCCTTAAGAAGAGATTCAAATGAGTTTTATTATATAACTTCATGTTTGAATGCATACAAAGTAAGATGATACTTGAAAAAAGGAATTTATGATACAATATTATTTATTTTTTGGATTGTTTATGTTAAATTTCAATTTTAGGAAAATTATATTATTCTTACTTTTTAAATTTTTTTATTTTCTTCTCCTCTATTTATTCCTGTAAATTTCAAGTAATGGTTCCATTTTCTTCTCTAGTACTTAAAAGGATCGACAAAATGTTTCTATGAAAAATTGACCTTATTTCCTCTTTGGCCGATGAATTTTTTCTTCCATGTATATATTTTCCATACAATATTTTCAAGAATATTTTAAATAATTATTTAATGATTTATCAAATTCATTTTTAACCATTTATGACATTTTATAAATGGTTTACAAATAATAATATAAATTTTTTCGAAATGAGGTACTCTTTACCGAATGTGTGAATGGAATATTTTTTTTAACCTTATCGAATGAATAGATTTTCTAGTTATCAAGACTATTATTTACTTCGAAGTATCCTTTACAAGCTTCCAAGGTTCTTTACAATGTAAATATTTTTCCATGTATTCTATAAATATTTATTTTTTAAATAAGTGATTTCAAGATGAATAATGTATTTTCAAAAAAAATCCCAGTTATCTTATAAATTTATTTTTGCATATGACAACATCCATTGATGTTACTTATGATTCATTCGGAATATGATCCAATGATGTCATATTTATTCATTATTTTGATGTTTTATGATTATGATGATGAGATACTGATGAAACCTGTTTAATATTCTATGATTTATGCTATGATGAAATGATAAAAAATTTCATGATGTTATGGCATACATACGAATGGATTATATGATCAGTGGGTTTGCTATTTCCCTCTAATGAATTGTGTAAAGATGGACAACTCTTGATAAAACTATGTTATGCATGAACCGGATTTCATATTCAAAACATTATGTCTAGACTTAGTTTCATGTCTATAATTCTATGTGTGGACTTAGTTTCATGTCCATAAATATATACAAGGACCTAATTTCATGTCTTAACTTAATGGGTGAACCTATTGTTGTTTATACATATTAAAAATGTTATAATATTATGTTTCTACCACATTCCTATGTTTATGATATTATCTCATGGATCATGATTGATTATTGATTATTTCACACTCTTATTGTCACGACCTGTCCCCTGGGGCCCGTTTCGTAACTACCTCAAGCCCGCCTTCCATAGGCCAGGGGTTGGCAACTAGCACCAAAGGCGTAAATCCCTATAACTAGGAAGGCATTGCCTCTATAAAATGTAAAAACACACACAACTAGAGTACAAGTGGAAGTAAACACTAAGTAAAGCAGTAACAGGTGTGCTGAAAGTACAAAGGGGGCCGGAAATACAAGCCCAACCATAAAGTACAAGGAAAAGACAAAACAACGGGAAGGTGACAAGATGCTCCAAGGTCATCCCCCGGAGTTCCTACTTGAAGGGTAGGTACAGATGGCCACCACAGCTCTCCATGTCTGTCTGTCACCTCCGGGTACCATCTCGTTATGAAGTCCACCTCCGGGTACAATCCAGCTCTACAAGCCTGAACCATGATCAGTGTTGTTCGTCGTCTGCATCCAACACAATGAGGTGCGGGCATAGCCCGTGTAGGGGTGAGTATAATGATACTTAGTAGGGACCCCGAGACCCTCAAGGTCTCACTAAAACCAACAAGGATAAACCATAAATAATGATATCAAAATATAACCTTTACTTAGTTATATGCCCATACATATACCTAAGTTATCAAGTAACTCATCTCAATCATGAGGAAAAAACAAAGGTCATTGACTCAGCTCAAACCAGTATTTTCATTAATGATATCGAAACAACAACTGTTGAAGAAATCCTCCTCTGATGAGTACAGTGATCATGTCACGACTCTAAGGCGCTGCCCACTAACCTTAGACTGCTGAGGTACTCCTCCAGTCGAGTACCGCAGGTCTGCTGCCAAATATCGGGTGCTCCATACGCTGTGGGTCTGCCACCAAATACCGGGTGCTCCCCCTAATAGCCTACAGAGGTACTACTCCTGTCGAGTACCATGGGTCTGCTGCCAACTACCAGGAGCTCCGTCCTCCGTGGTTCTGCCGCCAAATACCGGGCGCTCCGTCCACTCGGCTAATCGAATCACTCCAAGTCTAATCGGTCAAGCAGTCGTCAGGTCTACAGCTACTACGTCTCCACACTCCGTACACTTGTCTCATGGAGGGTAGGCTCCACAAGCTACTGGTCGTTACTTACAAGTGTCATGAAGTATCACTTATAAGTATCTCAAAGGACCGCCTCGTCATAGGGTTCTCAACGCAACAGACGGTGCGTCAATCGGACACCCGGTCTGTGAGATATTAGCCTATCCATTTCAGGGGCCAGGTTGGATTTTAGGTACAATCCAACCCATCCATTCTCCAACAGCATCCAAACCTCGGGTGACGTATGCCAAAAGAACCAACTCATCAATAGGAATCCAACATAGTCGACGACACATCAATCAGAAGTCCGGTCCTCAAGTTATAAGCGTTTCCGCTCCAAGGGCCCGGTTGGTTTCGTGTTCGAACCAACCCAACCATAATTCAAATGACACTGGTTAACCAAATCGGTCACACCATTGCGATCCATATCAAAAAAAACACACAAGATGGACTATCCATTGGTCCAAAACGTATATCCGGAGAAAAAGTTTCATTTCAATGCAACACGCGCGAACCAGGCCTCATGGGGCCCGCGCCTCGACCTCGACTTAAATATCTAAAATTGGTCTTGAAACATCCATCTTAATTCCAGGGTCTGAATGTCCTAGACGGTTCATCATTCTGACACAATATGAGAGAGATATGTCTGATACAAGATCATGTACTAATAATAACAATATTATTATTCGGTGTTTCATGGGCCCGAGACACGAACCACAATTTAGTATCCAACATTAGACTTGAATTAGTCGTATTAATGACAGGATTACATCGCCACTGATGACAAGCCAATTGGATGTCGCACGCATGAGTTATGGCGGGTCGAAGATTTAATAATATTATTAAATATATTATTTTCCGAGCGCTTCGGGTACCCGAATCAAAAACCTGAAAAAGGCTTCCAATATTAGACTCGGAATGTTCGTCTTGGAATCTGGGTCGCACTGCTGTAGACGGTTTGTGAAACTGATGTCGCACGAATAAGTTACGGTTGAAAAAGTGTTTTATCAACAAAAATAATAATATGATTATTATATTATTAATTTTAATTGATTTATTTGAAGGATGTCATGTCACCCACCACCTCTCTCCAATTTTGGTGCGCCTCACTCCCTTCTTCACGCATGTCCAACACACCCCTTTGGTTTCCTTCTCTCCTTTATTTTCATTTAATCTTATCTTTTATTTATACCATCATTAATATATTTTTCTTCTCTCTCCAATCTTACTCTTCTCCCATGAAATTCATGACTTCTTTCTCCTAATTAGCACCCCAACATGGTGCACCGACAGATTTCGCCTTGGCTTGGAAACGTTGCTCTATCAGACCGCCCTACTCGCACCACGAGATCCTTCCTCACTCCATTCCGACTTCGATTTAACTCAGAAAAAAGATACGAACGCATATCCATGATCCTCGGGTCAAGATCTTCACGTCCGTATGTCGCACTATGGGAAACATTTAGTTTCCAGCACGCTTAATTATTTGGGGATTAATTACATGAGAAGAATGTGTGGACAATGAATAAGGAAAGATCACAGTCAAAGTGTGTATCGATAACCGTGTTAGTTTATCCATCGTTTTTGAGAATCGAGAACTTGGCGAATTGGAAATTAAATATTTATCATGTTTCAAAATTTTCAAATTTTTTAGGACCAATAGGGGCCTATATACCCTGAGAGGGGGGTGAATTAGGGTATAGATATTCTTTTCAAAATTATTCCTGCCCCACTGGATCTTGACCTCTTTATTACAAGGGTCACTTTGTTTGCACTTGTGTGTTTATTATGATCAATTATTTTCTTCTTTGCCTGATGATGATGCTTCAAATGCAATGTAGGGGAGTAAGCAGGAAGATACAAAGATTTTTACTTGGTTCACCCTCACTGGGCTACGTCCAAGGAGTATACGCCGACAAGTTGTCGTGCGTATCAAATCCCACTAATCTTCATAATATGTGGATAAAAAATTCGGGATAGAGCACTTCTATTCCCAGGCTCACTGCCTTCACAAGGTTTAGGGTCAGCTCACTACTTTCTCAAGGGTCACTTCCTATTTCTCTCTCTCTGGCTCACTGCTGGTGGAGAGGATCACCTTTTTCCTCTTCCTATGGTCACTGCACTTGGAAGGGATCCAATCACAGTTTATAGACCTGTAGTTCTCTTAATTTTCATTAAATAATGCATCTTCAACTGTTGATAGATGCTCTATTGAATTCCAACATTCATCCACTGATGAATACCTTTTTTCCTCTGAACACTGGGCGATTCCTTTTGGAAACACCTTCGCAAAGCACCCTACTTTGCGAAGCTCCCAATTTCGCGAAGCTCAAACAAGCCTTCGCGAAGCTCCTGCCTTTTCGTGAAGCACTTTCGCGAAGAACTTTCGTGAAGCTCAATCCATCGCAAAGCAACGTCCCTCGTGAAACATACTAAGCAAACGCGGAGTTAGAAGGTTTTGCGGAGCTACAATAGCCACCACGAAGCACCTCTTTCGCGAAGCACACTGGCTCCGTGAGCCACCTTCGCAATACGAGATCAAAGTATTTTCTCTGAAAATTCTCTCTACTTCTATCGAGGGGGTCGGACTCTATTTATAGGCGATTCCACCAACCCTCGTCCCTTACATGAAAATTCAATGCCACGTCATTGCCAATCGCGAAGCTCCGAAGTTTCCGTCGGAATTCTGTCCAAATCGCGAAGCACCACAGCAATTTTCCGTTCACGGAGCTCGTCGTAATCGTGAAGCATCACCATCAACATTCCTTCGCACCTTCGCCGCGAAGCTCCCTCGCAAATCCCTTCACCGCCGCGATGTGCTTCATCCTCTGCTGTTTGCAAAGCTCGTCGTAATCACAAAGAATCACCGCCTCCATTCTTCTGGTCTTCGCGATTTCCAAACCATGCATCCTATCTTCGCCAAATTCTTGCATTTTCCATATTAAATTATGCTCTTCATAGAAATCCTATTTTCGTGATGCTCACCAAACTCCAAATTTTGGAGCCCAAAAATTTGGAAAACACTGCAAAACGCCGCCACCTTGTACTGCTCTTTGGTACCGCCTCCAAATCGTCCCTTCCTTTGTCATCGTTCTTTGTCAACAAGGATTTTAAACAAATTTTCGGGAACTCGACAATTATCGATGGAAAACTGCTTTGTCAACAAACACAATCAACCCAAAAATACTTCAATGATACCTTGAGGGATTTTTCCCAATAATCTCCCCCTTTGTGTTTGTTGACAACTCATCACAACTATGCTCAGAATGATTTTTTGCAATTTGATACCTCAGTGAGTCTTCTTCCAGCCGCTACCACCATTCGCCTCTTGCGATTATGATAGCATTCAAGGATTCACTTAACACGTAATCTAATCCCACATGAGCAGTGCTCAGCGTGAGAAATAAGAGTAGTATTAAAATTTCATCAATGAATCACTTCATGTCAAACACCAATTGTCGATTCCAATCATGATACCAATTCGTAAATTGATACCAATTGTTGAACCACACTGATCCAAATTGATGATAGATGGAAACCTTCTCTCACCATTACAACACCACTGATCTTCTTGTATCACGATCCTTAGCTGTCGTGATATCTATTCTTTGATCGATCACTTCTAGAATCGTAAGATTTAAAATGATCCCCCTTTCTCATTTCACCCCCTATCTGGCTGCTCCACTGGACAGATTCTCCCCGTATCTTTCATGATTTCTCGTATATCCACACTGTCTCCCCCTTGATCAATCACTATTTTCTCCCCATTTGTCAACGAACCCAAAGGTCACTCCTTTGTAGTTTGTAACATAGTAGAGAACACATATCAGCAGATTAGGGAAAAACACATCATACCTCGAGGATAGGGGGTGGTGTTCGTATCCACACTATTTCAAGTGCGGGGAGTCGACTGAACTCCCAGATCCAGTCGATGCCTTTCGAATACTTCCTTGGGTAAGGCCTTTGTCAGAATATCTGTAACCTGTAACTCTGTAGGCACATACTCCAACTTCACAATCCCTTGCTCCACTTTCTCCTTGATAAAATGATATTTGATCTCAATGTTCTTTGTCCTTGAGTTATAGAAGGGATTTTTGCTGAGATTTATAGAACTTGAGTAATCGCACTGGATTCCGATTGGAGACTTCACTTCAACTCCCATATCTTCAAGATGATGCTTCATCCATAATAGATGGGTGCATGCTTGAGTGGCCGCAATATACTCATCTTCCGCGATGCTCAATGAAATGAAATCTTGCTTCTTTCTTAGCCAAGAAATACACAGTACACCAAGATAGAAAGCACCACCTAAAGTTGATTTCCTATCATCCGCTGAACCGGCCCAGTCTGCATCAGTATATCCCAATAACACTGTCTGAGATTTATCAGTATATGTCAAGATGAAATCCACTGTTCCCTGGATATACTGAAGTATTCTTTTCACTGCAAGCATGTGGATTTCCTTGGGATTACTTGGATATATTTCTACTTGGAATGTGGCGAATATAATGTCAGGCCTTGTTGCAGTCAAGTATAGAAATCTTCCAATAATGTGCCTGTATTCTTTGATATTCACTACCTTGCCATTCTCAATTTTTTTTGACAACTTCATCCGGGTAGCTTCCATAGTCTTCATATACTTTGAATTTTCATTCAAGATCTTTCCAAAAACCTCCTTGACATATTCATATTGAGAAATGAATGTTTCATTTCTTCTCTGTGTCACCTGTAGACTAAGGAAAACATCGGCTCACCAATCACAGACATTTCGAACTCATGTTTCGTGAATTCAGAAAACTGTCTGCACTTTGCTTCATCTGATCCGCCAAATATTATGTATTCATCATAGATTAGCCTCATCATCCAATGATTAATTTTGTTTTTGAAATAGATGTTGTAAGAAAATCAACCATGCTGAAAACCAAGATTCTTCAAATACTGATATAGCCTTGTGTACCATGCTCATGGTGCTTGTTTCATCCCATAAAATGCCTTCTTCTGCCAACAAACTTTATTATCATCTTCATGAATGAGAAAATCATTTGGCTACTCGATATGCACTTCTTCCTCCAGAATCCCATCCACGAATGATGATTTGACGTACATATTGAATACTTTGAACTTTTCTTGCACTACAATGGCTAGGAATAATTAGATTGTCTCCAGCCTTGAAACCAGTGAAAATGTCTCTTAAACATCAATTCCCTCTATCTGGGATTATCCTTTTCACACCAGCTGTGCATTTTTTTGAATCATTGTGCCATATTCGTTCATTTTGTTACGAAAGACCCATTTAGTCCCGATGACGTTCTTATCTGCTGGCCTCGAAACAATTCTCACATGTTTGGTTCTTCTAAATCTGGTCAAGCTCTTCATTCATAGCCTGAACCCAGTTATCATCTTCAGCTACATCAACTAATCATTTCGGCTCTACCTGAGATAGGAAAGACATCTAGTGCAGTGACTTCATTATTCTTGTCTGAAGTGGAGCTCAGTGATCACTGATGATATTTTTCCTGTCAATTTTAGCTCGACTCTTTGGCTTTTGTGCAGATAAGGATTTTACTTCCTTGTACTCACCATCAGTATCTTCTTCTAAATCACCGTCACCCACTTCTTCTCTCCCTGATTCTCATTCTACTTCCTCACTTTCAACAAAAAACTTTTCTCAATGTCATTGTTTAATGACGTCATTTCCTTCGAACTTCTTCTCTCAGATTTTTGTTGAGACGCCTTTGATTTTCTCTTGCAGCTTCTTGGTATCCTGAAAACAGTTAGCTGATACCATATTGTTAGAGCAAATAGATAAGCATGAAATGCATTGTTATTGCAACTTCTCCCTATCTTTCTTTCTTCCCTCAATAGGAAACACCCGAGCCGAGTCATCCAATTGTTGCATTGATGGCTCTTGAATCAGATTTGGATATAGAATGCCCCACCTGTGTTACACAACACTTCTATCTGTTAGGCCCAATGGTAGAGACCCATAACCATTCTTCTCCACATGCACCATTTATAATAATCTGGCACTCAGCATCGAGCCATTAACTAAATCTCAAAGCTTACTGAGTTGGAACTCGATGTAGAAAACAAGAGATAAAGCTAATAACACAATCACTTCTAATTGTGCTCAGTTTCTCCCTTTCATTTTCAATTCTGCTACCTGATTTGAATCAATTGAAACTCTAGAGCATATCTCTTCTCCACTTCACATCTTTAGATGCCACTTCCCCTTGGATCGTATCTCCCTAAAACCTGAAACACATGAATCATCAGTTAATAGCATTTCTATTCATAGGGAGAGGGGTTTGATTCTCGAATCCTCAAGACGAGGATAGTGGTTGATACTTATGGGTCAACCCTTTGATTCTTTCTTGGAGGGAATCACACTCCTTTCTTGCATCCTCCAGCTGCCTAGCCAACTTCAATATTTCTAGCCATATGACTAGGCATTCATTGACCATATTTTGAGCCTTTTTCTGATATGTACATTTGGTAGGCTCGGCCTTTCTCACTGCTTGGGGTATAAACGCACTAGTACACCTTTCATTATTTGAGGTTCTACCAAAATTCCATTTTCCTTGATTATTTCTTGGATCAGGAAGATCTTTTCTTTCCATCTTCCCTTGTTTCTTCCACTATTTCAAGGATCTTGCATCTTCTTCCAGTTTTCATTGTGGAATATGACCTGTGATTTTTTCATCACATTCTTTGTTCATCTTCCTTTTATAAAATATCTAAGTCACCACACTCTTTTTCACCATTGGTGAGTCTTCCACTGAATGTTCATTCTTCTTTCTCACATCTGTAGCATCTCCACCCTTTTTCTTCCAAATTTGTTCATGTTCCCTCTAATAGATATGTTGAGAGCGTGACAGAGTGGGTGACTGATTCACCTTTCGCCCAGCTCCTTGTGATTCCCTAGAGGCTCTAGGCATATTCTTTACCTTACCACTTTGTCTCCTAATATAGAATTTTTCATTATGCATCACTGGAGGTGGTAATCTCTTTCTGGGTTCCTTTTCGTTCCCTTCTTTCTTCTTGCTGCACTCCCTGGCCAAATGCCCATGATCAGAAAATATGAAACATTTTCTATTAAATGCATACCTCATTTCATCACTTCTCTTCTGAGATGTTGATGCAACTTGTTTTATTCTTCCAGCATCGATCTCCTGAGCTTCCTGACATATACTCATGGTGTGTCCCATCCTTCCATAGTAATAGCAACTGATGAATGTTCTCCTCTGAGAAACTCTTCTCTCTGATTTATCATGATGCTTATTCTTATTCTCAGATTTAGAAATGCTTCTATTAAAACAGCCTGAAATGTATTCCTAAGCCTGTAAACAGAAGCTTGATGTGTGGCCATGAATCCCATGGAAATAGAACATGTCATCACTAATTCTTGGAACTGTCCTCTTAGGCCTATCTCTAGCACCTATAGGATTTCTTTCACATATGGAACTGTTCATAGCTCTCTTACCACTGGAGATTTTCACTGTGTTTTTCTTATTCTGTATAGGAGTGGGATCATCATATCCAATTCCAGATTTTCCCAAAAAGGATGGCCTTTGGGAAGATACAATCCTTTCATGATTCTCCTCTGATGTAGCATATTTGGCTTTCATTTTATCATCACCTGCCAAAGGATGGTCAAATAATAAGTGCAATGAATCCTTCAACTTGGGCTAATCTTCAAATTTATATTTCTCTATTTCCTTCTTCACTGATTCTAGATCTTCTTTCAACATCTGAATCTTTACTTTAATTGATTCAAGTTGAGAATCAAGTTCTCTCTTGAGATACTTTCCTCTACTCATCTCAACTTCCAATTCCTGAGTAAGCGTTTCCACCACTTCACTTTGCTCCTTTACCTTAAATGTTTCTTGAACAACAGAATCTGAGAAACATGAATTCTCTTGTTGTAGCCATTGATTCTTATGAACTAGTTCAGAAATCTGTGTCACAAGATCATCATTTTTAGATTTCATATTCTGAACTTCATCTGACTTTTGAATCTCTTCATAATCATCAGCCTTTTGTTTTCCTTTCATTTTAGTCATCTTTTGTAGTTCTTCAGCATGTGAATCATTCTTCTCTGTTAGGTTAGTAATTATATCAATAAGCCTTTGATTTAAGCCTCTTATCTTGTTGACCTCAATCTCCAATACTTTGATCCAGATTTCTTTAGATTTGACTTCTTCATCCAATTTTTGGTCCATTTCCTTTGTCATGTTAATGACATCAACTGGTGTCCTCCTTGAAACTTCTTCATCATCAGTGGTTTCAGCATCACTTTGAATTTTAAGTAATTCACTCGTTCCAACATCATTATTGAGTGAATATATCGTTCCCCTATCTAATTCATCCAAGCCTTCCTTCAACAAGTTGATGGATTCCTTTAGTTGAATCACACTTCTTCCATAAACACTTCTGCACTAAGGAATACCACCCGACTTCTGATTCTTCTTTGATGTTTTTACCTTTTCCATGGCACACCGAAATAATAGAAGACAGATTTATCAACACAAATCAACTACACAAATTCTGAGCAAACAAATATGATAAAATCAACCTATCGCTCTGATACCAATTGTTAGGACCAATAGGGGCCTATATACACTAAGAGGGGGGGTGAATCAGGGTATGGATATTCTTTTCAAAATTATTCCTGCCTCACTGGATCTTGTCCTCTTTATTACAAGGGTCACTTCGTTTTCACTTGTGTGTTTATTATGATCACTTAGTTTCTTATTTTCCTGATGATGATGCTTCAAATGCAATGTAGGGAAGTAAGCATGCAGACACAAAGATTTTTACTTGGTTCACCCTCATTGGGTTACGTCCAAGGAGCATACGCTGACAAGTTGTCATGCATATCAAATCTCACTAATCTTCATAAGATGTGGATACAAAATTCGGGATAGAGCACTTCTATTCCCAGGCTCACTGCTTTCCCAAGGGTCACTCCCTATTTCTATCTCTCTGGCTCACTGTCGGTGGAGAGGATCACCTTTTTCCTCTTCCTATGGTCACTGCACTTGGAAGGGATCCACTCACAGTTTATAGACCTGTAGGTCTCTTCATTTTCATGAAATAATGCATCTTCAACTGTTGATAGATTCTCTATTGATGTCCAACTTTCATCCACTGATGAATACCTTTTTGACTCTGAACACTGGGCAATTAATTTTGGAAACACCTTTACAAAGCACCCTACTTCGCGAAGATCCCAATTTCGCGAAGCTCAAAAAAGCCTTCACAAAGCTCCTGCCTTTTCGCGAAGCACTTTCGCAAAGCACTTTCGCGAAGCTCAAGCCATCGCAAAGCAAGGTCCCTCGCGAAGCTTACTAAGCCAACGCGGAGCTCACAGGTTTCGTGGAGCTACAATAGCCTCCGCGAAGCACCTCTATCGCGAAGCACACTGGCTCCACGAGCCACCTTCGCAATACTAGAGCAAATTATTTTCTCTGAAAATTCTCTCTACTTCTCTCAAGGGGGTTGGCCTCTATTTATAGGCGATTCCATCGACCCTCGGCCCTTCCGCATGAAGTCAACGCCACGTCATTGCCAATCGCGAAGCTCTGATGTTTCAGCCGGAATTCTGTCCAAATCGCGAAGCACCACGGCAATTTTCCGTTCACGGAGCTCATCGTAATCGCGAAGCATCACCGTCAACATTCCTTCGCGCCTTCTCCGCGAAGCTCCATAGCAAATCCCTTCACCGATGCGATGCGCTTCAGCCTCTGCCATTCGTGAAACTCGTGATAATCGCGAAGAATCACCACCTCCATTCTTCTGGTCTTCGTGATTTCCAAACCATGCATCCTATCTTCTCAAAATTCATGCCTTTGCCATATTAAATTATGCTCTTCATGGAAATCCTATTTTCGCGATGCTCACCAAACTCCAAATTTTGGACCCCAAAAATTTGGCAAACACTGGGAAACGGCGCCACCTTGTACTGCTCTTTTGTACTGCCTCCAGATCGTCATTTCCTTTGTCATCGTTCATTGTCAACAAGGATTGTCAACAAATTCTCAGGAACTAGACAAATTCTCCATGGAAACCTGCTTTGTCAACAAACACAATCTACCCAAAAATACTTCAATGATACCTTGAGGTATTTATTCCAAACCAAATTAAAGACAAACAAGAATAAAATTAATTTAATAAATTGTTTATCGATTCGCGAATTAATTTATTTAATTCGCGTTCAACATGAGAAATTTAAACCAGGGGTAAGGAATCCACAATGATAAATCCTACAAAAAAAACCCTCAAGCTCGAGGGTATAAACCACATAAATGAGAAATATAAAATATTCCCCTACCTCGCAAAGACGTCGTATGTCGTCGATCCACAGAAGACGAACACCGCTGTAGATGGCGTCGCGAAGAACGACATCGCGGAGAAGAGAAAGGAAGGCGCGTCGTTCTTCGTTGGAGGCGTTCTTTGTCGAAGAGAATAACACTTTATTTATCTATATCTCCAGAGCTTTCCCAGGTTTTTTCCAACACCACAATTGCCCAACTAAAATAATACATCTTCCTATTATTTTATTCTCACAACAATTGATTTAAGAATCAAACACTATAATTAATTAATTGGAGAATCCCCTTAATTAATTATAATGTGTTCGCAATTTAATTGGGGGGAAGGTTGAGAGTTTAACAAACATAATAAAGAGAATGGTTGTCACAATAAATGCAAGGGAGATTAGGGGGGTTTCAAGGGAGGTGAAAGGTTGGGGCTCATGTGGGACCCACCTTACGAATATCCACACATGGGAAGTTATGTGGGGGTGGGCCCCACCATTAACATCCCCATGTAGGATTTAACCACCATGGTGTATAAAATTGTTCAAAACAATTTTATTTAACTAATCCCCAAATTTTAACTTTCAACCCGCAAAAAATGCAACTGCGGTAAAGGTCCCCTTAAGAAAATATCGGCGCTTCGATTTCATCAGTGCCCTCGGATTTCAATTCCGAGCACCGGTTCAAAACATATAAAATTCTGAATGTACATTTACTTAATGTACACGAAAAAAATTCGGAAAATTATTATCAGTCACCCTCGAACCGTGCCGGTCGAGGATAGGCTCTGCCTAAGTAAAACACGCCCCAACGAACCCATTGATACTCTCAGATTTTCAATCCGAGTAACCATTTAGATGTTATGAATTAAACAATAAAATAATTTTCACTTAATTATTTTATTTGCGGCCAAAAACTAACTTTTTTTGGTGGCCCGCACCGGCCAAAGTTAGTATCTGCTTAAATAAAGCACGCCCTCACGAGTTCGGTGATGGTCTCAAATTTTTAATCCGAGCTACCATGTTTGAGTTATATGCATTTGAAAAATAAAATAATTTATTTAATTATTTTATTTACGGTTATGCCATTTTTTGAATTTCTCACAGGAGACCCACACCGACTAAAGTTAAGTCGCACCTAGGGTAAACCTGCCATCCTCAGTGCAACAGTGCCCTTAGATTTCTGATCTGAGTAACCGTTTAAGAGTTATACCACCTTTTCAGTAAAACTGCTTATGCGCATTAATTTAAGCTTAACAAAACATCAGAAAATTATTCCGGGCACCCCGAGCCTCGGAATTAGGTTCCATCAGAAACTGCGGACTCGTAAAATTTCAAAGAATTTAAGAAAAAAAATCCTTGAAATTTCCGGGTCTTTACATTATTCTCACCTCATGGCTTTATATCCTCGTAAAGCTTCAACACACACTAGGGAAACAAAAGAGGGTACTGAGCACACATCTGAGCCTCCCGCTCCCATGTGCTCTCCTAGAGGTTCCCGTGCTGCCAGCAAAAGCGTACCAGAGGAATTGACTATCCTTGAAGGACCCGCTCATGTCAATCCTCAATCTCTACTAGAACCTCCTTGAAAGTCACCCTGTCATCGATATCTAGCTCCCAGTGGTCGATGATGATGGTTAGGTCATACACGCATATCCTTAGCTGAGATACGTGGATGATGTCATGTACCCAATGCAACTGAGGTGGAGGGCCAAGCGGTAAGCCACCTCACCTACCCTACTGAGGACCTGAAAAGGTCCGTTGAACCTCGGAGATAACTTGTCGCCTCAGCCACATCTCTGTTGACCTCGTCGAGGCAAGACTTGTATAAAGACGTGGTCGCCATCCTCAAACTCCAGTGGTCTATGTCTCCTATCAATGTAGAATTTATGCATACTCTATGCAGACTTCATCCGCTCCTGGATGATCTGCACCTTCTCCGGTAGCCTCAAAATGAGTGCACTAGTCAACCTCTGCCTCAGATCCTGAAAATCTCTACTGTCATATCCCTGACCACACAAAGGGTTTTCCCCTTCTTCATCAATGCTAAAAGCGGTGCAACAACTCTGAAGAAGTCTGGTTCAAATCTATGTTTGTCCAACTTATGAGTGATCGACTGCACCCACTTATGCATGATTCCATCCTGTGTTTCCCGGGGTTTCCTTTTCACCGACCAAGGAAAACCCATCCCAACGTTGTGGGAAAACCACAACCTTTTTTCCTAATACAGTCAATCTATGTATGAACTGTGGTTGCCCAGTCCATACCCAAACTAACGTTGTAAGGCCTCGACGCTGCCACCAAGAGATTCCAACCGAAACTCTCACCTTAAGGGTCAGATCACACCATCGGTGTAAGCATGATTATCGAGTCTCCTCTGTACGAACCTGGGTTTTTGGAACAGGTCACAATCCCGACCCTGTTTGAATTTTTGATTGGTTTCTGAGGAAACTAGAGAAAATGGGATGTTTCTGGAAATTTCCTGACTACACGCCGTGTACTATAAGTACATGTCGTGTATGTGTAGGCGAGTGACCAACCATGTGATCTCCGAGTACATGTCGTGTGATGACTGTGTAAGTAGTTTCTTACTACACGACATGTAGTTTTGAGAACGCCGTGTATACCCCCGACCGTGTGAGTCCATACATGGCGTGTAGGCCTGTTGGCTGGGTAGAACCAGGGACACGCCTATTCCCTTTGGACATGCCGTGTAGTCTAGTCATGTATAAGGGAAACACATGGAGTGTGGGTATGTCGGCGAGGAAAGGAAGAAAAACCAAGTACACGCCATGTACCCCTAGGTACACGCCATGTACTCATGTCGGCAGGTTCGGAAAGTAAGTCAGCGAAATCAGCTATCTCTTGAACAGTTAAATGAAATATACACGGCGTGTAGTCTTAAAGTACATGCCGTGTACATTATTGTTTTCTCTTAAAACGGTCAGTAGCCTCGTATTGAGGCAGAACCTCATACCCTCCGCCCGGATACGCGAACCAAGCTGTCCAAACATTCAATTGCTAACCGGTTCTTCATCCGAAGTCAGATCTGATCTCAGTTGGATGCATTGAAACCCCCCCAGTAAGGCCTTGATTCCTCTTTGGCTATTTTGTCTGATTTTCATTCTAGAACAGGTTATAAGGGTTTGAATGGTTTTGAATATTTTGTAAATTTACTGTGTTTTAGACCGAATTGGCAGGAGTAACCGGAGGAGTAGCATCGTAAGAGTCTTAGGTAGGTGGTGCATACCTAATTTTGTGTTTTCGTGGTTGTTTGGTTGATGCGGTCTTCAGCGCGTTTTCGGGTATTTTGAACGGGAGCTGTTTTATCTTATTTTTCATACTGAATTGCTTATGGGACCTCTGGGATGCCTTTGGGTATGCCCGGTTACCAGTTTGTGTGAGCGGGGCCGGGTGAGGGGTCATTGCCCATCGGGGCATTTTGGCCTAGGAACGCCAAAATGGGTTTAATTTAAATATGATTGTTATAAACTATTTAGTTTAATTTGTTAAAGCATGTTATAAATTGTTAGAGGCATTTAAGACCTCAGTGCTGGTATAGGACAACACCTGGTATAGTGCAATTTGACTATTTAGTTGGTTTTTCCCGGTTATGCTTTCTGTTTAACTATGTTATATATGCAATTGTTGAATTGCATATGCTGGACCCTTTGGGTTGTGTTGGGGCTATGCCGGGTTACTTTGGTGGTTTTGACCATGGGGTTAGGCGTCATGGACATCGGCTAGAGGCAGTACGACTACCAGGTAGGGCATGGCCCGGGTTACTAGGATGGTGATTCCATCGGACTTGAGTGACATGGTCGTAGGGAAATGAGGTGTCAGAAATGTTGGTGGCTTAGGACTATTTTTGTGATTACCACTCACCTAGGACTTGAGTATTGTGCGCATAGAGATACTCCATGATGAGGTGGTTTTGACCACTCGTGTGGGTAGAGGCCCTCGTAGATGCGGTTAGGTATTTTGGTTATGGGTGTTTGCCGTAGAAAGCCATGTGGTAGGTGAGGAGCCTTCAGGGGATGGGCGTGTCTCCGGGACATCGGTACGTGAGACACAAGGTGTCAGGAGGCACATGGTGTCAGGCTACTATTCTTGGGCGTGCCTTCGAGATGTCGGTACTTGAGGCACAAGGTGTCAGGAGGCACATGGTGCCGAGTTACTATTTTGGGTGTGCCTTTGAGACGTCGGTACTTGGGACACGAGGTGTCAGGTGGCACATGGTGTCGGGTTACACAACAGAGAATTCCGGCATTGGTCGAAGTAAGTGACACTCCATGGTGGCTGTTGAGCACCAGTGGAGTTTGTGTTTATTTGTGCACTGTACTGTTTACCACTTTCCTTGTAAATGCATGACTTCTTAAACACATATATTTGGTACGCATTTTTGGGTGGTATCCTACTTAGATTTGTCTCACACCATGCACGAGCCCTTTAGGACGCGTGCAGACTTTATGGATTTACATGCAGGAAAGAAGCCAGCTTCAGGAGATGGGTTACTTTAGTTGTTTCATGGAGATGATATGGACCTTGAGCTCATGCCTAGATGGGGTTACTTTGTTTTGTTTTGTTCTCTGTATCAGCATGCTTACTTGTTGTTGCTACTATCGGTTAGCCATTGGCACCCTTATTATATATTCAGTTTTTATGACCTGCTTTGGATGCATGTTTTTCTGTTCAGTAGTAGTTACATGTTATCAGCATGTTGTTGTGTTATTTATGCTTCTATTGTTATGTATACTACTTGTACTGTTTATTGTTATTGAATGTGCTTCAGATATGCGGGTCTGGTTCGAGTCTGCTAAGTCTTTCTTTCCATTGCATCTTTACGGTTATACTCGGATTGGTGCCCTTACTATGATCCTCCGAGAGGGTATAGCCTCCCCACTATACCTATTTATACCATCGGTGCTAGTCTTCAGTCATTGGAATTCAGGGGAGGTGCGCCTAAGGTAGTGACACCCGACCCGTTCAGCACTGTTCGGGTGGCCGACCGGGTCCGGGTCGTTACAAAGTGGTATCAGAGGAGTTATTGACAAGGATTTAGTAGCCGTTTTTTTCTGGATACTGATGATATTGAGACTTCACTTTTTATTTCTGCTGGTTTTACTATTTGGGATATGGTAGACTGGAGATAAGTTGTTGTTACTGGGACTGGGTTTTTAACTTGTGCTTGGGTGCCTACAGACCCAGGTATGAGGGATGGACCTAGTTGCCATGGGTTGGAATTTCTATTTTCTTTTTCCTCAGATTACAGTTTATAATATTGCCACCTTGGTGGCTCACATGGTGTGTGATTTTCTTGATTGTGATATGTGACCCTTGACCCGGTGTGGTAAGGGAGAATTGGACCTTGGCCTGGTATGGCAAGGCTTGTAGTTTGGCTTTTGATAGACACAATTTTAGGGTATTTCAATTTCACAATTGCACGTATGCTTTGTGAAGTGATAATACCATTTGAATAAAATCAATTGACATGCTTTATCTTCTTTGAAATGAGAGTTGGTTAAATTCCTAATAGAATTACTAGTTGTGAAAATATGTATGTCATGCTTTATATTTTTGTAGAATTGCATGTTGCAGGATATTTGGGTCTGCCTCTTGTGAGAGCGGGAAAGTACTATGGTTGAGGCAGTGTAACTGTCATGATTGGGCGAATCGGTCATAGGTTTGAGGCAACGTGAGTTTTCGGGATGGGCATGGACCGAGGTACTCTTGATACTTGGCTATGTTGGGTGGGTAAGGAGTCCATGAGGTCGGGATGTCGTGGGGCATGGGTTGAGGTGAGGGGGAGTAAGGGGAGTTGTTATGCACTTCCTTATACTGATTTCCTTATCTGTGTAGAATATATTGTTATATATATGTATGGGTTGTCTGAAAATTTATGGTATTTAGCGGGTTACTCCTTCACGACACGATGGAGTGTCAGGAAGTAGAGGATACATTGCCACAGGATCAGGGGTAGAATTCAGTACAGGTAGAGCACGAGCCGTAGGTACAGGCTCATGGACAGGATCAGGTTCAGGATCTAGTGCAGGCAGGACAACATCCCGGTTTGGAATCATTCGGGTCGTGGCTCGATGAGCATCTCCGAGCGATCCTGGAACGCGTCTTGAAGGGGATTTACAGAGGCGTGCAGGGCATAGAGCCTTCTATGGCGTATCTAATACGAGAGTTCTAGTCGCAACACCCACTGCTTTTTCAGGGTGAGAGTAGTCCGCAGGCGGCTGAGAACTGGATAGAGAGTATGAAAATGATCTTCGAGTAGCTCGAGAAGCCTCCAGGGCGGAGGGTCAAGCTGGCGACGTACATGCTGAGAGGCCCAGAGAAGCGTTGGTGGGACGTACAGGTTCAGGCTCGTAGGCATGAGGAACTGGCATGGAAGGACTTCGAGGACAGGTTCCTAGAGCACTTTTACCCAGAGACACCAAGGGCATAGAGAGCTCGGGAGTTCTTGAGTCTTCAGCAGGGAGACATGTCCGTCATGGACTACACATCTACCTTCATAGAGTTATCTTGTTTTGTACCTGGTATGGTGAGCGATGACGGAGCTAGGGTGAGGCGCTTCGAGGATGGCTTACGACACTCCATTCGGGTCCAGGTGAACATCTTCAGGCTGGGTTCTTTCTCTGAGGCAGTGAATAAGGTGCTCATAGCCAAGGGCAACGAGAGAGAGAAATATTGCTTGGGCAGGATGAAAGCTTTAGGTGACGATTCGGACAGAAGAAAACGAGGAAGGGACAAGTTCCCGTAGGGAAGTCAGGCCAGGGATTCAGCTAGACCACCTCGTGGGATTTCATCGGTGATTTGCTTCTAGTGTGGACAACCGGGACATGTTCGGGCGCAGTGCGATAGTCCTTCGAAGGAGTGCCAGGCATGTGGATTGGACGGGCATCTGGAGAGGTTTTGCAAGCAGCCTTCTCATATAGCCGACAGGAAGGGACCAGGATAGAATGCAACGTCTGGAGTTGGTTTCGGATCGGTACCCGGAGAGGGTAGTCGAGGTTCAGCTGTGCGCGATGGTCATGAAAGAGACAGTGGGACCCAGTTGTGGGGTCAGTGGCTAGTGACTGGAGCAGCATCGCAGGGAGTTCAGGTGGCAGGCAGCCGTGTTTTAGTCCAGGTGCACGCCATGGAGCTGCCAGAGGCTGAGCAGGCTGATGAGCCAATGACGGTCAGAGGTACACCGCGGTGTGACCGTGATCTCCATGTTTCCTTTTTGGCATGACCTGTAGAGGCATTCCTGTTTTGAGTGCACGTGGTGCACATGATCTATGTGGACTAACTAGATGCTAGTCAGTGGGATTGGAGCCATATCAGGTGCGTGATATATTCTATATATATATGTATGTATGAGATGCATGGAATCGGGGCATTGAGGATGCGGGTTACTTGAGGTGTCATGGGCATCGGGGCATCGAGGATGTGGGTTACATGAGTTTCTCAGCACCGGGACCTCATGGAGGCGGACACCGATGTGGTGCGGAATACGTTGGGTGCCAGAAGTGACACAGGAGCACCAATGGGGTGCAGGGGTGATGATGCGTAACCGAAGGGATATGCGTTCAGAAAACAGGTTAGTAAACCCTGTTTTCTTTACGTTTGTTGGGTTGAGACCGGGTAAGGTGATTCCAAAGGTGGGGATCCCCCTTGAGGAATTTAGTCGGGACCTTTGAGACCGGGGATGTCCGGGTTGCTTTGATCGGGGTGGTATGTTCAGTGCCATCTCCAGGTTTCATTCGGTAGCTCGGGGACGAGCTACATTAAGGTGGGGAGTTTATAAGAACCCGAGTTTTTGGAACGGGTCAAAATCCCAACCCTGTTTGAATTTTTGACTGGTTTCTGAGGAAATTGGAGAAAATGGGAAGTTTCTGGAAATTTCTAGACTACACGTTGTGTACTTTAAGTACATGTCGTGTATGTGTAAGCGAGTGACTGGTCGTGTGTTTTCTGAGTACATGTCGTGTGATGGTCGTGTAAGTAGTTTCTTACTACATGACGTGTAGTTTTGAACACGCCGTGTATACCCCCAACCGTGTGAGGCCATACATGGCGTGTAGGCCTATTGGCTGGGTAGAACCACGGACACGCCGTTTTCCCTTTGGACAAGCCGTGTAGTCTAGCCATGTATAAGGGAAACACATGGCGTGTGGGTATGTCGGTGAGGAAAGGAAGAGGAACCAAGTACACGTCGTGTACCCCTAAGTACACGCCATGTACTAATGTCGGCAGGTTTGGAAAGTAAGTTAGTGGAATCAGCAGTCTTTTGAAAAGTTAAATGAAATATACACGGAGTGTAGTCCTAAAGTACACGTCGTGTACTTTCTTTTTTTCTCTTAAAACAGGCAGTAGCCTCTTATTGAGGTAGAACCTCATACCCTCCACCCGGATACGCGATCCAGGCCGGCTGAACCATCAATTGCATCCCGGTTCTTCGTCTGAAGTCAGATCCAATCTCCGATGGATGCGTTGGAACCCCCTCGGTAAGGCCTTGATTCCACTTTGGCCATTTTGTCTGATTTTCGTTCTAGAACATGTCATATGGGTTTTAAAGGTATTGAATATTTTTTAGATTTACCGTGTTTTAGACCGAATTGGCAGGTGTTACCGGAGGAGTAGCACCGTATGAGTCTCAGGTAGGTGGTGCATACCTCATTTTGTTTTCCGTGGTTGTTTACCGCGTTTTCTGGTATTTTGAGCGGGACCTATTTTATCTGCTTTTTCATACTAAATTACTTATGGGACCTCTGGGATGCCTTTGGGTATGCCCGGTTACCAGTTTGCATGAGCAGGGCCAGGTGAGGGGTCGTTGCTCATCAGGGCATTTTGGCTGGGGAATGCCAAAATGGTTTTAATTCAAATATGATTGTTATAAACTGTTTAGTTTAATTTTTTAAAGCCTATTATAAATTTTTAGAGGCATTTAAGACCTCAGTGCTGGTATGGGACATCACCTGGTATAGTGCAATTCGACTGTTTTGTTGGTTTTTCCTGGTTATGTTTTCTGTTTAACTATGTTATATATGTGATTGTTGAATTGCATCTATTGGACCCTTTGGGTTGTGTTGGGGCTTTGCTGGCTTACTTTGGGTGGTTTTGACAACGGGACTGGGCGTCATGTACGTCAGCTACAAGCAGTAAAAATGTCTGGTTGGTCATGGCCCGGGTTACTAGGATGGCGATGCCATCAGACTTGAGAGACATGGTCGCAGGGACATGAGGTTTCAGACATGTTGGTGGCTTAGAACTATTTTGGTGATTACCTCTCACCCAGGACATGAGTAGTTTTCACACAGAGTTATTATTTGATGAGGTGGTTTTGACCACTCGTGTGGGTAGAGTCCCCTATAGATGTGGTTAGGTATTTTGGTTGGGGGTGCTTGCCGTAGAAAGCCACGTGGGAGGTGAGGAGCCTTCAAGGGATATGTGTGCCTTCAGGACATCGGTACTTGAGACACAAGGTGTCATGACGCACATGGTGTCAGACTACTATTCTTGGGCATGCCTTCGACACGTCGGTACTTGAGGCACGAGGTGTCAGGAGGCACATGGTGTCGGGTTACTATTTTGGGCATGCCTTCAATACGTCGGTACTTAGGACACAAGGTGTCAGGTGGCACATGGTGTCGGGTTACACGACAGAGAATTCCGGAGTGGGCCGAAGCAAGTGACACTCCATGGTGGCTGTTGAGAACTAGTGGAGTTTGTGTTTATTTTTTCACTGTACTATTTACTGCTTTCCTTGTAAATGCATGGCTGCTTAAACACATATATTTGGTACGCACCGTTGGGTGGTATCCTACTGAGATTTGTCTCACACCCTACACGGGCCCTTCGGGACACGTGCAGACTTTATGGATTTGCGTGCAGGAAAGATGCCAGCTTCAGGATCTGGGTTACGTTATTTGTTTCATGGAGATGGTATGGACCTTGAGGTCATTCCTAGATGGGGTTACTTTGTTTTTTTCTTTTCTGTATCGGCATGCTTACTTGTTGTAGATACTGTTAGTTAGCCATTGGCACCCTTTTTATATATTTAGTTGTGTATGAACTTCTTTGGATGCATGTTTTACTGTTCAGCAGTAGTTACATGTTATCAACATGCTGTTGTGTTATTTCTACTGATATTTTTATGTATACTGCATCTGCTGTTTATTGTTATTGAATGTGCTTCTGCTATGTGGGTCTGGTTCGAGTCTTCTGAGTCTTTCTTTCAACAACATCTTTACTGATATACTCGGACTGGTGCCCTTACTATGATCCTCCGAGAGGGTATATCCTCCCCCACTATACCTATTCAGACCCTCGCTGCTAGTTGGAAGCCTTTGGCATTTAGGGGAGGTGCGCCTTAAGTAGTGACATCCGACCCGTTCAGCACTTTTCGGGTGGCTAGCCGGGTCCCGGTCGTTACATCCTCCCAAAGTAATCTCCAGACATGAGGGTCAAGTCAATGGCTTAACCAGAAACTCTAGGACTGGGACAAGATTTGTGGAGGGATGGGATGATTCATATCAATGTCTGTTTTTACGGCAGCTAGTAGTAGAAACATACCATACATTGAATCATTTCTAGAGCCCTTGGGTCACACTCCTTGACCTAATGCAGCTATTCCCTTCCCCTTCCCTCCATCTCCCTGAGCCTGGCGGGGACAAAAAAGTTGGATGGTTGTAACATGTCGAAATGTACACCACCACATGCTGCTCTCCTAGCTCTGCTTCCACATCTATTGCTATGCAGAATCATCTTTCCTTATCACTTCCTATTCTGGAAACATTTTACATGCCCAAGTCTTTGAGACTAGTGTCAGTTCCATGCTTTCTCACTACTAACATTCTCTAGCTGTATCTATTCAGCCAAAGAACATTCAACCACAAAGGTTCTCTCTAGTACCCTAGCATAAGTAGGAATGCATAGAGGAAAAGCTTTGGCTCATATGTCATTTAAACACACCTTGATCTGAGGTCTGAACTATAAATCACTGATCGTATCATAGTCATCAAGTACCAGGAATGATTGGTAGGCCTCGATGAATACTCAGCTACCGACATGTCGTCCTGCCTGAGCTTTATAAGCTCTAGAAAACTCTCAGTCACCTTCTCCAGCCAGTCCTCAGCCGCCTGTGAGTCGGGCTCGTCTTGGAACCTAAGGGGTATCTGTTGTTGAAAAACGTGTAAGGAACTAAGCCTACATGTGTCATATACCAGTACTGCTGGTTGGAATTGTTGACCAACAGGTAGTGATATAGCTGGCACACTACCCGAAGGTACTATCTCATGCATCGGTCCACGTACCGAAGCCTCATCACTATACGGACTAACCTCATGGTCACTCACTGGGAAACACCAGTAGCTAAGATCACCATATGCTCTACTAGTGTCTGAACTAGGTGTAGAACTCTAGAAATCATCTCCAGCCCGTCCTCTGTTGTTTGGGAATCTGTCTCACCTCATAACCTCAGAGGCCTCTGTTGCTGGAACACATGCAACACGCTTTTTCCGTGTGCACCATCTGCTAGTACTGCTAGTGGCATTTTATTCCTAACGGGTGGTGCTGCTGCTTGTACACCACTCGAAGGTGCCAACATAGCAAGAGGGCCCTGCACCGGAGCCTCGTCACTTGGTGGGCCGTCATCGTGTATTCTATCGGAACTCTAACAGACTGTCTACGTGGAGGCATCCTGAACAGATGTGACACGGTCAAATGATTTAAACCTGGTGAGCTGACCTGATTGAGCTGACATAAAGAAAACTTTTGGAAACACACACGCAATCAGTGTTTTCATGCACTAATTCGGAAATCAGTAGTCAGGGTCATGGTGTATGGATACGTCGGCCGCCGCACCAACACTGGACTCCCTAAAATGAAAACCACACTCGGTACCATTAACACTATTTCTTCACAAAAAAGAAATATCAGAGTTATAAGTTCTGCGGTAGATCCGACTCCTCTGATACCAATTTTTCACGACCCATCCCCCGGGGCCCGTGTCGTAACTACGCCAGGACCACCTTCCATAGGCCAGGGGATGGTGACTAGCATCAAAGGCATAAATCCCTATAACTAGGAAGGCATTGCCTCTATAAAATGTAAACACACACACAAATAGAGTACAAGAGGAAGTAAACACTAAGTAAAACAGTAATAGGTGTGCTGAAAGTACAAAGGGGGGCGGAAACACAAGACCAAAAGTAAAGTACAAGGAAAAGACAAGACAATAGGAAGGTGACAAGATTCTCCTGGATCGTCCTCCAGAGTTCCTTCCTGAAGGGTAGGTACAGATGGCCACCTCATCTCTCCACGTCCTTCTGTCACCTCCGGGTACCGTCTCGTCATGAAGTCCACCTCCGAGTACTGTCTCTTCGTGATGTCCACCTCCGGGTACCGTCCAGCTCCACAAGCCTCAACCACGATCAGTGTTGTCCGTCGTCCGCATCCAACACAACGAGGTGCGGGCATAGCCCGTGCAGGGGTGAGTATAACGATACTCAATAGGGACCCCTGAGACCCTCAAGGTCTCACTAAAACCAACAATGATAAACCACAAAGAAAGATCTCAACATATAACCTTTACTTAGTTATATTCCCATACATATACCTTAGTTATCAAGTAACCCATCTCAATCATGAGGAAAAAACAAAGGTCATGGACTCAGGTCAAACCAGGATTTTCATTAATGATATCGAAACCACAACTGCTAAAGAGCTCCTCCTCTGACAAGTACAATGATCCTGTCACGACTCCGAGGCACTGCTCACTAACCTTAGACTGCTGATGTACTCCTCCTGTTGATTATCGCGGGTCTACTGCCAAATATCGGGTGCTCCGTCTGCTATGGGTATGCTGCCAAATACCGGGACCTCCCCCTAATAGCCTATAGAGATACTCCTCCTATCGAGTATCGTGGGTCTGCTGCCAACTACCAGGTGCTCCGTCCGCCGTGGGTCTGCCGCCAAACACCGAACGCTCCGTCCACTAGGCTAATCGAATCACTCCGAGTCAAATCGGTCAAGCAGTCGTCAGGTCTACAGCTACCACTACCAATAAAATAGTTTTTTCGCAGCCCCCCCCCCCTTTATCAGCGCTAATGAAAAAGCAATGATAAAGGGACCCCCTTTATCAGCACTTGTTTAGTAGCACTGATAAAGTAGAGGCTTTATCATCGCTTTTTTTAAAAGCACTGATAAAGGGTCGACTTCAAAAAAATTCTAAAAATATATTAGTATATTAATATATAAATATAGTTATATTGATATATAAATATAATATATAATTTTTAAATATATTTTAGATAAGTATAAATGTACATTTACACTTAATATACTTAATATATAAGATATTTAGTGAAAATGGATTCTTAAAAAATTAAAAAAATATTTTTAATTAATAATTTGATAATTATTATGGAGTAATAGTCATTTAATAACAATTTGAAGACTAAAAAAATTAAAAAAAATTAAAAAAAGATCCGAAATATGTTCAAAACGCAACTCAAAATTCAAACAACCATAACTTTTGATCCGGGTGTTCGTTTGAGCTCTACCACATATCAAATCAAAGCATGCGACGAGCTATACGTCGATATAATTGATGAAAGCCCTGGTCAGGGGATTTTTGAGGCCAAAAGAGGCCCAGAAGGCCTCCAAAACCGAGTTTTTAGTCGGGGTACCCCGATTTTTTAACATTTTGTGGATTTTCAGCCTTGTTTAACGGGGTATTATTGGATTTTGTTTGGAGGGTTCTGAATTTATTCCAAGTTATTACATTCATATTGATATTATGTCTTTGAAATTTCATCATTTTTTATAATGCACTACTATTTAGAATCAAATATATAACAATATATTCATATTTTTTATATATTCACACCTAAAATTTTAATTATAAATATAAATAATAAAATATATTTACAAATAAAATATATTATCTTTATCTAAATAATAACTAACATCCATTTTATTTAAAATACAAATATATGAATATTTATATACCTATATATTAATCTAACTATATATATATATTAATCTAACTATATATATATATTAATCTAACTATATATATATTAATCTAATAACTATATATATATTAATATAATTACATATATATATATTAGTATTACTATAAATATATATATTAATGTCACTATAAATATATATATTAATATCACTATATATATATATATTAATATAACTATATATATATTAATATAACTATATATATATTAATATAACTATATATATATATATAACTATATATATGTTAATATTACTATATATATATATATAACTATATATATGTTAATATTACTATATATATGTTAATATAACTATATATATATAAATATAAATATATATTACTATACGAATAAATATAACTATATATATATATATTAATATAACTATATATATATATATATTAACATAACTATATATATACATATTAATATAACTATATATATATTATAATATAATTATATATATATTATAATATAACTATATATATATATTATAATATAACTATATATATATTAATATAAATATATATTATTATATGAATAAATATAACTATATATATATATATTAATATGACTATATATATATTAATGTAACTATATATATATTAATATATATATATATATATATTATAATATAACTATATATATATATTATAATATAACTATATATATATTATAATATAACTACATATATATATATATTAATATAAATATATATTACTATACGAATCAATATAACTAAATATATAAATATATATAAATAGAGATATCATGAATTGGAAGACAAATCAAAATAGAGTAGTGGTAAAGGCTTAGGCACGCAGGGGGGAGGTCTCGAGTTCAAATCCTGGTGGAGGTAGGGGCGTGCATGCATGGGGGAATATAGCAACAAGTGCTGTTAAAGGGTGAAGGGGGTGCGTGGGGCACTGTACAGGGGCAAAAAAGCGTTGTAAAACGGGGGGCTCAAGCGCTATAAAAGCCCCCCGATTGGTAGTATTTTTTAATTTTTTTTGATTTTTTAATTTTCTACCTTTTATCAGCACTGATAAAGGAAGCGCTAATATTGGGGTCTTTTATTAGTGCTAAGACAAAGCGCTGATAAAGGACCCTTTTATTAGCGCTTTGTTTGAGCGCTGATAAAAGACCCCTTTTAACAGCACTTTTTTTAGCGCTGATAAAAGGGGTCTTTATCAGTGATTTTCGGAGCGTTGATAAAGGGGACCCCCCCCCCCTTTATCTTCTCCGACTTTATCAGCGCTTTTTCTAGCGCTGATAAAGGTCGTTTTTAGTGCTGATAAAAGCAGTATTTGTAGTAGTGTACTAGGTCTCCGCACTCCGTACACTCGTCTCCAGGAAGGTACGCTCCACGAGCTAATGGTCGTTACTTCCAAGTGTCACGAAGTCTCACGTAGAAGTTTCTCAAAGGACCGCATCGTCATAGGGGTCTCAACGCAACAGACGGCGTGTCAATCGGATACCCGGTCTGTGAGATATTAGCCTATCCATTCCAGGGGCCCGGTTGGATTTCGGGTACAATCCAACCCGGCCATATTCCGACTACGTCCAAACCTCAGGTGACATATGCCAAAAGAACCGTCTCATCAAGAGGAATCCAACATAGCCGACGACACATTAATCGGACGTCTGGTCCTCAAGTTATAAGTGTTTCTGCTCCAAGGGCCCCCAGTTAACCAAACTGGTCACACCATTGTGATCCATACCAAAAAACAACTGAGATGGACTACCAATTGGTCCAAAATGGATAGCCGATGAAAAAATTGTATTTCAATGCAACACGCGCGAACCATGCCTCATGGGGCCCGTGCCTTGACCTCGACTTAAATATCTAAAATTTGTCTTGAAACATCCGTCTTAATTCCAGGGTCTAAACGTCCTAGAGGGTTCGTCATTCCGACACCGTATGAGAGAGATATGTGCAATACAAGATCACGTCCTAATAATAATAATAATATTATTCAGTGTTTCATGGGCCCGAGACACGAACCAGAATTTAGTATCCAACATTAGACTTGAATCGGCCGTATTAATGACAGGATTACATCGCCACTGATGGCAAGCCAATCGGACGTCGCACACATGAGTTATGGAGGGTTGAAGATTTAATAATAATATTAAATCTATTATTTTCTGAGCGCTTCGGGTACCAGATCCAAAAACCTAAAAAAGACATCCAATAGTAGACTCGGAATGTCTGTCTTGGAATCTGGGTCCCACTGCCACAGACGGTTTGTGAAACTGATGTCGCACGAATAAGTTACGGTTGAAAAAGTGTTTTATCAACAAAAATAATAATATCATTCTTGTATTATTATTTTCAATTGATTTATTTGAAGGATGTCATGTCACCCACCACCTCTCTCCAATTTTGGTGCACCTCACTCCCTTCTTCACGGATGGCCAACACACCCCTTTGGTTTCCTTCTCTCCTTTCTTTTCATTTAATCATATCTTTTATTTTATACCATCATTATTATTGTTTTCTTCTCTCTCCAATCTTACTCTTCTCCCACGAAATTCACAACTTCTTTCTACCAATTAGTGCCCCAACATGCTACACCGATGGATTTTTCCTCGGCCTTCCAACCTAGCTCCGCCAAACCTCACTACTCGTGTCACGAGATCCTTCCGCACTCCATTCCAACTTCGATTGAACTCAGAAAAAAGATACGAACGCATATCCATGATCCTCGAGTCGAGATCTTCATGTCTGTATGTCGTGCTCAGGGAAACATTGAGTTTCCAACATGCTTAATTATTTGTTGATGAAGTACAAACGAAGAATCCATGGACAATGAATTAGGAAATATCACAGTCAAAGTGTGTATCGATTTCCGTGTTAGTTTAGCCATCGTTTTTGAGAATCAAGAACTTGGGGAATTGGAAATTAAATATTTATCATGCTTCAAAAATTTCAAATTCAAGACAAATAAGAAGAAAATTAATTCAATCAATTGTTTATCGATCCACGAATTAATTTATTTAATTCATGTTCATCACGAGAAATTTAAACCGGGGTAAGGAATCCACAAAGATAAATCCTACAAATAAACCCTCAAGCTCAAGGGTATAAACCACATAAATGAGAAATATACAATATTCCCCTACCTCGCAAAGACGCCGCAGGTCGTCGATCCACGGAAGACGAACACCGCTATAGATGGTGTCACAGAGAAGAGAAAGGAAGTTCTGTCGTTCTTCTTTGGAGGAATTCTTCATCGAAGAGAAGAACACTTTATTTATCTATATCTCCAGAGCTTTCCTAGGTTTTTTCCAACACCACAATTTCCAAACTAAAATAATACATCTTCCTATTATTTTATTCTCACAACAATTGATTTAAGAATCAAACACTATAATTAATTAATTGGAGAATCCCATTAATTAATTATAATGTGTTGGAAATTTAATTGGGAGGAAGGTGGAGAGTTTAACAAACTTAATAAAGAGATTGGTTGTCAAGATAAATGCAAGGGAGTTTAGGGGGGGGTTTCAAGGGAGATGAAAGGTTGGAGCTCATGTGGGCCCCACCATTAACTTCCACATGTAGAATTTAACCACCATGGTGTATAAAATTGGTCTAAAAAATTTTATTTAACTAATCCCCAAATTTTAACTTTCAACCCGCATAAAACGCAACTGTAGTAAAGGTCCCCTTAAAAAAATATCAGCGCTGCAAGTTCATCGGTGCCCTCAGATTTCAATTTCGAGCACCGATTCAAAAGGTATAAAATCCCGAATGTACGTTTACTGAACATACCTGAAAAAAATTCGGAAAATTATTATCAGTCACCCTCGACCCTTGACAGTTGAGGTTAGGCTCTACCTAAATAAAACACACCCTAACGAACCCATCGATACTCTCATATTTTCAATCTGAGTTACCATTTAGAAGTTATGAATTTTACAATAAAATAATTCACATAATTATTTTATTTGCGGCCAAAAATTAAGTTTTTCTGGTGGCATGTGCTAGCCAAAGTTATTATCTTCTTAAATAAATCTTTCCCTCACGAGTTCAGTGATATTATCAGATTTTTAATCCGAGCTACCATTTGTGAGTTATATGCATTTGAAAAATAAAATAATTTATTTAATTATTTTATTTACGATTATTCCATTTTTGGAATTTCTCACAGGAGACCCACGCTGACTAAACTTAAGTCATGCCTAAGGCCCACCATACGGAGCGCAACTGTGCCCTCAGATTTCTTGATTTGAGTAAAAGTTTAAGAGTTATTCCACTTTTTTAGTAAAACTGTTTACACACGTTAATTTAAGCTTAACAAAACATCAGAAAATTATTCTGGGCACCCTGGGCCTCGAAATCGGGTGCCTTTAGAAACTACAGACTCGTAAAATTCCAAAGAATTTAAGAAAAACAAATTTCCTTGAAATTTATAGGTCTTTACACTTTTGATGTTTGTATTTGGTTATGATAAAGACATATTCCATGAACCGTGTTTAAAAATATTTAATTTATTGGGAATAACTTTCTTATGTTTTGATCATGTTCTCATAACCTTATTCTCATGTATGATCATTCATTGATATATACATTTTTTACCCTTACTGAGAATCTGATATCAACCTTTATTGTGTAATCATTCTCTAGGTTTTATAGAATTTTCTAAGTATGATATGTCTAGAAGGGTACAAATATGAATATCTTTAAGGGAGATATTGATTATTGTTTAATAATTAATTTAAATATGTATCTAGTCTCCAAATACATTAATCCTTTACGATCCTTGACTGTGTATAATTATGATATATACTGAATATTATTCTAAAATGATGTAATATATATTTATTTTGTGATCAGTTTATATCAGTTGGTATTAGACAAAATTTTGTTAGTTTTTGGAAATTAAGATTAGAACATTTTAGTGAGAACCCTTAGGATAAGCCAAAGTATAAGAGAACATCAGAAATTATGGTATGAAATGGGTGTGAATTTTCTAAAAAATACATCCCTATCTAGATGATTGTATGTGGGTGTAGTTATGGCACAAATTTACCTAGCAATAAATTTTTTTAAATGTTTGAATTGGATATTAACATGATCTTATATAGTGTATGATTAGTGGGCCTAAGACTACGCACCGAGTTAGATACTCCTAGGGGATATGCTTGGGTTAATTCACATTTTATTTAATAACTATTGTGATGAATGAGAGGATAAAACCTATGACAGTATACGATAATCCATAGTGAAATGAGATTAATTTAAAGTGTCCTTGGTTAAAAAATGGTGTCATAAATTTGGAAATCATAAAAAAATTATTAATATATCATTGTTAACTCAGATTATTATAGAATTATTCATACACTATATTTTTTGTTTTATTCAATGGATGGTACAAAAAATAATTGTGTGAAAAATGAATGCGACAACCAATACAATGAATATCCTCATAATAAACCAAATTTCATGGGATATGGAATGAAATATCTTGTAACAATTTTCACGTAACTATCTCAAGATATTAGTGGTAAAATAAACCTTATTGAGCTTCTGAATGCACCATTAAAGGATAAACATGACATTTGATCTTTAATATGACAATGTCCACCCTCATTATATGGGTATTATGATCCAATAGATATCAAGATATGGATTAATTAAATGGAAAATATATTGTTTTCGATAATTCCTAGATAATGAGAAATTTTTCCTAACGGTCTATCATTTAGAAGATGAAGTTGTTCAATAGTGGACTCTTATCAGGAATATGAGGTAAGAATAAAAATTAAAAACCATGGAATTGGAGGAGTTTAAGAGTGTATTTCCCAATAAGAAAATTTTCATAAATCATTGTACTAAAATATAGGGGGAGTTTCTAGTGTTAAAGTTAATAGAGGTTGAATCCATTGGTTTATATAAACAAAAAAATTACAAGACAAGAGAGTAAAAATGATAGGCTTATCATTGATCTAGAAAATAAATATTTATTGATTCTTTAGTGGTTTGAAATGAAGTCTTTGAAATGAATTATCCATAATAGACTTTGGAATATATGAAGAGATTGTATGATGTGAACTAAAAGTGGAAATAAAAGCGAGAAACCCTCATCTTAATGGTATTAGTGATATGAAAAGTAATATTGTGTTTAATGGATTCTCGAGTTTTATATCACATGGGGGAAGAATATTTTTAAACCTCTTATATGAAACAAATGTGGGTAGGATTACTTAATAAATTTACTAAAAGTAATGTTTCAAGTGTGATATGTCTATACATCATGTAAAATAATGTTGGTGTGAGATGATGCCAATGAATGAAATTATGGGAGAAAAATATCAACCAAATGCACCACCCACACTTCAGTTCATTAGATTCAAGGAGTTATGGAATTTTGAAAATAAAAGACTTTTTTAAAAGTATAATGAGTATAATAAGTATAAAAACACTCTAAAATTGAAGTAAAAAGGGTAAATATTATGCAATAAAAACTACTAAAGAATATCATTGGAAATATTAAGTGAAAGGTACAATTACTATCCACTCTGTAATTGAAAATATTTTATTTGATTTAGGTTCTTCTAACTCTTTTATATCTAGAGATTTTTTTAAGGGTATCACATCACCACCTCAATTATTATATGTTATGTTAGAATTGAAAAATTATAATGGTATGGTGATCAAATCTCAATTATATATCTTCTCTCTTATATAATTTTTTAGGAATGTGCTTCCTGTAAATCCAATTATTCTTCCTCTAGTTAAATTTAATGTTATTTTGGGCTTGGATTTTCAGTCTCAGAATAGATCCCATATAAATTTTCCAAGAAGTGAAGTTTTAATGGATATTATGGATCAACCTATGATTATATATATGTGAGATGGTAAACATGAATAAATAATGGAAATTACTACCATCATATGGGCTTTATTTACTTTTCTAGAGGGATATTTATCTCAAATGATTCGGTGGAAACAAAACATGGAAAATTTTCCTATTATTCAATAATATTATTATATAATTCCTATGGAATTTAATAGTATTTTTAGGAATCATGAAGTTGATTTTTAAATACAATTCATGCTTAGTGATACACCTATTTTAAAAACTCCATGTACAATGGAAAAGATTGATTTATAATAATTGAATAATAAACACCATGAATGTATAGGTAATGGATTATTTCAACTTAGGTCTTCACATGGGGTACACCTATACTTTTTATTTATAAGAAATATGGTTCAATGAATCTTTTTTTTGATTATAATGAACTTAAAAAGATCACTATTAAGAATAAGTTTCCTCTACCCTATATCAATGATCAGTTTGATCAATTTCATAGAGCTCAATAAATTTTCAAGATTGATATTTGATATGGATATGATCAGAAAAGGTTCAAGTAGGAGGATATATCCACGAATTAATTATATAGGATTAATATTAATTATTAATTTATATTAATTCTATCTGGACATAGAAATTATTTTATTTTCTTCTCGGATTTAATGAATAATGTCTTTAGAGACAACGTTGATCTGTTAATGGTAATATTTATAGATGATAATCTTATGTATTCAAAGAGAAATATAGATCCTGAAGAACATTTTATGATTGTGCTTAAGACCTTTGTAAATAAGAATATATATTACAAATTTACCATGTCTGAATTCTGGTTATATAAAGTCTCATTCTTAGGCCGTATAATCTCAAGTGAAGGTATATGAGGTGATCCTTTAAAAACAGAGTTTATTGAACTATGCCCTAGACTAACCATGGTGACTAAGATAATTAGTTTTATTAAGTTGGAAGAATACTATTGGAAATTTTTGAGAAATTTTTCAGGGATATCTAATCCACTAAAAAAGTTTATATGGAAGGGATAAAAGTTCCCATGGATAGATGAATGAGATGAAAATTTTGAGGAATTGAAGAGAAGGTTAGTCCGTAAACCTATACTCACTCTACTATATAGTGGAGAAGGGTTTTTCATATATTGTGATGCATAGATGATAGGATTGGTATGTGTTATTATGAAAAATTATATGGTTATGGAATATTCCTCTCACCAATTGAAAATTCTTGAGCAATATTATCTGAACTGTTATTTTTAGTGGGAAGTAGTAATTATTACATTGAAAATATGGAGGCATTATCGTTATGGTTAAATAATAATATTATAATAATATAAATCTACAATAAAACATTTCATAATATTATTGTATGAGATATAGTCTACCATTAAAACCCTTGGGATTAGTATTTGGTATTTCGAAGCCACTTGGGTGTGATAATGACACTTATAACATTTAATTTAAAGTAAACAGAAAATTATCATAAACATGTATTTTATTGCTATTTTTTTAAAATGATGTAATATATGTGATCTATTTTACTATAACTAGTAATTAGAAATATTAAAATATTAACTACATAATGATATTTTATTTATAATTTTTAGACATTAAATAATTAAATTTATTGATGACAAAATGATGATGCAGTAATTGTTTAATTAATTGAGATATCAATTAAATGATGTTAAAAATATTAAAATATATATAATTTAGCTTATTTAACGACATCCAATAATTTTATAGATAACACATACATGTTAGTGAAATATTTTAATTAATGGTTTGATGTTATCATGTTATTTTAAGATTTTAAAAAATGAAAATATTGAATAGTATTAAAATTTACATAAATGATGTTTTAAAATAAATACTATTTTATTAAATGATATATAAGTCATAGAAATACAAGGTTCGTCCATATAACATTGATAATGTGAAATATGTTATAAATGATCTAATTGGAGTTTTTTTTCTTTTTACAGTAACTATATTAACCCTATAGCATAAAAATACAAGAAGACACGGTAAGAGTTAAATTTTTTAACTAAGGGTTAAAGCCAAAATACAAGGTTATGTTTTTGAACTAAACATGTCTAAAATTAATTTTATTATGATATTTCGACCAATAAACATCTTATCCTCTAAATAAATCACTTTGGGTCTATTTGAAACTGAAAATAAATATATAATAAATTAATATTTGAAGACATTCCAAAAGTTCCCCTCACCTCTCTTATAAAAGAGCACGTCTCCTTCTATTTAATTTAAATCTATAAAGCCCTTTGTCTCAGCCAACCCCTGAACATTTATCCTACCAAATTTCCTCCCTTACATTTATAATCCCCCCTAGGAATTAGGAAACTCAAGGATACCTTTTGGCACAAACCAAAAGGAGTTACCCGATTAAGAGGTAACGTCTTCTCTCAAACTCCTTTCTTAATTTTCCTTATATAACCCCGGATTTATATTTATTCCATTATTTTAAGAAAACACTAATATAAAAAATATACTAGAATGTTTTTATGATAGTATTTGTACCTACACTTACACACCTTCATCCAATGGATACGAATGTACTGTTTCTATGTTTGGAGAACTACTACCTCACAAAACGATGATTGTTAATTTTTTACTTTACCACCAACAATGATAGACATTATTATGGAAACTATATTTATATATGATATATATTATATTTATATTTTCTCTATGCTTTTGTAAATTATATTTATAACACACCTTTATGCTTTTTCATGTTGTGTAAATACGATAATTTCATTTGAGGGAGTGTGGACTATCGCCCCCTCAAGTGATATGACTCATTCATTCCATACATGAAACATATAAAGGATGGTGTTAATAAATCTATGTAACATATATAACATAGATATTACACTATAATCATAATATACAAAGATATCATTTAGTTTTCATTCTTTTAATACAAAAATGAAATGAAAGTAGTGTTCATGCGTACGTAATACCTACCGTCTCCATGAATGGTGCATTTCATTTCTTATATCCAAATATTATGTAATATTATAAATAAACATATAATAGATATATATGATATTTAAATCAAGAATACTATTCTGGAGATTATTGACATTTGACCATATGGACAATTTACATCAAAACAAGTTCATTTTTGACTCAAATACCGAACATCGGTAAAACGTCCGATATAAACTCAAATAATTGAATAATTTTTATAACATGGTAATAAGTGATATAAAATGAATAATAATCTTGAAAAATGTTATTAATCAATTAGAAATTAATATATTTTTATTATTCAGGAAGATAAATAACGAACAAGACAAGTCCAACTCAAGGTAAGGGACTTCATCACAATCTCCTTTCATTGAGGAATTTCTTGATAATATGCACCACTATTCTTTTAGAAGGTGTATATACAACCACTATGACATTTAATATCCATATTTTATCACTATTAATGATATTTAATGTTTTTTTAAATTTATTAAATCATGAATATTAAGATTTAAATGTTCAAAGTTGTATGGGACACCTTGAATGTTGAAAGATTTAATTATCAAATCATATTCTTCATGAAATTAATTTACATATTTATTATATGGATATAAATGAATTTTAAAGGAAACTTTTAATTTTAAATTCAATATTTTTAAAAAGAATATTTTTATACAAATCATTTTAATTTCTTTACAAAAGGAAAAAAGGAATGTTTTTAACGTATGCAGTGACAATGAATTCCCCGCCGCCATAACCGTTATTTGATATTTGGATTCCTCTATAAGAACTAATGTTTTTAAAAGGAAAAGTAAATCCCTTACTCCATTTTGGGGTATTTTGTTATTGAAAATGGTTTTGAAAATGGGTTGACTACATCAATATCTTGAAATGATTTCCTTTGATTTTAAATTAAATTCTACTAGTGAAATGTTGATAATTTCAATATTTTATGTGTTTTGATTATATAATTATACTCTGAAATTTAATGGGTGGTTACATGATAAACCAAATATGGGTTGTTACATGATAAAACAAATATGGGTGGTTCTATGATAATCCAAGGATGATGGGTTACATTATAAACTCCAATTCATTGGGTATGGAAGTCAGCCATATGACTATTCCATTTTAATGATATGAGTGGAAGTCGACCATATAGTTATTCCATTTAAGTATGGTTATGTACCAAGTTACTTTTATATGTTATGTGTGATTTATATTGATGTTTTGGTAATATTTTGGGTACAAAAAGGGTAATCAATGAGATTATATTTAGGGAAAAGTATTTACTACTTCATAAAGGTAAAAATTATTACCATATGATAATATATTCATGGTTTACATGTTTTCACAATGATTACCATTTTCTTTATTGTGTATCCCTTACTAAGCTTTTTGTGCTCATACTAAGTTTTGAAATGATTTTTTCACAATATTTTAATGTAGAATAGAGTCAAGGATGAGATCATGGAAAAGTTATGATGTTTAAACATTAAGCAAAACCATGTTTCTTTTCAAAAGATTTTTGTGAAAAGAATGGATTGTGAGTAGAAGTGTAAACTTTGTTATATTTAAGTTGATATGTTCAAGTTATGACCTAATTCTCTAAATCTATAAAAATGAAAAGATCCTCAATGTGATTCAAATTCAAATTATCAACTTAACTCAAGATTAAGTAATGTTTAAGGTCGGTGACTTATAGTTGGTATTAGAGGTCCGTTTAGATAACTTTAGTTGTTAGGGTGTTATGTAAGTATAAGTGAAAATTTGTATATAACTAAAATGGTTAGAACATTATAAAGAGTATTATTTACTTTAGATAAATTGTGTGAGTCTGATATTACATGAATAAGTATATCGTAGTGTTTTCCTTACTCATAATATATTATATGATGATTTTATTGATATACTCACACTAAAAGTTTTGGTTTTAGTAAATGTCTAGATCCAACAGGAACCAAAGTAATAATGAATGTGAAGTAAAATGTGGTGGTTCTCTTAATAAGGAACCAAATGAAATGGGAGTTGCAATGAGAAATCTCTTGGTTGTTCTAAATAAACTATTTGGAGTAATGATTGACCACTTGAACCCTGTTTATTTTTCTAAGGCATCATATATGAGAGAAACGAATCCCTGTGGATGTTCGGGTAATAATGATCATAAAGGTAGGTATATTCAACAAAATATGTGTTAAGGATGTAGAAAGAAACACCTAGGGAATAATTTTAAAGGTATAATAAGATGTTATAGATATGTAAATGAAGGTCATAAACCAATAACCAACCAAGGAAAAAGGAAGCATTCAATGGACTCCATGAATGGGAAAGAAGTTCTTTCTGAGTTATCAATTGAGTGTTTTAAGTGTGGGGAGTACGATCATTATGAAAATTAATGTCCTAAGAAGATGTTTCATGAATGGGATCAAGGGGACCATGAAAATATAAGTTTATAAATACCCAATGTTATTCCAATAGAAGATGAAGAAACTGAAAATGGCCTATAAGGTATGGATTATTTCTTGTCTCATGTTTTCACATTATTAAATATTAGAAAACAATTCATGTTTTTGTTTTTATGAAATAAGTATTAAGGAATAATATGGAAAATCATGGTTAAAGGATCATAAAGAACATTGAATTATTATAAGGGATTCAAGAGTTATGGTAGATTATAGGATGCTGAAATATTTAAGAGTATTAATGTTATTTTTATTGTGGGGTTACTTTGTAAGACTTCTAGTATGTGTAACCCTTAAGTATGTTATGTGAAAATTTTATTTGAGGAAAAAATATCATTTATTTTATTGACATAATTATGATGAACCATTAGGGTTTATATGATCCTTGATTATCAGGTAACATTTAGGGATGCAAAATGAAAGGAATGAGATAAACATGAGATTAAAAGATGTTATGGTAATTTTTTATTATATTATCTCATTTTGGGAATGTTAAATGAATTTTATATTTTTATAAAAATAAAAACCCATAAGAAGGGTGAAAACCCATCTCTTCAGACAAGGATATGAGGATCTAACCCACAACCAAAGTGCAATAAGGCTCTATCAGCTACCACTAGCCTACATGAAGTTCCTAGTTAGTATGGATTTTCCTTTTAGTTAAACGTGTTAATGGATTAAGAATAAGTGGATTTTGGGAACTTTTTTTTATGAAATGGATATCCTTGGCATTGGAAAATGATTTGGGGATTAAGTTATAAATGTTAGTATGGAATACGTTCACTATTTTGGGAACCCTATATGACTAATATAAATAGAAAACCATGAGAGTTTTTTGAGGAGTAACGGTTGAATCATTTTTGGGAATAATCTATGATATTTAATTGTGGACTAATGGGAATTAGTTTATTTATGTAAATGAATAACCTATCATAGAGGATACATGATTAGGTTAATTACTTTTTTGGTATAATATATTAAGAGTGGCTGATATTATTTGGAGATAAATGTTAATATTTATCTTGGAAGAATATGTTATCAAATCCTTATAAATTTTGGGTTTCAAATTTATTTTGTATTATCTTGAAAATTTTTAAGGACAATTATTTATTTAATGGTCTATATTGAAATTTGGTTATTACTGTAGAATTTTTGGGAATGAAGTTGTTTTTCATTATATAACAGTTTATTCTATTTGGAGAATTATCTTACCTTGTACTAACTATTTTGGTTTTTGTTAATTTCTAAATATAGGAGCGATAGATAGTTAACCTTATGTTGATTATGTGATTCTCTAGATATTGATTATAGTGCTTCAAGCATGAAAAATTCATCTTAAATACTCACCGTTTAGGGAAAAATATGAGTTTGTGGTGGAACTCGAATAATTTATTGTACTATACTTTTCAGGTAAATATATTTCCTTATGTTCTTATGCTAAGTAGTAAAATAATTCCCCAACATTATGAAAAGTATCTTAATTTTTTTCCCTTTTTTACTTTTCCTAAAATGAATTTAATGACTGTTTAGCCCATCATAAATTTATAGCTTTGTGAATGTTAACTTTTTTCTAATCATGATTTCTATCACTCTCCATCATCATCATTTATTTATTTATTCAGAGATAAAAATGTGGGCAAACACCCCCAAGGACAAGTAAAAGACTACCACAAGCCTAAGGAGGTCTGAAATAATGTAACCCATGGAAATCCCCCTAAATGAGAGCCACACTCTATGGTTTCAAGAGATCCACATCTGAGACGTAGTAAATGTTAGTGGTGGGCTCAGCCATGGAGGCAAAGTGATTCGTCACTTTGTTCCCTTCACGCCATGTGTGAAGCACTTTGGTGTTGTTATTGAGAAGCGTGCCCAGACACCTTCTAATGATATAAGAAATTGACCATGGGATGGAACCTATACCTATTAGAGCCTTATAAAGAATGAGGGAGTCAGTCTTCACCTCTTTATTTCTTCCAATGTGAATTTTTTATTGAATCTTTTTTTAATGTGGGATTTCCATGAAGTTACCGAGCCCATATTTAAAATTTCAAAGACATAATTTCCAAAAGGGTGGAAGGATGTAACATCCCATGTAATTATAATAAGACGTTTTCAAATTTATTAATATTTATTATTTAGATTGTGATTTAACCTCAATAGAGATTCTATAACCGATATCATACTCGATACACATTAATAGGTTTTTTCCTAAATTCTAATTTTGCACACAAGACCGAGTTATACCAAAAAATAATATATGGTTAATATATTTATTATTTTAAATGGTAGTTAACACCTAGTTGTTGTATTTTTGGGAATGAATAGAACCAACTATATTATTTTTATATATGTTTTTTAAATGTTTTTACATTCATGAAATAAATTTTAGAGTCTTAAAATGAGAATAAATTCAATTTTAAGCATAAAATACTCTAATATTTTTTTAAAGGTTGTTTTATCGACTTTTGATGAAGAACCCCTTTTAAATATTTTTTTAGAATTTTATAACTTCTATTTGAAAAAATAAACTTATTATTTATAATCAGGACATCAAAATTTACTTTGGTTTAGATTTGGTATTTTTCTGATAAAAATCATTTTTTTATGAATAGTGAAAATACTGTATTTTAGTTCAAAACTGCCTTTTCGTCTAAATTATTTATATATTTAGATTATACTTTTAATTGGTTTTAAAGTGTAATTATATAAAATTTTTATCATTTAATCCAATTTTGTTCATTGGATGTAATTATACAATTAAATTGGATATAAACACATGTCAATCTTTTGATGGTTTTTACTTTTTAAAAACCCATTTTCTCGATCCATCAACATGATTTGTGTTAAATTTAATTGTACCAATTTTGTGAATTTAATTTTCAAAAATAACATAAATGGTTGTAATCATCATAAAAAATGTGGTTTAATAGGATCAAAATAATTTTTGGTGAATAGTATATTATTTTATTTACCACGGTTAAATGGTAAATCTGGTAAATAAGGGTAAAAATAATATTATAATAATATAAAACAAACCTAACACTTGTCGTAATCTTATTGTACGAGATATTTAAGAACATTAAAACCCTTGGGATGAAAAGTTTTCCTTTTTAAGCCACATGGGTGTGATAATGATACTTATAACATTTAATTCAAAGTAAAGGAAAAATTATCATAAACATGACTTTTATTACTAAAACAATTTTAATATGATGTAATGTAAGTGATATATTTGACTGTAAATATTCATTAGAAATATAAAAATATTACCTACATCATGGTATTTTATTTGTATTTTTTATACATTAAATAATTAAATGTATTGATGACACAATGGTGATGAAATAATTTTTTAATTAATTGAGATATCAAATAAATGATACTAAAAGTATTAAAATAAACAGAATTTAACTTATTTCATGAAATTAAATAATTTTATATATAACTTATACATTTAAGTGACATATTTTAAGTATTTTTTAGAAGTTATCATTTTAGTTTGATATTTTAAAAAATAAAAATATTGAATAGTATTAAAATTTACATAAATGATGTTTTAAAATAAATACTATTTTATTAAATGATATAAAAGTCATAAAAATCTATGGTTCATCAAAATAAATTTGATAATGTAAAAGATGTAATGAATTATCCAATTGGGGTTCTTATGGCATTTTATAGTAACTATTAACCCTATAATGTAAACATACAAGAAGACACAGTAAGAGTTATATTGTTTAGCTAAGGGTTAAAGCCAAAAGATAAGGTATATTTTATGAACTCAACATGTATAAAATAAATTTACTGATTATATTTATACCCACCCTCATATTAGACTCTAAATAAATCACTTTTGAGCTATTTTAAACAAAAAATTAATTTATAATAAATTAATATTTTAAGATCTTCCAAAAGTGCCCCTCACCTCTCTTATAAAAATGCACTTATACTTCTGTTTAATTCACTCCTATAAAGCCATTTGGTTCAACCAAAATCTACCCATTTCTCCTCCCAACATCCCTAAATTCCTTTTACAATCCCCCTTTGGAATAAGGCAACTCAAGTAATCCTTTTGGAACAAATCAAAAGGTGTTACCCGATTAAGAGGCAACATATTCTCTCAAACTCCTTTCTTAATTTTCCTTCTACACCACATGATCTCTATTTTTTCCATTATTTTATTAAGAAACTAGTATCCTATATATAATAGTATGATTTTATTATAATATTTCTTCCTACACTTACACACACCTCCATCTAATGGATATGAACATATTCTTTCTGTGTATTGCGAACTACCGCCTCACAAAACGATGATTGTTCATTTTTCTTTTACTACAAATCATTGTGGCCATTATGATGGAAAATATATTTATATATGATATATATTTTATTTATATTTTCCCTATTCTTCTACAATTTATATTTAAAACATATCTTTATGTTTTACATGTTGTTTAAATATGATAATTTTATTTGAGGAAGTGTGGACTACCGCCCCCTCAAGTGATATGACTCATTCATGCCATACATAGAACGTATAAACGATGATGTTAATAAAACTATGAAACATATATAACATATATATTTTTCTATAATAATAATATACTTATGTATCATTTAGTTTTCATTCTTTTAATATAACAAAGAAATGAAAGTAGCGTTCATGCATATGTACGACCTACCGTCTCCATGAACGGTGCATTTCATTTATCATCTCCAAATATTATGGATTATTATAAATATATATATACTAGATATATATGATATTTAAATCATGAATACTATTCTGGAGATGACATAAATTTGACCATATGGATGATTTTAATCAAAACAAGTTCATTTTTTGACTCAAGTACCGAACATCGATCACACATCCGATATGAACTCAAATAATTGAATTATTTTTTATATCATGGTAATAAGTGATATAAACTGAATAATAAACATGAAAAATGTTATAAATCAAGTAGAAATTAATTTATTTTTATTATTCAGGATGATAAATAACAAACGAGACAAGTCGGACTCAAGGTAAGGGACTTCATCTTAATCTCATTTCATTGAGGAATTTCATGACAATATGCACCACTATTCTTTTATAAGGTCTATATACATCCACTATGACATTTCACGTCCACATTTTATCTGTATTAATTTTATTTAATGTTTTGGTAGATGTATTAATTCATGAAGATTAAGATTTAATTGTTTAAAGTCGTATGGGACACCTTGAATGTTTAAAGTTTTAATTATCAAATATTCTTCTTCATGATATTGATTTACATATTTATTATATGGATATAAAAAGATTTTAAAGGAAATTTTTATTTTTAAATTCAATATTTTTAAAATGAATATTTTTATACAAAGCATTTTACTTTCTTTACAAAATGACAAAAGGATGTTTTTAACATATGCGGTGACAACGAATTCTCCACCGCCACAACCATTATATGATATTTGGATTCCTCTACAAGCCTTAATGTTTTTAAAAGGAAAAATAAATCCATTGATCTATTTTTTGGTATTTTGTATTGAAAATAGTTTTGTAAATATATTGACTACTTTAATATCTTGAAATTATTTCTTGTGATTTCAAATGAAATTTTATGAGTGAAATGTTGATAATTGCAATATTTTATGTGTTGTAATTATATAATTATACTTGGAAATTTGACAAGTGGTTTTTTAATAAACCAAAATGGGTGGTTATGTGATAAACTATAGATTGGTGGATCTGTGATAAACCTAGCACAAGTTGTTACACTATAACCTCCAATGTATTGGGTTTGGAAGTCGGCTATATGGGTATTCAATTTGTAATAATGATATGTGTGGAAATCGATTGTATGGTTAATCCATTTAAGTATGATTATATCCCAAGTTAATTGTATATGTTGTGTGTGATTTATATGGGTTTAATGGTAATGTTTTGTTTAAAAAAAGGGTAAGAACTTATATTATAATCAATGAAGAGTATTTACTACTTCATAAAGGTGAAAAGTATTACTATATTATAATATATTGATGGTTTACATGTTTTCAAAAGGCTGACAATTTTCCTTCTTGTGTATTATTTACTGAGCTTTTTATAATCACCCTAATTTTTGAAATGTTTTTCATAGGATTTTAAGGTAGAATAGTGTCAAGGATGGGTTCATGTAATCTTTATGATTTTTAAACATGAAGAAACCACATGTTTCTTTTTAAATATTTTTGTTTTGTGAAAAAATGGACAAAGAGTAAAAGTGCCTACTTTTTAACATTTAAGTTTATATGTATGATTTATGACCTAATTATCTAAATCAATAAACCTAAAAAAATCCTCAATGTAATTCAAAGTAAAATTATTAACTTAACTCAATATTAAGTAATGTTTAAGGCTGGGGCCTTATAGCATCCGACCACATTATCGGTTGATGGTAGACCTCAAGCTACTGAGTCATGATTACAAGCCATGGTATCATTATTTGACCATCTTAAGACACCTCCAGAGTGGAGGGTCAAGATAACTGCATAAATTTTACATGATTCCTCCAAGTGTTGGCGGTACTTCATCTCTCAAGTTGAGCATCATCAAGGTATGGTCAAGGAGGACTTTTAGACAGTCTTCAATAATCACTTCTTTCCATAGATTCCGAGAGAAGACTATTCTAGGGAGTTCATGAATCTTTAGCAGGGTACTAAGACTGTTCTTGAGTATTATTCTCAATTCAATGAACTCCAGCATTTTGATCCGTCTCTAACAGGTGATGAGTTGACAACTACAATGAGCTTTGATGATGGGCTTGGGTGTGCTATGCGATCACAAGTTAAATTCATCTGATTGACTACCATTATAGATATTTTTAACCATTACCTAGTTACAAAACAAAATATTATGGAAGTTGGAAATGTGATATGGGGTGGTTCAGTTTTGAGGGAGGGATATGGTTCATCTAGAAGTAGGGAGTTTCATTTCATGTGTGTATGTGGGGGTGGTTCTAGCCTGGTGATGCACACTGATAGCTCTATATCATGTCACCAATGTAGAAATCCAAGCCATAAGAAGGCTCATTTCATGAGAAACCCAATCTTGTGACGATCTTGTGGAAGCATGGGCCACCTTTAGAGCCTCTTCCAATCGTTTCCACCGACCTCTAGTGAATGGGGATCTGTACCAACTCCTCAATTTGGTATAAGTTCCATATCTTCAATTTAATATTGGAGTTTGTCTTCTACCAACCAATGTGACTTGGGTGGTAGTGGTCATCGATGAGGTAGTTAGGCACTAGAGCTTCAACTTCGATAGAGTGGATCTACTTAGGCTAGTGAGGTAGAATATTAGGGCTATAGTTCCAAACATATTTAGTTAGTGCATCCTATTCCCATGGAGTAGAGTCCAAGACAATCTACTATTAGATCTATTATTCTGGTAGCCTATACATTAGTTTCTATCCTTTTTCATTAAGTTGTATCACTCTTTATTATATCTTCCATTGTTATGGTAAGTTTGGGCCTTGAAATGGAGTACTTCTGTGGTTTCATGTCTCTTGACATTCCAGATGGTGTCACAATAGAGGAAATATGATAGTTTTAGGGGTTCCCCCTTGAAATAGGTGGATCTCTTTTCTTCTATAGTTTCTTCATCCTCAATATTACCATCTTCAACGCCATTCCCTGTATGGATTGTTCTATGCCTTATCATTCTCAAGTGGATTGTTATCACCTCCAAGTGTCTTTCACCTCACCCGAGGGCATCATGTATATTCATAAAGGCTAGGGGATATCTAGGAAAGTATATTTGGAACAAACATACTAGGCTAGGAATAGTAACAACCAAAAAGGAAAGTCTCTTTATGAGGAAGAAAGGAAATCAGTTAGTAAAATCCCTTCAAGTATTGGATTGTTTTAGGGATGTTTTCCCTAACGATTTCTCTAGATTACCTCATGAGAAAGAGGTTGAGTTCACCATGGTGATAGTTACAAGTGTGGCACCAATGTCTATTCCTCTATATAGGATGGAACCTATAGATCTCTAGAAAATCAAAATGTAGTTTAAACTTCTTGAGGGTAAGGATTTTATTAGACCCAACACATCAATATGGAGTTCACCAGTTCTTTTCTCCATGAATTTGGATAGTACCCTCATATTTTGCATGGATTACCACTGATTGAACTAGATTACAAAGAAGAGTCTGTACCCACATCCTCATATGGAAAACCCCTTAAACTAGATCTGAGGATAAACTATTTTCTCCAAGATTAATTTGATTTTGGGCTACTATCAGGTGCATGTGAGGCGATCAGGCATACCATATATAATGTTCTAGAGAAGGTATGGTCTGTACGAGTATCTGGTCGTTCTGTTGGGTATGAAGAATGCAATGATAGTATTTATGGTTCTGATGAATTGGGATTTCCACCTGTATCTTGATTCCGATGTGGTAGTATCCATAGATGAAATCTTAGTATATTATTTCACTAGAAACAACCATGAAAATAAACTATATATTGTGTTTAATACACTGAGAGAGCACCAACTATATGCTAAGATTAGTAAATGACACTTTTGGATTAACAAGGTTCACTTTCATATCATATCAGAGGTAGGCATATCTGTTGAATTAGAGAAGGTGTCTGCTATGGTTTCCTAAGAGAATCCTAATAATGTTATTAACATACATAGTTTCTTGAGGCTAGATGGCTATTATAGGAGATTAATTATGTACTTCTAATTAATGGAATTTCCACTTACATGCTCGAAAAATAGGGGTGTAAAATTTTACTAGATTGAAGCTTATGAGACAACTTTTCAAAAGTTAAAGGGAAGACATAATTCCATGCCAATCCCAATTCTACCTCAGCTTTTCAAGAATTATAACATCTACTGTGATGCTTCAAGGATTGGGATGGGTGCAGTTATAATGCAGGGTGCTTGTGTTGTACCGTATGGGTCTCTCCAGCTGAGGCCTCATGAGAGGAATTACCCTATGAACGACCTCGAACTAGCAGTCATGGTTCATGCTCTATGCTTTTGGACACACTATTGCTTTAGTGAGTGATTCGTTGTTTACACAGATCACACAAGTCTTAAATATATCTCAACTCAGTGGGACTTGAATCGAAGGCAGGAAATGTGGGTGGAGTACATGCCATATTTCAATTTTGAGCTTGATTATAAACCCATAAAGGGTAGTGTCAAAGCTGACACATTGATATAGAAGACTCAGAACAAAGATTTCAAGGAGGCCATCTATGAGTGGAAGATGATGGATATTTTTTTATACTTAGAGATTCATGAGTAGCATGACAAGCCAGTTCTAGAATAACAAGTACTGAAATATTCCCTTCTATAGTGGGTTTGGATGAGTCAATTATCAGATTCTGAGGGCCTTAATTTTTGGTACAATGTCTTAGGAGAAAACCAACCTCATGGTTGGGATATTGATCGAAGTGAAATCTTAATAATCCGTGGGAGTGTTTGGGTGAATTATAATATAAGGGAAGAGTTGACAAGGTAAGATCATGATTCTATTTTGGAAGTTTACCTTGACCTCATAAAGAGTTATAGAGACATAAACTAATAGTCTTAGTGGCCAGGTATGAAGAGGCAGATAAAAGACTTCATCACACGATGCTATAATTGTCACCAGGTAAAGGTAGAAAACCAATGGCTTAATAGACTTCTATATACACTAACCATTCCTGAGTAGAAATGGAACGATGTCATAATGGATTTAGTGATGGGATTGATGATATCCCCAAAAGGTAGAGTTTCAGTATGGGTGATCAACAATAGTTTGACTAAGGTTTCAAACTTTATATTGATTCTAAAGACCTTCTAATTTGTTAAGTTTGGAAGGATTTACATCTAAGAGATAGTGTGACTTCATGGTGTACCTCATTCCATCATTTGGGACTGAGATTCCCATTTTACATCATGGTTCTGGAAAGGGTTTCAAAAGGAACGAGGATTGTAGGTTCTCTTGAGTACAACATATCACTCTCAGATTGATAGGTAGTCTAAGAGGATGATACGAGTGTTAGGGGATATTCTTCAAGCATGTATCCTTGATTTTGGAGGGTCAGGGTAAAAAGCGTATTCCCCTGGTTGAGTTTTCCTACAATAAATACATCAAAGAAAAATTCATATGGCTCCGTATGAGGCCCTATATGGTATACCATGTCATTCACCTCTATATAGAGTCATGTGAGGCTTCCCTACTAGGTCCCCATCTCATTCATGAGACTTTAGATCAAGTCCATATAATTATATAGCATATGGATACAACATAGTTCAGGAATAATTCTTATACCAATTGTTTGTGTGGACCTTTAGAGTTTGAGGTGGGATATCTGGTCTTTTTGAATGTATCACTAAGATTGGGTCATAGATGAATCATGAGATATAGACATGTATCGCCTCATTATGTCTGGTCTTTTGACATATTATATAGTGTTGAGATGATAGCCAATCATTTTTAGTTACCTCAGAGGTACCATTCCATGAAAGAATTATTCCACGTATCTTAGCTCTAATGGTATCATGATGACCCGTCTCATTCATTTGACCCCAAGGATATCGAGCTAGAGGTTTATGAATACCTCAAGGAGAATCTGATAATTATCATTAATTTTAGAATGAAAGATCTCAGAGGTAGGTTAGTTCCTCTAGTCTAGGTGTTGTGGTATCACATATGTGTGCATGATGATTCGTGGGAGTGGTATGCCAATATACATGCGTAGTGGATGGGACTTTTCTTAGACGATGTCTTACCACCCTCATAAGGGAAAATCCAGGATGAGTTATCATAAGGAGGGGGTTGTAACATCCTAGATTTTCTCAAAGGTACATACCATTTTTTTATTATTTAAATTTCTTTGTTTGGACTCAATAATGTTGCTTAAGGAAGTCAATTATGAATCGAGATTGTTCAGGGTTCGTTCTGAGGTAGGAGGCCCAAAATTAGAAGAGGTGGATTGGTCAGCATGGATAGTGAAAACCATGCAACCTAGTCCACATATTTTCTCTAAACCATATAGATTAAGACAGTGGAGTGATGGGGACTGCACAATTTTTCAATAACCGTGAAACCCCAGGTGTATGCCTATCCCTCGAAGTGCCTATTTTTTATAGTGGATTTTCACATGGTTTGCACATTGTTATACAAACCATGTGCCTAACCATGTGGGGTTCCCCTATGAAGCAGTGGATTGGAAAACGATTGGTGCATGGTTTGGCCAACTGTGTGGCCAAACCGTGTGACCAAATATTTGATGTGAATTTACAATTCTTCCCCTCTTAAATAATTTTAATCCAATTTATCTTTCTCCGTTTCTTATCAAATGGTTTTCTCCTTATCTTCCTTTCATGAACATTTTTCTCCTCCTACATAGAATTTTTGTTATCCCCTTAATCTAAAAATTGAATGTCCCACCATAAGATCCTTTGGGAATCTCTTTTCATGATCTATCATCCTCTCCGAGCTATTTTAATTTTCTTCCTCCATCTATTGTGCTATTTATGTGTGAACTATTTCCCCCTATTTTCCTGGAATTGGGATATTTCTTCATTTTTTTTCCATTATAGGTTGATTCAAGAATCTAAAATGGATGAGTGGAGTGATATTACATCTAGGTAGGTGGTCTAGGTCATTATTTCTCATTTCATCACTTTTTAAATGATACATTGTTTTTTTGTGCACTAGATTCTTCCAATGATGCTTCAAAAATGTAAACTGAATTATTTTAAATTGGTTTCCCATGTAATGTGTGACCCTACCTTATGGTTAAACTCATCCATGGGTTTTTCATCTTGTCATTATCCACCCCTTTGGGTATTCCCACCTTAATGAACTATTGTTCTCATTCCATAAATTGTTAAACACCTAGTGTATGTGTATTGCACCTCGATCAAATGCCTTAAATTTAGAAATTGATTTGGAATGAACTGTATGCCATGGATTAGGACCCTTTGTGAAATGCCCTATATTTCATTATTATTATCTTGACCTCTTGTTTAATTCCTTATTCCTTATATTTCATCACCTTATAACTTATATTTAAATAATTACGCTTGATGCTTTACATTAGATTCCACATGCCTTATATTTCATTATTTGTGCTAGAGACCTATGCCATTGCACTGTGTATATGATTTATAATTCATTATTGGCATAATATTCTTAGGATTGATACCTTAAACCATGTTTGATTTCTTGAATTGTATGACTTGACTAGATTTCTAGATTGTGATATTGAGATTATTAATGAGAAAATGTTATTGTATATGATATTCTATGTGATATAGATGCCTTGGTTCCTATGATCACATACTATGGGTTGGGAGAGAACAATGGTCCTGATTTAAGGACATCATGGATGGGCTCACCCTATTAGGTTTGGATCAACTTTTCGAACAAGTAGCAATCCATTAAAATTTTCTTGGAAAAGTTATCCATGCAGATTATATATACCCATGAGTGACACTAGTTCCCTATGGGAGAAACTATAGATTGACACATTGGAATGATGGCTATTCCATGCCTCGGGTGATACCCGGTCCCCTATGTGAGATTCTTGGTACAGACTTAGAGTCACCATTCCCTAATAGACATAAGGGATATTGTTATGGGTCACCTTAGATGGACTCTGTGACATTGGGTATAACAAAGGCTCTTGTATCAAAACTTTTGATTCATTATAGATCACCTTGGATGAGATTAGGGATCCACCTTTTGATTTGATGGATTTATTTCTTCTGTCGTATGTGATGTTCCATATTTAAATCATGAACATTCTTTTATGATGACTTGGAAATGTGACCACCAATACAAAGCACATACTTTGTGTATGGCTATCTTGGTTTATTTATTTATAATTCGATATGTATATACGTTACTACTTATAAAAGTAGTGCGATTCAGACATCTGGATTAGGCTGAAGCAGGTGGTATTGTTCAGGCATTTTTTCGGAACCCAGGTGGAAGTATTTAATTGTCTATTTATTTACTTCCCTGAATTAATTATATATGGAACACTATTCATTTAATAATGAATGAAATCGATTGGCCTAGATATCATGGGAGGAGGCCTACTGAGATTATATCTCACGCCCTTCTTGGGATTCCTTTGGTACCCAAGTATACTTCATGGTTACAAGTATTGATAAAGGGAAGCATACGACTTACAATAATTTATTTATTTATAGTTTAAGGATGGAGTATGGAGGAAGAGGAACGAGCCTATAATCAAGATTCATTTTGTAGCAGTTTTTGTGTTTTTTTATTTTAGTATAAAATATTGTATATCCATGAACCCTCTATTCCTATTTACTCTTGTTTTTTTATAGAATCATGATCATCATCAATATTGTATTTATTAATATTGTTCAACTTCCACCAATTATTTATTTCTCTTTCTTGTTTATTTTCACTATTGTCATCATTTCCTATTTCATTTTTTCCCATTTTCTCTATTTATCATCTAATATCTATTGATGTTCTAACTCTAATATATGAGGTAATAGTATCTAAACAAACATATCCTAGGCCCTCACTTCTAGACATCAACCTCTGGAATTTGGGGAGGTGCACTTGAGGTCTTCTATCCACCGTCTTGAGGCACTGGTAAGTGGAACCCGAGGTGGGATGCTACAAATGGGTTGCTTTTTCAATGTGAATAAGCGGTCTTGTCATGAATGATGATGTATCCATGAAATAGTTTATTCTCACTTATAGGGGGGGTATTTTCGTAATATTTTTCCTATATCTGTGGGTCTAGTGATTATAACTTAAATTTTTATAGGTCCAATATTATATCCCTAAAATCTTTGTGCCTGTTTTATTTTTCACTCTAAATTTTGACTAATACAGGAAAGATACTTTTATAGCGATTAGAGAATGAAAATTTTATCATAAAACCCTTTATAGGTGTTCAACATGATAAACCTTTTTTCCCTTTTGATGTTTCTTATGCAATAAAATTTTTCTTATCTATAAAATGGAATGTATTATTGAGTAGGGACTTAGATTTTTTCTTAGACCTTCCTTTAAGGGATTCCAACATGGAAATCACCACGTCCCTTTCCATTTATATATTATGACCTTGTAATTTGGACTAATGAAGACGATGTTTAATGTCAAACATATTTGAACAAAAAGATGAGGTAATCTACATATTAATATTAAAGAGTTAAACCTGATGTTAATGGGTATCCAAGTATTAATATAGATAGCCATGGGAGAAGAGCATGATGTTTAAGGTCATAGTACATAGAACAAGAGTTACTTTGGGATAATTTCATACACATTCAACCAACATATGAGATAAATTATATAACAATGGAAATTTATAAAAGGTTTGAATTTATAACCCAATACTAGTATAGAAGATCTCACTAATGTGCACATACAATTTAAAGTTAGAGTTCTTAGATTAGTGATGAAGATTATGGTATGATAAACCAAATGAGGCTCAAGATCTAGGAACGCTCCAAAATCATTTGAATAATAAATGAAAATCATGTAAATCAAAATGTAAGGTATTTGAGTAAGTAATTTATTATATGGAACAAATGGGTTGAGGATTACCCCAGAAAAATATTCATATATCAATTAATACATCAATATTTTCTAAGGAACAAGGGGTTAGAGTGCCTCTTCCATGGGGTGAAAACATAACTTTGGTTACCAATCATGATATAATACACGTGTATCATTACCGATAAGAGGTTTCTGTTTTTAAATACAATACATTCATTACCAATATCCTTGAAATTTGAATGTTGATTAAAAAACATAAGGAAAAAATTGTGGCATATGGGGAGAGTATATTCAAAATGTTGTTAGAATAATCTAATACAAAGCTGACCAAGGTTGGGATATTGTGAAATATTGAAAGGTAAATTAAATAGATGATGATCTATGGTTGGGTCTGAGATATAGGGATTAAATATCACTATGTATCAAAAAATGAAATGAATCAAGATACATGTAGTTCTTATCAAAAATATTTCATCACAATATAATGTCTAATATGGAATAACTTGATATAAATGAAGAGGTGATAATCTATTTGGGGTTTGAGAGTGATTGAATTTGTGCCAGGACTGAGGATGGGATCTAAAAGCATCACTAAATATCATGACATAACCAGAATCATGCCATAAGTATTTCTAAATGGGGAAATTTTTATTCTTGTGTTTGTTTAAAACTAGAAGTAATCCCTATATTTATGTCTAGAATAGGAGATTTGGGACTTATTATAAAGTGCCTCAATACATAGTTAATGTTAAATATCTAATTTAAATTGATGGATGCCTATAAATCGAGAGAGATTTGAAGAAAGCACATTTTTTTCTAGGTTTTAGGTATAAGGTTTAGACATCAATATATATCATAAGAATAATTGGAATCATGCCACACATAGTTATAATAATAATTTTATACAAAAATCAAACACATATACACAGCGAACACATGATGATTATTTCTTAGTGTTGGGCTAGAAAAGGTAAAACCTAACATGAATGAAGAGATATTATTATACAATTCTTTGACATAAGTGCATTTTATCCCAGAGTAGGTATATAAACAAAGAGTCATATACCAAGGAGTTCTACCATATTTTAACCTAATGTAAGGAAAATAGTCCATAAAACATGAAATAATCTAACTAGTTTAAGTGTTATGTGGTATACACCATATACCATGTAGTTTAACATAATTTGATAAGGACTCATATTATATAAATTTTGATCTCTTATGACTAGGAAAATTATATATACGGATCTGTCTAATTATTATTCATGCATAAACTAGAGTGAAAAATTCTTAGAATTATGTCAATGTATAAAATATGATTTGAATTGATGGAGCCTTAGACACAATGATAAAATAAGGGTTTTGATAGTAATAAAACCTATGTATGAGTCCAAGATAGGGATTTTTTATTTCACTATTATCCTATGAAAATAGGAGTCAAGACAAACATACTTCTTAAAATAAATTATAGTGTCAACCTAGTATTGGTTTTATTGGATGAAACATGACATGAATAAAGAATACCCTAATCAATGTAATGGATTTGAGGACTATACAGGAAGGTGATTCATTATATGGTCCAATAATAAGAGATTTGGGTGTCACTACAATCCTAGGAAAACAAGCGTCAAGACAGATGTACATATAAGTAATAAATATCTACATACATATGGTTTATGAGAAAGAGAAAGTGAGGTGGCTATGCTATAATTCCAGTTTGATGTAATAAACTCAAAATGAATGATTAAGATCCTAAGCAGCAAGATTAAAGTTGATATTATTTTCAGGTATACCTAAAGAATGATTTCAATGTATTATTTATTATCATGTGATAAAAATAATAAACTCATACATAGTTTTAGAAAGTATACTTTGCACATATTTCACTAATATGAGTGGAGAATATTGAAATGGATTTATCCCAAATATCATATCATTAAGGAACTAGATATGAATTAAAATTACCAAACACTAGGATGAAAATGGGTATGATGTTTATAGACTTGTGGCTAGGATTTGGTCAATATCTTATGGTGTCAATATGAATCAAAGAATAATATGAATGAAACCATATGTATATTTATAAATTAAACACCTATAAAAATTTGGCTCATATATAGGAGAAGAAGGAATAAATTTAGGGTTTCCCTAGTGAGAGAAGGAATGATGAAACCTAAAATGAATCGATATAGGTCCCATAATGAAGGAGAAATAATGTATTGAAATATAATCTATGATTGGGTCTAAGATAAGATATCCATGTGTCACTACATATAATGTGAAAACAGTAATTAAACAACATTTATTTCATGACATCCTTTTCAAATGTTTGGATCAAGTGGTAGAAAAATGATACCACCCTATAATAGGGTTATTGGATAAAAACTATTGTGAAATATGATTCCCATAATCTATGTATTCTTATATAGATATATATCAAATATAAGAATGTATAGTGTCATATATTAGAGACTCTAAGTTATATATTTTATTTCATGATATATAATGCATCATACATTTTAACATTATCTGACTAGGACATGGATTTCATGCAGATTAAGGTCATGTGATGAAGAATATTTTGTTTTATTGTTTAATTTAACATAGAATGGACTTTATGAACTAGACATGAAAATATGAAAAGTTTATCTTATGAAACCATGAATTATTGGTTGGTGTGATCCACTCTACACCCATTGTAATCAAGGTATAATATCTATTGGGGTAGACCATATATATGTCATAAGGTCATTACTATTTTAGATCCATCTTCATAGGTTTCTTGCAAGATATCATGGAAGATTTGAGGGACAACATCAGTTCCCCATGGATGAATGTGAATATTCAATCCTTCTTATTGGATGCTCATGGAGTTTTATTTTGATGGATTTCATGATTTTGTAGTGTATGTGACCATTTCTCATCGATTTATTCGATTTTATCAAGTCATATATATGATATTGTTCATCATTATATTGTTTATTACTAATAGAAATATAATGTGAATGTAATTAGACCCCAAGAGGTAGGACTTCCTATATCCAATATATAAGTGAGTATGGTGTGTCTTGTGTGGATGTATTAATCATGGTATGATAAGCCCACATAGATTATAGGATATTTTCCAAAAAATATTTATTGTCTCTATTGACCATTTTATTCAGGATGTTACATAGAGTATTCTTGGAGGATTATATTTTTCCATTCACCTCTACATACTAGTGGATGTGTTGTTAGAGTAAATATTATAATTCGTATATAATTATTTTACTTTGTAAGTACACAAAATTATTTTATTTTATCTATTAATAATGTATTAGGGACCCAAAATCTTGAAATAATATTGTAATTAATGAAATTGATTATATATTTCATTCTTAATTCTTTGAGGGTTATATATTTTCCCCATTGTTGAAGAAGTATGTGGTATTAAGGATGAACTTGAACTATCTGTCTATGGCTAGAGGGTATTGTCCCATGAAATCTATTCCCAATATCGTAAATGAATAATATTATTTGTAGGTGTACAATAGATATAGGTGTTGATCAATTAAATTTATATATATTTGGAAATAAGGAATTTCCATTTCAATTCCATGTAGTCTAACATTATTAATGGTCAGAATTAACTACGTCTCTTGATTTTATGAGATTTCATAGATCCTAACTAGTGGGTTCCAAAGGTGTTGTCCCAGACTTCTTATATAAAATCCATGGTCTCTCATTCTTTTATTCACCTAAGGAGGACTCCAACAAAGTTTAAATTAAGTTTAATTTCTGAGAATTTTGTCATTTTAAAGAATTAATTTTACTTCCCAATGAAAAATCTATTCCTTCTTGGATTATACATTAGAAGAAATCCTTTTTTGAGGTAGTGTATTATGGGATATATCCTTCTAATTTGGCTATCAATTTGTGAGATTATAGTTTTTCATTGATTAGGGGTGATGTTAGTTTCATTGATCTCTTATATATCATTATTGATGAATTTTAAGACCACTATGTGATGTGTGATGTGAATGACCATCCCATACTGGTCTAAATATTTCACGGTTGTAGCTTCATTGGCTAGTGAATCTACTTGTCTATTTAATGAAATTAGGATGTGATATAGTGTTGTCTTTAAGGGTAATTTTTCCATCAACATTCAAACATAATCAAGTAATAAAATCAACACTTATTTTTAAATTGTTTAGTCTCCATTAATTTTACTTATTATCAACTCCAAATCATCCTTAATATTAAATCAAGCTATTGATATCTATATCACCAATTCCAAGCCTATAATGAGGGTTTATTATTTTTCTTCATTATTGGTGGATTCTTCTGAAAACATGATGGAGTATAGAAAACTATTTTTTTGGGAGATGAATTCAATCCCCCATATATCCCAGTTGAGATTTGGGTTTTCCATACTTCTACCTAATGATCTAATAGAGGAATCAATAAAGTACATCTACCATGCCTAGGAGGGTTCATGGATAGAGAATACTCCTTCATTAGGATGTTTCATGTAAAACTTTTACATCTATTATATTGTGTGTTTCATATGGAAATATCTTAATTTTTTATCTTTTACCACCTTTTAAGACTTGAATTGGATTTCAAAGTATTGTAGAATAACCTCCCATCACACTTGATACCATGTTAAAATTAGACATCTAAGGATATATTTGAGAAGATCAACTTGAGAGATGAGTTATACCTCATGCTGTGGAAAATAGTGTCTCATATTTTTTACTATGAAAATCAACATGATGTGGTTCTTCTTGATGTCACAATATCATGTCACAATATCAAACATCATCTCACTAAGATATAAGAGATTTTTATTTTTTCTTGAATCATTCTTCTGATAAAGGAGGACATCGAGTGATAATTCCAGGGTTTCCATACCGAGGATGAGAATCTTTCCTTGTATATGTAGAAACAAGACTGGTGGATGTATGATATAATGCTTGAGATTTTTAAATACTTTTTTGAAATCCTCTTCCTAGTGATATGTGACTCCATTATTTATCATATTTGTGAATGAAATCACTTATTGATGAAGTTTTTTATGAAGTTTCTGATTTAATCAAGACATCATTCAATCCTCCTGAATTCCATGAGGTTTCTAGGGGGAGGAATATTAAGTTACTCTGTATTATTTTCAAGGCCTTTTTTAATATCATGGTGGCATACCATGAAGTTGAGGAAGTCCTCTGATGTTACCAAAAAATATTTTTTTACAAGATTCATATTCAAGATGTTTGTTTATAGTTTGTTGAATATTAATTCGATATTGTAAAGATAATCACATAATTGTTGAGATTGGATAACCAGATCATCCACATAACATTATATAGTCCACTCTATAATGGATTTGAATATATGATCCATGGCACATTGATATATGGTTCCAACATTCTTTGATTCTAAAGAAATTATTTTACAATAATATGCCCTTTAAGGTGACCTAAATGTAGTGGCATCCTTTTATTCAATGTTCATTTGTATATAGTAGTATACAAAATATCAATCCATAAAAGGAAGATCCCAGAGGTTGGTTATTGCATCGAATAGTGATTTTTTGACTAGGAATATGAAATAATCATTCATGTAATGATGTTTGAGATACCCATTATCAATACAAACCTATATCTACCCTTTCATTTTCCTGATAAGGAAGGTTTCATCTAGCTATAGTAGTTATGAAACATTATGGTAAAATTTTTATTAGATTGGGTTATTAAATTTCACTAAAACCTTTGCAACATGGGTCATATTCCTTCTCCTTTCTATCAGTGTATATCCATAGGGGTATTCTAGTAGGCAAAAATGATGGGTAGCCACTGGAGGATTTAACCCACGGATTTTCATGTAATTTATGAATATACATCTCAATTATTTTCATTAAATAAATGTACTTTTCCTATTATTTTAGAGTCGTTATGACACTAATCAATGCAGGTCAAAAATCATTTTTCAAATCTAGGTTCAACTACTTGATATCATAATCAGTTATTGAGATACCCTCCATGAGTGATATGGGAGAATCCTTGATTTATTCCTCCTCTTCTTCACTATTGTCCATGGTAGAAGATATATTGTCACCCAGAGATCCCGACGATGATATGGGGGAATTTTTAAGCACATAAAAATGGAATCCTTCATCTAAGTGGTTTGATACATCTAATATAATAAATACTATGTGAATTGTAGAGAATATTACTAAACCCCATGCTCTTATTATATGGTTCATGTCTAGAAGATCGAATACTCATGAATACATTATATAAATATCAGTCGAACTGACACTCTCAAAATATTTCTTGGGGGAAGATTGATTTTACTCTATTATAAAGTGGTATTTTCCTCTATTTGTGGAGTCTACTAAATAGAGGTATCTTCATTACTTTCATATGATATGAAGCTAATTTGAGGGTTCCTTTAATTTAACAATGTAGCCCATTTAACATAATAAATTTTCATATATTGAGTTCTCACCTCAATTTGTATGATGGAAAGCATGAATTATTCATTAATTTAACTCTATGAAATGATCTGATAAAATTTTCAAACATTAGGTGTAATGATATTTATATAATTATCAACCAATGTTTCCATGTTCTCCATTTTACAATGTACTATCTATATGTATTGAGCATTAAAAGACACAAAATGGAAGCTATCATCTTGCAGTACCCCACATTGTACATTAATAAAGTATTCTATGCTTGGATGATATTATAAGTGTACTATCATGAGCATATTAATTCAGGATCTTCCCAAAAAGATATTGAAATCTATATCTTGGTGGAATACTATGAATTTAGAGTCATCAATTTGGTATTAGAACTAATTACTCGACTTTATTCTCTCAAGGGGCCTATTTTCTCTCTTTTTATACCCTTGAATTGTCAGGTTGGAGGGAGAGAGTATGATTCAATATAACCTAAATATCAAAGGGTCGAGATTAAGATGAGATTGATTATAAAAGAATTATAAACTATATTTCAATGAACATCGATATCATTTAGCTCTCTAGATATTTGAAAAGTAAAGATATTCCTATATATGAAAGCTTTATGGTCCTATTCTATAAAAGAAATTATTATGTTTCATTCAGTGGATCTAGTCTCAACATGACATGTCTCTTCCATGAAAAATTTAGTCCCAAAATCTTGTAGGCTTGACAGGGACTCATTAAGGTCTTCGCTATGTTCTGTTTAATGATAGATGGAATCATAGATTTAGATATTTCATGGTATGATAAAAATATTCTTTATGATGATGAACTTCTAGACGCATAGCCTATGCTTCATATTATGAGGTTTCTCCCTGGTTTCAGGCATTATTTTTGGATCTTCTTGGGTTGATGACTCTATTTATTTACATGAACTAAGGGGTAAAACATTCCTTCAATGATTTAGTTTGATGTGTCCTTCCTTTATTTCAATTTTATCCAGCCTTATAGTATGCATTCTAGTATAATTGGTTCTAAATTCTCCTTATAGGATTTTAAGTTGGATCAATGTTCCCGTTGATCTCATTAGAGTGGTTGTGTCTAGGTTTTTGCAGCTTGTTTGGATTCATTATAAATGATGTATAACCATCAAGGTTTATTTTCACTATTTATTCATTGATTTATATGAAGTCTTCCTCGGTTATGTATGGGTTAAGGGATCATATGAGTCTTCCACTTTTTCAATGGATGGTTCTGTTATGGAGATGAAATTAATAGAGTATTATGACGACTCATCATATAATTAAAGTTCTATTTGGCGGGTTAGTTCCCATTCACCAAGTGATGTGGGTAATAAATCATAGAGATATTGGAGTGACTTGGGAAGCAACAAAGTATCTTATTTTTTAGAATTGTTCTACCTGTGAAAATTATGAAAACTTTTGGAAGTTTGTGATGGTGAAGATGTTACCTCTCATGTTACAAAAGAAATTAGGAAAATGATTATTTAATTTAGTTTCGATCTACGTATTGAATCATCCCAAATAAATTATTCCATAGTCATCCAATCAAAAAAATTATTTTTATTTATAATTGGATATTCCTTCCACTCACCACCTTTAGGTGAGGTAAAAAAAATATTTCTCACCTAAACTGGTGGTTTTTCTGAACATTTGATGTTTTTGCTGTATTTTTCAGAAATACCTATTTAATTGTGATAATTATTGAGATAGTATTTATGTCCAAGGAATGTTTTATTAGTGTAAATATTGTCTTCAGTAGATATAAGGAGTTGGGAGTCGTCCATATTATGAGAAATCCAGATGAGACATTGAAGGATATATCTATATGCTCCCAAGATGAATAACTCTATGAATAGATATTAAAGATTTATTAAATGATATTCGTAGATAATTTATGATGTTTTCGGATGATTTTAATTGGTTGATAAGGCTTATCAATTTTACCAAAAGGATAAGAGTGAGTTTGAGTGAAAGTAGTAATTTTTTAAATTCTTGTAAGCATTTCTTATGATTATACAAATCCATATTACATAATCTATGACATTGCCAATTTCTAATATATATAGGAATTATGGAAAACATATATATATTTACCATGGATATTAATTCACATAATAATTTGGCTCTATGTAAGAGAATGTCAGGGAATATGTTAATTTGAAACCTTTCATAATAGAATACTACTGCACAAATTCCCATATATAAAAATTATATGTCACACAGTCAAATTATCCACATACCTAATTCCTTCTATGTATGAAAATGATACACATATACATTTCTCTATATAGGAAAATATGATAAGAGAACCATGTATAAAATCACACTATGGTAATATCCATGTAAGTTAATACACCATGTATGAAAATAGAAATTCATGTTATGGGGTTTCACATATATAATAGGAGAATATCGATGAGTTTGAAGATTTGTTATCTGAATAAATATTCTAAAAACTGTGATTATTGTGTTAATTTCATTATGGATCAAACATCCTGTTCAAGCACATGATTATAATTCTTTCTGAAATCAATTTAATTCCACCTAGATAATTTTATTCGGTTCCTGATTTAAGATTTCCATGCAATAAAGATGATACCTTGTCACATCACATGCTACGTCATTGAAAGAGAATTATTTTAAATATTCTATCAGTGTCATGTTACCATGATAACATGGAAATATTAAAGAACTTAAAACCATGTATTTCTTAATGATTTCAATAAATAAGAATCACAAAATATTTAGGATATTACATGGAAATATCAAAGTGATTAGATAAACATTCAAGAATTTTTTTGAATGATGATTTGACTCCTGGTTTATATGCTTTAAATTAGTTATTCCATGGCACCAAGATTTAATGATATTTCAATAATAGTTATGAAAATTGTATTCATACAATAATAATTTAATATAAAAAAAAAATTATGATGAAGATTAGTGGTTGAGTATTTCTAGGAAGATTAGTTATTAAAATACTATATTAAATAATAAGTGATACTATGAATATTGGATGACAATTATTATGTGAGGTAGATTAATAATATCATCACCTATAAGCCATGTAGTGGAACATCTATTAATAGTGGTAATTCTTCAATGAAGTTTTTGATTGTTCTACTGATGTATGATTATAACTGGTTAGTGTTAGATGTTTTATGAGTTATAGTCCATACCTCTGATCGAGTTAATTTTGCTAATATATAAGGAAATATGTGTGTGGGAAACTAACCAAGAAACACAAGGGGTTTATTCATCAATAGGGAGGTGAAACTTGTAAAAAAATATGATATTTATTTCATTTATTCATTAGTGGGAATCTTGGAAGATAATTTCTAAATAAGTACAAGAGTTGAAGTAATTTGAATTTGGTATACACAACAGTTCACCCCTAGTGTGTATCACCATTCGCATGATCCAACAATTTTTATCATAGGTTGGTTGAATATTTTTATGTCAAGTTCTAGATATGTATCAATAAAACTCTATTCACAATAAAGTAATTCCAATGTTTGGTAGAAAAGGATTTCACTATTGGAAGGAGAAAATGGTTCCCTATATTTTTCACTTTTCCATGATGTTATTGATTCAATTCAACATTTATTACCTTTTATAATTGAAAACCTAGAATTTTCTATATCAGGTTGAATAAGTGTTGATAATGATGGGAAATCTAGAAAATCAATTTCATCTTCTCTATCAGAAAAGGAGATGACAATGGAATGGGATGAAGAACTCCATATTCCCTATATAATAAGCTCTATAGTATTTATGAACGATATAAAAAGGTGAATAAATTAAAGAAATAGATTAGTAGACAACAGTTTGATGATGTAAGAATACATTAAGAGGAAAATGTTGAAGAATAATTTATGAGGGTAAATTTGATTTTGAGCACTATTATAGGGTTTTAAGAAACTATTGAATATTCAAATATTGTAAAAAAATGATGATGAAAATATTTCTAGAGAAATTTTATACCAATATATCTACTCTTGAAGTTAAGGATATTGAATAATTCTCCATTGATGAACATTATAACACTCTCATCAATTAAGAATTGACAAGAGGACTAGATTTCAATCATAAAGATAGGTAGGAAAATGAAATTTCCATTAAAACCTCAAAATTTGTGAAAATTAAGGAGAAGAATGAATACAAAAATAATGAAGAAAACATGGAATATTATGAAAATACTTTTTCTCTCATGTTTTGAAACTTTACAAGAGAAGGAATAGTTATGTATATAGGTAAACATCTATTTAAATGTTTTAATTGTGGAAAGTTTGGTCACTTATCTTCTAATTTCCCAATGATATTTTAAATATAAAATAAGAATGAGTAATCCTACAAGAAAAAAATTATTATAAATCACTAATTTACCCAATCTAAAGGAATGATAAAGTTTCTTATTTACTCATTTAGAAGAAACTTTTGATAAATTAATTAAGGTTTGTCTAATAGTGAAGAAAGTGGTGATGAACATGTTCCTAAGATATCTCAGAAAAAGATCCCATTGGACAGAAAGAAGTAGAGGTATACCCATCTAAAGAATAATCACATTGAAATGGTGATTATGCAGTGGAAGAAGGATATAATTTCAAATAACATACCATTATAATGGAGATCAAGATGTGTCTTAAATAAATTGGAGTTGTAATATAACAAAACTCAACTGAAGAGAGGTCCAAACAAGCTAAGAAAAATTCTTGAATAAAAACACTATCTTGGAAATGAAATTGATATAATGAAGCGTGAATTTTCAAAGAAGGCCCATATCATTGAATATATGGCCACCACCATTTTCTAAGGAGATATTAAAACTGATAAAATTAGAATTTGGAATTATGAAAGCCTAAAGAAAGAAAATAATAAAAAAAATCCATTTAAGAGAAAATGCAATACTTCAATAAACCTACAATAATAATATACTATATAAAATATTCTAGATATGAAAAATGTATGTTTGTGTAAGCTCTAGTATAAAGGGAGACTGTTTATATGAATAAATGATAAATTATTTCAATATATAATAAATGAATTATTTGAAAAAAGACTTAATTATACTCAAATATAGATATAAAATAATGGATAACATGGGTCTTCATATGTAAAAAATATTCAAGGAATGTATCTACAAATTTTATTTGATAAATATACTTATTTAGAGCCAGAAAATAGTAGGAAATGACTATATTTCTAGGAAATTCTTTTTTCCAGAATAGAGGGTTTCAGGGATATTGATGGTGTTGTGGTGTTTTTTTCCATAAGGATTATTAATTTTGGTATAAACTTTATTTAAATAGAATAATAAGAGATAATAAATCAAGGTATATACAATGACCAAATATGATATCTCAAAGAAAGAATCAATATTTTGGGAAAATAATTTAAGTTCAATTAAAATTTTAAGATATATAAGAAGTCTAAGGAAGATGTGATAAAAAAGTTCACAGATCAGGTGTTTTTTTAGATTTGAACCCATTATAGTTGAATATAAGTTTGAGTTTTGGAAACAATCAGGAGCAAATTCAGATTAGTAAATAAGAAAATGTAGTTGATGTTTCTTTTAAAGCATGAAAATCTAAATAAACCTTAGATCATGGATAGTGGTGTTCATATCACATGAAACGTGGTTTTAAAAATCTCAAAAATATTGAGGAATATGAAATAGGTGATGTGATATTTGGTAATAAGAGTTATATTAAGATCAAAGGTACTAGGATAGTAAACATTCGTAAAATTAAAATAAATCTAGAGAGTATATTTTTGTGGATTGACTAAAGAAAAACATGTGGTGTGTATCAACACTATGTAATTATATCAATAAATAAATATTTATAAAAAATGGATTCATATTTTAAATAATTAAAGATGAGGATATCGTTACATGGGTTTTAATATCCCTATGAAATAACCTTCAAATAGGGGAAGTAGAAGAAGTCTATTTCTTGAGAAAAAAGGTAGAAAATGAGTTATGGCATAGAAGGCATGATCAGCTTGACCAAATAAATATTATTATATTGTATCAAGAAGCTATGATAAATTTATCCTTAATAAAAAATACACTAATATGATTTAAAAAACATATAAAATTTGAAAATCGTGAATAAATCTCATAAAGAAGTTGAAATTCAAGCTTCAATGGCTTCTGAAGTGATCCATTATGTTTTTTATAAACCAATGAATAGGAATTAAATAAGTGGAGAAAGGTATTTTATCACATTCATAGAAAACTTCATAAGGATTAATTTTATAATGTTTCTTTCTAAAAAATCATAGTCCCTTGACCGATATATGAAATTCAGATGACTTTTAGGAAAAACATGATTTTAAATAATGATATTAAGATTAGATAATAGAATTTAACATGTGAAAAAAATTCACCGAATATGTCAACAATCATGGAATCAGACCTAAATTCAATGCTCTATATACTCTATAATAAAATATAGTGGTTGAAGGGAAGAATATGAGCTGAGTGTATGTGAATAAGAATACACTAGAAGAGAATGACACGTCAAGGTATTATTGGATTATGGAAATTACAATTATAGAAATAATTTAAATTTGGATTCTCATAAGGAAAAAAGTTAAAAATGAATCATTTTGAGATGTGTTTTAAAATTATGTCAAATATCAAACATTTTAGTTTTTTTATAAGTCCATGTTTCATTAAGATAATCGATTAAAGAAGAGTAATGTTTTATGATAAGGATAAATATATATTTTTTCTCAGGTACACATTGAATAAAAAATCATATAAGTTCTATAATAAGAAATTTGAAAGAATCACTGATAGTAATGATGTAATAGTTTTTGAATGGGAGTAAGGGAATGGACATAATATCTTGTTATCTAATGAGGATGATGTTTTCATTTTATAATATTTTTAAGAAAATATAGAAAACATGAACACTCAAACTGAATATACAGATTTTGATTTTTCTAGTGATGAAGATTAAATAGATAATTATAATGAGACAAATTCTATATTGAGAAAACATTTTGATGCTCAGAACAATAATTGATATTGTAATCAAGTTTTGAAAACAAGAAAGATGTATGTGTAAAATGTACATACTCGTATTTTATTAAATGTTGAACCATTGATATTTGAGGAATCCTTCGAATATAATAATTGGGGTTGGACCATGAATAAAGTATTGAATTAGATTGAAAAAAATGAATCTTGGGAACTTATTCCAAGACCCACTAGAAAAAATGTTGGTGGATCTAAATGGGTTTCAAGAAACAATATTGATTAGAATGGAGAGGTGGTTATAAAAAAATCTAGGTTTGTACGCAATAGACACTCAAAAAATAAATTGGTTGAGTTTGGTGAATCATTTTCCCCAGTGGTCAGACTTGAATCTATCGGAATATTTCTTGAAAAATCATCTAAAAAAGTTTCAATATATTTCAAATTGATGTTAAATTATCTTTTATAAATTATACGCTTGATGAGGAAGTGTACATGGTATAGCCTTAAGTATTTATTCAAGATCTAGATGGTAGAATGTTTTGTATATTGAAGCAGGCAATCTATGGTTTGAAGTAGGCTCCATGAACCGAATATTTTAATCATGATAAGTATCTAAATGGAATTATGTTTTCGAAAGGGAAAGTGGATAGAAATCTATAGATGAAAAATACCAACACCACATCACTCTTTATGATTATATATGTTAATGGTACAATATTTTCCATAATGAACAAAACTTATGTGTGGAATTTTCAGGGTACATGAATGAATGGTTTTAAATGTCAATGCATTTAGAGATGTGATTATTATTGGGACTAAAACTTTTGTAAACAAAAGGTTATATATTTTTATATAAGTAAAAAAAATAGAAGATAGATTTTGAATAAGTTTGAAATATTGGATGCTAGAGGAGTGTCCACATAAATTCAAGTGGGAATGATGCATGCGAAGTAAAATTAATAAAAAATAGATAACAAGAGATAGTTCAAAAGTTTGATTGGATGTCTTATGAACAAGACTGATTCAAGACCTATAATTGTATATTTTATCACCCTTTTTGCCTAATATCAATACAATCCTAATTAAAGACATATTTTTTAAGTATAAAGAATATTTTGATACATATAAAACACTCTCAATTATGGGATGATGTATAAGAAGACATGTGAGCAAGAATTTAATTAATTTTTCTGATACAAACCAGGAAGGAGGAGTAGATGAAAAAAATACATATCTAGTGGAGTATTATTCATTATAAGTTGTTTTTTATCTTAGAACTCAATGAAGAAATCATTAGTGGCACTAATATCTATAGGGGCTAGGTATATGTCCACATCATAGGAATCTACATAGATGATATATATTAATACAAAGTTTAAATAATTATGTGTTAAAGAAACTTATCCTCCTATAATGGGATATGATAATTAGAGTGTCATAACCCTATCCAAATATCCAGTGAATCACTTCATATAAAATAAACCTGAGTTAAAGAACCATTACATAAAAATTAATGTTAAAGAGAATATTCTAAGGTTGAATTTTATTCCCTCTAATAAAAGGTTACTAACATTCTGACCAAACCCCTCACAACTAAAAACTTTAAACGATCTTTCTAGAAATGGGGGTATTTTCAATTCCCTCTCTTTGATTTATTCCATTCATTGAGTTTCCTCCCCTTTTATTTATTGTTTAAATTTTTTTAGGAGATGTGTTTTCTAGAGAAGAAAAACATTTTTATCCAATTAGTAATAATTTTGATTTTTTTACCTAGTGTTATTGGAAATTATATTGAATTTATTTACTACTAGATGTTTTTCATGTTTTCCTGAGGATTTTAGAGGGTTGAGATGAGTTTTATTTTGGATAAATTGGATAATTAATTTAATTACTATTGTTATCTACAAACAATTACTCACATAGTCTTAGAGATAATTGATTTGTGATTTATTTTCTTTTAAGAATCCATGTTGATACCCAATAGTTATCCCCTTTAGTTTTATTGTCAATAAGGTGAATGAAATGAATGTAATTTCTAAAAAATATATAGGTGAGACTATTGAGCCTTTTATGTTTTTTTCTATTTTCCCAAAAAACATATTAATGTGTGACAATTATTATATTGATATTAAAGTCTAATACATGTGTTGTTGGTGGAATTATTATCTTCAATAGATATAAGGTGATAGAAGTTATCCATATAGTGAGAAAGATGGTCAAGACATTCAAGGCTCCATCCTTATATTCACTAGATGAAAAATTCAATGAAAAGATATTGAATATTTATTGAATGATATTTTTTTGAGAATTTAATATGTATCTTGATGAGTTTAAGTGGTTTTGAAGCCATGGAAATTATCCCACGAGGAGTGGAGTGTGTTTGAGACAAATTTGGAATTTTTTATATTCCCATAAGCTATTCCTCTATATATTTAAATCCAAGTAACCAAATGCGGAATGTAGCTAACATTTTCAATGTATGGGACTTTTATCCAATGTATTTGTCTTGTACATGAATCCAAATTCCCATAGAAATTTGGGATGATGTAATATAATGCTGCTACATTGGTGAATTTTGAGATTCATATAGTCGAATGCTGCATAGGAAAACACCTCATGTATGAAAATTTAAATCATGATATAGAATGATCCACATGCCCGATTCTTGATATGTATAAAAATAATTCATGTAGACATTTTTTATCGTAATTTTTTTTACAGGAGAACATCATATCCAAATTCTACTACATTAAGTGACACATAATGGTATTTACCACATATCCAAATGGAAATTCAAATAATGTAAATTTTCATATGTATATGGTGAGTCTCTATGAGTTTCTAGATTTAATATCTAAAGAAATTAACTAAAAAAATAAGACGATGATTGTGAAATTTTCTTTATATATCAAGCATCATGATTAAACATACAATAATTATTATCATTTAAATCAAAGGATTTCTAGTTGGAGAAGTTGTTGGGTTACTGTGTTGAGATCTCTATACAGAAAAAGATGATGCCACATCACAACACTTTAAATCATGCCTAAGGAGAGTACCTTTTCAAATATTTAGAAGCCACATACCCATGATTACATTTAAATACTAAGAGAATTGAGAGTCATTAATTTCATAGACATTTGAATGAATAATAATACTGAGATATTTCAAATATCACATAGAAATACCTGAGTATTGTGATAAAATTTTAGAAATATTTAGAAATAATGCTTTGATTTATAGTTTATGTGCATTGAATGAGTCTACATTCTAGTTAGATTCAATGAAATTTCCAGAACAATTTTGAAAATGGTATTCATGAAATAATCCATGAATATAAATAATAATTTTTTATAGAGAAAAGTGGTTGAGTATTTTTTAGAAGAATAAGTGAAAAAATATTATATAAAAGAAGAAGAAGACATACTTAAAATAAAAGAAGTATATTTTTGTGTGAGGAAGGGGAATAAGATCATTATATGGAGTCCATATGGAGGAAAATTATCTTAATAGTGATCATTATTCAATGAAGGTTTTGTTTGTTCTATTGATAACATATTTTAACTAGTTGGTTCCAGTAGTTGTATGAGTATAACTTTATACCCTTGGTCAAGTTCACTTTGATAATAATCTTGGGAATGTGTGTGTTGGATAATGAACATAACACACAAGCGATGTAGTCATCCACGAGGAGGAAAACCTCATTCAGAAATATGTCATTTCTTTATTTTCTATATAAGTAAGAATATTTAAGGAAAATTGGTGAAGAATAATGATAATCAAAGGAATTTGAATTTAGTATACACACTGATTCACCCCTCCCCCACCACTTATCAGTGTGTATCACCCTTCATTTGATCTAACAATTACCCAAAAATAATATGTTCAGATTCAATCATATTTTTAAGTATATACTTGTTGAAAAAGTATTAATTACACTAGTAAAAAAATGTATTTCCAAATTATTTTTTTAGGTTTTTAATGTCAGTTAATTAACAATGTCATTCTAAAAGGAATTGTAAATAGATTTCTCAGACCAGTTATTGTTAGCCAATGTGAAAAATGTATTTCATGTTGGTTATTACATAAACAGTCATATAAATCGGTTAAAAATTTATGAATAGGAAGGATTATTCACATTGGATACATAATAGCATATGTGAAAAAACCTTTATTAGATCAATTATGAAAAATAACTAATGTGATAAACTTTATTTTACAGAAAATCTATAATATTTGATATGGAAAAAACCATTTTTAAATCTTTTACTTTGGTTATACAATAACCGACATGAAAAAAAAATTATTAAATTATTTTGGAATACAATACCCCAGTAGTACAACAGTATCAACACAAACAAAATAAGAAAACAATAACACAAATACAATGTCATAACAAAAATTTAATTTAAATTTTTTTAATTCATTTAAATTTTAAAACATGAAATTAAAACTCTAAAATATTTGTTACAAATAAACTAAAACCTAATTATACTTCTGAAATAATTAACTTATGCAACTTGTAAGTTATTTAGATCTTTTTTAGAATTAGTTTTTGGTTCATAAGAAAACTAAAAATTAAATGGAAATAATTGTACATGCATTATTAATATAATTATATGATAAATTAAATTAAATGTTTCAATAAAATATGACATTGTGGAATTTTGTAACTATCCTAATTGAAATTATTTCAAATATAAATCCTAGAACATAATATCTAAACTCCTTTACTCCTTGTTAGTGATAACAACATTTGTTGAAGAATTTTTATATTCAAAATAAAATTTTATATCTTACAACAAAAATGTAGTAATTATAATTGAGAGGTAACCTCCATGCACACATATTTGATCTTTTTTCCTATTTCCTACTGTATCTCTAAATTAATTCCATTCCATATTTGAAAATTATATGTCTTAAATAAAATTAACAGTTTTTATAATAGTCAGTTATTCAAATAATCAAATGTACATGTCCAATACCTATATAAAAATTTCTCTCATATCACCATGTATAGAGCATGACTGGTAAGTTGTTTTCTATTTTAGATGAAGAAAACACAAAATATAATGGATACTAACATTAAAAAAATTATAATGTGATTGGTTATTAATTTAAGATAAATAACAATTTAATAAATATACGTTCCATACACTTCAAGATAAGGAAGTACCCAATATTTAATTTCATTATTTTGAAATATTTTAGAAATAAATACTATTATTTTAGTACTTTCAATTTCCTACATTATTAGTGAAATAAAGTTCAGTTAACAATATCCATATATTGATGTTGTATCATACATAATACAAATTTTATAAATATACCTAATATAAAAACATAAATATTAAGTTTCATTAAAATAAAATATTTGAAAAAATTGGATAATCAAGTAACATGGAAAATACTTTCATCACATTGAAGCCCAAAATTTTTCCAATTATATACACCTTGATATATCTCTTTAAAATAATCGGAGTCATTTCACACCCACAAACATTAGCATCTATTTGAATCACACAAACTCCTAAAACAAAGATAAATATTTGGATATTTTATAAATTACTGAATAAGTAGTATCTAAATTCAAGGCGACCTTTACATGTAGTTTTTAAACCGGTATGTATTTTCATTTATTGTAATCCTATAAAAAATATAGTTATAATATAAATATTGAAATTCTAAAACAAATTTAATACTAATACAGAATAGTGGATATTATCTATACATATCTTAGTGGTAATTTATTTGACAACTCTAGATAAAAAAATAAAAAATGGTCAAAACTTTTTCAAATTGTAGTGACCTCATTTATTGGAAATGGTACTCTTGTTGATGTATCTATAATATCATACACCATTACCCTGAGTTTATCCATCTCGATATATTGATGATGAATGATATCCCAAATATAATATATAATCCCATATTTAACAATATGATTCTAGGTATCCTTAACCTATATCTCACAATAGATGGGAATATGTGGGGGAATAAGTGTAGGAGTTTGATATAATGGTGGAGGTGGAGATGTGGAATACATAGATGAAGGTGTAGGAGGGGTATATCTAGGATAAAATAGTCTTTTCATGTATGAAAGTGTTGATTGTACTGAAGCTCTGATCTTATCCTCTATTATATTTCCTATATCCTGAACTTTTTCTTATAAATATTATATTCTTATTTTATATAAATCCTACTTTGAAGAATCTACAAAATTGATAAACACTTTTTTTAATGATATACTAACCTCATATCCTCATATGTGAATTGGGTGTTTGGGATTTCCCATTGTAGTAGCTAAAATACCCTTCATGCCCTCATCAATGGAAGTTCTATTTGTGTTATTCTCCTCAAGTGTTTCCAGTATAAAATATTTGAAAAATTCAATAGTGAATCACAATATATAATGAGTGAAATTAACTTAAATAACATGAATAAATGAAATAACTACTTACAATCCTCTCAACTATATCCCTTGACTCATCTATAAGATTTCTTCCCTCTTTTCTCATTTGTTCCCTCTTCCATTTTTCATGTCTAGATGGGGGTGAGGGAGGTTCAGCCTCTATGGATACATACTACTTGTATATCTTTTTTTGAAATTTTCCATTTATCATTTTTTTCTTCCAATAAAATAATCCATTCACAGGATAATGTATAATGGTATACATTTCGTGATTGGATATATTGATGAGACCTCCCCTGTTGTTGTAAAATAAGGATAAACAAATCATTAATATAATCATTATATACAAAAAAAATTCTAAAATATAACATTTCAATTACAAAAAATGATTACTATTTTCCAATTTCAACAAATTTGTTACATGTATCTTCATCTAGAAATGGATACATATATCATGGTTTTTTATTTTTCCTATCCCTAAAAATTAAATCTGATGTAAGGGTTGATTTAAAATCCCTCCATATCATAGAATCCAAAGGTAAAAATCTCTTCCTAACTTATCCACAATCAGTTATATCATATGTTATCTGATAATTAGGGAAATCCCAATATTAGTAAAAAATGTGATGATATGTAAAATATTAATAAATGACATTACCAAAATTATCTCCCATAACAATGTAATGGTCACTTTGTCAAAACTTTTTCAATCAATAATGAAAATGATAAAATTTTCCATAGATTTAATTACAATAAAAGTATTAAATTTTATTGGTTTTGGAACCATGGTATTATCATTATTATCAAAATCAATATATATCCCCTATTATAGGATACTGGTTACTGATAATTTTGGTAAAGGTGTGCTACTATGTTTACCAACCCCAAAATCCTTCACTACCCCTATGAAAGTAAAAGGATATTTTATAGAAGGATGAGGACGACCCTTAGTGTATGTATGTGTATAGTCTTCCCCCAAATCTTAATGTGGATATACTTTTGGGTATTAAATTATGCTAAAAAATAAATTGAAAAATAATTACTGAAAAAATATAAAAAACCAACTATTAAATATAAAATTAAATAAAAAATTAAAATTACTCCAATAAAATGTAAACTAATCAAAAAAATTATTCATATTTGTTAAAGTAGATATCTCATGTCTTGAAAAAATTAATGAGAGACGAAATGTTATAAATAAAGGAAAACAATTAATTAAAGTATTATAAAAATCCAACTGTTACATAAAAATATGAATAATTTTTTTTAAATGATACAAAAAAAAACAAAAAAAAAACAAAAAACAAAACAAAACAAAACACTATTTATCATATTTTTTAGAGTAGTTAACAAAAATGTTTAAAAGAATATCTAAAATTCTCATTATTTTATTTATTATTAGTTAAAATGTTAAAATAATAATAATAATATTTATGACAGAGAAAATGATATGGATAGATGAAAACAGAGATTAAGAAAAAATTTATATAAATCCAAAAGTTACATATAAAGTTGAAAAACTAAAAAATTATACAAACAAAACTAAATTAATATAAAAAACAATTTTTAAATTTTTTTGAGTATATGTTTTATGTAAAAAAACTAATATATCTAACATTTTAGGAAATTTTAAAAGGAAAACATGAAATAAATATATGTTACTTGTAATATTAGGAAATTATAAGAGGATTTTATTCTAATATGATTTCCTCATGATCATTATATTTAAAGTAAACAATGTATAGGTCATGGTCATCAATGTTCTCAGATAATCCTTCCATAGAAAAAGTTATGTCCCATATATTAGTGTCATAATCAAGTTTTTTGTCATAATAATACTATTTTTAACTTGTTAAACAACATACCATTGTAGATATGATGGATCAAGAACATAGAAAATTTGATTCACATGTGTTTCCATGATAAGAAGACCATTTATGTATTTCAATCTATTTAGATTAACTAGTGACATACCAAATTCATTATGTGTTACGCTTTGGTTGTAGATTACCCATTTTTAGTTAAATTTAGGAACATGAAATTTAATATAATAATTTTATCATATTTATTTAATGACTTTATAATATGAACTTGATGCAGATATTGGGTTTTTGTGTTTTTTTATCAAACAATACATTGATTTTGTGAAACAAAATACACTAGTATTCTTAATAGAACATCCATGGTCCTGGTCTTTAGTATAAAATATATTTCCATTAATTTCATACCCAGACTATGTTATCAAATTTAAACATGGGATTCCTGCTAACTATCTCAATATTTCTAATGCATCTAATCTACCACACACAGTCACTTTAGACAATGGAAAAAAAGTTTTCTTACACCCATTCAATATCCACATATCATTTTTATTTTTATAAAGTGTTTTTAAATCATTTATATGCAATTTAATACATGGTTAAGAATCATCTATGGTATCCAAGATTTATAAATATACATACATTATCAGTTCACCTATTAATGATTTCAATTTCAACCCATGAATCCCCTTTACCCCAAAATAAACTCGTTCATAGAGACATGTATGAAAACTGATGTGAAACACCATAGGATAATACTTTATAAAAAACACTACAACCTCTTTAGAAATACGCTTCTCTATATTGGAGGCATCTGGTTAATATGGATTCTTAATATATAATATTAATAACTTCATATACCATTCAAAAGGATACATCCATCATAATTATATAGAACCATAAATTATTATTTATCACACCAAATAAACCATTAAATGAACCATGAAATCAAAAAATGATGGTGGAAAGTAAATCTTCATTTCAAAAAGTATAAAAAACAACATTGTCCTCAAAATTATTCAATGAATTCAAATAAATAATGTTGTTTCAAATGGAATTTAGAAAATAACACATCTTCATGACAGTCATTCTAACACAGATGAGCAGTATTCCATGCAATGAAACATGTAGGATCTATTGCATATAAAGGGTTTTAAATGAGTCTAATAGCATTTATCGTTAGTAGGGATACAATTTAAACCCTTTTCTGAGGATATTCATGAATGAAATGTGAAACTTATGTATAAAATACTTAAATGTAGAAATACTTTATTGGAATACCTTATAATGAAAAAATTATTTTATCCACTTCACCACCATAAAAACATTCAAATATATTTCATAAAGATCATGGAGTGATATCCAAAATATATCCCACCACAAGTGCTATCCATAGGACGAGTATAATCATAAATCACATGTGTGTGGTTCTCTATTATCCATGATGTATTATAATCTCATTCATAAAGGATATAGGAGAAAGTTAGGTTTGAGTTTTAGGGAGGTTCGAACAAGGATCATGTAAGCATGTCTCACTTTTATCACATGGGAATTATTTACATAGGTAACTACGGATAATCCTTAATTACAACTAAATTTATTCCTGCATTGAAAAGAATGAATAAATTCCATGGATTATTCCTGAATGTATGAGTGAATCATATGAATTTACTTCCTTTACATTGTAACTCTTGCGATGGATTAATAAATGATTTCTTTTAATTGAGTTTGATCTATTTGAATATTAACACATTTAATATTCTATTAGTTATTTTATTAAAGGTAGTTTCATACATGAAATCAAATTTCATGCATTCATTTCAACATATATCTATCATAATATATATATATATATCGGTGTGTGTCTTATGGTAGTATGCATTACATGCATATGGATTTAGGGAATATATCTTCTTCGATCCCACACATGTACTAAATATTAATACATATTTCTCTATTTCACCTTATATTGTATCGTATACAATAACTTGTGAAATAATATCCAAAACTACTTTTGGGTATCTTCCAAAAAAAAAATTGAATTCATCATTAACTTCACCCAGTATCATGTCATATTTAATAATTTTTTAACACCCATTCAAAACACTTTTGGATTAACTCTAAAAAATTAAGAATAACTCTCTAAGTCATACTCAATACCTATTCAGTCAACCATAAAGTGTTACCCCAATGAACCTTTAAATCCTTGAAAACCAATATGGTTATCTAGATCCACAAGTTTATGAAAATGAATAACTCTAGAAAAGATTCAATGCAACTCAAGATATAAAGGGATCTAGAATGATCTACATCAAACAAATGTTCACCAGTAAATATGATATGGAAACATGAATTCTCATATTTTCCATTTGTGCAAGACATCGAGTGACCATGAGATATAGAACATGTCGATCAAATATAGCCACCTCATCTATTATCTACTATCTTAGTGTAGACAAATCTGATCAATGAAGACATTATATGTCATTCATCCTTATGGATAATCACATAACACATAACTTATCTAGATAAATATATAATATATATGTTCCTATACACACTCACATAGTCTATCTAAATATAGGGACCATATTTCATACTCATCATATGAGAGGAAAAATTCTATCTTGGTTAAGCTCAATCTGACAACGTGATTAGCAATATACCCAACCACCCACCTATTAGCTAATTCAAGATGTAGACATTTGTATTTAGGAATTCAATTAATGAAGGTTCTCATGGTACATATCTCCCCCAAATCAGGTCTTGGGGACTCAAATATAATTCATGCACCCCTAGTATACCAAAGACATCTTTATAACACACTATTTAGTATACCTAGTAGGTCATCCAACATACACAAGGAATCATTTTCTTTGTTTTATGCCTCCTGATCATATTATGTATCTCTATAAAAGAATCCTACTCATTATAACTTTAAAATTTCATCATAATATATAATATTATATGAAAAACATCAGTTAGGGATAATCTCAAAGTCATGCATTGAGAGGTCAATTATCATTACACTTCAGGAAATGTGTGTATATATATATGTATCCAATGAAAAATAAAAATAAAATGGAGGTTTCCTTTAACATGATACATTTTAATATTCTTAAAATTCTTAAGAATATTTAACAAAAATAACATAAGCATAATTTTATTATAACATATATGATAAAGTTGTTGATCAGCCTTATATATGCAAAATTTTCTTGGTTTTGTAACATGTTACATCATATGTAATCTATGTCATATCTTTATGTGACCATCTCATAAAAGAAACCCACTAAACACATCAGCGAGAATATTCAAGGATTAAGATAGTTTCAATAACGCTAAAACTTATGAATCATATCCCTAACTATTCAACCTCTTTAACACATTCAAACTTCATAACTACATAACATCAAATCTAATAATGTCAACTTGTATTGTCTACATAGAACTATTTTCATGTTCATAATCATAATCCTTGAATTCAAATTCCATTAATTTTTTTTCGTGAAATAATATAACAATATACATTATTGTTTACTAATACATCCTAGCTCTATTAAGATATAAAATAAAATCCACATTAAAATTAGACCCGTGTAATCTTCTTTTAGTAATATATGAACTTATGTAAGTCCAAATATACTTCCAATAGCCTCTTAGACATTATATTTTCTTCATAATATATTTCTATGATACAAAAAACCTTTTGTGTTATGAAATAACTATAATTTACTTTAATTAGGAATATTAATAAACTATATCATATATGATATTCTATATGTTTATAACATTTTTATTTTAGAAGAAGATTTTATTAAAATTTACATTCGATATAAGATACCATTTAAAATTAATTTATATAAAATTCATATCTTGTATGGTTATTTCAATGAGTTTCACAAACTCTTTTTGGAATATCATGGTTAATCAAATCATATTTAATTATTACTTTTTATTTCTAACAACCCCATATTTCAAATACCATGATTGGATTTTAAATAAAATGTTGTTGAATTTTTAAACCAGCTTTTCTTTGGATTGAATATTTTCCTACATGTACTATCTATATAGTACTTTATAACATTGACATCATTTTCCTAGTTCATATTTAAATTCAAAAAACTTTGATAATATTGGGTAAAGGTTCATTGAATTCAAATATATATTCGTAAAGTTTCTAAATATGATAATAGGATAAATTTTCTAATGAGAACAAGCTTTTTTAGACCCCCTTTATAGATTATTATAAAATTAAACAAATGACAAACCATGTGTTTTAAGCACACACGTATCATTTCATAAAAATAACTACTCTTTACATTATCTTCTCAAGAGATTAATTTTATAAAAATACACATCATATGACAAGTTTATCCAAGCTTGAAATAACTTAATTATTAACCCACCAACTCTTTTCTATATTAATTTAAAGCAACCGCTAAACTCTTGCCTATAGTTCTTTCTCATATTCATAGATTTATTTATTTTCACAACACTAAAAAATCATACAATCTATATCATATATCTATCAGAATAAAAGAATTAATTTCTATAACTAATAATGCTTTAAGGAAACCATTTTTCTCATTGATACATCAATATATTTTATCACATTTAATTTTATTTGTCATAATATTCATATTGAGTATATGAGACTAAATTTGACGTACCCAATCATATTAAGTTGAGACTAATATTCCTTTGTTATTTTTTCATATAATTAATTTGAAATATTAAATGAATAACTCTATACATCCATATGCTTCTAGATTAACCCATTGAACAATTTTGACACTTGGTTACTGAGGGAAGATTGTTTTTGACACATAGAACTTTCATTAATAACTTTTATTAAATTTCTAATATTGATTCAGAAAATTTATTAACATACTAGTCTTAATAGTAACTTACAATAAGATTCTCCATTAAAGGATTTATCAAAAAGTTTATCTTGATGATAATGATATTTATCTATAAAAAAATATTTTATCAGATGAGTATAATGTATTATTAACCATTTAATAAGGACTTTTATTAAATGGGATCCCACTAAAATGATTACCCTTTTTAAAATTCCTCATTTACATTAGTGATCCAAGATCCATAATTCACTATGAAATGATATCATTGGTGTGTTACTCTCATCACTTAATTATATAGGTGGGTAATTATCCCAATCATATCATATGTGAATCATGGATATATAAGAAGAAAAAAATATTCCCAATCCATCATATAGATAAAATCATCTTCATTGCCCTTGTATTATTTCTAAGGGTTTCCCAACTTAGTGAACCCAAGTAAAACATAAAAAATAGATTGAAAAAATATAAACCAGGGGATCCCTACTATGCCAAAACCTACCCAAGGATAGTCCAGTGTCACCCATTACCCACTTGTCTTATAAAAGATAATTGAGGGGCACCCTACTGTTGAAAAAACAGCCTAGTTGGATGATTGAGTTCAGGAAAATTGTATCTTTCGAAATAATCTTACACGTATTACTTGAATTGGATTTTAATATCACTATCTTAAATCATGTTATTCCCTTTTATGTAAGTATGTACCTAGTAAATAAATTCATTATCACACCTATAATATAATACAAGGATCTGTCCTATAATCTATTTAAAATTTTAAACTAAAGAACACACAATATTCACATTTTTAAAATAATTTACTAAATATGAATATTGAAGGGAATAAAACATAAATAAATGAACAATTCAGATATTCAAACATGAGATAACCATTTATAAACATTTTCTTAATAAAATCTAATTATATAAATTTTATAAATTTTTTCCTTTAACATTATGGAAATTCCATAATTATGAATACAAACATTTTATTTTAATTAAAATATGAACTCTATTATATTTATCATTATATGTCATTTCAATTTTAAATATCTGGTTATATAAATTATAAACTATTTATAATCCAATTTCTATTATGCATAATTTTTATGTAATCTAAATATCATATATTTAATCATTATTTAATCCTTGATCAAATCATTCATAAAATAATTCTTTTTTTGGAATAAATAATATATAATAATGCCCATTTTATTTTAAACAATTCAAAATAATTAATAATGTACATTTCTTAATTTAAATATAAACATTTTATATTTTGTAATTATTTCATAATTTATAACTATTTATAAATTATTTATTAATATTTATAAATAAAAATTTTTCTTTTTAGATAATAAGTCATGCCATATAATTTATTAAAATGTATTTTAAATATTATCATTTAATATTTGGGGAATAATTTTTCTTAAAAATTTATTTATTTATAAACCATTTTATAATAAATTAAATCATAAAACATTTGTAAATTAAAATATTCCAAAATAATATTTATAATGATTTATATAGATTTTATAAATAATATAAATCATATTATATTTTAAATTTTTTAACAATTTTTAAATGAATTTTGATTACCCTTACACATATAGGTATTCCTACATAAGGGTAAAGCCTTCTGCCCTAATGTATGCCATCTCGAATCCCTTCATTAAAGTTAAGTAACTAATTACCATTCTTGAACTTAAATATAACACATTTAGTAAAGGTAATACAAATATTACCTATATGTAGATAAATTTATGTAAGGGTGAATAAGAAATGACCTTTATGTGAACGCTTCATATAAGGGAAGGTCTTCAGGCATCGATTAGCCTGGCATCTTCTTTTTCCCCAAATCCATTAGGAACAATATATTATTTTCATTATAAAGTGAATATGAAAGATAATTTTATTCAAAAATTATTTCTTTCAATAGATCTCATTACTTAATAAAACCCGTATCACTCTATCCATTTCTTGGATTCAATCCAGTCAATCTTAAAACCATTGATAAAACTATAAATTTCATACAACCAAGATACAATGGGTTTTTAATATCACTATATAGTCACCCAATAATTTTTGATTTATAAATTATCTCTACTATAATATAAGGAATCATTTATTTAATAGGATCAGGGGTATAATCTTGAAAATCATTATCACTAATAGAATGTTAATTCTACAAAATTTCACCATGTCAAATCCAAAGATTGTAAATTAGATTAAAACCATGAAAACTATAATGATCTTTGATTTATCTTAATCGAAACTTTTTTATATTTAATTATATTAAACATGGGTATAAAAATTAATCATTTTTAAACATTTTATTTGGAAAATTACAAAAAAGTTTCAACTCATTTCTTATATTCATCATTGATTCTATTTTCATTAATCCAATTACAACTCAATATCACCTATTATAAATTTCAAATATATATTATACATTACTATATATTAAAATTTAATTTCAAATTTAATTTTATAAATAAAAATAGAAACAAACAAATATAATAATATAAATGGTCAAATGATTTCTGAATGGCATGAATTTTTTAATTGTTTTAATATATAGAGTGGAAATATACACAAAAATTTTAGAATTAAAATATAACAGTTTATGAAAAAATTTCTTTTTATAATAGAAAATGTAGTTAAATACAGAATAAAATAGTGATAGTGTTATTTACCAAGTTAATAGTTCTATATTTTCTTTTTAAATTTTAAATATTAATAGTTAAAAAAATATTCCAGGCATAATATCTCATATTGGATACTAAGAAAACATTAGTTTATAAAAGTCAAGATATATTGAAACATACCAAACTTTAATAATAAAAATAATAGAGCATTGTTTTTCTAATGATATGTCCTTCACTATATTTATTAGAGATAAATAATTATTTATTACATTAATATCATAACGTAAATGAAGGCATTTTTTGTGAAGTAACAGTATGTGAGAACAATGTTATACAAATAAACCATGTTATATCAATATTTGTTTTAAATCTAAAAGGTTTATTTGTCTCATTTCAAAATAAAATAATGACTTATCAATGAATTTCACATTTTATCAGAAGTAATTTCATTGGATATGATTTTTCTATTTATCCAAACCATGATTTTATAAAACAAAATTAATACCCTAGAGAAGAAAATACCATTTTTCTAAATTTCTTTAATAAATTATTTTAATAGGCTAAAGGAATATCCCCATTTTCAAAAATATTTTATTAAATACTTTATTATCAATATCTGATGAAAAATATATCTTTTCATAAAAAAATATTTTATGATAGGGATTTTAAAGTTTATTAAAAAGAAAATCCATATCATACACATTCCATCTGTACCTAAAATATACAAGGAATGAATCCTAATTCATATGTTCAAACTCACACCATAGTGAGTGTTTTTGTCTATATTTATCTCAATCATTATTAATATTCACATAGAATTCCTAATAAATTCATCCCCATGGATAAATCATGGTGGTCTCAAAACAAGGAACTACCTAAAAATTAATGCATTCACACACCTATTAAGATTTATCCAATATCAATGATTAAATCAATAAAACATAATTCAATTAATTCAAATTAAATAATTTATTTTATTAAATATAAAATTAGACACTTTTTATGTAACCATTGTACTTCAAAAAATATGAATTCTTATATAAAAACATTGTTTTTATTTCAAAACACACCCAATGATTCCATATTAAAAAATCCAATTCAATATCCATTTATCACACAAATTTGTAATTTTTTAAAGGATTATTTTTCAAAATTTAATGTCAATTCAATTCACACAAATTAAAATCACTGTTTTAAATTTAAAAATTTTATTCCAAATCCTATGGTTATAAAACTCTGATGTTTCCCATAAAAATAAATTATGGAAGAATCACTATTTTGTATAAATTCATAATTACCCATGAATTTAATCGAATATGAAATCAATAAATAACACTAAATTAATAACATATAAAACATTTACTAAATATTATAAATGAGAATAGAAACCTACTGAATCATATATAATTATGAATCTCTCAAATTCATCAAACTGAAAAAACACACTAATGAGAATGAATCCTTAAACACATAAGTTTGTTAAAATAAATTCTATGATTTATATAATGAAATTTTCTAATCCTATATAAAAAATTCAAAATTCAAGAATAATTGATGACATTGAGATATATATATATAACAATAAAATGAATAATTGAATCCTAACCATTAATTCCACACCCAAAGAATAAATATCCCCACAAAATATATTTTATTTATTTGTAAAACCATTATGTATCTATTAAACATATCCTATACCATAGATGTGTGATATATATTAATTAAAAATACAAACTATGAAGAAATATCAGAGAGATGAAGTATAAAATGATGAAAATGAATAAGAAGGTGTCAATAAAAGTGATGATGATAGAGAGAGTGAATATTAACAATGACAATACAAATGATGATAATGATTAATAATAATAGATATTGAGGGATGAGGGTGGTTCAAAAAGAATATAAGGGTTCATTTTGGGTGAAATAAAACAAGAGACTAAAACTATAAAATAGGATTGATCCATTAACATTTTCTTAAAAGGGTTTCTATGTTGGTTATGCAATAAAAAACATATAAAATATGTTTTCTATGCCTATTATGAAATAACTGATATAGAAAATTTTGTTTTCTACATCGTATATTTTGATAAATGATGTAGAGAAATTATCGGCATGAGATTTAATGTTAGTTAAAAATTAGTGGACATTAAAAATAATCTATAACATTGGTTTATAGTAACTGATTTGATAAATGTGATATTAGAAACCATTTTCCTACTAGTTTTTATATTATGAACCAAAATATATAATAAGTGGAAGTAGTTTGGGTGATCATTTAGATCGACTTTGTTGGTTTTTTCTAACATCTGAAAATTTAATATGGTTTTTCTCTAAGGCTATGATTAAGAATCTAATATACTTTTTCTTTTTTGGAGAATAAACTTTAGTCTTTATTTCCTTGACATTTAGGATGTTTTACAACTTTCCATCATTATAAGGAAACTATTGTTTTTTATATTGTTCTAGATGATCCACTGTAAGATATCGAGTGAGATATGGAATTGGATCTGAGATTAACTCCAGTATGAGCATTATGGTTGTAATCTCTTCTTTATCATATTTTTTCTCTATATTGATGTTGTTATTCAGGATTTCACTTTAGAATTATGAATAGTATCCTCCATATTTTTTGATATGGATGTGAACTCTCGGAATATATTGGGTTACTTCAATGGAATGAGGAGAATTTGTAACTTGTTATGAATATTTTAAATGCACATCTCCAATAGATTCCTTAAGGAAAGATATATATTTAGTGAATATTTTAAACCTTTACACTTGGTAATGATGTACAATTCTCCCTAATATTGTTTTAAATTTGATGGGTTTATGAAATTTTCTTACAAATATTCCTAGTTAGTGATAAATTTGAGTGGTAGAATGTTATACCAGGAAAATTTAGATCCCTCTAGGGTCTTCAAAAATCACATAATATTTGGTTTCTTTTATTATTTGGGTGTTCCCACCATGGGGTTGTATTGAGAGGAAACGTGCATGAGGTGATTCTCATTATATTTTATTCTATTGAATATTAGGAATGTGGGTTTTGAAAAGTTAGGTGGTGAAGAATTCAGGTCCACCAATTCAAGATATGGATTCTTTTCTGGTTGTTCTGAAGCATGTATCCCATCTATAGAATTAATTTGAGTGGAAAGAGACTGAGTGGAGTAATGGAGTCCTACTGGGACTATCTTTGGGGATGATTCTTGAGTGGAGGATATATGAGAGGCATGATATCATCATCTCGCCTATGTCTTCTATTGATAATCTTCTTGAGTCATCCAAGGATAACTTGTTATAAAGGGTGAATATTTCTTCCCAGTGGGAGGTAATTCCTGAATTTCTATGACTGTTGAATTTATATAGATCGGTTGTTTGGTCCTTGGTTTAGACAAATGATTGGACTCCAATCCGGATGACCTAGTAGAATTTTCTTATTGAACGAGGTCCACTAGAGGGGAGATATCATCCTTGGTATGGGAGAAACACTCAATAGGGATATTTCTTCAGAGTAATTCAACATTTATTTGATTTATCTTCTCTATCTCAATTTAATATTTCTCAATTCACACATCAACAGAGAGTGGTTTGGATTCATTAGGGAATGTATGAGATATAACTACACCTTTAACTTTATTATTGGATTATTATTTCAAATCATATGATAGCAGGATGTTTTAATGATCTCCCAAGTCACAAGTATACCTCTTATTTTTAGTAAACACGCCTTATTCAAAAGTTTTTGTGTGCACCATATCATGAACTATTTCCTCCAAATAATGATTTTATATTCCGGTGTTATACTTCATGTTATCTATGGAGCTGATGAAAAAAACATTCACTACCAGGAATCATGAAATAAGAATTATATCATCAACATCATCAGAGTAACAAAAGTATTTTTTAACTATTGAATATCCATCAAGGGACATATTATAATCATCATTAATATCTACTTTCTTTTAGGGTCTCTATAAATTCCATCCCCATAGTGTTTTTTCTTTCTCTCCACGATGATCCTTTAGGTGTAAAAATTCACCCAACATTGTGGGATTTTGTGGATCTATCGCCATTACAGACTTTCCCCTTTGTGAATTTAATGATTTGGGGGAATAGTGGTAAAATATACCCCAACCCTATAGGTTATGGTTTCTCAGGTAATTATATGAAGAAATATGAAATCGTGATTTTATTTTCCTTTTAAGAAACTATATTTGGATGTAGCACCATTTTTAGAGTGAGAATTGATTACCTTTTATTGACGGCATAACTTCCATAAAATAATATAATTGTTTTACTTTCTTACAAGCCTCATATAATATCCTATAAATTTATTTCTCACACTAAGTACATCATTTATATGCTTTAAAAATGGTAGGGTTTTTTTGGATGGACTAACTAGAATATGTATATCTTGGACCTAAAAATTACCCAAAAGAGATGATGTTACAAGACACTTCCCCCTTGAACCTTATTATTTTTTAATTAGGGTAAAATGAAAATATCTAACCCCACATCCCCTGATACAAATATCAGGTGGGTGAAAATGATTAACTTGTAATGTAACTTCATACTAATAATATAGGCATATTTATGACACTCAATCTCTTCTATTAAATTTTGGTATCAGTCCATAGATGTGGCGTTCATTTCGATATGGTTCCAAATTCCATTTTTTACGATGATATGATCTTTGTAAATCCCATAAGATGATTATATTGTATTGAGATTTTTAAGAGTCAACCATTGGTTATAGTGAAATTAGTGTATGCATTCCTTGATTAATTCACCCTAAAAGTCATATTGGGGAGTGGTGATGGGTTAGAACATGATTGGTATTATATCCTCAGATTTTTATTTCTACATGAACATGAAATTATTTTTATTCTATATCAAGGATTTTTTGACCTGATCGAATAATAAATATCATTCCCTCACCACTTTATTAAGAATTTAAGGACCACACAGAACATCCCCAGTTGCATCAAATTTTATGTGATATGAGGGAGGCACATATGATTACCATATTTATAAATTATGTTTTAATTGGGATGAAACATCTCGAGTCAGTGATTAGCCAATTATTCGAGCTCGTGTTGATTTATCAAGTGTTTATTAGTATGAGGGAAAACATGGAGAATCTTTGAAATGGGTAAGACCTTCATGTTAAGAAGATGAATCATTTCTTGAAGTTACTTTATAATGAATAATATAAAAGGGACATGCCTGATTGTTGATTTAAGATTCATCATCAATAGGAGGACCACTACTTTACCCGAATGGCCTGAAGTCCTTATTTTTTATTTTATTATGGATAATCCCCCTTTTTAAGGGTTGATGGGGAACTCCTACATGACCCGTAGTCCCAAGGCACAAGGCCCGACAAACCTGTAATACATGACCCGAAGGCCCAGAGGAAACCATGCCCAATACATGACTCGTAGGCCCAGCCCACTTGAACTACCCCTCCCCATATTTCTATGTCAGGGATCACCTAGCTCCCCACCTTGCATTGCTGATCAGCTAGCATTTCCCCTTACAAAGCTGCATGGTGCCTGGTCCCGATGGTGGCTGCCATACCCTCTCATTCTTCCAATCCGATTAGCTATGCATCTGGAGGCTGCTACTCCTGTTGTTGTTATCCTCTTATAGGGCATGTTCTATGTGAACTAGGATACTCCATGGTCTACATGGCCTGAAGGCCCTGTGTTCTAAAGGCCTTTGATGACCTGAAGGCCCTAGAGACCTGTAGGTCCAAACCGGTGGCCCGAAGGCCCAAATCGGGTGAATATTTCCAGCTGATACAGTACCAAACCGTAACTGCTACAGTGACTTCTACAGTACTACTACAGTACTTCTACGATGACCCGGAAATTCACCTCCACCCGGTTTTGAACCTGGGTCTCTTGGATTCCAAGCAGGAGCCCTTACCACTTGGGTACGGGCTCGTTGGCTGGACCACCACTTTGGTTGTTTGCTTTTTCATAGGGAGGAGATAAGAAATATATACTATGTTTAGGAACTTTAGAGTTCTTTATTTGGTTCACATAATTAGGGCCTCCATTTTTTTTCTATTTTTGATGATTTGGTAAAAGGATTACCTTATTACTAGTTGAACTTCATACTGAAAGGAATACCTCCATGGTTAATCATTATATTACCCCATAGAGGCCCTATGTGGTTAATATATTCAATTTAATTGGGACTAACTCACTAATATATTCCATTGGGGAGGACTTAAAAGGTTTGAATTCATTTGACCATAAGGAGGACCTTCATGATCATGGCTTCCTTCTCCTGTTTATGTATAAAATATCGTTATCTTCTGTTAGGTATTTCATGACCCTTATTTTGATCATATCATTATAGGGGATTGTCTCATGAATTTTAAAAAAATTTGAAACCCATGGTCTTATTCCTAGTTGGTGCACAGTTAGGGTAAAGCATATGGTTTGTCCTTGTAATCCGTGTTCCCTTTGATATTCCACTAGATGTGGGTGCATGGTTTGTCAAAACCATGTGTCCACTCCTCCAAATTGTGTACCCTTAGGTAGTGAGGGTTTTTATGGTTGGGGAATGGTTAGTTTAACAATGTTTCCAAACCATTTACCCCATCTAGAAATCCAGTATGGGTGAATGGTTAAAGTACATGGTTACTCATAATTGTGCTTCCCATATAGAAAATAGTGTGTGCTTGTTTTTAACCCCCTCATAATTTAACTATAAATTATGGGATCCTCATTTAAGATTCCCAAACACCCCCACTCAACTGAAAGTGGTTTATTTTACTTTTGGGGTATCTCCAGAGGATTCTATGTCTCTAAAATCCTTTTCTATTATGAATCAAAGTGTCAGTGGAATATTTGATCCCTCTTTGTTATGTGTTTCCCCCATATTTTGGGTTTTATATCTCTAATATTTCTCTTCATATTGAGATTGGTAAATCCACACGTTGTTTATGGATTTGATATTAGACTTAATGGATCTTGATTATAGTATTTAATTTCATTATCTCATACACCTTTATTCTTCATTGGTGAATTTGGTTGTGGGTGTTGCGTTGGTTCGTTCTCATGATTAAAGGTAGGTGGTTCCATAAAGAATTACCATTAATTTAAAAACTAGATTTGATTTATTGACGTGAAATGGATTTTTAAATGATTTGAAAAAAACAATTTGAGATTATTGATGTTTTATTTTGAAAAGGGTGTGGAAATTGGAAAAAACCCCAAATTTCAATGAAATTGAAATTGTTGTGTGGATTTGAGAATGATTTATTTCTTCATTAGGAAATTTATTTAATGTAAAATTTTGATTTTGAACCTTAATATAAATTGATTAAATTGATAGATGATTTTAAAAGGCATGAATTCATGAATCTCTATGTTTTTTTGAAATGATAAAGGCATATTGAAAGTTTAAAATGCACAATTGTATTTGGAATTGATTTGAAATGATTTATGTGACCATGATTGATTGATTTATTGATAGAAACGCATGTGAGCCTGGTTGTTAGTGGGTAATTAGATGAAGAATGTGAGTATATGACCCTTGAGTAATGAATTGATGATGGAAACACTAACAAAAACTCACCATGTCTTGATTTCCCCAATTTGGAGTTGATTCCTAATGACCTAAGACGAGGGATGTGTGAAAACATTGAGATGATATCACTGATTGAGTAGTGTGAGGATACTATTTCAGGTAATTAATGAACCATATAGATTATGAGAATGGTGATATGATTTTATTTATTATAGATTCCATTGATTATAAAACTATTTTATTCATTTCAATTTATTTATATAAATGTTTTATAAAAAAAATGTTCATTTAATCTTATTTTGATTTACCGAACATCTTTTTAAATTGAAATCATGTTTTGTTGAAAATATTTATTTTCCATTCCATACCTTTCTATACTCATATAGAATGAATAAATGATTTTTTATTATTGTATAGTTTATGGAAAACATAGTGAGATCCTACTCAGTTTTCTAGCTCAAACACTACCCTTTTCTTCTGCAATTTATAGATTATCTTATTCCAGGCCCAATAAAAGAGAAATTTACACTTATAGGCGGTGGGTGTTCTTGATCATTAGGACCCATAGCGATGGAGGTGACCAATAGAGATGTGACCCACTTATTACTTTGGATATTTCTGAGCATTTATCTTGTAAGATCTTGTGTCTCTTAGTGATGTTCTGTTTTGGGGTTTTTACCTCTTTGATTCTGGTACTATCTCATTGAGGGGTGTTGAACATACTGACATGTATATTTGTATTCGTCAATTTTATGGCAAAAATCATTCCCTTTTGATTCTTTTATAATTTCAAGTGCAAGTTGAAAACCCATGGTTACTGGTAAGGCCCTTTATGCTATGTCAGGACCGTCTTGGGTATCAATCTACCAGGGTATCTAGGATGGTTCGTGAAAAAGTTGTACCAATGGTACTGGTGGTGCATCTTCTTATGATGTTGGTATGCAGTTTGGTTTTTCCTAATAGATATGAGTTAAGATTGTTGGGACTTAGAGAGTATTTATGAGCGAGTTTCTCACTATATCTCATTATACCAAGACTTAAGTCACCATGGGTGTTTAGGAAAAGTATCCTTGAGGGACATTAAATCTAATTCTAGTTTTTTCCTAGTTGATCTATGTGCTTTGATATCCTTGTGACAATTTATTGAGATTTTTATCTGAGTATAATTATTTATTTTTCAGTGTTGTCTCTTGATTTTTTATAGATTCATACCTTTGAGAATATGATTAAATAATATCTAGGAGGATATTGTTGGTGAACCAGATTAAGTGAATCCTCTAGTAAAAATAATCTTGTTGAGATATTCATTCCTACTATCCAATCTCTAGGATAGGTACCTACACCTATTATCATTCAGAATCTGGTAGTGTAACCTCGAAGGGATGAATCTTGAAATCATGCGCAATATTTTATTTGGAAGAATCCAACATCTTTCTATGTATCCAATGATCTTTATGAGTTTGAGGATTGGTTGAAAAAGAGAGATCTTATTTTCAAGTTATTAGAGATGAATTATTTCATTAAATTGATGTGTACTATCTTTAGGATTTATGTTCCTAGTAGTATATGGTCGGATACGTTGGTGGTGGGAAAGAATCATGAGGGCATTGAGTGGAAATATTTTAGTGTTCCATTTATATATCAGTTCTATATAGAATCTATGGTCATGGAAAATCCATGGATTTTATCTTCCTTCAGTAGGGTGAAAGGACTATGACACTGTATACAAACTGTTTTGATGAGATTGTTCAATTTTCTCCTAGGTATGTGACCAATGATAAACTAAAAGATCAAATATTTGATGTGGGTCTTTGATTGAATATTTGATCCTAGGTTTTCATGTTTAAGATCACTTCTTATACTAATGTTATGGATAGAGATTTGATGGTTGATCTTGATATGGATGGTAAATTAGGGTTGATTAGAGTTCCCTTTTCTCTGAGTGTCATTTATGTGATTTCCTTTATAGTAAAGAGAAAGTGTGATGAGTCTCAGTATGGCTCTTGATTTTAGGAGTCATCTCCAAATCCTGAAGTTCCTAGTAAAGTCCCTTTGACATGCTTCCATTGTGGAATGTTTGGGCATTCGTTGTGGGTCTTCAGTGAGGCACCCATGATCTATAGTTCATTTGGTCACTTAGTCTTCATATAGAAGTTCTGTAATGTCAAATTTTCTCTGTATAGTGGAACAAGTTAATCATTACAAAAAATTATTATGGTGCAATTAGATGCTTCAATAACTAAGTTTTTCCATCCACAAGTATCCAGAATTTTGATTCTTCTTGTTTTGGAAGAGTCTCCTAGAGAAGACGATATAGGTCAAGAGACTATGAAAGGTACCATCAAAATAGCTTCATCTTTAGTTAATACTTTATACCGGTTCGTCCCACACATTTATATCAACTTTTATCTTTTTTCCTCCACTGTTCTTTAATAAAAAGTATTACCTTGTGATTCATGTACGATTCCAGGTGCTATTTTCTAACACATGGGGATCAGGAACACCCTTTAGGATATATTAGGTCCATATTGGGTATCAATGTACTGGGGTATCTGGGATAGTTCATGATAAAGTGAAACTTTAAAATGGAAACACTCATCCCATTACATGATATAATCCTCAAAAGAGTGGAATTTGATTGCTCTCTTTGCTCAATTACATTTGGGAGTTTGGGAGAATGTAACCGATATCATTCTAAAAAATATTCAGTTGAAGTATTCTCTTCATGAGATTATTCTTTAGGGGAAATAGCTTGATGCTGAATTCCAGGGATTTACTAACTCACTTTGTGGTCGAGAGACCATTAGTAAATGGATTTTCTCATCATAGTGTTCCCTATGTTTCCTAAACTAGTACATTGTACCTTTAGTAGTGAAAATCCATGAAGGGATATTTCCATAATTTAATGTGGGTAGTTAACCCTGAAACCAAAGAGATGCCCTATGATATACGGTGATGATTTCGGTGGTCAGGTATGAGTTGAGACATCATTGAATTTTAGTCTTGGTATTATACCTATAAAAAGGTCAAGACCGAGCTCGAATACCTTTGGGTTTTCTTCATAGACATTAAATGCTATCTTAGAAGTGAGATGAGATCTCTATGGACTTTGTCATTGGGTTTTTGTATACCCCTTAATGGAATAATGTGATATTGGTTGTGATGAATAGGTTGAAAAATATTCTAACTTTTAACCCATTAAATATATAACCAATGTTAAGGATATGGGAAATATATATTTGATAGATATTTTCCATTTTTATTGAATTCATTATATTATAATCTTTAATAAGGATCCTCATTTTACCTTGTTTCTAGAAGGGACTCTAATATATAATGGGATCTCATTTTTTGGGTACAACATATCATCTATCAATGGATGTCAAAATAGAATGATCACTAAATGTTCTAGAGGACATGTTACATGCCTGTGTCATCGAATTGTTTGGATATTAGGATGTCCATTTGGGGATGATTGAGTTCACCCAACAAATTGTTAGTAGTCCACTATCATAATTTATAATTTAGACCCCATGAATTGTAATAATTATAGATGTACTTTATGATAGATGAATATTGGTGAAGCTTCCTTGGTTGGATTGAGTTTGGTCTAAGATATTATGGGAAATATTAAGTTGATTTTTCAGAGAATGGTTATGGAACTGCGCTTGTATAAATCCTATACTGATTATCATCAATGACTATTGAATAGTTTAGTTTGTTACTATGTGTTATTGAGTGGTTCACCTCATTTGGATCTAGGAAAACATGTAAAAGAGGGAAAGGTTTCACCGAGGTTTTGGGGTCCTTTTGAGATTGTTGAGAATGTGGGGAAAGTGGATTGATGTTTGGAACTTCCCCCATTGTTGACATTGATCAATAAACTATTTCATATACCATAGCTCAAGATGTATATTTCTAACCCATATCATGTCTTGATCCAGGATGATCTTGTTGTTAAACCTGATTTAGCCTTGGTTGAGCATCCAGCTAGTATTATTGATTACAAAAATAATCATTCATGGGAGGATGATACCTTAGGTATTTTTTCAATGGTAGTATGGTTCTGGTTCATATGAGACTTGGGAGTGTGAGGTAATGGTGAGATATCAGTGGCCTCATCTCTTTGACATGGAATCATCCTAACATGATTACTTGGGAGATAATGTGTTTATGGTGGGGAGGTTATAACATCCACATACCTTCTTTTATGCATTCCTTGACCCTTTTTTATCATACATTGATTGGGGCTTGTCTTGTAATTTTTTGGTGAATTTTTATTTTTTTTGAATCGCATGGGTATATTCATTGTTGGTGCATAGTAAGGGAAATTTTTTTGGTTTTGACTTGTAAACTATACGCACTTTAATAAGACACAGAAGGGGGGGATGGTTTTTTTAACCCATGTGGCCACCCCTCCAAACTATACACACTTTGATAGTGAGGGGTTTTACAATTGGAAAATGATTGTTTTAATCATGTATCCAAACCGTTCGCCCAATCTAAAATCCCAGAAGGGGTGTACAGTTAAGTATCATGGTTAATCCTAACCATGCGGCCCATACATAAAATTTTTTTCACGAGTTTTTAACCCCCTAAAATTTTTATTAAAAACCAGGGACCACCATTTATGATGGATAAACACACCCACTCAATATAATTTAGTTTATTTTTCTTATTGATTATCTATAGAGTATTTCATGTCTCTCTAAACCTTTCATCTCAAAAATCAATGTTCTAGTAGAAGATCTGATCCCTCATCGGTATATATTTTCTCCCTTATTTATGGTATTATTTTTGGAGTTTTCAACCTTTTCAGAGTAGTGGATCTTCCAATTTTCAATGTATTTGTTAATTTATTTTTTGGATCCTGATTCTAGGTTTCATTTCTTGATCTCATACACCTTAAATATTCATGGGTGGATCTCATTGTGGTTGTTGTGTGGGTTTGATCTAGTGATTAAAGTTAGGTGGTTCCATAAATATTTACACTTCAATTGAAACCCTAATTTTCTTGATTGATTTGAAATGAGTTTTTAAAAAATTTAAAAACCAAGATTTGAGATGATTGATTTTTTTTTATTAAATGGGAATGGAAATTATGAAAAAAAAACAATTTCAATGAAATTAAAAATGTTGAGTGGATTTGAGAAAAATTGATGGCTTAATATTGAAATTAATTTGATGAAATGATTTTATTTTTATCATTGACATAAATGGATTAAATTAAAAATGATTTTAAAAGACATGAATTGATGAAAACTTATGATTTTGTTATGAAATGAGAAAGGAATATTAAAATATGAAAGTGGGAAATAATATTTTGAATGATTTGAAAATATTTATTTTTTCATAATTGATTGATTGATTGATTAAACGACATGTGATTCTAGGTATTTAGAGTAAATTATGACAATCTCACTAGGATATGACATATAGAAATGTATTGATGATGAAAAAATATCATAAAATTATTGCAGCCTGATTACACAATTAAGGAGTTGATTATCGATGGCCTAATCCAAGGGATTTGCACACAAATTGATATGAGATCATTGATTGGGTAGTGTTAGGATCCTATTTCTAGAAACTAATGTACCATATGGATTATAAGCATTCTACTATGGTTTACTAATTTAATTAAACTTTACCTTGATTATATTTTTTTTATTCATGCCAATTGATTTATATAAATGTTTTATATAAAATATTTATTTAATCCTATTTTGATGTATCTTCCTTTTTTAATTGAAATATTTTTTTTAAAATATGTATGTTCCATTACATGCCTTATTATATTTAAATAGAAAGAATAAATAGTTTGTTTTTATTTTATTATTTATGTGACACTTGGTGTGACCCTACTGGGATGTCTATCTCACACCCTACCTTGGCCATTAGGTGTTTTTAGATTATATTATGCCAAGTATAAGAAAATGGAAATTTAAAATTAGAGGTGGTAGATGTTCTTGATCCTTGGGACCCAAAGTGATGGCTGTGATAGGTGAAGATGTGATCCACCTGTTACTTTGTATATTTCTGAGCTTTTACCTTGGAAGATGTTGTGTCTCTTAGTGATGTACTATTTTGGTTTGTCTTACCTATTTCATTTTAGTAATTTCTCTTTGTGGAGATTAGATCATACCAACTGTTATCTTTTTTCTTCTACTTTTTTGTGTAAAAAGTTATCCCCTTATGATTCTAGTATGATGTCAGGTGATAGTCGCCAACCTGTGGGGATTTGAAATGCCTTTCGAGTATTTCAAGACTAGCCTGAGTATCATTGTAATGGCTATCCAGGATGGTTCATGACATCATGAGGAGCAAGAATATCTTTACCCCAAAATACAAATATGTCGATGAGATTTAAAAATTTCTACATCAATAGGGGATTGTATGAGATCCCAATCTTAAATTTTATATTTACCTTTTAGAGACATTCTCCTAGAAATTTTTAGTCAGGAAACTAGAACCTCGGTCATGATGGGGTCATGTAATATGTGTAGTGAACTTCATGAGGTGGATACCTCCTAGGTGGATGTGATGGCACATTACCACACTCCAAAATCTAGTCCCATAAACATGTACTTTATAGACACTCACAGATATGAACTATAAAAGAAAAGTTATAACCATAATTAAATTCAAGATTAATAATTATTTATTCATTACTTAAATCTAAAGGATATTTTTAGGATTAGACCTTTAGGAAATTAGGTAAAAACATAAAATAACAAATCCAATGTATTTCAAAACTAATGATCTTGTATTTCCTATTATATATAAGAAACTAATTAATCCTTGATAGTTCTTAAACGTCTCCCATAAATTCTACCATATGTGTTATCCTTCAAAACATGACATGTGTACTATTTTCCTTTATAACATGGGGAAATATAAATACAAAAAGGTGTGAGGTAAAATGATTAGTAAAGGAAAAAATCAACTGGAATAATCATAGCATAAATATTATGGTATTAATTGGTATACAAAAATAATCCATAATAAACATAAAGCTAATAGATTTATATATATCCATGACTGTAATGTCCCCTAGTCTGGAACCCTCTATGTGCCAAAACTAGTTTGGTTACTAGACCTCATGTGCACTTCCATGTATTACAACTGTTGTCAACTAGTAGCAGGTGTGTAAAGTACATAGTGGGGAGACTATACCCCCTATCATAGAGTTGTAATACAGTTGAAATGAAAAAATATTAGAGTAATGAAATATAAAAAACAATTCAACATAAAACAAGAAGATAAAGGAAGAACTAAAAAAACCAAATAATAATAAATCTTGCAAATTTAGGATAAAATGTAACTAAATGACATGATAAAAGTCATATAGATAAATAACCAAGATGACACAAATAAACTCAAAATACCCTATTCTGTAATCCCACATCGGTCCCGTCTCCAAGATTCAACCCATCCACCATGAAAAAATCAACATCAAGGTCCTTTTCTCTTTCCCAAGACTAAATTCATGAAATCTACTTAGGTACCCAATAGTGTCCTAAATATGAAATGAGTAAAACTCAATGGGTTAACACCACCATGTCTAAAAAAATGAGTTTTATATAAAGTGCATGTAATAAGGTGATAATATGGTATTATTTAATCAATTAATACTACACATAAAATAAACCTTCCAACCACTGAGTTACAGGTTGACTCTCATAGAAAACCAACCCTTATTTGGCTCCATGTCAATGTAATTATCACATGAATGATCCTACTTAATTAGTGAATATCACTTGTACCTTGTCTCATGAAGCAAAACTGGGATCCATGTTAATTCCCATGTTGGAGTCACTTATGTCTTCCTAGGTATCAGTACCATGCTAAGGGGAAAGTAACAATATCATATTGGACTCCATTTGAATTTCCATGATGGATACACTAACATATTCCCATGGTGAAATACCATTGTAATGGGAAATAAACAATATCATACTAGAATCCATGTGAGTTACCATGTAGGAGTCACCTATGTCTTCCCATGTGCACATCACAAGGGGTGAATCTCAGCTCAAGTGGTGGTTATCCTATGCCAGGATAAACTACTGGTTCCATGCTTGATGAGATAGTGGTCCAAGCCCTTATGCATCTTATCAAAAAAACCTATATATATGAAATATATGTATACCCTTCATCTCCATTCATATAAGAATCATAGTCTGTTAATTTATCTCATTAAATTAACTATGTATATATTCTCGATTGTTAGATTCTCCTTTTCCTTGACAAATCACCATAATCAAACCATAACATATTTCCATTTATCACAATTCATTTTATAAGATGCAACATTCCAAATTCTCAATTCACATTGGTAATCCCAACCCAAAATTTCATAATTGTTTATTTACCATGACTTCAAGGTAAGGCTCATCGTGCAGGTGGCCACAAGATTGGTCTCATCACCAATGACCTAGTATTTTCTAATGGGAGGTCGATGCACTTAATTTTTATCAAATATAGATTTAATAAATTATTTGGGTCATGTGTATGATGTCCCATCAAAATCTTAATTATTTCACATACCTGGATAAATGGGAACATAAGTTAGGGTAATGTTCTAGACCCCCCACCTTAATTCAGTGATCAAATAAGCACCCACCATAGGGAATACCCATGGTTATATGAATGTGAAGGATGCCAACAAATAAAACCAAGATCACACAGACATAAAGATCCAAACCCAATTTAGTGAATAAAAGGATATCACACCGCTATATAAGAGTATAGATGAAAAAAAGAAGAAACCCAAAGTAAAGGATATCATCAAATATAAAATGCTAGACCAAGACATCTAGAAGAGAAGGAATCACCTAATAATTTCCTAGAGTCACACTTAGGTCTAAGAGAAGAGGCTTCATACTGAATGAAACATTTTCCAGGCATCACCACATAAAAACCTATTACAACTGAGGAATTCATGGCATGAATCCTCAATTCACAACCTGAATGTTCGGTGTGGCATATAATCAAAAAAAAATTCACCTCAAGTTAAAATAACACCATTCAACCTTTTTATGATGTAAAATAGTTTCATGGAATGTAAACGTTTAACACTCTAAAGTAGTCCAGGCCATCTTCCTAGTAAGGGGTTCTCATCTTGTAACCCATTCATGAAATGAAATCTTAAACAGACATACCACAACTAATATTTTACAGGAAAACCCCAAACCACCGTTGAAGCATTCCAAACCCACATAGAACCCTCATAAGCCTTTGACACATTTATACTTGGAATACATTAACAAAAATAATCACATCCTCTCAACAATTAGGACATTTCTAGACAAAGTCTCTCCCTCCCCAAATGAAAATTGACTAATAAGGCTTAGAATAATAAAATTCCAACCATAAAAAATCTTAACAAAAAACTCAAAAATGGATGTACGTAAAAAATATTGGATCATACAATGATAATAAATTAAATCATGGATACAAATAATACTAATATTATAATGAGGGAATGAATAATGTGAGACATCAAAAACTTATTGTAAATTCCCCATACTAATACACTATCATATTATGAGAAGAGTCATACACTAAAACAAAAAATGTTTTTACTCAAGAGACTTGTCAATGAATTGAAGAGATATATAATTTTGAGCCCCACCCATGACCTGATTATGTCCAATGCATTCACCATAAGAGTTATTAAGACCTTCCATTCCATTCACAGAAGAACATCTTAATAAAACTATGCTATCTATATAATTAGATATATATGGAAATCAAATACATAACCAACATGAATTAGTAGTCAATAGTATTCATGAATCACAATACATTACCCCATTTCAATAAAAGGGGTGACATGATCATAACTCCTACAGAGAATGAAGTTGGTTTTTCAAAAATTCCATTGTAAACATTCTTATAATCATATGTATTAGAATAATAATCTATGGAACACCAACACATTTCCTCATGTCAACGTTATAGATAACATGGTCATAATGCATCCTGATAAAGAATGTAGATGGGTAAAAAAATATATAGTCAACTTTCCAATAATCAAAGTTTATTAAAATAACAACATACGTAACTCCAATACTTTTCCCCGTGTCAATAGAATAATATTATTTATATGTGAACATAATCCAATCTAAATTATGAAAATGTGATATTTACACTATATAGAGAAATGAGTATATTGATAAGTCAATACTAGAATAATCATGATTGTAATACATCTAGATAAGGATGATGGATGGATTTAAATGAACATAACCTCAGTGAAACAAGGAAATATAAAAGAGTGTTGAAATAAATAAAAATAACCCTCACAAAAAGAATGCTTCAAACAGTATCAGAAAACATGTGATCATGAATTGTATAATTTTATACTATAAGTTCAATCACACAAATGATAACATATATATATATATATCAGAGGATAAATCATGAAACACAAACTTCATTATGTTAAATCATTTAAAAAATAAATAGGGAATTGGAAATAAAATCATAAAAGATATTTTTAATTTTTTTTAATATTGATATAAAATGAAAATTTATATGTTTCTTTTAAAAGTAATTTTTGAAAAGGGGATGTGAAATCTATTGAAAAAAATTACATTAAAAAGAATATTCACTAATTTATCCATTAAAAGGCATAATGTTTACTTGTATAAATGGGGATAGGAATAGAAAATTGTGAAAGTGAAAGGAAAACCCCCATTTATTTTTTTTTTCAAAATGCATTTGTTTAAAACTCATAGTATAAGAAGTGTAAAAAATATTAGTTTATATTAAAACTTCATTTTAACAAAGGATTATAAAATAAAATATATTCAAATATTCAAATGATATAATCCAATAATGTAAGGAATAAGTTCATGAAGAAACAAAATAACTCAAGGAAAGGATATTTGAGTTATCAATATCCCTTACGGGAAACATACTTCATGGAAAATGAATCCTTTGAAAAAGTGTTTATATGGTAAAATTTTAAGATATGAGAGAATTAAATTTAATAAAATAAAAGGTTATAATATACCAATCTTGTATAAATTAAGTTTAAGATAATCCTCATATAATAAATGAATTATACTCAAGTTTTTGAAAACTATTATGACTTGGGTAACACTCGAGTCAAAATACATTTAAAGAAATGAACATGATTTAGCATAGTATTTCCCATGAATTAAAAGGAAATAAATTATATAACATTCATGGTATAGTAATTATATATAAAACCATGTAAGGAAACATGGTTCATAACATGTAATATTTTCCAAATAATCAGAATTGATACCAAGAAAAGACTTATAATTTTAGAAACATTCAAATCAAGACCTCATGATAGAGAGGGATTTAAATTGAAATAAACATTTAATTTTTAAAATATAATTCAGGATATTATACCTAAAATAGGTATTATATAAATAAAATAAATGAAATCAGGTGTGTAATACCAAACATGTCTCAAGAAGAGTAATTTGAGATGAAAACACTTTTCTAGTCTTGATCCATTCTAAACTTGCACAAAATGTCCTAAATAATTAAATTAATTTCAATATATACATACCCAAGAACCTTATAAATATATATAACCATTTATACTCCTCATTTATAATCATACAATATATATTATCTAATTTTTACCTATTTTCAACACTAGGTGTATGTAATATATTATCTATTTGAACTAGTTCCATAAAAGTCATGTTGGTGTCTACTATTTTTCTAAATTCCATCACTATAATATCATATAAGGCACTGGAATATATTTTCCAAAATTCATATTTTAAATCCTAAATTTTATTTCCTATTAGTTTTGATTCTAAACCATGAGGATAAATCTACAATTATCATGTTTTAGTGATTGTTAACCAATAAGAGGTGTTTTATTAATGAATGAAATACATATTGATACTGTGACATCCCAGCCCAGGATCCACCTATGCCGAACCCTATGATGGTGGGGTCATAAGGACTCAAGAACACCTCCCCATAAACTAGAGGCTTCTGACTAGTAACGAGGGTGTAAAGGTGATACAATGGAAAGACTACACCATCTTATAAAATTAGCACAATAGATACAAGAAAGATAAATAGTTCTGAAAGCATAAATAGATAAAATGTCAAGATTGAGTTACTACATATAATAATGAATATCATCAATGGTAGTGTTTGATACATATATGGGTGCATGGAATTCTAGTAAAAAAAGGAAACATAGGTACATGATATAGGTTTAGTATACAAAAGTGCAAAGAGATCAAAATATAAAATATTCTATATAGCATCCTAATTACAAGCCCAATTCTCTACTCATAAACTCCATCAAATGTAATATATATTGGAAACCTAGATAAGGGTGCCTACCCCTATCAATACCTATAGTAAAATAGTATTTTTGGGTTCTAAGGGAAACCCTAGTAGGGTGTGGGATAAAAGCTCAGTAGGACACCACCAAAGGTGTCTAAATATAATCTGAGATGGTGATCATAACTAAACAGTGTACAAGTATAAATAGGAAAGTAAAGAAATACTGAATAAATAAACAACCTCATGCCCAACTTCCTAAAGGAAACCTGGTGGGTTTACCTGCTTTAGCACATGGTTGTATATCTGAACATGTCAATATATATTTATATATACATCCTGGAGTGGATCGGGACATAACATGCAGGAATCTAACACCATTCTATAAGATGATATGCTCTTCTCAAGTAGTATTAAATATTTCATCCTGATAGAGTGGGGAACGTCAAGCCTGTCACTCAGGATGGAGAGTTTTCATGCCATAACAACACTCTAGATGTAATATGGCACTCAAAATCACATCACCCATATTAAAAAACCGGTGAGGGTCACCACACCTAACACCGATGTAAGGGGGAGCATGGGTCTCCATGCCCTAATGAGCCCCTTATCAACATTATCATCCTCTATAAAGGAATATAATATCTTTAACTAGCATGGTGAATTACCTCCCATACATAATCCTTTATATATTCCATTTAATTCTATAACCATGTTCAATTTCATTGAAACCATTTCATTTCAAAAGAATCTATTCAAAATACTTAAAAGGGGGAATGGTCTTACAATCCCAATGGATCATCTCACTTAAAAACCATTTGATCCATTTCATTAAAAAGGAAACAACCATAAAGATTTAACCATTTAATACATTCAAATAAAACCATGCAATTTAGTGTCCGTCATCCTACTCAAGGTCATCACATTCAGTTTTCCTAAGCATGGAATATTGATTTAAGGTGCAAGTTCCAAAATAATGGATCATGCTCAAAACATTTAAATAATGATACCGTCTTAAACTATATATTTAACCAATCCGATTTACCATAGGTAAATCATCTAATTCAATATCTAAGGAACTTTCAATTCAATGGTTCAAGTGTCAAAGAGGATGACATGGGAAACACCTCCAATTACAACATTAGAAATTCCAAGTCCAATAAGAACAAACACCCTTGGGGTGTATTAGGTTCAATGCAACATGCACGAGACAAAGAAAATTGAATTTTATAGTCATGATGAGTGCTAAATTAGATTTCAATCATTTTGAGCCTATTTTCCAAAATGACCAATTTCAAGGAGGAATACCTAAAGGTGTACATAGATGGTATATGTGATGTATAAAACCCTATAAAAATTCAATCAACCTATATAAAGTCACTATGGTCAATTATATAGGAAAGATTCAACACATTGGGGATGCTCGGTAAATACCAATATACAACATGATGAAATAATTATGAAATAACCAAAACTAAAATGGAAAACTATGTGACAACAAACCATAAGGACTTAGATGATTCATCACTTCATATAGACTTTTGATTTAAATAAGGTTTGAAGAGATCTGAGCTTCAATCCAATTCCTTGAAAATAGAGAAAATGATATTGAATCTAAATACCATAATAGATGGAAATATTTACCAAGGAAAGAATGATGCATGAGGTTAGCCTTAGCTTGGGATATGCAACGGATTCAATTCATTTGGAATTGGATTATGTTGGAAGGAGTTGTAGGAGATCCAATCTTGGGAGGAGATTTGATCTCAAGGAGGAGAAAGAGAAAAGGTTCTCTCTGATAGAGAGATGAGAAAAAGCAAATAAGTATTATGATTTTAAGAAGAAAAAAATGGTATTTCCACAAAAAAAATATTGTGCATGCATAGTTTAGATGCATGATTTTGAAGTCGTGTGAAAACCTTATGATAATGATTTAACTTATATCTGTAAATATATACATTTTCTTTCACCTAGGCCCAGATTGTTGTAGACAAACTATGTGGCCTACAAGTTATCCTTCCTATATATGCATGGGTCTGTGCCCTAGGTTACACAGATTTAGAAAACATATGCGGCCCAATTATTTTTCACATTTCATGATCTTCAGGATCCTAATGAGCCCCATATTCTCTCATGACTTCCGTGACATGATTAGGATCACAATTAGTGCCATTTAAGATATTAAAAAACAAAAAAATTGATCTTTACCTTCAGTAAAAGGAAGGTCCTTATAACCTCCCCTCCTTAAAAAAACTCCTCCCCAAGTTTTCCTTCTGAGGGTAAAAATGTATTGTTAGAAAAGAGTTCAAGTAAATGATATTGTATAACAGTTTCCCACTCCAAGTTCTCTCCCTCTACCCGGTAGTGCTTCCATAGTAATCATATAAGAGGTACATACCTTCCTCGTAGTGTCTTTATACTTCGATCAACAATATGAATTGTATACTACATAATGGAAGAATCTATATCTATCTCATCCTCATCAGTTTGAAAGAAGTGATTCGAGTCTGGATAGTATTGGTGAAGCTGAGATACATGAATGAAATCATGCATATACTGGTATATCTGAGGAATATACAATTGATAAGCTGTTGGTATGATCCAATTCACAAACAAGAAGGGTCCAAAAATCCTTGGTGAGATCTAACCCTACTTTTGAGTATGTATATGAATCAACCTGGGTGAGGTTTTTATTAAAACCCAGTCCTTCTGTAACTCCTTCTAGAATTGTGACATGAAACAAACATCTCTATCCAAAATGATAGAACGAGAACCTCCATGAAAACGTACCACCTACTTGATGTATATACTTCCTCGATCATCTACTATGATGGTCTCTTTCCTAGGTAAGATGTATGTGACCTTCATCAGATGATCAATGACAACCCATACTGCATCGTTTCCATGAGGTGATCTGGGTAGACCAGTCAAAAAGTACATAAAAACATTATCCCATTTTCCCCCAGGAATTGAAAATGGATAAAGAATCTATGGAAGATGCTGATGTTCCCCCTTCACCTATTTACAAGTGGAACATAAATTGATGAAAAAGTGTACATCACATTTCATGCTAGGCCACATGTACTGGCGTCTTTGATCTTAATACATTTTGGTTACACCAGGGTGAACCTACCATACTAAGGCATGAAATCCCCATATCAGTTCCTCTTTGATGTCTTCCGAGACACATACACACCCATAGAAAAATAAGGTATCATCCCCATTCAATTTCCAACCAGAAAATGTATCATCATCTAAAATTATTTCTATAAGGACAAGGCCTTCAGCATCAGTAAAATGTCTCAAACTTACCCATTCCAAAAAAGTAGAGTTCACCGCTAAGGCTAAGTGGATAGTCTGACGAAGGTCCTCCTGAACCTCAATATGCACCTATGATAATAAGGCCATATGCTTTCATTAAATGTTGTATTCCTTAACCTCATGATTCTGAGTCTTATATCTCAAAGAATCATCCATATAATTTCCCTTCCCAGGTGTGTAGGAATGTTTAAAATAAAAAAATTCTAGGTACTCGAACCACCTACGCTTCCTGAGATTCAGATACAAATTAGTGAAGATGTACTTGAGGATTTTGTGGTTAGTTTACACAAAAAAATGATCTCAAATTAAATAATCTCTAATAGTGTAAGGAATGGACAACAGTAGTGATCTCAAGGTCATGCATCAGGTAATTCCTCTCATCCAGCCTCAACTAACGAGAACCATACTCAATGACTCACTCATCTTACATGAGATAACTCTATTCCTGATACCTGATGCATCACAGAATATAGATATCTCTTTCTTGGATTTGGACGAATCAGTATTGGTGTTGTAGTCAGTATTCCCTTAAACTCGTAAAAGGATTCTTCATAAGCTCCAGACCATTTGAATTTAACACCCATATTTTTCAAGCCCATAAGAGATGCTGCAAGGCATGAGAAATCTTGGATGAAGCATCTATAATATCTGGAAATCACTAAGAAACTCTTGATGTTAAATACATTATTGGGATGCTCCCAAGAAACTAAAACTCTCACATTCTCAAGGTCAGTAGAAACTTCTGAATCCAAGATGATGTGACCCAGGAAGTGATCTTTGTCGATCCAAAAGTGATATTTATTGAGATTAACATAGATTTGATTATCTATTAGAATATTCAACACGATATCAAGATGAGTTTTATGGTCATGTCTAGATAGAGAATACACCAAGATATCAACAATTAAGAAAACCAAAAATGAATCAAGATACGGGTGGAAGACCCGGTTTATAAGAGCTATGAAGATTGTAGGAGCATTCATGAGTCTGAACGGCATAACCAAGTATTCATAAATACCATACCTTTTCCTGAAATTTGTGCAAGGTATGTTTGAAGTCTTCAAATGTACCTAATGATATTACAACCTCAGATCAATCTTTGAAAAAACCTTCACTCCTCAAATCTGGTCAAATAGGTCATATATTCTAGGAAGTGGATACTAGTTCTTAATAGTAAGTTGATTGAGCTTATTGTAGTCCACAAAAATCCTAGGGGTACCATCCATCTTCTTAGAAAATCCGACTAGAAAACCCCATGGAGAAGTGTTGGGGCATATAAATCTCTTCAGATATAGATCCTAAAACTACTTCTTGAGTTGTAGAAGCTACATAGGTTCCATCATATAAGGAGGAATGGTCACATGTGCTTCTCTTGGCACAATATATATAATAAACTCTACCTATCTCATCGTAGGAAGATGAGATAGGTCATCAAGAAAAATTTATCTAAAACACTCTACTATATGAGGAATGATAGTTGATTTTAACCCATGGTCATCGAGATAAATACTGAAAACCTATGAAGTAACGCTACCCACCCGCTACTACTTGGGTCCTAGTCATGAAGCTTAAACATACCAATCTTCCTAATTCATGTGAATAATGTCATCTCGTGATGTAAATGTCAACCTACAATGATAGAAATCAATACATGATCTGTAAGGAACTTACCAGTACATCCCGATAATTACGTTAAATCTTAACATGCTAAGAACGTACATGTTCCATACGAATTGGTAACCACCTTCAAGGGGACAATTCTAAAAGTTGTAAAATTCATCTGAATGGATATCTAATGGTGTGTCTAGTGTCATAACACCATGATAGTACTCGATGCTGAGGCAAAAAATATCAGTAATTTACATAGAACTATATGAAACAAAGTAGACACTAATGTTGACGCTACTAGGATAATACCCCGTACAGTAGATGCTATGCCGATAAACTCTTATAGCATAAGATGGAATACATGTAATTGGCATGTACCAGGTCCTTAATTAACAACATGTATTCCCTAAGTAGGCACACTCTACTAGAATTGAGAATAATATGTCCAACTGCCACTACCTCAATAATCACATTGGTCTGAACAACCAGTGGTATTCTAGCTGACTGGCTATCCTGATCCTGTTGATCTAGCTCCTGACCAAGGAGTATGTGAAGATCCCTTATCGCTAGGAATAAGAGGGAAAGTCCTATAGAAACAATAGAGTTGAACCATCCTTCCAAAACCACTGCACTCAACTAGATCCTATGGACACTACTTTCTGATGTGCCCTGGAATTCTGTGCTGGTGACAGATATGAGAGCTACCCATAATAGAATCCTGAAAAATTCTACCATTGTGTGATACCTCAAATCATTTCCTTCACACAGAATAAGATCCACTGGAATCCCTATGTGCTAAACCACCCTGTCTCACACTGTCAGCGTCTCTTAGATTCCCCTCTATAATTATATAATAGTTGATGATATCTGAGATGGTTTTTAACCAAAAGACTTTGACTTGTGACCGAATGGAATAATCTATCCCATCCTCGAATCACCTAGTAGTCATTAGATCATTATTTTATAGAGAAGTATTAAAGTGATGCAGCTCATTGATATGTGTATAATATTACATAACTAACCTATTTCCCTACTATAAATTCCTAAACTCTCTATCTCTATCTTCCCTCAGAGTCTAGGGAAAGAATTATTCATAGAATATGGTCATAAATTCAACCCAAATCATCTCATGTGGCTGATATGTTTAGGGAATGACATCCCACCACCTCTTAGTAGAGTCACATAATATTTAGGCTTCTAGCTTAAGCCTCATATCTAGAGGCATCTTGAGATGTTTGATAATAGATAGGATTACCTCAATCCAAGACTCTACCGCAAGTGGTCAACCATCCCCTCGAGAAGGTGGGAGAATGATGCTACTAAAACTCATGAGTAAACTCTACCATTCTTGGGGAAAGTCACACTCCACCTTGCATGTTCTAAACCATACACATGAATCCCTCTCGAAACTAGGCACCGATTCCCATATTAGGAATAGGATGAAGATCTACAGGTGGTTCTACAAGAGTAATGAATGATGGATCATGACCCACCACCTCAAGAATGTGATCATCACTACCTTCAGGGCATAAGATAGGTGGACATCATGGCTATATAATGCTACACTGTAAATTGAATGTCTCAGAAGAGATTAAAACAATTCAGTATATTGTATTTAAAAAACAGGATATGTACTAAATACTTTCTATGAACAGACCATGTCTCTCTTCTTGCTTTAAAATTCAGGTCTATATGGTAGAAAGTGACCACAATAGGCCATAAGAAAACTCAAATATACCCCACTACCCATCTCCAAGTCAGTGTTTGGGTCAATGTTTCTAGGTCATATAGGTATAATATGGATATTTCATTTCAAAAGTAATTTTCATTTAAATTGTTCTAATTCGAGTATTTAAACTCTTTTAGAGTGGTTGAGATAGATAGAATTCCATTTTCTGATCCAAAAGGGAACATAAAACTTATGAATCGAAATGTGGAACCCACTAACCTCATCCCATAATAAAATACAAATCCTAAAAAAAGGTGTTAGCACAATTCTATATACACAACAGGGCACTATAACTATGTAACAAGAAATGTTCACTAAAAAATAAACATAGCATTGTAAAAATGAATGCCCTATTCATCAAAATGTTCCTATAGTGGTGCATGATCTAATGCAGATGCTTCATTTAATCAGGCGATAGAAATGAAATAAAAATTTCAATGATAACAATATCATTGACATCAGAAGTCATGTGTATCACACAATGGTGAAATCGTATCAACATTAAATAGAAGAATCGATAATAATTATAATTAAGGAAACTTGGTCTTTACCCTATACCAGGGTTCATGAAACCCAATTATAGCTTATTACTAAGTCCCTTAGCATTCCCAATATCCATTCTATTGTCGCAAAAATTTATTTCAAGAATGGAACAACTCTAATACCAATTTGTGACATCCGGACACATGATCCACCTTTGTCAAACCCTGATATTGCAGGTCACATGTCCTCAAGCATGCCTCCCCATACTCTAGAGAATACTAACTAGGAGTGAGGGTGTAAAGGTGGTACAATGGGGAGAGTATACCCTAATGTCATTATAGCACAACAGATACAAGAAAGATAACTAGTAGCAGAAGCTTAAACAGATAACATAAAAAGAGTGAATAACTGAATATAATTACCAAAAGTCTCAAAGGATGTGTCAGATAAATATATAGATGCATGGAATTTTATTATAAAAGGAAACAGAGGGAAATTCTATAGACATTCTATAAAAATGTGAAAATAGAACCAAAGATAAAATATTCTCTATAGCATCCTGAGAACATGCCAGATCCTTTGCTCCTATACTCTATCTAATGAAATATAGATCAACACCATGTAGAAGGGTGCTTCCCCCTATCCATACCTGTAGGAAAATAGTCTTCTTGGGTTCCAAAGGAGGCCCAATCAGGGTTCGATATAAAATATTAGTAGGCCACCACCAACAGTGTCTATGTGTAATCCAATTAGGTGATCATAACTAAACAGTGTGCAGGTATAAGTAAGAAAGTAAAGAAATATTGAATTAATAAAAACCTTCTGCTAAGGTTCTTATGGACACCTGGTGGGTCTACATACTTCAACATTAGGCTGGTATGTTTGAACATGACACTATATATATAGTATACATACATACATACATATATATATACATACATACATACATACATACATACATACATACATACATACATACATACATACATACATACATACATACATACATACATACATACATACATACATACATACATACATACATACATACATACATACATACGTATATATATATATATATATATATATATTGATAGAGTGGACTGGGATGTAACATGCAACCATCCAACACCAGTCTATGAGCTGATAAGCTCTACTCAAGGGGTAGTATGCCCTACATCTCTATAGAGTGTAGACTTCAAGCCCGACACTCAGGATAGTGAATGTTCATTCCATTGAAACATTCTAAATAGAATGTGGTGCTCAAAATCCCATCATCCATCATGAAGAACTATTGAGGGTCACCAGGACTAACACCGATGTAAGTAGAAGCATGGGTCGACATGCCCTGATGATCCCCTTACCATAATTCTCAGCCTCTATAAAGGCACATAATATGTTTAACTGGCATGGGGAATTATTTCCCATCCATAATTATTTATATAGTCCATTTACATTTTATAATCATGTTCAGTTTCATTAAAACTATTTCATTTCAAAAGGAACTTTTTAAAAGGAATAAAAATGGTTCATGGTCTTAACATCCTAAGGGATCAAATCACTTAAAAACCATTTGATCCATTTCATTAAAAAGGAAACAACCATCATTATTTAACCATTTAATACATTTAAATAAAATAATATGATTTGGTTTAAGCCATTCTACTCAAGGTTATCACACTAAATTTTCCAAAACATTGCAATTTAATTTGAAGTTCATATTCCAAAATAAGGGATCATGATAAAAATAATTAAAGGGTGCTAACATCCTAAACTATCCATTTAACCTTTTCCATTTTCAATAGGTAATTAATCTAATTCAAGATACAAGGAAATTGTAATTCAAAGGTTCAAGTGTCAAAGAGGATGACATTGGAAACAACTCAAATGCGAACTTCGGAGATTCCAAGTCCAATAAGACCAAACACCCATGGGGTGTATTGGGTTTAATGAAACACACATGATAAAAAGGCAATTGAATTTAAATTTCATGTTGGGAGCTAAATTGGATTTCAATCATTTTGAGCTTCTTGACCAGAATGACCAATTTCAAGTTGGAACACCTAAAGGTGTCCATGGTGGGTATATATGATTTATAAACCCTTAAACAAGGTTCAATAAACCTATATCAAGGTACTAGGGTCAATTAAACATGAATGATTCAAAACATTGGGGATGCCCGGAAAAGGTCATGATACGGAACGATGGAATAATTACAAAATGACCAAAACTCAAATGGAAAATGATGTGACTACCTAACTAAAGGTCTTAGATAATTCCTTGCTTGATATAAAACTTGGATTTGAATCAGGTTGGATGATATCTGAGATTCATTCCAATGTCCTGAAAATAGGGTGAATGAGCATGCATCTAAATAGTGTAATAGATAGCGAGATTTACCAATCATAGAATGATGCGTGAGTTTAGAAATACCTCAGGCTATACAATGCCTTTAATAGATTTGAAATCAGATTCCAAAGGAAGGAGTTATAGGAGATACAAGCTTAGGAGGAGATTTGATCTCAAGTTGGAGGAGGAGAGGAGGTTTTATTCGTTGGAGGTAAGAGAAAAGGAAATAAGGGTTATGATTTTGAGAAGGGGAAAATGGTGTTTTCACCCAAAATAATCAGGTCCATATAGTTTAGGAACACGATTTAAAAACTATGTGAAAACCAGGAAGTAAGGCCCCACCCCATATTTGATGTAGGACGCATGACCGTGCACCTAGGTCCAAATGGTTTCCGACATACTGTGTGGCCCACAGGTGCCCATGCCTCTAGACACATGGGTATGTGCCTTGGGTTACATGGTTTAGAATAACCATGTGGCCCAATTATTTTTCCCATTTAAAGAACTCAAGGATTTTAATGAGCCCCGAATTTTCCTATGACCTCCAGGACTTGATTAGGACTCACAATTAGGGCCATTTAAGATATTCAAAAATAAAAACTATTGATCTGTACCTTATAGTAATGATTCATTGTTACAAATAAAACAATAAAAAACCAAAAAAATATCATTTATATATTTATATCATATTACACTAGTAAATAAGTTCTTATATTCATCTATGGTAAAAATGTAAAATATTGTTCAAGTGGTTAAACTGACCGAAACATGAACCTACCATGATTAATAGATGATTACATGATGGTTTAGTTGTAATATCATTATACCTAAAGAATAATGGTATCATTAATTGTTAATTTTTATGATATATTATAATTGGAATGACTTATAAAGTGAATATAATTTATATAAAGTCACACCATATAAAAAAGATATCATTTTTATCTTAGTTCGCTCATTTTAAATGACCGATTTAATGATAATCATTTTTGGTAACATCATTAATAGTTTCTCTAATTTTTTATACAAAAACCTTAATCATGTAACAAAAATAATATTTTCTCATTAAACCATTCTAGGAACCATCAATTTTTGGTGTTTATGAAAAATGAATTTCATTTCTCATGGTGGTTGCAGTCTGTATGTACGCATGAAGGATGATTTCGTTTTTCATAATTTATATGATAGATCAATAGACAATGATAATACACTTAATATAGTAAAATTAAAGTATATATATGATACTAATATAATTATATATGTGTTCATAGAATAAATTTCAATGAATATAAATAAGGAGAAATGCAATAGTTGATAATACACATGTCGGGGACTTGAATTTTCTTGGAAGTATTCATAGAAATGAAGGCCATATAATAACTAATGGTTAATAGAAGATTTCGAAATTTGGAGAGAGTTATAGTAGTATCATAATTTATTATTTTAAAGGATTAATTCTTAGGATAGGTGAGTATTGATGTGGTGTAAGGGTTACCCTTTTATAAGTGAAGGGAAGGGTAGTTTTGGGAGGACCCTTAACATTTTCAATAATGTGACAATAATATTCAAATTTAAATAGCTCTAAAATAGAAGAAATTGGAGGGGGAAGTGATTATGGGTCGAAAATATTTTCAACCACTCATTTAAGGCATAACTTTGAGTGTTTTAAGTATTTTATTTTTACCTTTCTCCTTTTACCCAAACTTACTTTTACATTGATAATTAGTTTTTTAACCATAGCAAACAATTTTAATGAAACAAATTAATATTTACCTTTTTACCTAATTTGATCCTTCTGATTTTTAATTTTATGATCATTTTATAAAATAAAATATCTAAATGTTTGAAATGTTAATTTTAAAATAATCACACTTAATTACGTAATTTTTTTTAGAAAAATGACATTTTGAAGCTTCAAATTACTATTTAAGACAAAATTTCCTTCGATACCAATTTTAATTACATAAATTGATTTATTATAAAGAAATATAATTTATGATAATTTCATGCAAATCTAAAAGTGAATATCCCTTTAAAATACATGATTCAAAGAGATGATTGAAAATAGTTTTTTATTAATGTATCATTTTAATTTGTCCAAAAAATGTTTTTTATAGGAATTATAAGATCAATTAATATTTTTATTCCTTAAATTCATACTTTATTACTTAATTTTTTTAAACATATTTGTCATTTTATATAATTATAAACTCATACAAAATACATGATTTGTGAAAACTGTATTTTTTGACTAAAATCAAACATTTTTAGAAAAATTTAAAAAATTCATAATTTAAAAATTTTGATATGATGAACTCAAAAATTAAGATAATTTTATTTATTTAAAATTGTAAAATTTATATATTCATTTTTGTAATGAAATAATAAATATATTGAAAACCCATTTTTATTAAAAAATGAGATTTTCAAATATTAAGTGTTATTATTCTTATTTTGTATCATTTACCAAATAAATTGGAGTTAACAAATTATTAATATAAAACATAATTTATCGCATTAATCATAAGTTTTTTGAAATAAAAATTCATATCACATAAAATATATTTTTAGAAAAATACTTTTTTAACTAATAAGTGATCTAAATAGCCATTTCAATTTAACAAATTGAATTTCATTATTATTTAAAGTAAACATTATTTTATTTATACATATATTTCTTCAAATGGTTACTCATATTAATTCTTAATAAATAAATGGATATGTTTTAATGGTCATACTTAAATATATAATTTTTCTCTAAATATATCTTGTTTTTGTTTATGTTAGGTGTCGCTTGTGGTGAAACATATCAAACTCATTTGGAACATTTAGTTGATGTTAGATATTAGAATATTGAGTTGTTTCATTGTATTTCCATTAAATAAATTGTATGATTTCAATTTTACTTATAATATCATAGTAATTTATATAGATAACTCTTAATTAACAATAAACTACTAGATGATCATGGGTTTATTTAGGGAATGGAATGAAATTTATCTATATGAAAAATTACTATAATAAATTTATAAAGAGAAGTGATCTATTATTACTTTAACATAGAATTATAATAATGGAAGAAAATTTATATTTTTAAGGAATGACTTCCCACAATCCTTGGAATTGTTTTATCTGATGATGAAACCACTAGGGGTTTTTATTTTTAAGTCATTATAATGTAGTTGGTGATAACATACATTTAATAGGACACTAGAAAATCTAGAGTGACTGAAAATTAACTTTTTTATTATCAAAACACTTTTAATGAAAAAAGTGAGAACCCACAAGGTTCAAATAGATCATGCCCTAATGAAAATTGAATAATTATTGAAAGACAACTTGAGCCTATTGGAACTATTATCCCCAAATAGTTTCTAAGAAAAATTGATTACCTAATTGTCTAGATCATCCTTTATAAGGTCTTCAATGTAATATGCCATATTGTCCTAAGTTTTCATGTATTATTCTCTTCTCATCTTCACTTCATTTAATCATCTAATAAATATTTGGTTCTTCATATCAATCCATGCCATATGCTCATTATTAGTTTCCACCAACAAAAATATCTCCATCATCCTATCATCTTCTTCATGCATGGAATTAATCACAAGGAATTATTACACAATTTATTCCTTTGAATGAGCAATCATCTCTAATTCCATATCACCCTCTGCGTCTGCCTATTTTAAATTAAACTCCTTTAATGGGTCCCCTACTTCTCCATGAAGATCGTTCAACCTATTAGGAGTGGGTTCCCCCATAACCCCACTAGGAACCAAATTTTCCTTGGAAAATACACCTTCATGTTCATTAACATTCGAAATGGAAACAATATCCTTTTATTTGGCCCTCAACCTAGATGCAGATATTGTCTCAATTAGTTTGGGGAGGAAAGAATAATATTTTCTTCCTTTAAATGTATTCCCTTTATCAAGGATATAGTTCCATAAATCTCTATCTACCTTCCTCTCTTTCTTCCTCCTCAGACTATTAAGTCCTCTATAGAGATGTCCCCCTACACAAACATCAAAAAGTTGTCTAGACTCTTTATCACATGATTAACCTTCAGACCAAACTTTTCTATCTTCTAAGGGTTAAGCAGGCTCACATTGATCCAGGGCCTTCTCATTATCATCCATCCCATCAAAATGATAAAAAAGTTTTAAACTAGACAAAGAATTCCTTGGGGTAGACCTTTTTTTGACCTTCTACCAAACATCAGATCCCAGTAATTGATTCACCAAACCCTTACACCCCATTGAAACATCCATTTCAACTTCTTCCCTTGCCCCTTTACAGTAGTCTTCAAAAACTGACTGCACAACCTCTACATAGGAAACTAGATTCACCACATCAGACCCCCCTGACCACCTGAGAGTCTAAAAATTTTTCTTGCTATAAATGAATCCATTTCTAGCACCAAACACCTCATCAAAGGTTGTTTCCAGGGTTGAGAAAGGGGGACCAGAGCTACCCAAACTCTCTAAACCCCCTGACCTAGAATTACCTTGTACACAGGAATGACTAAATCAAATTTCAACCCGCTGAACACATATGAAACCTTTGGGTCCATCTCTCTCAAACCCACCTTTTTTAGTATAGGGACTACCTCACCCAAGTCCTTCCAACCGGCTACTTACAATGAATAAGAGGGTCTTGGTTCCAAATAGACACTGAAATTCAGATCCCACTGGCCTACATTAGTCATATAACATCGATTGTTGTCTCTAGCACCCAAACCCTCGTTGATGACCTTTTATGATCATTTCAAAAAATCACACCAACATGATGCCTCCTGATAACCAATGCACAAAAAAATGAGTAGTAATCGAACCACTTCTCAAAATAGACTGATTGTTTATATTATTGTTCTTATCCCACTGATAACCACAAAAAAACAACTGGATTCCATGCAACAGTGACTTCAATGTAGATTCTTGGATAAATAGGGTGGCAAACACCCCAGGTTCAACTATCTGAACACAAGTACCAACCCAATAATTTCCCTATCATTTTAAGTATTGAGGGGTTTTGAAATGGATTGGTTAATTTGTTAAATCTTACGCAAATCATCGTTTTGGATGGATCCCATTGAAAATGGAAGGCATAAGACCATCCGAACAAGAAGAATTTAATACCATTGGAAACATGGGGCACACTGGACCACACCAAAATCACATTATCCTTAGAAGAACACTGAATCATACTGTTCGAGTTATCTAAAAGATCGATTGTTTCTCTCTCATGTAAACCCCAAGAATCGAATATAAATCTATCAAACAAATTGACCGACGAGTGTCAGTGCTTAAATTGAGCAACTAGAATTAAGTTAAGAAGTGACATGGACTCAGTAAACTCTAATTTTGAAAGAGATAGCTATGGAAAACCATTGATATGGTCGGGAACCTTAGGGAATAAAGAAATTTGGGGGAAGGAATGAATAAGATTCAGATTCGAGAAGGGGATGAATGATTGAGGATGGGTTGTCGCGAAGGTCGACGGTGGTCCCTCCCCATCTCACTGGGGAGTGACCTGCACACCAGTCATCGTCTAGAGTTAAAACTCACTATTCTCTAAATTTGTAGTAGTTTCATAGGATTCTCCTTGTTTACATTATTTTTAGTGACTGTTTCCCTCATTTACCCTTAGATTGGGACACTAAGTCCCATAATACCCAAATCTCTTGAAATTGAAGAAAAGATAATTTTTTATATTCTCTCATTAATTTAAATTTCATTATAATTACCTTCGTATATATACTTATATAATTTAAATACACCTTTAAATAAATTCCCCCATGCTTCATCACATATTCTTTACATATAGAAAATTGGATTTTCTCTCCTTTATCATCTTCATCACATGATATTTCATGAGACCCAATCTTTATATTCATTGGTTTGTTTGGGAATTTTACTATGTTCACATTATTAATCATATTTCATGATAGATAGTTTGTAATAAATATAATTTTTCTCACTCCATCTACCCTTCTAATGGGTTATTTATTGAAGTAATCTCTGCATTGTCCCTCGCAACAATGGTTCCTTCTAGTTTTATCCATTACTAAAACAAAAAATATTGATATGAGTGATGAGACATTAACCATACGGGGGAATTATCATAATCAATAACATAAAATTAATTCAAACATAAAACCCTTTACCCTTATTAACATGTTAGATAGTAATTACTTTTGTTAAATCTAAAAAAATATTATTTTAGCCTATATCATTTTTTATTCAACCTTGGTTACTTTTAGTTTGGATAGCTTATACTTCTAAACCTAATATTCAAAATATAGATCCTACATTTCCTTGATAATTATTAAAATATTCTAAACACAAATATCATTGAAATAAATCCTCTCAATATCCAAATTTTCCTTTATTCAGGAAATAACTTATCAATTAACATGTACCTTAACATATGAATCTATACATTATAGTCTGTTTTATTTATGGATACTTTCCTATTAATTTATCTAACCTAAACATATTAAAATACCTTATAATGGTTTATAAATATATTTTTATTGACCAAAGCATATCCATCAAGAGTTTATATCAATGTGTGCAAATCCTTTTTGGGATGATTTCCCATAGGTACCTTGTTTCCAAAACAACATCCACTTGCCAGTATCCAAATAAGGGTGTATTTTTAGGAAAACCATATACTCAAGACATTAATATTATTTCCAAATATCATCCTAATATTATAGTCATCTCTAGGATTTTCACTAAGTTTCTCTAACCCTATACCCCAAATAAAATGTTAATTATTACTTAGACAATAAATTGTATAAAAATACCAAAGGGTTATCTATAACTTTGAACATATGATCAATATTATCTTATCAACCACTGATTTATACTTAATAGACATATTTACCTTAAATGTTTTCTAAACCCTTCCCTTTGATACTAATTATGATGCCCATGACCTGAATTCCCAGATCTAATGTCAGAAAACACATACTATACATACAGACATTTCCAAATTCTATAAAATCATAGACATAATAATAATTAAATAAGAAATCAATAATGATTCATGAATTACTTATATCCTAAATATTTTTTCAATTTTTGGGATTTATATAATTAGAAAAAAGCATAAATTAATAAATCCAATGTCTTCATCAAGTAAAGGTCATTTTTTCTATTATATATAAGAAAATATTTAAATCCAGAATAGTCTTCAACATATTCCATAAATTCACCCACATGTGTTATCCTTTTAAACATTTCACATGCACTACGTTTCTTCATAACACGGGGAAATAGAGACATATGAAGTGGTGATATCAAATTCCAAATGAGGGAAAACATACAACTAAAGTAATCAAGGAATAAAAATAGAATAAATATCATAGAAGGAAAAGTTAAACAACATAATAATGAAAAAACATGGATATTAATAATACTGACCTCATACTAATGGAATGTATAATTTCAGACATAAAAACCCATATGTCAAGGCATTGTACCAAGAAACTATATTGTTATGGGAAGAGGCATATATAGAAACCCATACAGTTTTTTTTCATGATACTTGTCGATATATCAAGGAAATATATAATATTGTTCATCACCTATCACTTGATTATGTCCAATGCATTAACCAAAAGTTTCATAAAGACCTTTCATGCATTTACATGAGGAACCACTTACTCAATTAAAATTGGATATCAACATTATGAAAAAAATATGAGAATCAAATACATAATCAACCTACATTAGAAGTTAATAATCATCAAGAAATCCAATAAGTTTATAAATGTCAATAAAAGGGATAACATGATCACAAGTCATCTAGAGAATGAAGTTTGATGCTCAAACATTATATAGTAAACTTTCCAATAATCTTATATATTAAAATAATAATATATGGTGTGCTAATACATTTTCTCATGTTAATAAAATGTATGAAATGATCATAACCCATCTTGAGGTAGAAGTTTGACGGTTAAACAATACATAGTCAAATTTCCAAAAATCATCCATATTGAAAAAAATACACAACTCCAATATTGTTTCCCCTTTCAATAGAATAACTTTCTTTCTATGTGAACATCTTCAAATTTGAAATATGTGACATATGATGTTCACACCGTATATAGAAATGAGTATACGACTAAGTTTGTACTAGAATAATCATGATCATAATCCATAAATATAATGAAGGTGGATGGTTTCAAATGAAAATAACCTCAATACAATAAGTAAATGTATAAGGGTGTTGAAATATAAGAAAATTGACCAGAAAAAATAAATCTTTGAACAGACAAAAGGAGGGATCAACAATTGAATCATTTTATGCCATGAGTAGAATCCCCCAAATGAGAAATGAATCGTTTTATACCATGAGTAAAATCCCCCAAATGAGAACATATATATATTTTGGGATAAATAATTAAAAATAAACCCCATTAAGGTAATTCATTTTGAAAATAAAAAAGGAAGTGTAAATGGAATCTTAAAATATCTTTTATAAAAAATTAACATTGATGTTAAATATAAATATACATGTCTCTTTTAAAGGTATATTTTGAAAAAGGGGAATGAAAGATTTTGAAAAGAATTACATTTAAAAATAATCTCAAATAATTGAACTTTGAAAAGACATATAGTTTATCTTGGTGAAATGGGGAGTGGAAGAAAAAACATATGACAGTGAAATACAGAACCTTTTTTTATTATTTTCAAAATATATTTGTTTAAAACTCACATTGTAAGAAGAGTAAAAAAACATTCATTTGTATTAAAAAATAATTTATCAAAAGATTATTACAAAATATAGTACAATAAAATATTAATGTGGGATACCCCAAGCATGGAAGGAATAAGTTCATGGTGAAACTATATAACTCAAGGAAAAGAGAACTGAGTTATAAAAATCTATTATGGGAAACATAATCCATTAAGAACGAATCATTAAAAATGGGTTTTATATGGTAAAAATTTAAAAAATTGAGAAAATATAAATTAATACAATAAATATTCATAATATATCCAAATTATATGAAATAATTTCAAGTGAATGATCATATAATTAATGAATGAAACTTGAGTTATTGAAAACTCTTATGGTTGTTATAATAATTGGGTCAAATTAAATTTGAAGAAAATAACTTGATTTGGCTTAGTATATACCATGTATTACAAGGAAATAAATTATAGAACATTCATGGTATAGTAATTCATTAGAAAACTAAAAAAATGAAACATGGTTCATAACATTTAATATGTCTAAATAACTGATTTTGGACCATGAAAATACTTAAGGTTTATGAAACTTTTTAATCAAAACCACTTTAAATAGAGGGATAGAAAGTCAACTTAGAATAAAAATATTAAAATATAATTCTTTATATTATACCTAAAATAGTTAATATATACCCCACATAAATGAAATTAAGTGCATTATACCAGATATACGGGGGTTTTGAGATGAAACCCCTTATATTATCCTCTCAATGGGTGCTCTTCGGAGCTCATCTCTCGAGAGCGCCCTAGGGTTTTGGGAATGATGGATTCGGCGCGGAGTAGGGTTGGTTTGGCCGGAGGGTTCTTGTCGAGGGGCGTTTTGGTGAGGCTTCTTTGCGGGTGGACGACAGGGGCGTCGGGAAATATCACGCTTCATCTGGTCCTCGTTGTGGTGCGGATTGGTGCGGATTGGTGCGGTCAGCAGGTTAGCTTCGAATGCGGCTTCGGCCGCAGATCTGCTGAGTGGAGGAATCAAATTTGGCAGAATCGGCTTCGAATGTGGCTTCGGGAACAGATCAGATTCATTTGGCTCCGGTTTATTCTTCAATCGGCATTCACATTTCTTCTTCACTGCAGTCTGTCGACTATTTTTATTAAGAATTTATTTCACTTCCCCCCCTCATTGATGATTCTATGCTATTTGACCTCATTAAGGCTACCGCGTGGTTTTAATTACGTTGTAAATACGTCTTGTTTTTTTTGTCTATATAATGAAATGAAAACCTCTCTAGAAAGGCATCCCAATTGGTGGTGCACAAAACATCATTTGTGTTCAAGTATTTTTCCTTCAATCGTCTTTCCAATCTCTCTTGTGTTTTCGTGTCGAACGGTCAGGCATTTCAAACATTTGGTATCATAGGGAGGATGGATTCATCCACAATGCCGAACTCCGATCCCTCATCGCCCCGACTCTCCCAGACATCATCGGAACATCCCAGACACCCCGTTGATAGCGGTAGTGTCCCTCTGGTGGTACATCGAGTGGTGAAGGTGATCGGGGGATCGACGACGTACTCGATCCTCACGAAGACAAACTACAATGACTGGTCCTTGATGAAGAAGGTCATGCTTCAAGCACGCGGTCTTTGGGATGTCGTCGACAGTGGCGGTGCATAACTCCAGGAAGATCGGATGGCGCTGGAGGCCATCCTCTGTGCTATCCCGCCGGAGATGATCTCCATACTCGCCATCAAGGAAACTGCCAAGGAAGCGTGGGACACCGTGAAGACCATGCGCATCGGCATTGATCGCGTTCGCAAGGACAATGCTCAAAATCTCCGCAAGGAGTACGAAGGCATTTTTTTTTCACAACGGCGAATCGGTGGACGACTTCGCAATGCGTCTCACCAGGATGGTCAACCAACTCACGATCCTCGGTGATCCGGAGCCTCAAGACAACTTCATTGACAAGTATTTGCGCGTCGTCCCCTCCAGGTTCTCCCAAATTGCCCTTTCAATTGAGACGCTTCTCGATATCTCTATGCTCTCTGTGGAGGAGGTAACAGGGAGACTCAAAGCGGCGGAAGACCGTTTTGACCCGGCACCCACCATCGACTATGGAGGGAATTTTCTCCTCACCGAGGAGGAGTGGGATACACGGATGAAGGAGTGGCCAGCGAGGGATCACCCCTCAACGACTCCAAGACTGGAAACTGGCGTCGCCGACAACCACAAATGGATGATAGGGGATCCAATGATAGTCATGACACCTCAAGAGACCAATGTCTCTACTGCGGAAAAATGGGTCATTGGGCCAACGATTGTCACAACAGGATGAGACATAATAAGGCTCTTCTAACCCATGGTGAAGATGACGAGCCGACACTCCTTATGGTAAGGGCTTGTACTGCGATGCCCAATACACCGCCACCACAATCTGCCACTTCGAACTCCTCACTGCCACATTGCAGTCCTCTCAGAGTGGTCGAGGCGAAGGTCTTTGCACAACATGCTCAAAGGGAGGCATGCGACGACGACCTATGGTACCTCGACACTGGTTCCACAAACCACATGACCGGTTCCCGTGCTGCCTTCTCTGAGCATGACTCTGAGATCCGCGCCACCGTGAAGTTTGGTGATGGATCTGTCGTCAATATCGAGGGGTGCGGGACAATCTTATTCACTTGTATAACTGGTGAGCACCACGCACTCACGAGGGTATACTTCATCCCGAGCCTCACCGCCAACATCATCAGCATCAGACAACTCAAAGAGAATGGTTGTCAGGTTTTGATCGAGGGAGGCATCATGAAGATTCGGCACAAGCAACGACGCCTTCTGGCTAGGGGGCAACGCTTCCCCGACTAGCTGTACAAGCTAAGACTCAGCATTGCACAACCTACATGCTTGTCAACAAGGCGGTCAGAGGTGGCATGGCGATGGCATGAAAGGTACGGCCACATGAACTCCCATTCTCTGCCCAAGATCGCTCAACACGATATGGTGTGAGGGCTTCCGCGGATTGATCAAATAGATCAAGTCTACGACAACTACCTCACTGGGAAGCAACAACAAGCGTCTTTCCCCGAGCAAGTGTAGCATCGTGCAGAACAAGTCCTCGACCTTGTCCACAGTGATCTTTTTGGGCCGATCACGCCAAAAACGCCAAGCGGGAACCGCTACTTTCTGCTACAAGTGGATGACATGAGCCGCTACATGTGGGTCAAACTTCTTGCAAGCAAAGACCAGGCTCCAGCAACAATCAGACACTTTCAAGCCACAATGGAGGTGGAGACAGAGCGCAAGCTAAAGGTTCTCCACACTAATTGCGGTGACGATTTTAGTTCAGTAGAATTCGGTGAATACTGTACTGATCGTGGCGTACAACGACAACTCAAGGTTCCCTTTTCACAATAGCAGGTTGAGGTCATTGAACAAAACAACCAAACTGTGTTGTCTATGACTTGAAGCATGCTGAAGGCTAAGGGTCTTCCCGGGATGTTTTGGGGTGAGGCAGTCTCCACCGCCATCTTCATCCTTAACCGAGCGTCGACTGAGAGCCTTGAAGGAATGACACTGTATGAGGCCTGGCATGGAAAACGACCGATGGTGCACTTTCTTCTCACCTTTGGCTGCATCGCGCATGTTAAGAATGTGAAGCCTCACCTGAAGAAGCTGGATGACCGGAGTACGCCGATGATCTTCGTCGGGTACGAGTTCGGGTCCAAGGAATATCGCGTGTATGACCCTGTCAGCAAGCGCGTGCATGTAACGCGCGATGTCACCTTCGACGAGGCAAAACAGTGGGATAGGATTGCTCATGGTGAACAAGCTGTGTGAAGTACTGAGGATCCATTCACAGTCGAACACACAAAGGCATGTAGACCAAGGAATGTGGAGGCCGGCAACACTGTTGGAGACCAGAACTCATCACTCAAACCCATTAGTGCGAACTCAGCAGAAGATGAAACACCAGATGTGGTTAAGGTGATACCCGTGGCATCAACCATAGTGGAGTTTGCTTCACCGTTATCCAATATGGAAGAAGCACTGGATATTGATCGCGACGACGCCCCGCTTCGATTTCGCACCATCGTCAAAATTATCAATCCAACAACACCGCCTGGGTTTGCACAACGCAAGGTCGACCCTGGTGAGTTACACATCATTACGGCCAACGAGCCATGCCCGCCCACCTGCATGCCACATTCATTGCAGAGAATCCGGCAGCGAGCAAGGAGAAGTTTTTGAGGGAGGAATAGGAGCCTGTAGACATTCTCACGAAGTCACTTTGGCGCGCCAGTTTCATAAGTTGTGTGTGAAGATCGGCGTCGTTGAGATCCAGAGAACGCAATAAAAATTAGGGGGGTTATTGTTTACTATTTTTATTAAGAATTTATTTCACCGTTTTTCCCCCTTATTGATGAGTCAACGCGATTTGACACCATTAAGGCTGCCGCGTGGTTTTAATTACGTTGTAAATACGTCTTGTTTTTTTGTCTATATAATGAAATGAAAACCTCTCCAGAAAATCAACCCAATTGGTGGTGAAAAAAACATCATTTGTGTTCAAGTATTTTTCCTTCAATCATCTTTCCATTCTCGCTTGTGTTTTTGTGTCAAACGGTCAGGCATTTCCAACACAGTCCATGGTGTTGGTTGCGGTGGCATCGCGACATTCCAAATCTGGATTATTATTGCACCTACTGTTGATGCGTTTCGTGGTTGATGATGTCGGTCTTCATTTTGGATCTATTTCAACAATGGTTTTCGGTCTTCGATTTGGTCTATTTCAGCGATGGTCTTCGGTGTGGTAAGAGGCTCAGATAGCCGGCCTCGGCTTCATTTTACGGTACCGTCGCTTTCAGTTTCGATGTTTGAGGTCTTCGCGGCCTTTGATGTTCAAGATATGCATATCGTTGAGGCTGTTTGAATTCATGTTTTCTCTGTTTTGATGCTTTCCTTCTGCATCTTTTTTCTCCTTATCAACCGATGAAGTTCGTGTCTCTGGGTCCTAGTGTTCTTTTCGGTGTGGTGATCGAGGGTGTTCCTGCTGTTGATGTCATTAGGCCCATTTCTTTGTCCTGCTTCTGCTTGGTTCTCTTTTCCGGTTCCTGGATTCCTCCATTCTCTCTGAGGAGGAGCACCGTGGGGGTCTTCATGGTCCTTTGGGATGTGAGTTCGAGCGTCCTGTTCAGGGAGATCGACAGTGATTTCTGATTTGATGTGGATGAATCTTAGAGATTGTAGAGTATTTTTGTGTTTTTTGACTGTTGGATTGGAAAGTTTGTTTGTGGATGTTTTTTTTTGAATTTCGTGTGAAGTTTTTGATGTGTTTTCATTGGGACAGCTATCAGTACTTTCATGCGATGGTGAAAGTTTATCACAAGTTGTAATTGCTGGGGGTAGATCCTGGAGTCTTGATCCGGTTATCCTTCGTAATGGTTTTATTTTATTGTAATGTTGGATCACGTGGTTTCTCACTTTACCCTCAAAAGTGTTTTGATAATAAAAAAGTTAATTTTCAATCAATTATAAACATTTATCATTTTAATTTATAATTATTCTACATATATATTAGCTAGTTTTTACCTATTTTCAACACTGGATTTAAGTAATCTTTTTTCAATTTGAAATAGTTTCATAAAATTCATGCTGGTATCTATTATTTTTTCAAATTAAATCACTATTATAGCATCTACGGTAGTGGAATATATGTTTTGAGGATATTTTATAAAGCAATAATTTAATTTCCTTATATTTTTTGATCTTGTTTCCATGATTCTTAACAATTGAAAGGATTTTACTAATTTATAAGTTAAATGTTTATATAACATTACCTTAACAAAAAAACATTATTTATATATTTATATCATATCACACCAGTAAATAAGGTATCTTATTCATCCATGAATTAAATGTAATGTATTGTTCTAGTAGGTGGTTAAACAAACCCGTACATGAACCTACCATGATTAATGGATGACTATGAGACGATTTAGTTGTAAAAACATTATATTAGTTTCATAGAGACATTATTTAGTTTTAATTAGTGTGATATATCATAATTTAAAATATTTAAAAAATAATATAATATATATAGAGATGTTACTTATTAATATGATATATATTCCTCTAATTTATCTCATTTCAAAATATTGAAATAATGTCATTCATCTGTTGAATGTATCATTAATTGGTTCTGTAATATTTCAAAAAATAATAATGATGTAATAAAAATAATATTTCCTTATAAAAACATTATTTAAAACATCAATTATGGGTGGTTATGAAAAATAAAATCCGTTGCTTGTGGTGGCAGTAGTTCACATGACTTGATGAATGAGATAGATGAATAGAAAAAGATAATACCAAAAATATGTTATCATTAACAATAAATTATATGTATTATAATTAGATAATAATATTTTTGAGTCTATAATAAATTTAATGTATGAAAATTAAGGAGAAATACTAAGTAAATGATAATACTCAGTTTGGTGGCTTAAAGTTTCCTTGGAAGTCTCTTAGGAAATTAAGGAATTATGCTAACTAATGGTGACCAAAATAATTTTAACTGGAGATAGGGTTATATGAGGATCATAATAGAATATTTTTAATTAGAAATTAGAAGAGCAGGTGAGTCTTAAAGTGGTGGATGTGATACCCTTTTATAAGTGAAGGGAATGGTAGTTTTGAGACAACCCTTAATATTTTAAATAATGTGATGTTATTATTTCAATTTTAATAGACCCAAAATTGAAACAATATTAGGTTAAGTGAGTTTTGTTTAAAATCACCTCAAGCACTCATTTGGGGGAAAATTTTGAGTTTTTATGGATTTTATTTTTTACTTTTATCCTTTTACCCAAACTTACATTAACCATGACAATAATGTTTTTAAACGTAATAATCAATTTTAATTAAAAAACTGACCCTTTTAACAAATTTTACTCTTATGATATATAATTTTAATATAATTTTATCAAAAAACAATTTTAAATTTGTGAAACTTTAATTTTAAAATAACCACACTTAATCGTGCAAAAAGATGTTTTAGAAAAATGATGTTTTTATGGTTTAAATTTATATAAAAGATAAAATTATCTTGGATGATGACTATAATGTTTATAAATTAATTTATTATAAAAAATAGAATTTTTGATTCTTCAAAGGTAATCCACAACCTAATGTACCTTAAAAATACTTGATTCAAAGAAAAAACATAAAGGAGTTTTTTATTAATGTAATATTTTAATTAGTTCGAAAAATATTGGACATAAGAATTATAAGTCCAAAGAATATTTTAAAATGAATATTTTTTTCATTAAATTCATATTTTATTACTTAAAGGTTTTTCTACACATCTATTTTATTCTTATATAATGAAATGTCGTACAAATTACACGTTTTGTGAAACCATTCTTCGACTAAAAAACAACCCTTTAGAAAAATCATGAAAAATTCATACGAAGTAAAATTTGATATTAGGAACTAAAAAATGAATATAATTTTACTAAATTAAAATTTTAAAATTTATATATTCAGTTTTTTACTAAATTCATAAAATATAATGAGAACCCTTCATTATTGGAAAATGACATTTTCAAATATTAACTATTATTATTATTAGTTTATATCATTTACCAAGTAAATTCGCATTAAACAGTTATTAATATAAATCATAATTTCTATTAAGTAACATTATTCTTATTTAAATATAAATTTATATCATATAAAATTCAATTATTTAGAAAATTAATTTTCTAAATAATAAATGATTTTAATATTCATTTTAGATAAACAAACTGAATTTCATTCATATTAAAAGCTGCATTTATTTCCATTGTATATATAATTCATAATGTGGTTAATCATATTAAATCATACTTATTAAATGTTTAGGTTTTAAAAGTAATTATTAAATATTTATATTATATATATGTATATTGTGGTTTTATTTATGTTCAGTGTTTTATGTGGTGAATGATATCAAACAAGTTAGGATCATTTCAAATAAGTAATATATTAAAATCTTCAGTTGTTATAATAGATCCTTGATATATGTTATGTAATACTGAGGGACTTCCATGGTTTTTATAATAACATATATATGATTCTTATCTTGTGATTTTATTGGAATATGTTAGAGGACCACTCAGTTGTTAATGGGAGTAGGTATATACCCCTGCTTCTATTCTTCCATTGAAGAATTATAGTTGACCACTCTAGTGTTGATCCATCCAACTGCTCGAAGGCCTTCAAATTTTTTATTATATGATAAGTCCCCCTCTTATGGGAAGAAGGGGGGAAACCCAAACAGATTACAAAGACAAAGGACAAATCACACCCGAATGAGAAAAGAGTAAAACCATAATAACAACATGAAGTTGCCCCTCCCCAGTATATGATCACGATGAAGATCTCAACCATTGCAAGGATCTCTGGCAAGCTAGTGTCTAGTGTCAAAGTACAGGACCGATCCAATGGCTGACGCCATACCCTCTCAAACAACCAAATCCGAAAAGCACTGCAAAGATAAACCGCCAGCTCTAAATTCTCCTATAGAGCTTGTTCCATGTAGTCATGTCCAGTTGCACAGAATTCCCACCTTCAGAGGCAAACGAACCACACACACTTCCACCATTTCACAAAAGACCAAATTCACCAAATGCATGTCAAACCGCCAACCAATTTTCTGACTTCAAAGCCTTCCCGGATGAGCCCTGTTGCGTTGCAACTCACCGCCCACAGCTACAGAATCCCAGAAGATGAACCACTCTAGTGTTGATGGAAATAAGGATATGACCCTACTTCTTTACATGAGTGTAATCCATCCTAGGTGGCACCCTGGTTGACATTGGCATATGGAAATTGGCTAAATAGATATTAATCAGAATGGGGATATGATCATGCCCTTGACTGAAAAGTTACTTTTTAATTAGAAAATGGTGGAGGTACTCTCCCAACCAAGAAAGGTAAATAAGTTAGGGGGAAAAAATGGTGAAGTATATGTGTGTTTCCCCTTAAAAAAGCTTCAAATCATTCAAAAGTTATCCATAACCAAGATATAGGATGGTATTCTCACTAGGTCCCGCCTTTCTGGACAAATCATCTGCTCCAAAATTACATTCTTTCATTGCATGGATAACCATAATTTCCCAGTTCATAAGAATCCTACATTTCCATAATAGATTGGTCAAGTCCCAAGGAATATTATCTTTTCCCTGAAACATCCCAACCAAAATATCCGAGTCCTACTCCACCTTATTAATGATGGAATTTAGGTGTCTACACAAAGACAGAACGTTATCCATGGCCCTTGCTTCTACTCCCAGGGAGTTACAGTGCCATAAAATGAGCTAAAACCAAAGAGGAAAGAACCTATGTAATCACACACAAGGCCACCTCCACTCATAGCCCCATCCATGCACACCCCATCCACATTGAGATTCAACCCCGACATTAGAGTTTTCCATTTTACCCACACCCCCAGGTTATCCATTTCAAAGTAAAAGGTCATTTCACTCAAGAATTTATCAATTATTTTATTAGAGTATTTTCAGCAATGATTATGATTCAAATATTTAAATGTGGTATGGGACACATTGATTTAAAAATATCATTTTATTAGACATAAAAGAAATGTATTAGACATAGTAAGTGATGGGTGGGACCCAATATAGCCACATGATGTATCAGTATGTCTAATGAGAAAAACTATACTAGGTTTTGGCCAAGGCCTTACCCAGTTATGTAGACTTCTTGACTAAGGCCTTGATGGTATGTTTGTGATGCATACCATTATGTATTCCCTAATTATGATTTTAGTAATTGATAAATCAAGTTATTAATTGAAAAGTAGAATATCCATTGTTATGTTTTATGTGATCATTTATATGGAATTATTTATTCATCTTTCATTCCTACAATATTATCATCAAGATTATTTTTTATTTTGACATTCTTTAGTTATTCACAATTATTTATTGTTTATGTTTATGTAAACTTCTATGGTATTGTTTACCCTTACTAAGAATCTGAGATCACCCCTTTCTTATTTTTTATTTCCCCCAAGATGCAAAGATGTACATTATGAATGACTTGCGAAGATAATATAGGAGTTATGGATATTTCCAATGGATTTATATATTGTTTCTTCTTTAATGTTGTAATGTAAAATGCATTTTTGTATCTAGTTTTCAAAAACTAGAAAACTATTTGGTTCTTTGGTATGAGAAAAAATTTTCATAGTACCAATGTAATCGCATAAGGCACCGCCTCTGGGATACTAGTTTTGGTATCTTCATAGTTGGTGTTAGAGAATGTGTTGTAGAAACCTTAAAAAATATATTTGGGATCATAAACCTAATATAGAGTTTGAGGTAATCATAGAAGAACATCCAAGAATTTTATTAAGGTAGATATTATGTGGGTCTTCCTAAAAATACATCACTATTTGGATACAATTTGTGGATGTTGTTCCGAAACATATGTTCCAAGGGTAACAACTTTGACAAGGTGCATTGAGCTAGACATGGCATAACCTGGATCCTGACAATAGATCTTACTGCACACCTGGTTTCATAGTCTAATGGTATATTCTTAGGATAATTCACATTTTCTTTACAAACCATTATGAAGGATTTAAAACTAAATATTCCCCCAAAGAAATTGTTTTTCTGATTATAAGATTTTCTACGCATACAATTTTCAATTTATGATGGGTATTTCACAAGGTTTAGTATTATACATTATGTTTAACAATGCTATTATCTAATATTGTGTATGAAATTGTTTATAATTTTACCCTAGTGGAAGGAATAATAACTACATTAATGATTATAATCCAAAGAGTATGAATGATTGTTTCTTCGATGTGTTTAATAAAGTATTTATAAGGGAATCCATCACCAAAATATTCTCATCATATGTGGAAATAACATCATGTTCTAACAAGATAGAGAAATAATTATCCAATTCATATGGATTAAATGCAAATAATGAGAAGAAGATGAATCTTGGAAAAATATAGATAAAGGGAAGAAGGTAAAGAATTATTTTTCTATATGTGATAATTGTTGAAGGAAACACCATGGTATATGCTTAAGAGGAAAAAGAGATTTCTTCATGTGTAGATAATGAGGACACCATACTTATGATTATAATTAAAGGAAGGAATTTTCCAATGTTTAGTGCTTTAACTTCAAGGATATGGGACACTACACAAATCAACATCTCAAACGTCAAATGAATATACACAAAAAGGTGAAAACGGGTCATGGTCAATCTTATGCAACTACTATATATGAAGAGTAATGATTACTATTCTTGTGTTTGGATTCAAGAATTATGTTATTTTAGAATTATATCAATAATTATTTGGTTATAGTAATCATAAGATATATAACTATTGTACTGCATTACATCTTCATTATGGAATTCAAAGCATGTGATAAATATCAATAGTAATAAAGAGAAGTGATTATGTTTTAAGTTGAACTTATTGGAAACAAATGAATTAGGAAATATAAGCATCAATATGTTATTTATATTGAGAAAATAATAAATATATGGTTATGAGATAGTATTGGTGACGATGAAGGTGGTTAGGGAACTTATGGGTTCTGTTATGCTAGAATTATTAGATGTTTGGATTCAAGGAATATATTCAACATCCTGATTTCTTACTCTTGGAAGAATGCATGATTCATAATGCTTTAATTAAGAATAAGGTAGTAATATATTTTTTTTGACAATAAGAGCTACATTGTTTGTGGAATCTTATGTTAAGTACATGTCACGTACTTTGAGTACACGTCATGTAATGTTTAAAAGATGGTTTTTAGCCTGAGGCGGTGGGTTTTCAGTATATTTATCCGGTGTATCCTACACATTGTGTACCTAAGGCACACATCGTGAGCCGACTGATAGAGAGCTGTCGTGGGCACCCTCAAATGATTAGTGTGATTTTGGGGTACTTAGGTGCAGCAGAGTGGCTGACCAAGGTCGTCTCTCAAAGGAGGAAGTGAATTAAAATAACTTTTCAGAGGTATTATAGAAACAAAATAAAAGGGAATAAAAACACTAATTGAAATTATGGGGGTGGTTGTTTATAGTTTATAAATCTATAAGATGTTTTATGGAAGAATATTTCATTTTTTGTTTCTAATTTTGAAATGATGTTTGATTAAAATGAAACAACAAGTAGATGTTTTTTTAGAAAATATTTTAAAAGGCGTAATCGATCTAACTCTACCTCTTAATTAAATTATTAATAATTATCATTTAAATCAATATCCACTTAATTAAGATCCCTTATTTTGTTAAATCCCGAACCCTACGAGAATTAACATTACCACAAAGATTGAAGTGAATTTAACCTTAGGCAAACTTCGGAACATGCAATCGTAACACCCTGCTTTGATTGATGTTATAAAATTAGCTTATGGTCAGTGGAAAATTAAGGCACATAAACACTCTGTAAATGAGGATTAATTGAGTTTAGGGATTATATTTGAACTCTACAAATTGATCCCGTGAGGTTTTGAATTACCGGTTAAGGTTGCGCTCTCATAGTTCACACAATTCCCGACCTCACGTGTTTTGTGTTAACTATTCAATTGCTTTCTTAGTTTAATTTAAATTATAAACTCAATTAATAGATCATAATATGTGAATTACAGTATCTCATTGATTCAAAATAAATTAATGTAGATGGATAGAGGTCGATCGATTACTAAAAAGAACTACTCTTCCATGGGTGGTGTAGTCATCGTGGAGACATTTTGCATAAGCAAAGGATTGAAAGGGTAGAACCCAATATTTTCTCCACTCTTGATTCTAACCCAATTAAGAAGATTAAGAGAAGAAGAATATGGAAGAACACAGAATATTATTTGAAGAAAAATTCAAGAAACAAACATGAAATAAAAGAAATACAAAGAAGAGGTGGGAGAGGATAGCCTTTTTGGAAGAGAGGTTTGCACAAATGCATACTTCTTCCAAGAGTTGTGAGGGGCTCCCAAGAGACACTATTTTGGCCACACATTCCCAAAGCCTCTAACAGCCCTCTCAAAGAGTTAAAACCCCCTTTAAATAGAGTTATTTAGTGCTAGGGATACATAACTTTTTAAGTGTGAAATGAAAAACTCATCCAAATATTTTATTCCACGTTTCAACCCCTAGTGAACCTCCGAAACGCTTGAATTGACCGGCCTTCCAGAAGGATTAGTTGTTTCAAATCATGTCCCCGAGCATTCGTCAAAATTTGGGCTCAATCCAAGCCCGTATGGAGACGATATGGCCCAAATACGGAACCCATGTCCATTCTGCAGAGTCCAGCCCACCATTGTCTTAATGTCCCATTTACTCCATCCAAATGCACTTATCAGCTCTTGTGTCCTGAATGAAGGTTGTAGAAAATTACGTTCGGAACACTATTACAAAATTTAAAATTCAAAAAAAAAATTTAAAAATATTTATCTTCGAAATACTACAGTGCACTATAAAGGGTAAAACTGGAATTTTCTCTAAATTTTCAAATGAATGATCAAATCCCAAATATTTTATAAATAAACATATTTAACACAATGTGAGGAAATTATATCATTCATTATCAATAAAATATTCAACAAAATAGGGTTTTATCAACTCCCCCACACTTACCCTTTTGCACTCCTAAGAAAAACCTCATATCAAGTAAACATCAATATCAAATCAAAACCAATTTTAAAACACATATCCTTGATATCAATCAATTTCACACCAAGAATAAAAAGATATCATGCCTCATAAAAAACCTTATTTCAAGTTCTCCATTTATATCATTCAATATATTTCCACTTCATTTATCCTCCCATGCACAAAACACTTACCTCGCTTGAATTTTCTCTTATCACACAAATGTCATTTTTTTTGCAATGTCTTTCTCATCCAAACTCATACAAGGGTCACCATTGGCTTTATGGATTCCTACATCGCTACCCGATGTGATTCAAGGACATATGTTTATCATTAGTACTTTCCAGGGTTGTTCTGTGGCTTTCGATTGGTAGGATTGAGATTGTGAAAAACTCTGAGGCTGAATGAGGAGGGCTTGACTCTTTTGAAGAAAAATTGCATTAATCTAATTTTCACTTAAATATGGTCTTCTCCTCAATCCCCATAGTATCAATTCAGCTCCATCATCATGAAAAGTCATTAAAAGTTTACACCATTCATTATTTCAGCATAAAAAATTTCAATCTTCTCAAACATGATTTTCTTGAATGCTCCAGATAGGCACAACTTTCCACCTCAATTAGAAGCTCCAGAAAAGGCACAGCTTCACTTGTCATGAAAGCTCTAGAAAAGGCATAGTTTTCAATATAATGGCTTTCTTCAGTAGAAAACACATCTCTTCGGAATTTAATTTTCCACCCAAAGTATCACAGAATGTGGTGGCACAACCCAAGACAACTTCCCCCACACTTTAGCTCAACTAGATTACGCAATTTCACTTCAAGAGTTGGTTGGATAGGGAAAATTGGCTTGTCATTTGGCTAACCTAACAGGATGTGAATGACTTCTATGGGCTACAAGGATTAAATATTCAAGGTAGGCCACTATAAAGAATGATTCTTTGAAATAGGAGCCTTAATACCAAAAAAATGCCTCAATAATTTAAACATAAGTACCTCAAACCCTCAAGTTTTGACAGGAATAGATCAAATTATGGTTAAATCAAGCTTGGTTTGGTTCTCTCAAGAAGTGAGGTGAATGTAAAAAATATGAAAATAATGGTTCAGAAGCCTCACAGGAAAGTGATTTCAAATATAAAGACAGTGAGATGTGACATGGGATTCAAAATTCAGCGTACTTTCCATAAAATAACAAAATATTTGAACTTGAAACAAAGTCATTTTTAGCATTAATTTAAGCTTAGTTTCAAGGGATAAATTGTTTCACTCATTGATATGCATTTCAAAATTGTGATGAGAATCATTTCAGCTCAAAAATTTCAAAAACAAAAAAAAATTGAAAAATAAACACACAAAATTTGAAAAACACACAATTTTTTTAAACAGGAAAACAATTGAAATTATTAAACTAAAAGGTTCCCTCCCCCACACATAAAATGTTGCATTGTCCTCAATGTGAACCCATGAGATGATATATGAACATGAAATTAATAATTTTTAAATAGGACAAATAATATAAAAGTGAAAGGGTTAGGAATAGCCTGATGTGCTCAAGTGATGATGGGGTCATGCAGTGTGATAAAATCCATTGCATTAGTAGGAAGTCCCTCAATGTATCCCCTCAAACGTTTCCCATTGACTATAAAGATCCTTCTAGTTTCTTCTTGTGTGATCTCCACAGGCATCAGCTTGAGTCGTGAACTATAGAGAAGGAATTTCTCTCCAACATGAAACTCCCTTTGTTGGATCATTTTGTCATGAGCTGCTTTTGATCTTTCCTTGTTGAGCCTTGAGTTCTCATATGATGACAGTCGAATCTCCTCAAGCTCTTGAATTTGTAACTTTCATTGAATTCCAGCTTGGGCCAAATCCATGATGCATTTCTTTATATCCCAATATGTCTGATGCTTGACTTCCACTGGGAGATGACATGCTTTCCCAAAAACAATCCTAAATGGGGACATACCAATGGGTGTCTTGTATGCTGTCCTATAATCCCACAATGCATCATCCAAGCGCTTGCTCTAATCCTTCCTATTTGGCTGCACGGTTTTCTTCAATATTTGTTTCAACTCACGATTTGAAACCTCAGCCTGGCCATTTTTTTGGGGGTGGTATGGTGTTTATGTTTTGTGTGTCACCCCATACTTTCGAAGCAGTGAAGAAAAATTCCTATTACAAAAGTGTGTCCCTTGGTCACTGATGATGGCCTTTGGTACTCGAAACCTGCAAAAAATCTGTGCTTTGACAAAGTCCACAACAACATGAGAATCGTCAGTCCTGGTGGTCTTGGCCTCCACCCATTTACTCACATAATCAATAGAAACCAAAATATACAAAAATCCAAATGAACTAGGAAAAGGACCCATAATATCAATGCCCCATACATCAAAAATCTCACAGAATAGTATGGGTTGTTGGGGCATCTCATGTCTCCTATAAATATTACCAGTGTGTTGGCAACGAGAGAATGACTTACAAAACACATGGGCATCATGGAACAAACTAGGCCAATATAATCCAGAGTCCAAAACCTTCCTAGCTGTCCGTTGGGGTCCAAAGTGTCTACCACAAGCAACTGTATGACAAAAATGAAAAACAGACTCAAACTCATGATCGGGAACACACCTCCTAATGACTTGGTCACTACACATGCACCAGAGGTAAGGATCATCCCAAACATAAAATCTTGACTCACTCTTTAATTTTTGGACTTGATGTTTCTTTAATTTTGTAGGGATTTCAGAGGAAACAATGTAATTAACTAAATCAGCATGCTAAGTATGCGTACCTGAGATGGTATAGAGATTCGCATCGGGGAAAGTGTCCCGAAGTGGTACCTGGTCCAAGGTGTCATCCTCTAGTGTGTGAGTAATCCTACTCATGTGGTCTGCTACCAAATTCTCGGATCCCTTCTTGTCCTTTATCACGATGTCAAACTCTTGAAGAAGGAGCATCCAACGGATAAGTCGTGGCTTTGCATCTGGCTTCTTCAAGAGGTACCTCAGAGCACCATGGTCAGAAAAAACAACAACTTTAGAGCCCAATAAATATGAACAGAATTTATCTAAACCAAATATGCCAGCAATAAACTCTTTTTTGTGGTAGTGTAGTTTTATTTGGCTGAATCCAATTTCCTTGATGCATAGGCAATCACATGTGAACGTCCTTCCACCCTATGAGATAAGACTGCTCCAACCGCGAAGTTGGAGGCGTCACACATAATCTCAAAAGGAATCTCCCACCGTGGGGGCTGTATGATAGGTGGAGTGGTCAGACACTTCTTTAGATCATCAAAGGAAGTCCTACAAGAATCGTCAAACACAAAATCAGAATCTTTTTGAAGTAACCGTGACATAGGAAGAGCGATCTTACTAAAATCTTTGATTAAGCGCCGATAAAATCTAGCATGCCCTAGGAAATATCTAACATCACGCACACATGAAGGATATGGTAAGGATGAAATAATATCTACCTTGGATCTATCAACCTCTATCCCATGTTTTGACACTACATGCCCTAAGAAAATGCCATGCTCTACCATGAAATGACACTTTTCCATGTTTAGGACCAGATTCTTCTCAATACAATGATTCAATAACTTTCCCAAACTATTTAGACATTCATCAAATGAGGATCCATACACTGTAAAATCATCCATAAATACCTCCATGAAGGTCTCAATAAAATCAGAAAAAATACTCACCATGCATCTCTGGAAGGTACCTGGGGCATTGCAAAGTCCAAATGGCATCCTTCGGTAGGAAAATGTGCCAAAGGGACAGGTGAATGTAGTCTTCTCCTGATCCTCCAGAGCTATAGGAACCTAAAAATATCCAGAAAATCCATCCAAGAAACAATAGTGTGTTTTCCCAGCTAGTCTCTCAAGCATCTGATCAATAAATGGGAGGGGGAAATAGTGTGTGCGAGTGGAATGATTTAGTTTCCTATAATCAATACACACACGCCAACTGTTTTGCACCCTCATTGGTATTAACTCATCTTTCTCATTTTTAACAACAGTAACACCACTCTTCTTAGGCACAACCTGTATTGGACTTACCCACTGAGAATCTGAAATGGGATAGATTATACCTGCCTCGAGCAATTTTTCAACTTATTTTTTAACAACCTCCAAAAGTGTTGGATTGAGTCTCCTTTGTGGTTGCCTCACCGGTTTAGACCCATCCTCCAAAAGAATCCTATCCATGCAAATGGAGGGTCTAATACCTGAAATTTCAGCCAAGGTCCACCTGATTTCCCTGATGTTCTCCCTCAAAAGATTCAAAAGTTTTTCTTCATGTTCAATAGGGATATTGTTAGCAATGATAACAGGTAATCTATCACCACTCATCAAGTATGAGTATTTTAGATTTTGTGGCAATTGCTTGAGTTCTATTGTAGGGGGTGGTGTAGGTATGGGGTCATAGAAGGAACTGAAATATGTGCACAAAGAGAATTAGTATCAGAATATACATCATCATAATCAGAGAATAAAGCATCAAATCCATCAGCATACTCAACAGCCATGTTATAATTAGAGTTCACATGATTAAAATCTGAATATGAATCCACATCAAAATCAAATCCAAGAGAGGATTGTGTATCAGCAACATGTGTGGATGTTCTCTTAGACATCAAACTCGAACCAATACTCATAATCTCCCTAAGCATAGTATAATCAAATTCCATGGAGTTTTTATTGGCTGGTTCAAAATGGGAGATAACAAAAGCTGAATGGTCCTCTGAGGGGTTCTTTATGGAATCCATAACATTAAATATCCCAACTTCATCTCCAAACTCCATGGAATGTAAACCCTCATTGACATTTATGATAGTTTTTTCAGTTTTGAGGAAGGGCCTACCTAAGATAATGGGGGCATGAGAACTTTCCTGATCATCCTCCATGTTAAGAACATAGAAATCCAGTGGAAAGATCATGTCTCTTACCCGGACAAGTACATCCTCAATAACTCCCGCTGGATATGTTGTAGCTCTATTCGCCAATTGCACCACTACTCTTGTTGGCTTCAACTCACCAACCTTCAAGGAAGAGAATACAGTGTGAGGAATCACATTTATGGAAGCACCTAAATCACGAAGTGCATCAGAAAAGTGCAACTCCCCTATGGTGCATGGGATAGTGAATGTCCCTAGATCCTTGCACTTTCTTGGCATTGCTAGAGTTGGTGAAATGAGTGCTGAGACATTCCTTCCAAGGTTGATCCTCTCCTTTCCCTTGATCCCTCTTCGATTGGTACAAAGTTCTTTTAAGAATTTGGCATACCTTGGGACTTGCTTAATGGCTTCAAGTAGAGGAATGTTGATCTCCACACGCTTGAATGTGTCCAAAACCTCTTTTTGCATTGCTTCTTCATCCATCTTCTTGGTTTGAACAACCCTGTTTGGAAAAGTAAGGGGTTTAGGAGGAACATCATCAATCTTTTTCTTACCTTTATCTTTCTCCTTGGATTTCTCATCAGTTGGTATGGAATGCGGATGCTCCGGAGTTGAGGTGAATCCTGGTGGAATGGTAGGTACAAATGTATCATTCATTTGCTTCCCAATTCTCAATGTGATGGAACTAACATTCCAGTTTGGATTTGGAGTGGGTTGGGAAGGTATATTTCCTGAATTCTTACTTACAAGTTCATGGAGGGTGGTGGCAATCTGGCTCATTTGAGTCTTCAACTCCCTCAAATCCTAACACTGACTCTTCAGCTCATTCTGTTGATTAAGAACAATTTGTTTCAAATGATCATCAGTGTTAGAGTCTACCTTGTGTTGGAGATTCCCTTGTTGCTGACTCGTTGATGCTTGAGCTTCGAATCTCCTTTGGGATTGTTGGAAACCCTGCTGGTAAGGCGGAGGCTGCTGGAAGTTTTGTTGAAAGGGTGGCCTTTGTTGTTGTCCAGAGCCATACCTCATGTCCGATTGATCTTTCCACCCTTGGTTGTATGTTGGAACAAATGAATCAAACTTCTTTTGGGGATATGGTTGTTGTTGCTGCAGAAATGGTCTCCCTGGTAATACTGATGCGCAATCCTGTGTCTCTTGTAGTTGTGGGAAATAGTCAGTAGGGTGGCTTGTCTCAGTGAAAATGCCACATGGCCTTGAAGGAGGGGGTAGAGATGTCTTTTATGCCAAAGAAATTTTCCTCACCATATTTGTCAATTCTTCTAACATGGTATCAATCAAATGACTCTCAAGAGTAGAAGGACTTACCTGATGTACTCCCCTAACATGTGGTGTACCTCTATCACCAAATTATTGAGAGTTTTGGGCCATCTTGTCGATCAACGCACATGCAGCTACTGGTGTCCTGTCCACCACTTCTCCTCCAGCTGCAGCATCAACCATACTCCTCTCCATGGGTGTGAGTCCTTCTTAGAAGTATTGGATGAGGAGTTGCTCACTGATTTGGAGATGTGGACAGCTTGTGCACAACTTCTTGAATCTCTCCCAGTACTCATACATTGAATCCCGTTGGGCTTACTTGATCCCCGAGATCTCCTTACGAATGGAAGTGGTCCTTGATGCTGGAAAAAATCTTTTCTAGAAAAGACATTTCAAATCATTCCAACATGTTACATCTTCAGGTTGCAAATAATACATACAATCTTTTGCAGCTCCATCAAGTGAGAATGGGAATGCTCTAAATTTGATTTGATCTTCAGAAACATTTCTTGGTTTTAATGTTGAGAAAACCACATTAAATTATTTAAGGTGTTTGTTGGGATCCTCACCAGATAAGCCATGAAACTTTGGAAGAAGGTGAATTAATCCAGATTTTAACTCAAAGTCTGATTCGAGGTTTGGGTATGCAATACAATTTGGTTGATAGTTAATATCATGTGCAGCCAATTCTCGAATGATTATATTAAGTTCATTGTTATTATTTCCAGCCATTGGTTCTAATTTTATGTTTGAACTTGAATAGATTCCAATTTCAATGTTTCCAGAAGAGAGGAATTCACCAACTGGTTGAATATTGAAACTTCCTGTAGACTGAGAATGTCTGATTCGATCCCTAAGGATACGTTCAATCTCAGGGTCAAGATCTAAGAGATTTTCTGGATTATTTCGTTTCCTAGATCAAATAAAAATGAAAAGAAAAAAAGTGGACCATAGTAAAATAAAAATGAGAAGTTTGAGTCGATGGTCTAAAAAGAAGTAGAAGAAAATAAAAGAAGAAGAAGAAAATCAGATTGGGTAAAGAAGGAAGAAATAAGAGAGGAATAGAATAAAATGTAAAATAAAATAAATACCTCTAATTGGTTGAAATAATTATGTGCCTCCCCAGCAACGGTGCCAATTTGATAGAGCACTTCCATGGGTTCCCTCAAATGATTAGTGTGATTTTGGGGTACTTAGGTGCAGCAGAGTGGCTGACCAAGGTCGTCTCTCAAAGGCAAAAGTGAATTAAAAAAACTTTTCAGAGGTATTCTAGAAACAAAATAAAAGGGAATAAAAACACTACTTGAAATTATGGGGGTGGTTGTTTATAGTTTATAAATCTATAAGAAGTTTTCTGGAAGAAGATTGCATTTTTTTGTTTTTAATTTTGAAATGAAGTTTGATTAAAAAGAAACAACAAGAAGATGTTTTTTAGAAATAATTTTAAAAGGCCTATTCTATCTAACTCTACCTCTTCATTAAAGTATTAATAATTACCATTTAAATCAATATCCACTTAATTATGATCCCATAATTTGTTAAATCCCGAACCCTACGAGAATTAACTTTACCATGAAGATTGATGTGAATTTATCCTTAGGCTAACTTCGGAACATGCAATCGCAACACCCTGCTTTGATTGATGTTCTAAAATTAGCTTATGGTCAGTGATAAATAAAGGCACATAACCACTCTGGAAATGAGGATTAATTGAGTTTAGGTATTATATTTGAACTCTACAAATTGATCCCGTGTGGTTTTGAATTACCGGTTAAGGTTGTGCTCTCATAGTTCACACAATTCCCGACCTCACGTGTTTTGTGTTAACTATTCAATTGCTTGATTAGTTTCATTTAAATTAAAAACTCAATTAATAGATCATAATATGTGAATTACAGAATCTCATTGATTCAAAATAAATGAATGAAGAAGGATAGAGGTCGATCGATTACTAAAAAGAACTACTCTTCCATGGGTGGTGTAGTCATCGTGGAGACATTTTGCATAAGCAAAGGATTGGAAGGGTAGAACCCAATCTTTTCTCCACTCTTTATTCCAAACCAATTAATAAGATTAAGAGAAGAAGAAGATGGATGAACACAGAAGATTATATGAAGAAAAAATCAAGAAACAAACATGAAAGAAAAGAAATACAAAGAAGAGGTGGGAGAGGAGAACCTTTTTGGAAGAGAGGTTTGCAAAAATTATTACTTCTTCCAAGAGTTGTGAGGGGCTCCCAATAGACACCCTTTCGGACACACCTTCCCAAAGCCTCGACCAGCCCTCTCAAAGAGTTAAAACCTCATTTAAATAGAGTTTTTGAGGGCAAGGGATACATAACTTTTTAAGTGTGAAATGAAAAACTCGGCCAAATATTTTATTCCACGTTTCACCACCTAGTTGACCTCCAAAAGCGTGAATTGACCGGCCTTATAGAAGTATTATTTGTTCCAAATTATGTCCCCGAGCTTTCCTCAAAATTTGGGCTCACTCCAAGCCCTGATGGAAAAGATATGGCCCAAATACAGAACCCATGTCTATTCTACCGAGTGCAGCCCACCATTGTCTTAATGTCCCATTTACTCCATCCAAATGCACTTATCAGCTCTAGTGTCCTGAATGAAGGTTGTAGAAAATTAAGTTAGAAACACTGTTACAAAATTTAAAATTCAAATAATAAATATAAATGTACTCATCTTCGAAATACTACATTGCATTATAAAGGTTAAAACTGAAATTTTCTCTAAATTTTCAAATGAATGATCAAATCCCAAATATTTTATAAATAAACATATTTAACACAATGTGAGGAAATTATATCATTCATTATTAATAAAATATTCAAAAAAATAGTGTTTTATCACCGACACATGCCAATATTAAAATCATTCTTGCGGTTATTTCATCGCATCCTTTTGGTTGTCTCTTCATTTTATCAACCCTAGGCTTCCCCTAGGAGATTTTTAGAGGTGTCCCTTCTTCTAGGTTAGTGTTCTTTCCTATTATTTGTTGTGGTTCATAATTCTTCTTCTTTCATCTTCGATATGATTCTCTTATCCTCCTGGTTTCTCAGATCTATTTCCATTATAGGTAGATCTATGTTTTTGAGTGCCAAATAAGTTTAGTTTTGGCTTTGTTTTTTATAGGATAAGAGATCTAAGGCCGTTTTTTGGAGAATCAACCCGGTTTTTGTGAGCATTCTTTGTCCGTTTTCAGTTTTGTAAAAACCTTCGAGTTAGGTTGATTCAGTCTCAACTCCTCTTTATAGAACTGATTGGAAAGCTTTCAAATTGGTTGGTTTATAAAGAATTAATTGTGATTTGGCTATGGTGAATTGGTTGGAAACCCTCTTTAGTGATGGTTTGGTAGGTTAATGGAAATTTGGAAAGTTGGGTATTATGAATAATGTGCTTTTGTTCTTGATATGAAAATATAGATTTCTAAAGGGGTATTTTCCAGGATTGTGGAACATGGTTTGATTTAAATGTTTTCGATAAAAGGAATGTTTCATTAGAATGAAATGGTTGCTTTGAATTCGGTTGTACTTTGGTTTTCAATAACGGTTCAGTTTTATTAAAGTGGATCATTTTGGTAATGGTTAATTTAATTGGTCTTGGAATACATAGTGTTTTTGTGAGTTCATGCTTGACAATCCTTCGATAAGGGACGTGTGCCAGTGGGGTACAAGGTACATGACCCTAAATAAGAGGAGTGTGTTAGTGGGACACATGGAAATAATATGAGAGACTGCTCATGAGTATGGAAATGTCGAATGAAGCATGCATGTGTGGGTGTGTTGTGAACTATGGAATGGGTATGATAAAATGTTAATAAGAATTGGTTTTTATGCCTTGATTAGTTATTTTGTGAAAAAATAACTTTCTGGAAATTGGTTTTAATTACTTTTTTTTCATTGGTTGAAAATGGTTTTGGAACTTGTGTATACTATTTTTATAAACTATTTTGAAGAATTGTTTTATATAAATTGTTTTATATAAATGTGAATAAAATTTCTATCCTATTGGCATGAGTAGGGAATTCATAGGGGAAAACCTTCTGAATTTTATACTCACCCTTACTTTGTCACTTTGTAACTCTTTCATTTGCTATCATTCGGGATAGGGGAAAAGGTAACATGTCACACGTCTTTAGTACCACATCATGATACTTGGGGTGTTTGATGATGTTGGAGCTTGGATCTGGTGAAGCATGGATTCTTGTGGTCTTCTTTAGTCTTTAGTTACTTTCTACTATGTACCTTGATGTTTGGTTGTCTTCCACTATTATGCACTTTGGTTGGATTGTTTTAATAATGTGGTTGAGTTGTCTTATATTCATCATGCATAATATATTAGTTTTTTGGTTGTGGTTTTTTGACTAGTGGTTTATTTCTTAATGGGTAAATCATTCCCCACTTGATTTTGAAATCCTTCAGCATTTATTTCCATCCTTTTGCATGTTGGGGATGTCGCTTAAGGATATGTAATGCCCCATTTTAATATCAAGCCAATGAGATTGGGTAGGTCATTGCAAATGGTATAAGTCCGTTCCTTCCTTATGCTATAAATAATATCATCTTGTTCGATCCATGCCTAGAAAGTAATCATCATTTTTATTGGTTTTGGAGTTGGAATTATTTCTTGTCTATTCATTGGGCTGGCATCTTATAAAGAAGTAGGATTGATAGATCATGAAATGTATAGCATAAAAGGATGTAGCTAACCCTTTTATGTTGAACATCAAGTTACCAAGGAGTTGGGTAAATAAGTGGTTGGAAACACTTCTAGGATTTTGATATCTCATTGTCATGGGTTTATCCAATAAGACGAGCATGAAATTCATTGTAGAGGAATGAATTCCCACTAGGATTGAATATTTCATTTGGAGTAATTATTTATGAATTTGTGAAAAGGTGTAAATTTTTGAAAAATGCAGAATTTGTTTTTAAAATGAATGATTTTGAAAAGAGGATATTTGGTGTATTTTGAATATGGTTTGATTTTCAATAGAATGAAAACATTTTTCAAAAAAATGGTTGAACTTGGAAAAAAGTTGTTTTTGGAAAACAATGTTGTGATAGCTGATGTGATATAATTTGAAATTCTAAGCCATCAGTTGCTAGAGAGTGATATTGATGGGTTTGTTGTTTGTTTAGAAATGGAACCCGATAGGCGTCGTGAAATCTAACCTAAAGAAGTGGTTGATAATGTGGTTTCACCTGAGCCACAGGTGAACCAAGAGTTGGTTCAGAGTATCGTTCAATAATTTTAAGCTATGGATACAGGGAACTAGAGGGATGATCCAAGACATGTGAATCATTCCATCCAATTCATAATGTAGAACCCACCCATATTCTGGGGTGATTCTGAACCTAAAAAGGTAGACGTGTGGCGGAGAAGGATTAATCAAATCTACAAATTCATCAGCACACTGATAGAGGTCAAAGTCAAGATGGTCATGTACATTCTCAAAGATCTTGCACATCAGTGGTGGGAACTGGAACTACATGCTAAAGGGGATTAAGGAGTTACTTGAGAGGATACTGAGGAATTATTTAATAAAAAATTCTATCCTCATACATTCAAGATCCATGGGATAATTGACTTATTTAGCCTGATGTAAGATAATTTCTCTGTCACTGAATATGTGGCTAAATTCATGTATTTAATGCGCATTGCACTAGAATTTGTAGAAAGTGTGTCCTTTAAGGAACACATCTTCAAATCAGGGATAAGGTAAGAGATTCGATCAAAGAGTGTGGTGATCTATATTACTGATTATACAGAGATGGTGAACAGAGCGGTATTGGATGAGGGAGATATCTATGGAGCTATGGGAGGAGGAAGAATTATGATACCTACAGGGAATGGTGGAAACTAAAATTCTTGGAGAAAGTGAAAGAGAGACTCCTATTTATAAGGTGGGAGCATGAATTAGAATTAGAAGGATGGATTAGTGAACCTTCCTCCACAACCTAAGAGAAAAACAATCTATTTCCAATGTGGTTCACTTGACCATATAAAGCGAGAGTTTACCTCACAACCTAGAGCATGTCCTAACTAAAAGAAGATGGGGAATCTTCAATGCTATTGTCGCAGTTCTCCAAGGTTAGGTGCTCGATACACTTATCAGGAATCACAAGCATCATATTCTTTGATAGGGCGAAGATTGCAGAATCAGACTCGTAAACAAAGTAGATCTCTCCATGGTGATTCCTGGAATACCATGACTCCTCAACAAGGGAAATCACCTCAAAGGAATAAAGAGAAGAGTGTAGCGATGAAGCAATTGTATGAAGCTGAGAAGATGATTGTCGATGATCAGGCTGGACCATCTACAGTGAGAGGTACAATTCTTTTGAATTATAGCTTTGTGAAAGTGCTATTTGATACTTGTGCATCGCATTCCTTCATTTCTTATCATGTTGTTGACTTGCTATGTTTAAAACTGGAAATGATGCCTTCTATTTTAAAACTGGAAAATCCTCTTGGTGAAAGAGAATGTCAAGGATTTGTGTGTAGATCATCTACTACAACTATTGATAGATTTGAGATGAAATGGGACTTATCTATGTTATTGGTGGATGTATATGATGTAATTATGGGTATGGATTGGTTGAAAACGTTCAAGGATCACATAAACTATTATAAGAGAATGGTTAGTTTCATGGCTAAGGACGATGTTAAGCATCTCTTCAGAAGAGAGAGAATTGTAAAGAAAGGTGAAAAGAGCTTGTTGGCACTAACGGTGGGAAAAATATCTTATCAGTTTGTAGCATTGACTTTGGAATCAATGGAATATATTGATGAAAATAGTTGTCTAGTATCTTTAGATCATTTTCTAGATGCATTTCCCAAGAACTTCTCAAGGTTATCACCTCTAAGGGAAGTGAACTTTACGATTGATCTCCTTCTGGGGACTAGTCCTATTTCACTTCCGTATTATAGGAAAAAACCAATAGAGTTAAGGGAATTGAAATTTCAATTGGAGGAGCTAGAAACAAAGGGTTTCATTCAACCAAATACGTATCCATGGGAAACACCCGTCTTGTTTGTGATGAAAGTGGATGAAACTATTCGACTATGCATTGACTATCATAAGCCAAACCATGTTGTGATAAAGAAAAAGTACCAGCTTCCATGCATTGATGATCTGTTCAATTAATTAAGGGGATCTCAGTGGTTCTCCAAAATTTACTTGAGATCATAATATCACTAATTGCGATTTCGAAAGGAAGATATTCCAAGGACAGATTTCAGAAGTAGATATGACCACTATGAATATGCAGTCATGCCTTTTGGTCTAACAAATGCACTAGTGGTCTTCATGGATTTGATGAATTATATATTTCAGTGATATCTAGAATATTTTTTCATGGTTTTTGGGGATGAAATCTTGGAGTATTCAAAGACAAGGGTGGACTATGAGGAATACCTAGCGACAATGTTACAAATCTTAAGAGATCAGAGTTTTTATGCCAAATTATCAAAGTGTGATTTTTAGATTTAGGAGGTACGCTTTTTTATCCACGTAATTTCTAAAAAATGTTTTTAGTGGATCCTGATATGATAGAAGATGTTATCTTGTGGAAACCATCAAATAATGTCTTTTAGATACAAATTTTCTTGGCCTAGCTAGCTACTATCGACGCTTTGTGCGTGATTTCTCACAAGTAGATTTTCTAATGATATCTTTGACAAAGAATAATGCTCCATTCTTGTGTATAGAGGATTTCTAGAAGTATTTCCAGGAGATAAAATTTTGTCTTACATTGGAACCTATATTGATTTTTCTAGAAATAGGAATCAAGAATGTGGTATACTGTGATGCTTCCATATTAGATTTGGGATGTGTTCTCGTGCAAGGAGGCTATGTTGTGGCTTATGGATCAAGGCAGTTGAGGGTTCATGAGAAGAATAACCCAACACATGATTTATATTTAGCTGTAGTTGTCCATGCTTTGAAGACTTGGAGACATTACCTCTTTTTGGATAAATTCACTGTGTCTACAGATCACAAAAGTTCGAAACACATCATCTCACAACGAGATTGGAATTTGAGTCAAAGTAGATGGATGGAGTATCTCCAGATGTTTGAATTTTACTTGATATATACACTAGGAAAAGGGAATTAGGTGGTAGATGCCTTGAGAAGAAAGTCGTACGCTCATTTGGAAAAGGAGGATTAAGATGAATGACAGTTGATGTCAGTCGTAGTCGACATGCATGTGGAATGTGAAGACCGAGGTGATGTTGCAGTTTTATTTTCAGATATTCTTGTTCCTGATTTGATAAATATGGTTAAAGAGGTAAAAAAATCTAATGTAGAATGTTTGGTTATGGGTTTAAAACTCAATGCTGGGGAGACCATAGAGGGTTGGAAAGTGGATGGGATTTCAGTTATGTGTTTTAGAGATCAGATGGTTGAACCTATTCCTTATAAGGAAAAACTCTTTCATGATTACAACCATTTGAGGTGTGATGTTCATCCAGGCACACAGAAGATGTATAAGGCATTAAAAGTGCAATTTTGGGGGAGACACCTGAAAATGAAGGTGTCCGAGTTCATCTCGCAGTGCTTAATTTCTCAAAAGGTCAAAGAAGAGAATTGGAGACCAGCAGGTATGTTGAAACCTTTTTTTATCCCAGTGTTGAAATGGGAGTAGATAGCGATGGATTTTGTTATAGGTATTGCAAGAATAGTTTTGAAAAATGATGTTGTATGGGTGATAGTGGATCTACTTAACAAGTCATCCCACTGCATCCATCTTAATGAAACTCATACAGTGTAGGATATGTCAAAAATTTATATCCAATAAGTGGTAAAGAGACATGGCATACCAGTTTCAATCATGTCAGATAGAGATTCAAGGTTCACATATCATTTATGTAAATACTTATAGAATGATATTGGGACTTAGTTGACTATGAGCCCGACATATCATCCTCAGATAGACGGTCGATCCAAGCAGATGATACAAATATTGGAAGACATGTTGTATATAGCATCCCATATTTTTATAACATAACTTTCATTCCATTACATGGAACTGAGGATCTTTAAGGATTAGTGTCTTGGAAACAAGGAACATAATAAATGAAAATAACAAAAAACACTCTTCTTAAACACTTGAAAGGCTTCTCCTTAAATTCATCCTAGGTTCATTACTGCATATCATAACCTGGGGAAATACATCAAAAGAAAGGGTGAGCAGAAGGCCCAGTAAGGGAAACAAGAGAAACATTTTACATGTGAACTTGAGATACTTCAATAAGGACATGAAAAGAACTTTAAGGCATGAGAAAGAAATCATGAGATACATCATAATGAAAATAACATTTTTCATAACATGAAGATGTGGCTACAACATTTAATATTGACAATCTTTTCGTTTCACCAAGGTCCATCCCCAAGGTGTCGTTAAAAAATTACCAAGGTTATTCACCAAGGCGTCGTTAAAATGGTCATCTCTAGAGATTAAGTCTTTACCCAATGCATTGGTGCGCTATCAGGGCGCCCCATTAAATTTTCCTTTATTATCATGTGATCCACATATATCATCATCAAAAATTTCATAAATAACCCATATAGCATAAAATAAATGGGTTTCATTTCATAATTATAACTTTTTAAAAACTTCTTTAAAGACATGATCTTTACGTTACATTAAACCCACGGAAAGGGAAAGAGAGTATCATGTATGAAAATCCCAGAATTTAAAATAGAACATTTTGATATATATGTGAATACCCCTGTAGAAATACGATCTTTGAGTATTCACTTTATAACATAAAATAATTTTGAGAGACAAGATGCATTTTGAGACGAAAATTCTGCAGCATAACGACTATGTTACAAGGTTTTAGAAAACATTGAAAAGAGAGGAAAAATGGGTAAAACTTTCATAAATGACCCATAAAACAGTAGAGGGACTGAATAATAAGTATATATGAACATGGTAATGAAATTTAAAGGACATACCATTGAAATGAAAAACATGGAAGGAAGAAAAAAAATTAGATTTCTATTATGAAAATTCAGCAGCCTAACGGCGTCACTTAAACTTCAACAAAAATGAATTGAAAAGTTCAAATAGGGTCCCTCATAATATGAACATAAGAGTTAAGTATGATAGATATAGAGATCATACCCCATCATAATTAAAAATGAACTTGAATGAATTGACATGAAAGTAGAACTTCAAATCGAGAAGGGTGAAGAACCACTTAAGAATTCGGCACCCTAACGACGCCACTTAAAACTTCAAAATACTGAATTGAAGAGATCACATGGGGTATCTCATAATATGATCATAAAACATAAGTATGATAAATTTAGAGATCATACCCCAAAATAATAAAAAGGAACTTGAAATACTTTACATGAAAATAGATCTTGAAAAAAAATGAGAAGGGAGAAAGAATCTGTTACAAATATTTCGGCAGCCTAACGGCGCCACTTAAAACATCATAAAACGATATAATGAGAGTAAGAGGGGATCTATCATTATGGTAACATGAAAAGGGTAGTAATATGGGTATAAAAGAACACCCTTTAACATAAGAACATGGAACATAAAAGAAATTACGTAAAAGAGATTTCTTGAAAAGAAAGAGAGAGATCAGATCCCTTACCTTAAAACGTAACTCTTAAAACTCAACGGTTTGGGCCTTGAGGGCTTGGGGGAACCTTGGGAGTACTCCTTGGGAGGTAATGAGACCATAAATTAGTTGGGGGAGAGTGGGGAGTCGAAATGGATGAGAGGATGGCTTGGTATTTATAGGGAAAGTGAGTGGACAAGGCATTAATGGCCAAGGGACACCTCAAAAGTGCTTTTCTCAAAACCATGTGCTCTCCATTGGAATTTACCATGGAGTTAGGCCAAATGGGGCCCTCAAAACAATAATTCATCACCCTTGTCTGGAAAACCCTTAAAATATCTCATGACATCATCATGACACAATTATGATGTCATTAAACATACTGAAACCCTAAAACTGTATTTTTTTACTATTCACTGAAAATTCAACTTTCTCATAAAGATCCCAAAATTTCACCTTAATCAAATATCAATGCTCTGATTTCAAAAATGAACTCCATTTTATAAAAATAATTTTCTAAATATTTTTAATCTATTTTTTAAATAATTACACTATTCACAGAAAAATCTTTTTTTTTTCAGAAAAAACCCCAAAATTTACCTTTACATAATATTGATGCTCTGAGTTCAAAAATAAAATCCATTTTATAAAAATATTTTTATAAATATTTTTAATTTAATTTTTAATTAAAAACACTATTCACCTGAAAAGACTAATACTTGAATAATAATTTATGAAACTGTTATTTAACCATTTTATTGAATCACACTACTTAATTAAGGTGCCTAGATTATATTGATACTTTATTTAAGTGATATTACTAATCCATTTGGTCACATTACTAATCCTAATCATAAAATCACTATTCATAATTTACTATTCATCAAAAATTAAGTTGATCTTATTAGACTATAAATTTCGTACTGAACAATAATTGTAGAAGACCATTTTTCGAAAATCAATACACATTTTTAATTATTTAAGGTTTACATAAACATTTTTAAAATATCATTTTTCTATAATTCATTTAAAATATGCATACTGTATTTATCCGGACATTAGAAAATTCATAAACTTCATCATAAGAATAAATCCCAATTTTTATTTAAAACAAAGGATTACACAAGGCAGTTACGGTATCCTTACATATCCCCTTATCACACCAGCATAAGACCTAAGTGTAAGGTGTGCTAAGGTGAGAGAATCTGAGGGAGGCTCAGCTAACATCGCACGAGTAGTAATTTCTATCAGTTTGAACTTCTTACAAAGGCGATCACGTTATAGCTTCACACGATGAAGTTCAACTTGGGTTTGGTCCAGAGCAAAGCCCAGTGGTTCTACCTCCTTCCCAAGTTCTGTTAGATGGGCTTCGATCGGTCCGAGACTACTGGGTGAGGCCATCAAATATTCTTTCTATATTAATTAACCAAGATTACTTGTATTTAGAGACAATAATCAAAACGTTTAGTTTCCAGCGGTCATATTGACCAATGGTCATATAACAGTCAAAAACCCAATGGTCTCATATTAATTATACTCATATTATCAAATGAAAAAAAAATTGTTGAGTATAAAAAAAATAACACACAAAATTAGGAAACAAGATTTATTCAAAATTTCGGGTCGTTACAATCTTCCCCCCTTCAGAAATTGCGTCCTCGCAATTTTTAAAACTGGGTTTTGAAATTTCATTGAAAGTACCACATCGGAAAAGAAGTCAGTAAAACTATTACTTTAAAAGAAAGAAAGGGGAGTAAAAAGGTCACCCGAGTTAACCCACACTATGATTCCATGTAGGAAAACATGGACATGGAGGAGAAAACAAAGGGTCGAGTTCTGAGGGAGAGTGATAGAGAACATGATTATGAGAAAGTTATCCATAAGAAAATCCCAAACTTATGACGTGTGTAAACGGTTTTTGATTACCTAGTAGGAAACATAAACCAACAACGTTTCTGTTTTACGTTTCTTTTTATAATTTTGAGGAATTCATTTACTACATAGAAAATAAGAAAATATACCTACCTTCATGTAGAGTTTAATCCTTTAATAAGTTTCTACCAAAACTAATCTTTTCTCCAAATGATGAGCATTCAAAACTACTTGGTCTCATAAAAACACAAGAATCATCCTCTAGAGAATCACATAATCCACAAAAGATTAACTATCTATTTCATCTATCTTTAAACATTATCCTAAAAACAGAAAGGGTAAGGTAAAACAACTCTTCAAAAAGAAAGAATCCCATAATAATGGAAACTACTTTTAAATCTTCAAAGTTCTATGGTACTACCCAAAGTTCATCATAGACCATTCCATAAATAACGGTCCTTAAAATCCCTCAAAATAAACCAAACTATGATTGAAACCCAAATACAAGAGGGATTTGATAACATAGTATTCCAAAATATACTTCATTGTTTATCTCAAAACAACATCAACCACTCCTAACATCTTATAACAAAAGTAGCTAACCTAAACATATTTTACCCAAGATAGGTTAATCATTCCCGTAAGTAACCTAAATTACTATAAGTCCACCTTAAATTCATCGATTCTTCAAAATATAAGTCAACCTTACTTCTCAATGAAAATAACATAGTAATCTATTTACCTCAATCATATAGGGTCCCCAAAATAGTGAACGTATTCCAAAATAATAATCATCTTTTAATCCCCTAATCACCTCTTTCATATTAATATGGCAATCATCACATTTCTTATCACATTCGTTGTTGGGACATGTTCTTCCATTTCCTTCCATTAACTACGAAAACAAACTACAATTAGGGGCTTTAATACTTAGCCAATAATCATGAAAAGGAACTTAACGCATATAAGGATAACTTGTAGAAGAAAAGTATACCCTAACTTGTGATCCCCTAGATTTCAAACTAGGTTTTCCATGATCATATATACTTATGTGAATCTTTATTTTATTTTATCTTTGTTCCTTTAATAATGGTTCATACTAAGCTTATGAATTTACCAAAGCATATCCCCCGGGAGTGTCGTAACCAAGAGTGCAACAAGGCCCGTTATCGTGTACCAGTTCCCGTTTGAGTCTAGCTAAAAGCGGTGTTTTCGGGTTTTACCCCTATGTACATCTATACCAGATCCTCCTCTACCTGCTCGTATCCAGACAGGGATGTATTTTCTTGGCAACCCATTACTCAATACTCATCAAAAAACTAGGAAGATTTCCTATATATAAACTTTTCTATAGGCTTCTTCCTAATGTTTTAATATCCAATTTTCCACAAATAACTAAACCATCCATTGATAACAACTATAGCATCCCATCTTTCTATAACATAACTTTCATTCCATTACACGAAACTGAGGATCTTTAAGGTTTAGTGTCTTGGAAACAAGGAACATAATACATGAAAAGAACAAAAAACACTCTTCTTAAACACTTGAAAGGCTTCTCATTAAGTTAATCCTAGGTTCATTACTGCATCTCATAACCTGGGGACATACATCAAAAGAAATGGTGAGCAGAAGGCCCAGTAAGGGAAACAAGAGAAACATTTCACATGTGAACTTGAGATACTTCAATAAGGACATGAAAAAAACTTTAAGGCACGAGAAAGAAATCATGAGATACATCATAATAAAAATAAAATTTTTCATAACTTGAATATGTGGCTACAACATTTAATATTTACAATCGTTTCGTTTTACCAAGGTACATCCCCAAGGTGTCGTTAAAAAATTACCAAGGTTATTCACCAAGGCGTCGTTAAAATGGTCATCTCTAGAGATTAAGTCTTTACCCAATGCATTGGAGGGATATCAGGGCGCACCCTTAAATTTGAATTTATTATCATGTGAGCCACATATATCATCATCAAACATTTCATAAATAACCCATATAGCATAAAATAAATGAGTTTCATTTCATAATCATAACGTTTTAAAAACTGCTTTAAAGGCAAGATCTTTACATTACTTTAAACCCACAGAAAGGGAAAGCGAGTATCATGTATGTAAATCCAAGAATTTAAAATAGAACATTTTGATATATATGTGAATACACATTTATAAATATGAGCTTTGATTATTCACTTTATAACATAAAATAATTTTGAGAGAAGAGAGGCATTTTGAGATGAAAATTCTGCAGCATAACGGCTATGTTACAAGGTTTTAGAAAACATTGAAAAGAGAGGGGACATGGGTAAAACATTCATAAATGTCCCATAAACCAGTAGAAGGATATAATAATAAGGATATATGAACATGGTAATGAAATTTGAAGGACATACCATTGAAATGAAAAACATGGAAGGAAGACAAAAATTAGATTTCTCTTAAGAAAATTCGGCAGCATAACGGCGTCACTTAAAATTCATCAAAAATGAATTGAAAAGTTCAAATAGGGTCCCTCATCATATGAAAATAAGAGTTCATTATGATAGATATAGAGATCATACCCCATCATAATTAAAAAGGAACTTGAAAGAATTGACATGAAAGTAGAACTTCAAATCGAGAAGATTGAAGAACCACTTAAAAATTCGGCAGCCTAACAGCGCCACATAAAACTTGAAAATACTGAATTGAAGAGATAAAATGGGGTCTCTCATCATATGATAATAAAATATATGTATGATAAATTTAGAGATCATACCCCCTAATAATAAAAAGGAACTTTAAATACTTTACATGAAAATAGATCTTGAAAAAAATGAGAAGGGAGAAAGAATCTGTTACAAATATTTCGGCAGCCTAACGACGCCACTTAAAACTTCATAAAACGAAATAATGAGAGTAAGAGGGGATATCTCATTATAGGAACATGAATAGGGCAGTAAGAGGAGTATAAAATAACACCCTTTAACATAAGAACATGGAACATAATAGAAATTACATAAAAGAGATTTCTTGAAAAGAAAGAGAGAGATCGGATCCCTTACCTTAAAACGTAACACTTAAAACTCAATGGTTTGGGCCTTGAGGGCTTGGTGGAACCTTGGGAGGACTCCTTGGGAGGTAATGAGACCAGAAATTAGTTGGGGGAGAGTGGGGAGTCGAAATGGATGAGAATATGGCTTGGTATTTATAGGGAAAGTGAGGGGACAAGGCATTAATGGCCAACGGACACCTCAAAAGTGCTTTTCTCAAAACCATGTGATCTCCATTAGAATTTACCATGGAGTTAGGCCACATGGGGCCCCCAAAACAATAATTCATCACCCTTGGCCGGCCAACCCTTAAGATATCTCATGAAATCATCATGACAGAATTATGATGTCATTAAACAAACCGAAACCCTAAAACTGTATTTTTACTATTCACTGAAAATTCAACTTTCTCATAAAGATCCCAAAATTTCACCTTAATCAAATATCAATGCTCTGATTTCAAAAATGAACTCAATTTTATAAAAATAATTTTCTAAATATTTTTAATCTATTTTTTAAATAATTACACTATTCACCGAAAATTCATTTTTTCAGAAAAAACCCCAAAATTTACATTAACATAATATCGATGCTCTGAGTTCCAAAATGAAATCTATTTTATAAAAATAATTTTATAAATAATTCTAATTTAATTTTTAATTAAAAAACACTATTCACTCGAAAAAACTAATACTTGATTAAAAATTTATGAAACCGTTATTTAACCATTTTATTGAATCACACTACTTAATTAAGGTGCCTAGATTATATTAATACTTTCTTTAAGTGAGATTACTAATCCATTTGGTCACATTACTAATCCTAAGCATAAAATCACTATTCATAATTTACTATTCATCAAAAATTAAGTTGATCTTATTAGACTATAAATTTCGTACTAAACATAATTGTAGAAGACCATTTTTTGAAAATCATTACACATTTTTAATTATTTAAGGTTTACATAAACATTTTTAAAATATCCATTTGTAAAGACCCATAAATTTCAAGTAAATTTTTTTCTAAATTTTCTTTGGAATTTTACAAAAACGCAGTTTCTGACGGCGCCTGATTATGAGGCCCGGTGTGCCCGGAATCATTTTCTGAAGTTTGGCTCGGGTACGTTCAGTGAACGGACGAGCGTGTTTTTCTAACTTTTGAACCGGTGCCCGGAATCGAATTCTGAGGGCACCGATGAAATCGCAGCGCTGGTATTCTCTTAGAAATGCCTCTTCTGGAGTTGCGTTTGCTCGGGTGTGGTTTTTAATTTTCGGGCTTAAAGTTAAGAAATAAAATAATTTTGCGACAACTTTATTTTATTTCACTTAAGACACTTTGAAGCCACTTGAATCCACTTAAAGGCGGCTTGAACTGAGTTGAACTGGATAGGATGCTATCCAGAAATATCCTACCCCCTTGGTAGGATATTTGTGAGGTGGGGCCCGCACGAGCCCCGCCGTTTCTTTCCGCTAAGAAACGCACCCGTGAAAACCCGTATTAATGAAAGTCAACTGACGCGTTTTATAAATTCTTAACAGACCATTTAATTGGGCGGTTTATTTCGTGAATTAAATGGGTTGTTTCTTTCGTGAATTAAATGGGTCGTTTCTTTCGTTGAATTAATTCAACGAATTGATGGATCGTTTCTTAACCAGTTTTTCAAATTCGTTGGCGTAATAATAAAATAAGGCCAACGCTCAACCTCTGGTTATTTGAACTTGAGAAGATTTGAGAGAACCCTCGTAACTTCTTCTCCCTCGCGAAGAACGCGACGAACGCGAAGAACGCGAAGAACGCGAAGAACGCGAAGAACGCGAAGAACGCGAAGAACGCGAAGAACGCGAAGAACGCGAAGAACGCTGAACCCGGAATTCGTCAACGCCTTCGTCCGAGACGTTATTCTGATCTCCGATCTCCGATCTCCGATCACCGACCATTTGAGGTGAGTGATTTCGGATTTCCGCTCAAGGTTCTTTTCTTTGGGTTTAAACACAGATTTAATTAATTATAATTTAAATCTGTTGTTCTTGGTTCGTTGAGCTCGCTGACTCAACGCCGGAATCAGCGACGACGCGACGCCTCCCCGCGACGACGCGACGATCCCTCTCTTCCGCGACGATCTTATCCGCGAAGAACGCCCGCGCGCGACGATCATCAAGGTAGGGATTTTATATTATGGGATTTACCCCCTTTTTAATTAAATCCCGTCAATGTTTCTTTAAAGAAATTATAGAACCGGAATCAAAGAAACAATTTTATTTTATTAAAATTGTTGGTTCATGTGTTGAACATTCTATTTTTTCTCCCGTTGTTTTTATCTAACGCGGAGGGTGCGGGTCGAACGAACACGGCCCGACAACCCTCCGCTGTTCTTCGTGTTTTTTGGATTTTGCGGGCGACGACGGAACGTGCCGCAACGGGTGTTTGATGATCCCGCAGTAAAGAACGGAACCCGGGAGGAACAACGGCATAGACGAGAAGGAAAACGGGCCACCGGAGCGACTCCGGCGGCCCGCGGAAGCCGGAGGTGGCGGGGTCGCCGGCGCGGCGGCGCCGGCAGCCGGAGGCGGCGGCACCCTGCGGGTGTCCAGCGCGACACCCCGCGGGTGTCCAGCGCGACACCCCGCGGGTGTCCAGCGCGACACCCAGCGGGTGCCGCGGGTGTCCAGCGCGACACCCCGCGGGTGCCGCGGGGTTGTCCCGCGGCACCCCACGGGTGTCCAGCGAGACACCCAGCGGGTGCCGCGGGTGTCCAGGGCGACACCCCGCGGGTGCCGCGGGGTTGTCACGCGGCACCCCGCGGGTGTCTGGCCGACACCCCGCGGGTGCCACGGGGGTGTCACGCGGGGCGGCGGCTTTCCCCCGCGTCGGCCGCTCGGCCGAGCCGAGCCGGACCGGCCCTGGCCGGGCCGGGCTGGGCCAACCGAGTCGGACCCGACCCAGTTCGGGCCAACCAGGGGGGGTCGGGCCGGGTCGGCCCGGGCCCGGACCCCCCGTCTTCGGACGGACTTCGTTCAAATGGCCATATCTTGAGCTACGGGCCTCCAAATGACCCACCGTCAGCGGCAACATGATCCTTGGATCGAGACGGTCGTTTTGGTTTATCGCACTCAAAGTTTCGGAATACTTGGGGTTCGGCCGGGTTGGTTCGTACACGAAACCAACCGGGTCCTCGGAGCGGAAACGCTCATATCTTGAGCTACGGACGTCCGATTGACGTGCCGTCAGCTTTGTTGATTTCCTCTAAGTGAGACGGATCTTTTGGCATACTCCGCCCGAGGTTCGGACGCAGGTGGAGTGCGGTCGGGTTGGTTTTGCCTTAAAAACCAACCGGGCCCCTGGGACGAAAATGCCAATATCTCTCAGACCGGGCGTCTGATTGACGCGCCGTCTGCGACGTTGAGTTCCTGTTGACGATACGGAACTTTTGGATACATCAACATCGGACTTTGTGTCAGTTGATGTATCAGCCTCTCGGCTCTTGGAGCGGACCCTCCCGAACGAGCTTGCTGTGTGCGGGAACCCTAGGCTGGCTGCGACTGCTACTTCGACAGCGACGACCGTGCAGAGATCCTCAGTGGACTGCTGCGACGACTGTGCAGAGGTCCTCTGTGGACTCCGACGACGACCATGCAGAGATCCTCAGTGGACTGCGGCGACGACTGTGCAGAGATCCTCAGCGGACTGCGACGACTACTGCACTCAGCGATCCTACGTGGATCAGTGCTTCAGGTCCTACGTGGGCCCGGTCCTGTGTGGGCCCGATCCTGTGTGGGTCCGATCCTGCGTGGGTCAGCGCTCAGCGGTTCTGTGTGAGCCAGCGCCTACAGGTCCTGCGTGGGCCCGGTCCTGTGTGGGCCCGATCCTGTGTGGGTCCGATCCTGTGTGGGTCATCTCTCAGCGGTTCTGTGTGAGCCAACTCCTACAGGTCCTGCGTGGGCCCGATCCTGTGTGGGTCACTGCAAGGTTAGTACCTATCGATCCTTCGTGGGTCTGACGACTTAGATGGTTCAATGATCATCTTTATCGTCATCCGAATAAGTATACCTGTGTGAGCTGAATCTTGTGTTACTCTCCTTTGTGGATTGTGTTGAGCTATCCTGTGTGGATTTACTGTTTACTCTCCTTTGTGGATTGTGTTGTTCTATCCTGCGTGGGTTTGCGTTTTGCTTTCCTGTGTGGACTGGGTTGTGCTTGGGCTCGGACGTTGGAGCCGATCGGGGAATTTCAGAATTAGGTATATGTATGGGCATATACCTAAGCCGTGTCAGATGTTACTTCGTGATTGTACCTCTTCTTCGTGATATATCCTTTGTGGATTTCGGGAGACCTTCGGGGGTCTCGGGGTCCCTATTGAGTAGCTTATACTCACCCCTGCACGGGTTATGCCCGCACTTCGTGGTGTTGGTTGCAGACGACGGACAACGCTGATCGTGGAGGAGGCGTGCGGAGCAGGACAATACCTGGAGGTGGACCACTTGGCGGGACGTACTCGGAGCGGTTAGGTGGACCCGATGAGCAGTGGAGTCTATCTGTACCCACCCTTCAGGTGGGACTTCCAGTGGACGGCTCGACACTGCAGTTTTCCATTTTCAGTTGCTGTTTTTCCTTTCAGTTGTACTTTACAGATGGGCTTGTATTTCCGGCCCCTTTTTACTTTCAGCACAGCTTGTACAGTTTTACTTAGTGTTTACTTTTCCGCTTACTTACTCTGTGGTTCTTGTTTACTTTTCAAAGGCAATTCCTTCCCTTTTTGTTGGGATTTATGCCTTGGTGCTAGTCGCCAGCCCCTGGCCTATGGAAGGCGGGCTTGGGGTAGTCACGGCACGGGCCCCGAGGACGGGTCCTGACAAATTGGTATCAGAGGTGGTCGGTTCTACCGCAGACTCTGATCTTTCTTCTATGTGAAGCAATAGTGTTTAGCGTATTTAGTGTGGTTATCAGTCCAGAGAGTCCAGTGTTGGTGCGGCGGCCGACATATCCATACACCAGGACCCTGGCTTCTGATTTCCGACTTAATGCACGAAAACATTGATTGCATGTGTGTTTCAAGTTTTCTTTGTGATTACTTGTGTCAGCTCACCAGGTATGCTGTTCTGACCGTGGCATACTTGTTTTCTTTTCAGGATGGCATGACGAAAGCAGCCAGCTAGGGTTCCCAGAGTAGGGCGCGACGACAGCCCGCCGAGCGACGAGGCCTCGGTACAGGGCCCGTTGATAGCAGAGGCACCGACGGTACCTTTACCCGCCGAGCCCCCGATGCTTCCAGCACTGGCAGCTGACGACGCACGACGCCTTGGAGCTCTGCACGAGTTCCAGCGCCAGCGACCACCCAGGTTCCGTGGGGAGTCGGACCCCCAGGAAGCCGAGGACTGGCTGGAGGCGGTCGTCCGAGTTTTCAGGCTAGTGAGGACGCCATCAGACCTCATGGTGATCCTCGCGGCGAGCCTACTGCACGCAGCAGCCGGACGCTGGTGGAGCCTGATGCTCCAGGTACACGATGAGGCCACCCTCATCTGGACGGACTTCGAGAGCCTCTTCCGCTCAGAGTTCGTCCCGGCCACCCTCCGGGCGGTGCGCATCCAGGAGCTTCTTCAGCTGCGGCAGGGCAGCTTGACGGTCGCTCAGTACGCGGCGAGGTTCACCGACCTTTCTCGGTACTCGACAGACATGGTACGGGACCCCTTCTTCCCCGCTCCGACCTTCGAGCAGGGATTGAGACACAAGATCAGGGCATCGCTGATCTCCCTCAGCATTCCGACCCAGGCAGGAGTACTGGAGCGAGCCCTCCTGATCGAGAGCTTCCTGGCTGAGTCCACAACGAGACCTACCACAGGGCGGCAGGTTGCGGAGTCTTCGGCAGCTGGTAGCCGACGGATGACTCAGGGTTCCAGGCGGACCAGACCTTCCGGCAGGCGACCTCGGGACACTGGCTCAGCAGTGCAGGGCACCCGGCCTAGAGCCAGCCTTCCGAGAGGCAGACAGTGCTACTAGTGCGGCGGGCAGGTCCACATGGCTCGTGACTGCCCGACCCGTCGTACCGAGGGGCAGCAGACGGTGGAGGGACCACCCAGGCAGAGGCAGAGGGTCGACCGTGGCAGTTCGCAGGGAGGAGGCGGACGAGGTAGAGGAGCTGGCCGAGCAGCAGGTGGTGGACGACGCTTTGAGGCTCTGCCACCACCAACACCACCAGGAGGCCCGCCCCGACCACAGGGAGCTGGCGGGCAGAGACAGGCTCATCTCCAGCCAGCGGAGGCCTACGACCACGGCGTGCCAGAGATGATTCGAGGTACGATCTGTGTCTATTCCACCCTTGCGGCAGTTCTGATAGACACAGGAGCGAGTCACTCTTTCATAGCCACTGCCCTTGTTCGGAGCTCGGAGATTCCGACGGAGCCGTTGGCTCGATCCTTACGGCTAGAGACTCCTACGGGAGCAGACTCGACAATTACGCACTGGTGCCGGCAGTGTGAGCTTACTCTAGGAGGCGAGAGCTTCGGCTGGGATCTTCTAGTAGCAGCGTCGAGGCCTTACGACGTCATCTTGGGCATGGATTGGTTATCTACGGTCCATGCTCAGATTGACTGCATTAGGTGCAAGGTGCGATGTGTGCGCACCGAGGGGAGCAGGTTCACCTTCACCGGCGAGAAGGGAGCCTTAGCAGCACATGATGGACTCACGCAGAGGAGAGGTCAGCCCATCACTCATCAGTTGGCTAGCCTCATCCTGGGAGCAGTTGACGTGCGGAGTCCCAGTTTTCCTGCAGTGGTGGATCAGTACGCGGACGTCTTTCCCGACGACGTTCCAGGACTACCTCCTCGCAGAGAGGTAGACTTTTATATTGACATGTACCCCGGGGACAACCCCGATATCCACTCCAGCATATAGGATGGCCCCCGCTGAGCTTTGAGAGCTGCGGGTACAGTTGGAGGACTTGCAGGGCAAGGGGTTCATCCGACCCAGTGTTTCGCCCTGGGCTTCCCCGATTTTCTTCGCCAAGAAGGCGGACAGGAGCTTGCGACTGTGTGTCGATTATCGTCGCCTGAATCAGGTGACAGTGAGGAACAAGTATCCGCTACCCAGGATTGATGACCTCTTTGACCAGTTCAAGGGAGCACGGTGGTTCTCGAAGATAGACCTCAGGTCAGGCTATCATCAGCTTAGAGTTCGAGACGAGGATGTGCAGAAGACGGCCTTCAGGTGTCGATATGGCCACTATGAGTTCTTGGTTAGGCCTTTCGGCGTGACCAACGCTCCAGCAGTGTTCATGAGCCTCATGAACAGGATCTTCCAGCCATACCTCGATCGATTTTTCGTGGTCTTCATCGACGACATTTTGGTGTGCTCGACGACGGAGGAGGAACACGCCTACCACCTGCGTGTTGTACTAGACACACTCCGAGAGCACCAGCTTTATGGCAATCTCTCGAAGTGTCAGTTCTGGTTACGTGAGGTCCACTTCTTGGGGAACGTCATTTCTGAGGTGGGAGTTGCAGTGGATCCCGTGAAGATCGAGGCAGTGCTAGTTTGGGAGCCACCCAAGAGCGTGACAGAGGTGCGATGTTTCTTGGGCCTAGCCGGATACTATCGGAGATTTGTGCCGGACTTCTCGAGAGTTGCGGCCCCACTCTCAGCGTTGACGAAGAAGGGGAAACCCTTCGTGTGGTCAGACAGATGTCAGCAGAGCTTCCATGAGCTGAGGCAGAGGTTGACCAGCGCACCTATCTTGAGGTTGCCTGAGGAGGGAGTTGGATATGTAGTCTACTGCGATGCATCAGGTACCGGACTCGGGTGTGTCCTGATGTAGGAGCGGGCCGTGATTTCCTACGGATCACGTCAGTTGAGGCCTCATGAGCAGAACTACGCTACCCATGACTTGGAGTTGGCAGCCATGGTCTTTGCCCTGAAGACATGGCGACACTATCTGATGGGCGAGCGCTTCACAGTCTTTTCTGACCACCAGAGTCTCAGGTACATCTTCTCTCAGAAGGACCTGAACCTGAGACAACGGCGATGGCTCGAGTTCCTCCAGGACTATGACTTTGAGATAGTCTATACTCCTGGGAAGGGGAATGTAGTGGCTGATGCCCTCAGCAGGAGGACGGGCATCCAGCTACTTGAGGAGGCGACAGAGCAGCTAGCCGCTTTGCAGATATCCTTCGTGGATAGAGACGGAGAAGCCTTCCTTCAGTCTCTCACAGTCTCTCCTCCACTTCTTCAGCGGGTCAGAGAGGCACAGCGTGGGGACATTGACTGTGAGACACGGCGTGCACAGATATCCTCGGGACAGGCACCTGATGGTTTCTCCCTTGGAGCAGAGCACGATGTCCTTTTCAGAGGACGTACCTTGGTACCAGTCGCCTTACGAGAGGAGGTGCTGAGAGAGTTTCACACTTCTCCTTTGGCGGTACATCCTGGAGTGGAAAAGATGTACCAGGATCTCAGACGACAGCACTGGTGGCCGGGCAAGGCTGTGGCAGAGTTCATTTCACGGTGGCTCACCTGCCAGCAGGTGAAGGCAGAGCATCAGGTACCAGCAGGGTTGGTACAGCCCTTGGAGGTCCTGGAGTGGAAGTGGGACGGGATATCTATGGACTTCATGACTGGACTTCCACGCACTTCCAGAGGTCACGACTCCATTTGGGTGATTGTTGACCGACTCACCAAGTCGACACACTTCTTACCCATCCGAGAGCAGGGCTTAGTGGAGAGCTTGGGGCGTCTCTAAGTTTAGGAGATTGTACGACTTCACGGTGTGCCATCGACTATCGTCTCCGATCGGGACGCTCGTTTTACTTCCCGGCTTTGGAAGGGGTTGCAGGAGGCGTTCGGGACGCGACTACGTCTGAGCACCGCCTTTCACCCTCAGACGGATGGTCAGACGGAGAGGACCATTCAGACTCTCGAGGACATGCTCCGCGCATGTGTCCTCGACTTTGGTCGCAGCTGGGAGGACCACCTACCCTTGGTAGAGTTTGCGTACAACAACAGCTACCACTCCACCATCGGGATGGCACCCTACGAGGCGTTGTACGGAAGGCCTTGCCGATCTCCTTTGTGCTGGACAGACCCTAGAGAGTCAGCACTTGTGGGACCAGAGATGGTCCGGGCCACGACAGAGAAGGTCCAAGTCATCCAGGAGCGGATGAGGACAGCACAGAGCCGGAAGAAGTCATATGCTGAAAGGAGGCGGAGGCCACTAGAGTTCGAGGATGGCGACCACGTCTTCTTGCGGGTCTCACCTCGACGTGGTTTGAGGAGATTTGGCCGAGGCGGCAAGTTGTCTCCACGCTTCATCAGACCCTTCCAGGTCCTCAGTATGGTTGGCGAGGTGGCTTATCGCCTGGCTCTGCCACCTCAGTTGCACCGGGTGCACAACGTCTTCCACGTATCCCAGCTGAGGAGTTACGTGCACGACCCGACACACATCATTGACTATGGGGAGCTAGACGTGGATGATGGAGCGACTTTTGCGGAGGTCCCAGTGGAGATAGAGGATCGACAGGAGCAGGTCCTACATGGGCGATCGATTCCTCTTGTGCGCATCAGATGGCAGCACGGGAACCTCCAGGAGAGCACTTGGGAGCGGGAGGCTCAGATGCGTGCTCAGTACCCACATTTGTTTCCCTAGTTTTTGATGTATCTTTACGGGGACGTAAAGTCCTGAGGTGGGAGTAATGTAAAGACCCATAAATTTCAAGTAAATTTTTTTCTTAATTTTCTTTGGAATTTTACAAGAACGCAGTTTCTGACGGCGCCTGATTCCGAGGCCCGGTGTGCCCGGAATCATTTTCTGAAGTTTGGCTCGGGTACGTTCAGTGAACGGACGAGCGGGTTTTTCTAACTTTTGAACCGGTGCCCGGAATCGAATTCTGAGGGCACCGATGAAATCGCAGCGCCGGTATTCGCTTTGAAATGCCTCTTCCGGAGTTGCATTTGCTTAGGTGTGGTTTTTAATTTTCGGGCTTAAAGTTAAGAAATAAAATAATTTTGCGACAACTTTATTTTATTTCACTTAAGCCACTTTGAAGCCACTTGAAGCCACTTAAAGGTGCCTTGAACCGAGTTGAACTGGATAGGATGCTATCCAGAAATATCCTACCCCCTTGGTAGGATATTTGTGAGGTGGGGCCTGCACGAGCCCCGCCGTTTCTTTCCTCTAAGAAACGCACCCGTGAAAACCCGTATTAATGAAAGTCAACTAACGCGTTTTCTAAATTCTTACAGACCATTTAATTGGGCGGTTTATTTCGTGAATTAAATGGGTTGTTTATTTCGTGAATTAAATGGGTCGTTTCTTTCGTTGAATTAATTCAACGAATTGATGGATCGTTTCTTAACCAGTTTTTCAAATTCGTTGGCGTAATAATAAAATAAGGCCAACGCTCAACCTCTGGTTATTTGCGCTTGAGAAGATTTGAGAGAACCCTTGTAACTTCTTCTCCCTCGCGAAGAATGCGAAGAACGCGAAGAACGTGAAGAACGCGAAGAACGCGAAGAACGTGAAGAACGCTGAACCCGGAATTCGACGATGCCTTCGTCCGAGACATTATTCCGATCTCCGATCTCCGATCTCCGATCACCGACCATTTGAGGTGAGTGATTTCGGATTTCCGCTCAAGGTTCTTTTCTTTGGGTTTAAACACAGATTTAATTAATTATAATTTAAATCTGTTGTTCTTGGTTCGTTGAGCTCGCCGACTCAACGCCGGAATCCGCGACGACGCGACGCCTCCCCGCGACGACGCGACGATCCCTCTCTTCCGCGACGATCCTATCCGCGAAGAACGCCCGCGCACGACGATCATCAAGGTAGGGATTTTATATTATGGGATTTACCCCCTTTTTAATTAAATCCCGTCAATGTTTCTTTAAAGAAATTAAAGAACCGGAATCAAAGAAACAATTTTATTTTATTAAAATTGTTGGTTCATGTGTTGAACATTCTATTTTTTCTCCCGTTGTTTTTATCTAACGCGGAGGGTGCGGGTCGAACGAACACGGCCCGACAACCCTCCGCCGTTCTTCGTGTTTTGCGGATTTGGCGGGCGACGACGGAACGTGCCGCAACGGGTGATTGATGATCCCGCAGTAAAGAACGGAACCCAGGAGGAACAACGGCGCATACGGGAAGGAAAACGGGCCACCGGAGCGACTCCGGCGGCCGGAGGCGGCGGCACCCCGCGGGTGTCCAGCGCAACACCCCGCGGGTGCCGCGGGTGTCCAGCGCGACACCCCGCGGGTGCCGCGGGTGTCCAGCGCGACACCCCGCGGGTGTCCAGCGTGACACCCAGCGGGTGCCGCGGGTGTCCAGGGCGACACCCCGCGGGTGCCGCGGGGGTGTCACCCGGGGCGGCGGCTTTCCTCCGCATCGGCCGCTCGGCCGAGCCGAGCCGGACCGGCCCTGGCCGGGCCGGGCTGGGCCAACCGAGTCAGACCCGACCCGGTTCGGGCCAACCAGGGGGGGGGTTGGGCCGGGTCGGCCCGGGCCCGGACCCCCCGTCTTCGGACGGACTTCGTTAAAATGGCCATATCTTGAGCTACGGGCCTCCAAAGGACCCGCCGTCAGCGGCAACACGATCCTTGGATCGAGACGGTCGTTTTGGTTTATCGCACTCAAAGTTTCGGAATACTTGGGGTTCGGCCGGGTTGGTTCGTACACGAAACCAACCGGGCCCTCGGAGCGGAAACGCTCATATCTTGAGCTACGGACGTCCGATTGACGTGCCATCAGCTTTGTTGATTACCTCTAAGTGAGACAGATCTTTTGGCATACTCCGCCCGAGGTTCGGACGCAGGTGGAGTGCGGTCGGGTTGGTTTTTCCTTAAAAACCAACCGGGCCCCTGGGACGAAAATGCCAATATCTCTCAGACCGGGCGTCCGATTGACGCGCCGTCTGCGACGTTGAGTTCCTGTTGACGATACAGAACTTTTGGATACATCAACTTCGGACTTTGTGTCATTTCATGTATCAGCCTCTTGGCTCGTTGAGCGGACCCTCCCGAACGAGCTTGCTGTGTGCGGGAACCCTAGGCTGGCTGCGACTGCTACTTCGACAGCGACGACCGTGCAGAGATCCTCAGTGGACTGCGGCGACGACTGTGCAGAGGTCCTCTGTGGACTCCAACGACGACCGTGCAGAGATCCTCAGTGGACTGCGGCGACGACTGTGCAGAGATCCTCAGCGGACTGCGACGACTACTGCACTCAGCGATCCTACGTGGATCAGTGCTTCAGGTCCTGCGTGGGCCCGGTCCTGTGTGGGCCCGATCCTGTGTGGGTCCGATCCTGCGTGGGTCAGCGCTCAGCGGTTCTGTGTGAGCCAGCGCCTACAGGTCCTGCGTGGGCCCGGTCCTGTGTGGGCCCGATCCTGTGTGGGTCCGATCCTGTGTGGGTCATCTCTCTGCGGTTCTGTGTGAGCCAACTCCTACAGGTCCTGCGTGGGCCCGATCCTGTGTGGGTCACTGCAAGGTTAGTACCTATCGATCCTTCGTGGGTCTGACGACTTAGATGGTTCAATGATCATCTTTATCGCCATCTGAAGAAGTATACATTTGTGAGCTGAATCTTGTGTTACTCTCCTTTGTGGATTGTGTTGAGCTATCCTGTGTGGATTTACTGTTTACTCTCCTTTGTGGATTGTGTTGTTCTATCCTGCGTGGGTATGCGTTTTGCTTTCCTGTGTGGACTGGGTTGTTCTTGGGCTCGGACGTTGGAGCCGATCGGGGAATTGCAGACTTAGGTATATGTATGGGCATATACCCAAGCCGTGTCAGATGTTACTTCGTGATTGTACCTCTTCTTCGTGATATATCCTTTGTGGATTTCGGGAGACCTTCGGGGGTCTCGGGGTCCCTATTGAGTAGCTTATACTCACCCCTGCACGGGTTATGCCCGCACTTCGTGGTGTTGGTTGCAGACGACGGACAACGCTGATCGTGGAGGAGGCGTGCGGAGCAGGACAGTACCTGGAGGTGGACCACTTGGCGGGACGTACTCGGAGCGGTTAGGTGGACCCGAGGAGCAGTGGAGGCTATCTGTACCCACCCTTCAGGTGGGACTTCCAGTGGACGGCTCGACGCTGCAGTTTTCCCTTTTCAGTTGCTGTTTTTCCTTTCAGTTGTACTTTACAGTTGGGCTTGTATTTTCGGCCCCTTTTTACTTTCAGCACAGCTTGTACTGTTTTACTTAGTGTTTAGTTTTCCGCTTACTTACTCTGTGGTGCTTGTTTACTTTTCAAAGGCAATGCCTTCCCTTTTTGTTGGGATTTACGTCTTGGTGCTAGTCGCCAGCCCCTGGCCTATGGAAGGCGGGCTTGGGGTAGTCACGACACGGGCCCCGAGGACGGGTCGTGACACATTTTCTAAAATTCATTAAAAATATGCATACTGTATTTATCCGGACATTAGAAAATCCATAAACTTCATCATAAGAAGAAATCCCAATTTTTATTTAAAACAAAGGATTACACAAGGTAGTTACGGTCTCCTTACATAGCCCCTTATCACACCAGCATAGGACCTAAGTGTAAGGTGTGATAAGGTGAGAGAATCTGAGGGAGGCTCAGCTAACATCGCACGAGTAGTAATTTCTATCAGTTTGAACTTCTCACGAAGGCGATCCTGTTCTAGCTTCACACGATGAAGTTCAGCTTGGGTTTGGTCCAGAGAAAAGCCCAGTGGTGCTACCTCCTTACCAAGTTCTGTTAGATGGGCTTCGATCGGTCCAAGACTACTGGGTGAGGCCATCGAATCTTCTTGCAATATTAATTAACCAAGATTACTTGTATTTAGAGACAATAATCAAAACGTTTAGTTTCCAGCGGTCATATTGACCAATGGTCTTATAACAGTCAAAAACCCAACAGTCTCATTTTAATTATACTCATATTATCAAATGGAAAAAAATTGTTGAGTATACAAAAAATAACACACAAAATTAGGAAACAAGATTTATTCAAAATTTCGGGTTGTTAGATTTTAGGCTTGTGTAATGGATTTTGGTGGCTCATTGAAAGGAGAACTTACCCTTAGTGGAGTTCTCATATAATAACAGCTATTAGGCCTCGATACATATGTATCAGTTTGAATCGTTGTATAGGCATCCTTGTCATTCTCCACTGTGTTGGATGGATATAGGCGAGGCATCACAAGTCGGTCCGAGCCATGTCCAAGAAACAATGAAGAAAATCCAGTTGATTGGAAAGAGGGTGGAGATGGCTCAGAGTCGTCATAAATCTTATGCGGATCATCATCGATGACCATTGTCCTTTGCAGTAAGTGATCATGTGTTCTTGTGGATATCTCCAAGGCTTGTACATCATCATTTTGAAAAGTAGGAAAAGATATCTCTTCAATACATAAGACCTTTTGAAATACTTTAATGATTCAGAGAGGTGGCATATCAGTTGGCATTACCACCACAGTTTAGTTCGGTGCATATTGTGTTCCTTATATCCCAGTTGAAAAAGTATCATCCTGATCCTGACCATGCTATCAGATGGGATCACGTTGAACTAGAGTCGGATGCTTTGTTGGTATATATCATGTTGAGGATTGTGTATAGTAAAAAGAATGTCTTGTGTGGAAAAACCATTAGTATAGTGTGGGTTTTATGGAAGCATTGTTAGATTCAAGAAGAGACTTGGGAATATGAGAAGGAAATGAAAGAGCAATGGACAAAACTTTTTTAGAGCAACGATGGTTTTCTACTTTCCGAGGATGGAAAGAAAAATGGTGCGTAGAATGTATTAACCTTGGTTTTTGTTTTTTAGCATCTTGTTACCTGGATCAGGTAAGTTTCCCCTTTCTCTAAGGCCCCTTTTGATTAAAAATCCTTACATGTAGTTTTTTGAGGTTTACTACAGGTTTCCGGACAGGTACATACCGTGTATTGAAGTACACGATGTGTACTTTGGGATGAATTCATTTTGTGAAGTGGGGGTTACACTGTGATATGGTACACGTCATTTAATTCAGGTACACATCGTATAATGTTTAAAAACTGGTTTTTTGCCCCAGGCGACGGGTTTTTCGACATACTTATCGAGCATGGCCTACACGTCGTGTACTTGAGGTACACGTCTTGAGGCAGAACATACCTATATTAAAATAATTCTTGCGGAAGTTTCATTTCATTCTTTTTGTTGCCTCTTCGTTTCACTCGACCCTAGGCTTCCCCTTGGCGAGTTTTAGAGGCACCCCTTCATCCGGGTGAGTGTTCTTTCTGTTTCATTGTTGTGGTTCATCGTTCTTCCCCCTTCATCTTAGATATGCTTCTCCTCTCCTCGTGGTTTCTCATATCTACACCCTTTATGGGTAGATCATGGTTATTGAGTTCCAAAGAAGCTTAGTTTTGGATTTTTTGTTAATAGGAGAAGAGATCTAAGTCCGTTTGTGGAGAATCAACAAGGTTTTTGTGAGAGTTCATTGTCTGTTGTCGGTTTCATCAAAACCTTTGAGGTATGTGGATTCACTCTCAACATATATTTATATAAATGATTTTCATGATTTCAAATTTTTTATTTTATAAGGAATTACTTGTGATATGGATGTGGTGAATTCGTTTGAAACCCTCTATAGAGATGGTTTGGTAGATTGATGGAAATCTAGAAAGTTGGGTATTTTTAATAAAGTGATTTTGTTCTTGATTTCAAAATATGGATTTTTAAATGGAGATTTTCCAGGATTTTGGCACATGGATTCATTTAAATGTTTCTTATAAAAGGAATGTTTTATTAGAATGAAATGGTTTCTTCGATATTGAATGTAATTTGGTTTTCAATAAATTTTTTGTTTTATTGAAGTGGTTTATTTTGGTAATGGTTAATTGAATTGGTTTTTTGGAATACATAGTGTTTGTGTTAGTTCATGCATGAAGGGCCCTAAATAAGGGACATGCTCTAGTGGGGTAAAAGTTACATGACCCTGAATAAGGGGCATTTGTCAGTGGGACACAAGGAAATAAGATGAGAGACCACTCATGAGTATGGAACTGTCGAAAGAAGCATGCATGTGTGGGTGTGTTGTGAACTATGGAATGAGTATGAAAAAATGATAATAAGAATTGGTTTTTATGCCTTGATTAGTTATTTTATAGAAAAATAACTTTCTTGAAATTGGTTTAATTTACTTTTGTTTCATTGGTTTCAAATGGTTTTGGAACTTGTGTATACTGTTTTTATAAACTATTTTGCCTAATTGTTTTATATAAATTGTTGTATATAAATGTGAATAACTTTTCTATCCTAGAGGAATGAGTAGGGAAGTCATTGGGGAAAACCTATTGAGTTTTATACTCACACATTCTTTGGATGTTTGGTGCTTTTGTAGATTCTATCTTCTGGGACAGGGTAAAAGGTAATGTGTCACACGTCTTTAGTACCAATTCAAGATACTTGGGCTATTTGGTGATGTTAGAGCTTGAAGCTGGTGGAGCAAGGAGTCTTGTGGTCTTCCTGAGTCTTTTTCTTGTTTTTTGCTATGTAATTTGATGTTTGGTTGTCTTCTGATGTTATTCAATTTGGTTGGCTTATTTTAATAATGTTGTAGAGTTGTCTTATTTTCATCATGCATCATATAGTAGTTGTTTGGTTGTGGTTGTTTGACTAGTGGTTCATTTATTAAAGGGTTAATCATCCCCCACACGCTTTTAAAAAACTTCAGCATTTTTTTCCTGCCTTTTTCATCTTAAGGATGTCGTTTAAGGCCATGTAATGACTCGTTGTACTCTCAATCCAATGATATTGGGTGGGTCATTACAATTCTTTTCCAAGTGTAAGGGATAATGTGAAAATAGATAGAAGCACAAAAAAAGATGATATTATTCTAATGAAATTAATATTAATCAAGTATATTTATTTTTTCAGGTTCTTATGTGAATATTAAAATAATCCCTCAACACTATGAAAAATATTTTAGAACAAAAACATTATTTGTTTACTTTATTTTATGAGAAATGAAACGTCAATTAACAGATCAAAAATTTATGGACATGTAATGGTTAAAATATTAATGATCATGTTCTTTATCAATCTCCATCATAACATATTTTTTTGATTTCTCTTCCATTTCCATGTTATCTCTTTCCACTAATGATTTCCTACCTGAAATACTAGTTTTTTAGGGACATTCTCTTTTCCCTTTCCCTTTTAATAAGAAAATATTTTATTGACCCTATATCTGATTTGGGTTTTACATAAAATAATATTAAAGTACAAACCTATAATTTTTATGTATAATTTAAAATTATGAGGGAAAAATTTATTGAAGTATGAGATAATGTAACACCCCACGATTTTATGGCATTCCTCCATTAAAATTTAATTTATTTGTTAACTTACGAGATTAAAAAATGAATAAATATTATTATTTAATTATTATAGATATATTATAGATGATGGGAATGGTGGGAATTAATGATATTAGGTAAATTATAAAAATATATATTACACATGTTTATAAAACGAATTTAATTTTCACCAATTAATTAGAAATGAAAACCAATTGAACATAAAGGTTGTATTTTTATAAAAACAATTTTTATGCCAACGATGAATTTTTTTTCAACATTATTAGTTAAAGATATTAATGAAATTTATATATTATATATTACATCAAATATTTTTACATCCATTTAAAATATTTTTAGAGGAATAAGATAAGAATAAATAAATTTTACATATAAAAAGGAAATAATTTTTTAAACGCAGCTTTACTACCTTTTAAAGGATAACCTGTTTTAAATATAAAATTTTAAAATTTTGTAAATTATATTTTATAAAATAAACATTATTTCTTAATGTTTAATATCAAAATTTACTTTGGTTAATTGTTTTTGTATTTTATTGATAAGTTTCATTTTTGTTGAAGAGTGATGCAGCCGTTGGAATAATAAAGTGACTGTTAAGAATATTAATGTGTACATTAGAACAATTACCTCAGCTATGAAAGTATACATAAAATGTATGAATTTTATATGTGTTAATATGATATAATTATATTATATTATAAGTAAATAAAAGTTTTAAAAATACTAAATTAAGTGTTGGTATTTTTGTAAAATATTAATGTTTATTTACAATTTTAAATTATCATAATAATTTAAAAGAAAATTTATTTTCATAAAATATATTCATAAATAAATATTTTTTCACTTTTTATTATATGATACTTTTATGGGACTTTAACTAATTTTTTAACATAACATAAAATGAGTTATAATTTTAAAATTGATATTTTTCAAATAAATGATTATTTTATTTAAAAATTAAATTTATGAGATTTGGAAAAATTATTTTCATATAAATGAGTTCATTTTTGAACTCTACATGTCAAAAAATGGTTAGGGTTAATTTTTTATATTTTTCTAAAATATTTGAACTTTTGGTGAATAGTGAAATATGATAGTTTACAGTATTTAATAAATACACAAAGTATTGATTCATAAATGATTTATGACTAATGTAATCCCATAATCTCAAACTATCCTTCATTATTTTGAAATATTTTGTGATAATGTTGAAACTATTCATAGTATTAATAAAAAATAAAATCAAATGAATAAAATATTCAAAAAACACCCCTCTCCTACACTATAAATACCACCCCACTCTTCCACTTCTCCACACATATTCAATGCATTGAAGCTTTCTTATATTCTGCCCATTTCCTCTTCCAATCATCTCCACCAAATTATTTTCTTGATGGTATAACTAAATGACCATTTAAAATTTTTTAAGGAGGTTCACAAGGTGATGAATTAACGATGATGTTAAGTACACGTGAAGAACTCTTTCAGACATATGGTAAGGGGTTTCTCATCTCACTTTTATTTTTATGAGATATTCCTTATTCAGATTTATTTCTTAAGTGTGGTTTATGTATACTGATTTTTGATGTATTATATCATGAATCTATTTATCTTCATGGTATTCAATGTTTCTTTGATGATCATTAATTCTATGGGGCACATGTTTTGACTGTTTGCAAAGTGGTAAGGGATTCTCCCCAAATATCCATTTTCATTTGGGTTATGCATTTTCTCTCTTTACCTCAATGTAATTATCATTTATTTTTATATAATTATTCTATATTATGTGTATGTGTTCCAGTCCCATTTATCTAGATCAGTTCATTTTCTTTGATGGGGAAATACATGTTTCACAAGTTTTCCTTTTTCAATTCCTCCCGATAAGCAAGTCCAATTAAAATGAAATTCCTAATTTGGTACCCATTTTCAAGTACACTCCATACTCTATTTTATACCACTAATATTTTTCTAAAATCACTATTTTTATCATGGAAAATTAACATAGTTCATTTATTGTTTTATGATAACAATTAATCATTCTTTTTGTTTTAAAAATTCTTAAATATTTTCCCTCAAAACACACAAAAATGGCTCATTTGGAATGTTTCTTAAAATAACATTATAGATATTTTCACTTTAGTGGGATGTTATTTATGCCTCGAAAATAATTTCATTGTACTTATATTTTCTTTTCTGGGAAATTCATCATTACAATACGATTTTATGACAACTAGAATTTGTTTTCCTAAAGTACTCTTATTTCTAAACTAAAAGGGTATTTCACTAAAGAATTTTTCAATGATTTTATTAGAGTATTTTTATCTATGAATATTATTAAAATATTTCCAAGTGGTATGTGACACATTTATTTTAAGATATCATCTTATTAGACCTATGAGTAATGTGTTTCACTGAGTAAGTGACGTTTGTGGCCCACTATAGCCCCTCAATGCATTGGTAGGTCTCATGAGACCAAATAGGCCAGGTCTTAGAAGATCCCTAACCTATTTATGTAGACATCATTAACAAGGCCTTAATAGTATGTTTATGATGTCAACAATTATAAATTCCTTCATTAAGATATTATTAATTGATAAATCAAGTGATTATTCAACTAGTAGAATATCCATGGTTATGTTTTATGTTATTATTTATATGAAATTATTTATTCATCTTTTATTCCTACCATATTATAATCATGATCATGTTTTATTATCATGTGTTTAAGTTATTCACCTTTCCCTACTATTTATGTTTATGTTAGATTTTACTATATTGTTTATACTTACTAAGAATCTGAACTCACCTCATATTATGTTTTATTTTTCCTTAGGATGCAAAGATGTATATTATGAATGACTTTTAGGGATAATCTAGGTGTTATGGATGTTTCCAATGGAGTTTCTATGTTGTTTACCTTTCATGTTTTAATTTAAAAATTATGTTTGTATCTAGTTTTCCAAAACTACTACATTGTTTAGTCCTTTGGGATGCAAAAATGTGTTCATACTAAAAATGAAATTTAGTAAGGCATTGGCTCTAGGCTACTTGGGTTGGGGTCTTTAAAAAACAAATTTGTTTGGAATAATATTTTTCAAATCATTTTTAAATTTTATATTTAAATTAATTTCTAGATATTATATGAATTTAGTTTTATAAAATAGATTCCATATTTTTTAAGAAGAGGATCAAATTTATTAAATAGTTCACATTAATTTTTTGAAATTTTGAATAGGAATTGTTGTAATTGATCACCTTGATAAAGGGTAAATAGGGTAATTAAGTTTAAAAATATGTGATAAGGTGTTAAAAAAATATCAAAAAATTCCTGTTATTTTATTATGTGAGGATATTTCATCAAAATCATTTATCATTCTAAAATAATACATTTTCCCATTTTTCATTGATTTTGAAATTTATAATATTTAACTAAAGGATAATGCAATATAATTTCACTCCCTTACATAAGAACTACATTTTGAGAGAGTTATAGTGTCCCATTAATTTTATAAATAAAGATTACATAATAGAGATTTTGGAAGTATTCATATTCAAATTCCATTGTTTTCATCATATTTTCCAATATACATTAAATAAATACTTGAAAAAATGAAATTAATAACATTTTATATTAACAATTTTTAATTAAATGATTTATAATTAATAAATATATAAAATTGATCTGAGTGAATGATATGTGGTTTAAAACTCCAATAATAATCCATTTAAGGGTCTTTTATACTTTTATGGTAATATCATAGTCCCTTAATGTGTCGAAAACGTTGATATTGTAGTAATTATCAAAAGTGATAACTAGGGTTAATAATAATATTTAATGTTGAAAAAAACATTTAAAACATTTATCAGATGATATAATTCTAACTCATTGTCTTTTAATATTCATGATATATCAATTTGGATCAATTTGTAGATGAATAATAATTTATATTAATTCAATAATTTATATAATTCCATGAAAATCCCTCACCTCACATAAAAAGTTCACAACTTATCACTTTTCATTATATCTATCATTACCTGATTTGATGGGGCATGGTCCACAACATTTCAAGCCCACCTCCAATAGGCCAGGGGCTGGCGACTATAACTGAGTAGGTGTATCACTAACATGGGAGGAATTTCCTATGTACATGTACACACACACACACACACACATCTCTAAGCTCACAAAATTATGAAATTTAAAAAACCAAAAGCAAAAAATGCATGCAGACATCTATATCCCTCAACCAGAGTAAAACAGATGCACTTGAAGATAATGAAGGGAAAAACAATGCCCACTAAAGAAAACTGTAAAAGCATACAACCTACTCAGAAGGGGAGGATCATTGTCAACTACAACTGCCAGAAAGCTCCTCGGCCCAGCTTTGGTATACACCTCGATATGTCTAGCTCACTAAGATACGTTTACCTCGGGTCCTCCGTGGACTCCGTCGAAAGGACTGTGATCTGAACGAGACACAAAACATGTGTAGGCAAAGCCCCCACATGGGTGAGTATAAAATACTCAATAGGTGCCCCAAATACCCCACATAGAAAAAAGGGAGGAACTGAAAGGCAAAAGTCTGCTTGACCTAGCCAGAGGTAAACAAATTTGAGAGAGAAACTCCATCTCGAACCATCCTTGGTTGTACATGACATGTCTTCTTAGTCTACAAGGGGTTTCAACCCTGACATGTGACAAAACCATAAGAAAACCTAGAAAACACCCAGATATACTCATCTCATACTCTAAGTCTCATGAGGTCCTGACCTCATAGCCAGCAACATGATTTATTATGAGGCTCTAAAGGTAGCACATAAAACTAGGAGTACACACTCCCCGAGCTCATCCATCCCAAATAGAACCCGTTCGAGAGATACACTACCTTGGGAACAACCATATTATGCCTAATGGTATGTCTGAGAGAATGTGCTCCATTAAGAACATCTTACTAGGTCCATCTCTAATGAAGAACACTATAGGTCCTATAATCATTACCTTGAGCCCAGTTCAAGATAAATAAACTCAAGTAAAGAGGCCCTCCCCTCACCACTACACACAGTTGAGGCAACACTACTCTAGAATATTCACCACATGCATCCTCTCTAACAAGAGAGAATAAAGGAACCCTAACCTCGCCACTGCCCCACAGTTGAGAGAGTATAACTCCTAAATAATATGTGAGTCCTCTATCACTCCTATAATGAGTGGACCACACATTAGTCTATTGAGGGAGGAATGATCCATATCTAGGTATAGTTCTTGTCAAGTGGAGGGGCACACTCCTAGTAACTGTTCCAACAACCGAGGGAGATCCAACTCCAATGTAGAACCTTCTCCCCACTGCTACTCAGAGACGGGGAATTACTACTCTGAAAGTGAGGACCCATTCCCTGATCCAATAGGGGAGTAAAACTCATGAAGGACCCTCACCCTGGTATGAAGAGGGGAGTACCACTTTATAAATCGAGGACCCACACCCTAACCCGGTAAGGGAGTACCACTCAGTGGCTAGAGGACCCGTACCATGATACGATAGAGGAGTACTGAATCTACTAGTTTTTTTACTATGGGGGGACCCACAACTGAGTACAACAGGGGAGTACCAACCCCAGGTTAGATGACCTGCACCCTATAACGATAGAGGAGTACCAACTCTACCAGAATGAAACGAATGGAGGACCCACATCCTGGAATGACAAGGGATTATGAACTCCTATGATAGAGGAACCCCACCCTGGTCCAACAAGGGAGTACCTACTATACCTTCCAACGAGTAAGGAGGGCCCGAACCCTAACATGGTATGGGATCATTGCCCAACTTTACAAATTTCTTGGGGAAACACACACCCTTGTCAATCAGAGGAGTACCACCCTTAGAAGAATCTACCTAATGTTAAAGAACCTAAACCCATGATGTGGAGAGTTCCATATATACCTAAGAAGATAGAGAAGGAAAACCCAAGCCCCATTTCAAAAGGAGAGTAACAGTCCTAGAATTTCTCTACTTGAACCACACCGACCACCAACATCGTCTTAGTATATCTCCATAAGAATCTTTATCGATTCATGACACCTCATATATCATAAGATATAACAGAGGATACCATAGTGTTCTATGTGGATAACTAGTTAGGAAAGACTACTCACAAGCCCAAATCCATGTTTTAGAGATGGGTAAATGAAAGGTGGAAGATCCCAGGAGAATCTCCTAGGAATACACATCGTGCACTCGGGAACACACTGCATGTAAGCTAACCTAAGAACCTAGATATGTATCCCGTCTACATGGATTCCAACCCATATATGGGTACATAGTTTTTAAAGGAGGTACACACTATGTCCCTCTTCATCTGGCCCTTGGCTGTGTTCCTCTTCTATACGGGCCGACCAACCATGTCCCTTACACACTGTGTATCCCATACAACATGACGTGTTCAGATAAATGGACACATACTCGTGTAGTTTACCCATGTATGTGTATCGTACCCCATGTATGTGTACTTTTCACATGTTTTAGTGCATGAACACATAGTTTCACATGACTAACCCTGGCCATGTCCCCTGGTAATATGGTCTAAGGAACTAACACCGTGTAAACCCAATACAAAGTGTGTAGTCCCAAAAGATCATCTTCCTCGAATAGGAAGGGATACACGACATGTGTCAATGAACTACACACTGTATAGATAGTAATTATAGTCAAGAATTACTAGAAAAACACCAAATTCATCCCATTATTCCCCAAAATCCATAGATCTACCTAGTAGGGATCAATTTCATTTTTATAGGGGCTCTATAACCTTAAAACAATTCATAACAGAATGGTTCAGAACTAAAACTCAAATATTCCTACCTCGTTGGAAAAATTACAATGATTCAATTGAAGAACGGTTCCCAGATCATTCTTCTCCTCAATCTGATGATGATTTACATCTAAAATTGAGATCAGTAGCACTTCATTGAATCAATATGGTGGTGGTTTCATCATCTCCAAAGGGGATAAGAGAGGTGGAGTGGTGTGATCTTCCTTGGGATGGGTCTTGCATGAATGTGGGATAGGGGGAAAATAAATTGGGTTTAATAAAATTAAACCCATTAATTACCATTTAATTCCATGTCACCCAAAATACCCCCCAAACAAAAATACCTACACGGATGACTTTTGGCTGCGCCTAGGGTAAATATGATGTTACAAACTCTACTGCAGTCTCAGAAATCCGATCCGAGACTCTGAATGGGAGTTATTTATGTTTCATGTGAAACTGGGTGCATGTGACAAAATTTATTTCATATTTTTTATATCATGACACTGAGGCTTCTTAGGCTCCGGATTCCTGTTCTGACTCATCACCTGACTCCGGAAATATTCTTTGAAATATTCTAAAGTATTTATTGTCAAAACATAGATCATTATAGTTTCCAATTGAGAAACTTACCTGTAACAATCCTATAATAATTATCTTGATATAAAATATATACATGAAGTAGATTTATTTTTCTTCCTTAAATACCATTACATGTGTTTTGAAGAAGAGATCTAAAGGAATTCTATTTAAGTAGTGGTAATCGTATTTACTAACTCTAGTAATTTTTTTATCTTATATATCCTCTAAATTTGTTGTAACCATACTAAAATAATAAATATAGAATCATAAATATACTGAGATTCTATTATGATTTTAGGATAACCATATTATATATGTTTTCCATCATGTGAATTGGAAAAATAGTGCTCGTGTGTACGTACAAATTATTGTCCCCATATGGCATTGTAATTATTTTTTCATAACCATTTTACATGGATGGTTAAGAAAATGTAACTAATTAATATATATTATTTTTATGAAATAATCATTCTTCTAAAATTATAATATAAGATCTACCTTCTCACATTCAAATCCATTATAAAATGATAATGTTGTCCATGTATATGTGTGGACTACCACATCCACAAAGTGATGTGATCCATTTTTCATTTACACTATACATGGATGGTAGCAATGATTGAGTGAATAAAAATATATGACATATATGATATAATAATTATTTTAAATTTTGATTTATTATTTACCTATATTTTGTTCTATTCTTTGAAAATTAAAAACAATATTCATGGTAAAAAAGACATACTCTCTCCACAAACAGTAAATTCATTTATCAATATCTATATTATATATATATATATATTGAATGTATATGTTATTTATATCCTAAATAATTTTTTTATATGATGTAACCAAAAGAACTATGAAAGGATCGAAACTATAGAATCAGAACATACGTTAAAAATGATATAGTTAACACCTAAAATAATGATAATAATAAAGAATTATTTATAAATGGGTAGATAAATATTATGAATGGTTATGAAATTATAGATTTTTATATGGTTATGGAATGTATAAATAATAAATCTAAATTTATTATTCAAGAGGTCAAGTGAATTTACAAGGCATTTTGAACATATTGAAAGCGATTTCATAACAATTTCCACTCCATTAGGGTATATTTGATATTATTCACCTATATTATTTAATGTGTTGTATATACTAACATTTTGATTTCATAAACATCAATATCTTTTTATTCATGTTTATTATTGTTTCAATTCACATTACTATTTTAAGGGTTTATATTTCAAAAGATACATAATAGGTATGAATTTATTTTAAAATTTCATTTTCTATTCTTATTTTTTATATTTTCATTAATGGAATCATGTAATATTTCCATCATAAAAACAATCAATTTTATCTTCCTAATATTTATATAGTTTATATGATTTTATCCAACCATTCTTCCAATTGGAAAAATAATTAAGAAATAACAAATTTAGAAGAAATTTGATATTATTTCTCATTTTGACCAGGTATATTTTTCTACCATGACTATATTTTTAAATTTTCTTCAACATATGCCCTTTTTATTTACTAAATTAATTTATAAAATATATTTTATGATATAAATGACATTTCAGATTTTTTTAAATGAATATTTTTAATATTTTTCAATATAGTCATTTTCTAAATTAATGTACAACTATTAATATTTAATGTTTTTTTTAAATAATACATTATTAATGTATTTATCTTCCATAATTATTTTACACTATATAGATTCTTATATAAGTTTTAAATTGTTTTACCTAGAAAAATATTTAATGAACTATTTTTTAAGTTTCTGTCTTTTATTTTCATTATTTTTCCATAGGACATAATTTTATTAAAAAACTTATAATTATAATGAATTTATGTCTATATTATTTCTTTTATTATTTTTCTGATCAATAAATTTCTCTAGAAACATTCACTTTCATGTGATTATTATTCATTAGAAAATAAATTTCCCATTAATATCCATAATCATTGTTTCATGGATATTATTATTTCCTAAAATGTATACCATTTTTATATATGGTGGTTTAGTATGAATGTTACGTGATTGACTGAGGAGTCATAATATTCTATACTACTAACTCTAAATGTAATTTTTTAATATGTCATATTAATTATGAAATAAATTTATTATTCAACATATGATGAATACATTGGAAATGCAATTAATGGTAGCACCTAGTTATTGATATCCCCTTAATGTATTGATAGGTCATGCGAGACAAAATAGTTGGGAAAATTAAATAGGTTTTAGTGTATATCTACCCATCGATAAAATTGTCTAGTGAAAATATTTTTACAGTAAATATATCATAATTTATTAAACATTCCATCCAAAATTTAGTATTTCCTTCATTGATAATCTAGTTATTTTTATCCATGAGATTATGAAAAGATATTATCCAGAGATTCATTTCATTATGATGTTGTTGATTAAATGGCTTGTGTTTTCTATTATTTACCATTCCATAAATATTAATCCTAATTTACTCATAATAGATTATTTTTTATGTAACACTTAATAAAAATTCATGATAACCCTTTATTTTTTCCCTATTAAAAGGATATGAAGAAGAAGATTACAAATAATATCATGGATGAAACATTATTTCATATAATTGATAATTTATATTTCCAATATAATATGAGAATCATATATGTATCTGGTTCTAGAATACTACTAAACTCATCGGTCCATTTAGATGTGATCCTTTGTATCTTAAAATGAATTTAATAATTTGAAAAGTCAATCTGGGTTACTTGAGTTGAGGCCTTTATAGATGGTATGAATGGATTTTTAGTAAAAATATTGAGTACTATATTTTAAATAAACATAACTAACAAATGAATATTAAAAATTATTCATAATACATGAATTAATTTACCATGAAATATATTTTTATTTATAGGATAAATATTTTTTATGATTTTCAGAAAACATAGTTTTTTCCAATATATAGAGATGAAACATAAAAAAATAAAGGGATTATAAATCCAGAGACCATGTAGACATTGAACTTCATATAAATCTAATAAAAATAGTGTTATAACTAGGTAGATCTCAACCATAATAGGGTATATGACTTAGGTTGTGATGAATAACCTTTAACATATTGAAGAACATGTGGTTCTACAACCTAATTATCATATGTTAGATAACTTCATGGAATAAAATCCTCCATAATTTCTTAAAAATAATAATATATTTTTGTTGATCAATAAATTTAGTCTCTCAAAAATATTTTTCTTATTTTTTGATGAAATAAATGTGTATATGTTTTTCTATTATTGTATATTTTGATAGGAGATTCCTATCATTGGTGTTTATTGATATAGAACACTAAAATAGTTGATGAAATAGAAATTGTGGATCATGGAACATTTAATGTGATATTTTTTATGAAATTATTCCCCTATGAACAATGACCTGAATTAGAGAGGATGTACTCAATTTTAACAAAGATGAAATAATAATGTGTTGTAGATTATGAGGCTAACATTACAATAATATAAATGATTTCTTGGATCTATATACATACTCAATAAACCAAGATTGACGATTTCATTGATAAGATTAAGCTGAATCTCTAAATGGTAGTAGTTTCTCAAACATTTTCATTACATGAGGATATTGTATCAATTTACGTTAATATAGAGAAGTTATTTTCCTAATACTATATCTTAATGAGAAATTAAGATGATGATAGGTTATATGAATAGAAAAAAGGTAACATATCAATTAAAAATGTAATAATGTAATTTCCATAATGTAATAATTTTTTACCAAAACATCATATTAAATGTTTAAAGGAATCTGATTTATTTACAATTTTATAGATAAGGTTCAACTTGAAAATATATATACATAAAATAATGAAAAAACTCCCACCTAAAGTATCAAATATAATGAGATGTGTAATTATTCAAACTGGTTCCCCATGGTTCAAAGGAACATAACATAAAAGAGGGATATAGGATAAGTCAAAGAATATGGATTACTATAAAAAAGTGGAATTTCCCAGAGATATGGTGAAATGTAAATTTATCATCCAATCTGGTTGTGAAGTAGTTTTATTTGATTTATGATATACCTAATATTTAATATCTAAAAAATTATATAAGGGTATCACATCAACACCTTAGTGTTTAGATAATAATTTAGTAGTAAAAACTCATAATTATATGATATTATCATCTCATGAATACTTCTCCTCTTTAATAAATTGTTTTGGAAATGTTCCTCCTGGAAATCTTGTTTTATTTAATCAATTTGTTTTATTTAATTTTTTGTATGGATTGTCTCTCTCAGTATAGTCCCATGTTAATTTTCATATAAGGGATGCAATATTCCATAATTGAAATATACCTATAATAGTGTTTCTATCAATGCATGAACATTAAATATATATGTAAATTACTTCCATAGTATGGGTTTTACTACATATTCATAATGGATATTTATAACTGATGGTTGTATAGAAAGTCAACATTGAGGATATTCCTATTGTACATGCTTTTTTTGACTTATTTCAATAAGAGTTTCCTAGTTTTTCATTGAATCGCCATGTTTAGTTTTTAATCAAACTCATAACTAGTGCTAAACCTATTTCAAAGAGTCCATATGGTGTGGCCAAAATTTAGTTTCAGTAATTAAAGAATAAACTATAGGAAAATCATGATAAGAGATTCATTTTTCCTAGGGATTTTCCAAGAGGCACACCAATTATTTTTATTATGATAAATGATGGATAAATTTATATTTTCATTGATTATTAGGGACATAATAATGTGACTATTAAGAAAAGTATCATTTAACTCGTATTTATGATCCATTTGATCAATTAAGAGAAGCTAAATATTATGAAAATATTGATCTTAAATATAGATATTATCATAAATGTTTCAAGAATGAGTATAAAACCAATATTGAATTCCATGTGAGGAATGGTCATATAAATTTATTGTATTGAAGTTTGGTTTTACCAATTCTCCCACCAAATTCAATGATTTAATGAATACTTTCATTTTGGATTATGATTTTCAATTTTTTTATTATTTAATGATGGAATACATATATATTTGAATAGATTTTAAGATCTTATAGATCATTTGAGAATTGTTTTTATGTCCCTCAATAAGGAGAAATTATATGAAAAAATCAACATGATTGAATTTTATCTATAAAAAGAATATTTCATATGTAATATAATATCATTTGAGGGTGTTTTGGTGTATCTTTCAAAGAGGGATATTGTTGAGAAATGTTTAAGACCATCAATAGTAACTAAGATCTATATATTTCATAGGATTGATGGATACAACTAATAAATTTTGATAGATTTCTCACAACTATCTAATCCACTCACCATATTAAATTGAAAGGTAATTATATTCTTTTGAAAAAATGAATACGAGTGGAATTTCAATGAACATCCATGAAGGATATTCAGTTCATCTATGCTTAAACTAAACTATAGTATATAAAGGTATTTCATATATAGTGATGTATTAAATAATTGACTAGTATGCGTACTCATGAAAAATAAAACGTGGATCGAATTTGATTCTCTCCAATTGAAATATCATCATCAAAATTAACTAACACATTATTTAGAGCTGTAAACATGTTTTCTTTCATTGATGATATGGGGGAATTTTCTATATGGGGAATAGTGATATATATATATATACAGTGATCATAAAATAATGTAGCATATATTTAAACATATTTTTTTATATACACCAAGGAAGACGGATGGATTTGATCAAAGATTCAGACTGATCAATACATTAAAATCTTATAAATGTGAACATAGTGGATGATGTTTTACGTTAGAAATACCATTCTTGTTTTTAATTGATGATGATTTAATGAGATTCAATTTTTATATATTTATAATTGTTATATCATGAAATCATAAGAAAATGATAAAAATTTTATCATTATTAGATTAATGTTAATTAATGAATCCATGAAATAATTAAAAAGAAATATATGGAAGGTTATTAATTATAGATAAAGGTAGGGAATGATCCCGAGATTAAAAATTATCATAATAAAACAATAATATTTTGAAGCTAAGTGTGTATTCCATAAATAATAGAATAGAATAAGGATATGTTTAATGAATCTAATAACTCATTATTATCTATTCATCCTATAAGATAGAGGATGTATTTAGATTTTAATGAGTGTCACTAGTTGGATAAGATGAAATTTCATAATGGAGAATATGTATCTCAATGCCTATTATGTTATAAATAAAATTCTAAGTGAAAAAAAGATAAGGGGATGTTACAACCACTACTCATACCAGAATGGAAATGTGAAAGAATTATCATAGATCTCATTGCGAAACTCCAAAATACATTTAAATGGAACAATGTTATATGGTTTGTAGTCAATCACCATAAAAATCAATTCATTTTGTCACTATTTGGGAAGATTTATCTCTTGATCAACTTGCTAAATAATACATTAATCAGGTTGTGAGGATTCATTAAGAAATATTCTCATTCAGACCTGATCGAAATCTGAAGGTAACCAAAATGTTCTATAAAAGGCTTCAATAGGAAATGGGTGAATATTTTGGTTTCAATACTTCTTATCATCCAGTGATGTTTGGTATATCGGTGTGGTTAATTGAAACTATAATTAAACGTTTATGTCATGATCTATATATTTCAAATGTGGTTGGTATCAATACCTTATATTATTATATTTGTTTATAATAATAGCTTCTTTTAAATCATCTAGTGGGATCATTTTGAAACCATATATGGAAAAAATTTAGAATTCTAACCTATTAGGATGAATTTGGATAAAGTAAGATATTATGACTTGATCATATTAAGGAAAGAGAAAATGAGATCAGATTCATTTGAAAACATATAAGTCCAGCTCAATGTTGAGAAACTATTATGCTATTAATCATTGGTGATATCTAGATTTTTATTTTGGTGAAAAGGTAGTATTATGAACATATCATTGGAATAAGGTTTTTATATTTGTAAAGAAGGTAAATTTTTTCCCTATATATTTTAGACATGTGTATTTTTTTCCATATTCAGATGGTATCACACCGCTTAGTATTTCCACTAAATAATTCTCAATTTTATGATGTGATCCTTGTATTTCTATAAAATAATTACATGCCCAATCCTTCATTTATATAGAACACAATGTTTTTACCACTTATGAAAGATCTAGATTATGATAACTAACAAGTGGAATTTCTGAATCATATAGAGAAAGTGATATGAAATAAGTCCACTCTCCTGGTCAATGTTTTGTAGAGAAACCTAAAATATTGTGAATATACCAAGGAAACTATTTATGTGATAAGGTATAACTATAATCAATTATATATATCTGATTTATAAAATTTCATGGGAGAAATCACTATAAGGTGGTATAATGTAACTGCCCAATATATGTTGATACATGTCTTTAAAAATAAAATCAATTTATTTGATTGGATGCTTATACATAACAATAAGTTTAAAAAATACTTCCAAACTATGGAATTATTATAATGAGATAGTATTATCTTTTTAAAATTATAATTTTAGTAACAAGTTAAGGTGATTTTATGTATTTTCCTAAAAATATTATTTTTTCAATGAATAATTATTTTTTATAAAACCCTTTATTAATATTAATTGAATAACATATTTTAAAAAGTTCCATTATATTTTTTATTGATATAATATAGGATGCAATTTATTGAAATAAGGATCATTATTTTAATATAATTTTTATATAATCTATTCTTTGGCTTCAAAAAACATTTTTTTGAAAAATTGTTTTGCATCGGATTTTTTCGGTTTATTTTTAAATGAAATTCGGAAAATTATTGAAATTTTATTTTATAAAATGGATTATATATTTAGAAATAAATAGGGGTAATTTTATTATGTGATTCCATTTTATTATTAGACATTATATATAGTAACTGTGGTAAAATTATCTCCATGGTAAAGGGTGGATCTATTAATTAATGATAAACATAATGTTATAGGGAATTAAAAAAATATCCTATAGTTTCTATTATTTAAATATAATAGTATATTTAATTTATAATCTTCCAAAATAATAATATGTGACCTTTTTACATTTATCATTGATTGTGATCATTATATAATTTAATAAAATGATAATTTCAAGAATGTCGCTTTCTTTTAATATATATAATATTATTTTACATAGTTTGAAAAAAAATATGTTCAGTTATAAATGATTATTTGAAATATTATTTAATATTTTTAACATGGTAATTTATTTATAATATTTAGTGATGGGTAAATTTCATTAACTGAAAAATAAAAAATGACATAGTGCTTGTGGAATCAGTAGAAATATCAAGTAAATGATTTTAAAATTTTTAAATGTAATATTTTTTTCATTGAGTTATAGTGTCCCACTAGTTTTAAAGATAAAAGTAAAATGTTAAGTATATGTGAATGTTTTATATTTAATATATATTACTATAATATAATTTTCATAGTCGAATTAAATGAATAGTTCCAAAAATTAAAGTATAGATATTTTATAATAAATAATAATTTTTAAATTTATTTAAAATCTAAAAAAACTATAATAAAAAATTATAATGATATATGGTTGAAAACATCACTCAATAAACATTTAAGGGTCATTCTTCCTTTTATGGTGATAATAATGACCCATAAATATTAAAAAAACATTTATAATATGGCAATTGTCAAAAGGATTAATTAGAGTAAAAAACTAAATTATATGGGTTAAAACATAAAAATATTTATGGGATAATTTTGACTCACAATAAAATTATATTCTAATTATATCAATTTGGAGTAATTTAGATATAAAAAATAATTTTATATTAGTCTAACACTTTAATAATGCATAAGAATTCCAATCCACTCACTTATAAAAGGACACATCTTCTCTATTTTCATTACATCAAATTTATTAATCTAGAATGACAAAAACCTACCCAATTATATTATAAACATCCCTTGAAATGAAATACTGGTAATGCTATTTTAAAATTCCATTATAAGTGTCCCTAAGAGTGGATCTAAAGGAATTTTACAGTAGAAGTGTTAATTATCTTTACCAACACTTTGAAGTTTATTTCTTCATTCATTTCCAATAAATAACTTGTACCAATCCAAAAATAATTAATAAATTTTCATATATATGTATAAATTTTATTATTATTTTGGTACATACCCATTCCTTCTCATTTACACCTTATGAAAAGTGAAAACATCACTCTTGTGTATGTATGTCTTACCATTTCCATATATAGGTTTAATTTCTTTCATCTACATATTACATGGATTTTTGTTGAGATCTAAATTATTAATATATAATATATTTATGAAATAATTATTATTATAAAATATAAATATTATATATAACTTCTAACATTCCAATCTCTTGTAAAAAATAATGCCACTCCTGCGTATGTCTAGAGTACCTTCTCCACGAAGAAATGCTATCCATATTTCATTTATGATTTTCATATCGGGTAATAAAGATATATTAAATAAATATATATGAATTAATAATTATTCTAAAACTATGAATTTTTTTTACCTTAATTAATTCCATCCGTCATAAAGTGAAAAAACCATTCATGTGTATGAACAACCTACCTTCTCCATGAGATGTGTAATTAATTTATCGATATATATATTTTATAGATGACTATAAGTATCTAAATAATGAATGTATATAATATTTATATCATGAATAACATTAGAAATATGATTTAACCAAAATAAATAATCAATGGATGAATCTATATAATCAAAATATACATTAAAAAGGAACTAGTTAACACCCCCACAATATTGATAATATTAAAACATTATTGACAAATGGGTTATATATTATATAAATGGATCATTACATTATACATATTTATATTGATCTTTTATTTATGTATAATAAATATAAAGTTTTTATATAGTTGTTTAATATCATTTATAAGACAAGATAAAAACGTTTTAATGGATTTCGTCACAATTTCAACTCTACTAAGACATATTTGGTATAATGAACCTATCTAATTTTATGTGTTCTATACACTAACCGATTGATGGTTTTGACATAAATATATATTTATTCATGTAGAATAAGGTTTCAATTCATGTTACTATTTCATGGTGTTACATTTTAAATTCTACTAGAGGAATGAATTTATTTTACACTCTCATTTTCTTCTAGGTTTCTTATATTTTCATTTGAGGAATAATATAATATTTATTTTATAAACTCCATATATATTATTATCAAATATTTATTTATATATTTTCTATTTTCTATTCTATCCATTTCTATCATTGGCACTTGAAGCATGAAAATATTTATTTAATAGAAAATATTTTCTTATTTCACTTTTTAATAGTGTATATTTTTCTTTGATGTTCATTTTTTAAAAATTGTTTGATAAAGTTTATTTTTTCTTATTAAAATTATTTATCAACAAAATTTTATATAATATTCAAAATTATAAATATTTTTAAATGAATAAATATGTAAGATATCAGATTTCCCTTTAAGGAATGTTTTTATTTATGCTTCAGTTCATATCACTTATTTTGATTAATAAGTGTTTCCCAAGTTCATGAGAAGGCTCGGGGGTGTCCCAAGGGTTCCAAATGTGGAATTAGATGAAAATAAGCTTCTTATGCATGCTTCATGGTTTTCACAAGGTTAGTGAAAACCATGGGGAGTAACCTAGGTAACCATGCATCTTTGGATAGAGGCTTACACGGGATTGGTTCATTATTAAGAAAACCATGTGGAGCTTCCCATAAAACCATATGTAGAGGATATTTTCAAATTGTAGCTTCTGAACTATTTTCACATAGTTTAGAATACCATGTGGGTAAACCATGTGACCTAGTAAAGTTGATAAATTTACAAAAATGCCATTATTGGATTTTAAGACTCACTCGGGATTTCCTCAATTTTCACTCCTTTGAACCATAGTAAAGAACCAAAGATCTGAAGAGCTCCCAATGGTTTTTTCTTCATCCCTTTGTCATTTGGAGTGCCTCCGGTTGAGTATTAATGATCTTGGTAAGTCTTATATTATCCTTGATTCCTTGTATAGGTTAGGGTTTTTTTTTCTCCCCTCTCCATCAGAATATCTAAAACCCTTATTTTTCATTGAGAAATAGGTTGAGGTTTCTAAGGGTGGTTGAATTGGGAACTAAGGATTTTTTAGGAGTAAAATTTCCAACAGATTTGAGGTAGGTGGTCTATAAGTTATATCCCTTTATTTTATATAGATTTGTGCATGTGGGGTTATGTTATTGTTCTATCTTTATTTTGTCCTTGGTTTCATTTGTAATATTTGAAATAATGGGTGTCTAGATAACAAATTGAACCCCTCATGATCCTCGTGGGATATATGGAGGATGACATGACCGCTTTTGTGCCACAAATGAGGTATGTTGAACCTCCCAAATGGGGATAATAGAAATGTAAGTCACAATTTAGATTTGTTATGATATAAGTACCATGAAGAATGTGTTAATTGGTTAATGGAATGATTTAGAATGGATTGTGGTAATATGTGTCTATTAAGGATGTTGGATAAGGGATTGTTTGGTCGGAATGTAAATGTGTTAAAAGATATTAATGGGAATACAATAAAGAACCATGTTTATACTTTAATATACTTCATGAGATTTTCATTTGGAATGGGAAATGGGGATAAATGGTTATGTGATCTAAAGGATGAATGGTTAGTGGGTTTCGGTAGAATTTTGATTCCCAATTATTGTCATTGTTGTGATATGGCTAATTTTATTGGATATGGTTGGTTGTAATGTGGTTAAGTGTGGTGAATGAATAAATGAGCATGTGAACATGGCTTGGTAGAGTGGAGTATAGACATGAGGTTCTACACCCATGGATCGAGTTGGAATGTGGTTATAAACTCCACCCTCTAAATACATGGGTTACGGAAGGGGAAATAGTTATATTCTCCTAATAGTTGCATTCCACCCAGACTGAGGCTTCAAGGTGAGGATAATGGGGATATTATGTTGTGATTCCCTAGTGGGATAGAACTTAATTTATTTCATTATGCCTTGAAACTAGTGAACATGCCTACTACATTGAACACTTGGAAGGGGAAATTAATCCATAATATGTTGAGTATTGAATCTCGTTTTAATGATGGTTTATATGAGGGGAAACATAATGTAGTATAACCTATTGAACTGTATTTTATTTATTTTCCATTAATTATCACTTGCATGTACTATCTACATTGAATGTATATTGTGTAGACACCACTGGTGGTGGCATATTGAGTTGCACTCACAACCTACTTGGGATGCCGTTGGGTACCCAGGAAAATTTCATGGTTGCAGGTTAGGAAATAGGCAAGGGTATCATGCTTGGAAAGTGAGTCAGGTTCAGTATGTGCACGGAAGAGATCCAGGACTTGGATCCGAGACTATTTTTTCGATTCCTCTATTTGTTTTATTTGGGGTTTTGTTCACATGGAATTGTAGCATGGCATAACATATTTTCTATTGGATGTTGTTTGTACCCAGTTTGGGAGATGGTTATTTATGCATGTTCATTAGGGTGGTAATATTTCTTTCGTTATTATTTGTGTTTCTGCCATGTATTACTCTGAAAAAGAGGGTATAGCCTCCACACATGACTCTTAGACCCTCACTGCTAGTCGAAAACCTATGGCGTATGGGGAGGTGCACTGGAGGGTAATGTGGAGACCTGGAATGGGGCACTGGTTTAGTGGCACCCAGGTTGGTGAAATTACTAAGTGGTATCAGAGGAGTCCATTCCTATAGTATTGTTATTGGGGATTGTAGAAAGAAGGATAATAATGTTTAGGCATTGGCAATGAGCTCGTGCTTGGGATTAGCTAACCCAAGTATGAGGGAAAACTGATGTTACCCCTGGTGGGGAGTTTTTTTCTTGTTGTGTGTTGTTACATTTTCCAATATTTCACCATCGATTGATGCACTTGTTGTGTGATTTGACAGTTTTATGATATTGTTTTGGTGGCCGGAATGGCATGCGGTTGTGAATTCAAGCATCATTCAAGGCACCTATGTAGATAATTGACATGCATTATAGTAGGAACACACATGGGGCAGGTGTGTGGGACATATCGAGTAGGATGCATTTGACTTCTTGAAAATGATGAAATTTGTTCTAAAAAATGATACAAATGGTTAAGTGAAAAAAAATTAAATAACGGTGCTTGAAAAGGGTATTAAGTGGATTAATGTGGTCAAGGTGAGTAGTGATATTGAAACAGTTTTGAATGGGGTAGAATGTAAGACTTGTAACCATGTGAGTTGGTTACTCATGTTAATCGTGACCTTGATGGGGTTGCCAATGGTAGTGTCTCGGTTGTGCTCAAGATCATTTGAGAAGTGTATGTTAAAAGGTTTGTTTATGACTATTAATGAGACTTCCTTGTAATTTCTGAAAGTTTTATGCCATGTGTTCTAAAACTCATGTTTGGCATTATAGATAAATGCCACCAGGAAGGAATGTGCTGGTTGGGAAATATGAGGACGTTTCTAAGAATTATCCCCCAGTAGTGGAGCATGGGATCTAGTGGTTCAAGATAATTGGGATGAGAAGTTCCATGAGAACTTTTAACTTTTCATGAAGATGATGGAACAGGACCCTGGGCGGGTTGTACCAAGTATGTTTGAGCTAACCAGAGAGTTTCAGTTATACCACCCTCCGAAATTTACTAGAGAGGGTTGGATAGAGGTAACGAAGTTTTGTATAGAGTCTATACAAACTATTATTGATCATCTAGAGACTCCTCTCGAGAAGCCAGTCATGTTCGTATCCTATATTCTTATAGGTCAAGAAAAGCATTGCTGGGACATCCCAGTTCAAACAGAGAAGGCTGAAAGAATCACATGGAATGATTTCCAGGAGAAGTTTCTTAAACACTTATATCAGGAAACCTTGAGGCAGGAGAAGGCTACAGATTTAATGAGATTGACCCAAGGGTAAATGTCAGTAATAGACTATGCTAATCTTTTCATGGATTTATGATGTTTCTTTCTAAAGTTGGAAGGAGATAAGACAACTATGGCTAATCATTTCTAGGATGGTATAAGACACAAAATTAGGTCTCAGGTGAATAAATTCCATTTTAAAAGGTTCATTGAGGTAGTAGATCAAGCCCTTATCTCAGAGGGAATCCTAAAGGGAGATTCTGGTAGTGAACTTGTAGTGCTAGCTGGGTGGGAAAGAGGTGCAAATTACGAGATTAGGAAGCTTTGTTTTGGAAATTTCTAGTAGGGTGGAAGCACTTGGAGTAGTCATAAGAGGGGGATGGCCTCCTAGGGTGGCGACTAGGTATTATTATATTAGTGTGGTAGGCTGAGGTACATGTACAACCAGTTTTCTTGACCATTGGTCGAGTTCTGAGCATGTGGCAGTTTAGGCCATGTGCATAGGTTCTATAGGAACCAATGATAGTATAGAAATGATGAAGGCTTGAGGAAGATGCCGAGTGTAGGCATGGGGTCGGTTACCCCATACCATAGGGGTTTTTAGAGCTCCATTGGTCATACCCATAGGGGTGGTGGATGTGTAACTCTATGACGAGATCAATCCTAACAACAAGGAAGTGAAATGTAGGGTGCTCAGGCTGGAGCCCATGTTCCCTTTATTATATTATATGAATGAGGAAGGGAATAAATTGTATTTATTTCATTGGTGGACCAATTTCAGGATGTGTTTCCTGAGGACTTCTCGGGCCTACTTCTTGAGAGATATGTTGAGTTTATGATTGAATTGCTAGGGGAAGAATAAGTTTTCATTCATTTATATCGAATGGAACCAAATGAACTCAAAGTACTTAAAGTTCAGCTGGAGGAGTTAGAGTGTAAAGGGTTTTTTCATCCTAGTACATCACCTTGGGGATCTCCGATGACGTTTTCCAAGAATGAGGAAAAATCACCGAGGTTATGTGTTGATTATAAGAAGTTAAATCCGTTGATGGTTAAGAACTGATATCCTCTTCCAAGAATTGAATGAACTGTTTGATCAGCTTGGTGGAGCCTTAGTTTATTCTAAGATCAATTTAAGATTGGGATACCATGAGTAGAGGGTGAGACCTTTTGATGTACCACAGAAAGCTTTCCGAAGAAGGTATGGGTTGTATGAATTTTTGGCAATGCCATTTGGGTTAACCAATGCAGTAGCAGTGTTCATGGAATTGATGACCTAGATATTCCACCCAAATTTAGATCAGTTTGTAGTTGTTTTTTTATGACATATTTTTGTACTCGATAACTCATTATGATCATGCCCAAAATCTTGACATCGTTCCGAGTACACTAAGTGAGCATAAGATTTACACCAAGCTATCAAAAGTTCAGTTTTGGATTGATAATGTGCATTTCATGGGTCAAATCATTTCTGAATCGAATGTCTCGGTGGATCCAAATAAGTGTAGGATGTGGTGTCTAGGGAGCATCCCAATAACATCTCTGATATCTGGATTTTTCTGGGTTTGACTAGTTATTATCGGCGGTTCATTGGATATTTCTCTCATATGGAAAAACCTATCTTTGGATTAACCAAGAAATGAGTTATGATTGAATGGTCAACGGATCGTGAGAATTCGTTCGAAGGGCTGAAGAAGCAATTCAATACCACACCAATTCCAATATTACCTGAACCTGGTAAGAGATACACCTTGTTTTGTGATGCGTCCGGTGTTGGACTTGGGTCAGTGTTGATGCAGGATTATTGGGATGTACCTTATGGGTCAAGACAGTTGAGGCCTCATGAAATAAATTATCTACTCATGAGCTTAAGCTAGATGCATTCATTTATGCCTTAAAATGTTGGAGGAATTACTTGTTGGGAGAGCTATTCAAGGTGTATACCGACCATAAAAGTGTCATGTATATATTATCTAAGTTATATTTGAATATTTGACAAAAAAAGTGGCTTAATTACCTCCAATCCTTTGATTTTGAGTTGGTCTACGCACCAAGAAACGAAAATAGTGTTGCTGATGCTCTAAGTCAGATGACTCAGAATCAGGTAGTTTAGAAATCTAGTTCAGAGTGGAATACGATGAGGTTGTTTTTTGAGATGCACCTAGAGGTATAGGATGGGAACATGCGTATGACCCTTGCATCTATAGCAATTGAGTTCTCACTTCTGAACCGGATCAAAGAGAGCCAGGTAGGGGATTCAGAGTGTTTGGATATGAAGGAAACTCTTAAAGTTTGGGAGACACATTCTAATTGGACTTTTGATGCTGATGAGGTCACCTATGTTCATGGAATTGTTTTGGTGCTGATAGGTGTATGGTAGGAGTTGATGGATGAGTCCCATACATCGAAGCGAGAAGTGCATCCTTGCATGACTTAGATGTACCATGATCTTCACAGGCAACATTTGTGGATGGGAATGAAGAAAGAGGTTGTGGATTTTGTGGTGTGATGCCTTACCTATCTGTAGGTGAAGGCCAATCACTAGTGTCCAAAGGGGTTGTTACAGTCATTTTCTATTTCAAAGTGGAAGTGGAATGATGTGATGATGGATTTTGTAGTGGGTCTTCTGAGGACACCTTATAAGAACGATGTCATCTGGGTGGTTGTGGACCATTTTATAAAAGTATATCATTTATTGCCGATTTAGGAGACTTATACAATTGATTAGTTAGGTGAGATATATTTTCAAGAGATAGTTTGACTGCAAGGTGTGCCGAGAACCATAGTTTCTGATCAGGATCCTCATTTCACCTCACACTTCTAACTGGGGTTACAGAAGGTGCTTAGTACCCAGGTGTTTCTGAGTATGGATTATCACCCACATATGGATGGGTAGTTATAACGTACAATTCAGGTGTTAGAAGACATGTTGATATATTTTGTTCTATATTTCAGTGGTTCGTGGGAAAAATTCTACTCACTTGTTATGTTTTCCAACAAAAAACAGTTTTCAGGCTACGATTCGAATTGACACCTTTTGAGGAGCTCTACGATAGATCATGTTGATCTCGATTGTGTTAGTTAGAACCTTAGGAGTATGAGATTTTAGGATAGAGTCTTGTGAATGAGACATTGGAGGAGGTTAGTTTGGTTCAGAAGTGTATGGTTGAAGCTTAGAGTAGGAAGAATTCATATGCAGACTAGCACCATTGACCTCTTGAGTTAAGGGTGGGTGAAATTGTGTTATTATGAGTGTCTCCAAGGTTGGTTCACTGTCGGATTCGAATTCAGGGCAAGTTGCTTCCTAGGTATGTGAGACCATTTGAGATTATGGAGAGAATCAGACTAGTGGCTTACTGATTAGCTCTTACATAGTGTTATAGTAGAATGTATGATGTTTTCCATGTTTCACAACTCTGATAGTATCACCCTGATCCATCTCATGTGATAAATGATGATGATGTCGAGCATGAGGTTGATGCGTCCTTTCAGGAGCATTTGATTTGTATTGTGGATCATAGTGAGAATGTTTTGTGGGGAAAGGTCATAACTTTGGTTCATATTATACTGCACCATGGAAATGTTTAGGAAGAAACTTGGTAGAGGGAATCCGAAATGTGGGCCTTGTGGCCTAATGTCTTTTCTGTGGGAGCTCGATGATGGATGGAAAGAGCGAATTGAGGATGATCCATCATAAGGTGGGGAGGTTATAAGATCATAGATTTCTCTTAAGGTATTTGTTTTGTTTAAGTGACATTTTAAAATCCTTATTTTGGTTAAATAAGTGTTTTCCAAGTTCATGAGAAGACTCGAGGGTGTCCTAAGGGTTCAGATTGAGGAAGAGAAAGAAAATGAGCTTTCTAAGCATACTGCAAGGTTTGCGTATAGTTTGTGAAAACCATGTAGAGGAACCCTGTTAATCATGGAGCATTAGAAAGAGGATTACATATGGTTGGTGCATGGTTATGCTAATCGGGCAGAGCATCCCAGGAAACCATGAAAAGGGGAGACATTCGGGCAGTAGCTTCTGCATGGTTTGTACATGGTTTGGAAAACCGTTCGGGTAAACCATGTGACCCAGTAAAGTCGAGAAATTTAAAAAAAATTCCGTTATGGGATTTTAATTATCACTTAGAGTTTCACCTATTTTTACTCCCTTGAACCCTTGTGATGAACCAAATCTTTCAAGAGATCCCAAGGGTGATTCTCCTTCATCCCTAGGACTTTGGAGTTCCATTGATTGTGGATTGAATATCCGAGTAAGTTTAATCTTCTCCTTGACTCCTTTTCTATGTTAGGGTTTTTATTTTTTTCCCATATCCATTTGAAACTCTAAAAACATTCTTTTCTATTGAGATCTAGGTAGAGTCTTCAAATGGTGGCTGAATCGGGATCTAAGGCATTAACACAGAGTGCGTTCACTAATAGATTTGAGGTAGGTGGTCTATAAGTTAAATCCCTTGGTTTTTATATAGATTTGTGCATGTGGGGTTATATTATTTTTCTCTCTTTGTTGTATCCTTGGTTTCATTTACAATAATTTAAATAATGTTTGTCTAGATGAAAAATTTAACCCCTCATTATCCCCATGGGATTCATGGAGGATGATTTGATAGCTTTAGGTCACCCCATGGGGTGCGCTGACCCTCCCGAATGGGGATAATGTAAATGTAAGGCATGTTTTAGATTTGTGATGATGTAAGGCCCACGACGAATGAGTTACATGGTTAATGGAATGATTTAGAATGGATTGTGGGTAGATTATTCTATTGTTGATATTGGATAAGGTATTGTTTGTTTGGAATGTAAACGGGTTAAAGGGGATTAATAGGAATATGTTAAAGAACAATGTTTATACTTGAATATGCTTAGTGAGATTGGAATTGGGAATGATAATTGGTGATAAATGGTTATGTGATCTAAAGGATGAATTTTTATTGGGATTTGGCATAATGTTTATTCCAAATTTTTGTTATTGTTTTGATATAGCTAATGTTATTGGCTATTCTTGGTTGTGATGTGGTTAAGTGTGGTGAACAAATAAATCAACATGTTCACATAGATTGGTAGAGTGGGGTATAGACATGAGGTTCTAAACCCACGGGTTGAGTTGGACTAAGGTACTAAGATCCACCCTCTAAATGTACAGGTTATGGAAGGGGACAAAGTTCTATTCCCCCAACAATTGCATTCCACCAAAAATGAGGCATTAAGGTGAGGATAATGAGGTTATTTTGTTGGTATCCCCTAGTGATATGGGACTTAATTTATTTCCTTATGCCTTGAAACCAGTGAACAAGCCTAATCCATTAAACACATGAAATGGGGAAATTAAACCATAAGATGTTGAGTATTGAATCTCGTTTTAATGGTTTTTTATAGTAGGGGAAATATAATCTACTATAACCTATTGAACTATCTTTTATTTACATGTCATTAATTATCACCTGCATGAACTATTGACTTTTATTGGATATTTTGTAGACACTGTTGGTGGTGGCCTACTGAGTCGTACTCACACCCTGCTCGGGCCACCGTTGGGTACTGAGGTAGATTTCATGGTTTTATGTCAGGAAAGAGTGAAGGGTCTTATGATTGGGAAGTGAGTTGGGTTTGGTATGTGCACAAATGAGGTCTGAGACTTGAAACCAAGACCATTTTGGGGATTCCTCTATTTTTCTTATTTGGGGTTTTGTTCACTTGGCATTGTAGTATGGAAAAACATATTTACAGTTGGATGTTGTTTGTACCAAATTTGGGAGATTTTTATTTATACATGTTCATTAGTGTGGTTATATTGCTTCTATTATTGTATGTGTTTCTACTATGTATTACTCTGAAAAAGAGGGTATAGTCTCCCCAATTGACTCTTAGAATCTCGCTGCTAGTCGGCAACCTCAGGCATATGGGGAGCCACACTTAAGGTCATGTGGAGACCCGGCTCTGGGCACAAGTTTAGTGGCACCCAGGTTGGGAATGTTACACATTCTATAGTTTTCTAAAAGGTTCATTTTTTACTTTCATTTACAAAAATTCAAAAAAATAATATTTTAATGTATATAGTGTTAAAAATATTTCCAGCCATATAACCATTTTATAGACTTTATATTCCTTTCTATGTTTTCAATGGAAGTTCAATGAAAACTCATCAATGAAATTTTATTTAAAAAATTCTATTTAATTTTCAATATTTCAATGAAGGACATACATTTATTAAAAAATATATATTTATGATGAATTTTTTGTATTAATATATCTCTTATTAATTTTTTGGTCTTTAACATTATCATGAAAAATTAAATTTTTTATGATCATTTTTCATTAGAAATGAAATTTCTATTAACTATCCATATTATTTACATAAATTATATTATTATTTTTCGATCCATATAATGATTCTACATATTATTTTTTATTATCAAATTAAATTAATTAACAATAGAAATTATAATTTTTAAAATTCATTACTCTGTAAAAGTAGTTATTAATAATTTTTCTTTTGTGTGAAATTAAAGTATCATTAAATAAATTATTAATGCATTGGGTATACTGTGATATGTGTGACTCAATTATATATAGCTCCTAGATGCATCAATATATTTCATGTATCAAATTACTTTTCCAAATTAAAGAAAACCGAATTTTGAATGATGGATCCTAAGTCTCTAGGTCACTTCTATCCCCTCTCCCCTCATGCTAGGGTTTTCCCAGTGCTACCACTCCCTCATTCTTGTCTCCCCCTTGCAATGAGAGGTATTTATTCTATGTTCTTCCACTTCTCCCCTTCCAAAACACATTCGATGCGACCTTACTCTTATTGATGGTACCATCATGAACTAAATCCATCTTGGTCTGACTCGATGAACCCCGAAAATTTGGGATTTTGATGGTGCTGGATTTCGGTGAGCTTCTTTTTCCCATTTCTCAGCATGTGTTTTGTTTTCTACTCATTAGTTGTAATTCCTACGGTGGTGGCCTCAATGGTAGGGTTCAGTAGGCATTTTTAGAGATTTATATCATGGTCTTAGTCCACTCTTTTATCCTCTCTTACTCCAGGATCCCACCGCTCTTCTCCTATTTAAACTCATGCAGTGGTTTCCAAAGTGTCATGGGTTGTGAAGTTTGAGCGGTCGATGGTGTCATAGTAGGTGACTCTCGTGGTGGCTTCATCTCAGTCTATGGGTTCCTACTGGGATTGTTCATCTGGATTTCTATGAAGCCTCTTTGATTTGTGATTTTCATGTTTCAGTTGTTATGTAAAGTCCAATTATAGAATATCTACGACAACGACAATGATGAGGCTATGGTGATATTTTCCTATGGTGGAGACTATGTTGTAATTATCTTCAGTGTGATTTCGACTGGAATTCACGATAATGGTGTTCATGTTTCTTGGTGAGGATGATGGTTTCCGATGATCTAGTTTCTGATGTGTTGGTTTCGATGAGGGTTGGTTTGTGTTTGGGTATGCATCATGAGACTATGGCTTGAAGAAAGTGGTAATGAGTCAAGGTGAAAATACCGAGGGAGTGGGTGATGATGGATCTCATTTCAATCCTGAATTAGGGTGTGTTTTGCGTGTTGGTTCATAGCATGGTTTTATGGTTAACTTTGATATTTTGAATTTTGAATCCTGTAATGAGAATTTTGTGGTTTTTTTGTAGGTTCCCACTTAACAAGAAAGTGGATTTTTAATAAAATAAAAAATGGACTGGTGATGCTGATTTGGACAAAATTAAATATTTTTTGGTGTATACCGACCAATTAATTAAAGGGTCTTGGCACAAGTATCTAAAGGCAAATATTTCAAATGTATAAAAACAAGGAATCCAATATTAATCATTAACTTAATTTAAAATTTAGTTATTATTGTCCTAGAGATTACATCCTTTATATTTTACATTGATGCATTTCATTCATAAGTTATATATTTAATTTGTTTTGTTTTTAGTTATTTAACTAGACATATTTATTATATCTTATTTACTAATGATAGGTTCTATTGTACTTTACCAATACAAAGTATATGATCTCACACATTATTATTTTCCATTTTCCCAAGATATGAAGTATGATATTTATAATAATATCAAGAATAAAATATTATACCCTATGATATATGTTTTATATTTACAATTTAATATTAAATTCATGTAAATTTATATTTCTTCAATAATAAAAACCAATCATTCCATTGAGATGCGGTATAATGTATCTTATTACAAATAAATAATGTGGACACTAGCTCTAGGTAAGTGGAGTCGGGGCGGCTACAAATATGGTAGGAGTAAATTTAAAAACTAATTGTATATAAAAGATAAAATAAAAAATTTATATATCCACATATAAAATAATAGTGTAAGGAATCTCTTGAAAAACAATAATTAATTTCACAGTGGAAGAATGAATAATTTAAGACAATAAAAACATACTTTAATTTCTTCATCCCATGTCATGATACAAATATAGGCATGTTCAACAAAAAATATAAAATCTAGTCTTACTCATGAGTCATACCCATTCATTGAGGGAATATATAGTTTTGTCCTCACTGGTCAGTAATAGCGTCCAATACATTCATCATATGAAGGAATTAATAAACAATAAATTAAAATAAAAAATTCCTTATTAATTAATTAAAAAATTGGTTTTAATAATATATAGAAATAATTTCAATATTAACTCATTAATTAAATTTATTAACATTTATCCTAAGAACCATTAAAAATGAAATATTATAGAGTAATCAGTATGATTTAATGTCAATACTAGAATAAATATATTAAATATCAAAAGTGATATTGAATATATTAATGGAATTAATCAATATGAATATGAAGAAGAAATTATTGTTAAGAGATTGATGAAGAGTGATATAAACTATTACCCTTACAAACAAGTAGAAGTATGAAATCTAAATTCATAGGATAATTTAGAGGATAATACTTGAATTAAAATTAAAAAATGCATTGGTCCTTTAATGCATGACAATAATTTTTTATTGGAACTATTAAAAGAGCTTTCATTAATCTTATTTAATGTAGTTATAAAAACAAAATATTATCTCACATTCAGAAATAAATTTCAATGGGTGTTAGGGGGACATTGAGGTATCAATTTATAATTAATTAACAAATGTTGAATCCTTAAAATTAAACGTAATTAAAAATTATTAAATATGGAAATTAATATAAAAATATAAACATTTGGATAGATATACAGTCATTTATTCTTCTAAAAAATTTATTTTATTAATATAATAAAAAATTAGAATAATGGGAATATGGTTCTCTTTGAAAAATAAAATAATACATGAATAATTAATTTTATTATGAAAAATTATTAAAAAATTGGAGTATGGTGCCCATATGATAAAACTTAATAATAATATGTGTGGATGATGTTAGAAAGATTCACATTAAAACATGGTATTGACTTTCATAGGAAATATAAAATTACCGTAATAAATTATTTATGTAGAGTGAAAATAATTCCTCTAAGAATATGATGAATATGGAAATGCAGATGAATTATTTTTAACTATGAGGAGGACATATGGTTATGTCCATATAAAATTAACATTTTTGTTGAATAGTTAACCAAGTCTGGGGGTTGAAATGTCAAGGTAATATGTAAACTATATAATAGAAAGAGCGAATAAAAAATAATACAACCATTTTATTGAATAAGAAAAAAAATGATGATTTTCATGCATATATGTAATAACATATTGAATGTAAATTAATTTAACCACAGTCCTTAAAACATAGGTAATGAATCAAAGGAAATGGAATATGGACATCGTAAAGGAATGTTAAATTCTAATAAATAAAAAAATTATTTAATATATAATAATTCAATAAAGAATAATTTACAACATATAAAAGTAAATAGTTTTACAATAAGAAATATTGCTCAAGGATTTTAAATTCATACAATAAACCCTTTCCAGAATTCATAACTCAGTTTTTTTATGTTTTTAACTTCAATAATTGAATAATTATGGAAAATAAAAAAAAATATTTCAATCATTTATCCAATATATATCATTTTTTGGTATTTTTGTTATTATATGTCATTCATTTATTATATTGAACATTCTCTCATTTCCCACAAATGATTTTTTTGGTCAAATCATCTAAAATTGTTTCATTAAAATAACCATAATGAAAGGAGTTATAAAATAGTTATATAAACTCAATAATTTTTTAGATATATGTTATAAATCTTCTTATTAGCATAGCATTAATACAGTTGAAGATGATTACAAAATATATTCAAATTATAAAAAAGTATATGTTGACCATTTGAAGATTTTAAATTTTTAATGATGAGTAATTTTTAATATTAGAAATATTATTATTAATTATTCTTTCGATAATCATAATAATTCTAAAAAATATAATATTTATTCATTGAATACATATAAATGACTAGACATATAAGGTGGTTATGAAAACGAAAATATGTTGTTAATGGACATTGTAATCTAGAAATAATAAATTCATCATGTTCATTATATAACTTATAATTGGAATATAGATAATGGTTATTAAATAATTATAATAAAATATAAGTACTCGAATTATACTATTACTATTATTCTATAATTACTATACTGAAATTGGTGGAGGATCAAGAAGAAAAAGCCTTGAAAGAACATGGTCAAAATAGATATGTTTTCCTTCTATATCTTCCTTTATACGATTTCTTATACCTTGTTAGTTTGATATTTTGGTCATTCAAATAACACTATGATGTGGGAAAGGGGTTTGGGAGTATTTTCTAAATCTATTTCTCCAGGTATGTGGAGAAGTGTGGAGTTTAATGTCTTCATATATATGTAAGAGGGGTATAATTTTGTTAAATATTATTTTTTTAATATAAAATGTGATACATTCTTCAAGGAATATATATCTAAAACTTATAAATAGAGTGGAAAATATAAGTTATGTTTGATATATAAGGGTCATGATCTGTCTAGTCCATCCCTTTTCAGGTTTAGGAATCCCGTGGGGCTCTAAGGAGGCTTAGTGGGGATGTAATTGTGTTTAACTAATAAAATCTTGAAGCATGGTGAATTTATGTTGTAAACAAATGGTTACATAATAAATGTGTATTTGGCCTAAAAATGAGGTTTGGGGTTGTGTATGATGATTTTTGAGAAGGTAATTTGTGAGATAACATTAATACTTAAATCATATATTTTTTGACCCTTGAACTTTGGAAATATGGCCATGATAAACACAAAGAGTCAATATGAAATTTATGTCGTTAATTAAATATATCCCCTATATATTAAGCAAATATATTTTCCATGTAATTTAATTATCTATGTATTTATAATGTAATATATAAGTATATTACATAAATATGGAATTTACAACATGATTTATAACATGTAGAACCCTGAGTTTTCTAAAATCCCATGTTTTATCTCCCAAGATCCATGTGTCCAAATGTATCTTTGTCAGGCGACTGGGAGCCCTTAAAATGGAATTGATTCCTTCCTTCCATCTTTGATCCATGTAGATTATTTTACTATTGTGGGATAGATTATCATGTTCTAGGATATTAATTTGTTCCTATTCGAAGAACATTGATTCTTCTTAGGTAGTAGATTGGTAGATTCTCCTATTTATTTATGTTCACTTGTAAAGTTACCATGTTTTTGAAATTTGTATGGATTTTAATTTAAAATAATATTAATTTAACTAGATTATAGATGAAATTGTATAGTTATTTTAATGTTAATGATTTACACCATGATTATAATTTGTCTCTTAATTTTATTGATAGTGCGAAAACTGTTCTATGAATTTCTATTATGTAGTTATTCTTAGTTTATATTATTTATTTCATTGAATAATGTTAAATAACATGAAGTTGGTATTTTATAATTTTTTTCCTATAACATAATGAGGATCGTTTATAATCTAATGTTATAGGTAATTTTTTGTTAATTGAATGGATGCAATGTACATGTTTAATTTATTATGTTCTTTTATGTTTTAATGGAATCTAAAATTAACAAGATGCCCATTAATTCTTGTTGAGAATAATAATTTAAAGGCATGTTAATTGAAAATTATTATTCTGAATGTTTTTTGAAACTATTTTAATTCGATAGGTAATGTTTATAAAAATTGACAGATGCTTATAGCAGTTCTTAGGTTTCAGGTAATTGTAACCTATGAATAATGAATCGGTTAATTCATGATGGAATAAAAACCAGTTGATTTTTATAGATAAATATTTTGGGTAGAGAGTGATCATTTTATTATAAAGGCTAAATTCCATGTGTTTGGAATTATATGTGATCATTTGCATTTTAATCCCAGATGCCTTATTTTATGGCCATGATTCCCTATTGATTATTCTTGTTTTCTTATTGCCTTCTAATGTGCTATGTATCTAAACCATTCTATATTATGTGATATATACCTTGGATGGTGGAGTATAGGATGGTTAATGTGATATGGGGAGGGGTTTCCTATAGGATGGTACAATAGTAGATGCATATGATGGTGAGATGCATTGAAATATGTATATGGGTGATGGTGAAGATACTATATATTATGGAATAATTTGAATATAGGCATACCCATTTATGTGATAAAGGGGGATACATGTTTTTAATGAATATGTTTAATGAATGATGGTCAGGTTTCCTATTTTATCTATATTTTCCCCCTAATTATTGAGGATGTTAAATGTTTTTGGTTTCATGATTCATCTATGTTGTAGATTCATTTGGGTTTTCTAAAGTACCTATAATTATGTAGTGAGGTTAATAATGTTTAATAATGCTTTACCCTTGGGGTTTTCTTGTTGGAATAAAAATTATATTTTTCTCTTAGGAAATCATATACTTGGGTTGGAATATGAATAGATGTAATAAACATTGATTATATGTATAATAATGAATAATGTGGAATAATTCTTATGGATAATTAATTTTTAATAAATTAAATAACATAGTGTGAATTGTTTAATGATATGATATAAAAATTTATAACTCTTTAAAGTTATTGTGTGATTATAGGATATATATACTTAGTAGTGCATTTTGGGTCTCTATTTTATGTTAGTTATAGTTGATTATAAGTCTAGGTTATTCCCACTGATTGGTTGTGACTTATAATTTATCCTCTATATTCAGTTATTTCAAATACTAACTCACTCGTGATTGTTAGGGTCACTGACATCCAATGCACTCTAGGAGGGAGTCTTCCCCAACATCTTAGCGGTAGGATGGATTGATAACTACCCCTATAGACCTACTCTATTCACTTTGTAGTTCTTATGTTGTTATGAACATAGGTTAGTCTCCCTATATATATATATATATATATTTTAGATGTTTGTGATGTCTTAAGGTTATGTAATACACATGTATCTTAAATGTCACAACCCTACCCATTGGAGCCTTCTTGGCAGGAGGAAGGAAAATCCAAAACTACCCCAACCCCCCATCCATATGTGAGGGGATGGAGATAAGTTCCATAATTTCATAACTAATATTGGAGGAATTTTACTAATGTACCTATACACATAGACCCAAAAACATAATGCATAAGTGTGGATGAATAATAATAAAAGATAAAAAAATATAGTAAATCCTATGTGTGTAAAAAACTTTAGGGAATAAAATAAAGTGAAACATTGAAATCCAAAAAGTAAAGGAAAAATATATGGCTAACTAGAATAGATTTCCCATGATTAAAATAAATGGAATATAAATGCTGAGATATCTGGCTCTGAATCTCCAAGATCTGACCCCAGATTGTAGTCAAATTCACCAGGGTATTCCTATACTCATCTGAAATGACCTCCAAACTATTCATCATATATATAAGACATGAAAGATGTGAAAAATACCATTTTATGGCTGAGTATATACATACCAAGTAGGAAATATTGATAACAACAGGGGGAGACATTGTTGACACGATACAAGTAGTCATCTCATCTATAAAGACAGATAGATAAAAAATCATAACAACAAAGATATATGCTCAAATAAGAAACTCAAAATTATAGAGAAAGGGTATCTCTATATCATATCTTTCAACACATGAAAGAGTCCTAAAATACTTCTAAAAGTCCATGAATTATGAACAATATCTCACACATGTATTCATAGATGAGACTATAAGGAGAAACAAAACTTCCACACTATGCCTCACAGTAGAGGGGGCATAACATCCAAATAAAGGTCCCAATATCAAGTCTATTATAATGGAAATATTCATTATAAAGTGGAAATTTTACCGTGTATGTCTGGGGATACCACACTATAGATAGAGGAACACACTCTAGTCCATTGGCAGTCACCACTTAGTATATGGAGAACCTGTATGGTAGGCCATCGGGGGGTGGGGGGGTACCACTAATTAGTTCAAGGACCAAAATCCTATTTTATATGAGGGAACCACTCAATAGATTTTGGACACACACCCTATTCCACTAGTAAGGGTACCAGTCATTATATAGAGAACATGCTTCCTATTCCATCATGGGGTAAAACATTGATGATATAGTACGAATGCCCTTGTCCATCAGGGGGCACTACTTTGTAGATAGTGGTGTTTGGGGGATCGACAACCTGTCATGACATGGGGATTATCAATCATGGTCTATCTCTAATTGAATCTTCTTAATCACTTCCTTTGCCAAGAAACGATAGAAGAATCTTCCTTCTAAGAACATATCTAATCATATCTCAAAGGAAACTATAAATTTTACCAATGATTTTTATGTGAAAAACACTCTTGATAGGATATATGTGTGCCAAAGTCATATGAAAAATGAAAGAGAACTGAGAGGTATAATATTATTAATAGGTACACAACATGTTATGGGTCCACATGGAATGTGTCTCCACTACTCATCCAGGCAGTGTTCATGCTAGTACATAGATAACAGGCCATGTTGTACTACATTGGGAGTAAGGGTATGACACGATGTTCCTCGACCAATTTGGTCCTACCCATGTTATCCGGACTAGGTCCATGTACCTGGACGTGTGCCTGTATATGGTGTGTTATTGTCCATATCCATGTCCGTGTACTCCCAGAGTACACACAATGCCTCAATTATATAGTCACAAGGCGTGTGGGTTCCAACACAGCATGTGATATTAAAATAACTTGGAAACCATAGCTTCCATGACCATGAGACTACACACTATGTGTTATTTAGACAACATGATGTATAGTTAATGTTTTTATATAATCCACAAAAATCCACACATGTCTTCGTAGTCTAGTTTCTTCAACAAAAATATCATCTTCTAACTACCCAAAATTGTAGGATAGCTCCTTGGAGCATTTATTCTAGGCCTATGGTGGTGGGATACCAGAGTTATGTTCCTCCAATAAAATCCACCACATGCCTCACACACCTCCCATGTCACTACATTATCTTCTTTGGATCCATGATCTACGAATCCATATATAATTCCCAAAATTTACTGAGATTCATCCTCAACACTCCAATATGGAATTTTTACACACATCCACCTTGACTCATGTGGTCAATCATGCTTATATCTTCCTAGAAATAGTCAAATCATAAACCCATGGTCTAACGAAGACGAACATGAAGACAGAGTGGGTGAAAGGAAAATAGAAAAAAGTGAAATGTTATTGGCTAATAATTATTGGCCAAAAATCATACAATCAGGGATTGGAAATGATGATTTAATTTAATTATCAATAATATATTGAATAAGAAATTTAAATTGATATATGGGATCAGGGAAAATAATTTTTTAAATGCCGATTAAAGTATAAAATATTTGATCAGGATGAATATTTTAATCAAGTTAGAAACTAAAATTGATGATTCCTACCATAATATTGAATAATTATTTGTTGAATAACTTATTATCCAGTAATGGAGATGATCCACTTTGATTGTTTCCTTTCAAAGTAACCTCACCTGAACGCTAGTCATCACCCGATCTCAATCCACCATTGAAGAACATTAGAATAATTCTCTCAATGATAATAGTGTAATGTATCCATCCATTTGGATTATTAATAACAATATAAATATATAGTATAATAGGTCTTGGGTATTAAATGAGTTAATTAAAATTTCAATTAATTAATTAAGTTATCATACGCACCAACTGATGTCATATCTGAATGTCTGGTACCCACCAAAATTATGTAGCACCAAGGGTAAACCCATCAATAAACACTTAACCATGTTCTCAAATTTTATATTTGAGAATAGATTTCGGTTTTATTACATTATTTCTGAAAAATTGGGAATGTTTGATATAAAATATACCTTTTATTTTTATGAAATAAATTTTGGCCTCCCGGGTCCTTGAAATTGAACACCGTCTAAGAGACTGACATTGAAAATATTTCTTAATATATTTCATTGTTTTATAAGGAAAATACATGACCTATAAATTATTATGTCCTTTATTATTCTCATCCATGATAAAAGCAAAAAAAAACAAAAAATGTTGTGAAACTACGACTATATCTGCCTATCTAGCTCCATAGAGCTCTACTATAGTCTCCCATGTAGACACAACACACGAACCAAGGGAATGGTCTATCCATGGAAGATACTCTCCTTATGATCCCTGATCACCAATAGGTGCTCTGAAAAAGAGGATCCATCTTCAATGACCATCTCACCCAAATCAATATGAATGGTAGGATCATGCACATATCTCATCAGCTATGACACATGGAAGGCTTCATTCACTTTCTCTAACATTTGTGGTATGGAATGGTAGGAGGATACCCCTCCAACACTATGAATGATCTAAAATGACCTAATTAACCTCGACGATAACTTTCCTACCCATTCAAATATCTAAAATTACCATTATGGGAAGACACTCATGAAAAGTAATCTCCCTCCTATCACTCCAATTACCTAAAACATCAATATGTCTATTTTTTATACCTCCTTTGGGATATCCTCATTTACTCTCATATCACATGGACCTTCTATATCATCACCAAAACCATATCTATCCTAATATGGGATGGATCACCAATCTTAGTCGAACATAAGTATGACCTACATGGGTTACCGTACAAGTCTATAGAAGCTTCATGCCAATATTAAAGTGATATGAATTATTATATGAAAACTCCTACAAGGGTATGTGATCCTTCCAGCTCAAGAAAAAGTATAACAGACAATCCCTCATCATATCCTCCAACATGTAGATAGTTTTATAACTCATTCCATATATCTGGGGGTAAAAATCTATATTCATCAGTAACTAGTTCCTGAATTCTGCCCGTAAGACTCTAAAAACAAGATGTATACCACACATCATAAGATGATACTATTGTTGAGGTAACTCTATCGAGGTGTATGATCCACCACACATAAAACTGGTGAATAATCTCCACTAATTTTTGTTCCCTAATAGAAAGGAAGTGAACTGATGTTATAATTTGTTCTACTATCACCAAGATAGAGTAATGGACTCTCTCTATCTACAGAATACATATCATAAATTCATTGGATATTTAATCCCATTTCAAAACTAGGATATAATGTGGGTGCAATAACCTATCGAATCCAGGTCCATAACCTTCACCTGTTGATATGAGAGACACCAAGAGATGAACTCAAAAACACTATGACTAATTCCATCCAAACAAAATTTTCCATAAAGGTCTTTGTGCATCTTCATTACACCACAATTTACAACCAATATAGATTGGTGACACAAATTCATGACCTTCTTTTGTAATAAAACCAAACCCACAATCTTTACCTGCAAAATAATAATTTTATTCCACCATTCAAATAATCCTTTTGGTTGATCTCATAAGGATATCATGTGACTTAGGACCTCATTATAGATGTCTCCAAAATGAGAATCCTTCACATACTAGTGATGTGTGAGATTAAACACCATCAACAAGAAATGATTCACCCTCCGCCTATATCAGGGTTAGAATTAATGAAGAAAACTACTGATATGAATCCTTCTCTTGATGAGAATGAAACTTCCTAACAATGGTATATGCTACCATGTTTCCATTACCTGAAGTATAGACCACCTTAATGTCATAGTATAGAAGAAACTCTAACCAGTGCCTCTTTCTTAGGATCATATCATTCCTTGTAAATAAATACCATAGAATTTTATTGTCTTTTTAATGTATAATATTATCTCAATGAACATAATGCCTATATATCCCTAGCATGGTGACTATGGCTACCATTTCTATATCATGAGCTAGGTCGTTATACTCATGGGGTATGAACTTCTTCTACCCATATGTGATCAATTCCTATATCATCATCAATTTTAATTCAATCCAACCTATAAAGGCATTAAAATATACTATGTACTCCATTCCCACCTTAGGTAGCCTCTAAATAGGAGAACAAGTCAACCTCAGCCTCAAATCTTAAAAGGATCTATGGATCTAAACAACCCTAGTAATTGGATTCCCATTCGACATTAGAGTGCTCAAAGGGGGTGAAATTATAGAGATTTCCTCCACAAACCTCATATCGTAACCATCCTAGTGAAGAAAACTTTGTACCTCAAACAAACTCTTGGGTGTCTCCCATGAAATATCTGCATCAATATTTAATAGTTCCATAGCTATTATAAGATACAAAATGAAATTCCACATAATGTGAACCTTATGGATACACAAATAGATCATTGCGGTCTTACTATATAGCCGGTGCTCTAGAAAAAATTATAGGATCATTCTCAAGTCCTCGACATGCTCTTACTCTAAAGCATAGTAGAGGTGTATTTCATCAATGAAGAAAAGTAAAAATTAACCAATGGATGGATGGAAGATACGATTAAACAAATCCATAAACATAATATGGGTATTCATAAAACTGAAAGGAATCACCATGAAATCCTAGTATGCGTTGAAACATCATAATTCCATCTTTAGAATATTAGCCTCTTGAATCCAAAACTAGTGGTAGAAAAAAATTTGAACAACCTTTGAGAACCATATCACGCCTCATAATAGATCAAAGAGGTCATCAATCATAATTAAGAGAAACTTATTCAATAACATGTCTTGGTTCAAGAAACGATAATCAATACAAGGCTTCAATCCCCCGTCCTCCTTTTTCAAGAACAACATCGGAGATACCCATAGAAACATGATGGGTATGATAAAGAACTTTTACAGAAGGTACTATAACTAAACCCTCATCTACTAGATCTTGGTAGGGGGCATCCAATATTGAGTATATTTCATTAGAGTGGTCCTAGTATGAAAGTCAACGAAAAAAATATTTCTACAGCCTCAAAGGTATTCTTGGAACATCCTTGAGTAAGACATCCATATAGTTATTCATTATTAAATGAATCAATATTCCTGAAGAGACCACTAAACCAAGGGATAATCTAACCAACTTATGGGTGATGGGTTATATATTCCTTCTTTCAAGACTCACTCACTCTACTATGATATCTCTCTCACCCACAATGGATATTCTCATCTCATCACCCTAATGGAATCTAACTCCTCTTCAATGATAGTGGATATAGTCTTGGAAGATAGAAAACTAGTCTATATCAATGATTTGGTTATATAGTTTCATATTAAATACTATGATCTCTCAATAGAAACTCTTTACACCAAGAGATAGCTCGCACTTCTGGAATATAAGAAATATCAATGAAACATTCCCCATGGAACCTCATGGAAAAGATTCTAGGCTAAAGACTCAAATGGGAACTCCATACCTTACACAAGGAGTAAATATATTAATGAATAAATAACACCTAAGTATAATAGTAGTTAATCAAGAGTAGAATAAACAATGAACACTCCTCTAATAATCTCATGACCTTCTGAGTTATAATCATGCATATAATGTTACTGGCCACAAACCCTACCGCATGAATAGTTTGTATATAGTGGGATGCCTGGTGGTGGTGGTAGGAGAATCTCATAACACCCCCAAGAAGATCCTCCTTTAGGATCAAAAAATTTCTCCCCTCAGATATCTAACTCCATGGGTCCCACCTTTTCCTTTCTTAGAGGTATATTATAATGGAAATTCATATTTTGGGGTGGTCCATCCTCTATATTCCTTCCCTCTACAACACATCAAGTCGAGAAATTAGGTGTCATTTACCACACCTATTACATGCACAACATCGCGTCCCTTAGAGTTCCACTAGTCATATGGGTGGTACCTAAGCTGTATGACCACATGCCTGAGTTCTTTTATGAGGTGGTATCCAATACTAAGACCCATCCAACTACCACTTGCAAGATCATGTAGATGACTTGGCTCCATGATTCCCACTTCAAACCCCAAATGGATGGATTCACTCAGATAGAAATATCTCTATCATCAATTCCAACTCCAGAACTAGATCATATGTGGGAATTCATAGGGGTATCACAATAAAACATATATCTATATGAAGATAATACTTGTAATTCTATTCTTAAAAGTATCCATCCCAAATCATCTTTATGGAATACCACATAAGGTTATTGAATATAAAAGAATACTCAACTAATATAATCCATTCTGACATAACCCATAAGAGCTCTTAAAATTTAACTAAGCATATGTTCTAGGGGTAGTACTCCTAAGGAGACAACATATAGAAATTGGACCATGAGAGAACTGGATCATCTTGAATTACCATGACTAAACTCTATTAGTTTCTATATATTTCTTGGAAAATGATGTCTTATAGTGAAACCATATGATCAATTGAGGTCGGCACAATTTTGAAGACATGGATCAACAATTCAATCCAATAATCTACTACATGGGGATCTGGATCTATGTGAAACTTCATTGGCCTATGGTGCTATAACTTTTTGAGTGTCCCAATCTTCCATGTATCCTCATCCTCTTTAGTTATTATCATCTGCTACTCAATATATAGGGGTTTTATAACCTTTTCACATGGAGGTAAGATCATGTGTGATGGGACCTAAATATATTCCTCATCACTCATCTAATCATCATCATGTTCCTTAATTGTAACTGGTATGTATTTCTTTAAGGGTCCATCCTATAAATTTAATAACGATGTACCATAGATAGATGAGAATATATATATGGGGAGAAGAATCTAGAAGTATTGTAAAAGAACTCAATCTTATATTATTAATGTTTCAATGTCTCTACAACCAATGTCTTAGTATATCGAGTCAAAAAGCAAGTAGTCAGATTCCTTATGAACGTATACATTACCCCCACACCAACACATGGTTTTTTTGTCTTGAAAGTTTTACTCGAGACACTTTAACAATATTGACCAAGATCTCAACCACACCCCTTAATTAGAAATAACTCTAAACACCATCCCATGGTCTAACCACCTATGACACCAATCTTCCATTACCTGACCCAACCTAACCCATGTGGATGGTGGAAGATTGAGCCGAAACTACCCCAAACCCACCTACATGGGTCATGGGATAGAGAGAAGCACTATAAAGGCAGAACTAACATGAAAGGCCTTTTCTTAATGTACATGTATGCATGGACCCAAGCATTTCCATACAGTAGTGAAAAGTAATAATAATAAATACAGTAATATGTATAATAAAAACCATTCATGTAACAAGATATATAAAATATCGAAGAGTGCAACAATGTAATCCCAAAATTAAAGGAAAAAATAAACACCTAACCAAAACAGATGTTGCAACTTGAAACCAACTGGAAATGAAATGCTGTGAGAGCCTACGTTTGGATCTCAAATCCTTAACTACCTTAAAAAGTAAAATTCACCCTAGTATTCCTATGATTCTCTTAAATCATTACCGAACAATATGTCATCTATATAATACTAGACATGTGCGGTAAAATCCCATGAAGGGATGACTATATACAAACCCATTAGGATTAATAAATAACTAGAGGGAGAGAAATTGGTGACCGGATATAAGTATTTAACTCAACCAAAAAGTTACAAGGAAAACCAAAAACTAAAAAAAGATATATTCTTATATAATAATCCCATATGAGAGAGAAATAGGATTCCATATCATATCTCCCAACTCATGAAAGAGACTTACAATAGTTTCAAAGGCCTGCCAAATAATTTTCTAATCTCACATGTCTCTTCAAAGAAGTGACCTTGTGGAGGAAACACACCTCACCACTATGTCACACAGTCATGGGGAAACGATCTGAAATTAGAGGAAACGTTCCCTAGTCTGTCAGTGGGGTCCCACTCAATGGATAGAAGACCTAGTCCCTAGAAAATTAGGGGTTACTAATCAGTAGATTGAGGACCCACCCCCAAGTCCATTTGGGTCTACCATTATGTATATAGAGGACCCACACCCTAGTCCATCAAGGAAGAACCACTAAGTAGATAGATGACCTAAACCCTAGTCTACCAGAGGTTACTACATGGAATATGGAGGACCTTACCACTAGTCTGTCAAGGGGGTACAACTCGTTAGACTAATGAACCATGAACTATCCTGTTAGGGGGTTCAAATCAGTAGATAGAGGTGTATGGGGGACCCACACCCTAGTACAATATGGGGATTTTAAATCCTTAAATCCTTTTCATGATCATGCTGACCATTTCCATCATCGAGAGCCGGTTTGATAATCATAATGATAAAAAATACTCACATCATATATCAAATTACACTAATAAGGATACCATCACGTTTTATGTGAAAAAACACCCATGATAGGATACTCATGTGCTAAAATATGAGTCAAATGTAATGAGATACAACAGGTAGAATATGTTCAAGAGTTATGTGGTGTGTCCGGGTTCCAAATGAAGTGTGTATTTACTCCTCTTCATGGGTATTTCCTCATCATCACATATATCACATGTCGGTGTTAAAGGGTACTACACAAAATTTCTCAATCACTTTGGGCATGCCTGTGTGATCTTGGCTATATCTGGGTACCTAGGAATTTTCAAAACATAGTGTGTGCATGGTTATTTCCCTTCCTATGTACTACTTAAGTACGCACCGGTCCACCAACAGTGGGTGACATGGGGTGTGGGGGTCCCACATGGCTTGTGATATTTAACTCTCATGGGAACCCCAAATTCCATTTCCACAGGACTACACACCGTGTATTATTCATACAACACAACTTATAGTCATATTTTCCATAGGATCTATGAAAATACTCAAAATTATTCCAGATCTAGTTTCTATGCCACAAATCACTCTAGTTAGCTACTTAAAATCAATGGAAAACTCTTATGGCCCTTGATTCTAGTAGATCAGTGGCTAGAAATTGTTATTTTGATCCTCCAATTGAATACACCATGTACTAGTGCCTCCTATGCTGATTACTTATCCTCTTTGAATACCATATCCATGAATCCATCAATGATATAGAAAATCCATTTTGATTCATCCAAAAATATCTTATCTAGTCATTACAAACATATCTACAATGAATGTGGGTGTACAGTCATACTCAGACCCACCTAAAAATATTTAAATCATTACCTCATGGGCCAACAATGAAGAACATATAGAATATGTGGTGGAAAGGAAAAATAAAAAAAGGTGATAACATCATTGGAAAATATTCCATGGAAAATGATTACAATACTGGGGATTATCAGGGATGATTTCATGAAATATTAAAAAAAATGAATAAATAATTTTATTCGATACTTGGTCTCATGGAAAAAATTTATTTAAATAAAAATCAAGCAATAAAAATTACGATCATAATCAATCCATTAATAAAAGAAGAAACAGAAATTGATGAATCCAACCTAGTTACTGGATAGTGCTTAAGTGACGAACTAGTTTTCCAATAATAGGGATAATCTAATGCATATGTTTTCTATCAAACCAACTTGATCCAATATTCATTCATCATCTAATTGCAATATTATATAAATGAATTTTTGTATACTCCTTAAAAACATCCCATGGTTTTGTGGCTATCCCAAGTAATTATCCATAGTGAAAAAATTATAGATAAGCATATTTCATGGATAATTAATTAATTAATTCACTAACTCTACCTGCCAACTGATGTTTCATATGAACTTCTGATTTCAACCATCTTTATGCCCCAAATACAATAAACCCCATGCTCAATATTCAACTATTTTATCATATTTCTAATCTGAGACTCTGTTTATGTGATATTAAATTATTTCTGAAAAATTGTTCATTTTTGGTATAAAATATATGAATATTTTTATAAAATTAATTATGGGATCACCAAGCCTCATAATTTCATGTATTCTCTATGGTTGGATATGAATATATCTCATAATATATTTTGATTTCTTAAAATGAAAAACTATGATTACTACATCTTGATATAACATCCAATGCTTAATTATTTGTATAATTGGTATATCCAATGATTTCATGAGGTATCTTACTAGTTGTATAGTTTTTGATGGGATGATGTATAATACTTAATGTATGATACACATCATATGGGATTCGGTAGATACTGAAAAATACATGGTTACTATATGAGGATTTGGTATAAGATGATGTCATGATATGATTCACATGGTTAATGTTGTGATAACCAGTCCATGTGTTTTATATATGGAATAATTTTAGGGAGAGAGGGATCCATAATTGTGATGTTGAGGTAGAGTGAAAATAGTGTTTCTTGTTCCTCAAGGATCATGAGGGGCTGGTGGTCTCATTAGTAATTTAGGGGATTTGGTTTGGGTATAGATTCTTACGTATATATGTCCGGGTAGGTGTTTATTGGTGTATCTATATTATATATCTCTTCCATTTTTTCTCATAGATAGTAATGCATCCAATATAAATGCTTCTTATAACCTCGATGATAGTTTCAAACCTAGGCCCTAATATAGGTAGGACTCAAGCATTCACCATCTCCATTATCTAATTGTTGTCCAATAAGGTGTAACCTCTGAGGTGTGGTGTCAAGATAGAGTGAAATAAAATGTTTGGGTAGAGGGATACGATAGTGTTTGGATTTAGGAACATGTTAGATTTCAAGGGTTGGTAGGGTAATGGGTTTTTTAATTTTTATTTATGTGATTTAAATATAGTATTGTCATTGAGACATGGGTATTTGGGTCCCACTATGATCATACACATGTACCTGTATGTTTATTGAGCCTACTAAGAATAGTTATGGAGGCTACATGGTAGATTCATAGGAATTAATCGTGCATAATTACCCATTAAGAATGTGTTTGAAATGGATAGACCATGGGATAGGTTTGACAATAAATTAAAAAGTATTAATTAATTAATGTAATTTATTTCTTATTATTGGTTTATGAGTCTAAAAGTTTGTTCGTTTTGATGGAATGGATCGAGGTCAATGTTCTCATCCTGTCTATGCCCACATATTTTATCAGGCTGTCTCAGTAGATCACTATAGAGTAGAGTTTGATGAAAATCAAACTTGGAGGCTGAAAATCTACGATATTCAAAAATAGATTCTATAGATGTATGAGGAATACATTTCAAATTCAATAATTTGAGACCGATTAGATAAGGTTGTGATTGATTTCTGTTTGATTCATTCTTTGAATGATCATTGGGATTTATTAGCTGTGATGATATTATGTGGGGTCGTTAGTAGCGATGGTTATTATTACTCATCAATCATGAGGTATCACCAGTATCATGGGGTATGTTCATGGACTAGTTTTGAGAAGAGTTTATATATTCAACCATGAAAGTGGAAATTCTCTATACTTTTTCCCTTCGATTGGGGAGTTATAGTGTAAAGGGGATTTGGATCCATTTTCAAGACCCTTCTAGAATATTATCTAGAACAATTTCTAGATGTGGAGGCCATAGTAAAGAATTTCAAGGAGGAGTTTAATCTATATATCTAGTAGCATGTCACCCCATTCATATTGTCAATATAATATTACATGTTGGAAAAAGAAAATATAATTTATGTGATGAATGATTCAACCAGATCTTCATGCAAGCATAATTGAGAGGGTTCCTCACAAAGAAGAGTTCTAGCCTGAGGTTCCTAGTTTTTAGGATAGAAGATCTATTATTCCACCATTGGTACGTCACAAACCTCAAATTTTTATTTCTCTAGGACGGGATCTCTAAAACATTATAAACATGCATAGATGTGTGTTTTTATTTTTAAGGTAAATGTCATTTACAAAAAGAGTGACAGTACATTCTGAGCAATAAATGTATACTCGGATATATGTCTTTTCTTTCACTTTTGAGGTGGTTTCAACCAATATAGTAGCTATAGTGTGGTCTAGTATGGGGTTAGTAGATAAGATATGGTCTAGGAAGAGGATATCCTAGAGATTCTATTTTTTCTCAAAGAGCATATCACACCTGTGGTGGTGTTCATCTATAGGGTTGCCAGTTCTATGGTGCAAGATGTGGTTAGCTTCATGCACTTGGGTTTCCCACACTAGGTGATCCAGATAATTCTTGATATACCCATTTGATTTATAAATGGGTTTATGCATTTTTTGAAGTATGCACTATAAAATCCTTAGAATAATTAACCTAAGTCCATGATTTAGGACATGATGTTGAGAGGATTTATGTGCCCTTCTCAATGACTACACTAATTGGAGGTCAATCTAATTTGTATGATGTTTTTAAAAACATGGATCTAGTTATAGGGAATCACCAATCTTTAAGAAACTTCTTATTATTATGTATAAAAACACATAATATCATGGTAGACATTGATTTACTATATTTAGTGTGATATAACATTAATTTTTGTATGATACAGTTGTGATATTTGATGCTGATTGAGTGATGGAAAGTGTTCATTGGTGTGAGAGACCCTTAGATGGTTTAGAGGCATCCTTTGGTTTTTTCTTCCTTGATGGTTGATCTTATTTAGATCTTGTTGGTGGTTTAGTAATCATTATTTCCTAGTTTTTTGGTATAATACCCTAATTACATTCCAATAGAGGTCATTGCATTATCCCCTAGATGGTATATCATGTTTTGGATAGAGATACATTCATACATATCTCTTATTTAATTTTCTATATATATAATGGTGCCTTGTGTGTTGTGGGAGTTTCATGTACAGGTCAATAATATATTTTAGTGAGGTTATATTTAGAATTGTGTATAAAATTGGGGTGCACCAATTTCATTCATGAAAAAGTTCAATGGATGTTTGTGTCCTTGTTTCCATTATTATCTCTTTAACTAGGTGAATCTGATGATCCATTTTACTCCTCCATTGAATGATGATTTATTAGATCAATTAAATGGAGAATGTTCTTCGTGAAAATCGATCTATGGTTACGATAACATCATATGTACATGCATGATGAGGATATTCTAAAAACCAAATTCCATTATCGATATGGTAATTATGTGTTCTTTATAATTCCTTTCAGTGAGATGAAGGCACCAACTGTTTTCACCGATTTAGTGAACTTAGTGGTCATAGACTTATTGGATAAGTTCGTAGTGTTTCTTCATCAACAAAAATCTCATATACTCTATATTTTACGTGGATAATATAGAGAATCTATATTTTATTTTTGGAGTTATTCACCGTTATAAGATGTTTGAGATGTTTTTAAGTCTATTTTATGGACTCAACATGATCTCTTCATAAGTAATATAAAGGCCAACATAGAATTATGATGGAATCTTTAGAGATAGGTGGAGTTGTTTCTTGGGAATACCACAATACTATTTTCAATGTTAGAAGTTTACTTTGTATTTAAGGATATCATAATATATTCATAGAATATTCTTTTGGGTTTCCACTCCTCTGAAATCATTGACTATGAATGATCATCTGATCATGGGATTGACCATGGATCTAATAATTTTATTGGCAACATATAGACCCCAATTTGAGGTTTTCTATAATATTTCATTTTTGGTTGTGGGATGTGTTTTAATAAAGTGTAGATCAATTATTTATTTTTCATCTCATCAGTTACATACACTTGTGTATTTCTATAAAACCCATTATAATGAAGCATAGATCATGATATGGATATTCCATGGATTTTGTTAGACTCCTTCAGGTATTATGTATAATCCCATCATATGGATATATTTTCCTTCTTCATTATGATAACTCAAGTGTTCAATAACATTGACTGGCTAATAGATGAAAAATTTTATTGTATTTTAATATAAAATATATTATTATTAATATAAGAGTTACCCTATTGTAATATGAGTAAAACACTAGAACCTAGGATTTATTTAATAATTCCATCTGTCGCCAATACTTTGAGAACATATGGTAAATATGTCATGAATATATTTTTATTCTCGAAGACATTACACAAATAGAAATAAAATGAATTCCAAAAACAACACAAGTATTTATGAATACCTTCTATATTTCTTAGTCATTTTCATACACAATGATATTGAGTATCTCCTGATCCCACTCCTCTGGTACCCCTGATATGTTTACAAGTAAGAGAGAGATGATAACTCTAAAGGCCTTCCACCAATAGTCCATGGCTTACCAACATCCACATAAGGAATATAATACAAAATGTGAGTAATTATCCACATTATGTATGTTAATGGAATAATATATTAGATTAGATATGTAACACCCTGAAATTTTAAAAAAAGTGCAGTATGTTTGATAGCGTTTTCAACATGCAACACAAAGCTTAAACGCCCCATGAAATATATAACCATTATAACATAGCCATTAAATTTGTGGGTATTAATTGAATAAACTAATTTATTATATATATATATATATATTCCCTAATCGATGTAAATCATTTATAAATTATTTTTAAATAATCATTCATTTTTTCATAATGTAATTTTATTCTTCATAAGTTTATTTTCTGAAATAATAATAATTTTTTCTTTTTATAAGAATATATTATAAATAAATTTTAGAACATTTAGAAAATATAATTTTTAAAATTTATATACTTTTTTTAAAATAATCATATCAAAATTATCAGAAGGAGAAATTTATGTATTTTTTAGAATATATTGATTTTTTAGGGAATAGTGAAAATACCAATTTTATAAAAACTATACATTACATTCAATAAATTAAGTAATTTAAAAGTAAAAAATATTCTTTGAATATGATTTAATGTAACATAATTATTATTTAGTTATATTTTATAAATATAATTACATTTGAATTATCTTTATATTGGATTTTATTATATGTTTAGTTTGTGGTTTAAAAAAGGGATTTTTTTAACACCGTTCAAAAGTGAATAATGTTTCTCCTTTTTAATTAATAAAAAAACCCCGAATGAGGAATTATTTGAATTTAATTTATATGAAATATATTAATAAATGTATATTTTTATTCATACACTCTTTATTATAAGCAATATAGTAATATAATGTCATATTTTTCATGAAAAATACACTTCATAAAAACCCTCATTTTCAATTGGTCTACACGTTTAATTTTAAATTAAAATATTCATATTATATGATTTGAATTTGGTAAAATGAATTTTATATTTTAGATTATAAAAATATATATCATCTAACGTGTTTAACATAATTTTATACCCTAATGAATATTGTAAAAATTAAATATTAAATACCATGGTTAATGTGAAAACATGATTACCAGGGGATTAAACAAAAATAATAGGGAAAAAATGACCAAAACAATTATCTAAAATATATTTTATGGACATATATTGACCATATAGTTTCTAATTATTGTTATTACACCATTTTTATCCATATTTCCTATAAACAATGTGTGTACACCATTTTATTCTAAATATTTACAAGTGTTCCACTCACCTCACTTATAGAGGATGACCCCCTCTCCGCTCCACATCACATCATAAAAGAAATTTTTCTAGGAAGTAACAATAAAAATTACATCCTTAATACCATCCTAATTACCAATAGTTCTTGTGTTGATTAGAAAGACAACCTAGGAAGTATTTTAGTAATGACCTAAGGAAGTAATTTGAAAAAGAGGTATTGTATTTAGTTATGCATTATTATTATATATTTTCTTCCAACTTCATCAAATAATCTCAACTTTTTATTATATAATTAAATAAATATATCCATTATAATTATATTTTATTATTTTAATGTTATAACCTAAATCCCTTTCATTTTCAATCAAATGTGATACGAAATTATCCTTTGTGTGTACAATGCACTACCACATCGTGAACCGATGTTATTCATTTTTCATTATCACTTATCACAAAATTATTTAATGAGGGATATAAAGTATATATATAATATTTGCAACATATTTATACATGTTCATTCCTTATATAACATATACCTTCTTAATTAACAATCTATAGCGATTACAATAATGTCGCTCATGTGTAAAGTGGACTATCACCTTTCAAGCGATGTGATTCCATTTTAACTAATGCTTTACATGTAATGTACTAAGGATAAATTTAAAAAATATATGTGATATAAATTAAATAATTATCATATAAATAAAATAATTATAATTTTGAATAGATAAATCTGATTTCCATTGTCACACTAAAAAAGATAAGATCATTCGTGCGTACGTCTGGATTATCACCTCCAAGAAGTAATGTGATTATTTACCACCAACACATCACATGGTTGATATATATAACTCAATATATAGAAATAAAATATAATACAAACCATATTTTCATACTAATCATTGATAAATGGAAACGTCACTCATGCATACATACAACCTACCCTCTCCATGATCATAATGTAGTTAATATTTCATAACCATCATTAATGATTGGATTTAAAAAAACAAAAAAAATATTTATAAATATTAAATTCATGTAATTATTATTATTATTGATATTTTTAAATAAAGACTTCATTTACCATAGTCAATACATAAATTCTATTTCAAAACAATGAACTGAATGTCATCAAAATGCCCAATGTGGATTTAACTGATTATGAATTTATATATTTAATTAAAATAAATAAAATATTTTCTATATTTATAAGTTATTATTCCCATAAATTATTATTATGAATGAATTAATAAATATTTTTTTTATATAGGGGGATTGAACATGTACGATGAATGTCAGACTAAAGGTTAGGGTTTTTTAACTAAATTTTTATTTCAATGAGATATATTCCATACTCACAAATTGTTTTTACATTATGGTGCAAAGACTCCCTATAAATGTATTTTAAGTTTAATTTGATTAAAATATTGGGAATTATGAATCCATGCGAGTATCTCCCTTTATCGAGGATTTCATCTAGAGATTACCAAAAAAATAAGGGGCTTCATCACAATTTTCCTTCATAGAAGTGAATTTAATTATTATGAACTTATTTACCATTATATGGTTTATATACTACCATATTTACATGGAATATCATTAATAATTTATAAATTATATTACTTTATGGTTCAATTTGGATTATTTAATACACATGGATTTTAATTTAATGTTATCGAGTTTTAATCAATTTTATAACTCAGTTTCATTTCATTGGGTTATAATACATCTTCATCAAATTTGATATTATATGATTTATTCTTTGATTTTTATTACTATCTTATCTTTTATTTACATAATATTTTTTTTTATATTTGATACATGTAATTGGTTCATTTATTAATTATTTCACAATTTTGTGATCATTATATGGCTTGTTTGTCTCAAATTGTCTTTATGACATATGTTATGTTATACACAAATCCTATTTTTTGAGATATATCTACTTCCACTTTAAATTTTATATCTTGAAACAAATTATTTTTATGATATTTAAAATATCATAAAATGTAATTCATTCACAGGTCTTATGATTGAAGAGTTACTAAAGTTGAAATGGATTTATGTTTCAATATCATTTCTTTCAAGATTTTATATGTTCAAGTTTCCTTTTGAAAAAATAAAATGCAATTATTTTAATAAACCAAATCTCATTATAATCCATTGTTTCTGATTTTTTTAAATCAGTTTACATCCATTTGATCTTTAATTTATTTTAAAAAAATCAAAAATATCACTTGTATGTAATATGAATATTGAATTTTTTTAGACTGATTACCATTCTTTTCCATATCCTTGTTTTATAAATTTTTTTAAAAAATATTATCTTGTAAATATAAATGATTTATTAGATCCATTTACATGACCATTTACCTTATTTTAAATTATTTTAATAGAAAAATTCTTATTTTTTCACAATGACTAAGTTTAGACTCAATTTTTTAAAAAGTTTTTAAAGGAATGTTTATTGTTAACATTTACAACATTAATGTTTTTTCACTCCAATGTGTTTTTCAATTCATTGATTTTTCCATTATCTGTTTCAATGTTTTTATTCAAATAAAATAATTTTGGGTATATTTTGGAAGTTTTTATTAATTTTAAAATTTGAAAGTTTATTTTCCTGAAAAATATTTTTAATGTTATTTTAATGGTATTTACATTAATCAAGGCCGACAAGCCTTTTTTATACATATTTACAATTAGGATATTTTGAAATGATACCATCTAGTACATTATTTGAATGAATTAATATTTTTTCAAATAAACTATCATAGAACCTATTTCTATACCATAGTTTAATCATGTATCAAAGAGATCTTTATGAATCCTATTTCATTTCGATGAGTTAATAGTATTTCAATTACATTTTTATAAAACCCATTAATTTTCCATATGTTAATCATGTTCTAAGATGAAAAAGTGGTTGCTTCTATGTGTTTATGATGAAATAAATAATGTCTATACAATATTTATAACATGGTTCTTAGAAATTGTTTATGAAAATGATTGGTTTAGTTATAAAATAAGCACATGTGGTTACGTTATTAACCAAGGATAGATGGTTCCATGATAAACGAAGGATGGGCGGATCCGTGATAAACCAAGGATGGATGGGATCATTAAAACCCTCCAATATATTGGGTACTTATGAGATAGAATCTGACCATATTGGATATTATATTTTATAAGAGTGATATGAATATAATGTTCCAATATAGAAATATGTTTTGTTTATGATTTTTATGGGTTTCATAATGTTTCTTTTATCATGATTGATATCCTATGGCTGTAGAGTTTTGATTTTGATGACTCTTTCCTTTATTATTTGCTTATTACATTTTTTCATATTTGTGTCTATAGGTGTTGATGGGTTTGAATATTCTTATGCTATTCTATTGAAATTTTATTATACCATCATACCCTTATACTCTTTGTTTTCTCACTAATGGAAAATAATTGGTAATTCATTTGTTTACCCATACTAAGAATTTAATCACACACCTCTTATGTTTTATTTCCCTAAGGTATCAATAATTCTATTGAATTAATTACTTGTAGAAGTATATCATATGGATGATGATGATGTCTTATCATGAAATAAGAAAATCTAGGATAAGTGTGAGAAATTATCATTTAAATAAAGGGTATTATTTTTTTAAGAGTTTTCCTAAAATCTAAATCTATAAAAACAAAAGGTCCTTAGCAATGTATGTGATCCAATATTTCCTTATGAAATTATATATTTTTAAGTAAAATATTTGGTCACCTTCATCGATAAAAAATGATAAAATGTAATGTTTATGGTTTTTTCAACTAATCATAGAGTACTTGTTTCGGGATTTTATAGCTAGTATCATAGAGAAAATTAGATAAAATTGTATATTAAAATGTTTTCATGTGATTATATCTTAGTATTTATGGATTACAACATGGGTTTAATTGTTTAAGGTTAATCATGTGTTACAGTCTTAGGAAATCTATTTTTAGGATTAATTAGTCAAATTTTGAGGTTTTTAATGATATTTTGGGAGTTTATTTTTTTGGTTAGTGTATCTAACTGTTATGTTAAGAAGGAAGTATTATCTATGGATGAATTAACTGTTAATATATTTTTAAAGAATTGAAAACCTATAGGTTTTATATGATCATTTTTTATTAATGTTTTTTAAGGATGTGTATTATATATCTAAGAACCCTATAGGGATACAAATTTTGTAAAAAGTACAACCTGAGGGCTGGATGAAAACACATCATATCTAGAAATTCCAAGGGGCTTGAACCTATAAGAAAAGGGTGACATGGGTATAGTGCCTACCACAGGCCTATGTGATGTCCTCAAAATGATAAATATATTTTTGGGCTTGAATGATTAAAGGTATGAGAAATAATTTGAGGTTAAAATAGTAATTAACATTGAGATTATTGTGTTTATATAGGATATATTGTTATTTATTTATGGAAATATTTAATTTGAACTTTTGGTAAAACTATTTAATTTTAGATATTAATGTATTATTTCATCAGATGATGGCTAATTCATATGGGGAATTACCTACCCTTGTTCAAAGAATTGTGATTTGGTTAATGTCTAAAGGTAGATGTAATTTATTAATAACTCAATTTTGGTTATGTAATCCATTATATGTTGATTTTAGTTCCTCATGCATGAATAAAATTATCTTGAATACTCACCATTTGGAGAAAAAGATGATATTATTGTGGAAATTCATAAAAGGATAAAATTATACTCATCAAATAATAATATTTCAATTTTCACCTAGTCTAGATGGATTAGTAATTTTTAAACTCTAGGTTAAGAATATTGAATCAAAATTTTGTCCTATTATAATCATTTTTTATGATACCAATGACCTTTTTCACACTACCTTGGTTTATAATTTTGTTATTGTTTATTTTATCATGATCATTCACATTATTTTGATCAATGATATTAGTAACTATCAATAATTGTTCAGATATTACACTTTTATTCCATGTCTAAGTAATCACTTCCCATATATGTTCTCATATTTATAATACTAGTTTTTTATTCCAGATGACCCACACACTTCAATTTCACTCTAATCAAGTTGATGTATTAATAACACTTTTTTCAAGTTGTATTACAGCATTAGTATTATTTTTAGTTAAAAAAACATTGATTACCAAGTTGAAGTTAAAATTGGAATTATTCAATTTATTAATGTGGGGTGGGTGAATAACCTCGAGATTTTAAAAGAATAGAATTATGTTCGATAACATATTCAAGAAACATATTAGAGTATACAAGACACAAAAAATATACAAATATTATAAACTAGCTGTAAAATTGGTGGGTATGAATAGTATTAAATTATTTATGATATATATATATTATAACTCAATATAAATTATTTATATATTATTGGTAAATTATTAATAAATATTTAGCAAATTAATTTTATTCTTCAAAATTATTTATTCTTCAAAAAATGATTTCGATTTATTTATTTTTGAGGAAATATTAATATTAATTCTTCTAACTTTTAGACATTTTTTAGATAAAATTATCTTAATTTGTTAAATCATCACATAAATACTCAACCTAAGGTGAAATGTTGGGATTTTTTAGAATATATTTATTTTTTTATGAATAATGTAGAGTGCTAACATGCTTTTTAAAACATCCTTTCATTTCAATAAATTAAGTAATTTAATAGTGGAACTATGATTTCAATATGATTAAAATTAGTAAAATTATTCATTAATTATATTTAATATACTTAATTTCATTTGAATCATCCTTATATTGGAATTTATTACAAACTTATTTTAGTGTTTGAAAAGGTGATTTATCAAGAAACTTTCTAAAGTTCATAATGTTTCTCCTTTTTAATTAATTAAAAAATCACTAATTAAGAATTATTTAATGGATATTAATTAATTTCATATCATTAATTTTTTATTTTTATTTATACAATGGTTATTATTAGGCATATAGTTACCATAACTCATCTTTTTCATGGAAAATACAATACTTGAAAACCTAATTTATCATCTCCTCTATGGGTTTAATTATAAATTAAAATTTTCCACATATATGATTTTTATTTGGTAAAATGGATTCTATTTTTTAAATCAGAATAATTTATATAATATAATATAGGAAACTTAATTTTTCTATAATAATTAATAGTGAAAAAAGAAAACCTTAATTATCATGGTTAAGGTGAAAACATGTAAACCGGGGGTTTAAACTAAAACTATAAGAGTTAAACTGATATCAAATATTACTAAAATATATTATATAGTAATATTTAGAATTTTGCATATCCATTTATTTATAATCATTCATTTTGGAGCCTTGTGGCCTATGAAACTTGTGGGCACACATTTTTCTTTTCTAAAATTTACAAGTGTTCTACTAACCTCACTTTTAATAGGCCACCCCTTATCTACTCATTTTCACACAATAAAATACCTTTGTATCAGCCAATAACTACACAAATTACTTCCTAAAAATGTTCCCTGATACTATAAGATCTCGGATTTCTCCGTAAGGTATGTTCTTGCTTATGTTTCGGTTTATGTTCCCTTTTGTGGTTAATTAAATGTTTCCCAAGTCTTTGAGAGGGATTGGGGTGTTCTGGGGGTTGAGGACATAAAAAAGGGTAAAATAAGTTTTCTAGGAAAGCCACACGGTCTGTGCATGGTTACTCCTAATCATGCAGACAACCCAGGTAAACTATGCAGAAGGAGGATTTTCAGACCGTAGCATCAGCATAGTTTTTATACGGTTAGGTAAACTGTGTGGGTAAACCATGTGGCCTAGAAAAGTTGGAAAATTTACAAAATTTCCACTCTTGTATTTAAAACACCAACTTGGGATTTTAATCCATTCTTCCCCTATCAACCCTTGTGACGAACCAAAACCTCCAAGAGCTCCCAAGGATCAATATCCTTCAATTCATTGCAGTTTGGAGTGCCTCTAGATGCGAATCCATGATTTGGGTGCGTTTAATCTACTCTTCCTCTCTCTTTTCCGGATTAGGTCTTGTATTCTGGGTGATCTCCATTCGAATCTCTCAAACCCTTCTTTTTCGGTGATTTTTAGGGTAAATCTTCCAGTGTTGGTTGAATCAATATCTAAGGCCTCAGTTAAGTGGGTGTACATCAATAGATTCGAGGTAGGTGATCTATAAGTTATATTCTTTGGGTTTTAAGTGGATTTGTGCATGTAGGAATGGGTTATTAATTTTACATTATTGTGTTCGTGATTTTTTTTGATAGATTGGACATAGTGGGTGTCTAAATGGTTAGTTGAGCTCCTCACGATCCCCACTGGATGCATGTAGGATTGCCAAATGAAATTAAGGCCACCCATGGGGTGTACCGATATTCCCTAGACTTATAATTTAGGTAAGTAAGAGTGAGTCCATTGTGAGATAACATAGAGCCATGGTGAAACTATTAATATGCTTAAAGGATGTGCAATGGGAGTTTTAGTAATACACCTAGGTTGGGGAATGGCCTAAGTGGGTGTCTGGTTGGATTAAAAAGGGGCTAAATTAATTAATGGGAAATTACTAAGGGACTAGCTTTGTACTAAAATATTCTTATAGAGATAGGCATTGGAAATTGGCAATGGGACTAAAATGTAGAGATTCAAAAAATGAGGAATGTGTTAATGGATTATGGCATAACATTATTTTCCTGATTGATTATTTTTTGTGTTGTTGACAATGAAATTGGCTATGTTTGGTTGTAATGTGGTTGTTATCGAATTTAATAAATAAGCATGTGAACATAGATTGGTTGAGTGGGGTATAGACATGAGGTTCTACACCCACTAGCCGAGTTTTGACTGAGGTTCAAATCTCTACCCTCTAAATTCACTAGTTAGGTTACGGGATAGATCTCTATTCCCCTAATGGTTGCATCCACCCAGAACGAGGATTTGTGGTGAGTATATTGGGAATTGTTGTGTATGATGCCTAGTGAGATAAGAAATTTTTACTTACCTCATGTTTGAGAATGTTGATAATGCCTAATCCATTGAACACGCAAAAATGGTGAATTTAGAAATGACATGTGTTGGAAATGAACATGGGTTATTTGGTAGGTTAACTTAGGGGAACATAAATTTAGAATTGTTTTCTAAACGGTTTCCTTTACAAGATTTTGTTTATCTTTGCATTCACTATCTGTTGACTAGATATTTTATAGATACCATTGGTGCTGGCCTACTGAGTTATACTCAAACCTTTCTCGGGCCACGGTTGGGTACCCGGGCAGATTTCATGGTTTTAGGTCTGGAGAAGGGAAATGGACCAGTTCTTGGGAATTGAGTTGGGTTCAAGATGAGCTTGGTTGAGGTTTGAGACTTAGTGGCAGTACAATTTAGGGGGTTCCAATATTTGTCTCCATTTTTGGTTTTTTTCACTTGGCACTGTATCTTGAAATGACATATTTTTTGTTGGTTATATTTGTACCCAGTTTGGGAACTAGTTCCCTATGGAACTATTTAGACCCTCGTCGCCAGTTGGAAACCTTTGGCGTATAGGGAGGCGCACATGAGGTCATGTAACTACCTAGGTCGGGGCACCGGTTTAGTGGATCCAAGGTCAGAGACATTACAAAGTTGTATCATATGAGGCCCATTTATCTTTATTAAAATTTGGTGATGGTAGATTGAGGATAGTATGTATTGTACCTTGGTAATGAGCTCATGGTTTAGGGTAGCTAACCCATGTATGAGGAAAAACCCACGTCACCCTTGGTGGGAATTGTTTTTCTAGTTGTTTGTTGTTTCATTTGATGATATTTCACCATTGGGTGATGATCTTGTTGTGTGGTTTGATGATTTTTTGATATTTAACTCATGGACAAAATGGAACGAGATTGTGCATTCATGCGTCATCCTAGTCACCAATGTAGATAAGTGACATGCATCATTGTAGGCATGCACACAGGATGAATGTGCGGGATGGAAAGGTTAGGATGTATTTTTTCTCTTAAACGTAATGAATTTATGCCTAAGAAGATGATATGAATGGGTAATAAGGGGTTTGAAAAGGTTTGTTGATAATCAAGGAACGTGTTTAATAAGAAAGTAATGTTGGTTAAGATTTTGTTAAAATACCACGGAATGTAGAAATGGTTTGAAATGGTGTACAGAACAAAATCTTGTAATCATGTGAGTCGAATAACTTTGTTATCCATGTTCTTAGGAGGGATGGATAAGGGTAGTGTCTCAGATGAGATGGGTGAAGAAGAATAGTGTATGAAATATGGTTGATTATGGTTAGGTATGAGCCTTCCTATTTTATCCTGTCTTTTCATGATACCTTTATTACTTCATTTTAAATTTGTGCTTGGAATTGTAGAGAAATACTGCCGTGAAGATGCATGCTAGTTGGGTGATTGAAAGACGTTACCGAGAATGATCCTCTGATAGTGGAGCAGGGGAACCCAATGATTTAGATGACAAGGAAGAGAAGTTCCATGATAACTTCACTTGTTTTATACCGATGATATAATGAGACCCAGGGCGGGTTGGACATAGTATGTTCGAGCTGACTAGAGAGTTTCAACTGTAGCACCCCCTAAGTTTACTAGAGAGGGTGGGATGAAACTATCAGAGTTCTAGATTGAGTCCATCCAAACTATTATTGACCATCTAGAGACACCTATAAAGAAGGGAGTCAAGTTGGAGGCTTATATGTTGATATGTCAAGTGAAGCATTACTGGGGCATTATGGTTCAAATGGAACATGTTGAAGGAATGTTATGGAAGAACTTTTAGGAGAATTTTCTTGATAATTTGTACCCAGAGACCCTAAGACAGGAAAACGCAGTGTATTTTATGAGCTTGAGTCAATGGGTGATGTCGGTGATGGACTATGCTAGTCATTTAACTGACTTTCATTGATTTGTTCTGACTTTGACCGGATATGAGACAACCATGGAGAACCATTTCCAAGATGGACTAAGACACAAGATCGGGTCTCAGGTAAATATCTTTCATCTGAAGAGGTTTTCTGAAGTTATGGATCAAGATCTTATCTCGAAGGGAAACCTCAAGGGAGCCTCGGGTAGTGAGCTTGTGGTGGAAGTTGGGAGGACTATTAGTGAGGATTCTGAGGGTAGGAAGTGTTGTTTTGGAAATTTTTAGTAGAGTGGAGGTTCACAGAGTAGAATGAAGTGGGGACTATCCTCTTAGAGTGGAAACCCAATATTTTTCTATTAGTGTAGTAGACCGGGGCACATGGGTGGCTAGTGTCCCCTTCCACCAGTCGAGTGCCGAGCATACAGTATGCTAGGCCCTGTATAGAAGTTTTGTAGAAACCCATGACAGTCGAGAAATGAAGGAATTCAGAGGCAGATTCCACGTGATGGTAGGGGGTCGGTTACCCTATAACAGGATGGCAGTTGGAGCAGCCCTGGCTGTACTGGTAGAGGTGGTGGATGTGGAAATTTAGGTTGATATCATTCATACCATCAGGGTAGTGCGGTGCGGGTTACTTAGGTTGGATCCCAGGGGTGAGGGGTAGGTCTACTCCATGAATTTCAGACTATGGATGAGGGTGGTGAGGTAAGACCAACCACAGTTCGAGGTATGATTCTGGTAGTTTCCACATTTTCTAGTGCGTTATTTGATACAGGTGTTACATATTATTTTATTTCTACTCGGTTCGTAGTTGTGTTGGTTTTGACCATAGGGAATGCATTTGGGGGTAATGTCACTTGATACACTGTTGGGGGTGTGGGTCGAAAACATCAGGCAGTGTAAGGATTGTTCAATAAAGATTGGTGGATATCACTTTCTATGGAATCTATTGTTTTTTTAAATGTCTTATTTTGAATTGATCTTGGGAATGGATTAGTTATTGTTGTATGAAGCCCATATCGACTATTATCTACATCAGGTAATGTTTACATCTCTCGATGGATACACTTATGTCCTTCAGGGTGAGTGGGATACTCGATCAGGCCTTGCATGGCCACTTTTCGAGTAGTAGGTAGATCTCACAGTGTAGGTAGCATGCCTTATGTTAGATTAAGGGGAGGAAGAGCATCCAATATTTAAATATGTATTGGATCGGTTTTAGGACGTGTTTCTTGAGGAATTCTCAGGGTTACCACCTGATAGGGATGTTGAGTTCACAATTGAGTTGTTATCGAGAGCAGAGCCAGTCTTTATTCTGCTATATCATATAATGCCAGAAAAACTCCAAAAACTGGAGGTTTAGTTGGAGGAATTGGAACATAAGGGGTTTATTCTCCCTAGTATATAATCTTGGGGATCTTATGTGTTGTTTGATAAAAATGATGATGGATCACTTAGACTATGTATTGATTATAAGAAATTGAACTAGATGACAATGAAGAACCAATTTACTCTTCCTAGAATAAACAACATGTTTGACCAGCTTAGAGGTGTTTTGGTGTTTTTAAAGATCGATTTGAGATCAGGATACCATCAGTTAAGGGTGAGACCTTCTGAAATACTACAGAAAGCCTTCCGGATTAGGTATGGGTTGTGTAAATCCTTGGTATTGCTGTTCGGGCTGACCAATGCACTGACTGTGTTCATGTATTTGGTGAACTATATATTTCACCCATATCTGGACCTGCTCGTTGTTGTTTTTGTTGATGATATCGTAGTGTACTCCATGAAACATGATGATCATTCCCAATATCTTGGCATTATCTTGAGTACACTAAGAGATCATATGATTTACTCCAAGCTATCAAAGTGTCAGTTTTGGATTGGTGAGGTGCCCATTTTGTGACACATCATCTCAAAGTCATGTGTGTTAGTGGATCTAGATAATGTATAAGCTGTGGTGTCTTGGGAACATCCCAAGAGTGTTTTCGATGTTTGGAGTGTTCTTAGTTTGGATGATTATTATCAGAGGTTCATTAAGGACTTTCATTGTTTGGAAGCACCACTCTCCAGTATAATAAAGAAGGGAGTGAAGATTGAGTGGCTGAGAACATGTGAAGATGCTTTTCAAGAGTTGAAGAATCGGTTGACTACTGCACCAATTTTGGTTTTACCTAAACCAGGTAAAAAGTATACCTTGTCTTGTGATGCGTCTGGTGTTGGATTTGGAGCAATGTTGATGTAGGATGAAAGGGTTGTTGCATATGGGTCGAGATAGTTGAGACCACATGAGAGAAATTAACCAACTCATGGCCTTGAACTAGCTGCAGTGGTTTATCTCTTGAAGTGTTGGAGGTATTACTTGTTGGGAGAACATTTTATGGTGTTTACCAACCATAAGAGTCTCAAGTACATATTCTATAAACGGGATATGAATCTTTGAAAATGAAGGTGGTTCGAGTACCTGAAAACATTTGATTTTGAGTTGGTCTACACACTAGGCAAGGGGAATCTTGTTTCTGATGGTTTGAGCTCGAAGACTCAGAATCAAATGGTACAAGAATCATCTTTAGAGTATTGATTGATGACCTTGTTCATTGAGGTGCACCTGGAGGTACACGATGTGCCGGGGAAGATGAATCTTGCAACTATAAATGTTTAATATACACTTTTGAGCTGGATTAAGGAGATTCAGTTGGCGGATCCAGAATGTTTATATATGAAGGAAATCCTTAAAGGTGGGCATTCACCTTCTAGTTGGGTTTTTGATCATGGTGGTGTGGGTCGTGTTCATGGACATGTTGTGGTACCGGTAAGAGAACGAGAATATTTGATGTGTGATTCCCACACATCAAAGTGGGTGGTACATCCTGGTTTGACTAATATGTATCATGACCTCCCTAGGTATTTTTGGTGTCCTAGAATGAAGAAAGAAGTTACGAGATTTGTGGAAAGATGATAAATAGGTGATAGACGAGCACCAGCGTACAGGTGGGTTGTTATAGTCATTTACTATTCCAGAGTGGAAATGTAATGACATGATTATGGAATTCATGGTTGGTCTTCTGAGGACGCCTCAAAAGAATGATGCAATTTGGGTGGTTGTGGACCAGTTGACAATATTGGCTCATTTCTTGCTGATCCAGGAGTCCTTTATGGTTGGCCAGTTAGGAGAGATGTATGTCTGAGAGTTAGTGTGGTTGCATGGGGTTTTGAGAACAATAGTTTTAGATCGTGATCCACGGTTCACTTTTCATTTTTAGCAGGGTCTACAATAGGTGCTTGGAACCCAAGTGTTGTTGAGTACAACTTATCACCTGTAGATGAATGGGTAATTAGAACGAATGATTCAGATGTTAGAGGACATGTTGAGAGCTTGTGTTTTAAATTTTGGTGGCTTGTGGGAAAATAAATATCCTCTTATTGAGTTTTCCAATAATAATAGCTTTCAAGGTGCAATTCAGATGGATCAATTTGAGGCACTCCATGGGAGACCGTGTAGATCTCTGTTGTGTTGGTTAGAGGCGGGAGAGTCTGCGTTGTTAGGACGAAGTCTCATGAAGGAGACATTTGAGAATGTTATTTTGATCCAAAAGCATATGAAAACGAAGAAGATTAGGAAGAAGTCTTATACAGATCATCACCTTAGACCTCTTGAGTTCAGGGTGGGTGATATTGTGTTTCTTCGTGTGTCTCCAAGGTTGGGTCACCGTCAAATTTGGATGCATGGAAAGTTGGAACCTAGCTATGTAGGTCCATTTGAGATTGTGGAGAGGATCAGGCTGATGGATTACCGATTGGCTCTTCCACAACGGTATAGTGGGATTCGTGATGTGTTTCATGTTTCACAGCTTCAACAATATCACCCTAACCCATCTCATGTACTAGATGTTTATGATGTTGAGATTGATGTAGATGCATCCTTTGAGGAGCATCTAGTTCATGTTGTAGACCATAGTGAGAAGGTTTTTCTAGGCAAGGTTGTGCCTTTTGTTAATGTGCTGTGGAAACATCGCATTGTTCATGAAGAAACTTGGGAGTGAGAATCATATATACAGGCCTAGTAGGCCAAACTCTTTTCTTAGAAACTCATTGATGCTCGGAAGAGAGGCTCGAAGATGATCCATTATAAGGTGGGGAGGTTATAAGATCCCTTATTTCTCTATAAGGTATGTTCTTTCTTATTTTTAGGTTTATGTTACCTTATGTTGTTAATTAAGTGTTTTACTGAGTCCTATCGAAGGTTCGGGAGTCTTCTTGGGGTTCAGGACACAAAAAAGGGGAAAAAGAATTTTCTGGGCAAACTGTATGGTCTGCACACAGTTAGTCCTAATAGTGCCGACAACCTAGGTAAACTGTATAGAAGGAGGATTTTCAAATAGTAGCATCTACACGGTTTTCACATGGTTTGGAAAACTGTGCGGGTAAACCGTGTGGCCTAGAAAAGTTGGAAAATTTACAAAATTTCCACTTCGGGATTTCAAACCCCAACTCTGTATTTTCCTCCATTATTCCCCTCTCAACCCTTATGATGATCCAAGACATCCAAGAGTTCCCAAGGATCAATATCCTTCAATTCTTTCCTGTTTGGAGTTTCTTTGGATGTGAATCAGAGATCTGGGTGAGTATAATCTCCTCCTCCTCTCTCTTTTCTGGATTAGGTTTTGTATTTTGGTCGATCTTTGTCTGAATCTCTTAAACCATTCTTTTTCGATGATATTTAAGGTAAAGCATCAAGGTTTGGTTGAATCGAGATCTATGGCCTCAATTGAAAGGGCGAACACCAACAGATTCATGGTAGGTGGTCTACAATTTATATGCCTTGGGTATTAAGTGTATTTGTGGATGTAGGGTTATGTTCTTAATTTTCCATTTTTTTGTTCTTTCTTTCCTTTGATTTATTGGACATAGTGGGTGTCTAAATGGTTAATTGAACTCCTGATGATCCCTGCGGGATGCATGGAGGATGGCCAAATGAAATTTGCGCCACCCATGGGGTGTTCTGATATTCCCCGGACAAAGAATTTAGCTAAGTAAGAGTATGTTCATTGTACAAGAACATAGATCCATGGAGAAAATGTTAATATGGTTAAAGGATGTGAAATGGGAGTTTTTTAATACACCTAGGTTGGGTAATGGACTATGTGGGTTTTTGGTTGGCTTAAAAAATGGTAAAATTAATTAAAGGGAAACTACTAAGGGATTAGCTTTGTACTTGAATATGTTTAGATAGATAGGTATTGGAAATGGGAAATGGGGATAAAATGTAGTGAGTCATAAATGAGGAATGTGTTAATGGATTGTGGCATAATATTATTTTCCCTATTGTTGATTTTTTATGTTGTTACCAATGACATTTGATATGTTTGGTTATAATGTGGTTTGATATGGAATCTAGTAAATAATCATGTGCACATGTCTTGGTAGAGTTGGGTATAGACATGAGGTTCTATACCCACAGGTCGAGTTTTGATTGAGGTTCCAAGATTAACACTCTAAATGTACTGGTTAGGGAAGGGGAGGAAGCTATATTACCCTAACGGTTTCATCCCCCTAAACTAAGGCTTCGAGGTGAGGATATTGTGAATTGTTGTGTATGATTCCTAGTGAGTTAGCACTCATTTAATTCCCTCATGTTTGATAAGGTTGATCATGACTAATCTATTGAACACGTAAAAAGGGTGAATTGATAAATGACATGTCTTTGAGATGAACATGGGTTATTTGGTAGGTTAAATTAAGGGAACATAAATTAAGAATGGATTTATAAAATGTTTCCTTTAATTGATTTTTTTAACCCTTTCATGAAATATCTATTGACTGGATATTTTGTAGACACCGTTAGTGGTGGCCTACTAAGTTGTATTCACACTCTGCTTGGGAAGTTGTTGGGTATTCAGACAGATTTCATGGTTGCAGGTCTGGGGAAGGGAAAGAGCTTAGTGCATGGGAATTGAGTCAGGTTTAGGATGATCTTGGTTGAGGTTTAGGACTTAGTGCTAGGACTATTTTGGGGGTTTTTCTGTTTATCTTCTGTTTTGGTTTTGTTCACTTGGAACTGTATCATGGAAAGACATATTTATTGTTGGCTATGTTTGTACCCAGTTTGGGAATGGTTTATTTATGCATAGTGTTGTTTGTTTATTTGTTTTTCCGATATTTATATTTTATACTGTTGTGGCTTACTCTAGTAAATGGGGTATAGTCTCCCCACGTGACTATTTAGACCCTCACTGCTAGTCGGAAACCTTTGGCATAGGGGGAGGCACGCTTGAGGTCGTGTAACTACCCGGATTGGGGAACCGGTTTAGTGGATCCCAGGTCGGGGATGTTATAACTACCTAGATACATTTTTATCATAAATCCAACCTATTAAATTTATTGGTTCTCTCCCATGGACGTTCTCAAAAGAAGAGGTATAATGCTCAACCAAAATTTATAATTTACTTCCTCATCCACCTCCATGAAATGTTCTTAAATTATATTTATATAATTACACCATTATATTACATATACCGGGATGTTATAAATTTAATTTAACACCCTAAATCAATAACCTCTCCCTTTAAATGGGTTATAAAATTATCATTAATTTCTATGTCAGACTACCGCCTCTCAAATGGATGTCACTCATTTTTTATCATCACCTCTAAAGGATGGTTATAATGATTTTATTAATATATATTTATATATATATATTATTTTTTAACATATTTATACTTATGGAGTTATTATATAACATAATAATTCATTATTTAATTTCTATGCCGGATAAGATAACGTCACTCTTGTGTACGATAGTCTTCCACCTAATGAAGCGATGTGATTTATTTTTATATAAAATATTACAAGGCAATACAGAAAAATATAATAAATATATCTGATATAAATGAAATAAATATTATATTAATAAAATATTTATCAATAATAATTGACATTATATCATTTTCATTCTTACACTAAAAAATGATATTGCGTTGGTTGTACGTGTGGACTACTGCCCCCACAAAACAATGTGATTATTTTTCACCACCACATCACATGGATGATATATATATAAGTATATTTAATCATATAATATTATATATGTGATATTATTAGTATTATAGGGATAGAAAATAATACATATTTTCTCTCCATAATTATCATTGAAAAATTGAATTGTTACTCTTGTGTATGTACAACCTATGATCTAAATTATCACAACCTAGTTAATTTTTCATAACAATTATTGATAATTTATTTTTTAAAAAGTTATATTTGATGTATAAATATGATAATGATCTCATTATTATTATTCCAGTTATGTTTTCTATTTGACCACAATCAACACAACAAATACATTTTGAAATATTGAAACGAACATTCTCAAAACACTTGATTTGCACTTAACTAATTAAGTTTTTATATATGTCATTAAAATAAATAAATTAAATGATTTAGGTATATTCTTTTAAAACTATAAAATTTGTCCCAAGAAATAAAAAATTAATTTAATCCTATTATAGAGGAGGAATGAACACATATGAATAATGTCAGAACAAAGGTATGGGTTTTCTCACCTTAATGTCTATTTCTATGAAACACATTCTAAATTCACCATTATTTTTATTGTGTGGTGTATATATCTCTCATGAATTTATATTATGATTATTTTCATGAAAATTATTGGTATTTATAAATCAATATGAGGCCCCCTTTAATGAGGTTTGGATCCATATATTATTAAAGTAGTAAGGGGGTTCATCTTAATTATCCTACATTGAGGAACATTTTATTATTATGCATATAATTCCTTTGATTTGTTGTATATAATACCCCCTTTACATGTAATATCAATAATTATTTATAAATAAAATGGTATTTTATTTTTCAATTTGAATTATTTATTTCAAGTGTATTTGAATCAAAAGATACCAAGTGGTAAAGAATTTCCTAATTTTTTCATTAGGTTATATTACTTCTTCATTTCTTTGATATAATATAATTATGTGTGTAATGAATTTGTATTATAATATATTTTATTTACGATTAAATTACTTTTATTTACATTTGATACACATTATTGGGTCATTTCATAATTCTTACTTTGATTTTATGATCACTGTAAGGGTTTTTCATCTGAGATTTTCTTCTTTTAGAGATATATTATGTTATTCAACTATATTATTTTATGAGGTGTATCTACTACCACTTTAGATTCTATATCATGAAAATAATTAAGTTCATGATATTTAAAGTATCATTTATTTTAATTCATTCATGGGTCTTATGATTGAAGAGTTATCAAAGTGGAAAAAGAATTATGTTACAATTTCATTTCATTTGAGACTGTTTACATTCAAGGTTTCAATGGAGGAAATAAAATTCTCTTCTTTAAAAAAACAATCTATTTCATCTCCACTGGTTATAAATTTGGTTAACTTGTTAGTTTCCATTTCCTACCTTATTGATTATAAGAGTCAATATCAATATAATCTTCAATTAATACTGATATTATACATTATTTTAGATTAGGTATCCTTATTTTCTATATCCATGTTTTCAAAAACTGTTCTAAAATATTCTTTTCTAAAAATAAATAATTTACTAATGCCACTATACATGATATTTTACTATCTTTTAAATGATTTTAAAAGTAAATTTCTTAGTTTTTTTCAAGTGTGTCACATTTGAATCCCTTTTTAAAAAGATTTTAAAATGAATGTTTATTTTTAAAATTTATGACATGAATGCATTTTACGACCATCATTTCCATTATTATTCTTGATGTTTTATTAATATGTTTCCAGAATTTTTTGAACAAAAATTTATTTTCACAATATTCCCTGAATTCAATTTTATTTTCCAAATAAAATGTTTATTTTCCTCAAATATGTTTTAATGTTCTCTTAATAGTATTTACCTTCATCAACATCATAACCATTATTTTTACTTATTCTCAAATGGGTATATTTTATAATGAAACCATCCTCATTCATTATCTAGATGAATTAAGAATATTTCAATGGGATTTACATGGAACCAGTTACTTTCCTATTGGTTAATCATATTTCAATGATATTATCATGGAATAAGATTCATTTAAATGGTTAATCATATTTAAAAGATAAGTAAAATGTTTCTTTTCCATGGGTTAAAAAAGTTTTGAAAAGAATAATGTTTGTCTCTATGAATTTATGAGGAAATTAATATTCTATGTACATTATTCAAGATACGATATATGGAATTTTTTTATGATAGATGGATCCTTTTTAAACCAAAACATATGGTTATGTTGTGAAAAAATGATGGGTGGTTCCATGAAAAACAAAGGATTGGCGGTATCGTGAAAAACTAAGGATGGGTGGGTCCATGATATCCCTCAAATGCATTAGGTACCCCAAAGATGGATATTATGTATATTGGTTATTCCATTTGTAACTGTGATATGAAGATGATGTTTAAACATATCATAAAATTTTCTATAGGTTTTTTATGGGTTTTTAATTATTCATGTGATCAATTTTGAAATCTTAAATATGAAGATTACAATTTTATATGACTCTTTACCTTGTGAAAACCTTATTCCATTATTTATTAATTAATAATATGGGTATTGGTGTGTATGAATTTTCATACGTTAGGATCATGCATATTTATTATGTCATAATAACCTTATTCTCTACTTATTCTCTAAAATGACATACAATTAATAATTCATATGTTCACCCTTTCTATGATTTTCTCTCTCCCATATTATTTATCCATTTTCCTTTTTATCAAGAATATTGTTGAATTAATTAGGGATAGAAGGATTTCATATGGATTTTGATTATGGTGACCTAATTCAAATTAAGAAAAGAAGGGTTATGTTGAAGAAATTATAATTTAATTACATTTTTATTATTTATCTATGAGTTTTTCCTAATTCCCTAAAACACTAAAAATATATGGTCCATGAGAATGTATGTATTCCAATAGGTACATCTGATTTTGTATGTTTTGGATGTAAAAAAATTGGTCACCTTCATCGATATCAAAGCAAAAAATATAGTGTTTATATATTTAGCATATGATTCGAGAGTGTGGATCTGGGGATATTAAAAGAAAACTCATAATAACACCAAGCAAAAATAATCATATAATACAAATACATGTTTGTAATGTCACACATAATAAAATAAAACTAATCTATGTCAAAATAAATCCTAGGTAGAAACAATTCACTCCAGTAGGTCCTAAATATCATTTACATTTTTGTAATAATTCAATATACTAAAAAAACACGTGGACCTAAAACCAGTTTATATATATAGGGTGAGAATAATAGACAATATAGTAGGGTACCCCCACCCCAAACCACTCTTTTTATATATGTATACTAAATCTGAGAGAATAAAAAACAAAACAATCGCTCTACCTATGAAGGTAAGGCTAAATCCATTCCACATCCTGGATCATTCAGTATGTAAGGATTAAAAGAATAGTATCACTATCTAAACACACACCCAAACACACACACACACACACACTCATATATATAGATATATATTCATGGTACCTAACTTCAAATTCCCTACTGATGTGTCTATATCATACTCCAATGACTCACATCATTTTCTTATCTCTCCCATCAATCATCCTATGAAGACTTGAGTAATCATATCTTATCCATCATGTATCCCATAAAACTATTTTTGAACTCATCATCATTAACTTATTCATGACAATGTAGAAGTGTAGAATCCACTAAATGTTAGGTATCATTCATTATACCTCAATCCATTAAAACCTATACATTTACACCTCTGGGAATACATACCTAACATTACTGGTTATAAGTATTTTCTATAACATTAATTTTTCAGTAAAAACACTTAAATGAATAATAATCTAAGTACCATCATAATCAACATGATTCCACACAATATACTATAAGCGGTCACAACCTGAATATTCCCATATAGTAAACTATTGTTGAAGGGAGAGTATATGATTGGGATAATCTAAACATCTATTCCCCCAACACCTGAGATATTGTAGAAAATAACCACAATAAATTTTTTAATCAGTTTCCATACAGGATTGGGTAATGAAGTTTATAAAATCGAAAAACATATTAATTCCTATACAGAACCACAATATGGGGAAATATATTTCTGTTGACTCAATCATCAACTATTATCTAAAATGACACAATACTACCACTACTAAGGTCTAGGAACTAGATTCAACACAAGTATCAATATTAACATATTCAATCATTCCCATTTGGATATTTACAAAATTATTATCCATTCATATAATAGTCCAACAATTACTCATTATCATGAACCCATAATTAATATTCTAGGATTAAACAAATCATTCCATTACAACCCAACATGCTTCAATTATCATCATTCAATTTACTAATTACATTCTAATTCTCATAGAGTATTCATTTTAACCATTTAATGGTTGAAATCATTACATCAGTATTTTATTATTGATTTTATTAATAAAACCCTATCTAATTGGTTAATTTATTAGTAAAATTTTCCATCCCAAATTTTCTTGGTACTATAAGACTAATAATAATATTCCACATTTATTGAATTGATTACCATCGTTAAAAAATATCCATAAAAAATATTGAATCATAATAATCATCCATTTGAAAATCCATTGATCAAAATAAACAATCATACAAGAAAAATTAGGAAATAATAACTCTATACTTTCAATGAACCTCCAACTTCATTCTTGAATCAATTGTGCACATCTTATTCCAACCCACCATAACCACATTCAACTACCACTATAACACTTGGAAGACCAAACCATTGTAAAATAAATATTCTATCAATTATAGGTATCAAAAAATCATTAAAAAATAATTATATCCTAGGGAATACAGTCAAATTTTTAAAAAGAATCTTATGTATGGAACATACATGGAAGAAAAGGCCATAGAAAAATGGTATATACACATTTCTATACCAAGAAATGATCGCTCAAATAAAAAATTAATCTTCCACAACAAAAAATTTAATTATTGTCTAGAGTAAAAAAATTCTTTATACATTGTTTCCTTCAATAATCAACCTATAAAAAATCACATATCAATAAAAATAAATCATTAACGACCATTCATTTAGAATTTAATCCATATTCATAAAATTTAGAGGAAAAATAACTATCAAATTAAAAGGATCCTCTATTAATCATTTCAAAAAAAATTTAGCTTTATGTTAATCATCAAATATCCATCAAATTAACCATTATAAATGTTAAAAAACTATTTAAAGATAGAATCACACTATATAAAAATTATAATAAAATAAAAACCACTATAGTATAAGATAATCTACCATTTCATATATTTCATTTCTATACTCTAAAATAATAATTTCCCATTAGTGGAGAAAAAACCATAATCTATCTTCAATTTAATAATTACATATTATTACATCCTTTATATATGATTCCACTATTAAATAAATAGATAAATCATGACACATTCAATCATACAAAAAAATAAATGATGTAATAGATTCCCTACTAGCTATGAAGAATCACATTTTTCTAAACTATAAATAAAGAGATCGAAGGAATGCATGTAGGCCTGAAACTCATTGGAAGGAATTAAGAAAATCACAAATAGGTTGACCTAACAAAACTCGATCAAAGAGTTGTGTTGGAATATAGGATAACTCAAATGGGTAGAAGACTCTACTATTTTAGAAATAACATAATTGTTTTAGAAGATAATTACAAAAAGAATAATATAAATAATTTTAATGTATATTTTGATTATTTTAGTAATTGATATATTTCTCCCAAATAGACAAATTAAAAAATTTAAATTTTTTAAATTCATATATTTTTTCTAACTTCCTGTTACCTAGTTTAAAATCATTTATATAAAAATTATTCTTATTTATTGGCTAAAAATACTTTACTGATTGGGTATATTAAATAATTTATAATTATTGTATAAAAAAGGGTACATATAAAATACATGGGGTATTTGGAATGGTTATTATAACATTACATTTATACATTTTACCCCTATATAGGCATCAGTGTTACTTTTATATTGCTAATGAGAAAGCGGCCTTACGATTACATGAATATAATACCACCTTTAATAAGTATTTATGAACAAAAGCATACCATTACATAGAAGACTAAAATAATGCTCCAAAATGGTAACCATATATACCTACATGTTGTGAGGGGGTACTGTGTAAGGGTAATAAATGTAAAAAAATATAATTTTGAAATAAACAAACTTATAATTAATAATAAGGACTCCAAACACCATAGTGGAACCTCCATTGCCTGAGAAAATAAAAATATAGGGATTTTAAGAAAATTGGACCTTGTATAAAAAATTATAATAATATTGAAATTATACATACATTGGGAAAGTAATGGAAGGTGATTCAAACATCTAGACAATGAGATAACTCTCTTGAATCTAGTTACACCTAAGAACACAACAAATACATCATTAGGAAAGAGCACATAAACACAAAAAAACATTTCTAAAATAACAAGTGAAGGACTAAAAATATTCTCAACAACGAATGATAAACTAATTAAAAAATTGGATTATTAAGAATTTATTTAAAACTACTAAGTCTATATTCTATCCTCCACACTACAGTTCCACCACATGACAAGAATACAATCCATATTAAACCCATATAACACCTTCCACTAAAATTCCTATATCTCATCATGCCTCTTGTCAATGTTCTCATCATAAATAAAATTTTGGTTAGATTAATTGGTGTTTTCATAATATCAAAGAATATTTTAGAGAAAATGTGACACATGGAAAATATCTTGTATCTGGTTCAATATTAAAGGGAAGAGTTAAATTTTTAAAACATCTATTACTTGTTATAGCTTCTCTAGAGGACACTAAAACTAGGATAAAGAATACTCCCATGAACAAAATTAAATTTCCCTTAAGGAATAGATGCATTTAAGAACCCATGATCATTGAAATTGAACTTCAATGACCTACTTCAATAATGATCATTAGACCAATGAAAATATCGAAACACTTTAATTTTCATTAAGAGCACTAATACCATTTCTTCTGTTCTTTTTCACCTATTATAGTTTATGAATATTTTAACCTGGCAACACTCTAACATGATTAAAATTTGAATGGTTGTCAATAAATTGATTTTAATTAATCCATATCAATTTATGAGTGAAAAATATTAATATATGAAAATACCAATAATGGTAGGTGTATCACCCATGAACCTCTAAAATATATAATTCTCTTATGTAACATGTGATCTAGAATCTGGGTGGCCCACTATATCAGACTACCATCTTTAAATTAAGAATGTAATTATAATGAAGAACTATTATCCAAATGAAGGATGTATACCCCAATAAACACATGATATGTTCTAGGGATCATGATTAGAGATGATAATATCTAAAATAAAATGAATTGTCACCACCTATTTATGATCCCACCTCAATAATGTCTCGAAAATGTTTTAATTATTAATCTGTGAGAAGATAAATGACATTGAAATGATTTTTACGATCACCTATATAAAATAAAAGGATATGATATTCTCTAATTAGTCCATTGATAAATTATATTTAAATTTCCACAACCATCACCTAGGAGACATTAATGGAAGTTTAAATCTCCCTGAATTATTATTATCAAACAAGAACTTCTAGAAATCAAAATAGTGAGACAAAAAATATATAATAGTTCATTTCATCTAGGATCTCCATAAATGAACATTAATAGTGGGGAATGTTTTTCCACTCAAGGATATACCACCATGGGAGTATTATGGAAGTCATGAAGAACCGCGTCACACAATGATGAAGTAAAAACATTCCTCCCCTAAAATATCCCCCGACTATGGACATACTCTTGCTATAATTTGGGAGAACCTTTAAAAAATAACATTATTTCAAAAGACATCCAATGTGGGATTTACATCATTCCACAATAAATATTTCTACACCCTTATATTATGAAGAGACCCTCAACCATTAACAATCCCTATCAAAAGGTTCAATATTGAGAACACTTCTATGAGTATCTATGATTCTATAAACTTACAAAGGAAATATCCAAATGATATTATGCTGAAGGAAAAAACTAAAACATTATAATTTTAAATCTTTTGGGATATGAAGATGTCATATTCATATAAAAATATAATCCATTGTAGTTTATACAATGCTATGTCACACTGCAAAAAGAAATACATCTAACTCTTGCAATATGGGAATAAAAAAATCACTAATCAAGTAATTTAAATATAAAAATTTATTAATTACAACTATAATAAGAATAATATCATATAAGGTGTAGTAATAATCTTTTTTTATTAAATGACGAGGCCTAGAATAGATAACCTCCATTTTCTCAATTGAATCATAGTCCAATACATGATGTAAAACATCGCTAAATACTAAAATACAATCCCCTCCCCTTCAAATAGAAGAAATTAAATAGTAACCTTCATCTAATTAATGTAAGTGAAATAAAAATAACACTTTTAAGTCCAAATGAATTCTCAATCATTTATAGTCAACTATTACAAAGGAGTTTCATTCTGAGAGATGTTAGGAAAGAACCTCATGTACAAACAAACAAGACCATGAAAATTCCTACCCCCTATAATATTAAACGATAATTCCAAATAAAAAACATGAAAAATCATAGGTATATCCATAATTAATATACACTATCACAATAAATTATACATGAAATATTCCATGTGAGAAAACAACTTTCACATCGATAGAATCCAAATTTCTATCGGAGGTGAAGAACTGCTGAAACATCCTATAGATTATCAACAAGATCCTTCATTGAATCTTATATGAAAATGATGATGTCGATAAAAATTATACAAATAAATCCAAATACTTATGTAATAATACAATCATCAACCCCACTAACAAGGATACTGCATTCATTACACCAAATGAAAAAAATGAATACTTGTAATACCCATCACAACATCAGAATGCGATCTTTAGAATAATCTTATCCATTACTCACATCTGATGATATATCGATTTAAATTAATAATAGAGAAAAATATATAACTCTTAAAAATATTGAATAAATAATCAGTTATTTATAAAGGATAATTGTTCTTCACTTTCATTAGATTCGAATAGTGATAATCGATATACAAATGTAGACCGACATCTGCCTTAATCATGAGCAGAACTGAAGCATCATAAGTTCATGATATCTAATGAATCCAGTTTACAAAGATCACTAATCTAAATCCATAGTTTAAGAAACCCTCAGCATCACATAGTATGTATATAAATGTATATAGGAATGATTCCAAAATGCAGATCAATCTCAAAATCAATCACTCATTAAAGAGGTAATGTAACAATCACTTCTAGAAAATAATTTGGGAAATCCTTAATAACTATATCAATCACAATAGATAAAATATTTATCGCCTTTAAAATATAGTGTATAATAACACTTTAGTAATTATATTTCATAACACACAACACTGATCATTAATATAACTATAATATTCTATACAAATATTATTATTTAATTGTGTCCATTATAACCTAGCATTTAAATTGGTGGTATGAATTGAAATAAATAAATTATGAAATTTATATATAAATTCATCATGTAATGATTTTTTTGATTAATTCATCACAAATAATTTCATATTTTTCAATAATACAATTTTATTCCTTAAAAAAATATTCCAAAAATGGGATTTATTGCAATTTCTATGAGAAATTTTTTAATTTATTTTCATTTTTTATGTTTTTTTTTAAATTAATATAAATCATGGAAATAGTATGTTAATATTATCTTATGGAGAATTTTTTGGGTTTCTTAAAAAGATTTTCTTTTCAATGAATATTTAAAAATACTAGTTTATAAAAAAAATCATTTTTTTCTTAAATAAATTAACATAAAATTACTATAATATTTTGAATTTGGTATAAAATTAAAATTAATATACTTTAATTTTATATAATATATATAATTATATAGGAATTAATATTATTCATTTTTTTGTATAATTTCATATTTAGGCACTGAATCACATTCCTCTAAACCTAGTTTTTCACAACATATTGTGAAATTATGTTAAAATATATTTCTCCCACTTATAGATATACAATATTTATAAAAGTGTTCTATATTTATTATCAGGAAGTTCAAATGTAGTAAATAGGTTCCTTTTCTTTTGGGTCATTAGGAATACTAATAGTAATAAATATTTTTCACCTCAATAAATGTAAAAAAGATAAAATAGTGTTAAAACCATGGGCTAAGGCCGATAAATATACACAAAATTTTCAATTATTTTATTTTATTGGATCCTTTCGACTATAGTAATATTATATTTTATGTTTTTGAAATTTATTTCTACATTCCATTGATAATGACCTTAATATTATTTTATCTAAAGAATAAATACAAAATGTAAATCTCTTTGATTTAATATATATAATTTATTCTCACCGTGGTAAAATAAGGATATGTTTGGGCTTAGAATTTTAAAAAAATAATAATTAATTGAAATTTTAATGGTTAATTATTTTTTATTTTTAGTGATATATTAATTACCTTAAATTCTTACACTATTTCAACACAATTGTTTTTCATATAAAAGAAAAATAAAATAAATAATTTTAAAAATATAAAATGTAATAAAATATGTGTGAATTGTTTACAATAATTTTCAGATAAATATTTAATATTAGAGATGTGTTATATTTTTTATTCTTATCCCATTTATAACATTTTTTCAATAAATTCAAACTATGTGAACAATAATAAAAAATAAATTAATGGTATGTTATACTAAATAATATATTATTAAATGATTTAAATTTCATAAAAAATTAATATTTTTTAAAATTTATTTTATATTTTATATAATATATTCAATTTCCCACTTATAGGTCACTTCTAAATTTATAGTAACTTTCATGATCCCAGAAGAGGCAGAATCATTCATACTGTGTTAATCATTAAAACACTTATCTGAGGTTAAAACTAAGAGATAAGGCTTAAAACATGTGTTATATTTTAGTATATTTTATTTTATTATATAAATTATATTAAATTTCATATTATATTCTAAATTTATCATATGGGGACACTAAACATTATGAAAAATACTTTATTATATTTTAATATTTTAATTAATTCTATGTGTGTCCATTCTTTCACTATAAGAGTACACCACCATTATTCCCTTCCTCAAACCACCTTGAGCAACATATCTTTCCCAAAACATACAATAACCTGTTCCGAAAATGTTTTTCCAAGATATTGTGGTTGTTTTCTATTCAAAATAGCATCCCTAGGTCACATAAGATGAAATCCAATGGAGGTCCCTCAGAGGAAAAGTAATTGATTTAACCAATATCATTTGTTTTACTTATTCTTTTACCACAATAAATACTATCCTAATCATTCCAATATAATAATATAGGAATGATTAATATATTATGTTGTTATTATAATAATGTTATAAATTTTATCCATCTACTTTTACCTAAAATGGAGAACATAACCCTTGTTCCTATATACGTGTGGACTAATGAATCCACATAGCGATATGATTCATTTTCATTCAACATATTTTTTGAATGGTTGTTATTATATTTAAAAATTATATATACCTTATTTTTTAATTAATTTTTCTTTTTAATTAAAATATATTATATAACTTCATACCTAAGCATCAATTGTAAAATGATAATGTCAACTGTGTACGTGTAGACTACCACCACCCCAAAGCATTGTGATTCATTATTTGTTTCCATTATTCATGAGGGGTAATAAAGAGAGATTTAATGAATTAATATTGTATATAAAATAAAATTTTTATTCAATTATGTTGAATAATTCCATGTCCTTATTTTTCTATATCTATCAATAGGTGAAACATCACTCATGTGTACGTATAGAATACCATATCCACAAAGTGGCAGATTTAATTTTTTTCACCACATTATGCGAATAATCATAAAAATATTTATATTGATTATATATGATCATTATTCTTTGATTATCATTATTTACATGATGAATCAAGGAACATGGATCAGGTATCAGAATCATCAAACAGAAACATTCATTGAAAACATACCACATTTCAGTTGATTGTTATTTTTAATTATAAATTATTGATAAATGGTTTATTGTAAATTAAACTGGAATGGTACATAGTATGTTATATATTAGTATGAATATAAAAATATTTATTACAAATATATAATTATAAAAATAAGTTTATTAATGTGTATGATGAAAATCAACACTAAATCCATGGGTTCCCTATCACAATATTATTTCGTTGAGACATATTTGATTTTATACAACAATTTGTTTTTATAAGATATATAAAAAACCCACTGGACACATTATATCATGAGTATTTCTAAATTGATGATATTTAAAGAGAAAATTATATTTATTCGTACTAATTTATTTTGATTCAAATGATAAAAAAGTGTTAATGGCTTCTCATCACCATTTTATTTTCATGAAACATATTCTATATTCACCACTTGTATCTTTAGTGTGGTGTGTATACTTACCTAACAATATTTTATAGTGTATATTATGAAAATTATGATGATTTAAAATTTTATATAATTTTTGATCTTTTAAGAGGTTTTTATTAGTAGATTACGAATGAGTTAAGAGTTTATGGTAAAACCTCATTAATTTTTTGGATAGTCTGTTAAAAATTTTAACAGTGGATAATTATATGGTTCTTCTCATTTAAAACCCACATATTTAATTCTAAAATATTTATTCCAAGAATTTATTTCCATTAGTAATATTTCACTCTCTTTGATACTTAAAATTATCAAGAAATTGTTTTATTAAAAAATTAAAAATAATTTACCCTATGGTTGAATTATTTTTATAATGGTTATTTCCATTACATGAAATTGTTTAAATATTAATGTTTCAAATACTTTTAAATTATTTAAAAATATATAAAAAGGAATAATTATAAAAAAAATCTGTATGAATCATTTTTCACATTTTATTAATGTGTTAATTGAATAAGTTCTTTTTTGGTATAAGATATTGATAAATGTTCATACAATTATGACCTTTATTTTCAATGAATTATCTATTACTTGATTACATGGATTTTATAAAAGAAAATTATTTTCAAAATTATATAGGAATTTTATGTTATAATTTTATTAATGGAAAATAATAGTTTTCCATTTTTTCAATGAAATGTTCTAATACAATTTTGATGGTATTTGTTCTCTATGTCAAAATCCATTGATGATTCATATGATTCACTAGGGATATAATATAATGAAAAAATCCATGTCATTTCTCTTAAGGGATTATGGATATGTTGTAATGAAATGTTTACGAGACCTATTTATTTTCCACTAGTTATGTTATGGTGAAATGATGAAAGTTTTATGATATTTTGGAACACATATGAATGGTTTTCATTATGTGATTAGGGTTCCTTTGATTCCCAACAACACATTGTCTAGAGTATTGTATCTCAGGATATAATTATGGGAATCATATGGATGTGATCGATATGTAATAAGAAATATGTAAGGATTCCAGGCCATCAATGATATGGGAAACATACGGTGAAGAACAATCCATTATGATAAAGCAAATATGTGGTGATTTCAATTCTTATATGATATGATGGTCTTGGTAGTTAATGTTGACATATCATATATTTTATATGCCTATGATTGTGACAATGCCTTATGAAATATCCATATTCTTATTATTTAAACTCATTGATCATGACTGATTTTTAATTATTCCACAATATTGTGACATACAAACTTTTTATCACATGAGTCATGATTGTGACATATAAATTTATGGGTATGATTTTCTCATGATAATAACATGTTCTCATACACTTATTCTCGTTATATGAATATATTTTCTCATTGATTGACATCTCTCATACATATCCTAATTGACTATCTAAGAGCATATCTTTTTAAACTTTGATTTCCCCCCATTTTAAGAGGAGCATTATTATTTATGTCGAGTCTAGATGGGTACCTTATGTAATGAATGATGTTAGAGATGATGATTATTATACATAAATACGATGTTTACATATCTAGTATCCAACTACACTAAACCATTACGGTTCTCTTTCATCATTATTTGTGAGATTTATAGAATATTCATAAAAAAGATGTAACATGGATGTATGATTTCTTGGGACATGTTACTTGATATTAGCGAAGTATTTAGTTATATATAGATAATAATATTAGTAAACATTGGTGAAAAATATTGGTATAAAACTATGAATATTATAACACCATAATGTTTTAATAATTTAGAGTTTATGTTATTTTTAATAAAATACACCACTATTTGGATAATAAAAGTTATTGAGTTTTTAGAACTAATGCATATAAGGGTTATTAACCCAAAAAAAATTGGTTGATATTTTCTCATCCATTATTATAGTTCAAAGTTAATGAGGCCTTAATTGGCACCTAGATTTACACTACTGAGCTATGTTCTTATGTTAATTAAAATTTTACTTATTATCCATTATGATGGATTTTAATAAGTAATGTCAATAATTGACCAAGGTTAAAACTTATATGTTAAATATTGATAACAGTAATTCATTATGTTGGACATTGTTTGATTCATTATTTTTATTATATGATTTATAAATATAATTATTTCACTCAAACTATGCCTTCTGGGTTTTAGTTAGTGGTCACAACCATGAGGATTTATGTTTACATTTAATGTTGTAGATAATATAATTATATTCCCCTTGATCAATGAAAAGAAATGAGAACTAAAATATGAATCTTGGTGGTTATTCATATTATATAATCTTGTTATATGATTAACAACCTAAATACATGTGATATTTCTATGACAACTAAGATGGGAATAATTGAGATTCTTGGGAGTTAAGTCCATGAATACCATTGAAGTAAGAAGATTTAGCTTCCTACATGTCAAGTATGTGGGAAGAATAACCCACATAAATGTCTAAAAGGAAAAATAATATGTTTTATGTTTGGAGAATATGATAATAGAAAATCTAATTACCAAGGATAATGATGAGTTTTAAAGATGGAAATGATGTTTTTCATAAGGGAAAAAATAGTTTATTGTACAATGAGTGGGGAACTAAGGAATTATCAAAGACAATTCCCCAGTTCATGGGATATATACTATGATAAGGAAGGGGTGATGTTATTCCAGTCATTTAAGTGGAATTGTTGATGGTTTTAGATATTGGGATATGAGAATTATTTTTTAGAATATGTTTATGAATGATATTCTTGTTATAAGAACCATGAAAAATTTATATAGTTTTCAAATATTTTTTTAAATTTTGGATTCCTTATCATATGATGAATGGTACTGATAATATAGAAAAATGATTTAGTGGTAAAGTGATATTTTAAGAAAACTCTTGATTATGGCATAAATAACTCTAAATATATTATTATGTTTCTGATAATAATGATTAGTTTGGATAAATATGTGATTTATATTGATATATTAAATTGGATAGTCTCAATAAAAATTATCTTTAGAAACTTATAAGAATTTATTTTGGAATTTTAGAGATTCAATGTAATAATGGGAATGATGTGGTTATTTTAGAAAGTATATGATTAGGTAAATATATTTTTTTACATAAAATTATAAAAGATTGATATTATTTTGTTATAATTGAAATGTTTTTCATTGAATAATATTTGGAAAAAATCATTATAATATTTTGGTTTCAATTTTATTATATAATATTTTGAATAGTTTTATATAAAGTTATTTATCAAATGATTTATTCCTATCTTTAGATATTATAATGGAGATTTTTCAGATCAGTATATAAAACTTTATTCATATTGAATTAATTATTCTAAAAAATTATGATTTAAAAAATATTTAAATATATGGAGAATGTAATATCATTCTTTGGTGGATCTTATAATCTGGTAAAAGTTTTTATTGAATCATGAATGAAAAAACTCAATTGGAATATTTGTTTTTTGAAGTAAGAGATGAGCTCATTGGCGAATTTGATTGAATCAAAATAAAATGATAGAATTATTAATTTGAAATACAAGTAAATAAATTATCCATCAATTATCCTATATACTATATTGATATAAAAAATGTCCCTAAAATGTTGGAAATGGTTATTGAAATAATAATTTTTTAATGTTACATTTATTCCTCATGAATCGATTTTCTTCTTTATAAATTACTGATTTATGGTGCTATTGTCATTCACCCACACAATAACTTTATATTATTCCATTATATTTCCATTTTTATTCCATTTCAAAATTTTCACTTGTTGAAAATGTTTTCACTAGTCGGTAACAAGATTGGGCATCATTTCATATATTCTTTATGATAACCATTTTTCTATTTCAAAGGATGGTTTATTATCCCTTTATAGGATATAGGTTTTCAAATAGACTACTATATAACATTGGACCTTTGATTATGAAGATAAAAATTGAGTGGTATAAATTTATTCAGGGGGGAATGTAATTCCCTAAAAATTTAGTTTAATAGAATTTTATGCTTGATATCAGTCTTAATTTGCAACACAGTGCTTTAAATGAACTGCGAATATACTATGTAAATATTATTATTTTAATGTGGCAATTTTAAACTACTCGTGAAATTAGTAGTTTGGATAAGAATAAAAAATTTATTAGCATAACTTATAAATTATATATTTAATTTTTTTTATTAATTCATATGAAATATATACTCAATTATCAGTAATGTAATTTTATGTTTTAAAAATATATTTCCATAAAAATGCCATTATTGAATTTTTTTTATGTGAAAATTTTATATAATTGAAATTTTGGACAAAAATTATATTTTAGGAAAATAATATTATTTTTGAATTTTGTATTTAAATATTATATTAAGGATATATTTCAAAATTTCCAAAAAAAATATTTTGTATTTAATTATGAAAATATTACTTTTTATAAAAATTGAATTTCATTTAATTAAATCATGTAATTATAAAGTCATATATTTTATAAATTTGTTGTCAAAGTAACATAATTATCCATTAATCCTATATAATATAATTAATTACAAAATAATCTCTATTATGCTTGATTTTCAAATAAGATTAGTTTTAGAGTTAAAATGTTTTCTTAAAACCCAATTTTCTTTTCAATATATTAATTTTAAATATAAATTATTTCTATTAATTCTTGAAATATGTTCTTTTAAAATATATAACATAATTGGAATAAATTGGTTCTAATTTTTTAAATAGGAGCATTTTACAATAGGTCTGCATGAATAGGTACTCTGCTAAATGTTTATCATCTCAGTAAGGGTAAAATGAGTACAACATGGTTAAAACTATGGGGTGTGGACCATAAATCCCAAAAAATTGCCTCTATATTTAATTTTATAGCATCATGAAGAAGTTAAACATATTCTATTTGATTTTTTTTTAAATTTCATGTAACATTCCTTTGATAATTTCCGTAATATTATTTTACATAGGGAATAAATAGAAAATGACAGTCTCCTTATTTTGATATATATTATATTTTTTCATAGGGATAAAAAGGGTTTATGTTTTGTATTAAATGGTTATTTGAAATTAAAATTTATTTTTATAATCAAAGTAATTTTATTTTATATTATTTTGTGAAGTAATTAATTTAAATTCTTATACAACACCGACACCATTCTTATTCAAGTAATTGAATAATAAAATAAATAAAATTAAAATTTTAAAAGTAATAATGTAATGATAAATTATTTTGTTCCACTAAATATTTAGATAAATATTTCATATTAGGGATGTGATAACTTTTTTTATAAAATTCTATTTCTATCTTTTTTATCATTATTGAAAATCTATTTAAATAGTCCCGAGAATTAATATATAATGTTAAGTAATATTTTATTAAATTATAGAAAACTTATAAAAATAATATATTTTAATATTTTAATGGGATAAGGTTGATAATTTAATCTGTAATAAACATAGAGTTCTAGTTCCACTTTATATTACCTTTCTATACCCATAATAAGTGGAAAAAATTTATATCACAGTAATCATCAAATGAGTTAAAAAGAGATTAAAACTAATAAATAATGGTAGAATCTACTCCGAAAATTTTCCAAATTTTATTTTATGAGACAATTTATACTAAACATCATACTAAATTATAAAAATTTAAACATTGTAAAACTATTACATGAAAAATAATTTATTATATTTAAATCATTTAAGTTATATTTTGTTTATCCTTTCATTCTCTATAATAGAGAACCACAACCCGTATCTTCCTCAAACCACCATGAGACACATTTCTCAACTAAACTATATTAAAAACTATTCCCAACATACTTATTTTATTTCTAGATGTTTTATTCAATTGAAAAGTCTATGATAGAGGTCCTATGAAGAAATCCCAAGATAGTCATGCAAATAGGAGGGGATTATTTCAGCCAATCTATTTCGTTATTGTTATTATTTTGGGTAATTCAATGCATTATTGGACCCTACAATATATTAAAATCAATATCTCCCATAGATTAAGAGATAATTATCTTGACTTCATAACCTTTATCCATCCCATTTTCTATCAAATGGGGAAACAACCTTTATTCATGTATACATGCAAACTAACACCTCCATGTAGTGTTACTATTCATTGTCCATCACCATCATTCAAGGACATTAGTTATAATTAATTTAACTTTTATATACGTTTATTTACTTAATTATGATTCTATAATTATAAAATATTATCCACACTCTTACCTTCCACTATGTTTGAAAATGGAAATGTCGATCCTGCATATGTGTGGAATAACACCTTTATAAAGTGGTGCAATTAATTTATCTCTTTTATTTACCATGGATGATAATATGGATTGATTTAATTAAAATATATCTATATTAAATAAAATTATGATTCTTGAATGGTCAATCATTATGTATTTTTGTTTGTATCAATCAATTGAAAAGTGAAAACATTACATGTGTGTATATATGGATTATCATCCCAAAAAAGCAATATAATTAATTTTTCATCACCACTATATATAAATAGTTATAAAATATTTATGATGATTAGATATGGTACTTATTTCATGAATAATATTCTATTTATGATGAGACTATGACCAAGGTTTAAGGATTAGAATCATCAAATACAATCATACATGGAATATTGGAATTTTTTATTCAATTTTATCATTTGATTGAAGAATTATTAATAAAAAGATAATTGGAAAGTGACATCCACGTTTGGGACATCACAAAGTCATATCATAGGTTTCATTTCCTTCCTTACTATTTACATACAATAGAAAAAAGATTAGGAACACTTGGGTCTTGATCATAAGCCATGCTTGGGCGTCGTGAACCCATGTTCGGGGTAAAAGCCAAGTTACCTGAATTATAATTGTTGTTTTGTTTTTACTATTACAGTTGATATCATTTCACTGTTTGTTGATTCACATTCTATGTAGTGTTTTTGACTATAACATTGATTGGTGATTTCTTTCATCCTTGGCCCAATTATATGAGTTCAAGGAGCATTGTTACATGAATAATTATAGGCAACTATAATTTTCATGCCATGCATATTGTTGTTCCATATGGGTGCATTTAACTACTTTATATTTCTTGATATGCATTTGATTTTTGAGTGATTCTATGATATTTAACATATATTTTTATTACTTGTGGTTTTAATTGAGTGATTTCCTATCCCAATTCCTGAAGTGTATGGGTCCTCATGGTTTTGGATGAGTAATTTACCGATTCAAGCCATTATATGATAAAAAAATGGGAGTTGTTTTTAGTGAAGAGGTGTATGGAAATTAATTTACTAGGAATAAATATACATTACAAAGTAAAATATTACTTCTAAAATGAAATGTTTACACGTACTTATCCATCCATATCATGTTTATGAATGGTAATGGAGTTAACCTGGGGATTAAATGTCAATGAATTGAAACTTATACTTGATCACTTACCGATACATGAACATCTAAGTGGGTAGTTAGGGTAGTATTCATTGGTTAGTAAGTACTCTTATGTTCATCTTTGGATAGTGATTCTATATATCTACTTAAATCTTGTTCTAAGGTGTGTGATTGGAATTTCTAGATCAATACCACCACGACATCCTCATACCGTATGACTAGTTGGTAGAGATGACCATGCTTCAGACGTGGTGGGCTCGGAGCCTCCATTCTTAAAACTAGGAGTTCCACTGGAGGCACCACCTATTATACCTGATCTGGGAACTAATTCACATGTATGTGATAGTTTCCTAAGTCTGATGTAGTCTATGCATGGTTCTCCATGAGTGGCACTTATGATGGATGATCTTACTCGCGAGTTCCAGCTGCAACATCTTCCTACTTTGTCAGTGGATAGCGGTCTGTAGGTTTCTGAGTCTTGCTTAGAGGCCACTCTATCTATATTTGAGCATCTGGAGATAACTCCTGAGTGGAGGGACATTCTTTACACTTACATGATTTGGGACTCATCCAAGCATTGGTAGGATGTGATTACCCAAACCGGTCATCATTAGGGCATGTTATGGGTAGATTTCCAAAATTCATTTTATGATAAGTTCTTTCCTTAGATGCTGAGATCTGACAAATCTAGAGAGATCATTCATCTCAAATAGGGTTCTATGTCAGTTGTAGAATATTCAGCATGTTTCAATGAGTTATATCCTTTTTCACCACTTCTAAATGGCGATGAGCTTTCATGTGATAGGCATTTTGAGTATGGGATCTAGAACACCATCTTTACGCAGGTGAATGTCTTTCACTTTCCTAATTTTTCAAAAATAATCAATCAAGATCTTATCCTTAATCATAAACCAAGGGATGGAAATGATATCAGGCATAGAGTATCTGTGCCGAGGTAGGACAATAGTTCTTCCGATGGATGGAAACGTTCCCTCAAGGTTTCTATGTAGGGAAGTGATAACTAGAGTGCTTGTTTCGATATCTCTATAGTGTGTCATTAGTAAAGACTATGGGGGAACCTGATGCCTCATTTTGATAGATACCTAATGGAGTGTCAGGATTTCAGCCGTATGGGGTATCTTCAATGTTTCTGTAGAAACTTTCCACTATCCTCGAGTGGAAATGGATCCATGCCATCTACACCATCAGGAGTGAGTCCTTTTGCACCACTTCAGGAGGGGATTTGGAATAGCACGGATAGGTATGGCCAAGGAGGAGGTCATAATAATGGTATCCAGAACCTTGATCACCAGCTGCACCAGCAGAGTTGTTATGATCACGGTAGTCCATCTCATATATAGATCTGTGGATTAGGTTAGTTGAATGAACTACAACCGATACTCAAGGATCATGCTATAGGACCATCTACAGTATGATGTACTATTCTTGAGAATCTACTAAAATATCTGATTTATTTGATATAGGTGTATCAAAATATTTTTTTTCTATATCTTTTATGGAAAGTATCAGACTAGATATACAGTATTACTATAGTGTAATGGCCCAAGATAAACCGTTAGGGGTTTGAAAAGGGGGAATAATTCAATGCATGGACTTTCCCCTTAAGGTAGAAAGTTACCTTTTTTTAATGGGATATCATTATTCTCATGATAACAGGCTTCGATGACATTCTCAGGATGGACTTGTTGGTTCACTATCATTCTTTTGTATATTACTATCACCACATGGTATCTTTTATATCACCAAAAGGCAGCAATTATCTACATAGGGGTGAGTGGATGATCTAGGATGGAACATCTGAACCAAATAATTAGGGGCTAGGTGGATTGACTACCTAGATCCCAAATCTATTCTTGGAGGACTAGGTCTTGCATCAAGATGATTTCCCTCTAGTGGTGGATCATTTCAGGGTTGTCTTTCCTGATGATTATTCTATATTACCTCTTCAGATATAGGTAGATTTTATGATTGTCCTTGTTCCAAGGGAAGCTCCAGTGTCAATTACTCCATATAGGATGACACCTACTGAGCTCTTGGAGCTCAAGCAGTAGTTAGAGGATCTAAAGGCCAGGGGTTTCATATGAAATAACACATCCTCTTGGTTTTTCTCATGCTTTTTTCCAATAATTCATATGAAGCCATATGTCTATCTGTGGATTACAGACGGTTGAACTAGATTATGATCAAGAACTAGTACCCACTTCCTCAAATAGATGATCTCTTTGACCAACTCTAAGGAGAAAATGTCTTCTCCAAGATCGAAATGAGATTTCGTTTTCATCAGGTACGAGTCAGGACATCATACATACATTGTATAGTTTTCCATCATAGGTATGTAATGTATGAGTACCTTGTTATGTCGTTAGGTCTTACAAACACACCCACCATTTTCATGGCTTTGATGAATAGAGTTTTCCCCCTTTTTGGACTCTTTTGTCCTGGTCTTTTTGGACGACATCTTGGTGTATTCTGACACTCTTAGTGACCATTCCAAACATCTTGAGACCATTCTGAGTACACTGAGAGATCATCAACTTTATTCCAATCTTGTTAAGTGAAACTTATCGATCAATAAAGTTCACTTATTAGGTTATATAATAACAGAATCCGGAGTATCTGTTGACCCTGAAAAGGTTAGTGATATATTTTCCTAGGAGCATCCCAAAAATGGGTTTGACATATGATGTTTCTAGGGGATGGATGGATATTACAAGAATTTTATAGAGGACTTTTCCCGTCGTTCTTCACCTCTCACCAGTATTAAAATGAAGGGTGTCAAGTTCCTATGGTAATAAGAATGAGATAAATCCTTTCATGAGATGAAAGGGGTTCTTGTATCATCACTTATTATGACTCTTCCGGAGCCATGTATAGGATATTCTCTCTTCTGTGATGCATTAGGCATCGAACTAGGAGAAGTGAAGATTTCAGAGAACAAAGTCATTGTGTACGAATCTCAGAAGTTGAGTCCTAATGAGAGAAACTACTTAACACATGTCCTTGATCTAGATATAGTTTTCCATGCCTTACGTTGCTAGATACATTATCTATTAGGTGAGTTCTTTGTGGTGTACACAGGCAACAAGAGCCTCAAATATATATTTTGGAAGCCTGACTTGAACCTGAGATAGTGGATTTGGGTTGAATATCTACATTACTTTGATTTTGAGCTTCCCTATATGCTTGAGAAGAGAAATGTGGTTGCAAATATGCTGAGTCCAAAAACTAAAACACAAGAAATGTAGAATTCTAATGATGAATGAAAGTTAATGGTTCTATTTTCTAGGATACATCTATAGTTTCATGTTAGTCACAAGTAGTCTTATGTCTCATCTTCTACAGTTACCTATTTCCTCCTTTAGAATGTGATGAATAGGAAATTTTCATATCCTTAATACTTGGTTCTCCATGAGGGTATATCGAGAGATATCACCCATCTAGATTGGTCCATAGATAAAGAACACATCATGCATATTCTTGGGCATGTTTGTATTCCTAAAGATATGATAGAAGAGTTGATGTGTGAGTCCCATGATTCTCAATGGGTTGTTCATCAAATAATTTTCAATATGTATCAAGATATGAGATGATAGTATTGGTGTCTTAGGATGAAACATCAGATTGCAGGATTTATCACCAAGTGTTCCACCTGTCAGCAGGTGAAGAAGGAGAACCAGAGACCAGAAGTCTTGTTATAGCCTCTTCTAGTCCCGGAATGCTAATGGGAAGATGTTTCCATGGACTTTGCAGTCATTTTTCATAGGTCACTAAGAGGCAGTGACACGATATGTGTTGTCATCAATAGACTGAAGAAATTGGATCACATTATATTTATTTGGGATAAATTATCAGTTGATTAGATAGGAATACCGTATGTCTGTGAGATCATACGACTACACGGGTCCCACGTACTATCGCTTCTGACAGGGGTTCTTGTTTCACATCATGGTTCTAGAAGGGATTTTATAAGGATATGGGAACACAAGTGATTCAAATAAAATATCTTCACCCCTATACTGATGAAAAATTAGAACAAACTATAGAAGTTCTAGAGGATATGCTCTGAGCATGTATCCTTGATTTCGGTGGTTATTGGGAGAAACATATCCCTTTTATTTAGTTCGCCTATAATAATAGATTCCAATTGACGATTCTGATGTCTCCTTTTGAGGAATAATATGGTAGGTCATTCCATTCACCCCTATAATGGATAGAGGTGGGTGAGGAATCCCTACTAGGTCCTCATCTCATTCAGAAAACTTTAGAGTAGGTTTAACTGATCATAAAGCGTTTGACTACTGCTCGGTCTAGACTGAAATCTTATGTCTATTATTGTTGATGACCTCCAGATTTCGAGGTCAGGGATCGTGTTTTCTATCAGGTATCTCCCAAGCTATGACATAGATTGTTATAGAAACAAGGGATGTTTTTTCCTCATTATGTAAGATTGTTTGAGATCCTAGAGAGAGTCTTGTCAGTATCTTATTGATTGCTACTACCTCAGCGGTAATGTTCCATGCATGACATCTTCCATGTTTCATAGCTTCACCAATATCATGTCGATACATCTCATACCTTTGATCCCGAATAAGTTGAGTTATATGCTGATGCTACCTATGAGGATTATCGAGTACGCATCACTGAACGAAGCACAAAGGCTCTCCGAGGCTGTTATGTCCCTCTCGCACGGGTTCTAGGGAAACATGACCAGGTGCAGGATGAGAGTTGAGAGAGGGAAGTCAACGTACATGCCCAGTGGATAGGGTTGTTCTCAGATAGTGTTTCTCCACCCTTGGAAGGTTAACTCTGGTATGATTCCTTTTAATGGGGGAATACTGTAAGAACTCTATTTTTCTCTCAGTTATGGATCCTTTAATTTTCAGTCTAATTATTTATTTTTGGACCTAATATAGATTCCTAATGGGTTTGTGAAGGTCCCATGGGTGTATTGGAACTGTTCAAATCCGAAAACCCATCGTTTTTGGTAAACAAGCCTAGCGAAGGTTTAGAGTAAACTATGAAAGAAGGATGCATGGTTGGAATAAACCATGCAGATGGTGATTTTCTTGGACAGAGTCTTACCACATGGTTTCCCTAACTATAAAAAAAACCATGTGAGTGCCCTTTTCTTCCTAGTTTCCCATGCATGGTTGGCACATGGTTTGGAAAACCATGTGGCCAAACCGTGAAAATTCTATTTTATGGGTTAAATGACATTTTATCCCTTAATGATCTAGTAAGGTCTCCTCATTCATCCTAATCTAATATCCAGCTATATTAACATATTTTTGTCTAATTTCGGATTTCTTTAAAGGAATAATATAGGGATTTAAAGATCTCATTTTTTCAGGATCCAATTGAGATTCTGTTCATCATGATGGATGCACAACGATAAGTACTTGAGCCCATTTAATCCTTTATTGTTCCATCATTATCTCGACCTAATTATCAAGCTGTGAGAATTTACCCCTTTTATCAGATCTTATCTAATATAAGACAAATTAAAGTCCGATATTGGAGGATGAGATTCATACGAACCTAATGTGGGTGGTCTATAAATCATCCTGAAAGTTTATTGGTTTTGGAAGTTTTCATGTGGGCCCACTGATTTTATCGGGTGTCGTTTATTGAATTCATATGTCAAGACTATATTCATTTGAATTATATCATTATGATCTTTCTAAATGTGTGATTTATTATTGGTTGTTATTCCCTTTACACCCAACACCCCAAGTAGGATGTTATTCCATATTTGAGTTTATAATGTTTTGACACCTTTTAACCATCGTTATAGTGTGCTTCGACTTGACCACACTAATGGTAAGCCTCTTTATAATTAAATGATTTTTGTATCATGTAATTTGTGAATGACATGTATGATGTAAATTACACTTGACCCGCCTAAGGTAAGTGACTAAAAGTAATTAATAGTTTTAATTGATAAATTGGAAAGTATAATAAGTATATGATTTGACTAGATTAATTAAAAAAGAATAATAGGTTTCATGTTTGTATCACCCCTTACCATGTTGATGGAAGGTAGGAGAGTGAACCTCAATTATTGAATATACCTTAAGTGGATTTATTAAAAGTTTCATGATACTTTTCCCTGTCACACTGCTAAATGGAAATTATTAAACCATTTGAATTTATATATCACTTCATTATCAAGTAGGAGTGGTCTGACTGGAGCTCGCCTTGTATTCTTATTAGGGAATGCCTTGAGCACTTGGGAACCCCATTTCGATTAAAGGATGAGGATTTCTTAGGATGAGAACAACCTAGATCCTAATCCCCATATATTCATGGATGCTTGGTATGAGACCATAGAATCCATCACATTGTATTAAAGGATTCCTTGGATATACTCCTTGGATCTAGCATTGAAACGTTGGTTCCATGGTTAAATCCCATAGAGAACTATTACTATTTATCCCTATTTTACATTGGTTAATCACCTTGGATTCAATAAGTACATTATTTTGGAATGCCTTGGACTATTCTACATGGATTACACTCTTACCTTAGATAGACCCAATCACAATTGAGTTAGCGATCCCTATGGTCTAGGTTTCCTTAGTGGAGACCACAGAACCATTTCTTATTAAATATCAATTGTGGTTGCCTTATTATATCATGGAAGTTTCACTATTGATAATGTTGGTCTTATATATAAATTGGAACAATCAAACAATGAATTTGTTATACATTTAGACACTAGTTGAGGACTAAAGGAGGTACTTGTGTATTTAGTTACATTATACTTATTTAATTTATATATGTATAAATTCATGCCTGTACACGGTTACATTACCATTACACAGGATGGATGTTATAGACATCATTGGTGGTGGACCACTAAGATTTATCTCACACCCTCCCAAAGTGCCATTTGGTACCTAGAGTAGATTACATGTTTTTAGGTGTCTATAAATGGAATCACATGGCTTCGAACAGTTGATCGCTTTCTATTTAGTATGGATATTGATAGAACATGACCATGTTGGAGCTTAGGATGCTTGCGATAGTATTTTGATTTCCTTTATACTTTTGTGGAATATGTTTTGCTTACTGTCATGTATCCATGTTTTATAGTTTTCTAATAAATGAAATATCATCAATGGTTTTTGAATGTTATCCTAGTTATTTTAGTTATTGCTATCCTTATTCATTTATTTCTTTTTCCTGCTTCTTATGTTTACTTACATTTATTCTGATGCTTACCTATATTTATATTTTTTTCTATGATATGCTCTAGTAATGAGGGTATAGTCTCCCCATGGACCACCCTAGTACCTCACTTCTAGTCGACAACCTCTAGAATTTGGAGAGATGAGCTTGAGGCCATGTAGACCACCAAGATTAGGGAACCCATAATGTGGCATTCAATTCTGTGATGTCAAACCATGACCAAGGTGTAATGATTAAAATCATCAAATACAATCATATATGGAAAATTGAACATTTTTTATCCGATTTTTCATTTGAATGATGAACTATTAATAAAATGATAATTTATATATAAGGGAATTATATAAATTATGTCATTTTTATTTGGTTTTTGAATATATGTACAATAAATTTAAATATATTATAATAGATTATTGAATGGGAATGAAGGAAAACATGAATTAATGTTTGGGTTATTTATCTCAATATTTATTCATTGAGACATGATTGGTGTTATGATCCTATTTATATTTATAAGGAGTATATAATACCCATTTTACATCACATATAATTGAAAATTATTAAAAAATTAGTTTAATGATAAAATTTTAATTAGGTCATCAAAGGTGATTTCTTTCGAATGTTACCATATTGGTAAATGTTTCCCCTTTAGAATTAAAAAACATGTGAAACATAATCCATATTCACTAATTTTTTTGTATATATATTACCCATGAATAAATATTATTATTATACTCATAAAAATTATTAGGAGGAAACAATCTATTTATGGTTATTTATTTCATTAGGTTTTGAATCATTGATCACTAATGTAAAAATAGTTTGTGTTACAATCTCATTTCTTTTATAGAGTGTCTACAATAAATATCCATTGGGAGAAATTATATGGTTCTTATCCATTAAAACACATATATTTTATTCTACTCTATTTATTCCTGAAATTTTCAATTATTAGTTCGAATTTTATCTTTTTAGTACATAAAAATGTTGAGAAGATGTTTTTAATGAATAGACCACCTTATTTATTATTTGCTCAATGAAATTACAAACCCACATTCATACTCATCAAAATTGTTTTTTATGAATGTTATTTAACATACATTAAATGTTCTTAAAAATTTACTTTTACTATCCTTGACTCTTTTTACAAATGTTTTAAAACTAGTGTTTCTAAAAGTGTTTTGAACAAGTCATTTTTTATTTTTTACAAAAATTTGAAATTAATATTTTCTTTTAACATATACGAAATGAAATTTTTTCCCTATAATAAAATCACTGAATGATTTGAATATTTATTTAGAATTTTCTATATATTTTTACATATAAAATAATATTTTGTTTATTCTTGTAATTTAATGTTAAATTGTTTTCAAATTTAATGGTTATTTCCCCAGTTTTCATTGAAATGTGTTAATGAATACTTTATGGTATTCTTTACTATGTTAATGGCATTTCCTATTTGTTTTGGTTCACTAGAGATAATATATAGTGATAACACCCATGTTATTTATCTATATTACATATTATTATGTGTGGATTAAATGTTTATGAATCCATTTTTTTATGGGTTATGCTATGACGAAAGGATGAATGTTTTAAGATCTTCTGGCACATACATATGTGGTTTTCATTATGTGATGAGTGGGTCTGTTATGTCCCTTCAATTAATTGAAAAATTAATTATACCTCATCATATAATTATTATAAATGAGTTCATGTTCTCCATTATCATTAGTAAGTAGTTGGGTATTTATGATCTTCTATGATATAGGAAACTGTTGGTGACGGCTAACCCACTAGGATATAGTGAAGAGTTCATGATTCCTACTATGCTTAGACATTATGGTATATTCTATAAAACCTGAAATATTGTATTTTTTATTCCTTTAATAGTTCCATACTCTTATGAAATATTGATATTCTTATGATTAGAATGCACGAATCATGATTTATTTTTATTGATTTCCAAATCTTATGGCATACTATTGTTTTATTCTATTACTCTTGATTATGATCCATTAATTGTGGTGTATTATTTTCTATTAATAATAATATATCATAAAACCATTATTATAACAGTAGGTATACATATTATAAAGGATTTATATCCCATGCGATTACAACTAATGAGAACCTGGTATCACATCTTCTTATGTTTTGTTTTATCCTCGGGTTATGAAGAAGTGTAATAAGTATGATGAGTTCACTAGGGTTCTTTATATAATGAATTATATTAGATATTATGAATCATATTTCCAAATAATATGTTTCTACATCTATTCCCAAAGTATACTAAACCACATAAATTCTTTGGAGTGTTTTTTGGTTGATAAATTGAATATTCATAAAAAAATATATAATATAAATTTATGCAATCCTTAGGTTACCTCAAAACCTCAATAAAATGTCATTATTTAAGCTTTAAAGGATTAAAATAACAAGTATTCCTCTGACCTATACAAGGGTAATAGTTATAAAACAAACATAGAATTATCTACATTTATATCATAGAATATGGAGTGCCTCTAAAGAAATCATTGGTGTACTACTATGTGTTTAGCCCTTCCATGTTGAGAATGATTTTGTATGGAAATATCTATAAACATTTGATGTGTACCAATGATTGATACATCCTTAGAATCATCTTAATGTATATGAACACATAATATATTATAAATTTACATCTATCTATTATTGTCTATGCTATTGTACCTAGAAGTCCCTCCACCTCAACTCCTAAATCATAGACTATGGATGATATTTATAAAGTAATATATGGATATTGAAAAAGAAATGAATATAACCATGTAGAAAATATCTATATATTACATCAATTAATTTTTAGTATAATGGGAGTTAGGATATCTATGGAATAAAATTGAAATAGGACCAGTCCATGGCCTCTCATGACATGATAGAGAACTCAACCAAAAAAATTCTCTAGTATCTATCCATATGGATGATTGGAACTATAAGGGTATTCATTTAACTTTCCCATACCTTATTTAATAATTATAAGCAGGAGATCCATACTGTTGTGGCTGAATTATATGATATTTCTACAATAGGTCATCCTCAATATTGCCTCGAGCTGCATGCTTTCTATTAAGAACGGTTATACACATTTTCATTTGATGATGTAAATCTCTACATGAATTATAAACCACCCTAGATTTTCTAGAAGGTTCTAAGAACTGGAATGTATTGACCCGCTCATCTCATTATCTTGAGAGTACAACGAGTCATTACATAGCCTTAAGTGACATCCCCAAGATGCCAAAGGATGGAAATAAATTCGAAAGGTATTCAAGTACTAGTGGTGGATGATTTACCCTTTTTAAAATAAACCATTAACCCAACATCTCACTATATGATTCATGATAAATAAAGCAAGGTAAATCAACCATGTTATTAAAACAATCCAACCTAAGTACAACACAATGGAAGATAATCCATCATCAAAGAACACAACGAAAACCAAATAAATACTCTCAAAAGATCACAAGACTCTATGATCCACAAGATATGAGGTCCACAATCACCGAAAAACCGAAGAATCAAGAAGTGCTACTAAATATATGTTACACATTACCTTTTCCCTGACCCCATAAGATAACTTCTTCAAAATACCCAGAGTACCAAAGTAGGGATGAGTATAAACTCAGTATATTTTCCCCAATGAATTTTCTACTCACACCACTATGATAGAAATGTTATCCACATTTATATAAAACAATTTACAGAAAATAATGATCCAAAAGAGTTTATGAAAATTCTAAACAGAAGTTCCAAAACCAATTGAAACCAAAGGAAAAACAAAAGTAAAGGAAACCCATTTCTTATCAAGTTATTTTTTCAAAAAAATAACTAATCAATCCATAAAAACCAATTCTTATTATAACTTTGTCTTACTCATTCATAGTTCATAACACACCCCTACATGTATGCTTTGTTTGACAGTTCCATACTCATGAGTGGTATATTATCTTATCACCTTGTGCCCTAATGAAACATGCCCCCTAGCCTACGAGTCACGTTCCTTGTACCCCAATGGTACACATCTCTTATTCAGGGCCCGTCAAGTATGAAATCACAACACAACCATGTATTCCAAAACCATTTCAAACTATTCCAATCCATTGCAACACATTTCAATAAAACTACAATTTTATTGAATCCAAATAAAAAATCATTTCAAACAACGATTTCATTTCAATAAAACAATCCCTTTTTATTGAAAGCATTTAAAACAAACCATGCATCATCATTCCAGAAAATCCCTATTTTAAAATCCCTATTTTAAAACCAAGAAGAAAAGAACTTAATAAAAACACACCAAATTTCCATATTTCCACCAATCTACCAAAGCATCACAAAGAGGGTTTCTAACCAATTCAAAGAAGCCAATTCACACACAATTTATCTTAACCAAAAAAATTTGAAAGCATTCCAATTAGGTCTATACAAATGACTTGAGAGTGAAACCACCTACCTAGAAGGTCAGGACAAAAACCTCAACGAATGAAGAACAGACAAAACATCATGTCGATTCTTCACGGAACCACCTTATATATCTTATCATATGAATAACAAGTCCAAATATCATCATATTTGGCATCAAATAACCTATATATACCCATAACGGGCGTATATCTAATAAACCTAGAGAAGAGGAGAAGTAGATCTAAGAAACTGATCAAGAACGACAAATAATGATTACATACCTCAAGAACCTGGCTTCGATTCACCATAGGAAGCCTTCAGATCGACACCAGGACGATGGGAGAACCCTCTTGAACCTTTAGAGAATCCAAATCCCGACTTTCAGAAAAGTAGGGGAACAAATGATGGAAGTATAACAAAAATGAGTGATATCCTAAAAAATAGGATCTATGTTTGACCCTTTGCACGGTTTGACTGCACGGTTAGGCAAACCGTGCACTAACCGTGTAGTAGCTACTGCCTGCACAACCTCCCCTTGCATAGTATCCCAAACTATGCTTTAACCGTGCTAGATAAACTACCTCAATAATCCATTTCACATAGTTTTTCCACACAGTTAGGCAAACCGTGCACCACCCATATGACTTCCCTTTAGCCCCAAAACTCTTCTAAAGTTCTCCCAAATCTCCCAACCTCCACCTTCCACTCTATAACCATAAAAAACATCTATTAAGGGATTAAATACTAGAAAAATGGGGTACTACTTTCTCCTCACCATTGGGATTTTTTTTCTCAGAAAGTATAAAACCTTCATCAATCTAAAAGAGTTTTGGCCATTACTCCATTTTATTCTGGCATTCCCGAGTCTCTTCCGGGATCTGACCATGCTATCATATAACCCATACTAGACCAATTCATATTCTATGAATGACATTATCTTTCCTATCCATAGTCCGTACCAAGATATATATGTACCAACAAAGTATCTGGCTCTAGGTCGATGTGATCCCATCTGATCACATGGCAAGAATCAGGCTGATACTTTTTCAACTAGAAGGCATAGAACACATTATGTACTGAGCTAAACCGTGGTGGCAATGCCAGATGATATGCCACTTCACCCACATGTTCTAGTATCTCAAAAGGGACTTTGTATCGAGGATATAATTTTCCCAGATTTCTAAAAAGACGATGTACAATCCTTGGAGATATCTGTAAGAACACATGATCACTTACTGCAAAAAACAACGGTCGTCGACGATGATCCGCATAAGATTTCAGACGACTCCAAGCAGTCTCCATTATTTTTCTGATCAACCAGATTTTATCCATTGTTTCTTTGACAAGGCTAAGCATCATTGGTGAATTCTCACCTATTTCCACCAAGAATAGTGGAGAACGGTAAGGAATACCATACAATGCTTCAAAAAAATCCATATATATCGAGGCCAGATAACTATTATTATAAGATAACTCCACCAAGCGTAAGTTAAAAGGACCTAGCCATAAACAGTACATAACTATGAATTAAGTTAATAATTCAAATTGAGGATCTTTTTAGGTTTAGACATTTAGGGTATTAGTCCATAACTTATTCAAAACAATATTAAAATTACAAGGTAGACACTTCTACTCACTGTTAGTTTTTTTCATAAAACAAAAATATTTTAAAAGAAACATTGTTCTGCTTCATGTTTAAACATACTAACTTTTCCATGACCCTATCCTTGACTTTATTGTCCTTAAAATTCTGTTAAAAACATTTTAAACACGGGATGAGCATAAAAATATTAGTAAGGGATACAGAAATAATGAAAACTATTAGTCTATCGAAAACATGTAAACCATGAAAATTATCATAAGGTAATACTTTTCACTTTTACGATGTAGAAACTACACTTCACTAAATATAAGCTCATTGCTTACCCTTCTTGTAACCAAAATATTATCATTATCCCAATAAAAAGAAACATATAACATTTAAAGGTTACTTGGGACATAAATATACTCAAATGGAATAACCATACGGTCGACTTCCACACATATCACTAAATGGAATAACCATATGGATGACTTCCAAACCCAATGCATTGTAAGTTATAACGTAACCACCCATCCTCAGTTTATCATGGAACCACTCGTCATTTGGTTTATCAAACAACCACCCATAAAATTTCCAAGTACCATTGTATAATCATAACACATAAAGTATTGAAATTATCAATATTTCACTCATAAATTTTCATTTTCAAACATAAGAAATCATTTTAAGATATTGAAATATTCAACCCATTTCTAATACCATTTAAAATATTTAATAAATATATATTTAATCAAGGTGTACCATACCAATTTAAAACTTTTGAAATAATTTATCATTTTAAAATATTCATGCACATATGAATAAATTTTTAAAAACCATTTGAAAACATGGAAATTAAATGAAATATTTTTGAAGAATAAATCCTTAAAACATTTAAAATGATGTTTTAGTTATAGAGTCCCTTACCACTTTAAAAACACTTTAATAAATATCATTAAGGAATAAAATTATTCCAAACTCTAAATATCATGAGAATAAGGAGATTCATGATATAATATTTCAAAGGATAGTATATACACCGTATAAATGTTAATTGGTGCATAACAACAAATAAGTTTCAATGAATGGATATTAAGACAAAGTCCCTTACCTCGAGTCCGAATTGTCTTGTTCATTATTTATATTTAGTAATAATAAACTTAGGTTTATTTTATATTTTACTTAGAACCGTTTTCAAGTTTATTGTTCATTTTATATCACTTATTATCTTATTATAACAATTATTTAGTTATTTTAGTTCACATTGGAAATTTTGTCGATATTCATAACTTGAATAAAAAGTGAACTTGTTATTATGTAAATTTTCCATGTAATTATATGTAAATCATCTCCACAATGGTATTCATGATTTAAATAACATATAAGTATAACATAAATATGTATTTAAAATAATATATAATATTTGGAGATGTGAAATGAAATTCACCGTTCATAGAGATGGTAGACCATATGTACGCATGAACGCTACTTTCATTTTTTGTCATATTAAAATAATGAAGACGAAATTAAAACAAAATGAAATATTTGTATATTATAAATCCATTAAAACATATATATTATATATGGTACAAAGATTCATTTAATCCATCTTTTATACGTTCCATGTATGGTATGACCGAGTTATATCACTTTTAGGGGGCGGTAGTCCGCACTTCGTCAAATGAAATTATCGTAATTAATCAACATGAAAATAATATAGGTATACCTTAAATATAAATTACATGAGCATGGAGAAAATATAAACATAATATATATCATATATAAATATAGTTCAATCATAATGGCAACCATGAGAGGCGATAGGAGGTAATTGAACAATCATCGTTTCGTGAGGCAGTAGTTCACTGTCCACAGAAACAGTATGTACTATATCCATTAGATGGAGTGTGTGTAAGTTTAGATCAAATCATTCTCATAACAACATCCAAAAATATTAAGGATACTGGTTTTTTTATGTAATAAAATAATAATAAGATAATTATATGTGTAGAAGGAAAATAAATGAAATGTTCTTAAGAGAATTCGTTACCTTAAAATCATGTAACTTCTTTTGAGTTGAGCGAAAAGGATTTCTCGAATTTCCTTCTGAACAAATTAAAGATTCTAGGAGGAGGGTAGGGATTTGGGGAGGATATTGAGAAGAGTTTTGGAAGATCCAAATCTATTTAGAGGTGTGAGAAATGGGTTAGGGGTGGTATCCTTTTATAGGAGGGAGGAGGTACTATTTAGAAGAGTCTAGAATTATTATTTTATTATAAATTCAATTTTGGTTTCTAAAGTCTCAAAAGTTAATTAAGTATATTATGAGATATTATTGGATCTAAATCCTTTCAACCAATGGGTTTTACACATGTTTAGGTCATAGAATTAACCTTATATTTTATATTTAACCATTATTTAACTAATTTAACTTTTACCATGTCTTCTTGTATATTCATACTATATGGTTAATATACTTAAAATAAAATTCCTATAGACCAAAAAATGGATTATTAATTACATTTGTAACATTATATATGTCAGTTGGCTGAATATTATATTTTTAATACTATTATATTATTTAATAATATAACAATTGTTTTAAAAACTCATTTATGTCAATTTTTATACTATTCATATCATGACTTTTTAAAAATCCATAACAACTTGATTATTTCTAAATAACTTTATTAATTCAAATATAATACATCATTCTCATCCATAAAATTCGTGGATGTCATAAACAGTTTCAAAATAAATTCATTTTTACATTTATAATATCATTTATTTAAATCATTAATGAATAGGGTAATCACTACCTCACCATTGTGTCATAAATAAATAAATTTATTTAATGTATAAAAATTATAAATAAAATACCCTAATTTATGAAATAATTTTATATTTATAATTAATATTTATAGTAAAATATATCAATTATATAACCTCACCATAAAAATGTTTAAGTAAAAGGATTCATCTTTATGATATTTTTATTTTTACTTTAAATAAAAAGTTTATTAATGTCATTATCTTACCGAAGAGAATTTCAAAGGAAAAACGTATTACCAAAGGGTTGTAGTGGTCGGCCATTCCTCATCAAATAAGGTTAGGACAAGTGTTAAGGTAATTTTATACTATTATAATATTATTTTCAACTTGAATTACCCTATTTACCTTTAAATAGAAAATTCGGTTTTTAACTATTATGCAGGGTTTTTCCCTATTCATCAAAAATTGAATGTTTTCAGAAAAATACGAAAATTCACCCTAAGATAATTTTGATATTCTGAATCCAAAAATTATATCTATTTTACCAAATTCAAAAAATAGAATTTTCATTAATTACATTAAAATTAATTCATGTTGTCAAAGCTAGAGAGCGTGTTTTTTAGAAGTAAAAACTATCAAAAGATTGACATCTATTTGTGTCCAATATAAAAGTGAAATTACCCCAAATGAGCATCATTGGATTAAATGATAAAAACATAAACGAATTACTCTTTAAAACCAATTAAAATCACAATCTAACTATATAAATAAATTACCTAAAAAGGAAATTTTGACTTAAAATGTAGTATTTTTCACTATTCATTAAAAATGAACTTTATCATAAAAATACCGAAAATTTAACCAAAGTAAATTTTGATATCCTTATTTCGAAGAAAAAATTTACTTTGTTAAATGGAACATATAAAAGTAAAAAAAAAAACTATTTTTAAAAAAGGATCACCATCAAAAGGTGGTAAAACACCATTTTAAGAAATATTAGAGTATTTATTCTTAAAAGTGGATTCATTTTCATTTTGAGCCTCTAAATGTTTATTGGCTAATTTTAAAAACATTTAAAAAACACGTGTAATCATAATATGGTTAGTTTTGTTCATTCCCGCCAATAAAGTGGTTAGGCATTAACTACAATTTAAAATAATAATATTATATTATTTTTCGGTATGACTCAGCCTTGTGTGCAACATAAGATTTTGGAGAAACCCATTGTTGCGTGTAGAGTACGATATCAGGGATATCATCCCCATTAAGGTAAAAAAATTATCTAATTCATAAATATTAAAAGATATAAAAATGCCTTATTCTTTGCTTACATGATATGTTACATCCTTCCCCCCTTTTGGAAATTGCGTCTTCACAATTTTAAATTGGGCTCGATAATTTCAATCAAATCCCACAACTGAAGAAATTTCAATAAAACCTCCACTTTAAAATAATTAATGTGAAGTATAGTGGTCACCCGAGACAACACATACTATGAATCCATATTTGAAAACATGGAAATGGAAGAAAAAATAAGTGTCAAGTTATGATAGAGAGTGATATGAAACATGATGAGGAAAAAGTTAATATTCAAAAATATATAAATCTGCGATGATTTGAGAGACCATTCAATTTATTAGGAAATAAGTTACTAGGGTAGAATATTGGTTTCAAGGTCTTTTCCCTAGAGTTGTAGAATTCAATTACATCATTCACTAAGAACATAATTATTCATACTTACATGACAAGTTTCATCCTTTAGTCACCTTTAACTGTAAAATCATCCTTTTTCTTCAAATGATGAGTATTCAAGATGATCTATTTTCACACCTAAAGCATTATAATCAACTTCTAGAGAATCAAATAATCCAAAAAAATAACTGTTTATTTCTCTGGTCTTGAAATATTAACCAAAAACAAATTTTTTATACTTGAGAAGTTAATTCCTAAAAAGAGTAATCCTTTATAAAAAGAAAGACTACTTTTAATCTATAAGATTCAACAGTAATACTCAAAGTACATCAAAGACCATTCAATATATAATTGTCCTAAAAAATACTCAAAATAATCCATACTAAGATTGAAATAAAAAATTAGAAGGATTTAATAACATAATATTCTAAGATAATGTTTAACAGTTATCTTCAAATAACATAAATCACTCTTAATGACTTAAACAAAATGTAAATAACTAAATCAAATATTCTCCAAGGTAGGTTAATCATTTTCACAAATAACCTAATTCCCATTAGTCCATAATTAAAATCATAGATTATTCCAATAATATAATTCAATTATTACTCCTCAATTAAATCTCATAGTATTCTATTTACCTTAATCATATAATGTTCCCAAAATAGAGAAAGTTTTCCAAAATAACATTTATCAATTGATTCACAAATAAATTTTCTATACTAAGGATATCCATTTGATAAAACATAAGTTCCAAAAATCAACTTATTCAGATTCTATAAAATTTTTAAATTAAAATGTAAAATTCATTCTAACTAGGGACTTCACGCAGTTTAATAACAGGCAATAAAGCCTTGTCACATTTCTGTTGTGGGTTCAATCCCCACGACTGTGTCCGACGTGATGGGTTGTCACCCTTCCTACGGGTTATCTTTTTTAAAAAACTATATAATTATTTAAACATTCCCAAAATTAGATAAAATCATAAAAATTAACCATAACATAATTTAACCTCAAGTTTATCTCATGCATTTCATTTTGCATCTCAAAATGTAATAACCCATAATTATCTCAAAATAAAGGATCATATATACCCCAATGGGTACCTTTAAAATTATATCTACAAAATAAAAGATAATTCATCCTCAAATATTATTTTCAAATAAAAAATTTCGGGTTACACATAATAGAGAAAAGTATTCCAATGTATTCCCAAAAACAAAAGAGCATTAATACTTTTAAACATTTCATCACCCATAGATGTAACATAACTCTGGAATTTCTAAAATATAGACATCTTAATCATCCAACATTATTCATGATCTCTTAACCATGTTTTTCGAACTTATTCCGTAATACTTGTTTCCTAAAAAAAAGAATAAATCATGACCTAAGATTCAATAATTTCAAAACATAAGCTAAGAAATAATTTATACCTTTGATTTGTAATTTTCAGTTTCCTCATCTTCAATTGGAATGGAATTAGGTATTGGAAAACATATATTTGTATTGTCCTACTAATCCCATTCATGTACCTTCTTCTTAAAACATCTATTTTCATAATTACAATGCTCCCCAAATTTAAAACCTTCAATTAATTCCTTAGAAATAAGTTATTTCGCTTTCTTGGAGCCAAATGAATGAATCCTTTTTCCATGGTAGGTTATTGCTTTATGACCTTCAATACCACATCTATAACATCTTATCATCCCTTTAAAACACTTTCCTAGGCCTTTATTTCCACATATTTTACACATATGATGTTTAATATACTTACCTTTATGATAATTACGTGAACTTCCACAAGGATTCATCTCTCTCGTATATGATGGATTAGAGAACTCACCAAGGTTCAAGTGGTTAACCATGACTCCTAATAGTTGGTTTATAATAACAATGTAATTTCTCAATGTATACCCTATTTCATCAAGTCTCTTAATCAGAGAACCACCACAGTTTTCTTCACACCCATTTTTTCTTTGGTGCCTGCTAGATCCATACATTTACTAAAACCAAAAAGGTCGGTGTGAGTAAATCAATAAAATCATCATATATTGTCTTATAAGAAGGGTAAACACTAAGATATACTTATTCATGTTATTTTAAACTCATTCAATTTATCTAAAATAACTATGACTGTATTTAATATTATAACCATTATGGTTATTTCATTTATCCATAAATAAATCCCTAATCTCTAAATTTATCTAAACTGACCTCTGATACAAACTATAAAGACCTCACATTAAACATTACATAATCATGAATTAACTTATAAATTAAATTTGAGTATATTTTCAGGTATAGAGAATTAGAGAATTATGCCATAATTTATTCATAATAACATAAATATTACAAGGTATATACTTCTACTCATAGTCCATTTTCTTCAAAAAAAACATTTAAAAAGAAAAATTGTTTCGTTTCATGTTTAAACATCCTAACTTTTCCAAGATCCCATCCCTGAATGTATTCTCCTTTAAAATAATATGAAAAACATTTCAAACCTGGGATGAGAATAAAAATATCATGAAGGGATACACAAATAAGGAAAACTATTAGTCTTTCAAAAAAAGGTAAATGATGAAAACTTTATCATAATGTAATATTTTCACCTTTAAGAGGTAGAAAAAACACTTCACTGAATATAAGCACATTAAATACCCTTTTTAACCAAAATATTACCATAAAGCCAATATAAAGAAACATATAACATGTAATGGAAACTTGGGACATAAACATGCTGAAATAGAATAACCATACGGTCGACTTACACACATATCACTAAATGAAATATCCATATGGAGGACTTCTATACCCAATACATTGGAGGTTATAATGTAACCACCCGTCCATGGTTAATCACAAAACCACCCTTCATTTGGTTTATCACACAACCAACCGTCAAATTTCTAAGTACCATTGTATAATCATAACACATAAAATTTTGCAATTATCAATATTTCACTCATAAAATTTCATTGGAAAACATTAGAAATTATTTTAAGATATTGAAATATTCAACCCATTTCTAAAACCATTTAAAAAATTTAATAAAGAGACTTTCAATAAAAGTGTCCCATAACACTTTGAAACTTTTGAAATAATTTATCATTTTAAAATATTCATGTCCATATTAATAAATTATTATAAACAATTTGAAAACATGGACAAGAAATAAAAGGTTTTATAAGAATAAATCCTTAAAATATTTAAGATGATGTTTTTGTTAAAGAGTCCCTTACTACTTGAAAAACACGTGAATACATATAATTATGGAATAAAACTATTAAGAACTCTAAATATCAATAGAATAAGGATATTAATGATATCATATGTCAATGGACAGCATATAGACCATATAAAAGTGAATTGGTGAATAAAATCAAATAAGTCTTAATGAAAGAAGATTGAGACAAAGTCCCTTACCTCGAGTCCGACATGTCTTGTTCATTCTTTATATTACTCAATAATAAACATAGGTTAATTTTCAACATTCTTCAGAACCATTTTCTATTTTATTGTTAATTTTATATCGCGTATTATCATGTCATAACAATTAGTTAGTTATTTGAGTTCATATCGGACATTTTGTCAATGTTCGATACTTGAATAAAAAATGGACTTGTTATTTTGTAAATTATCCATATAGTTATATCTAAATAATATACATAATGGTATTAATGATTTAAATATAATATAAGTATCATATACATATTTATTTAGAATAATCCATAATATTTGGATAAGGGAAATGAAATGCACCGTTCATGGAGATGGTAGACCGTACGTACGCATGAACGCTACATTCATTTTTTGTCATATTAAAATAATGAAAAATGATACATATGTATATTATAAATCTAGTATAACATATATAGAATATATGTTACATAGATTAATTAACACCATCTTTTATACATTCCACGTATGTATGAATGAGTCATATAACTTTGAGGGGGAGGTTGTTCGCACTTCCTCAAATAAAATTGTCGTAATTACTCAACATGAAAAGCATATAGGTATAATTAAAATATAAATTAAATAAGCCTAGAGAAAATATAAACATAATATATGTCATATATAAATATAGTTTCATCATAATGGCCACCATGAGATGCAGTAGGAGGTAATTGAATTATCATCTTTTCATGAGGCAGTAGATCGATGTCCAAAGAAATAGTTTGTTCTCTATCCATTAGATGGAGTGTGTGTAAGTGTAGATCCCATAAATATCATAAAAAAATCCTAGTGTATTTAGGATACTGGTGTTATTATGTAATCGAATAATAATAAGATAATAAGAAGTGTATAAGTAAAATAAATGAAATGTTCTTAAGAGAAGTCGTGACCTTAAAATCGGGTAACTTCTTTTGAGTTGAGTGAAAAGGATTTCGTGAATTGTCTTATGAAAAAATGAATTCTTATAAGAGTAGGGTAGGGATGTTGGGAGAATATTTTAGTATATTTTGGATAATCCAAATGGCTTTATAGGAGTGAGAAATGGGTTAGGGGTGGTGTCTATTTATAGGAGGGTGGATGTACCAAGATTTATTAATTTATTATAAATTCAATTTCGTTTTATAAATTATCAAACGTTAATTAAGTATAAGATAATATGAGGATGGATCTAAATTATCTCAACCAATTGGTATTAGACATGTTTAGTTCATATAATTATCCTTATATTTTAGCTTTAACCCTTAGTTAACTAATTTAACTTTTACTATGTCTTCTTGTATATTCATACTATATGGTTAATATACTTACTATAAAACTCAAATAGACCCAAAAATGGATCATTAATGACATTGGTAACATTATATATGTCATTTGGCATAATTTCATATTTTTAGGAATATTATATCATTTAATAATATAATACTTCTTTTAAAAACACATTTATATCAATTTTTATACGATTCATATCATGATTTTTTGAAAATACATAACTACATGATTCTTAAAAGAAACATCCTTAATTAAAATATAATAATTCATTATCATCCATAAAATTCGTGGATGTTATAAAAATTTTCAAAATAAATTTATGGTAACATTTATAATACCATTTATTTAAATCTTTCATTAATAGGGTAATCACTACATCACCATTGTGTCATAAATAAATTTATTTTTTTAATTTATAAAAATTATAAATAAGATACCATGATGTAGGAAATTGGTTTATCTTCCTAATGACTAATTATAGTCAAATATATAAATTATATAACACCAACATAAAATTGTTTTGGTAAAAGGATTCAAGTTTAAGATATTTTTATTTTTACTTTAAATAAAAAGTTTATTAATGTCATTATCTTACTGAAGTGGCTTTCAAAGGCCAAAATTTTTACCCAAGGGTTTTCTTGGTCATACATTCCTATTCCAATCAGGTTATCACAAGTGTTAAGGGAATTTTATATTATTATAATAATATTTTTACCATGAATTACCCTATTTACCTTTAATCATGATAAATAAATTTCAAAAGTTACTATTCATAAAAAATTATTTTGATCCTATTAGAACAAATTTTTCACCCTGATTACAACCATTTATGTTGGATTTTTTAAATTCAATTCATAGAAGCGGTAAAATTATGATTAAATGGAAAAGTCATTTTTTAACTACTATGCAATGTTTTTCACTATTCATAAAAAATTGATAGATTTCAGCAAAAAACAAAAAAATCACAATAATTTCATTTTGATATTATGAATTAAAAAATGATATATACTTTACTAAATTCCAAATTTATATGTTTCATTAATTAATGTAAAATTTAATTCACATTGTCAAAGACAGATAGCGTGTTTTTAAGAATTAAAAACTATCAAACGATTGACATTTTTTTATGTCCAATATAAAAGTGAAATTACTTCCAATGACCATCATTGGATTAAATGATAAAAAAATAATCTAATTACACATTAAAACCAATTAAAATCATAATCTAACTATATAAATAAATTAGCTAAAAAGATAGTTTTGACTTAATGTGCAATATTTTTCACTATTCATTAAAAAATGAACCTTGTCATAAAAATAACAAAACATTACCCAAAGTAAATTTTGATGTCACGATTCTAAATAAGAAGATTAATTTGTCAAATGGGACATATATAAGTGACAGAAACTAGGTTTAAAAATGGTTCTTCATCAAAAGGTGGTAAAACTCTGTTTTAAGAAATATTAGAGTATTTATGCTTAAAAGTGGATTCATTCTCATTTTGAGCCTCTAAATGTTTATTGGATAATTTTAAATACATTTAATAAACATGTTTGATAATAATATCATTTGTTCTGTTCATTCTTGCCAATACAAAGGCTAGGTGTTAACTACCATTTAAAATAATTATATTATATTATTTTTCAGTATGACTTAGTCTTGTGTGCAACATAAGACATTGGAGAAACCCATTGTTTCATGTTGAGTACGTTATCAGAGATAGCGTCCCCATTAAGGTAAAACACTTATCAATTCCATAAATATTAAACGATATGATAATTCCTTGTTCTTTTCTTACCTAAGATGTTACATAAGTGCTACTCCCATGAGCAACCAAAATCCATTACAGAAGCCCGCAACATGTATTATAATGTTTTTATCATCCGCTCAGATTTCCCATCCGTCTGTGGATGATACGTCGTGATCATAGCCAACTGAGTCCCAAGGTCTTTCTGTAAGGATTTCCAGAAACGATATGTGAACCTTGTATCTCTATCTGACATAATTGAAACTTTTATGTTATGTCTCTTTATAACTTCCTGGATATAAATTTTGGAAAAATCCTCCATTGTATGAGTTTCAAGAATAGGGATAAAATGTGCCAACTTAGTTATACATTCTACTATCATCAATATAGAATCGTGTTTCCAGACCATTCTTGGAAGACCGGTAATAAAATCCATAGCTATTTTCTCCCATTTCCACACTGGGATAGACAAAGACTACAACATACCAGATGGTCTATGATGCTCTGCTTTAACCTATTGACCAGTCAAGCACCACAAGACGAAATCAACTACCTTCATTTTCATTTCGATATACCAAAACTGCACCTTCATTGACTTATACATTTTCTGTCTACCTAAATGTACATCCCATATCGAGTGGTGGTAAGCATGAAGGAGTTGTTCCTGACAAGTCATAGGTATGAACCATCTGATTTCTAAAACACAAAGCTGAACTCCCATCAAGCTTCCATCCCTCAATGGTCTCCCCACCGTTGAGTTTTGAACTCATGACTAGACATTCTACATCATATGTTTGTGCCTCTTTAACCATGTTTACCAAATCAGGAACAAACGTAGAAGAAAAGAAAACTGCAACATCGCCACAGTCTTCACACTCCACATGCATATCGGATAGAACTGACATCAATTTCCATTCATCTGAAGCCTCTTTTTCCAACTGAGAATAATACTTTCTACTCAATTCTTCTATCACTGAATTCCCTTTTCCAGGCGTATAAATCAAGTCAAAGTCAAACATCTGGAGATGTTCGAACCAACTCTTTTTTTCCTCAGATTCAAATCCCACTATGAGAAAATGTGTTTCAATATTTTATTATCTGCAAACACAGTGAATTTCTCACCAAAATGATAATGAATCAATGTTTTCAAAGCAGGGATGACTACAAATAACTTCAAATCATGTGTTGGGTTATTATTATCATGCACCCTCAAAAACCTTGAATCTTAAGCCACAAAATTGTTTCCTTTCATGAGAACACATCCCATCCATGACCCCAAAACATCATAGTAACCCCCATACCCCTGTCCTAATTCTAGAAATATGAAGACAAGTGTTGATGTTAGATGAACCTTGAGCATTTAGAAAGACTTATGAAATTCCTCTTTACATTGGAATGGAACATTTTTCTTTGTCAAAGCTGTTATTGGAGAAGCTAGTCATGAGAAATCATGCACAAAGCATCTATAGTAGACAGTTAGACCAAGAAAAAGTCGTATATCGAAGAAATTATTCGGTGGTTTCCACGAGATAAAAACTTTTATATTTTTCAGATCCACTGAAATTCCTTTTTCAAAAATCACATGGCCAAGAAAGAATACCTCCTATATCCAAAAATCACATTTTCATAATTTGGAATACAAATAGTGATATCTCGATATTTGTAACACTATTGCCAGAAGTTCCTCATGGTCATCTCATGTCTTTGAATACAACAATATGTCATTTAAAAACACCACAAAAAATGAGTCCAAATATTTCTGAAATTTCTGATTCATCAAATCCATGAAAACTGTTGGTGCATTCGTTAGACCGAAAGGCATGACTACATATTTGTAGTGTCCATATCTTCTCTTGAAAGATGTCTTCAGAATATCTTCCTTCCAAATGTGAAATTGGTGATATCCTGATCATAATTCAATTTTATAGAACCACTGAGCTCCCCTCAATTGATCGAATAAGTCATAAATGCATGGAAGTGGGTACCTTTTCATTATCATAATTTTGTTTATCTTACGATAATCAACACACAGCCGAAGAGTTCCATCGAATTTCATCACAAACATGACTGGTGCTTCCCAAAGAGATATACTTGTCCAAATGAAACCCTCACTTTCTAGCTCTTCCAACTACACTTTCAATTCCCTTAAATATATTGGTTCCATCCTATAAGTTGGAAGGGAAATAGTACTGGTACCTAGAAGGAGATAAATCGTAAATTCCACTTCCCTTAGAGGAGGAAATCCTGAGAAGTTTTTGGGAAATAAATATTGAAATTGATCTAAAACTGCTGGAAAACTAACATCCTTGATCTCTTCTATTGATGCCAAATTCAATGCTTCCATCTAATAATAGATCATTCCCACTGCTGGTGCTAACAAGTTCTTTTCACCTTTCATTACAATCCTATCTCCTCTAAAGATATGCTTGATGCCATCCTCCGTCATGAAACTAACTGTTATTCTATAATAGTCAATGTTAGCCTTAAACATTCCCAACCAATCTATACCTAGGATTACATCATAGACATCCATATCCAACACCTAAAAGTCCCAACTTAGCTCATCTCCATCAATAGTTATAAAACAAGCTCTACATAGGATGTCTTAACATTATTTTTCCTCAAGAGGAGTTTGTAGTTTTAACATAGAAGGAATCATTTCCTATTTTAAACACAACAAGTCAACTGAATGAAAAGAAATGAAGGAATGTATTGCACCAGTATCAAACGTCACTTGAACAAAGGAATAATTCAAAAGAATCATACCTCTCACTGTAGATGGTCCAACCTAATCATCGACAATCATCTGCTCAGCTCCATATAGTTGCTTTATCGTTGCACTATATACTTTATTACCTTACTGTGATTGCCCTTGTTGAGGGGTCATGGTATTCCAAGAATCACCATGGATGGCTCTTCTCTATTGATGAGTCTGATTATGTTATCCACGCCCTATTGAGGCATATGATTCTTGTGATGCCTGAGAAGTGTCTTAAGCACCTGACCTTGGATAATTTAAACAATAGCATTGAAGATGATCTATCTTCTTGCAGTTATGGCATGCTATAGGTTGTTTCATACACTCTCTCTTTATGTGGTCAGCCGAACAACATTGGAAACATCCTGCTTTTCTCTTGGGTTGTGGAGGAAGGTTCACTGATCCATCCGTCTGATTCTGATTACCACTCACACCCTATAAATAGTCGTCTTTCTTTTTCTTTCTCCTAACATTGGAGTTACCAGAATTTCTAGTAGGTATCATCATATTTCCTCCTCCCATAGCTCACGAGATTTCTAGGTCAGGCACTGTGGACCTAGTCACCATCTCTGTATAGTCAATAATACAAACACCACAATCTTCAATTGGATCTCCTTCCTTAGTCCCGATTCAATGATTCATGCCTTCAAGTTCACACTCAATAACACTTAGGGTGAAAAGTGCCCTTCAATTATGAATTTAGCTGCATATTCTATGACATAGAGATTCTCTTGATTCATGTTAAAAAGTATACCGAGTTCCATTTTCTAAACAAACAACAAATCCATCAATATCACTCTCTAGAAACTGATGGCTTAGCATTTAAAATTATTTCACATAAACTAGCACATAACTGTTTTCCAAAAACTACCATTTTGAAAATCAAACCATTTTCAAAATAGTCCAAATATCCTCCATTCAAAATCATTCATTTTGAATACAAATTCTATATTTTTAAAAAATTTACACCTTTGCACAAAATCATAAATCATTACTTCAAATCAAATATGAAATATTAGTGGGATGTCATTCCTATATAATTCATGTCATTATTATATCACTAGCTAAACCCATGACAGTTAGATTCCAAAATCCTAGAAGTGTATCCAAACACATATGTACCCAACTCCCTGGTAACTTGAAGTTCAGCATAAAAGGGTTAGCTACGTCCTTTTATTCTATACATTTAAAGTTCCAACAATCCTACTTATTTATAATATTCCATCCCAAGTAATAGACAAGAAGTAATTCCAACTCCAAGACCAAGAATACTGGTGACCACTTGTTATGAAAGGGCCGAACAATCTGATAACATTTTTACCACAAAGGAAGGACCAAACTTATACCATTTGTAATGACCCGCTCATCTCATTGGCTTGAGATTACAATGAGTCATTACATGGCCTAAAGAGACATCCCCAAGATGCCAAAGGATAGAAATAAATGTCTAAGTGTTTCAAGTACAAGGGGGGGATGATTTACCCTTTTAGAAATAAACCATTAACCCAATATCTCACTATATGATGCATGATAAGTAAATCAAGGAAACTCAACCATGTTATTAAAACAAGAAAACCGAAGTACAATACAACGAAAGATAATCCATCATCAAATTACATAGTGGAAAACAACTAAAAAATATCAAAATATCACAAGACTTCACCCTCCACAAGCTCCATACTCCATAATCATTGAACATCCCAAGAATCAAGAAGTAGTGCTAAAAACATGTGAAACGTTACCTTTTCCCCGGTCCCAGAATATAAAATATTAATAAGCTCCAAAGTGTCAAAGAATGGGGGAGTATAAAATCATTAGGTTTTCCCCAATGAATTCCCAACTCACACTACTAGGATAGAAAATTTATCCACATTTATATAAAACAATGCTATGAAACAGTTTAAGGAAATGGTAAACAAAAGTTCCAAAATCAATTGAAACCAAAGGAAAACAAAAGTAAATGAAACCAATTTCTTAATAAGTTATTTTTACATAAAAAAACTAATCAATTCATAAAAACCAATTCTTATTATCACTTTGTCATACCCATTCATAGTTCAGAACACACCCAGACATGTATGCTCTGTTTGATAGTTCTATACTCATGATCGATCTCTTTTCTTATCACCTTGTGTCCCAGTGAAACATTCCCCCTGGCCTAGGGGAGATGTTACTTATACCCAAATGGTACACATCCCATATTGAGTCCCATAAATCATAAACTCACACCACAACCATGTATTACAAAACCATTTCAAACCATTCCAATCCATTGCAAAAACAATTCAATAAAACTGCACTTTTATTGAAACCAAATAACAAACACATTTCAAATATCTATTAGATTTCAATAAAACATTATATTTTTAATTAAAACATTTAAAAGAAACCATGTGTCATCATTCTTGAAAATACCTATTTTAAAATCCATATTTTAAAACCATGAACAAAAGCACATAATTCAAACACCCCAAATTTCCATATTTTCATCAATCTACAAAACCATTAAAAAGAGGGTTTCCAACAAATTCACACACAATTTATCATAAACAAAAAAATTTGAAAGAATTAAAATCAATTCTATACAGAGGAATGAAGAGTAAAGCCACCTACCTTGAAGGTTTGGATGAAAACCTCAACGAACGAAGAATACACAAAAGACCGGGTCGATTCTTCATGAAACTGCCTTAGATCTATTATCCTATGAAGAACAAGGCCAAATCACATCATATTTGGAATGAAATAACCTAGATCTATGCATAACAGGCATATATATATGAAACAAAGAGGTGTAGAGAATTAGATCTAAGTAAATCTAAGAAACCGATCAAGAACGGTGAAGAATGATTACATAAATAAAGAATCTAGCTTCGATTCATCAAGGGAAGCCTTCATATCAACATCAGTATAATGGAAGAACCCTCTTGAGCCTTTGGAGAATGAAAATCCCACGTTAGAGACAAATAGGTGAAAAAACAAAGGAGTTATATGAAAAACATGCGAGATACTAAAAAAATCATATCTATGTTTGACCCATCACATGATTTGACCACATGGGTTGGAAAACCATGCGCTAACCATGTGGTAACTACTGCAGGAACGACCTCCCCTTACATGGTCTCCCAAATCGTGCTTCAACCTATCTAGACCCACTGCCTCAAGAATCCATTTTTCATGGTTTGGCCGCATAGTTAGGCAAACCGTGCACCACCCGTGCGACTTCCCTTTAGCCCAAAAACTTCTCTAAAGTTCCCCCAACTCTCCCAACCTTCATCCATCCACATTATAACCATATAAAACATAGAGTAAGGGATTACATATTAGAAACCGAGGGTACTACATGACATATCAAGTGAAACGAAATAAACCATCCTAGCTGTCGTGTCAAAATTATTTTATATAGAAAATTGTTAAATTCTAACCCTATAACTAGTCCATGGATTATCATGATGAATCCCCTACCATATTGATGATATCTTTACTAGAATCCTCTAAATAACCTCGTCTCTCACCAAAACCTTATGGAATGTCTTAAACACACACATGGTTACATGGTGTTATAGATCTTTATAAAAACTGTCATAATAATTCCCCAACCTATACTACTAATCTTTTTAAAGTAAAAAAGGATAAAATGTGATGCCTTGAAATTTTATATAGAACACCCACCCACTGGATCTTCGATAAAAATAGTAATAATTTCCACTAAAATGATACCTTCAATGTCATAGAAATAAAATCAGCATGAAACTGAACTCAAAACTTCTCTCATAATATATATGACTCTTAATGATCCTTGAATAACAATAACCACCATATCTAAGAATCGCCATATAGTATTATCATAGCTAAATATACATAGTTCTCCCTCTAATGGTTAATTGAAATGAAGTAATTTTCTACCTTATCCAACCAAACTATAGTCTCTTGATCTAAAACAGATCCCTTATACTTCTCTAGAACCATATACTGATACTCTTATAGTTTTCTCATATATGTTTCATAATTATTTACCTATACCATAAGATGATATAGTGGATAATCTTGAAGAACATATTAGTTTTTAACACAATGGATAAGTTTACCAAGAACCATTATTATAAAAGAGACAATTTTAAGTACTAAATAATCATTGAATATGGAAAATTAATGGTTTACTAAATAATAAAATTTTAATTTAATTTGCATTGTGTTACCTATTAAAACAAAACTTGAAAAAATAATGATGTATAAAACTTACTATGTCTTATACCCTATATCTAGTTGGAAAGAGACTCTTCTACCATTGTGTAGGCCATCAGAAATGGTAAAATGCATATATCTTGGCGGCTTCTAGAAAAGTGGATGCAATTCCTGGAGACTCTTTCAGCTCTCAACTTTATCACCACACATGTTTATTGAGAGGTACATATGGTTGCAGATGGTCTTGCGAGTTTTGGGGCTTGTAAACCTATTATCTGGTCTGATACCCTTACTGAGTCCCTAATCCATCTTTATGAGGCTAATTGTAATAAGATTCCTCATTTTCGCCTCTTACAATATTCTTGAATTTTAGGAATAACTACCTATACCTTTTGGATGAGGGAACTTTTAAAAAAAATCCACCATTACCCCTACTTGGTTGGAAAGGATGAGATAGATGATGAACCCCAAAGCTCAACTATAAAATGATATAGGATGGAAACTTTAACTATGTTCATATATCAATAAATGGAAATAATTTAACTCTTTATAAATGTTTATGGATTAATATATAAGACGAAATAAAACCAGTGATAACTATGAATAACTAAATATAGAATCACAATGAATGATTATAATTTCATTCATTTCTAAAAAAACTAAAAAGTTATGAATGACATCCTAGCTAGAGACAATGATCTACAACAGATCATTGAAAACCACTTTCAACTAGTAATTTGTACCTATATCATCAACTAGCTCCACAGACCAGAAAAATAGTATATATACACAGAGTATGAGAATATATGTAAAATAAGTAAGATCTACCATGAATCCTATAAAGAAAAATTTGATATAATCACACTAAAGTCAAGTAAATATGAAATAAAACAAACTTGTTTCCAATGAAGGTAAAAGTATATCCAGTACTCATCATATATCACATACAGGGTATTATATACATGATGCATTTCCATATAAATATATATAGATGAATATTACTATGCTTATACATCCACATTGTGTGTCTCTCTTACAACCATATAGATCACTTCCTATGTTATTATATCCCATAAATAATCAATACATATCCCTGGAAATAATATTATATAAATCCTATATCCTTTGAAAATTTTTATAACCTCATTATTATCATATTATCTATAAATAAGTTGAATTAAAGAAGAAACTACAACTCATTTATCATCCATTATACCTCTATCCATCAAAAAATTTGTATATACAACAATTTGAATCTATAAACACTATAACTAGACATGAATATGTTCTAAAACCTTAATAAATTAAATCCATTAGAGAAATATATAGTAAAATGAGAGCCATCATAGGAGTGAAACACCAAACCCTATACTTTCATTCATCATATTCCAAGTATTAATATAAAGAATTCTATATCAAATAACATAGATGGGAAGAGAAAGATGTTATCTATACATTCGCTTTCTAACAAAGATAATAGGGACCACCAAACATTTGGGTGTTTTTTTCCCATCAACATGGGAAGTAATGAATATAAAATAATAAAATATAGGTATATACCACACATAAACATACAAAGGAAAATACCTAGACATGGTGTAAATCTACTGTTATAAACTCACAAGACATTTGTCTACCACCACTAAGGTCTAAGAACTATATTTCACCAATTAATCAAGATTAAAATCATTAATCATTAAGACATAGTAATTTATAAAACTAAAATTCATTTATTTAATGGTATATAAATTACATATCTTTCATTATTGAATCATTTAATGTTTTGGTTTAGGAAAACCATTCAATTACGAGCCATCATACATAAAAAATAATTATTCAATTACCATATTCCATCCTCATTAACATAGTAAATTCATTTTAACCAATCCTTGGTTTTTATTAATATAGATATCATATATTTTTACTATTATATCGTTTTTCCATTTATTAATAAAATTTACCATTCCATAATTTTTTGTAATATCGAAAACATCCTATATAGACAATATTAAGAAAAATAATACAATTGTAACATTCAATAATGCCATATTTCATTTATTTAATTTCAAAATTATGAAATAATATTTATCCACTATATGTGATAATATTATACCCATCCTTTTGTTTAATATTTCAATTTTACTAACTTATTTATGTTTTAATAAACAATTACCCAAAGTACAGAGCATGATATTTTAAAATTAACATATTAAAAAAATAGAAGTAATTGATTCACTACATACTACGTAACATCATGTTTTTACTGCACCAAAAAATAGAGATACAAAGAGATGTAATATGCATAGGTTTTAATATGGAATGAATAGATACAATGAAACAAAAAATGGTTCTGGGATGTAGAATGATTATGACTTCACTTCCACGGTTATATTGAAATATTTATGACTAAATGGGAAGAGGACCCTCATATTTTAGATATAAGTGATATCATTTCTAATATATTTCTTAAAGACTCAACCAATTTTAATTTTAATTCATATTAAATTTAGGTTTTATTTATGTCATGAATTTATTTTCTATTTATAAACCACTTAAAACTTTCGAATTATACCATGTTAAGGATTTTATCCATCTTAATCATATATATTCATTCAAATCCTTGATTTTTAGTGTTTATTTCCATTTATACTGTAAAAAAATTTCATATCAGTTTTAAGAAGATAAAAGTTTTTTTATAAAAATTATACATACACATAACTTCAGGTATTTGTATATGGGTATGTCAATATTAAATATATGTGGATTTCTATCATTAATCTCTAAAATATTCCTTTATATTGAAAATAAAATGTTTCCTTACCCTCACATAAACTCAATAATGTATTTATATATTAATAAAAAACAAATCCCTACTATTACATGGTAGACTAAAACTAATGTACATAAAGCTAACTATGTTTCCATACACATGTAGAGGGGTCTCTGTGTAAGGGTAAAATATATTTTAAAAAATATGAAATTTCATTTTAATAAAAATTGTATTAATAAGAAGAAAATGATTCTGAACATCCGTCCACCATATTCAGTTTTAAAAAATAAAATTGAATAGATTTAGAAACCTATGACCTTATTGTGTTTATAAGTAGTGAATAATGTTTCATAGTATATTTTTCATCAAATAAATTTGACACAATACATATAAAATTATTTTAATCTTATAAGAATATAGATTCATATTTTGAAAAAATAAAATCATTCATTTATCCTGTAAGGAAATTCTAAATAATAGTTAATTTCCCCTCTTATAAAAATATTTCTTAAGTTACCCATTTTTTGGGATTATTTAATTAGTTTTCTCCACCTCATGGATTAATCTCAATTTTATGTTGGATTATTTTGACTCTATTATATTAAAAAAATATTTTATAAAATGAGATTCATATTTTATATCCTTTTAATGTAGATAATATTTAAACATTATCCCATTTAAATTATAACCCTATTGAATTATTTATATTAGTTAGTGGGGAAAAACCCATATTTTATCATGAAAAAGCTGGTTATCATGTAAATAATACAGTACTATAAGTTGTAGACTGCTATTGTTAGTCATATCATAAATTCAAATTGTATATCTATGTGGATAACACAATAAACAAATCGATCTTGATGATTCACTTAGATAGATTCCACTAATGTCATTATAGTTTGTGTTTTGTAGCTATTTATAATCCATTGAATATTATATTAATAAATAACCAAATGGATAGGGTCACACCATTTCTTTTTTTCCTTTGATATGACAATCCTTGGTATCACATCATTGGGATAGCCTCCCATGCTTTATGATTGTGGTCCTCATAACTGATACATTTTAAGAAATATAACACATATAATTATAAAGGTGATTTTATCGTTTAAAATATTTTATCATGTTATTCCATTCACATGTATTAATTCTTCAAATGATTTTTTGGAATTTTATCCCATTAACCAAACCAATATTTTTAGAACATATTTATTTATAACTCATTCAACTACTCATAACTTGTCTTGCTAACCTAAGTTAAAAGTGGAATGATATTATAAATACCTTAGGATTCTAAAGCACAAGGTAAATGAATCTATTTTGGGTAAATACTTCCAATTAAATGAAATAAACAATACATTCATGAGTAAGCACAATGAAATTGAAAAGGAAAAAAACATTTTTAGACATGGAATAAGTGTCTAAGATAGATAGAACTCCAATATAGAGCACCATTACATAGTGATACATTACTGAAGAATGATCTAAATTTCAATACAATTCAAACAAATAATATGCACAAAAAATATTTTATATGTAATCATTGACAAATTAGTTTATATAATCCAAAGTCATGGTAGAAAAAAATTATATAAATTATCACAACTGACTTGTAACATCATAGATGTATGTATTATAATTATTAAAATAATATTAATAAATTTGAACTAAATAATACATACAAAAATACATTATATATTTATTATAAAAATGGACAATAAATATGGATAAAACTAAATAAATATTAAAATCAATTATTTAAATTTGACATAAAAATATTTAAATAATATCATAAGAATAGTTAAAAAATATTTCTAATTGAAATATTTATTTTTGGAAATCACAAATTTCAAATATAAACACTTTATATTAATTTTATAATATTAAATATTCAATTTTATTAATTATACATGATTTATTTTAATTTTAGGATATGATATTATATATAAAAATTTTACATTAGAATTTTTATTATGTAAAGTAATTACATAATCTAAATTTTATATAATTATTTAATTGAAAGAATTAATATTATTAATAGTAAAAACACATATTACATTGGTCTAGAAAACATTCTCAATGATGTTTCTATTTTTAACAATTTAAAATTAAATTTTTTGAATGATTTATTACATAATATAATATGATTTATATTTTTTCATTTTTAATTTATAAACATATTATAAATTAACCTTACAATTTCAATAATAATACATCATATCTAAATTTTAATCTATGACATATAATTTAGAAATGTTATTTAATATTAAAATTTTACTATTGTATATCATTATTTAACTATTTTCACATTTTATATTATAGTATGCATTCTTAAAAATATTTATGTAATGAATTATCTACAATATAAATAAATATATAATATAAAAATTATATATTCAATTTATATATATAAATAAAAAATGGGATAAAAATAAATAAACATAGTATTTATTTTAGAGTGATTATATATATATATATATAATAATTCTATTGTTAATATAATGATGGATATATCCTAATTACAAGTCCTATCACTTTTCATTTGTAAACTATATAAATTACAACCAAAATTTTAATATGTCTTGTTTTTTTCCGAAAAATCATATATTTTGTTTAATTGGAGTTTATATCAATTGTAGAAGAGCCTATTTTATTCTGGTCAATTCACTATCATTCCATACGCTATTTTTTAAATAACATTATGTATCTTATGTATGTATATTTTGAAGGTTCCAATGATACATATATTGTTAATATGGTATGTGTACCAATTCTATTTACATAGGTATTGAAATTACATCCACAGAGAATAATTGTAAACAAAAACCTATTACAATAGTGTTATTTTATAATAACACCTTATATTGGTGTTCAAAATGATGTGGTGATTTATATGGAATCATATATTCTAAGGTGTAGTATGTCATGAGATTCCCAATTAAAATGATGAATATCACATGAATTTAATTAAATGAGAGCCTTATTCATTCCAAATAATGGGAAAGTGCCAACATTAAGAATATATTTAAACACATTTTTAGGGATCACTGACTATAATTAAAATAAATAAATGACTCTTCTACGTGAATTATATTAGTTTACCAAATATTATATTCTCTTGTAAAAAAGTAGTGCTCAATTTTTAAAAATATTTAGTTTTAGTCATAGCCTATGATATATTATTTATCATAATATATGAAATACTACAAAATCATGAAATTTAAATTTATAGTTCCATAAGACTATTATTAATCATACCTTACGACTATAAAAAACAATATATAACAATAAAAGCTCAAAAATATTATGATAACCATGTTATTTGATTTTTTTGGAAAAAGATATTGACTCGATGACTATTTTCGCTCAAACAACCTTGATTGGTTATTTTGGTTCATCATATGATTAATAATATTATTGAAACCTATGTTCCTAGTTAATCATTAATAATCAAATCCAAAAATAATAAATATTATTACAAATAAAAAATAAATATTACATATATAGTTTGTTCTATCATTCCTTTTCATGATGGAGTATTACTGATCAAGATCTCATAATGTCAATCGAAAAATACCACACCTCTATAGGCATGACTCCATCCATTTTAATATTTTTTTCTCTGTGAGGGGAAAACAAACTACACATATTTTCTACCACCTTCATATAAATTATTAATAAATATAGGTAAATATTATTGTTTCTTTAATGTCTTAATAACTAAACTAAAACAAACTCATGAACTAGGAGAATTTTTTATACATTATATATGATCATTTCATTTAATGAATTGAGTCGAGAGTCTAATTCTAAATCATTACTGTTGAAATGAGTTTCCCATAATGTATCTTTCCTCAGTATAATATCATTTTAATGTTTCAAAATATTTTTCAAGCTATAAATGTGTCACCCTATTTACACATAACTATAGATATACCAATACGATGATGTGGTAAGTTATATTCAATCCATATCTTATATAATTGGTCTATCATACAATACGATAGAAGGAATTTTGATATGCATGACATGTATATTGTGAGATATGAATCAAGGTATATCATAAAATCTAATGTAATAAAATTATTGAATTTTCAATATATAAATGAATATGAGAGAATTAAAATAATAATGGTGGAATTATGGTTATGTTAATGTAGATATATTGGTGGATGTCATCTGTAAGATTTTTTTTAACTTTATATTTCTCTTTTATATATTCCTGTTTACTTAATATCAATATATCACATTAATTGAGTTGGAATTATTACTGATCAATTAAAAAAGGAGCTGTTTGATATGAATCTTTATAGGTATTCATTTATACTCTCTATATCATTCTCTACTAATTTATATACATATAAATCTATATTGAGTTCAATGAAATGAATTGTAGGATTAGGCATGTTGTAATTTATATGGGAGTGGGTTGCAACTTTTGTTTGTCTTTCACATTAATTTAGGTGATTGTTTTCCTAGTTTTTCATGTGTTTTTGACAAAATCATGCATATATTAACTAAATTATTATTTATTTCTTATTAATAATAATATTTTTATTATTTAGCTATACATATTGTTTGTATATTCCAAAAAGATAATACACCTGTTTTTTTATTTATATAATTTATTCTTATAAGTAACCAATGGCCTCATATAAGAAAAATACTAGGGTATTCCTAAACCTTATTTATTAAGTAAAATATTCTTTATATAGATGGGATATGATCTTCCACTTCTCATAGATTTAGTTGATGATAATGAAAGAAGAATAGAATTGATATACATATGGATGATGAGTTTTTGATGTGGCCTTATTTTTACTCAGTTTGCCACATCATTTTATTAATTTTTATACAATTTATTTAATTATTTTAACATTTTTAATAAATAAATTCAATTTTTGGTTTTTATAATTAAATTTGTTAATTATACTTTTTTTATAATTAATTGTTTAATTTTTTTCTTTAAAATAATAAATTTATTCTTTCATTATTCTTAATATAACTAAGTATCAATTATTATAATTAATTTTAATCTGTTCATTTAATATGAATTTTTCATTATTATTAATTTATTTATTTGTAAAATAGTTTAATATTTAATTTTTTTTCATTACCGTTAGTCAGGTTACCGATGTATTGTAACAGTGACCTTTGTCACCATTATCCATCTTCCGCTAACGGTGACCTTTGTCACCGTTGCATTTAGTTTTCTTGTCTGTCGGTGACCCAGCATGTATCGGTGACCATTGTCACCAACACTCTTTCCTATCGGTAGCCCTTATCTAAGTATATTGGTAACATTATTTTAAATTACTGTTGAGCTTTTAAATTTACCAGTAGTGGTGATCCTTATATTACAATTTTGCAACGGTTAGTTCTTTTTAGTTTGGTTTATAATAATTCTTCTTAGCTTTTTATTAAGTTAAATTTTATTTTAAAAAATTATTTACTCAACATAATTATAATTAATTTAGTATTTGTTTAAATAATTAATCTTTTAAAATAGTTACATTAGAATAGGTAAATTATGTTAATTAATTTTTCTAGACGTTCTTCAAACTATCTAAGTAAGTTGTGTGAGTTTTTTTTTAAATTTTATTAAATGGTTAATCCTTAATTATTTGTGTGTAATTAGTTAATTAATTAACTAATTAAGAGTTTTTAAACATTAATTATATTATTTTATGTATACATATTGATTTTTTAATTCATTTTATAATTGTTTTAGTCTACCGGTGGGGTAGACTATTGATAACGGGGACCTATTGGGTTACTGATACTCTTATCATTATTCGCTGCTACTTTCTAATTAGCATCTTTAGTAATTCAAATTTAAGTCGTTTATAATTTTAGTTTAACAATTATTCAATTTAAATTTTTAGTCTTGTCATTTAATAATTTTAATATTTTAAAGGTTAATAAAAATTCTGTTTTAATTAATGGTGTTTAGAATTATTTAAATTAATTATTTTATGTCTTTTTATTTAGTTCATTTAAGTTTTAATTTTATGGTTAATTTTTGTGTTTTGTTAAAAGTTCAATGTTAGTTTTCTATCGATGACCATCTCACCGTTTTCAGCTTACCGGTAACCTTCATTTATTTTGCTAACGGTGAGATTTTATTTGAATGGTGTAACGGTGAGTATTCTAATTTCATTATCGGTGACCCGCTGATTTAATGTAACGGTGATCTTATCAATATGCCTAACGGTGGTCTGCAACTACTATTCTATTGTTAACCACTTCTTTATAATTTGTAACGGTGACTCTTTGCAGTACTGGTGAGATTTTATTTTTATTGCGTAATGGTAGGATTCTATTTATCCACTAATGGTGACCTTTTGTTGTACCAGTGACCCTTTGATTCATTCACTAATGATGAGTTTTTTTTATATATTTTTATTTTTGTCGGTGACCCACGCGACTGCTTCTCTTTATTTCACCGTAGCGGTAACCTGTTATTTTAAGTGTAACAGTGACTCTGTTTTATTTTAATTTAATTTTTAAAGGTGATTTTTATATTCTACCCTTTAATTTTTATCCCTAACACTGAGAACCTCACTGTTACTCTCTTTTCCTCCCTATACCTCACCATTACACCCCCTGATTCAATTTTTTGTTTTCTCACTGTTACCCTGCGCGCACCCCTTTTTAGTACCTCACCATTACTGCCCTCACCCCCAAACCTCATTTTTAGGCGTATTTATCCTCACCGTAACCCCTCCTGCTTCATCCTCACCGTTTCACCAGCCTCTTTCTCTACATCACCCTTTCACCTCTCCAACTCACCCTTGATTTCCCTGCGTGCTACCCATTCCACCAGTCATTGCCTTTATCTCTTCTTTCTCATCGCTTCACCATCACATAAAAAAACTCAACTTAAGATTTTTCAAACCCCAAATCGCAAGCAAATCAAAATCCCAAAAATCAAAAGAATAGAAACCCTGCATCCACCGGACTCGCGTCGCGGCCTCAATCTTCACCATCATAGGAGAACCTGATCCATTTCGTGTCGTCATCATCAGGGGGGTGAACCGCACAGGAGGAGAAATCGGTGGGATGAGGGGGATCCAAAATCGCTACTACTTTTCCACAACTCACCACCGCGCTGAGTTGGAACCACTTGCTGGAGTCCGCATCTGATGCACAAAGGAGAGTTTGGTGCCATGCTGCTATCTTAAGTTGCTGCTGGAGTGCGCCGCACCAGTTATGGAGAGCATGGATGCCACATCAGGGGGAATCTGAACCCCTCCCCTGTTGTGCGTCAATTTGGGGGGAGGAGGAAGAGTTCACAGACAAAAAAATAATAATAATAAAATAATAATACTTAGATAAAATATAATAATAAAAGTATAACAAAAGTAAAGTAAAAAGATAAAAGTAAAATCAAAAGCTAAACCTAAAGTAAAGGTAACTTTAATTAAAGTTAACTTTACATAAAATCTATCTTTACTATGTCAAGTAGATATAAAATAAAATATTTTATAAAATTAATAAAATTAAACAATTATAATATTAATAAATAAATAAATTTTAAATTCAAATTTTAAACTAAATTAATAATAAATGAAAATAATAAATTAATAAATTATTAATAGTATAAATTTAAAATTAATAATAATTATAAATTAAATATAAAATATACTTATAAATTTAAAAAAATACCTAAAACTTTAGTAATAACCTTCAATTACTAAATTAAAATTAACTAATTAATTAATTAATCTAACAATTTAATCTATTTAATAGAAATAATTTAAATTATCAATACTTTCTAAAATATTATCTTAACTATTTATTTATGTTATGAATTTTTGATAACCTAGTTTTAAAATGAAAATAATAATAATAATAACTTTGTTTTTATCAACCTAATTAAGGTAATGACTTTTTGATTAAATTATGTTCTCTTCATAGTAATATTCAGTGGATAATTTAATTAATAATATAAATTTAAATAAATTATCAATAAATTATCAATTAACTATTAAATAGTAAAAATAACACTTAACATTAAAAAAACAACCATTTTTCATCCTTTATGTTCATTTTTATTTATTTCTCTTTTCTAACTATGCAGGTTCATTTAAGGGAATTAAATGTGTCCAGGTTCATCCAAATAACTCATCCGAAGTTAGTTATGAGGGAAAAATTCACACGACGTGCCTGTCGCGGGTTAAGCACACCTGTGCAGTGCGTGGGTGAAGAACTCTGGAAGTCAGTGGAAGATGTGGCTGTGACATGCAGCGGATGACAGAAGTTACTAAAGAAGAGCAGTAGTATAATTTTTTGGGGAACTCTCAGGGACTCTCATTCTACATTCCACGCCAGAAAATACGAGATCAGAACTCCCGGGAGATGATAGAGTCAAACTGGACACTAAGGAGCCTGAAGGCAGAGCGATATTTAGGGAGTCCTTCTTCCTCTTTTCTTAATGTCTTGTACTCTGTTTTCAGATTGTTTTCAATGATAGATTTCATTATGAATATGAGTTGATTTTCCATCTCGGGAGCTTTATGCTTTGTTGGTTTATCTGTTTAATTTTTCTTCGAATGACATCAGAGTTAATCGACGAGGACAACTCTGATGTTAGGTCAAATTGTTCACACCTTAATGCAAACATTTCATAGTTTCTAGTTAAATTGGATATATTGAACTTGATCATTATTTATTGTTAGGTCCACTAGGCTGGATACCCTGAGAGGGGGGGGGTGAATCAGGGTATGGCCAATTAAAAATTAATGCCCAATCTGATCTTGTTTCGCTGTTAAGAAAAACACTCTTCTCTCTTTTTCCTGCTGCACGATATATACAGAAAGTAAAGCAAGCACATGACACATCAATTTTACTTGGTTCACCGCTAAGGGCTACGTCCAAGGAGCATACGCCGACAGGTTGCCGGTCGTACCAAATTCCACTAATCTTCACTAGCTGTGGATTACAAGGTTCGGGCTAGATCACTTCTATGCCCAGGCTCACTGCCTTTACAAAGTTTAGGGTCATCTCACTGCTTTCCCAAGGGTCACTCCCTGTTTCTCTCTCTCTGGCTCACTGCCGGTGGAGAGGATCACCTTCTTCCTCTTCCTAAGCTCACTGCTCTTGGAAGGGATTCACTCACAGTTTATAGACCTGTAGGTCTCTTCATTTCCATTAAGGAATGCATTTTTCTCTGTATGTAGATGCTCTGTTGAAGTTCTACTTTCATCCGTAGATGAAAACCCCTTTGCCACTATCCAGTGGGCAAACAACCTTTGGAAAGACCTTCGCAAAGCACCCTACAATGTGAGGCTCCCAATTTCGCAAAGCTCAAACAAGCCTTCGCGAAGCTCCTGCCTTTTCGCGAAGCTCACTCGCGAAGCTCCCTCGCAAAGCACTCTCGCGATGCTCAAGCCATCGCAAAGCAACGACCCTCGCGAAGCTAAGTAAGCCAACGCGGAGCTCGCAGGTTTCGCGGAGCTACAATAGCCGCCGCGAAGCACCTCTATCGCGAAGCACACTGGCTCCGCGAACCACCTTCGCAAATCGAGAGCAAAGTATTTTCTCTGAAAATTCTCTCTACTTCGCTCGAAGGGGTCGGCCTCTATTTATAGGCGATTCCACCAACCCTCGAACTTTCCGCGCGAAGTCAATGCCACGTCATCTCAAATCGCGAAGCCCCAAAGTTTCTGCCAGAATTCTGTCCAAATCGCGAAGCTCCACGGCAATCTTCCGTTCGCGGAGCTTGACGTAGTCGCGATGAATCACTGTCAACTTACCTTCGCGGCTCGCGCCTTCGCCGCGAAGCTCCCTCGCGAAGCCCAACATTCCTTCGTGCCTTCGCCGCGAAGCTCTCCAGCATCTGCCGTTCGCGAAGCTTGACGTAATCGCGAGGCATCACCGCCTCCATTCTTCTGGTCTTCGCGATTTCCAAACCATGCATCCTATCTTCGCGAAATTCATGCCTTTTCCATATTAAATTATGCTCTTCATGGAAATCCTCTTTTCGTGATGCTCACCAAACTCCAAATTTTGGACCCCAAAAATTTGGCAAACACTGGGAAACGGCGCCACCTTGTACTGCTCCTTTGTACCGCCTCCAAATCGTCCTTTCCTTTGTCATAGTTCTTTGTCAACATGGAATGTCAACAAATTCTCGGGAACTCAACAATTCTCCATGGAAACCTGCTTTGTCAACAAACACAATCAACCCAAAAATACTGCAAAGTTACCTTGAGGGATTTTTTCCCAACAATCTCCCCCTTTGGGTTTGTTGACAACTCTTCACAATTTTGCTCAGGATGATTTTCTGCACTTTGATACCTCACTGAGTCTTCTTCCAGCCGCTACCACCATTCGCCCCCTGCGATTATGATAGCGTTCAAGGATTCACTTAACACGTACTCTAAGCCCACATGAGCAATGCTCGGCGTGAGAAACAAGAGTAGTATGAGAAGTTCATCAATGAATCACTTCATGTCAGACCCCAATTGTTAGCTGGACACCGTCGCACACCATTCCAACACCACTGTTCTGCTTTTATCACGATCCTCAGCTGTCGTGATTTCTATGATTTGATCGATCACATCTAGCATCGTCAGATTTAAAAATCTCTCCCCCTTTCTCATTGCTCCCCCTTTCTGGCTGCTCCACCTATCAGCTTCTCCCCGTATCAATTATGATTTATCAAATCTCCGCACTATTTTCTCACTTGAACTAACACTTTTCTCCCCCTTTGTCAACGAACCCAAAGGTCACGCCTTTGTAGTCTGTAACATAGTAGAGAACACATATCAGCGCATTAGGGAAAAACACACCATACCTCGGGGAGGGGGGGGGTGGTCCCACATCCACTCTATTTCAAGTGTGGGAAATCGACTAAACTCCCAGAGCCAGTCGATGCCTCTCAAAATCTTCCTTGGGTAAGGCCTTTGTCAGAATGTCTGCAACCTGTAGTTCTGTAGGCATGTACTCCAACTTTACAATTCCCTGCTCAACCTTCTCCTTGATAAAATGATACTTAATCTCAATGTGCTTTGTCCTTGAATGATGGACGGGATTTTTGCTAAGATTTATAGCACTTGAGTTGTTACACTGGATTCCGATCGGAGACTTCACTTCAACTCCCATATCTTCAAGCTGCTGCTTCATCCACAATAACTGTGTGCATGCTTGAGTGGCCGCAATATACTCAGCTTCTGCGGTGCTCAATGAAATGCAATCTTGTTTCTTGCTTAGCCAAGAAATACACAATCCAACAAGATAGAATGCACCACCTGACGTTGATTTTCTATCATCGGCTGAACCGGCCCAGTCTGCATCAGTGTACCCCAATAACTCTGTCTGAGATTTGTCATTGTATGTCAAGCTGAAGTCCACCGTGCCCTTAATATACCGAAGTATTCTTTTCACTGCGAGCATGTGACTTTCCTTGGGATTACTTTGATATATCGCTGCTTGGCATGTGGCGAAAACAATATCAGGCCTTGTTGCGGTTAAGTACAACAGACTTCCAATGATTTGCCTGTATTCTGTGATATTAACTGCCTTGCCATCCTCATCTTTTGATAATTTCATCCGGGTAGCCACCGGAGTCTTCATCTCCTTGGAATTTTCCATTCCAAACCTTCTCAGGACCTCCTTGGCATATTTAGATTGAGAAATGAATGTTTCATTCCTTCCTTGTGTGACCTGTAGACCAAGGAAAAACGTTAGCTCTCCAATCATTGACATTTCAAACTCATTTTTCATGAATTCGGAAAACTGTCTGCACTGAGCTTCATCTGATCCACCAAATATTATGTCATCGACATAAACCAACACCATCATCCTTTGATTAATTTCATTACTGAAATAGAGATTGTAATCAACTCCTCCACGCTGAAAACCAAGCTTCTTCAAGTACTGATCAAGCCTTGAGTACCATGCCCTTGGTGCTTGTTTCAGCCCATACAATGCCTTCTTCAGCCTGCAAACTTTGTTCTCATCCTCATGAATGAGAAAACCATCTGGCTGCTCAATATACACCTCCTCTTCCAGATCCCCATTCAAGAATGCGGATTTGACATCCATCTGGAACACTTTGAACTTTCTTTGCACTGCTATGGCCAAAAATAATCTGATTGTCTCCAGCCTTGCAACCGGTGCAAATGTCTCATCAACATCTATTCCCTCTATCTGGGAGTATCCCTTGCACACTAGTCGTGCTTTGTTCCGAATCACTGTGCCATCTTCGTTCATCTTGTTGCGATAGACCCATTTAGTCCCGATGACATTCTTGTCTGCTGGCCTCGAAACAATCTCCCATGTCTGGTTTCTCTCAATCTGATCAAGCTCTTAATTCATGGCCTGAACCCAGTTTTCATCTTCAGCTGCATCAGAAAAACATTTCGGCTCCACTTGAGACAAAAACGATGCTTGCTTTGATGATTTCATTCTTCGAGTCTGAACTGGAGCTGTTTGATCACCAATGATATTCTGCCTATCAATTTCAGCTCGAATCTTTGGCTTTCTCACAGACACCGACTTGACACTTTCCTCTTCATCATCAGTATCTTCTTCTGAGTCAGCTTCTGCCACTTCTGCTCCCCCTGGGTTGCTTACCTCATCATCACTTTCATCCAGGAACTGTTCACTGGATCGTTGAGTATTCTGCTCATTTTCCACTATAGTGACATCATTGCTTTCAATTATTTTTCCCAGCCTTTTGTTGAAACATTTATACGCTTTGCTTTTCCCAGAATAGCCAAGGAATATCCCTTCATCTCCTCGTGCCTCAAACTTCCTATGATGTTCTTTGTTGAGAATGAAACACTTACTTCCAAAGATTCGAAAGTACTTCAACGTTGGCTTCTTTCCGTACCACAGTTCATACGGAGTCTTCCCTTGCTTCGGACATAACCGGGACCGGTTTGAAACATAGACCGATGTCAAAACTGCTTCCTTCCAAAATTTCTCTGGCATGTCCTTATCAATAAGCATTGTTCTGGCCATGTTGTTGATGATCCGATTTCTCCTTTCAACTACTCCATTCTGTTGGGGAGTTCTTACTGATGAAACTTGATTCCTTATCCCATGTTTCTCGAGATAGTTTTCAACCTGACTGTTTGTAAATTTCGTACCGTTGTCAGTACGAAACTTCAGAATTTTCTGCCCAAGCATCTTTTCTGATTCCCTCCTGTACTGCTTTATGCAACTGAACACCTCTGTCTTATGGGTAATTATGAATACCCAGGCCATTCTGCTATAGTCATCAATGAAAAGAACATAGTACCTTTGCCCATTTATAGCTCGTGGTGAGATAGGTCCACATACATCAGCATGCACCAATTCAAGCACTCTAGTTGATTTCTGTTCCTTTGGCCTGTATGTCTTTCTGATGATTTTCCCTTGTTGACAAGCATCACACGTATGAGTGCGATCACGTGATAGTTTGGGAAGGTCTCTAGCAGCATCACATTTAACGAGATCCTCCATAGATGGTTGGCATAGATGACCGAGTCGCTTATGCCACAGCTGGTTTTCTTCCTCTCTGGATAAAAGACAAGTATCTTCTTCCCCACCTACAAGATAGAGATTTCCCTTTGACCTTTTTCCCTGCAGAACAGCTGCTCCATCTTTTCCTTTCACAACACACATCTTCTTGGTAAATTGGATAGAGTGCCCAGAGTCACATAGTTGACTGACACTGAGTAGGTTATGACTGAGACCCTCTACTACCAAGACATCAGCACGTCTCATCTCTTTTCCCCAAAACTTGGCTTTCCCTGAGCCAACAATCTTCAGGCCTTCATCATTTCCAAATTTGACAACTCCTTCTTTTTCATATTTGATGCCTGTAACAAGATCCTTATTACCCGTCATGTGGGATGTGCAACCACTATCAAGGATCCAAACACCAGATCGATCTGATGCTTTAAGGGCAATCTCTGCCACCACAGTCTTCTCATTTTTCTTCTTCTTGGTCCATACTTTTTCTTTCACACTCGGCATGGATTGAGGCTTCTGTTCTTTCTCAGAGTGTGATGGACCACCCTCATCTTGCAAAGCCGCAAATCTATTCTCCGTTTTTAACACACCTGTGGGCTTATTGACATACTGCTTGCGAGTGTTTTGATTCTTCTTTGGCACATTTCTCTGAATTGTCGAAGTACAATACCTAGCCATGTGTCCAAATCCTCCGCACCAAAAACAGTGACCTTCAAAATATATTCTGGAAAACCGTTCTCTGTTTGGCTGCCATCTCTGTTCTTGTTCCCTTCTATATCTCTTGGCTATGGAACACACATACTGTGAATGTCCCATTTTCCCACAGCAATAACACCTGATATAGGATACATTCCTTCGTGATACTTCAGCACTACGATTTTCCCTTTGGGATCTATAAATATTCTGATTCTGTTTTGTGCCCAAATCAACCTTCAAATTCGGAACGGGTGCTTGCGGTCTGACATTAACTGCCACCGATTTTTGTTTCTTATCAAGCCCTGAATCAACCTTAACATCTGAGCTCAATTGATGTTTCTTTCCTGCTGAACTACTAAGCTCCGCTTTCATCTTCTCTGTCTTCTGAATAGCCTGCTTTTCGGATAACACATTGGGGGTCAAGAGCTTATCTTGATCCATGAGTTTTTGTCGCAGACTGACCACTTCTTCTTCAAGCTCTTTGATACATCTAACCTGCTCCTTTCCTGTGTTAGTCAAACAATAAATTTCCTTCTTTTGTTCCTCAATTTTAAGCTTATACTCAACAATATTTTCTGAGCTCTCTGGTGTTGAGGATTTTAGTCTTTCAATTTCTTCTAACAGCTCAGAATTTTCTTCATCCTGTTGTTGCATATAGAGTTTGGCATCACGAACCACTTTATTGGCTTTCTTAGTTTTGGATCTCCAAACGTCTATCTCCTCAAGAGCTGCTTCCAATTCGGCTTCCATATCAATTCTCCCTTCAATTTCTTCTTCTTCTTTATCATCAGCTTCTTCTCCCTTTTGAGAACTACCAGCAATTGCCACCAAGGCATTTACCCCACGATCTCTGCAATTTTCAATTTCCTCAACTTCTTCATCCTCAGACTCATCTGAACTTTCAAATTCTTGTGAAAGAAGATTCTTTTTCTTGAAGAAATTTCTCTTGAATTGTTTCTTCCCCTTCACAAAAGCTGAAGCCTTCTTTTTGGGAATTTCAACGTCATCATCATCATCATCATCTTGAAACTTCTTGGGGCATCTTGCTGCAAGATGACCAAACTTTCCACATCTAAAGCATGCTAGTGGAAGTTTACCTTTAAACTTTCCTCTTCCTCTTTGTAGATTCGAAGAAAGGAATGACATCACCTCATCTGTCTCTTCTTCTTCATTAGAATCTTCAATGGTGAGCTTCTTCATGGCCTTAAATGCCACCTCTTTAGACTTCCCCTTTTCCACAGCCTCATTATCATCGTTCCTCATTTCATATGCAACCAAGGTACTGTGCAAATTGTCCAATGTCAGCTCTTTTGGATCTTTATCTTCTAGTACTGAAACTTTCGGATTGAACCGAGGTGGAAGTTTCCTTAAGATGCGCTTTACAATCTTTATGTCTTCAATGACTTCTCCAAGACCTCGCATATCTTCCACAACAATTTTTACCCTGTCAAAGAATGCATCAACAGACTCATTCGGGTTCATTTTCAGATCTTCATATTTGTTCCACAACACCTGCAGCTTTGCCTCTCTGACTTTTGTGTCCCCTTCATATATATTCAAAAGCTTTTCCCACATGGAATGTGACGTTTTGCATGACATCACTTTTGTGTAGATGGGATTGGAAAGGGATCCCCCTAGGCCATTGATTGCTTTGGAATCAGCATCCAACTCTCTATGCTCAGCTTCTGATAAAGCACCACTGTTAATATCAGCTGTGATACCATGCATGGCTGCTGAAAACACATCCATTCCCAAGGATCGGAAATAGTGTTGCATCCGATTCTTCCATATCTGAAAATTATATCCGTCGAAGATCGGAATCCCTTTATGATTGGTTACCTCCATTGAGAGAAGAACAACTTTTCAACCTTTCCCTCTGATACCACTTGTTAGGTCCACTAGGATGGATACCCTGGGAGGGGGGTGAATCAGGGTTTGGCCAATTAAAAATTAATGCCCGTTCTGATCTTGTTTCGCTGTTAAGAAAAACACTCTTCTCTCTTTTTCCTGCTGCACGATATATACAGAAAGTAAAGCAAGCACAGGACACATCAATTTTACTTGGTTCACCGCTAAGGGCTACGTCCAAGGAGCATACGCCGACAGGTTGCCGGTCGTACCAAATTCCACTAATCTTCACTAGCTGTGGATTACAAGGTTCGGGCTAGATCACTTCTATGCCCAGGCTCACTGCCTTTACAAAGTTTAGGGTCAGCTCACTGCTTTCCCAAGGGTCACTCCCTGTTTCTCTCTCTCTGGCTCACTTCCGGTGGAGAGGATCACCTTCTTCCTCTTCCTAAGCTCACTGCTCTTGGAAGGGATTCACTCACAGTTTATAGACCTGTAGGTCTCTTCATTTCCATTAAGGAATGCATCTTTCTCTGTATGTAGATGCTCTGTTGAAGTTCTACTTTCATCCGTAGATGAAAACCCCTTTGCCACTATCCACTGGGCAAACATCATTTGGAAAGACCTTCGCAAAGCACCCTACAATGTGAGGCTCCCAATTTCGCAAAGCTCAAACAAGCCTTCGCGAAGCTCCTGCCTTTTCGCGAAGCTCACTCGCGAAGCTCCCTCGCGAAGCACTCTCGCGATGCTCAAGCCATCGCAAAGCAACGACCCTCGCGAAGCTAAGTAAGCCAACGCGGAGCTCGCAGGTTTCGCGGAGCTACAATAGCCGCCGCGAAGCACCTCTTTCGCGAAGCACACTGGCTCCGCGAACCACCTTCGCAAATCGAGAGCAAAGTATTTTCACTGAAAATTATCTATACTTCGCTCGAAGGGGTCGGCCTCTATTTATAGGCGATTCCACCGACCCTCGAACTTTCCGCGCGAAGTCAACGCCACGTCATCTCAAATCGCGAAGCCCCAAAGTTTCTGCCGGAATTCTGTCCAAATCGCGAAGCTCCACGGCAATCTTCCGTTCGCAGAGCTTGACGTAGTCGCGATGAATCACCGTCAACTTACCTTCGCGGCTCGCGCCTTCGCCGCGAAGCTCCCTCGCGAAGCCCAACATTCCTTCGCGCCTTCGCCGCGAAGCTCTCCAGCATCTGCCGTTCGCGAAGCTTGACGTAATCGCGAGGCAACACCGCCTCCATTCTTCTGGTCTTCGCGATTTCCAAACCATGCATCCTATCTTCGCGAAATTCATGCCTTTACCATATTAAATTATGCTCTTCATGGAAATCCTCTTTTCGTGATGCTCACCAAACTCCAAATTTTGGACCCCAAAAATTTGGCAAACACTGGGAAACGGCGCCACCTTGTACTGCTCCTTTGTACCGCCTCCAGATCGTCCTTTCCTTTGTCATAGTTCTTTGTCAACATGGAATGTCAACAAATTCTTGGGAACTCAACAATTCTCCATGGAAACCTGCTTTGTCAACAAACACAATCAACCCAAAAATACTGCAAAGTTACCTTGAGGGATTTTTTCCCAACATTTATTTTGATTCATTAATGTCATGATAGTTGGAGTTTCAAGGAGAGTTTGATTTCAACTATATTTTTTTTCAAACTTCTAACAGATGATGATCTTTAGAGTGGCGAACTATAAAAGGCATACCTCTATTTGATGTGTCTTCTGGTGAGGAAGATATATCAACAAATTTCTATGGTGTGATTCAATTAAATTTAATGGAGAGTTTTTCTTTTTAATCATCATGTTTGGAATTCCCGAGAAAATAGTTGTTCTTTACTCCTTGTCTTTAATGATTAATGTTAGTATGATATAATTCTTAGTTTAATAGTACTTAGTGTAATTTTACCTCCTTTGTAGAAAATATTTTTTCATCATCTTGCTTCAACTTCATTTTAAAAAAAATTTAAAAATGCACACTCGCTCCACTGCTGACAAAAGTGGAGTTTCTTTTTGAATAAAACATTAGAAATCACTCATCTGCCTTCTCTGTGGTTCGACCCTGCACCACTATGCTAGTGTAGGTTAATAAATGTAATTTTGAGGGCCGTGAAGAACTCCGGCATCTTTAAAATTTTGCGCCGTTGCCAGGGAAGGCACGCACTGAGAGTCTAGGGTTTGAAAAATATATAAAAAACAATTAAAAACACTAAAAAATCATAAAAAAATCATCAAATTTTTTTTTGAATTTGAATCTTCTGCTTAACTTGAATTATAAGGATGTTCTATTTGAATTCTTTGTGTTTGTTTGATCTAAAACATTTTTTAAAAAAAATGGAATATCTTCATAATTTGAATCAACCTGGACATTACTATGTTTGTTGTGGAGATTATTGACATACTGCTTGGCAATGTGTCTATAACCTGCCACAACAGACTTCTTACACTGATGAAAATGAACAATATAAGTTTAGTCCTAACACCCTAGCTAAAATAGAATTAATTGAGTCCATGCTGAATTCTAGGGTGGAACAAATTAACAATTGGTTAAATAAAACCCATGAAATTCAACTTAGAAATTCTCAAGAGCGAGATCAAAGACTAAAGAGATTAGAAACCATGATCTTGGAGTTACAACAAAGGGTTAAAGAACAAATAGAATTTGAAGAAAATGAAAATGAAAATGTGTATAAAAGATTTGAAAATCAAATTAACGAAGAGAGTGACTGTGAAACTGGACAACAAAACATTCACTTTGAAGAATCTGATTCTGTTGGACTTAATTTGGAAATAACTGACTCAAAAATTCAAGAACACAACATTGAAAATCCAATAAAGCACATTAATGGAGTTTAGTAGGATAATTTTGAATAAGAATTGAAACAGATTGAAATTGATAGTCTAGTTCTCTTCATAATTCCAACACTGGAGAAAAATCCTTATTATAGGAGTTTTGAAAAAGAAGTCACTCATGTAGAAGAGAAAATTGAAACTGAAAATTTGAATGTTAAAAAATCTTCACCAAATGTTTCTGAACTTCTGAACAATGAGCCCGAACTTGATATTGGGTACACTTTGGAAGAGAACATTAAGATGGAAATCACAGTGTCCCAAATCATTGAACCTGAACTGAACACTTCTCTTTCACATTTTGAACCTGTAAACCCAATAATCTCTAAAATGATGTTGGATGATTTAGAGGATTAGATAATGATATTTGAATAATGTTTAAATGATGAGATTTCATCTTCATTTTCTCAGATTGATTGTTTGATAGAAACTGAATGTACTTAAATTGAAAATAGTGTTGATATACATGGGAGTAAATGTTTAAATTTGAAAAATCTGGGACAAGACTTTATTGAACCTGAATTGAACAGTACTTCCCCTGATTTGAACTTCTTTAAATACAATACAGACATGGTTTTAGAAAATGAGCCTTTTGAACTTCAACATGAAAAAGTGGTTGAATACACATTATATGATGGTTGCAGAACTGATTTGATAGAAGCGGTAGATGTTCAACGTGAGTTAACAGATGATGATCTTTTGGAAGAGATTTATAACATTGTTAGAGTTGAACCACTTAGTGATAAAATAAATTCTCTTCCTTATTTGTCACTTCCATCCTCACCTGTGAAGGGTTCTGAGCTTTTTCATGATACTGATAGTAGTCCATTGGGGGAATTATACTTGAGTTCCAATGCTCATGATTCTGTTCAGTACTTAATTGAATCCCCTTTTGAACCTACTATTCAGTATTCAACCACAAGCACCCTTTAATTTGAACCTATGAGTGTTGAATTTGAGAGATAAATCCATGAAAATAATGTCATACCCTTTGAAGCACCTAGTATTATGTTTTCCATTCATGTGAACTCAACTCTTGATAAATCTGAAATAAAAATGGAAGTGGACAACACTATATCCATTACTGCTAAAGGGTGCTACTTAGGGATTAATTCAGTCTATGAGAATTCAGTTTTTGTCTGCTTGAGTTTTGGAGCCCACATAATTCAATGTTTTGTTAAAAATAAATGGGCCAAACACATGTGGTGGTTCCTACTGAGGAAACCACATCCTCCTAGTGACTACGGTTAGTTGCTAGGTGAGTCTAGCTGGGGACTTTAAACCTAGCGCTGCATGGGAGGCAACCCATGGTCTTTGTCTTATTAATAAATAAACAGTTTGTGATTAAATAAATTCTAACTGAAGACTCAAAAATTAGTGCTTCATGAGAGTCAACCCATGCTTCTTCTTTGTTTTCATTTTTATACTGTTTAGTGTTGAATAAAGTGCTTCTTTGATTGTCTTACTTATGCTCTATATCTGCTGGAAGTTTATTATTGGCTTATATTCTGTGTTTTTCAGGATGCTACTGCTTCTGTCAATAAAGGAGTGAAATCCCCATGCTGGAGGTGTAAAGGCATCATATATTCAGGGAAGTACTTTAATTTTCTACATTTATTTTTCTGCTCCTGTTTTTGTTAATAAAATTCTGCTTGCTTAAAATTCTTCTTGTATTATAAAATTCTGCTACTTGTCATAGTGATGTGCATAAATTTTCATGTGCCTCCTTGGTAAGAAATTTAAATTCATAGTTTAAAATCATTTCACTATATGTAATTAAGTGTAGGGGTACCTGTTACTGGTAGTTGTGTTTTTCATTGGAACTGATTATTCTTTTGGGTTTTTAGGTTGTATTTTCCTACTGCTTTATTGAATATCTAATTCAATCATACTTCGCTAAACTTCTTTACACTCTATGAATTGTGCTTTCATACTTCTCATGCTTTGTTTAACTTTAATTGAAAATTTTACACTGGATTGAATGTTAATGCATGTACTTGGATATGAACTTGTTTTTGATTTAACCATTGTGGAAAACAACATTTTTGAACTTCATTGAGACCCTTTTATACATGTAATTAATATACTTAATTGAAAATATGTTTTGAACTTAAATTGATTAATTGTTCATCTCCATAATTAGAATTTAACATTGGGGACAATGTTGGGTTTTAAGTGTGGGGGGCGGAGTCAATTCTTGACTGTTCTAGGCTGTGTTTAATTTTAAGGCTCATTAATTCCCACTGCTTTTAAGCTTTTTGTCAAAAAATGGTCAAAATGTTTCAAAAAAAATCTTTCCAAATTTTAGGCTTTACACTGAACTCAAATGATTCATGTCTTAGGATGGTGCTTGATTGAAAGTTGAGTCTGAAATGAGTGTTGGTGGATGATTTCTATGTGGAATTGTTCAGTGGTTTAATGAATTTTGGTTAGGAACATCTTTTGAGAGTGATACGGGAAACCTTTTAGTAGATTTAAGATCATAATTTTAGGTACTTGAAGATTGAATTATCTGAGGAGCCTTTTCGTTCTTTTAATTTATAAAAATGATCACTTATAGTGAGTCAATGTAAATGATTTTTATATAAATCCTTTGTAACTGGAGGAATACTGGGCATTTGGGATCCCATGGTGAATCTCTGAGACCTTAGATACTGGGTGCATTTCTATTTACAATAAGCCCTCTGTAAACCTTTAATAAGTGCATTGCACAGTGCTTAGCACAAATTACATGAATTGGGGAAAATAAATAAAGTGTCTAGGGTCAAAAATGAATTCATTAAGGTGAGGGGAATGATGAACTCCATATGAAGAAGGGGAAAACTGGTTTGTATGGGAGTCATTTGGGTTGACTCAATAAAGTGGCTAAAAATTATTAATATTTATGTATTTTCTAAAACCAAGGTGATGAGTCAATGTACAAAGTTCCTTTTGTTAAGATTTTAATTCCACATTTTTTTATCCTATTATAACTCTTGAAATTAGAAATTGAGCTTGAATTGAAGTGAGTCACCAGGAAGAGTCATATATGAAGTAGGACACATTCATTTATGGATGATTCATGGTTTACTTGATTTCCCTTTGAGTAGTTGTTCTAGAAGAGAAATTATTTGAGGCTATGTTTTCAATATACTAAACACACTTTTTATGTCCTCTGTTGAAAATTCTCTGAACATATATGATTTGTATAATTCACACTTTTTCAAAGATGATAAAACATGAGATTGTTTGAGGACAAACAATGTTTAAGTGTGGGGGAATTTGATGTGGCCTTATTGTTACTCAGTTCGCCACATCTTTTTATTAGTTTTTATACAATTTATTTAATTATTTTAACACTTTTTAATAAATAAATTCACTTTTCTGTTTTTATAATTAAATTTGTTAATTATACATTTTTTATAATTAATTATGTAATTTTAATCTTTAAATTAATAAATTTATTCTTTCTTTATTTTTAATATAACTAAGTATCAATTATTATAATTAATTTTAATATGTTCATTTAATATGAATTTTTCTTAATTATTAATTTATTTATTTGTTAAATAGTTTAATTTTTAATTTTATTTTTTTCGTTACCGTTAGTCAGGTTACCGCTGTAATGTAACAGTGACCTTTGTCACCATTATCCTTCTTATGCTAATGGCGACCTTTGTCACCGTTGCGTTTAGTTTTGATGTCTATCGGTGACCCTGCATGTATCGGTGACCATTTTGACCAACACTCTTTTCTATTTGTAGCCCTTATCTAAGTATAATGGTAACTTTAATTTAAATTACCGGTGAGCTTTTAAATTAATCAGTAGTGGTGATCCTTATATTACAATTTTGAAATGGTTAGTTCTTTTTAGTTTGGTTTATTATAATTCTGCTTAGCTTTTTATTAATTTAAATTTTCTTTTAAACAATTATTTACTCAACATAATTCTAATTAATTTAGTCTTTTTTTAAATAATTAATCTTTTAAAATAGTTACATTAGAATAGGTTAATTATTTTAATTAATTTGTCTAGACGCTTTGCCAACTATCTAAGTAAGTTGTGTCTGTTTTTTTTTAAATTTAACTAAATGGTTCGCCCTTAATTATTTGTGTGCAATTAGTTAATTAATTAATTTATTATGAGTTTTTAACCATTAATTATATTATTTTATGTATGCAGATTGATTTTTTTAATTCATTTTATAATTGTTTTAGTCTACTGGGGGGGTATACTATTGATAGCGGGGACTTATTGGGTCACTGATACTCTTTTCATTATTCGCTGCTACTTTTTAATTAGCGTGTTTAGTAATTTAAATTTAAGTCGTTTATAATTTTAGTTTAACAATTATTCAGTTTATAATTTTAGTCTTGTCATTTAATAATTTTAATGTTTTAAAGGTTAATAAAAATTCTGTTTTAATTAATGGTGTTTAGAATTATTTTAATTTATTATTTTATGTCTTTTTATTTAGTTCATTTAAGTTTTCATTTTATTTTTAATTTTTGTGTTTTGTTAAAATTTCACTGTTAGTTTTCTATCGGAGACCATCTCACTGTTTGCAGCTTACCGGTAACCTTCATATATATTGCTAACGGTGAGATTTTATTTGAATGGTGTAACAGTGAGTATTCTAATTTCATTATCGGTGACCCGATGATTTAATGTAACGGTGATCTCATATATATGCCTAACAGTGGTCCGAAACTACTATTCTATTGGTAACCTCTTCTTTTTAATTTGTAACAGTGACTCTTTGCAGTACCGGTGAGATTTTATTTTTATTGCGTAATGGTAGGCTTCTATTAATCCACTAACAGTGACCTTTTTTTGTACCAGTGACCCTTGGATTCATTCACTAACGGTGAGTTTTTTTTATATTTTTATTTTTGTCGGTGACTCGCGCGACTGCTCCTCTTTATTTCACCGTAGCGGTAACCTGTTCTTTTAAGTGTAACGGTGACTCTCTTTTATTTTAATTTTATTTTTAACGGTGACTTTTATATTCTACCCTTTAATTTTTATCCCTAACACTGAGCACCTCACCATTACTCACTTTTCCTCCCTATATCTCACCGTTACACCCCCTGTTTCAATTTTTTCTCTAACTGTTACCCTGAGCGCACCCCTTTTTAGTACCTCACCGTTACTTCCCTCACCCCCAAACCTCACTGTTAGGCGTATTTATCCTCACCGTAACCCCTCCTGCTTCATCCTCACCGTTTCACCAGCCTCTATCTCTACATCACCCTTTCACCTCTCCAACTTACCCTCAATTTCCTTGTGTGCTACCCATTCAACCAATCATTCCCTTTATCTCTTCTTTCTCGTTGCTTCACCATCACATAAAAAACTCAACTTAAGATTTTTGAAACCCCAAATCGCAAGAAAATAAAAATCCCAAAAATCAAAAGAATAGAAACCCTGCATCCACCAGACTTGCTCCGCGGCTTCAATCTTCACCATCATAGGAGAACCCGAGCCATTTCACGTCATCATCATCAGGGGGATGAACCGTACAGGAGGAGAAATCGGTGGGATGAGGGGGAGCCAAAATCGCTGCTGCTTTTCCACAACTCACCGCCGCACTGAGTTAGAACCACTTGCTGGAGTCCGCATCTGCTGCACAAAGGAGAGTTTGGTGCCATGCTGCTATATGAAGTTGTTGTTGGAGTGCGCCGCGCCAGTTATGTAGATCTTGGACGCCGCATCATGAGAAATATGAAACCCTCCCCTGTTGTGCGTCAATTTGTGGGGAGGAGGAAGAGTTAACACACAAAAAAATAAAAATAAAATAATAATACATAGATAAAATATAATAATAAAAGTATAACAAAAGTAAAGTAAAAAAGATAAAAGTAAAATCAAAAGCTAAAGAAAAAGTAAAGGTAACTTTAAGTAAAGTTAATTTTACATAAAATATATCTTTACGAAGTCAAGTAGATATAAAAGAAAATATTTTATAAAATTAATAAAATTAAACAATTATAATATTAATAAATAAATAAATTATAAATTAAAATATTAAACTAAATTAATAATAAATGAAAATTAATAAATTAATAAATTATTAATAGTATAAATTTAGAATTAATAATAATTATAAATAAACTATAAAATATACTTATTAATTTAAAAAAATACCTAAAACATAAGTAATAACTTTAAATTACTAAATTAAAATTAACTAATTAATTAATTAATCTAACAATTTAATCTATTTAATAGAAATAATTTAAATTATCAATACATTCAAAAATATTATCTTAACTATTTATTTATGTTCTGAATTTTTGATAACCTAGTTATAAAATGAATAATAATAAAAATAATAACTCAGTATTTATCAACCTAATTAAGGTAATGAATTTTTAATTAAATTATCTTCTCGCCATAGTAATATTTAGTGGATAATTTTATAAATAATATAAATTTAAATAAATTATCAATAAATTATCAATTAATTATTAACGAGTAAAAATAACACTTAACATTAAATAAACAACCATTTTTCCTCCTTTATGTTCGTTTTTATTAATTTCTCTTTTCTAACTATGCAGGTTCGTCTAAGGGACTTAAATGTGTCCAGGTTCATCCAACTAACTCATCTGGAGTTAGTTACGAGGGAAAAATTCGTGCGACGTGCCTGTCGCGGGTTAAGCGCACGTGTGCAGTGCGTGGGTGAAGAACTCTGGAAGTCGGTGAAAGATGTGGCAGTGACATGCAGCGGATGACAGAAGATACAAAAGCAGAGCAGTAGCAGAATTTTTTGGGGAACTCTCAGGGACTCTCATTCGACATTCCACGCCAGAAAATACGAGAGCAGAACTCCCGGGAGATGATAGAGTCAAACTGGAGACTAAGGAGCCTGAAGGTAGAGCGATATTTAGGGAGTCTTTCTTCCTCTTTTCATAAAGTCTTTTACTTTGTTTTAGGATTGTTTTCAATGATAGATTTCATTATGAACATGAGTTGATTTTCCATCTTGGGAGCTTTAAGCTTTGTTGGTTTATCTGTTTAATTTTTGTTCGATTGACATCAGAGTTAATCGGCGAGTTCAACTATGATGTTAGGTCAATTTTTTCACACCTTAATGCAAAAATTTCATTGTTTCAAGTACAATTGGTGAGATTGAACGTGATAATTTTTTTTATTTTGATGCATTAATGTCATGATAGTTGGAGTTTCATGGCGAGTTTGATTTCAACTATATTTTTTTTCAAACTTCTAACAGACGATGATCGTTAGAGTGGTGAACTCTAAAAGTCATACCTCTGTTTAATGTGTCTTCTGGTGAGGAATATATATCAACCAATTTCTAAGGTGTGATTCAATTAAATTTATTTGAGAGTTTTTCTTTTTAATCATCATTTTTGTAATTCCCGAGAAAATAGTTGTTCTTTGCTCCTTGTCTTTGCTACTTAATGTTAGTTTGATATAATTATTAGTTTAACAATACTTAGTGTAATTTTAGCTCCTTTGTAGAAAATATTGTTTCCTCATATTGCTTCAAATTCATTTAAAAAAAAGTAAAAAAATGCACACTCTCTCCAGTGCTGACAACAATGGATTTTATTTTTGAATAAAACCTTAGAAATCACTCATCTGCCTTCTCTGTGGTTCGACCCTGCACCACTACGCTAGTGTAGGATAATAAATGTAATTTTGAGGGTCGTGACGACCTCCGACATCTTCAGTTTTCATATAAAACAATGTCATGATTTTATTTATTTAAACAATTATAAGATAGAACATATATGAATCATACCATAGAATGTATATGGTATAGTAATAACTAATAACTCAATAGTCTAAATATTTTTGAAATTAGACTATTATTGAAGTAATCTTAATGCATGATAAATTATTTATTATTTCCAACAAACAAAAGTTTATGATAATGATTATTTATACATTTCCCTTTATATAATATTCCTAGAATGTCTTATCCAATAGGATACCAATCATCCTCTTACTAATGCATATGTACCTGAATATGAATGGAAGGATGACACATTGTCATACTTTTTCTGAGACTACTTTATTGGTTACCCAAAATAGATTTACCTGGAACCTTCCATTGGAAAATACATTCACATAAATAGAAAACTCATTTATATATATATATATTTATAATATTTCAAAGACCCGAAATTTTGAATAAATCGTGTTTCCTAATTTTGTGTGTTATTTTTTTTATACTCAACAATAATGTTTCATTTGATAACATGAGTATAATTAAAATGAGACCGTTGGTTTTGACTGTTATATGACCATTGGTCAATATGGCCACTGTAAACTAAACGTTTCGATTCTTGTCTCTAAATACAAGTAATCATGGTTAATTAATATAGAAAGAATATTCGATGGCCGCACCCAGTAGTCTTGGACTGATCGAAGCCAATCTAACAGAACTTGGGAAGGAGGTAGCACCACTGGGCTTTGCTCTAGACCAAACCCAAGCCGAACATCATCGTGTGAAGCTAGAATGGAATTGCCTTTGCGAGAAGTTCAAATTGATAGAAATTACTACTCGTGCGTTGTTGTCGAGCCTCCCTCGGATTCTCTCACCTTAGCACACCTTACACTTAGGTCATATTCTGGTGTGATAAGGGGCTATGTAAAGAGACCGTAACTACCTTGTGTAATCCTTTGTTTTAAATTAAAAATTTAGATTTCTTCTTATGATGAAGTTTAAGAATTTTGAAATGACTGGATAAATATAGTATGCATATTTTTGATGAATTTTAGAAAAAGGATATTTTAAAAATGTTTATGTAAACCTTAAATAATTAAAAACGTGTAATGATATTCAAAAAATGGTCTTCTACAATTATGTCCAGTATAAAATTTAGAGTCTAATAAGATCAACTGGATTTTTGATGAATAGTAAATTATGAATAGTGATTTTATGCTTAGGATTAGTAATGTGACCAAATGGATTAGTAATCTCACTTAAAGAAAGTATTAATATAATCTATGCACCTTGATTAAGTAATGTGATTCAATAAAATGGTTAAATAACGGTTTCATAAATTATTATTCATGTATTAGTTTTTTCGGTTGAATAGTGTTTTTTAATTAAAAATTAAATTAAAAATATTTAGAAAAATATTTTTATAAAATGGATTTCATTTTTGAACTCAGAGAATTGATATTATGTTAAGGTAATTTTTGGGGTTTTTTCTGAAAAAAAGAATTTTCAGTGAATAGTGTATTTATTTAAAAATTAAATTACAAATATTTAGAAAATTATTTTTATAAAATGGAGTTAATTTTTGAAATCAGAGCATTGATATTTGGTTAATGTGAAATTTTGGGATTTTTCTGAGAGTTGAATTTTCAGTGAATAGTAAATATACAGTTTTGGGGTTTCGGTATGTTTAATGACATCATAATTGTGTCAAGATGATGCCCTGATATATTTTAAGGGATGGTCGACTAAACGGGATGAATTATTTTATGAGGTGTCCCAAGTGGCCAATACCACGGGCAAACACATGGTATTGCCAAAACCACCAATGAGGTGTCCCTTGGCCATTAATGCCTTGTCCCCTCACTTTCCCTATAAATACCAAACAATCCTCTCATCCATTCGACTCGCCACTCTCCCCCAACGAAGTTCTAGTCTCATTACCTCCCAAGGAGTCCTCCAAAGGTGCCTCCAAGCACTCAAGGTCCCAACCTTTGAGTTTTAAGAGTTACTTTTTAAGGTAAGGGATCCGACCTCTCTCTTTCTTTTCAAGTAATCTCTTTTATGTCATTTATTTTATGCTCCATGTTATTATGTTAAAGGATGTTATTTTATATTCCTCTTACCTCAATTTTCATTTTCATATAATGAGAGATCCCCTATTACTCTCATTATTTCGTTTTATGATGTTTTAAGTGGCGCCATTAGGCTGCCGAAATTTTTGTAATAGATTTTTTCTCCCTTCTAATTTTTCAAGATCTATTTTGATGTAAAGACTTTCAAGTTCCTTTTTATTATATTGGGGTATTATCTCTATATCTATAATACTGATATTTTATGATAATTTGATTAGAGACCCCATTTGATCTATTCAATTCGGTATTTTTATGTTTTAAGTGGCGCCGTTAGGCTGCCGAATTTTTAAGTGGTTCTTTCACCCTTCTCATTTTCAAGTTCTACATTCATGTCAAGTATTTCATGTTTCTTTTTATTATGTTGGGGTATGATATCTATATCTATCATACTGATCTTTTATGATCATATGATGAGAGACCCCATTTTATCTCTTCAATTCAATATTTTGATGTTTTAAGTGGCGCCGTTAGGCTGCCGAATTTTTAAGTGGTTCTTTCACCTTTCTCCCTTTTCAAAGTTATAATTCCATGTCAAGTCTTGAAAGTTACTTTTTATTATTTTGGGATCTATCATAATGATTTTTTATTTCCATATGATGAGAGACCCTATTTGATCTCATCAATTCATTTTTGGTTGAAGTTTATGTGACGCCATTAGGTTGCCGAATTTTCATAAGAGAAATATTATTTTTGTCTTCCTTTCATGTTCTTCATTTCATATGGTATATATTTAAATTTCATTACCATGTTCTTAAATCCCTTATATTATTCCCCTATACTGTTTTATGGGTCATTTATGAATGTTTGACCCATGTCCCCTCTCTTTTCAATGCTTTCTAAAACCCTGTAACATAGCCGTTATGCTGCAGAATTTTCATCTCAAAATGTCTCTCTCTTTTTCTAAAGTTCTTTTATTTTATTAAGTTAATACTCAAATATCTATCTTCTATATGGGTATGCACATATATACCAAAATTTTCTATTTTAAATTCTGGTATTTACATACATGAAACCCGCTTTCCCTTTTCCGTGGGTTTAAAGTGACATAAAGATCATGTCTTTAAAGCAGTTTTTAAAACGTTATGATTATGAAATGAAACCCATTTATTTTATGCTATATGAGTTGTTTATGAAATGATTTATGATGATATATGTGTCTCACATGATAATAAAGAAATGTATAGGGTGCGCCTAGATAACGCTCTAGTGCATTGGGTAAAGACTTAATCTCTAGAGATGACCTTTTAGACTGATACCTTGGTGAATAACCTTGGTAATTTCTAATGACACCTTAGGGATGGACATTGGTGAAACAAAATGATTGTCAATATTAAATGTTGTAGCCACATATTCAAGTTATGAAAAATGTTATTTTTATTATGATATATCTCATGATTTCTTTCTCAGGACTTAATGTTCTTTTCATGACCTTATTGAAGTATATCAAGTTCACATGTGAAATGTTTCTCTTGTTTCGTTTACTAGGCCGTCTGCTCACCCTTTCTTTTGATGTATTTCCCTAGGTTTTGAGATGCAGTAATGAACATAGGATGAACATGAGTAGAAGCCTTTAAAGTTTTTAAGAAAAATGTTTTATGTTTTCATGTTTTAAGTTCCTGGTTTCCAATACACTAAACCTTATAGATCCTCGGTTTTGTAAAATGTAATGAAAGATTATGTCATAAAAAGGCGGTATGCTATAGTTGGTATCAAAGGATGGTTTAGTTATATGTGGAAATTATGATATGAAAACTTTAGGAAGAAGCCTATAGAAAAGTTTATATATAAGAAATATTCCTGGTATTTTGGTGAGTATTGAGTAATTGGTTGCCAAGAAAATAAATCCATGTCTGGATACGAGCAGGTAGAGGTGGCTCTGGCACATATGTACATAGGGGTAAAACCCAAAACCACCACTTTGAGCTAGACTCAAACAGGAACTAGTACATGAAAACGGGCCTTAGAGCACTCTTGGTTGCGACACTCTCGGGGGATATGCTTTGGTAAATTCATAAGCTTAGTATGAACCATTGTTAAAGGAACAATGATAAAATAAAATAAAGATTCACATAAGAATATATGATCATGGATAAACTTTATGGGAACCTAGAGTCTCACAAGTTATGGTATACTTTTCTTCTACAAGTTATCCTTATATGCTTTAAGTTCCTTTTCATGATTATTGGCTAAGTATTTAAGCCCATAATTATACTTTCTCTTCTTAGTTAATGGTGGGAAATGGAAGAACATGTCCCAAAAACCAATGTGATAAGAAATGCGACGATTTCCGTATTAATATGACAGAGATCATTAAGGGATTAAAAGATGATTATTATTTGGGAAGACGTTCAGTATTTTTGGGAACCTATATGATCGAGGTAAATAGATAACTACGGTATTTTCATTGAGGAGTAAGTTTGACTTATATTTTGAAGAATCGATGAATTTAAGGTGGAAATATAGTAATTTAGGTTACCTATGGGAATGATTAACCTATCTTGAGTAAAATATGTTTAGGTTAGCTACTGTTGTTATAATATGTTAGGAGTGGTTGATGTTGTTTGGAGATGAACAATGAAGTTTATTTTGGAAGACTATGTTATCAAATCCTTCTTGTATTTGGGTTTCAATCTTAGTTTGGTTTATTTTGAGAAATTTTAAGGACCGTTATTTATGGAATGATCTATGATGAACTTTGGGTAGTACCATGGAACTTTGAAGATTTAAAAGTAGTTTCCATTACTATGGGATTCTTTATTTTTTAAGAGTTGGTATACCTTAACCTTTCTGTTTTTGGGATAATGTTTAAAGATAGAAGAAATACATAGTTAATATTTTGTGGATTATGTGATTCTCTAGAAGATAATTCTTGTGCTTTTGATGAGACCAAGTGTTTTTGAATTCTCATCATTTGGAGAAAAGATTAGTTTTGGTAGAGACATATTAAAGGATGAAACTCTATATGAAGGTAGGTATATTTTATTATGTTTTTGTTCTATGTTGTAAATAAATTCCTCAAAATTATGAAAAGTAACTTAAAACAAAAACGTTGTTGGTTTACGTTTCCTACTAGGTAATCAAAGACTGTTTACACACATCATAAGTTTGAGATTTTCTTAAGGTAAAATTTCTCCTAATCATGTTTTCTATAAATCTCCCTCAGAACTAGACCCTTTGTTTTCTCCTCCATGTCCATGTTTTCCTACATGAAATCCAAGTGTGGGTTAACTCAGGTGACCTTTGTACTTGCCTTTCTTTCTTTTAAAGTAATAGTTTTACTGACTCTTTTTCCAATGTGGTACTTTCAATGAAATTTCAAAACCCAATTTTAAAAAGTGCAAGGACACAATTTCTTAAGGGGGGATGATTGTAACAACCCGAAATTTTGAATAAATCTTTTTTCCTAATTTTGGGTGTTATTTTATTTTATTTTTATACTTAACAAAAATGGTTCATTTAATAACATGAGTATAATAAAAATGAGACCGTTGGGTTTTGACTGTTATATGACCATTGGTCAATATGAACACTGTAAACTAAACGTTTTGATTATTGTCTCTAAATACAAGTAATCATGGTTAATTAATATAGAAAGAAGATTCGATGACCTCACCCAGTAGTCTTGGACCGATCGAAGCCCATCTAACAGAACTTGGAAAGAGGTAGCACCACTGGGATTTCCTCTAGGCCAAACCCAAGCCGAACTTCATTGTGTGAAGCTATAATGGAATCGCCTTTGCGAGAAGTTCAAACTGATATAAATTACTACTCGTGCGATGTTGGCCAAGCCTCCCTCAGATTCTTTCACCATAGCACACCTTACACTTAGGTCCTATGCTGGTGTGATAAGGGGACATATAAAGAGACTGTAACTGCCTTGTGTAATCATTTTTTTTAAATAAAAAATTTGGATTTCCTCTTATGATGAAGTTTATGAATTTTCAAATGACCGGATAAATAAAGTATGCATATTTTAGATGAATTTTAGAAAAATGATATTTTAAAAATATTTATGTAAACCTTAAATAATTAAAAACGTGTAATTATATTCAAAAAATGGTCTTCTACAATTATGTCCAGTACACAATTTAGAGTCTAATAAGATCAACATGATTTTTGATGAATAGTAAATTATGAATAGTGATTTTATGCATAGGATTAGTAATGTGACCAAATGGATTAGAACTCTCACTTAAAGAAAGTATTATTATAACATAGGCACCTTGATTAAGTAATGTGATTCAATAAAATGGTTAAATAACAGTTTCATAAATTATTATTCAAGTATTAGTTTTTTCAGGTGAAGAGTGTTTTTTTTAATTAAAAATAAAATTAAAAATATTTAGAAAATTATTTTTATAAAATGGATTTCATTTTTGAACTCAGAGCATCGATATTATGTTAAGGTAATTTTTGGGGGTTTTTCTGAAAAAAATGAATTTTCGGTGAATAGTGTATTTATTGAAAAATTAAATTAAAAATATTTAGAAAATTATTTTAATAAAATGGAGATCATTTTTGAAATCAGAGTATTGATATTTTGTTAATGTGAAATTTTGGGATTTTTCTGAGAAAGTTGAATTTTCAGTAAATAGTAAAAATACAGTTTTAGGGTTTCAGTATGTTTAATGACATCATAACTGTGTCATGATGATGCCAGGAGATATTTTAATTTATGGTGGACTAAAGGGGATAAAGTATTTTATGAGGTGTCCCAAGTGGCCAATACCATGAGAAAATACCATGGGCAAGCCCATGGTTTTTCCAGAACCACCAATGAGGTGTCCCTTGACCATTAATGCCTTGTCCCCTCACTTTCCCTATAAATACCAAGCAATACTATCATCCATTCGACTCCCCACTCTTCCCCAACAAATCTATGGTCTCATTATCTCTCAAGGAGTCCTCCCAAGGTGCCTCCAAGCCCTCAAGTTCCCAACCTTTGAGTTTTAAGAGTTACGTTTTAAGGTAAGGGATCCGACCTCTTTCTTTCTTTTCAAATAATCTCTTTTATGTCATTTATATTATGATCCATGTTCTTATGTTAAAGGATGTCATTTTATATTTATCTTTCTTTCCTTTTAATTTTCATATAATTAGAGATCTCATCTTACTCTCATTATTTCTTTTTATGATGTTTTAAGTGGCGTCTTTAGGCTGCAGAAATTTTTGTAATAGATTTTTTCTCCCTTCTCATTTTTCAAGATCTATTTTCATGTAAAGTCTTTCAAGTTCCTTTTTATTATGTTAGGGTATGATATATATATATCAATAATACTGATATTTTATGATAATTTGATGATAGACCCCATTTGATCTCTTCAATTCGGTATTTTGAAGTTTTAAGTGGCGCCGTTAGGCTGCTGAATTTTTAAGTGGTTCTTTCACCCTTCTCGTTTTCAAGTTCTACATTCATGTAAAGTCTTTCAAGTTTCTTTTTATTATGTTGGGGTATGATCTCTATATCTATCATACTGATATTTTATGATCATATGATGAGAGACCCCATTTGATCTCTTCAATTCAGTATTTTGAAGTTTTAAGTGGCGCCGTTAGGCTGCCAAATTTTTAAGTGGTTCTTTCACCTTTCTCCTTTTTTCAAAGTTATAATTCCATGTCAAGTTTTGAAAGTTACTTTTTATTATGTTTGGGTATGATCTATATATCTATCATACTGATCTTTTATGTCCATATGATGAGATACCCTATTTGATCTCATCAATTCATTTTTGGTTGAAGTTTATGTGATGTCGTTAGGCTACCGAATTTTCATAAGAGAAATCGTATTTTTGTCTTCCTTTCATGTTCATCATTTCATATGGTATATTTTTAAATTTCATTACCATGTTCTTAAATCCCTTATATTCTTCCCTATACTATTTTATGGGTCATTTATGAATTTTTGACTCATGTCCCCTCTCTTTTCAATGTTTTCTAAAACCCTGTAACATAGCTATTATGATGCAGAATTTTCGTCTCAAAATGTCTCTCTATTTTTCTAAAGTTCTTTTATTTTAATAAGTTAATACTCAAAGATCTCTCTTATATATGGTTATTCACATATATACCAAAATTTTCTATTTTAAATTCTAGAATTTACATACATGAAACCCACTTTCCCTTTTCTGTGGGTTTAAATTGACATAAAGATCATGTCTTTAAAGCAGTTTTTAAAATTTTATGATTATGAAATGAAACCCATTTATTTTACACTATATGGGTTGTTTATGAAATTATTTATGGTGATATATGTGTCTCACATGATAATAATGACATGTCAAGGGTGAACCCATATAGCGCTCCAATGCAATGGGTAAAGACGTAATCTCTAGAGATGACCTTTTAGACTGATACCTTGGGGAATAACCTTGGTAATTTTTAATGACACCTTGGGGATGGAACTTGGTTAAATGAAATGATTTTCAATATTAAATGTTGTAGCCACATATATAGCTTATGAAAAATGTTATTTTTATTATGATATATCTCATGATTTCTTCCTCATGCCTTAATGTTCTTTTCGTGACCTTATTGAAGTATCTCAAGTTCACATGTAAAATTTTTCTCTTGTTTCCCTTACTGGGCCTTCTGCTCACCCTTTCTTTTGATGTATGTCCCCAGGTTATGAGATGCAGTATTGAACCTAATATGAACATGGGTAGAATCCTTTCAAGTGTTTAAGAAGAATGTTTTATGTTTTCATGTTTTAAGTTCATGGTTTCTAAGACACTAAACCTTAAAGATCCTCGGTTTTGTAAAATGTAATGAAAGTTTATGAGATAAAAAGGCGGGATGCTATATATATATTCCATTTTATGTTTTAGAAATCATATCTTCTTACACCCATTACTTTTTTATATCTACCATTCATGATCATTATACAAACATAGAGAAAACAAAAGGATTACAACTGTAATGAATAGCTCAATTTCATTATTAGTCTATTTTGAATATTACATGTCTCTACGAGACATTTTTATAGGATACAAACCATAATATATCTATCTGAAATTTGATCTCATTTTAATAATTATGAAAATATGAAATCTTTTTAATCTTTTAACAATAATACATATTTATATAAAATTAAACTGAAAATATATATCTGAAAAAATAGGCAAAATTCACCCCATAATAAAATAGATCAATATATTATTCCATCAACATAAAAATTACCTATATATAATTAAAACACTCTATAATATTAATAATATAACATTAGGGTATTAAAAACAAGTAATCTATATAATTTTAATTTTAAATTCACATGTATCATAACCTCCTAGAATTACTGTTGACACAAAAAAAGATTAAAAAGATACAAACTCTTTGATATAAAAATGTAATTTTTTAAAATAAAATAAAAATTACCTTAAATGGGACTTGAGTGAATGGTGAGTGATAAAATTTATAATTATTTTTATGATGTGTAAAATTATATGATTATTTGATACATTCCCATTAGAATAATAACACAACCACTAGAATAGTTACATGATGCTTGTAAAAGTAAAATGTCTGTATAGGACAATTAATTGTTGAAATATTATTTACCATAAAATAAATATGTAATTATATTTAGAAAAATACCAAGATATTATAACTCAATAATTGTAATATAATGCACGTATATGTAATTTTTTAAGTAAAAACTGTCCAATTTTATTTAATAAAATTACAATTATTAAATTATAATTACTTATTAAAATTACATAAATTATAATTTTTTTTTAAAAAAATCAATTCATTTTGGAATTAGTTTATAAAAATTTGGTATGTATATTTTTTTAGTAATTTTTTATAAATAATAAATTATACTGGTGAATAGATGAATACAGTAAAATACGGTATTTTACCTTTTATGTTAAATTCTTGAATAAATGAATAATTGATGACATAAGAAAAAATTATCTCATCCTCACATGAGTAAATTGATGTTCATAGTCAAAATAATATATACTATTGATATCCTTGGGAAGTAATATTTATTTATCCAATATTTTATTGAATAAATTCCCTCAATATGATCTATATTATTAAATTAAAATTTTTTGGGTCATTATAATTTAATTAAAATATTTAATTAAACAATCTATAAGGTTAGATAATATTATAAGGCGAGTCAAGACATGTAGAATAAGAACTCTAAAACCACCTTCCCTCTTTTAGGTTATACCCCATCTCTCGGTTTATCTCTATTCATACATCTCCTTTTCTCATAATCATCTACAATGTTATATATATGTATATATATCCCTCTTTGTGTGTGTATGTCTCTATGTGTGTGTTTTCCATTGAAACCATTTTGATTTTCCATTTCCATTATAGGGATATGAATTTTTCATATTCCCTTTTAAAAATCATCTAAACATGTAAACTAGATAACATTTATGTTTTCAATATATTATTCCTATTCATATACCACATATTTTAGTAAAACATATTCTATTGTTTCTAAAGGGGAATTCCTTCTCGGTCAATGCCTCCTGCTACCAAGACATAGGTGGTGATGGTTATTGCATCAGTCCATCCCCCCTCGGTGGGGGAGGGTCCTTCACTATCTCTAAATAGATATTGACCACTTCGTTTCACCCCTTTATCAAATCGTAACCTCAAAAGCTCTTTACCTCAGATCCCTATCATCCCAAAAGTCCTGGAGTGATTCAAAATATCCCCACAACTATCTCTCTCAACTCAATAATTCACCGATGTATCCTCTTTGTTGTATCTGACCATAATTGCATGATTCTAATGTCACCGACCATCGGTGCACCCCTTCAATCACCTGATTTTTGTATCATGGAATCTACAGGAGTGATAAAAAATAGTTATACCTGAATCCAATCATAACATGATTCTATTTTCGTCTGAAGATGAAATGATCCTTGTCTGGTCTAGTTCACCTCATACGTGTGATGGATATCACATCATTCTCTTCAAATGGTCGTATGATTTTCATATGAAGTGAGATTCAACAGCAATGGTAATTTGGGTAATAATTCTAGAACACCCAATAACCTTTCAAAATTATTTGATCATACATATGATAGGAAACCCGGTTGGGCATTATCTCTATTCAGATAGTAGCACTAGGGCAGTGTGTGACCCAAATTCAATGAGGGTATGTGTTGATGTTGATGTGTCTAAGGTGCCTATTGAGTCCTTTAGATTACTATAGGTGAAGAGTTAAAAAATATATAGTTTATCATTTTTTGAATCACAGTTTGATTTCTATTAATTGTGCAAGGAACTGGGGGATAGCTAAGTGATATACAGGTATAGGAGGTTGATTCAATAGGGATCAGTTCTGGGTGATAAGAAAAATCAGACCCCAGGTGGTAATTCTATTGATTTTGGGAAGCTCTAAAATGTGGACTAATGAGTCAATTGAGGTTCACGAGGGTTCTACTTGAATTACTATAAGTGATGATGGTGCAGTGAGTTTAGGTGAATTAGTGTTGCAGAAACTAGCACAAGCATTGCTCCTTATCTGAAGGTTGCTGATCTTTTTGATTGTTTGAAATGTGACCTAAAGGTGGTAAGCTCTTCAAGATCATTTGTGAACCAGGGTATTGTGGTGGATTTTGGTGATAGTCCCAAAGGAGAATATGACCCCCACACAAATGTAGGTCCTCTATGTGAAAATAAAGTAGAAGTTTATGCACATACTAGTGTAATGGTAGAATGTAATCTGGATATGTAGAATAGTTATTTTAATCAACTAAAGGCTACTAAAGTGAATAAGTAAGTCTTTACTAGTCAATATTTTTTTGTTATGACACTCCATATACGATTCTGGAGGACACTAACACATAACCTCGGTTTATGTGTAATGGGTTTATTCATCTAAGAGACACTAACATGTTGGAAGATAACCTAAAAGAGGGTGGTTTCAACACTGATCCAAAAATCACTAATCTAGTCGTTGATGATGATAAGGCAAATAACATCACTCCTCCTCAAGTTAATGGTTGTGATAATTCCAATTTCAATGACATGGTTGTGCCAGGAAGAGAAAAACATCTTTATAACGAGGCCTCCATCTCTGTCCCCCTTGAAGAGAAGGTCGAGGAAGGACTACTCCAACAAGCTAAAGACTATGTCTACTAAATCCTCCTATAAGGTGTCAAGATGGGTCAATGATGATATTCTCAAGAATTTCAATCAAGGTAATTCAAAATCATAATTGGAAACTCTGGATGAGTATGTGTATTGAAAGGGTTTATCGTATTATGAACTGTAGATTAAATTTTTCTAGATGTGGGTAATTCTTGTCTACCCCATCTACTTTATTGGTGTACTTTATCCTTTTATTTAATTTATAGTTAGAGGTTTCAACCTCTGATTTGACTTTCTTGGAATTGTTTCTAAAAATGAATTATGTTTAATTTCAAAATACACTTTTTTATTTCTAGTTTAGAGAGAAAACCTCTTCCCCCACCTTCATTAATATTTTGAATCATTTTTTAAAACATTGTTTATGGAGTTCATTTCTAAAACTATTTTTTTTAGAATTCCATATATTTTTCACTTCACATGAGCTTTTACTTCCACACTTTTGTTTCCTTATTCATTTATGAATTCTTAAAATAGCACAATCCCATATTTTAATGGGAAAAATTATAATTAAATGTATTTTCTTGATGAATACCACCTGACCTCATGCACACCTCCTCAATAACAAGAGGGTGGTGACTAGCTACAAGGGTCCTATATCGATAAATAGGGATATTATACACTTGGAAACATATAATTACATAATAAATATTAATAAAATATAAAAAATTATTGTAATAATGTGTATTAAAATAATTTCAGTGGATGACATGTCATATAATGCTTAAATAAATGGGATCTCATGGTAGTAAGAAAAACAAGAGTAATCGAAGAGGATAAATAAATAAAACTATAGTATCCTAAATTTTCCATCTCAGTCCCTCCACTATCTCCACTGTCAATGTATAATACATCTTCCACATTCCCTTTTCCCTAACTTGGATCTATTTACTGGATGTATGCACACACATCGAGATTCATGCATACAGTGTGAGTAGAAAACCATGGACTCCACCAATTCATCTATAAAAACGTCCATAGGTATAAAAATTGTAATCTATGATAAGAATATATTTTGAAATAATAATATAGACCATACTATGTACATATATATAATAAGTGAATTCCATTATAGGAATAACTATGGAAACACGAATAGAAACCATATAATCACATACTGAGTGGTCATGAAATAACCATGTGGTCACAAAACACGGACCACTACTACGTTGGTTCCATGTTAGAAGGATAAATGAGGAGATTTCAGAAGTAATGAAACCAATCCACAATGATAGTGGGTTTGTCACTCATAAGTCATAAGGCGTCGATTCATGTCATAAATCTAGATCATCATAACCCAGATCCATCATGGGCTTGGAATCCTTGCAATCATACCTAGTGATTGCCTTAGGGATGTTTTCTAAGTCATATTACTCCTAATTCCACTTCCTTGGGTCATTCCTCCAGGATATTATTCCCCTACCCTATACTCTGGTCCATCGTTTCCATCTTCAATTTTCATGCATGCTCCCCCTATATGGGTTAATCATATCATAAATATCAAATTCTCTCGAGTAAAACAAAACAACCACCGTGGAGTTATAGCACACATATCATGTTAGAGAATACAAGGCATGAAAATTATATAATCATGAGAAATATTTTAGTATCATAATCAAATATGTGATCAATTAAAAAAATGGGAAAAATATTTTTTATAAAAACTCATGGAACTATTCAATGTAAACAAGTCTCATGAGATACACAGACACACAGACCCACATTTGGTAAAAATCATATAAGACCAACAATAATGGAAACAATGAGTTATTCCAAAAAAAGTGTATACTAGAGCCGCAAATGGTAAGGAAATTTTCACCATAATGGTATTGAAGAATAAATTTTCTATTCTTCAAATAAGGTTGAATGATTCACATTATGAATCCAAAGATATATAATGTACATGATAATGGTTAATAAATTAGATTCCAATTCCTGAAATTGTCTTACAATGGATAAATAAGATAATTCCATGTCACGATGGTAATTATAGAATCATATAACTTATATATTCCATAAACAGAATCAATTCTATGGTATTTCAATGGAGATATTTTCAATTCATCATATCTATTATAATTTGTAAAATAGGCCATGAATTCATCCCCAAATATACAAGATATCATTGGGTTAATCAACCAATCATGGATCCATCATTAATCCAGAAATGAAAAAGAGATTCAATAGGTATAAGGTTTTATGAGGATCATTCCAAGGGAACCTACCAAGAAACATCCCCCATTTTTGATAATTCCATCTCTAGTAAAATGGGGTTGTGCTTGAAATAATGAATCCTTCACCAATTAACCAATTGAAAATCAATTAATTATGGTTCCACCATTAATCCTTAATCAAGTAGAGATCTTGGAATGTTATTCACCAACAATTACCTGATGAATTCCCATTGTCTATGGTAGATCATGATTCGATCCGGAACCATTCCCAACACACTGGGACATCACAAATCTATAAAAAATAGAATAATACAACATTAAATTATGACATAGAACACAAGTTCATCAAAAATCAATGATAATTATTCAATATGGATGATAAAATTAGAATGTATGTATGAAAAAATGATTATTTAGGTGATTCTATCTCATTCCATAAAATAAGGATAAAGGGGAGATTTATAGATGATATTTAGGTACCAAATCAGTTTTCTTAAATTCAGAATAAGTGCATTGTGGTTATAATTTAATGTTAATGGGGGTCAAAACCTGGTGGGATTGAAATCTAAAAGAGTGATTTAAATACTCCCTCAAACTGGGTGAATTAGATACATGATGGGCCTCACCAGCTATCTGATGGTGTATATAGAACATTACTGACCTACTATAACCCCTCCACCTGGTTGGATGATTCTACCAATGAGCTAGTGGCTATTTTCCAACCATTCCATGGTTTCTCCATATAATAAAATTACAACATTCAAAACATGAACGCTTATCCACATAAAAATGACATTTAAATAAAACATGAAATTGAATAAATAAAATATAAGAAGAAATTTATAATGTTAAAACATCTCACCAATACAAAAATGGATGTTACGATTCACCATATCTAATGATTTATCACCCTAGAGAAGTACCATCAATCGTTATTCTCAAGAAACTCGGGCCACTAAGCTAAATCATAAGACATTGGCTCCTGATTATCTTCATGGTATCATACATGACACCATAGAATCTTGACTATTGTTACAACATTACCTCAATATAACTTCCCATTCAGTTCTATGATTTGAATTGGGAACTCAACGAACCACACATTAAGCTCCATCTCAATATCTTCATAGTCAATTATATTCATAGGACTGGGAATGTACCTAATGAGATAGGATAGATGAAGCACATCATTCATAACACGGTAACATGAATGATAAATTAGATAGTACTCTACCATCCCAATGTACACAATGATTTTAAAGGGTGAAAAAACAATTATTTTTTATTTTTTTCTTCCTGAAATGTCAGTGTCCTAACCAATGTTTAACATTCAAGAAAATATTATCTATAAAAAACTCTAGGGGTAACCTCCTACAATTGAAATGATATTTTTATTATATCTATGTTGTGATATACATCTTCTAAATATTTTTAAAAATTTATAAGGTCTCCTAAACCAAATTGGGTCCCACAACTACTGCCTCCCAAACGTCATGCCACAAAAGCAGTGAACAACATAGTGCCTCGTTATGATACCCATAATGTACCATCTAAATAAATTCTTGGTAACTATTTTTGTATGTAACCAGAACCAAGGAAATTTTATCATCAGACACTCTACAAAAGTATATGACAAGATCTCAAAACACATCCTCTAGTATCCATATAAATATCTCTATCTATTTGTCTATTTGAGGATGGAACAATGTAATAAAACTCATCTGAGTCCTTAAATACTTCTGTAATCCCTATCAAAATCAATATGTAAAAAATCTATCTCTCTTATATAGGATTATAAATGGAACTCAATTAAGGTGTATTATTCATAGACATATAACATTCCTAGATAATATACCGATTTAATCTAAAAAAATAGAAAAATATGTTAATATTTTGTGAACCAATTGAAAATCACCCTTGAATATTCATGACTCAACGGTCCATGACAATCCCAATTTGAATATCTATCATGTATTTATCCAAATTCCACATGGGCACATGATGTAGATTTATAAAACCACTAGAATGTTCGATATCGATGTTTGTCATATATCTTGTAAGGTATGATAAAAAAACCAATCAATGTCCCTCTTCATTTGATCTAACAAAATTATCATCTGAAGGCTTAGTACATCATTCTCCCTCAATAATGTACCAACTAGTCAGAGGTATGGAAGTATATCATGAGGACATGACTAATGGATGTAGGGACTATAAATCTATTATGTACATGAACCACATTGTCTTTGCTCAATGACCATTCTCATATTGGGTAATCACCATCATATTGTTCCTATATCACTGTATATAATGGTTCAGTCTCCTATCGATCATGTACCCTATCTACTAAAGAATTTGTGACCACCTATAGATCACACGTCATAAATCGATGATCCTCAAAATAATCCAACCTCAATTCAATCATTATGATCATAATGAACCAGTGTACCTCAAATGACCATTCATCATGTTCCAAATCTACTTATGTATTACGATTAAGGGAATCTTTGAAAATGTTACCTTTAATATGTGTATAATCCATCTCAAATTCAGACATATTTACTTACTCAAACCAAATCATCAGCCAAATATTTATGTCCCACTATGTGAATATATAATGAATTCTCATATAACATCCAGGGATTTCAAAAGAATAACATTATCATTGATAGCGTATATGACCCACAACACCAAGCTTCAAGGAATATGAAATATTATTTTGAATATTGTTAAAATATTTCCATTGAATTGGAGGGTATGAATATCAATAATTTTTTTATTTATATATAATGTTCTTATAGTATTCCAATGTTTGAAATAACTCATAAGAAATAATCATTTAATTTTTATTAAATTCATATTATGCTTCAAAAATAAAATTTCTTAAAAATAGGTTTATTGATATTTGTGATATATATATATATATATAATTATTTTGCACAATTAAAATTTTTATTTTAAAAAATAAACCCCAATTATGAAATCTGAATTTTTAAATTAACTTATTGTGAATTTTGGTAAATTTTCTGAGAAGATCGATTTTTTTATGAATAGTAAAAATTATGATTTTTATTGAAAAGTGTATTTTTTCAAGAATTTACTCTTTTATATTATTTTTTTAAAATGATTTTAATTTTATAAATTTTCTATTAAATTATGAATAATATAATTAATTTCATCAGTATCAATTTTTTGATTGAATCTTGCATAAAAAATTTTATACATCCAAAGGAATTTTTTATGAAAACAATTTCTATTGAATTTTTTGTTTAATATTAACTTAATTTCTAAAAATTATAGAAATTTAATTATTGAAATGTATTACATATTTGGAATTATGTGGTTCAATATTTAAAATGTTTTAACATTTATTTTTGGTCATTATACATAGTAAAAGTTGTAAATAATTATCACTATGATATTGTTAAATCAGGTAATTAATGTCAAAAATAATATGGAAAGGACTAAAAAACAAAAATAAAATTTTTATTTATCATATTTTATGGGTGGAGTAAAACCTTTTTCTTCAAATTAATTAATATATGTCCACCTTATCCCATAATTCTTTGATTATGTCCTTTATATTAATTTATTTAATGATAATTAAAAATCGTTCACACTCTTGACATTATGATCTCTAATATTTGATCATTAGGGTAAAATAGGATATTATTGGATTTAAATATATATTTAAAATATATATAAATTTAATTTTCATAGTAACTTATTATTAATTTTTAGTGACTGAATAATTTCCAAAAATGCGTATACAACATTGACATAATAATTATTCAATTATTAGAAAAATGAATAAAAGGAATTAAAAAATATTTAAAATAATAATATTTGGATAAATTATTATCTTCAATTAATATTTTATATAACTATAAAAATTTATGGATTTTTAATTCATCTTAATTTCCTTAATGGAAATTTAACTAATTAGCATAAAAAACATTAATGATATTTATGGGAAATAATTTATATTTATTTATTTAAAAATCCTTTAAGAAATAAATATGAAAATGTGAACAATATGTGGTCTAAAAATATATTTACTTAGACATATATTTCCCACTTGATACCATATATGTAATATTATAACTTTTTAATATTTAGAAAGGCAGTGTCCCTGTTAGGTTAAAATATGTTAACTATGGAGTTAAACCAAAAGATAATGCTTAAAATACCACATAAACATTTGAAAATTTTATCTATTTATTATATTTAAACAAAATAAAACCTTATATTTGATTCTACATCTATTTAAACTATTTTTCCTTAATAATGACACTATTATATTATAATCTTTTCAGAGATTCCTAGAGTTACCTCTATTTAGTTTAAAATGACAACCCTTTCTCCCAATTTTGGACATCACATTGAGAATACTAGATCAATAAATCCTTGAAAGTATACCCTTTAAAAATACTAGGCCACATTTTAGTTGATATTTTCTTCCCAAAATACCTTCCATAGAGGTCATAAATGTATATTTAAAGAGTTCTTTCATATAAGTTTTAATCGCCTTAGTCGACCAACTTTTTCTTTTTAGATCTTATTTACCTCCTCTAAATATATTTTATTTGTAATAAAATAATAAAATAATTATAATAAAAACAATTAAATGTTATTTTGAGTTTTTATATTGTTATAAACTTTTTCATTATGAATTTTATGTCAAATGAAATGAAATTTTTCAAAATTGGCGTTAATTATATTTTATCAAAATAATATTTCATTTAATTAATTAAAAATAATACGAATATTTAATAAGGATAATGAGGATAGTATTTGGTTTATAATTTCATAATTTTTCCATTTATTAAACCATATTTACATTTCATAAATTTATAACCCTTTGAAAGAGAGATGTGCATTATAGTAGTTATGGATATAATTGGTTAACCAAGAGATTAATTAAAATGATTAGGATTAAAATTACACCAAAACCTGCCCAAATTGTATTTTTAATGGTATTTCATCCCATTAATTCTTTATCTTTGAATACTTGTCCATTTGGAGGAACTTTTATTGATTATGAGGTTACTATATTTAAATCTTTCATGAATCCAAATGTTGTCCCTCCCATAAATGTTAATTGGGAACCCATCCTTTACTTTATTCACACAACATTGATCCTTTTATCATGAAATAACCTACCAAAATCTATTATCATATTCCATGGAATCATTATAGAGGTTTCGGTTTTATGAAAAATCCAACCCTAGAACCTTAAGAGGTGATCCTAAGGACACTTTTCAAAGAATAGGTAATCGCCTTAACCGATCACATCAATTTTAATTCATATTTTAATTCTTTTAAATTTGTTATATTCTACGATAAATAATAAATTTAGTGTCTTAACTAAAATTAAATGTTATTCAGATTATAAATTAATGTTTATTTACATTTTCCCATCACATTTGAATTTAAATTATCACGTCTGAATAAGTATGACTTACCATCATCATGCAGTGATATGATTCATTTTCCATCAAAGTATTTTATGGATGTGTAATATTATGTAAACAATTTTAATATATGATCATCATTATTTAATTTTTATTTAGTAATTATTATATTATATCCACCTTCTTTCAGTCAAAACCACTAGAAAAAGGATAACGTTTCTCATGCGTACATATGGACTACCACCTCCACGAAGCAATTTGATTCATTTTTCAGATCCTCATTAAATGGATTGAAATGGGGATATATATTATGATTATATATTATTTATAGGTTATTATTATAATTCAGTAATTGTTAATTATTTTTTACCATTCTTTCATTCCATCCATCGAAAATTTAAAATATCTTATACGCGTATGTATGACATACCATCTCAAGGAATAATGAAATTCATTTTTCTATATATAAACTTTATGGGTGACTATGAATATATATTTATAATTAATATATATTATATATTTTTGACATCATTTACATTCTGGAAATTATAGAACCATGACTATCGTCTAAATACAAAGACTACAGAACCAAAGAACACATGAAAAAGAAAGGATATATCTCCCAAAATAGTTTTTTTATATCAAGTTATAAATAAAATGGCAATAAAATGTCATAAGTAAATTATATATGGTTTGATATGTATTATTATGTTTCTATAATAGATTTTTAATAAATTTATATTTACTATACTAGGGGTTCAAACATGAATAATGAAAGGAGATACTTGTGGTAAAAGATTTATGTTTCAATAGTATTTTAATCAAGATTTTTTATAATTGAATATATATTGATGAAAATATATAATCCTTACCAATTAATCAATTTAATTTTTTTTCTAGAATGTTATTTCTTAAGAATATATTGTTTCCTCTCGTTTTCCATATTGCTGGTACTTAATATACTACAAATTGTTTTTTAGGAAAACCAACTATTTATTCGTGGATTATTCTCTTCGAGGATCATGTTTTCGAAAAAAAATCAATATTTTTTTTATTAAACAATTATTATTTAATATCATTTTTATCCATGTCATATTTTTTTAAAAAATATTTTAAATATCATATTCTTTTAATTTTTAGAACAAGATACTTTTTTCCCTTTTTTTCAAAAAGGAAAAGGGTGTATTTTCTTTTAACATATAAAACATGAATAGAATTATTATTAAACATGACTCTTCAATGATTTGAAGCTTCGATTAAAAGTTTACATATTTAATTCAAAATAAAATATTTATAAAATATTTTGATTTTATATAAATTTTATAAAACTGTCTTCATAATTGGAATGTTATTTTTATCATGAGTATTTTTAATGATACTTTTATTCATTATCGACAACAATATTTTTTGTTAATTATGATCTAATTGGTATATGATCCAATGGTAACATGATTATTATTATTTTTGATGGTTTATGATTATGATGATGTGTTGTTTATGAAACCCATTTATTTTCCATTGGCTATTCTATGAAGGATTAATGAATTGATTTTGAACCCAGTTTTCCTTTATACATGTTATGGTATGATGATACAATGAATGTTTTATGATATTTTGGAACAATTATGTATCATTTTTACTAATTTATAGAGGGAATTATATATCCCTCTAATTCATTTAGTATTGTTTTTTTACATCTTGTGATAAGTGTGGTAAACAAGTCAGTGTGCTTGATATATTATAAGAAACAAGTTTATCTACTGTGTCCATTATAGGAAATAAGTTGACATGCTCAATCCATTATACGTAACAACTCAATATGATATATCTACTATAGAAAAAATGTGCTAAGACCTCATTCATTATGATTTTATGGTCTTATTAGTTAAATTTATATAATAAATGGTTTTTATACCATTGACGATGCCACCATTTTATGACATGAACTTATAATTCATGATTGACTTATAATGATTTTTACTCTTATAAATCAGGTATTTTTAATTATAAAGATTTAATCCATGACCCGGGTTTATGATATTTGACATATTTATCATGAAATATTTATGTTATAGTTTTTATCTTATACCCTAATTCCTATATAATTATTTTATATGATCATCAAATGATTTCACCCATGTTTACCCTTACTAAGTATATGGGATCACCGTATTTAATGTTTCCGTTCCCCATGTTATGAATAAATGTTTTATGTACCTTTATTCTGTGAAGATTAATAAATAGAAATATCTTTATGGGATATATTTAGGAATCATTCAGGAGATAAGAAGACTGTGTATCTAGTCTATAAAATAACTAAACCATTATGTTATTCATGAAGGTTTTTGTGAAATTTATTGAATTTTCATCTTAAAATATGTAATGTTAATGTTTGAAATGCATTGGAAATTATAGATGGTATTATAATGAGGTTTAGTCAATATTTATTTATTTTTATTAAAAGAATTCATAAAAAACCTAGGGAGAAATCTATGTATATGACAACATCATAATGTTTTGGTAATGACCATGAATGAACTTAGTTAAAAATAATCTTTTATAGTATTAAAATAAGGTTTCATGATTTATATATACTATTATAGATATTTCCTTGATCATCATTTTAATTAAAGATTCCATATGGTTATGAAAACTATTTTTGTTTTATTATGGGATTGGTAGAATAATAATTAAGATGATGTGCTAATAGACAATCTAAAATATTTAAGTAACTATTTTATCATAGTTATATAAATTTTTTGGTATCATCATAATTATAAATAAATTATTATAAATACCATAAATATTTGATTTTGAATTAGTAGTGAAACAAATAATAGTTCAGTGATCACATATCATGTATATGACACATCTTTGTTTGAACTTTGTGGGAATATAATTCCTGAAAATAATAAGAATGTCTCATTATTTGAATTTTATGAGATTCGAAAAATGGATTATAATTATTTATAGAGAAACCATATCTACTGTTGAGGAATTAAATTAACATTTAATATTGCAAATGAACTTACAATAAGTTATTAGTGAGAAGATTAATATGAACTTATAATGGAAATTATTCAAAACTTATGTTTTTTAAATCCTATCTATGAAGTCTATTTATCTTTTATAGTTGGGTAGAAACTAAATATTAATGATAAAAATATTATTTGTGATTTTGTGGTTGTATTTTTACAAATGATTCTTGGTATTCCTCTAAATTGTGATGTTATATTTTCAATTGAACTCTTACCTAATGTTACACTTATTTCAATTTCTCTAAATATAATTTAACTGATTGAGTAATTGGGATTGAAAAATAAACAAAAAAATAATTGTATGGGATTTATTTAGACACGTGTGTCACCTTGGGGTGAACCTTTTATTTCTATTAAGAAGTCTATTTGATAAATGAGAATTTTTATTGAGTATAAGAAACAGAACGAGATCACAATAAAGAACAAGTATCATATACCTTATATTAATTACATTTTTGATCTATAATGTAGATGTCAATAAATTTATAAGACTGATGTTCATTATAGGTATTATAAATTGAGGGTCAATAAAGAGGATATACCGAATACATAATTACATACAATTTATGGACACTATAAATTTATAATGATTCTATTTGGTCTTAATAATTCCTTGCCTATCATAATGTGTTAAATGAATAGAGTTGTTAGAAATAACATTGATTTTTTGGTAGTATTTATATATGATATTATTATAAAAAAATATACAGGAATAGAAGGGATATCACAAGAAAATTGTACTAAAGAACACAAAAAAGAATAATTTATATTAAAAAACTAACAGTACGTGAATTTTGGTAATTGATTGCTTCATTCTTGGGTCATATAATCTCATCTGTTGATATTTTGGTGTGTCTTTAAAAAATAGATGTTACTAAAAAATGGCCCAGACTAACAATATTTATTAAGATCTCTATATTTCTTTGTTTGGATAAAAATTATAGATTCATTATAGAGAATATGTATCGACCCGAAATTTTGAATAAATCGTGTTTCCTAATTTTGTGTGTTGTTTTATTTTATTTTATTTTTATACTCAACAAAAATGTTTCATTTGATAACATGAGTATAATTGAAATGAGACCGTTGGTTTTTGACTATTATATGACCATTGGTCAATATGACCGCTGTAAACTAAACATTTTGATTATTGTCTCTAAATACAAGTAATCTTGGTTAATTAATATAGAAAGAAGATTCGATGGCCTCACCCAGTAGTCTTGGACCGATCGAAGCCCATCTAACAGAACTTGGGAAGGAGGTAGCACCATTGGGCTTTTTTCTGGACCAAACCCAAGACGAACTTCATCATGTGAAGCTACAACGGAATCACATTTGCGAGAAGTTCAAACTGATAGAAATTACAACTCGTGCAATGTTGGCCGAGCCTCCCTCAGATTCTCTCACCTTAGCACACCTTACACTTTGGTCCTATGCTGGTGTGATAAGGGGCTATGTAAGGAGACCGTAACTGCCTTCTGTAACCATTTGTTTTAAATAAAAATTTTTATTTCTTCTTATGATGAAGTTTATGAATTTCCAAATGTCCGGATAAATATAGTATGCATATTTTTTGATGAATTTTAGAGAAAGTATAATTTAAAAATGTTTATGTAAACCTTAAATAAATAAAAATGTGTAATGATTTTCAAAAAATGGTCTTCTACGATTATGTTCAGTACAAAATTTAGAGTCTAATAAGATCAACTTAATTTTTGATGAATAGTAAATTATGAATAGTGATTTTATGCTTAGAATTACTAATGTGACCAAATGGATTAGTAATCTCACTTATAGAAAGTATTAAAATAAGATAGGCCCTTTGATTAAGTAATGTGATTCAACAAAATGGTTAAATAACAGTTTCATAAATTATTATTCAAGTATTAGTTTTTTTGGGTGAATTGTGTTTTTTTAATTAAAAATTAAATTAAAGATATTTATAAAATTATTTTTATAAAATGGACTACATTTTTGAACTCAGAGCATCGATATTATGTTAAGGTAATTTTTGAGGATTTTCTGAAAAAAATGAATTTTCGGTTAATAGTGTATTTTTAATTAAAAATTTAATTAAAAATATTTAGAAAATTATTTTTATAAAATGGATTTCATTTTTGAAATCAGAGCATTTATATTTGGTTAAGGTGAAATTTTGGGATTATTCTGAGAAAGTTGAATTTTCGATGAATAGTGAAAATACAGTTTTTAAGTTACGGGTGTTTAATGACATCATTAAATGATGTATTAAGTATGTAATCAATATTTTAGACTTATGAATAGTAAGATAAGGTATTAGGTGTCCCAAGTGGCCAATACCATGGGTAAATACCATGGGAAAGCCCATGGTTTTGCCAAAACCACTAATGAGGTGTCCCTTGGCCATTAATGCCTTGTCCCCTCACATTCCATATAAATACCAAGCCATCCTCTCATCCATTCGACTCCCCACTCTCCCCCAACAAATTTCGGGTCTCATTACCTCCCAAGGAGTCCTCCCAAGTTGCCCCAAAGCCCTCAAGGTCCCAACCTTTGAGTTTTAAGAGTTATGTTTTAAGGTAAGGGATCCGACCTCTCTCTTACTTTTCCAGTAATCTATTTTATGTCATTTCTTTTATGCTCCATCTTCTTATGTTAAATGATGTTATTTTATACTCCTCTTACTTCCATTTTCATTTTCATATAATTAGAGATCCCCTCTTACTCTCATTATTTCGTTTTATGAAGTTTTAAGTGGCGCCGTTAGGCTGCCGAAATATTTGTAACAGATTCTTTCTCCCTTCTCATTTTTCAAGATCTATTTTCATGTAAAGTATTGCAAGTTACTTTTTATTATTTTGGGGTATGATATCTATATTTATCATACTGATCTTTTATGATCATATTAGGAGAGACCCTATTTTATCTCTTCAATTTAGTATTTTGAAGTTTTAAGTGGCTCCGTTAGGCTGCCGAATTTTTAAGTGGTTCTTTCACCTTTCTCATTTTTCAAAGTTCTAATTCCATGTCAAGTCTTGAAAGTTCCTTTTTATCATGTTGGGGTATTATCTCTAAATTTATCATACATATCTTTTATTATCATATGATGAGATACCCCATTTTATCTCTTTAATTCATGATTTTGAAGTAATAAGTGGCATTGTTAAGCTGCCGAATTTTTAAGTGGTTCTTTCACCTTTCTCCTTTTTCAAAGTTCTAATTCCATTTCAAGTCTTGAAAGTTCCTTTTTATCATGTTGGTGTATGATATCTAAATATATACTAATGATATTTTATGTTCATATGATGAGATACCCCTCTTTCTCTCATCATTTCATTTTAAGAAAGTTTAAGTGGCGTCATTAGGCTGCCGAATTTTTAAGGGGTTCTTTCACCCTTCTTGTTCCAAGATCTATTTTCATGTCAAGTCTTCAAAGTTACTTTTTATTTTGAGGTATTATCTCTATATCTATAATACTTATCATTTATGTTCATATTATTAGAGACCCTATTTGATCCCATCAATCCATTTTTGGAAGTTTTAAGTGATGTCGTTAGGCTGCTGAATTCTCATAAGAGAAATATTATTTTTTGTCTTCCTTTCAAGTTAATCGTTTCATATGGTATATCATTAAAATTTCATTACCATATTATTAAATAATTTATATTCTGTTCCCCTACTGGTTTATGTATCATTTTTGAGTGGGTGACCCATGTCCCCTCTCTTTTCTGTGTTTTCTAAAACCGTGTATCATAGATGATATTATACATAGTTTTCATCTCAAAATGCCTCCCTCTTTATCTCAAAATTATTTTAAGTTATTAAGCGGATACTCAAAACTCTTATTTCTACAGGGGTATTCACATATATATCAAAAAAATTTATTTTAAATTCTGGTATTTACATACATGAAACCCATTTTCCATTTTCCGTGGGTTTAAAGTGACATAAAGATCATGTCTTTAAAGCAGTTTTTAAAACGTTATGATTATGAAATGAAACCCATTTATTTTATGCTATATAGGTTGTTTATGAAATGATTGATGATGATATATGTGGCTCACATGATAATAAATACATGTCAAGGGTGCACCCAGATAGAGATCCAATGCATTGGGTAAAGACTTAATCTCTATAGATGACCATTTAGACTGATACCTTGGTGAATAACCTTGGTAATTTTTAATGACACCTTGAGGATGGACCTTGGTGAAACGAAATGATTTTCAATATTAAATGTTGTAGCCACATCTTCATGTTATAAAAAATGTTATTTTTATTATGATATATCTCATGATTTTTTTCTCATGCCTTGAAGTTCTTTTCATGACATCGTTGATGTATCCCAAGTTCACATGTTAAATGTTTCCCCTTGTTTCCCTTACTGGGCCTTCTGCTCACCCTTTCTTTTGATGTATGTCCCCAGGTTTGAAATGCAGTAATTAACCTAGGATGAACATGAGGATAAGCCTTTCAAGTGTTTAACAAGAATGTTTTATATTTTCATGTTTTAAGTTTCTGGTTTCAAAGACACTAAATCTTAAAGATCCTCAGTTTTGTAAAATGTAATGAATGTTTATGTGATAAAAAGGAGGGATGCTATAGTTTGTATCAATGGATGGTTTAGTTATTTTTTGAGATTAGGATATGAAAACTTTAGGAAGAATCCTATAGAAAAGTTTTTATATAGGGAATCTTCCTGGTATTTTGGTGAGTATTGAGTAATGGGTTGCCAAGCAAATACATCCCTGTCTGGATACGAGCAGGTAGAGGTGGATCTGGAACAGATGTACATAGAAGTAAAACTTGAAAACACCTCTTTGAGCTAGACTCAAACGGGAACTGGTACATGAAAACGGGCCATGCTGCACTCTTGGCTACGACACTCCCGGGGGATATGCTTTGGTAAATTCATAAGATTAGTAAGAACCATTGTTAAAGGAACAAATATAAAATAAAATAAAGATTCACATAAGAATATATGATCATGGATAACCTAGATGTGGACCTATGAGATCAAAATTTAGGGTATAATTTTCTTCTACAAGTTATCCTTATATGCTTTAAGTTCATTTTCATGATTATTGGCTAAGTATTTAATCCCCTAATTATACTTTCTCTTATTAGTTAATGGTGAGAAATGGAAGAAAATGTCCCAACAACCAATGTGATAGGAAATGAGACAATTGTCGTATTAATATGACAGAGATGATTAGGGTATTACAAGACGATTATTATTTTGGAAGATGTTCACTATTTTGGGGACCCTATATGATTGAGGGAAATAGATTACTACGGTATTTTCCTTAAAGAGTAAGGTTGACTTATATTATGAAGAATCGATGAATTTAAGGTGGACTTATAGTAATTTAGGTTACTTATGGGAATGATTAACCTATCTTGGGTAAAATATGTTCTGGTTAGCTACTTTTGTTATAAGATGTTAGGAGTGGTTGATGTTGTTTGGATATGAACAATGATGTTTATTTTGGAATACTATGTTATCAAGTCCTTCTTGTTTTGGGTTTAAATCATAGTTTGGTTTATTTTGAGGAAATTTAAGGACCATTATTTATGGAATGGTCTATGATGAACTGTGGGTAGTACCATGGAACATTGAATATTTAAAAGTAGTTTCCATTCGTATGGGATTCTTTCTTTTTGAAGAGTTATTTTACCTTAAGCTTTATGTTTTTGAGATAATGTTTAAAGATAAAAGAAATAGATAGTTAATCTTTTGTGGATTATGTGATTCTCTAGAAGATGATTCTTGTGATTTTTATGAGACCTTGTTTTTTTAAATTCTCATCATTTGGAAAAAATATTATTGTTGGTATGGACTTATTAAAGGATGAAACTCTACTTGAAGGTAGGTATATTTTCTTATGTTTTTTACTATGTAGTAAATGAATTCCTAAAAATTATGAAATGGAATGTAAAAGAAAAATGTTGTTGGTTTAAGTTTCCTACTAGGTAATCAAAGACCGTTTACACACATCATAAGTTTGAGATTTTCTTATGGTTAACATTCTCCTAATCATGTTTTCTATCAATCTCCCACCGAACTTGACCCTTTGTTTTTTCTTCCATATCCATGTCTTCCTCCATGGAATCCTAGTATGGGTTAACACGGGTGACCTTTGTACTTACCTTTATTTCTTTTAATGTAATATTTTTTTGGACTCCTTTTCCGATGTGGGACTTTCAATGAAATTTCAAAACCCAATTTTAAAAAAAAATCGAGGACGCAATTTCTTAAGGGGGGAAGATTGTAACGACATGAAATTTTGAATAACTCTTGATTCCTAATTTTGTGTGTTGTTTTATTTTATTTTATTTTTATACTCAACAAAAATGTTTCATTTGATAACATGAGTATAATTAAAATGAGACCGTTGGGTTTTGACTATTATATGACCATTGGTCAATATGACCGCTGTAAACTAAACGTTTGATTATTGTCTCTAAATACAGGTAATCTTGGTTAATTAATATAGAAAGAAGATTCGATGGCCTCACCCAGTAGTCTTGGACCGATCGAAGCCCATCTAACAGAACTTGGGAAGGAGGTAGCACCATTAGGATTTTCTTTGGACCAAACCCAAGCTGAACTTCATCGTGTGAAGCTAGAACGGAATCACCTTTGCGAGAAGTTCAAACTGATAGAAATTACAACTCGTGCGATGTTGGCCGAGCCTCCCTCATATTCTCTCACCTTAGCACACCTTACAATTAGGTCATATGCTAGTGTGATAAGGGGCTATGTAAGGAGACCGTAACTACCTTGTGTAACCCTTTGTTTTAAATACAAAATTTGATTTCTTCTTATGATGAAGTTTATGATTTCTCAAATGTCCGGATAAATATAATATGCATATTTGTTGACGAATTTTAGAGAAAGGATATTTTAAAAATATATATGTAAACCTTAAATAAATAAAAACGTGTAATGCTTTTCAAAAAATGGTCTTCTAAAATTATGTTCAGTACGGAATTTAGAGTCTAATAAGATCAACTTAATTTTTAATGAATAGTAAATTATAAATAGTGATTTTATGCTTAGGATTAGTAATGTGACAAAATGGATTAGTAATCTCACTTAAAGAAAGTATTAAAATAAGATCGACACTTTGATTAAGTAATGTGATTCAATAAAACGGTTAAATAACGATTTCATAAATGATTATTAAATTATTAGTTTTTTTTTCGTGAATAGTGTTTTTTTAATTAAAAATTAAATTAAAAATATTTATAAAATTATTTTTATAAAATGGACTTCATTTTTGAACTCAGAGCATCGATATTATGTGAAGGTAATTTTTGGGGATTTTTCTGAAAAAAATGAATTTTTGGTGAATATTGTCTTTTTAATTAAAACTTTAATTAAAAATATTTAGAAAATTATTTTAATAAAATGGATTTAATTTTTGAAATCAGAGCATTGATATTTGGTTAAGGCGAAATTTTGGGATTATTCTGAGAAAGTTGAATTTTTGATGAATAGTGAAAATACAATTTTTAAGTTACGGGTGTTTAATGACATCATTAAATGATGTATTAAGTATGTAATCAATATGGTCGACTTATGAATAGTAAGATAAGATATTAGGTGTCCCAAGTGGCCAATAACATGGGAAAATACCATGGGAAAGCCCATGGTTTTGCCAACACCACTAATGAGGTGTCCCTTGGCCATTAATGTCGTGTCCCCTCACTTTCCCTATAAATACCAAGCCATCCTCTCATCCATTAAACTCCCCACTCTCCCCCAACAAAGTTCTGGTCTCATTACCTCCCATGGAGTCCTCCCAAGGTGTCCCCTGGCCCTCAAGGTCCCAACCTTTGATTTTAAAGAGTTACGTTTTAAGGAAAGGGATCCGACCTCTCTCTTACTTTTCATGTAATCTATTTTATGTCATTTTTTTATGCTCCATGTTCTTATGTTAAAGGATGTTCTTTTATACTCCTCTTACTTCCATTTTCATGTTCATATAATGATAGATCCCATATTACTCTCATTATTTCGTTTTATGAAGTTTTAAGTGGCGCCGTTAGGCTGCCGAAATTTTGGTAACAGATTCTTTCTCCGTTCTCATTTTTCAAGATCTATTTTCATGTAAAGTATTGAAATTTCCTTTTTATCATGTTGGGGTATGATATCTATATTTATCATACTAATATTTTATGATCATATGATGAGATAGAATATTTGATATCTTCAATTCAGTATTTTGAAATTTTAAGTGGCGCCGTTAGGCTGCCGAATTTTTATGTGGTTCTTTCACCTTTCTCATTTTTCAAAGTTCTAATTCCATGTCAAGTCTTGAAAGTTCCTTTTTATCATGTTGCGGTATGATATCTAAATTTATCATACTGATATATTATGATCATATGATGAGATACCCCATTTTATCTCTTCAATTCAGTATTTTGAAGTTTTAAGTGGCGCCGTTAGGCTGCCAAATTTTTAAGTGGTTCTTTCACCTTTATCCTTTTTCAAAGTTCTAATTCCAGGTCAAGTCTTGAAAGTTACTTTTTATCATGTTGTTGAATGATATCTAAATATATCATACTGATATTTTATGATCATATGATGAGAGACCCCTCTTGCTCTCATCATTTCATTTTAAAAAAGTTTAAGTGGTGTCGTTAGGCTTCCGAATTTTTAAGGGGTTCTTTCACCCTTCTTGTTTCAAGATCTATTTTCATGTCAAGTATTTCAAGTTACTTTTTATTATTTTGGGGTATGATCTCTATATATATCATACTGATCATTTATGTTCATAAGATGAGAGACCCTATTTGATCTCATCAATCCATTTTTTGAAGTTTTAAGTGACGTCGTTAGGCTGCTGAATTCTCATAAGAGAAATATTATTTTTTGTCTTCCTTTCAAGTTCTTTGTTTCATATCGTATATCATTCAAATTTCATTACCATGTACTTAAATAATTTATATTTTGTTACCCTACTGTTTTATGTATCAATTTTTAGTGGGTGACCCATGTCCCGTCTCTTTTTAGTGTTTTCTAAAACCGTGTATCATAGATGTAATGATGCATAGTTTTCGTCTCAAAATGCCTCCCTCTTTATCTCAAAATTATTTTATGTTATTAAGTGAATTCTAAAAGATCTTATTTCTAAAGGGGTATTCACATATATATCAAAATGTTCTATTTTAAAATCTGGGAATTACATACATGAAACCCGCTTTCCCTTTTCTGTGGGTTTAAAGTGACATAAAGATCATGTCTTTAAAGCAGTTTTTAAAACGTTATGATTATGAAATGAAACCCATTTATTTTATGCTATATGGGTTGTTTATGAAATTATTGATGATGATATATGTGGCTCACATGATAATAAAGACATGTCAAGGGTTTTCCCAGATAGGGCTCCAATGCATTGGGTAAAGACTTAATCTCTAGAGATGACCTTTTAGACCGATACCATGGTGAATAACCTTGGTAATTTTTAATGACACCTTGGGGATGAACCTTGGTGAAACGAAATGATTGTCAATATTAAATGTTGTATCCACATCTTCAAGTTATGAAAAATGTTATTTTTATTATGATATATCTCATGATTTCTTTCTCATGCCTTAAAGTTCTTTTCATGACATTGTTGAAGTATCCCAAGTTCACATGTTAAATGTTTCCCCTTGTTTCCCTTAATGGGCCTTCTGCTCACCCTTTCTTTTGATGTATGTCCCCAGGTTTTAGATGCAGTAATGAACCTAGGATGAACATGAGGATAATACTTTCAAGTGTTTAACAAGATTGTATTATGTTTTCATGTTTTATTTTCCTGGTTTCCAAGACACTAAACCTTAAAGATCCTCAGTTTTGTAAAATGTAATGAAAGTTTATGTGATAAAAAGACGGGATGATATAAAATATCTCTTGGTTGTCAAATCCAGTCACCATGTTTCCAATAATGGGAAATATTTTCCATTGGATATATGAATGGTAGGAAAGTTCCATGGAGCTATAGAGAAGGTTAGCCATCACACATATTCTTATACTACCCTACTTTGGAGTTGGGTTTGTAGTCAATAGTGAGGAATCAAATAAGTAGTTTGGTTGTGTTATCATTTGAAAAAAATATGGTTATCGCTTATTCCTCATTAAAATTGATGGTGAATGAGCATAATTACACATATTAAAATTTGGGATTTTCTATTTTAATTTTTCAATTAAATATATCAAGGCTCTCTATTTATGGGGAAAATGGGTTATATATACTAATCATATAATATTAAAGAATATATTAATTCTAAATTAGGTGAATATAAATCATAGATGATAATTAGAGTAGATTAATCATTATGATTTCTCAATAAAATAATACCCTAGGAATGTAAACAAGGTGGACAATGATTTTGAACAAATTTATAATGCAAGCATACATGTGATAAGGATTAAAAAAATACAATATTTATATATTTGTAATGGATGGATTTTTTACCATGATAGAATGGGAGAAGTAATATCACTCTATAATTAATGTTAAACCATATATTGGTGTCAGAATTAATGTTGCACAAAATTTTGATGCCCAACTATATAAAAAGGTGAGAAATATTACTGAATCCATCCTTTATTTTGATAAAATGATAAGATTTTGTAACCATTAATGTATTCCATATATACCATATTTTAATAAAGATATATTTAATGAGTCACATATTCCTCCATTATCTATTCATCCTAGAAGTATATAGATATATTATTATCATAATGAATATTTCTAGTGACGTAACATAAAGAGAGATATTGAATATTTTTTATCTTGATGCTTGTTTTTTCATCATGTTAAGGCTATGATATAGAAGGTTAAGATAATTTTACAACCATTAACCATACTATAATAGAAATGGTAAAACATCAAAATGTATTTTTCATTATACCCCCAAAAACATCAAAAGGAAATAATAATATTTTGGTTGTTTTAATTTCATTAAAAAATTAGCACTCAACATTACCATTATATAAAATTTCTATATTGATCAACTAACTCATCTATTGTTTAATTTCATTGTATGATTTCAAGGAGAACCACTCTAAATTTTACTTTATTAGGATTAGAGGTTTACCTTGATGTTTTGGTCATTTCCTCTATGATAACTACATATATAGATTTCTTTCAGCACTACATATCATCCTCAGACAAATGGTCTGTCTTATAGAACAATTAAAACCCTAGGAATTTTTTTAGAGATTTATTTATGGAATTCAAAGGTGGTGGTGATCAATACCATCCATTGGGGGAATTTTTTTCCCGCAATATCATTCACTTGAAAATTAAGATAATTCGTTATAATTAAATCTATTTTAGGATGTAATGAATTCTAATTTGTTTGGATGAATTTGGATAATGAAATATATTAGGACACGAGACAACTGAATTAAATTCATAGAAGGTAAATTTTATTTATCAACACATAAGAGGGTAAAAATTATAAGAAAACAATTTATTCTAATAATCAATAAAGTGATCTGGAGTTTCAAGTTAGTGAGAATATATTTCTTTAAATATATCCATAAAATATGATTAAGTGGTTTCAAAAAAAAAAAAAAATTGATCCATAGATATGTTGGTCTCTTAGAAATTCATGGAAATATCAGGATGGTAACTTATCATTTGGTTCTTATATTGGATATCTATTAAGTTCAGGGCATGTTTGATATATCTCTCCTAATGATGTATAAAAATCATCCTTCAAAATAATAAAATATTTGATTATAAAAATGTAATAAAACATCTCTTATAAGGAACATCTGGTGCATATTTTATATTTTTGAGAGATGTATAATGAAAATATACCACTCACCATGTTATTTATTTTGTGGTGAAATGAATAATTTGAGGAAACTATTTGGGATATCATGGATATGATGAGGATAAAGTATCATCATTTTTTTGTATAAAGATAAAAAAATTTGGGGAGAGATTTAATTTAATTGGGGTATAATGTAACACCCTGATATTTTATGAATTATTTCTCTATAAATAAAGTTTTTTTCTTTGATATTTTATGTTACACAAAACACTGAGAATAAATGAACCATGATATACTAATAAATTATTTAATTTAAGAGCTAGCACATATCTATTGGATTTTATGGTATTTATAAGACTATAGTCATTAAAAAATAATAGGTTTACATGTTTATAATAATAATTCATTGGGTAAAAATTAATTAGAAATAAAAATTAACATCCTTTGATAATTGAGTTGGTAGTTTTCTTGAAATATTTAATTATGTGCACAATGTGGTTCAATATTAATAAATTAAATTAGTATCAATTAGTGAATGATTTTTATTAAATTTATATATATTAAATAATCTCTAAAAATTTTATCAATTATTTAATATTTTTTTTATACATGGGATAAGAATAAATATTTTTTAATGCTTAAAATATATTTTTCAAAAAAGTAGATTTCATCATGTTTTATATGAATATTTTAAAATTAATTTATTCCAAATATATAAATTGAATTTGGTAAATTGGATTCCATATACAGAATTAGTTGGTTCAATTTCTTTAAAAATCACTCTTATTTTTTGTACTATGAATAGTCAATGGGGTAAATTTATTACCTCGGTAACGGGTAAATCGAGTTAATCTATGTCAAAAATACGTGATAAGGCCATAAAAAATCATCTTAATTATTATTGGATTAATTAAATACGACCCTTATTACCTTATGTTATAAATTTACTTGTTTAATGGACATAAGTACATGGAAATAAGACAAAATATTTTTGAAAATAATAAAAAATTCTAAATTTTAGTCTCTTAATTTTAATAAATTATTATGTATCCATATAGGGAAAAAAATTATAAATTAATATAATTGAAAATATTTCAAATAATGAAATTATTTTCATGATAAAAATTTATTTACAATTTTTATTTAAGATATTTGTTTACCAAAAATTCTTATAGAATACCAACGAAGTAATATATCAATTAATAGATAAATGTGATAAATGATTTTAAAAATATAAAAAGTAATATAATTTTATTAACTTATGGTGTCCCAAAAATTTTATATATGAATATAGCATACTAATTTCCAGTAAAATGAATATTTTTTAACTAATTTTTTTTAATTATGTATGTTAAGTCAAATTAAAATTATAGTGTCAAAAATGTCCTTACTGATATTTTATCAAAATTATATTTTATTAAATTATTTTGAAACTCATAAAAATTTTGAAAGAAGAAAAAGAGTATAAAATTTAGTCTAAAAATTAATCCATATCCCATTTATTAATCAATTTTCTATAGATATGTAAAAGTATAAACCTCTAATATATACGCATAGGTCACTATTGTTAAGGTTAAAATTGGTTAACTATGCAGTAAATAAAAAAGATAAGGATTAAAATGACACCATAACATATAAAAATTATATTTATTTATGGTATTTAAACCCATACTACTATATCATTTAATCCATTTAAATTTGGATTCATTTTTCAAGATAATGTATTTATGATATTATAATCTTTTAATAAATTCATAGGGTTCCCATCCCATAAATTATGAATGGGTACCCCTCCTTTATCATCTTCACAAAACCACGATCCTTCTATCTCAATCATCCGCAAGAAAAATACATCCTAAAATTCCTTATCCAAATTACTGGGGTCTTATCATCCCAAAATACCCACCCAAGGATCTATAAGAAGTGGTATAATGGAGTTTTATTAATGAAGAGGTAATAGCCTCTAATTGATCACTACATTTAATATTCTTCTTTTACTTCCTATAAATATTATAAATTCGTCACTAAATAATATCATAAGTAAACAAAATTCACATAATAATTATTGTTAATATGAAAAATTATTATTCCCTATCATTTCTATTAAATGGTATGTTAATGGATTCCTCGTGAATACGCACGACTTACCATGTCCACGATGTGATACAATTAATTTTCCCTAAGCATATTTTATGGATGAGTATTTTTATGAAATGATTGTTCATATATTATATTAATTACATAATTATTCTTAAATAATTTTAATATCATATCTATATTCATACCATTTAAACCATTAGAAAATGATAATGTTTCTCATGCATACATGTGGACTACCATATCTATAAAGTGATGTGATTTATTTTTTCATCTCCATATTACATGGATAGAAATAAATATGGATTTGATGAATATGTATTATTTATTTGAAATAATAATTATTATATAAGAGTTAATTTTCATTTATCTTTCATTTATTCATTCTGTCAAAAATCGAAAACAGTGTTCTGGTGTTCTTACGACTTATCATCTTCATGAATGATGTAATTAATTATTCAATCATTAAACTTTATAGATAAATCTTAATATATAAAATGAATATATATGATATTTATATACAGATTAAATATTATAAACTATGGAAAGATTATGAATATAAAATGGACAAGACTACAGAATAGAAACATGTATAAAAAATAAAGTAGTTATCACTCATAATAATAATTTTATAAATAAAATTGATAATAAACGAGTAAAAATATACCATATATAAATTATAAATGGTGTCATAGATATGATTATAGTTCTATAATAAATTTATAATAACTATATTTTTTTATATTGGAGGTTGAAACATGAATGTGGAATAGTGTGACCTGTGGTGATGGATTTATGATTCAATCCAATTTTAATTGGGATTGTTTATACTTGAATTTTTATTGAGGGAATTATAATATGATTACCAATAAGTATCATAAATATTTATTCACTTATATTATTTCATCAAAATACATGTTTTACTTTAATTTTCCTCAATTTACATTCTCAACTTACTGGTATAATATTTTTGGGATCGTCAAACATGTTTTACTATTTGTTCATGAATCATTATTTTCCATGGAAATTTTTTTTAAAAATGTTTTCAAGATTTTTTTACTAATTTATGATTATTATTTAATTTTATTTTTTCATAGGTTTTACTTTTTACAAAATGGTTTATGTTTAAACTTATTTTCTTTTTGTAATGAGTTTATTTTTTGACCACTTTATCAAAAATGTAGAAGAAATTCTTTATTTTAACTTATAGGGAATGAACTGAATTCTACACCATCATGATTTCCCAATGATTAAAATATTTCTTTATATTTTTCCATAATTATTCTAAATGTTTTTACATAATATGTTTGAAAATTATAAATTTTAATGTATCGACCAAAAAATGGAACGATTAATTTTCCTAAGTGTGTTTTTATTGATCTATTTATTTATCAATGAAAATAACCTTTATAGTTGCTTATGCATTAATTAGAATAATATTTAATGGCACCATACTAATTTTCTCTATTGATTTTTATTATTTTAAAAATGATAATTTTATGAAACCAATATATTTTCTATGATTTTTTCTATTTTAGATTGATGAAATATTTATGAAGCCCATTTTATTTTGAAAGTTATGATATGATGATATGATAAATGTTTTATAATATTGTGGAACATATATTTGTGTTTTTAATTATTTTATAGATATACTTAGATTATATATCCCTCTAATTAATTAGGTAAATTTTTATGTCTCCTAATATAAATATTGGAATCATGTCAATGATATTGATCCATTATGGGAATCAATTCTATATACTTTTTCATTTACGTGAAACTAGTTAAAGTGCATGATCCACTACGGGAACACGTGTTGAGGCTTAATACATTATGGGTTTATGTTCTTTTTTATTAATCTTAATATGTGAAATGGTTTCTATACCTATTATACTTTCAAACACTTATTACATGAACTCGTGGTTCATGATTGATTTAGGATGATTTCTTTCTCTTATGAAACATATTTTTGAAATGATAAATGTTTATTCCTTGAATCATGTTTATGATCTTTGAAATAATGGCTATAAACTATGTATCTTATGGTCATGATCTCATACACTTATGAATATCTTATACATGCATATGATCATCAATTGATATGTCCCATATTTACCCTTATTGAGCATCTGATCTCAATATTTTTTTTACATTCCCTAAGTTATGATGAAAGGTTTTAAGTAGGATTTTTTATAATGATAAATAAATAGTAAGATATTTATGGGAGTTTTCTATGATATTCCATAATATAATATGTTTTTGATTCAACACTCAAATATAATAAATCATTATGCTCCTTGGAAATGCGTTAGTAAAATTTATTGAACATTCATCTAAAAAGATGTAATATTTTGGTTTCAAATTAATGGGAATTAATATAATCAACATAAATTTTATGATAAATATAGACAATATTTAAAAATATATAATACTTCCCACTTCTTTAAAACATTTCCCTGAGTTATATTTCAAACATTTGTTTTCTCATAGGATGTTATAGTTCATTTTTTATTTTTCTTCCTCAAAATGTTTCAAAAAAAAAATTCTCCCTCATTTTCGTATTTTAATTATATACATGAGTTCAAGTTGAATCTATAAATTATATATAAATTTAGATATCATAACATATTATCTACACATAATACAAAATTTCTCATTAATAATTTAATATATGGGATCTCATTTTTCCAATGAATATATCAATTTTAATATCCGATTCAGTTGAAAACATTGATTTGTACCATACAGGATAGGTAAATTTCATCTGGATAGACCCAAAATGTTATTCTAATTTTCATTAATCTCTTAGAACTAGATTTAAATTTTCTGAGTGTTTGATAAAAATAATTTTTTAAAATGATCTTATTTAACTCTTATAACTCTATAACATCAGCCTGATCATCTAGCATCGTGTTCCAGATCAATTCCCACTATGGATCAACTTCTCCTTGTAGATAGTACAATAACAATGTTACAATATTCTTCATAGAAAACTTATGTATAATAAATATATTTTCTATATAACTGATGTATTATTATGTAATCAATGTGTAATAGGACCTAGTAAATGTAGGTTATCATTAGAACATTATAGACTCAATGTTTAATTATTCCCTCTATGGTTAATCTAAATTCACAACATGGTTAATGTAATTATTCATAACTTGAGAAAAAATTTTAATATCATAATGAATAATTAATATCATACTTCTATCATATATATAATGTCATTATTTCACTTCACATTACATCCTAAATTTTTATGGCCCCTTTTATTTCCTTAATGATTTCAAGAAGAACGAATTATAAATGAGGAAAATTTATACTATGAAGAATCCAGAAGATTATAAATTTAGAAGGGGATATTAGCCCTTTAGATTTTATAATATTGAGATTATTGGATCATATACTTTAACTTTTTAGTACATAAATGATAGAGTTATTACTTTAGTTATAAATCACTCATAAAGATTCGTAAAAAGAATTTGATAGCCACATCATATCTCACCGAATATTCTTTGTAGGTGTATATTATTCCTCCTCGTCATTGACCTCTGATAAAATTTCAATATAATGGTATAACCTACATTTTTTAGGACAACTAACCCAAGATGTTTCTGTGGAACAACTACATCCACTTGACAATAAATACTTGTCTAATTATCTTCTAGACTACCAGATACCCTGTACAAAACCAAAATATTATGAGAATATGATTTCTTTATGAAATAATTTTTGTTGAATAGTGAATATATATATATATATATATCATTCATTATCTAATACAATTCAATATCAATACTTTAATGGATGTGTGATAATGGTTATAGATTTTGTGAGTCATTTATGCTCAGTGTTTCATGTCGAATATTCTATTAACAATAGTTTTATTTTCTAAAAACATAGGGTGTTACATAACACCCATGTGAAAATATTCATGCCAAATAAATGAAAACTAATTAAGAACAAATTAAATGAACTTTATCAATTATATATCAATATATACTAATTAATATTAATATAATTATTTTAATTAGTAAGAGTGAAAATATAAAATCGTCTTTTTAATGAAAAATAAATTTCTTAAAACGCCTCATTTATATAATCTCTATGGGTTTAATTTTAAATTAAATTTACTAATTCTATTATTTTAATTAGTTAAAATAAGTTCCATTTGAAATAATAAAGTTTCATAATATCTATATAGTGAATCATAATTTTTGACCTTATGAAATAGTTAAAATGCTAAAAATAAATTACTATAGTTAAGGTGAAATTAGGTTTATGTTGGGGTTAAAATAAAATTGTAACTGTAAAAATTACCAAAAAACTTGTCTAAATGTTTTTTGGACATATTTAGAACTCATTATATATATGGATCTAAAATTATCCTTTTTTGTGCATTATAAAATATGAAAAAAATTGGGTACACCTTTTTCATTTCAAAAATTGAAATTAAACCACTCACCTCACTTATAAAAGGTCACTGATTCTCCTCCCTTAATTACACTATAAATCCATTTTGTTTCATCCAATATGTTATAAAATTACTTCAAAAAATCCATACCCTCGTCCGAGAATCATTTTCTTTAATTAGAAATCTATTTTATTAATATTTTTGGTATAATTCGAAAGATGTGGTCTAAGAAGAGGGAAAATTATTAACTATGCATTTTTGTTTTATGTCTTCTTCCTCCTTTAACTAATTTATTCATATACGCTCATATGATAACCCATATATATCCAATATACTGATATGTAATTACATTAATTTAATAAACTAGATCAATCACAACTTCCATTAAATTGTATACAAAATCATCATTCATTAGTCCATAGGACTACCGCCTCGTGAACTCATGTCATTCATTTTCCTTATTCTCATGTTAAGGCTAGTTGTAATTCTGTATTTAAAGTATATATATGATATTTTTGACATATGAATTATTATTTATTTATGATATCACAAAATCATTTTTGAATTTCAATTTTTTGGTGTATACGATAACATCACATGTGAGTACAACAGACTACCACCTCATAAAACGATGTGTTTCCTTTTTATATAACACTTTATATAGTAGATAATAATGATAATGATAATGAATATATGTGATATAAATTAAATAATAATTATATTAATGAAATATTTTTCAATATAATAGGATAATTTATAATTTTATTTCTTACACTGAAAAATGATAATGATGATCAAATACGGGTGGACTACCATGTCCATGAAGTGATGTGATTCTTTTTGATCACCAAATCACACGAATGATATGTAAAAGTATATTTTAAAAAATTAATATATTTATTATGAAATTATTATAATTATGTGAAGATAAATAATATATAACTCCATCTATATTGACCAATGAAAATTGAAACAATACTCATGTGTTGGTGTGACCTACAGCCTCTAGGAACATAATATAATTTATTTTTCATAATCATTTTTAATTAATGGGTTTAAAAGTATAATTACTGATATTTTTGGAATCCTCATGTTTTAATCATGTTTTACTCATCACAAATCTTGTTAACATTTTTTAATCTATCTCAAATCCTACGTAGTTGTGGTTAGTTTCGATATGTTTTAATATTTACAATGCATGGTATAATGTGTTATTATAATGTTTTATTATTGTTATCTCTATTTTATCTTATTCTATAATGAGTAATTATATTAAGTATAATTCATTATGTGAAAATTATTTCCTATGATAGTTTTACAGATATTTGACTAAGTCTGAGAAACCATAAGTCTACCATCGGTTCTAGATTTTGGAGATGTCTCAGACACTGTAACCCAGACACCATGACCCAGATACCATAGCCCAGACACCGTAACCCAGACACTATGACCTTGACACCGTAACCCTAACACTGTGGATCACACAACGTTTAATGTTTGGACATAGGACTGGACACTACTACCCAAGAGACCGAGATCCTAACACTGCATCTATGCTACCAGTTCCTGATCTCAATGAAACTGTTGCATCGTAACTGTCTCACCACTCAAAGGAAATGGAGAAGACACCATTCCCGGTGACATTGTTTTCAGTGACACCATTTCAAGACAAACTGTGGAATCATTCTTTAATCTGTTTTGTCATCTTTCAATTTAATTTCTAATGGTCATATTTGAGTTATTTAATGACTCTGACATAATTAATGTTTTTTAGACATGTCACCAGACTGTATGAGGTATGAGTTGTATAATACATTCATCCTGTCAGGTCCAACAGGTCCACCCTTAATTAAAAGAATACAAGCATGGATCGAAGCATATATGAAGAGACAATTCAAAATGTGAACTTATGCATGCAACAATGCACCACAAAAGAACACACAAAGTAATCTTGATCCCAGAAGGATGAACTATTATAGATTAGAGCTTGATCATATTCATTGTACCAACTCCAAGAAGAACAGAAGCTGCATAGCTCACTCCATCAAATTGGAAACCAAAGCATGAGACATGCGACACTCTGTCTTCACAGGAGGGATCAAAAATCACATCTGCAGCATCCTACAAGTCTAGAGTATCATAGAACAACACTCAGAAAACTTCTAACCTTTTCTCATCATATTTTCCTTATTGTGTACTGTATTTACCAATTTTTGAGAAGTGTGTGTATCTAAAATTTAAAACACACACAATATCCTATGCTGAACTAGAGGATACAAGATATCCTCACACAAATATCTTTTTACACTCTATTTAACCCATACATAACTATAGTAGAGGTTGAGTGTGACCTATTTTTTTGTTCCCATTTAGAACAGTGGTATAGGTCATGTGACCTAGACAGTCTGTGTGCTGTTGTGTTATCTCGATCCAATGTGTGGATCAATATATTATCTATATAGATTTCATAGTGGTAGGTGATCAGATAGTGGAGTGGATTAGGTCTCACCATGGGACTGAACCACTTGTTTATCTGATGTGTCTTTTAAATTTGTGTTTTCCATATTTTAATTTATCTTTCAAAAAACTGAATTTTAATCTGATGGTTAGTTTAGCGAGTGTTTGTAACTATTTTAAATCAGTAGGTTAGTTTCAAAAGTTATAGTAATATTGAGATTAATATAACTTATAACTAATCATTCTTTTGAGAAATTAATTGAACATTCAGGGCCTTTAAAAATTCACTAAAAATTGACTTGTATTTTAAACTTAATTAGGAATTATTTTCAATGAACAGAATTTTTATTGAATACTCAATCACCCCACTTGAGTACTCTACTCTGTACAACATTTGGTATTATAGGAATTTTACTTTTTCTTAAATATATATACATATTTTCATATTATTGTTGTTAAGGATCAATTTTCAAATACTTAAATATGTTTTAAATCTTTTCAACTATGATTTTAGTTTTACTTTAAATATCTTCAAATTTCTGTTCATTGTAAATCCATAGTTATTTATAGGTAGTTATTTATTATGGATAATAGAATAGAAGGTGTTGCTACAAACAGACCTCCATTTTTCAATTGAATAAATTATTCACAATGGAAAATTAAAATGAAAATTCACTTATAGAGTATGGGTTTTGAGATTTAGTCCTAAATTTTAGACAAATATAAGATTACTGCTACTGCTAGAACTACTTGGGATGACCAGAATAAGACTGATTATAACAATAATTGCAAAGACATGAATGTCCTATATTTTTCTTTAAGATATGAGGAATTAAATATAATATCTTCCTGTAAAAAAGACCATGAAATTTGGGATACTTTTTCTATTTCACATGAAATTATAGTGTTAATGAAATTAGACTAAATATATATACTATTAATTATGATAAATTTAAAATGAATCATGATGATCCTATTTCTGATATGTTTATTAGGTTCTAAGAAATTGTGAACACAATGATCTCTCTCAGAAGAGATGTTATTTCCAAATACCAAATCACTAGGATTCTGCGATGCTTACCAAAGAGATGGAGAGGAACTTCTGTCTCCATTAGACAATCATGTGACATCATCCAATTACCTGTTGAAGAACACATTTAAAATATAATGATTTAAAACTAAGAGTTGAATGTCAACAAGGATGAGTAGGATGAACCCAAAAGAAAATCTATGGCATTCAAGACCACTACCTCTAAACACAGGGGAAAAAAGAAATTAAAATCCCCTACATAGAGTTATAGTAGTGAATAATCATCACCAGATAGTGATGAGGAGATGGATCAATTATAAATATGTTTTAAGAAATGTTAAAAAGGGATGAAATTTTTCAGAAACCCTAACTTCAAAGGAAGATATTATCAGAAAGGAAGCTGGAAAAGGATTGGAAGAAAAGTGAAAAATATGATGAAATAGTCAGTTATAAATGTAAGAGAAGAGGACATGTAAAAGAATACTATCCCAAGATTAAATATAAAAATAAATATGATGAAAAAGATAGAAATTATAAAAATGGAATGAAATCCACTTGGAGTGCTTCCGAGGATTCAAGTGACTCATAGTATTCACATGATGATAAATCTGATAAATCCAATATGTGTTTTCTGAAAAAAAACATATGAGGTAACCCTTGATTCTCCTGTATAAAATTCCTATTATTCTAGAGATGAAAGTGATTATTAAAATCTGTCTAATGAAAAAATGTTTGAGTAATACAATATGCTTGAAGAGAAATGTAATGAACCTAAATATAAATGAATTTTTTTAAAGAAACAACATTCTCTTACCTCTACTGTTAAAACTGAACTTGCTATAGAAAAAGAGAAAAATGCTCTATTACTCAAAGAAAATAGTGAATTACAGTTATTTGATGAGAAATTGGAAAATTACCTAGAAAAAATTATCAATGGTAAATACATCTTGGTAAAAATTCTAGGTAAATAGGTTGCCCCAAAATACATTACTAGTATTGGCTATCAACTTGGTAAAAGAAATTTATCCAAAACTAATTTTGTTTCTAAATCTTGAACGTCCAGTTTTATTCCTAGTTTGGGAAAATATTATGCATGTTCAAACAGTGATACATTCTCTACAGTTTAATGTTTAAAGAGTTTATTTCTCAAATAATTTAAATAATTATTATAGGAAACCCATGAAGAAAATCTGGGTACCTAAATCACTAATTACTAATGTTACAGGACCCAAACAAATATGGGTACCAAAGTGTGTTTTTGTTTGTCTATCTGGTAAAAAGCATTACTTGAAGATCTCCTAAAAAACCTTATGGTACATGGGAAATGGATGTTCAAGACACATGATAAAAGATTATTTATGTTTCAGGAACCCAATAAAGATTAATGGTGTACATGTCACATTTGGTGACAATGCTAAAGGAAAAATCATTGGCTTAGGCCAAATGGGTAACTCTAACGTATTTTTAATTTATAAAGTACTTTTTGTTTATGGAATGAAATATAACCTTCTTACTATTTCACAACTATGTGATGATGTTTTTCATGTTAAATTTGAAAATGATTCTTTCAATGTTTTTAATTTGAAAAATGAATTAGTATTTTTTGCTATCAAAAGTGAAAATGTATATTCGGTTAACATATATTCTTTAGTTTCCCAAAAGGTTTAATGTTTATGTTTATTTCACAATGAGTATTTTCTCTTGCATAGAAGACTAAGACATTACAATATACAATCCCTTAATAAATTGAGTAGAAAAGTTTTGGTTAAGGACCTTCCCAAACTAGAGTTTCCAAACAATAAAGTGTGCAATCCTTGTCAAAACGTTAAAAAACAAAAAATTTATTTCAAACCAATGAAAGAAGTCTCAAATTCTCAACCTCTCGAGTTAGTTCACAAGGAATTTTTTGTGCCATCTAGATTTTCTAGTTTAAGTTGGAAGCACTATGTTTATGTTCTTGTAGATGACTATTCAAGGTATACTTGGACCTTCTTCTTGGATTACAAAAGTGAATACTACTCTAATTTTATGAAGTATTCTAGGACTATAGTGGACTTAAAATGAAATCTCTAAGAAGTGACCATGTCTGTGAGTTTTAAAATAAAGAGTTTGAATCCATTTGCTCACAAAATGGATATAGTCATAACTTCTCTGCCCCTAAGACACCTCAACAGAATGGTGTAGTAGAAAGAAGAAATAGAATCTTATAAGAAATTTCTAGAACCATGATTAATGAATATGACTTACCTATTTTTTTGGGATGATGTTATGAATACAACATGATATATTATTAAAATAGTTTTTAATAGATCTATTTTTAAAATAACTTCATATTAATTTTGGAACAATAAAAAAACCAAAGTGAACTAATTCAAAGTCTTTGGTCACAATATATATCCTTAATACCAAGGAAAATCTTGAAAAATTTGTATCCAAGAGTGATGAAGGAATCATTCTAGGATATTCTATCTCTTATAAATCCTATAGAGCATTTAACAAAATAACTAAATATGTGGAAGAATCTGTGTATGTCAAGTTTGATGAAATAGATCCACATGAGCCTAAGACCTCTCTAGATAATCTTAAGGATGATACGTCAAATCTATACATCAATGATAAAACTTATGACCATCCTGTTAAGGAATCTGTTAAAACATCCAGTTCTGGAAATTCTCCAGATTCGAGCTATAATGAACATGAACCTATTGAAGAGTTTTAAATTACTAGTCCTTATTTTTCTAGATCTGCTAGAACCCTTAAGAATCATCATTTAGATTCCATTGTTAGAGATTTAGATAATGGAACACAAACTAGATCTTCTCTTAGAAATCAGGTTGAATATCAAGCGTTCTTATCGCAACATGAACCAAAAAGTATCAATGATGCAATTAATGATGAATTTTGAATTAAGGTTATGAAAGAGGAGATAAATCAATTTTAAAGGAATAATGTTTGAAATATTTTGGGGAGAATCAAAGACAAATTAACCATAGGCACAAAATTGGTATTTAGAAATAAAGTAGATGAAGTCGGTAATATAGTTGAAATCAAAGCTAGATTGGTTGAACAAGGTTATAGTCAAGAAAAAGGAATTGACTACGAGGAGACCTTTGCACCAATATCTATACTTAAATCCATTAGAATCTTACATGCATATGAAACACTTCTGAATTTTAAAATATATCAAATGGGGTCAAGAGTGCATTCCAAAGTGGATATACAGTTGATGATGTTTTTGTTGAACAACCCCTAGGTTTTGAAAATCCGCATTTCCCAAATTCTATTTTCAAGTTATTAATGGATGTCTATGGTTTAAAAAAAGCTAAAAGATCTTGGTATGATAGATTAAGTACTTTTCTTATTTACAAAGGTTTTACAAAAGGTATAGCTAATCCTACTCTTTTCATAAAAAGAATTTCCAATGATGTTTTAGTTGTTAAAATCTTTGTAGATGATATTATTTTTGGTTCTTCTAAAAATTATTTATGTACTGATTTCTCAAAAATGATGAAAAATGAATTTGAAATGAGTTTGATGGGTGACCTTAAATAATTTATTGAATTTAAATATTTCAAAACAAATAAAGTATTATTTTTAATCAAACTATAATAAATATATTTTGAAAATATTTGGCTTTGATGACATTAAGAGTAGTGTAACACCCATGAGTTCTACTTGTAAGTGTAATCTTGATGAAAATGGGAAATCCATTGATCAAACCAATTATAGGGGAATGATTGGAATATTTTTTTACTTAAATGATAGCACCCCATAAATCATGTTTAGTGTGTGTATGTGTGCTCATTTTCAAGAAAAACCCATGGAATATAACTTGAATGTTGTTAAAAGGATTTTCAAATATCTCAAACATACCACAAATGTGGGTCAGTTCTATCCCAGGGAATAATAATTTGATTTGGTTAGCTACTCAGATTTTGATTTTAGTGGTTGTATGTTAGATTTAATAAGTACCTCTGGAACATATTACAATTTATGCAAGTCTCTAGTATGATGGTGTAGTAAGAAACAAAACACTGTTGCATTATTTAACGTTAAATTTGAATACAAAGTAGCTGGTAGATGTTGTGCACAAATTTTGTAGATGAAACACACATTACTCGACTATGGATATCAATTCAGACATGTACCTATAAATTGGGAAAATACAAGTGTTAGTAACATTTCAAAGAAACCTATTTCACACTCTAGGAAAAGGCATATTAATGTAAGGCTTCACTTTTTGAGAGATCATTATCAAAAATGTGATATCACTTTGGAATTCATTGGTACTGAATATCATCTTGCTGATATATTCACCAAACCATTAAATTATGAAAGGATAAATTACATCATACATGAATTAGGGATAAAGTTTATGGTCTCACAATCAATGGATCACTTTTACAATTTCACAAGTTACTATCTCACACTTACTATTTAACATTTAGGGTTTTATATGTTATGGTTTTGAACTTAATATTTCATGTTTACGGTCTCACAATCACTATTTTACACTTATTGTCTCAATGTTACGGTTGTACCATTTTTCTGTCATGTTGTAAGGATGACATCATGAAAAACTGTTCCAGTCTCACCACAAAGAATTAGTTTTCTGTTTTATTTAATTTTATCTTCCGTAATCGCTATATCAAAAATTTCACATTACCTTTATTTTGTATTTATGACGTTTGGACTTCCTATATGAAAAAAACCTGATATTTTTTCACTTCTCTCTTCACATAAGATCTTCTCTCTAGAAACTGAATCACTTCCCTTCCAAATCACCATCTATCCTCCAACTATTTCTCCTACTCGTATCCTACTATGAATGGCCAGAATTAAGCAACCCTCCTCATCAAATCCCGAGAAGAGAAGGTCTCACAATAAAATGAGAAAGGTTCTACAAATAGCACCTGAAGGACTATTGAATCCTAGTCTTGTTGAAAGAATAATAGTATAAGAAAAGGAAGTATGTCCAATGTGGCCAATGCTAACTAAGTCACTTCTTTTGAATGTTCCAACTGAACAAGGATAGATGAACTAGTTCACAAAAGAGAAAAGGTCAATTTATCAGAAACTCATTTCTCGGTTTTACAAGTATGTCCAATTTTCATTCGATACTAAGGATTACTTTGTTGTAAGAATCTATATTAATGGTCAAAGTTGTACTTTTTCCTCATGTTTATGGGCTACCTGCCTAGGGATACCTCACAATGATTTTTTGAGGACTACCAGGGAGGTCCTCCCCCTTCTAGTGATGTTTTTGTCTTAGAAGAGGCTCTAGAAAGTTTTAATGGAAATAAAAAGGAAAGAATGGAAAATTTAACTGATTTGGATGGTGAAACAAGGTTTCCATTTAAGTTTATCCAGAATCTTATTAGTCCAAGGAAATGATATTTTTATACCCTGAAATATCAAAATGTATTCTTGATACATCTTATGAAATGTGGGCTCAAGATTAATCTGTGTAAGTGTGTTACACATTACATGAATGAACTGGTCAATATAACTTCTAAGTAGACCTCCTTTTTCTTTTCAAGATTAATATCAACAATGTTGTCTTCTAAAGGAATAATTTGCCCAAATGAAGAAGTCATTGAAGGTTATGAGTTTTGAATCTCAATGGATACAATCAGAAGGATGGAGATAAGCTGGAATCCCTGGAAAAAGGCTTGGGTGGAGGAAAATGAAAGGTTGTATGAGAAATTTATTCCATTTGGGAATAATTCAAGGAAAAAGATCATATCAGAAAATAGTTTGGAACTTGATGAGGTTGTTTATTAGTCTAATGAAGAAGAAGAGGTTGTTGTTGCACCTGAGGAGGGAACTGTCTTGGAAAGAGAAGATAGTGGTCTATATGTTCACAAAAATTTAGTTGAAAAGGATGTACCCGTTACTGAAAAAAAACAAATATTCAATGGAAGAACCTTCTTCTAGATAAGAATATGTTGGTAGTGTAAAATAACATGTTTTTACTGAGGAGAATTTAGAAGAATAACCTTCTATTGAGGAAGAGGCTAATGTTGGGGAACAGAAAAAAGAACAAGATGATCCTAAACTTATCCTATCTACTGATGAAAGAACGGAACATTCCTTTCATCATTATATAAGGGAAATTTGTGAGCCTATTGAAGAAGAAAATTTGGAATCATTTCAAGAAACTGAATCTATTATCCCAATAAGAGATTCAACTGTTGTGGGGGATCAACACCCCATTCTAGAAAGAGTTAAATTTCCCAATACTATTTATCAAATAACTATGGATACCTGGTATAATTTTCCTAGCTACTTTGATATGGGTAATACCTAAGAGGCCTTGATTAAAGGATTAGATCCTTCCACTGTGTTTCAATTGAAACCAATTTCTACTCTAGAAGTAATCTATTCTAAGGAACCCAAACCTATCTTAGCGCATGTTCCTGAACCTACACACGACTCTACTACTTTGGTGAGTCATAGTGATCTGAAAACTTTTAGAGAGACTTTGTTATATGGATTTGAAAAGACCATGACCTAACAGCCTTCTCCTATGAAAAATATTAGCGAAAGAGATGTTTCCATTCTATTAGAGAAAATCATATGGAAAATTCAGATCAAAATGCTTCAAGAAATAAAAGAAGTCAAAATTGAGAACAATAAGTTGAGTGATGAGGTGAATTCTCTCAGATCTATGGTTAGAGATATACAAAACGTGTTAAAAACTAGACAAGTTCCTTCTGCTTGTCCTATTAAGGATGTTAGTGATCATATTCCATTGAAAGTTACATCTCTGCTTCAAACAAATTTTACTTCAATATATGACAAAGTGGTTGACAGAAACATTAAGCTAGTACATGAGATGCATGAGCTTGTTATTTGACTTAGTAAGCTAAATGATGAGTATAAGGGATTCTTACAATAAGTTATAAATAATATTCAATATCTCACTTCATCTATTGCAGATTCAAATGCCCCTAAATAGTTATCTCATCCTATAGAAAATTATCTGATCAGAACTGTTGTTAAAGAAGAAATTCAGTCTGTTTTTAGTGGTTTTGACAAGAAAGGATTATCTGCTGTTGTCAAGAATAGTGATAGAGTACTTGAATTAGTGAGGATTCACTCCAATATTTCCAATGATGCTCAGGAAGAAATTACGCAGAAAGTGGATCTCTACATTAAAACGATTTACTCAAAGAATAATATGTCCAATAATTTCAAGTACCTTGTAGAGAATCTAAAAATTATTCCTATCACTCAAGCCTCTAAGACTCAAATCCAAAATTTGCAAGATTTGACTCTTCTATTTGATAATTTCATGGAGAAAAAAGATGATTTCAAAAAGGAAATTCATTATTGTGGTGAGTTCATTACTGATTTCATTAAATTGCTGAAGCCTTACCTTCATGTGAAAAGAACTTCCATTGTGGCTTCTGTGGATACCGCCTTACAGCCTGGTTCAAATCTTTCCTCATCTATTTCTTTTGCTCCTGCCTCCATAACTGTATCACAGGCTCTGAGCCGGATCAGACTAATCATTTTTATGAAATCCCTACCTAAATCTTCAACTAAACCCACTCTGGTGCCTTCTGTGTTTGAAGGGGTACCTCTGCCTTCTCTCGCAATTGGCTCTATCCCTTCTCCATCCTCTAGTTCTTCTCCTGTGGCTCCTCTTGTTATTTATGCCAAGGGTAAAGAGAATTTTTCTAACCCTGAAGAGAAGTTAAGGATTTCTTTTTGATAGGGACATTTTGTATTTTTGCCTCATGATTGTAATGACCTATATATTTTTATCAAATGAAAATGTGCACTATTTTTGTTTGTTCTCTTACATACCTCCATACCATGTTTATTTAATTTTTCTTATATTATTTTAGATAATCAAAAAATTTGGAGAAAGAATAATAAGAACAAACATCTTACTCCTATGATTTGTGATCATGAAAAGGGGTATATTGTTGGACTCCTCATGTTTTAATCATGTTTTACTGATCAAAAATCCTATTAACTTTGTTTAATATATCTCAAATCCTATGTAGATGTGGTTGGTTTCCCAATGTATTAATATTTAAAACTCATGATATAATGTGTTATTATAATGAATTATTATTGTAAACTCTATTTGGTCTTGTTATATAATGAGATATTTTGTTAAGTCTAATTAATTCTATGAATATTATTTCCTAAGATAGTTTTATTGATATTTGGATAAGTTTGAGAAACCGTAAATCTACCACGAGTTCTGGATTTTGGAAATGTCCCAGACACCATAACGCAGTCACGATAACCCAGACACAATAACTTAGATATCATAACCCAGACACCGTGACCTTGACACCGTATCCCCGACACTATGGATCAGACACTGTCCAATGTTTTGACAAAGGACTAGACACCACTACCAGAGAAACTGTGATACTAACACCACATATGTGCTACTAATTCCTGATCTTAATGCAATTGTGGCATCGTGATTGTATCACCACTCAAAGAAAAAGGATAAGACAATGTTTCTAGTGACAACGTTTATAGTGACACTATTTCAAGACATATCATGACACCATTCTTTAATATGTTCTTTCATATTTCTATTTAATTTCTAATAGCCGTATTTGATTTATTTGATGACTCTGACATAATTAATGTTTCTTTGTAGACATGTCACCTAACAGTTCAAGGTATGAGGTATAGAATATATGCATCCTATCGGCTCCAAAATGTACACCATTAATTAAAAGAATATAAGCATGGATCGAATCATATAAGAAAAGTGTGTTCGAAAAGTGAACTTATGCATGCAGCAACACACCAATGAAGAAAAAACGAAGAACTCTCGATCCCTAAAGGATGAAATATTATAGATAAAATCACAATCAACTTCGTTATACTAACACCAAGAAGAACACAAGCTGCACAACTCACTCCATCAAACTGGAAACTAGATCACGAGACTTGTGACACTCTGTTTTCACAAGAGGACTCAAAAATCACATTTATGGAATCCTACATGTCGAGAGAAACATATAAAAACACTTAGAGCACTTCTAACTATTTCCCATTATATCTACTCTATTGTGTACTATATTTACTACTTTTCAAGTAGTGTGTAACTATAATTTTAAACACACACTGTCTCTTATGATGAACTTGAGGATACAAGATATCCTCACTCAAATATCTTTTTACACTCTGTTTCCCCCATTTATAACTATGGAAGAGGTCGAGTTTGACCTATTATTTTGTTCCCATGTAGAACTATGGTGGAGGTCGTGTGGCTTGGATAGTCTGTGTAATGTTGTGTTACCCCCATATAGGTTGTGAATCAATATATTATCTATATAGATTTCTTTGTGGTAGGTGATCACCAAGTGAGGTGGATTAGGTCTCACCTTGAGACTGAACCACTTGTTTATAAACTATTTCTTTTAAATTTGGGTTCTCTCTCTTTTAATTTATATTTCAGAAAATTGAATTTTACTCCAATAGTTTGTTTAGAAGGTTTTTATAACTATTTTGAATTATTATGTTAGTTTCAAAAGTTTTGGTAATCTTAAAATTAATATAGGTGAGAACTAATCACTATTTTGAGAAAAAAATGAACATTCAGGACCTTTATAAATTCACTACAAACTGAATTGTATTATAACTTTAATTATGAATTATTTTCAAAGAACAAATTTTTTTATGAATACTCAATTCACCCCCCACTTGGGTACTCTACTCCAACCAACATATATAATATGATAATTATGTGTTAAATATTATTCTGGAGATGTTGAAATTATTCCTACTTGACCATGTTCAACACATCAAATCCATTTTTATACAAAGCACTAAACATACTCAAAACACCTGATGTTGACATAATTGATTAAGTATTCAAATATTTTTTTTATGAAATAAAATAAATTATTTAATTATAAGGTGTTGAATCTTGGAAAATTTATTATTAAATTATATGATTTATGTAATATATTTTTCAGGAGATAATGTACATTAAATGAAATTATGGACTCAAGGAAAGGGTTTTTATTGTATATTGTTTCATTTATGATACATATTCCATATTTAGGACCTATTTATATTTTACGTTGTATAAAATTCCCATTTCATATGAAATATATTTAATTCATTATACATCATGTAATTTTTAGTTCCAATTAAATTTTTTTATTCAAGGGTTTTTTACCTGAATGTATCCATGTGGTAAAGAATTTAACAATTCAATTTATTTTCATTTTATTATATTAATTATTCATTGTATTTGATATTATATGATTATGTGAATAATAAAATATGAATATTATATGTTGTATTTATATTTTCTTAATCTGTATATAAATTTTATAAAAAAATTGTTTCATTGATTAATCTACAAAAGTAGTGGTATTATTTTTGTAATGGTTATTCATATCAAATCCTCTTTCATTGTGAGAAACATTTATGACACACACCAATATTAATTTGTGAGGTGTATATAATTACCATTGAAATGTTATATCATGAAGTTCCTTATTTTCATGATATACAAGTTTTCAATTTTTTTCAGTCTTTCATGGGGATTATGGTTGAAGATTTACCAAAGTGGAAAAGGCATTATGTGACAATATCATTCTTTTTGAGATTGATACTTTTTTAGTTTCATTTAGAGGAAATAATATAATTTGATTTTCTTGAAAAACACATGTTTCTTCTCCACTAGTTATGAATGCATTAGAGAAGTTTTATTTCCATTTTCTCATATATTTATTGATGAAATATCAAGAAATTTGTTTCTTGGTTATACTTATCTTGTATTTTATTTTATATAGGGTATCTTTCTCTTCCATATCCATGTTTTCTGAATTTTTTACAAAAAAAATATTTTAAAAATAAAATAATTTCCTAAATCTATTTTATATGATCATTTAATTTATCTTAAAAGGTTTTGAAAGGAAATTTACTAATTTGTTTTCCAAAAGGGTCACTTTCGACTTCGTTTATTACAATGTTTTTAAATGAATGATTATTTTTAATTTTTTTTTGAAATGAACATATTTTTCCAATGTCCTATCCATTAATGTACTCTAATATCCATTAATATTTTAACATTTTTTTTCAATGAAATGGATTTTCACAATATTTTGTTATTTTTCAGTTTTTAATAGTGTTTTAAAAATGAGTAGGTTATTTTCCTCTAAATTTTTTTATGATATTTTAATAGTGTTTTTATTTATCCACATAAACTAATCTTGTTGTTAATTATTCCCCAATTGGGGTATTTTGTAACTATAACATCTTAATTCTATCTCTATATTGTTTAACATTATTTTAATGTGATTTTTATGAAACCTATTTCTTTTTAGTGGGTTAATTATGCTTCAATGAGATTTTTATAAAACCTATTTATTTTCCATTCGTTAATCATGTTAATAATTAAAAAATTATTTTTTCACAAAGTTTATGATTAAGTGAATGTTTTATTCACATAATTCATTATACATTTTTACAATGTTCATAATAATGGATGGTTCCAATACAACACAAAGGATGTATGGTACCATTATAAACCAGGAAAGGGTGGTTATGTTATTAAACAAGTATGGGTGGTTACATTATTAACCAAGGATAGGTGTGTCCATTATATCCCTTAAATTCATTGGGGAATCCATAGATTGAATTCAACCATACTTAATATTCAATTTTCAAGAGTTATATATTGTTAATGATTTCTAGATACTAATACATTTGATTAATAATTGATATGGGTTTATAAATTTTCCTTTGATAAATATTGATATCAAATGGTTCATGATTATTTATTCTAATGACTATTACCTTTTTTAAAACATTATTCCATTTTTCATATTTTATGGTCCATATATTAATGGGTATAAGTATTCATATGTTATAATCATGCACTTTTTTTATGTTTTTATACCCTTATAACCTTATTATTCTCACTGATAAAATTTTATTTACAACGATTATGTTTACCCTCACTGAGAATTTTGGATCACCCTTTATATTTTTAATTTTTCCTATGTTATAAAGGATGAGGTTGAATCAAATATGTCTAAAAGGTATTTTATATGGATAATGATGAAGAATTATTGTGAAATAATAAAATATGATCCAAGTGAGAGATATGATCATTTAAAGACATGGGTAATGTTTATGTATGAGTTTTTCATAATTATCAAAAACTAAAATTAAAAAATTTCCTGGAGAATATAATATAAATAATTTATTCCTTCTAACGTTGTAAGGATTTTATGGAATGATTTGTGGCACTTTCATCAATATTAAATCTAGAAATGTATTTTTCAAGTTTTTAGTATCAGACCCTAGAGTCTGGTTTATGGGATATTATTTTTGTTATAAGTGGAATGGTTTAGATAAATTTAGATATTAGGATGGTTTCTTGTCCAATAATTTTAAGAGGTATGTATAAAAGCATTGGTATATAAGTTTAATCATGATCATATTTCCATTATTGTAGAAAACCCTTTTAGGATTTGAAAAATGAGATCATAATGTGATTAATGAAATTTTAAGAGTTTCTTTATTAGATTGAAGTATATGAGAATATATTTTTAACATGAAGTATATATTTAAATTTTTTGGAAAACATAATAAACGTATTGATAACTATTAGGGTTTATATGATCTTGGATATTTTTGAAATTATGGGAACAAAAATTTTACCATATAGATTACCCTAAGATTTAAAAGTTCTTTGATGAATAGGTTGTTAAATTTATTTCTAAAGGATATAAACAAATTTTAAATCCTTTGAGATGAAATGATTAATATGAATACTATGCATCTAATACTATTTAATTTTGAGGTTATTGAGGTAATTTTGGATATGCGGTTATTTATTTGGGGAATGATTTATTTGAACACTGAGTATTATTATTAATAATTTAAGATTAATGTATCATATGAATGTTTATTCATATTTTGAATTATCTTACCATGATGTAATCATTTTGGTTTTTGATAATGTAAAAAGAAAAGATGAATAACATGTTAATAATTTTATGGGTTTTTGGTCATTAAAAGATGATGTTATTGCTCCATAAAATAAAAAATCATCTTAAATACTCATTATTTGGTGAAAAAGATGAGATCATGGTAGAAATGGATGAAATGAAGATATTAAATATTAATGTAAGTTTATTTCACTATGTTTTCAGTCTAAAGTATGATATAATTCTTATTCTCTTAGAAAAGGATTTTGAAACAAAACTCCCTAGTACCTTCATTTATAATGAACCAATGGTCTTTTCCTTCATCATAGATTTATGGTTTTGTGATCGTTGGCATTCGACTGATAATTCACATTCATATGATCAATGATATATAAAAATCCCCATAATAATTTAATATTTCCATTAATTTCTAAATATTCACTTCCTACCTATGTTCTCCTATTTGGAAGCCTTGTATGTGTTTTTATATGACATTTATTTTTCTTTTTCTAGCTTATCAAGAGGTTGTTTTATTAAACATTTTTACGATTTTGGTTCTCAAAAAATATATTTTCAAATGTTCAACCATTGATGTCCATAATAAAGATAAAATTTAGAGGCACACATTTATTAAATGGTGGATAGGATGTTATACTCAACAATTTTAGAAATGAAAACTATGTTTGATATCATATTTGACTCGCAACACCGAGCTAAGGTTACTAATGAAATATATATCTGTTTTAACGAAGAAAATAATGTATTGTGTTTTTATAGTAGTAAATACATTATGGTATACATATATATACAATTTCCATAATCAATATAAATTATTTAAAAAATAGCCAAAAATCAATCAATTTTTAGAAAAGTAATTTTAATCTTCAATAATATAATTTCAAATTTTTTTTACTTCTTTTCATGAATACATATTATAAATAATTTATGAATCATTAAAAAATATATTAGAAAAATATAAATCTTATTTTTAAATCATAGTATAGAAATTTATATTTCATGAAATTTTGGGATTTTTCAAAAGAATATGAATTTTTTATTAAATATAGAAAGATAATTCTTTATTTAAAAATTTCATTTTATTTGATTAAATAAATATATTTCAACGAACAATTTCTTTTTGAATATTATTTCAATTTACATAAGAATTATTTAGTTATATTTAACCCACATAGTTTCCTAAGAATCAATTAATTGATGGATTTTGGTATAAGTTTGTTTTTATGTCTAAAAATGGGTTTTCTCTAATTTTTTTAAAGTGCATAATGTTTAACCTTAAAAATTAATTAAAAAACCCCTAATGAGGATTCATATAAGTTAAGTTTTATTATTATAGGTAAATAATTATTACGTGTGATTATTATAGTTATTATTTTTATTCATTGAGTAAATTTAAAATCATCTCTTCTTTAGAGAATACACCTATTGAAGACCAAAATATTCATCACATTAGAGGGTTTAATTTTAAATATTTTTTTTCAAATTTTTTAATTCAAATCAGTAAAATGGAATATATACATTGAATCATCAAAATTTCTAATTTCTAATAAGGAACTATTATTTTTTAACCATAGGGAATATTGAGTAGGGTAAAAATAAATAGTTCAATTATGGTTAAAAACATGTTTTTTAGGGGTTAAAATAAAAATGAAAAGTTTCAGATAAAAATAATAAATAATCTAAAAACCTTTTTATGAATACATTTCGACTATATATTGTCTATGTATTTAAAATTATTCATATTAGATCCTTCTGGAATGTAAAAAACATGGGTATATCTTTTTTATATTAAAAAATACAAGTCTACCAATAACCTCACTTATAAAATTCCACCACACTATGAGAAAAACCGGGTTTAGCGGCGGTTCACAAAATCGCCGATAAAACGTTTCGCCAAAAGGTTTCGCGGCGGTTTTTAATAAACCGCCGTGAAACCCGTATTTTTTTTAACAATCCCAACCCTTCCACCACCCCGATCGTTCCCCCAAACCCCGCCCTCCCTTCTTCCCCAAACCCCCCCGGCAACCCTCAACCCTTGACCCCCACCGTCCGATGACCCCCTACCATCCGGCGACCCGCGACCTCCAGCGACCCCGTGACCTCCGTCTCCGGTGACCCAGAGACCTCTGTCTCTGGCGACCCCGCGACCTCCATCACCGGCAACCTACTTACTAGGTGATTACTAGTTTTTTTGTTTGTTCAATGATGTGTTATTATAAGACCATGTGGATCTGGAATTAACTTCGAGCTATGCCATGGGATGTGCTAGGTGTTGGGTTGCAAGGGAACCTTGGCAAGTATGTGAAAAATGGAATTGGAGTAAAATTTTCCCTGCTTTTGGGTGCTTTTATTTGGTAATTTCCAGTAGACAAGAGCATCAACTATTTGGGCTTAAGAATCTAGGTGTGAGTGGGATGTCTTGCCAACACAACACATAATGGACCAAAGGTCACCATAATATGTCTATAATTTGGTTTTACTCATATTTTAGGTAAACTACATAGTTTGTAGAATGTTAATGGACATTGAGTAAGGGTGGAGTGCTATTAATTAATAATTGTGATTGTGGTGGTTTTAATTTTTATTTTTCAAAAGTTTTTTAATTATGGTATTTTTTGGTTCTCTATGGTATATTGTACATATGGTTTCTTTTATTATATATTGTTTGTGTCATTCATCTATAAAGACATCCCACTCAACCAAGGGAACATGCTGGAGAGATTTAGGCAGCCATGAGAAACCCTTGTATTTTTCCTTATACTAGAATACGATGATAATGGTTCTGAAAATGGGCTTCCTTTCATTTTATATGAGTTCCGAATGTGGTTTCTATATGAATTTTTAGGTATACATTAGAAATGTGATTTAAAATTAATCATTGATTTGGTACATGAATCATATACTACATCTCTTCCCTCATTCAATATAGACCCCATCGAGTTAGGGGAATTAATTATTTGGTTTCTATGAATTAGAATGCAAAGTATTTTTTCTCCCAAGAATCTCATCGTAGTCCAACCAGGGTTGAATTACATAAAGCATGACATATCACTCTGATTTTGTATCAACTATTTGAGGTTGGAAAGGTTTTATATAAAAAAATATCTCTTTCCAAACATCAGTGACCAAGTTGATCAGATTATGGGGGAAATGTGGTTCAATAATATCAACATTCACTTTTGGAATCCTCATTTTAGTGTGAGTGGATTTGGAATTCACAAGTATGATTTATGAAGAAGGCACAACCACTTCAAGTAAAAAAATTTCCCATTAAAGATGAAAAATGATCCTTTGATTTTTATGGCCCTTATAAACTGTGTGTTTCCTAATTAAATTGAATACATTATGGTGGTGTATATGCATGGAATACTAGTATACTTTTTCATTGAGGCGGAGCATGATTATCATCAAAGAATTGTTTTGGGAACACTTTTGGATGTCCATATTAACTCCATGTACTCCAAGAATATATTTTGGATTAGAGAGGTAAAATTCATATTGTATCTGGCATAGAATCATTGGGTGTCAGTTGATCCAATGAAAATTAGGGTAGTGAAATTATGGTAATATTTGAGTCATAAATTTGATATCATGATCTTATTAAAACACAATAGATATTATAGGGATTTTTTATAAATTTATCTCTATTTACATAACTAATAAAATAGATTTACCAAAAAAGGGTATGGTTAAAAAAAAGAAAACATAATTTTATTCTTACATTTATGATCACAATCAGTGGTTGAACACTAACCCATATTTATGTTAACGTATACTAGAATTTTGTATGTGGTTTATTGCGATGCTTTAGGTATAGGTTCGGGAAGCCTGTTGTGTAAGTTGACCATTTAGTGGCCCATAGATCATCCCACCTCTTACAAAATTAATGTGATTATCCAACCTATATACTAGAGGAATTGGTGGTGATGCATTCTTTAAAATCATGGTGTCAATATCAATTCAGTGATAAATTATTATTCTACTATGAAAGAATAATCATGGCTTGTATTTTCCTTAAAAATGATCTATGTATAAGGTATTTCTCATTGATCGATTACAATTAGGGATTTGACTTTTTTAATTTTCTATATCCTATGTAAGAGAAATATGGTGGACAATACCTTAAGGATACAAAATCCAACCCATTCATTAAATGATTATATTGAGGATTGGAATCTGATGAGTCCTTTTCTGAAATTCACTAACAATCCAAGGAGAATAGTGAAGCTATATTCATAGTTAGTATTCAGTTAACACCACATTTTCTATAACTAATTCAGTATGAACATCCTAAGGATGAATTAAGAAAATGTTAAAAGTAAAATCAATATTTTGCGGATGTTCTTCATAGGTGTTCAATGTCATATGATGAAATTATATTCATCAACAATTATTTCATGATTTAGTTGTCTCTACAAAAGGTTTTTATATAGTATAACCACCAGAATCCATGGTTTGTTTATCATTGGTCTAGAAATATGTTTTATGATATTTTTCACTAGTCTTGATGGCTAATTTTAAGTCATGATGTAGCTAAAATTGTATCTAGATGTTATATGTGTCTATAAATTTAGGATGAGCACTAGAGACCCTCAATTATTCTTTTGTCACTCCCTATTCCTACCTAAATGTAGGATTATGTCACTATTTATTTCATTATTAGGTTTCTTCTTTTACCTTAGTGAATTTACACCATTGGATTGTAAACTTATTAACTATTTAAATCCACCCATTTTATCATGATAAAGTATTTGACTATGGTGAAATAATTAAGAAGCTTGAACATTCCAGATATTGTGAGACTATATGGGGTTCAATCAGGTAATGTTTCATATGGGGACAACTATTTTACCTCCATTTTTTGGATGAACATAAAAAGGAAATGGGAATATCGTTAATTCTCAATGTGACATAACAACATCAAATAGATGGAAAAACATTTCATTTTAAAAGTACCCATTTCATTTTCATTTATCAAAAATCATGGAAAAACATTTCTCTCAAAAACCCCTTCTTAAACAAATAAAAATAGTTATTCCAATTTGATATATCAACTTATTAATTAAGAGAAATTAGGTTAATTATCATAGGCTAGAGATGGAACCACCTACCTCAAAGTTCAAGTCACACATTCCCGTAATGGGATCCACTAACAATGAAAACCCAATGATGAAAATGAAGGCCCTAGAATATAATAAAAACATTAATATTGATATAAATTAGACAAGAAGGGGTTGGTGGAAAGGGAAAACACCAAATACCTCAAGAAAAGACATCTGTCGCACCACAACTAACCATAGAATGGCTTCCATAATGAGATATCCCAAAGGATCTTGAAGAATACACAAAGATTCAAAAACATAGGCCACCAGATTTGATAATGTTACCCTAGGGTGCCAACATTATCAAGAGAAATGAAGAATCAGAAATATTTATTACCTAGAGAGATGCGCCACAACTATAATGAAATATCCAATGTTGAATGGATCAATCTAGATGGATCATAGTCTCCCAAAAAAACCCGAGAAGATCTCTAGGTAGGGATCCATGGGCCTGGAGAAAAGAACTGAAACCAAAATAGCCACTCTCCTATTTTAAAAACTACACGAGGGACATTTGATGATGTGTAATACTATTACCTGCTATGAAATCCATGGTTTTCTAGTATGTTAAAAAATACTTCACCTTAAATAAAAATTCCATTATTTTAAAATTTACAATGTGAAACCACTCTTCCAGAGGTGTAAACTTTCACAACATGAATACCCTTTCATGACTTGTATCTAGTAATAGTTACATGATGTGTAACCTAGTTATACAGTGTGAAAGACTTTTGGATCATATAGAAAATGTTGTTTAAAGATGAAAGTACAACAAATATCTGACTTCACTGTTTTAGGTATCTTACAAAATAAATGGTTAATAGATGAAAACCGTTGAAATTAAGTGGGGGAATTATCATAATGTGTTATCACTATGTTGGATCTAGTGAGAAGAATATTCATTGGCTTATAAACAAGTATCAACAACATTGTTCAAATTATGAAACTAAATATGGTAAAGAAATATTCCATATTATTTTTATTGATCGATAATATTGATATGTGAAGGTAATGATTATTAAACATAATCCAATTAGGGGAAACTCTAGAAATGGGAACCCATGCATTGGTATTCTATATTAGTGATTTTGTATGGATGTTATAAATACCGACTGGTATCCCATTTCTAGATATGGAAAATAAAATAAAACATTTAATTGAGATGACCAAGCATGTGAGTATATGAGATGTTCAGGAAAGTTGTAGTATTTTTTGTGAAGGTGTGGAAGTAATCTGAGTGGAACAATGTATCTCATTAATGTAGTGGGGATAGAAATTGTTTGAGGCAACATAAATGTGTGATTTATAGTGTTATGATAATTGTGTAACCCGATATTCTTACTGCTCCTCAATGAGGTGTTCACGCTGTCTCCTAGGGACTAGACTTGTTTGGTTTGTCTGGGCATGCTAAGTAAGTGGTAAATGTGATCAATGAATCATCTTTATTATAATAGGCATACTTTATGATCAATGGGTCATCTTTATTATATTATGATTATGCAATCTTACACTATTGTATTTTTTGTGTAGGCACATTGTGATATACATGGATAAAAGCTGGATCACATTACCGAGGAACACACCTCAGTATGTTAAGGGTTTGAATGAGTTTTTAGATTTTGAGATTTCTAATCGATCCGTTGAAGGAAGAATAATATGTCCATGTCCTAAATGTAAATTTAGAACATGGTTGAAGGGAGACGGAGTTTATGAACATTTAATACTGAAGCAATTCCCTGGTCGATATTTGTGTTGGAATTGGCATGGGGAATCGAACAATACAGAAAGATTGAGCACTGATGAAAATCCACAGAATGAGGTCCCAAGTTCATCGACAATGGAAAATGAAATGAAAAACCTCATAAATGATGCATTTGGCACTGCAAGACACCACTATCAGCATCAAAACATATCAGAACAACCAGAAGAGGGTGTTACAAATTGCAACGTGACAAGTGATGTTTTTGATACTATAACACAAGTAGATCATGATTGGAACATATAATTGGATCCTCCTCTTGATTCTATAGAGCCAAATGTAACAAAAAACTTCACTAAGAGAAATGTGGTTCATGACTTAGTTGACAATGGAATTCAAGAGTTGTATAGTGGGTGTTCGAAATATTCAAAGCTTTCATTTCTGCTGAAGTTGTACCATATCAAATTTCTATGTGGAATTACAAATAAGGAAATGTCCATGATATTGGAATTGATTCGTGATGCATTTCATGAAGAAAAAATCCCAAAATCTTTATATGATATGAAAAAAGTTGTTAACAAGATTGGTCTGAATTATATAAAAATACATGTGTGTCTCAATTATTGTATGCTTTATTGAGGAGAGGATTCAAGTAGACAGAATTGAAAAAATGTTCTTCTTCTAGATGAAAGTCAAAGGGTGATGTTGGAAGTCTGACTGAACATAATTTCATGAAGAAGAAGAAAATGAACACACCTGCAAAGGTTTTGCATTACTTTCCTTTGAAGCCGCGATTGCAAAGATTATTCATGTCATCAAAAACCGCCAAACACATGAAGTGGAATTCTGTAGATAATAACAATGATGGGTTATTGAGAAATACACGAGATTCACAATCATGGAAGACATTTTATTCAGTACATCCATATTTCTCAGCTGATCCTAGGAATGTTCGATTGGGATTGGCTGCCGAAGGATTCAACCCATTTGGGACTTTCAGTACAAGTTATAGCATTTGGCTAGTTGTTTTGATCCCTTATAATCTGCCTCCATGGATGTGTATGCAACAATCATCTTTTATCATTTCAATTATTATTCATGGAAAAAAATGCATGGAAATGATATTTATGTATACTTTCAGCCTTTTATTGAAGAATTGAAAGAGTTATGGAGTAACGGTGTTGAGACATTTGATGTTTCTTCTAAAACAATGTTCAAAATGCATGCTGCTTTACTGTGGACCATTAGTGACTTCCCTGGGCTTGGGAATTTATCTGGTTGGAACACTTATACGGGTTTGGCTTGTCCCATTTGTAACTTTGATTTTGATCCCAAACTGATACTTCAAAGTAGAAAATGGTGCTTCTTATGCCATTGAATATTTCTCAATGCATCTCATAGATTTCGGCAGAACCAATCAAAATTTAAGTGTTTCATTTATCGTAGACAACCTCTAAAGTTGTAAACTGGTTCTGAAATATTGACACAGCTTGAAAATGTTGAAATAGTATTTGGGAAGGTTCATCATTTGAATGATAGCGGAAAACGGGTCCGAAGTGCATCGTCAAGTGAAATCAGAACTCAACAATGGAAGAAAAAAAAGTATATTCTTTAAACATTCGTATTGGGAATTTAATTTGTTGCACCACAATCTTGATGTGATGCATATTGAGAAGAATGTATGTGATAATTTGATTTTCACATTACTTAATGAGCATGGAAAGTCTAAGGATCATCTTAATGCTCGCAAAGACTTACAAGTAATGAACATAAAACGCGATCTCTGGCCAGATGAGAATGAAAAGTATGCTCCGACCATTTTCGCAATGAAAAATAGGGATAAAGATATGTTCCTTCGAATTTTAATGAATGTGAAGGTATCTGATGGTTATTTGAGTAACATCTAGAGGTGTTTTTACTTGAAGAATCGTATGTTACATGGATTGAAAATTCATGATTCACATATTTTGTTACAGTAGTAACTACCATTGGAATTGCGTACATTATTACCTGAAAAAGTTACTGCTGTTGTACTCCAATTTTGCACATTTTTTAGGCAATTATGTGATAAAGTTTTACATCTATTTCATCTTGACAATCTCCAGGAGAGGTTTGTATTAACTCTTTGTGCAATGGATATGATCTTTCCTCCATCGTTTTTTACTATCATGATGCATTTAACTGTGCATTTGGTTGAAGAAGCTAAATTAGGAGGCTCCGTTCATTATCGATGGATGTATCCAATTGAGAGGTATTTTATTTATATGTTTTCTAGTTTAGTAAAAAAAATTGACATTTAAATAAAATTATAAAATTATTATTTTATTTCACAGATATCTTGGGCATTTGAAATCATACGTGAGAAATAAAGCTCAACAAGAAGGCTCTATTGCTGAAGGCTATTTGGTCGAGGAATGACTTACCTTTTGTTCAATGTATTTAGATGATATTGAGACAAAATTTAATCGAGTTGGACATGTTGAAGACAAATCAACTCAATCTCAAATGCATCAGAAATCAAAAATATTTCCTGTTATTGACCGATCAATTGGGAGGACCTCAAATGTGATACTGACAGAATTGGAATTATTACAGGCACATAGATATGTGCTACTGAATAGTGAAATTGCAGATCCATTTATTGAAGAGTTGAGGATACAAACAATGATACTAATGATAGGATGAACACGAAATGTGAAAGATATAACAAAAGATGTGAATAAAGATCTTGTAGAATGGTTTTCACGGCGTGTAAGTTCATAAATATTGCAATAAATAAGAATATTAGTTTGACACATACTATTTGTAAATCTATTAAATTATATTTCTTTTTTCAGATCATGAATACTAATACTCGACCAGACTTGTCAGAAGATTTGATGTTTCTTGCTAGAGGTACTATAAAGAAAGTTCGAAAGTTCGACGCTTATAATGTGAATGGCTTTAGATTTCATATAGTTGATCGAGAAGTGGGTTTGAAAACACAGAATAGTGGTATATTTACATTTTTTGAAGTGGGATACTATGGAAAGATGCATGATATTATTGAATTAAACTACCATGGACATTTTTCTGTTTTTTTATTCAAATGAAAATGGGTCGATATTATCAGAGGTGTTAAAAGAGATTCATTGCAATTTACTTATGTGAACTTCTCTCGCTTGATGGATGTTGGTGATCGTGAAATGCATGGTCCATATATCGTAGAATCGCAAGAAAAAATGCTATATTATGTGAATGATGTTGTGGAAGAAGGTTGGGGTGTATTCACTCACGTAACACAAAGAGATTTGTATGATATGGGTGATGAAGTGGAAGATTTGACCTCTGAAATTTAATGTCATTAACAACAGGATGCAGAATTATTTTTCCATCATGATATTGAAAATTTTAGTCTTGCAAGGATGAATGAAGTTGATAAAGCAATGGAACAGGAAACCGATATGATTTAAGGGGAAAATGATGGTATGTACAATTATTCATTCATGCAGCAACCACATGTTTCATTTCTGCAGTCATTCATTATCATTGTTATATATATTTTGTTTGTTAGTACTGGGTATCTATTATCATTTTTAATTTTTTTTCTGCATAATTTTTTTGAAATATATATTCTGAACTTAATTTTATTTGATTAAATGAAAGGAATGCCAAGGAGGAAGCGGTATACTATTTCTTCTAGTTCTGCGACGGATGCCGATCCATCTGGGTAACTCCCCACGACATCTGAGGCACCGGCTGCCTACACCCCTACACCATCTCCCCCTGCACCATCTCTCACACCATCAGAGGGCCTCCCATTAGAGGTTGAGTTGTCGACTCCCCCTACAGGTGCCTCATCAGTTGGGTGGTGACAAACACCTTCTAGTTCATCCCAAACACACTGGAGGGTCACAGTCATAGGTATAAATTTTAATTAAATAAATTTATTGCATTTTGTTTATACTTATTGTTTTCTCATTGAAGATGACAAAAATAAAACCGTGGAGAAACACATAAAAAGCTCATATGTTTGGAACTTGAATGGCAAAAAGATAGTCATGCCATTTGATTCTTATGGGGTCCTTACGGATGATGCCGCGGGGTTACTTGGCCGGATTATAGGTCAGTTGACAGCGGAGCCCATTTCCCTTGCCATTTCATATGATGATTGGAGACATATGCCTCCAAACTGTAAAAATGAAGTTTTCGATTCACAAATAAAGGTAATTTTATTACATTATGGTTTAATTGAATGTCATGTTACTAATATGTTCAAAATGACTTTCTATCTACAGATATTCTTCCACTTCACAGTTACTGATGTCATAGCACGAAAGTGGACTTTGAAAAACCGCGGTAAAAAATGGAAAGATTTCAAATGGAGATTGTGGTGCGATGTCAACGATACTTCATTGACCTTGGAACAAATGTATGACAAGATACCGAGTGGGGTACCGAAAGAGAAGTGGAATGTTTTTGTTGACAGGCGTCGTGATGAGAAGAGGATGGTATTGAAATATATATTATTATATTATCCTCATTTTACATTAATACATGTATATCAAGAGGAGATGACATTGGATACATTACTGTTAAATTGCATTTTATTTATTTCAGGATCTCTCATGACAAAATGCATCAAACAGGGCGAAGAAAGTCATCCCTCGCACGGCGGTATCAAAAAGCTTTTCTAGAAGCTGAATGTCATTGGTAATATTTTAAATAGTTTAAATATTTATAATACAATATTATCTATTTAAAATATTGAATTTCTGATTTATATTTTCTTAATGCAGTCACAGAATTTAGGGCACGAAGCCTCCCGGACTGAACTGTGGTTGGATGTTCACAGAAAATCAGATGACTCTTTTGTTAATGAGCCTACCAAAGAAGTTGGGGTATGAAGTCAAATTTTTATTATAATAACTTATTATCAGTTTTTACTATGTTAATATGTATTGATATTTGATTTATAGGTAAAAATTAATGAACTATGGGATTCTAATCCAGGGCAGTCCTACTGAGTCTCCCAGGATGACCTGGTTGCTCAAGTCCTTGGGAAGGAGCATCCTGGTAGAGTGCGCGGGATGGGTTTGGGACCCGTACAATCTGAGGTCTTTAACATGACATTAGGTATTCCTGCTGCATCTACTCCTGGTTATAGTCAGCCCATACCTAAAGATGCTCAGAGGGAGATTTCTTCACTACGAGCCACAGTTCAAGACCAAGGGGCTCAGATATCTACTATGCAGAAAGCGTTGATTGATTTATATCAGCAGATGAGCAGATATGCCCCCAGTGGTAGTGCATCGAGTGGTGGTGAGCAGGTAAATCACAAAAAATAAAAATCATTTAGTTTGAAAACTTTATTGGTTTTAATTTTAATTATAAATATGGAACAATATTTAATTTTCAATATAATGTTCTTACAGGTGGCAGAAGGATATGGAGGTGGAGAGGGTGACGATGCATCATCGGACCGTGAGTAGTATTGTTGATGTGTTGAACAAATATGGGAAAGGTTGGTTTGTATATATAACATGTGTGGTGTATGGAACCTTCAAAAAACCATTGGTCTTGGAGGAGCTTCAGTGGCTAACCTTTAATGATCACAATAACCTCAGGTGGTAAAGAGAATGATGTGTTTGTTTCATTGGTTAGATGATCTATGGTAATAGGCTCTTTGATGTTTCTGTTGTAAATTCAGCATTGGGAATTGGACTCATTAGGGTTTTTCATGTCCAAACAGCCATGTTGAATGGATATCACTAGATCAAGATGGGTTTCTGAGGTGATTTTCATGATCATTAATAGTTTTTATGAGGCACGTAACCACATCACATGAAAACCAATGCAACTCCCTTCCCATGAATCTTCCCTCTTTTCTAACTTTTATTTTATGATCATATTGGGAGATTGTTAGATGACATGTCATATGATAAAAAAGAATAATCAGAGGGGTTTTACATGATTAATTGGGCTATTTGATGGGGCTTCACATGATCAGGAACAAATCACTTGAATTGCATAACCCCTTTGCATGATGTTCCTAGGGTTATGTGATCATGAGCCTCATTGAAGTTCACATGGTCCTTGTGACCTAGGTGATTAATCTATATGTATACATGCTAGAATTTTCTTTCCTTTGGGTATATATTAATACCAATTCTTTGGGTATTTCTTTGTTCCTAAAATATACAATGCTCATTTGGCTAGCGTCAAAAAATGCCCCCCCAAAAAAGTGATGTTCAATGGAACAAGGACTCAGTTATGAGGTAGGAAATGACTTCATGAGTCTCTTATGCTTTCTATGGTTGGAATTCAAAACATCTTTTGGTCTTCTATAAGTCCATTCATATTCCTTGAGTTTCCCTATATATAGGGGGTGAGAGGCTGGTCATTTGACCGGTGACATGAAGTTCCATAGCTCTCAAAACCTCCTCTCTCGTGCGATTGTATTGCAAGAAAACTTTACATGACCTCATCGCAAGAACCATACAAGAGACCTAATCATGTGATCATGTCACTTGACCTCTTTGTGTGATCACCTTGTCTAAATATCTCACTTAATAGATCCATGAACTAATCAATGGTAATTTATTTGACCTTTGATGCACACCCTTGGCCATTATTCTATCTTATGTGATTCAGTTGTCTCTTGAGGATTTTTTCATGATTTACTAATTTTATGTGATTCATGTGACCTTCACATGGTAACATGATTATATGTACTAAGAAAAATCATGTGATCAAATGATGTTTTATGGGTTATGTGATTTTCGTGACCTAGAATGGATCATGTGGTCCACGTAATGTTTTCCATGTTATGAACTTATTTTGTTTGATTAGCACAACTGATTCTCTCTTAATGGTTACATATCTTCTAATATATTCTAATTATCTTTAAATATGTCCTCTATTTCTCAAATGTCTTATTATGTGGTATACTGGAGATACCTTATTTCCTGGAACCATAATGTCAATCATGGATACAAAGTATTTTATAACAATGATGTTTTAATGCTTCTTATTCTGACTTAACATCAACCCATTTAATACTCATTCCTCCTCCTTATAGGACAAATGAATACTAGTGATCCCTCCCCTCTCTTCTTTGGAACATTTTGATCCATACACTTTAATCCTTTATGGAATCAAATATTTTCAATTTTGATCATCTCTAAACTATAAGTATAAATCCATGTGACCCCCAATATCTTGTTTCATTTGATGTTATCTTGTGTTTCATTCTAAATCCATAATTTTAGGTATTTCGTATGCAATAGGTATTCTTAATGAATTGGATCAACTTTTTCATCAACATTAAATAAAAGGGTGTTTATGAATATTGCGTAGGTGGTGCATAAATTTTATCCTTATTATATATATGTTGTATGTGTTTTTTGACGCACAAGTGTAGAAGGGAAGGTAAAAATGGATCAGGATGGAACAAAATTATATTTCCTTATAGATGAGATTCTGGAAAGGTTTGTTAGGGCTGTGTAAGGTCCTATGGTTTATAATTATTAATCATGTACATCTATGAATTAAATTGAAATTGGTGGTAGAACTTGGAATGATAACCAAGAGGGGTATGTATTAATGTGAAATGATAACATCTTAAAAGTTATTTAAAGAAATTTCTCAATGATGGTGAATTATATACAACATAATTGATAGTGAAGATCTTATCCAAGTAAGAGTGACTTGAGTAAAATGATGTATATTTTTGGTTGGGTGTGATTAAATTCTTTTTATTACTTGGTGGTTTAGTTAGGTTTCATTCCAATGATGTTTATATATTGTTAATTAGGTTTGGCATAATGCTAACCATTTCTTTGGCATGTTATATAGGTTGGCTATTTTTTTACCATGTTGAACACTTTATAATAAGTTGTATAAGATGACAACTATCATTCTTATTGGTATATGGGTTGGGTGTGATTCCAACAAAATTTTTGAGGTTATGTAGGTTATACATGATTCTGACAATTTATCTTGGTTTTTACATAGATTGGGCTTAATTTCAAATATTCCAATGACTTCTTATATGGGTTGGTTGCAATTAAAACTAGTGTTCTTGTTAGTTACATGGGTTGAATGTAATTATAACTATTTTTATTATTTATTATATGGGTTGGGTGTAATGTTAACCATTGTTATCATGATGTATATATGTTGGGCGTAACACCAAACCTTCTATTCATTGATAGTTATGTTGTGTGTGATTAAAGCCATGAATGTTTTTAGTACATGTGTTGGTAGTGATGTTAACCATGTTGGGTGTAACACCAAACCTTCTCTTCTTTGATAGTTGTACAGGCTATTCATCATTACAAGGAGACATATATTTTTTAGTTTATCATGTACCATAAACCATAATTCCATAGTGAGTTGATTAGTTGATGGTTTCTAGGAACCAAAACTATTTATCTAGCCCATGGTGAGGTAGAAATTGGCCAATGAAATATTTTTAAGCTTTGGGGAATACTTCTATTAGTGGAAACATATGATAAATTCCCTCCCGTTGAGAATGTTTGTCATGATAAATGGTTTCTTGATTGGTTTTTTTAGGGTAGTGGTGTAGTATTAGCAGAAATGCTATTTTTTGGGTCAGCATTTTGTGGCGGTTTTAACCCCTGCTAATGTTTTACCACTTATACATTTAGCGGCAGTTTAAACTGCCGATAAATGAAATTGGCAATACACTTAGGGGCGGTTAAAACCTCCGCGAAATCACATCAGAATTAGCGGCGGGGTTAACCACCACTATGCAGGTGCATGGCACACCTGAATTTCGCGGAGATTATAGCCACCGCTAATTAAATAACCCTTAAAACCGCCTCTAAATTTACCAAAAAACCACCGCGAAATGAGGTACTACGATGCATTTCTTTGACCGGCGCGAAATGCATAAAACTGCCGCTAATAGATTGTTGACGCCAAGTTTAGTGGAGGTTTCTATAAACCACCGCCAAACCATATAGTGGCGGTTTAAACCGTCGCTATATGAAAAAAATACCGCCACTAATAGGTGGTTTTCATGTACTTCCACCTCTCTTCTCATCATTACACAATAAGAAAATATTTTTTTGGATATTAAATTCCCAAATATCTTCCCAAAATCCATTCCCTCATCCTATAATCATTAGTTTGGTCATAAATAAACACATTAGGTATATTCATAAAGAGGAGGTGTGAGAAGATGTACAATTTCTATCAAATACGTTTTGTTTTATTTATTCTCCCAACTCCTTCAATTATTCATTAAATATTATAATAAGATAAAACTAGTATCTCCTATATACTGAAAAATATTTATATAAATATATTATTTCATATAAATATCTTATTTCATCAATTGAAATATGAAATCATCATTCATGTGTAGGGAGGACTACCACCTTGTGCACCAATGTCATTTGTTTCCAATTGCCTTCACACATGGATTTTATAAAATATATATTTAAAGTATATATTTAATATTTGTAACATATTAAAAATTTTATCGTCATTATGTCATATATATTTTTTCTAATTTTTAATTCCATGAGGGATACAGTAGAACCACTCTTTTGTAGGGAGGACTACAACCTCACAAAGTGATGTTATTTTTTTTCACTAACTCTTTACATTGAAGGTAATAAATATGATTTTAAGGAATATTTTTTTGTAATAATGTGTGGTTCAATTAAAAAATGAGTATGGTTGGTTCCCTTATAAAATAAGGGTGGTTAACTTGTTATCCTAAGATGGGTGGTCCCTTTATAAACCAAGGATATGTGGGTTTTTAATATACCTCCAATGCATTGTGTACTCTATAGGGAAGTAATACATACTGACTATTCCCTTTGTAATATTGATATAATGATAGTTTTTCAAACATTCCAATATATTTTATCTATTCTTAATATAGGTTTATAATGTTTCCTTTGATCAATATTGATTTCATGAGGCTCATTATTATTGATTTTTTTTAAATCATTCCATTATTAAATCCTTATTACATGTCATCATTTTTTATGATAAAGGTATTGATGTGTATAAATAATCTTATGTTATACTTATGAACTTTTATAACATCATTATACCCATATGATATTTTTAATCTTATTAATGTCATTAAATTATTAATTCTTATGTTTACCCAAACTAAGAATTTGATCTCATGTTTAATATATATAATTTTACCTAGTTCATAAAGATTATGTTTGGGTGAACTATATCAATAAGTTATTTCATATAGATGATGATGATGACTTAATGTGAAATAAGAAAAGCTGGGTTAGGTGGAAGATATGCTCCTCTAAATATATGCTAAATGTTTATGTATGTATTTGTCCAAATTACCTAAAAATATAAACCTATATAGTCTTTGAAAATATATGTGATCAAATGTTATTATTCTTATGTTCTATGGTTTCGAAGGAAAAATAATTCAATCACCTTAATTAGCATCAAGGATGTAAATATAGTGTTCATATATTTAGCATTGGACCCAGATGTGCGAGTTCTAGGATGTTATAGGTATGATGAGTTATGTAAAGAAATTATTTTTAGATATTTCATGTTAACCTTCTAAAAAAACAAAGGACATATATTTGGCCTATCATCCATTTTAATTTTGTAAAATTTCTGCCACATTTAGTTTCCCAATTTTACACTTATTTATCATTACTAAACATTTGTAATTATTATAAATTTTTCATTAAAATATATAATTTGAACATATATAAAATATTAATGTGATAAAAAAAATTAGGATCCTTTTAATGTAATTCAATTTCTATATATTAAAAAATTAAAATTTAACATAAATCAAATATTCTGTAGAAAAACCATTTAAAAAAATTAAATATTAATAATTAACTGTTACTAATATTATTTAACATTAATTTCTAATAAAATGAGTGTTTACATTTTTGAAACTAACTATAAACATCATAATTGATTCATCATTAAAAATATATATTTTTAATATATTTAGAAATAAAACATACAATGTATATAAAAAATAATTTTAATATATGGATATGTAAAATATGTTTTTCAAAAAAACTTATATTTTAAACATTTAATAAATAAATAAATTTTCTAACAATAATTATTTGAAAATTTTAAGTTAATTCATGTTATATTTTATTAACACTTTTCACAAAAAATATTTATTCATTAAATAAAAAAATTCATAGTGTATAAAAGGATTATTTATTTAGGAAAAAATACATTTTTTCATAAAATGTTTTATTAGTTATTTACCTATACAATTCTAATTTTATCATTTAATTAACATTATTTTTATTTATCGCACTTTCTAGATATCATAATGCAATTGCCTCTATTTTTACCCCCAAATTCTATTTTTCTATTAGTGATGTGTGTAGAGAAAGCTATCAAACACGTTATATATATATATATGTATATATATTAAATGGAATGATATATATATATTAAAACCATGTAGTGTTATACTCTATTTAACTAAGAGAATCATCATTTCACCATTTCATTATGGTCACCAATTTTTTCTTTCATCAATCAAAACACACTTTATAAAAAATTTAATATTATTTAAATCATAGTTCCTTCAAAAATAATTGTTTTCATTCTCACTAAATGATAAAGTATTATTTTTAAAATAATATTTCATGGTTTTCGTCAATTGGATAACATCTGATTCCAATGTTCTCCACCTTTTTCAAATTCTTCAATCTTCCTATTATTAATCAATATGAATATAACTTAGAGGGAATGAACTCAAATTCTTATAAAAAATATTTTTATATAGGGAGTATAAATTTTTTTAACAATTATTAAACCCTAAATCACTACCATTCCCTCATGAAAAATTACCTCTACAAAAATTTTGAACAAATAATATCTTTAGAAAATGAAATTTAAAATCAACCTTTTAATATAACAATATAAAAACAATAAATGATAAATTTCAAGTTTCTATCATTTTTATGTAGTCAATATTAACACATTATCTAATTTGGTATCTATTCCCTATTCTCATCCATTACTCTCATTGAACATTTCCTAGGTATTCACACTAACTTTATGATTTACCTAACTAAAAATTATTTCCTCTTATCAATTAACATTATTTTAGTAGAGTTAATGTAAATATAAACTATATTAATATTTTAAATTTTTTAAATATATACTTTATAAATAAATCAATTATTATATATAATGTTTTTTAATAGGGTTATTTCATGATTTATGGATAGTGGATAATGACATAAACATTTAATGTTCTAAAAATATGGGCTAATTATTTATGTACAATTCCTAAAATATAATAAAACATAATAAACAATTACTCCCTTCTTTCTGAAAATTAATGATCCCCCAATTACTTTCTCATTTCAAATTTTCATAAATTAGAAAATAAAATATAAAAATAATGATGAAAGGTTTTCCTTTTTGGATTTTGTTATTCCTGCTTATCTTTATGTATTTTTTATTTTCTATATGAATTTTATAATATAAAATCATAATTAAAAAACAAATATACAAGTCAATATTCTCTAACCAATAAAAAATCCCTTAATTATTTATTTTAAAAAAATATTAATTCATAATATCAATATGATGTAAAAAACATCCATTTTCATCACCAAAAAATTCATTCACACTAAGAAATAAATTTATATATTAAGGAATAATAATTTTCTAATTTAGCTTCCCTATATACATATCTATAATCTCTATAAGATTTAATTAGGTTCAAATGTATATTAAGACCAAATTTGATGGTGATTATAATTTAACATGTAGACCCAGTCTTCTTAATGTAGTTATAAATCATCATGTTTCAAAAATGTCCCAACTATTATTCTAGTTGTGAGATATACCATAAGAATATATAAAGAATTATTATATTGATCAAAATAATTCATGTGATATAGAATACCTCTAAAGAAAATGATTTTTGATATTGTGATGTATCTCATGTCACTCAATGAATTAGTATAATGTAATCATCCAATTAATGATAATTTAACATAACTAATAATTGAATAAAAATCATACTTAATAATCATTTTGTATTTAACCCTAGTAATGAAATAATATTTAGTTGTAATTAGTTTCCACTTATATATTTTAATTATATTTTTATATTCTAATTATATTTTTAACTGTCTCAGAAATATATCAATATAATAATTTACCTTTATAAATAAAATAAGGACTATAAATGAATTGTGATTTTCAATAGATACACCTCCACATTTAAATAAAAAAATTAATATTTTAGACTAATGTGAGGTAGATCAATTATTCTATTATAATAGAAACATGACTAATTAATGTGAATAGCCAATAGTTGTTTCTATGAATTCACATGTCTCGAAAAAAATTTATCCATATAAAAAATTATAGTTTTTTATTCCTAAATTATTTAATACATTCATAATATTAAAATTATATCAAATATATATACATGAATACAATTTCAAAAATATAAATAAATGAAAACAATTTACATTCATATAAATTATAATCAAGAGAAATGTTTTATAATTTTTAGATTGAAATTATATTAGAATTAATTTATGTATAGAAATATTTTATAAATGTAAAAAAATATGAAACTCACAATTATAATGAATAAAATGATATATAAGATTCTATAGAATATTCCTTGAACACATTCTACTTCTCATTATTATCTGGTGGTTCATATTAAATAAGATTGTAATATATCTATATATAAACTTTTAATTCATAGGGTTTTCTTCCTAACTATACAAGATACTCAATATCATGTTAATCCAACCTAATAGGTTTGGTATGTTCATCCAAATGAATGAATTAAAAATGAAAATGAGCTGTTTTCATAACCCATAATAGTGTTCATTGTAAAACATTTCTTAATCCCATTTTACTGAACATAGTGGACTGTAAAAATGAAACATTTTCTACTCTCTATGACTTCAACGATTAAAACATCAATTAATCTAGGTTAATAACCTCTAATCAGTACTCATGAATCTCAATCATATATCAAAAATTACTCATGGGTTTATCCAAATGCGCAATAACATTATTTAATATGTGTGGTAACTGATGAAGGGATGAATCAAAATCCAAGGATGGACCATGTTCCTAAATGGTATAGGGAAACATTACACTTACAACTCAATAGAACGAGGATTAGTTCCAAAACAACATGTTCTTGTTACCTACATTGACAACTATTCCCAACTAATGTAATGTGGAAAATTCAATATTTTTAAAATACCCTAAGGTAGTGATGAGATTTTGGGAATCAAAAACCTTTTTAGACATTGAATATATCATAATAAATTGACCTACCATGATCATACTCATTATTTATCAATTAATTATAGAAAAATTTAAAATCTACAAATTTAATATATCCTCTCGTGGTATATATTATAATAAGTATATAGTGAAGTCTTCTATATAGTTCAGTGTTCATTTTATATCAATATTTGGTAATGAAGTGGTGGTAATGGGTCTATGTGTAATAATATAGACTAGAAAAAAAATACAAAGGTTTATGTTTGCTCTGGAGGGCCTCCTTTTATGCCAAAGGGTTCATACAAGAGGTTTGGGATTAATCTTTACTATGAGGAGACAACACTAAAAATTCATAGTTATACATAAATGAAAAAAATAACCATCCTAATCCTTTGACTATGCCACATCAAAAAAATCTATATCAGATGTACCATGTTGAATTCATTCAAAAACATGGTCATAAAAATATGTAGTGATCACCCATTAGACAATTATCATTTAAGAAAGAAAAAATAGAAACAAGATATATATAACAATCCTCCTACCAACCATAGGCCCTGATAACCCTATCAAAAAATAATCATCAAGCCATTCTACACGATCCAAATCACTTTCTATATTCATCCTGAATTTAAACACGATTCTTCATTTGAGTAAGAGAAGTTATAAAGGGTGTAAAAAATTCAACTCAAGAGGGTATGACCATGTTCCCCTAGTATATTTCATTATATATGATGTATAATTACATTATATATAAACAATCATTTCACCCATTCATGTCAAACATCACGTGAAAGATATGTAAACTTGAATCCATGTGAATCAGTTTATTATGTGCTAAATAGACCCCAAAAAACATAATCATACCATATTTGATACCGTAATGAGATTCCACTATCTCATAGTGTTGTCACACTCATAACCTAGTCTATACAGCAGGACTCAGGGTATTGTGTCATCCAAAACACTGCCCCACAACCTAATGGGATAGTGTAAGGCCTTATGTCAAACTATAATCTACTACTTTATAAATGATGTAAGGGGTCGATCATCTATTCCTCCCTTGACATCAAGACCCATCCCAATCATAACAGGAATCCCGCTGTCGTTAACCAATCCTACTCAAGGAATTTTATATGATTACTCTAATATATATATATATATAATATTATCATTTTTTTATATTTTTGATTTATAAATAATTTTAATTGATTTTACCTTTTATTGAATTAAATTGTGATTATATTCTCATGATTGTTTTTTAGTGGTTCATATAGTTGAAAAATTAATATTTATACCAAAATTGGTACTAAGATGTGACATTTGATTTTTTTTAAATAAGGAGAAGAGTAGGAAAAAATGACCATATTTGGCCATCTTTCATCAAATGGAATAAATCCACATATCCATAGAAATAGTTAGCCACCCAAGACACCACTATAAATGATGAGTAGATATTGTAGGCCCGTTCATGGTTCAACATAGGTTTATGGAGTGATAATGCATGAAAGAGTCTGAACCAGGTTATGAGAGCATCTTCCATGTGGAGGCAGGAGGTGAGGATTACAAGGGGAGGTCAGTACCAGTGGAGGAAGGCATCCACTAACACCCTATGGCTTGTTACGGAGAATAGTACATACATTTACTTAAATAGGGTAGGAATAAATCTATAGAGTAGTTGTGGGATGTGATACATGGTTTTTACTCATAAATTTTTAAAACCCCATCATTCGGCTGCCACATGAGAATCTTATTTATCTGAAATAAACTACAAAATCAAGCCAAACCCTATTTTACCATCTCGAACCCCCTTTAGAATAATATTCCATCTGAATTTTCCATTAAAACTATTTATGTTCTATATATTTCATGTTTTGACATAATAACACCATCATCATATAGGATCAAAGTTCAGGTGCCACTACACTTTAAAATGTTTATACACTACAACCAAGGATATGTAGCATAGATACCCTAGTTACTGGAACATATAAATAATGATGAAATGTGGATGTCTGTGTAGAGACAATGTTTTCTCATTCTAAGACATTGAAATATATCTACAAATTATTTTTCATCCAATAACTAATACGACACATGATTTCTAGGCCCGGTGTTCCAAGAAATAAATTTATAAAAATATAAAATATATTTTATATCAAAAACAAACAATTTTTGAAAGAAAATAAAAAACTCATAAATGGAGTCTTGGACTGAATATTCAATATAAGAGTTGTGTCTGGAGCATGAGGTTTTTCCCTACACATGACCTTTGATGGGGAGACATTAGGTGTTGGATAAAATGGTTGTTATCAATTATGTTTAATTAAAAATAAAATTAGTCTTATTTTTCTTATTGAATAACCTAAACATTATCACCCCCATGAAATTTACTACTATGTAGAATTTACAGGGTTATCCACATAACCCTGGGATCATTGAGAGGTGTCATCCTCTACCTCTCATCAGTGGATCAGAATCAAAGGATGACGAAACTATAGATCCAGGAAGATTGTGGTGAAATTAATGAAATGAATTTTCTTATTCACTACATAACATGTTAATCATATAGAAAATGATCCAAATTGAGGTAGGAATCTTTAAGTTGTGCATTAATCCAAAATAATTAAAAAATTGAGCATGATAATACTATTTCCTTGATCTTCATTAATATTGAGCCTCTTCATATCACCACACATCAGTTTTAATTTTTTTTTCAATTTTTTCTCACCCTATATATCCCTAGTTTTAGTAATTAACCATGAACGCCTAGACAATGATTGTTGAACCTATAATTCATTTTCTTTTACCACAACTATTCTTTGTGTTCTTCACTATCATTCCTTGAGGCTATGGTTCAACATTATTGAGTGGGACTGAGCTCGATAAGACAATGGATTCAAGGTAGATTCAAGTGCACCAGACAATTAGGATAATCAATGATCAATAGGGATGGATGATGGGATGTGGGTTATTGATTCATGGATTCAGGTTACAAAATAATTAAGGAGCGTAATAAGAGACATATGAGGCATACATAGTTTGGATGGACTGACAAGAAATGTATTTTCCTACCAAAGGATAGTTGGAGAAAACAAAAAAATTCTTCACTATTGATTTCATGTAGACTAGAGTCAAGATTCAACTTGGTGGGAATGGATATAAAATACTAAATACAAATATTGGTTTCTATGAATTACATTACTACACATCATGTAGTCTGAAAAATTCATGGTATGTAGCCCCCTGGCCATTGCGGCTAGGGTTACAGATGAGTTAAATATCAAACGATTTGGGGGAACCCCACATGTCTTATGACTCATTTCTCATGAACCTATGTGAACTCTAAGAGTAACTAGACACAAGAATGGATTGGTATATGTTGTGTACTGGCACATGGTCAGAGTACAATGATATGAAATAAAGGACATGGGTGGAACCCTATGTGGGAGGTCACATTGTGTACCTATGTACACAGACTTGGGAAATGTTACGTGGACACAACCAAAAGGATAGTTAAGACAACGAATAGAAGAGGAACGTTGTGTATACCCTCTACCCAAAATGTATTGTAACATGGGAATAGATACATGTACTGATAGTGAAAGTGTCAAGTTGCGGAGTGGGACCACACTCCATGCGGTTCCCCTTTCTCTTCATGTACACCTTCTTCCTTTTTTGGGAAACATCATTCTATCTTATCTTTTTTGTTTAGAATCAGATTTTTTTCCCGTGAGTATATTATCTCAAGTTTTTTCCACATATAACGTGATGGTGGCCTACATGGTGTAATTTAAGCAATGATTTTAGATTCTCAGAGTGTGACGCTTCTATTGGAGATGATCGATGAAGACATTGATCATTAAGGATCACCACAGACACTATAGTGGTACCCTCCTTCTAGGACTAGGCATGGGTCCTCTATCCACACTAGAGTATAACCCTCATGCTAGGTAGGGAATGGGTCCTCTATCTACTCTTTGAGTGGATCCCTCCAGTGGTATCAGGGAATGGGTCCTTTATCTAAACAGAGTGAAACCCTCTTATTGGCAAGGGCATATGTCATCTATCTTCTATCAGTGTGACACCCAAATATGGTATTAGGGAATGGGACCACGAACAATAGACTATAACCCTCCTTCTATTAATGGAATGGGTCCTCTACATATTTCTATGGTGGATCCATCCTTCTAGGATAAGGAATGGTTCTTCTATCATCTATTTAGTGGAACCCTCCTACAGAGTCCCAACATGGGTCCTCAACCATCATAGTGGCACCCTCTTGCTGAGATAGGATATTGGTCCAATATATAAAGGGTGGAAACCTCCTTTTCTACCATGGTATGGGTCCTCTATTTTATATTTTCCCCCTGAACTATAAGGCATAATAATGAGGTATTGTTTAAAAAGGATGATTCTACTAGGAAGATGAAAGAGATGTTGGTCATCGTTGATGGACTCTTGAAACTGTTGACTCTATTTCCTAAGATGGATTGTGAGATATAGATTCTCATTATCTATTATTTATGTCTATTTTTTTGAGAATATATCTATATCTTTGTCATTAGATTTTATAATCTCTTACTTTGGTTGAGCTATCTGTTCATATCATGCCTCTTACTACTTTTCCTTAGTTATTGGAGAATCCTAGTAGTTATTTATATTATCACACATTAATAGGATTTTCCCACACAATTAATGTCATATAAATGTGATAGAAATGTATTTGGTGATTATAGAGGATCATAGGAAAAAAAATTTCATTTGAACACATACGGTTTTCGAGGCTTGGAGATCAAGTGTCATTATCTCTTAGCATATTAATTTTAAAGGTTTTTTAGGTTAGGACCTTTTTCGTGTTGGGTGTGTATTTTATAATTTTACATTTTAGTTTACACTATCAAACACTTTATATTCCTTATAGGGTTTTCATGTGCGGTTATTGATATAGAAATTGCTTCTTTTTCTTCAATTACTCTACACATATTCATTGAAATGGTCATGTGTGTGTGTATAAAGGTACATTATGAAAATGCCTCCCATACTATTTATTAATTTTAGTGCATTTAGTCTTCCCTTGGCCTATGGAGGTGGGATTGGGGTATTTTCAGATCAAGGCTTGTCTGGTCGGGTGGTGATATATTGGTAACAAAGGTAGTTTATTCCTTAGTAACTTGTTGGATTTTTCCAATTATGAAAATTTTCTTGGGATATAGGGAAATAATTTAAATGTGTCTCAAGTATAAATTTTAGGCTAGGGAACCCAGTGTTGGTATGGTGGAAAATGTATCCATACACCATGACACACAATTAATGCATTTCGACTTGATATACCGAGGCAGTGGTTGTAGAGAACTTTGTTACATGAATCATACTGGATTGAGTATTCCAACTTTCATTCTTGATTTTTCCCCAATATATATATGCTAATCTGACCATGGTACATATTGATTATATTTTTGGGATGCCTTGTGATGAAATTCATCCATGTTACCAATTTTTTATTGTGATGATGATTAGATGAGTGACGAGGACATAGTTTTAGGTCAATCACATGGTATCCTTCCTCCAGGTGGACCAGTAGACCCACCCCCACCCGTTGAGTAGCGGATCATACCAATAGAGTAGAATGATAATTTTCACAGGATTAGAGCACTCCATGTGTTCTAGTGCCAAATGGAATGGAGGTTCCATGATGAGCTAGATCTCTAGAAGGTGGATAATTGTCTAGAGTCAGATATCCATTTCACCAATCATATATAAAAAATACTGATCATGTGGTCACACGGGAAGATATTAATTTCAATGAAGTTATTGGGTCTATGTGGATTCTTGTTACAAAGATACATATTGATTTGACATTCTCATATGACAACATCCAACTGTTATTCCATAGGGAGTAAAATCATCCTTGTTTTCACTTAGTTTAAATTCATGAGATTTTGGATCTGTTGTATGGGGGATGAAAGTTTTAGAGTATTCTACTAAGTTCATAGACTTTACATGGTACCCATTGATATGATTAGGGATGGATACATCCATGAACATAAGTTTGAGAATGGTATCTTCATGGATATATGGGAAAGTGTGGTACCCTTGTTCATTCCCTCCTATGTGGGGGTGGTTGAGCAGGAGCTGGTGATAGAGAGATTCTTTTTAAAGGGACACTAGACAACTAGAGATGCTAGTGGGTGTTATAGAGGTGATTCTTCTATAGTATGTAACATATTTCAGTTGATAGGATCTCAGCACAAGAGATATTTCCAAGGTAAGGATCTGGAACATGGTCAGTGGAACCACATGGGAAGATGGTTTCTTAGGGAAGGGAGATGTTATGAATGTCATAGGAGAGTTCGCATGGCATATGACTGCTTGACCCAACAAGCTAATATGAATAGGAAGATATTGGTTGGAAATCCATGACAAAGGTAGCGATTCAATTTTGGATCTCCCAAGAGAGGGAAGGCTAGACACTAGGGAGTTGGATCAAGATTTGGATAATCTGGGAACCTATAGGAGGAGTAATGGGTGTTAGAAAAAGTGATGATATTCATCCACCACTATAACCAAGTGGACCATGTCAGGTTCAAAGAACCAATTGTCTAGGCCAAGGATTGCTCCAGGATGTGGATGTGTATAACTGAGTGGCACAAATAATTATTATTGTTTTGATATCTATTTATTAAAATCTTTCTTCAGTACCAGTAGACATATATATGATCCATTCTTTCATCTCATTACTCCTGGTGTGAGTGCTAGAGCTCCCAGTTGTGGCTTTATCCCTACAAATTTTTCTTGATATTACAATGTGGAATTATTCTTCAATATCATTTATCTTATGGAAGTGTGAGTTATCTCTTAGTGGAGAGTGTTTATCATCAGATAATTCGGTCATCATGATGGAAACTGATGAATTCATATTTGGTATATATTGGTTTTCCATGGTATGATCCTAGATTTACTATCACTATAGATGAGTCACATGCCTTCATAATGATGAGAATAGATTCTCCTTCACAGGTGAGAGAGATATCATAGCAGTATGAGTGGGTTTTATAAGCGGGGGCTGCATCCCATATACCATTATTTGGAGAGTGTATTGCTTTGTGAAATAATACCTACATATATTTTCACTCCTTTAGTTGTAGAGTATATTATGGACCTCTTACCTAAGGACATTCTAGGACAACCTCCATGGTGGGAGATGATGTTTTTTATAAACATGCTTCTTGAGACTGATATGATATCCAATGTGGCATATTTTATTTCCCTTAAGCTTCTGTAATAGCGGTTGTAGATGGAGGAAATTTGAGAGAAGATTTTTATCATCCCCAGTGTGTCCCCCTAGGTAGATCCAGTGTTGTTTCTTAAAAAGCAATATGAGAGATTATGGTTTTTTGGGTATTATCATCACCTGAACAAGGCCATGATAAATAAAACGTACTGATTTCTAAGGATTGACAACCTCTTTCATCCATTTTGAGTCACCAGATAGTTCTCACTAATCAATATCAGGCTTTACTAAAACCAGTTCAGTATTCGCAAGGATTATATTCTAAAGCTGGCATAATGATGTCTATATAGACACTATGAGTTACAAGTGATGACTTTTGGTGTGATTAATGTCCCATCAGTGTCTATATAATTGATTAACATGATCTTTTATTTTTACAATCATTGATATGTTGTTGTCTTCATTAAAGTCATACTCATATACTCTACACCATATTAGTAGCATGTATAACACTTGAGGATGGTCCAATATTTTCTTCGAGAGAACTAGATTTATGGTTATCTATTGATGTGGAATTTCTGGATCCCAGAGGTACACTATCCAGGGGATGTCATTTCTAAAAATTAATTAGAAGTGGGATGGATGAAGATCAAAGGAGTTCATTCTAGGGATCCATTGAATAACATGTTAGAGGTGTATAGTTTTCATGTATTGGAGGGGAACTATAAGAGTTTTATGTCATAATTGTATAGTTTTTGATCCCCTTTGTCTGACCTGTTGTGAAAAGGAATCCATTTACCTATAAATATCTACACTAGAGTGCCTTCGAAGAGTTGAGTTATAGGCTGAAGAGTGCTCCTGTTTTGAGACAACTAGAGGAGGGGATGGGGTATATAGTTTACTATGTTGCCTCAAAAGGATAGATTATATATCTATTAATGAAGATGTAATATTTTATCTAATATGAATTAATATAATTTATACTCTGTGATCATAAATAAACAACTCCCAACCTAGATTTGGAAAAAGTAGTCTTCGCTCTATGACTATAGATGCTCTATCTTCTAAGAGAGCATTGTACTGTTTACTCAGACCATCAAAGTCTCAGTTATGTATTCCTGTAGAAATACCTGAACCATAGAGATATATTTTGGTTGGATTTTTTATAAGACTATGACTTTGATATAATCTATACTCTGGTGAATGGAAATATTGTAGCATATTCCCTTAGCTGGATTCCCTAGGCTCATTTGATGCAGTAGGTATCTAAGAAGTTGGCTTCCTTACAACTGACTCTGGTTAAGTAGGAGGGAACATCATTTCTTTAGTTTATAGTGTTAACTCTTATGCTTCTCAAGCATGTGAGAGACTCCATGTTGGGATACATCGATTTATAGGTCATTCATGACTAGATATCCTAAAAAGATTCACTAGATGAATTTTCTATAGGATGGAATCACGTCATCATTTTCCACATTCACATTGTGGGAGGAGGTAATGAGAGAGTTACACACATCTCCTTGGGTTGTACATACCAATGAGGGGAAGATGTATATATTCATTCAGAGATTGTTTTTTGTGGTTCTACATGAGACATATAATGGATGATTTAGTCTTTAGGTGCGTCACATGTCCGCAGGTGAAGGCTGAGTACTAGGTTATGATAGGGATGATTTAACCCCTAGAGATCTTGATTTCGAAATGGGATGTAATTTCCATGTGAATTATGATAGGGATTCTATGGATAGTGGGGGTTCATGACACCATCTTGGTGATAGTTGGCCAACTCATTAAGTCAGAACACTTCCGTTATAATTTGGAGCAGTGTGTAGTACAAAAAATTCAAAATCTTTACAGATGGAATATCATTCATCTTCATGGATTCCCTTAGACAATTGTTTCTAATATTGATATGTGGTTCATGTAATGGTTTTGGAGAGGCCTACAGGAGGAATTATGCATCCTGATGAAGATGATTTTATACTTTTACCCTGTGAAAGATAGGCTTAACAGGTTCTTTATCCAGGTACAATAGGATATATTGATGGATTTTCTATTAGTGTTAAATCATAGTAGAGTGGATCATTTTAAATAGGTAGAGTTTTCATACTATTATAACTACCACCCTACTATCAAAATTTCACCTTTTGAGGACCTGTACATGAGTCCCTAATCATCACCCTAATGAGGGACTGTGAACAGTGAGGCATCTCTTATTGGGTCATAGATGGTGCAAATGAAGATAGAGATAGTGTAGTTAATCTTTTAGTGGATGAGGAAAACCTAGATCCAACATAAATATTACTCATATAGATGACATATAACCTTGTAGTCGAGAATGGATACCTTATTTTCATTAGAGTCTCACCATGATGAGGATTGTGGAGATTTTTTCCTGGAGGATTTTTGTCACTAAGGATTTTTGGGAAGTTTGAGATCTTGTAGAGTATTTGTGAGGTTGAATACGTTTTCACCATAACCCCAGTTAGAGTCGTGGACAACATCTTCCATGAGTCACGGCTGAGTAGAAAAGTTCAAGACCCTAAACACATTATTGAATAGGGTGTGATTGACATTGAAAATAGAGCCACTTTTTTGGATCATTTAGTGGTGATCAAGGATCATCACGAGAGGAAATTTTATGGATATACCATTTTCTTGTTTCATGTGATGTGCAGACATAGGAACATGTAGGATAGCTCCTCGAAGTAGGATATCCATATGAAATCACAATATCATAAACATTTTATAGGGTTTTTTCTTTTTTGGGGATAATTGTTTAAAATATTTAATGATGTAGAGACTATTTATTTACCATATATTAATTTTAAATCAACCTAGAATTATTTTTTGAGCTATTACCTGAGATAGTGAGAAATTACGTTTTATGGTGTTCCAGAAATTTTTTTATAAAAATATTAAATTTATTTTATATCATGGACGCATGATTACTTAAATAAAAAAGGAGAAATATTAAATGGATTCTCATATCCAAAACATGAGTACATATTATGGTCTAGAAAATGAGGTTTAAGCTATGTGAGGACTAATATTTGTCAGTTCCAAACATTCAGATAAAATGTTTTTTGGCGTTTACGATTATTTAAAAAATAATTATTTTATTTTATTTTATTAAATTAACTAAATATAATTCCCCATTTATATAGACTATTATGGAAGATCTCTAGTGTTAGCCACATAACATTGGAATCATTGAGAGGCATATTCTTCTATCTCTCATTGGTGGATCAGAATTGGGTGATGATGAAACTCTAGCTCCAGGAATATAATGGTGCACTGAACTCAATGAATTCTATTATTCATTGGGAAGCACATTGTTCAAAGTATAATTTTCAAAATAATGGTATTACTCATGAATTAGTTAATTCTACCCTAATTTAATATAGTTTTTATCATGATAATACTGTTTTATAATATTGAAATCAAATTTATCCATTGCATGTTCCCGTACATCATATTTTAATTATTCAGTCAATTATTTCTCACCATAGATTCCCCAATTGTATTTTTTGGACAATAAAACTTGCAAAACAATTTCTACACCTATGTATTATATTCTTTTTCCAAACCTATTTTTCATGTTCATCTAAATCTAGACACATGTCCATGGATCAACATTTCCAAGCAGGGTAGTGCCCAATCAGACCCCCATATTCACAATTAAATCAAGTAAGAAGACCAGTTTGGTGAATCAAGAATAAATATTTAAGAATTGCATGATGAAGGATATCATTTTTTATACTCAAGGTCCAAAAAAATGAATGTGAAGCATGGGATATTTAGAGGAATGCATTCCTCTAATAGACTAGTGAGAAATCAATTTTCTCATCAACGATTATCCAGAAACAACAAACGAAGGCTTCCACTTGAATTTCGAGTGGGTTGGAGGTGAGATTAGATGTTGTAGGAGTGGATCTGAAACATTGAAATAAGATCTAGGTTTCTATGAAATAAACAACTACACACTATATATTCCAAGGAATTCACAACATGTATACCCCTATCACTGGTGGTGGGGTCTAGGGTTTTGGGTGAGTTATGTTTCATATTTTGTGTGGTCCCCCACACAACATGTGAATTTGAACTATTTACTTAGTGTGTACTATGGGTTTACACAAACATGTGAATATCCAGGTAAATTCTATTTACTATAAAACCAAATTATTACATGTAAGTGACCTATAAAACATGGGAAAAACCTATTAAGGGAGGAAACACATTGTACCTTTGTATATAGACACATTAAAGGTTTCACAAACACAAGACAAAGAAGGGGAATGGCCCTAAATGGTCGGGGAATGTCGTGTAAACCCTATAAACTCCATGTATGGTTTACCTGGCTAGAGATCCATATACCAATAGGGAAACATCTAAGAATCATAGAATAACCACCTTCTGTGTATGTCACCATACATGTTGTTTACCCCCTTCATCATTTATTTGGAAACTTCATTCTCTCATATATCCATCATTAAGACTTAGATTTTGGCCCACGGTTAGCCTATCATGTGTTTAATTAAATGTGTATTGTAATTGTTACATATGTTGTATCATTAGAGATATAATTAGATATGTTTCATGTATGAATCTTCTTAGGTGACACATGATGATAACAGTGCTCATGTAGGACCAACAGAGACTCTAGAGTGGAACCCTACTACTGGGGTAATGCATGGATCATCTACCTATGCACTTAGTAGAATCCTTCTTATGGGTGGTTCAGAGGTCCTATATATATAATATAGTTTCACTCTCTTGGTGGGAAGGAAATGGGTCTTGTATCTTCTATCCAAGTGGTACCCTCTAGTGTTATAAGGGAATGGGTCCTCTATCTAAACTACAATGGAACCCTCCCACTAGGAAGGGCATGGGTCCACTATTTTCTACCAGATTTCCATTATCATTTTCTATCAGGGCATGTGTCATCTAATAATAGATTTTTAACCACATATTAGGATGTTTATGGGTCCTATAATGATCACTAGAGTGGTTCCCTTTAATTGAACCGCGATTCACTATTTCATTTTCACCCTTACACCACGATGCTAAACTAGTTTTGTATTTAAAATTATAAAAAAAAGAAATTGAACAACATGTTTGATTCAATTTTTTTGTGTTTAACACTATTTAAAAGTTCAAATTTACTTGTTTTGATAATTACATTTTAGGTGGAGGTTATTTGGAGGGCCCGTGATGAAGTACAAAAAAATTGGCCAAACTACACAGGATCCAAGAACACCAGTGGACTAACAGGTACAATAATACTAAACCGTGCATCAAAATGTAAAGATATTTTGTGGATTTGTCCAACCATTAATGGGATACATTTCATCTGAAGTAATCCAATCCCAATTCAGCAACTAAGAGGCTCGTCTAAATTTCTCTTTCCAGGTAATCCAATCTTCACGAAGTCAAAATTGGTTTTATGTATTGTTTCAATATCATGAGATTTATTTTTCAAACAACTTCCAAAATTTCAGTGGATATAGTCAATTGGTGGTTATAAAACTTTTTAGTTTCCTCAAAATCAAGATAAGACTGTTAAGAGTTCTAAAATAATGGACTATGTTGTTTTACATAATTTATGTTCCCAAAACCACCTTCTACTTTGCATATAAAATGATACCTTGGGAACCTCATTTGAATGTTCGAACCAGAAGAAAAGCTCTTCCATTTTGGAGTATTCGAAGAGTCTCCTACTCATACTAGAAATTATGGAGTCCCATATCCTCATTGGGGGATCAAGAACGAATAAGGAGTTCCACCAGAGCTTCCTCCTCTTCCTCATGTCAAGATAAGTGGTGGGTGATCATTGCAAGGGAGCTACACACTTGAATAGTGAGTTCTGGTACATAATTCACTAATTTTTTTTCTATGTTGTGGGTTTAATTGTTCTTTTATTTAATGTACTTGCTCGGGAAGACCCACATAATCATTTAATTTTTTTTTACAGTGTGTTCTACATTAAAACCTAATAATGTAGATGAAGAATAAGTAAAGCTTAGGGAATTACCTTTTTTGATTAGAAGTTACTATAGAAGATTGGATTTACTATGTTAATTAACCAATTAGGGGTTGGTTGGATGTGGAACGCATTTTTCTTGAAAAAATATTTCCCATCCTCCCACACTGTAATAACACAGAATGAAATGTATGGGATAAGATAACTATAAGGGGAACACGTCATGAATATTGTGAAAAATTTAAAAGGATTTGTTCAAGTTTCACAGACCACCAAATAAGTGATCAACATTTAATTCATTATTTTTATGAATTTTTAATTACTATTGATCGATATATGATTAATTCTATTTTAGGTGGTGAATTAGTAGATAAAACCCCAATTGTTTGAAGAACCCTGATTGAGAACATGGAACGAAACACTTAACAATTCAATACAAGGTCCAGTGAAACCATTAGAGGTATCTATTAGGTGAAAAGTACTGAGTTTGAGAGGAAGGTGAACACAATGTTTGAAGAGGTAAGTACCCTTCTTCAACAATTTTTTCTTTTCAAAGGGAAAACCCAATCTCCTCCTCCCATTCATTTTGGTATCTATTCATCTAACACCCACTACTCGGACCAATGTCCTCAATTGAGATAAAGATCTTGGAGTTGTGAGGTAAACTTTCTAGGCCTCCCCTATAACCAACCCTTTAGGAAAGAACCTTACTATCTATAAAACCCTGGGTAGAAATAAAACCAAGCATATAGGAAAGGGGGATACTCAAACCAACCTCAACAACCATGGAACCAACCAGGCCAGAGTATTCATCTACTACCACCACCTAGAGATCCTAAACCACCAAGAAAGACATTCCAGAAACCCCCTCCAAAACTTGATCCTAGCCTGGAATAAATGTTGAAACAAATTTCTACCAAGAATCTCCAATTTCAAACAACCACCCAAGCTTCCATACAAGACTTAAAAACCCAATTAGGCCAACTAGCCAACTTGGTGTGGGAATTGTAAAGTCATATGTCCAGTAAACTACTCTATCAACCACTATTCAACCCTTTGTATAAGGTAAATGTCAGTTCCATAACCCTAAGGTGTGTAACTAAACTTAAAAGCTAAATGACCCATCCTTTAGAGTCACCCCCTCATGAGGAAAACAACATCTCAACCGTTGAAATTAGTAAAAATTTAGAAAAACATTTTCCTAAGAGATTCCCTTTTAATGGAAAGAGTATTTCTATTGATGATTCACCTAGACCAACCATTCCTATTACATTTCCCCAAAGGGCCACCCAACCAAGAAAAATAGAAGTATAACTTGAAAAATAAAACATATAAACTTTCAAAAAAGTAGAGTTCGAAATCCCCTCGATTGATGTTGTGAAGAAAATTCCACGATATACCATTTTTCTAAAGGAGATGTGTACACACAAAAAGAAAATTCATGGAGATGAAAAGGTTAACTTAGGGAGGAATGTATCAACATCTATAGATCCATCACTTCCCAAAAAAATCAACGATCTGGGACCATTGTCAATTTTGGGCACCATAGGTGGGTATTGTCTTTCAAATGTTATGCTTGATTTGGGTTCTCCTATAAATGTGAGGCCTCAATACATTTTCTATACATTATAGGTTGGAGAACTAAAGCCCACAAGAATTTTTTTTCAACTCTCAAACAAATGTATAATGCACCCCACTAGTGTGTTAGAGGATGTTCTTGTGAGGGTGAAAAATTATAAATTTTCTACTATTTTTTATGTGATTAAAATGGAAGATTATAGGATTAATATACATTACCTGATTATATTGGGGATACCATTCTTGAAAACTTCCAAAACCATAATTAATATCCATAACGGTACATTATCTATGAAGTTTTGTGGTGACGTTTTCTAGTTCAACATCCTTAATTCCATGAATAACCCCTTGGAAGAACATTCCTCTATCTCTGTTAACTCTATATATGTACTCCTTTCCCCTAAAACAACTTATCTTCATTCCCCTAAACCCCTTTATGAGTTTTAATCATTTATTGAAATTCTAGAAAATGAATCATGCATTGATTTTTGTAGTGGTATAGAAAATTTCATGCATGTTTATTAATTGATGATTTTTTGAACACTGAGGATCCCATGACCATCGATGATACTACTAAGCTTATAAAAGCTGGTTCCACTTCTGAGGATGTTACTATTGAAAAGTTATATGAGATCATTGACCTATCATAATCAAATTCACTCTCATCAATCCAAAATCCCCTAGAATTGGAACTAAAACTACTACCTCATGATTTAAAATATTCATATCTTGAGAATGGAAACAAGCTATCTGTCATCAGGTCTAGTTCACTCCATTGAGATAATGAATTGAAACTGCTTGATCTTTTGAGGAAGTATAAACAAAATATGGGATGTAAACATTCTTTCATTCATGGTATTATTCTATAAATTTTCATACCATATATTATTTAATGAGGAGGAGAAACTAGTGAGGCATGCACAACGTCGACTGAACCCAAACCTCCTAGATGTTGTTAAAATTGAGGTAAAAAAATTATTGGATGATGGAATCATTTAAACCATATCTAACAACCAATGGGTCAGTCAAGTTCAATTTGTTCCTAAAAAAACTAGTCTTATGGTAATTAAAAATTAAAAAAATGAATTGGTTCCAACTTGGGGGTAGAATAGTTGGCATGTCTTTATAGAATATTGGTGATTAAACCAACACAATAGAAAGGACCATTTCCAATTTACATTCATTGATGATATGTAATATATTCTAGTGGGGTAGTCCCATTACAGTTTCCTTGATGGGTATTTTGGATACTTTCAGATTTATATTGCCTTCGAGGATCAAGAAAAGACAACCTTTACTTTCCCCTTCGGTACATTTTCATATAGAAGCATGCCATTTGGTTTTTGCAATGCTCCAGGTACTTTCCCACGAAGCATGATTAGTATTTTTGGGATTTCCTAGATAATTGCACGGAAGTATTAATAGTCGATTTCACTGTTTATGGATCCTCTTTTGATGAATTATTTAGTAGTCCTTGTTCAGTCCTACGTCACTATACTGAAAGGAATATGTTATTAAATAATGATAAATTCCATTTCATGGTGAAAAAAGGTATAGTTTTGGGACATTTCATTTCTAGGGATGGTATCCAAGTAGATAAATCAAAAGTGGAGATCATTTCTTCCATACCATTCCCAAAAATGTTCGCTATGTGCATAATTTCCTATGACTTGTTGGATTTTACCTTCATTACATTCATGAAATTAGTAAGATTGCACCCCCCCTCTCCTGATTACCCCAAGATAGAAATAATTTGTTTTTGATAAATAATGTGAGGAAGACTTTAATAAATTGAAATGAAACCTCACAACACCCCTGGTAATCTAACCACCTCGATGGGATTTACCGTTTGAGATCTTGTGTGATGCCTCTAACTATGCTGTTTGGGCAGTCTTATCAAAAAGGTTCGATCGAGCTCCACATGTCATTTCCTATGTGTCACGAACCGAGCCAGGTCGCCATCCAACTTGGTACCCGACCCAGTCCACAGTAAGGTCCGAAGGGCATTCCTGATACCCATGGGATAGAAACTAGTTCTAGGCATCAAAATAAACTTATTGGGATTGATTTGGACAAAAATAAAAGTCAGATAAATAAACATAAAATAAAAAAATAGATAAATAGAATGAATCAAAATGAAAAAAAGATAGAGAAAAAAGGAATGAAATAAGCAACGAGACATACCTCAAGTGACCCAATGGGTCACCACAAAACATAAACTACACTAGCTCCAATTGTGATCCAAAACTAGGACCTAGAATAGAAAACTAAGGTAGGCGTGAGCATCAAGATTCTCAGTAGGAAATCCAAGATACAACAACTCCCTATTCCCTTTCCCTTCAGAAGAAATCCAACAAATGCTAGTTTAAAAATGTGACATATTAAAATAATCTTTTTCATTCTTTTCAAATTCAAGTACCTAGTTTTAATTTTCAAGTAAATCTCTCCTACTACATTTTCAAAATAGGTTCTAAGTATGCATTAAAATTTCAAAATGAAAGGAAACCAATTTAGATTAAGATGTGGTTTTTACTAGTGAAACAACAATTGAGAAACAACTGAAATGAGAACTCATGTCGAAAGAAACATGTCACAAATTAGAACCATGGGAATTCCCTATAGGTAACTAGAACAAGTGGGGCCCCTAAAACCTCACATCTCTGTGAAAAGTAACCATGAAAATTATCCATTCTCATGAACATGAGCCACTAGTAGGGATAATACCCATTCCCTAATGGTTCCCCAGCATCATCACCATCATCATAGTTTAGTTAGTGTTGTTATCATTAGATTTACTATGTGAAATAGGGACCGAACCCCACGGGTTAACTAGCATACTAGGTCTAGTCCACCCACCTAGATACTCGGGGTTACCCATGTGATATATTTCAAATGGTGGAGAGGTTTTATCAAAATAACATAAATGAACAGAACACTTTATTTATCCAAAATCCATTCAACCTCTCACCAACACTCTCCCTCCTTAAGCACATTCAAATTTTTATCTGACATAACATCCCATAATCCTCTTCATTAGGAAGATATCACAAAACACACATTTAACATACACACCATGTTTCTAAAACAATGGGGCATGCCTTAAGAAGGGTTTTTCACATTTAAAAATCATTTTCATGGTGCCCAATGGGCCTCATTACTCCACAAGAATGAATTTTCTTTAGAAAACATGTTCACCCAAAACCCATTTTGGAAATCACTATGGAACTCTTTTGAAATCAAACAGGTCACTACCCTTTTATGAAAAATCGGCCGAAAGGCCATGAATATTTGGAAATATCCATTTCGCATTCAAAACATATAGAAAAACACATTTCAAGAACCCCACCATTTATATATACATATACACACACACACACACACATATATATATATATAGAATATTCATTTCATATAAAAGTGGAAAATACACTTTCAATGAACACTAAGAAATAATGGAAATTATAAATTAAGATCAGGGCATAGGGAACCTACCTTATGGTAGAACCAAGCCGTCCACTTCGGCTATTAGCGCTTTCTACCTAAAAGATGCTTCTCCCCCACTAAGCATATGCACCTTCGCATACATACAAGGACACCTAGCCCCTATGCACACATTTGCAAGGCCCATGAACATATGAAAGGGGATTCTTATAGGTATTCTTATAAGTATATACTTGTTTACACTCACCTACATATGCACTTATATATATATACATAGGTACACGTAGCCCCATACATGTAAATTCGATTCCATGGATGAATATACACATAATGGGGGAACCTACATGTATATATTTACTTACCTATGAACACGCAAGCGAGTCGCCCTCAGACTGGAAACTGAAAACCGCACCAAACAGGTACCACACACTGCACATATAAATTAATAAAATAATTAAACACTTACACAATCTATTAAATATTTTAAAATAACACATCAAGTGTTCGCACCAATAACACGCTCAATTTAAATAGGAAAATCCAATTTAAAACCAAATGTACTAAAAAGTGACCTTAAAACATATATTCCATAATTTAAAACAACTTACAAGACATATTGAGAAATTCCCAACAAGGAAAACATGCTCAAATTGATGTATTTCCTATTAAAAATCATTTTTCAACACACACGCACCTCAAGTACCAACAAAAATACATTTCTCACTTCCCAAACAATTGATTGAACACTTCCAATGATTTAAAAAAAGGCACGCAAACAAATACACTCATTTTCATACTCCAACACACTTTAGAAAGCATACGAACACCAAAGATATATCCAAACATGTTTCACCAACTTTATAAATTTTAATAAACCACTTAAGAATTTTCTGAAACAACTCCAAGAGGTATCATAAGACTTTGAACACAAACGCCCACTCAAAAACATCTTCTAAGGCCAAACACACACCAATAAGATGATAAAATGGAATTCACACCCCTTTAGCAACATAATAAAACACTAATAAAAGACTAAACATGGATTTTCATCACAAACTCACTCCATTTCATATAAACATGCTACAAAATGGATAAAATTAATTTTAAATTCCCTTAAAACAAATTTCACATCAAAAAATTTAATCAAAGATCGTGCTGAATTAATTTAACAAACAAAATCAATCATCAGGTAATGATTATGCACGAACAGACCTAATTTCGGTGTCAAAACCCCTAAATTTTAGTGTGAAACAACCACCACACATCAATCGTACTACAAGAAAATAATACTAAACCCTAATATAAATGAATAAAGTCAATTACACCATAACAAAATCAAAAATCACACCAAACCCTAACCTACAAATCCACAAAAGAAGATATCAACCCACTGAAGGGAAGCATGCCTACAGAGAAGATGCAAGGGGATAACAGAGCTTGAGGGTGGGCTGTCTGAGGTACACCGCACCAGAAAATCTAGCCAGATGGGAGGGGCATCATGGGTTTGGTGGTGCAAGGAAGTGAGGATGGTGCGGTTCGGTGCGAGGCGAGCTAGAGGGTGGTGCGAGGTGAGATGGAAGGATGCTCGCTTGTCAGTTTCTTCATCGTAGGGGTGTACAAGAGGAGAACGTGGCTAGGTTTAGAAGAATGGCAGTGTGGTGTGAACCAATCAGGTGGGTGTCCTGCGCGACAGGCCAAGGGGGGAAGAGGGAATAAGGGGGTAAAAAAGAGTGAAATTAAAATAAAAATAGAATAAAAGAAAATAGAAATAAAATAAAATTAAAATAAAAAAAAGAAACATAATCCATTATAATAATAATAATAGTAATAATAATAATTACTGTGAACACAAGATGCTGGGTTGGGGTGTGACAATTTACCCCACCACAAAAAACTTCTTACCCCCAGAAAGTCACCCAGCCAATGGAGGAATCAAACTCTAGTTCGAAACTAAACGAGGTCAACCAAATAACAAACTCAATGTGAATTTACACTCTATTAGTCACACCCAACAATATTTAATGGAAACTACAATGAGAAGAGTAATCAGTAAACAAGGATTGTTCTTCCCACCATAAGAACATGACTAGAACAACCAACATTGAGACTCTCAGCATGAGCTAACTCTATAACAGCTAACTTGAACAAAAGAGGAAACCACCCACACAGAACAAAAATCTCACAAAAACCAACTCTTCAAGAAGACATGACAAGATACATAGTGGTTATTCCCACCAGTTAATAACCGGCCAGCTTAAGACAACTACCAAGGACCAATACGGGACCCCAACACAAACCAACCCTCAAGCTCTCCGGATAAACCAAACCCCCACCACATGGGGTTCCCAATGAAAGACCCCAAACAGAATGGTGGACTAAACCCCTATTCATTATTTCCAAAGACGCATGTGTCTCCAAAATGAGCATGTCCTAAAATAAGAATGAGTCACCCAAGGAGATAACCATACAGGAGAGACAATCATCTTGAGAATCACAAACACAAAGAGACAACCTTCAAAGCTCACATTTGAGAAGGCGCAACTCCTAGAATTACATGAAAATGAGATCACCGCGCCTTCTTACAACCAAAGAGGAACTTTCAAAAATAGGTACCACAACTATTAAAAGATGTAAATGACGAGGATCCCTATCAGAAACAGGTTTCTCTAGTTCAGTAACTTCACCGAATGGAGAAACATCGCAAACAAAAAAAAACAATCGATACTTGAAACCTAGATGGAGCCCCACAATAAATGAACTTTCAACTGATTATATGATGCTAACTCTGGAGAAAAGGAAAAAACTCCCTGATGTACTTGATGTAATCCTTAACTGTTCGTTGGCCTTACTGGACACTTAGGATTTTTGCCACATTCCTCACCTTCACATACTTAGGTATAAACCATGGGACGATAGTGGTTTTAAACACCTTTCCAAGACATCCCAGCATGCAGTGACGCTGGGATTATCTCCTTCACCAATACAAAGTTGAACATTTAAGAGTATGGGTTGAACCGACAACTAGAATAGACTCACTAGAAACCTATGGGACATTTTTAGGAAGTATACTCAAAAACAAGAAGCACTAAACTAGATGAAAACGCATCATAAATCAAAATTCGAAAATTCAGTCACAAAATAAAACAAAAACTCAAACCACCATTCATTATGTCAAAACCAAGATCCCATGAAAAGGATACCAAAAACGAAAAGATAACACCAAAAAATTCTTCACTCACTTTTCAAAACATTTAAATTAAACTTTTTGAATACGATTTTGCTGAAAAATCAACTTATATACCCACCATTGGTATTCCATGAAGTATCTCTCACACACCCAAAAACACACACACACACACATATCTTTGTGATAGCTCAAGAACCCATCCACACATACAACCAATTTTCCACTTCCCACATGCGTACCTCCATATATGTAATCCCTCGTAGGAATACCAAGGGTCAATTCAAAAAACATCTCATTTTCAAAATGAATCATTCAATGTAAATCACATATTCTCAACCAATTTGAGAATGTCACATATCATTAAAGTAATAAATTCCAAAATTCTGAAACATTCTCCAATTAAAGTTCCAAAAGTGTTACCAAGATCCCAAAAAAAATTCCAAAACACCTCCCATTTTCCCTTTGAATCCACACATTCCACTAAAAGAAAACAATTTCTATTTCCAACAAAATTTTACCGCTCAAAAACCACATTACATTTTGAAAAACTATTTTCCTAAAAACCATTTTCATTTTTGAAATTCACTCAAGTCAGTAAAAACAAATCCCAAAATTAACTCACAAGAAAACATCCCAAAAGTAAGGGACTAGTGGTGATTCCAACCTAATAACATGGCTTAGTAGACCATGTTCCGAGCGAACATTCACTATAGGATGTATCATGAACAATGAACTCAAGCTGTATATGGGTCACTACTCTAGAAAATATCTTCGTGTAACACTAGGTCATTTACTTTTTCATCTATTATCCACACAGACCAGGCAACAGAAAAATTCAAATCCAGGACTACACCTATCAACTCGAGGCTTGGGATGGGAAAGAGTCATGACGTCCTTCCTGCACCTACCTCTTGAGTCTCGACACACCTAATCACCAAGATACCTAAAACCCAAAATAACAAGAAACTCCCTTTGATACCACTTTTTCATGAACCAAGCCCATTCTCCATCTGACCCGATGCCCAAACCAGTTAACAGCAAGACCCGATGGGAATTACCAATACCCACAAGCTGGAAACTAATGCCAGGCATCAAAATAAACCAGTTCAGAATGATTTTGCCCAAAATAAAAGGTAGATAAATTAACATAAACTGAACAAAATAGATAAATATAAGGAATCAAACTGAACAAAAAGGTATCAAAAAAAGGAATGAAATAACGAATGAGACATACCTCAAGTGATCCCGTGGGACACCACAGAGCATAAACTACACTCTCTCCAAGAGTGATCCAAGACTAGGACATAAAACAGAAAAGTAAAGTAGGAGCGAGCTTCAAGATACTCAGTAGGAAAGCCGAGATACAATAACTCCCTATACCCTTTCCCTTTATAAGAAATCCAACACATGCTAGTTTGAAAATAGGACATAATAAAACAATGTTTTTCATTCTTTTGAAATTAAGGTAACAAGTTTTCATTTGCAAGTAATTCTCTCCCACTAAATTTTAGAAATAGGCACCGAGAATGCATTAACATTTAAAATTGAAAGGAGAACAACTTATTTTAAGATGTGGGTTTTACAATTGAGACGTCAAGTGAGAATCAACTGAAATGAGAACTCACGTCGAAAGAAAGATTTCACAAAAGAGAACCATGGGGAATCCCTATAGGTAACTAGCACAAGTGGGACCCTAGAACCTCACATCTCAATGAAAAGTAACCATGAAAATTATCCATTATCGTGAAAATGAGCCACTTGTAGGGAGAACACCCATAACCTAGTGGATCCCCAACAACATCATCATCATTATAGTTTAGTTAGTGTTTTCATAATTAAACTTGCTATGTGAAACATGGGAAAAACTCCATGGGATCACTAGAATACTAGTTATAGTTCTCCCACCTAGATACCTGGGGTTACTAATGTTCTCTATTTCAAATGGAGGTGAGGTTTTATCAAAATAACATAAATGATCATAACACTTTATTTATCCAAAATCCATTCAACCTATCACCATTGCTCTCCCTCCTTAAGTGCATTCCCCTTTTTATGTGACATAACACTACATAAGCCTATTCATTAGGCACATATCACAAAACACACATTTAACATACACATAATGATTCTAAAATAATGGGGAATTTTTTAAAAGTGGGTTTTCACATTAACAAATCATTTTCAAGGTTCCAAACATGCCTCATTACTCTACAAGAATGACTTTTCTTTAGAAAACATGTTCACCCAAAACACATTCTGGAAATCACTCTGGAAATCAAATAAATCAAACAGGTCACTACCCTTTTAGAATAAAATTGTCCGAAAGGCCATGAGTCTTTTGAAATACCCATTTCACATTCAAACATCAAGAAAAACACTTTTCAAGAACCCCAACCATTTATACATGCATACATATATATATATGGCATATGCGTTTTATGTAAAAGAAAAAAACAACCTTTCAAAGAACACTAAGTAATAATGGAAATTCTAAATAAAGATCAAGGCATAGGGAACCTACCTTACGGTGGAACCAAGCTTTCCACTTCAACTCATGGTGATTTCTAACTAAAATCAACTACTCCCCCACTAAGATTATGTTCCTTTGCATACATGCAAGGACACCTAGACCCTGTGAACACATTCTCATAGCCCATAAACATGTGAAAGGGTATCCTTATAGGTATGCTTATATATATATATACTAGTTTCCACTCACCCGAGTATGCATTTTTATATATACACATAGGCACACCTAGCCCGATACATGTACATTCAATTCCTTGGAAAAATATATACACATAATGGGGGAACCTACATGTATATATTTACTTACCTATGAACACACTGACGACTCGCCCTCAGACCGGCGACTGAAAACCACACTAAACAGGTACCACACACTACACATATAAATAAATAAAATAATTAAACACTTAAACAAACAATAAATTTTTTAAAATAACACATAAAGGGTTTTCAGTAATAACACACTCAATTTCAAATAGTAAAAAACACTTTAAAACCAAATGTACAACAAAGAGACTTTAAAACATACTTTCCATCTTTTAAAACAACTTACAATACATATTGGGAAATTCCCAACAAGGATAACATGATCAAAGTGGTAAATTTCACATAAAATGTCCTTTTTTAACACTCACGCACCTCAAGTACCAAAAAAAATACATTTCTCACTACCCAAACAATTGATTGAACACTTCCAATGATTTTTAGAACAAGGCACAGACAAAAATACACCCATTTGCATACTCCAACCTCTTTAGAAAGAATATGCACACGAAAACAATATCCAAATGTGTTTCACCCACTTTATAAGTTTCAATAAACCACTTAAAAATTTTATGAACCAAATCCAAGTGGTATCACAAGACATTGAACACAAACACCCACTCAAAAACCACTTCTAAGTCCTAAACCACACCAATAACATGATAAAATGGAATTTCCATCCCTTGTACAACATAATAAAAAACTAATAAAAGACTAAACATGGATTTTAATCACGAATGCACTACATTCAATATAAGTGTTCTACAAAATGGATCAATTGCATCATAAACTCCCTTAAAACCAATTTTACATCAAACAAATTTAATCAAAGATCATGACGAATTAATTTAACAGAAAAAATAAATCATAAATTAAAGATTATGCATGGACCCACCTATCTCTGGCATTGAACCCACCAAATTTTTTTGTGAAACAACCATTGCACGCCAATAACACCGCAAGAAAACACAAATAAAACCTAAAATCAAATAATCGAGTCAATTACACAATAAAAAATCGAACACCACACCAAACCCTAACCCGAAAATCCAAAAAGGAAGAAATCAACCCACCAAAATGGAAACACGCCTGCGACGAAGATTAACGGGGATAACAGAGCTTAAGTGAGGGATGTATGAGGTGCACCACGCTGGACAATCAGACTGGAGGGGAGGGACGACACAAGTCTGGTGGTGTGAGGCAGTGTGTGTGGTGTGTTTCGGTTCGTGGCAGGCTGTAGGGTGGTGCGAGGTGACCTGGAAGTAGGATCACTAGTTAGTTTCATTGTCGGAGGGGAGTACAGGAGGAGGAAGCATCAAGGGTTAGGAGGAGGGTGGTGCGATGTGAACTAGGGGGGTCCTGTGCGATGGGATAAGGGGGGAAGAGGGTATGGGGGTGGTGGTAAAAAGAGAGTGAAAATAAAATAAAAAGAGAATAAATGAAAATAGAAATAAAATAAAAATAAAATAAAACCTCAAAAAATGAAACTGAAGCCATTCTAATAATAATAATAATAATAATAATAACTACGACCAAAAGACGCCCGGTCAGGGTATGACAATTCTCCCCACCAGAAAAAATTTCTACCCCCAGAAAATCACCCAGGGAAATGAAGAATCAAACTCGATTTAGAAACTGAACGAGGTCAACAAATTCACGAACTCAGTGTGGGTTTCCACTCTATCAGTCACACCCGACCAACTTTAATGAAAACTACAATGAATGAGTCACCATGAAATGATGAGGGTTCTCCCCCCAAAAGAACCTAACTATCACAACCAACATTGAGACTTTCAGCATGGGCTAAATCCCGATCTGCTAACTTGAACCAAAGAGGAAACTACCAACAGATAACAAAACACTCACACAGACCAAAACTTGAAGAATGCACAACAAGATCCATGGTGGGTATTCCCACATGTTAAGAACTGAACAGGTTAGGACAACTAGCACATACTGATACGGGAAACCCGACAAAAAACAGCCCTAGAACTCTTTGGATAAACCAAACCCCCACCACATGGGGTTCCCAATGAAAGACCCCAAACTGAATGATGAACCAATCCCCTGTTAATTATTTCCCATGACACATGTGTCTCCAAAATGAGCACGACCTAAAACAAGAACGGGTCACCCCTGGAGCTAGTCATACAAGAGAGAAAATCATCTTGATACTCACATACCCAAATATACAACCTTCAAACTCAAATTTGAGGAGGAAGAAATCCTGGAATTAAAAAATAACGAGATCACCACACCTTCTTACAACCAAAGAAGAAATTTAAAAATTTGAGACCACAACTATTAAAAGATGGAACTAACAAGTAGATTTGTTAGAAATAGGTTTCTCTGGTTTACACTCTTTTCCAGGTGGGGAACCTTCCTGAATACCAAAATGAATCGATCCATGAACCTAGACGAATACCTCACAAAACAAGAACATTTAAATGATTATACGAAACTACCTCTAGATAAAATGAACAAAATCCTTGAGGTTCCTGGTGTAAGCCTTTATTGTTTATTTTCCTTGTTGAACACTCAGCAGTTCTGCCACCTTCCTCACCTTCACTTCCTAAAGTATAAACCATCGGACGAGAGTGGCCTTAAACACCTTTCTAAGACATCCAATAATTCAACGACATTGGGATTATCTCCTTCAGTAATAAAAATTAGAGACTTTAAGAATCTGGGTAGAACCAACAACTATAATAGACTCACTATAAGCCTTTGAGACTTTTTTGGGTAGCATACTCAAAAACACAAAGCACAAAACCGAATGAAAATGCATCATAAATCAAAATTACACACTTCAATCGCAAACTAAAATTCAAACTCAAACCACCATTAAATATGTGAAAACCAAGATCCCACAAAAAGGATACAAAACATGAAAAGATAAGACCAAACAATTCCTCACTCACTATTCAAAACATTTAAATTATCCCTTTTGAAAACAATTTTTCAGAAAATAAAACAACTTAAATACCCACCATTGGTATTGCATGAAGTCTCACACAAACATATATATATTTGTCATTGTGATAGCTCAAGAACCCATCCACACCTACAACCAATTTTCCACTTGATACATGCGTACCTCCATATATGTGATCCCTCATAGGAATACTAAGGGTCAATTCAAAACACATCTCATATTCAAAACAGATCATTCAACATAATGGACATATTCACAAACAATTTGAAATTGTCACTTATCATTAAATAAATACATTTCCAAATTCCCAAAAATTTTCCAATTCACATTGCAAAAGTGTTACCAAGATCCCAAAACAACTTCCAAAACACCTCCCATTTTCCTTTTGAAACCACACATTCCATTAAAAGAGAACAATTTCCATTTCAAACACCATTTTACATCTCAAAAACCACATTCCATTTTAAAAACCCATTTTCCTAAATACCATTCTCAATTTTGAAATTCACTCAAGTTAGTCAAAACAAATCCAAAACATAACTCATATCAAAACACCCAAAAAGTAAAGGACTAATGGAGATTCCAACCTAGTAACCTGGATTAGCAGACCATGCTCCGAGCAAGAATTCAACATAGAAAGTATCTTGAACCGCGCACTCAGGCTCTAAATGGATCTCTAATCAATGAAAGGTTGTCGCGTAACACTGGATCACTTACTTTGTAATATTTTATCCAAACAGACCAAGCCAAAGAAAAATTCAAATCCCAGACTACCCCTGGAAACTCAAGGGTTGGGACAGGAAAGGGTTCATGACGTCCTTCCCACACCTACCTATCAAGTCCCATCACAAATAATCACAAAGGTACCTGAAACCCCAAGTAACAAGAACCCCCCCCCCCCCCTTGATACCAATTTATCATGAACCAAGTCAGGTCGCCATCAAACCTGGCCCCCGACCAGGTCCGTGGCAAGGACCGATGGGCATTCCTGATTCCCACAGGCTCGAAACTAGTGTTGGACATCAAAATAAAGTAGTTGGGAATGATTTTTCCACAAAAACAATACAGATAAATAAACAAAAACTAAAAAATAGATAAATATATAGAATCAAACTGAACAAAAAGGAACCGAAAAAATGAATGAAATAATCAACGAGACATACCCCAAGTGACCTCGTGGGTCACCCCAAAACATAATCTACACTCTCTTCAAGAGTGATCCATGACTAGTACCTGAAACTGAAATGTAAAGTAGGCGTGAGAATCGATATGATCAGTATGAAATCCAAGATACAATAATTTCCTATTCCCTTTCCTTTTATAAGAAATCCAACACATGATAGTTTGAAAATATGACTTAATAAAATAATGTTTTTCATTCTTTTCAAAATCAAGTAACATGTTTTCATTTTCAAGTAAATCTCTCCCACTACATTTTTGAAATAGGTTCCAAGCATGCATTAACATTTCAAAATGAAAGGAAACCAACATAGATTAAGATGTGGTTTTTACAAGTGATACATCAAGTGAGAAACAATTGAAATGAGAACTAACGTCAAAAGAAACATGTCACAAAAGAGCACCATGAGCAACCCATATACGTAAGTACACAAGTGGCACCCTAGAATCATGTGTCTTGGTGAAAAGTAAGCATGAAAATTATCCATTCTCACGCACACGAGCCACTAGTATAGAGAATACCCATAATGTAGTGGTTCCCCAACATCATCATCATAATCATCATAGTTTAGTTGGTGTTGTCATAATCAAACATACTACGTGAAACAAGGGCTGAACCCCATGAGATAACTAGCATACTAGTTCTAGTCTACCAACCTAGATACCCGAGGTTACCAATGTGCCCTATTTAAAATGGTGGTGAGATTTTATCAAAAGAACATAAATGAACACAAAACTTTCTTTATCCAAAATCCATTTAACCTCTCACCACCACTCTCCCTCTATAATTATATTCCCATTTTTATGCGACATAACATCGCATAAGCCTCTTAATTAGGCACATATTAGAAAACAAACATTTAACATATACATAATGTTTCTAAAACTGTGGGGCGTGCCTTAAGATGGGGTTTTCAAATTCACAAATCATTTTCAAAGTTCCAAACCAGCCTCACTACTCCACAGTAATGAATTTTCTTTAGAAAACATGTTCACCCAAAACTCATTTTGGAAATCACTCTAAAACTCTTTAGAAATCAAACAAGTCACTACCCTTTTAGAAAAAAATCAGTCGAAAGGCCAGACATCTTTGGAAATTCACATTTCACATTCAAAACATCTCAAAAATCACTTTTCAAGAACACTATCCATTTATATATACATATATATAGCATATGAATTTCATATAAAAGCAGAAAAAAACTTTCAAAGATCACTAAGAAATAATGGATATTCTAAATAAAGATTAGGGAATAGGGAACCAACCTCAGGGTGTAACCAAGCCGTCTACTTTGCCTCTTGGAAATTTCTAACTAAAAGATGATGCTCCCCAACTAAGAATATGTGCCTTTTCATACATGGAAGGACACCTATCCCCTATTCAAACATTCACATGACCCATGAACATGTGCAAGGGGATCCTTACAAGTATTCTTATACATATATACTAGTTTCCACTCACCTGCGTATGCATTTTTATATACACACATAGGAACACCTAGCCCCATACATGTAAATTCAATGCGATGGATGAATATACACGTAACGGGGTAACCTACATGTATATATTTACTTACCTATGCACACGCAAACAAGTCGCCCTAAGACTAACGACTCAAAACCACAAGAAAAGGGTACCACCTACTACACATATAAATTAACAAAACAATTAAACAATTAAATAATACATAAAACATTTTAAAATAACACATTAAGGGTTTTCACCAATAGCACGATCAATTTCAAAGAGGAAAAGCCACTTTAAAACCAAATGTATAATAAAGAGACCTTAAAACATACGTTTTATATTTTAAAACAACATACAATACATTTTGAGAAATTCTCAACAAGGCTAACATGCTTAAAGTGATACATTTTCCCTCAAAAATCCTTTTTCAACACAGACACACCTCAAGTACCAACAAAAATACATTTCTCACTACCTGAACAATTAATTGAAAACTTCCAATGATTTTCACAAAAAGGAACACACACAAATACACCCATTTGCATACTCCAACCCACATTAGAAAGAATATGCACAACAAAACAATATCCAAACGTGTTTCACCAACTTTTTAAGTTTTAATAGACCACATAAGAATTTTATGAAACAACTCCAAGTGGAATCACAAGTCTTTGAAGAAAAACAACCACCCAAAAACCTCTTCTAAAGCATAACACACACCAATGACATGATAAAATGGAATTTGTATCCCTTGCGCAACATAATAAAACAAAAATAAAAGGCTAAACATGGATTTTCATCACAAACACACTACATTCCATATAAACATGCTAAAAATTGGAACAAATTAATATTAAACTCCCTTAAGACCAATTTCACATCAAAAAATTTAATCAAAGATCATACTGAATTAAGGTAACAAACAAAATAATTCATCAAGTAATTATTATGAATAGACCCACTAGTCTTTGGTGTCTATACCCCAAAATTTTGGTGCAAAACAACCACCGCATGAAAATCGCACTGCAAGAAAACACAAATAAACCCTAAAATCAAATAATCGAGTCAATTACACCATAAAAAAAATAACATAACAAAAAAATCTAACCCGAAAATCCCAATAGAAATCAACCCACCGAAGGGAAGCACACCTGCAGGGAAGATGCAACGGTCTAACAGAGCTTGAGGGAGGGATGTATGAGGTGTGCCGCACCAGAAAATCTGGCTTGAAGGGAGGGGCGATGCGAGTCGGGTGGTGCAAGGTTGCAAGGGCGGCAAGGTTTAGTTCATGGCAGGATTCAGGGTTGAGCGAGGTGAGATGGAAGGTGTCATGCCAGTCAGTTTCATCGTTGGAGCAGAGTACTGTAGGAGGAAGCATTTAGGGTTAGTAGGAGGGTGGTGTGGTGTGAACCAAGGGGGAGTCTTGCGTGATCGGCCAAGGTGGGGGAAGATGGAATGAGGGGGTAAAAAACACTGTAATGAAAATAAAAAGATAATAAGACAAAATAAAAGTAGAATAAAATTAAAATAAAATCCGAAAAAATAATCTTAAGGCATTCTAAACAAAATTAATAATAATAACAATAATAATAATAATTGTGACAGCAAGATGTCGGGTCTGGGTGTGACACTATGCCTCTCCAACACTGGACCCTACCCAAGAAAACAACACCACCACTAAAAAAGAATATCTTTCCCTTGTGTTTTTCCTGGATAAATTTTGGTCTTAAATTTTAGGGTCCAAAGTCCTTGTGTTCTCACACCATGCAGCCCTATGGTATCCCCTTAAGAAATTAGAAGCCAAACCACATCTCATTCGCTTGATGGTCCTCCTTCCAGAATTCAATCTAGAAATTTGGGATAAAAATGGAGGAAAAGATGTAGTGGTTGACCATATCAGTAGGATCCTCTCATCCTCAAACACTGAATCATCCCCTTGTATTCGTATAAATGAAATAATTCTTGTTGAGAAATTGTACTGAGTGCAAAATGCTATTCCTTGGTATGTTGAAATTGTAAATTATTTTCTAGAATCTTTCATTTATGAAAATTTCAACAAAAACAAGACTAATCGTCTAAAACAAGATTCCAATTGGTATATTTGGGATAAACCCTACCTTTGGCACACATGTAGTGATCATGTCCTCAGGATTTTTGTTCCCGGTATAGAGTTTAATCTATCCTTAGGTTCTTCCACACTCTTTCTTGTTGGGGTCACTTTGGTCCCCAACAGACTACTTGAAAGGTCCTATATTTTGGACTCTTTTGGACCACATTATTTTGAGATGCCCATATATTCTATAAATCTTATCCTCACTATCAAATATTGAGGAATATCTTTAATAGAAATGAGATTCCACATCAAACCATTCTCTTCCATGAAATTTTTGATGTTTGGGGCATTGAATTAATGGGACCATTCCCTAATTAATTTGGGAACCTTTAAATTCTTCTTAAAGTGGATAATGTTTCAAAATGGGTAGAGACATGCACCACAAGGAATGATGATTCCATGATTATTGTGTCAAATTTGAGAACCCATAATTTTTGTAGGTTTGGATGACCTAGGTTTATTATCAATGACCAGTGTTCTCATTTATTCAACCAAACAATGCATTCTATTTTGAGTCATTATGGGGTCGGGCATCGAGTGTCTACTTATTATCACCCACAAACTGATGGTCAATCTGTGGTGTTGAATTGAGAGGTAAAACAAATTCCTGAAAAAATTGTTCAACAAAATATAAAATATTCGAGTCTTAGACTCTATGATTCATTATGGTCCATCTATATTACTTTAAAAACTCCCATTGGAATGTTGCTCTATTGTCTTGTGTTTGGAAAAAGTTTTCACCTCCCTATTGAGATAGAGCACTAGGAATACTAGGCCATTAAATAATGAAATTTTGATCTTTTTGGTGTAGGTTCACAAAGGAAGCTATATATTTAGGAGTAGGAGGAAATTCATAGAGACTCATATGATAAATCTAAGATTTATAAGAAGAGAACCAAGGATTCCCACATACAGCACATCCTTTATCATTAGTTTCACATTGGGCAGAAGGTCCTCCTATACAATGCAAGGTAGAAGTTTCACCCAGGTAAGCTTCTTTCCCAGTGGTTTGGACCATACACTATTACTAATGTCTCTCCATTTGGTGTTGTTTAGGTTAAAAATGATGAAACAAAGAAAAAATCACTGTTAATGGGAAATGGTTGAAGCACTTCCACGAAGCCATTCTGAATTCCCTGATAGAGGAACTTCATGTTCAAGAAGTAGTCTATGAATGAAACCCACCAGGTTTTATCCTACCTTCCCACATTATCATTATTATAGTGAGGACACTTCATACTCTAGGTGTGTGGGGGCGGGAGATGGGTAAATTTATGGGTTAATTAGTAATTTTCATCTTCTTTCTTTGTTTTTCACTTTTTTTATTGTTGGATAATAATTTCACTCTCCCCCCCTCACCCCCCACTTTTATTATTCAATATTCATTTTTGATGCCCACTTATCATGGAAAATTATGCCCATTTAATCATGTATGTTACTGAAAATTCATAAGAAATTTCTCTTTTTCATACTGTTGTAAATTTTTCAAAATAAAAATAATTTTTCTAAGGATGGTATATATGTTTTAGCATGAATTTAACATTTTGGTGTGAATTTTTCGTTATTTTTTTATTCTTTGAAGATATAAATGGGTGTATTAAGTTGAATCCTTTGAGAAGAATGGTATCCTTTATGTGAGGAGTTTATGAAAAATTTTGTCACTTAATTTCTTTGTACATATTTTCACCCAACCATGAAGTTTGAATATTTCTTACTCAAAAAAGGTAAATATAAGTTAGGTTAATATTTATTTACATACCAAAATGAATTTTCCATACGTACATTCCTTATCCGATATATTTCATTACTATATAGGATTTACCTATGCATGTGTACCTAGTATACAACTATTGTATCCCCCCAATATGGGTTGTGTCTTAAGAAGGTCAAAAACAACTCTTTATTAACCTTTCATCTTGTTATAACTATTAAAATTAGTGCTGCAAGGAGATAAAATTGGGGTTGAGAGAAGAGTGTGGTATTTGGTACAAGTTAAACTAAAAAATAATACTAATAAAAATGAGGGGAGTGATGAATTGTGAAACATATGGGGATATCTAGGTCTAAAGCTTAAGGTTTTACATTCAAGAATTCTTAAGTGATTGCGTCTTGAAATTTTATTTCAAAGGATGTAGGACAGGTTTGGTGGATAGAATAAATTACATAGATTTTTTTAAAAATATTCAATAGTTACTGGATAAAAAGTGGGAAGAATAACATTAAATGGTTTTCACACACACATGTGGGAAATTAGTGGCATGGTTATCTTTTTAATTATATTATCATATTGGTATCATTAATATCTTCAAATGTTTATGTGATGCAATTTATGATACATATTTCTCCATGATCACTAAGAATAACTCCTAGGTATGTTTTTTCTTTGATCACATTTATATAATTGGTTAAAATTACATTCAATGTTAAATCTTCATGAAGATGAAAATATCTCCATGAATACGTTTTCGAAATGTGACTTCCATAAGAGTGAACATTTTTAGGTGTGTGGGTGTGATCGCACCGTGATTCACTATTTTATTTACAGCCTAACACCACTTGCTAAACTAGTTTTGTTTTTAAAATTATAAAAATAATATAAAATTTCATTTCATGTTTGATTTAATTATTTTGTGTTTAAAACTATTAAAATATGAATTTTTTCTTGTTTGGATAATTACATTGTAGGTGGAGGTGACTTGGAGGGTCCATGATGATCTCTAAGAAAAATGGGCCAAACTATGTAGGATCTAAGCACAAATGTAGACTAAACTAAACAGTTCTACTAAAACATGATTCCAAATTGGATAATATTTTGTGGTATGGTCTAAAATTTAATGGGATACATTTAATCTGAATGAACCGAAGCCCAGTTCGGCAACTAAGAGGCCCGTTCGAACTGATCTTTCGAGGGAATCAAATATTAACAAAGTAAAATGCAATGTTATGTATTCTATCAATATCTCAAGCATTTTTGTCCCATTGGTTCAAATTTATGGTTGGGAAAATAAATATGTTGGGATAAACTTTTTACTTTTCTCTAAAGTGATATAAGACTGTGTGGAGGTCTAAAAAATGGGCCAAATGGTTTTACACAACCTATGGTCCAAAAACCACCTTCCACTTTACCTATAAAATGATACATTGGGAACCACATTTTAAAGGTAAAAATAGAAGAAAATCACTACCATTTTCGAATATTAGAGGAGTATCATCCTCATACTAGAAGTTTTGAAGGCCCCTATCCTCAGAGGGAGATCAATAATGAAGAAGTATTTCCACCTGAGCCTCCCCCTCATCCAAATGTTGAGCTAAGCGGTGGGTGATCATTGCAAGGGAGAAAAACACGTGAAGAGGGACTTATGAAACATAATTCTCTAAAAATTGTTGTATATTGTGGTTTAAATTGTTCTCCTATATTTATCATAACTTGTATTGATTCATTTAATTGAATCACTTTTTATTTCATAACCAAATGGTGTGTAATTTTAAGTGTGCATCTTGTGTTGCTCCGATTGGACAATATAAGAATCCTCTTATTTCCCAAACATTTGACATTTAAGTTTTCCTTGACACACCTTAAAACATTATAAGGGTCTGTAAATTGACTAAATTATTTTTATGTCATGTTTTACTTCTCTTTTTATTGTTTTAAGTGGTTTGTGGGTACCCAAGATCCTAGTTAACCCTCAACCAAACGATTACACTAAAACTTAATAATCAATTAAGAGTAGAGAACTTTTCAAGTGGTTCAGTAGATTATAAATGATCACATAATTATCATATATTTGTAAAAATCCATTTTTTTTTCAACTATTAAACTCTTTAAATTATGTTATTTTTTTTAAAAGGGTTTTCAAAACCATCCACAGTTTTACTACTTTTTACTAAAAATACACACTCTAAACCTATGAACACTCCTTGAGATATGACCTAGGGTCGAACCTATACTATAAATAAAACTTAATAACATAATCAATTTTACATTTTTTGACATTGTGTTCACACTCCTTCTGGGACAAGGTACGGGTCCTCTATTGAAAATTGAGTGGCACCCTCCTATGGAGTTAGGTAATGGGTCCAAAACTATCAGAGTGGCCCCATCCTTCTAGGAAAGGGTTTGGTTCCTCTATCTATTGAGTGGTAACATCATGTTGTACCATGTAATGGGAACTATACCTAGTTATTGTTCTCTTATACTATGCAGCACAGTGACAATGTGTGGTTTGACTTGGATGTTTCTACTAGGAAGACAATCAAGATGTTGGGAATAATTGATGGACTCTTGAACTATTGATACTCTTTCTTGGGCTGGGCTATCAGTTCAAGATTAACTTTATCTCTCACTTGGGATTTTTTTTATAAGAATATATATATATATATATATATATATATATTTGTAAAAATATTGATGAATTTCCTTACACTATTAATTTTTTGACCTATCTATTACTATATTGTCCCTTATAGTTTCCCACTCAATATTCGAGGCATCGTACTAGGTATGTATATAATCACCATTGTATTGTATTTACCCACATGTGTTGTGTCTTATGAAGAGGATGGATAGCCCAGTGGTGATTAAAAAAAATATTTGGGATACTTGGTGAATTTTAATGTGTAAAATGGACTAGGCTAGGAGATCGGGAGCCATTTTATCTCAACACATTACTTTTCTAGTTTTGGTAGGTTGGGTCATCTTTCAGGTTAGGCATGTACTGTTCCCATTTTAAATTTCATTTTACATTATCATTCACTTTTGTATTTCATATAGGTTTTTCATGTATTGTTATTACTCTATATTTTTAAACCTCTTTTATTCTTCTGCACTTCTACATTGAGATGGTTAGGCGAGTGCATACAAATACATTAGGAAAAGACCTCCCATGCTAGTTATTACATTTAGCGATTTTCTCCAAACAATTTAATATGGAGGCATGAATTAGGGAGATATGGCTTGTGCCCTAAATGATCATGTCTTTAGTTCCCTATTTGCACTATAATAAGTACATGAATGGTATAAATAAGATGTTTTATCACAGATAGGCAGATACAATGCACTAAAAATGTTATATTATAGGGTTTCCCATTGTTGTATAGTGTACCCTATTTTTAAATTGGATCATTATTGTCAAATGATGGTTCTATAGTGGGATGCACCCTATTCTCTTACCTATGATGTAGGTTAACATGTAATGGAGTCCCCAATCACTATATTGGATTTTTTTAAAATTCATACATCATGATTTTAAAAGGGTTGTCAGATCCTTTTTTTATTTTTTAACATTACATAGATCTTCCATGCACCATGGATTCATTGTTAAAGAGAAATAAAATCCATTGTTGTTGTATGGTATCCTTTTCTATACTATAGTTAAGGTCGGTAGAATTTAAATTCATAACTTCTGTATTTTATGAATGAAAAATAGAATTTTGGATATGGGTTTTAAAAATATGAGGATAGATAACATTTCACCAAGAGTGGGTAAGAGATGAATAAAAATAATAAAGGATTACGATTGAATTATAACCACTTTTAGTGTAGGATAACTAAGGGTGGACCAAGACCCACATATGCTCTATTGAAGGGTTTTATTTTCATTGTCTATTTGTCATAGTGTAATCATTGGAAATCATGAATCATTTTTTTAGTGAAGTTGAAATATGTATTAATTTTTTTCTCAAAAACTACATTCATATAATAATAATTTCTAGTACCTCATCTATGATCTTTAGTTTGTTCCTGGCCAATGAACCACAAATCATTAATGTAAATATTCACGGAATTTTGTGGTTCTAATTTAAGGGGATGTGAATAAAATATTTTTTATTCATCAAATAAGAAATATATTAAATTAAACTATGTTGAATTACATATCATTTTCATATTATTTTGTAATCTCCTAGAGAGGGAAATAATGATTACAGTAAGACACCCAATGATTTATGGGGATTGGAAAGGGATAACTATCCTAGGATCACCTTTAACAAAGAGATCAATCCATATACATTTAAGTTAGATAAATAACCTGGAGGAAGATTTTTGGATGTCCATGGTAGGATAGTCTATTATGATAGTTAGAACCAGTTTATTTTTGGGGTCTCATTACCATAAATTGTCTTAATTTAGAAATTTATAATGAATGTTAATATATAAGGAAAACCTATACACTGTCCTTAGTTACCCTCCCATTATCATTGATAACATATCTTATATCTAATATATGTTCTGTTTAATTTATATAATTTATATTAGATCATATAGATTCATTTATTAATTCATTGCAAATTAAAATGGACCTTATAATTTTCTTAAAGACAATCAATGGGCTTCCAGCTTCTTTGTGGGATCAAAATTGAACATGCCTCTATTCTAATCTTTAGTAGTTTTTTACACCATGGTAAAATAATTTATAAACATTGATTCCCTAGTAGAATAATTTCACCATTAGGACTAAATGGGTTCTTGGTACCATTTTTGGAGAAGAAATAGGAACCAAAGTCTGTCTAAAATAATTTTATTAGTTTGTGTATATTCTTACATCATTTATATTTTCTAATATTTATTTAGAATTTTTTTAGTTTTTTTATTAATTTTATTTTTTACATGATTCTTGTTCATATGGATGTGTTGGATAAGATAAATGAAGTATGGGTATTATGAAAAAACACAATTAGAGTACTTTTGATATAAAAAGGAGAAAAAAATTTTGATGGTACGAAATTCTACACAATGGTCACAATAGAAATGTGGTGGAATGATTATTAATCAACAGGATATGATGAATGTCTACCTAATTAAAGGATTTCCACTTATTATAACTCACTATATAAAGAATCTCCAAACATTTATATCATAATATTTTAATTTATCTATTAGTATAATAATCAATTTGATGGGGTGTAGTAGAAAAATATGCCTCATGAGTTGATTGAAACACTCATGAATTCGATTGTAATAAATGAATCGAAACATGAGGAATATGAAAAAAATTACAAGGATCATGATTTTATGATTGATTCAAACCCAACATCATTTATATATATTAATTTTAATTTTTAAAACATCTTGTAATGCTTTAATGTAAGGAATAATGTATTAGATGAAAAATGCAGTCTGGAGGAAGAAAATATGATTTTAGGGGAAGATAGGATTTAGGAAATGATTCTTATTGAAAAAGTTAAAAATTTTAAATAAAAAAGGTAACTAATGATGGATAACCCATAATATCATCAGTGAATTATGAAAAAAAACATTATATAAAATTAATAATCAGTTATCTTACCAATTTAGGAGGAATCTGAAGATTCCATGAATTCCCTTATTAAAAAATTGGCGGATGACAATGAAGAGAAGTCTTGGTCTATGTGTAGATAAGAAATTGAAAATAAATTTTTTATTGGACATGATGAAATTTTTAAGGGAGAGAAAAAAATACACCTCAAACATTTAGCAATAGCCCAGGTAACATTAAGAGACACACCAAAAATTTTATATAGTTAAATTAGAATAATATGAGGTGGATTACCAGATGTGTTTTGACCTCAAAGGATTTCTTAAAAATGACTCATAATGAGACTCATTCATTAGCTATAAAGGAATAAAAAAATAACATGTTCGATAACATTGAAGCAGTGGTTTTTAAAAGAAAAATGGAAATATTATGGTGAAAATAGATGAAAAGAGGTTTACCAAGTGGAAGAGGCTTCTAAAATTCATAAATTCATTATAATCATCATAGTGGGTAAGTAGATAATGGAATTATGAAAGAGAACATGGGAATTTATATATGTTATGGTGAAAAATAATATATGAAACCCGGTGAATATGAAAACTACCGAACACTCATTGTTTCCTTAGACAATGAGGAACTTCTAATATGAAGTGGTCAGATGATTTGGTGATGTTGTAATTGATTGAATTTTTTTCCATCAATCAAGAAGATAAAGTAGTCAATTAATTCTGAATCAAACTATTATAGAGATATTCTTTAGTTCCAATGAATTGTGAAAATGTCGATGCACAATGCTTTCTACATTTGTTGAGGTTCATGTAAGATCCATTCAAAATGTTTGCATGAGGGATTAGAAAGTTGATGATGAATAGTTAAGTATGTTGGTTTTGACATTTATTTGAAGATAGGAGGAAATTATATTCTATTTCAAATCTTGTTAATATTTTTGAATGATCCTTTATTAAAAAATGTTTTTCCAACACATTGGCCAGCCAACCAAGGAAGAAGCATGCACTACTGCGAGGGAGGCTAGTCTTAACCCCATCATGCCAGCCAACATGAGAGGCCAGGCATGGATGTGGGTGGGGATGCACCTACATGAGGCACACAGAAGTTGAAGAGTGCCACTGTGTGGGGCCGCATGATGACATATATTGGGCATATATCACGCCCATAGGAGCACACTAGTACGGGATAGTACGAGTCCGGGAGGAAGAGAATTAATTGAAATGCGGTTGGGGCACTAAGTATTATAACGAAGTGATGGGACTCATAGAATTTTGATGTGGGATAATAATTTTATCATGGAGTCAGTCCCAGCCATCATATCATCATATTGAAATATCTTGTTCGTCCGATCAACTGAATTTTTTATCAACCATGTGATCTATTTTAAAAACATAGAAATAACTATGGCCACTTGATCAATCATTGTGCATCATCTTCTCCAGTGAGCTGAATCGATAATGTTTCTCTAGAAGGATCTCCTTTCTATGAATCCTATACTTTGATCCAATTCATCGTTGATTTCCAAAACATTCTTGATGGTTCTCGAAGATTCTATGATGATCTTTGATGCCTATAAATAGCGGATGTCGAGCTTATTTGTTGTTGTTGTTGTTGTTTTATCTCACATCTAAGCTGAATTTTTGAGAGAGAAATTTTTCTGTGATATTTAATGGATCATGAAGGTATCGTGCTACTATTGTTTGTGTGTTGGAGAAGAAGGCCTCAACAATTCAATATGTGTTTTCACACTCAAATATTTTTGTGATGAATTGAGTTCTCTATAGCTCTCTATTTTGAATAAGTATATCATTGAGGTAACATGGGTAGTGTTTACTTACACTACATTTTTTGAAGATGAACTTTCATGATAGTGTTAGTGTTAGAGAACCTATACTCGACTAGTTTGCGTGAATATTTTTGAGGTGCCACGAACAGTGTGTTCTCACAATTTATCTTGTAATGAATAGCTTTCACACATAAACTAGTTATTTGAGTAATCTTTATGTGAATAATTTTTTTTATTTTCATATATTGGGGTATTTCATGAAAGATGTTGGTAGACAGTGTATTAGTAACAAGAATTGAGAAAAATAATAAGTGTGCATAAAAGTGAATCATGTGTATATTTGTGCATAAAATTGAGAAGTGAAGAATAGATTTTATGCAATGCATGTGTGCATGCATATGTTTGTGTTTATATATATGTGATTTGAAGAAACAACAAGGTAGTGTATATTTGATTAAGAAATATATTACTAAAAGGGTGATTGTGTTAAAATGAAATAATACATACATGAAGTGAGACATCCATTCATTTGTGATCATTCCTGAAGCTTGAAAAAGTGCACGTGGAATATATGTTGATTAATCAATCTTAAATGATATGAGACTAATGTTGGGACGATTATTCTCTCAGTATTTCAGAAGATATGTGTCTCTAAGTTTTCAATATTTTTTGAGTCTTTGTCTTCTACTGAAGGAAGAATATTTTCCCGAGTAGCTTTGTACTGAGGCATCTAATTATATTCAGTGATCAGATTTATCTGAGCAAGTCTAGCATTAATGCAAAGGTACTTTAAGTGAACATGAGCTACTATGATCCAAAAATCTTGTAGAGGATGATCAAAGTGGTCATCCTATGTGTGGATCAGATTGAATATGTTGGATCTTGTGACCGGGGGGATATAACTAGTTGTTGAAGAGGTTTGAGAAAGAGACTAGGGGGTCTAACCATTCAAATGTTCGGGGGTCTAACCGACCAAGGTAGAGGAGTTGGATTACTGGGAGGTATATCCAGAATCAACTAGAGGATTGATTACTGGGGTGTATAACTTGTTGCATCCAGAACCATTTTAATTCATAAAAAGATTATAGTGGATAATTCATGTTGGTGGGTCTAACCAACATGGAAAGTATTTTGGTATTATTACTAAACCTTGTAAAAATATGGCGTGTTTTTTTATATACTTTAGGATTTTCATGCATGAACCACCAACATCTTAACAGGTGATAAAGGTTTGAATTAAAGGTGAAAATAATTCATTAAAAGTTGGTCACACCTAATTCAACCCCCATATCAGTGTGATTTTATGGTCCTTGGAAACTTCAATTGGTATTAGAGGGAATACCACCTCTCGTTGGATCTACTATAAATGCCTAGCTGTGTTTATCAGAAGTATATGAATTGCATATTTGAGTAGGAATAAAATTCAGAAGAGCTACTGATGGAAAATCTCTTCTCTACTCTTGATGCTAGAAATGTTGATGTTTCAGCCAAGTTAGATAAAAAAGGAAGAAAATAGTGTCACAAAAGCTAAGGAAGAATACAAAAATTAATGAAAATCAATTGGATTCTAAAGACACTTAGAGTATAAATTTTTCAGTGATATTAGTTGGTAAATCTTTTATAAGTTGCGATGATGATATGTTCAATTCAGAAATTAGAAATCATTTGATGAAACTTCCCAAAGAAGTGGTCATATGTTGGACCAATGTTTTCAAGGAACTATGGGATGAAAAATTACAGCTAGAAGAAGAATAAGATCAATGGAAGAATCATTGAAAAAAATGTTTGGTATTTCCAACACTCTCACAAGGCTTGTGAAAGAAAATTAAGAAACAATATATCTTTTTAGGGAAATATATACTGAAGATGATGAAGAATTGGAATGTAATATTTGTGAAAATGAAATTTTGAAATGGTTTTTACAAAAGTTATACATCCACTTGAAAAGCTACATAATGTTTCTAAGAATGTCAAAGATTCTCACCTAGATGAAAAATTAGAAAGAATAAATGATATTGACCATTTGTTACTAAAGGAAAACAAAATTCATGATGATTAGATTCAAGAAATAAAGATTTAGTGCGAAGAAATAATGAAATAAATTGAAGATGAGAATATTTATTTTAACTCAAAGTGTCTTGAACTAGTAGTGAAACAAAAAAATATGGGAGAGACACAAGCTGAGACTTCCCAAATTGTGAGAAAATTATTATTGAGAAGCATTCATCTAATAAGAGTCTTATTATAGAAAATAATTAAACTAGAGGGAAGAATAGCTTGAGATTATCTAAATTTAAATCTACTATTGACCCATTGAAGAAGGTAAACCTTTGTCCTGATAAATCTATGTGTACTAATGTTGTCTTGACGACTAGTAAATATTCCCTATTTAAATATATAAAAACATAGGTGAAGAAAAATACTCACGAATCTATAATATCTTAAAAGATGTATACGAATAAATGTGAAAATTATTATTCCCTAAAGAATGTATAAAAAAAGAAATGTGCTACCCAAAAGCAAAAAAATGTAACATATAGTCAGAATGTGTTACATAAGAAGAAATCAAGATTTTTTGGATACTTTTGGTGTTCTTAGATGTTTGGGAATCAAGGAATAAATTAATGGAACAATATTTTACTATTTGAAAATTATGGAATTCCTGCATTTAGGGGTGAAAATCTAAATAAAATTGTAAACATGCAAAACAGAAGAAGAATTCACAGAATGATAATAATTTTATAAAAAACATATATGATTAGTTTGGTTTTTTTGTTATTAATGCAACATAAGTGGTCATTGTTATGATGTGTACTGGTATATAACAATAATACATGAATCGTCTATTAATACAAATAGAATATCACAACTGAATGTGAAGCAGGTAAAATATAAAGATGACATGTAAACATTGGTTTGTGACGAAAATTATAAGATTTTTAAACAAATAACACCCAAGATGTTTGAGAAAAATCATGTGAAGAGAGTATCAAAAAATAAAATATGTTTCTATTGTGGTAAGAAAGGTCACATCATGGACCATTTTCAATTTTTCATGAACATTAATACTAAAGAAAGAAAGCTAGAATCAAAGAAAGAATCATTCTAGAATAGAAATAACAAGGATGATTTGGTGAATGAAATCATCGATGAAGAGTTGGAAATTTTTCTAAAGTGGTAACTTGTTGAATTGTAAAATTGTGTGTGACAGGTGCATCATGTCCGAAGATTCAAGAAATAATTGGTTTACACTGTTATCTGGCCAAAAATAATTATTGAAGAAGAATGTGAAAGCATATGTGACTTCAAATGTTGAGAAAACTAATTCTAGAAACAAAGTGAATACTGAGCATGTTCTTAAAGAATGTTTGATCATATAGGCAATATAGTTGGAAGAGGCAGGAAAGATGGAGCAATAATAAAGAAATGAAATTTCTTTGTTATCAAATGGTAAGAATCTTTTTTCATCAAATAATATTTTTGGGTTGAAAAGCAACTATCAACTATGTTTCTCTAACAGAGGATCATTGAAGAGACACCGTATTCCCATATATTAAGTGTTTGTTTTTTCTGTAGGTAATTGAAGGTAAAACATATATTCATGGGGAGACATGAATTTATAATATTTTTCCATCAGGGAATACAATTGGAATCATATTGTCTCTTTGAAATATCTTAAATCATCTCAGATGACACATGGAAATTGTTCTTGATGAAAGTCAATCATGATGAAAAAAGTATTAGTGCATCTCTTGAGAAGGATAATATAAGATCATCCACTAGATATCTCAATCTCAATTAATATCTTATGAGTATTATAAGTTCTCGTGAGGTATGATATTTATAAAAAATAAATTTTTGGAAGATGAAGCTTGTCATCATTATGATATGTTGACTTGAAAATCATATTCTCATGACCAAGATTCACTAATTTGTAAAGGAAGTGCTTTATTACTTAATTAAAAAATGAAAATGTGATTGGAAAGGGGAAATAAATTCTTGCACACGAATGTTTCTAATCTGTTTGGTGAAGATGTATGCAGGGTATAAGTTGATTTTTTTAGAGAAATTCCTAAGAAGAAGTTTTAGTTATTGGTATCACATGCTGGAAATTTATGAACAAAATTGATGTTAAACTTGATAACTCCTGTTTTATATAGAGATAATTTCTCACATAGACTTAAATATGATTATTTTTATCATTTTTCTATGTTAGTTTTGATTCCACCCTTCTCAGAAGTAAATTAGACAATATGTGTCAAAAGATAAGAAGATATTTTTGGAAGTTGAATACTAGAAATGAGAATTCATTCCCATGTTCATAATTTTGGATTTATTTCCAATAAGGGGTCGAAGATATCATTGACTTTTGAAAATAAATTTGGTATTGAAGAAAAATCCAAAGGAGGAGATTGAAGTGGTCATATGATTTTGTGATGTTGGAATTGTTGGAATTGTTTTAATTAATAAATAAGATGAAAAAGTCAATGAATTCAGAATCAGACGATTGTGGAGCTGGTACTTAGTTCCAATGACATGTGGAAATGTCGATTCACATTATTTACTACATTTGTTTTGGTTCAAGTAAGATCCATGAAAAAAAATTTATGATGACTTAAAGAGTTGATTAATAAAATTTGAGTATATTGGTTTTGGAATTTATTTGAAGAGAGGAGGAAATTATATTCTATTTGGAATTTGTAAGTATTTTTAAATATTCATTTATGAAAAAAAATATTTCCAACACACTGGCTAGCCATCCAAGTAAGCGGCACACACCACTGAGTGGGGGGATGAGATTAACCCCAGCCATCCAGCCAGCATGATAGGCCGGACATGGCAGTGGGTGTGGACATTCCAACATGAGGCACATAGAAGCGGTAAAGAGCCACCATGTGGGGCGACATGATGAAATAGGTTAGACGTAGAGTGCGCCTACAAAAGAACACTAGTACAGGACAGTACTGGGCAGGAAGGAAGAGAATTAATTGAAACACTGTTTGATAACTCAATATTATAAAGAAGCAATGGGTCTCAAACCATTTCGATGTAGGATAATAAATTTTATCATGGGGTCAATATTAGCCATTTGATGACATGTGAAAATGTGGATGCACATTGTTTACTATATTTTCTGAGGTTCACGTTAGATCCATGAAAAATGTTTGCATGAGGTCATAAATTGTTGATAAAGAATAGTGGAGTATGTTGGTTTTGGAATTTATTTGAAGAGACGAAGAAATTATATAATTTTTGGAATCTTGTAAGTATTTTTTTATTATACTTTATTAAAAAAATATTGAAAATACACTGGCCAGCCAGCTCGGGAAGAGGAACACACCACTGAGTGGGTGGCTGAGCTTAACCCAAATCAGCTAACTAGCCATCCTACATGAGAAGACGACCATGGATGCGGGTGTGGATTCTCCTATTTTAGGAACACATAAGTATAAGATCTCCACTGTGCGAGGCAGCATGATGACATTGGTTGGGAATAGAGAATGCATGAAGGAGAACACAGATACCAAATGATACTAGGCAGGGAGAAAGAGAATTAATTGAAATGAGGTTGGAGCACTGAGTATTATAAAGAAGTAGTGGGACTCAATTCATTTCAATGCGTGATAATAATTTTTAACTTGGAGTCAATATCAACCATCTGATGACATGTGGAAATGTCAATGCACATTTTTTACTACATTTATTTTGGTTCAAGTAAGATCCATGCAAAATGTTTGAATGAGAGCTTAATGAGTTGATGAAGAATTGTTGACTATGTTGGTTTTAGAATTTATTTGAATAGATAATGAAATTATATTATGTATGGAATATTTTTAGTAGTTTTGAATGATCCTTTATTGAAAAAATATTTCCAACACACTGTCCAACCATCCAGGGAAGTGACACACACCACTGAGTGGGAAGCTAAGCTTACCTACAACCAGCCAACATGAGAGGACATCCATGGTCGTGGGTGTGAACCTGACTAGATGAGGCACAGAAAAGTATAAGAGAACCACCATGAGGGGTAGAACATCGTCCTAGTTTAGGCAAAAAGAACACCCATAGGATAACACCATTATGGGATGGCACCGAGTAGGGAGGACGAGAATTAATTGAAATGTGGTTAGAGTGCTGAATATTATAAAGAAGTACCGGGAATCAAGGCATTTCAATGTGGTATAAAAAAATTTAATTCAGAGTCAATATCAGCTATCCAACCATAAAATTGAAATATTGTGTCCGTATGATCATCTCACTATTTTATCAACCATGTGATCTGTTTTAAAAACATGTCAAGAACTATGGCTATCAGATCAATCATCGTTAGTCATCTTCTCCAATGAGATGATTTGAGAATTTTTATCTCAACTGATCTCTCTTCCACAATGCATGTAGCTCGATCCAATTAATTGGTGATTTACAAATCTTTATTTAAGGTTCTCTACATTTCTTTGTTTATATTATACGCCTATAAATAAAGGAAACCGAGCTCATTTTCTGTTGTTGTTTTCTCTCACATCATTGCTGAATTTTTTAGGGATAAATTGTTCCATGATCTGATTTGGTTCATAAATGTATTATGCTACTACTATTTGCATGATGGAGAATATGGATGCAACTGTTCGATGTGTTTTTTTCACACTTCAATAGTTTCATGATGAATTGAGTTCTCTATATATTAGAATTTTTGCAAAGGATATTTTTGAGATACCACATGTGGTGTTTACTTACACTGCATTTTTTGAAGAATGACATTCACAATGGAGTCAGTGTTTGAGATCCTATACTCGACTAGTTTTTGTGAACATTTTCAGTGAACTATTAATAGTTTGTTCTCACACTGTATTTTGTGAAGAATAACTTACACACATAAAAAAGTTATTTGAGTAATCTGTATGTGAAGAAGTTTTTTGTAATTTCATACATTGAGGTCATGCATGAAAGAGGTAAGTGGATATTGAATTGGAAAAAAGAATTAAGAAAAATAATATGTGTGTTCAAAAGTGAACAATGTGTATATTCATGCATAATATTTAGAAGTGAACAAGAGAATTGATGAAATTCATGGGTGCATGAATATGTATATGATTATACATATGTGATTTGAAGAAAAAACAAGGAAATATATATTTTCTTTGGAAATATAATTCTAAAAGTGTGATTTCATTCAAATAAAATAATTCAAGAATGAAGTGATACATATATCAATTTATGTTCATTTATAAATCTTGAAAAATCTCATGTGTAATATATGTTGATTAATCAATGTTCAGTGATTTGAGACGGAATCTAAGACTGTTATTCTATCAGTATTTTAGACTATATGTGTCTGAGTTTTCAATGTTTTGTGAGGCTGTGTCTTCTATTGAAAAAAGAATATTTTCCCAATCAGATTTTTACTAAGGCATCTAATTATGTTCAGTGATCAGATTTATCTAAGAAAGTACAACATTAGTGAAAATGTACTTGAAGTGTACATGAGATAGTGTGATCAAGAAAGATTGTGGAGGAAGATCAATGTGATCATCCTATTTGTGGATTAGATTGAAGAAGTTGGAGGGGTACTTTAGGTAGGGTTTGGCTGAGACAAAGGACTATGACGGTGTGAAATAAAGAGATGGAGTAGTTCCCTTTTATAAGGGAGGTGAGGGGTACTTTAGGAAACTCTTGAAATATTAATTGATTATAAAATTATTTTTGGTTTATAATAGTTTCCAGTAGGTTTATTTCAATGATAAGATGAGTATGGGTCAAAATCATCTCATCCAATAAAATTTAGACAATTTTTTATTTTATATTAAATCTTATCATTTTGATTAATCCTGGTTTAATATATTTAATTTTAATTCTGGTGATAATATTCTAAATATAAAATGGTTAAAATATTTACTTATATGGCATAAATTATCTATAATTAGTCACTTTATGACATTGTGAGCCATATAATTTTCACTTTGAAATTTTTAAATACTTTCATAACTTTTAAATAATTTAATAAAAGTTTATTTTTATAAAAATATCAATAGTGTCAATTTTGAAAATATTCATTTCTTTGAATTTAAATAAAATCTACATAGAATATAAATTCAAAAATTCTATTAAATACACTCCTAATAGGTCATATTCCCCTATAAAATTTGTTTAGCACATTTATTAGTTCATATTATATTTCTTCTAATATTTTTAAAACCATTTATTTGATATTTCATTTAATATAATAATTTCTACATCACTATTGTGTCATCATTAATGGTAACTATTTAATTTCTAAAAATTATGAATAAATTTATGTGATGTAGGTAATTATTTTAATTTTCCAAATACTACCTATAGTCGATGTTATATCATGTTTATCTGTATATTAAAATTAATATACTTATATAAAATGAGAGTGTAACATTTTGTCACATTCATTAATTATTATTATATTCATCTCAATATTCCTGGGAAGGAGAAAATTAAGTGATTAAATTTAGATCCATATATGATAAGGTTATAATTTAGACATCTAATAGGATTTTTACAGGTGTTAAGATAAGTTTATAATAATATTTTTACCAATAATTACTAGATTTAGCTTTTTCTACGGTAAAACAAATTTACTAATGTTACTATTCATAATGTCCAAAAAATAAATGTATCTTATTAACATAATTTGGAACCATTGATTCCAAATATGGAATCCATTTTTAAATATTTAATACATATAAGTTTCAGTAATTAATTTAAAATTAATTATTATTGTTAAAACAAGAAAACACGTTTTTCAAGAGTAAAAACCATCAAAAGTATGACATGTGTTTATATCTAATTTTAATATGAAAATAATTAAAATGACCCACATTATATTAAATAATAAAAATTAAATCTAATTATATTTCCAAACCATTGAAATGTATAATATAACACTATAAATTATTTTTATTAAAAATGTTGTTTTTAATTAAAATTTAATATTTTTCACTATTTATCAAAATATTAAAGTTATAAAAAAGAACCATAAATTTATGAAAATTAAATTTTATGTCCTGATTATTAGGAATAAGTTTATTCTGTCAAATTGAATACATAAAAGTTTCAAATATTGGATTTTAAAAAGGTTCACCATTAAAAGGTATTAAAACTGCATTTTTTGAAAAATACTTCTTTTATATAAAAATTTTAATTTCTTCTTATATTATGTCTGAGAAACAGATAAGATAAATGATAAAATTATATGGAATATATAAAATTAAAAATTTTGTTAATACTATTCATAAATTATTTTTAAATGGCTAGTTTGACAGGTCGTGGTGTGCTCAAACTCGGTGTTTTTTGTAGCAAAAGATATTGAATTATTTAAAAAGAAGCGTACCATGGAAGCTTGGGGTGTTACATATTACATCCTTCAAATAAATTTCATCCTAAAAATTTCTAGATTATCACTAAATAAAAAGATTTGGGTGATTCTTCATCATATGTTCCTCAGGTTCCCAGGTTGCCTCTTCCATTTTATGGTTTCGCCAAAGAAATTTTACCAGATGAGTCATCTGATTTCCCAGCACTTGTTCTCTAGTATCAAGAATCTTGATAGGCTCTTCAAAATAAGATAGATGGGATTTTAGGTGCATTTTAGCATAACTGAGTACATGCATTGGGTCTGGAGTGTATTTCGTAACATGGATACGTGGAACACATCATCAACTTAGGAGAGATTTTGCGATATTGCCAAATGATAAGATAAAACTGTAATTCATTCTAAAATTTCAAAAGGTATGATATACATGGGACTTAACTTAACCTTCTTACTGAATCGTATAACACCCTTCTAAGGAGGTTCCTTCTAGAAAACGTGATCTCCTACTTGAAATTCAAAATCCTTTATTTGGTTATCCGCAAAGCTCTTTTGCCTAATTTGTGTTTCTTTAATGTGGGTTTGGATAATATTCAGCTTTTCCATTGTTTCCTCGACATGTTCTGGGCCTACATGTTTTATTTCACCAATATCATCCCAACAAGTTGGTGTGAAACATCTCTTTCCATATAACGCTTCATATAGAGACATCTGAATACTTTAATGGAAGATATTTTTATATAAAAATTATACTAGTGGTAAATTGTGATCCTGAATACCTTGAAAGTTAAGTGAGAAATATATAGACATATATTATAAAGTTTTAATTTTCTATACTGATTTTCCATTAGTTTGAGGGCGGTATGCAGTGCTCAAAAAAAGTTCAGTATGTAGGTATTTCTGAAGAATTTTCCAGAATCTTGTTGTAAAACGGGGATCATGATCAGAAACAATCGATATGGGTACACCATGAAGTCTTATAACTTCATTAATATATAGATTTCTAAACGTTAAAGTGTTAAATATTCACTTATAGAATGATAATGTTCTGACTTGGTAAGGAAATCAACAATGAACCATATCACATCATTCCTTCTAGGAGTCTTTGGTATCCCCATGAAAAATCTCATCGTAATATCAACCCATTTCCACACAAGTATAGGAAGAGGTTGCATGAATATTATAATATATTGTATTCCAGCCTTCACCTATTGAAAAACCAAACATCTCAACACTTAATTAGCAATCTCCCTCTTCATGTTGTCCCACTAAAAATGTTTCTTCAAATATCTATACATCTTAGTTCCACCAGTGTGTATAGAGAAATTGGAGCTATGGGAATCATCCAATAATTCTCATTTTAAATTAGGTATATCGGGAACACAAATACTCTTTCCAAATTTCAAAATTTTTTCTTCATATACGAAGTCAATCAATCTCCCATCATTCACTACTTTAATTGTTCTTAAACTCATTATCATCAGTCTAGGAACATTTTATCCTTTCCAGTAAAGATTGTTTTGAAACCATTTGAAAAAGTATTGATGTTTCACCTTCCATGATTATTCCCATAATAATCTTTACTAGATCCATTAACATAGGATCCTGTTCAACTCTCATCTTGTTTAGAACTCCTTGGTCCTTTATTCTCAAAGCATCTATTACCTTATTTTCCATCCCACGAGTGTTAGTGTATCGTGCAATCATAATCAATGAGTAACTCAGTCCATCTCCTTTGTCTCATGTTGAGTTCTTTTTTGGAGAAAATATATTTCAATCTCCTATGATTAGTATATATCTCACATTTTTTCCATAGTGATAGTGTCTTCATATCTTCAGAGAAAATATCACTGCATCTAACTCATGATCGTGAGTTGGGTAGTTTTGTTCATGGGTTTTTAATTTCCTCGATTCATATAAAACAACCCTATCATTCTATATAAATACACGACCATGTCCTTTTCTTGATGTATCACTATAAATAAAAAACCCATCATTCCCAGATGGTAATTTCAAGATAGGGGCATTAAATAGTCTTCTCTTCAATTATTCAAAAATTTCTTCACTCTATTTTTTCCAAACAAATTTAACCCTTTTTTGTGTGATCTTGGTAAATGGGTAAGCCAATTGAGAAAACATATGGATGAAACATCGATAGTAACCTTCTAAACCAATAAAACATTGTACCTCATTTATACTTGTCGGTGCTGGCCATTATTAGATTGCCTTTGTCTTTGAATGATCGATAGAGATTTTATCATTGGAGACAATATGGCCAATAAAAGAAATTTCTTGAAGCCAAAATTCACCCTTAATAAATGTACCATGTGATTATTCTCTCTTGATAGTATCAAGAATGATTCATAAGTGATTCTCATAGTCTTCAACGATTTTAGAATATATCAGAATATCGTTAATGAATACCCCAACAAAATCATCCATATATTCCTTAATGACTCTATTCATGAAATCCATAAAAACTAAGGGCGCCATAGTCAATCCAAATGGAATTAATATAAATTTTTAATGACCATATCTCATCCAAAAATCCATCTTCATGATTTCTTCTTTCTTCACATGTAATTGATGATATCGAGAATGAAGGTCAATCTTCAAAATTAATTGAGCTCCTTGAAGTAGATCAAATAAAAAGATCAATACGAGGTAGAGGATACTTGTTCTTTATTACAATTGCATTGATTTCTCTATAATCAATAAATAGTCTCATGGATCCATCATTCTTCTGGACAAAGAGAATAGGGGCTCCCCATGGAGAAACACTATGGATAATAAATACCTTTTTGACCAAAATCCTCAATCTGTTTCTTCAACTGTACTAATTCCACTGTAGCCATTATATAGGGAGTCTTTGATATTGGTCTTTCATCAGGGATTAAATCAATAAAAAACTCGACATCACTCTCTCGTGGTTTCCCAAGTAAATATTTAGAAAAAAACATCAATATATTACTTTACAATAAGGAAATCCTAAATTCGAAGATTACCTCTTTAATCCATAGATGTTAATTTCTCTTCCTCCCCAAGAATCTCATTAAGTAAAGATACTGGGTGTGGATTTTGATAAGAATCTGATGATGAAGTTTTTTCTCTAATGAAAATGGATTCTACATCTTCCTCACAAATCGTAACATCATTATTCTTGCAATATATTTTCACATCATATTTCGATAACCAATCCATACCGGTGATTATATCAAAATAAAAAATAGGTATGATAACAAAGTCAGCAATTATAGAATCTGTATATTCCATAATAGGAACTCCTTGACACATCTTTGGGGAGATAAGGTTTCCACTAGGATATTTGACTGATAACTCCCTTGTCTAGGTGAATTGGAAATATCTAATTTTTAAAGTAAACTGGGAAGATATAATGGAATGTGATGACCAAGAATCAAATAATTCTTTGGATATATTTGAGTAAAACCTTAAAGTACCTACCACCACATCATTAGGAACTTTGACTTCATCAGTAGTGATCGAAAAAGAATTTCCTTAATCCCTTAGCCTTTTCTGGGGAAATATTCCTTCACGCTTAGGAAAATCATTTGCATAATGTCCCATATCTTTGCAATTGTAGCAATTAACATTAAAAACCTCTTTATTTCCCATGAAAACATGATCTTGGTTGTTGTTTTATAAACATTTGTAACACACTCCCATCCCATTTAGGAAAGTATCAAGGTGTTTCTTTCCAAAATTACTAAATGGTGGAAAGTAAAATTTTACCTTCTTCCCATAACTTCCTTTTCCAAAGTGTTCGGTGTAAAAATTCTTCTCTTGATTCTCTTTAAAGTCGTAAGACTTGGAAAATTCATTTTCTGCCTTGATATAATAAGATACTATATCTTCGTACGATGAGAAAAAGTATGAGACTAGTTATCGTTAGAGGAATGGTTTTAACCCATCAAAGAATCAATCAATCTTAATTATTGGGTTACGTATGTAGTTTTTAGCATGCCATGATAATCTTGTGAAGTTATCCTCATACTTTGCAACATTTTATTCCTCCTTTTTTCCTTAGATTTAGAAATATCCTTTCCATATCATCTTGTTGTTCACCGGGAATGTATTTTTCTATGAAAAGTTCTTTAAACTCCCTCCATTCCATATTTTCTACATCTTCATCTTCCTTAATGTTTTAAATTAATGACCACCATTGATCTGCATATCCTGAGAGATGATAAACTGCCATGAAAACTTTTTCCCTTTCATTAATCCCCAAAGAAAGAAATATTTTCTCTAAGAAACTTATCCATTTCTCATCCACAAATAGATTTTTAGTCCCATTGATTTTTGGTAGTTATTGTGTGATTAAGCGATCTAACATTGTTCCTCCATGTTGTGGATCTAAGTGCTCCATACAGGTAAGGCTATTACTCATAACTAGAGTGAGTTGTCCTAGTATGGTTATATGTTGTTCATAATTAGTTGCATAACCACCTCCACTATAATTATCTTGGATAGGAGGGAAATACCTACATGGATTACATGCATTGATATAGTTTAAATTTCTTCCATCGGGCGCCATTTCTAAACAATAGAATACAATATATCTGATTATGAATTATAATTCATAATTTCAAACTACTAAAATACTTAACATAAATTGAAAGATTATGCATATAATCCATAATAATTAAAATGTTTTCTTTGGGGACATATTTACTCATAAATCCTTCATAATGGTTTGTAAATAAAATTTAAATTATCCGAATCATATCCCTAGGGAGTGTCAAACCAAGAGTGCGGTAAGGCCCATTATCATGCATAAATTCTCGTTCATGTCTAGCTCAAAGCAGTGTTTTCTTGCTTTACCCCTAGAAACATCTTTGCTTGAGCCACCTCTACTTGTTTGTATCCAGACATGGATTTATTTTATAGAAAGATTAAAATAATATTTATTTTACCAAAATTACAGGACATTCTTCTATACTTATCCCCAATTTCTATCTTAAGATAATGTTTCCTAATCCGAGTTTTTTTTTTCAAATTATAGTTTCAAGGTTTATACTAAACTTCCTATGATACCAACTATAGTGACTCACCCTTAGTTTCCTAGAGTCAGTGAATTATTAAATTATATTTTCATGTTCACAAGAAAATCAAATCCCGAAGGATCGATTGGTTTATTAGCCTTGAAAAAACAATATACATATATAATTTTTACATTACATTATGAAATGAAAAACAACATTGAGTCTCCCTTGAACACACTCATATACCTCGGTCAGTCCCTATAGGTCAGTCATAATATACTTCTTCTCATCTTGGGGAAAATGAAACATAAGACAAGGGTGATCTCAGATGCATAGTATGGATAACAATATAGAGAAGACTATCATAAATAAGTGTAAACTTTTTAGTAAAGGAATAAAACTAAAACACAAGACTTTTAAAACATTGTTTTCAACAAAATATGGCAAGATTAAATCAAATAATCCCATTTAAACATTCTCATGGATATTATTCTATTAGAATAAATCACATGTAATATCAATAACTAATATCATAATGAGGGAGTGCATAATGATATACATCATAACTATTATGTCAAGGCCTCATGCTAAGACCATATAAAAATATTCTGTCAAGGCCTTGTTCCAAGACGCTGATTTGTCTAATGAGACCTACCAATGCATCGAGGGGCCATTTCAGGACCCACCCCTCACTTACTAAGTCCAATACATTCTTCATATAAAAGGGAGAAACATAACATAAACATTCTTATTAAAACTTGCATAAAAAATGTGAATACTTTAACCATAAACCATGAATGGTATAAAAACTGAACATCCACAACCAAACATATCATAAAACATTCAATACAATATAGAAGAATTTATCATAACAATTAATCCTCAATTAAGCATAAAATCTATCAAATTATGTTGACATAGATGAATGTAATCTAATAAAATCATTTAAATCCTTTGAGAGAAATAGTCTTTTTTTACATTAAATCATTTAAAAGCATGTGAAATTATAAAACAAAACACATATTTTAAAAATAAATATGTATGATTGTAAAGTAAGCTTCAAAAGGTTAAGGTTTCATGACGGCAGAAGTAGCCGCTCGCATCATATAAGATAAAAAAACATTTGTTCCATAATTTGTCGAAAAGGTCATAAAGTACCTTGTTTGGAAAATGACTGAAAGATTCCTTTCAAGAAATTTTATAAAAATTAAAATAAGGGTATAAATTACATTAAAAAATTTTATAGGAATATTAAAAATATTTTGAAATTATTTTTTTAAGAAACAAGGACGTGGATGATAAAGATGTCCCAATAGATACTTATATATAAACAACCTCAAAAAATAAAGAGATTGTGAAATTAACCCTTACCTTGTACTTTCCTTTAGTCAAGGGTGAATTAAAATCCTGTATAATGGTTAAATTATGTTATTAAATTATACCAAAAACAAATAAATATTTATATTTTAAATATGATCCTCTTATATCATATTGTCAATAATATTTTAGTATTACTATCGTTTTAGGTGTTAACGGATTTGTTTTCTTTTATATGTTTTGTTACAGAAGTTATGTTTGTTATGAATATGATGTATTTGGTTCATTTATAGAATGATATTAAGTTCTTAGACATTATATTTACTCATCAAATGAAAATGTTTCTTGAATTATTTTCATAAATAATGATTCATATCGTGTTGTGGCGGTAATCCATACGTACGCATGAGAGACAATATCATTTTATTGATGGTGAAATGGTATGTAATTAGATGGTATATTATATAAATAAAATCATTAACATGTTATATTACTTATTTAAATAAATTATACTCATCATTATACCTATCAAAATAATTTAATGTTGAATAACAGACTACACCACGACCTGGAGATGCTAAGCGAAACGCACGCATGCAAGGTGACATTGTTATTCGTAGGATGGATAAAATAATGAATATGGTTGTACCATAATTATAATAACATATCAGCATGTATTATGTACTGGATTTATTATTTTAGTATGGATACAATATAGAAAGAGGAAGTATAATAAAAAAAGAACTTTGAAAGAGGCGATAAAGTAAACACCTCTTCCTCGGGTGTTTCCATTTGATTTGAACAAAAGGGTTTCATAGGTTGATTTTCTGCTTAACATAAGGAATCTAGATTTAAGGGAGAGTATTTTGTGGGATATTTGGTCAGGTTTTTTCCAAGACAATAGAATATGGAGGTGTGAAATAACGAGAAGGAGAAGTTCCCTTTTAAATGGGAGATGATGGGGCACTTTAAAAAAATATTGAAATATTAATTTATTATAAAATGATTTGAGGTTTATAAATTCTACAAAGAGATTTATTTTAAGGCTAAGATGAGTATGGGTCTAAATCCCCTCAAATAATAAAATTTAGAAATGTTTTGATTTTATTTTAAACTATATAATTTCGATTTATCCTTATTTAATCTATGTAATTTTAATTGTGGTAATAATATTTTAAATATTAAATGGATATAAATATTTACTTATATGGTGTAAATTGTCCATAATTAGTCGCATTATGACATTGTGGTCCATATAAGTATTAATTTGTAATTTTTAAATTTTTTATGACTTTTAAATAATTTAATGAATTGTGATTTTTATACAAATATCAATGGTGTCAATTTTAAAACTATTCATTTATTTGACTTTAAATAAACTCTACATAGAGGATAAATTCGAAAAATATATTTAATACACTAAAAAAATTACATAGTGAACTTTAAAATTCATTGAACACATTAATTAGTTTATATTATTTTTCTATTAATATTTTTAATACCATTTATTTCATATTTCATTTAATAAAATAATTTCTACATCACTATTATATCTTCATTAATGGAAAATATTTAATTTATAAAAATTATAAATAAATTTATATGATGTATGTAATTATTTTAAATTTATAGATATTGCCTATAGTTGATATTATCTCATGTTTATCTATATATCTAGGTTAATATACTTATATAAAATGAGAGTGTGACATTTTGTCACATTCATTAATTTTTATTATATTCATGTCATATTCATGGTCATGTGGAAATTAAGTGACACCATTTCAATACATATATGATAAGGGTATAATTTAGACATACAATATGATTTTTACATGTGTCAAGATAATTTTATAATATTATTTTTACCTTTAATTACCTGATTTACCTCTTACTGCGATAATAAAACTTTTCTAAATTTACTATTCATAATGTCCAAAATAATAAAAGTATCCAATTAAAATAATTTGGAACCACTGATTAAAAATATGGAATAAATTTTTCATGATTTAAAATATATAAGTTTCAATAAATAATTTAAAATTAATTTCTATTGTTAAAACAAGAAAACAGGTTTTTCAAAAGTAAAAACCATCAAAAGTTTGACAAGTGTTTATATAAAATTTTAATGTGAAAATTATCCCAATGAAAAAAATTATATTAAATGATAAAAATAAAGTCTAATTATAATTCATAACCATTCAAATATATAATTTATCACAATAAATTCTTTTTATTTATAAAGGTTTTTTCAATTAAAAATAAATATTTTTCACTATTCATCAAAATATGAAAGTTATCAGAAAAGTAACATAAATTTATCCAAAATAAATTTTTATGTCCCATTTCTAAATAAGAAGTTTATTTTATCAAATTTAATATATAAAATTTTCAAATATTGGATTTAAAAAATTTTCTCCATTAAAAGGTGGTTAAACATTATTTTTTAAAAAATAATTCTTTCATTTTAACAATTGAATTTTTTCTTATATTATGTCTAAAAATACATAATATGGATGATAAAATTATATAGAATATATAAACATCATAATTTGTTTAATAATTTTCATAACGTATTTTTAAATGGCTAGTTTTATATGTCGTGGTGTGGTCAAACTCAATGTTGCATGTAATACAAGCTATTGAATTATTTTAAAAGAAGCAAACAATGGATGCTTGGGGTGTTATAGGGGGGATAAACAACATGGAGAGGATTTAGGTCTTATTATCATACCTTATAAAAATATTGTGTTTTGTATTTCTTTACTCTATGCATTGCTTGCATGATCCACTCATCTTAAATGGTGACAAAGGTCTGAGTTTAAGGTGAAAATAATTCCGTAAAAATTGGTCACACCGGATTCACTCCCCTATCCCTGTGACTACACGATCCTTGGACACTTCACAACAAATTTAATGGATGTCATAAATTTTGAGATTCATAACTACAAAATATCACTTGAAGAAGAAACTAAGGAGGAAAGGATACATTATTGTGGTCATATTTAGTGCAATGAAAATTTCATAAAAGAACCACAAAAACAACATAAAAATTATGACAAAACTGTTGAAATTCCGATGTTTACCACAATATTCAAGGTTTTTGAATATGACATTTTATGATCAGAGGAAGATTCATGGGTGTGTAATTAAATTATTGTGGTGAAACTAGAATAATGTTGGAGGGGAGGTGCATGGCATTTTGAATAAAGATGAAATTTTTGAAGATGTGGCTTCAAATCATGATGATTTAGAAGAAAATCCTATAGACCATTAGAAACAAATTATGTTCCTTGGATAGGTAAATAAAATAATGTATAAGGGGGTTGATATCAATGAATTTTTTAAACATGTGATTCTAAATGGGTAATATTGCTGTATATACACTTGTTTCATGGAAGCAAAAGTGCCTCCTATAACTATAAAGGATGTAAAAAGTTATAAAATTAACAATTATTTCCCCTAATTCCACTATGGCCAAGGTGATTCGTTGGGTTTGGAGGCTAGTTTCATCCTCAGTGGTCTTGCCCTGTGTCATTCTAAAGGCATCACCTTAATAGTCGTTGAATCAGATTCTAAAATTATCTGCGACTCTCTCAAGGGTCTCTCTCCCACTCCCTGGAAGATTTCTTATGTGATCCGTAATTACAAGAAGTTCATCAGTATCAAGATGGTTATTACTCACACTTGGTGCGAAGGGAATAGTGTAGCTAACTTCCTTGCCTCAAAGGCACCCTCCGACTCTTCTCTAGAGGTGTACACTAGAACTGGCTCCCTCCCATCAGGATGTACTTATTAAGTAATTGGGGACTCCCTTGGTCGGCATCACTTTAGGCCCCATTAAACGTTTTCCTTTGCTTCCCCCTTCAATAAAATAAATGTTGTGTTAATGGAATGAATATCTTTACTTTTACATGCCAAAATCACTTTTATAGTTCCCAACATAAAAAGTACATAAAGGAAAATGGGAGAATAAGGAAAATGTTAGGAGAAAACTTTTCTAGGAGATTAATTCCAAACATAATCAATAATTTAATCATGGAATAAATTTTTATTAACATGGGAAAATATCATAAATTTTATTAGTTTACATATTTATGGTCTATTAATTGTTTTAAAAATAAATTTTACCTTTTTAATTCACCCTTATAACCTTGGATAAATATTAAGGATGATGTTTACTTTATGTGTAGGAGAGGGATCATTTGATACTCAGTATTTGGATCTTGTGGCCTTTTGAGATAACCATGGAGACATCACCACTAAGAGGATATTTTTACACATGTCGGAAAATTTTAAAATTTTCATACCAAAAAATGGAAAATATTGAAATAGAAATGTCTATTTCTCACATTCATAGAATAATTTTTATTGTTTGAAATATGATTTCTAATATGATTTTAATTCATCAATTTAATTCTTATAATTTCTTAATCATTAGTCTAATTATTCCTGATTATTAAATACATATAATGTCCTAAATTTTCTCAGTCCCCATTCCTGAGATGATTTTGAGAAATTTTTATATTTTTTTCTCATAATATTATTTCATGGGTGTACTCAAGATGTGTACATGTACTATAACATTCTTCTATTTCTTGTAAAAAAATTAGGATTTTCAGATGATTAAACATGACTGAGGCATTGATTGGTATTAATTAACTCACTTTGACCTCAAGACCTACCACACATTTTATCCTTTGTGAAACCAATAAAAACTATGATATGGTTTGATAAGAAGCTAAATTAAAATCAAATTTATATTTTCTACTATATATCAATGTGCATTAATGCATGATCTTTCATTTTCGCATTAATGGGGAGTTGGGTGTTTTTATGAAGATGTATGTGCTAAAATAAATATTGTGGATTATACTATTTGGATATTTATAAAATGGTTCCTTAATTTTTTTCATTATTAAATAATTTTATCCTCTAAAAAATTAAAAAAACTGAAAAAATAATGGATAAATAGTTAGTATGTGGGATATCTATGAATGACCCACACCTACAAATACCATCCACATGTATGGTAAAAACTATTACAATTAGTTTCTGATGGATATTGATTGTGAGGATAAAGGTGTCAGTTGGTTTTACTTACAACAGTGTGATACATTATTGTAACTCATATTTCATACACACACACACACACACACATATATATATATATATTTAAAATATTTTTATTTTTATTGTAATTTATTTTGAAGAATTAGAATTACATGAGATGAGGATAAGGAAATGTGGGTTGTTGTCTTCTAAATGGAGTTGAAGGTTTAATAACTTTCAGTGATTTATAATTCAATGTTAAGCTTTGAAATTTATGAATATTTACTTCATATTCATCATATTAATTATAATTTTTACATAACTTCAGACCACCTTGAACCTCAAATACATTAAAACATAAATAAAAATTCCACTATTTATTCACCTTTTATATAGAGACATATAAATCATAAACTCTTATTAATATTGCACACATGCTTTAGAATGAGAATAAATCCTTTTCCAAAATTTTTGAGTGATGATAATAAATCATTCCAATGAGGTAATTGAATTTTTTCATTGATATTTTATAAAAGGTTGAACAATGAGTGTAAATGAGAAAAAATATTTTGAATATGAAATTTTAAATGAATAATTATTTTGGAAATTTTTTGTCTGTAGATATTTTTTAATTTAATAATATTTATTTATAACATGGATTTTTTAATCTTTATTATTTGAAAATTTCCTTGAGGTGTTTTTATAATTTCTGAATGATTTTTTTTATTTTGGAAATGATGAGAAATGGTATATGTGCGGGGTATTTCATGATTCTCATTTATATATAATATCCTCATATATTTTTGTTAATTTAATGCTAAAAATTCAGAGTTTTAAATTTTTTATTCATTTATGAAATTTAGTTAAGTTTAATTGACCATGGTATATTTTTTCACATCCTTATCTATAAAATGATAATTATTCTTCCCAAATGAGTAATTTAGGGTGACATTGGTTTTTTTGGGAATTATGATGGATGGAGAAGAGAAAAAATACATCCCATTCATGGACATCCCTAAAAAAAGGGAATCGAAAGTCAAATACGAAACAAATGGATGATAACCAAGATAATTGTCACATCACAAGAATTTGTGAAATATATTTTTGAATTAATTTAATCTTTTAGATGTTTTTATTTTAACACAACATTAAATATATCTTTTGTTATATTAATGCACTAATTTTGGGTTGTGTTTAACAAGACACCATGTTAAGATTACACTACACTCAACACATAGATTGCCTTTTGGTATTTCCAACAATATATTTTCTTATGTTACTCACAATTCTAAGTTCCATCGATATCTTGTGTTACATGCAAGACCTAGTTTTACCAAACTATAATGTACTATTCATATTCTTATTAAAATATTATTATAGTTGTCACCTATCTATGGGATTATTTTTTATTAATATTATTAATTAAAATGATTAAAATATGGTTAACAAATCTATAAAATAATATTTATTTTGTGACCAATTAACTTGAAATGAAAATAATACTCCTTTGAAAATATAGGAATCCTTTTACTGGAAATCTATATATTAAAAAAAATTAGACCTTAATAAATTAATTAATACACTTTTGATAAATTATTTTAATATATATATATTTGTGTGCCTTAAATTAATTCAAATATTTATTTTTCATATTATGCGTTTTCTCAATTATAGATAAAAATAAATAAAATTTTATAGATAATGATTTTTTTTCTAAAAGGTAATTTTATGGACTTTTATTATCAAACCTATTTTATATATAATATTTTAAAATTTTATTAATTATATTTTTCAAAATAATATCCAATTTTCAAATAATCATATCAAAATTTACTTTTGGAATATTTTTGTTATTTTTCTGAGAAGTTTCATTTTTCTCTGAGTTGTGAGAAACTCTGAATTTTAATTGAAAACTGCATTTTCATATAATTTATTTTTACAGGAAAATTATATAATAAATTGTTTGTAAATTATTTTAGATGAATTATACATATTTTAATTAAATTAAAGATATTTTAATCAATTTCACTTTGAATTTAGATATAAAAAGACTTCAATTTTTTGAACACTATCACTTTAAAAAATTATTGTCTCATACCATCTATGTGATTAATTATAAATTTATTTATTCCACTTATATGTTTCGAATTTTTAAAAATGGATTCCATATTTGGAATCAGAAAAATTTATAATTTCTAGAAAGTTTAACCTTTATTTTTAATAAAAAATATCAGTAAAAGTAATTAAAATTAATTACAGTGATTAAGGTAAAAATGAGTTTACTTAGATGTTAAAATTTATCCTAAGGGGCCTAATAACATAGAAAAATTTCCCAAATAATTTTTTATAAATATGTAAACCATATAATCCCCTTTACATAAAATGTACAATTATTCGAGGCATATGATGTAAGGGAGTCTTCTCAATTGTGTTGACCTTTGAATACTTACATGAATGTCACTCATCCTCCACTATAAAAGGTTAATCACCCTCTCACTTGTTCACTCCTCTCAAGACCATTGGATCTTCATAAACCTTTGAAAATAATCTCTTGACTTCCCCTATTTTATATTAAATTCCTCATTATAGGAAAAAATGAAACTAAGTTACTACTTTAGTACAAACTAAACGAAATTACCCAAAGAATATGTAACATTCTTCAACGAGAACATTTTTTCCTATATTTCGACACCCCCTTCAATTTTGATTGTATAAATCCTATATAGTAATTTTTTATCCAAAATACACTAATTTTTTGTTATATTAATGGAATTACCTACACTTTTACACACCTCCATCAAAGGGAACACACAATAATAATTACTGTGTACGAATGACCACCACCTCACGATCTGATGTTGTTATTTCTTCCGTTGCCACCTATCATGGTTTTCAATGACAATTGACTTACTATTTATATATTATATACAGGATATTTCAATATATATATGCATTTTGAATTATTATATAACACATATCTTCATGTTTTCCATTTTTTGGGAATATAATTACTTTGTTTGTGGATGTGTGGACTACATCCTCCTCAAAACAATGTGATTCGATCATGCATTAAATGGAATGTATTATAGACTGTTTTAGTAAAAATATATGATATATATGAAATAATAATTATATAATAATGATAATATATATACATGTCACAACCCCCTCCCTCAAAAGATTCTCCTCCTGAGCTGGAAATGAAGAAAGGGAGATAATGACCCCTGAGTACGACTTTCAATAGGCCTTGGGGTGGCGACCAACCCCAAGGGTATAAAATCTCACAAAATGGAAGGCATTACCCTTTTTAAAGAACAAAATTGGGATATAAGTTGTACCAACCTCAACAACTCCAAGACATATATAAAATAACGACAAAAAATCCATTACCACGTGCATGTTCAAAAGTAAACAACCACAAATAAATAAACTTCAAGGTAAATACCAAAAATACAAGCTAATAAGAAACACATCAACTATCCCAATGCCTGAGCTAGTAAGTTCCATAATGGTCTACATAGTCCTCCGAGAAACGTGAAAATAATTTTATATACATTGGGTGAGCGTACAAGTATACTCAATAGGAAAATCCAAAGTCTCTTGTGCACAAGTGGGGAGACATAATAATGCCCATGTGAAAAAATATTAGAAACCAACAATACATATAAAGGAAATACTAACCATCTCAATTTCACCAAGACACACTCTAAAAATAATGAAAGTTACGTAAAGTAATATAATAGGCACATCGATATTTGGTTACCCCACACCATTTCCCCCCGTTTAACTGCTCATCCCTAATGAAAAATATATGGATTCTCCCACTCTTCCACAAGACCCACTGTCACAACCTACCCACACACACCTAGGCCACAACCACGTCATATCCCGCCCACAGAAACCTTGGTCACAACCCCACCACATCCTGCCTGTAGACACCTGAGCCAAAAATGACAAAACATCCCACCCGAAAACACCTAGGTCTTATCCCGAAGACACCTAGGAAAACACATCTCAAACAACATGTACCAAAAATATAGTGATAAACCTCAAGACATTACATCTTTCCTGATGTGTGTTGGGAGAAAATATACCTGAATCCATTATAGCTTTCCTGAAAAATCTTTAGTGGTCAATTCCTAGAAGAGGGAATATGGAAGATTCGAGTAACCAACCAGCCATCCTCCCACCGAGATGTTGGGAAAGAAACCCTCCCCCCTAAGATGGGGGTGTTTGACACATAGTGCTCAATAAGGGTGGGGAACATTTAGAAATCACAAGTAACTAAAAGTATATAGATAGGTACCAAACACTCAGGCCAACCAATCAGTTTTCAAACAACCAACCAGTCCACACAAAACCACATTTTCTTATACCACTGAAATGCATACACCGACATGAACGATGATCAATTAATAAAATAAATATGCTTAATAACCAACTCATAACCCATCAAACTAATTTATCCAAATATCATTATTATTAAAAAAACATCATTTATTCATTTCATCACTACCCGAGAAACTACCACCCACGCAGCATAACCCACACATAATAAATAGAACCACATAAACCACCCTAGCCAACCAATTTGAACGTCAATCTTGAAAGTAATTCCTTATAACCCAACCCCCCCCCCCCAATCACAACAACACACACCAACATTGTACAACATAACCAAACCATTCATCCCCACTGCACAAACTTGACACCTCCAATATATCCATAAAATTGACAAAACCAAACCCAGTTCTTGTCCCACTGCACAAGAATACCATTTCAAATAACCATAACACATCCCAGATGCAGTCCCACTACTCTAAAAGTTCATCTATTCCACATCCATCCAATCTCTCATCCTGAGATTTCATTACATGACCTGCACCACCTCATACACATGGCCACACTCCCAGCCACAACACCACAAGATCCAAAAAAATCACCAAAATAAAAAAATCCACACCAACACACAGCCACACAAAAAAACAAGATGTATTCAGATTTACCCAACATTTGTGCTTTAATTTACACTTTGATAAATCAGTTGTGATCTTAGAACAAGTTTGATCCTAGGGAACCCATTTACTTAGCCGATTATACATGGTTAATCAATTTCACAAGTACAACCATTCAATAGAGAATGAATAGTAAGTATTCATAAACACTACCGAGGCACAAACAATGACCACCAGGGACCCTGATTCTCATAATCGATATAGAAAACATACTTCTCATCATGGATAAAAGATAATAGATAAAACAAATGATCATCATCATCTTCTTCCCCGCTAGTCATTATAACTAAAGTAACAATTCTATTATTGTAAAAGGTCTTATTATCTCTTTTATGAGGTTAATTAAGGTTGGGATCTGACCGTCTTCTCAAAGGGACATGAGTTTACCCACCTATCATGATACACAATTAAAGAGAGACGAAGGGAATCCCTACCTCTAATAACAGGTGATCAAAATTTTATTCTTGTGCCAAAATAGGGGGTCGTACAAGTAGTAGGAAGATCTCCATGGGAAACTGGAAGAACAACCACAATACAGATGCACGACTCCTTGGGAAGAAATGTTATGGGCACACCAAGAAGAAACCAAAGGGTACAATGAAGAGAAGATCTTAGATTAATAAAAGGAAAGATCCTAAAATCATGGAGATGATTTCAAAGTTCATAAAATCTGGGTCATGGTCAAACCATGCATCTTCATTGTTTCAAAGATCTTATCACATTATGATATTTAAGATTTAATAATTCCCTTTAAAATGGTGGAAACATATTTAGAAATGGTCAAACATTTATAGGTTCTTCATTTAACAGCAAAAAATGTAATTGGGGTGAAACTAGGAAAACTAGAAAAAATGGGAAATGGCTCACCGATGGGTGAGTCAATGATGTTGAGACACCGACACTAAAACACCAACAGGTTAGACACCAACACTAAGCCACCAATGTGAGTCACTGACGCCGATCCACTAATGTGAGTCACTAAAACTGATCCACTAACACAAATCACTAATGCCTTGACTCACTGATGCCCTGACCTAGCGATGCCATGACTCATCGACGACATGACTCATCGACAACCTAACCAACTAACGCCCTGACACACCGATTACCTAACACACCAACACCCTGACTCACTAATGCCCTAACTCACAAATACCCTTACTCACCGATGCCTTGACTCACCAATGCCCGGACGTGCCGATACCCCAACCTACCGACATAAAACTGGATTTTTTGAAAACTCCAGAAATGAGTCACCGAGAATCCCCAGAAAACCTCAAACAAAAGATTTTCACAATGGAATGGACCGAAGAGTTCTGGGAAGTTACATTAGATACCTCTCAAACTATTCTTGCCCTCAAGAATTTCAAAACCAAACCCAGATGAAAGAGGGGTCTAACCAACCAACTCTTAAGATACCTCGCAAAGATAAACCACCATGTGTTTTTCAAAAGCTAGAATGAAACCTCGACATTTGAGAACACCTCCTCCCACTTCTACTAACCAAAAAAACCACAAAACTACCAAAGGCCACACTGCATGAACACATGAATTAGGGAATTCCTTGACCCATGTTAAGATACTATCCACTTTGGGAAATACCGACTCACATTCATGGGTTCAATCGAATCTGCATTAATGCATCTTGATTAGGGATCAGTTCTACACCTCCTCATATTCCATAATTTTATCATACATTGCAGAATAAGGAAATAACTCATTTAATAGAAAACAATGTTCAATCGTCACATCGTAAGGAAAAGCATGAAATAAAAATTCAAAATAGCTCTAGGTACTGGGCAAGTATCCACACTTATCACTACCATGTAGTCTCCCCCAAGACACCATGCCTTCACAACACATGAACCAATGGAATGGTCTAGCCATACAACACCTTCTCCCTGTGATTCTGGATCTCTATCGACTGCTCCACGAATTTCATTTCATCCCTGATATCTAGTTCTCCCTTGTCAATGACATGGTAGTCATTGTGAAGATACTGATGAAGATGAGAGACATAAAAGACATTGTGGATCCTCTCCAACATTGGGGGCAACTCCAACTATTATTCCACCTCAGAAACTTATCCCAACACCTCGAAGTGTTTGATGAAACTAGGAGAGAGCTTACCCCCCTTTCCCAAACCTCTACCACCCACGTCAAGGGGAAACCTTCCAGAACACTTGGTATCCAACCTTAAACTCCATGTGCCTCCTCCTATGATTAGAATACGACATATGCTCTTCCTAATAAATATTCATCCTCTCATTCTCTAGATGAACCTTCTCAGATGTTCTCTGCACTACCTCCTGACCAAGAAGAAAAGTCTCCCCAACCTTTTTCTAGCATATGGGTGAATGGAATAACCTTCTATAAAATGATTCAGACTATGCCATGCTGATGGTATAATGATATCTATTGTTGTAATCGAACTCCTATAGGGGAAAGTGTCATACCCATGATCCTATATAGTCCAGTCCACATGCACACATCATATCCTCCAGTGTCTGGATGGTCTACTCTATTTGCCCATCCGTCTGTGGGTGGAAAGAAGTGCTAAGGAGAAACTGAGTGCCAAAATCATGTTGTAATCCCCCAGACTCATGAGGTAATCCATCCATCCTGATTTAAGATGATAGACCACAGAACCCCATGCATCCGCACCACCTCATCCACATACCTTCTTGACAAGAAATCTATTTCACTCGACTCCTTAATCGCTAAGAATTGAGATGATTTCATCATAAGATTCACAACTACCCAGATAGGATCACAGCCTCTTTGATCCTTGTGTAGTCCTGTGACAAAATCCATTGAGATTTCATCCCACTTCCACTCAAGGTCATCTAAGGGATGCAACAAACCACTGGGAACATTGTTCTCAGCCTTCACCTGCTAACACACTAGTCATATTTTCACAAACTCCACTAATGCTCGCTTCACTCTGGGCCACTAATATCTCAAGCCTCAGTACATCATGGAAACTCTTAGGAGTGTTGATAAGGATGGGATATGAAACTCATGGAGAACATCCTCACACATCACCACTAGAAGAAATAGATTCCCACAAAACAACATTTGATTTTGGCCATCCTCCAACCATCCCTTCAGAGCATCACCCGGGTCAACGAGATCACACATAACTTCTGCCTCTAAATCAAACCACTAAGATTACTCTACCTGCCACATCAGATATGAATTAACTATCATCTTAAATAGACATCCTCTGCTACCATCCACATCTACATCTAAGTGTAAGGAAGAAAACTTCTCCATTACTTTCCAACCATCCACAGATTTCCAAACCACCTCCTTCTGCAACTTCATATTAAAGGAATCAACCCCAATGTTTGCATTTCATGAGGTGTAAAGAGATCGAAAAGTCATAATACTATAGAAACTCTATCCACCACCCCTTTCGAATTTTTAGATCTCAATAGGAAAAGATATACCTCAAGATTTTGTGGTCTGGGAAGACCATAAAGTTCTCGCCAATGAGGTAATACCACCATAGATTTAGCACAAAAGTGACCACCACTAGATCTAGGTCATGGGTTCCATAGTTACATTTGTGGGGATGTAACTTCCTAGACCCATAAGAGATCACTCCTCACTACTGCATCAACATACATGCCAAGACCATATGAGAAGCATCGCAAAATACCTTCAACATTACTCCGTATTCTGGAAAACTGGAGCATCGGAGCACTGATTAACCTCCCCTTTAGATTGCTAAAAGATATCTAAAACTATTCCTTCCACACAAAAGTCTTTTATTTATTGGTCAAATCCATCAACAGAGCTAAAAATTGAGAGAAATCAGGTATTAATCATTGGTAATATCCTTCCAGGATGAGGAAAATGTGAACCTCCATTACATTAATTTGTGCTTCCGAAGAAAAAACTGCCTCATCTTTCGAAGGGTCCACTACTATACCCTACTGATAGAACACATTTTCAAGGAATTTCACCTCCCATGCATAGATCTGGCACTTGGAAAACTTCCCATAGATATGTTGGTGTCTAAGAACCTTGAGGAAAATCCTACGATTCTCGACACACTCCTACAATGAATTAGAGTAAATCAGGCTTTCATCTATGAATATAATGAATAAATGGTCTACAAACCCATGAAAGAAATATTTCATAAGTCCCATGAACATTATTGGTGCATTCGTAACACCAAATGGTATAACCAAGAACTCAAAATGTCCATTATTGTATCTGAAAGCAGTCTTCTAAATTTCACCCTCGTCAAACCTCAACTAGTGATACGTAGACCATAGATTGATCTTAGAGAACCAACTTTAACCTTCAGATGGTCAAAGAGATCATCTATCCTTAGGATATGTTAATATTTCTTCATTGTTACCTGATTCAACCTCTGGTAGTCTATGCATATCCTTAGACCACAATCTGTCTTATTCCGAAAAAAGATTGTAGCACACCATGATGACAAACTGGGTCGGATGAATCAATTCTTTATCAGATAATCAATATGAATTTGCAGCTCCCATAGCACATAAGGATCCATCCAATAGGGATCCATCAAAACTAGACCGTAACTGGGCTACGAGTCTATCCCAAACTCAACTTCATGTCATGGGGGTAGTGTCACAACCTCCTCAGGGAACACATCCAAGAACTCCCCAAAAACCTCGGGAATCTCCACCATCTCAGAATTCAATGATCCCATTGATGTCTCGGAAAACATGGAAAGGAGGAGCCCCATAGTCCAACTTCCCACTTGAAATATCCACTCACCAATGAAAGCTACATGTTGGCCATCCACGTCTAAAAATACGACCCTTCTCTGGAAGATGTTGATGACAGTATGCATGAAAAACAACCAGTTAATGCCAAGTATAACATCTTCTGGTTGCATCTATAATTGAAAGAGATCCCCATAGGACTTATGTGTCCCTAACATCAGTCTACAACCATGGAAAACATAAGGAAAACTGGTATGACCTCCAACTGGAATAGTGAATAGCAGGGGCATAGAAAGTCACTCTATGCAATGTCCTAGAGAATTGGATAGAGCATGTGAAATGAAAGAGTGCAAATATCTTGAATAAAATAAAGTACAAGCATGGGTATTGAATAAACTAATCGTACCTAAAATGATCTCTGGTCCTGCTGGGGTTGTTGCTTCTATTGATTATAAGTGACCACACCAACCTTTTCTTCCTCTAGGTTGTCAGCAGCCTCCCCGACCACACCTAGGTTGAGGTCCTTGAGGAACACCCTATGGTTGGCCTCCACCTACCCCATCTACTCTCAGTGGAGCAGGAACCTGCTATACCTACTACTGAAATGGTCTAGCCGGAAACTACTTATGAGGTGGGTGATAATCCTACCCACATCCACCATACTGAGCTCAAACTGGGAACTGGCTCTTAATGTGCCCATGACATCCACAAGATAGGCTCCTTAGCCCCATGTTAGTGGGAGATGCATGTGGAACAGAAGGACAAAACTGAAACTACTTAAGCGACTCACTGTCGATCGAACCCTGGAAGGCCCGAGCACCTAAGACCTTCTACTAGAATCCTTTTACATTGAAGATATAGGATAACTAACCTCCATGGTAAACCTCCTAATTAGTGCATCCTCTTTACCACCTCAACCTTCTTCTAGATCTATAAGTATTTTGGTAGGGTGAAGGGAGTTACAACATACTTAAGAGAGGGATGAAGTGCCTCCTTTAAGTGCCTCACCTGAGACACATCATCCAGAAAGAGATCAATAGAAAACAAAGAGATCCTTTAACTTGAACCCCAGTTCCCTCACCGACATACTCTTCTGGTTGAGGGAGAGTAACTCTTGCCTCTTCTCTGCATTTACCATCGAAGAAAGGAATTCCTCTCGAAACTCCTGATAAAATTTGGCCTATGGAACATCTATAATGAATCATACTTCACATAAATTGATATTACATTTAAATTGAAGAATATTCATTACAAAATATAACAACACCAGAAAATAACCATATTGGTATAGTGTCTTTAGAAACTGGGTAACATAAAAAATAGGGTCCATAAATCATCAACATTGTCTCCTACTTATTCCTTCATAACTAGACCTATTTTTGAAATATCTTACTTAATACCCTTATTCATGACCTGGGAAAATAAACATAAGAAAGGGTGAGATCAGATGCTCACTAATGATAAATAAAGGATATAAAAATCATATCAGAATAGTAAGACATAATAACATAATATTTGAAAATATTATCCTACATATGATATCATGTCGTGGAATAAATAATAAAAGTTCATAAAAATAAATGAACATATTCCCAAAATTCATAGAATAAGACATGATTTTTTTTTCATGCACAAAATCATAAAAATTCATTTCATATTAGTCAAGGCTCATTGACAAGACCATCATAGCAAACAAAGTCCATTTTTTTAAAAAGGTTGGCGCTGAAGCCTCATTTTTATTATTAAAGCAATGCAAAGACCTCTTTAACTGGGTAGAGGGAGACCCATTACATAGCCCAAAGTCTCAGTAGGAATTTATCCTATTACATGTCCCATAGGCCCAATTTTTGGCCCAATACCCTTTTTGTGAATAGTACTACTACAGTACCCGTGCTGCTACAGTGCTGCACAGTACCCGCTGCTGCTACAGTACCCTACCACCGCTACAGTGAAACCATTCTTGCATGTTCCAAAAAATAAACATAAATAATTCATCACAACCCATTCAGAAAAATGGATTTCATATACACCATTCCATATAAAAAAATGGATTTCATAAATAACATTTCATCATAAACATAAAATCATTCATCACAACCCAACGAAAAAAATGGATTTCATAAAAACCATTCCTTATAAAAAATGGATTTCATAAATAACATTTCATAATAAAAAAATCAGGACATGTAAATAATAGGTAATTTATACTTGAAACATAACCTTATTATTAATTTTCATTTTATATGGAAAATAATTTTCATAAAACACCTAAAATTAATTTTTGAGGAAAATATCATTTCTTCTTCAAAAAAGTTTTCCTTCCTCAAAATGACACATAGTTTTAGAATAAATAAATTTATGTGAAAATAAACTTATAATATTGTAGGGTAATCTTCAGGGAAATATGGTGTTATGAATACGTAAAAATTCGTTCATGCCGTATTAGTTAAAAAACATTCCCCTTGTACTTTTTCCAGAAAAGTCAAACAAGTACCTCATACCGAAAATGGAAAAAGTTTTTTTTTCATACCCTTTGATAAAAATAATCATTAGGTAAAATTGGATTTAAAAAATTATAAAAGGATATAAATATATTACATTTTTAGGAAACATGAATGTGGGCGATAAATGTGCCCCAATAAATACTTACATATAAACAATCTCTAATAAAAATGATATTGCGAGACTATCCCTTACCAAATTGTAATCAGTCAAATCATATGACTCATAAATCTAAATAAATTCATGCATATGTAAATATCATAACCTTAGTAATAAGAATAATAAAGACACTAATGAGAAACATAAACACCACACAAAATAATTAGATGGTATATAAGGCATATTCCCCACGTAAATAAAAGTGAGTCAAAATAATCCCTTTCCGTAGGTCCGATACGGTTTGCAGGTATCCGAACCGCATGTATAATTGTTTAGATAATTTCATTAGCTTATTCTATAATCTTAGTCTTTTTATGATATATATGGTCATATTCTCATCTGATTGTTAGTAACATTTCATGTTTACTTGTTATTCGGGTGTTAACTTCTTTATGTTCTTATGAATGTTTTGTTGAATAAGTTCATGTTTATATTCTTAGGTTGTAGTTATATCATTTAAAAAATGATATTATCATAATATATATCATATTTATTTATTCAATTCATTTATATAATCATTTTTTGATGAATGTCATGTGGAATGAATCACATCGCATCGTGGAGACGGTAGGCCATACGTACGCATGAGCGATGATATCATTCCCATAATTGATGAATGTTATTGAAGTGGATGGTGTATAATATGTCAGAATTAATATCAATTTATTGTAATCATTTATATATATTACTTACATAATTATACCCATCCAAGTATATTGGTGATGAAAAACTGATTACACCACGGCATGGACACGGTAAACCGTACGTACACACGCGTGGTGATTTCATTTTTTTTATGATGAATAGAAGATGGAATAAGGTTGTTTCATATTAATAATAACATATCAGTATACAAGTGATAATGATGTTATAAATTAATAATGAAACCATACATAAATAGAAAGTATAAGAAGAAATAATTTTGAAAGAATCGGCAAAGGATATTACATCTTCTTTGACATGCCTCCTCTAAATCCTTTATTGGAGCACTAGAGTTGGTATTTAAAGAATAACGGGACCTGAAAAACTTTTATAGGGTTTTTAGAAGGGAAATGGGCAGGGTTTGGTTGATATTTAAGGCCCACAATGAAGTTAATAGTTGATGGAGGAAGTCCACTTTTATATTTGAGGTGATAGACACTTTTTGAAACCTCCAAAATAATAATTTATAATAAAATCAAACCCCACATATAAACATAAAAATTAACTCAATTTAGAAAATGAGATGATATATGGTTGTAATATCATCAAATAATAAAATGTAGACACATTTTGATTATATTTTAAACCTTATCATTTTGATATATCCTTATTTAATATATTTAATTTTATTTGTGATAATAATTTTACAAATATTAAATGGTTATAAATACTAACTTATATGTTTTCAATTTTTTATAATTGGATATTTTATGAAATTTTAGTCCTTATAATTTTCACTTGGAAAATTTTAAATATTTTTGTAATTTTTAAACAATTTTAATATTTGTTATTTTTATAAAATAACAATAGTGTCAATTTTGACACTATTGATTTATTTGAATCTAAATAAAATCCACAAAAAAAATATAAATTTGAAACAAAATATTTAATACACTCTTAATATGACATAGTAACCTAGAAAATTCAAGGAGCACATTAATTAGTTCCTATGATATTTATTGTAATATTTTTAAAACCATTCATTTGATATTTCTATCAAAAAAATAATTTCTACACAAATATTGTGTCATCATTAATGGTAATTATTTAATCTCTAAAAATTATAAATAGATTCACATGATATATATAATTTAATTATATATATGGATAATATTTATGTTTGATGTTTTATAAAATTTAACACTATATTGAAATTATTATACTTATAAGAAATAAGAGAGTGACATGTTGTCACTTTCTTTCTTTTTAATTATAATTACATAAAAATCATTGAAAAAAGACCATTAAATGGATCCATTCCAACCCTTAGGTGATATTTGTCGAATTCAATTCATTCAATAGGATTTTTTCAGGTGTTAGGATAATATTATTGTCTTTATCATATTGTTTGTTATCCTAATTTTCCCGATTTACTTTTAACTATGGTAGATAAAAATTACCGTAGTTACTATTCACAATATCCAAAAAACTAAAAGTAACCTATTAAAATAATTTAGACGCACTGATTCCAAATATATATTAATTTTTTAAAAATTGAAAACATAGAAGTTTTAGTAATAAATTAGAAATTAATCTTGTTCTTGAGATGAGAAAATGTGTTTTTAAAAGTTAAAATATTGGAAAAGATTGAAATGTTTTTACATCTGAATTCAATTTAAAATTAATTCCAATGAACTAAATTATATTAAACGATAAAAAAATAATCCAATTAAACTTTATAACCAATTAATAAGATAATATAACTATAAAAATAAACTAGATGAAAAGATAATTTGGAATTAAAATGCAGTATTTTTCACATTTCATCAAAATATGATTTTTATCGGAAAAACACCAAAAATTAAACCAAAGTAAATTTTTATGCCCTGATTCCAAATTACATGTCTACATTATCATATTAAAATTATTAAGGTGTAAAAATATTAAATTAAAAGTGGTTCTTCATTAAAAGGTGTAAAATCATACTTTTAAAATGTATCGGTTTTTATACAATGCATAGGGTTTATTCATACCCGGTGTCAAAAATATCTATTTGATGAAAATAAAAAATATTTTATTAATTATATAACAAATATATATTTATATTTATTTATTTCCATTCACTAATAGTAATTCACTCAATTTATTAATACTATATATAATTGATTTACATTGATCATAGATTTTTGAAAGTTAGTTATATTTATTCACGGTAAAATAATGGCTACGTTATGTTGGTTATTTTATGCTAATCGAATCTCAAGGTTAATTTAAACTTTGAATGGTGTGTAATGGAATCTATTGAGTAATTTTAAATTATTTTAAGAAATATTTCATCAACGCATCCCAGTGTTACATTCTACCCCCCTTAAAATGAATTTCCACTTCAAATTCATTACTTGGAAACAAACTAATGAGGATTCCTATTCCTCATAATATCCTCATGTTCTCATGTTGAATATTTAAATTGGTGGTTCCTCTATAAATCTTTAACCAAGTGAGTGGTATTTTTTCATAGAACTTTTTGGCTACAATCTAGAATCTCTATCGGTTGTTATTCATAAGAAAGATATTTCTCTAGTAGTATGACTTATGAGCTTAGTACATGTGAAGGATCGAGTATGTATTTTATCATGAGAGATACATGGGACACATCATGAGCTGGAGAGAGATTTGGTGGAAGTGCTAATCTGTAAGCTACCTTCCCAAAACAATCCAGAATTTTAAAAGGACCAATATACCTACTGCTCAACTTTCCCTTCATTCCAAATATCATTACTCTCATCCCGAAAGATATTCGTAAGAACACATTATCCCTCACTTAAAACTATAGTTATTTTATTCAGTTTTAAACATAACTTTTTTTGTTTACTATGATCTTCTCGTATGTGTTGTTGAATAGATCTGACCTTTTCTTCCATTTCATCAACAAAATCAGGTCTCAATAGCTTTATTTCCACAACTTCATCCTAGAAAGATAGAGTTCTACACTTCTTTCCATAGTGGAATTCAGAAGACGACATATGAATACTAGATTGAATGATATTATTGTAAAACAAATCCACAAAAGGTAAGTTTTGATCCCAACAACTTTTAAATCCATAGAGAAAGTTCTTAACATGTTTTCCCGAGTTTGAGTTGTACTCTCAGACTGACCATCTTTCTGAGGATGATATGTAGTGCTAAAACATAACTCTATATCCAGAGCATGCTGAAGACTTCACCAAAACATTGAGTTAAACCACAGATCCCGATCGGATATAATGGAAAGGGGTACTCTCTCCAATCTTACCACTTCCTTTACATGTATACTGGGAAGCTTATCAGGAGAGAAATACTATCTAATAGAAATGAACTGTGATGACTTCGTATGGCAATCAACTATAGCATTATGGACTTTATATGTTTTGGTAAGTTTTATGACAAAGTCCATAGTGATGTTTTCAAATTTCCATTCAGGTATGGGTAATGGTTGTAAAATCACTTTAGACTTTTTTCACTCAGTCTTAACTTGATGAAAAATCAAGCACCGAGAGACATATTCAACAAAATTCATTTTCATGCCATCACACTAGAAATACTCTTTTAGGCCCCTGTACATCTTCGTAATTCGAGGATGAATAGATAATGAAGAACTATGAGCCTTATCCAACAGTTCCTTCTTTAATTCTGGTATGGGAGGAATACAAACACGGTTCCTAAACCTTATTATTCCATCATAATCAAGGTAAAATTCAAGAACATTTTTCACCTCCATTTTTAGATCTACATCTTCCTTCTGCGCCTCCTTAATCTTCACTTGTATAGATGGTTGAAAATTCATTTGCTAAAGAAAAGTTTTATCCCTTTATTTTATAATCTCAAGATCCATCCTTTTCAAATCCAATAATATTTTATCTTTTGTGATCCTCATGATGGATATTCTAGCATGGTCTATTCAACTCAAAGTATCTGCCACCATGTTCTTTTTTCAAGGGTGGTGATCTATTGAGCATTCGTAATCTTTAATCCGCTCCATCCCTCTTCTCCGACGCATATTCAACTCTATTTGTGTGAAAATATACTTTAATATTTTATTATCAGTATAATTATCACACCTTTCACCTTAAAGATAATACATCCAAATTATTAATGCAATGATTACCGCAACTAACTCCAAATCAGGAGTTGGGTAATTTTTCTAATGGATTTTCAACTTCTATGAGGCATAAGCTATCACCATATCCTTTTTCATGAGAACACATCGCATCCCCTTCTTAGATTCATCATTGTAGATAAAAAACCTTTCTCCACTACAAGCCAGTGTGATAATAGGTGCACTTTCTAACCATATTTTTAGTTCTTTGAAAATCTCTTCACATTCTTATGTCCTAATGAAATTAACTCCATTCCGAGTCAACATGGGGGTGGATTAGGTAATCATGGAAAATCATTAAAAAAATGTCGCTAATTTCCAGAAAACCCATGAAAACATCAGATCTCAATTATTGTTGTTAGCCTTGACCATATTTCAATAACATCTGTTTTTGATAGATCCATATATATCCCCTCTCTTGAGATTATGTGACCCAAAAATGAAACTTTCTTAAGCCAAAATTCACACATGATAAATTTTTCATAAAGCTTCTCTTTCCTTAAGGCCTTTAGTATAATTCTCAAGTGATCTTCCTGTTATTCCTTGCTCATTGAATAAAAAAGAATATCGTCAATAAAGACTACTATAAACTGATCAAGATAGTCTCTAGAGACTCTATTCATTAGATCCATGAAGATTGTGAGAGCATTAGTAAGAACAAAAGGAATCACTATAAATTCATAGTGTCCATACCTTGTTCAAAATGTTGTCTTTTGTATATCCTCCTTATTGACCATTAATTGATGATATCCTGAATGAAGATCAATCCTGGAAAAGTATTATTCTCCACATAGTTGGTAAAATAATTCATCAGTGTGGGTAAAAGGATATTTTTTCTTGATAGTGATTTTGTTATGTTATCGATAATCAATGTAGAGTCTCATTGATACATCTTTCTTCATAACAAACAGAATAGGTTCTCTACAAGGTGACTCACTAGGGCGTATGAATCCCTTATAAAGATTCTATTAGAGTTGATTATTTAGTTAATGTAACTCAATTTGGGCCATTATATAAGCTATATTTGATATAGGCATATCACCAAGTATGAGTTCTCTTAAAAACTCAAATTCATGATTTGGTGGAAGTCATGGAAATTCTTCTATAATAACATCATCAAACTCACGTACAATGGGTGTATTCTTAATCATGAGTTTTTCCCCAATCATTTGGGATAAACAACCTTCATTTATAGGAATCAAGACCAATAAGATGGAAGAAATTTCTACTGGAAGGTTATATTCATCTTTTCATCGATAGATGATCATAGATTGATTTGGAATATGAAATGTGACTTCCCTTCCTTGGAAATTGATACGATATCCATATAGAAAATTCAATCCATGCCAAGAATCACAAAAAATTATACTATTGGAAGGATCACAAGATTTGCAGGATGCACTTTCCCACAAACTTCAATCAGAGAAGAATTATACACTTTTGATGCAACCTTTATTCCATTAAGAGTTTTTACAACTAACTCAAAATCTAATTGTTGATGTAATAAAGTTATACCCTTAAAAAATTATTCAAAAATAAAAGAGCAGTAGATCTAGAATAAAATAATACATTTTATACTTTAGAGTGGATGGTAAGTGTACCTTTCACCAATTCATTATCGTACTCCATGTTTCCAATTGTGATTTCATGTGACATTCCTTTGTCTCTGGCCTTATGTGTTTTTTGAAGTTGATCATCATCAATAACCCTTGGATTAGGGAATTGATTTTCATAATGCCCAATTTACTTCCACTTGTAACATTGAAGTGTAGGAGGTGAGTTCTATGTATCCTTTTATCTATTTTCACCATTATACACCTTTTCCCCATCACTTGGGCCTTCAACCGACAAATGAACTTCTCTTTAACACTTAAAACTTTTTCTAGTTCCTTTAAGGCAATTTCCATCATGTTTTTTTTCACATTTTGAGCATAAGGGAAAACTCATCTTACTTTCAATGTGGACTTTAGATTTTCCTTTGAATTACAATTTTCTCTTCTTATCAAACCCATAGGACTGATGGGTTACTCAAATATCCATCTCAACCTTGAGATCACATCGAACAATTTCTTCATAGCTATTGAAGCCCCTTATGGATAATGCCCTTGACATACTCGGTTTTAAGCCACTAAAGATTCAATCAATTTTACTCTCAGGTTGTATAATAATTCCATAATCATATCTTGGAAGTCTTGTAAAATTTTCTTCATAGTTACCAACATATTCATCATCCTTTTGCCTATGTTCAAGGAACTACTTCTCCATGTTTGTTCGAAGAAAATGAGGAATGTACCTATTGAATAATAATTTATTGAACCATCCCATTACATGGAATTGATTTCATCTCTTTTCCTCGTATTCTTGACAAGATTCCACCATTGATCATCTTCACCTTCCAAATGATAGAGAGATAAGATAACTATATCATGTTCTGAACATTGGAGAACTAAAAATATATTTTTCAGTGGTACTGTTTGTCACGAACCAAGCTAGGTCGACCCTGAACCGGTCATCTGAGTCAATCTAGAACAAGGACCAAGTGGAGTTCTCGATCCTCCCAGGCTGGAGACAAGCGCCCGAGCATCAATAGAGGACGAATGAGAACAATTTCTCTCAATGAAAATAAATAAATCTGTGGAAATAAAAATAGAAAAATGCAAATTAGATAATCAACATGAAATAGAAAGAACGACCAACAACAACCTACTAACCTGACCATGAACAAAACTCCTCGTGACTCCAAGAGTCACCCTCCCAACCACAACCAACTCTCACCCATGATGAACAAGCTCGAGTCAAACGTAAAACAGAAACATAAAAAAATAAAACACTATAGGCATGAGTATTAAAACTCAGTAGGTATGCCCGAATAATTCTATTACCAATCCACATACTAATAAATAAAGAATTCACTAATTTCAAATTTGAACTAAAATTTATAAAAACAGTTTTTATTAAAAAATTTACTCGAAAACAAACCATGAACCAATTCCCTTATTTATTTTCAAAACTAATTTATTTTCGTTAGTGCCAATATAATTTTAAAAAGGAAGGTGATTTTTACATTTTTAGATTTTTACAAAGAGAACAAAACACTTTCATTTGAGAACCATTTTCAGAAAAATACTCAAAAACCAGCTCACCACTTTCACAGAAAGACATTACAAAAAAATGCATAATAGTAAGTACACAAAAAGGGAAATGTGGATACACATACACGAACAATATTCATCACCTCTAGTAACAAAGATCCAAATAGACATGGGTAAAACCTAGGAGCTAGTAAAAGATACAGAATGTACTATAAATGTAACTTATCCTGAAGGCATGACTACTCTCCATGACGTCATAACACCCTAATGCCCGACCATATCCATACCTCTCCTGATTTAGGGGTCCAATACTATAACAATAATAATTACAAAACCTCTCTCTGCTACAGACCACTAGTCAGTGCATAATCTAAACTAGTGAATCAATATTTCACAAAAAATTCACTTATTATGCCATGTCCTATTGTCAACACATGTAATAAAAATTGTGCACCAACCGATGCCAACCGAGCATCAAATCACACACACATATTTAATAATAGTTCAGACAACATGCATTACCCAAGTCACCATATGGAATAACTTATTGCCTTTTTAACAATTAAAACACAAGGGATTCACTAGAACGGGGATCCTGCCACATCCAATGTAACCGAGGAAAGAGCATTATCCAAGAAGAGTTTTCCAGACAACAATTAATTTTTAAAGTGCCAAACGGGCCTTAAACACTCTTCAAGAAACCACCCATTTTTAAATGAAACCAACACCTTTGCATCACAACTAAAACCATTTTCAAATATCCAAATGCAACCCACATTCATCAAGAGCCAAATGGGCCTAAAATTACTTTTAAAAGAAATACTATTTCTCAAGAGAGACCAATACATTTACTTACGCGTCGGAAGAAAACATTTCACATCAAACCAAAACCACACTTAAAAATTCCAGAATTAATCCCACAGGCCAAACGAGCGTTCGTTCTCTATTGTGCGTCAATTCATCAAAAAAATAATTCATGTGTTGTGCATAAAAGAAACATCTTTGTTTAAATCAAGTAATTATTTCAAAAATAATTATCTAATACTATTTCTCATTTATCAAAAATCAACAAAATATCAAGAAATTAATAAATTCTAAATTTAAAGGCGAGTGCAGTGGGGGACCTACCTCAACACGCAAACCAAACATGATGAAATGACATGCCTCAAACGGGTGTGCAATCACGCGCTACCTGATGATAGCAGGACTGTAGAATTACCTTTCCAAGAAAATAAATGTAAAACAATTTAAAACATAGAAACACTGATTTAAAATAAATTGAACAATTAAACATCAGAAAGATAAAAAATAATACATAAGCACTAATTTAAAATAATAATAAAAATTCAACTCGAACCTCATTTAAACCCCAGTGCGGGCGAAATAATGCATACCCAAACCGCTCGCCTTCGGCGGCGGGCGTTTGTGACATGCCCAATTGAGAACAAGGCGCATGTGCGGCCGGTCGTGCACGGCTGGTCTCATGAACAGAGGTGGAATGAGAGCTGACAAAACTGGTTGTCGCGCCCCGGATGGTCGATGAGGGTTGCAAGGCGCCAGAAAAGTCACCGGAAGGGGGGACGGAAGGGTGCACGTCCGGTCCGAAGGTTCGTGATGGGTCAAAAGGTGCCTGACTGGATGGAACTGGGTGGGTGGAGCTGTATGATAGCCAGAATGAGGTCCCTCAGGTCGGAGGAGGGTGCACGCTGGTTAGCTGGAGTAAGGAAAGGGGTCAGGGTGTTGCAGCCAGTGGGTGCGGGTTGCTATAGTGCGGGTAGTAGGAGGGGGACCCGGAGGGTGGAGTACGTAGGAGGTGCAAGGGGGAGGCTGGTTGTGGTTAGGGGTCACCGAAATGGGAGTGGACGAGAGGCATTGAAAGGGGAGAAGACAACAAGGAGGGCGACGACCTGCTCGTGCGGGCCAGCCAGACGACGTGAGGTCGGAGCAGGCAGGAGGGGGGTCGGGGTCGCGCAACAGGTGTAGGGCATGAGGCAGGCTGGAGTGGGGTAGCTGGACGGTGCATGGACTGTGGAAGCAGGGAGAATGAGCTGTGACTAGTGGGTGCAACCAATAGAGGGATGCCGGAATCTGGTGTGCCGCCTTTGGGGGTTTTTCTGCCCAGGGCAAGGCGGCACATGGTGTGCCACATTTTCCCAAAAATTAACCGCAAAGGGGGAACACCAGGTGTCACCTTTGCATAAATATTTGTTTAAATTTTTTTAATTTTTATTATTTTGTTTTGTTTTGTTTTATATATATATATATAAAACAAAACTTTTCAGCAGAATTTTCCTGCTATTTAATATCCAGAAGTTCTGCCATTACAGCAGTCTGGATTCTGACTGATACCCTCACCCAGGACTCCCTTTTATAAGGGGTTTTGCCCTGAAAACCATACTGCATTTCCGATGTGGGATTCTGGTTCTCCTTTTCCTCCACAGTACATTCTGCGTTTCCGATTGTGATTCTGTTTCTAGTACGTGACTATGAATGATTATAAAACATAAACTATAAGACTAATATAAATGAAACTTTAAACACTAATTAAACATATAATAAATAGTTGAAAACAAAAATAATTTCATAAAAAAATTTGATACAAACTAATTTATAAGCTTTCAAAACCACCTACTTGAAACTTAAACATATTTCAAGTACATGACTTTGAAATCTTATAAAAGATAAAATATAAAACCAATATAAATGAAACTTTAAAAATAGATTAAATATATTAAAAATAGTTCAAAAACAAAAAGAATTTCATAAAAAATGTTGACTAAAAACAATTTATAAGCTTTAAAAACCATCAACTTGAAACTTAAAAATGTTTCAAGATCCTGACTTTGAAAGACTATAAAACATAAACTATAAGACCAATAAATATGAATCTTTAAACATTGATTAAACATATAATAAATAGTTGAAAAAAACAAAAAAATTATAAAAAACATCCATGAAAAATAATTTATAAGCATTCAAAACCTCCTACTTGAAACTTAAATTGTTTCAAGTACGTGAATTTGAAAGAATATAAAACATAAAATATATAAATAATATAATTGAAACCTAAAACATTGATTAAACATATAATAAATAGTTAATAATTAATTATTTAATTAGTAATATAATTATTAATTATATAATAGTTAATTAGTAATATAATTATTATAAAATATTTTTCATCAATTATAATTATTAATTATTACATATTAGTTATTAATTTTTACTTATTAATTATTACTTATACAATAAATATTTAGTTAATTGTTAATATAACTATTAATTAGTTAATAAGTAATATAATTATTAATTATATAATAGTTAATTAGTTAATTATTAATATAATAATTAAATATGTCATGATTAATTAGTAAATTAGTAATATTTCTATTAATTATATAATAATTAATTAGTAATATAATTATTACATATATAATAATTATTTAGTTAATTAGTAATATAATTAATAATTATAAGTAATTAATTATTAATTATTAATTATTAATTATTAATTAGTTAATTAGTGATATAAATATTAATTATAATTATTCATTAAATTATTAATTAGTAATTAGTAATTATTAATAAGTAAATATTAATTATAAATTATTTAATTAGTAATATAAATATTAATTAAAATTATTCATTAAATTATTGATTATTAATTGTTAATTATTAAATATTACTCAATAATTATTACTTATATAATAATTTTTTAGTTAATTATTAATATAGCTATTAATTATATAATAATTAATTAGCTAATTAATAATATAATTATAGTGTTTCAAAGTCACGTACTGGAAACATTTTTAAGTTTCAAGTAGACAGTTTTGAAAGCTTATAAATTATTTTTCATCAATATTTTTTTATTAAATTCTATTTGTTTTCAACTATTTCTTAAATGTTTAATGAATATTTAATGTTTTATTTATATTGGTCTTATATTTTATGTTTTATAGTCTTTCAAAGTCGCGTACATGAAACATTTTTAAGTATCAAGTACGCGGTTTTGAAAGCTTATAGATTAATTTTCATCAATATTTTTTAGGAACATTTTTTGGTTTTCAACTATTCCTTATATGTTTAATAAATTTTTAATGTTTCATTTATGTTGTTCTTATATTTTATGTTTTATAGTCTTTCAAATTCGTGTACTTAAAACATTTTTAAATTTCAAGTAGACGGTTTTGAAAGATTATAAATTAATTTTTATGGACATTTTTTAGGAAAATTTTATTGTTTTCAACTATTTCTTATATGTTTAATCAATGTTTAATGTTTCATTTCTATTGGTCTTATAGTTTATGTTTTATAGTCTTTCAAATATGGGAACTTGAAACATTTTTAAGTTTCAAGTTTATGGTTTTGAAAGCTTATAAATTGTTTTTGGTCATCATTTTTTATGAAATTATTTTTGTTTTCAACTATTTCTTATATTTTTGATCAATTTTTAGAATTTCATTTATATTTGTCTTATAGTTTATCTTTTATTAGCTTTCAAAGTCACGTACTTGAAATATGTTTAAGTTTCAAGTATGTGGTTTTGAAAGCTTATAAATTAATCTGTATCAACATTTTTTATGAAATTATTTTTGTTTTCAACTATTTCTTATAAGTTTAATAAGTGTTTAAAGTTTAATTTATATTGGTCTTATAGTTTATGTTTTATAGTCTTTCAAAGTCGCGTACTTGAAACAGAATCACACGTCGGAAACGCAGAATGTACTGTGCCGGAAAAAGAGAACCAGAATCAAACATCGGAAATGCAGTATTGTTTTCAGGGAAAACCCCCTTATAAAAGTGAGTCCTGGGTGAGGGTATCAGTAAAAATCTAGACTGCTGTAATGGCAGAACTGCTGGATATTAAATAGAAGAAAAATTCTGCTGAAAAGTTTGTTTATATATATATAAAACAAAACAAAACAAAAAAATAAAAATAATTTTTTTAAAATATTCATGCAAAGGCGGGACCTGGTGTGCCGCCTTTGCAGTTAATTTTTGGGAAAAGGCAGCACACCATGTGCCTCCTTGCCCTGGATAGAAAAATCCCCAAAGGCGGCACACCAGGTGCCGCCTTTCGGGTGTAAAAAAATAAATTTTTTTAACATAGATGTATTTTCAATTTTTTTTAAACAAAATGTATAAAAAAACTCTTTTTGAGGAGAATAAGGGAACAAGGGGGTGGCACGTAGGGGCTATGAGAGAGAAGAAGAGGAAGATAGTTTTGTTTAGTGAAAAAAAGAAAAAAATATAAAGAAATAAATGAGAAAATATAAAAATACAACAAAGACAAATAAATAAAAAATAAAACATTAATCTATAATAATAATAATACACCTATAAATAATAATAATATCAATTTTAATAACAATAGAAAAATTATAAAAATACAAATTTTAATACTAACAAATATTTAGTGATAATCTAATATTAATATTCATTTAAAAATAACTTTAGCATTACTGCATAAGTTATTTATTTAACTAAATTTTAATTTTTCAACTCATTCAATTAATTTTATTTTGCCGGTTCAAATGCTACAATCGCGTAGGTGCCTGAGCTAATCGCACGAATTCCGCTCGCCCTGTGGTGCCCACACACCGACCACAATAATGATATTAATAATATTAATATTATTATTATTATTATTATTATTAACACTTTTAATTCTTCACCCAAAATAAAAATAATAAAATTTCTTAATAAAAAAAAACAATAAAAGTCATAAAAAATTATAAAAACTATTTATTTTAATTTTTGAAAGATGGGTGGGTCATACAGTTTCTTGGGAGAAGACGTGCAGGGTTTCCAAAATGCATTTCACTTGTGCGCGCAACGACGTCAAACACAAAGTGCACACTTTTTAACATAAACTCAAGATTTTCATTCAGGACCCACCCGAACCTCAACACAAAATTTTTAAAACCTAAATAAATAATAAAATAAAATAATTAGATAGGTCGGGGGGTATCATTTCTCCCCACTATAATGATTTCTGCCCCCAGAAAACCACAACATGTCCTAGACCCAAAGATGAAACTCCTTAAGTGTCACCCACCTTCAAAAGCCTAAGCGCCTCCAGTGGATCGATCCAAACCGACACTAAATACCCATGAGAAACAAATCATACTCAAAACACGAACACTTTAACCACCACCAAAACAATACCCGAAAACAAATCATGATGCTGACACGTGGAGGCCCGAATAGACCCCCCCCCCCCCCCCCCCCGCCATAAGGATTGGGCTAACACTGAATTACTACAAGTGTAACTCTGTGAGACTCATTGTGGATCTCCCCACTATAAGAACCAACGAATTCAAATAGGTTCAAAAACATTTTACATAGACTCAAAACCCTCATGCATAACACACAATCCAAAATCTAACCAAAAACACTTCCATTAAAATAAAAGTTCCAAAGAGGTTAAAAAAACCATTCTTACAACTGAAGGAAAAGAAACACCAGAAAATGCTGCATGAGATGACTATTACACTCATGGAACACTACAGGGAGAAAACCCCAAAATTATCCCAAACATAGACCTACTCATGTTGACGGGTTGAGGCAACCTTCGATGAGCCAGGTCTAGATTCAACGCGCTTCTCAGAAACACCTTGGTAGAACCGTTGCACGTGACCCAAACGCCCATTGGTGTGGCATGGTCTTTGAGCATTCTGTCACATCGACATCTTGTGTCCCTACTTACCACACTGGTGACATATCAAGGAATTGCGCTGTTAGGAAGATGACTGAAGGACTAAAGGCCTCTGGATTCGTCTACCAGTACCACCAACATTAGTACACTTCCCATTCTTCTTATCGTTATCTTCTCCACTGATTCCCAATTTCGGAAAAAGATTATCCACCTCAAGTCCTCCTGTTAACTCATCTTTGGTGAGGAAAGCTCATCTCACCACGTCGAGGAAGGTGATTCGGTTAAACTCTTCTACCTTCGACTATAGCTCTGGATGATGCCTGAGCTCAAAATGATGAGCTTTCACGGTATCTGTTCCAACATCCCCTGGTTCATATGAAGCTAGGTACAGGAAATGATTAAATAATTCCAACACCGATTCAACTCCCTGCTGAAGAAAACACAACTCCATACTCTACCTCAACTTCATCAACTCATAGAAATATTGTTGGTTGAAAGATGACTTGAAGAACTCCCATGTTAGATCTTCCTGAAGCTTGTTCGGAGACATTTACTTCCACCATTTCCAGGATGGACCTTCAAGAATAAAGGTATTCAGCTTCTCCTTTAACGACTCAGGTAACCCAATGAAACTGAAGTTCCTTTAAATCTTCTATAACCACTCCTCTACCTCAAGAGGATCTTCTTGACCATAAAATAGGGGATGGTTCAACATCCGAAAATCAAGGATATAGTCTATGTGCCTATCAACTGGAAGATTTCCAATGATGCACCACCCGAAGCTACACCTTGGGCATCCGTCAATGCTTAGTGGGGGGCTACCAATAAAGAACAAGAAACCAAAGAGCTGGTTCAAAACATGGTCATTACCATTTTAAATTCATCTTTTCATAGTGTCCAAATAAAACATTACCAATTGTTCTCAAAATTAAGGAAGACCCAAATGATTCACTAGAGAAAACTAGTGCTGATGGGTGACTCGAACATATTGATGGCGGTCATATGCCAGTAACACCACCGTCACGGAGAGCTTTCTAGGGAAATATCTCCGGCTCCACATGGCTTTATAGGCCTTCAGAGCTCACATAGACCACTTTACCAACTCCTTTTTCATTTCCCAAGATAAAAAAATCCATAATAATCAAAGGACATCGACAACCCAGACATCCCGTGGGGTCCTGAGTTTCAAAACGAGCAAGGGTTCATGACATCCTTCCCGTTCCTACACCTCGAGCCCCGACCATCCTACTCCTACAATGAAAACCCCAAATAATTATGGGCCCTATGAGAGGAAAGTTCAACTTGATAGCAAACCTCCCTCTGATAACATTTTTTCAGAAACCATCTCGAGTCGACCCTGAACCTGTCACCCGAGTCGATATGCGTCAAGAACCGAGTGGAATTACCGATCCTCTCAGGCCGGCGACAAGTGTTAGGGCATTAGTAGGGGATGAATGGGAATAATTTCACCCAATAAAAATAAATAAAATAGCAGAAATAAAAAACGAACAACCCAAAGTAGATAATCAACATGAAATAGAATGAACGACCAACAACAACCCACTAACCTGAAAACGACCAAAACTCCTCGTGACCCTGAGAGTTACTCTCCAATGAACAACCAAATCTCGCCCATAAAGAACAAGATCGAGTCGAACCACCAACCGAAACAAAAAACAATGGAACACTATGTGCATGACCATTAAAACTCAATAGGTATGACCGACTAATTCTATTACCAATTCACAAACCAATAAATAAAGAATTCACTAATTTCAAGTTTGAACTATAGTTTCTAAAAATAGATTTTCCTACATATTTTACTCAAAAACATACCATGAACCATTTCCCTTATTTATTTTTAAAACTAAGTTATTTCCATTAGTTTCAATATCATTTTAAAAAGGATAGTGATTTTTAGATTTTTAGATTTGTACAAATAGAACAAAACACTTTCGTTTGAGAACCATTTTAAGAAAACTACTCAAAACCAGCTCACCACATTCCAAGAGAGACATTCCAAAAAAATTCACAATAGTAAGTAGACAACAAGGGAAATGTAGATACACATACAAGTAAAATATTTATCACCACTAGCAAAAAGAACCAAATAGACATGGTTCGAAACTAAGAGCTCGTGAACAATCCAGAACGTACTATACGTGTGACTCATCATGAAGGCATGCCTACTCTCGATGAGGTCATAATTTGCTAACGCCCAATTGTCACCCTAACTGGCCTGGTCGAGGGGGCCAATCCCATAGAAATAATAATAACAAAACCTATCTCTACTACGGGCCACTAGTTAGTGCGTAATCTAAACTAGTGCAACAATCGTTCACAGAAAACTCACTTACTATGTCAGGTTCTCTTGTCAACACGTGTAATAAAAAGGGTGCGCCAACTGATACCAATCGACCATCAAATCACATGCATAAATATAATAATAATTTAGACAACATTCATCACCCGAGTCACCACATGGAACAACATATTGCCTTTTTGACCATTCAAACACAAGGGAGCCACTATCATGGGTCTCCCGCCACATCCAATATAACCAAGGAAAGAACATTGTCCAGGAAGAGTTTTTCGCACAAGCATTTATTTTTAAAGTGCCAAACAGGCCTCAAACATCCTTCAAGAAACCACAGTATTTTTTAAAAGAAACCCACACATTTTCATCACAAGTTATACCATTTTCAAATATTGAAATGCAACCCACATTCATCAAGAGCTAAAAAATCCTTAAATAATTTTTAAAAGAAATACTATTTCTCAAGAGAAGCAAAAAAATTTACTTACACGTCAGAAGAAAACATTTCACATCAAACCAAAACCACACTAAAAAATTCTTGAATTAATCTCAAAGGCCAAATGAGCATTATTTTATTATTGTGCATCAATTCATCAAGAATATAATTCAAGTATTGTTCATAAAATAAATAGCTTCATTGACATCAAGTAATTATTTCAAAAATAATTATCTAATATTATTGCTCATTTATCGAAAATCAACGACATATCAATTAATTAATAAATTCTAAATTTAGATGATAGTGGAGTGGGGGACCTACCTTGAATCGCAAACCAAACATTCCAATGCGACATGCCACGCACGGGCATGCAAGCATGCACAAGCTAATGAAATAAGGACATCATAAATACCTTTCCAACATGGTGAAAAAAATGCAAAACATTCTAAAATAAAGAAAACAATGATTAAAAATAACTCAAACAATTAAACATAAAACAGATAACTAAAAACACATAAACAGTAATTTAAAATAATCCAAACAAAAGGCAACACAAACTTCACCTAAACACCGATTTTTTTGAATACATTTTTTCAAAAAATAAAATTTAAAAATACCACCAGGTTAAAAAAAATTATTTTTTACCCCCCAAAGGTGGCACCTGGTGTGCCGCCTTTGGGAGTTTTTCCACCCAGGGCAAGGCGGCACACGGTGTGCCGCCTATGCCCAAAAAGTAACCGCAAAGGCGGCACACCAGGTGCCTCCTTTGCATAAATATTTTTTTAAAAAAGAAAAAAAATTTATTTTTATTTTTTTGTTTTGTTTTGTTATATATATATATAACAAAACTTTTCAGCAGAATTTTTCTGCAATTTAATATCCAACGGTTCTTCCATTACAACAGTCTGGATTCTGACTGATACTCCCATCCAGGAATCCCTTTTATAACGGGATTTTCCCTGAGAATCAAACTGCATTTCCGATGTGGGATTCTGGTTCTTCTTTTCCTGCGCAGTACATTCTGCGTTTCCGATTTGTGATTCTATTTCAAGTACGCGACTTTGAAAGACTATAAAACATAAATTATAAGACCAATATAATTGAAACTTTAAACACTGATTAAACATATATGAAATAGTTGAAAACAAAAATAATTTCATAAAAAATGTTGATACAAATTAATTTATAATATTTAAAATCCACCTACTTGAAACTTAAACATATTTCAAGTATGTGACTTTGAAAGCTTATAAAAGTTAAACTATAACACCAATATAAATTAAACTTTAAACATTGATTAAAAATATAAGAAATAGTTGAAAACAAAAATAATTTCATTAAACATTTTGACCAAAAAAATTTATAGGCTTTCAAAACCATCAACTTGAAACTTAAAAATGTTTCATGTTCCCGACTTTGAAAGACTATACAACATAAACTCCATGACCAATACAAATGAAACGTTAAACATTGATTAAACATATAAGAAATATAGAATTTAGGGATCAAATTTTTATTCAAATGTTGTAAATAAGTATACTTATGCATATTTCCATAGGAGTGGTGGATCTTCGAGCTGCCAATGGCGCGAGGCTGGCTGCGTTGGCCATTGGCGATTACCATCTCTCATTGCCAACTATAATTCTTCTGGTTTTATATAACTGTTATTATGTACCTAGTGTTACCAAAAACATAATTTCTGTATTATGTTTCGATATGGATGGATTTATTTTCAAGTTTGGAAATAAGGGTTTTTTCTTTTATAAGAACAACGTATGTTATGATATGACACATTTAAATAACAGTTTGTATGTAATAAATTATGAAAACCAAGTGTTGAAAATCGATAAAGAAACAAACTCAACTGACACATACAACACCCAGTTGTGGAATCACCATATCAGTCATGTAAATGGGAAGCATTTGACAAAGCTATCACTAGTACAAAAAACGGGCAAGGGAAGCACCACTTTATATCACCACTAAGAAAAAACTGATGATAAAGAAGACATGTATCAGTGCTAAAATTTTAGCACTGATGCAGGGTAATCTTTATCATCACTGAAAAAGCACTCATAAAAAGCCCCATTATCAATGCAAAAAAAGTGCTGATAAAGAAGGCATGTATCAATGCTAAAATGTTAGCGTTGATATAGGAAGGATTTATGAGGGATTTTTTAGCGCTGATAAAACCATAATTCCATATTTTTAATAAATGGTTAATGATAGAATAAATCTTAATAATGATTAATTAATGGATTATAGTGGGTAGTGATTTAATGATTTATTTTATATTAAAATGGTTAACAATTAAAATGCATATGGTAATAAAAATCCAATAAATGATAATGTTAAATTCAATAAGAAGTTGGTAATGTTGATATGGATGCTTATGTCATTTGTTGGGGATTATTTGTGTCATTATAATGGAATTGGTTATAAGAGGGTTGTAGTAACAAGGCAATGGTTGACGAGGGTGTTTGGAGTGTTAGTTTGGTGTAAACCCTTAGGAAAGATTTATGTGTGACTATATACTAATTATATTTTCTTATTATTTCTTACACACCACCACTTGAGTCGAGAAACCTGATTGAAATCCATATGGGTACTTGGGTTCTGAGTGTTTTTCCTCAATATCTAGATTATAGAGGGAACACATATAGAACCACTCCATATTCCCTTCCCCCCTTCACACTTAATATGCGTTGTAATGGATCACAGTGGGTGTATATATACGACCTATAATGATTTTAGGTTTTGGTGTATATATATTCTTTTTTATATGATTATGTGTATTTGGTGTGGATAAAAAGTGGAGGTTGTGCATTGCAGGAGGAGAGTATGATTTTTATGTCCTTCATGTTCACGATATCATACTGTGATTTGGATGTGATGTGTGGTTGTTATGTGGATATGGTTTTTTATGTGTTTTTGACATGTGTATGTGTGGATATATGGTTATGGGATTATATATAATGGGTTTAAGTATAATAAATATTCCATTAGATTGTGAGAATGTCCATATTAGTGGGGAAGTGGATGTAGGGTAATTTATTAATATATACTGATTTGATATTACACTTAAGATGGAGTTTGGAATTAGACACTAATGGGGATAGAATGGGATGATAGTTAAAAAATATTTGTTAAAATTTTCATATGGAATAACATGGGAGACCATCTATGACACAAGTGATTACCCCCCCTGTGATTTAAAGTAAGTAACTTGAGCTTACCAAAAATATTAGGCATGATTATATTGAATGTAGGAAAGAGACCTAGGAGTGGTAGATTTATCATTCTTGATTATTCTTGTGTTTGGACCAGGGTGATTTGAACAAACTATAATGAATCTAAAGTAATTATATTTTCTGAATTCCATATTATAGAGATTATAATAATCCTTTCTTTAAAAATAGAGTTGTCTACTGGTTTTCATCCATATGTATTTTAGGTTTGGGAGGTATAAAAGGATGGACTAGTTGACCATAGAAGGGTTGAACCAATAGTGGAGGATGAGTCATAGAGGATGATGACGTGTGAGTTTTACCATCTATGACACAAGTTATTATCCCCACGAACCACTTTGTGTTTGGAAACTGTGTTGATTTTGATGGGGGGTCTATCCTGGTTCTGTTGATTTCCAAATCATTATTAGAAATGGTTAGGCTCAATTAATCTCTATTTTTGTAAGGAAGTGGTTCTCTTCTACTATATTTGGAAGTCTTGTTTTGTGTATTTGAACCATAAATACTAATATTTGAGATTCAAATAGGATGGGGATGAATAATGATTTGATGGATTCTAATCGTTTGACAATAGTGTATGAGAACGGTGTGAAAGAGTTCATAGTGTTTTCAAAGGATCATGCAAAGGATCCTTCTCAAATACATTGTCCATGTTTACATTTTTGTTATTCTAGACTACTTACTCTATAGGAGTTGGAAGAACATTTTATATGTCATGGAATAGATCAGAGTTATAAATGTTGTAATAAACATGGAGAAAAAGAGAATATAGTTACTGGCTGGGATAAAACTACGTTTTATATATCATCAGATATGAATAAAAATATGGATAATGAAGAAGACCGTATGGAGGATGTGATTATAGATGTCAATGATGATGACGATCGTATTGAGGAAATGATAAAGAAAATTGAAGATAAACTCTGTGATTTCCAAAAAATTGTTTGAGAAGTTAAAGAGTTGTGAAAAGAAGTCATTGTATGCTGGTTGCACTAAATATTCAGCATTGTCAACTATACTGATGTTGTATAAATTTAAAGTATGAAACGGATGGAGTGATATCAGTTTTACGGAACTACTTTCTCTCTTGAATGACATGCTCCCAGAAGAAAATGAGCTCCCAAGTTGGGCATATGAATCTAAAAGAAATAAAGATGGGAAATTATGTCATCTGGATGACTCTCCAGCACTCATAATACATGGTTTGTTATGTTGGTAAATTATAACTTTCCACCCTGGTTATGCATGAAGTGGAAATTCATCATGTTATCAATGCTTATATGAGGACCAAAATAACCAGGTAATGATATTGATGTTTATCTGGCTCCATTGATTTTGGATTTGATGTTATTTTGGGATTTAGGTGTTATGATGTATGATGCTTGTAAAAGTGAATACTTCATGTCATGAGTGATGTTGTATGGGATAATAAATGATTTCCCTTCTTATGGAAATTTGTCGTGCTATAGCATTAAAAGAAATCAAGGGTGTCCCATGTGCGAAGAAAATAAAGAATCAATTAGGTCGAAACATTCATCTAAATCTGTGTTTCTAGGACATCGTAGATTTCTACCTCGTCAGCATAAGTACCGATCTTGGACAAAATCATTCAATGGATGTTCAGAACAACATGAAAAACCTTCTCCACTAACAGGTGATCATCTGTTTGAGAAAGTAAAATATTTGAACACTCTTTTTTGTAAACCATTTTCGAAAAACCTTACAAAAATCGGTTGAAAAAAGAGACCAGTTTTTTTTTGAATTACCAAACTGGAATTGTTTTGTATGTCAGACATTTTCTTGATGTGATGAATGTGTAAAAATATGTATGTGATAGTGTTATAGGAACATTGCTAAATTCCCATGAAAGAACAATGGATAGAATTGAGGCAAGGTTAGACATGGTTGACATGGGAATACGAGAAGAGTTGGCTCCTGTGAAGGGTGAAAATCCAATGTTTCTTCCTCATGTTGTTTATACTCTTTTTAGAGAGGAGAGATATATTTGTTTTTCAACTTGTTCAATTATGTAAAGGTTCTAGAGGGGTATTCATCAAATATCAATAACATTGTGTCAATGAATTATATGAATTTAAAAGTATTCAATTCACATGACTACCATGTTTTGATAAAAAATCTAATTCCTACAGATTTACGTTGCATTTTTTCCAAGAATTTGTATCACATGTTAACCAAACATTGTTTCTTTTTCAAAGCTATATGTATAAATGTTTCTTTTTCAAAGCTATATGTAGTAATGTTTAAATCAATGTTTAATGTTTCATTTATGCTGTTCTTATATTTTATGTTTTATAGTCTTTCAAATTCGCGTACATGAAACATTTTTATGTTTCAAGTAGACGGTTTTGAATGATTATAAATTAATTTTTATGGACATTTTTTAGGAAGTTTTTTTTGAACTATTTATTATATGTTTAATCAATGTTTAACGTTTCATTTGTATTGGTCTTGGAGTTTATGTTTTATAGTCTTTCAAAGTCGGGAACTTGAAACATTTTTAAGTTTCATGTTGATGGTTTTGAAAGCTTATAAATTGTTTTTGGTCAAAATTTTTAATGAAATTATTTTAGTTTTCAACGATTTTTTATATATTTAATCCATGTTTAAAGTTTAATTTATATTGGTGTTATAGTTTATCTTTTATAAGCTTTCAATGTCACGTACTTGAAATATGTTTAAGTTTCAAGTAGGTCGTTTTGAAAGCTTATAAATTAATTTGTATCAATATTTTTTATGAAATTATTTTTGTTTTCAACTATTTCTTATAAGTTTAATCAGTGTTTAAAGTTTCATTTATATTGGTCTTATAATTTATGTTTTATAGTCTTTCAAAGTCGCGTACTAGAAACAAAATCACACATCTGAAATGCAGAATGTACTGCGTAGGAAAAGAAGAACCAGAATCCCACAACGGAAATGCAGTTTGATTTTCAGGGCAATCCTCCTTATAAAAGGGAGTCCTTGGTGAGAGTATCAGTCGGAATCCAGACTGCTGTAATGGCAGAACCGCGGGATATTAAATAGCAGAAAAATTCTGCTGAAAAGTTTTGTTATATATTTATATATATATATATACATATAAAACAAAACAAAACAAAAAAATAAAAATAATTTTTTAAAAAAAAAATATTTATGCAAAGGCGGCACCTGGTGTGCTGCCTTTCCCTGGGTGGTAAACCCCCCAAAGGCGGCACACCAGGTGCCGCCTTTGGGGGGTAAAAAAATAATGATTTTTTAACCTGGTGGTATTTTCAAAATTATTTTTTTAAAAAAATGTATTAAAAAAACTCCCTAAACACTAGTTCATGTGAAACGATGCAAACCAAAACCAATCGCCTTCGGCGACGGGCATTTTTTGCATGCCCAACTGAGAACAGGGAACATGTGCTGCGGGTTGCGCGTGACTGGTCGCGCGAACTGAGGTGGAACGAGAGTCGATGAAGCTATTCGTGGCACCCCAGAAGGTTGGTTATGGTTGCGAGGCACTGGAAAATTCACCGACAGAGGGGGGGGGGGGGGGGTCGGTCGGAAGGCGTGCGACCGGTCGAAAGGTGCATGACTGGAGGGAACCGACAAGTCGGAGCTGCACGGCGGCCGGAATGAGGTCCCGTAGGTCGGAGGTGGGTTAAAAATGATCAGTTGGAGTAAGGAAAGGGGTCGGGGCATCGCGGCCGGTGGGTGCCGCATACTGGAGCACGTACGGTAGGAGGCGGAGCCGAAGTTCGCGATGGGGAGGTGCTTCAAGGGGGGAGGTGGGGCGCAGTTGGGAGTTGTCAGACTGGGAGTGGGTGGGAGGCTCTGCAAGGGGAGAAGGCTGGCCGCGGTTGGGGATTTCTGGGTCGGGAGGCGTTGCAAGGGGATAAGCCGGTAAGGAGGGCAGCGACATGCTTGTACAGGGAGGTTGGACGACACGAGGTCAGAGTAGGGAAGAGGGGGGGTGGGGGCATTGTCGTGTAATAGGTGCAGGGTAGGAGGCTGGCTAGTGTGGGGTGGCTGGACGATGCGCGGACAGCGGATGCTGGAAGAAGGAGCCGCGACTGGTGGATGAAATGAGTGGAGGGACACCGTTAGAGGGGATCGACTGGGAGATGAAGCCAGTGCAGGTTATGCATAATGAGAAGAAGGGAACAAGGGGGGCGGCACAAATGGGCTATGGGAGAGAAGAAGAGGAAGAGAGTAAGGGTTAGGGAGAAAAAAAGAAAAAAAAAGAAAAAGAAATAAAATATAAAATATAAAAATAAAACAATAAAAAAATATAAAATTAAAACATTAATATTTAATAATAATAATACACATAATAATAATAATAGAAATTTTTGATAATAATACAAAAAATGATAAAAATAACAATTTTAATACTAACAAATCATTATTAATAATCTAATATTAATATTCATGTCAAAATAACATTAGCATTACTGCGTAAGTTATTTATTTATCTAAATTTTAATTTTTAAACTCATTCAATTGATTTTATTTGGCCAGTTCAAATGTCGTAATTACGCAGGTGCCTGAGCTAACCACATGCCTTCCACTAGCCTTGCAGTTCCCCCGCAATGACCCAATACAAAAAATAATAATAAAATTAAAAATTTTAATTCTTCACCCAAAATAAAAACAATAAAATTTCTTAATAACAATAAAAATTATAAATGGCACAAAAAATTACAAAAAACAATTCATTTTAATTTTTTAAAGATGGGTAGGTCAAACAGTTCCCTGGGAGAAGCCGTGCGGGTTTCCAAACACAGGCTTCGCCCATGGGTGCAACGATGTGAAACCCAAAATGTGCACTATTTAACATAAACTCAAGATTTTCATCTGTGACCCAACCCGAACCTCAACACAATATTTTTATAATCCAAAGAAATAATAAAATAAAATAATTAGATAGGTCGGGGTGTGACACTGATCCATTGTTCAGAAACTAATGGATCAGAAGACCTACAGAATGATGGCGAACAGTGCCTCATGAAGGATTCAACCGAAGGATTCTACCTCCTTTTCTTGTTTTGGAAGTCTGACATGATTCATAGCTTGAGAAAGTTGTGTGAGCATGGCTATGTGATTTTGTATTCCTGCTCCTATAACATTTGGTTGCTCGGGAGGACAATCATTGCATTGTCTGTCGCATTCAACATTAACGTGGTTCCTTTGGGTTCCCGCCACTTACTAAAACTAAGAAGCAAAGCGTGAGAAACAATAATCATAATGTGAAAACCAGATAATCTAGAATAAACCTTCAACTTAAAACACATTAGGTTTTATCCTAGGTTATTCATGAACATATCCAAAACACTAGGATTCTAATCTATACTTAGACATATCCCTATGGTTCTTACTAAGGTTCTCTCATCATAGTTTTCCAAAGTTTAACTATACCTATTCTCTGATTCCAACTATAACAGACCATACTTTACATACATTGGTATTACTTCAAAATTGAAACATATTCATCAAAAAATATAACAACACCACAAAAGGACCGTATAGGTATAATTTCTTTAGAAACTGGGAAACATAAACAACTAGTTCATAAATCTTATACATTGTCTCCCTCTTATTCCTTCATAACTAGAACTCTTTTTAAATATCTTACATAATACCCTTCTTCATGACCTAGGAAAAGAAACATAAGAAAGGGTGATCTCAGATGCTCATTGAGGGTAAATAAAGGAGATAACAATCATATTAGAATCGTAAGACATAATAACATAATATTTGAAAATCTTATCCTGCATATGATATCATGTCATGGAATAAATAATAAAAGTTCATAATGAATAAATGAACATATTACCATAAGTCATAGCATACGAAATGAAATTTTTTGTCATGCACACAAGAATAGAAAATCATTTCATATTAGTCAGAGATCATTTCAAAGACCATCATATCAGACAAATTCCATTACTGGACCGAGTTCACTCCTCATTCCATCCATATATTACTAAGCCAGATTTACTTTCCATTCCATTCATGTTTATCTCAATAGATATAAATCTTTACCCAATACATTGGAGGGATATATAGGTCCTACCCATCTCACAATAAAATCATTCTTATGTGTTCCCCAAAATAAACATAAATCATTCATCACAACCCAATAAGAAAATGGGTTTCATAAACATCATTCCATATAAAACAAATAGATTTCAGAAATAGTTTTTTACAATAAACAAAATCAATCCATGTAAATAATACAGACAATATACATGAAACATAACCTTATTAATGATTTTCATTTTAGAGGGAAAATAATTTTGATAAACCACTTGAAATTAATTCTTGAGAAAATGTCCTTTCTTCTTCAAAAAAATTTTCATTCCTCAAAATTCCATAAAATTTTAGAAGAAACCATTTTATATGAAAATAATATTTTAATATTGTAGGGTAACCTTCAAGGTAATAAGTTGTTATAAAATCATAAAAATCAGTTTATACCATATAAGTTAAAGAAAATATTCTCCTCGTACTTTTTCCAGAAGAGTCAAACAAGTACCTCGTACCAAAAATGATAAAATATTCTTTTCATACCATTTAATAAAAATTCACCAATGGGTAAAATTGGATTTAATCAATTTTAGGAAGATATAAATAATATTACATATTTATGAAACATGGGTTTGGATGGTAAATATGCCCCATAAAATACGTACGTATAAACAATCTCGGATAAAAATGAGATTACAAGATTATCCCTTATCAATTTATAATCAGTCAAATCATATGAATCATAAATTAAAGAATATTATATGAATATGTAAATATAATAAACTTCAAAATAATAATTAAAAAAACATTCATGGGAAACATAAACACCACACAAAATAATTATATGGTATATAAGGCATATGTCCCGCAATAATAAAAATGATTCAAAATAATCCTTTACCTTAAGTCTGAAATGATTTGTATGTATCTAAACCTCTTGTATGATGATTTAAATAATTTAATTGACTTATTATATAATAATAGTCATTTTTATGATATATACAGTCATATTCTCATCAAAATTTTAGTAACATTTAATTTCCACTCGTTATTCAGGTGTTAGCTACTTTATATTCTTATAAATGTTTTGTCGAATATGTTCTTAATTCTATTCATAGGTTATGGTTATATCATTTACATAATGATATTATCATAATATATATCATATTTATTTATTCAATTTATTTATATAATAAATTTTTATTGAAGATCATGTAAAATGAATCACATCACATCGTGGAGAAGTTAGGCCGGGACGAGCGACAATATCATTCCCATAAATTTTGAATGGTATTGAAGTGGATGGTGTATAATATTTTATAATCAATATAATTTTATTATAATCATATATATTTAGTACTTCCATCATTATACACATCCAAGTATGTTGGTGATGAAAATCCGATTACACCACAGCGTGGAGACGGTAAGCCGTACATACACACGCGGGGTGATTTCATATTTTGTAGGATGGAATGAAGACAGAATATGGTTGTTTAATATTAATAATAACATATCATTATACAATTAATACTTGAGTTATTAATTAATAATGAAAAAAATTCATAAAGAGGATGTATAAGAAAAAATAAGTTTGAAAGAATCGGTAAATGATATTATCTCTTCTTTGATGTGCCTCCTCTAAATATCCTCTTGGCGCAGTAGAGTTGGACTTTGAAGAAGACCAGTACCTATAGAATATTTCTAGGAAATTTTATAAGGGAAATTATTAGGGTTTTGTCTAGTTTTAAGACTCACAATTATGTGAAGAGTTGAGGGAGGAAGTACCCTTTTATAATTGAGGCGAGGGGCACTTGGGGAAACCTCCAAAATATTAATTTATAACGATATAAAACCCCACATTAAAAATTCTAAAATGACTCAATTTCAATTATGAGATGATATAGGGTTGTAATATCATAAACCAATATAAATTAGACATGTTTTGATTATATTTTAAACTTTATCATTTTGTTTTATCCTTATTTATTCTATATAATAATATTTGTGATAATAATATTCTAAATATTAAATGGTTATAAATACTTACTTATGTATTTTCAATTGTCCATAATTGGATACTTTATGAAATTTTAGACCATATAATTTTTTATTTGTATCTTTTAAATATTTATTTTGATTTTTAAAAAATTTAATAATATGTTATTTATATAATATATCAATAGTGTCAATTTTGAAACTATTCATTTATTTGAATTTAAATAAAATAAAAACTAATGATAATTTCAAACCAAAATATTTAATACACTCCTAACATGTCATATCCACCTAAAAGTTTATTGGATAACATTAATTAGTTCATATGATATTTTTTTAATATTGTTAAAACTATTTATTTGATATTTCTTTCAATAAAATAATTTCTACAGCATTATTGTGTAATCGATATTGGTAATTATTTAGTCTCTAAAAAATCTAAATAAATTCACATGATGTATATAATTTTATTAGATTTATAGAGAATATTTATTTTCTAAGTTTTATGACTTTTAACACCATATTAAAATTATTATTCTTATAAGATATAAGAGAGTGACATGTTGTCAGTTTCTTTTGTTTTAATTATAATTACATCACTTTCATGGAACAAAGTCCATTAAATTGGTAAATTCTGAACCTTAGGTGACATTGGTCTAATTTAGTTTATCTAATAGTATTTTGGAAGGTGTTACGATAATTTTATTATCTTTATCATATTGTTTGTTACCCTAATTTACCAGATTTACTTTTAACAGTGGTAAATAAAAATTACAGAAGTTATTATTCACAGTATCCAAAAAAATAAAAGTAACCTATAAACATAATTTGGACCCACGGATTCTAAATATGGAATCCATTTTTTAAAATTCAAATCAAATAAGTTGTAGTAATTAATTTAAAATTAATCTCGTTGTTGAGATGAGAAAACTGGTTTTTAGAAGTTAAAATACTGGAAAAGATTGGAATGTTTTTACATCCGAGTTAAATGTAAAATTAATTATGATTACCTAAATTATATTAAATGATAAATAAATAATCCAATTACACTTTAAAACCAATTAAAAATATAATCGATCTATATTAATAAATTAGATGAAAATGTAGTTTTCAATTAAAAATTTAGTATTTTCCACTATTTAATAAAATATGAATTTTATCAGAAAAACACCAAATAATCAAGCAAAGAAAATTTTAATGTCCCACTTCCAAAGAAAATGTTTACATTGTAATATTAAAATTATTAATGTATCAAAATCTTAAATCAAAAGGGGTTCATTATTAAAATGGAGAAAATCATCCTTTTAAAATGTATATGTTTATATACAATAAATAGAGTTTATTTATACCCTTTGTCAAAAATATCTATTTTATTAATATAAAAAATATTATATCAAGTATATAACATATACATATTTATTTAATCTCATTAAATAAAATTAATTCTATGACAACCGTGCTTTTTATTACAACTTAAGCATGATTTATTACATAAAACTTCACTTGATACAACAAAGAAGATCGAGAGGTTTAGTGTCTTTGGAGCTTAGGATCATTACATAAAAACTTTAAACTTGAAAAACAACATCTTTATTGAAAACTTCCTTCACATGACCACTACATTCCTTCGTACTTAGCATTGCATGGGATAACCTGAGGACATGCATAAGAAAAGGGTGAGCTATAAAGCCCAGTAAGGGAGTAAACAATGAATAACATGAGGAGTGAAATACATGTTTGGCAATAGGAATATCAATAGAGCATAATAGAAACATGAACATAAAGGCATGATAATGCATGATACTCATAACATGGAAATGTGGCAACAACACTTAACATTGAATTAGCATGAGCCAAGGCTCATTGCACATGGAGCATGAGTAAACCCTCATTGCACTTGAAGCACGAGTAAACCCTCGTTGCACTTGAATTAGCATTAGTCAACACTCATTGCACATGACGTATCATGATACTATACTTACCCAATGCATTGGAGCGCTATAAAGGGCGCACCCTTCTTAAACATTTCATTTCATGCATAACTGTGCCACATGGATCATAAACCATGGACTCATAAAACATAATCATTTCTTCCACGATAAAGGAAAGTGGAATACATACATGAAACATTATAATCAATATGTAAATATTCATAAAGGTGAATACCCTTGATGGAGAAATGGGCATGGTATTCACTACACAAAGACATTGGCTTAGAAAATCGGTGCGATTTCGGCAGCGTAACGGCGTGACATAAGAATTCATAAAAACGGTTGATGAGAGAGAAAGGGGTTCCTCATTATATTTACATGTAATGGACAGTAAGGAGATCATATATATACACGTCCCAACAATAGAAATGGAATTTAGATTCATGATACAAAAGTATTGCTTGAATGTAAAAGAAGAGAGAGAAGTTCCTTTCGGAATTTCGGCATAGTAACGGGTGTACATGGGAGGCATTTAATGAGAGAGAAAGGGTTCTCCCATCATTCAAACAATAAGAGGGCAGTATGGGGGAGGTGAGAAACCATACCAAAACATTCATAATTGAAATAAAATGGGAAATACAACTTAATGAAAATTGACAAAAAAATGAGAAAGGAAGAAAACCCCTTACTTGGAAGTGTGCTTCCAATGGCTAGAGAGAGGCTTGTGAGAGGCTTCTTGAGAGATTGGGGCACCTTGAGAGGATTATAGAGAGAGTAGGGCAGAGGTTGGACGAACTTCAAGGGCTTTGAGTGAGGAGGAAGTGGGAGCTTGGGTGGGTTTATATAGGAAAGGTGAGAGAATTCTTTATTATTTAGGTTTGGGACCCCTTATATTAAAATAATCCAAACCACAAACCATCCCATGGTATTTTCCCATGGTTTCTGGAAACGGAAAGAGGAAAACAATAATTTACAAGTCCAAGGTCCGAACTTATTAAAAAATTAGGGTTGCTTATGTGGAGGTGAGTCACACTCCCATGGAAATTAATTTAAAAAGGCAAAGTGTTGAATAAGTCTTTAGGGCTCCATTAATGCTTTGAAAAGTGAGTCAAAAAAACCCAAAACCTAATTATTTTAATGATAAAACATATATTGGCCGAACATAAGGATTATGGTATTTTATTACATCACCATTGGGTCATTATGATGTCATAAAACACATTATATATTTAAATGGTATTTAATTTTTACCCAAAAATTTTACTGTCTCAGAAAATTATGAAAAATTCACCGTTGGATAATTTCGACGTCCTGATTCCAAAAATAATATTTATTTTATCTATATAATTTTCTAAATATGTGAATTTTCACTTTTAAAATAAAAAACGACATTTATAAAAAATTCACGGGTTTTGACAGAAATGTCTTTCAAACCTTAATAAAAATTTTAATTGCATTCATAAAATTATAAGATCATTTATATTTAATAAAAATTAATTTAATATTAATAATAATATTTTATTAAAATATTATTTAATTCAAAAATCCTTTAATTTAATAAAATATAATTCTTAATTAAATAATAACTAAAAACACCATTTGTACTTTAAAAACTAACTACAATGTATCAAAAATGACTAGAAATTATATTCATTATTATATACAAAAAAAAATAATGTACATGAACATGGTGCTACTTATTTGTTACATAACCCCTTAAAATAGCCGCATAAAACCTAAGGGTAAGGTGTGTGATGGTGACAGACTCTTGGGGTTGCTCGGATAACATCGCTCGAGTGGTAATCTCTATCCACTTCCATTTTTCCCATAGACGATCACGTTCGAGCTTGACTTGATGAAGCTCAGCTTGGGCTTGGTCAAGGGCAAAGCCCAAAGATGCCACCTCTTTTCCGAGCTCCGACAAATGGGCTTCGTAAGGGGAAATTCTACTGGATGAGGCCATCGCTTCCTTTGTCTGAGTAGAAAATTGGTTCGTTAAAGCCTTATATTTAAACTACCCAGATGATCACTGTTCAACGGCTATAAAAGTAACGGTCACAAATCTTAAAGTAAAACTAAAAAAGTTGATATCTTATAAAAACATTTTTCATAAAGAAACATTTAACTAGATTAAGAGGGATTTTCCATTGATGAAATTTTGGGTCGTTAGAACATTCCCCCCTTAAGAAATTCCGCCCTCGAAATTTTCCTTTTCCCACACAAAAACAAATGTGGGTAACTTAGCTTCATCATATCCTCTGACTCCCAAGTTGCTTCTTCAAACTTGTGGTTTCTCCACAACACCTTGACGAGGGGCATTGTCTTATTTCGTAGAACCTTCTCTCTACGATCTAAGATCTTCACTGGTTGCTCCTCATAAGAATGATCGTCTTCTAATTGTACCACCTCAGAAGAGAGTACATGTGAAGGGTCTGGTATGTACTTCCTTAAGAGGGATACATAGAAGACATCATGCACCTTGGCCATAGTAGGTGGAAGTGCTAGTCGATAGGCCACAGCCCCAACACGATCAAGAATCTCGAAGGAGATGATGTACCTTGGACTTAACTTCCCTTTCTTTCCAAACCTCATGACCTTCTTCCACGGAGATATGCGTAAAAACACCATGTCTCCGACTTTAAACTCAAGGTCTCATCGACGATTATCTGCATAACTCTTCTGTCGACTATGGGCTGCCTTGATATGCTTCTGAATGGTTTTCACCTTCTCCACCATTTCTTCGACCATTTCTGGTCCAAGAAGCTTACGTTCACCGACCTCATCCCAACATGCCGGTGTTCTACACCTTTTCCCATACAGGGCTTCATATGGTGCCATTTGGATGCTCGAGTGGAAACTATTATTATAAGAGAACTCAACTAGAGGAAGATGTTGATCCCATCCTCCTTTAAAGTCCATTGAGAACGCTCTCAACATATCCTCAAGTGTTTGGATAGTCCGCTCGGATTGGCCATAAGTTTGAGGATGATAGGCCGTACTGAAGTTCAGTCCAGTATTCAGAGCATGTTGAAGACTCTTCCAAAACATACAGGTGAATCTTGGATCTCGGTCAGACACAATAGATAGTGGTGCTCCATGCAACCGTACCACTTCCCTGATATATATTCGTGCCAGTTGATCCAAAGAGAAATCCTCTTGAATAGCAATGAAGTGTGCAATCTTTGTAAGACGATCCACAACAACCCAGATTGAATTGTTGCCTTTGGATGTCCTTGGAAGTCCAGTGAGGAAGTCCATGGTGATGTTCTCCCATTTCCATTCTGGTATGAGCAATGGTTGCATCATCCCCGTAGACTTCTACCTCTCTGCCTTCACTTGCTGACACACCAGGCACTTTGATGTATATTCAGCGATCTCCTTCTTCATATTATCCCACCAATAGTTTTCCCGGTGATCTCGATACATCTTTGTGCTCCCTGGGTGAATAGAGAAATTTGAACTATGTGCATCATCCAAAAGTTCCTTCTTCAGCTCCGAACTTGATGGAACACATAGTCTTTTCCCAAACCGCACAATTCCTTCTTCATTAACATTAAACTCTGAGGATTATCCCCTTTTGATAGCTTCCACTTTTTCTTGGATTCTTGCATCATCCTTTTGAGCATCCTTTAACCTTTCCAAAAGAGATGGTTGAGCAATCATTTGTGAAAGTATTGATTATGTTCCCTTCTTTATGATTCCCACGTCCATCTTCATCAAGTCTAAGAAGATTGGATCCTTCTCAATTCTCATCATTGATAGAATTGCTGGATCCTTTCTACGTAGGGAATCCGCCACCTTGTTCGCCTTCCCATGGTGGTAATGTATTGAACAGTCATAATCCTTGATGAGCTCTATCCATCTTCTCTGGCGCATATTAAGCTCTTTCTGTGTGAATATATATTTAAGACTCTTGTGGTCAGTATATATCTCACATTTCTCTCCATAGAGATAATGCCGCCAGATTTTCAAGGCAAAGATCACCGCCGCCAACTCCAGATCATGCGTTGGATAGTTTCGCTCATGGATTTTCAACTGCATTGAGGCATAGGATATCACTTTATCATTATGCATCATCACACATCCTAATCCCTTCTTCGAAGCATCACTGAATACCACAAAAAGCTCCCCACTTGTGGGTAAAGTGAGCACGGGTGCAGTGATAAGCCTCCTTTTCAACTCCATGAAGCTTTCTTCGCATTCATCACTCCAAGAAAACTTTACTCCCTTTCGAGTTATCTTGGTAAGAGGGTTGGACAATCGTGAGAAATTTCTCACAAATCGTCGATAATATCCAGCTAACCCCAAGAAGCTACGGATATCAGTTACCGATGTTGGCCTCGGCCATCCCTCAATTGCATCTGTTTTGGAGGGGTCCACAGATATCCCATTTCTTGTGATGATATGACCCAAGAATGAGACTTCCTTCAACCAAAACTCACACATGCTGTACTTTTCATAGAGCTTCTCCTTGCGCAAAGTCTCTAGTACAGTTTTTAAATGCTCCTCATGGTCCTCCTTGGTTTTGGAGTATATTAGAATATCATCTATAAAGACTACCACAAATTTGTCTAGGTAATCTCTAAAGACTCTATTAATCAAGTCCATGAATATTGCTGGAGCATTGGTGAGTCCGAAAGGCATTACTATGAATTCATAGTGCCCGTACCTTGTACGAAAAGCAGTCTTGGGGATATCTTCCTTCTTCACCCTTACTTGATAATATCCCGACCGCAAGTCGACCTTGGAGAAGTATTGTGCTCCACGTAGCTGATCAAACAAGTCATCGATTCTTGGGAGAGGATACTTGTTCTTTATCGTGAGTTTGTTAAGTTCACGATAATCGATGCAAAGCCGCATTGACCCATCCTTCTTCTTGACGAAGAGGACTGGTGCACCCCATGGTGATGCACTTGGGCGTATAAACCCTTTATCCAGATTCTCCTGTAGTTGTTTCTTCAGTTCTTCAAGCTCAACCACAACCATTCTATATGGAGTCTTGGATATTGGTAGCGCCCCAGGTATAAGTTCAATTGAGAACTCAACATCTCTTCTTGGAGGAAGACCAGGATGTTCCTCGGGAAATACTTCAGCGAATTCCCTCACAATAGGCATTTCTTCAAAGGTGGTTTCTTCCTTGGACTTAATCATCTGAGCCAGATATGCGTGCTCATAAGGCAGTAATATCCATGCTTGAGATGATGGAGCTAAAGGAGATTCATCTTCCTCCTGACACTTGTAAATAATCTGGGGTCGATTCTCTATATGGAGTGTGATTTCCCTCTCCCGACAATTTATGTTGGCTCTATATAAGGAAAGACAATCCATGCCAAGAATTGCATCAAATTCCACCAAAGGGAGTATGACGAGGTTCTCCGGGAAATACAATCCACAGATTATAACAGGGGAGGACTTATACTCATGGGATTAAATGATTGCCCCATTTTCCGTACTCACCGACATCTTTACTTCCATGATTTGTGGTGGTGCAGGGATTATTCTACTAAACTTTTGAGATATAAAAGAATGCGTAGAACCCGAATCAAAAAGTACGTTCGCTATTCTGGAATGAATAACTAGCGTACCTGTCACCACTTCGTTGTCGGGGTTCACTTCGGCAGAAGTGATGGCAAAAGCTCTTCCTTGCTGTCTTGGAGGTTGTTGATTGCCTCCGATAACCCTTGGATTAGGGCACTGATTCGCAAAATGACCCGGTTCTTTGCATTTGAAGCATTGAACAACGCGTTGAGGTTCGAACGGAGCGTTCCTCTCCTCTGTCGCAGCCACGGGTCCTTCTTGCTGACAGTTAACAGCTAGGTGCCCTTCTCTTCCACACATGAAGCATTTTCTTGTCCCCGTAAGGCAATTTCCACGGTGCTTCTTTCCACACTATTGGCAAGTGGGGTGCTGGAATTTCTTAGCGCCGTTGGATTTATCCATCGGACCACCAGCATTGAAGTCAACCTTCCGCTTCTTGTCCCCATGATACCCCTGTGATTCTCCGATCTCCATTTCAACCTTGAGGGCACATCGGACAATTTCCTCATAGCTGTCGAAGTCACGGATCGCTAATGCTTTCCGCAAGCTAAGCTTCATCCCACCAAAGAAGCGGTCAACCTTGCATTAGGGGGTAACGACAAAGCCGGAAGCGTATCGTGCAAGCCTTGTGAAGTTTGCCTCGTACGCTCCCACAGATTCCTCATCTTTCTTCTTGAGGGAAAGGAAGTCCCTTTCCATCTTAAGACGGAGGGTGCGTGGAAAATATTTATCGAAAAACATCTTCCGGAATACCTTCCATTCCATAGCCTCGATCTCCTCCTCAGGATTCATATTTTTGATCAACGTCCACCATTGATCAGCTTCACCCTCCATACGATAAGCCTCCAGGAGAACCTTCTCTTTTTCAGAGCATTGGAGGATGGAGAATATCTTCTCAATGGAGTTGATCCATTGTTCAATGATCGTGGGATCAGATGATCCACTAAAAGTAGGAGGCCTTTGTCTCGTGAAGCTTTCAATAGCGACTTGTTCTTTCTTAGGGGGGGTTGAACGTTCCTCTTGACCAGTGTTTCTATTCAAAACATGAGTTAGATGAGAGAGAAACATGACAAAATTCGCGATTCCTGCTCCCATTGGATTGGGCATCTCATAAGTACAATCATCACACTGATCTTCACAACGGTTGTTAGCCCGAGTTCTCCTATTACCGGCCATTGGCTGGAATAAAAGAAAGTTAGGGGTAACGCATAAAGGTTAATCCAAAGAAAAAAGTTGATGACTTATAAATAAACTTTAATCTCTTTAACTCATGAGTCTATAGGATTCAATCCAGGCTTTTCATGATCTTCCTTCTAAAATATATTCTTAGGGGCATTTTTCCTTTAATAAGGGTTCATACTAAGATTGTGAATTCATCAAAACATATCCCCCGGGAGTGTCGTAACCAAGAGTGCAGCAAGGCCCGTTGTCGTGCACCAGTTCCCGTTCGAGTCTAGCTCAAAGCGGTGTTTTCGGGTTTTACCCCTAGGATACATATGTGCCAGAGCCACCTCTACCTGCTCATATCCAGACAGGGATGTATTTGTTTGATAAACCACTTACTTAGTATTTACCAAAACATAGGGATGTTTTTATTAAGCTTAGTCTTGTATCTAAGTCTTTAATAGGGTTTCCTAATCCCAAAAATAACTAAACCTATCCTCTGATACCAACTATGACAACCCTGCTTTTTATTACAACTTAATAATGCTTTATTACATAAAACTTCACTTGATACAAAAATGAAGATCGAGAGGTATAGTGTATTTGGGGCTTAGGATCATTACATAAAAACTTTAAACTTTAAAAACAACATCTTTATTGAAAACTTCCTTTACATGACCACTACATTCCTTCGTACTTAGCATTGCATGGGATAACCTGAGGACATGCATAAGAAAAGGGTGAGTTATAAAGCCCAGTAAGGGAGTAAACAATGAATAACATGAGGAGTGAAATACATGTTAGGCAATAGGCATATCAATAGAGCATAATAGAAACATGAACATAAAGGCATGATAAAGCATGATACTCATAACATGGAAATGCGGCAACAACACTTAACATTGAATTAGCATGAGCCAAGGCTCATTGAACATGGAGCATGAGTAAACCCTCATTGCACTTGAAGCACTAGTAAACCCTCGTTGCACTTGAATTAGCATGAGTCAACACTCATTACACATGACGTATCATGATACTATACTTTACCCAATGCATTGGAGCGCTATAAAGGGCGCACCCTTCTTAAACATTTCATTTCATGCATAAGTGTGCCACATGGATCATAAAACATGGACTCATAAAACATAATCATTTATTCCACGATAAAGGAAAGTGGAATTCATACATGAAACTTTATAATCAATATGTAAATGTGCATAAAGGTGAATACCCTTGATGGAGAAATGGGCATGGTATTCACTACACAAATACATTGGCTTAGAAAATCGGTGCGATTTCGGCAGTGTAACGGCGTGACATAAGAATTCATAAAAAAGGTTGATGAGAGAGAAATGGGTTCCTCATAATATTTACATGTAATGGAAAGTAAGGAGATAATATATATACATTTCCCAACAATAGAAATGGAATTTAGATTAATGATACAAAAGTATTGCTTGAATGTAAAAGAAGTGAGAGAAGTTCCTTTCGGAATTTCGGCATAGTAACAGGTGTACATGGGAGGAATTTAATGAGAGAGAAAGGGTTCTCCCATCATTAAAACAATAAGAGGGCAGTATGGGGGAGGTGAAAAACCATACCCCAACATTCATTATTGATATAAAAAGTGAAATACAACTTAAATAAAATTGACAAAAAAACGAGAAAGGAAGAAAACCCCTTACTTGGAAGTGTGCTTCTAAAGGATAGAGAGAGGCTTGTGAGAGGCTACTTGGGAGCTTGGGGCACCTTGAGAGGATTCTAGAGAGAGTAGGGCAGAGGTTGGACGAACTTCAAGGGCTTTGAGTGAGGAGGAAGTGGGAGCTTGGGTGGGTTTATATAGGAAAGGTGAGAGAATTCTTTATTATTTAGGTTTGGGACCCCTTATATTAAAATAATCCAAACCACAAACCATCCCATGGTATTTGCCCATGGTTTCTGGAAAAGGAAAGAGGAAAACAATATTTTACAAGTACAAGGTCCGAACTTATTAAAAAATTAGGGTTTCTTATGTGGAGGTGAGTCACACTCCCATGGAAATTAATTTAAAAAGGCAAAGTTTTGAATAAGTCTTGAGGGCTCCATTAATGCTTTGAAAAGTGAGTCAAACAAACCCAAAACCTAATTATTTTAATGATAAAACATATATTGGCCGAACATAAGGATTATGGTATTTTATTACATCACCATTGGGTCATTATGATGTCATAAAACACATTATATATTTAAATGGTATTTAATTTTTACCCAAAAATTTGACTGTCTCAGAAAATTATGAAAAATTCACCATTGGATAATTTCGACGTCCTGATTCCAAAAATAATATTTATTTTATATAAATAACTTTCTAAATATTTGAATTTTCACTTTTAAAATAAAAACCGACATTTATAAAAAATTCACGGGTTTTGACAGAAATGGCTTTCAAACCTTAATAAAATTTTTAATTGCATTCATAAAATTATAAGATCATTTATATTTAATAAAAATTAATTTAATATTAATAATAATATTTTATTAAAATATTATTTAATTCAAAAATCCTTTAATTTAATAAAATATAATTCTTAATTAAATAATAACTAAAAACAACATTTGTACTTTAAAAACTAATTACAATTAATCAAAAATCACTAGAAATTATATTCATTATTATATATAAAAAAATAATGTACATGAACATGGTGCTACTTATTTGTTACATAACCCCTTAAAATAGCCGCATAAGACCTAAGGGTAAGGTGTGCGATGGTGACAGACTCTTGGGGTTGCTCGGATAACATCGCTCGAGTGGTAATCTCTATCAACTTCCATTTTTCCCGTAGACGATCACGTTCGAGCTTGACTTGATGAAGCTAAGCTTGGGCTTGGTCAAGGGCAATGCCCAAAGACGCCACCTCTTTTCCGAGCTCCGACAAATGGGCTTCGTAAGGGGCAATTCTACTGGATGAGGCCATCGCTTCCTTTGTCTGAGTAGAAAATTGGTTCGTTAAAGCCTTATATTTAAACTACCCAGATGATCACTGTTCAACGGCTATAAAAGTAACGGTCACAAATCTTAAAGTAAAACTAAAAAAGTTGATATCTTATAAAAACATTTTTCATAAAGAAACATTTAACTGGATCAAGAGGGATTTTCCATTAATGAAATTTTGGGTCGTTACAAATTCACTCAATTTATTAATAAGACATATAATTTATTTACATTTATCATATATTTTTAAAAGTTTTTTATATTTATTCATGCTAATATAACAGATAGGTTATAATGGTTATTTTATACTAAGGGATTTTCGTTTCTCGTTTAAATTCTTAATGTCATGTAATTTAAGCTATTAAAAAATTAAAAATTATTTAATGAAATATTGCATAAAAATATCTGGGTGTTACAACATCAGTCTCCTTCCTCTCCCCGAGGTAAAGCATCCACCAATGACACACTGCTCCCCTCATCTGGCTCACTACCAGAGGAACCAAGTACTCTTTTAGAGCTCAAATCAATGTGAAGGTGATTTCAAGCTCCTTGATCCAACTATCTATCTCTATGTTTGAAATGATTCCCTCGTACTTTCCCAGATTCTGTTTTTGGAAAGAATATAGCATCTTCTACCACTAATCATCATCCTCCTCTCAATCAAACCTCCGCCAATCAGTTGGATTAGCCTGCTGAGCATCAGTTACCAGAGCCACTCATGGTCGATGTCTAGGTGGCACAGTTGAAATGAAAACAAGGAAGTCCTAAGCCTGAGTAGTATGGAATTTTGTTTATATATCATTTTACCCTTTTATTACTATTTATGTTTCCAAGAATCTCCCAATTTCATATAATAACACAAGTAATTATGATCCATATACCTTTCCTAGGGTCCCTTCCCAACAAACGGTGTAGCTTGACATGATCGTTTGGTAGGTTCTGAGTCCTTTCATTGGATCATGGTGGGCTCTAAAATCCTTTGTCCTAGCCTGTCTTCCCAAGCCCATGTCATGCACCAAGATCACCTAAAACTATTGCCCCACCATCCCCTAAAAGCCTCCCTATTCCTAACTCAAAACTCCATACCATCTCTCAAACTACCTCAAATACCATTTTTTCATGACCCCCTCCCTCCAAAGATTCCCCTCCTGAGATGAAAATGAAGAAAGGGAGATAATGTCCCCTCGAGTTCTGCCTTCAGTAGGCATAGGGGTGGCAACGAGCACTAAAGGTATAAAATATCAAAAAAATGGAAGGAATTACCATTTTTTTATAAAACATGATTGAGAGATAAGATTTACCAACCTCAACAACTCCAAGACATATATAAAGTAAAATCCAAAATCCATTCCCACATGCATGTTCAAAAGTGAACAATCACAAATATAATGAACTCAAAGGTAAAAACCAAAAAGACAATCTAAGCAGCAACACAAAAACTATCCTAACGCCTGAGCTAGTAAGGTTCAACATATTCCTCAGAGTCCTCCTAGAAACCTAAAAATAGTTTTATTCACATAGGGTGAGCATACAAGTATACTCAGTAGGAAAATCCAAAGTCAATGGTGCACAAGTGGTGAGACATACTAATTCAATTGTGAAAAAATAGTAGAAACCAACAATACCTATCAAGGAAATTATAACCATCCCAACCTCACCAAGTCAAATTCACCAAATAAAGAAAGTCATGTAAAGTAACATAATAAGCACATCGATATTTGGGTGCACAGAACCACTACCCACTGGTTAACTGCTCATCCCTAACAACGAATGTCCTGGTTCTTGCACCCTTCCACAAGCCCCACTGTCACAACTTGCATGTGTACACCTTGTCCACAACCACATCACATCTCGTCCGCAGGTACTTGGGCCATAAACACAACAAATCCTACCCGCAGACACCCAGGCCACAAAACACAACACATCCCACCCAAAAACACCTAGGCCTCATATAAAGACCCGGAAATTTCAAGTATTTTTTCTAATTTCTTTGGAATTTTACAAGTCCACAGTTTCTAACGGCACTTAATTCCATGGCCCGGTGTGCCCGGAATCAATTTCTGATGTTTTGTTCTGGTACGTTCAGAAAACATACGTGCGAGTTTTTCTATCTTTTGAACCGGTGCACAGAATTGAAATCTGAGGACACCGATGAACTCACAACACCAGTATTCGCTTAAGGGGATCTTTACCGCAGTTGGGTCTGGTCAAGAGTAGAAGTTTTGTTTTGGGGATTCATAATAAATTAAATAAAATTATTGTGTACACAATTTTATTGTTAGGGGGGGTTACATCCTCCAAAGAGGAGTTGGAGGTGGGGCCCACATACCACATAATCTCCCATGGGAGGATAATGTGTGTGGGTCCCACACAATACAAACCCCTCAACTCCCCCTTAAACTCCTTAGAAACCCCTCTTTAATTACTAAACACTCCACATTCCACCCTCCTCTCATGAATGCACCAACACACTCTCAATTAATAAAAAATTAATTAATTGGTTTTTCTAATATTTGATTTCATTTGAATTGCATGGAATCATTATAATTTTTGATATCCTATTATTTATTATGGATTTGGTAAATATTTTGTGTAAAAAGGCTTCGGAGAATTCACCTTCTCCAATGAAGAACTCGAGGAAGTATTCTCTCGATGAAGAACATATCCCACGAAGAACATCGCTAATGACTAGCGACCTTTTTTTCCTCCGACGTTGATGGAACGATATCTGTCCTACGCGATGCTGTCTTCTGTGATGCCCGACCTCCGCGACGCTCGTCTACCGTGGCTCATCGACGTGCAAGGTTATTGAAATCGAGGTAGGGGTTTTGTATAATTTTTAAGTGAATAAATTATATCATTCTTATTGAATCTTTTGGAATGTCTTCGGTCATCTTCTATCGCCTGACGTGGAGGGAGCGACCCGAATGAACCTGGCCCGACGACCCTCCAATGGTTCTCAATTATTTTGGCGACAACGACCGGAGGCAGCAGCCGCACACCGGCCGCGTGGAGGAGAACCATAGCCCGCAACCGTGGGCCGCTTGGGCTGAAGAACCGCCCGGCTACTGCCAGTTGGGTTGGTAAAACGTGTCACCTGCAGGTGTCGCACATAAGAGGTGTAGCCCGCATCAGTGGGAAACTTGTGGGCCAAACCGACATGTCGAAGCTGGCCGGGCTGGAGGACCGTGGTGCCCTCTAGGGGTCGTGCTGTGGGAAGACCGCGGCCCGCATAGCAGGACGCTCGGTGAGTGAAACGGCCGGCCGCCTACCGGCCGAGCTAAAGGAACTTCGGTACTCCCTAGCGTCGTGCTGCAGAGGAACAATGGCCCGTGCTGGGTGGGCCTCTTCGATGGTGAACCGGCCGGTCACCTGCTGGTCAGGCTGAAGGGAGCCTCAGCACCCGCTGGTGCCACGTGCGGAGGAACCGCGACCCATAATCCGCAGGCCACTCGTGCCGGACAAACCAGATGGCTTCATTCGTCCAGGTAGCAGGGAGAGGCGTTGCCACTCAGCACCGCTGGGTGAACCGAACCGGCCCGCAACCGTGGGTCGGGTCCACGGGTTTGCCGCGCCCCACCAGGCTGGGCCAACCCCCTAACCGGGTCGGACCTACCGGGATGAGTCCCTGTGTGGGCCACACTCCACCGTGCTGGGCCGACCCCCAGCCGGGTCGGGCCCACTGAACCGAGTTGGGCTGACCTGCTAGCCCACTGGGCTTGACGGGCCTGGCCGATTTCACTTAAACGTGAATAACATCAAGATTGTATGTCTGATCGACGTGCCATATATGGAAATGGGATCCACGGGATGAAGAAATCCTTTTACAATACTCTAAGTGTGTTTTGTACAACTTTGGGAAACGGTCAGGTTTGGAATGAGGGTAATTCCAACTGGACCCCAGGAACGGAAATGTTAATAACTCTCAAACCGAGCGTCCGATTAACGCACCGTCTATCGCGTTGGGTTTCTTTTGATGAGACGGAACATCAAGATACATCATCTTTGGACTTCTTTGATGTATCTATTCTTGGATCGAGGAGAAGACCCTCCCAGAATCAATCATGCTTTGTCCAGGAACCATAGAGCTGGTTGCGACTGCGACAACTACTGTACTGAGATCCTATATTGGTTCGGCAGCGAAGACTACTGTACTAGGATCCTACGTGGGTTCGACAGCGACGACTATTATACTAGGATCCTACGAGGGTTTGGTAGTGACGACCTCTGTATTGGGATCCTACATGGGTTTGGCAGTAACTACTACTATACATGGATCATACGTGGGTTCGATAGTGACGACTACTGTACTTGGATCCTACGTGGGTTCGATAGCTTAGATGAATCAGTGACTACAACTGATCATCTATATCGCTATACAAAGGATGTATACTTGTGTGAGCTGATTCTTGACTTTCAATCATTATCATTGATGTGATTGAATTTACTTTCCTGTGTGGACTGGGTTGTTCTTGTGCTCAAGAGTTGGAGCAGAACTGTTTTTGATAACTTAGGAATATGTATGGGCATATACCTAAGTAGGGTTGGTTGATACTTCATGATTGTATCATTACCTTTTTGGTTTATCCTTCATGGATTTTGGGAGACCATATGGGGTATCGGGGTCCCTACTGAGTATTGATATAATCACCCTTGCATGGGCAATGCCTGCACTTCGTTGTGTTGGTTGAAGACGAAAAACAACACTGATTGAAGCAGAGTGTTGAGGAGCTGGATGGTACCCAAAGGGGGACCACTTGGAGAGACGTACACGGAGCGGGCGGACGGACCTGGGGGACTTCCAGAGGATGACTCAGTAGTTTCTACCTACTTTTCTGCAGTTATACTTTACTATTGGGCTTGTATTTCTGGTCCCTTTCCTTTAAACACTTTCTCTTGTATTTAGTTTTACTTAGTGTTTATTTCCAGTTGTTTCCTCTACTGCTTGTGTTCAGATTGTGTGTGTTACAAGTTAAAAAGTTAATGTATTCCCTTTTATCGGGATTACACCTTTGGTGCTAGTCACCAGCCCCTGGCCTATGGAAGGCGGGCTTGGTGTAGTCACAGCACGAGCCCTGATGATGGGTCGTGAAAAATTGGTATCAAAGGGCTCGGTTCTACCACAGAACATAGACACTAATTATTATCTATGATGAAATATTTTTAGGAGTATTCAGTGTGGTTTTCAATCCAGGGAGTCCAGTGATGGTGCGGTGACCGACGTATCCATACACCAGGACCCTAACCTCTGATTTCCGACTCAGTGCACGAAAACACTGATTGAGTGTGTGTTTTCTTTGAAAAAGTTTTCTTCGTGATTAATTTGGGTCATCTCACCTGGTATACTTTTTTAACTGTGGAACACCTGTTTCATTTCAGGATGGCCCCACGAAGGCATCCATCTAGGGTTCTGAGTCACGTACGAGATGGTAGCCCACCACGCGATGAGGCCTCGGTGCAGGGCCCCATCACAGTGGAGGGACCAGCAGTACCACTACTTGCTAGGCCTCCGATACCACCAGCCCCAACAGCAGAGAGTGCACGCCACCTGAGTGATTTGTATGAGTTCTAGCGCTAGAGGCCACCCAGGTTTTGAGGAGAGATAGACCCACAAGAAGCTGAGGATTGGCTGGAGGCTGTCGTGAGAGTTTTCATACTGGTAGGGAAACCAGCGGACCTAATGGTGATCCTTTCGGTGAGCCTCCTATATGCAGCGTCAGGAAGATGGTGGAGCCTGATGCTCCAGATGCATGACGATGCATATTTACTCTGGAAAAACTTTGAGAGTCTCTTCCGCTCAGAGTTTGTTCCAGCCACCCTTCATGCAGTGCAGATTCAGGAGTTACTTCATCTGCAGTAGGGCAGCATGACAGTAGCTTAGTTTTTAACGAGGTTCACCAACCTCTCACGCTAATCCACAGATTTGTTACGGGACCCATTCTTTAGGGCTCGGACCTTTGAGCCAGGACTCAAGAGAGAGATCAGAGCTTCAGTTGTCTCCCACAGCATCCCGAAACAGTCGGGGTGATGGAGCAATCCCTCTTAGTGGAGAGCTTTCTCATTGAGTAGTCACCAGCGGAAAGACCCACCCCAGGACGACACGTTGCAGATTCTTCTGCAGCTAGCAGTAGACATTTGACGCAGAGGTCCAAGAGGACCAGACCATCAGGTGGGTGACCTCAGGATACTGGTTCGGATGTGCATGGCACATGAAACAGATCTAGCCATACGAGGGGCAGGCAGTGCTATGCATGTGGTGGGCTGGGTCACATGGCTTGAGACTGACCGACCCGCTATGCGGACATGTAGCAGACAGTAGAGGGGCCTCCCTGGTAGAGGAAAAGGTTTGACCGTGGTGGTCTGTTGGGAGAAGGCAGATGTGGAAGAGGAGCTGGCTGAGCAGTGGGTGGTGGATGACATTTTGAGGCTCTACCACCACCACCACCAGTAGGTCCACCCCGACCACAGGGAGCTGGCGGACAGAGGTAGGCTCAGCTCCAGGAAATCGAGGCCTACAACCACAACGCACTTGAGATGATTCGAGGTACTATTTGTGTCTACACCACCCTTTCTGCTCTACTTATATACATAGGTGTGAGTCATTCTTTTATTTCTACTGCCCTTGTTCGGAGCTCGGAGATTCAGAAGGAGCCGTTGGCTCGATCCTTACGGCTAGAGACTCCTATGGGAGCAGACTCGATGATTACGCACTCGTGCCGGTAGTGTGAGCTTACTCTAGGAAGTGAGAGCTTTGGCTGAGATATTCTTGTAGTGACGTCGAGGCCTTACAATGTCATCTTGGGTATGGATGGGTTATCTATAGTTCATGCTCAGATCGACTGTATTAGGCGCAAAGTGCGGTGTTTCCACACGAATGGGACGAGGTTCACCTTCACCGGTGAGAAGGGAGCTTTTGTAGTGTAGGATGGACTTACGCAGAGGATAGGGAAGATGATCACACATCAGTTGGCTAGTCTCATCCTTGGAGCAGTTGATGTGCGGAGTCTGAGTTTTCTTGTTGTGGTGGATCAATACGCGGATGTTTTTTCTGAAGACGTTCCAGGACTACCTCCTCATAGAGTGGTATACTTTTACATTGACATGTACCCTAGGACAACAACGATATCTACTCCAGCATATTGGATGGCTCTCGCTGAACTGCATGAGCTGCAAGTACAACTGGAGGACTTGTAGGGAAATGGATTTATCCGACCTAGTGTTTCACCCTGGGCATCACTGATTTTGTTCGCCAAGAAGGTGGATGGGAGCTTGAGACTATGTGTTGACTATCGTTGCCTGAATCAGGTGACTGTGAAGAACAAGTACCCACTCTCGAGGATTGATGACCTCTTTGATCAGCTCAAGGGTGCACGATGGTTCTCTAATATAGAACTTAGGTCAGGCTATCACCTGATCAGAGTTAGAGATGAGGATGTGCAGAAGATGGCCTTCAGGTGTCGATATGGCCATTACGAATTCTTGGTTATGCTCTTAGGCGTAAAAAATGCTCCTGAAGTGTTCATGAGTCTCATGAACATGATCTTCTAGACTTACCTCGATCGATTTTTTGTAGTCTTCATCGACGACATACTGATTTACCCGACTATTGAGGAGGAGCATGCCTACCATTTATGGGTAGTACTGGATACACTCAGAGAGAACCTGATTTATGGTAAGCTCTCAAAGTTCTAGTTCTGGATTTGAGAGGTTCACTTTCTGGGACACGTCATCTCAGAGGCTGTAGTTTTAGTGGATCCAGTGAAGATCGAGGCAGTACTTGATTGGGATCCACCCAGGAGTGTGACGAAGGTGTAGATTTTCCTGGGTCTGGCTGGGTACTATCAAAGATTTGTGCTAGACTTCTTGAGAGTTGCAGCACCGCTTTCAGCTTTGAGAAAGAAAGGGAAACCATTCGTGTGGTCCGATAGATGCTAACAGTGCTTTTAGGAGCTCAGATAGAGGTTGAAAAGTGCGCCCATCTTGAGGATACCAGAAGAGGGTGTAGGGTACATTGTTTACTGCGATGCATAAGGGACCAGACTCGGGTGTGTCCTGATGCAGGAGAGAGCAGTAATCGCTTATGGTTCTCATTAGCTGAGACATCATGAGCAGAACTATGTTACCCATGACCTAGAGTTAGCAGCAGTGGCCTTTACATTGAAGATGTGGCGGCACTATCTGATGGGCAAGTGTTTCATAGTCTATTCTGACCACCATAGTCTCAGGTACATCTTCTCGCAGAAGGACCAGAACCTGAGACAACGATGATGGCTCGAGTTCCTCTAGGACTATGACTTCGAGATAGTCTATACTCCTGGGAAAGGGAACGTTGTAGCAGATGCTCTCAGCAGGTGATCGGGCATTCAACAGCTAGGAGAGGTGACGATGCTGCTGGCCTTGTTGCAGATATTCTTTGTAGATAGAGATGGAGCAGATTTTCTATAGTCTCTCACAGTCACTCCCACACTTCGTCAGTGATTTATAGAGGCACAACATGGGGACGCTGACTGCGAGACACGATGTGCTTAGATATCCTCAGGGTTAGCACCTGAAGGATTTTCTGAAGGTGGGGAGCACGTCATTCTCTACAGAGGACACATTATGGTACCAATTTCACTCTAGGAGGAAGTGTTGAGGGAATTTCACACTTCCTCTCTAGTGGTACATCCAGGAGTGGCGAAGATATACCAGGACTTTCGACGGCAGCACTAGTGGCCAGGTATGAAGAAGGCTGTAGAAGAGTTCGTTTCACGATGCCTCACTTGTCAGCAAGTGAAGGCGGAGCACCAGGTACCAGAAGGATTGGTTCAGCCCTTAGAGGTCCCAGAGTGTATGTGGGATGGCATATCCATGGATTTCATGATGAGACATCCATGTACATCCATGGGACACGACTCTATCTGGGTGATCGTTGACCGACTCACCATGTCGGCCCACTTCCTACTGATCAAATAGCAGGGCTCAATAGAGAGCATGGGAGGCCTCTACATACAGGAAATCATACGTCTTCATGGTGTTCCATCGACGATCGTCTCTGATTGGGATGCTTGTTTCACTTTCAGGTTATAGAAGGGGTTTCTGGAGGCTTTCAGGATGCAGCTTCACTTGAGCACTGCTTTCCATCCTCAGACGAATGGTCAGACTAAGAGGACCATCCAGAATCTCAAGGACATGCTACATGCATGTGTCCTCAACAATGGTCACAGCTGGGAGGATCAATTACCCTTGGTGGAGTTTGCGTACAACAGTAGCTACCACTCCACCATCGGGATGGCACCTTACGAGTCACTGTATGACCGACCTTGCATATCACCTTTGTGCTGGACTGACCCTGGGGAGTCTGCACTTGTAGGACCAGAGATGGTGCAGGCTACAATGGAGAAGGTGCAGATCATCCAAGAGAGGATGAAGACTACACTGAGCAGACATAAGTCCAATGTGGATATGAGAGAGAGACCACTAGATTTCGAGGATGGTGACCATGTCTTCCTATGGATCTTACCTCGACAAAGTCTACAGAGATTTGGGCGGGGCGGAAAGTTATCTCCGCATTTTATCAGGCCATTCAAGGTCCTCAGCAGAGTAGGTGAGGTGGATTACCGCCTGACCCTTCCACCTCAGTTGCACTGGGTGCACAACGTCTTTTATGTATCTCAGCTGAGGAGATACGAGCACGACCCATCCCACATCATCAACCATGGGGAGTTGGACATCGATACCGATGAGACATTCACGGAGGTCCCAGTGGAGATTGAGGATCGACATGAGCGGGTCCATCTTGGATGGTCGATTCCTCTGGTGCGCAACCGCTGGCGGCATGGGAACCTCCAGGAGAGCACATGGGAGCAGGAGGCTCAAATGCGTGCTCAGTATCCTCATTTGTTTCCCTAGTGTGTGTTGATAATTTATGGGGATGTAAAGCTCTGATGTGAGGGTAATGTAAAGACCCAGAAATTTCAAGGATTTTTTTTAATTTCTTAGGAATTTTACGAGTCCACATTTTCTGACGGCACCTGATTTCGAGGCCCGGTGTGCCCGGAATCAATTTCTGATATTTTGTTCAGGTAAGTTCAGTAAACGTACGTGAAGCTTTTTCTATATTTTGAAATGGTTCTTGGAATTGAAATCCGAGGACACCAATTAACTCACAACACCGATATTCTCTTAAGGGGACCTTTACTGCTATTGCGTTTGGTCGAGAGTAGAAGTTTTATTTTGGGGATTCATACGAAATAAAATAAAATTGTTGTGTAAAAAAATTTATTACTAAGGGGTGGTTACTTCCTCAAAAGAGGAGTTCGATGTGGGGCCCACATCCCACATAACCTCCCGTTGGAAGATAATGTGTGTGGGGCCCACATGAGCCTAACCCTTCAACTCCCCCTTAAATTCCTTAGAAACCCCCTTTAATTCCTAAAATTTCCACATTCCACTCTCCTCTCATGAATGTGCCAACACACTCTCAATTAATGAAAAATTAATTAATTGGATTTTCTAATATTTTATTTAATTTGAAATTCATGGCATCATTATAATTTTGGATAGACTATTATTACTTTTGGTTTTGGAAAATATTTTGTGGAAAAAGTCATGGGAGAATTTACCTTCTCCAACGAAGAACTCGAGGAAGTATTCTCTCGATGAAGAACATCTCCCATGAAGAACATCGCCAACAACTAGCGACCTTTTTTCCTTCAACGTTGATGGAGTGATATTTGTCCTACGCGACGCCATCTTCCATGACCCCTGACCTTTGCGATGCTCGTCTTCCATGTCTCGTCGACGTGCAACGTTCTTGAAATCATGGTTGGGGTTTTGTTTAATTTTTACGTGAATAAATTATCTCGTTCTTGTTGAATCCTTTGGAATGTCTTCAGCCATCTACTATCGCCAAACGTGGAGGGCGTGGGCTGAAAGAACATGGCCCAAAGACCCTCCGATGGTTCTCTATTATTCTGGTGGTGGCGATTGGAGGTGGATGCCACACACCAGCCGCATGGAGGAGAACTGCGGCCCGCAACCACGGGCCGCTCGGGATGAAGAACTGGTCGTCTACTGCCGACTGGGTTGGTGAACCGCAACACCCACAGGTGCCATGCAGAGGAGGTGTAACCCACATCTGCAGGCCGCTTGCTGGCCGAACTGGCTGGCCAAATTCGGTCAGGCTGGAGGATCGCGGCGCCCTCTTGGCGCCACGCTGCGAGAATACCGCGACCCGCATAGCGGGCCGCTCGGCGGGCGAACCAGCCGACCGCCAATCGGCCAGGCTGAAGGAACTGTGGTGCCCCTGGCACCGCACTGCAGAGGAACCACGACCCACACTGGGAGGGACGCTTCGGCGGTGAACTGACAGGCTGCCTGCCAGCCAGGTTGAAGGGAGCCGCGGAACTCGCTGGTGCAGCGTGCGGAGGAACCGCAACCCAAAATCCGTGGGCCGCTCATGCTAGACAAACCGGCCGACTTCGGTCGGCCGGGCAGCAGGGAGAGGCGACACTGCATAGCACTGCCAGACGAACCGAACCAGCCCGCAACTGCGGTCCGGTTTCGCGTGTGGGCCGCACCACACTGAGCCGGGACGACCCCCTAACTTGGTCAGACCCACCGAGCCGGGTCCCTGGGTGGGCCGCGCTCCACCGGGCCGGGCTGACCCTCTGCCGAGTCGGACCCGCCGAACCGGGTCGGGCCGACCTGCCAGCCAACTAGGCTTGACGGGCCGGGCCTGTTTCACTTAAACGTGAATAACTTCAAGACTGCCCGTCTGATGGAAGTGTTGTCTACGACACTGGGATCCACGTGATGAGGCAGTCCTTTTTACGATACTCTAAGTGAGTTTTGGACATAGTTGGGAAACTGCTGGGTTTGGAACGACCGTAAATCCAACCGGGACCCTGGAACGGAAATGCTAATAACTCATAAATCGGGCGTCCGATTGACGCACCGTCTATTGCATTGGGTTTCTTTTGATGTGAAAGAACTTTGGGATACATCAAATCAGGTCTTTGTTGATGTATAAATTCTTGGATTGAGGATCAGACCCTCCCAGAATCGAGCGTTCTGTGTGCGGGAACCCTAGAGCTGGCTGCTACTGCGACGACTACTGTACTGGGATCCTACATGGGTTCGACAGCGATGACTTCTGTACTGGGATCCTATGTGGGTTCAACAGTGACAACTAATGTACTGGGATCCAACTTGGGTTCGACTGCGACGACTACTATACTAGGATCCTTAGGGGGTTCGGCAGCGATGACTACTGTACTTGGATCCTTTGTGGGTTCGACAGTGACAACTATTGTACTAGGATCCTATGTGGGTTCGACAACTTAGATGAATCAATAACTACAACTGATCATCTCTATCGCTATACGAAGGATGTATACCTATGTTAGCTGAGTCTTGACCTTCAATAATTTTCATCGATGTGATTGAATTTACTTTCCATGTGGACTGGGTTGTTCTTGGGCTCGAGAGTTGGAGCTGAACTGTTTTTGATAACTTAGGAATATATATGGGCATATACCTAAGTAAGGTTGGTTGATACTTCATGATTTTATCTTTCCCATTGTTGTTTATCCTTCGTGGATTCTAGGAGACCTTCAGGGGTCTCGGTGTCCCTACTGAATATTGATATACTCACCCCTGCACGGGAAATGCCCGCACTTCGTTGTGTTGGTTGAAGACGACGGACAACACTAATCGAGGAAGAGTGCTGAGGAGATGGATGGTACCCTGAGGTGAACCACTTGGAAAGACGTACACGGAGCAGGTTGATGGACCTGGGGTGCTGAGGAGACCATCTGTACCCACCCTTCAGGTGGGACTTCCGGAGGATGACTCAATAGTTGCTGTCTATATTTCTCTTGTTGTACTTTACTTTTGTGATTGTATTTCCGGCCCCTTCCCTTTCAGCACATTCTCTTTTATTCATTTTTACTTAGTGTTTATTTCTAGTTGTTGCCTCTACATCTTGTGTTCAGACTATGTGTGTGTTACATGTTAAAAAGGAAATACCATCCCTTTTATCGAGATTACGCCTTTGGTGTTAGTTTCCAGCCCATGGCCTATGGAAGGTGGTCTTGGGGTTGTCACGACACGGGCCCCGAGGATGGGTCATGACACATCATCCTAAAGACACCTAGGAAACAAACCACATATCACAAAACTAGTACCAAAAATTTGGTAATAAGCCTCAAGAAATTATAGCCCACCCAATGAGTCTTCAGAGAAAATATACCTTAATCCATTACATCTTACCAAAAGAATCTTGGGTGGTCAATGACTATAAGAGGGAGATGTGAAGAGTCAAGTAACAATCCATCCATCCTCCATCCGGGATGCTGGGAAAGACACCCTCCCCCCTGAGATGGGGGTGTTCGACACTCAGTGCTCAAAAAGGGTGGGGCACATATAGTAATCAAAAGGAACTATAAAAATATATATATAGGTACCAAACAATCATCCCAACATATGGGTTTTCAAACAACCAACCAGTCCACACAAAAACACTTTGGATGCTACCGCTAAAATGCATACACCAACACAAACGATAATTAATTAATAAAAGAAATTTTCTTAAAACCAAACTCATAACCCAACCATCTTAGTTAACCAATTATCATTATTATTAATAAACTTCATTTATTCATCCCATCACTACTTAAGAAACTACCAACCACACATCATAACCCACATATAAGAAAGAGAACCACATCAACCACCTCATCCAACCACTGTTCAACAAAATTCTACAATGTAGTGCCTCATAAACCAAGGAAAAACACCCGAATCACAATAGCATGAACAAAAATACCACAACACAACCAACCCCTAAAACCCCATTGCGCAAACATGCAACTTCCAACATATCCAACAAAACAAAAAAACCCAACCTGGATGTAGTACCACTGCACATGCATACCATTCCCAACAACCATAACACGTCCAAGATGTAGTACCACTGCTCTATAAGTTCATTCACACAACAACCAGTCGATCTATCATCCTGATATTCCATTACACCACCTTCACCAACCCATACACATAACCTCGCACCCAACCACAACAACACAAGACCCACACAAAGCACAAAGACCAACAGATCCATACACAACACACAACAACAATAAACAAAAAAGGTGTATTCAGATTTAGCCAACATTTGTGTTTTAATTTACACTTTTATAATTCAGGGGAAATCACAGAACAATTCTGATCCTGGGTCATACATTTAGATAGCTGAGTATACGTGATTAATCAATTTCACAAGTACAACCATTCAACAGAGAAATAATAGAAAGTATTCATAAACACTACAAGTGAAGAAACAAATACCAACAAATAATATGATTTTCAGAAGCCATATGACCATCACAATTCACAACAATGATCAAAGATAATAGATAAAAAAATAATAACCATCATCATCTTCCCCATCAGTGGTTCTTACTAAAGTAACAATTTCATTATCTTAACAAGTCATATTATCATTGTTATCAGGTTAATTATGGTTGGGATTATATTGTGTTCTCAAAGGGACATTAGTTTAACCACCCTACATGATACACAATTAAAGAGAGATGAATTGAATCCCTACCTCGAAGAATAGGTGACGAGAATTTCCTTCTTATACCAAAACAGAGGTTCACATGTGCAGTAGGGAGAGCTCCAAGAAAAACATGAATGATGGTCACAACACAGATGCACGACTCATTGGGAAGAAAGGTTCTAGGGGAACCAATAATAAATTAAAGGGTTCAAGGAATAGAGGATCTCATCTTAAGGAAAGGCCAAATCCTAAAATCGGGGAGAGGATTTCAAAATATATAAAAGTTGGGTCGTGGTCAAACCTTGCAGCTTGGAAGTTTTGAAGATCTCGACACGTTAAGATATTTATGATTTAATAATTCTATTGGAAATACTGGATTTTTTTTAAAATGGTCAAACATTGATAGGTTTATCATTTAATGTAAAAAAATGTAACAAGAGAAAAACTGGGAAAACTGAAAAAATTGGAAAATGACACACCAATGGGTGAGTCACCGACGCTGAGCCACCGACAATGAAAAACCGATAGGAAAGTCACCGACGCTGATCCACCAATGCGAGTCCCTGATGTTGAGCCACCAAAATGAGTCATTGAAACTAAGCCAACGATGTGAGTCACCGACACCCTAACTCAGCAATGCTCTGACCTATAGATGCCCCGACTCACTAGCGCTATGACTCACTGATGCCCTGACCAATCGACGCCCTGACTCACTAACACCTTGACTCATAGATACCCTAACTCACTGATTCCATGGATCACCAGCTCTCTAACTCATCTATTACTTGACTCACCGACACCTTGACTCAACGACTCCCCAACCTACCAACAGAAAACTTGATTTTTGGAAAACTCCTAAAATGAGTCACTGAGACTCCCCAAAACACCTCAAACATATAATTTTCCCGAAGGAATGTACTAGAGTTGTCCGAGTCACTACAATACATCTATTTTATTTACTTTCATTCATTCAATACATTAATAAGTTAAAAATAGTGTTCTTGCATATGTACGACCTACCATCTCAAAGAATAATGTATTCCATTTCATATTTCTATTTTTTATCGATTATTATAAATATATATAAACTGAATTTATATGATATTTAGACCATGTAATACATTATTTAAATATGTAAATCATGATCTATGAAAGAGTATCAAGAATAAAATGTCCAAAATTATATGAAAAACAATGAATTAATTACCCGAAACATATCCTTCACATGAAATGTTAAGAGTTTGTTGCTAAAATTACATCATTTTCCAGGATTGTTTATGATTATGATTACATTGATAAAATACTATGATCCATATCTCAATAATTATAATGACATTTCTTATCCTATAGGTTTTAATGATATTTTCATGTATCTGTATACGAAGTTTCCACTCTTTGGTACTTAGGATAATTAAGAAAGTATTTTTAATAAAATCATAAGTTATTTATCTCTTCAGGTGAAAATTTCTTTTATTCAAAAAAAATTATTTCTAAAAATGTTATCAAATTTTTTTATGTGACCTTTTGATCTTATATTCATGGAAAATGATATAAAAAATATTCTATTTGTTAAAAAGTTTTTTAAATGGGTTTCAAAGTTTCCTTTATATGTTTTCAATGATATTTTGAAATAATTTTTTTTCAAAATGCTTTATAATTTAAAAAGAGTTTTCCAAAACAGAAAATATATTTTCCTTACGAATGTTTTTAAATGGTCTGTAAATATTTCTAAATATATTTTCAAATGGGTTTCCAACAAAGATGATTTTTAAAAAAATTTCATGTCATAAATATAAATTTTCAAAGAAAGGTTATTTTAATTTTTGAAATTATCTAAGTAGATTTTCAAATATTTATTCACATAAGATGACATCATGTGATATTATTTATGATTTAATGGGGATATGATCCATGCAAAAAATTATTATTATTTCTTGGAGTAGTTTATGTTTAACCTAACCATATTTTTAAGAAACCTATTTCTCTTCCACGGGCTATACCATGAGAAAGATATAATGTAAACCCCTTATTTTAATAGTTTATACTATGAAAAAATTATTACCAACCCCTATATTTTACAAAGGTTAGGATATTATAAATTTTTTATGATAAACACTTCTTCGCATGGGTTATGATACGATGTTTATGAATCCAATCACTTTTTATGGGTCATGATATGACGATTGATTATGATCTTATGGTACACATATGTATGATTTCATTATGTGATAGGTGAGACATATATCTCACTCTAATGCACTGGGGAATGATTTATATATCATGAGATAATTATTGGAAACAAGTTAATGGGAATGATCTACAATGGGAAACTTGTGTTTGCTGATCCAAAAATTGGAAACAGTGGTGTCTTCATCCAAATTGGGAAACTGGAATGTCCCCATCCACAATGGGAAACATGCGTGTCCTAATACACTATGTTTATAGTATTAGGAGTGAACCTTAATTATTATGATATTATGTTTGAACCTGATTACATGTTCACAACATTAGGTGTTAATCTGGTTTCATGTTCACATGTTTATACGAGGTCCTGATTTCATGTCCTTAACATAATGAGTGAACCTGTTTCTACCCACACACATATATATTCATGATGTTATAAGATAATGTGTATGTATAAAATTTAACTATTATTATATGATATGATCTCATGGTTTATGTTCGTGACTATATTATGTTTCATATATTATGAACTTACAATCATTATTCCATGCCACATGTTTATCATCTTTGAAAGGGTGGGTATAACCCTTGTATAATATGTTTATGATCACAAAACATTATGATTATTTTATGATTTAATACGACCATAAATTGATATATTTTAGGCCTACCCTTACTGAGCATCCAATCTCACCCTTTCTTATGTTTTCTTTCTATATATTATGAGGAAATGATTTATGTAGGAGTTCTAAAGCGGGATAAATTTACTAAAGAGATTAAAGATCATTCACTAGATTAAAAGAATATGTTACAAGTTTTCAAATGCATAAAATATTATAGTCTATAATCCAACAATTATATAATGTAATTATTATTCATATAAAATATTTAATATCAATTTATACTAGGCCCTAGGTCTCTATAACATCCATATGTAGGATATGTAGACAGGGAAAGCCCTTCCGTGGGACATCACGAGGATGCGAAGAAGAATTCATATAGGTGTGCACACTAGCCCATGGTAGGAGAATATATGCATCAACGAGAGTCCTAAAACACCCATCAAGTTATTATGGAGAAAAAGAAACATATTTACTTTAATTTTAGGGACATAATATCCCTATAATCGATCTAGGACACGATTAGTGGATACTATTCACATCTTTTTGAAACAATATTATTCCAATTCTGCATCTTCATCTCATTCATTGGGAATAATCCACAATCACCATTAATGAACTCATTTTCTATCCTAAAACATGACCACGATACCAGTCCATTTGAAGCCTGCATCATCAATATTGTTTCATAGTATAAGTCATTCTTCATTTTGGTATCTCTATTTTCATTGAGGGTTAATGATCAGACACTGGTGTTTTTTAAATAGTGGATACACATTATCCTTATATATGCATCATGGTGACCCTATAGCTTCAATCATAGAAACAATGATATTCTTTGGATATTCGGTTTTCATCAAAGGAAGAAAAAGATTAGAAGAAGGAAGTGTCAACAACGTGGCCATTGATTTTCCCCATAGATATATGGAAGTGCTCTAGGGTTTCACCTATAGTGTGGTACACCTTATTTTCATAGTGGATAATTATTATAAAGAATAGGATTATATAAGAGGATACATTGTAGTTCCTTAACTACACTATAACCATAGATTGAAAGGAGTCATGTCGCCTAATATTTGAGGTGGTTTCATATTAAAATTTTATGATTTTATGATTATTTTTTGAATCATGGTTGACAATTTTGTTACATAGTAGTGATTCTCCTATCATCTTTTATAATATATGAATGAGCTATAGATACCTTTTTCATACCATGTTATCTTTTTCAACACTGTAGTGACATTCAACAGAATCTAAAATAATAATTTCTATCATTTTGGAAATCAATTTTGATGTTTGGAAATGGGTATAAAAAATAATATGAAGAAGAAATTTATCTTCGATATCAAGGAGGAGACGAATAAAAGAAAAAAACATTAAACATTGAATAATTTTCACATTTTTGCGGTAGAACTGATGATATATCAACACTAGATATGCTATATTTTGTGGATTTATTTGTTTTGTCTTCTATTCATTATGAAATTATGAGAATTAATTTATGATTTGTTTAGTAAAATTGAAGAGTGCTTTTTATTCTTTTACAACAAGATTATTATTTGTTTAATAATTTATACACCTTTAACTATGATCATTATTTAATTCATGGTTAATGAAGCATCAACCATGAATAATTAATTTCCAGGAAGAGGCAGGTTCTGATTTAGGGGTCAATGTCGTACAAGATTTTTGTTATTCATCATTCATTGCATCTATAAAGTAATTTTTTACATTCCATCTAATTTTTATTTTACCCCTAATATCCTAGAGAGATAAATAATTATTAGTTAAAGACACCAGATGCAATAAAGTTAATTGTAAAGTGATAGATGACTTAACTTCCTCATTAAACTAGATATTCATCATATTAAATTTATTTCAGCAAGATAACCTAGATAGATGGGTTGGATATCCAAGGTAGTATAATCTATGTTGAGAGTTTGGAAATGATTATTCATGGGTTCTCTAAACATTCAATTAGAATAAATATTAAATGAAGAATGAATATTTTTATATAAATAAAATTCATCTTCTTATTTTAGTTCTCCTATCATCATAATTTTAAACTTAATTTGTGTCTAATTTCTGTTTAGATTAATTTAGATCATTTATTTTTTTTTCTAGTTTCAATTCATAATTATTGAAAAATTAAGAAGACTAAAAAATTTATTTAAATAATATCACTAGACATACAACATCCCCTATAAATTGATAGAAAACATTCCATTATTTTTGATTTATTATTTAGTGTGGCTATAATCTAAATAATTTCAATACATCAAGTTCCTAGAAGAATAAATATTCCAACATGACTCATGAGTATTTTTTAAATGTAAAACACAATGATTTTAGATGAATTTTCCTTTTAAATAAACTTTAGGTATTTGATTGGTTTATTAACACAACCATGAGTCTAAAAGTACAACGATAAATTATACGTTTATTACCTAGTAATTAGACTATCATGTAAAATTATGATTAATCACATTATCAAAAATATATATAATTATCTTAATCAATGAAAATTTATTTATTAGTGTTTATGAATTAATAATTGTGTATTTAATGAAGTCACTTTATGATTCCATGATTTTTTTCTTCCAAACTGTTTTTTATTTCTTATTTTGAGAAACTATGATATTTAAATTATAAAAATTTATGATTTTTTTAAAAATGATACAAATGTTTAAATTAGTATATTAAAATAATATATAGTGAATTTTGTTTTAGTTTTTTGAAAATATTAAATGTTCAATGTATAGTGAAATATAATATCTTTGTCAAAAAGTAACTTATAATTTGTCGTATTTAAAAATTCACTTTTTATTTTGATTTTATTATAAAAAAAATTATTTAAATTGCAATAAAAATTGTGAAATTAATATCATTGGAATATATATTATATATAATTTTGTTATGAAAAAAATTTTCTCCTAAAAAATCATCTTCCTGGAAACATTTTTGATGTTTTTTTCAGATTTATTTAAAAATTATTTCAATCCAATTATAGAATTAGAATTTGTTAATTTTTATACAGTCTTTGAAATAATAATTTTTAAATGATAATTTTTTCATTTATAATCATCTCAAAAAATAAAATGAGTAAAAAATTTGTGACCTCGTCTTTTCTTAAAATAGGTATTTTAGGTTTTAAAATAAGAGTTAGTGTGATATTTCCATTTAAACATGTCTAAATCATATTGGATGAAAATATTTTAACACGATCTAATCTTCTCACTGAATATAAGTCATTGGAATGAATTTCAAATGAATATGTCATTATAAAATTTTAAACTCATGATAAATTCCAATGGTGACCCCTCTCTACCTTATAAAAGGAGAGCTCTTATGCTCTATTACTGACACATAATGAGACATCTATCTTAAAAACACCTAAAATAATCCCTTCATTACATCCCCGCTGATATACTAGTAGTCATGTTTATATAATAATACCATCCATTCAGGGAAAAATGTGTAATGGAAAGGAAGATTTTCAATGAAGATGATATCCAGACACAAATGATGAAAGATAAAACATGAGGTATAGGGTTGATATTACAATCTCATTTCATTATGGTATTTCCTAGTATAATATTTCGTTGTAGATATTTATATTAATATTATCCTTTAATAATATATATTTTCTTCTCTAATTGATATTCTAGGAATCTTTATCATTTAGTACCATTTTCCTTGGATTTATAAATAAAATGTCCTAGAAAATGTTTTTAAAGAAAAGCGAACAAAATTTTCTCAGTAGTGGATGAAAATTTTCTTCCAATTCCATTATACTAAAACATGTATTGTGAATATTCATACCTATACATGATATGTTTCAAAAAGGATACTTTCACAATAATTTATTTTATCTATAAATATTTAAACATTAATATTTTTAAAGCTATTTTTTAAAAACAAGTCATTTGTGACTTTTTTATAAATGTGAAAAATAAATGAATTCAATTAATATATACATCATGAATAGATTTTTTCACCATATTGACTATTTTTTCTTTTAATTTTCCATTATTATAATCATTGGTTAATTTCAAAGAAAATTATTTTCTCAATATTCTAGGAAACATCAGTTAAAATCTTATCATAAAAAATGATATTTTTTTAGGTTTTCAATTAAATTATTGAATGAAAATATAAAGTAATATTTAACCTATATCAATATAATTTAACTTTTTTATACTTTACTTGGGATATGATCTTATAACAACATCCAAATTCTTTCATTGGTCATATTATGATGATGATGACTAAGGTTTATTTTATGAAACACATTCCTTTTCAGCGAGTTATATGATAATGAATTGATAAAAGTATTTTTGATATTCTGACCCATTTATGATTTAAATTAATTTCATGGATGGGTCCATGATGGCACTCTGATACACAGGGTATAGATGGAAAAATCACAAGATAACTATGTTATGAGTGAACATGATTTTACATTCACAATAATTTGAATGGATGTGGTTTTATAATCTATATGTTGATGCATGGAATAGGTTTCATTTCCATAATTAAATATGTGTATTATGTTTCATGTCCATATGTCTATTTGAGGACATGATTTCATGTAATTAACATAATGAGTCAAACTATTAGTATATTCTAATATTCATAATTTTACAAGCATATATATTTCCCACATTCATATGTTTTTGATATACTCTAATGTATTATGACAAATTATTTACGATTCAAATATTTTCTAACTTTAGCCTTTTTTAGAAAAGATTTCATCCATGATCTATGATTAAAGATACATATATGTATGATTGGATAGAAATTTATTACTATATCATTTTCGTATACCCTTATGATCATGTATGATCGTTGATTGATATCTAATTTGTTTACCCTTATTATGCATTAAGCTAACCTTTTCATATGTTTTCATTATCCATGTTTATTTATAAAATATTATTCTATGAAATTTCTATAAGGATCAATGATGTTAATAATACATTATGAAATATGGTGATTATATATATAGTCATCAATGACCATATAAATTTGTGATTTTGGGGCATTTATAAGTGTGTTATGTATTGTATATTCATCTAATATGACGAAATATATATGTACATTATTATTGGGAAACGTTATTTTGTATCACAGTAAGGTTTACATAATTTTTTAAAATATTATTGGATTACTTTTATGAAAACCCATGGAAAAATCTAAAAATATGATAACATCATGTAACTTAGGAAAAAATGATATTGTATGGTTTTTAATGAAGATACATATATATGAAAATTCTAGAATGTTATTTCAATTTTATAATAGATACGCCAATGGGTAATAACACTAAAATGGGTGGATTGGTTATTAAATCAATCTTTCTTGGTTTGAGATTAGTGGACCTAGGATTATACACCTAACAAGACACTCCCATAGGATTTTCATGGGTAAAATAACATTTCATTATAATCAATGATGATGAACTTCAATAAATGATGACCTTGAATGATCTAATTTAATCAGAAGACGGAAAATATTGATATGAAGGTGTATTAGTTTAGGGCATCAATATAATGATTTTAATTAATATAATATTAGACACTCTGATTTCATTATCTTCATGCTTACACTACGTTTTTAGATTTATTCAATGGAATTAACCAGAAGGAAACAAGTGAAAAATAAATGTAATTGTTAATTCATTGATCATTGACATTGGAACCGATATTTCTTATGAGATAGGATGAAATAACTTGTGACTACTCTCAAAAAACACCCTCATGTTATGAGAGGAAATGTGGACCATGGTAAAAATATAAATTCAAAAATGATGGAGAAAAAATCCACTGAATATTTTATTTTACTAATTCAACCAAACATATTTTGGAATATTGATACACTAGATTTAGAGAAATGGATCACTGTAATGAATTTGATTCATTCCATTCTTTAGTGATTAGACCATGAGAAATGTGTCATTGTATTCTATGAAATGGAATGGTAATCTGATCAATGCCTGAACCTTGTCCAGAATAAAATGAAGTAATATGAAAGAAAGTCCATGTAAGGGAAGCATTTTAAGATGAAATTTTCTAATAAGTATAGTTCTCAATCACATTACACTAAAATGTAGTTTCACCATCTATAGATGAACCAAAAGTATAAAAAATCCTTTATTATATATGAATCCAATAATAAATGAATTTTCACAAATTTGTTTAGTTTTATTATTAACCTAGAGAGAAATATGTATTGATTCATTATATTATTGAGACCAAGTCTTGGAATGGAATTTTCTGTAATTTTCAATAGACACTAAAAATAAATCATCTTAGGTGCACACAAAGTGTTCATGGAAGATAGAAACCCTCATAGATCTTCTAATATGAAAATAATGTTAGAGTTTCATGGATGCTTCAATGGTATGTCACAGGAATGAAGTAAGTTATTTCAACCACCTACAAGAAAAAATGTTAGATTTAGAAATATGATTATTTGATGAAACGAAGCATAAGTTATTTCATGTTTGGGAGGTATGGCCATTGAGAGAAATAATTTATAAGGCATATGAAATGGCTAGTCAACTATATTAAGGGAGAGAGATCTAAACCAAAAACACCCCCTATACTTCATTTCATTAGATATGGGATGTTCTGGAATTATTTGATTCATTTGCTAATACAAGGGATAATGAAGATGGTGAACCTAAAAATGAAGTGAATATAAAGGATTAACAGAAATATCATGGAATATTAACTATTTAAAATGGTTAATAGTATGATGTGGTGAATGTTACACTTATAATCCAACCTATAAAATCTAACATTTTATTTGATTTTGGAAGTACATAATATTTCTTATAAATATAATTTTTAAGGGAATAAAATTAATAAAAAATAAATTTATGAAGTGTAAGAAGTGAAAATGTATAATCATATAATGATTACATAAAATTTTTATAGGGCCTATCTAATAAAACAATATAGAAATTTACTTCCTATAAATTTTTTGATTCTTCTTATATCTGATTTAGATGTGATTTTTTGAATAGATTGGATCTCTCTTTATAAATACAATATTAATTATTGAAGAAGGGAAGTCATGGTTGATATTCAATTTCATCCTCCAATCATATTTCAGTGTGAGGATGAATATGATAATTCATTGATTGTTACACTAGTTATATAGGTCTTAATATATATTCTTGAGGATTTTATCTCAAAATTTTGTGGAGAAATTCAACATCTAATATATGAATAATTTTTAGGATAATGATACTTTATTTAATGAAAAATTTCATAGTCTTCCATATAATTATGAATACAATATTTCAGTTGCACCCATAAATGGTTCTACACCTATTTCAAAGTAACCATGAAGATTATCCCTAATTGTTTTGTAGTAAATAAAATAAAATATTAAAGATAATCATGATAAGTGATTCATTTGGATATGGTATTCACCATATGGTTCACCTATTATCCTTATCAAGATGAATGGTTTTTTTAATGAAACACCACATTGAATATTGAGAATTCATAAATTAACAAAAACATTAATAAGTATCAAGTTCCTTATATTGATTTTTTTTCAATCAATTACATAGATCAAAATATTTTTATAATATTGATATTTGATCATGGTTTCATAAATTGAGAATCAATAATTATGATATACCAATTTCATCCATCCATACGGGTTATGGTCATTATGAGATTATATAAATTCTATTTGGACTTACCTATAATCATACTATCTTCATGGATTTAACAAAGAGATAATTAAGAGATTACATTTATCTATTTATTTTAGTCGTTATATATGATATTCTTATATATTATAGGAGAACAGAATATCATGATGAAAATTTGAGGATTGTGCAAAAGATCCTGAAGGAGTGATTGTATGCTAAATTGAAAAAGTGTTAATTTTGGCTACATAAAGTCTAATTTTTTCATTATATAATTTCATGAAGGGGCTATATTAGTGGACCCTTAAATTTAATATGTTATTAAATATTGAACAATTATAACCATGGTGAGAGAAATATATAATATTTATGCCTTGGTAGGATTATAATGATGATTTTTTATAAATTTATCCAGTATAAAATCTAAATAAAATTTTCTTAGGAAATAGATCCATTTATTATGGAATGAATAATGTTAGGATAACATCATAGAACTAACGAGGAGGTTAGTATGTGAAACCATTCTCACACTACACTATAATGGAGAATGATTTGTGATATATAGTGATGCATAAAAGAATAGACTATGATTTTTCATCTCGTATAATTATATGTTGATATTTTATGCATCACATGAATTGAATAATAAATAGAAAAATTACAGAACATATGATTTGGATATTTCATGGTTATTTTTTTCATTGAAAATTTGGATTTATTATTTATATGGTGAAAGGTTTGATATGTATACTAATTATAAAAAAAATAAAATTTTACTCACAAAGAAAGAGTTTAATACTTTAAATGGAATATTATTGTAATTAATTAAATATAATGACTCCTCAACACAATTCCACCTTTGGAAGGTGAACAAGGTGACATGTTCATTGAGTTGGAAGGACCATTATACTTTTTCCATGATTAGGATGGAAAGAAGAAGAATATTTATTGATTTTTATAATATATACCTTTGAATAATGATGAATTGGGAATGGTCATATCATTAATAGATATATGTTCAAACATTCATCATTGTGAGGATTAAATAGTCACCGATAGATGAGGTGGAACTGAAGAAGAAAGTGAGAAGAAATCCTAATATCAACCATGATTGTGATAGAATTGTAATGTTGAGAAATTGATTATGTGTCACTTTAATATAAGAGTTGAAGGTAGATCTATTTTAAGTAGCTCCTAGTTCATCATTCTCAACTCATCTAAGATATATGATGTTGTATATGGATATAAATGAGTACTCGTGATTGGATAATGTAATAAGATAAATTATACATTATATGTCTTAATGGTTGGTATATTAGTAAATTATGGCTAAGAGGAAAAATTATAATGGGATATTAAAACCATTAAACATATATAAATTAAAATGGAAATACTTTTCCATGTATTTTGTTATGGTACTCCCCAATAAAATTAATAGTATAATGCTATTTTGGTTATAGTCGATCCACAATAGATGTTTTCACATTTATTTATATCATATAAGATTTATATCTTGATCAATATACTAGGATATTAATTAAGTAAGTGTTATGATTACATGAAGCACCACTCTCAATTTCATGTAATCAGGATCATAGGCTTACCACATTGTTCTGTAGATGTTTTTAGGAGGATATGGATACATAGTTAAATTTTAATAATAAATATAATCCTTAGACATATGTTTACTCGAATAGGTCCATTACAACTATCAAATAAATCTTGACGTATTTCTCTACATATTCCAATGTAGGATAGTATTAAAACCAGTCTTTGGTGGAATTTTCCGACAATGTTAAATTCCATGAAACATTTTGAAGGATCCTTATAAATCCCAAAAATAAAGGTTATTTTGTTCCCCAAAATACTCGGATGAATTTGGGGAATAATATATATCATGACCAAGGAATGATGATTAAAATTTTTAGATGGTTAGATGTGTTAAGGACATCAAGGTAGATAAGAGTTAATAGTAGGGTTATGAAAATAGTCATCACTATGATCAATTTTTTTGAATTTCTCTATTGATGGGTGTTATGAGATTTAGAAAAATGGGAAATCTGTTTAGTATATATATATATTTTCCATTTTTAAATTCTTGATTGGATCAAGATATTATCTTATCTCTTGATGCTTCCACCGAACATATCATAAAGAGATGAGGTGATTTATTTTTCTCTCCATAGGGATTACATACATAATATATAAAAGGTAATGGACCTAGAGTTTATTATACTAGATAATTATTAGTATCAGGTAGAAAAACTGGTAAAAATCATGGATCAAGGACAGAAAGATGTATGTAACATTACTACTCACGTGTTTAATGTTCTCTAGAGGAATCAACAATTTGGGGAAACTAAATGGGAAATAGTAGATGCGATAAAGAATAGATATACTCATACTTTAATTATATTGATTGAATTTCAAAAGATAAATTAATTTTTGGAGGTGTAAAATGTACCACCCCATGAATTTAAATTTATTTTCAATTTTAATAAACATTATGTATTCAATAGCTTTCTTTACAACAAATTGTGAGTCAAGATGAACCATGATATATTATACCTTTATAAAATAGTAGTCAGATTGGAATGTATGAATATGATTAAACACATTATGAAATATTTATTTCATGTTTATAATATATATAAATTTATTAATTAGTTACAAGGAATTAATGAATAAATTTATATAGTGATTTCATACTTAAAACAATTTCTTCAAAAATTGGTTTTATTGGTTTTTGTGAGAGAATATTATTATTGATTTTTAATAGTTTTAGAAATTTCATTTTATAAAATTTTATCATTTTATAAATCAATACATTAATATTATATTAAGTTTAAATTTATAGATATTTTTTTTTGAAAATATTACTCTTTTAGTGAATAGTGATAAATTACTGATTTTATAAAAAACTCATGTTTATTTACAAGTATATAATAAATTCCCCTTTGATTTGATATTATCATATAATTTAATTTTTTTATTATATATACCATATTCCAATTTTATTCATTAGTATTGAAATTGTTCTTATAATTTTTTTAAAATAATAACAGAAATATCATTCTTTAGAAAATATTTTCTAGATTCATTTTGTGGTTTGATTGGAAATGTAATTTTTAGAACAAATATATATTGAATTATGATAAAATGGATTAAATTTTGGGGATATTAATATCCATATTTTTCATTAGGAAACTGTTATACATTTATATTGTGGATTTTAAATAGTAAAAAATTTATTCCATCAATTTAATTTTGAAATGGGTTTAATGTAGGTTAAACAAAGTGATAATGGGGATATTACAATATAAACTTCTAAAAATATTTTTATAGACATATTTTGCCCTTATCAATTATCCACCTTGAATATAAGTAATTTATAAACTTTCATATTTATTATTACATTATTATATTTTATTCATATGAAAAAACCATGTTTGTCCCCTCTATTACTTATTAAAGGATACCACCTATCCTATCCTTCCCACACATGTTGAGACTTGTATCTTAGCCAAAACCTTACCTAATCCCTTAAAAACGTCAATCCCCACATCCTAGATTTAAATTTTTATTCATAATACAATATTTTCATTGAATAAGGCATAAAATGAATAAGATTTCTCAACAAAGAGGATACTTGAATGTGTATGAAGCAAGGCCAAAATTTTTGTAAGCATATTATGTTAAATTTTCAATTATTTTAAGGACATAAAATGAAAATATTTTATTAATGGAAATTATATAGATATTACACATTAATATTGATCTATTTTATTCTTCTCTATTTATTCATTTAATTTTATGTATTACAATAGTTTTTCCCCCAATGGTGCATAAATTTTATAGGAAAATATTTTTAAATAAAGTTATACAATATTTAATCATTGGTTGATAATCATTTATATCAATATTTATACTATTTAGGAAATTTAAAGATGTTCTTAACTATACATTAATTTTATTGAAAGGATATTTTTAATACCATTGAATTTACATATAAAGGATGAAAAACTACCTTTTAATGAAGGTTTTTTCAAGACATGATTTCATTAATGTTTTACTAAGGTTATAATGGAATATACTATTTTACTGTATATTATGTGAATTAATTTTACCATCATCATGACTATATATTTTATTAAATATTCCATTGTTATTTTCAAATAATTTTATTTTCCTAATATTCTTGGAATATTACAAATATTTGTTACCAAAAGAAATGTACATTTTATCATATTATCAAATAATGATTAAAATTATCTTTTAAACGTATATTTCATCAATGTCATCAAATTTCCTGGATTATTATGCTTTAATGAGGATATGGTCTTATAATTCCATTATATTTATTTCTTTGGATTTCTTATGATTATGATGATCTAAGGATAATGTTATGAAACCCTTTTCTTTTCCATGAATTATATGATGATGAAATGATAAATTGTATTATGATATTGAAGCACATTTATGATTTATAGAAATGCAATGGGATGTTCTGATATAGACCACCAATTTGTTGGGTAAAGAGGGACAACTCAACTGATTACTATGTTATCGATGAACCATATTTCATGTTCACAATATTATATATTAACCTAGCATTTATATCTATATAGTAACCTTGTTTCTTTTCAGTAAGTTAACATATGGACATAGTCTAATGATTAAAATTTTATAAAATAATCTAATATGATTTCCTCATATTAATAAGTAAACTTGTTATTATTACTAAATCCTCAAAATAATATAATATTTTGAGTATTGACATTTCTATGTTTATGAAATTATCTCATGGATCAAAATTTATTATTTACCATTCCATCTTTTTACGAATTGTTTCTATTTTTATGAAAATTTATTATTCAATTTCCCATTATTAAGTATTTTAATTTATTGGTTTTATAATTAACATATTATTATCATGTTCTCATACCCTTATTATCATGTATGATCATTAACTAACATGACCTATTTTTACCCTTAGTGAATATGTGTGATCATAGTTTATTATGTTTTCTATCCCCATGTTTTGATAGATGATTATATGTATTATAGGTCCACATGAGATTTTATACATATGAGGACTACTTCTCTACAATTATTGTTTACCCAACACTATATTAATAATTTTATAGATAGGACTCTGAATCCATATCCCTCTTCTAGTTTGTCACACAATCCATGAATATAAAATAAATAACAATCACACTACCAATCACATAACTCACTAGATCATGACATGGTATCCTTTCACATGGACCTATCCTTTCACGAATGATCACATCATTTCACCTATTAGGGTATCCACCGGGTCCTCCCAACCCATCGCTAATGCTATACTTCAATTCAATCTCTCATGAGTCAATCATAAGTGCCATATACTATAGGTTCTTTCTAACCCTACCCACAAAGAGGTGGCCTAACATTTATCTGAATCTCACATCAAAAACCAATCCTATAATCCAAGATATGTCATTAGATAAATCAAAATTACAAAAATAGAAAATCCAATCCAATTCCATGACATGAAATATAATCACTTGACCAACCCATGGTCGCATATCACATATCCTAGGGGAGAGCACTCAACTCACCACATAGTGGGAACCAATGTCCATCATACCACATCCAGACTATAAGAGACTTTCCAGATCATAATTATAACAATGATATGGAATCACCCTATGTATAGTATCACTCATCTGGTGTGACATGTTTGCGTATCTCACCCATCCAACTAGACCCAAGTCTTTGAAACCAGAATAATGATCTTAATGGATATAAACAAGGCTAGTGGTAACATATATCACCTCTAATTATTAATTTATACATCTCCTCAATAAAATATACACCTCTTCCTTATGAATACCTAGTCGAACAATGATCAAAATTCATAATGTTCTAAAAAGGATCCATCCATGTAATTGGGGAACTAAATCTATTATATCTCATCTACACAAATACGATCAATCCTTATCCTCTACCGATTCCCATGAAGTATTTTTTTTGAATTATATCATGCATAATGTGGAATATGATCTTGTATTAAAGGGACCACATACTAATGAAAATGAGTTTCCATCATATCTATCTTTTTCGTGCCACAATCCTAGCCTTCTAGTGAATCATATAAACCCACATCAAATCTCAACTCCTATGTTATAATATATATTACAAATATTTAATTATTAAAAATTGAAATTAATTATAGAATTTAAATAATTAAGGTATAATGGCCTAAAAATTATTTTTCAACTTCTGCAACCCTAAAGCCACACCACAATGGATGAGATAAAAATTTAAGGATCTCTTATTAACACTAGTCACATAATACCCTTCATTTTAAATGATTTACACCATGTTAGAAAAGAAATATTTAATAAGCATAAACCATAATCTTACCAAAATTAATGATAGTGAAGAAAAACCTAAATTGAATGACAAAAAAGGAAAACAGAATAATAAAGTAGTTACATAATTCAACCTGATCCATCCATCACCATATGAATTTAATTGGATGTTGAGTGGGGAGGAGATGATAAAATGGACCACCCAAAAGGTACTAGTCAACCATGAAAAAGATGGACTGTCACTCAAAATATTTTTTAAAAGTTATTTTGAAAAAAAGTGATTGTTTATGATATGACCTAGAATGTGAAGTCTCTAATCCCACCTTCACATGAAAAATTCATCACACAAATATTGTTTACCACATGATGATATCCTATACATTAGAGGATGACCTATCTCCCTCATTTGTGTCATGGTACCTAATTCATAAGAAAAATGATTTCAATTTTACAGTCCTTTATAGTGTAACTTGTCGAGGACAAGACGCACTATTGTATTGAATTTTTAGATTTATATTAATCTTATCTCTATAGATCACCCATGAACATGAAAAAAAAATTGGGACTTGAACCACACCTAAAATAAATACTTGAGATTTCATAATTATAGGATTCCTGATCTAGACCCAAATTCACTTAACAACCCTAACTCGAGAATAAAAATGTCAAGGCTCTTCTAAAATGTATCAACATGAATATATATGTAGTTCCACAATCTCCACATCATAACATTTCTTTCTCATTGATAATTCCCTATAGTCCACAAACCATCTCCCACGACGTATCATAAATGTAAATTCAAAACAAAATCAACATATTCATCCGTAGAATTCTAAATACATCTTCATCGCACAACTCTATCCGCAAAATAAAGTATTCATTAAAACCAATCCACTAACTCATCATGTTCTCAAATCTAGATTTTTTATACACTTAACCTATATTTTTATGACCCTATAATGTATTTAGATAATACAAACATGATATAATTGTGATCCCATCCATAATTCCCTTCTCACAAGGCCAATTCCAATCCATAGTTCTTCTTATAAATGAAAATCCATAGTGAAAATTAAATTAGTGTTTTACAATTAATCACTCAATTCATAAAAGACCTCACAACATTTGATTCACATAATAACACTAATCATAACCACTTTAGTTGAACTCGCATGTTCGTTCTCATCAATAACCAATGATGTATCTACACAACAACTCACCCAATCATAAGGGTTTAACTACTATAGGTATATTTAGATCAAACAAATTTTAAAAACAAACCCTGAACCCAACGTATAATGCAATTCTAGGTTTGGATCACCTTCTAAAAACACCATATGTCAGACTCTCTTCGCCTTCACTAATGAAACCATGATAATACACAATCAAAAATTACACCATCTCTTACCAAATCTTGATTCCGATGAAAACAAACTTCATCTAATACTACACACATATTGTGTATATGGTATTAAATAATGAACTCGATATCATAGAATAATTTCAAAAACTATAAATAAAGAGAAACATTTATTTTAAATAAAATACTTTCACCACACCAATGACTTATATATAATGGGGTCACCCTCCAAAAAATGATCAATGTTTCCCAATAATTAGAGTATCATATTCATCAATATATTAAACCATAATAACTGATCTTTATAGCCAGTAATATTCTCATCACCAATTTCAATGACTAGGCATGGACACTCTTCTCTTTCCTAATTCATAGAACCAAAAACAAATAACTTCACATCCTTGGACCCCAAGAACTCTATCATCAATATTCCTAACCCATTCAAACCGTGGATCACAATTTATTATATCCAATGGTGGTCTCCCAACCATATTTCATCCCATACATAGAAAATTGATTGTAAAACCAATGGTTGAATCACCAGTATCTCCCACCTTATCAATATATGGTGAGTGTAAAACCACATTCCATTATGGTCACTCACCTATTTCTAATATATTATTATTGTAGAACTAAACTAGTTCAACAATGATCCTAAAAAATCTTAATAGACCTACACATGTGTCACTATCTAATCTATAACTCAAACATCCACTACAACAATATTATCACACACATTACCCAACACATAAACAATTTCAATAAAAATCAACACCACAGTTCACTCTACTCTAAATATAAAAGGATTCCACTGAGAACCCTCTCATAGGATCCCACTTACTATCTTCATCTATATTATTTAAATATAAATTATATTTAAATCCAATACAAAATTATTTATTGACATAAATCATACTAATAAGTGTTGTGTTCCATATAAACTAGGCTTTTATACCAAACTAGAAAGTTATACACATCAACCATATATGACCCATCCCACAGAAAGAGGCACATCACTCATTCCATGGTAAACTATATGATCCAATTTCATATGTGTGACATTCTATAACATGAGGATATATACATTCTACCACTTCACTAACGGATGGTGGACCCAAACAAACCAACCTAGTCATCCAATAATTCAATCACTCTAAATGTTACAATGAGGATAAAAACACTATAAGAGATTAATATCCTAAAATCTCAGAGAATATTACTTCTATTACTCAAATACACTATTCTATAAGAATCCCAAATCTAGTAACACATAGACAGTCTCTACTTATTAAATTGTCAAAAAAAACCCGGGAGATCACCACGTAGAATCGATGAGTATAAAAGTCATAGAAAAATCAATATATACATGATTATAATATTACATTAGAAATATAAAATACATATCATAAGAGAAATTTATTAATAATTTATAGTAATCAAAATATACATATCTTCTTCCTATATAAATTAAAAGCAATAAAATGGTGATATTAGATGCTTAGTAAGATTTACATACAAGAGTATCTATCATGAGTAAATTTGGAAAAATCAAAATAGAAAGGTAAATAATTAAAAAAAAGAATTTTATTCGATAATATGAGGAAAAAATGATTCCATAGATAACATCAATATAGTAATCTCATGGATAAAAATAAAAAAAATCTTAATATAGGAAATTCATTCTATTCAATGCATTGATATCTGATATCATGATACCTCTACCATCATGACCTTACTCTATAATAGTTTTAAACTATTATCAAAGAACCATTTAATTTGGCCATCTAATTTTACTCATCAGATTTATTGATTTACTGAGAGGCTATAAATTTTTTTTCCCACCCATAAATACTTTTCAAGTGCATTCCTCATATATTCAATGATTAATTTAATTCAGGTAAAATATCAATTATCATGAAATTTTGGTATCAAGTAAAAATTATGTATTATAAATAATTCCTGATTAATATAAATAAATTTCAAAGTATAACATAGTATATTGAAACGATATATGATTTAGGAAGCTTGAATACCCATGATAAAAAATAATATGGATATTTAAGGTAAATACAACATCCAATGATCACAAGAAAGTAAATGAATTTTGTTTAAGTTAATGTGCAAGAGATTAATCAACATAAGAGAGATGAGTATAATAAAACTAGATTATATTGTAAATTAAAAATTTTTAGTGAATAATTAGGCATTGAAAGGATAAATTTAATATATTTTTTCATTAAATATTTTTTCTTGTAATAACACTGAAAATATTAGAAGTGGCTAAAAAGTGTAAAAAGGATATAGTGGTTTTATGGTTCGTTAATGCTATATAAGTTAAAAAAATATTCCTTTTAAATTTTTGTAATAAAAAATTAAAATGAATCCTTTAGGGAAGACATTATAATGAATATTTACATAAAATTTTAAAATTATATTATCACTTAAAATATCCACTGTAAACCATTTGTGTAAATAAAAATAATTAAAAACATACATTTTTGATAAATATTGATATGGAATAAAAAGACACATGATCAGGAAGATAAATAAGTTCATCACTTCTTTTAAAAGTATCACATGAAAGATTAACATGACATAAATCATTAATCACCAGGGATAAATACATATTCATGATAGCTATATTAAATGGGAGAAATAGAGACCACTAGAATGTAAATATGTTGTACTACTAATTATATCTCCATATAGTGTAATGTGAGACAAAATCCCTTACAAAGGTCATACCATTGATGTGATACTTAATAATTGAAATGATTAAGTGTATTGGTGTTAAATTTATATAAAACTTGTGTAAATTCAATATCAAATAAAAAATATGCACCTAATCACATAATGTCAATGAAAATGAAAAAAATAATATAACCCACTGAATATAAATTGAGTTATGAAACACCTAACCACCTGGAAACCTTCAATTAAAATCCCCATCAACGAAATAATTTAAATTTAAAATTATTATACCATCAGTAATAATGATTCATGATATTCCTTGTAAAAGGATTAGTATATACACCAAATTAATGAAATTAGTTTCATAACATTAAAATATGCCTCAAGGAAAGGAACTTAAGACAAAATCGCTTACCTCAAATTTTTAATGAGTTGATGCTTATTTGAAAACCTATATAATGGTTTTAATTATAATATTATTTTATAAATTATTCATATCAATATTTATAATATCATATATTATCTTATTGTAACATCATATCATCCATTTTTTTAACAATCTTTTATTGTTATCATTGTTTTCGGTATTAACTACTATATTTTCTCATGGATGTTTTTTATGAGGTAATGGTACATATAAATAAAATAATGTTCCACAATATAAATAGTGGTAACAATGATATAAATATAGTATACATATATCTGGTAAATTAATTTATATTACCTACCATGTAATGAAGAAATAAAAAATTGAATGCATCATTTCATGTTGGTGCATGAGAAATGTTATCATTTTCTGATGGATTGAATGGTAAGAAGGTATATATGATAATGAAATTATAGAGGTATATTTATGTCATAAGTACCATATGTATTCCTTAGTTACATATTTATAACCTTATATGTAATTTGATGGTGAAAAATATATTACATTCCTTCATGGAGATAATAATCCAAACTCATTCACGAGCAATGTTTCCTCATTTATTGTGATAACTAAGAGATAGAAAATAGATGTACCATAATAATAATAAAATAAATAATTTTTATGATATTGGGGTTATTATTTACTTATTATTACAATATATTTAGAGGACGTTTAAGATGAAACAAATATTGAAATCTTTAATAGAGACGATTATCATTTCTTTGAATGAGATCCTTTTGATTTTATCATATGGGACACAGGGTTGGCCATTTATTAATACCAGAACCTAAGAAAATTATCTATGGTTGTTGATATGAAAACTATATAGTTTTCAGTTGATATAGGCGCATCAATGTGTTGTTAATAATTGAGAGAAGGGGAATCCTTTTATATGTGAGCAGAGGGAAATTATTGGAATATCTTAAAGTATTAAATGGTTAAAATTATGTTTTTATGTCTAAATTGATCTGAGATGATATTATTCATTGATAATATTACTATTAGTCTAAATTCTTACAGACTATAATATTTGGAAATGTTTTGGTTGTGTTTTTTCCTATATATTTTAGTTTTCTCTCATCGTTACACTAATTAGTAATTACTGTACTATTAAAATTTTGTACTATTTAAAGGAAAATAATATTAATATTAAAATAAAAATGATATATAAATGGACTATGGTTTGTTTTTTCACCCATATGACATTTATTTTTTTGATTCAATTATTTTTTTGAAATTTTAAATAATTTTATAAAGTATTATTTATTATAAAAAAATTTAATTTTATTTTTGACACCATTCATTTATTATGATTTTAAATACATCAAGAAAAAGTTTTAATTCAAATATAATATATTAATACTTCCCTAGAATGTTATGTTGATCTAGAAAATTAATGGGAAATTTTAAATCATTAAATGTATATCATTTTAGTCATTTTAAAATTCATTTACCATATTTTTTATTAATTTATGAAATTCTTAATATTGCATAAAAATTTAAATTAATTATATCATTATTAAAATTTGGAAAAATATTTCCATTATAAAAATAGTTTCTTTATTTCCAAAATAAACATTTATATTTTTTCATAATTATATTTTTTCCTACATGATAACATAATTCTTATTCAAAACTATGATAGTGATCCTTTATTTATTTTTCTAATTTAAATATTATATTAGTCATTTTTAGGGAAAAGTGTCCACTAAAAATATATTTAGAGGATATGATGATATGGGTCAAATAAAATTCACCCAATAATAATTAAGATGAAATATTATGACTTTATTTCTTAGTTTTATTATAGATTAACTTGATTTACCCTTTACCAAAGTGATAACTTTTACAATGGCTACTGTTCATATTGACCAAATTTAAAATAGATCAATTTAATAAATTAGAACATTATAATTACAAATATGGAATCTATTTTTTGAGATTCAATTTCTATAAGTGTCTTCAAATAATACAAAATATATTTCAAAACACATTGAAAAACCTTTTTACAGAAAATTTTAATTTATATATTAAAATTATTTTCTACCATATTCAATCATATAATTTATTCCAATAAACTTAAATTTTTTTTCATATTAAAGAGGTTAATTTATTTTGAAATCATTTTAATCCTAAATTGACATTTGTAAATTATTGAAACAAATATATGATTTTCAATAAAATATGCATTTTCCACTATTCAATAGAAAGTCATCATTTTCTGGAAGATCCAAAAATTTCACCCAATCATAATTCTATTGTTATGAATTAAAAAGATGACACTATTTTAATAAAATAGAATTTTTAGAAATTAGTGAAAATAATTTTAATATTTTATCACAAAAAAATAATAAAATTAATATTTAATAAAATATATTTACGAATCATAAATAAATTTACTAAAAATTTTATAAAAGTTTACTAAGAATTAATTGATAATGATTCTTTAGAAGGATGACCATATTTATATATATATTTCATACATGTGTTAATACTGTTAATACCTTCAAATTCAACTATTAATCAATAAATATAAACTTAAATAATAATATATTAAAAGCATATCATGTTTCACTTATGTTTAGTGTCACATATCTTGGATTCCAAAAACAATTACTTCTTTTAAAATCTCATAATATTTTAGTCTACCTCATTAAATAAATTATTCCCACACATTTTTATATACTTCATCAATGTTGTAACCTTTTTTTAAAACCCAAATCATACAAAGAGATAATGAAACAAAATTTAAAATGTAAAATTGTAGAAAACAATATTACATAAATATAATGTATTCATTTTCAAAAATATTCATAAAATTGGTGGGAAGATAATATAAAGAAATGAAATAGAATACTAACATCAAATGACTAATATAGTTTGATATATAATATGGTTAAGAGAACTTTAATGACTATAAAACCGTATAGTAGTGAGTAGTGAAAATACTATCATTTAATTAGAAATGAAGGTAAAAATATATCAATTTAATATCATCATTCATTTCATAAGGTTGAGGTATTATTTTAACATTCTAATAATGTTCTCCAGAAAATATTGTTGCATGATTTATTTAAATTCTATATGTTCAATTACATGATTTATTTCCATTTCACCACATTCTACAATAAAAGAATATTCATGATGTTTTTTTGGATTGAAGCACTAAAGTTAACTTATAACAAATCATAAGATTCTTAAAAGAATTACAATTTAGTCGACCTATATCTAAAAGTTTTACAAACACAAAATGGATATCAAAAGAAATAAAATATTTCATAAATATATAAATCATAAAAAATAATACCAAATTTTCAATATAATATGTTCCATAAATGGGTATACCAAATACCCCTTCAAATAAAAAATAAAAAATTACAAAGAGCGTCAATAATTATACTCAAAAATAATTCTCCAAGTAGATCTTAATTATCACATACTAAATATGTTAATACCTTGATAACATATTCTCTATATATATGGTAGTAACTCAATATGCCGACTTTCAAAAAACAACATTTTCCATATTCCTTAAATAGAATAACATATTTATGAATATATTCCAAATATTTTCAAATGGTTTAACTCCATTAATGATAACATCAACCCTTTTCTCATAAAATACATAACCAATTTTATTGTCACGAGTACTATCCAATTTACTTAATCAATTTAAATATTCATTTAATCAAAAAAAATTATTACCTCAACATCCAAAATAGATTAATGGTTATCTTTACCTTATTCATCTATTCTATAAAGACACAACCTTTCCACTAAATTAAATTTCATGGATCCAGTAATATTCAACATATGATTTCAAATCCTTAAGGAAAAACTAATGTAATACATTCATTATATGATTCATGATAATGATATCTAGAATATCACTGATAAAATACTATTAAAATGAAATTAATGAATCTAGATACACAAGAACATAAATCATTCCACTTATATTGTAGTAACAATATAGGATTAACCTTGATCCCTTAGCTCCTTTAATGGAATATTCCCCTGACACTTAGGGAATTTATTTTCATAGTGCCTCATATATTTATAGTAGAAACTTTTACCATTAATATATTCTGTTATACGATTTCATTTATGCTCTAGATGGACCTTCCCTCTACAGACGAGGAAATAAAAACTCCCTTCAAACATGTATTGAGGCGTTTCTTTATAAAATTACCATATCTAGAAGAATCATTCATTCTATTCTTCCTCTTATAATTTGTTTACTTCTGTAATAATATAATATTGATTTCATTAAAATCCATAATAATGTGATAATTATTTATCTACCTTAATAGACCATTATATTATATCCTCATATGAAGATAATGTTTGAGAGACAAGTTTCCTTCAAAGGATTGACATAAGCCCATCTATGAAATGATATATCTTTTTCTACAGATTACTTATGTTGTTTTTATCATGCCTTGATATCCTTGTAGTGTCAACATCATACTTTGAATCATTTTACTGAACCTTTTTTTTCTTAGCGTCATTAATTGTATGTTCATATCCACTTATTGTTTACAGTGAATTTCTTTCCATGTATATATTCTTAAAATTATGACATTATATTCTCACTATTCCAATTATTCAATTTTGTTTTAAATCAATTACCATAATTAATTTTTATCCCCTAGGAGATGATAAAATGCTATTGAAAACATCTATAATTCAGTATTTCCTATATAAATAAATATATTCTCAATGAATCATAAACATTTATCAACTAAAAATGGATTTTCAATCCTGTTTAAAGATGGTGTTTTTCAATATTTGAAGCATTCTATAATTATTAAACTGTTTTCTAGATCAAAAATATTATGTATTCAGGATTGTTTATTTCATATTAACTCAATTAGTTACCAAAATATTGTCACGATCTTTTCTACTGCAATACCAACTATATTGGATTTCTCCACGGGAAATACCTACATTTACCATAGGAATTTATCCTCTTTCTTACAGTAGGCTCTGTCAATAAATAATGGAACACACTATGTTAGAATATATAGTAATCATCATAAATATTGAGACAAAATAAAAATACATCAAATCATAAATATTGTCAAATATAATAAGGGATTACCATAATTCTCAAGTTGGTTATGTTTATTTAAAATTTAATTCCCAATGTATCAAGTAAATTTGAATTGATACAAATAGTAATATCCCCAACAATTTTAACCCATAGATGGTGTATTCTCTATTACATATTCATAGATACAAGGTATATACTATTTATACTCAATCGATTTAAAATTCATGAAAAAGTATATACAAACATGATTATCATATTTAATAGGATATTTAAAATAAATAGCATAATAATAATTATTTAATCCACAATAATAATCATAATATATTTATATATATCTAGGTGAAAGGAAAAAATGATTGGGTGAGATCATATATTCAATTAGAGTTATGTACTATTTCATCTATCAAGAGTAAATAGGGAATAATCAATATGGAAATTTAAATAAGTGAAAAATTCATTTGTTCAACAACTAAAAAATTCATCCATTCATAATATTAATGAAGTAAAATGATGAAAAATAATAAATAAATTCTCAATGAATGAAATTTATACTATTGGATATCATGATCTTATAAATCATGATATATCTACCTTCAAGAACTAAAAAAACATTGTTAAAAACTATGGGTAAATTCCCTTGAAGTTTGGCTAAAAAATTTGTTTTGTGAGACATATCGATGCATTGAGGTGATATATAAATCTGGTTTCCACCCATCACATCATTTAAAATAATTTCCTCATATATTTATGAAAATATTAAATTCTTAAATAATAGTCCATATAAAAAAAATTATCGATTAATGAATAATGATTATCAATAATTATTCAGTAAAATAAATAACTTTCGATGTAAAAAACATTATGTATAAATTGTATAAATTTTTCTGATAAGTATATTCCTGATAAAAAATATTGATATTGAGGGTAAATGAAAATTCTAATTATCATAATGGTGTGAAATTTTCTTGATAATTTTATTTCCCAAGAGATTAATCAACAGATGATATATGATTCTAAAAAAATTAGGATTTGTTTCAAAATTTATTATTTAAAATTAAATATTAAAATGGAAATGAAAATTTAAAAATATTTTTTAAAAGGGTTTTATTTGTACAAATATTAAAAACATATAGAATATATTAAGGTGTATAAAATGGTTATGGTGGCAGTAAGGTACATTAAGGATATTTAAGTTTTAAAAAACATTCTGTTCCACTTTTTAAAATTAATATTGAAAATGAACCCATTTTGGGGGAAATTGGAAATACTATTGTTATACCATTTAAATATACAATGATAACATAAAATATCCCTTATAAAAATTTTATTTAAATAAAAACATTCATCATTTTATTTTTGAACAATACGAATATGGATGAAAAATATAACTGATCATGAATGTAAATTAGATCATATTTTCTTTTAAAAGTTCCACATAAATTGTAAATTTAATTTAATTATTTGTAATCATGGAAAAATATATATTATACTTAAAAAACTGATTTTAATGATATATACCCAATGTAAAAATAAATAGTTTAATGTTACCAAATAGTTCTCAATGGAGTGGAAAATGAGAAAAAACACATTCAAATATCACACTATTAAATTTAGAAATAAACAATAAATTGATTATGTAAACAAAATACAAATCCATATAAAAATATATAATAATAAATATAATAATAAAATTATATTACACTAATAATAATGTAACATAAAATAAATTGAAGACTTAATGTAACCCTTTGAAAAGAAACTGAGTTACGAAACACCTTAACAATTAGTATAATTCTTTTCTAATCAACTTGGTTGAAATTATTTTAATTGAAAATATAAAATAAAAATATGTATGGAAGATTAATGATATTAATTTTAAAACTGTTATTATATACACAATATAAATGTAATTATGTGAATAAATATAATGTATACCTTAATGAAGGAAAGTTGAGACAAAATCTATTTCTACTTGGTAACTTCCAAATGAAATCCACATGGATAAAGAAAATTATATTGCAACATAAAATACCATTTTTTATGAAACATTAATTGTATAATATATTAAGGGTTATTATATACCATATATAAGTATTATTAGGTGCAAAACCTTAAAACATTTCCAAATGAAAGTAAATTGAGATGGAATCCCTTTCCACACATTTCATATTTGTTGATCATGAATTTACATTCTAAACAATGTTATTAAACATTTTATAAATTTATACTAGAATCATAATAATATAGATAATATCATATATGGTATTATTATAACATCTTATCATCATTTTGTAAACAATAATTCATTACAATCATTATTTTGGGTATTAATTTCTTTGTTTTCTCATGCATTCTTTGTCGTGGATGTTGTAGTCCATGCATATTGAATATGGTTCCATAAAATGCATAATATTATCCATTATATAAATATAATATACATACATAAAATATATCCTATTACATTCCACGTAATATAGAAATTAAAAATAGATTATATCACTTCATAGAGGTTGATGTCGATATGTAAGCATGAGAGATGCCATCATTTCCCAATGGATGAGAAGGTATGAACGTACGTATGATATTAAAATTATTGAAAAAAATTTGTTTCTTAATTATCATATATATTCAATAGTAATATATTTATAACCATCCATGTAATTTAATTATGAAGAATGAGTTACACTACTATGTGTGGATAATATGCCATATGTACGCATGAGTGACTGTTTAACATTTCATAAGATAGACAATAGAAGGAAAATAGTTGTACCATAATCATTAAAACATCTAAATATGTTTACGATAATTATTTTTTACATTTATGAAGGTTAAAATAGATTTATATGATGTTTAAGAATAAATAAATTTGAAGTAGTGGATAAATGTGATTTACACTACTTAAAAAAGATCAATTTGATCTTTTCTTAAGGGACAAAGGGATGAAAGTTTATGATGATAAAAACCTCCAAATGATAGATAAGGATCATTAGATGTAAAATATAATGTGTTTTGTCGAAAAATATGACAGAATGTTGTGTGAATAATTTTAGGAAGGTACCCTTTTATAGGTCAGGGGAGGTATTTATTAGAATTTGATAAAGTATTAAATTAATGAAAAATATTTTTTATGTAAAAATAAGTTAAAATTGAAATAATTTTTTTATAAGAATATTTTATGTCTCAATCCTATATTAAAGTAAAATTTTCAAATATATGGTTATGTTTTCCCCTTACCTTTATGTTTTAACCCTTCATAAACCCCCTTTCTAATTATAGTAATATTAGAAATTACTAGAGTTTGAGGATCAATAATGTTATAATAAAAAGAAATAATTTCAAATAAGTGGAAAATGTATGACGTTTTCAACTATATTATATTCATTTGGGAGAATTTACGATTTTCATGAATTTAAAATCATTTATTATAATATTATTTATCATAAAATGAAATTAATATATTTTGATTAGATTCATTGAATATGGCTTGAAATACATAATGACAAATGGGGTGTTTGAATAAAATCATTTAAAAAATCCATAAAAAGTCATATAAATCTATAAAAATCATTGGACACATTATTTAATTCACATTATACATTTTAAAAAAAAATTAATATCATTTATATTTTTATTTGGTTAACTGAAAAATAAAGTCTCAATTTTGAATAATAATTTAGGGTAACTATATAATTACTAAAAAAAATTAATGTCCATTATAAAAATAAAATAAATAAATATTTATATTTATATTTATATACCATTATAATTGTATCTGTTACCAAAATCAACACAAGAAATGCTATTTAAATATAAGAGAGTGACATGTGTGACTTCCATTACATTAAATATTATATTAGTCATTTTCATGGAAAAGTAACCATTAAAAATTAGATTTTGAGCATAAGGTGATACAGATCTAATTACATGAATCCATTAAGAATTAAGTATAAATAATATGACCTTATCACTTAATTTCTCCTAAGATAAAAAAGATTTACCTTTTACCAAGGTGACAAATTTCACTATGGTTACTATTCATATTTACTAAAAAATAAGAGAGATTTATTTTCCACATTTGGACCTACTGATACCAAATATTTAAAACTTTTTATGATAATATTTCTAAATTTTTTACTAAATTATATAAAGTCATAATGAAAAAAGATACAATAAAATATTTATTATAAAATTGAATTTTTATAAACATTATATTTTATACAAAATTCAATCCTAAAACTGATTTCAATGAAAAAATTGAAATAATCATAATAGGAAATTATATATTTTAGTTCAAAATAATTTTTTAATGTTTTAAATCTGTCAATAAAAATGTAGTATTGAATAAAAATTAGAAGTCTTAACTATTCATGGGAAAGTCAATATTTATAGACAAATTTGAAAATTTCACACTAGGATAGTTTTGATATGTTGATTTAAAAAGTTTTATTATTTTTATAAAATATTTTATTTTTATATTTTGTATAAGTAAATTATAACATATCACACTAAAAATGAATAAAGATCATTTTTTGTGAAAATGTATTTCTGAACAATAAAATAAGTTTACAAAAAATTGATTACATATTACCCAAGTATTAACCAACGAATTTTTATTAATAAAGTACTTTATATAAATATATTTCATAATATAGTTAATATAATTTATTCCTACCAATTCAACGGTTATGTGAAAATTATTACCTTAAATATTAATACTATAATAGTATATCAAATTTTTCTGAAACTTTTTGTTGTGTATCCTGTATGATATTGAATGTATTTATTTTTTAATATTTGGATATCAGATATTTGTTTAACTATAGTTTCACTATGAAGATATACGTTGAACCACATATAGGTCATTGTTGACACTTGATGTATCGAACCCCATATCCTCAAGGAATCGCATTCCTATCCTTGGATTATTCGTCATAAATACAATGTTGTGAACCCTTATGTTTTCATTCAGTATGGAAAATTATGCCTAAACCAACCCACCCAGGGTTAAAATACACCCCCATATAACGAGAAAGGTTATTAATACTTAGATGACATCATATCTCGAATAATCATGATATGAATAAAAGAAAATTCTAGGGTTCAAATGAGTATAATTTCAACATAAATTTATATTAATAAATCCAATATAAATTATTTTTGAAAATTTAAACTACCATGACCATCATATTAAGCAATCATATAAAATAAATCATATTTTATTTGAACTATATTACCTAAATATTAAATATTTGTACATTCAACTATCCACATGTAAAAGAAAAAAGTCATAAGTGAAAACCTCTTATAGTGTATCATATTTAAACAATAATCTTAATAATACCAATGATAACTGGGATCAACAATGCTTAACCCTTGGTATGTAGTAATTACAAATAGAAATGATTTTACGAATCATAATTTAGGTTTCCATCATAATATATAACACAATCCAAAAAAACCTTTTACCATCCAAAAAATTAAAATAAATATAATCACTAATACCCCATGTTACACCACATTCCATAATAGTATATGTGTCTAGTTCTTACATGACCTTAAGAAAGCCTCCAAATTTCCATAATCTTTTAAATAGAAGTGATGGTATAATCCATATATTATAGGGAATATACCCTCAAATAAGAGTCATAGATAAGGAAAAATGACAAAACAATATAAATCCTAAATATTAGATTACAAATAACGAATAAACAACAATGAAATATCCAATATACTTTGAGAGAGTAATGCATAAATACTAAAATAAAGAACAATAACTTCTAAGCTATTGGTCCAATCACATATACCAATGAATTAAAAAAATATATATATGAAATTTCAATTTTCTATCACCATGTGTCCCAAATAACCATTTCTACAAATACCCCTTGAGAATATTATGCCGGATCTAATGCATGTCATGTGAGACACTTGAAATAAGACATATTGTCTACACATGTACTTGATTACCTATGAAGTGTGTGAAAAGTACATCTCAGTAAGATCAAACTATATCCCATTTATATAATCAATTATATACAAGTATCCACTAATAAAAAGTTAAATATAGCTATAAAATCTACAAATTAGATATCTTTTGAAAACCAAGACTCCTCAAATCCATGAGAATCGGGTCATCATGTGATAAGAAACCCAGTAAAACACCAAAGCATGCATACTTCAATGATATTCTAGAATTTATTTATCACCTCATGTTATTTAACCCTTAACAAAGAATTTACTTGAAGACTAATAATAAGGAATAATTTAATATATCAACTTAATACCAGAAGTGACAGTGTTAGTCCACAATTTGAATCTTGGTAAACATTATTATAAATTAAAGTATGGATCATTGTCAAGAACATGTTACATATGAAAACACATCACCCTCACATGATGTGTTCTATTATCAAGAAATAATCCTCTTTAATGAATGTTCCATTATTCTGACCCAATCCTACTCAAGTAAATATACAACTTCATTCACATGAGGACTCAATCTCAACTTAGTAGTCCAAATAGTGAAATATCATTCATGATGGGGAAAATATATTTGTACCCTCTCACCAATAATTTTCCTCACCTATAATTATCACAATAATGAAAAAAAACAAGGCCCATATGATGTCACACATCTCACCAAGGTATCATCATTTCGCTTTCCACACTAGTATAGCCCCACATCCAAGAACGTATCATATCACCTTGGTTGTGGATACCATCTTGAACCCATCACCCATCAATGATGGAACAACTCAAAATATCAACATTAACCTTCCCCCAAAGGGAGGGTATAAACCTCATCCAATTCAAATGTCGGAATATAGTCCTGCTATCTAATGATAATACAAACATTACTCCTTTTAATCAAATTTTCAATCTAATTGTAATCTATATGATAGAAGTATTCAATACACAATTGGTTTCATCAAACATATTCTAAGGGAGATCACCCTATTGATCAACCTCTACATCACACCCCGAATATACCTATAGTACCTTTTCCACTTACATCTCTTTAGAGATATCAATCATCCCTCAGAAGTGTGTCACTCATCTTGTGTGAGATGTATAATGTCTTAATCATCCATCTAGGGCAGAAAAACTAATTCATTCAGAACTACACATAGATAATTAAACCAAGGCTTCCAACATCTCATATCCCACACAAAGACCTATTGAGGTATTTCTTCAACAAAATCACCACCTCATCCCTTTAGAGACATAATATCTTGATGATAAAAAATTCATAATGTTCAAAAGTGAACCCATATCATGATTAGGAAGCTCCATTCCACAACATAAATTATTCTCGTGGTACACCTAATAAATATCCCACTTCTTGGTGCCATCCAATCAGTATATAGGATTGTAATGATAAAAAATAAAGTATATAATCTTCCTTTAAATGGGATACCTACAACAAAAAATAAGTTATTATCCTTCATATGATCAAATTTTCCACATCCAACCTGATCATACCACAACCATGTCCAAATCAACTCTAGAGCCCCTATGTTACAAAAATAAAATATAAATTACGAATTATAAATAATAATAATTAATGATTTAATTTAATCCAATAAAAAATATTGAAAAAACTTACCAATCACTTCTATTAGTCTGAAATATAATATATTTCCATTCATTCAACCTTATCAGATCTACATTCACCATTGTATCAAAAATTCACTATGTATTAGGAAATTTCCCCCACTATCTAGTGGAAATAATTAATTTTTCCTAAAAAATATATTATTAAAATTATGGATCTCTATTATAAAAAAACATGAAGGATAAGAGAGGATTAACACAACGAAAGGTTCTATCAAAACATACTACGATGCACCCTTTCCAAGGGGTATTAATGGTTCTAATACTGAGGGAGAGGAACGAATAAATAGCCTCCCCACACATGGATGAACAACTATGAATAAAGTGGACTGAATCTCAAATGATCATTATATCTCCATTTTAAAAGATCCAACATTCCCTCTTTAATGGAATAGAATGGATTTTCACGTCATGAAGCTCACATTGTCACAATAAATACGCAGTGAGACCAAGGTCTATGATGTAAACCTATCCTATAAAGGCAGTGGGGGGGGAGGTGGAAGTGTAGCCTGTTTTTTATGTTGTAGGTAGAATTAGTACTATACAACATTAAATATTTTATTCACTCTATTTCAGCATTAACTTTGGGTGAAATTGGAAAATGATATAAAATAAACATTTTAATAAGTTTATTAAGACTTGTTCTATCCCTGAAATGTTCACATGAATTACTAACCAAGCATTGTTCCTTTTCCAAAACATCTCCTTGAGTTGTCCCAATAATTTAATCTTTGATTGGAATAAAATTTGGTATAATGAAATGTAATATAGAATAAAAAAACTTCTCCCAAAACATAATGACCAAAAAATCTATAGAGTGCTACATATTGATTTAATTTACTACAATTTCCATCAGTTATTGTATTTTGAACATGACTAGACCATTTCTTGATCTTGGTTCTCATATAAGTAATCTTTATTGATCATAAAAATCAATCCTTTTCCAATCAAGTATCAAATTTATGATATCGTAAAATGTTAAAAATATTATTTAATATAATAAGGGTTTTAAGAAAACATTGTGATATTGAATTTAATATTCATAAACCGTATTTGGAAAAAATTATTGTGGTTAATCCTATATCAATGAGTTTAAGAAATATATATGGTTCTATCTAGGGTCTACTCTTTAATGATTTCTCTATAGTCCAGTTTTATTATATTCAAATTGGACATCACATTAGTATCCAATCAAATTTGTGCTAAATGTTTTTGAATATAAATATTAAAAACACCATTTTACTATCATCTAAAATTTCAAGTCATTATTGACTAATTTTTCTTGTGATCTTCATAAATTTATATATCATTTGTGGATGTGAAGATACCAAATCTATTGAATTATTCCCTTAAAATGAAATTATTGAATTAATAGATTGGGGGATAAGTTGTGGTTATTTTTATGTAGATGTGGGATCATATAGTTCTTATTAGAATGAAATAATATTGGTGGGAGTACATTTTGTTTGGGGTACATGTTGGTGATGGTTAGAGTAATAGGATTTCATTGTGGGTGGATTCAGTGGAGATGACTTTTCTTCTCATACAATTATATATAAGGAATTTACTATTAGAGGCATCAGTATTAGGACCCATGACTGAATGATGGGTGGGTTTCATAAGAAAAATATAGTTGGAGATAATTAATTATTATAATATAATAAAGATAAATAGATATAGAAATGGATTTTGGATGGAAAAGTATTTTTATTATGGTAATAGAGTCAATGGTGGTATTAATATATTATTAGAGGGATGTATGAATTTTATAAGAGACATGATTCGATGTGGGGGGAATATAAGAGGGGAAATATCAAAGGATTTCTTAATTTCTTAAAAGCCATAGAATTTTATATTCACATATTTCATCTAGTTTGGGTCACAATTGATATTTTTTTTGTAACATTCCAACAAAGTTATAATATTAATGATGAAATATATAGAATAAACTATTATTTATTTAATGATTAATCATCATGGTATAAGAGTTAGTTTCATATGATTGATTGGATTTAAAAACCCATCATTTGTGCATTTAGAACAAATGATCTATTTGTTGGGATCATGACAAAAATTATATTGGAATAAAAATTTTCATCGATGTGATTTTAGTTTTGTGGAATTTTTTTTAAATCACCAGTTCCCATGGATAATTTAAAAATGTATTTTAATATCCACGGGTTAGTTATGATAAGGATAAATGGTCATTGAGTTTGATAACCATCACGGGGGAAGTGATTCAATTTCTAGTTGGGATCAGTGTAATGGACCAAAATAAAATTGGAAAAAAAATTGTGTCATGTTTTTTTATATCTATGATTTAGTTTAATGGAATATGGTGAGTAAAACAGACTTTGTGATAAACAAGTTTTCAGTGAAATTCACTCATTCCATGGAATGATATGACAATAACATTGTTATACATGGATATTTTGATTAATTTATCAATTACAAAAACAAACAAGAATAACTATGATGGTCAGTAGAGAGTGTTCCTGGGTATGAGTAGCTTTTAGGAAATGAACATGGGAATAAGGGTGAAATGGTATTTTGTTTGGAAATTATCTCTTATCTCCCATGAAAAGGGATAAATCTATATAATCATGATGTATCACCAATACACGGTGTTGATTTTTCTGAATAAATTTTTAGAAAATTGAAAGGGAAATTTTATTTCTTTCTCTTCCTTCTGGTTAAGTTAGAAAATTCCATGATTTTGATTTTCATGGTTTTTTTAATTTTTATAAAATATTTATACCACACTTTTAATAATTTTTTCCTATAAATTTTTATAGTTTTTCGGCATGGGAGGTGGGGGTGGGGTATCTATGGAATCATGTTTAAAAAACTAACTATAATTTTACAATCAAACTAGATCAAATATTAAAAAAAATTCAAGAATGGGAAATTATCCATGACATTTGGAAAATATATTCTAGTTAACTCAAGGTAAAAATTTCGTATATAGTCTTGTTATAGAAAACCCATTAGTAATGAATTAAAATTTGAGGGATAAAATTAATGTTTATGGGATTGTTAAAAAATATATTTTAAACCTTCAAACATTGATCAAGAAAGATGATTGATTCTCCCATTGATCTTAATTATTTTTAGGGTATTTTTTGAACAATATTATGTTTCCTGAAAAAATTAAATGCATTTTGTTAAGAAAAATTCTAAATGTTAGTTAAATAAGACTACCTTATCATCAATAATAAAAAATCATTGATCCAACCATATATAATTCCAGTTCCAGTTATAACCACTTGATTTCATCTAATTAATGTAGTTATAGAACACTTTTCATCATAGCTTATATCAAATCCAATTTTTACTTTAGGAAACAATATGATTTCATTTATTATTTCATTAAAAATAAATTTTATTCCTATGGATATGTATGAATGTGTATTTAAGAATTCATGTTTATGTATCTATCTATTATACCCAAAAATTATCTTACCACTACTTAATATAATCCTTAATGTTTGAGATCAATTGTTTCACCAAAATTTGATTAATTTTTTGGTTTTATTTTATAAATTTTCCACTAATTCATAGGAAATAAGTTTTTTTATACATAACCATATAATTTTCCATTGATCCAGCTGAAAATTTATTTTCTAAAGTTATTACCATGATTAGTAAAGAGTAATCAATGAAGTTTAGATAGATAAAATATGTTAATCTTTAGAAACATAATGACCTATATTGTATTAATTATCATTATTACCTCTTCTTACAGATAAGTAGACACAAAATGAAAATATTTATGTATGTATATTCTAAAAAAATAATTTTTTATAGAATTATTTTAAAAGTAAACATAGTGTTGATGGAATTTATTTCACATTAGAAATATCCTAGTTTTTTGTACAAATCATATACCATAGCAAAATAAAAAATATCATAATAGAGTATGTTTTAAATGAATATAGTCTACAATTTTATTATAAATAATCTATTTCTATCATAGTTCTCTATATTAGGTGATAGAAATAAAAACTCTAGAATAAATTTCCATATTAAATCAAGATCACATCACATAATAATTCTTTCTATACACAATATGAATAACAAAGGATCATCCAATAAGTAATCCCCCAGATATAACAAAAATATATTTTACACTATTAATATTTGAACTTCTCATATATGGTACCATTGGTGATGTAATTTATCAATTCCAACAGACTTTGGATGAGTTTGAATATTATCATGAAAAAACATTTATTTGGAAACTCATCATCAGTGATAGTATCCTCCTTTTGTCATTATTTTATATTGTAAACCATGAGATCAAATTCAACTATCTCTCTTTAAAATTGATAATTATGTCAAATTCATGTAGCAAAATAATCAATTATTTAATTTATGGTTTAGAATCCTATATTTTCTAAAATTATTTCAAAGTAGTGTTATCAATATAGAGTACTATGGTTTGGAGAAATATATATGAACCATAATTGTTAAAATAAAATACCATTGTAAGGATACTATTATCTATTTTACTAGTATTTATTTTGGACCCATTTATATTTAATATATTATAATAGATGTGTTAAAATATTTTCTTGACATATTCTCGCATGGTTTATACTAAAGTGAAATTATCACCATTTCATATTCATTTAAAAGTGCTCCCCGTATTCTTAGTGAACACGATTGGGATGAACACCATGTTATTTTTATTTTTTTTAATGTATTTCATCAATTTTTCATCAATGGTGTAAATTCATTCAATGTTATATGAAATATTTGTTGACCTATCATTGAATACCCCTTGAAAAAATCGTGGTTGAAACCAATATTCATATGAATTCATTAAATCCCTTCCACTATGTTATGTAGTCAAAAATGAAATTTTTTAACATTGTATTGTATTCTAAATTCCATAATTTGAAATATTCTATAAAAGGATGATTCTCTCTTAATCCATGATGTTTCAATTTTCTTAATCATGTACAATAAACCTTTCTGTTTCTTTTTCACGACACAATTAAATATGGTGATGAAATGAATAAAATATAATCTTTATAATAAATATTATTAATGAATATATTTATATATTCCCCATCCATGTCCTGAAATATATTTTTCATATACAATTGTTATATCCTTAGCATCTTACACATGCCAAATAACATGTGATATTTATAAAATGGTAAATATAAACAAGTGGATTACATTTTTGGATAACTGTGTTGGATCTATGAGAACTTTTTTATGATTGAAATAACATCCTAAAAATTAATATAACATTTTACATTATAACCATTCATGAAATTGATTTATAAATTGATGTGGGAAGTCATGTTTCCTTTTTCTTTTATTAAATATCTTATAATCGACACAGACACTCTATCCCGTAATAGCCCATTTTAGTATAAATAAATTCTCATTATTCTTGATAATATTAAAGCCAAAAATTATTCAAATGAAATGTAGTGGGATGACCGATTCAAATGAAATGATTTAAAAGAAGATACAAATATCATGGTTTATCATGAATTTTATATTCATATCATCCTTCAATGGGGATTTATCTCTTATTTATGGTTAATGTGAATTGGTATTGGGTTTAATGAAACATGAATTTCATATATTTTCCTACATAAATATTAATATAGATGGGTCCAAATAATCTCAATTTACATTTTCAATAACAATTATTTGTTTTTTATTCTATATCATGTGATAAATTTTACAAAATAATCATAGGTAAAGTCTCTTTGTCTCTGATAAATGAATACATAAATGTTTATGGTAATGTTTTATTATCACATGTTAGTTGCTTGAGCGATGAAGGGATAAACTGTAGTTTAGGGTTCCATTGTGTGTATTCTATCGATAGTGTCTCTCTAGTTTCCTATTTTTCCCCTAAAGTGTTTTTTATCATTTTTCACTATTTCATTGCCAAGTTTCATCATTTTATCAAATTCAAATGACTAATAATACATGGTGGTTAAGATTCAATTAATAAAATTTATATCATATCATAATTTATGTTTAACTACGTATTTTAAAACCTTCATATGATTAATGGTGACACATTTCCACAAATATTAAAATCCATTTCCCTTGAATTTAAATCAAAATTTTGGAAACATATAAATTCTTCCCAAAACATAGTGGAGATATCTCATTATTCTTACATTTTAGGGATAAAATATATATTAGTAATAGTTAACATTAAATCTATTTTAAGAACATATATCTCAATTCTATGTGGTTACATTATAGAATGATTAACGGTTAATAGGTATTCAATCATTTTTGTGTATGTTAAACATTATGAGATTATGAAAATCACTCAGGGATATGATATTGTCTTTACAACCTATGTCATAAAATTTTTTCCTGTATTTACAAGATCCTATTTTTCATGAAATATATAAATTTCCAAGAACTCAAATCATTATGTAGATATTCTTTTGATCATTATTATAACTTTCATTAGTTATTGATATTATTCAATGATTTTCTAATTTCTTGTTGTTTAAAATAAAATCCTTTATGAATATCAACTAGGATTTTATTTAATAAATTTTATCAGTAATGATTATATAAATATGATGATGATTAAATTTCTTAAATATTTTTTTATATTGACTAAAAAATATCCTTACCTCATCCACATTGGTAATGTTAATATTAGATAATTTTGACCTAGTGTTTTATATTCTCCCAATCATTCATCTTTATTTTCATTGTTTTTATGTTTCATATTTATATAGTATTTTCACATTAATATAACCTTATATATCATAATTCTCTTTTTTCAATTCCTTATTTCACTTCCATTCCTCTAGCTCATTCTGGTTGAGATGTATCCCCACTATTACATACTTTATTTTTATTTTCTCTATTTCTAATTAGTAGTTTCAGGTGATCTATATGATATTATATGGAAAACTAGTATAAAATTATTATTCAGAGTTTTGGAGTGATCATTGCTATTGATAATAAAATTGTCATGTTTTTTCATTGACTAATATATCTTTTGAATATTAATCATGGGTATTTATTCAATAGAGGATTCTATAAGTTATTATTATAGTATGAATTACTATCTGTCTTAAATAAATTGTTTTTTATGAGATGAGAATCCTTCATGAATGGTTATTCATAAATAAGGTAAATGGTTATATCTTAGTGAACCATAATGTTTTGGTTTATTTCTCAAAAATATTGTTGGCTATAATTAAGGTTTGGGTTGAGATTGGGATTTAAAAACATCCTATAAGAATTTTTGAATTAGTATAGAGTATGGTCATAGTTCATTTAATTAAACAACAATGGTTGATTTTCCTCCAAACAAGTTAAACTCTCTAATTAAGCATAAATATATACACGTGATATATTACTATCATTAGTGGACCTCTGTAATTTCAGAAATCAGTAGTATGGAGAGAGAATTCTACATGGTTGTCTTGTAAAAAATTGAGATAGTTCACAACAAATATTATATAAACTAACACAATGTATATGATGAGATATTTTTTATATAAAAATAGTAAAATTATTTAATTTTCTTTTTTTAATATACTGACCCGAGATCCACCAGTGCCCCAAGCCAGTGGGTCACATGGCCTCAAGTGTGACTACCCATATGTTAGAGTATTCTGACTAGCAGTAATGTTATATGGTGGTACATTGGAGAAACAATAACCTATTATCAGTGTGCTACAAAATATAATGTAAAAAAAATAGACAATGATAGAAGCATGTGAATAAGCAATGCATTCTGGGAACATAAACTCTAATAATAGGACAAATAAACCAATGTAACAGAATCATGATATAACAGAATGGTAGATAAGAAAAAAAATGATAAAATTTTGAAGATTAAATAAAAAAGAAACTATAATAATAACAAATTCTATCAATATTAGCAATATGATGCGAATTCATGTAATTATACTATATAATAGGTTAAAAATGGGCCATTCACACACACACACACACACATCCTATAAAAAATTTAAAAAATCCAAAAGGCTTATCCACTAGAATCATGATCATATTCTCATTCCTCTTCTTCCATGATCCATATGATAAAAATAATAATCAAACATCTATAGTAGGGAGCTTTCCCTTATCTATACATACTATAAGTAATCTACTCGAGGTACCAATGGTAGCCCGATTCGGGTGTGTGATAAAATTCAAGTAGGACACCACTAAGGGTGTGTATAAATAATACAATATATTTATATAGTAACATAAGTGTGATGGTAAAAATAATAATTTAAAAAGATTAATAAATAAATTCTATCTTCCCCATGTTCCTACAAGAAACATGGATTGCTCTACCTTCTTCGAAACAGACTGATGTATGAGTCTGATAAGTAAACATGCACATATATAATAATATTATATATATAGTTTATATATATACTTTATCCACCTATATTCACAATGTATGTGAGGATTCACATTGGAATATACATGGATATTGGGAGATGGTTGAACCTGGGGAATAACTCAAGCATCCATAACGAATTTAATGAACTATAGGCTCATTAAAGGGGTACATGCCATTAATATCATGATGAATTTGATAATTGATACTCATCAATCGATATAAATGGGGTGAGACATCATTCCCAACACCCTATATATCTTAACAAGGATATTATTACCCATATCCCAGATAACAGTATAATGTAGAGAGATTCCATGCTCTATAACAGATGTAAAGAATAGTGGAATTTCATACTCAACAAGTCCCTAAATCATCATTCCACATCTAATGCAAATTGAATAATAATAATAATAATAATATAAATGGATAATCACTTACAACACTTTATAATCATTGATCCCAAATGAGCCAAGGCTTCACCGTTCATATAATTCAAATTTTAAGAAAATATAATAATTGGAGTGGAATTTCCTTACATTTCAATTTAATATATACATTACTTTTAATTAAAGGAATGGAAATTCATAATTAAGGCAAACCCAAGAATATGAAGGTTATTTAATGAAATAGTAAATTATTGATGAATGTAATTGACATTTGCAAGAAAATATGAACATTTAAAAGGTGTTTGGTCCATTAAAATAAATATATAATAGAGGGAAATTTCATTTGCGACACCCAAATGGGTGGAAATGGATTAGTTTTGCATCCTCTAACTACACGTGAAGAGTCTATGTGAGTATAAAATCATGAATATAATTATTTAAGAATGAAAATGAAAATTTAAGGTAACATGTGGAAAAGGACTTCGTGTGGAATAATGATATAGCTATGTAAATCACCAACACATTGGGATCAAATTCTATAACACCTACCTTAGGGTCAAAGAGGAATCCTCATCCAATAAAATCTTGATATTCGAAGTAGATTGGAAGAAATATGAAGAACATATCAATGCCCTGAAAAAGGGAGAATGATCTTACACCCAAATTTCATAAATGATGTGAAGAGAAACTTATAATGGAAGGAATAGGATTTGAGTTATTACCACTATCTATCCAATTCAACTGATGGAAAATTATTTTTTTCTCAGATGAGGGACTTATCAAATTACCTAGATTTAGAAAAAGGTTGATCTACATAAGGAGGAAAAAGAGGTCACCGACTAGAAATGATAAAAAGAATGAATGGTTTTAGTTTTTAAGATAATTAAGTTAAAAGGGTAATTAAACCCTTCTATAATGGGTTTCATGGTTTGGCCACATGGTTTTAAAAATAGTTCACCAACTATGAACCACCAACTATCTAAGGAGGGACCCCAAACAGGATACAAACTTGGTTTTCCAAACTCTATGCAATCCTTGAGAATCTCACCATTCCAACACCCCCAGAAAATCATATGGATATATGAATGGTGTTACACAGTTGTAGACATACTGTCCTGTCTCTTGTAAGCCACTGAGTTCCCCACATGATTATCCCACATGGTTAGTTCTAACCATGTCGTAATCAGATGACCTACTCAATTTTCCAAATTCTCAGAACATTGGGATATGAACAAAACACATAAGGTATTGGGACCTTACTTTGGCCTTATGGATTATTTACCAAGGATAAATGAAGGAATCAAGGGATACAACAAATGATTCTTACATTTTAGAAAATCTGGGTCGTTACAACCACCCCTCATTGAAGCAACTCATCCGTGAGTTCTAATTTTGTGTTAAAGGATATATCAATTGAGAAAATTTCCCTCCATTGTGCTCATATATTTGTTTCACACTCCCATGAATTTTATCACACATGGTTGTGATACTATAGCAACTCTATCAAAGGAACTAACTGACCCCTCGAATTTGTCATAATGATATGATCCATAACACTCGCTATGAATTCCTTGTAGGACTCACCCACATATAACTCATCCTCAGTCGGGTGAAATATATAAGGCAATTTTGGATAGTGCTGGTGAGTTGAGATATGTTGAAGACACCATGAATATTCTGGTATCTCTAATGAAGTGCTTTCTAGTGTTTCACTGGTTTGATTTATTTAAAAACCTGAAAGGGTCTAACAAATAGAGGTAAAAGATACCTTGCCTCTGAATACGTCAGTGGACCAATATGGTTGAATCATGCCAGAAAACATGATATATGACCTCAAAATCAAGAGTTCATAGATTTATATTGGCTTTTGAGTACTGTCTAGACCAAGAAATCATCGTTCTCTTTCTGATCAACATGACCTTCTTTGAAGTACCCTATAAAAGAACAGGTCTATGTAAATCTATATACCCACCTCTAATATTTATTGTTGTGATTGGTAAGGCCTACCATATTGGGATTTACAAGGTTCCATATAGATGGTAGCCTAAAATATTTCATTATAATAGAAATAAACAAGTTGTATTTGATTCTCCAAAGAACCACCAAAATCAAGTAAACATTCAAGAAGATTTTCCTTTAAAACATTAATCATACACAATGTTTTTCTATTAGTATGAGGGTAAACGACTATTATAACATTCACCTTTGTACCCAAAGTCTTATATAACCCCTTCTAGGACTGATACATTAATCGAGTGTCCATGTTTGATATGATAGAACATCTATATGCATGAATGTATATGACCTCCACTTCATATATCCTTTGTATCTCATCTAACAATAAAACCTCTCACATAGGTAAGAAGTGTGCGAACTTCATCAAAAAAATCGATGAAACAAACTGTATCGTTACCATGATATGATCTTGGTAAACCATTCACAATATCTATAGAATCATCATCCATTCCCACCAGGGAATGGAAAATGTCTATAAAGTCTAGTCCATCACTGATGTTCTCCCTTGATCTACTTATAATTGGAACATAGAGTAATAAAATCCATTATCACCCATTTTATTCCAGGTCACCAATATTGGTCATGTAAGTCTCAAACATCTTGGTGACACTAGGATGTACTTCCCAAATAGAGGCATGAATCTCCCACATAAAACCCCCTTTTATTTTTTCATGAACCCAAACATTCCAATGAAATCATCGAGTCTAGTCCTCATCCATGATTTAATCAAAGATTAATCATCATCTATGATACTCTCCCTTAGGACTAGTCCCTTGGGATTAGATAGTTTCCTCATTATCACATATTATTGAAGGGTATAGGTCACAACTAAATATGAGAGGATAGTCTACATATTATACTCATGAACCTCAACTTTCATATCTAAAAACAAGGACATGGGATTATACCCACCACTGGCCTCCTGAAATTATAGTGTCTGAGTATTCTAGCTCAGAGAATAGGCTAGAGTATTTATTTTTCCAAAAGCAATAGCAAGCTCAAAAATCAAAATATTTCATGTATCCAACCCATATATACTGTTTGAGATTGAAATCACTATGTGTAACGATATACTTGAGTCTTTTGTGATCAAATAATAGCACAAAATATTCTCCAAGTAAATAACATCTCCAATATAATAGGGCGTGGACTACAACATCTAGATTGAGGTCATGCGTTGGGTAATTATGCTTATGAGGCTTCAACTAATGAGACTCATACATGACGACTTTCTCACCCTATATTAAAACACCTCCGGGCCTGGTACCTGATGTTTCATAGTAAAAAATATAGATTCTTCCAATTTCTGAGAGAATCAGGATCAGTTCTAGTGTCAAGATTCCCTTCAGATCCTAAAAGGATTCTTCATAATATTTTTATTATATGAATGTTACACCTTATTCAGTGAAACCCATGAGTGGTGTTTCAAGGTATGAGAATTTATGAATTAAGACTCCTTAATATCCAGTTATCGCTAAGAAACATCGTATGTAAAAGATATTCTTGGGATACTCCCGGGTAACTATAGCTCTCACTTTCATTGGGACTACTTAAACTCTTTTATCTGAGATTAGATGACCTAGGAAGTGCACTTTTTTGGTCCAAAAGTTTCATTTAGGGAGCTTATCATAAACATGGTTCTCTATTGGTGTATACAACACAATCTAAAGATGTTTGGAATGGTCGTTCTAAGAGAGAGAATGCACTATAATATCATAAAAAATGACTACCATGAAAAAATCTAGATAAGGGTGGAAAATCTGATAATTTATATCCATGAAAACAATAGGGGTCTTCATGAGACCTAACGACTTTACCAGGTACTTGTAATGATGATACCTACTCTTTAATTATTTTTGAGTCTTGTATAACATATTAATATTCACCTGATGATAGACCAAATGTAAATAATTCTTGAAGAATACCCTCTCTCCTTGGAACTAATCAATGAGGTCATTTATTCAAGGTTGTGGATACCAGTTCTTTACCATCAGAGGGTTCGATAATCAAAAATCCATGAAAAGCTTGAGGTTACCATCCAACTTCTTAGAAAAAATGTCTAGATAACTATAAGCAGAAGTGATGGATTGTATAAATCATTTCCCCTCCAAAACCTTAAACTCTTTATTAATCTCTAGAAGCTCTATAGCTTCAAACTTATAAGGGGGAATGGACACTAGAACTTCCCTTAACACTAGATCAATGGTGAATTGTACCCCTCACACTAAAAGTATCCCAAAAATTTCTTCAAGGAAGACATACCTAGAAACATACACTAAATGAGAGAAACCAGCAGGTCATAACCCATAATCATACACGAAAAGACTAGAAATATGAGTTGTCACTATACTGAGACTCTTCTACTACATTCTTTCTCAAGTAAAAAGAACATCCAATTATCCCATATAAATATATTTACCGACATCTTGAGTTGAAAACTTCACCCTCCAATAACAAAAGTTAATAGGATTATGATATGGAACTAATCAGTCCATCTTGATTATTATATCAATCCCTATCATGTCAAGGAATATGAAATTACATGATAAAATACATCCTTCTATCTCAAGGGGATAATCCTTACATGAAATATGTTCTCAGATCGGATAACCAATGGGGTATCAAGAATTATCACATCAAAAAATTGTTTAATATCGTGGCCCAGACTCTCCAAGACTATCTTAGATATAAAATAATGTGATGTTCCCGTACCTTAGAAATAAAATAGAAAATTTAAAGGCTACTGGAATAGTACATAGAATAGTATAATTTTAGGCACTCTACTCTTCTGTTATAAGCACCAATTCATGTAATTGTCCAATACCACAACCCTATGTCACATTATTAATAAAATGAAGAATCCCTCTCTTATTGGACTAATTATTCGGATTCGAATTACCTATTCCATGAACACTTCCATGACCTAAGTGGTCAGTGTAATTTTAGATTCTTTTATGGATTGATACTACAAGACTCGCTCTGCAACAAGGAGTATGTGTAGATATATTCTCTCTTGATTCTGGTAGAATGTTTCTTTAGAAGCATTAAATATTCTCTATCCGTCTAAAACCTATATATTGAACTAGATAACATAAATAATATGGTTTTTTATGTCTTGGATTCCCTCATTTGAAATAGATATGAAATATGTCAGTCCGTGTTTCATGATTACTGCTACCCCAATTAGAAACCTCAATGTGACTCTTTCTCCCCCTAAAAGAACCACTAGTATGTTTTGGTTCTAAACTACCATGTTTCTCACAATATTCTTCCCTTATATTCCTCTAAAAAATAGGGGCCAGGTTTAGTGTCACATAAATAGTAGTCAGCCGAATGACATTGGCCTACAGTTGGATGGCCTATACCAGCCCATCCTCAAGTCACCTCTTGGTAATTATATCATCTCTTGATAAAGTAGGGGCTACGTGATGCACCTCAACAAAGTGAGAAGACTTATCCATGAAATACATGGATCCTAACTAAAAATAAATAAAGTCTATATCCCACTCAGCCCATAGAGTCTATGGAATGAAGTTGTTGTAATAGATTGGCTTGAAAATTTGGATAGACCATGTCTCATTGTTAGTCTTCCTGGGTGATAACAACCCACCGTATCTTGGTATAACCATGAAGCATACATTTAGTGAGTTTGAACCTCCACTCAATAGGCTTCAAAAGATGTCCCAAAATAGAAATCATGGCCTCTAGCCATGAGGTAGCAGTATGTGGTCCTCTATTACCCAATATTGTGGGAGGATGATTCTTCTTGAACTCCCTAGTCAACTATTCCATAGTCGAGGAAGGACATGCATCACTTTTCATAAATTAAATCATAAAGAATAATCCTTTCTTGGAACATAGTGTTGGTTCCCATATTAGTAAATATAAGGGGTTCCATAGGTGATAGTATATAAAGGATAAACAACATCTTAGATCCCACCACCTCTGGTGCATGGTCATCACCACGTTTAGTGAAAATGAATCAAGGATATCATTGTGGAAATTTATTCAATGATAAAACATGCCTCATAAGATAATTTAATAGTTTTAATGATTATAGATTGATAACTAGGATAATTTCAATGGCTTCCCATGAATAGATCACACTTTATTGCCTGCTCCAAAAGCAGGGTCTATGTGAAAATGAAAATACACTAACAGGAAACACATATACACATGGGATGAAAAAAATACAAAAAACAAATCCAAAAGGATCCACCAATTGAATAATGATCATATTATCTGTAATGTGCTCCCATTATCTATACTATAAGAATAATGAATAAAAAAAATCTAAAGTATGGTACCTTACCTTATCCATATATATAGGTAAGTAATATACTAGGGTACCAAAGGAAGCTCGAGTAGAGTGTGATAAACAATACGAGTATTCCAACACCAAAAGTTTCTATAAACAATAAAGTATGATTATATAGAAACAAAAATGTATAGGTATAAATTACAATGAACAATGATGAATCAATAAATAATATATGGCTAAGGTTTCGACAAGGTACATGGATGGATCAACCTACTTTGGTATAGGCTGGTCTAAGTGTATGAACAGTAACAATATGTATATATAGTAATAATATGTATAGTATATTTAGATTTTATATTCAATCATATGCATTAGTTAAGTGAGGATTAAAGTAGGCATAGACCTAGGCACTACGTGATGAATGGATTTGGGGTGTAATATACATGTCACAAACATGTCTAACAATCTATATGCCTAAGAAAAAGGAACATTCGTTGAATATCATAATGAATGGGAAAAATCATGCTCATCACTTGAGATATGTGGGGTGAGACTTCATTCTTTAGAAATTATATAGAGGAACATGGAACACAATTCCCATCACACCGATAATAGTATAATGGTGAGAGATTCCATGCTTAACACCTGAAGTAAGGGTGAGTGAAATATTATCGTCAACAAGTCCAATAACCACCATTACATATATAATAGCAATGGAATAATACTAATGATAGTAATATCTATGAATAATCAATATTATTTCATTATAATCATTGATCCCAATTTAAAAAAGGCATCAACATTCATATAATTCACATTTTTCAACTATATACCATGAGGTGTTGCCATCCCACCCTTTTACATTTAGTATATAAATTCTATTTTATTAACCAAGTCATGGAAATTAATAATTAATGTAATAAAAATAATTTAGAATGTGATTTAACAAAATAGGAAACTACAAACAAAGGGAAAACCCATTTAGAAGCCATATCAAACATTTATTATGTGTTTAATATATTTAAATGTTATATAAGAGTAAGGATTCTTTTGGAACACATAAAGGGGTGTCTATAGTTGAGTTCTACATCCTCTAACTATATGGAATATTTCCATGATTGTATAACATAACACTTAAAATTATTTAGAATAGAAAATGACAGTTTAGGGAAACACATGGAAAATTACAGTGTTTGGAGTAATGGAATAGCTAGGAAAAACAAAACAACATTTGTAAAAAATTCTATACTATGTAGTTTTGTGCTGTAGATGACTCCTTATCCAATAGATACTTCATATTCAAAGTAAATTGGAAGAAAAACAAATAACATATCAATGACCTAAAAATATAGTGAATAAACTCACACCAAAATAGAACAAAGGATGGGAAGATAAACTATGAATGAAAGGATGAGGACTTAATATCTTACCTCTATATATAAATTTCTTTTGAATGTGAATGATTTAGAGCTCAGATGATGGATTTATTAAATTACCTAGATTAAGAAAAAAGGAGATCCATGAATGGAGAAAGGAGAGTTCACCAACTACCAAAGAAAAAATGAATGAAAGGATTTAGGTTTTATGTTAATTAAAGATAAAAGAGAAATTTCACCATTACAAAAAACATCTCATTTTTTGGCCACATGGTTGGCCAAACCATGTTCCAAACATGAAACACCCACTATATAAGGAGGGGCCTCAGACGGGCTAGGAGAATTGTTTTCTTAACTAAATGCAAGAAATGAAAATCAAACTTCTCTGAATCCTTTTAAAACATGCATGGGTGTATGCCTAGTTTTTTCATGGTTGTAGACATACTATGTTAGCTCCTATAGGCAAATGAGTTCCCTAAATAGTTAACCTATATAGTTAGTACTAATTGTGAGGTAATCCTGTGGAATACTATGTTTTCCCAATCCTCAGACCTTCGGGCTCCAAACAAGCCCAAAATGAGCTTGAGACATTTCTTAGGCCATATAGAAAAATTACCATGGTTAAAGAATGGATTTAATAAAAAAATGATATTTACCTTTCAGAAAATTCTAGACTTTACAAATATGAATTTCAAATCCATGGTGTATGAAATTTTTTAATAATTTTTTGAAATGATTCTATTCTTTGAACATCCGTTATATTTTATATCAAAAAAAATTATAATTTCAATTCTCTACTTAACTATCATTTATCATTGTATATATGAATAATAGAATATTTTAATTAACAATATTCAAGTGGTGATGAAAAAAATAAAATATCCTTCAACTAGTATTCCGCCCTCTCTAGGCGTGACAATGAGAAATCCCCTAAAATTAAGGCATCTGTTAAGAATATGTTATTCAAAAAACTATCATATTTCAATAGTATGTAAGGAAAATGGAAAAGAAGATACATATTTTTTATCCCATTAAATTATTCCAGATATTTAGTAATATATAAATTAGTTGGGATCATATATAAATTATTCAATTAAATTGGAGGTTAAAATATCATGGAAGAATCCTGTAGACGCCGGAAAAGTCCGTTGTTCCCAAACGAAGCTCCGGATGCGGAAAGCGAGGTCATATTTGGAGTCGGAAGAATGTTTCGGAGGGCCCGGAGGCCTTGCGCGGAATTTCAGAGTTCTGCGCGCAAAGATGATGATCCGCGCGCAAAACCCCCGGGATGCGCGCAACTCCCTTGCGCGCCGTGCCCGATTTCGCGCCCGCGAGGAGGATTCCGCGCTCGCGCCTTGGATTCCGCGCCCGGGGTTGCCTATAAATACTAGGCGACCCCCAACGTTTCAAAGGTTGCTGGAAGTCGAACCGTCTCCCGCGCACGCAATTCCACCCCTTCCGCGCGCAATGCCGATCTTCAGGTAACCTCCTTTCTTTCGCGCAACAGGGCCTTGGGGTCCGCCTTCGCGCGCAATCCCCTTGGCTCATTTCCTTTAAATAAATTTCAACCCGAAGGCCTTTGCGCGCAAAAGAAGCCTCTTGCGCGCAATTGCCCCCGGGTGCGCACAATCCGACCCGATTGCGCGCACCCCCCATTTTCAAAGTGGCCATTCGTTAGAGAATGAGCCGTTGCCCCCGCGCGCTATCCGAAGCCCGGTGCGCGCAATCTTAAACCATCCGCGCGCGAAGCGCTGGCCCAATTGCGCGCCAGCCCGCCTTTTTTGCGCGCCGACCCGCGGTTTTGCGCGCAAAGCTCCTCTTTTGCGCGCAATCCGCCAGGGTCGCCTCCCTCGACCCCCTGAGGGCACCTGCCTGCGTGGCGCCCGATGATCCTCATCCTGGGTGCCCGCACCGTGCGTTGTCTTCCCGTGCGGCCCTCCAGGTTCGTGCGAAGTGACATGCACCCATCGTCCGGCAACCTATGCCCAGCATGACGTTAAACTGCATATTCGTCCCGCATGACGTTAAACTGCGCATACGTCCAGCATGACGTTAAACTGCATATTCGTCCAGCATGACGTTAAACTGCATATTCGTCCAGCATGACGTTAAACTGCACATCCGTCCAAGCTGCACGACGTTAAACTGCCTAGCCCCCATCGTCCGCGCTGCAAGACGTTAAACTGCCAAGTGTTTCGTCCTCAACACACGACGTTAAACTGTACTTCGTCTGGCAAGACGTTAAACCGTCCGCCTCGTCCTCAACACACGACGTTAAACTGTACTTCGTCCGGCAAGACGTTAAACCGTCCGCTTCATCCGATCCCGTGCTCCGCACGCAGGGTCTCCCCCGGTTTGGATGTGGCCCCCACCCGCTCGTCTCTGCAGGGATGTCGGGATTGTCCCCCTTTTGGGACGATTTAAAGGGAGTGGCTTTTCCCTACGGGGGCAGGGTATTACAAACCCCTAGTTTCTCATGGGAGGCTGCACATGTGTATCTCCATCGCGCCTCCCCACTGCCAAAGCCAGTAGAGGGTCTGACTGGGATCGAGGTGTCTTCTGCTTTCGGTCCAAGTCCCTTCCAACTGAGTTTTGCAGCATCCGGGCTGCCCCAAGTGCGTAAGTCCTGACAGAATGAACTACGTGGACTTTGATCCCTGTCTTCTATACAGGGTACGTAGGAAGCCTCCCTGAGGTCCAAGCCCACCACCTGGTCGTCCCGGTCGTATTTACGTCGGTTCGTCCATCAGTGGACCCCTCCAGGGTTCGCGCTTGCGTTGATTCACCTATGAATCCGCCCCTGTGGGAGACTGCCCGCGTGTATCTCCACGGTGCCTCCCCACATCCCCCCTTTTCCATTTCCCCTTTTATCGTCCAGCATGACGTGAAACTGTGATCCACCCGGCCGTTCCATCCCCCTCTGTGCGAGGTGGTTCGGTTCAATCCTCCGCCCGGCGGCCTCGACCTCTTCGTGAGTCGGCTTGCCGACGTCCAGCATGACGTTAAACTGTATACCCGAACTACGTTGACTTTGATCCGTGTTAACGCGCGGTACGTAGGAAGCCCCTCTGGGGTCCAAGCTCTTCACTCCATCATCCATCCTGATCCTTACCCGGGCCGCCACATCCCGGTGGGGTCATGCCACTTCACTCCACTCCACGTTACTTGGGAAGCCGCCCATGTGCTGGCCCCAGCGTCGGAGGTTCCCCGCAAGGGGTTCTGTCATCTGATCCACTTTTCGTGTTGATCGGTCCGATGTCGTCCCCGCTGGACGTTAAACTCGCGGCATACCCCGTGTTAAACATGGGAAGCTGAGGAAAACCTCAGGTGACACAGTCCCCCGCACCCAGTACGGGATGCCTCAGGCCATCATGCCTTCGAGAAGCCCTATTAGGGACGGAAGACAGATGTGCAGAGCCGCAGTGTTACGACACGCCCCCAGCACCCAGAGCCACCCGGCCTTCTCACCACAGGTTGCTGCCCCGCCCAGACTCCTTGGAACGTCCGGGCGGAAGCAGCGTAATTAACCGGTGTCCATGAAGATATGGCGCTGGGAACGAGATTCACGAACATTCTTAAGTCTATGAGGGAGACCCGGATTAGGCGACAAGTTCCGAGGAGACGTCCAAGGAAGGAGGAGCCGACATCCCATCATCCCGGTTTCGATCAAGGAGCAGACGCCCCTGAATAAGGGACGGATGCCGCCCACCCTTGGAAAGCGGGAATGCGGGACCACAAGCCGCGCGCCCATCCCCTCGGGTTGACGGGTGCACGCGCGAACGCGTCCTGGCGGAACAGCGTAACCCGACGCACATCCGCACCGAAACAGAAAAATGGTGAACCCGACGTGAATCTCTTCTCCTCGATACGAAGACCGATGGCTTTCAGAGGTGTTGGAAGACCGGCATGTTGCCCGGCCAAGCATTCAGTCTTACCCGCCAGGGGCTGGGGAAGTGAAATCGGGCACTCCGTCTCGCAACGTCGAGGGCCTGGGTTTCCCCCACGGAAGGCGTCGTGGCGCTAATGGTTGGTTGTCGATTCCTTTTTCCTGTCAGTGTTAATGGGTCTTTCTCCCTGCTTTCAGAAATCAGGTCGCCCGATCCAGTGCCCGATCGCCACCCGCCCACTGGCGCAGGGATAGGGGAAACACCGACGCGGCTACTCCGCGCGGTCCTGCCCGTTCCACAGTCGTCCCAGCAGCCGCAATTGCGGGACGACCACGCCCTCTCTCCCCCTCGGAGGTCATCCAGAGAAGGGTGATCAACACCCTGGTGCGGAGATACGAGGAAGAGGGAGTCATCCCCACTAGGGAAATGGCTCGCCTAGACCTCGAGGAGGCTGCGCCTCGCCACCACCGCCGCCCCCGAGGGCCGCGCAAGGAGGCACCGCTGCCTACCTCAACGTCCAATCGCTTCGGGAGTTTATCCCCGGAGCGCTCTGACAGTTCCCTTCCTTATGCGGATGAGGTGGGAGATGCCCGGGATCACCCTATCCGAGGTCCGCTCCAGGGATCCACGATAAGGGCTCCCGCCAGGCCACGGCGACATCGCCGCTAGGCCCCTCAAGTCGAGGAACAGGCTCTCCACCTGCCCGCGACGCTCATTCCGACTCGTCTGTCCCGACGCCAACGTCGGGCACGAGCAGAAGAGGATGCCCACCTTGGGGCTCTAGCAACAGCGGCCGCATTGGCCCGAGCCACTGCTGGCTCCAGTCGCCAGGCCTCTGTGCATCCTGAGCGGGGGAACTCCTATGCCCGACCTGGATCGAGGCCCCGACCGCCCCAAAGGCAGGTTGGGTCGACTCTCCCGGTTGCTGGCACTGGCAGTAGCCACCGCGGACCACCTCGCGGTAGCGCTATTCACCGGCAGGGTCTACTCTGCGTGGCCGATCCAGGAGGCATGGGTCATCCCACCTCCCAATCCCGGCCCGGAGGCCTGCCCGGAATCATCTCTCCCCGCGTCCCCTTTGATATCTGTCCCGGTGCCCCTCGCACCTTGGTTCCCAGTCCTCTTGGCCCCAGCACCAGTGCGGCCGGAGGACGCCAGGACAGAGATCAGCCCTGCCCCGAAGAACCACCCAGGGGCAGGAAGGCAAGGCGTCGACGCCGAGGGAAGAATGTTACGGAATTCCGGACAGAGATCCGACCGGTTTGCTTCTCTGACTCAGAGGCAGAGTACGATTCGGCGACAGAGCCCCTTCCCCAACCCCGCCAGTCAAGGGCAGGGGTAGGAATGCGGCACGTCAGCCTCGTGCTCCCCGAGAGCGAGATCGATGTGATCCCCTCTTCTCTCCGAAGGTATATCCGGAGTAACGAGGGCCTGGTAGACCCCCAAGGATCAAGCTTGCGGTTGGTACCGGCCCCTCCGGAAGTGCCTTCCGCCTCGATCGAAGAAGCCGGAGACTTTTTCTGGGGACCGACGGTCGAACCACGATCTGGTGCACCCTCGGAGAGCACCGATGCTATGGCAGGATGTTCGCTCGCCGGCCCGTCCTATCGTGATTTGGTAGCCAGGGCACCGCCACCCTCAGAGGGCGGCCCGGGATATGGAGGCCAATCGGCCTGTTCGCCGTATTCACCGCTGGCCAGCCCGTCAGCCCGGCGGCCCGCCTCGGCACCACTACCAGTCTCCCGTCCGTTCCCAGCCATTGAAGAGGAACAAGGGGATCTGGGTCCCGAGTTTGAGTCGTGGAGCTTCTGGACCTTCCTTGCAGAGGGCCACTTCCCTGAGAAGTTTTGGCCAGTCGCAGGACCGGGCTTTGATGCACCCGAATCGCTCACCCCGGATGAGTTCGAATGCTTCCGCCGAACTCTCCGGGAGACTCGCTCCTGTCTTCACCGCCTACAAATGCCATACCCCGGGAGTCAAGCGCACCTGGAGGATATTGGTGAGCAGTGCCGTCAAATTGACCTGGCCATGCTCCCCGCGGTTCGGCACCCCGGGTCATTTGAGCGCCACGAGGCCCTCCAACAACAATGCGTTGAGTGCTTTCAAGTACTCCGCAAAGTTATCGAGGAAGCCACTCCCCACGTGTATATCCGTGGATGGGGGCAGTACGCTGCCCTACGCTTCAGTGTGATCCGCCGACAGCCCGATTCGCTGGGTGGCCCTGAGGGTATATCCCCAGGGACAGGAACAGTCAATATGGCTGACCTGTCGGGAGAGGGGAACGACTTGGAACTTCTCGACGGGGGATTCCCCCCCGAAGACAAGCCGTCGTCAGATCCATCGGTGAGAGTTACTCGTCATCAGAGGAACCTCCTGGGGCTCCCCGCGCCCACTGAAGCACTGACGTTGAGCCGAAACGTCAGCAAAGGAAAAGAGCACAGCGAGGCTATAAGGCCCGCCGACCCATCTGCCTCCATGCAGAGGGCAGAGAAGGATCCCGAGAAGGCTACGCTACGTCAGCAGCTCGCCGAAAAGAAGAAGCTGGTTGACCAGCTCCTCGCCGAGCGCGCTGCAGAACGGCGGCCTGACTACGGTGATCCCAGGCCAGGACAGCAGGGACCGGAACAACCGCTCCTCGAGGAGACTCTCCCGGGCAACCGTAATTACGCCGTGTTCGCCGACAGGAGAGAGGCCATTGCCTATGGGAAGAGGGCGCGGTATGTTTCGCCACACCCTCCCGAGCGGCATGACTACCTGAGAGATCCCGCTCGGATTCCTCCCGCTGCCCCAAGGGCCGCTCCGCCCGCCATCCCACGAGCTTCCGAGTTCGACGACCCAGTCGACGACCCGATTGAAGGGCCATGCAATGCGCTCGTGGTTAGAGATCCTCGCCAGGACTGGAACCCATGTCCGGACGATCCGATGGCGGCACTCATTGCCCGCTTGGAAGCCTTGGAGACTCGGCAGGTGGCGATCCCACCGGACGGCAAGCCCTACCCAGCATGGGTGGATGACATGCCGGCGCCTCCGGGATTCGGGAATCCCACTTTCGCTCCCTTCAACGGAACTGGAGATCCGCCACAGCATTTAGCCCACTTCAACTCGAGGTGCGGGCCTATGTTGGGGACTCCGGCGCAGCAGGAGGCCGCTAAGCTTCGCTGCTTTGTTCAGACACTGGAAGGGCCAGCATTTGTCTGGTACAGCCAGCTCCCCGTCGGGTCGGTAACCAGCTGGGAGGACCTCCGTAGACAGTTCCTCTACCAGTTCAGTTCCACGACCCGGAAGACAAGTATCGCAGACCTCTTCAAGTGCAAGCAGAGGCCTGATGAGCGAGTCGCGGACTTCGTCGCCCGATGGAAGGGTCTCACGTATTCCCTTGACATGCCATTGACTCAGGAGCAGTTGCTGACAATGTGCGTCGGGAACGTCAAGACCGAGCTGGTCCCTTCCCTGATTACTCAGAATTACCCCGGAGGGTTCAGGGACTTCTCAGACAAAGCTCAACGTCTTGAGGAAGCCCTGCAACAGGCCAGCCAGGCACACCCGCTGCCTCCTATGATTCCTGCAAGGAGAGCCAGCAGGGCTGAGCCCGCTGCTGTGGCCCAGATAGAGGCTCCCAGGCCGTTGGAGCTGCTGCCAGTGAGGCCAGCTCCACAACCTCACAGGAATCCGCCTCCACGGGCTCAGTTCCCGGCCCAGCAGCGGCAGCCTCAGAACCGGCCGGCCCCTCCGCGTAATGTACCGCCGCAACCCAGGCGAGATAATCAGGGTCCACCTCCTCGGCCGGCCCCTCCAGCCCCTCGTCAAGACCACGCTCCCAGGGGCCCGTGACACCTGACTTACTCATTTCATGAGGATCAGGTCCCCGGTTACTTCCGGAGCGCCCTGGAGCAGAGGATTGTGCGGCTGCCTGAGTGTTGGAAGCCAGAGGAGGCACATCTTACGAATAACCCCCGCTACTGCCCCTACCATCGAGCCCTGGGGCACACCATCCAGCGGTGCTATGTGTTTAAGGACTGGCTCCAAGACCAGATTAACAACAATGTAATCAGGTTGGGCCCAGCTCCGGCACAAGTGGCGGGCGTATTCGTGGGATCAGATGACGATAGTGGCAACGAGGACGAATGGCAGCTGGTCTCCGACCGCGGATCCCAGAAGTATAATAACTGGATGGCCTGCAAGACGACCATTCGCGCCCGTGGAATCATCCGTGCGCGCTTGAATCAGCCTGAGCCCCCAGAATCTGCGGGTGCTGCTTCGGCATCGTCGTCCCAGCCTGCCTCTTCCAAGAGGAGCAAACGGCGGCAGCGCAAGAAGGAAGAGCGCGCCCCGCCAGTTCCGCCACTATCCCGCACTCTCGGCGATTTCATGCCCCCGGAGATTGGGGTCCCTCCTCGGATCCGCCCGGTGATGGATGATTCGTCCGATGACGGTATTGGGTACGCTTCGGTTAACACCATCGAGCTGGTAAATCCCTTTTCGGTTCCCGACGTTGAAGAACACCAGGTGGACCTCCCTAGTGTCCCCGGTCGTCGCCACCGTCGGAAGAACCGCAGCAGCAGGAGTCGCCGGGGCACAGCCGTCGGTACCTCCGGCCAAGCCGTGCACGCCACTGAGACTAGGCAGCAGGCTCAAGATCGAGCTCAACGTGCGCAGGCCCCCCATCCGGGGATGACGGATTCGCCTCCGCCACTGTTTGTGGTGTGGGACCAGGCAGAACCGCCTCAGCCGCGTCGCGACCAGCTCCGCCCTGCCACAAGTCCATCCCGGCCTCCTGACTCCAGTACGGTGACCATTTCCTGGACTGCGACCAGTGAACAGCGAGATGCGCCAAGTACCAGTCGGCCGCCGATCCAACCGGTAAGGCCCGTCATGCCACCAACCGCAGAGCAACCTCCTGCAACCAGGGGCTCGCGCTTGGCCAAAAAGTATGATGTCCTGAAGCACTTGGCCGACATCCCAGCAAGGCTCTCCATCCTTGAGGCTCTGCGCATGTCATCTGAGATGCGCGAGGCACTCGCTGAAGCCCTGAAGAGCCCCCTCCAGTTTGAGACAGAGGTTGCGGCTGCAGAGGCCTTTCACGCCGAAACGATCGAGGATGCCGAATGTCAGGCAGTTATCTCGTTCTCTGGTAAGGATGAAGACCCTCCTATACAGGGACACATTCGTCCGCTGTATGTCACTGGCCAGTTCAATGGCCTTGAAGTCCGGCGTTGTCTTGTCGACACGGGGTCCGGGATTAACCTGATTCCAACTCGGACGCTCCGGAGATTGGGGTTGTCTGAGGATGACTTGATTCCCTCCGACCTCAGGATCCAGGGGTACGACCGCACCGAGCAAACCCTGGCCGGCAAGATACGTTTGAAGACCCAGTTCGGTGACTTGGTTGCCAACACCGAATTCATGGTAGTCTCTCAGGACACTGCGTATAACGCATTGATGGGCAGGCCATGGCTTCACCTTCACGCGGCGGTTCCCTCGTCATACCACCAATGCCTCAAATACTACCTTAATGGTCGAGTAGGCGTGCTCCAAGGAGATGCCTCTCCTTTTGCCTCGTGTGAAGCCCGCTATCTGGACGCGGACTATTACAAGAGCAAGGATAAGCAGATCCTGGCAGGTGAGGTTGAGCCTGTCGCTGTTGCAAGCGATCCCTGGGCAGGTCTGGATGACGCTTACGTCCTCCCGATTCAACGGTTGGACGTCGCCATGGTCTTGACGGTCCGCGAGTCTCCTGATGAGATGGCCGCGACCGCTCGCGCCAGCACCAGTGGCCCAGCAGGATCTGGTAGCCCCAATGCAGTTTCCAACGCAGTCTCTCCCGTGGATGATCTCTCCCCGAGTGGAGAGGATATGGAAGACACACCCCCAGCCTTTGAGGAGGGCGTCCCCGCCACGGTCGATGAGTTAATACAGGTGAACCTTGGAACCGAGGCCGATCCAAGACCCACGTTGGTTAGTGCCGCCATTCCCTCTGAGGAGCGGCAGCAGTACGTGGACTTTCTCAGGCAGCACCGTGATGTGTTCGCTTGGGGCTATGATGAGATGCCGGGGCTAGATCCTCAGGTAGCCGTCCACCGCCTTGGTCTCCCGGCGAACCATCGCGGGTTCAAGCAGCCTCCCAGGAAGATGCACCCATCCCACGGTGCCATGGTTGAGGCCGAAGTTGACAAGCTTATCAAAGCCAACTTCGTGAGGGAAGTTCAGTACCCCAAATGGCTGGCCAACATTGTGCCGGTCAGGAAGAAGAACGGGCAGATTAGAGTCTGCATCGAATTCCGCGATCTCAACCGCCACTGTCCGAAGGATGATTTTCCCCTTCCAGTGACAGAGCTGTTGATTGATGCCACGGCAGGGTTCCAAGCCCTCTCCTTCATGGATGGATACTCCGGATACAACCAAATTCGGATGGCCCCTGAGGATGAGGAGTTCACTGCCTTCAGGGCCCCCCAAGGTACCTTTTGCTACCGGGTCATGCCCTTCGGCCTGAAGAATGCAGGTGCCACCTATCAACGGGCGATGCACCGCATATTCAAGCCAATCCTCGGCACACTGGTGGAATGCTACGTCGACGACTTGGTTGTCAAATCGCGCCAGCGTCAGGACCATCTCAAAGATCTTGAGAAAGTGTTCAGCTTACTCCGGTCTCGCTGCCTGAAGATGAACCCGTTGAAGTGTGCCTTTGGGGTCACCTCCGGAAAGTTCCTTGGATTTGTGGTAAGATACCGGGGTATTGAGATCGACCCAGAGAAAATCAGGGCGATTAGCCAGATGCCTCCCCCGGGTACCGTCCGGGAACTGCAAGGGTTCCAAGGCCACTTAGCCTATATACGCCGATTCATCGCGAATCTGGCCGGCAAGTGTAAGCCCTTTTCTCGGCTTATGAAGAAAGGTGCCACCTATGTATGGGATAAAGAGTGTCAGACCGCTTTCGAGGAAATCAAGCAGTACCTGCTTCAACCTCCGGTCCTGATGCCGCCCGTATCCGGAAAGCCGCTGGTCCTTTATGTGACCGCCCTGGAACGGTCCCTGGGTGCCCTTCTCGCCCAGAAGAACAACGAGGGAACAGAGAATAGCCTCTATTACCTCAGTCGCATGCTCCTCGATGCGGAAGTTAGGTATTCCCCCATCGAGAAGAGCTGCCTGGCGCTCGTATTTGCCGTACAGAAATTACGGCACTACTTGCAGCACCATGAGGTACAGTTGGTTTCTCGGGTAGACCCGTTGAAATATATCCTGAGCCGACCTATGTTGACTGGCCGTCTAGCGCGGTGGGCTGTGATTCTCCAGTAGTTCGACATCAGGTATGTGTCTCAGAAGGCCATCAAAGGGAAAGCGTTGGAAGACTTTCTGGCCGCTCACCCGACCTCCGCGGATCAGCCGCTGGATCTAGGCTTTCCTGATGAGACCATTCTCTCGGTTGATCGAGCCGATCCATGCTGGCAGATGCACTTTGACGGTGCCTCCCGGAGCCCCACCGGTAGAAGACTCGATAATCCTAAGCTCAACAGAGTGGGCTTGGGCATCGTCTTCATTACCCCGGAGCGAGCCGTGCTGCCATACTCTTTCCTGTTGTCAGAGGGTTGTACCAACAATGAGGCGGAATACCATGCCCTCATCACTGGCCTCGAGTTAGCTCTCGAGATCGACGTGCCCCATCTGTGTGTGAAAGGGGACTCCGAGCTGGTCGTTAAGCAGATCAATGGCGACTACGTTGTCAGGAAGCCAGAACTTGTGCCATTGTTGGAGTGCACCCTCCTTCTGATGGCCCGGTTCCCTTCTCGGCCGGAAATTGTCCATGTTCCCCGGTCGCAGAACGGTCGAGCAGATGCTTTGGCCAGCCTGGCTGCGTCACTTGCGGAACGTGAACAGGACAACCTGATCGTCCGCGTGACGCGCCGCAGGCTCATCGCTCCCGTTATCCCGGAAGAAGATCGCGGCCCGTTGGTAAGTAACCTCACCACGGTTGCCCCTATGCCCGGAGCCCCGAGTACCCCAGATGTGACAGTCGGATCAGCCCCTGATTGGAGGACGCCTTTGGTTGAGTACCTCCAACATGGCATTCTTCCATCGGATCGGGCCGAGCGCGAGCGAGTTCGACGCCGCGCATCGCAGTTCGTCCTCCAGAGCAGTCCCGGTCTGGAGCAGATCCTCTACAAACGCGGATTTGATGGTATTCTCCTCTGTTGCCTTCAGGGAGTTGAGATCCCACGAGTCATGCAAGAGGTTCATGCTGGTTCATGTGGCGCCCACCAGACTGGGCCGAAGCTGTCCCACCAGATTCGGAGGTTGGGATACTTCTGGCCCTCTATGATCCATGACTGCATCGAGTACGCCAGGAGGTGCCATGCGTGCCAGGTTCATGCGAACTTTGTGCATCGGCCGCCGGAGCCTCTCCATACCACAAGGTATTCCTGGCCCTTTGCAGTCTGGGGACTGGACGTTGTGGGACCTTACCCGCCGGCGACAGCTCGCTAGTGCCGGTTCATTCTGACCGCCACGGACTTCTTCTCCAAATGGGCAGAAGCGATTCCGCTCAGAGAGGTCAAATCCTGTTCGATCGCTGACTTCGTGACCTCCAACATCATCTATCGATTTGGAGTGCCTCACGCTATCCTCACGGATAACGGAACCAATTTCCGAGCAGCCGAGTTGAAGAAGTTGTACGCCAAGTATAACATCCGCTCGAACCATACATCTCGCTATCATGCGCAGGCGAATGGACAGATCGAGGCGTTTAACAAAACCCTCTCTAACATTCTGCAAAAGATGGTTGGTCAGAACAAGAAGAGTTGGCCGGACAAGCTCCCCAACGCCCTCTGGGCTTATCGGACGACGACTCGCAATTCCACCCAGATGACCCCTTATTCCCTGGTGTATGGAGCTGAGGCCGTCCTGCCCATCGAGATCCAGTTGCCGTCCTTGCGCACTGCGGTCTACGACCAGCAAGCGCCGTACAGAGTTGCTGAAGCCCGTCTAGTCGAGTTGGAAGCACTGGATGAGAATAGACTTCGCGCTTTGCACAACTTGGAGAGGCATCAAAGCAGAATGGCTCGAGCTTTCAATAAGAAGGTTCGCCTCCGCTCCTTCCTGCAGGGTAATCTAGTGCTATCCCTAAGAGCACCGATGATCCCCGGCAGGAAGCCGCCCAAGTTGGAGCCCAAGTGGGAGGGACCTTTTGTTGTCCACAAGGTCTATCCCAATGGCGCGTACTCCCTAGCGACTATGGATGGTGAGCGTGTCACTCCTCCCACCAACGCTAGGTTCCTCAAGCAATACTTTGCCTGAGTGTCCGTTCGTCCTGCATGACGCTAAACTGCACTTCGTCCTGCATGACGCTAAACTGCACTTCGTCCTGCATGACGCTAAACTGCACTTCGTCCTGCATGACGCTAAACTGCACTTCGTCCTCCATGACGCTAAACTGCACTTCGTCCTGCATGACGCTAAACTGCACTTCGTCCTGCATGACGCTAAACTGCACTTCGTCCTGCATGACGCTAAACTGCACTTCGTCCTGCATGACGCTAAACTGCACTACGTCCGAGCTACAAGACGTTAAATTGTTCAGCTTTCGTCCTGCATGACGTAAAACTGCCACTCAAGAACTACGTGCGGCTTGATTCCCATCCTTATGGGATACGTAGGACCGCCTGAACCTTCATGTTTCAGGCCCAGCCCCATCTTTTGGGAATTTCCATCCCATCTCGGGCCCTTGGCCCAGTTGCCCACGGGTGTGCGGCGTATGGTGTGAGCGCGGGGCTATGCCCTCATTCACGTCGGTTTACTCGTCACGCTGTACGCCCCCCCCCCCCCACGTTTGGGGATGCCTTCTGCTCCCCCCTTCCTTTTTCTCTCTTATCGTCCTGCATGACGTTAAACTGCCTCTCCAGAACTACGTATGGCTTGATTCCCATCCTTATGGGATACGTAGGACCGCCTGGACGCTTGTGTCTCAGGTCCAGCCCCGTCTCCTGGTTGATCACGGGGATCTGCCCCCCTTCGGTTGCTCTCAGGGTGAGTCCTCCGACCCTTTCCGGAGATCTGTTAACATGTTTTGGGTGCTTCGGTCTATGACTCGTAGTGTCAGATTCAATCCCGACAAGTTCTGTGTTGCTTGTCAGGCCCCGCGCTTCCTCTTGTTCGAGCCTTCACTCAAAGGGATCCTCGTTAGCGGTTTGGGTACGATGCCTCAGTGCTCTCCCACCGCTCCGGGTCGATTTACCGGCGGGTCTTGGGCCGCAAATCGATATGAATCCTGCGATTGAGCGGTTGATGCTCGTTTGCTTGCCCCGTCTTAGGCTGACGCGATCGGATGTTGTGTTGCGAATGCGTCAGCAACGTCCTTGATCGCCATGTCAGCTCTCTCAGGCTCTGAACATTGGTTGCGCAGTCCTCATCACACTCCGCCTTTGTGCGTTGTAGTGGAATCTTGACACTCTCTTCATATTGACCTCCGGTACGCCTCTACACGTTAGGCAGACCAACCAAGGTAATGATGTCGTTCGAGGCTCCCATGATCTGAGCACCGAGGATATATGCGGATATCCTCCCTAAGGGCCATGCGTAGCTGGACCCTCGTCCCCATAAGGAGGAGGGAGTCGCCCGAACAATTGTGTTCTGGGCCCAGTATATCTGGAGGCTAGCATCTCTGCCCCTCGGGTGATGGACATATGCAGACCCCTATCCCAAGACTCTTCTCCTGGAATCGTGCGTGACCGCAGGGCTGGGTATGTTCCCACCTCTGCCGTGTCCGCCGTACCGCAATAAGCGGATTCCTCCATGGTCCGAACCACACGACCTTAAACTGTGTTGTCTGGTCCTACCACACGACCGTAAACTGTGATCGTCTTGGCCGCCCGACGAGAAACGGCACTGCATCGTGATGTCCTCCTCAGGGGACACTCATGTTGGGCGCTGGTTAATGACCACGCCATTCATCAATGCCTTCCATGGCTTGATTATTGTGGCGACGCCAGAGATTTCTCAATCACGGGCATGTCGCCGCACAAAGAAAAACCATTCATCTTTAAGGACAAACAAGAAATATCAAATGCCTCTCCTTTTGTGTGCGAGGGTCAGACCCGCACTCTTCCCCGCGCTGGTGCCCGATTGTGTTGCACCGCGCTTCAAGAACTACGTGCGGCTTGATTCCCATCCTTATGGGATACGTAGGAACGCCCGGATGTTTGAAACTTCGGGTCCAGCCCCCACCTCTTAGAGATTCCCCCTTCTCTGGGGAATCCGCCGCCTTCAGGTCACCCTCAAGGCGTGTTCCCCGACCCCTTGCAGTGGTCCACCGGTGTCAAGAGTACTCTGGTTTATTGCCAGGAGGGTCAGGATCCGCTTGGTCAGGTTTCCTCCGCTTTTCAGGCTTCGTGCTCCCTTTCATTCGGACCCATCGTCTACGCCCTGGGTGGAGCCCCCGCGAACGGTTCGGACACAATGCCTCAGTGCTCTCCCACCGACTCGGGCCGGTACCCCCAATGGCCTCGGGCAGCAAATCGATATGAATCCTGCGATTGAGCGGTCGATGCTCGTTTGCTGCCTCATTCCACCAACGGTTAGTGCGATATTGATGCTGCTTTTCCGCCACGGTCGGCAGTACTCCCATATCGTTACGACGGTGCCCCCAGTCCTTGAGTGAATGGCCGCATGATTCACATTTTCCACCTCCCATTCTGACCAGGCGAAACCTCGACACACTTGACACTATCCCTCAGTGCATCTTCGCATATCCAGGGGATATGACCACGATGTGGCGTGCTTTGAGTCCTTATGGTCCGAGCTCTAAGACCTTAAACTAAGATCTCCCCCTATGGTCCGAGCTCCAAGACCTTAAACTAAGATCTCCCCCTATGGTCCGAGCTCTAAGACCTTAAACTAAGATCTCCCCCTATGGTCCGAGCTCTAAGACCTTAAACTAAGATCTCTCCTTATGGTCCGAGCTCTAAGACCTTAAACTAAGATCTAGCCCTTATGGTCCGAGCTCTAAGACCTTAAACTAAGATCTACCCCTACGGTCCGAGCTCTACGACCCTAAACTAAGATCTCCCCAAATGGGGTCCTACGTCCTGCATGACGTTAAACTGCACTCTCAGAACTACGTGTGGCTTGATCTCCAGCCTGATGGAGTACGTAGGAACGCCCGGGCATTCCAACTCGGGTCCAGCCTCAGGGATCGTTAAGTCCCGCCCCTCCTCGTCGCCGGCCGTCTGGCCTGACTTCGGGTAGAGTGATGCAGTTGTGATATTCTCCCCGATTCAGCTCGGGATGCCCTTTCGCAATGATGGGAAGCGACGGTTTCCTCGTCAGAGAGGTGCTGTCTGAGAATTGAGGTGATTCACGGCCAGATTAGTGCATCCGCCTAATACGCTTTCCCCACGGTGGCGCAATTTTGAGAGCGTTGGATTCTGTCCGAACAAACCGTCACTTCGCCCCACGCTTCGCATGCCCTGTTGATCTGGATTTTCCACCCTTGTGTCTGAAGGAACCCCAAAGCGGTATTCATGATGACATGTGGTCCGCCTCCTGCAATATGAATGATGACCTTTTTCGGTCCGTCTATTGCAGTTGTTATGGTCGATCCACTGTCCGCCTACCGTCTTGGGCATTTCCTGGGAGGCCGACCGTTGTGGGTGTCTGGATTCGGGACACGCGATTCACCCTTTCTCATTTCCCTATGTTCGGATAAAATCTCAACGCCCCTAGCATTGTCCCGCTCGTGTATTGGAACAGGTTGGTGGAATGGTACATTGATTAGGTCTGAGGTCTCGTTTCCTAGGAATGACCTCCCTCTTTTCTCCAGAAATCCAGGCCCAATTATGGATGCCTGATGCTTGGTTAACACTCCCGCAAGACAACGAATTGTGGTTGAGCATGCTGAACCAAAAGATGCAGATAAATATATTGATTCATACAGATGGATCAAAGTAGCGGAAGCAAATGTTTTGGGAATGGCAAAACAAAGCCCTTAGGGATTAGCGTGCTGAATTAGCCTTTCTAATGCCGCTACCCTTTGGCTGGTGGCCTCCAGAGCTGCTTCTCGCTCTCTGCGTGCCCTCTCTTCGTCGGCGGTCGCAGCGCGCAGTTCGTCGATTCTGGCCTGTGCACGCTCCCGCTCGACCTGAATTGTGACCATCTGTTGGCCCGCCTCCGTCAGCTGTACCTGAGCGTCAACCAGCTGGGCTGCTAGTTGCTCCACAAGCTCGGTACACGTTGCGACGAAGGCCTCCTTCTCTGCCGCCTGCCCTTCGAGGCGCCGGACTTCCTGCTCCGCCGCGAGGAGCGCCCGCGTGCTCTCCGACATGTCCCGACTTTGTGTGACGTCGGCACGCCGGCAGCTCTCGCGCATCTTTTCGGCCATGAAATCACGGACCGTTAGATGGAGGCGTTGAGCATCAGCCCCCCCCCCCCCCCCCGGCACACAGGAAGCGCAGCCAGGTTTGAAGTGACCCCATGCGCCCCAGCCACTCCGACGGGTCTCGCTTGAGGAAGCGCTGGATGCACTTCCACCCCCTACGGCGCGTTATCCGGCTCTCCTCGACCGCCTCCGTGTCTGAGTCGTCCATCTCCTCGGGATCGGCAGGCCGGTAGGCAGGGAAGGCAGCCAGCAGGTCTGCTGCAGGGTCCGCCCCTGGGAGGTCCTCACGAGGGATAGGTTCCCCAACATCCGGGCGACCTTCTTCTCTCTCCCCAGCGGCGCTGACACCCTCGTCAGCCCCCAACCTCTCTCCGATGGCAGCACCGCCGACGTCCGGAGCCCCTTGATCAGCAGTTGGTGGGGCCGGCTCGGTTTGGGAAGTCTGTTCCGGAGCAGGCGGCATGTCCACCACCGGTCCACTCGTGGATGACCCGGGTTCGGCAACCCGATGAGCCTCCAGTGTTGAGATCACTGCGCAGGGCATGCCATGGTTAGTCACGGATCGTCAACGGCAAGCACCAGCAGTAAAGTAGGGAGACTTACGGGAGTTCGGAGCGTCATCTTCCGCTATCCCGGTCGCCGCAGGAACAGTTGCAGCAGGGGACCCCTTAGCGCTTGACAGTTCGATAATGGGCGCCTGGCCCCCGCCTTGTCCTGCTGGCGCCTCTCCTACTCCTGTTGAGGACGTCTGACCGACATCCGTGTGCTCCTGAGAAGGATGGAGAAACGGGTTAGAAGCTGCATAAGAGAATGGATGAAGCAGGTTGAGTAGGGATAGAAGCGGACCCCGAGGAGCTCAGTGACATCAACGTTGTCAGAGCCGGCCACCTCTCCACTCTCCCGTGGGCTCCCCCGATGGGACCTTCCCTCGGAGCCTTCATCCTCCCCCGTCTCCTCCTCCTCCTCGGAGTCGCTACTGTCATCTTCTCCCGGCGGCATCTGTTCTGGAGCGGGCTCGAGACCGAGCATCACCTTCACCAGAAGGGATGGCTCCGCACGCTGACCACGTTGGCGCGCGTACTCGTCCATGGCCGTCAGATATGCATATTGCCGGTTGAAGTCCACTCTGTCGGCAATCTGGAGGCGCCCGACCTCTGGCAGATAGATTCCTTCCCTGAGTATCTTTCGCCAGATGGCGTCGGTCCCCAGTGACTGCCGCAGAGTCATCCAGGCCGACCACAGCGCCGGGAAGACCGCATCATGGGAAGGTTCGAGGAGACGTCTCACCTGCTTCCCGGGCCGCTCGTCGACCACCGCACGTGCCCCCTCTCTGGGCGCTGAGGTCGTGGCGGCAGCTCGCGATGTGCCCGCAGCCGGAGTCCCTGCCCGCGCCGGCTCCGCTGCTTGGCGCGCCTCCGTTCTCCCCCGTGTGGTGGCGCCTCGCCTCCTTCCTTGACGCCCGGTCTCCGCACGGGTAGCCTCGAGCCGCCGAACTAGCTTCCGCAAGAGCCCCTCGGGGTACGCGATGGCCCAGTGTTCGGCGTACTCGGTTGCCAAGCCTGCGTCAACTCCGGTAGGAGGGAGAGTGATGACGTCGCCAGAGCCGAAAGCGGCGAACATCAGCCACATCTGACGAAGGACGCCGGGGTTCGTCTCCTCCCGGACAGCAGTGAATACCCTCTTCGGCATCCGTTGAAGGCACCCGAACTGCCTGGCGAACCGGGTCGGCACGTAAGGCTCGCAGATCACCTTCCCGTCGATCCGAGCCACGAGCACCCCGCCCCGCATGTTCAGGAAGTACTCATGCTGCTCCAACGGACCCTGCCCGTTGTCGATCATTTGGCCAACGGGAGTGGGGAACGGACTGAAGTTGAAGTTGGCATGATTGCCAATCCGAATCCGCACGCCCTCCTCACTTAGGGTCATCGGAGCGACCCCCGCGATGTTCAGCAGGGAAGGTCGCAGGCCATTGCCCGGAGGAATGATGGCGTTCGGAAACGTGTACCCACCGAGGTGAGCAGCCACCCAGCCGTGGAAGAACTGAAAGGGCCCACAGATCCTTCGTGGCGACCCCCCTCGTGAGATGCGTCCCAGGATGGCATACAGCCTCGCCAGCACTGGGACCCCGAGGTTGTATCTCTTGTTGGCGGCCATAGCGCCTGCCATCGCCAGTGTCGCCGGGCGAACGCCCATTCTCGCGTCCCGCACCGGCAGGAGCCACCCACTCAGAAAGGCGGCCAGGAACGCCGCATACCGGACATTTGGGTCCCGGGCCTCGATGACGCGGTACCCCCATGAGCGGTAGTCACCCGCCTCCAGGACCCGCCAGTACGACCCGTTCCGGCTCCTCTGAGCTGCGGTCGGGCACCGCTTCCCCCTGCCTGGCATCTTGACCTCCGGGTCATGCTCCAAGAACTGGACGAACCACTCCTTGTAGGCTATGTCCTTCTGGAAGTCTTTGATCTCGAGCCGCTGCGTAGCCAAGTCAAGCAGATGCCAGGTCAGGATGGGAGTCCGTGACCTGTCCTCCCAGGTGTTCTTCGGTGGCAGGAACTCATCGTATTGGTAGCCCTCCAGCGGGATACCTCCGATGCAGTGGATGTCCCAGAGACCGATGCCGACCTCCCCATGGTGAAGATGGAAGGTGTTGGTATCCGGATACCATCGGGTGAACAGCTCCGGCCCGAGCTCGGACTGCTGGTAGAAATGGAACTGCGACGTCCACACCGCCTCGAACAGGCCGATGTACCGCAGCTCCTCTGCGAAGTGATCGCAAGTGTGGCGTACCCAGAACGCCCAGGCCCACTCGCTGGTGAAGTTGCCCCCAAACCGCAAGTCCCAGTCCTTCAGCCAGCCCTTGGTGTCGTCCGTGACACTCTGACGGTATATGCTCGAGTAGAGGGCTGGAGAATTCTCCGCAGTAGGCTCACCCCCATCAATGGTTCGCGTCCTCGGGTTCAGGACATAGACATCCAAGTGTCTGGTCTCCCTGGCAGGATGCCCATTGATGGTGATGTTATAGCGGGGAAGCTCGTCCTCCCGGGTCACCCAGGTCCGCGGCGCATCAATCTCGAACCCTGGCACCGGAACCTCATCTAGGATGCCGAAGTTCCAAAGCGGCAGGTTGTCCGACAGTGGATATGTCTTCTGGGCCGGCGTTAGTAAGTCGAACAAGGATTGATTGTTGGAAACAATCTCCTTGGCTCCGTAAACCTCCTCGTTCATCGCCATCTCAGCCCTGCGAGTGGCGGCATCCCCCTCATTTCCTCTGTGCGCGGCCATCTCGGAAGTTTCGGGAGTCGTGCGGGTTAAGGGATGAAGCGTGCGGAATCGGACGAGGCTGGTGGAAAAGTTTGGGAGTCGGCGCGCAATCCTAGTGGACGGCGCGCAATCGGGAAGTCGTTCGCGTAAAACCCCGGGTATTCGCGCAAAGGCAGAGCGAAATCCGGACGGTTTTGCGCGACGAGCGGGCGAATTCCGCGCCGGAAAAGGCAATTTCGCGCACGAGAGCAGAGATGCTTATCGCGCGGAAGGCCAGTGTACGGCACAGAGGGACCCAGCGCCCCTATTTATAGGCGAGGCCGGGTCCGCGCTGCGCAGAAAGCGCTTTGCGCGACCGCAGCGGCGAATTTTGCGACCGACGCCCCTTTTTGCGCGCCTAAGTCCCGCGCCGCCCAGGACTTCGGCATTCCGGCGTCTCCCTCGGAACCCGACCATTGCGACCTCTCGCCGATCAGATTCCGAGGGGGGGCTTTTGTAGACGCCGGAAAAGTCCGTTGTTCCCAAACGAAGCTCCGGATGCGGAAAGCGAGGTCATATTTGGAGTCGGAAGAATGTTTCGGAGGGCCCGGAGGCCTTGCGCGGAATTTCAGAGTTCTGCGCGCAAAGATGATGATCCGCGCGCAAAACCCCCGGGATGCGCGCAACTCCCTTGCGCGCCGTGCCCGATTCCGCGCCCGCGAGGAGGATTCCGCGCTCGCGCCTTGGATTCCGCGCCCGGGGTTGCCTATAAATACTAGGCGACCCCCAACGTTTCAAAGGTTGCTGGAAGTCGAACGGTCTCCCGCGCGCGCAATTCCACCCCTTCCGCGCGCAATGCCGATCTTCAGGTAACCTCCTTTCTTTCGCGCAACAGGGCCTTGGGGTCCGCCTTCGCGCGCAATCCCCTTGGCTCATTTCCTTTAAATAAATTTCAACCCGAAGGCCTTTGCGCGCAAAAGAAGCCTCTTGCGCGCAATTGCCCCCGGGTGCGCGCAATCCGACCCGATTGCGCGCACCCCCCATTTTCAAAGTGGCCATTCGTTAGAGAATGAGCCGTTGCCCCCGCGCGCTATCCGAAGCCCGGTGCGCGCAATCTTAAACCATCCGCGCGCGAAGCGCTGGCCCAATTGCGCGCCAGCCCGCCTTTTTTGCGCGCCGACCCGCGGTTTTGCGCGCAAAGCTCCTCTTTTGCGCGCAATCCGCCAGGGTCGCCTCCCTCGACCCCCTGAGGGCACCTGCCTGCGTGGCGCCCGATGATCCTCATCCTGGGTGCCCGCACCGTGCGTTGTCTTCCCGTGCGGCCCTCCAGGTTCGTGCGAAGTGACATGCACCCATCGTCCGGCAACCTATGCCCAGCATGACGTTAAACTGTATATTCGTCCCGCATGACGTTAAACTGCGCATACGTCCAGCATGACGTTAAACTGCATATTCGTCCAGCATGACGTTAAACTGCATATTCGTCCAGCATGACGTTAAACTGCACATCCGTCCAAGCTGCACGACGTTAAACTGCCTAGCCCCCATCGTCTGCGCTGCAAGACGTTAAACTGCCAAGTGTTTCGTCCTCAACACACGACGTTAAACTGTACTTCGTCTGGCAAGACGTTAAACCGTCCGCCTCGTCCTCAACACACGGCGTTAAACTGTACTTCGTCCGGCAAGACGTTAAACTGTCCGCTTCATCCGATCCCGTGCTCCGCACGCAGGGTCTCCCCCGGTTTGGATGTGGCCCCCACCCGCTTGTCTCTGCAGGGATGTCGGGATTGTCCCCCTTTTGGGACGATTTAATGGGAGTGGCTTTTCCCTACGGGGGCAGGGTATTACAAACCCCTAGTTTCTCGTGGGAGGCTGCACATGTGTATCTCCATCGCGCCTCCCCACTGCCGAAGCCAGTAGAGGGTCTGACTGGAATCGAGGTGTCTTCTGCTTTCGGTCCAAGTCCCTTCCAACTGAGTTTTGCAGCATCCGGGCTGCCCCAAGTGCGTAAGTCCTGACAGAATGAACTACGTGGACTTTGATCCCTGTCTTCTATACAGGGTACGTAGGAAGCCTCCCTGAGGTCCAAGCCCACCACCTGGTCGTCCCGGTCGTATTTACGTCGGTTCGTCCATCAGTGGACCCCTCCAGGGTTCGCGCTTGCGTTGATTCACCTATGAATCCGCCCCTGTGGGAGACTGCCCGCGTGTATCTCCACGGTGCCTCCCCACAGCCCCCCTTTTCCATTTCCCCTTTTATCGTCCAGCATGACGTGAAACTGTGATCCACCCGGCCGTTCCATCCCCCTCTGTGCGAGGTGGTTCGGTTCAATCCTCCGCCCGGCGGCCTCGACCTCTTCGTGAGTCGGCTTGCCGACGTCGAGCATGACGTTAAACTGTATACCCGAACTACGTTGACTTTGATCCGTGTTAACGCGCGGTACGTAGGAAGCCTCTCTGGGGTCCAAGCTCTTCACTCCATCATCCATCCTGATCCTTACCCGGGCCGCCACATCCCGGTGGGGTCATGCCACTTCACTCCACTCCACGTTACTTGGGAAGCCGCCCATGTGCTGGCCCCAGCGTCGGAGGTTCCCCGCAAGGGGTTCTGTCATCTGATCCACTTTTCGTGTTGATCGGTCCGATGCCGTCCCCGCTGGACGTTAAACTCGCGGCATACCCCGTGTTAAACATGGGAAGCTGAGGAAAACCTCAGGTGACACAGTCCCCCGCACCCAGTACGGGATGCCTCAGGCCATCATGCCTTCGAGAAGCCCTATTAGGGACGGAAGACAGATGTGCAGAGCCGCAGTGTTACGACACGCCCCCAGCACCCAGAGCCACCCGGCCTTCTCACCGCAGGTTGCTGCCCCGCCCAGACTCCTTGGAACATCCGGGCGGAAGCAGCGTAATTAACCGGTGTCCATGAAGATATGGCACTGGGAACGAGATTCACGAACATTCTTAAGTCTATGAGGGAGACCCGGATTAGGCGACAAGTTCCGAGGAGACGTCCAAGGAAGGAGGAGCCGACATCCCATCATCCCGGTTTCGATCAAGGAGCAGACGCCCCTGAATAAGGGACGGATGCCGCCCGCCCTTGGAAAGCGGGACTGCGGGACCACAAGCCGCGCGCCCATCCCCTCGGGTTGACGGGTGCACGCGCGAACGCGTCCTGGCGGAACAGCGTAACCCGACGCACATCCGCACCGAAACAAATCCCAATTAGTGGATGGTTGGAAATAATCCACCATATTCATAGACCTTGAACATTTCTAACTCCAACAGTATATCCTTCATTATATAATTTTCAACTTATTATATCATTTACAAATGGTGATTATGTTGTGAAATAGATATTCATTGATGGATATTACAATACGAATTGATAAATTGATAAAATTCAAATGTTTTTCTCAGATCTATAATCAATGATAGATTTAGTGGTATATTGTTAATAAAAATATTAAGATTCCACAAAAAACACACAAAAATATATATAATCTAAATAATTATAAAGAAAAATCAATAGGTGAAGAGTCTGTTCAATAATAATGTATTTTTAATTGTATTAAGTGAACATGTATCCTTATAAATGGATGAAAAAATAGGATCGATATAGTGACCAAAGATAACCATATGTTTATTTTTCATCATTTCAATAAGATCTGCATTAAATATGATAAATGATCCCCTAATCCCAAGAGAAAATAGTTTTGTTTCATTGATTAATTATGAAAAAAAATTATTTGATGATACGTGTGAACATTTATCCATATTTTCATTGTTTACATTCCCTATATTGGATTCCCCTTGGTTGTACTCATCTATAACCCATGGGGAATAGAAACAAAAAAAGTGTAGTTCTCAAATGCTTGGAAAAAGAAAGAATTTCAAATTTTCATAACAGGATTAAATCATAAGAATATAAAAAAATGTGAAAATGTTAGAAATATATTAATTAATAGAACATATAAAAATAATAATAGTTATTATTATAGAAATATAGAATGCCATATAAACTCAAATGAACAAATATGTACTATGGGAGAAGTGTGTGAGGCGTGAGATAATAATAATGGGACATTTATTATAATGTATTAACTTTATATAGATATTTAGAATAATATTAATAAGTATAATATGATTCATTGTGAACACAAAAATTTGAAATAATGACTAAAAACAATCTATATAATCCTTTCTAACCAAAACTATAGTCACACACAAAATTTTTGACCTTAGCCAACTCAAAATATTGTCAGAAATATTTTTTTTGAAATATAATAATGGATGTAAATCATAATCACTAATTATATATATATATAATTATATCGTCATACTATATAGTTTTTATCATATATAACTACAAATACACTAACAAATAGTAATTTTGATCACAAATAATAGAAAAAACACTCAAACACAAGTTCATTATTTCATGAGATGCAAACACATAACCAATGCAATGGAGGAAGTATATAGAACCAAACCTATCATTTAGTAGTGATAAATTTGTATGAGTTTCATTAGAATAAGAAAACATTCTTACTTAAAACAACATTTAATTATGAAGTGAAAAAGAGACGAGTTTATTGAAAATTATTCCTACAATATTCCATATTCCTTCCACTGAATCAATATGGATCATAGAATGGAAATATATACCCATTTGGAAAAAATAAATATAAAAATATGTTATAATTGATAAATGAATCCCCTTCCATTTTTTTAATTCTTGTGATTTTAAAAAAATGAATAAACGCACATTTTTAAAATGCATGAAACCACATCCTAATGTTTTCAATAAAATGAAATACATAGACATTGAAAAAACATTATAATGATTCAAAATTAAAGAAAAAATAAATTTATAAGAAAATTTATATAAAATAATCATTCTTAAAAAAAATTCACAGTTCAATATTAGAAATATGGGACATTAAACTAAATTTTAAAATAATATATTCAATTAAAAATATAACCGTTACATCTAAAAAGTTTATGAATAATTTTTTCCCTTCAAAAATTAAATTTTAAAAATATTTAAATGTAAATATCAAAAAATTAAATAAATAAATCATAATCAATAATTATAATAATTTGAGAGAAACTATAAAAGGGGGTTTTAGGAAAATGTTTTTATATTTGGAAGAAATGAAGAATTTTTAATTATATTGAAAAGAAAATATTTAAATGGTAGTGTGAAAAAATTAAAATACATTTAGATTAATAAAAAAAATCTTATAATAGAAGTTCTGAAATAAATAGTGTAGTTCTATATATTATTTAAGGAGGAAGTTAAAACATTTAATTTTTAAAGGTTTTAATTCCATTTGAATATTTTAAATCACCTATATTGAAACCAACATCCTAAAAATGTTTAGTGACAAGAACATTAGAAAGTGCGAGAAGGGAAAATGACTGTCAATGTAAAGACCCGAAATTTATGTGGAAATATTTTTCTTAAATACAAGGGAATTTTACGAGTCCGTGCAAATTGATGGTGCTTGATTTTGAGGCTCGGTGTGACCAAAATCAATTTCTGAAGTTTTCTTTGGGTATGTTCAGTAAACGTACAAGTGGGTTTTTATAACTTTTGAACCAGTGATCCGCATTGAAATCTGAGGGCACCGTTGAACTTGTAGTGCTGATATGTTCTTATGAAGATTTTTACCTCGACGATAGATGGTGAGGAAAAAATATAGTTTTTGGGTTTTACGTGGAATAATAAATTAAAATAAGTGAATATATTATTTTGTTTTGTTTTTTATAACCACCATGTGGAGGTTGGAGGTGGGGACCATGACACATTAACCTCCCATTGGAGGTTATAGTGGTGGAACCCACCAGAACTCAACCTCCCATGTGGGGATTAATTTGGTGGGGACCACCTGAGTTGGAAGCCTGTTAAACCTCTCATTATGTGGGGAGAGCCTCTTGAGCTCCCCACATTATGGTGGAAATCCATTCAAATTAATTAATTAATTTGAATCTGTTTGAATATTTGGGTAAATAATTTAATAATGGATTAACATAATCTATTATTTTTTGGGGGTTGGCATTTTCTTTTTGGGTGGAGTTTGGGAAAAGGGAGAGCTTGGGAGAAAAATAATTCTCCAACGAATAATACTTCTTCCGCAAATGAAGAACAATCTTTAACAGGAACAAGGGAGGAAGTGCAGTCCTTGAAGAACACTGACGACGTCATCCTCGACTTCTTAAACATCTTTTCCAAAGTCAACGAATCAAATTCTGCTGTTCCACTAAATCGTCAACAAACAACAAATCCAAGGTAGGGGTGTGTTTTGAATTGATCATCATTAATTCCCCTCCCATGTTGAGTTAACCCTCTAATATTCTTGCTACCGAACTAATGCGGAAGGACCGAGCCAAACTAACACGGCCTGATCCCTCCGCTGTTCTTTGTGTGTGGTGTGTTCTTCCCGTTCATCATGGGTGCGAATACAATGGATCATTGCGGGTTTTGTTTTGCAACGAAATGATACCAAATTGAAGACCCAACATCACAGCGACCTAGCGAAGGGGCCACGACATTAGCGGAGGACAAATCAGCCTGGTTCCGGAAAGACTTCACTTCAACCGTTCTTCATGCGGGTGGATCAAAACATGTTTTTGGAGCCAATCTGAGGCCCGAAAATACCGAAAATGACTTTGGGACATCAGGGCGACCAGGAGATGGATTTTTCATGGTGAACGGACCATAAGAATGAAGAACAGGCTCCACAGGAGGTGTGCTAGCCAGAGGTGTTGTTTCTGAAAAATTCCAGAATATACGGCGCGTACTTATGACGAACACACCGGGTATTGCGGGCATTCTATGGGTAGGGTTTTGGGTGTCAGAAGAGTGTGACACGTAGTGTGACCCCCTGTCACACGACGTGTACTCTCCGCACAACAAAGCATAGGCAGCTTCACAAGAGGCGACATGTATTCTGGGAAATACACGGACACATGTAGATTTACGTGGCCAAGGGGCCCGACATGTACTCTCTACACAAAATGGATTAAGTGTCTTTGCAAAACTTGACTTGCATCCCAGGGATACACATACACAGGGTGGAGTACACGGGCATGTACTCCACCACATGGACCGACATGGCCAGTGGCACGGGCTACCTCGTGTACCAGTTACATGGGTTGGTGTACACAGGTTGAGTCCATGTACAGGCACGTGGCCAACGTACACGAAGCTGACCCTAGTTTCGTGGACACATCATGCAACCATACCTAAAAATTTTGTACTTTCATTTCTACATGATTGTTCTTACGACACAAGTCATTGTACACGGACAGTACCTGAGGTCTAAAGACACAGAGTGTGCCTTTATTACATGCCGTTTAATTTTTGGGAAAAGTATTGGTCATCTTTTCATCAGTATCTCAGACATGTTTTGTTTGGGTTATCCTCCTATGACGTGGTGGACCTTTGGGATACTTCTTCGTGGGACTTTATTACAGTTGACATATCAACTCTTGGCTTGAGGAGAGGACCCTCCCGGAATCAGGCATTCATTGTGGAAACCCTGTGGCTAGCAGTGATTTGACTAATGCTCCTGGATCATGTGTTGGTCTGACAGTTTTAACTGCTGGTCTGGGATCATGTGTTATTCCAAAATCTTCGACTACTGTTCCTGGATCTTGTGTTGGTCCGACAGTTTATCCACTGGTCCTAGATCATATGTTGGTCCGACCATTCTATATGCTCGTCCTGGATCTTGTGTGGGTTTCACAGATTAGATGATTCAATGGCAATATCTTATCATCTCTATCTCCCTACAAAAGTTTTATACATGTGTGAGCTAAGTGAGTGACTTCTTTGTTTTCCTCATGATTGAGACGGGTTACTTGATAACTTAGGTATATGTAAGGGAATATACCTAAGTAATGGTTATCCGTTGATTTCATACTCTATGGTTTATCCTTGGTGGATTTTGTGAGACATTGAGGGTCTTAGGGTCCCTACTGAGTATCGTTATACTCACCCCTGCATGGGCTATGCCTGCACCACGTTGTGTTGGATGAAGATGATGGACAACACTGACGGAGGCTGAGAGCTCCAGGACTGGATGGTACCCGGTGGTGGACCTTACGATGAGTCAGTACATGGAGGAGTCTGACGGACGTGGAGTGATGAGGAGGCTATCTGTACCTACCCTTCAGGTAGGATTCGTGGTGGATGATCCATGAGCTACTTTCGCCTTTCAGTTATTTTTTCCCTTTTCAGTTGTACTTGTACTTTACAGTTGGGCTTGTATTTCCGGCCCCTTTTACTTTCCATCACTCTTTTGTATACAGTTTTACATAGTTTTTTTCTTATAGCCTGTACTCTGTTGTTTTTGTTTACTCGTATAAAGGAAATTCCTTCCCAGTTTTAGGGATTTAAGCCTTTGGTGCAAGTCGCCAGCCCCTGGCCTATAGAAGGCAGTCATGGGGTAGATACGACATGGGACTTGGGGGATGGGTCGTGACAAATTGGTATCAGAGGAGTCAGTTCTACTACAGAACTTAGTTCTCTGATATTTCTTTTCTCTGAAGTAATATTTTTAAGAGTAATGAGTGTTTTTTTCAGTCTAGGAAGTCCAGTGTTGGTGCGACGGCTGACGTATCTATACACCAAGAGGTTGACTTCTGATTTCTGACTCAGTGCACGAAAACACTGATTTCATGTGTATTTCAAAAGTTTTCTTTATGATCTCCTTGAGTCATATCACAAGGTATAACTTATTGACCGCGATACACCTGTTTATTTTCCGGATTCCAACACGCAGACAGCCAGCCAGGGTTTCAAGAGTTGTATGAGATGGCATCCCACTGAGCGACGAGGCCTCAGTGCAAGGCCCCATCATAGTGGTGGCTCTAGCGGTACCATTAACCATTGTGCCACCGATACCACCAGCCCTATCAGTAGATTATTCACTCTTCTTGAGCATGCTGCATGAGTTCCTGTGCTAGAGGCCACCCAGGTTTAGGTGTGAGATGAACCCGTAGGCTGTTGAGGATTGGTTGGAGGCTGTGGTGAGAGATTTCATACTAGTAGGGACACCAACAGAATACATGGTGATCCTTTTATCGAGTCTCCTTCAAGAAGCATCAGGTAGATGGTGGAGCCTGATGCTCCAGGTGTATGACAAGGTGATACTACTCTGGGTAGACTTCGAGAGCCTATTCTGGCCATTGTTTGTCCCAGCTACCCTACGTGCGGTATGGATACAAGAGCTACTGCATCAACAGCAGGGTAGCATGATGGTGGAACAATACTAAGCGAGGTAGACCGATATCTCGTGCTACTCTAAAGATATGTTGCGGGACCCTTTATTCAGAGCCCTAACCTTCGATCAGGGGCTCATATGGGAGATCATTGTGTCGATGATATCACTCAGCATCCCGACGCAGGCGGGGGTGTTAGAGAGAGCCCTCCTAGTGGAGAGTTTCCTTACTGAATAGTCACCAGTAGAGAGACCCATCAGAAGTCGACATGCATTAGAGTCTTCTGCAGCTGGCAGAAGACAGATGTCATAGAGATCCAAGTGGACCAGGCCATCTATTGGACAACCTCAGGATATAGGTTCAGTTGTGAGGGGAACATGAGATAAAGCCTCTTATTCCAGGAGCGAGAAATTTTACTCTTGCAGCGGCGATGGTCACATGGCACGTGACTGTCCGACCCGCCATACTGATGATCAGCATATGGTCGAAGGACCGCCTAGACAGAGAGAATGATTCAATCAAGGAAGTCCACAGGGAGCAGACAGACGTGGCATAGGAGCTTGCTGTGCAGCTGGCGGTGGATGACATTTCAAGGTGTTACCGCCACTACCACTAGGAGTTCCACCCCGACTGCAGGGAGATGGTGGAAAGGGGAGAGCTCAACTTCAGGAAGTTGAGGCCTACAATCATGGAACTTCATAGATGATATGAGGTACTATCTGTATCTATTCCTCCTTAGCTTTAGTTCTTATAGTCATAGGTTCCAGTCACTCTTTCATTGACACTTACCTAGTTCAGAGCTCAGAGATTCTGAAGGAGACGTTAGTTCGATCCTTACATCTAGATACCCCTACGGGAGCTGATTCAATGATTACTCACTAGTGACGATAGTGTGAGCTTACTCTAGGAGGTAAGAGATTCGGTTGGGATCTCCTTGTAGTGGCGTCGAGGCCTTACGACGTCATCTTGGGTATGGACTGGTTATCTACAGTCCATGCTCAGATAGACTATATTAGGCGCAATGTGCGGTGTGTCTGCATGGATGGGACCAGGTTTACCTTCATCGGCAAGAAGGGAGGCTTTGCAGAACATGTCAAACTTATTCAGAGGAGGGTTCATTCGATCACTCAGTAGTTGGCCTGCCATACCATCAGAGCAGTTGATGTTGAGAGTCCGAGCTATCCTGTAGTGGTGGATCAGTACACAGATGTTTTCCCTGATGATGTTCCAAGACAACCTCCTCACTGAGAGGTGGAATTCAATATTGACCTATACCCTAGGAAGACACCGATATCTACACTAGAATATTGAAGGGATCCCTCCGAGATTCGTGAGCTACAGGTACATATAGAGGACTTTAAGGGGAAGGGATTCATCTGGCCCAGTGTTTCTCCCTGGACAGCCCTGATTCTATTCACCAAGAAGGCGGATGGGATCTTGAGGCTCTGTGTTGACTACCGTCGCCTAAACCAGGTGACCGTGAAGAACAAGTACCCACTCCTGTGGATTGAAAACCTCTTTGATCAGTTGAAGAGAGCACAATGGTTCTTGAAGATAGACCTTATATCAGGCTATCACCAGCTTAGATTTCGAGACAAGGATGTGCAAAAGATGACCTTTAGATGTCAGTATGGCCAAGTCAAGTTCTTGGTTATGCCTTTCAGTGTAACCAATGCTCCATCAGTTTTCATGGGAGTCATGAACATGATCTTATAGCCATACCTCGATCACTTTTTTGTAGTATTCAGAGACGACATACTGATCTACTCGACTACTGAGGTGCAGAATGCCTACCACTTGCAGGTAGTACTGGACACACTACGAGAGCACCAAATTTATGGTAATCTATCGAAGTTCCAGTTTCAGATCCGAGAGGTTCACTTATTGGGACATGTCATCTCAGAAGCTGGAGTTACAATGTATCCATAGAATATTGAAGCGGTACTTTCTTGGGAGCCACCCAGGACTGTGACAGAGATACAAAATTTCTTAGGTTTGGCTGGATACTACCAGAGGTTCATACCAGACTTATCCAGAGTTAACGCACCACTTTCAGCCTTGATGAAGAAGGGGAAACCCTTCGTGTGGTCGGAGAGATGCCAGAGGATCTTTCAAGAGCTCAGGCAGAGGTTGACTAGTGCCCCCATCTTGAGGCTTCTAGAGGAAGGTGTAGGGTACGTAGTCTTCTGCGATGCATCAGGGACCAGACTCAGATCTGTCATGATGTGGGAGCAAGTAGTGATAACATATGGTTCTCGGCATCTGAGACAACATGAGCAGAACTATGTTACCCATGACTTGGATTTAGCAGCAGTGGTATTCACCTTGATGATGTGGTGGAACGATCTTATGGGTAAACATTTTACCATGTACTATGATCACAAGTGTCTCAAGGATATCTTCTCTAATAAGGACATGAACCTGAGACAACATTGATGGATTGAGTTCCTCCAGGACTTTGACTTCGAGATAGTTTATACTCCTGGGAAGGGGAACGTTGTAGCAGATTCTCCTAGTAGAAGATCAGGTATAAAGCTACTAGGAGAGGCGACAGAGCAGCTGGTTGCTTTACAAATATCCTTTGTGGATAGAGAGAGAGCAGTTTTTCTTTAGTCTCTCATAGCCACTCCACCACTCCTTTAGCGAGCCAGAGAAGCTCAACATGGGGATGCTTACTGCGAGACACGTTATGCTCAAATATCTACAGGGTAGACACCCAATAGATTTTCTGAATGTGGGTAGCATGTCCTCCTTTTCAGAGAATGTACTATGGTTCCAGAGTCACATCAAGAGGAAGTGTTGAGGGAGTTTCACACATCCCCTCTATAAGTACATCCAGGAGTGGCAACGATGTACCAAGACCTTCGAAGATAGCACTGGTGGCCAGGTATGAAGAAGTCTGTGCTGGAGCTTGTCTCTCGATGCCTCACTTGTCAGCAAGTGAAGGTGGAACATCAGGTACTAGTAGGCATGGTTCAGACTTTAGAGGTCCCAGAGTGGAAGTGGGACGGGATATCCATGGATTTCATGACGAGTCTTCCACATACATCCAGGGGTCACAACTCGATATGGGTGATCATTGACCGACTCACCAAGTCGGCCCACATCCTACCGATTAGAGAGCAGGGTTCAGTAGAGAGCTTGAGATGCCTCTATTTTTAGGAGAATGTGTGACTATATAATTTAACTTCATCTATTGCCTCTGATCATGAAACATGCTTTAATTCCCCTCTATAGAAGGGTTTGCAGGAAGCTTTCGAGATGCTGCTTCGTCTGATCACCACCTTCCATCCACCGACATATGGTCAGACTGAGTGGACCTTTAGGACTCTCGAGGACATTCTCTGTGAATGTGTCCTCGAATTCAGTCGTAGCTGGGAGGATCACTTACCTTTGGTGGAGTTTTCCTACAACAACAGTTATCACTCCACCATAGAGATGACACCTTTTGAGGTGTTGTATGGGTGACCTTGCAGATCACCTCTATGCTGGACTGACCCAGTGGAGTCAGCAATAGTGGGGATAGAGATGGTATGAGATACAATGGAGAAGGTGAAGATCATCTAGGAGTGGATGAAGACTACACATAGTAGACATAAGTCATATGCTGACAGGAGACAAAGACATTTGGAGTTCAAGAATAGATACCACGTCTTCCTATGGGTCTCACCTCGATGAGGTCTATGAAGATTTTGCAGAGGCAACAAGTTATCTCCTTGGTTAATCGGGCCTTTCCAGGTCCTCAACAGAGTAGGCGAGGTAGCTTACCGCTATGCTCTTCCACCTCAGTTGCACCGGGTGCACAACGTCTTCCACGTATCCCAGCTGAGGGGATACGTGAACGACACTTCCCACATCATCAACCATGGAGATCTGGATGTTGACGATGGGGCGACATTCATGGAGGTTCCAGTGGAGATTGGGGATCGACAGGACCAGGTCCTATGTAGACTTTCGATACCTCTGGAGCACATTCGTTGGCAGCACGAGAACCTCCAGGAGAGCACATGGGAGCGGGAGGCTCAGATGCGTGCTCAGTACCCCCATTTATTCCCTTAATTCAAGTTGTAGCTTTCAGGGATGCAATGTCCTAAGGTGGGGAGAATGTAAAGACCCGTAATTTCCATGGAAATTTTTTTTCTTAAATACATGGGAATTTTGCGAGTCGGCGAAAATTGACGGCGGATGATTCCGAGGCCCGGTGTGCCCGGAATCAATTTCTGAAAGTTTATTCCGGTACATTCAGTAAACATACAATCAGGTTTTTATAACTTTTGAACCGGTGCATAGAATTGAAATACGAGGGCACCGTTGAACTCGTAGTGCCAGTATTCTCTTATGAATACTTTCACCTAAACGATAGATGGTCAGGAATAAAAGATAGTTTTGGGTTTTACATGGAATAATAAAATAAAATAAGTGAATCAATTATTTTATTTTATTTGTTATAACAACCATGTGGAGGTTGGAGGTGGGGACCGCCACACCTTAACCTCCCATGAGAGGTTATGGTGGTGGGGCCCACCTAAACTCATCCTCCCATGTGAGGATTAATTTGTTGGGGACCACCCAAGTTGGAAGCCTCTTAAACATCCCATTAAGTGGGGAGAGCCTCCTAAGATCCCCACATTATGGTTCCAATCCATTAAAACTAATTAATGCAGAATTAATTAATTAATTTAAATCTGTTTGAATATTTGGGCCAACAATTAAATAATGGATTAACTTAATCCATTATTTTTTGGGGGTTGGAATTTTCTATTTGGGTGGAGCTTGGGAAAAGGGAGTTCTTGGGAGAAAAAAAATCTCCAACGAAGAACACTTCTTCCACCAACGAAAAACGATCTTACCCCAGAACAAGGGAGGAAGTGCCATCCTTGAAGAACTCCGACGACATCGTCCTCAACTTCTTCATATTCTTTTTGGACGTCACCAAATTGATGTCTGCCTTTCCGCAAAATCATCAATGAACAAATAATCCAAGGTAGGGGTGTGTTTTGAATTGATCATCATTAATTCCCCTCCCATGTTGAATTAACCCTCTAATCGTCTTGCTACCGAACAAATGCGAAAGGACCAGGCCAATCTAAGACGACCCAATCCCTCCGCCGTTCTTCGTGTGCGGTGTGTTCTTCCCGTTCTTCATGGGTGAAAACACAACGGATCATTGTGGGTTTTTTTGCGACGCAGCAATCCCAAATTTAAGACCCAACATCACATCGACCTAGTGGAGGTGCGACGACGTTAGCAGGTGACAAATCGGCCCGATTCGGGAAAGACCGTACTTCGACCGTTCTTCATGCTGGTGGATCCGAACGTTTTTTCGGAGCCAATCGGAGGCCTAAAAACATCATAAATGACTTCGGGACATCGAGGAGACCTGGAGACGGATGTTTCATGGAGAACAGACCATCAAAACTAAGAAAGGGCTCCATGAGAGGTGAGTTGTCCTAAGGTGTCATTTCTGGAAAATTCCAGAATACACGGTGTGTACTTCTGACGAGCACGCCGTGTAATGAGGGCATTCTACTGCTAGGGTTTCGGGTGTCAGACGAGTGTGACACGGCGTGTTACCCCCTATCACACGACTTGTACTTTCCTCACAGCAAGGCATATGCAGCTTCATGAGAGTCAGCGTGTATTCTTGGAAATACACAGATACATGTATATTTACACGGCCAGGAGGCACTACATGTACTCTCTATGCAAAAATGGTAGAAGCGGCATCGAGAGACTCAGCATGTATCCCAAGGATACACGAAAATTGGGTGGAGTACATGGGCATGTACTCTACCACACAGACAGGCATGGCAAGTGGCACGAGCTACCCCGTGTACTAGTTACACGGGTTGGCGAACACGGGTTGAGGCCGTGTACGGTCACATGTCCAGCGTACATAGAGACGACCCCAGTTGCTTGGACACAGCGTGTAACCATACCTACATGCCATGTAATTTCTTTTCTACATAAACAGCCTTACGACACAGGCCGTTGTACATGGGAAGTACCTGAGGTCTAAAGACACGACATGTGACTTTACTACATGTCGTGTACTTTTTGGGAAAAGGAATCGTCATCTTGTCCTCAATATCTTGGACATGTTCTGTTTGGGTTATCCCCCTATTATGTGGAAGACCTTTGGGATACTTATTCGTAGGACTTCATGGAAGTTGATGTATCGAATCTTGGCTTGAGGAGCGGACCCTCTCAAAATCAAGCATGCATTGTGGAAACCCTGTGGCTGGCTGTGCTTAGACTACAACTCCTGGATCATATGTTGGTCTGATAATTCTAACTACTTGTCCTGGAGCATGTGTTGGTCTGAAAACTTCGACTATTGTTCGTACATCATCTGGTGGTCTAACAGTTTTAACCGCTGGTCCTGGATCATGTGTTAGTCTCACAGCTTCGACTACTGTTCCTAGATCATGTGTTGGTCCGATAGTTCTATCTACTGGCCCTGGATCCTGTGTGGGTATGATAACATAGATGATTCAGTGGCTACATCTGGTCATCTCTATCTCTCAACAAAAGTTGTATACATGTGGGAGCTGATTTAGTGACTTCTGTGTTTTCCTCATCATTGAGATGGGTTACTTAATAACTTAGGTATATGTATGGGAATATAATAAGTAATGGTTATCCATTGATTTCATACTCTGTGGTTTATCCTTGGTGGATTTTGTGAGACCTTTAGGGTCTCGGGGTCCCTACTGAGTATCTTTATACTCACCCCTGCATGGGATATGCCTGCACCTCGTTATGTTGGATGCAGACGACGGACAACGCTGATGGAGGCAGAGAGTGCCAGGACTGGATTGTACCTACTGGTAGACCGTATGATGAGTCGGCACACGGAGGAATCTGACGGATGTGGAGTGATGAGGAGGCTATCTGTACCTACCCTTCAGGTATGATCTGTGGTGGATGATCATGGAGCTACTTTCTCCATTCAGCTATTTTTCCCCTCTTCAGTTGTACTTATACATTACAGTTGGGCTTATATTTTCAGCCCCTTTTACTTCCTAGAACTCTTTTGTATACAGTTTTACTTAGTGTTTTGCTTCCAACTAGTGGTCTATTGTATGTGTTTACTCTTATAAAGGCAATGTCTTCCCATTTTTAGGGATTTACGCCTTTGGTGCTAGTCGCCAGCCCCAGACCTATGGAAGGCGGGCTTGGGGTAGTTGCGACATGGGCCCTAGGGGACGGGTTGTGACAGTCACAAGTGATAAAATGTAATTATGTTTCAATATATGAATGATATCATTGATGGTAATTGGAAACATTGACATTGATAAAAACAAATCATCGAAAATAATTGGAATTATTCATAACAATTTAAGAAAACTATTAGTAATATATTCAAAGAGGTGGAATATTTTATTAAAAATAATAAATTTCATAGAAATAAGTAAAAAAATCAATATAAAATCATATTTGGGAAGAAACTAATCATATAATAATGATGTTGGTGATGAAATAATATAACTCCGAAAAAAATTGGATAGAAATATCATTTACATCTTAAGACACGTTTGAATAATAACAATTGATAGAGAGAAAATGATATTGGACATGAAATTAAATTAATAAAAAATAAATCATGAAATTATATATCAAATAGGTATTATAACCACTATTTAAATGAAATTATGATCATAAAAACATGTCTTGATGATTAGAAATTGAAAAAAATCACACATAACATAATTCTAATTTTCCATGAAAACAATTAAATCTCATATATAATAACAATAAATATCATAATAAAGAATTTATGATAATTATTCATATATATAAACTTTTATATAATAAATTTTAAATTATTCTCTACTTTTATATTATTTTGTTATTATATTTATTCTAAATTAGGTTTGAGATTTCATGGTCTTCATGAATGATTTTTTATTAAATGTTTTTTTATTCATTATTATCCCAATATTCATCATTCCCATATCACAAATGGTATTGCAATTGATGTTATATACTACATTATAGGGTTTTAATTTAAAATTATTGTTGTTTTAGTTACTGTTCTTGCCTAAACAAATAGTGGTATACATATTCTAGTGATTTTAATAGAATGGTTGTATCATATTTAATTTGGTTAATTTTAAAAGTAACACTATAGAAATAAAATAAAATAAAAACATATTTTTTTATTTCATATGTAATTATTAATTTTTTAATACAGATCCAAGAAATTATATTAAATCATTATTCAAAAAGGTTAGTAGACCGAGAAAAATATGAACATGCAATAATTAATGGATGAGTATTGTTATGTAGGTGGATTATTTTTGAATAATATCTATTATTGAATATTTAATGATATAATATTGATATTTTTATGGTTTTGAATCATATTTAATTTTTTATAAAATATATCAATGAATTTAGATAAAATATGACATACATTATTTGAAATATGTGGTTTCCGACGAAATGAAATGTTATCAGTTTTATTTGTCAATGAAAGAGGGAAAAATAGTTAAATTGTAATTTTTATCATCATAATTATAACTATATTATGTATATCAAAATTATTCTTATATTCCATCCTTATAATCTTCCAAGGGAGGTGATGGTGGAAAGTAAATGGAGTCGTTTAATGGAGGCGGTAGTCCGCATAAATGCAAGGTTAACAATATTTTGTTTTTCTATGTGTTTAGGAATGAATAAATAATAACGTTTGATTAATATAATAACACCTTATATTTCTAATTGTACTGATGTTATTATATAATTGTGGTTAGGATAGAATTGGAAGTGATAAATATACAAAAAAATGTTATGGATAAATTAATACTCACATTGGAACATTAAACCTTCTCTTGAATGTTTACTTAAAATTGATGGGAATAAACTAAATAAATAAGATCAGAGTCCTATGATAATGAGATATGTTTATAGAAGGATCAAAATATAATAATTAGTTAATATATTTGAATTTATAATGGTTTAATGAAGGCATCTAAATGATTCCATTTTATATGTGAAGAAAATGGTAATTTTGTGAAAACCGATTATTTTTCAATAATTGGAGGACACTATTCAAAGGATGAAGGCTCCAAAAGTTATAAATTATAGAGTGTGGTGAGAGTTAAGGGAAATGAAGACTATATAAACCAATTACACAAATGTTAAAACATGTTTATATAATTTTAGAAAACAAATTTTACATTTTATAACTTTGTTTATTATCTTGTTAACTAGTATTTACATAAGTAATATATATTTTATTTAAAATATAACATATCCCATATTAAAAAATCTAGAGGCAATGATCCTAAATTTTATCCACAAACAACATCATTCATTTATATACTATAAGTATGTTTAATTACAAGAGAATCATACACATATTTACCCTATGAGCCCAATGGTTCATGCCTCATCCCTCCCCCCAAGGATTGGTCAAAACCTATTAGATGAATATATTACATAGTAAATAGACTAAAGGGAAAGTGGCATTATAAAATAATTTTTAAATTAATTAAAATAATATGTAATAAATTAAAAAATTTATTATTATATAATATAATATATTTTATGATATACAATTGAATTTATTATAAGTAAATTTATAAATATTAAAAAATTAAATTTAAAATTAAAACATTTGATATTTAGAAAAACTATTTTGCAGAACAAATGTTATTTTTATCATAAAGTTATTTTAGTATTACATACAATTGATTAACATTTTAATGAGTGATAATATATATATATATATATATATATTAAATTTTAAATATTATATAAAAATCATTTTGACCAGTGAATAATTTGTTTGATTAGATAAAAAATACACAGTATTAATAAAACTAATTTATGAAAAATATAATTTTTCAATTATGATAGTAGTTTACGTGTAACATTGTAATCATACTTTTTATACATAGAAATGAAATTAAAAATATTGAACATTACGAATATGTTGATCTAAAATATGAAAATATTTTTGTTAGGTTTACTTTCAATAAGTGATGAAAATTAATATTTTCTAACATTGGATAAAAATAGTTCTCAGAAAAAAATATTACCTTTGTTTCATAAAAATTAATATTGGGTTTTTTAAAACCAAAATAGTTTTATAAATGAAAAATTTTACATTATAAATATATAATTTTAAGAAATATTATTTCAAAAACATTAAATCTATTCCAATTCTATAAATGTGATGGAATAAAGAAAATTGTTATATTTTGACCATTTATATAATTTGAAATTATTTTATAAATTTATCATAAATTTACCCTAATCAAATTTTGACATACTAAATTCAAAAAATAAATTTATTTTAAATATTTTAACATTTAAAATTTATAAATTTGTATTTTAGATGACAATAAAATATATTTGAAAAATAATTTTGTTTAAAAATTACATTTTAACAAAGTAAGAGTTTTTTATCTTATTATGTCTGAATATTTAATTGATAATAAATTTTTTATTTACTTGATTTTTTAAAGTAATTTATATTATTAATAATGTTCATTTCATATTACATATATAATTTATTTCGGTTTTGTTTGTGGAGACACATATCAAACATAGTATTAATATTGAAATATATAATCTAATATTTTGATGTATTATACTCAAAACCACTGGTTTCAATAAATAAAATTGGTTTCTGTGTTTAAAAATATTTTTTTTCATATTATAAATTAAACTATATTAAAAAATAATATTTGAAGAGTATAATCATTCCCAAGAGGATGTACTGATTTAATCATCAAAATCTATTGATCACCTTATCGTAATAGTCATTTTCAGCCTAAATAATTTTTAAACATGTAGACTGATTAAAATCATAAAATTATTTAAGATTATTATCCCTGAAAAATAAATGAAATTAATTATGGAAGATTTTTTACAAGTTAATTAATATCAATATTCAAGAATAAAATGAAATAATAAAATTATTGGCTATTTAAAATCAATTAACATTGTTATAGTTAAATATTTATTTTATAGTTAAATTAATTTTAAATAATTTGATCAAATAAATGACCCAAAACATAAAAATTATAAATAACCTTAGATACTTAATGTAAAATATTATTTATTTTTCACAATTTATTCTATTAAATTATAATGAAAATGCACTCATAAAAAATATTTTAATCATTATTGTTAATGAATGAGATTGATTGTAAATTAAAAGAAATATTAACAAAACAATCTCTTTGTGATTGAATTCATTTTATAATATTAGGCCCCATCAATATTCTTTTTATTCTTAAACACTTAAAATGATCACCACTTGGGATCCAAAAAATTCAATTAATTATATATTATTTGTACTAAACATTTAGATGAGAAGAATGAGAATATTGATTATGAATTGAGAATTATTGAATAATAAATTGAAAATAATAAATGAAATTATATTTAAGGGCATAACTATTGAAATAATCAAAAGAGAATAACTAGAATGGAATAGTTCTCAAAGAGAGTAGGAACATCCATGTGAATGAATAGACAATCTATATCTTACTATTTATATCAGACTATATTGACCATAAGATGTATTGAATCCAATATGCCATGAGTTTTCTATCTATAGATAAAAGGGATAATTTTATACCAACAACTACCCGAAATTCTGAACTCATTCCATATATCCATTCAATGTTAAACTAATATGATGCGGTATCTGTTTACACATTATCTTAATTAAAATTCAAGATCATTTTATAGAAAAAATGATGTCATTGAAGTTATATTGCGTAATATTTATCTAAAAATCTAAATCCATTGAAAATGGACTTCTTGATATCACTATTGTCTGGTTGACTGATCATGGTTTATCAAATATAAATGATCTAAATTTTTCTATAGTTATGGTTATTTTATTTAAATTATAATGAATGTATCACTCCATAATTTTCACAACACTATATTGGTCATTGAGGAATTACGTTTTCAATCAAGAAATTCTATTTTTATGATGGTTTATCTCCTCTACATCATACTTCCATTTTAATAACATTTTTTAAAACTCAAAAAATATCTATTTAGTTTTTAGGAAAACACATTAAGGATTTTTTACATTTCCTCAAAATTATTCGAATGGTATCCAATTCATTTAATTTAATCAATTATTTTTAAAATCACCAAATAAACATAATTTATTTAGAAAGAACATTATTTCATGAAATCAACCCGTTAATAAGGTTACAAAAATATTAATTCATTAGAGGTCAGATATATTTGGACAACCATTATCCTTGATGTACGTATAAATCATTCATCACCTAGGAGATTCATTTTTTGGGTGTATAAGAGTTATTATTATGTTTAGTTTTTTCTGGTTTTTTTAAAGTACTTGCTATATTGTGGTATGAAATTATGACAAGGAATATATCTAAGTGGGTTTCTTTTAATGATTTTAGTCTTCGATAGTGAAATTTATTGTATAATATTAAATTCCAATAAAATTCACTCAGACCTTGTATTGTTGGTTTATTTATAAAATTTTCATTTTATGATATTTTCTAGGAAATTAAAATTTTTATATTAGAATAGATAAATCATATTTAGAAACTGAGGTTGGATCTAATGATATATAATTAAACTAAAAAAAGATCCATGTCTTTTTTAAAATATCCTCCATAATGAGGCCACTTAAACACTTTGTAAAATCTATTTGAGGATACTAACAATAAAACTATAGAAACCCTACCAACGTAGGGCACTATTTCACATTAGACCATTGTCAAGGTATTGATACTATAATTATATATCATGTATTATGTTACCACTGAAAAATTGAGATGTTAATTTAATGATACATTCACTACTTCTTTAATTGATCTCTTGAAGTAGGAATATTATTTGTTCATCTATGTAGACGTAATAATTATTCCTAATTTTTTTTAACCCTTGTGTATTTTCATCTTTTTTTCTCCCACATTCAATGTTTTATTAAATAATTTATCATTAGTGGTCTTCACAATTCCCGTACATTTATGCATGTTATTTTACATTTCACAGTGTTTAAATATTATTAGAAACACATAATGGACTATTATTGAATAATATATGTGTGAAATTTAAAAGACAATGTATGAAACAAATTGTAGAATAATAATTAATTTTTAGAGTGAGAAAATCATGGGTTTGGTTAGTAATAGTGGGTAACAATTTATGGAATATGAATCTAATAAAAATCAATATAGAAGGTGGAAGGATTTTTATAGTGTAACATTTTATAGGTTCGGGGGGGGGGGGGGGTGGGGGTAGACAACCAAATATATCCATATCCCTTCTCATTGGGAAACCAATCGCCTATAAATGTCCCAATGGGGGTATATAAAAAGTTCCTTGGAGTTCCCCAAAGCCTCCATGATGTGTTATCAATTATGTTCATTTGATGATGATTTTTATAAACCCACTTATGTGAATTTTCTCTATAATCATCAATAGAGGGAAAACCCAACCTTCTCTCTCTCATCTTCATCAAATGATCTAGGTGGATTGTGATGGGCTCAAATCCCCTTTTAGTGAAATAATTCAACCTATTATATTATATTCCACCTTTATTTTCCCATTCATATTAATTGGAATGTTTTGAATAGGGGTTTTTATTATATTTGAAAATGGTATTATGAAATACTTTCAATTTTATATTGATTTTTTGTCTAATCGATAGGAATGTTATGGAAATGATGATTTTAAAATGTTCTCTCTAATATAGTAATGGATAGTTCTAAATTGATTTAATATTTTGTGTTCATTTAATTGTTTTAAAACTATTAGATCAGTTTGATAATAAAATGAAATATTTTTTGTTTGCAAATTAGGACTCCTATAAAATATTTCATTAACTTTTTCATGAAATTTCAATAATTTTGTGTCACTTAGTGTCTTTATTCATCTTAGGTAAATTAGTTATTATTATTGGGGGTTTCTAATTATAATTTAATTTCTTATTTTTATGAAAAACAATCTCATGTGAATTTGGAATGGATATATTGCACTTTGGTAAATATATAACAGTATATAATATGTTGTACCTATAATAATTCACTTATTTAATATGTAATTTAATGTTCACTATGATATTGAGTTGGTGTAATAAGTTATTATGTGACAAATTTTTAATTTTATTGAAAATAATGAATATGAAAAAAATGGTGTTGCCTATATGGGATTTGAAAAATGATCAACATGCATTCTATCAGATTAAAAACACTTCAAGACTATATTAAATAAAGACCCTTGGGTAGTATTATGAATTGAACCCTCTATTTTGATTTATTTTTATTAAAAATTCATTTTACTTTTTAAGGATTTATATGATTACATGTGATTGTCCATAGAGAATGATGATATAAAAGTTAGTTTAGAGGGTTGTTAAATAATCATCCCTTTATGAGTTATATTCAATGGTAATGAAAAATTATAAAATATATTATGTATTTTTAGGGGGTCTCATAAGGAAAATTATAATCACTACAGAGATCTTATAAAATGTTCTAAAGTTAATTATCCACAAAAATATTAATTTAACTTTTTGGTTTGTATATAGAGAGAGTTAGAGGAAATGTTTATAGGATATCTCACTAATTAATAAGTGACATGGGGAACTAGTGTAAACAATTTTTTATATAGAAATTATGTTCTAATATAATCAGAGAAGATAAAAAACTATGGATTGAATATTATGTATAGTGTCTAGATATAGGTCTATTGTGATAGTATATTAATAAGAATAATATTTTATGACTACATGGGATATTTAATCTAATAAATAACAAATCAGTCTAATGAGTTCCACTATAGATGGATAAGTATTAAATTAATAATTTAAGAGTTAATTTTCCATGTAATGTGACTGTAGACATTACTCAATATCTAATAAACTAGTAAATCAGGATGTATATGAAAAAATTATGAAGGGATTCTTCACAATGGGATAAGAATATACATTCTCATTCCACATCATTATAGTTGTATTAATTAATATTTAAATATTATTTATGTTATATATTATTTAATTCCTAATAGAATATATATATACATTGATCCCTAATTTTGACCATAATTTTGATGGTTGACATAAATTTATCAGGAATCATGTTTATATTTTTATAGATCCATATCTTCTTTCAATTGGAACTTTTAAAAGTTTAATATCATTATGATGGATTTTACATAGTTTCTCATGTTGGTATTTTTCTATATTCACATAAAATCATTAAATATCATAATTCAAACTATGATATACTTAATCTTGTTATGATATTGTCTTTAGATGATACTACTGAACCACTACTCTATATGACTATCCCTGTAATCAAATATACATATTTTAAAGCAATATATTGTTTAATTATTTGTTATGAAGTGGTATAGAAATGTGATTGGGTGTACCAACATTAAAAATGTTTTCAAAATTTATGCATTATTTTTGGATACTTTATGTTTTTGAATGACCGTACTGATGCATCAATATTGGCCTAAGTAGGTATTCAATTCATTAATGATAATAATTAAGTACAATATGATCATACATTGTATTGAAAACTCAATATATATTTTATTTACCCCTGTATAATGACTAATAAATATAATGGATTATATTAAATTATAGTTGATGGTTTCCAATAATGATTTATTCTGATAGTCATTATATACACCCCATTTGATGTTAAGACATATTTTTGACATGATGAATCAAACAAGGGACAAAAAATAATTTATTTTAAGGGAGAAATACTATATAAAAATGTCACACAGGAAAGGTGAAGGTGAATTTAGTAATGTTTCCCATTTTAATTTAATTTCTTATGATCTATTCCTTGAATATAATCAACTAAAAATATAATCAATCCATTGAGGTATGATTATTTTGATATGGAATTAGTTCATTTATCATAGAATTTTTTGTTTATTATACTTTATTACAGCATCCACTATGATTATAGGTCATTAAACTAATGTAATATTGTATCTATTCTTATGTTTTATATCATTATTTTAATGTTATGATGTAATGTTCATAGAATTTCCATAGTTATGATCCTCTAATTACCGATGTTGGATAGAATTGGGATATTTTATACACATATAAAGGGGTTAATTATTTTTGGGATGTTTTTTTATCTTTTAAATCAATTATTTTACCTTGACATTATTAAGTTAATGTATCTATAGATTACTTAGGATTTAATAATTCTATCAGAATATCCAAATTCAATTAAAAAAATGGGGAAAATAATTTTTTATGGTTTTCTACTCAAGTGATGTGTCAAATTATTGGTTAGATTTGAGTTCAACTAAGACCACATGAACTACAAGTATTAATCACCAAGTACACAAAAAAGGTTATATACTCAGATTATAATTTCATGTATATTATTAGTGTATAGTGTCTCCCACAAAACAATGCATCCCCAATATTATAGTGATTTTAAATGGGTTAAAAACTGGAATTTATTTCAAAAAATTTCAACTAGATTTAAATTTTCTATATGTTTTTTCATTATTTATCAACTTCTCGGACATAAATAGAAACATGAAAGAAAGTATTCTTATTCATACAATACATGAACTGGGGAATTTGAATTATCTTCTTCATCACATAAAAAATAGAAGGTTTGTTATGGTCTTTTATTCAACTTGTTTTATAGATATACAAGACTCTTCTTCCTATAAAAATTGGAAAATGGAAATAATCTACTCACCCAATGGTAAAATAATTAATTACTAACTCTAAAAGGAAATAAGGTCTTATCCAAAGAGTATAATATTAAGAATATGAATCATTGTAAAACCATCTCAAAAATTCATTACAAAATGATCTTTTTAGATATTATCACTTCAATAGGAATGAATATCACTAACTCAGAGAGTTAATAAGGCCACCTAACAATGAAATCACGCCTTGGAAGACAAATGGTTCAAAATACTCTGAAAATTCACCCCCCCTATTTGATATGAATGTACATTATTCAGAACATTCCCAATAGTAAGTGTTAAATGTTATCTAACTTATATAAAAAAACCAATACTTTAATAAAAACCCCCTTGAGATAGTTTTAAAAGGAGGAACCATAATTTTATCCCAATATAGAATAGTCAACTTACAAACTTTTTCTACCATTTGGTGTCTCTAAAACATTACAGACTGACATAATTGTATGAAAATAAATATTTAAGCACATTTGTTTTGAATCTGTTAGTGAAGTAATGGATGAGATCCATTTAATATAAAACCATGATATTATCTTGGTCCATATGACACAAGTACATGTCACTTATTGAGAAAATGAATAATTCATGATCTAATATTTCAATAACCGAAAGCCTAGAGAGTTACAATTTATTGCATTCACTACCCTATCAATCCTGAACATTTAGACATAGTCTGAGTAGTCCTCAATGATGCTACACATGAAAAATCCTTCGAAAATAATTGAATATAACACACAAATAAAAGATGGTAAGAGTTTCAATTATATCTATGAAATCATGAAAATCATTTCTAAATATAATGGAAATACCATGAATGTACCTCTACCACCAATAAAATAAAAGGAGGGTTTCAATTTTGAACTACTCTCAATTTCCCACACCAAAAATAGACAATCAGACAAGGTTGGATAAAAACAAAGAAGAGATGGTTCCTAACATGTCTCAGCTAATTCTACGCAATTCTTGTCCCAAATACATTGAATTGGTAAACATATACTTCATAATATATAGTTTTCACTCTGATTTTGTAGAAATAAATATGCTATTGAATTCTAGGAACCAGTTTATGTTTTTGAGTAATATTTTATTTCTTTCAAGGAAATGAATTCAACCTAATGAATCCCATGTGAGTAGTATTTTATCATGGTGAAAAATATAGATCATATTATATACCACTACCAATGATATTTATTGATAATCATCGCATGATTCATCACACTAAGGATATTCTTTTTTTCCATGTAGTACATCAATCTTTGTGTAATAACAATAACATGCCTAACAAGTATTAGAACATAAAAGTATGACCAACACCATAAGAAGAATAAACACATGATATATATCAAGAAATAATATATATGAAATATAATAACATGACGAAAAATAAGAATAATGAGAAAAAATGTATAATATGCACACAAAAAAAATATCACAACTCAACTCCACAAATAGAGTATTCTATATCTCTATTATAAACCCATTGTAAAACTTTACTACCAATCCCTATAGGCCTCCACAAGGGCCCTAAAAAATATATAATCATTAATTTTTTTTGAAATAATTTAAATCCTACCTAGAGTTTGACAAGATTAACATTATTTTAAAATTCATCCATGAATGTTCTTTAAAAAATAACATGCAGAAATTCCTCATTTAATGCGAAACAAATCTAAAAAATTTATAATTCTTTATTTCATAATAATAAAAGACATAATTTTAGAGATTATTTTCTCTCAACTTCTATTTAATTAATTATTTTTATTAAACAATATTTTAATCTTTAAATTATTTTCAATTAATTTAACATTATCATTAGACATTCAAAAAAAATACTTTTATAAAACTAATTTAAATAAAAATATCATTTTCGAAACAAATCCTCCCAATTGAATTATTTAATTTGATAACCGTCTTGGCATAAAAAATGTCTTATTAATACAGGCCACAAAGACACAAAAAAACAAATCATGAAACAAACAATTCCAAAAACTCGATAATTAAAAACCCATAATTTTTTCTACATATAATGGTTAAAATATTTCTTATCCATGAATTCCCAATAAACAAGTTTAAGTTAAAGTCTAAAAACATATTATTTAAAAACCCTATATATGTGAAATTATTTCTAACCATGAATAAAACCAGTATATAATAGACATATTCAACTATCATAATTCATAGTAATATTTTTAATGGTATAGAAGATTAGTTAAAACATCAATTAACCAAAATTTAATTTTAGATTAATGTGTAAATTAGAAAAAATAAATTGATATATGAAGTATGACATCAATATTTATTGATTATTAACCTAAAAATTATAACAGTCCCAATTATGATTAAACAATACAACAAGATAACCCCTTTTAACATATTCACAATTTTACATTCACTTCTTCTCACTATTGAATATATTCTTTACTGAAAATATACCTAATATTAAATAACATAGGACATTCATTTTAAACAATGTGTACTTTTTTAAGGAAGTATTAAGTCAATTTTCAAAAAATCACTTTATCTAGTCAATGATGATATCCACAAAAAGATCAAATCCTCGAATTTATATGAATTCGTAACATGTTTTGAAAATAGAAATATTTCAGGCTAAAAAACCATTACAACTTCATTAAATGATAAGTATATTATGAACAAGGAATTAATCATTATGTGTGCAGGATTGTAAACAAAGAAATATGCTTTCAAGCATATTGTCTATAATTTTTAACGTTCACCTATAATAATATGGATTCAATTTTCCATTTAATTAATTACATACCATTAGAGACATCACCTGTTAAATATCTATTTTAGTGTTCTTTAATATTCTTTTAATTAATATAACATGAGGAAAAAATATACAAAATACCATGATTTCCTAAAATTGGAAATCTATAGTACAAGAATAAATAATAAACATGGTTCCAAACAATTTTGTTCTACGTTTGGAAGGATTCTTATTAAAACTATATGTTTTAATAATAAACCCAATAACTAATTTGGACAAGTAACCTTATCATTTCACATTATACCAATGAATAAAAAATATCATATCATATGAATTGTTTTATCCAAAGGGGAAGACACTAAGATGACCCGAACATTTCCTATGTAAATATGAAATCTTATTAGAAGAATATTCCACACATAAAACTACTATAAATGGAAAACAACAAGAAGGATTAGTGTATTTGGAAACATATATACATAAGAAACTAGTACATAAATTATATATTTCATATCTCAACATGTTAATAAAAAATAGCATCCTTCCTAGACGTATCATATGAAAAACATTTCATAATATCCTGGTGTAAAGTAAATCGAATAAAAAGTCTGATCTAATTCATAGTATGGGATAATATGGAGTTATTAATCTGTTAACATTTTAAGAAAAACATGAAAATAATGGTTTCATAATATGATGTTATCAGGCCATATCCCATAGAAAAATAATAAAGACCATAAAGAATATGATATTATCATTCTAAAATAAAACCCACCAATCCACTGATCAAAATTATGAGTCATGGAGTAAATTACCGTAGTCTTCAAGAAATCAACCATAAATGAATCTATGAACATTATCCTTGAGAGAATAAAAGTGACGTAAGATCATTTTATAAATGATTGAAAAATTTGGTAGCATAATACTAATCATATAAATTCTTTTTCGAGGTTACCCAGAAAGACACTAATCACATGTTAGGCTCAAGATAACTACAAATGTACCTTATTTGGTATTGGGATAACCTCACATGTTCAATATTTTTGTATTGGGATAATCCAAGATGTTAAATTTGAGCACATAATATATTAATCATTACACAATTTATTGGAGGGATATAACAAACCCACAGTCACATAATCATGATCAACTTATATTTATATGAACTAAATAAAGAAAACAATATTTATTTATACATATCTTAACCCATAGAATATAAAAAGTTTTTAATTAATATTTTATCATCATAATCAATAAAATTCCAGATAATGGATATGGATTGTATCAGAGAATCATTTATTTATTGAGGTATAATTAACATAAATGGATTTTAACATTAAAAATTCATTTAAATTATAAATAATCTATTTATAGAGAAACATATAATTTTCCTTTTAAAATAAATTATTTTAAATAAAAAATTCCCAATAAATATAGGACTAAAAACATTTTAAAAGAAGCATGGTTTCCTGTTATGTAATATTAAAAGAAAATATTTTACATGGTTATTGTAAGATACTTTAACGTGATGCACATTAAAAAATGATTCTATTCATTTCAAGGATATTAAGTACATCATTCTTAAAATGGAATGATGATTCCATCAATTTTTTTAAAATAATTAAAAACTTGGATAAAATGAAGTTAGAAAATAGTTGGAGAATAGTAAAATCATTAATGGAAATAGTTAAATAAAAATTTTGACTTGGAAGAAAATAATTCATGCCAATATAGAAAAAAACCAATTTTCCATAAATATATTCTTTCAAACCTTTGAGTATATAGAGTTTGGGAAATGAATGTAAAATAATATATTTATCAATTTGTTATTAGTATATGATCGTACATATGATTTATGGGAGATGGATAATATAATTTCATCATAAAAAAATTTAATCATAACCAATGCAAATAAAAAGTGAGATTATAACATAAAACCCTTATAACATTAGTAATATCGGAATCCAACCATTAAGAAGTAGATTAATATATATGGAAATTTTAAATCCATATAATTTTCATAAAAACTGTGATAAATTAAATTCATTGGTTTTATATACTCTACAAAAATGAAATATGTGGTGAATATGGAATATGTCTCATAGAAAAAAGTGTGATGAGAAACCCTTACCTCACATTCAACATGGATTGTATGAACTCTAAACTCATGTATAATAAATTTATATTTACAATAATTCATAATTAAAACTAAATTTATTCTTATAATACCATACATGTTTTAAATATTACATCTCACTACCCATTAAATAAAAAATCCTTATTAAAATAGTTGTTCAAGTTGAAGAATATTTTGATTCTTTTGTTAGGGTCCTTACATTATGATCATGGTTACATCATCTAAAAAATGATAACTATTATATATTTATCTTTTTTATTCATAATATATATATTTATAAACATCAATAAATGGTAGATATAAATAAATAAATTACAATATTCATTGAGATGATAGTCTATACGTACTCATGAATGTTCTTTTCATTATCTGATGAAACAATGGATAAGAATGTGAATAGTAATATATAATTATAGAATCATAATTATATCACATATTTTAAGTATATATATATTAAATCCATCTTTGTAGTTTTTAGCATGTAGTTGGTGGTAGTTGGCTCTCGTGAAGTCTCCCCATTTGGTGAGAAGGTTATGCTAGATGAGAATGTTCCTATAAAATGTTCCTTATTGATTCCAGATTTTGGTTCATCAGACCATTCGCTTGTATGTTTCCAATGTGGTCATTTTGGTCACTTAAAGCCGTTATGTCACATACCTTTGATGTTTTTTCATATTTGTGTCTATTTGGGTCATTTGGATAAGTTTTGTAGGAAGGGTTGTATGAAAAAGAAGTTCAGATCAGACGACACACTACATGACTGTAATGCAGAAGATTCCTCAACCATCAGAGCCCTAGCCAAAGGCCTCAGGGTAAATCTTTCATACATTCTAGAGTTTACTAGGGTCCTAAAATCCTCAGGCATAGACTTAGAATTCCTAAATTATTTCCCTCTCATTGTTTTGTGTTCATCATATATTGTATAATTGGAATGATCTTGTTCATTTATAACGTGAGTGGTTTGGTTTACTTGGATGTGGTTTCTTGGATCATTTTTTTCATAAGGTATGTTTGGATATTTCATGGGCTGGTAGTGCTTATTTTAGGATGTTTGGGTTCTATGAGGGGCTGAATGATGTTTTGGGTTAACCATCTTAACTGATTTCTTATTGGGTTTTCCCATTTTGTTGTAGGATTCAACCAACATGGAGGATATTTTTATTAGTTTCTCCATTGTGGTTTTCAATTTTGTGTGGAGGGATATTGGTTTTTCTAGAAATTTTCCCCCATTATGCCACCCTGGTATGATGAGTTGCTTCATAGTATGTTTCATGTTTGATACCATGAGGCGGGATATTTTGGTTCAAGCTAGGAAGTTAGTTCAGTTTGGAATCAAGATCTCATTAGTTTACAATGGCGATAAGGCTTCTATGTTGTTGGTGTGAAGAAGATGTATATGTTTGGGTTGGTAGTTCCCTTGTTTCTCTCCCTTGTGGTGGTGTGTTGGGATTTTGTGGTTTTCAATATAGTTGAGTTCTTATGGTGGGGAGAAACCTCTTGAGATCACACCTTGTTTTTGTTCTATATTTTCTCTTTGATCGGTCGGTTATGACCTATGGAGAGTGAGGTCAATCTAGGATTCTTCGGTTTTCCTCTATTTTGTCTGGGTATGGACTCGAGTGTTTGTTATCCTATGGATTTGTGACTTTCTGGTGGTAGAAAGTGTATATGGTGGGTATAATTATTACACCCTAACCTTAGAAACTCCTTTATTGTATCCTTTTATGAGTCTTGGATCTTTTGGTTGAGGTTTAGGTTTGAGTCCCAATCAAATTTTTTGATTTTTTGAGTTTTTTGTGAATTTTCGGAGAGTCACACTATTACTGCATAGTAAGTAGTAACCATGCAGACACTGTGAAGTTGTTTATTGTGGGATTTAACTAACCACATATCATATGCACGGTCATGTGGTACATCCCAAACAAGCACATGGTAGCTCTCCCTTAGGTAGAGAGGCCCGCACAGTTACCGCACGGTTTGGAAAATCGTGTGGCCAAACTGTGTGGGTTTTCCAGGCCCTTAAAAAGTCTTTTTCTTATTTCCTTCTCTCCTCCCTTTTTGAAAAACATGGGATCCTCCTCCTCCCTCTCATTTTGGTACACCAGGGGTCCTCTCTAGACCTCATCCCTTACTCTCAATCATCCTGGATTGATTATCCTTCAGATTCAAGGTAAGGTTTAGGGTTTTGGTGTAATTTTCCTCCACTTTCTCTTCCCATACCCCTTTCATGGATTTCCTTGGAGTTTTCTTCCCATGGTTGAACCCTACTAGCTTGGGTTTTCCATTTTATTGTTTTTTCCTTGGCTCTAGGGTATGCAAATTATTCATGGGTCTTAGGTCTCCCTCTCCTTGATGTTTTATCTCATTCACATAAGGTTCCAGTAGGCATTCCCAATATTTTCTTTCCTATATTTATTCCTTTGATGCTTGGTATTTTAAATAAATTAATTAAATTGATTGACATCTCTATGGAACACCTGTTAAACTTAATATGTAATTTTATAGTTTATTTAGTTCGTTAAAAATAGGTTCTTAATGAGTTTTTGGTGAATTGCATTGGTTTTTAATAACTAGGATTGTTGGTTGAATTGACTAGGAATTTTTTAAGAGGAATTGGGGGTTTTATAAAATGTATATCCATTGTTTTGTAGAAATGGTATTTGGTTGTTAATGTATTTGGTTTGATGTGTATGATTTGGGTATGTTATTTCTTGATTATTGTGCTAGAACACCTTGGAAAGGGTTTAATGGATACAATGTTGTGGGTTGTGTTATTTTAATAGTGTGAATGTGTGGTTTCAGTTTTAATGTAATTGGTAATTTTTTGAAATGGTTTTCAAATGTCATCTTGGTTTGTTATTATGCCATTTTATGTTGGCACATCCATGGGTGCACTAGGTGCACGCATGGATGTGTCCTAAAATGTTGATGGCACCTTTAAATTGGGTTTTTCCTAAAATACATGGTTGAATAAAATGGTTCTTTGGATTATAAAGGATTTTATTTCTTTTTTTTTTATTTTTAATTGAATGGTTTAATGTGAAATCCTAGAGCATATGCCTGTTTCATTTTTACTGTGTGTTTTGTTGAATGTGTGGCTTAAGGGGGCCATACAGTTATTTTATAAAATTATACACTATTATATGGCGATAAATGAATTTTATATTAATTATTTGGAATCATGAAACCTTATTTCCCATTTGGAACTTTAATCTCAAAAGGGGATAACAACATGAATTTTTAGACTGGTTTTTGGTTTGGAAATTGTGTGTGCCCGGTTGGAAAATCGAAATGTTTAAAAAAATGGTTTGAATGTTTATATGGATTAGCAGCCCAGTTGGAACCTTGATGACATGAAATGTATGTACATGTATATGGGTCTACTTTATAGGATGGATTTCACATTGGGGTGATTGTATATTGGTGTTTGTGTTTGGGGTAGGTAAGTATAGTGGTGGCGGATGGGCTGAGTCACGTGTGTGTTGGCATTCTACTTGCATATTATTATTACTATCACCATGGGTTAATGGATGTCTTTTAGATAATTGAGGGACAATATCTCACCAGCCCCAATTAGACTAGTGGGTACCCACTGATAGATATATAGGCTAGATGGGGAGTTCCATTGGTTTTGTTGGAAGATCGATCAATTATTTATCGACTATGGGGATTCACCATACACCTGTAGGTGGTTCCGAACTGAGTACATCCAGGGGTTGTCTAGGGATGTTTAGGATCACCCATGTTTCTTACTTATATTGTTTTTTACTTTATACTATACTAGTTCTATACCTACATTATTTCCCTATTTCCTTTTTGAGCTGCCCTAACTTTCCTTGTTTTGGAATTTGTTTTTATAATGTATTCTGTTTATAGAAATGAAATGTGTTGAGTGTTGTTTTATAAAACTTAGATAACCCTGTCCTTGTAAATGTATTTCAAACTTTTGTTATTGGACTTATTTGGTAAAGGTAACACTTGGATTCAATGGTTTACATTAGTACCCCTATAGAGAATTTTATGGACACACATATCCTTTATCATTTCAGTTGCAGGTTTAGTGTTTCTTAGGATCTCCTTAGTAGATGATCGGTTTTGGATCAATCTTGGACTTTTGGTTGGAGATGAACAAGAGGTCACATGGAGAACATAGGAAGTGGTCTAGTTTTATTTTTTTAGTTTTTAGTTTGTTCAGTTGTACCCTGTATCACTATAAATTATTTTTTTATCTTTGATTCAGATATTTGGTTTTTCTGTATCACCTATTTTCTCTTTCTATGCTTAATTTGAGCTGAAATCATTCCCAAGGTGTATTTTTTAATTTTCGACACTAGTTGATATCGTGTGGGGATTGGGAATGCCCCTTGGGACTTGTTGCAGACTGACTCGAGTAACCAGTTTAGGGTTTACCCGGTTCGGTTCGTGATATTTTCCATTATTATTCATTACACAACATCTTATTTTCATATTTTTATTTTTCCTATGTTGTCATGGATCACCATGAAAATTTTATTCATTTTTGGGAGATGGTTATTCTCTCTTTATCTACAAAATCATACACATATCTTTTTTTAGACTTCATGGGGTAGATATATAGTTAGGAATACTTTACAAATTTTTCATGCATTATAGAATATCTCAAATAGAACTTCTCTAAAAAAAAATTCATTCGCGAAAAACCTCTCATGAAATTCAAATAATCCATGTTGAATATTTGTTTTTCCTGTTTCACTAGCAATTCCATTTTCATTATACAACTTTTTCCTCTAACCAAATCTTATTAGAAAATTATAAGAATGTATTAGGGTACATTGGAATCATTTTTGGATCTTAAACATATATTATAATATTTTCCTTTTTTCAGATATGTATTTTATTATTTATCACTCCTCTTGAAAACCATCTTAGATATATATTTAATCTTTTCATTCCTATACATTATGTCTAAGTTTTAATTCATCAAAAATATCTTATGTTTAATATGTTTTCATAAATTATTCATTTTTTCCCATGGATTATTCTTAAATAAATTGTGGTATTATATTATCATTCTAATTTTTTACTTGTTTTTATGTACATGAATCACATTTCTTACTACCACCTATACTAGAAACATAGAAAAAATTGAGTCCATAAAATATTTTTCATGCAGATAGATTGATATTGTTCTATTAATATTTATTTATACAATTATTTGGAATAATCACCCTTAATATAAGATTCATCTATCCTTTATCCTTAAAGGGATTATAATAGAAGTTTAATTAAAAATACATGAATCTCTTATAGAACTAGTAAAAACTAACTAACATTTATCTTCTATAATCTAATACAAGATTTCTATAATTTCCGATATAATGATCATGCTATTTTGGGTCTTCTTCTCCACCTATTGGGTTCATATTTGGGAAAAAACATTCACACATATTCTTTTAACCATCATGGAAATAATGGTAGGTCCCTCTACATTTTTCAACATACATACTAGTGATTTTTTTAATTTTACCATGTTCATAAATTAAGATTTCACAAAATTATTGAAAATGGATATGAATGGTACTATTTTATTCCGAGTTTATTGAGAGAAACCATAATGTGTGGTGTGGATATTATCATCATATTATGGAGATAATTTTCCATATGAATCCACCAAACATCACTATTTGAAAGAAGATGATTTCATATTTTATTATGAATTTAAAATACAATGTTTCTCATAATAGACCAATTTGATTTAATAAAAATAGAAGTCATTCTGAGGGAATTTCATTTTTTTAGTAAATGTAATTCTATCTGCATAGTACTTACTCATCTTATCAACATACACTTCATGCAATACAACCTTTTCATGTCATTGTGAGTCATTCCCTTCAATCCCCTTGGATTTCATATCTAATTGATCATTCATGACTTCATTTCCATTATTATTATTTTCTTCCAATGCATGTGTATTATAATCAAACACATCAGTTTATTCGCCATTCTCTTTGATTATATTAATCCAAACTTTTTCAAAATTTTAATATATCACCATAATCTCTTCATAATCAACATCATTGATATTAATATGTTTTAATAACTCTATGCATGATTTTTACCATCTCATTATTCATTCAATAAGTTATCTTCCACACCATTATTTTGGGTGATCTATTCCAAATGGATTTAAAAAGATTCACAAATAAAAAAATATCTTGGGGAAAATAATTTTGTATATATTTAAATTACTAAATATATTAATCAACTGACATAATATCACATTCAATGGATTCTTCTTCATATAGATAATTTAATCTAAAATTCTCACATACCTCAGGTTAAAAAATATATCTTCATCTCTTTGATGTATATATGTTTTCTATATACATTGTCGTACCCCTAACAATTTTTTTTGATTCTTTCTAATTATATGTGACTTTCTTGGATAACTTAACAACTATTCATCTTATGATAATAGGGGAAAATGTTTCCATATAATCTTCCTCTCTTTTATTTTTATCATCAATTATTTGATTAAAAATGAATTTAGATCCAAAACTGAAATAATATCTCCAAAACTACAGGTCATTATATATTCAAAATAGAATCTAAAATATTTAAATTAAAACGTATTCAATATATATAATAAAACTAGTGTTGTAAAATGTATCTAATACCAATTATATGATCCATGGAGGTATATGTATGACACTAATATGGGGGGGGGGTAAATTAGTGAGGGAAGAATGTTAAATTTTTTCTCCATGTATCTCTTCTAGTTTTTCTTTATCACATATTATTTTGAATGAATTAAACTAATTATATTTCCATAATTTCTATATTTCTTATATAATAACCATAAAAAACACATAGGAAGAACATTGATTTAGAATTCGCACCTATCATTATAAGAAGGCTAATCCATGGTGTGATTCAGTAAAATCCATTTGTCATAGAAACCCCTATTAAAATCTTTTGAATCTTACACATTTGTCTCTCGGTTGTGTAGAGTGTGTATCCCCTTCAAATTTTTGGTGCATACCAAAATCAAGTACATATTGGACCATTTTACTATAATATAGAAATAACAATTGTCCACTATAACTCCAATATATAATGTTGTTTTTCATTTATGAGATTCTCCTAAAGCTCATTCACATACACAGTATCAAGTCTCTAATTCTGTTTATATAAAACACAAAACACAGAAACTCTTGTCTATTTCTTCCTAGTATAAAATATATATTCTATTACACAGTCATATTCTTTTATATTATTCATTATTATTCCTTTTCTATGAATGTATAAGTTCATAGATCTCTTCTTATCTCTATGAACATCATGGAAAATGTGTCGAATTCTGATTCAACTAGTAATTATTTTATTGAAAGAATGTAATGAACCAAAACATAGAAGCATAGAGTATGTGATTACACTATTTCATTAGTTTTTTTAAAAAAATAACATCCCCGTAGACTGAATTGTTTTTTATTGAAGTAAAACTAGATAAACGAATTAATTTTATGTAAAAATAAAGACATTAAATAAAATATAGTATTTTTTAGTACAACATCATTCCCTTTAGAAATAATCTATATAAAATCATAAAAAATTCATAGAATACTAAGGAAAATAATCATAAAAAGGGGTGATATCAAATTCTCAGTTAGGGTAAGCGTGTAGTGGAAGCTATCATGGGTTAATAAGTAATAATCAAGTTTGGAAGGTAAATAACTGAAAATCAGAACATCTAATTCATAACTTGAGCCTAATATGGTGGTAATAAATAATGATCAATTATTTACATATATATAATGACATGTGGCTGATATTGTTTAATTAATATTATGTCTAATTGAATAAGAATGTTTAAATCAATAACTAATCTCATAATGAGGGAATTATTAATTCTAGACATCATGAACATACCATCAAGGTCTCATGCCAATAAATATTACATGTCTGTATAAGGCATATTCCAAATACCCAATCTATTTTGTTCAATGAGATCTTATGATACATAGAGGGGTTATAGATGGACCCACCCATCATATAATGAGTCAAATTCATTGCTCAAATGAAACTGGTGGATCATAATTAATATAAATATTTTTATTGAAATACTAGATTACAAAATATTAAAAATTTATATAATAAATAAATATAATCACAAATCATATAGTTCAATATGGATTATAGTGTAAAAATAGTACATACATAGTTAGAATGATCATAAAAATTCGATATTAGTAATTAGGATAGAATTATTACATCTTATACCCAGTGGAACATAAGTAAGATAATGATTTATCATGTTGAAAAATACAAATACTATAAAAATTCCCTAAAAATGCTAGAGGAAAATGCATTTTCAATACGAAAATAACTTTTAAAAATAAAAAATTCAAGAACATTAAAAAAAATTCCTTAAAAATGAACAATTTAAACATGTGATTTATTATTTAAAAAATTAGTGATGATGAGGTAATGGTATTATATATATTCCATATTTGTTTAAATAACATTATTTACACACTATTATAAAAAAGATAAAAATTTCCTCATTCTAAAAATGATAAGAGGATTCTTTTAAAAAATATTGTAAAATGATAAACATGGATATACATATATTTAATAAAAAATTTCATAATTTTAAAACATTTCTGAAAATATTTTTACAAAACATGTTTTTGGAAGAAATAGTATTTAAAATGAAGGCAAAAATGATGTCAAATTTTATTATAAACACCATGTCAATAATTTTATGTACTAAATAATAGAAATTGGTATTATTACATGAAAATAACTTGAAAATCAATGTATAAGAAAATTCATGTGTTTTTGTGTGGAATATCATAATATTTCATCATCCAATACCTAATTATAAATATCCAATAAAATCATATATATTTTAACAAAAACCCTTAAAACATTGGTAACTTCTAAATTAAAACCCCCATAAAAGATTTAACATCCAATTAAAATTTAAATAAAAAGAAGATAAATTAATTCATGATATAAATTATCAAATGGGGTAATATAGAAATATGAAAATATAAATTTGTTTTGAAATTCTTGTATGTCTCAAAAAGTTGAATTTTAACGAGAAACCCTCATAATTATAATAACATTGAAGTGAGAACTAATCAATAAATATATTATGTGTAAAAAATTTAAATCCCCATAAAAAAGTGTAAATAAAAAATCAGATAATAAAATTCTATTAGACACATTATCATAAAATATCAAATATAATAATGATATTATGTAACCCAATGAAATGATATTGTGTTATGAAATTATTTACCACTTGGTAAACATAAATTCAAATCCCCTTAAATAAAATAATATAAATTTAATTATAATATACCATTAATTATGATGTATTCATGACATTACGTGAGAAAGGACAAATAAATTCACTATATAAAATTAGTTGTGTGAATAACATCAAAATATGCCTTAATTGAGGGAAATAGAAATGAGGGCCCATACCATAGGTCCAATTTCCACAATTCATGTATGAAACAACTATATAATGAATTTAGTAATAATATACATTGATTAAATATCCATAAAATATATATAAAAATAATACCATATATGATTTATCTATAAAGTTTTATCTCTAGATTATTAACAATTCATTATTAAAATTACTATTCAGGGTGATAATAGTTTAGTTGTCCATGTATGTTTTGGTTTGGTATTAATTTCCTTAAACATTGATCATGATTCCACAATCTCAATACTTATAAACATGATATAAATTTCTTATATACTAATTATTATTATAATTTTTAATCATCCATAAATTCTAGAGTTTGAAGAATGATAAACACCATTCATGGAGATGGTAGGTCGTACGTACGCATGTACACTGTTTTAATTTTTTTGATAGATGAAAAAAGATAGATAAGAAATGTTTAATTAATAATATATAACTATTATATCATAAATATCATAAATATTCATTATTATAACTTATTAAAATTCATGTCAAAATAAATGGAAGACATATCCCATCGCTATATGGAGGCAGTAGTCCGCACATATGCACGAGCATCGTTATTGTATTCAAACATATTAGAATGTAAGAAAGTAGATGTTATATTTTAATTTCATATGTAAAATAATGTTTTTAAATAATATAAATATGATAAAACTATCTTTATATCCAATTTTGAGAGGAAATTATGGAAAATTAATTACATCGGGTTTTGAGGCGGTAGACCGTTGTACACATGATTGACAGATTTGGTATCCATTTTATAGATGTGGAGAGGGTATAGGTTATGAAATTATAATAATATCATATTAGTATATTTTTATACATGTGTTATTATTTCATAATTATTTTAGAATATCGTTATGAGTTATAGTAAGATGTAAATTAAAACACAAGGTCAAAAACATTACCTCTTCTTCAGAAAACCTATTTATGTTTATCCCTAAAGATTTAGTTGATTAGAATTAACATAAAATAATTCTACTAGGTTTCTCAAATGTATGTAAGCAATATATTTGGGAAGTTATTGGATACATTAAAAGGAATTGGACAAGTAAATAGAAGAGGAGAGGGTGTGTCCTTTTATATTTGGGTGAGTGGACACACTTTGAATTTTGAAATGAAAAAAATGGTAGTCTAGTTTTTCAGATTACACAAAAACAAAAGAGATATTTTTAAACTAATATTTTCTAATTTGTAATTATGTCCATAAAATAGGAATTATAAAAGTTTTTATGTCATTTAAACCTCTATCTTTTTAGTTTAACCACTAGTAATCCCGTTTTCACCATAACTGTGGTAACATAATTTTACTTTTTAAATATTCAGTATGAACAAAAATCATGTTGGAGTTCTTTTATAAAATATATGACTTAGATTCAAAATATTTAACTAATTTTATCAAATTCAATTCACATATGATTCCGAAATTAAATTTAAATAAATCCTTCAAAACGGGTCAAAAATTAGTTTTTCATTTAATTTATTTTTCTAGCATTAGATGGTAATATGTTAACTATAATAATTTCTATAATAATTATATTTATTTAAATATTTGGTATATATATATAACATAAATTTTATTTAATATTTTCTTTTATTATTGTTTTTTAATTAAATAAAATATTGAAAAATTATGTAGTTTTAAAATAGTTCTTAGAAAAATATGTTTTCAAACCAAAAAATAAAGTTATACTACAACTTAGAATAATGATGATTCAAATTTAATTAATTGTATTAAATATAAAAAATAATAACCATTTTAATTTTATTAAAAAACTAAAATAATAATATGAATTGTAAATTAATCATTTTATAATTAAATTTATACTTATTATGAAGATTATAAAAATTTAATAAATTATTAAATCCTATTTATACACATAAATTTAATTGTTGGTCCATAAAAATATGTCAGGGGACATTTGAGGTATGTATTGCGTGTCGTATACTCTATCGAACATAATGATATTCTATTAAAATTAGTTGGTGTCACATTCTCCCCAACATTAATAAATTGTTTCCTTCAAATTTTAAAATTCAGTTCTTAATCAATGTATTGAAATTTTAAAATAATTTTATTGAAATCCTACATCGTATGAATTTTTAATAACAACTTCTCATGAAAAGAGGGAAAAAATATTTTAATCATCGAGAATAAAAAATTACTTGGTTTCCGAATAATAGAATATTGGTGGAATTTGGAAATATAGATTTGAAAAGAAGTTCCATTTATGAGTTAATGTAAAGTAATATTTTATGATAGATGATACAATAAATTTATTGAAAATGAATGATATTTTTACTCAAATATCATTTTCATAATATTATGGGACCCTTTTAATATCTCGACTATGAACATAAGGAAATATATAATTTGATATATTAATTATTTCAAACAAAATTAAAAGATTCTCCAAACTCAGATTATTTAAGATTCATTTTTCATTCCTGAATCACAAAAATAAAAATCTAAAAGACCACATAAATCTTAAAAGAATAAAAATGATTACTACTATAATTACTAGAAATAATGGTTATATAACCTTATCCAATAAAATATATTTATATATAATACATCAATTGTAAGTCACAAATTAAATATAATCCATTTCATATTTTTCTATCTATAAGACCCTTCATCATACTTCTAAAAAATAATAATAGCATATTTCTTAAATATTCCCTTAGCTCAAACGTAACTGTTATAGATAATTCAGCTTAATAAAATATTTCTAGAAATATTTTTAATACCTTCAATATGATTTGATAAAATTTATATTAATCCATCAAAACGTATGTCTATAAATATTTCATATTTATAAGGATATCTTGTAGAGAAGTGGTAGGTTCCTCACCCTTATTTCCCTTTTGTTGTTGGTACGTGACCAATGGCCTCACCATATGCAACAAGATGTTACCCAACACACAGGTTGTCCTTTTCTAAAAATATATTAATATAATTCCTATAACATCTTGAAATTGAAAAAAATGCATAATTAACTCCTCAAAAAAGATAAGATAAACCCTAAAGGTTAGAATACCTTTAAAATTATATCCACAAAGTGTAATTTCGTTCTTCATAATAAAAATTCTCACCAAAACATATATTAAAATAATATGATATATTTCCATAAATGTCTCCCAAAATATCCTTAATCTTAATAAAATTTCATCACATAAATCCTAAAAATGGGAGTTTACAACATTATAATGTTAATAATCCTTATACTCATAAACCAATGATGGTATAAATAAAAAAATAAGTTAGTTAAGATATTTATGATTAAAAAATTGAACAAAATCCTTAGATATTTATCCATTCTTGCAACTAAAATACTGTTGGTAAAAAAATCTACAGTATTTTTTTTGAATTACCGACACATAAATACTTCAACATTTTTTCTCTAATTATTTTTATAACCTAGTTCCATCCATAGTCTAGGAGTAAACCTATAAAATATGGAATTTAATGAGATAATTAATAGGATTCCCACATTTAGTGAAACAAACTATAAAAGTATCTGAAGAATAATATTAATTTACCTCCATTCAAATACTCAATTTTATAAAGAATATTTTTATATATGAAATTATATTACACACATAAAACAATATCCCATTACATTGAGACATTATACAAGTTATCCTTTTGCACATCCCTAACAATAAAGATAATAATCCTTGTTTCCTATATGGTCTCCACCATTCAATCTCTTTTTGAACTCAATCATTCTATACATTGGTGAATCTGAGAGTTGGTTATGGTGCATGTTGTTGGTCATATATCATGATAAATGACTAGGAATAATCATAATATCATTATATATTATTGTAATAAAATAATTTCACTCATAATCACCATATTTTCCATCACATTATTTTATAATATGATTTATCTTGTTTTCAAACATTGATTAAATACAAAAATAAAATTATGACTAACAATAATCATATAGAGAAACAAGAAAATATTTTATAATATATCTAAATAAAAACAACTTATATTTAATCTAATTCACCTTACAACTATGAAATATTGTTCATTCAGATCATTTATTCAAATATATCCTATTAGTTTGTAAATAAAATGAAAATTAACCAAAAAATATCCCTCGAGAGTGTCAAAACAAGTACAAAGCAATGGAAAACCCACCTTAAAACAAAAATACGGATATGATATGTTAAACCTAATAATATTTTAGGATTTTTACCCCTTGATGAATCTCCTCCAAAACCACATCCACTTTTATTATTAAAACAAGGATATATATATATTGAAAACACATAATCTCTTTCTTACAAAACATCTAGGATTTTATCCTATACATACATTTTTCTGCAAATTTATCCATAGGGATAAATTCTCTAATGTATGATTTTTTTATTTTCATTGGATGAAACACTTAAATTATAAAAAATGAAAATAATTTAGTAGGGGATTTTATATGTGCCCTATCTCATATTATTTTATGTCCTCCATTATAAATATACATGTTCGATTTTGAGTGTACATCACAACTAGAACAGACTTTTTCCATTAATGATGAGAAACACAACTCTTAATAAACATAGTTCTTTCCATATTATTGTCTTCCTAATTATAACATTCTATAAACACATTTTATTGATTTGTTCCCACTGATGCCACCTCATTCTTGAACTCATATTTTGTGAGGTTGTTTTCAAATTCTATCAATATTAATTCTGTTCCATTTTCATATCATAATATCTTAATTGTGTGGATAGTGTAATTCTCAAATATTAAAATATATTTCTTCATACAGTCAATCAAGTATTTCTTGCAGTATATAGACATAACATATGAAATTATATTATATCTATTAAAAATAATAATTAATTTCCTCAATTAATATGTTACATCTGTAGTTATTAGACAACACACATCAGTGTGGAAAAGATCATAATGATTTGATGGCCATTTTTTCGTTAAATGATAAGAATCCCAAACCATTATTCCTCGAATATAATAATTTCACATATTTTCTTGATCAGACATAATATTGGGAATGTTGACAATAGAATTTGGTTTGGATATGTTCTCCATTCTCTGTTGATTAATGTTACCAAACCTCTAGTGAAAAAATTGGCATTCCATTCAATTTTTAAGAAACAAGTGTTTTCTTTACTATCTACCTATTATAAATAATCATTTTCATATATCCTTTCATGATAAAATTAAATTTAATACCATTAATGGTTCACCCATTCTTATTGAATGTAAATTCTAGCCATGTGTCATAATGTTTAGTCACACCCAAGAGTTTCTGATGCAAAACTTCCATTTAGAGTGATCTGTTTTTATTAGTTCATCATTATTTAATATTTAGTTTCCAATAACTTATATTTTATGGAACCATATTGGTCGAATCATAGTGTTCCAAAATCATTTTTCATAATATTTTTCAATAAATGTTTCATTTAATGTTATATTGGATGAGTATCCCATATCAAGATTATAAGTGCTATAGTTCATTGTAGTTATGAGAGTTATTTGTACCATATTTTCTTTCCCAATAATCTATATTTCCTTCTATGAGACACTTGATTGAGTGAAGTTAATAAATCTCTATTTCAATCTCTTTTAAACATGCATGGTACAATTATACTCATACTCATCATCCATTGGAAAATTCATATTATCAAGGATAATTTTTCTTGGTTGACAGGAATAGACTTGTCTTAGAGATCTTTAGTTATTGTTCCCACCATTAATTTACCTATAATGAATATATTTATACCCAAATATAGTGTAGTGATTAAAATATCCATATATATTATTTATTCTTTATGGCGAAGGATATTATCTCATTCACTTTCAATGACATCTAGGTGATTCCAAATCTAGATAGCCTCATGCCTCTCCATAGTAAGAAATGGTATTTCCTAAAAAGACACAAAATTGAAATTTTTTAAGAAGAAATATCTTACCACTTCATGTGCTCTATAAGTACCCTTCTTTTGTATATAAATTTTACTAGGGATACTCTCTTGGTAATTGAGGACAATATTCACCTCTCTTCACTATTTGGGTTGAAACATTCTCTATTAGGATATCATGTGCCTTTATGATATGTCCATATCTATTATATTTCAATAACTCATAAAATTACAATTATTTCCATAAATCTATATCATTGATCATTAAATTCTTTTTATATTCCATCGGAACCAAATTTAACTATTTCCAAAAGAACTGTATCTAAAAACGTCAAAAAGGAAATTTAATCTTCCTTTCCATCTAATATGATTCAATTTATGAAATTAATTATACTTTAAGTACAAAAACTATCTTATACTTTTCCTCCTGTTTTTCTTCTGTTTTTATGTAAGGTCATTGATGATCATTTCTTCCTCTTTGACCCTAAGATTAAACTCTATAACATCTTATTATATTTCATGAGTTGTCAAATATTCTTCTTCATATATTTGAAATAAATCAATCTCTCCTTCAATATTATCCACACACATTGATTAGGGTTTTATCATGGATCTTATCTTTTTTAATGTCATTTTCATCAAGAGAAGACTCGTCTTCCACCTTATTATCAGCACAACCATTCGTATAGAGGCCATGATTTTTCTTACATAACTTATTACATAATTTTATGGAAATAAGAAATAAAAGTATTACACAAAATGAATCCATAAATTTAGTGTCTTGGTCAAACTAGGACCATATATAACATTTAAAAAATAAATCATAAAAACTTATTTAATTCCTTCTTCCCTAGCTTCTTATTGTACATCTTATTTTCCTTAGTACATGTAATCACCTAAGGATACAAATCAAAAGGGGTGAGATTAAATCCCGATAATATGATAGATAATAACAAGAAAAAATATTACATCGGGTGAGCATAATGATAAAATCATCATCATAATCATGAGATTAAGAAACAACAAAAGGCTCAGAAAGTTTCAATGCATAAAAATGAAACATAATGTCTCAGTTGTCAACAACCACACATAATTGTGAAAAATGAAAACATCATGTTCATGCATATTTCACAATTTTCATGAGATGCATCACATTACCCAATGAATTGGAGAACTAAATAATTCTGGGCACACCCATCAGCTCATAATATTTATATTAGGCGATATAATTCTGGTCGCACTCGTCACATCATAACATTTACATCATTATGCATTCCACATAGAATATATACCAATCATGGACATAAAATAACCCATCTAATGTAATAGGTTTAATTTAATAATCATACATTCATTTTAACATCCCAAGTAAGTAATGAATAATAATAAATTCTTATCTATGTCTATTTATGAATTAGATAGTGTTTTAGAGGCTTAAAATGAGAATAAATCCAATCTTAAGCATGAAACACACTAATATTTTGAAAAGATTGTTTTACTGCCTTTTGATGGCAAACCATTTTTAAATATATCTTTTGACAATTTTCTAATCTCTATTTGTCAAAATAATCTTATTATTTATTATTGGGACATTGAAATTTACCTTGGGTTAATTTTTTGTATTTTTCTGACAATGTTCATTTTTAATGAATAGTGAAAAATACTGCATTTTACATCAAAACTGTTTTTTCATCTAATTTAATTATATAATTAGATTATATTTTTAATTGGTATTAAAGTTTAATTATAATATATTTTTACCATCTAATACAATGGTGGTCATTATAATAAATTTCACTTTGGAATTTGGCATAAACAAGTGCCAAAATTTTCATAGATATTGTTTAAAAAAACCCGCAATTTGTTTTGACAAAGAGAATTATTTTAAAATTAATTATTTCAATTTATATGATTGGAATTTGGTAAAATTGATTCCATATTTGTAATCATATGGTAAAAATTATCTAATTAATAGTCTTTTGTTTTTGGACATTATGAATAGTAACGATAGTAATTATCTTTAATTATCTTGATTAATTAGTAATCGGGTAGTTAAAGATAATAAAATAATATCATAATAATGAAAAAATGACCCCAAAATGTGTCCTAATTCTACTGTTTGTGTCATGTAAGACCATTGGTTGCCTTGTTCCAAACTTAGTGACCCCATGGAATCACTTTTGGGTGAATGTGACACTTTATCTTTTTATTATTAAGAAAGAAGAATATCACTAAAGAATGTATCACCTGAGTAAAACATTTTTAATTTTGTATACATAAATTATATATTGGACTATAAATATTAATTTGAAAGATAAAAATATTTCCTATATCATAATATTTTTTTTATAATTTTTAGACATTAAATAAATTAATTTATTCATGAAATCATGATGATGCAGCGATTACCTCATTAAATAATGATTTAAATAAAATAAAGATATAATATAAAATCTATGACTTACACTTGTCAAAGACCTATTGGATGAGTATTTTTCTAACCCTTGTCACCTTATCCTTGAAATACAACAATGTGGGACCTTTAAAATCCGAAACTCATTTGAAAATAAAGTAACATTTTATACCTTTCCAAGATTGCCCCTCCTCTCCTCTTATAAAAGGCCCCCACCTATACCTCCTTACCCACACCTCTCAAGCCTTTGGCTTGGCAAATCGCTTCTCATTTTGTCTCTACACATCTATCTACTCATCCTAGAAGCCCTACCTTAGGCAGAAATCTCTTCACGAAACCATTTTGGTTCAAACAAAGAAGAGTTACCCTATTTTAAGGTAATGTCTTCACTTGTGTTCTTTTGTTTTATTTTTATTCTCCAACCCTATAAAATCTTTTTATTCATTTATTTTGTAACAAAACCAGTATCTTAAATATAATAAGATGTTTTTATAATAAGGATTCTAGCTACACATACACACACCTACATCTAATTGTTAAAGAACATACTGTTTCTGTGGAAGGTGAATTTCTACCTCACGAAACGATGATTGTTCAATATTATTTTAACACCTTAAAAGGTGGCCATTAATATGTCGGTATATTTATATATGATATATAATATTTCTATGTTTCACTTAATCTTCTGTATTTTTCATTTATGTCATACCTTTATGGATTCCATTATGGCTATACGTGATATCTTCATTTTAGGAAGTGCAGACTACAGCCCCCTCAAAGTGATTTGATTCGTTAATGCCATATGTGGGATGTATAAAGGATGGAATTAATGATATTATATATGATATTATAATGGAATTATAATGTAACTTTATATCATTATGATTCCATTCCATAAAATATGAAATAGAAATGAAAGTAGCGTTCATGCGTACGTACGGCTTACCGTCTCCATGAACGGTGCATTTCATTTCTTACCTCTAAATGTTATGTAAAATTATAAATACATTTATATACTAGATATATATTACACATATGATATCTATATCATGAATATAATTCTGTATATAATGGATATTTTACCACATGAACAACTTGAAATTATAAAGAGTTTATTTTTGACTCAAGTACTAATTATCAACAAAACGACCATTATTAACTTAAATAATTACATAGTGTTCATAACATGGTAATAAGTGATATAAAAGGAATAATTAACTTTTAAAAGGTTCTTAAGGAAGTATAAGTTAACTAAAGTTTAATATTCAGGACGTTAAAGAACGATAAAGTCAAGTCGGACCCGAGGTATGGGACTTCGTCTCAATCTCCTTTCATTGAGGAATATTTTGTTTTATACACAACTTTATTTTATACGGTGTATAAAACCCTTTGAATATTACATTTATTCAAAATGAATCTTGTTTATATGAATCGTTTACTAAACGACAAAAGGAAATGTTTTTTTCGTACGTATGCGGCGACAATGACTTCTCCGCTACCGTGACCATTATTTGAGTTTCAGCATCATCTACAAGACATAACCTTATTTTTAGAAATGAAAAAACAAATACCATGTTTTACTTTTCTTTTATTTTGGTATTGAAAATGGTTTTCATAATGTCCATATATCAATATGTTGTATTGATATCTTGTGATTGAAAAGTGGAAATGTTATGTTTTCTTTATGCATGTTTTATGTGATACGATTATGTTATTATTCTTGGGCATTGTTATGAAGATGGGTGGTTCCGTGATAAACTATGGGTGGGTGAGCCCGATATATCTCTCCAATGCATTGGGTAATGCGAAGGGGTTAAACATTAAGGTTTCTCCGAAGAGATTTAGGGAATATACTGTGATGGGTATTCCAAACATAACCATGAGGGTAACTCCCTACATAAGAATGTTATGAATTTCTCCAGATACCTTTATGGCTTATGATTTCTATGATTTATTCATGATTTGATGAGGTATGTTAAAGTTATTGTGTTTTATGAATAAATTATTATTTCATACATGGAATAATGTTTTCTTTTCATACTTTTATATCCCTTACTATGCTTTTTATGCTCATCCCAAGTTTTTGAAATGTTTTTCACAGGTCAAGGGAAAGGTACATGATGTGATGATAGTGTCAAGGAAGTGTCAAGAAAGAATCCATGTTTTATTTTAAATATATTTCCATTGATGGGAAAAATGAGAACTATCTTTTATGTAACCACTTTGTTTAAATGTGGAATGTAATGCATGTTTTATGATCTAATTCTCTAAAACTCTAAACTTGAAAAGATTCTCAACGTGTATTCTTAATGTAACTCAAGATTAAGTAATGTCTAAGGCTGGGGCCTTATAGTTGGTATCAAAGGTCTGTTTAGATAACTTTAGGAGTTATAATTCTATTAAATGATTATCCAAAAATATTTTTTTTTGTTATGGTAAAATTGAAATGATATAGCATTTGAAGATTACCATGTTGCTTCACCTAAGACATGTTTGTTTAGAATGGTTTTCTGTAGAGGAAATAGGGAAGCAGTGCTAGGAAGGCATATAGAAAGAAATAACCTTCCGAATCAGCATCCTGAGATGGCTGGAATTGGAACTGAACAGTTTGTTGCAGTAATGGTGCATTTGACTCAAGCGATAAATGGTGGTGGTATCCATGAACAAGATCAGACAGATCAACCGTAGAGGAACATGTCAGTGGTGGAACATTTCATGAGGCAACATCCCCCATCATTCAGAGGATCATCTGACCTTGTGCTAGCTGAAGGGTGGATTAATTCACTGGAGAATATTTTCTATGTCATGGGGTGTTCAGACAATCAAAAGGTTAGTCTTGATATTTACTGTTTGGAGGGTGAAGCAGATCAGTGGTGGTCGATGGTTAAAAATATCAGGGATGCTGATGAGATTGATGCTCTCGAATGGGATAAATTGAAAGGTATGTTTATTGTTAAGTATTTTCCTAAGGCTGTACGACTTAGGATGGAAAAACAATTCCTAGAATTGAGGCAAGAGGAAGACTCAGTGGCTTCCTATGAAGAAAGGTTCACTCGATTGGCAAGGTATGTGTTGGCGCCAAAAATGTGGCCCGAAAGGAAGGAACGAAAAAGACAGCCGGCGCGCTGCCCCGCGAAGCACAGCCGCGAAGCACAGCCGCGAAGCACAGCCGCGAAGCCCCGCCGCGAAGCGCCCCAACCCTGGCGGCGCCGCGAAGCACCAGAGGCGGTGATCCTCCGCGAGCCCATTTGACGTTTGCGAGCCGCCGCGAAGCTCCGAAGGCGGTGACCCTCCGCGAGCCTGTTTGACGTTCGCGAGCCGCCGCGAAGCACCAGAGGCGGTGATCCTCCGCGAGCCCATTTGACGTTCGCGAGCTGCCGAGAAGCTCTGAAGTCGGTGATCCTCCGCGAGCCCGTTTGACGTTCGCGAGCCGCCGCGAAGCACCAGAGGCGGTGATCCTCCGCGAGCGCGTTTGACGTTCGCGAGCCGCCGCGAAGCGCCAGAGGCGGTGATCCTCCACGAGCCCGTTTGAAGTTCTCGAGCCGCCGCGAAGCTCCGCAGGCGGCGTGCGAGCCCTGCATCGCGACGCCCCTTCCCTATAAATACTCGACTCCCCCTGAGTCCCGGAGGACGGACAATCCGACCTTTCAGCTTCTCCTCTCCCGAATCGCGAAGCAAGCTTTGCCCCCGGAATCATGAGCTCCGCGAGGTATTTCTACATCGCGAGACGACTCTGATTTGCTTCGTTTTGAGCCCCTCTTCCGGGAGGGATGCCCTTCGCGAAGCCCAAGGGAGTTCGCAAAGGAAGGGGATTCCCAAGGGAACCCGGGCAGCCGCGGAGCACTCGTGCTTCGCGAAACACCCAACCCATACGAGTAATCCCTATGCTAAGGCAGGATCGCTCCACTCCGCGAAGTACATTGCTTGGAAGGACCTTACTTCACAAACCAGTCCTTCTTCGCGAGGCAGTGCTCCGCGAACACTGTTCCACTTCGCGAAGCACCACCCACTCCCACCTTTTCCCCATGCTAAGGACAAGGCACCCCACTTCGCAAAGCACACTCCTCTGCTTAGCGATTCCTCTTTCCGTGCGACCCTCCAGGTTTGCACGATGTGATTTCAAAGTCCCATGGACAACACCTCCCGTAGCGTTGCTTCGCCTAATGCTTCTTCGCATAGGCACGCTAACGGCTATTGCTTCTTCGCATAGCCACGCTAACGTGGACCCCTCGATGGTTCCTCCCTCCACCCCCATTTACCATGGCCTTACCGGTACCTTCCCTTCCCCAAGGACCAGAGGGTACCGGTTATGTAAGCCCTAGGGGTGTGGAGTGAACCCACCTCGTCCGAGCTGCAGGACGTTAAACTGCCAAGCACCACGTCCTCAACACATGACGTTAAACTGTGACCCAACCTCGTCTCCCTCACGAAGGGTCCCCCCATCTCGAGAATTCATTACACCGCTCGTCTCCACGGGAATGGTAACTCTTCCACACATGGAATGAGATCCTCCTTGTCGGAGTGGTGTATGTTCGCAGGGGAAGGGCTGCCTCAGAGCGTAAGCCCCTATCCTTTGGTACGGATGATTGCACCCGTGCATCTCTGTACATCCCCACTACCAAGGTCAGTGGAGGACGTGATAGGGAACGAGGCACCCCGTTCTGGGCCTCCATCCTGGAGTAAGTCCCAACACCATGGGCCGCTCAACGCTTAAGCCCCTCTTCGCTTCTCACGGACGCACCCTTCGCGACGTGATCGTCAGGTCCTTGCGACCTCTTGTTTCTCACACCGAGCATGACTCACGTGGGCTTAGAGTGAGCACTGACCCTAACAAACCCCACCTGAACTACGAGGTCTTTGATCCATGTCAAGGCATGGTACGAAGGAAGCCTCCACGAGGTTCAAGCCCACCATCAGTGGACCAAGGTCTACTTCCACCTGAACTACGAGGTCTTTGATCCATGTCAAGGCATGGTACGTAGGAAGCCTCCAAGAGGTTCAAGCCCACCATCAGTGGACCAAGGTCTACTTCCACATGAACTACGAGGTCTTTGATCCATGTCAAGGAATGGTACGTAGGAAGCCTCCACGAGGTTCAACCCACCATCAGTGGACCAAGGTCTACTTCCATCTGAACTACGAGGTCTTTGATCCATGTCAAGGCATGGTACGTAGGAAGCCTCCACGAGGTTCAAGCCCACCAATAGTGGACCAAGGTCTACTTTCACGTCGGTTCACCGACACACCCACCCGTCGCTCATTCACGTCGGGTCTCATTCCAGTCCAGCGGTAAGCCGTTGTGACCCAAACCCACCTGAACTACGAGGTCTTTGATCCATGTCAAGGCATGGTACGTAGGAAGCCTCCACGAGGTTCAAGTCCACCATCAGTGGACCAAGGTCTACTTCCACCTGAACTACGAGGTCTTTGATCCATGTCAAGGCATGGTACGTAGGAAGCCTCCACGAGGTTCAAGCCCACCATCAGTGGACCAAGGTCTACTTCCACATGAACTACGAGGTCTTTGATCCATGTGAAGGCATGGTATGTAGGAAGCCTCCACGAGGTTCAAGCCCACCATCAGTGGACCAAGGTCTACTTCCATCTGAACTACGAGGTCTTTGATCCATGTCAAGGCATGGTACGTAGGAAGCCTCCACGAGGTTCAAGCCCACCAATAGTGGACCAAGGTCTACTTTCACGTCGGTTCACTGACACACCCACCCGTCGCTCATTCACGTCGGGTCTCATTCCAGTCCAGCGGTAAGCCGTTGTGACCCAAACCCACCTGAACTACGAGGTCTTTGATCCATGTCAAGGCATGGTACGTAGGAAGCCTCCACGAGGTTCAAGCCCACCCATCACCCAATTCACGTCATGTTCTACCTACATCCAGTATGACGTTAAACTACATTCTGGTCCAGTCGTAACCCATTGTGACCCAGCCCCATTTGAACTACGAGGTCTTTGATCCATGTCAAGGCATGGTACGTAGGAAGCCTCCACGAGGTTCAAGCCCACCAATAGTGGATCAAGGTCCCTCGCTTACGTCGGCTCACCGACACCCACCACCCGTCGTTTATTCACGTCAGGGTTCATTATCGTCCCGCATGACGTTAAACTATATTATTTGAACTACGAGGACTTTGATCCATGTCAAGTCATGGTACGTAGGAATCCTCCCAGAGGTTCAAGCCCAACTCTCCCCGGACCAAGGTCCAGCTTCACGTCGGTTTACCGGCACCATCCTGAACTACGCGGACTTTGATTCCCTGCCACGGGGATACGTAGGAAGCCTCTTCAAGGCTCAAGCCCAACTTCGCTGTCGCCCCCCTGCGATGGTCCCATTTCATTCTCAACCGTCTCCGCAAGACGTTAAACTCGCGACCTACCTCGTGATAAACATGAGATGCCTGAGGAAAACCTCGGATGGAACGCCTTTGGCGTAACCGTCTCCGCAAGACGTTAAACTCGCGGCATACCCTGTGTTGAACATGGGAAGCTGAGGAAAACCCCAGATACGTGTCTATGACATGTAATTCCCTGCACTCGATGTGGGATGCCTCGGGCTTCCACGCCCTCGAGAAGCCTTGTGATCAAGGATAACAGACAGACATGCCAGGTACCCCAGCATCCAGACACGCTACTGATGCCTCAAACGTGATTACTCCCCTGACCGAAGGTTGCTGCCCTGACTGGACCCTTTGGAATGTCCCGACAGAAGCAGTGTAATTAAACGGCGTCCATGGAAACATGGCACTGGGAAGAGTTTCACGAACTACGTATTAAATCTATAAGGGAGACCCGGACTAGGTGACGAGTTCTGAGGAGGAATCCACAGGAGGAAGAACCGACATCCCATCATCCCGTTTCGATCAAGGAGAAGACGTCCCTGAATAAGGAATGAATGCCGCCCGCCTTTGGAAAGCGGGAATGCGGGGCAACAAAGCCACACGTCCCCCTCCTCCGCGGACAGATGCGCGCGTGCCCCGGCGAAAGCATCGGAAACAGAAATGGTGAACCCGACGTGAATTTCTTCTCCTCAGCATGGGGATTAGTAGCGTTCGAGACACCAGTAGATTGACGTGTCACCGGATCCAGATATCCGGTGCCTGGTCCCGCCAAGCAAATGGCGGGCCTGTCGTGGAACTCACCAGAAGTCAGGGTAGTAGAACGTGGGGCGCTCCGCTCTGCAGCGTGTTGGCGTGGATCCTTCTCACAGACATGGAGGATGGAAGAACGCTGGGGCACTGGCTGTCAATCCTTTTCCTCTCAGTACTGATGAGTTGATCCCTTCGTTTTCCAGGAACCAGGTTGCTATTTCAGAGATGCGGTCACCATCCGCTCCTCGCCCGCGCAGGGGCAGGGGCAACACCACTACGGCCACTCCACATGGCGCCACTACCGCCACGACGGCTGCCACGTCACGGGATGCGGGACGTCCACGTCCCCTTTCCCCATCAGAGGTCATCCAACGAAGGGTGATCAACAGCCTCGTGCGCAGGTATGAGGAACAAGGGGTCATCCCAACCAGGGATATGGCCTGTTTGGACCTGGAGGCTTCCGGGCCCCGCCATCAACGCTGCCCTAACAGGCCGCACAGGGAGCCCCCGCTCCCCACCCAGACATTCAATCATTTCGGGAGCCTATCCCCGGAACGCCTTGATGACTCTTCGCCTTACGCTGAAGAGGCAGGTGTTGTCCGGCTCAGTCCGCTCAGGGCCCCGACCCGGGGCCCCCAGGCGAGAGCTCCCGTCCAGCCACGTCAACACCGCCGTCCGGCCCCACAGGAAGAGCAGCCAGAATACGTCCCTGCACCACCTGCACCGGCCCGCCTGACCCGACGTCAGCGCCGGGCCCGGGCTGAGGACGTTCTCCTAGGCGCGTCCACGTCGACAGTTACAGTGGCCCGAGCCACCGCCGGCGTACATTATGAAGCCCCCGCATACATTGAGCAGGGGCACCCCTTCGCCCAACCATGATTGAGACCCCAGCCTCCCCATGGGCAGGCCGGGTTGACTCTCTGGGTTGCAGGCCCCAGTGATGAACGTCGCGAGCTAACCCGCGGTGATGCCACCCCGTACGGAGGTCCTCCCCGTACCACTACTCCACAGAGCGTGGGCCTTCCCCACTCTGAGGTTCGTCATGGAGGCATGCCTCGTGCTGCCCCCGTCCTGCAGGAAGACCTGCCCCGGGGTAGTGATGCTCAGCGCGGAAACATTTCCCGCGCCCGCTGTACAGGGTATGAAGTCCATCCTTCTGAAGGCACCATCCATCCGGTCCTTCGACGTGGGGGGCCCCCCTACGTCCTCTCTGCGACTGGCGAAGGTCCTCCTCGCCCCAGCCACTCAAGGAGTGAAGGTCAGCCTCGCTCCACTCGCATCGACCATGGAGGCCTTCCCCATGCTCCTGCCGGATCCAATAGAGGCCCCGCCCACGTGGGTACTATTCATGGAGGTCCTCCCCATGTACCCTTTGATATTTTCCCTGGTGCCCCTCGCACCCCGGCTGTCTTAAGTGGGGGCCCTCTCCGCCACGGCACTAGCGCCGCCCCAGGGCCGCCTGATAGGGGTCAACCCTATCCTGAAGAGCCACCCATGGGAAGAAGAGCGGGTCGTCGCCGCCACATGAAGAATCCTGGGAAGGCCCAGGGGGAGATCAAACCTGCCCGCTTCTCTGATTCGGAAGCGGAATGCGATTCAGCGATGGAACCTTCTCCCAGCTCCTCCGTATCAAGGACTGGGGCAGGAACCAGACGCGTCAGCCTCGTTCTCCCGGAATTTGAGGTCCACCTGATTCCCGTCTCTCTCCGCAGGTACATCCAGGAGGAAGAAATCCTGGGAATTCCACAGGTTTCGACCGCGCAGTTACCGCCACCGTCACCCGAAGCTCCCTCTACCTCTACTCGGGACCACAAGGAGCTGTTTTGGGGGTCAACGGTGATAGAGCCACGACATGACCGGACACCGGTAACGGCAATTCCCGTACCCGAAGCAGCGGCTGTTAGCCCGTCCTATCGTGACATTGTGGTCAGGTCACCTCGCTCTTCAGAGGAAGGCCCAGAGTACGGTGGCCAGTCTGCTCGCTCGCCGTAATCTCCACCGCCGAGTTTGCTATCCCAGAGGTCCGCCTCGGTACCGCTACCGGTCCCTCAGCCACCCCCGGTTGATGAGTGGGGAAATGTAGGGCCTAACCCCGAGGATGAACCCAGGAGCTTCTGGAGTATTCTTGCAGCAGACTACTTCCCAGAGAAGTTCTGGCCCACGACGGCGCTGAATTTTCGCGTACCCGAGTCGCTTACCCCTGAAGAAGTGGGATGCTTTTGTCGGACCCTGTGGGCGACGCACTTCCGCCTCCATTGGGAACGGGTAGTGTACCCCAGGAGTCGAGAGCACTTCGAGGAGATTGGCAAACAGTGCCGCCTGATTGATGCAGCGGCGCTCCTTGCGGCCCAGCACCCCGAGTCGCCCGGTCATCAGAGTGCCCTCCAACGAAAATGCGTTCAGAGTTTCAAGGCACTCCGCAAGATGGTCAGGGAAGCCACCCCCCATGTGCAAGTCCGTGGTTGGGGACGCTATGCCGCTCTCCTCTTCGACCCTATCCGACGACAGCCCGATTCGCTATGAGACATTGAGGATATGCCCTCAAGAGGAGTCACAGTCCACATGGCCGACGTTGTGGATAAGGAAGATGAGCTTGAGTTCCTTGATGGGGACATACCATCCGAGGGCGTACCGCCGCTTCTTGACCCGTCAGGGAGAGTTACCCGTCATCAGAGGAACCTGCTGGGCCTCCCTGTACCCACCGAGTCACTGGCACTCGGTCGGAGCACTGGCAAGGGTAAGGAGCACATCGGAATAGTCAAGCACTCCAACCCATCCGCCTCTGTGCAGAAAACGGACGAAGACCCTGAGAAGGCCACGTTGCGCCAGCAGCTTGCTGAGCAGAAGAGGCTGGTCGACGAACTCTTGGCTGAACGCGTCGCAGAGCGACGACCCGACTATGGTAATCCCAGGCCGGGGCAGCAGGGGCAGGAACAATTTCCCCCCGGTGAGATGCCTCCGGGCAACCCTGATCATGCTACTGCCGCGGACAGGGCGGAAGCCGGAACATACGGCAAGAGGGCGCGATACGTCTCGCCAAACCCCCCTGAGCGACGGGGCAATCTGAAGAACCCAACCTGGGTTCCCCCAGTCGCCCAACAGGTCGTCCAACCAGTCAACCCGCGAGCAGCAGAAGCCATCTACCGTGTTGAAGAACCTGGCAATGCGCTTGTGGTTAGGGACCCCCGTCAAGACAGGGACCCCCACCCGGAGGACCTTATTGCGGCACTCACAGCCCGCCTCAAGGCGTTGGAGACACGGCAGGTGGCAGTCCCACCAGATGGCAAGCCTTATCCCGCGTGGGTGGATGATATGCCCGCGCCTCCGGGTTTTGGGAACCCCACTTTCTCGCCTTTTAATGGGACAGGGGACCCACCCCAGCACTTAGCTCATTTCTCTTCCAGGTGTGGCCCCATGCTAGGGACCCCGGCTTAGCAAGAAGCCGCTAAGCTCTGATGTTTTGTACAGACGTTGGAAGGTCCGGCATTCGTCTGGTACAGCCAGCTCCCCATCGGATCAGTGACCGGTTGGGAGGATCTTCGTCGGCAGTTCTTGTACCAGTTCAGCTCCACCACGCGGAAGACCAGCATCGCGGACCTCTTTAAGTGCAAACAGAGGCCTGATGAGTGGGTTGCAGACTTCATCGCCCGGTGGAAAGGACTTACGTATTCCCTCGATATGCCACTGACTCAGGAGCAATTACTGACGATGTGTGTGGGGAACGTAAAGACAGAGCTGGTACCCTCCTTGATTACCAAGAACTACCCAGGAGGGTTCAGAGATTTCTCGGATAAGGCCCAGCGCCTCGAGGAGGCCCTGCAACAGGCTAGTCAGGCACGTTTGCTACCCCCTATGATCCCAGCCAGGAGGGCCGCCAGGGCTGAACCCGCCGCAGTGGCTCAAATAGAAGCCCCGAGGCAGCTGGAATTGTTACCGGCGACACCACCCCCGAAACCCCACAGAGGTCCTCCACCTCAAGCACAGGCTCCTTCCCAGCAGCGACCGCCTCAGAACCGACAGGTTCCCCCGCGCAATGCGCCGCCGCCACCTAGGCGAGACAACCAGGCGCCGCCCCCTCGGCAGGCCCCTCCGGTCCCTCGATAGGACCAGGCCCCCAGGGCTCCTTACCCGGAAAGAAAGTACCATACCTATTCGTTTAACGAAAATCAGGTCCCTGGTTACTTCCGAAGTGCTCTAGAGCAAGGGATCGTGCGTCTTCCTGAGTGCAGGAGGCCGGCAGAGGCGCATCTCACTAATCACCCCAACTAATGCCCATATCATCGGATCCTGGGGCACACCCTCAAGTGATGCTATGTGTTTAAAGACTGGCTTTAGGACCAGGTCAACAACAACATAGTCAAGTTGGGCCCAGCGCCAGCGCAGGTGGCAGGCGTCTTTGCGGGATCAGAAATCGGCAGTGACAGCGAGGGTGAGTGGCAGCAGGTCCCTAGCCGTGGGTCCCAGAAATACGACAACTGGATGGCTCGAAAAACTATCGTCCGTGCCCAGGGTATCATCCGGGCACGCCTGAAGCAGCCGGAACCTTCAGAAGAAGCAGCCGGTGCCTCAACATCGTCTTTACAGTCGACCTCTGCCCAAAAGGGCAAGCAGCGGCGACGCAAGAAGAAGCAACGTGCACCGCCAGTGCCGTCGTCATCCCGCACTCTTGGCGACTTTATGCCTCCCGAAATGGGCATTCCTCCCAGAATCCACCCAGCGGTGGATGACTCTTCGAGCGACTGTCAAGGGTACGCTTCGGTTAACACCGTGGAGCTGGTAAAGCCCTATATGACCCCCGACGAGGGGGAACCCTAGGCAGACCGCCCCAATGTTTCCAGCCGACGTCAACGTCAGCGGAATCGCAATCGCGCCGGTCACCGAGGTATGTCAGCAGGCACTTGTGACCAAGCAGTGCACGCTACCGAGACCAGGCAGCAGGCTCAGCGCAGATCTCAGCACGCGCAGGCCCATCCAACATCCTCAGCTCTACCTCCACCGTCGTTCGTGTTGCTGGATCGGGGAGAGTCGCCTCGTTCGTATCACAGCCAGTCTCGCCCGGCGACGGGCCAGCCCCCGCTGTTCGATCTTAGCCCGGCGACTACTCTCCAGGCTTCTACTAGCAGGCAGCAAAATGTACCCAGTGCTAGCCGACCGCCAGTTCAACCAGCAGGACCCTCTATGCCCCCAAATGCCGAAAAACCCCCTGTAAGCAGAGGTTCACATTTGGCACGCAAGTATGATGTCCTAAAGCACCTAGCAGGAATTCCGGCAAGGCTTTCCATCCTTGAGGCCCTGCGCTTGTCATCTGAGATGCGCGAGGCACTTTCCGAGGCCCTAAGGAGCCCCCTCCAGTTCGAGACGGAAGTGGCAGCCGCAGAGGCCTTCCATACCGAGACGATTGAAAAAGCCGAATGTCAGGCGGTTATCTCGTTCTCTGGTGAAGATGAAGACCCTCCTATATAGGGGCACATTCGCCCACTGTATATCACTGGCCACTTTAACGGTGTGGAAGTCCGTCACTGCCTCGTTGACATGGGTTCTTGAATCAATATAATTCTGACCCGGACGCTGCGAAAGCTGGGTTTGTCCGAAGGTGATTTGACTCCCTCTGACCTCAGGATTCAGGGGTACGACAGGACAGAGCAAACCCCGGTCGGCAAGATCCGCCTGAAGACCCAGTTCGGTGGCTTAATTGCCAGCACCGAGTTCATGGTTGTTTCTCAGGACACCGCCTACAACGCATTGATGGGTAGGCCATGGCTCCATCTGCATGTCGCGGTCCCCTCATCGTATCACCAGTGCCTTAAGTACTCGCTCAACGGTTGAGTAGGCGTGCTCCAAGGAGACGCGTCCCCTTTCGCTTCTTGTGAGGCCCGCTATCTGGATGCGGGTTATTACAAAAGTAAGGACAAGCAGATCCTGGTCAGCGAGGATGAGCCCGCCCCAATCACAAGTGATCCCTGGGAGAGCATGGACGACGCCTACATCCTCCCGATCCACCGGTTGGAGGCCACGACCCCCGACATGGGACAATGATTCGCTGTTTCGGGTACGCAAGGAAGGCATGTTCCCGCGTCCTAGCGACGGAGGAAAATCACCTCGTACTCCTACATCAACCAGGCTCGGGTCATCCCGGAATCTCCTACCCCTGTACGGTACCGGGACGTCAAGCTCATGACAATGGCAGTGCGCCATAAGTGTCTATTTCGCCAAGCTGGAATCAACCGACTCAGGCCGACACGTCACCACTGCTTTGATATCATCAAGCGTGGCCCCTTACGCCGAAGGCCGGATGGGATAGGATCAAATGCATTCATTGCTATGGTCTCGACGAAAAGTGAGTCTCCTGATGTGATGACCGCTGCTGCCCAAGCCGGCACCAGCCGCCCCTCGGGTTTTGAAAGCCCAGAAGTATCTTCCGTCGCGGGAAGTCCCCCCACGGCTGGGGAGGAAGACTTGGAGGATGCTCCCCCAGCCTTTGAAGAAGGCGTCTCTACCACGGTCGATGAGCTGGTACAGGTGAACCTTGGTAGCGAGGAAGATCCAAGACCCACATTAATCAGTGCGGCCATGTCCCTCGAGGAGCGGCAGTAGTATGTAGACTTCCTCAAACAGCACCGCGATGTGTTTTCCTGGAGTTACGATGAGATGCCAGGGCTGGATCCCCAAGTGGCCGTCCACCGTCTGGGCCTCCCAGTAAAACATCGTGGGTTCAAGCAGCCTCCCAGGAAAATGCACCCTTCCCATGGTGCTATGGTTGAGGCCGAAGTTGATAAGCTAATCAAGGCCAACTTCGTCAAAGAGGTCCAGTACCCCAAATGGCTCGCCAACATTGTGCCAGTCAGGAAGAAGAATGGGCAGATTAGAGTCTGCATCGACTTCCGCGATCTCAATCGCCACTGCCCAAAGGATGACTTCCCACTCCCAGTGACGGAGCTGTTGATTGACGCCACGGCCGGGTTCCAAGCCCTCTCTTTCATGGATGGGTATTCCGGGTATAACCAGATCCGGATGGCCCCCGAAGATGAGGAGTCCACTGCCTTCAGGGTTCCCCAGGGTACCTTTTGCTACCGGGTAATGCCATTCGGTTTGAAAAATACAGGTGCCACTTATCAGAGGGCCATGCATCGCATATTCAAACCGATCCTTGGGACATTGGTGGAATGCTACATGGATGACCTTGTAGTCAAATCGTGCCAGCGCCAGGACCATCTCAAAGACCTTGAGAAAGTGTTCGGTTTCCTCCGTTCCCGTCACCTGAAGATGAACCCGCTGAAGTGTGCCTTCGGGGTAACCTCCGGGAAGTTTCTGGGTTTTGTTGTCAGATACCAAGGTATCGAGATCGACCCGGAGAAGATCAAGGCCATCAGCCAAATGCCTCCCCCGAGCAACATTCGGGAGCTCCGAGGCCTGCAAGGCCACTTAACCTATATACGCCGATTCATTGCGAACCTGGCCGGCAAGTGTAAGCCCTTTTCTCGGCTCATGAAGAAAGGTGCTGCCTACGAATGGGATGAGGAGTGTCGGATCGCCTTCGAGGAAATCAAGAAGTATCTTCTCCAACCTCCGGTCTTGATGCCACCCGTCTCTGGAAAGCCGCTGGTCCTTTACGTGACCGCCCTGGAGAGATCCCTCGGCGCACTGCTCGCCCAGAAGAATAACGAGGGCACTGAGAACAGTCTCTACTATCTCAGTCGCATGCTTCTCGATACGGAGGTCAGATATTCTCTTATCGAAAAGAGTTGCCTTGCGCTCGTCTTCTCCGTGCAGAAGTTGCGACACTACCTGCAACACCACGAGGTGCAATTGATCTCTCGGGTGGATCCGCTGAAGTACATCCTGAACCGCCCCATGCTGACTGGCCGACTAGCACGGTGGGCGGTTATTCTCCAGCAGTTTGACATCAGGTTTGTGCCTCAGAAGGCCGTTAAGGGACAGGCGTTGGCAGACTTTTTAGCTGCCCATCCAACCTCCGCGGATCAATCCCTGGACTTCGATTTCCCCGACGAGACGATCCTCTCGGTCGATCACGCTGTCCCGTGTTGGCAAATGAATTTCAACGGTGCCTCCCGGAGCCCCACCGGTAGAAGGCTCAATGACCCCAAGCTCAACAGAGTGGGTCTGGGTATTGTTTTCATTACCCCGTCGCAAGCCATCCTGCCGTACTCCTTCCTGTTGTCAGAAGGTTTTACGAACAACGAGGCAGAGTACCAAGCTCTCATCACCGGCCTCGAGTTGGCCCTTGAGATCCATGTACCCCATCTACATGTGAAGGGAGATTCCGAGCTGGTAATCAAACAGGTTAATGGCGACTACGTCGTCAGGAAGCCAGAGCTTGCACCGTTGCTGGAGTACACCCTCCTCCTAATGGCCCGGTTCTCTTCTCGGCCAGAGGTTACCCATGTCCTGCGGTCGCAGAACGGCCAAGCGGACGCCCTAGCTGGCTTAGCCGCATCGCTCGCAGAACCCGAGCAAGATGATTTGGTCATACACGTGGCCCACCGGAGAGTCATTGCTCCCGTCACCCAAGAGGACCGTGATAGCCTGCGGGTAAGTCATCTCACCGCCGGACCCTCCGTATCGGGGGTCCCGGGTTCGTCAGACGCAGTGGTTGAAACGACCCCCGATTGGAGAGCACCTTTTGTCGAGTATCTCCAAAATGGTCAGCTCCTGGACAACCGGGCCGAGCGCGAGCGAATCCGACGCCGCGCACTTCAATTTACCCTCCAGAGCGGCCCCAGTCTTGAGCAGACCCTATATAAACGGAGTTTTGATGGTGTCCTCCTCCGTTGCATCCAAGGAGTAGAGATACCTCGAGTTATGCAAGAGGCTCACGCCGGTTCCTGTGGCGCCCATCAAGCTGGGCCGAAGCTGTCCCATCAAATCCGGAGGCTAGGGTACTTCTGGCCCTCCATGATCCACGATTGTATTGGATACGCCAAGAGATGCCACGCGTGCCAAGTGCACGCCAACTTCTTTCATCGGCCGCCAGAACCCCTCCACCCCACCAAGTACTCTTGGCCATTTGCGGTATGGGGACTCGATGTAGTGGGACCGTATCCGCCGGCAACAGCTCGCCAGTGTAGGTTCATCCTGACTGCTACAGATTTCTTCTCCAAGTGGGCAGAAGCAGTTCCGATCAAAGAGGTCAAGGCCCGTTCCGTCGTTGACTTTGTGAGCTCCAACATTATCCACCGGTTTGGAGTCCCTCACGCCATCCTCACTGACAACGGCACCAACTTCCGAGCAGCTGAATTGAAGAAATTGTACGCTAAGTACGACATCCGGTCAAACCATACCTCCCGCTACCACGCACCGGCGAATGGACAGATCGAGGCGTTCAACAAGACCCTCTCTAACATTCTGCAGAAGATGGTTGGTCAGAACAAGAAGAGTTGGCCGGACAAGCTCCCCAACGCCCTCTGGGCTTACCGGACGACGACTCGCAACTCTACCCAGGTGACCCCATATTCCCTGGTGTATGGAGTTGAGGTCGTCCTACCCATTGAGATCCAGCTGTCGTCGCTACGCACGACAGTTTATGATCACCAGACATCAGATGAGGTAGCCGAGATCCGTCTAGCTTAGTTAGAGGCACTGGACGAGAACCGGCTTCGTGCCCTGCACAATCTGGAAAGGCATCAGGACAAGATAGCAAGAGCTTTTGACAAGAAGGTTCATCTCCGCTCTTTTCTACAGGGTGACCTGGTGCTGGCCCTGTGAGCGCCAATGATTCCAGGAAGGAAACCGCCCAAGTTAGACCCCAAATGGGAAGGGCCTTATATCATCCATAAGGTTTACCCCAATGGAGCATACTCCTTGGTGACCACAGATAGAGAGCGTGTAACCCCTCCCACCAATGCCAGATTCCTCAAGCGATACTTTTCCTAGGGCAAAAGTGGTCCTGCATGACCCTAAACTGCAAGAGGGTCCTGCACGACATTAAACTGCATTGGTCCTGCATGACCCTAAACTACGAGAGGGTCCTGCACGACATTAAACTACATTGGTCCTACATGACCCTAAACTGCGAGAGGGTCATGCATGACATTAAACTGCATTGGTCCTGCATGACCCTAAACTGCGAGAGGGTCCTGCATGACATTAAACTGCATTGGTCCTGCACGACATTAAACTGCATTGGTCCTGCACGACCCTAAACTGCAACTTGGTCCCGCATGACCTTAAACTGTATCTTCGTCCTCACTGCAAGATGTTAAACTGCATGTCAGTCAGTTCTTCCTGACCGAGGCTCAGCCTCAGGCCCCTCGGCCTCTTTGGGCCCCTGGCCCCGTCTCCACTGAGGTCTGGCCCCAGGCCCCCTCGTTTTTCTCCGACTTACCCTCTTACGGGATCGTACGGTACAGTGTAGGACTACGTTCTCACGTTGGGATCATGTACCATGCCGCACACATCCCCGAATGAGATGCCCCTCGTCCCGCATGACGTTAAACTGCATGTCAAGAACTACGTACGGCTTGATTCCCATCTTCATGGGATACGTAGGAACGCTCGGACGCCTTGTCTTGAGCCCAGCCCCAAGCTTCTCTCTTCCACTATTCCCCCTGGGGATGGTCTCCTTGGAGGATCTTTGTGTAGCAGGGCATCGGCTTTCTTGGCCCCGCTCATGCAACCCCACTCACGCAAAGATTGTGGGGGTCGCACCATGCGCCCACTCCCGTTCTTCTACCCTCCCACGTCCTCACCGCATGATGCTAAACCGCATGGCCTTCAAGAACTATGTATGGCTTGATTCTCATCCTTATGAGATATGTAGGAACGCCCGGACATTTCGCCCGTCGGCCCAGCCCAAAAGCCAAAATCTTCCCCTCGGGTCAAGACAGGGCAGGGTGCCCACTTTTGCCCCGACCCACGTCGAGCAAGCCTCGACCCGGCTGCACATTCCCCCCTGGAGGTGTTTGCCCCTTTCGTGGATGGATTCACACCCGGAGGGGCCCCCAAGAACGGCCTGGATACAAAGCCCAAGGGCTATCCTACCGATACGGGCCAACGCCCCCGAGGGTTTCTCAAGCAACAAATCGATACAAGTCCCGCGTTGCGAATTTGGTCAGCGGTCGATGCTCATTTGTTTCCCCCATGCGGGTCACCATAGGAACGCTGTGTTTCGAATATGGTCAACAGTGATTCATTCTGCCCCATCCTGAGGTGACAAACTTCCCCCAGGTGGTGCTAGTGATCGGGCCCATAGCCCAGGATTCCTCACCCGGAGCGTACGGTGTGGTGTGGGACTACGTCCTCATTCACGTCGGGATCATGTACCATGTCGTACGACTCCCCCTCCGAGGCTCAGCCTCAGGCCCCTTGACCTCCTTGGGCCCCTGGCCCCCCGTCCTCATTTATGACGTTAAACTACAAACCGGTCAGGCCTTCCTGACCGAGCCTCAGGCCCCTTGGCCTCCTTGGGCCACTAGCCCCCCGTCCTCGTGTAAGACGTTAAACTACAAGCCAGTCAGGTCTTCCAGATTGATACTTGACCTTAGGCCCCTTGGCCTTTCCAGGTCACAGCCTAGGTCCCTTCTTACCCGGAGTGTACGGTGTGGTGTGGGACTACGTCCTCATTCACGTCGGGATCATGTACCATGTCGTACGACTCCCCTTCCGAGGCTCAGCCTCAGGCCCCTTGGCCTCCTTGGGCCCCTGGCCCCCCGTCCTCATGTAAGACGTTAAACTACAAACCAGTCAGTTCTTCCTGACCGAGGCTCAGCCCCAGGCCCCTCAGCCTTTCCAGGCCGCATCCCAGGACCTATCTTATAGGATTGTACGGTATGGCGTAGGGCTATATCCTCATTCACGTCGGTTTTTCGACATACTGTACACCTTTCTTAGGGGTATGTTACTCCCCTCCTCGTCCGGTATGACGTTAAACTACATTTCAAGAACTGCGTGTGGCTTGATTCCCATCCTGATGGGATACGTAGGACCACCTGGATGTCCAAGATCCGGGTCCAGCCCCATCTCTCGGGAATCCTCATCCCATCTTGGCCCCTTGGCCCATCCTTCCTCCATGAGGGGATCATATGGTGCGGTGTGGGATTATGTCTTCATTCACGACGGTCTCGTGATGACCACACCATGCTCCCACCCCCTGCTAAGTTGTTTCGTCGATCCCTCTTTTTCGGCGGTTCCCCAATGTGCTTAAGAGTACTCTGGTTCATTACCTGGAATGCCAAGCTTTACTCGGACACGTCCGCACCCGCTTTCCAGGCTTTGCGTATCCCCGCATCAGGGCTTTCACCATCTTTCACACCCGGAGGGACCCCCAAGAACGGCCTGGATACAATGCCCAAGGGCTCTCCTACCGATACGGGCCAACGCCCCCCAGGGTTTCGGACAACAAATCGATAAAATCCCGCGTTGCGAATATGGTCAGCGGTCGATGCTCGTTTGTTGTTCCCACCTCAGGCTAACGCGATACAGACGCTGTGTTTCCGTCACGGATAACAGTTTTCCTCTGTCGTCACGCCAACCCGTTAAGCCCAAATGCCGAGTACACAATTCACACCCTTCGTCACTTCATCGTGTCCAAGTAGAGTCTCGGGATTCTTGGTACTTTTCCTCCGTGCACGTCTGCGCATTTGAGGAACAAGCTACATCAAAGGTGTCCTTCGGAACTTTCTGCTGACTCCCCTTTAATGGATGCCCCAAGTATTGCAATGAGGATGCCCCCCTTGTTTCCCACACCGAGTTTATCTCACATGGGCTTAGGGATTGGGCCGACATCTGTGCTTACTCGGGAGTTGTCACCATCCACGGTCCGAGCTCTAAGACCATAAACTAAGACTCTCATCTGGAACTACGTTCAAGACCCCTTGTCTTTGGACCCAGCTTGAGTTCAGCAAATTTACCTCTCTAATCCTCTCTTCAGGACCCTGATCACAGGACTGCGTGGCGCAGTGTAGGACTACGTCCTCATTCACGTCAGGTTTGAAACAACTGCACCACGCACGCCCCCATTCTGAGGTTCAGTCCTCCTGTTCAGTCCTGCATGACATTAAAAGGAACCCTTCAGAACTACGTGTGGCTTGATTCCCATCCTAATGGGGAATGTAGGACCACCTGAATGTCTAAGATTCGGGTCCAGCCCCACCTCTGGGAGATATCCTGATTTCCCGGTTGCCTAGGCCACTTGGTCCATCCCTCTCCAGCGGGGGGTGTGCAGGTATGATACAAGGTTTTGGGCATCATGATCCCCTTCCCCTGGGAATCTGCCATCTCTTGATCACCCTCAAGGTTGAGTCCTTTGACTCCCTGCAGTGGTTCACCCATGTATTAAGAGTACTTTGGTCTAGCACCAAGAGTGTCAGATTCAACTTGATCAAGTTCCTGCCACTTGTCAAGCTTCGTGTTCCCCTCTATTCGGACTTCCATCATCTTTCACACCCGGAGGGACTCCCAAGAACGGCCTGGATACTACGCCCAAGGGCTCTCCTACCGATACGGGCCAACGCCCTCCAGGGTTTCGGACAACCAATCGATAAAATCCCGCGTTGCGAATATGGTCAGCGGTCGATGCTCGTTTTGTTAGTCCTCATTTCAGGCTAATGCGACAGGATGCTGTGTTGCGAACATGGTCAGCAGTAATCCTCTGTCGTCACGCCAGCCCCTTCAGTCCTTGAATGTTGGATGCATGATTCACATCATTTTCCACCCCATCATGTCCAGGTGGAATCTTGACACTTTTGGCGCTATCCCTCAGTGCACCATTGCATGCTAGGGGGACAAAGCTGCAATCTGGCGTCCTTTGGGACTCCCATGGTCCGAGCTCTAAGAACATAAACTAAGACCCATTTGGGACTACGTTCAAATTCCCATCCTCATGGGACACGTAGGACCGCCCAGACGCCCTGTCTCCGGGTACAACCCATTCAGGAAGCCAGTCTCTCTCCCTGTTTTACCTCCGGAGGGCGTACAATTTGATGTGGGATCATGTCTCTGTCAAATGTGTATTATAAACACTGCGCACATTTCCCGCCTAGCATCGTCTCTGCTACGTCTGCGCTGCATGACGATAAAATGCATGCTTGGTCCTCTCATACGACCTTAAACTGTGACATTATCGTCCTGGCCGCACGACGAAAAACGGCACCGCATTGTGGTGACCTCGCTGTAGAGGACATCACGTTGGGTATTGGTCATGTGCCATTCCATTTGTCAACGCCCATCACGGATTGATTCATGTGGCGACATCGCGACCTACTGTTCTAGGCCTGTCGCTTCACAAAAAAAAACTATTCACCTTAAAGAACAAACAAGATACATCAAATTCCGCTTCTTTAGTGCAAGGGCCACGTCCGCACTCCCCTTTTCCCCTGGCACTGGTATCCTACCGTGCCACCTTCCAGAACTACGTATGGCTTGATTCTCATCCTTATGAGATACGTAGGAGCACCCGGGTATTTCCCCGCGGGCCCAGCCTAACCCTGGTGTTCGGTTCCATGGTCCGAGTTCTATGACCCTAAAATAAGATCTCCCCAAGGGAAAGTAATCTGCTCCCTCTCTCTAATACGTTTTGTTGACGTATTCAGATGTGTTTTGACAAAAATCCCGAAGCATGGGATTTTCACAGGGACATTCCCCTCATCCCATGACCATGCTTCGTGAGTTCTCTATTTGGATCCTCATCCTCTTCCACATCCAAAAGGACCCTCGGATGACGTGGACATTAAGCTTAAGGGCTCTCCATGAATGCTAGACCTAAGGGCCCTTCAATCGTTTCGGGCCAACGTCCCCACGGATCTCTGACAACATTTGTGACACGGTCCCGTGTTTCGAACATGGTCAACGGTCGACCCTCATTTGTTTGTCCCCACTCTAGGCTAACGCGACAGGATGCTGTGTTGCGAACATGGTCAGCAGTAATCCTCCATCGTCACGCTACCATCATTGTGATCTGAATCTCGAGCACCATGATTCACACATTTCCACTCCCTCGTGTTCAAGTGGAACTCCATCATACTCGGCTCTTTCTCTTCGCGCATCTGGGTGCGCTAAATGATCGTGTTAGTGTCATTGGGCCGGTAGTCACCGAGCATCCCTTTGCCCTCACCTGCCCCTCTCTGCGTCGGGAAATTCCCACCACCACTGCTTGTTTCCCACACCGAGCACGACTCACGTGGGCTTAGTAGTTTTGGCTGGATGTGTACCAACACGGTCAAGCTGCTCCTCATCCAGTATGACGTTAAACTGCGCTTCAAGAACTACGTGTGGCTTGATTCCCATCATCATGTGGGATACGTAGAGACACCCAGGAATTTCACCTAGGGTTTAGCCCCTGGAATCGCGAAATCTTGTTCCTCCCCATTTCCAGCCCTCGCCAGAGGCCCTGTCCGGAAGAAGGAATGATCCATGATCAGGCCAATGCGCCCAGTTTGGCGTACTCCCACCACGGTGGTGTAACTACCTAAGTGCTGGATTCTGTTCGGACAAACCATCACTCCATGTTCCACGCTTTGCGTGCCCCTTATTCGGACCCTCGTCCTCTTTCATGTCTGAAGGAACCCCCTAACGGCCTGGTCTTATGCCGCATCGGCTCACCTACCGTCCTGGGCCAACGTTCCGGAAGACTGGTCATGTCTGGAAGGACCCCCTAACAGTATGGATGTCTGACCTATGGTCCACCAACTGTCCTGGGCCAACGTTCTGAAATATTGATCGACAACAAATTGATAAAATCCCGCGTTGCGAATATGGTCAGCGGTCGATGCTCATTTGTTGTCCCCATTTCAGGATAACACAGTAAGGATACCGTCTGTCCGCCACGATTAGCGGTTGTCCTTTATCGTCACGCCATCCCCGCAGTGTTCCGAATTTGGGCATCGTGATTCACACTCCCCATTTTCATCTGTTTGAACCGATTCCAGCGCCCCTGGCGTTGCCCTGTCCGTGCATAAGAGCACGTTGAAGAAACAGTGGTTCGGCTATCCTGGAAGTTCCTCCTCCGATCAAGCCGTCCCCATCTTTCGGGAATCTGGACTGGTTTGAGGGAATTGTCGTCAAACGTCCCGCAAACATTGTAGGGATGCAACAAAGAAATTCAACAGTGGAAATCGTGCGTGCTACGGAACTCAAAACAAAGGAGAAAGAAAGAGTTGAAGCACAAAAGTGTTAATAAAAGTTTCTTCGGGTTCGCTACAATACTTGGGGGTTGACTTCCCCCATGGACGGGTTGACTCCGTCAAAGGAGCGTTGCAGCTCCGCCACCCGTTGACTTGCGGCGTCCAAAGCCTGTTGCCGCTGATTCAACTCCCGCTCCTCTTCAGCAGCGGAGGGGCGTAATTCCTCAACCCTGGCCCTGGCCCTTTCCACCCCGGCCCGAACAGCAGCCATCCTTCCAGAGGTCTGCCCCATGTGCTCCTCAGCCTCTGCCAGCTGGTCCTTCAATTGTGAGACCAGCTTAGACTGCGCATCGAGAGTGGCTGAAAGCTCGTTGGCCCGGATCTGCATCTGTTGGACCTCGCCTTCAGCCTCCTGGAGCTTCCTAATGCTGTTCGCCTTCCTCCGCTGCCATCCCACGCTCAGCCCACGATCATGCTCCCGGATCTTCTCAGCCATGAGGTCTCGGATGAGCGCGTGAGGGCGTTGGGCGTCCACTCCCCCGACACACATTTCGCGCAACCGCGAGCGGAGCCTATCCATTTCGGCCAGCCATTGTGCTTGGGGAGTGTCCCTGATGAAGCGCGTGATCAGCTTCCACGACCGGCGGCGGACTATGCTGCTGTCTTCCTCATCAGAGGCTGTTTCGTCCCAATCCGCGCGGTCGGCAGGCTCGTACGCAGGATATGCCTGCAGGAATTCCTCAGCGGGATCCGCCTCTGGTGTTGAGTCTGGTACGACACCTGACGCAGGCGCAGGCACGATAGGACTGGGACTGACCGGTTGATCCTCTTCCTCAGAGTCCACCTCGATGACTTCAGGTATGGCCCTGCTGGTGATCCCGCCAGTGATGGTGTGCGCCGTAGCTTGAGGAGGTGAAGGGACTATCGACACCATCACCGGCATGCCCCTGGGAGGGACGCCGCCAGACATCCCAACCAGCCTAGCTGTAGCAGCCCACGCCAGTCGGAGAACTGTATGACAGAAATAGACATAAACGTTAGTTGGCATGGCCCACGTGTGGCAACGGGGAGACCGGTGAAGGAGACTTACGAAGATCGACCTCCGAGCGCTGCTCCCAGACCGGTACCGATGGGACTCCAAGACGAGGCCCCCCGTATACTGTTGGATGGCCTGGAGAGTCCAGAGGAGCCACCTCAGACCCCCTGGTCCCACCAGATGCAGAACTGGACGCAGCCATAGGCGCGGGTTCCGAAGGTCCCGCGACATCACCCGCCAAGGAGCGAGAACGAGGCCTACGAACAAGTTCCTCCTGCATGGCTCGAACATTGGTGAGAAGTCCATAGGGATTCAAGAACAGATCATAAGAATAGGAGTTCGAAATGCTACCTCGAGAGCCTCCGCGAAGTCATCGGATTCTGAGCTTCGGTCTCCGACCTCGCCCTCCTCCAACGAGCTCCCTCCTCCAGCCTCGTCCCCCTGAGAAGAGTCCCCTGATTCCTCCGGCAAGGGGAAGCGCTCCCTCAGATCGGCAGCCAATAACTGTGGGGGCACCGTCTGATTCAATAGTACCCTCACCCGATCTGTCATTGGGCGAGGAACACCGCTGGAGTGGACGTAATCCTCTAGCTCGTTCAAGTATTGCTCCACCTCCACCGGAGACACCATGAATCCAGCCCGAACTGGGCCTATGCCCGGCAGTTTCATCCCGAGGCGGTTCAGGTGGTCCCACATCTCGGTTGGGCTGAGGAATTGCCGGTTGACATCCCAAATGTCCCAAGCTTCCGGAAAGACGGCATCTTCTGCCATGTCAATGTGACGCAGCCGCTTCCCCGGAGCCTGAGCGGATACCCGACGGAATCCCCTCGGTGGTCGCCCCTCCGGATGACCCTGCTCTCCCGGAACCACCGGATCCGCCGCTGCTGCCATACCTTCGGCCGGTGCGGGTCTCTCTGCCATGGCAGCCCCGCTGCCACGGGCGGCCCTAGCTGCCCTCCGACCCCGACCTCGAGATAAAGAAGGCCCACCGTCACCAACCCGGATCGTTGGCTGCTTCAGCATCTCCCCGGGGTAAGCGGCCTCCCAGCTGATGGCGTACTCCTTCACTAAGCCGAAGGCGGCGGTGGACGGAGGCAATGTGATCTGCATCTTTCCATCCTCACGTGTGAACATAAGCCACAGTTGCCTCATCACACACGGGTGCTCCTTGTGACGCACCTCCCAGTATATCTGCGGGGTCAGCCGCTGGAGGCACCGGAACTGCCTCGCGAAACGATGCGGGGTGTACGGTTCACAGATTGGCTCACGATCTATCCGAGCCACCAAAACTCCACCTCGGAAGGCCAGGAGGTAAGCCCGATGTTCTTCCGTTCCCTGTCCATCATCAGTAAGCCTCCCCGTCGGCAGTGGGAAGGGATGAAAGTTGAACTCGTCCGCCCTCCACACCCTATTCAGCACCATCGGAACGGCCAGTTTGGATGGGAAGCTCCCAACTGCGTTCAAGATGGAGGGGCGAAAGTCTGATCCCGGCGGCGAAATGGGGTTTGGATACTCGTAAATCCCCCTGATATGCGCCGCGATCCACCCATACAGGAGGTGGAAGGGCCCACATATTCTTGGCGGCTTCTTGCCCTCGCTAATACGCCGCATCATTCTGTATAGCTTGGCGAGCATCGGGATCCCCAGGTTGATCCGCTGCCCCATGGCCAACATCGATGCCATGATGAACGAGCTGGGCCGTACCCCCATGCTTGTATCTCTCACTGGTAGGATCCACCCACAGATGAGAGCCGCGATGAACGCCGCCAGCCTAACTATTGGCTGTTGTTCAGTGATGACGCTGAAGCCCGACGTCTTCCATTGGCTGTCCTCCAAAACCCGCCAATACGAGTGTTCCTTGCCCCGCTGGGCTGCCCTCGGACAAGTTCGAGGCCTTGGAGGGAACTCTCGATCTTCTGGGAAGTTCAGGAAGCATTTGAACCATCTTCTGAAGTGGACATCACTCACTGCTTCCTTGTCCTCTCCAGGGACAAGCGCCATCAGCGCTGACGCCAGTCGGGGCATTTGCTCAGCATCTCCCCACACGCTGGCAACGGGGAGGAATTCGTCATACATGGCCCCCAAGATCAGGACCCCGGAAATCTGGTGGACATCCCACAGGCTGATTCCCACCTCCCCATGATGCAGGTGGAAGGTGTTGGTTCGGGACGACCATCTACTCAACAGTTCCGGCATCAGCTGCTTGGGTTGGTAAATGTGGAACTGGGAGGCCCACGCCGCCTCGTACAATCCCACTCTCCTCAGATCGGCCTCGAACTCCTCGCATGAGGCGCCTACCCAGTAGGCCCAGGCCCAGTCATCGGTAAAGTTGCCGCCCTGGTGCAGGTCCCACTCATTAGACCATCCCTTCTTCGGATCCTGCAGAGCCGCCTTCAGTATGGTGCGGTAGAGAGGAGGGGACATCTCCGGTTGCAGTGGCCTCCCGTCAATATCGTTCATATGATTGTAGAGGAAATCAGCGGTGAAGGGTGTGAAATCCTCCTGTGCATGACCATCGGCCGCCCTGAACCATTGGTGATGGCATGGCGTGCTCCTGAACCAGCAAGTTGGTTCATCCCTTCTCGCCTCAGGGATGAAGACTTCATCCCTCAGTCCGAAGCCGTACAACGGCAGTTTCTTGCACTGCGGATAATCCCTCTGACCTTCCGACAGTAGGTCTGTCAAGGAAGTGTGGTCCGAGTGGCTCCGAACCATTTCCCCCAAGCCCGGACGGTTGGCCATCTCATCCCGGCGAGCAGCATCTGCAAGCACTTCCCGCACAGCTTCTTGATGGGCCATTTTAACTCTGGCCCTCAGAAAAGGATTCTTCCGGATGGATTGCGAAGCTCGATCGCGAAGCTCGATCGCGAAGCCGGATCGCAAAGTTCGGTCGCAAGATCAAAACCGCGAAGTCTGGCCAAGGCAGGCACGCAAAGGTTCGCTTGGCGCGGACGCGGAGTCAGAGACCCGCGGTTCGCCGCGAAGCTCGATTCGCGGAGGGCTGTCGCGGAGTACGCGGAGCTTCGCGAAATCGAGAGCGCAAAAGAGACAAGGCACGTAAAGACAAAAGAGGTCGGACCCCTTATTTATAGGCGATGACCCCGGAGCATCGCGGCGTGCCTTATCTGCGCGAAGCATCGCGGCACGTCCGGATCTGCGGCCCCGGCGAGCATCGCGGGCCTCCTTCGCGATGCTGCATCGCGAACCACCGACAGTTTTGGCGATCATCCCTCAGACTTCGACCCTTCTCCCTCCAAGGCTCCAAGTCTGAGGGGGGGCATTTGTTGGCGCCAAAAATGGTGCCCGAAAGGAAGGAACGAAAAAGACAGCCGCCGCGCTGCCCCGCGAAGCACAGCCGCGAAGCACAGCCGCGAAGCACAGCCGCCAAGCCCCGCCGCGAAGCGCCCCAACCCTGGCGGCGCCGCGAAGCACCAGAGGCGGTGATCCTCCGCGAGCCCATTTGACGTTTGCGAGCCGCCGCGAATCTCCGATGGCGGTGATCCTCCGCGAGCCCGTTTGACGTTCGCGAGCCGCCGCGAAGCACCAGAGGCGGTGATCCTCCGCGAGCCCATTTGACGTTCGCGAGCTGCCGAGAAGCTCCGAAGGCGGTGATCCTCCGCGAGCCCGTTTGACGTTCGCGAGCCGCCGCGAAGCACCAGAGGCGGTGATCCTCCGCGAGCGCGTTTGACGTTCGCGAGCCGCCGCGAAGCGCCAGAGGCGGTGATCCTCTGCGAGCCCGTTTGACGTTCGCGAGCCGCCGCGAAGCTCCGCAGGCGGCGCGCGAGCCCTGCATCGCGGTGCCCCTTCCCTATAAATACTCGACTCCCCCTGAGTCCCGGAGGACGGACAATCTGACCTTTCGGCTTCTCCTCTCCCGAATCGCGAAGCAAGCTTTGCCCCGGGAATCATGAGCTCCGCGAGGTATTTCTACTTCACGAGACGACTCTGATTTGCTTCGTTTTGAGCCCCTCTTCCGAGAGGGATGCCCTTCGCGAAGCCCAAGGGGGTTCGCAAAGGAAGGGGATTCCCAAGGGAACCCGGGAAGCCGCGGAGCACTCGTGCTTCGCGAAACACCCAACCCATACGAGTAATCCCTATGCTAAGGCAGGATCGCTCCACTCCGCGAAGTACATTGCTTGGCAGGACCTTGCTTCGCGAACCAGTCCTTCTTCGCGAGGCAGTGCTCCGCGAACACTGTTCCACTTCGCAAAGCACCACCCACTCCCACCTTTGCCCTATGCTAAGACCAAGGCACCCCACTTCACAAACCACACTCCTCTGCTTAGCAATTCCTCTTTCCGTGCGACCCTCCAGGTTTGCACGATGTGATTTCAAAGTCCCATGGACAACACCTCCCGTAGCATTGCTTCGCCTAATGCTTCTTCGCATAGGCACGCTAACGGCTATTGCTTCTTCGCATAGCCACGCTAACGTGGACCCCTCGATGGTTCCTCCCTCGACCCCCATTTACCATGGCCTTACCGGTACCTTCCCTTCCCCAAGGACCAGAGGGTACCGGTTATGTAAGCCCTAGGGGTGTGGAGTGAACCCACCTCGTCCGAGCTGCAGGACGTTAAACTGCCAAGCACCACGTCCTCAACACATGACGTTAAACTGTGACCCAACCTCGTCTCCCTCACGAAGGGTCCCCCCAGCTCGAGCATTCATTACACCGCTCGTCTCCACGGGAATGGTAACTCTTCCGCACATGGAATGAGATCCTCCTTGTCGGAGTGGTGTATGTTCGCAGGGGAAGGGCTGCCTCAGAGCGTAAGCTCCTAACCTTTGGTACGGATGATTGCACCTGTGCATCTCTGTACTTCCCCACTACCAAGGTCAGTGGAGGACGTGATAGGGAACGAGGCACCCCGTTCTGGGCCTCCATCCTGGAGTAAGTCCCAACACCATGGGCCGCTCAACGCGTAAGCCCCTCTTCGCTTCTCACGGACGCACCCTTCACGACGTGGTCGTCAGGTCCTTGCGACCTCTTGTTTCTCACACCGAGCATGACTCACGTGGGCCTAGAGTGAGCACTGACCCTGACAAACCCCACCTGAACTACGAGGTCTTTGATCCATGTCAAGGCATGGTACGTAGGAAGCCTCCACGAGGTTCAAGCCCACCATCAGTGGACCAAGGTCTACTTCCACCTGAACTACGAGGTCTTTGATCCATGTCAAGGCATGGTACGTAGGAAGCCTCCACGAGGTTCAAGCCCACCATCAGTGGACCAAGGTCTACTTCCACCTGAACTACGAGGTCTTTGATCCATGTCAAGGCATGGTACGTAGGAAGCCTCCACGAGGTTCAAGCCCACCATCAGTGGACCAAGGTCTACTTCCATCTGAACTACGAGGTCATTGATCCATGTCAAGGCATGGTACGTAGGAAGCCTCCACGAGGTTCAAGCCCACCAATAGTGGACCAAGGTCTACTTTCACGTCGGTTCACCGACACACCCACCCGTCGCTCATTCACGTCGGGTCTCATTCCAGCCCAGCGGTAAGCTGTTGTGACCCAAACCCACCTGAACTACGAGGTCTTTGATCCATGTCAAGGCATGGTACGTTGGAAGCCTCCACGAGGTTCAAGCCCACCATTAGTGGACCAAGGTCTACTTCCACCTGAACTACGAGGTCTTTGATCCATGTCAAGGCATGGTACGTAGGAAGCCTCCACGAGGTTCAAGACCACCATCAGTGGACCAAGGTCTACTTCCACCTGAACTACTAGGTCTTTGATCCATGTCAAGGCATGGTACGTAGGAAGCCTCCACGAGGTTCAAGCCCACCATCAGTGGACCAAGGTCTACTTCCATCTGAACTAAAAGGTCTTTGATCCATGTCAAGGCATGGTACGTAGGAAGCCTCCACGAGGTTCAAGCCCACCAATAGTGGACCAAGGTCTACTTTCACATTGGTTCACCGACACACCCACCCGTCGCTCATTCACGTCGGGTCTCATTCCAGTCCAGCGGTAAGCGGTTGTGACCCAAACCCACCTGAACTACGAGGTCTTTGATCCATGTCAAGGCATGGTACGTAGGAAGCCTCCACGAGGTTCAAGCCCACCCATCACCCAATTCACGTCGTGTTCTACCTACGTCCAGTATGACGTTAAACTACATTCTGGTCCAGTGGTAAGCCATTGTGACCCAGCCCCATTTGAACTACGAGGTCTTTGATCCATGTCAAGGCATGGTACGTAGGAAGCCTCCACGAGGTTCAAGCCCACCAATAGTGGATCAAGGTCCCTCGCTTACGTCGGCTCACCGACACCCACCACCCGTCGTTTATTCACGTCAGGGTTCATTATCGTCCCGCATGACGTTAAACTGTATTATTTGAACTACGAGGACTTTGATCCATGTCAAGGCATGGTACGTAGGAATCCTCCCAGAGGTTCAAGCCCAACTCTCCCCGGACCAAGGTCCAGCTTCACGTCGGTTTACCGGCACCATCCTGAACTACGTAGACTTTGATTCCCTGCCACGGGGATACGTAGGAAGCCTCTTCAAGGCTCAAGCCCAACTTCGCTGTCTCCCCCCTGCGATGGTCCCATTTCATTCTCAATCGTCTCCGCAAGACGTTAAACTCGCGACCTACCTCGTCATAAACATGAGATGCCTGAGGAAAACCTCGGATGGAACGCCTTTGGCGTAACCATCTCCGCAAGACGTTAAACTCGCGGCATACCCTGTGTTGAACATGGGAAGTTGAGGAAAACCCCAGATACGTGTCTATGACATGTAATTCCCTGCGCTCGATGTGGGATGCCTCGGGCTTCCACGCCCTCGAGAAGCCTTGTGATCAAGGATAACAGACAGACATGCCAGGTACCCCAGCATCCAGACACGCTACTGATGCCTCAAACGTGATTACTCCCCTGACCGAAGGTTGCTGCCCTGACTGGACCCTTTGGAATGTCCCGACAGAAGCAGTGTAATTAACCGGCGTCCATGGAAACATGGCACTGGGAAGAGTTTCACGAACTACGTATTAAATCTATAAGGGAGACCCGGACTAGGTGACGAGTTCTGAGGAGGAATCCACAGGAGGAAGAACCGACATCCCATCATCCCGTTTCGATCAAGGAGCAGACGTCCCTGAATAAGGAATGAATGCCGCCCACCTTTGGAAAGCGGGAATGCGGGGCAACAAAGCCGCGCGTCCCCCTCCTCCACGGACGGATGCGCGCGCGCCCCGGCGAAAGCGTCGGAAACAGTATGCTCCAAATTTTATCCGAGACCTTGATAGTAAAATCAATCATTTTTACTCAGTATTAAAACCAAAATATCAAAGTGCTTTAGATTCTTGCGAGTTCAAGAGTTATGAAAAGCTTGTTCGATGTGATGAGAAGGTGGAAATGGAGTTTTCCGATGATCAAGTGTTCTATAACAACCAGTAGAAGAAGAGACCGAGGTGGCAGGAGAAAGGGAAGAATTCTTCAAAAAGGTCTGATGGTAAGAAAACTAAGTTTCCAATTTGTGATAGATGTGGTAAAATGCATATTGGGTAATGTCTTCTGAATTCTGGAAAGTGCTATCGATGTGGTAAGATGGGACATAAGGCTCGTGATTGCATTGAATAAGATCAGGGTGATGGTAAACCAAATTTGATTTACAGTTAGTGAAATGTTTTAACTGCAATGAGATGGATCACTATGCAAAATAGTGTCTGACAAAGAGCTCGAGTGATAAGAAGCAGTCTGAATACAAGAAAAAAGGAGTGGTGAAATCCTTTTCAACTACTTCAGCAGATGTTTGGCCATCAAATGAAGTGGTATCAGGTACTTTTTTGTTTTTTTTCAGATTATTCCAGTGTGTTGTTTGATTCAGGGTCTACACATTCTTTCATCTCTGAAAACTTTTATAGAAAAATGGGAATACCATATCAAGAAATGACTCCTGAACTTGTGGTAAAAACACATGGGGGAAATGTTGAGGCAAATAGAATTTTTAATAATATTTCTATCCTTATCCGTGGAAAGAACCTACTTGAAAACTTTACTGTTTTACCTCTAGTAGAGTTTGATGTTATCCTGTGTGTGGATTGGATCTATATTTACCATTCTAAGATTGAATGTAGATCTAATGAAGTTTCTTTTTAGAAAGACTTTCAGTTTGTGTACAATAATGAACCCTTACTGTTGATAACATATCAAGAGGCTGAGAAACTTGTAAAAGATGGAAATGAATGTTACCTTGCACATATTTTTGAAAATAAAGGAACTGTTCAGATTAATGATGTGCCAGTGGTAAATGAGTATCCTAATATTTTTCCTGATGAGTTTCCTAAAATAATACCAGATCGAGATGTTGAGTTTACTGGTGACTTAGTTGCTGATGCTAAGCCAATTTCAAAACCCACTTATCGAATGGCTCAAATTGAACATTTAGAGTTGAAGGAGAAATTGCAATATTTATTAGAGAAAGATTTCATTAGACCTAGTACATCACCATGGGGTGCTCCTATTTTATTTGTTAAAAAGAAAGATGGTTCAAGGAGACTTTGCATTGATTATAGAGCCTTTAATAAAATCACTATTAAGAACAAATATCCTTTTCATCATATCGATGATTTGTTTGATCAGCTCCAGGAAGCTCAGTATTTCTCAAAGATTGACCTGAGATCGGGGTACCATCAGTTGAAGGTAAAAGAAGCAGATGTTCCAAAGACCACGTTTCGTACAAGATATGGCCATCATGAATTTGTAGTTATGACTTTTGGGATAACAAATGCACCTGCTATATTCATCGACCTTATGAATGTAATTTTCCATGAGTTCTTGGATAAGTTTGTGGTTGTTTTCATTGATGATATTTTGGTGTTTTCTAAAAGTAAAGAGGATCATGAATGACATTTAAGGGTTATTTTGCAAACCATAAAATAAAAGAAATTGTATGGGAAATTCAGTATGTGTGAGTTTTGGTTGAAACAAATTTTTTCCTTGGTCACATTGTTTCTAAAGAGGGGATAACTATTGATCCTACGAAAAACAACGGTTGTTGACGAACGGCCAAGACCCACAAATGTAACTGATATTCGTAGCTTCCTTGGCTTGGCAGGATATTACCGAAGGTTTGTTAGAAATTTTTCATGGTTATCTGGTCCAATGACTAAGCTAACTCGGAATGGTGTTAAGTTTATCTGGACAAAAGAATTTGATGATTGTTTTCAGAAACTGAAAAGAAGATTGGTGAATGCTCCAGTTTTGGCACTACCTTCCAGGGATGGGGAGTTTGTTATCTACAGTGATGCTTCGTTGGAAGGACTTGGTTGCGTCCTAATGCATAATGATCAGGTAATTGATTATGCTTTACGTCAGTTGAAAACTCATGAGGTAAATTACCCTACACAAGATTTGGTATTAGCTGCTGTTGTTTTTTCTTTAAAAATTTAGAGGCATCATTTGTATGGAGTAAAGTGTGAAATATATACCGATAAAAAAAGTTTAAAGTATATATTCACTCAGAAATAATTTAATATAAGATAGAGGAGATGGATGGAATTAATCAAGGACTATGAATGTACAATTCATTACCATCCGGGAAAATAAAATAAAGTGGTTGAAGCTTTGAGTCGAAAAAGTAATGATTAATTAACAATGTTGCGTTTGGAATGTGATCCTTTGGTTAAGGATTTGATGAACTTTGGAATAAAATTTGTTGGTGCAAGATGTCCTTCTGTTTTGTTTCAGGTATCAGTGAAATCTTCTCTATCAGACATAATTAAGCAAGCACAGAAGCAAGAGAGCGAGTTACAGAAAAAGGTAGAGCTGGATTAGAAGGGTAAGTTGCCTGAATTCAACATTGATAGTGATTGTGTTTTGAGATTATGGAAGAGATTGTGTGTGCCTTGTGATTCACAGTTGATGGGAGATTTGTATGTGAAGCTCATAGTTCTCCGTTTCATGTTCATCTAGGAAGTACTAAGATGTATAGAGATCTTCGAGAGTATTACTGGTGGGACAGAATGAAAAGGGATATTGCTGATTTTACTATGAAGTGTTTGACTTGTCAACAGGTTAATGAAGTGCGGCAGTTACTGAAAGGGATGCTTCATCCTTTACTTGTACCAGAGTGGAAATAAGAGAATATATCCATGGACTTCGTTGTGGGATTGTCGAAGACCCCTCGAGGTAATAATGCAATATGGGTTATTGTTGATCTCTTGACTAAATCTTATCATTTCCTTGCTATATGAGATAATTTTTCCCTAGATCAACTTTCTAATTTGTATCTTAAAGTGATATTTAGGTTACATGGAGTTCCCCTCTCCATTTTATCTGATGGTGATCCCAGGATTACATCTAACTTTTGGAAAGGCCTTCAGAAGTCATTGGGTATTGAATTAAATTTTAGTACAACTTTTCATCCTCAATCATATGGGTAGTCATAATGAAAAATTCAGACTTTGGAGGATATGCTACATGCTTGTTCGATGGATTATCAGGGAAGTTGAGACTAACATCTTTCTTTGGTTGATTTTTCTTATAATAACAGTTTTCATTCTAGTATATAGATTACACAATTTGAGGTGTTATATTGGAAGCGGTGTCGAACTACATCTTTCTGGGATGATGTAGGTGAAAAGAAGTTGATGGGACTGGAATTCGTAGAAGAGTTGGCAGGAAAAGTTTAGCTGATACAGAGACACATGAGAACAGCTCAGAGCAGGCAGAAGAGTTATGCAGACAATAGGAGGAAGGATCTATCTTTTGAGGTAGGTGACCAAGTTTTTCTCAATGTATCACCATGGAAAAGTGTGATGTGATTAGTTAGGAAAGGAAAGCTGAGTCCGAGGTTCATTGGACCATATGGAATTCTAGAGAGAGTTGGATCAATTGCATACTGAGTGACTTTACCTCCGAGTTTATCTCAAGTACACAATGTTTTTAATGTTTCAATGTTAAGGAAGTACATGAAAGATCCATCTCATGTTTTCAGTCCAAAGGTAGTTCAATTGAAAGAGAACCTATATTATGAAGAAAAAACTATCCAGATTCTTGACCACAAGAAGTAGGTGTTACAGAATATGGTGATTCACCATGTAAAGGTTTTTTTGGAAAAACCACATGATTGAAGAGGCAACATGGGAATCTGAAAATGCAATGGGGGATAAATACCACCACTAATTCAATAAGTATATAAATTGCAGGGACACAATTTTCTAAATGGGGGAAGGATGTAACATCCCAAGTAAGTAATTAATAATAAGAAATTATTATATATGTCTATTTATGAACTAGATAGTGTTTTAGAGGCTTAAAATGAGAATAAATCCAATCTTAAGCATGGAGTACACTAATATTTTTAAAAGATAGTTTTACCACCTTTTGATGGAGAACCATTTTTAAATCTATCATTTGACAATTTAATAAGATATATTTTCCCAAATAAACTTATTATTTATGATTGGGACATTGAAATTTACCTTGGGTTAATTTTTGGTATTTTTCTGACAATGTTCATTTTTTAATGAATAGTGAAAAATACTACATTTTACATCAAAACTGCTTTTTCATCTAATTAAATTATATTGTTAGATTATCTTTTTAATTGGTCTTAAAGTTTAATTAAAATATATTTTTACCGTCTAATCCAATGGTGGTCATTATAATTAATCTCACTTTGGAATTGGGCATAAACAAGTGCCAAACTTTTCATAGATATTGTTTCAAAAAAACCCGCTATTTGTTTTGACAACGGGAATTATTTTTAAATTAATTATTGAAATTTCTATGTTTGTAATTTGGTAAAATTTATTCCATATTTTAAATCATAAGTTCAAAATTATCTAATTAATACTCTTTTGTTTTTTGACATTATGAATAGTAACGACTGTAATTATCTTTAATTATCTTGATTAATTAGTAATCGGGTAGTTAAGGATAATAAAATAATATCATAATAATAATAAAATGACCCCAAAATGTGTCATAATTCTACTGGTTGTGTCATGGCCGACCATGGGATTCGTTGTGCCAAAATTAGGGACCCCATGGAATCACTATTGGGTGAATGTGACACTTTATCTTTTTATTTTTAAGAAGGGAGAATATCACTAAAGAATGTATCACCTGAGTAAAACATTTTTCATTTTGTCTAAATAAATGATCTATTGGACTATAAATAGTCATTGGAAAGATAAAAATATTTCTTACATCATAGTATTTGTTTTATAATTTTTAGACATTAAATAAATTAAATTATTCATGACATCATGATGATGGAGCGATTACCTCATTAATGAACGATTTAAATAAAATGAAAATATAATGTAAAATCTAAGACTTAAACTTGTCAAATACCTATTGGATGAGTATGTTTCGAACCCTTATCACCATATCCTATAAATACATCAATTTTGGAACTTAAAAATCCAAAACTCATTTGAAAATAAAGTAACATTTTATACCTTTCCAAGAGTGCCCCTCCTCTCCTCTTATAAAAGGCCCCCACCTCTACCTCCTTACCCACACCTCTAAAGCCTTTGGCTCGGCCATGATCTGCTCATTATGTCTCTCCACATCTCTCTACTCATCATATAAGCCTTACCTTAGGAAGAAAGCTATTCAAGAAACCATTTTGGTTCAAACCAAGAAGAGTTACCCATTTTTAAGGTAATGTCTTCACTTGTGTTCTTTTATTTTATTTTCCTTCTCCAACCCCATAAAATCTTTTTATTAATTTCTTTTGTAACAAAACCAGTAACTTAAATATACTAGGATGTTTTTATAATATGTATTCGAGCTAAACATATACACACCTACATCTAATGGTTAAAGAACATACTATTTCTATGGATGATGAATTTCTGCCTCATGAAACGATGATTGTTCAATAATATTTTAACACCTTAAAAGGTGGACATTAAGATGTCATTATATTAATATATGATATATAATATGTTTAGGTTTTACTTAATCTTCTGTATTTTTCATTTATGTCATACCTTTATAGATTCCATTATGGATATACGCGATATCTTCATTTTTGAAAGTGCGGACTACCGCCCCCTCAAAGTGATTTGACTCATTAATGCCATATGTGGGATGTATAAAGGATGAAATTAATGATATTATATATGATATTATACTGGAATGATAATATACCTTTATATCATTACGATTCCATTCCATAAAATACGAAATAGAAATGAAAGTAGCGTTCATGCATACGTACGGCTTACCGTCTCCATGAACGGTGCATTTCATTTCTTACCTCTAAATGTTATTTAATATTATAAATTCATGCATATACTGGATATATATGAAATATATGATATCTACATCATTAATATAATTCTGGATATAATGGATATTTTACCACATGAACAACTTGTAATTATAAAGAGTATATTTTTGACTCAAGTACCAATGATCGACAAAACGGCCATTATTAACTTAAATAATTACATAGTGAACATAACATGGTAATAAGTGATATAAAAGGAATAATTAACTTGGAAAAGGTTCTTAATAAATTAGAATTTAACTCAAGTTTATTATTCATGATGTTAAAGAATGATCGAGTCAAGTCGGACCCGAGGTAAGGGACTTCGTCTCAAACTCCTTTCATTGAGGCATATTTTGTTTTAAACACAACATTATTTTATAAGGTGTATAAACCCCTTTGAATTTTACATTCATTCAAAAGGAATCTTTTTTATACGAAGCATTTAATAAAGGACAAAAGGGAATGTTTTTTTCGTACGTATGCAGTGACAATGACTTCTCCGCCGCTGTGACCATTATTTGAGCTTCATCTTCCTCTACAATCCATAACCTTCTTTTTAAAAATGAAAAAAATAAATACCATGTTATAATTTTCTTTTATTTTTGTATTGAAAATGGTTTTCATAATGTCTTTATATCAATGTGTTGTATCGATATCTTGAGATTGAAAAGTGGAAATGTTATGTTTCCTTTATGCATGTTTTATGTGATACGATTATGTTATGGTTCTTGGGCATTATTATGAAGAAGGGTGGTTTCGTGATAAACTAAGGGTGGGTGAGCCCGATATATCTCTTCAATGCATTGGGTAATGTGAAGGGGTTAAACTTTAAGGTTTCTCCAAAGAGATTTAGGGAATATAATGTGATGGGTATTCCAAACGTAACCATGAGGGTTACTCCCTACATAAGAATGTTATGAATGCCTCAAGTTACCTTTATGTCTTATGATTTCTATGATTTATTCATGATTTTATGAGGTATGTTAAAGTGATTATGTTTTATGAATAAATTATGATTTCATACATGGACTAATATTTTCTTTTCGTACTTTTATATCCCTTACTGAGTTTTTATGCTAATCCCGTGTTTTTGAAATGTTTTTCACAGGTCAGGGGAAAGGTACATGATTTGATGATAGTGTCAAGGAAGTGTCAAGAAAGAATCCATGTTTTATTGTAAATATGTTTCCGTTGATGGGAAAAATGAGTACTGTCTTTTATGTAACCACATTGTTTAAATGTGGAATGTAATGCATGTTTTATTATCTAATTCTCTAAATCTCTAAACCTGAAAAGTTCCTCAACATGTATTCTTGAAGTAACTCAAGATTAAGTAATGTTTAAGGATGGGGCCTTATATTCATAATATTTTGGTTCCCAAATAAAAAGGGAATAATATGCTTTCTATTAATCTTGATTAAAGAAGAAACATTCACCTGAGAAGTAAAAGATGGTTTTTTAAAGAAGAGATCTTTTGGAAAAAAATTTGTTTTTCCTAAACTCAAGTATAAAAAATTTATATACCAGAAATGGAAAGATAATTATGTTTAAATTATACTTATAATATATTCGTACTGAAAATGGGTAAAAATAGGGAAAACCCAAAGGAAGAGAGTTGAGTTTGAGAATTCCCCTAACCTTATGATTGAATTCTTCCTTCACATTAATATCCTATATAATCAGATTATATTAAGTATTTAAGAATTATATAACCTTTAATACATTAATTTTATTCATTATGGTTTTATTATGTTCTTTCATGGGCCTTTGGTTGAGTTATAGAGTTTAAATTCATTGTTCTAGAGTGTTTGTTTTCTTAGTTTTCATGATAAATTCACCTGTTTACATGGTGTGATGTTCATGTAAAATGCAGATAAATATCCAAAATTGTTATTATATGTTATTAATGATATTATAAAATTCTAAATAATCTTATAATGAATTTTTATATGGTATGAGTATGAATCATTAGATAATAGTTATTAATGATCGTTTTAGGTTAAATTTGGTGGTTTTTGGAATAAATGAAACATGTTTTGTTTTACCATTTATTATTATGTATATAAGTTAGATCTAGAACATGAAAAGGGTTATAAAATAAAATTTTAAATATTTTATCATCCATTTAATGGTTTTATTAACATCCATGAAGGTGTTAAAGGAAAATAAATGTATATCGCCCACATTGTCTGTAAATTGACACATCATGGGTGTTGATTTCTTTTTTATAATAAAATAGATATGGAGGATTTTAATAAAGAATATTCCATTAAAATGATAACATACAATAATATCAATCATTTTGGAGTTATCATTCCATTTGGATAATATAATGTTAGGATAATAGAAGGAATGAAATGAAATTGAAACAAAATTTAATGAAAAAGGAAGAGGATTTTACAGCTTGGATTTTTCCTTCTTGAGAACATCCTTAGGGAAACAATTTTTTATTTTGAGGATACCATGAGGTTTTGGAAGTGGTATAAGGGATCGGGAAGAGAATTGGGTATAATATGGACAAGTTTCATGTCTTGAGAGTTGTGGGTAGAGGAGGTGGTAAAGGGAGGTATTTATAGTAGAGGAGAGTGGTGTTTTCTCATTATTTAATTCATTAGTTTATTAATTTTCTTCAAGAAATAAAATACTGATGATTACATTAATAAATACATTAAATAGAGTAGGATAATTTTATATTATGGTGATTACATCATGTATCACTCATGGAATAGTTCATTTAATTTATAATGTATTTATCCCATAAATTGTCGTATGTTACTATTCACAAAAAAATCAAGTATTTTAGAAATATACCAAAAATTCACCTTGACTATTTTTCAATGTCTATAATCCCAAAATTAACTCCATTTTATTAAAATAATTCAGTAAATATAAGTAATTTAATTTTTAAATAAAATCATCGTTTACATGGAAACTACATATTTTAAATTTATATATGATTTTATAACACTTCCAAAATTACATAATGTATACTAAAATAATATTAAAATAATACGAAATTAATATATTAATTTTTGAATATATTTTATGTAAATAAATTTTATTTGAAATTATAAAATTAATCATAAAAATATAATTAAATATTTATAACTTACAAAAAATGCCAAAATATATTTAATATTTTTTAAAACATTTATTTACTTAGATAATGATATAATTATATCATATTACCATTTATAAGATTCATAAATTTTATTTATAATTCCATGGGTGAGGTTACTATTAATTTGTTTGGTTTGTTATTCATAAGTGTCATATTACTATTCCCAAGGTAAAGTAACTATTTCATCAATATTGGCTCCTTAACTTCCATAAATACCGGTTTTTTCAGAAATTCTAAATTCATAAAGTTTTTGCTATGGAATCTAAGTGATTTTAGGTGATTTATACTATATGGAATTAGTATAATAAGGTATAAATTCCATTGATAAAATTTTGAGTTGTTACATTCTTCCCCCCCTTTTGAAACTTCTCCCTCGAAATTTTGTTCTACATAAATAGCTGGGGGTACTTACCCTTTATCACCTCCTATGGTTCCCAAGATACTTCTTCGTACTTATGGTTCCACCACAACACATTGACATAGTTTGTTGTCTTTTTTCATAGAAACTTATCTCTCCAGTTCAGAATCTTTACTGGCTATTACTCATAAGAGAGATCATCTTCCAGTTATACACCTCTAAGTTCAATACATGTGAGGAATTTGTTATGTACTTCCTCATGAGTGACACAAGTAACACATCATGAACTTGATCTATATTTGGTATAAGTGGAAGTCAATTATCCATGAATCTTATGTGATCAAGGATCTTAAAGGGGATAATGTACCTTAGGGTTATCTTTCCTTTGTTTAAAAACATCATGACTCTATTCCATGGTGATATTCAAAGGAAGACTTTATCTCTAACATTAAACTCCAAGTCCCTTAGGAATTCGTCATCATAGATCTTTTTCCGACTCTGAGTAGCTTTGATATGTTACTGGATGGCTTGAACCTTTTTTGACAACTCTTAATCAAGATCCAGTCTAAGTAGCTCTATTTTAAAAACTTCATATCAAATGGTTAGAGTTTTACATCCCTTTCCATATAGAGCTTTATATGGTGCCATCTGAATACTCAAGTGTAAACTATTATTGTATGAGAAATCAACCAATGAAAGATGCTATCACATCCAACTTTTATTTATAAAGAGAAGCCTATCTACATTCCTTCAAGCGTATGAGTATTCCTTTCATATTGGCCATCATTTTGGGGGTTATAGGTCATGTTGAAATTTAATTCATTTCTCAAATCATGTTGATGTATCCTCCAGAATTTAGTTTTGAACCTAGAATCACGATAAGAGATAATTAAGAGTGTAACCCCATCATTTCTCTCAACTTCCTTAACATATATCTTTGATAATTGTTTAATCGATAGTTCTTCTTGAATAGTGATAAAGTGGGCAGTCTTGGTGAGTCATTCCACCACAACTGAGATCACATTATTTCCTTTGGATGTCTTCAAGAGACCCATGACAAAGTCCATAGTGATGTCCTTCCATTTCCATATGGGTATAAGAAATGGTTTCATCAACCCATTTTACTACTGTCACTCTGCTTTAACTTACTGACAAATCAAGAACCTTGAGATATAATATATAATCTTCTTCTTCATGTTTTCCCACCAAATGTGTTCTCAGAGATCAGAGTATGCCTTGGTTATCTCATGATGGATAGAGAATATTGAGCGATGTGAATTTTCCCATAACTCATTCTTTATCCAAGCTGATTAAGGAACAAAGGGCCTCATTCCAAACCAAATTATACAATCATCATCAATTTGGAACTCTTGCAGTTTCCCTTCCTTTATTATATTCACCAATTTTTATAACTTCAGATCATCCATTTGTGCATCCTTAATATTATTAAGGATAGATGGTTGGAAAATAATTTTGGAAAGGTAAGATGTATTCTCTACCCATATTATTTTTTAATCCATACTTTTCATATCCATAAAGATATGGTCTTTCTCAATCTGAAACATAGATAGATAAGTAGATTCTTTCTGGCTAAGTGCATCACCTACCTTGTTCGCCTTGTTTAGATGATAGTGGATAGAGAATTCATAGTCCTTAATTATATCTAACCATATCCTTTGATACATGTTGATCTCCTTTTGTGTGAATATATACTATATGATTTTTTTGATTGGTATATATGTCATAATTCTCACCATAGAGGTAGTGTAGTCAGATTTTCTTGGAAAACATAATAGCTGATAGCTCCAGATCATTTTTTTAGATAGTTCTTCTCATGTATATTCAACTCTCGGGAGTCTTAGGATTAGTTACATTATATGACCTGATGGTCATAAAAAAATTCATCCTAGAATGTCTACTTGAAACTGCCCCTCCCTAGTGTTGACATCACGATCAAATCTCCACCTTTGCATTTCTGTTTGGAGAGTTTTCATGTGCAGAGATGCACATGCTTTGTATCAATGGAAAATTCCATACCCTCTAAATATTCAAAATATGATAGTTCTTCTCTTTTTAATGATCTATCTCTAAATACTCTTCTCGATGTTGTTCTTTATAGAATTTGTATTGTTTTCATCTTTACATCATGTTTCCCGAAGGCCTTGAGTTGGCCCAATGGCCTAAAGTTTTCCCAAAAGACCTAAGGTGGCCTGAAAGACTTATTGACGCGAAGGTTTGGGTGGCCCAAAGGCCTTAAGGACTCCAATCCAAAACTGGTGGCCCGAAGGTGAATAGTTCTGGCTACTACAGTACCGAATAATACATGCTATAGTACATTCCATAGTAACAACAATTGTTCCTGCTACTGTATTAGTACAGTAACCCGGAAATATTCCTCCACCTCGAATGAAACCTTAATCACATGGATTCATTTGAAGAGTCCTCACCAACCGATATGAGGCTCATGTGAAGTTAGTGAGCTTGAAAATCAATAGAAATTCCTCAGAAAACATTGGTAGTTCCTAGCTAATCTATGAAAACTATGATTTTCCATGACACTAGAGGGTCTGGTCCATCCCTCAATTGCCTTTTTTTTACGGTCCTAAAAAATTCTCTCACATGTGATCACATGTCCCTAGAATGTGACTTTCTGGATATAAAAGTCACAATTTCTAAACATGGATTACAACTTATCCTTCAATAATGTCTGCAAAAAAGGCTTAAATGTTATTTATGTTCCTCATTTCTCTTGAATTATTGGAGAATATCATGATAAACACGACCAAAAATTTGTCACGGTAGTTTCTAAAGGCTCTATAAATAAAATACCTAAAGATTACATGGGAATATGAAATTTTGAAGTGAATCACTAGAAAATAAATGTTCCCATACCTTGTGTGGAAGCCAATCTTCTTAATATCTTCCTTATTCACATTTAGTTGACGATATTCAGAATGAATATCCACCTTTGAGAATTAATATGTTCCTTTAACTAATAAAACAAATCATCCATCCTTGGAAGGTGTTACTTGTTCTTTATGGTTAATTTTTTTAGTTCTCAATAATCGATACAAATCCAAAATGACAAGTCCTTCTTCTTGAAAAAGAGAACTAGCACACACCAAGGTGATGCACTAGGGCATATGAACCCTTTTTAAAAATTCTCTTACAACTGCTTCTTTATCTCCTCTAATTCGATAGGAGCCACCCTATAGGGACATTTCGAGATAGGATTATCAATGGGTATGTGTTCTATTTAGAACCCTACCTCCTGATCTGGGGGGGGGGGTTGGGGTAACTCTTTAAGAAATACATCACTGTATTCCCTCACAAGGGGAATTTACCCTATATTGATACCTTCCTTTGACTCATACATTTTAGGGAGGTATGTTTCCTCACATGGAATCCACACCCATACCATTGAAGGGTGTTACGAAAGAGATTCATGATCCTCATTGAATTTGTAAATGAGCACAGTATGGTTCAGAATATGAAAATAAATTTTCTTTTCTTGAATGTTATTATGTGCTCTATATTTTGAGATCAAATCCATTTACATTATACTGTCAAATTCCACCAAGGGTTGTATCACGAGATTCACTAGATGAAACTTATGAAATATTCTACTAGGAGAAGAGTCCAACATATGAGTTGAAATGATATCAGCAATTGCTGTTTTTACAAATATCTATAGTTCATGGTTTCTATAATTTGATTCAATAGTCCTAGAAAACATGTAAGATATAATAGAATGCATAGAACCAAAATCCAAAAAGTATTTTCCATTATTGAGTGAATATAATGTGTACCTTGTATGACATCATTTTATTTCTCCACTTCCATAGTAGTGATGGTGTATGAATTCCCTTACTCCTTTGGCATTGGTGGCTGATGACGCTGATTACCCTCGAGGACTTGACATTTATTGAACCAGCTTGCATAGTTCCCTTTCTCCCCAGAGATTTAGAATTACACCATTGACAATTCTCTCCTTTCTTCCACCACATTCTCCTTCCCTTTCATATATTATCGATATTCATGAGCACGGTCGACTTTACTCCCATACTTGAAGTGTCATGACCCATCCTCGGGGCTCGTGCCGTGACTACCCCAAGCCCGCCTTCCATAGGCCAGGGGCTGGTGACTAACACCAATGGAGAATCCATGATAAAAAGGGAAGGAATTCCCTTTTAACCTATAACACTCACACACACACAGTCTGAACAAAAGGAGTAGAGGAAACAAGTACTAATACAGAAAAGTAAAGTGTGCTGAAAGTAAATGAGCCAGCATACAAACCCAACAGAACAACAAGAACAAGTACAATAAAAAGGGGAAACAACTCCTAGATCTCTGCCTGGGAATACTACCGGAAGGGTAGGTACAGAACTTGATCAACTCTTCCCTACAGTAGGTCCCATATAGTCCAACTTCATGTAGCATCCTATCTGTCACCGTCAGCCTCGATCACTGCTATCCGTCATCTGTACATGTAAGGGTGAGTATAACAATAATCAATATGGAACCTAGAGACCCCCTAAGGTATCCTTTAATCCACTAAGGATAAACCAAATAAGAAAGATACAATCACGAAGTATCAACCAACCCAAATTAGGTGTATGACCATACATATACCTAAGTTACCAGTCTCATTCCGGCTCTAACACTTGAGACCAACCACAACCCATTACAAAAATAAAGTAAATCATCTCAATGATAATGATTGAATGTCAAGACTCATCTCACATAGGTATAAAACTCACGAAGATAGTTAGAGATGATCATATGTAGTCACTAATTCATCTAAGTTGTCAGACCCACACAGGATACAGGACCAACTAAGCTGTCAGACCCACACATGATACAGGACCATATATTCTGTCGGACCCACACAGGATTCATGACCATCTATTCTGTCAGACCTAGAAATGATACCGGAACAGAAGTCATAACTGTCCTACCCACACAGGATACATGAAAAATAGTCACCGCTGTCGAACCCACGGAGGATTATGGTACAGTAGTATTCACTGTCGAATAGACAAAGGATTCAGGTACAGTAACGACACATCCACCTCTATGGTTCCTGCCCACAGCATTCTCGATTCCAATAGGGTCCACTCCTTGATCCAAGTGTTGATAAATCAACTGTCTCATCATCCAATGTTTATGTATCCAAAAGATCCACCACTTCATAGTGGAAAAACCATGAAAAACATGTCCAAGACACAAAAACGATATGTCCAAGACATTTACAAAAAAGTACAGGGCATGTTGGTATGGGTACGCTCCATGTCTTCAGACCTCGGGTACAGACCATGTAAAATGACATGTGTCATAGTGCTGGTTGTGTAGATAAGTAAGTACACAACGTGTGGTATAGTTACACACTGTGTCCAAACATCTCGGGTCAGCTCCGTGTACGCTGGCCATGTGCCTGTACACAGCTTCATCCCGTGTTCTCCAACCCGTGTAACTGGTACCCGGAGTATCCCATACCACTGTCCATATGTAGAAGTGTGGTGGAGTACATCCCCTTGTACTCCACCCCATGTCCATGTATCCCCGTGATACACGCCAAGTTTTGTGAAGCTTCTTCTGCCATGGTTTAGGAAGTACACGCCGTATCTCTTGGCCGTGCAGTTCTGCCCGTGTTCGTTTATCTTCCATATTACACACTGAGTCTCGCTAAGCTGCTTCTACCTTACTGTGAAGATAGTACATGCCATGCCTCTTGTCCATGTAACTATTCTCGTGTCCATGTATTTCCAGAATATATGCTGAGTCGTGTGATATTGTCTCTGCCAAACTGTGCGGAGAGTACACACCATGTGTATAGGGTCACACACCATGTGACAGTATTCTAACGCCCGAAACGTTACCCTCATGATGCTTGTACAACACAACGTGTGCTTCGGAAGGACACGTCGTGTATTCTGGAATTTTCCAGAAATGACGCCTTTGGCCAGCACACCTCCCGAGGTTACCATTCATCTTTCTGATGGTCCGTTCACCGTGAAACTTTCATCTCAAGGTCACCTTGATGTATTGAGGTTGTTTACGATGTTTTTGGGCCTCCGATCGGGTCTAAAAACATAACTCAATTTACCTGCTCGAAGAACATCGAAGAACACACCATTCGTTTACAAGAATAGTGGAGGAATCAGGAAGTTTTAGTTTGGCCTGGTTCTCCCGCATTAGTTTGATAGCAATCAGTTTAAGAGAAAATCATCCAACATGGAAGGAATAAATTCAATTCTTCTCAAAACAAAACACACCCCTACCTTAATTTTGGTGTTTAAAGATGGAGTCACGGAATTGTGGTATTGTCCTGTCAATGTCAGAAGAGGAAGATATGCACTCCTCATTGGCGATGTTCTTCACAGGCAGTGTCTACCCTTTCATTCCCTGGTTAGAGAGGGAGAAGAAGTTTATTGACGTTCTTTGGTGACATGGAGCATTCTTCGTCGAGAGGACGATGTTCTTCCAAGAGTTCTCCTCCTCCCCTTAGTTTTCCCAACAATGTTTATGCCAACCAAAATAAAAGAATACAATCCCCCATTTAAATTTTAACATATTTAATTTAAAATAATTCAAACACACAAATAATTAATTAAGTTGGTTCACATAGTTAATTGCATGGAGTTGGAAATAATTCCAAGGTATTTATACAATTAAACATAAGGGTGTGTTGGGACATTAATGGGAAGTCCAAGAGTTAAGGGGTTTCAAGGGGAGTTGAGGGGTTTGAGCTTGTATGGGCCCCACCACATAATATCCTCCCATGGGAGGTTTTGTGGGGGTGGGCCCCACCTCCAACTTCCCTTTGGAGAAAAATAACCACCACCCAAATAAAAGTTATGTCACACATAACTTTTATTTAATTCATTAAGAATCCCCAAAATTATCTTCCACTCCCAAAAAAACCCAATTATGGTAAATGTCTCCTAAAGTGAATACCGGAGCTGCGAGTTCATCGGTGTCCTCAGATTTCAATTCCGAGCAGTGGTTGAAAAGATGTAAAATCCCTCATGCACGATTACTGAACGTACCTGAAAAAAACATCAGAAATTGATTCCGGGAACATCGGGCCTCGGAATCAAGCGCCATCAGTTTCCACAGGCTCGTAAAATTCTCATGTATTTTTGAAAAACTTCTCCACAGAAATTACGGGTCTTTACATTCTCCCCTCCTCAAGGCTTTAAGTCTCTGTATGCTACAAAAACGACTAGGGGAACAAATGGGGATATTGAGCATGCATCTGAACCTCCCCCTCCCTTGTGCTCTCATGGAGGTTCCCATGCTTCTAGTGAATGTGCACCAGAGCTATCGACCATCCATGTAGGACCCAATCCTATCGATTCTCATTATCCACTGGAACCTCTGTGAAAGTCACCCCATCATCGATATCCATCTCCCCGTGGTCGATGATGATGGATGGGTCATGAATGTATCTCCTGAGCTGAGATACGTGGAATACTCCGTGCACCTGGTGCAACTGAGGTGGAAGGGACAAGTGGTACACCACCTCGCCTACCCTGCTCAGGACCTGGAAATGTCTAATGAATCACTGCGATAACTTGCCGACTCGGCCAAATCTCCGTAGACCTAGTTGAGGTAAGAACCATAGAAAGACTTGATTTCCATCCTCAAAATCCAGAGGTCTATGTCTCCTAGATGTACATGGAAGACCCATCATGAAGTCCCAGGATATCTGATCGTACTTCCACTCTAGGATCTCTAATGGATGAACCATGTCTTCTGGTACCTATTGCCCCTCCTTCACTTTCTGAAAAATGAGGCATCGTGAGAAAAACTCTGCTACTACCTTCTTCATACCTGGCCACCTGTGCTGTCATTGGAGGTCCTGATACATCTTCAACACTCTTGGATGTACCACTAGAGGGGAAGTTTAGAACCCCCTCAAAACATCCTACTGAAGTGAAACTGGTACCAAGGTACGTCCTATGTAGAGAATGACATGCTCCATACCTTCATAAAATTTATCAGGTGCCTGCCCTGTAGATATCTGAGCACGCCGTGTCTCACAGTCAATGTCCCCACGCTGTGCCTCTATGACTTGCTGAAGAAGTGGAGGAGTGACTGTGAGAGACTACAGAATGAATACTCCATCTCTATCCAAAAAAGATATCTACAATGCAACCAGCTTTTCCGTCTCCACTCCTAGCAGATGAATGTCTGATCTCCTGCTGAGAAAATCAGCTACAACCTTTCACCTTCACAAGAGTTTAGACAATCTCAAAGTCATAGTCTTGAAGGAACTCAAGAAATCGCCGCTGTCTCAGGTTCAGGTCTTTTTGTGAGAAGATATATTTGAGACTCTGGTGGTCAGAGTATACTATAAATCATTCGCCAATATAACAGTGCCACCACATCTTCAAGGTGAAGACCACAACTGCTAACTCCAGGTCAAGGGTAGTGTAGTTCATCCCGTTCTGTCTCAACTACCGAGAAAAATACGTGATCACAAATCACTCCTGCATCCGGACACACCCGAGTTCGGTCCCTGATGTGTCGCAGTAAACTTCGTACCAAATTCCCTCCTCCGGTAGCCTCAAGATGGACACACTAGTCATCATCTGCCTCAGCTCCTGAAAGCTCTGTTGGCATCTCTCTGACCACATAAAGGGTTTCCCCTTCTTCGTCAAGGCTGATAGTGGTGCTGCAAATCTGGAGAAGTCTGGAATGATATTTCAGCAGTATCCAACAAAAGCAGACATCCCTCCCCCCTTTGGGGGGTAATCCAAGAAACATCTTTTGCAAAGATGTCCCCATGTATTGTCACTCCTATTTGGAACTGAAAACTCAGAGTTCCTGCTGCCATGAAGGTAAGGCTAGCCGATTCAAGAGTGTTCGGATGCACCATCCTATGCATGAGTTTAATATGTGATTCCTGGGTATCATTTTTCTCCAACTAAGGAAAACCTCATCACAACATTATAAATAAATCAAAACCTTTTTTACTAATATAGTCAATCTGTGTATGAAATGTGGTTGCCCAATCCATACCCAAACTAACGTCGTAAGGCCTCGACGCTACCACTAAGAGGTTACAACCAAAACTCTTGCCTCAAGGGTCATATCACACCATCGACATAGGTGTGATTATCGAGTCTCATCCCAATGGTATCTACAGATGTTAGGGTCATGTCAATTGTTTAATTGGAAACTCTAGGTTTGAGACAAGATTCGTGGAAGGACGAAATGATTGGTACCTATGTCTATTGATACAGAAACTAGTAGTATACATAGAGTGTACCTCAAATCATTCCTAGAGCCCTTGGGTCACACTCTTTGACCGCATGCAGCTATTCTATTCCCCTTCCCCTTAACTCCTTGAGCCTATCGGGGACTACAAAGGTGTGTGGTTGCAACATGTCCAAATTATCACCACCACATGCTGCTCTCCTAGCTCTGCTTCCACGTCTTCTTCCCTATAGATTCATCTATCCTTAAAACTTCCTCTTCTCGAAACATTATTCATGCTCAAGTTTCTGGGACTCTTTCCAGTTTCATGCTTTCCAACTGCTAACATTCACTGGCTGTTTCCGCTCAGCCAATGAACATTCAACCAAAAAGGTTCTATCTAGCACCCAAACACATGTATGAATGCATAGAGGAAAAATTCATGTCTCAGATATCCTTAAACACACCAAACTCAGATGTACAAGCTCTAAATCATAGATCATATCATATTCATCGAGTACCAGGAAAGCTCGGTATTCCTCAATGAATACTCAGCTACCGACACATCGTTCTTTCGAATCTGTAAAAGATCTAGAAAAATCTCAGCTACCTCCTCAAAACAGTCCTCAGCCACCCGTGGGTCGGGCTCACCTCAGAACTTGAGGGATAACTGGTGCTGAAACACATGTAAGGCACTATGCCTGCAATTGTCCTCTACTGGTACTGCCGGTAGTGTTTGTTGACCAATGAGCAGTGATATAGTTGGCACACTGCCCGAAGGTACCATCTCATAAAATGGTCCATGTACCGAAACCTCATCACTATGCGGACCATTCTCATAGTCACTCATTGAAAAATATTAGTAGCTAAGATCAAAATCTACTCTACTAGTGTCTCAACTAAGCGGAAAACTCCAGTAATCGCCTCCATCTAGAACTCTGCTATCTGGGAATCTATCTCGCCTTGAAACCTTGTAGGGCTCTACCGCTGGAACTCATGCAATGTACTCAGTCATCGTGCACCGTACTCCAATGCGGATGGTGGGATCTGCTGCCCAATAGGTGGTGGTGCAGCTGGTACACCACCTGAAGGTGCCAATATAGTAAGAGGGCCTTAAACCGGAGCCTCGTCGATCGTTGGGCCGTCATTGTGTACTCTCTTGGAAACCCTAGTTGGCTGACTACGCTGCGGAATCCTGATAAGGAACAGATGTGCCACAATAAATAAGTTATACATGGTGAGTGGACTCAAAGAGTACCCAAAGAAGACCCTTGAAAGCACACTCAAAATCAATGTTTTCGTGCACTGAGTCGGAAATCAGAAGTCAGGGTTGTAGTGTATTGATACGTCGATCACTGCACCAACACTATACTCCCTGGACAGAAAACCATACTCAATACTCTTAACACTATTGCTTCACAGTAAGACAGATCAGAGTCCTATGTTCTGCGGTAGAATCGACTCCTCTAATACCAATTTTCATGATCCATCCTCAGGGCCCATGCCGTGACTACCACAAGCCTGCCTTCCATAGGACATGGGCTGGTGACTTGCACCAAAGGTGAATCCCTGATAAAAAGGGAAGGCATTTCTTTTTAACCTGTAACACACACACAGTTTGAACACAAGTAGTAGAGGCAACAAGTACTAATACAGAAAAGTAAAGTGTGCTGAATGTAAATGGGCCAGTATAGAAACCCAACCGAACAACAAGAACAAGTACCATAAAAAGGGGAAATAGCTCCTAGATCTTCAACCCGGGAATCCTACTTGAAGGGTAGGTACAGAACTCGATCAACTCGTCCATGCAGTACGTCCTGTCTAGTCTAGCTCTGAGCATCCCCCCGCCCGTCACCCATGGCATCGATCACTGATGTCTATCGTCTGCACAGAACACAACAAGGTGTGGGCGAAGCCCATGTAGGGGTGAGTATAACAATACTCAGAAGGGAACCCCGAGACCCCCAATGGTCTCCTAGAATCCACTAAGGATAAACCAAAGAAGAAAGATACAATCAAAAAGTGTTAACCAATCCTACTTAGGTGTATTCCAATACATACACCTAAGTTACCAGTCTTAGTCCGGCCCTAACACTCGAACCCAAGCACAAACCATTCCATAGAGAAAGTTGGTAAACTATCTCAATGATAATGATTTAATGTCAAGACTCAGCTCACACATGTATAAAACTCACGAAGAGAGGTAGATATGATTAGATGTAGTCACTGATTCATCTAATTTATCAGACCCACACAGGATACAGGACCAGATAAGCTGTCAGACCCACACAGAATACAGGACCAACTATTCTGTCGAACCCACACAGGATACAGGACCAACTATTTTTTCGGACCCACACAGGATACAGGAACAGAAGTCAGAACTGTCATACCCACCCAAGATATAGGAATAGCAGTCATCGCTTTCAAACCCACGGAGGATTCCAGTATAGTAGTCTTCACTGTCGAAACCACGAAGGATTTCGGTATAATAACGTCGCAACCAACTCTAGGGTTCCCACATATAGTACGATCGATTCCGGGAGGGTATTCTCCTCGATCCAAGTGTCGATACATCAAATGTCTCATCGTCCAAAGTTTATGTATCCATAAGATCCACAACGTCATAGGGGAAAAAAATAAAAATGTTTCCAATACATAAAGACGAGATGTACAAGGCATTTACCAAATATTACACGGCGTGTTTATGGGTACCCACCGTGTCTTCAGACCTCAGGTACTGCCCGGGTACAACAGACCATGTAATATTGCTGGTCGTGTAGATAAGTAGGTACACTGTGTGTGGTATGGTTACACGCCGTGTCCAAACATCTGGGGTCAGGTCTGTGTACTCTGTCCATGTGCCCGTACAAGGCTTCAACCCGTGTAACTGGTACACGGGGTAGCCCGTACTACTGGCCATGTTTTTCCATGTGGTGGAGTACATGCCCGTGTACTTCACCCCATGTCCGTGTATCCCCGGGACACACGCCAAGTTTCGCGAAGCTACTTCTGCCATGGTGTTGGAAGTACAAGATATATCTCTTGGACATGTAGTTCTGCCCGTGTCTGTGTATCTTCCAGATTACATGCCAAGTCTCGCTAAGCTGCTTCTGCCTTACTGTGAAGATAGTACAAGCCATGCCTCTTGGCTGTGTAACTATTCTCGTGTCTCTGTATTTCCTGAAAACACGCTGAGTCACACAATTATATCTCTGCAGAACTGTGCAGAGAGTACACACCGTCTGTCTGGGATCACACACTATGTGACACTCTTCTGATGCCCGAAACTTTAGCCATAGAATGATTGTACTACACGACATGTGATTCATAAGTACACGTCGTGTTTTCTAGAATTTTCTAGAAATGATGCCTATGGCCAGCATTCCTCCTGAGGTGCCCATTTATCATTCCGATGTTCTGTTCTCCACAAAAACATTACCTCAAGGTCTCCCCAATGTTCTGAGGTCATTTTCGGTGTTTTAGGGCCTCCGATCAGGTCTGAAAACATAACTCGATTTACCTTCTCGAAGAACGTCGAAGAACACACCATTCGTTCACAAGAACATCGGAGGAATCAAGCCATGTTATTTGGCCTGGTTCTCCCACATTAGTTTGATAGCAAGCAGTTTAAGAGAAAATCATCCAATATGGAAGGAAGAAATTCAACACTCCTCAAAACAAATCACACCCCTGCATTACTTTTAGTGTTCAAAGACGAAGTCACGGAATGGTGGCATTGTCCAATCAATATTGGAAGAGGATGAAAGGTACTCCTCATTGGCGACATTCTTCGCGGGCAACGTCTCCCCTTTCTTGCCCCGGTTGGAGAGGGAGAAGAAGTTGATTCATGTTCTTCGGTGACGTGGAGAGTTCTTCGTCGAGGGGACAATGTTCTTTTAAGAGTTCTCCTCCTCTCCTTAGTTCTCCCAAACAAAGTTTATTCCAACCAAAATAATAGAATACAATCCCTCATTTAAATGTTGGTATAATGAATTAAAAAGAATTCAAACACAAAAATAATTAATTAATTTGGATCACTTAATTAATAGCATGGAGTTGGAAAGAATTCCAAGGGATTCAAACAATTAAATAGAAGGGTGTGTTGGCACATTAATGAGAAGTCCAAGAGTTAAGGGGTTTCAAGGGGAGTTGAGGGGTTTGAGCTCGTGTGGACCCCACAACATAATATCCTCCCATGGGAGGTTATGTGGGGATGAGACCCACCTCCAACTTCCCTTTGGAGAAAAATAACCACCACTCAAATAAAAGTTATGTCACACATAACTTTTATTTAATTTATTAAGAATCCCCAAAAATTATCTTCCACTCCTAACAAAACACAACTATGGTAAAGGTCTTCTAATGTGAATACCGGCACTGTGAGTTTATCAGTGTCCTCTAATTTCAATTCCAATCACTGGTTCAAAAGATATAAAATCCCGCATGTACGATTACTAAACGTACCCGACAAAAACTTCATAAATTGATTCTAGGCACACCGGGCATCAGAATCAAGTGCGGTCAGTTTTCACAGACTCATAAAATTCCCATGTATTTATAAAAAAAAATTATAAGGAAATCCCCGGTCTTTACATGAATCATTTTATCATCCCTTTAAGGGAGTTCAAATGATTCTTCTCCCAATTTTTTAGCATGTGGGAGGTTAATCTCTCTTTTTCACCTTTCTGAATAGATCCTTTGTCTTAAAACTCCATTTTTTCCTTTCTTATCACCATAGCCTTGGAAACATTCTCCAAACTCCATATCCACTTTGAGAGAACATAGAACAACTTCTTCAAGACTCCCAGAGTCTTGAATTGAATGATCCTTTAAAAGGTGTAGTTTTAAACCAAAAAATAATATATCAATTTTTCTATCATTGTTGATAAAAAAACATAAAGTGTACATTGCAAGCCCTGTGAAATTTTCTTTCGTAGGATATCACAGATTCTCTTTCCATTTACTTCAACATTATAAATTATCTCTTAATTTTTATGAAGATTTTGAGGAAAATACTTTTTAATAATGATTATCTTAAAACCTTCCCACTCCATTTCTTCAATTCTTCATCTGACTTAGTGTTCTTAATCAATGCCCACTGTTGGTCGACCTCTCTAACTAGATGATAAATGGCCAGAGTCACCTTCTCCATCCCAAAACTGTAAATCATAGAACATATATTCTCTATTTATTTGACCCAATATTCTATAACTAGTGTATTAGAATATCCACTAAACATCAGTGGTTGTTACCACATAAAACATTTGATATCCAGTTGATCCCTCTTAGGTGAAGGTGGATGTTCAACATTATTCATATTATTTTTTACAACCCGAGACATGTTATTTATTATAACTTGAGACAAGTGGGTAAGTATATCCATGAAATTTTGAAATCTACATACCAATTAATTTGGGATAACATTCAGGAAATCACTGCAATGTCCCTTGCCCAGGTTGTTGGCCTAGTTTCTCCTGGTTCCCACTATTTTCTAAAATAAAAATGGTTAGAACAAAAAATAATTCAATAATTAATTAAATTGTGAAATTAAGTCTAAAGTTATATCTTATGGGATCCATATGTTTATGAAAAGAAATTATTCTTGGGTTCTTACTTATACTTAGTTTCATTTGAAGGTTTTTAACTAATTTTCTCTAATATTAAATCCCAAATTAACTAATCTATGATCTGATACCAACTATAGTGACCCTGCTTTTTCTTACATAACTTATTACATCATATTATAGAAATAAAACATAAAATAATTACAAAACCAGGAATCAAAGGTTTAGTGTCTTGGGAAAACTTGGTCCACACATATCATTTAGAAAATAAAAGATAAACATTTATTTAATTCCTTCTTCTCTAACTTATTATTCTCTCTCATATTTTACTTAGTACAAGAAATCAAATGAGGAAAAACATCAAAAGGGGGGAGTTAAATTTCCATTAGGAAGATAGATAATACATGAAACAATATTACATGGGGTATTCACAATCATATCGTCATCATCATAATCATGATAGTAAACAATAACAGAATGCACAGAAAGTGCAAATTTAGAAAAATGAAACGTCGCGTATTAGGGGTTTACTAAGACACATAGTTTTGAACAAAGATACAATCATATTAATTCATATTTCAATTTCCTCATGAGATACATCACATTACCAAATCATTAAAGTGATATATAATTATAGGTGCACTCGTTACAACAAAACATTTACATTATGCTATATAATTCCGGATAGACCCATTACATCATATAATTTACGTTATCACGCGTGATAAAAAGAACATTTATTATTCATGGATATAAAATTACCCATGGAAATGAATGGGTCTCATTTCATAATCATATATTCATAAAAATAAGGATCCAGAATAAAAAGGGTATACAATTCTTTGTATCAATCATGATTTAAGAAGAATCATTCAAGTGATAAGTAAAAGATATTTTTTTGAAAGAAGAGTTCTTTTGGAAAACATTATGTTTGTAATAAACAAAATTATAAAAAAATTTTATCCTAGAAAAGGTAATTTAATGATGAAGAAATGATACTTAAATAATATCCATACTGAAAATGGGTTAAAAGAGGGAAAACCCAATGAAAGAGAGTTGGGTTCATGAATACCCCTTACCTTATATATGAATGATTACTTCACATTAATGTCATGTATAATCACATTAGATTCATTATGAAACAATTAAAGAACCTTTTATAAATTAATTTGATTCATTATGGTTTTAATATGTTCTTTTATAGGGCCTTGGATGAGTTATAGATTTTAAATTCATTGTTTGGGAGTGTTCGTTTTCATACTTTCCATGATTAGTTCACTTGTATACATGAATGAAAGTTCACGTTAAATGAGGATAAATATAGAAAATTGTTATTATATGTTATTTATGATCTTCCATAAGTTTAAATGATCTTATAATGAATTTTGTATATGTTATGAGGATGAATAATTAGATAAAAGTTAATGATGATCATTTTATGTAAATTTTGGTGGTTTTTCAATCACATCAAACTTTTATTGTTTTATCATATAGTATTGTGTATATAAGTTAGTTCTAGAACATAAAAAGGGTTATAAAATAAAATTTACAATATTTTTTCAACCATTTAATTGTTTTAGTAAAAACATTGAATTCATTAATGGAAAATGAAGGTGCATCACCAACGATATCGGTAAATTGACACATCACGAGAGATGATTTAATTTTTATAATGAAAGAGAGGGAGAGAGGAGTTTAATGAAGAATAATACATTAACATGATATAATACCAGTATATCAAACATGATGGAGTTATAATTCCATTTGGATAATAGAATATGAGGATAAGAGAATGAATGAAATGAAATTGAAATGAAATTTAAAGAAAAAGGAAGAGGATTTAACTCTTGGATTTATCCTCCTTGAGAACCTCCTTAGGGAAAGGTTTTGGAATTTTGGTGAGACCAATAGCTATTGGAAGTGTGAGTGGGGATTGGGGAGAGTATTGATAGGAACTTGGACAAGGCTCAAGGCTTGAGAGGTGTGAGGAGAGGAGGGGGTGATGGGTGGTATTTATAGTGGAGGAGAGGGGTGTTTTCTCATTATTTAATTCATTAGTTTATTGTTTTTCCTCGATAAAATAAATAGTTAGGATTACATTACTAAATAAATTAAAGAGATAAGGATAATTCTAAATTATGGTGATTACATCAGTGATTACCCAAGGAATAGTGCATTTAATTTATAATGTATTTATACCATAAATTACTGTATTTTACTATTCACCAATAAATCAAGTACTTCAAGAAAAATATCAAAAAATAACCTTACATATTTATTGACGTAAATAATTAAAAAATGAACACTATTTTGTGATGATAATTTTTTAAATATGAGTAATTTAATCTTTAATTAAAATCATTATTTACATTGAAAATAATGGTTTTAAAATTATAACAGAATTTATAACACATTGAAAAATTACTTATGGTTTCATTAAATTATCTTAAAATAATAATACATAATTTTTTTTAATTTTTAATGCATTTAATGAAAATATATTTTCTTTTAAATTATTAAATTAATCATAAAATTTTAATTAAATATTTATTACTAATAAAAATTCCAAAACTTAATTAGCTATTTTTAAAACATTTATTTGATTAGACTATGATATAATTATATCATATTACCATTTGTAAGATGCATAAATTTTATTTATACTTTCATGGGTGAGGTTACTATTCATTTGGCCGGTTTACTGTTCATAAGGGTCATATTACTATTCCTAAGGTCAAGATACTGTTTCATTGATATTGGTTCCTTAAATTCCACAAATACCTCTTATTTGATTATGTATTCATTTATAAAGTTTATTTTATGGTCTCTATGTGATTTTATGTAATTTATAATATAGGAAATTACTATAACATGGGAGAAATTCCATTAATAAATTTTGGGTCATTTCAATTCAACTGATTTTCTACGTCACTCTTATATTTTAGCTTTTCAATTATAGACATCATGGACTATTAAATATCATATTTAAATTCTGGTTATGTATCCTCTAAAAATCCATCATAATCCTGTTCCTATTTTTTGATGAATATTTTCCTCTATAATTTCTTTCCGAATTTGATGTATCTCTTTTGTAGGAACTTCCTTTAAGACCTATGCGTGATTTATACTTCACATTCAACATCATAAAATCTCCTACAGACCCTAGAAAAAATGCACCCTACACTACCACAATGAAAACAAGTCAAAGGTTGTTTTCTTTCAAATATCCCTTTTCATCTCTTGAAATGTTTATCAAAATTCTAAAAAAATTCATCATGACCATCATATCCATCATCAGTAACATTGTAAATGTAATGTTTTTCCATGGATTTAAATTTAATTTCCTTTCTTAATTTAATTTTTTTATCTTTTGGTTTTAATCCCATTTCATAGGTCATGGGACTGTTTAAAAGATCATCAAGATAAAGATTCGAATGATCTCTTTACTCAAGGTATGAAACTTTTTGATTATACAGAGGTCGAAGTCTTCTCATGATATTCAAATAAATTTCAATATCCTCTATTGAATCCCAATTGATTCGAATATATCTATAAAATTCATTAATATGAATAAGGAAACTATATGTATTTTCACTTAGATGCATTTTTAGATCATCTAATTCATTGTGCAAAGCATGATGTTTAACCTCATTCATGTTTTTCTCACCATCGTATAGATTTTCTAGTATCTTCCACATGGAAATTACTGAAGATCATCTTATATCCTTCAAATATATTTTAACAGATAGTGATATAGTAAGATCATTTTGTTCTTTGACATGTGTATAGAATATTTTCCTATCTATTTTAGTCATAGAGAGACTTATCGCATCTGAAATGCACTGTGTTGCATTTTTTGTCAATGAGGCATGATGTTGTCATGGAATGAATGGATGTCAAGGAATGTCAAGATGTGAATGACAAAGGATGTGATGGTGTTGGTGATGAAGGAGAATGGACATGGTACGTAGAGGCATGTAACTTCGGAGATTCACTAAGTGACATAGGATGTTGTGGTTGAAACATTCTCTAGTAATATCAGACGATTGTAGAACTGATATTAATGTTTCAATACTTGTATCAAGGTCATGCTAAGTTACAACACTTCAAGAATGAATGATGATGGATCATCATCATATCAGACGATTTTTGAACTGATCTTTAAGTTCCAAGAACATGTATCAAATGGATACAATGTCACAACAAGCTCTAGAAGGCCATGCATTGTTAAGACAATCCATGAGGAAGTGAATGGGATCTATCCACAACTTCTAAGTGGATGAAGTGGATTAATGAAGTCCATGCACTAACACTTAGTGCATGTGAATGTGAAGAAGATCCAATTGATCTCTGATTAGATCAATGAAGCACTTTGAAGAATTTAAGTGATTCAGGAGTTCGGTTGAAGAAGAAGAACCTTCAGGAATTCCATTCCTAAGTAATGAATACATGTTGAGTAAGAATTGGAGGTATTCTAATGAATAAGAAAAATGAAGAAGGAAGAAGTGGCATTTGGCATTTTACACTTAAGTACTTTGTATACTTAGTGTACATTCATGCAAAAAATTAGCCACCAAGGGCCAGCCTTAAGGGTTCAACCCAAGGCACATGTGGGACCAGGTCACCACGCCCAAGGGGATCCCATGGGGCCAGCCCGAGAGAGGTCGGGGCCGTGTATAAGCCCCGAGGCCACGCGGTGATGAAGCCCGCGTAGCGTGAGCACCATGAGCACGCCCGTGTGTGCATAATGGGCGCTGGAGCGCGCCCGAGTGGCAGGAGTGGGCGCAAAGCGCGCCCGGCAGAGAGAACACAGTGCGGGGCGGCACCGTGGAGGGAGGAGTTCAATTGCGGTGAAGGGGGGAGCGAATGTTTGATAAACCGCGGAAAAATCGGCCTCCGATTCGATGTGGGATGCGGAATTTTTCCGCGGAGCGAATCCCAGCCGCAAGATTGATCGCATGTGCGATCCGAGCCGCTCATCTAATCGCGCCATTCACGATCTAATCCAGGCCGTCCGAGATTATCTGATCGCCTGATTCGACGGCTCCCCATCCGTCCTCTTCCTCAAGCTCGGCCGAGGCACCTCCCGCGACGCCGCTGAACCAGAGGCCTCCCGAATGATGAATTCGAGTTCCCAGCCACCATTGTCGAAGCCGAAGGTTCCATTGAGCTCGTCTAGACCTACGGAACACGATCATGCAAGAAAATAGGCATGCATGCAATGTTTGGGAGATTTCGAACAAGGCCGAGGCAAAACGAAGTTGCCGAGGCTTCGGTGAGTTCGTGTTTTGCATGGGATAGAAGAGAAGAAGGTCGTGCATGCGTTCTAAGTCGCATGCACGTAGAGGAAATCAAAATTGAGTTAAGCCGCGTGAAACAGAGGAGAAACAAGATTTTGGAAATCTTGAAAACCCGAGATATTCGGGAGTTTGAATTTATATCCACACGGATTGAACGAGATGCCTCTGCCTATATAAAGAGAGGCCTTTCTCTTGAATTGGTTTGCTGAAAAACTCGAGAGAAGTCCCGTGAGTGCTCTCTGCCTCGCGAAGGTTTGAAGCCCCGAGCAAGTATCTTACGCGGCTGAAGTTCCGTGCGCGCAACCTCTTTGCGCGACAAGAAGAGAGAGTTGGGCAGCACGAACTTGTGCGCCGCCTCTGTGCACCGCTGCCCCCTGCGCGGTTTGCACTTGCGCGCCCGCGGTGCTTTTCATCTGTGGCTTGCGCGACCCACGGCCAGTGGCACATGCACGGCTGTGAAGAAAAGAACAGGGGCGCACCCCTTGCGCGACTCCTTTGAGTTTGCCTTGTGTGTGCTTAGTGGAGTGAAGGCCGTAGCCTTTGGTGGTTGTGAAAAATAACAAGTGAAGGTTGTTGCCTTATGTGGGTGCACATTTTGAAGAACAAGAATACCCTATGGCCATTTAAGTGTGTGACAAGTTCTAAGAAGACCACACATTGTGTGTGAAGTGAAAAAGGCCGAGAGGAAGTGTGTGCAAGTGGAATAGGCCGTATCCAAGTTGTGTGTGCAAGAGGAAGAGGAAGGCCAGGCCTTGTGTTTGCTAATTGAACAAAGGAAGTGTGTGTGCAAACAAAGGACCAAAGAGGCCGTAGCCAATTGTGTGCAAGAAGAGGAAAGAGGCCAAGCTTAAGTGTGTGCAAAACGAAGAACAAATTGTGTGTGCTAAACAAAGTGGAGAGGTCGAACCTTAGTGTGTACAAAGTGATGTGCACACTTTGAAGAAGAACAAGACCCACACTAAAGAACAACACATTTGTGAGTGTGTAAACAAAAAGAACAATGTGTGAAGAAGGAAGAAGGTGTGTGTGCTAAAAGTATTTACACCCATTGTGGGTTTATCACACCAAGGAGAAAAAGGGGAGTGCCTGCTTGCATGTATGCACATGCACATGTGAACAAAGACAAATCTGGTTGTGTGCATCTGAGTTAACAAAGACCGGAAGTTCTTGAATAGAATTGAGAAGGCCATGTAGTCAGTGCATGAGGATTCAGAGTTGCCATGCATTCAGTGCATGAAGTTGTTCTGAAGTGAGACTGGGCCAGACTAAAGTTAAAGACATCAATTGTCTGAGTATTCAGTAATTGGAGAGAGGTCAGGTCATCCTTAGAAGAAGGAGATAAATCCTGAGCAAGACGAGAAGACCTGATCAACTCAAGTGATCAGAGGTACAGAGCAAGGCCAGCAGTCTTTATCCCAGACTGCTGAAGATACTTGAAGATCATAAATTGAAGAAGAGCAACTCGTGCGACTCGAGGAGCCAAGAGAATCCCCCTGTGAGACTCAGGGTGGAAGAAGTCTTCAGTGGGATTCTGGAGCAGGCCAGTGGGACTCTGGTATCACTGTGGGACGCAGTATAAAGACCCTCCTGTGGGACTCATGAGAGATACAGTGGGACTCTGTATCGACCATTGTAATTCTAACAAGTTATAATTGGAGAAACCATGTTGGGGCATATAACCAACATGGCAAAGACGTAGGCCTTTGGTGCCGAACCTTGTAAATCCTTGTGTCCAGTGCCTATACATTTACTGCATCATTCGTGGAAAGGTGAGTGATACAAGAAGAGTGGATCGAGGCTTTAACCAGCCATAGAGGTTTAATTGATTAAGAATCAATTAGTAAAAAGTTTTAAAGGATCACTGATTCACCCCCTCCCCCTCTCAGTGATTCACAATGATCTGGGCACTTCAATTGGTATCAGAGCGAAGGTTACCTCTAAAAGATCCAAGGGATTCTTTATGGAGTGCTGATTTGAGGAAATGAGTGACCGACCTCAAATGGAGATATCTGCCAAGACTCAGAAAAATAGAAAGAAGAAACAGGCAAAGAAGATGAAGAAGAAGGTTGTTGCAATCAAAGAAACTCCTTCTATGGAAAGAAATGTGAAAGTCACATCAGATGACAATTCCTTTTATCATTCTTCTGATGAAGCCTGCTCTAGCTGTGATGAAGATGGAAGGAACAATGATCTTCTAAATGCAATCAAATATCTTCAGAAGACAGTCCCCAAGGAAGTGGCAATGTGTATAGCTACAGGCCTCCTTGATCTTCAAGAAGAAAAATTACAGCTAGAAGATGAAGCCAATTCTCTGGAAGTCCAATTGGCTAAAAGGGTTGGCATAACCAACACTCTCAGAAAGTTGGTGAAGGATAAGGATGAAACAGTTTCGCTTTGCAATGAATGATATGAAGACACTATTGAAGAAATGCAAAGAAGCCTTTCTGAGAAAGAATTCTTTAAGACAATGGTCAAAGAAGTTTTCCATGCACTGGAGAAGTTGCAGAAAGTGTCAATGAATGTCAGAGATGCTCAACTCGAAGACAAAGTCAAAATGGTGAAGGAGTTTGAAAATTCATTTCTAGAAATGAATAAGGTGCATGAAGACCAGATGAAGCAGCTGGAAGATAAATGGGAAGGAAGGCTATGAACTGTTGAGGATGAGAAGAACTCCCTTAACATGAAATGCTTAGAACTAGAGGTGATATTGAAAAATCTGCAATCACCCAAAGCTGAATCCTCCCAGTCAGCTGAAAGTAGAAATGTTGCTACACAAGTGTGCTTTGAGAAGGATGATTCTAAAAGAAAGACATCCTCTAATGAAAGAGAAACATCTTCTAAAAAGAAGGTACCATCCATACCATCTTGTACTCATTCTTCTAAAAGTGTTTCTACTAAAAGTGCAGGATGGAAGAATGAATCCAAACAAGTATGGATGAAGACAGTGAAGAAATAATGCTCTCCTGAAACAACACAGCAAGTCAAGAAAAGTACCCAACAATCAGAAGGATTGAAGAGGTCAAGATTTGTGGGTCAGTGTTGGTGTTGTAATAAGCATGGGCACTGTGAAAAAGATTGTTGGTACAATCCACTGAATGTAAAAGCACAAAGGAAGCCCATTCCTAGGGGGAGCAAGCCAGAAGAAAAGAAGCAGCATCCATAGGTCCAGAGACATCTGTTTACTGCAAATATATTTGGATTACTTGACAACATCTGGGATGATTGAAAAAGTGGTCAAAAAGATACATGTCTATCTCCAACTATATCCAGAGCTCAAAAGAAGAAAAGATCACAGAACCTGGCTCAGAAAGAATCCTTGGGAAGCAAACAGAAGAGAGGTGACAATGCTCCCAAGAATATGTTGAAAAAGGAAGATAAGTCCTTGGAGTCTAAATCCAAGAAGGGTGATGCATCCAGAAGGACCACCAAGAAGACATGCTTCTACTGTGGAAAGAAAGGTCATACCATGGATCTTTGTGAACAAGCCATGGAACTGAATAGAAGCAGACTGGACTCAAAAAGACAATCAATCCAGAAGAAGCAGAAGGGATTTATTGAAAACGAGTTTCCTAAGAAAGGTAGCTTGAAATCATTGAAGGAACCATGTGGAATATCCAGAACTGAGGCCACACTCACAAGTGACTTACTAGTCATATGGCCAAATCAGTTGCAACTTTCCAAAGATCTGCAAAGAGCTGAAGATGAAGTTCTTGCAATTGCTACGGAAAAAGGGAAGAAGAATATTTCACATGAAGATGTATTGAGATCCACACCAGCACAAACATCATTGAAGATCAAATGTGTAAGTGTGAAGAATGGTGAAAATGGGACATCTCGGTTGAGAGAATATTCTCAACCTTGTTGTTCACGTTGATGAACCAAGGAGGTTCCATCTTATTCTCTAATCACTTGTATTTACATGTGCTAACATTGTAGGGAATTGAAGATGATGATCATTCTCATCTGGAGAGTGGTTTGGACAGAATGGAGTGCACCCCTTGAGGGGGAGCCAATCTGAAGAAGATGGGATTCTGAGATAAATACCATCTTGAGAAAAGGTGAAGGTATTCCAATCATACTTTCATCCCTTGTTTCTTAATTGTATTCATCATGACAATTAAGGGGGAGTATTGATTGAAGACAAATGAATGAAAGGGGGAGCTTTATCTTTGCACCTGAACTTTCTAATGAGTTTTGTGAAGTATGTGTAGGATTTAGCAATTCATAGTTATATCTGAAAAATTTCAAACCCCTAAGAATGATCTCAAATGTGTAGAGAATTATGGACAGCTTTGAATTCCTTGGTCATATCACTCTTGTTTTCTACTCCGGGTTAGCCCAAGTAGACTTAGAGCTGATTTACTAAAGGTTCATTGCTCAAGTGAACATGTGACATAATCTCTCTCTTGTGATTTTCAAGACAATGATTTTCAAAGGGAGGAAGTGATTTTTTTTAAGAGAACCACACCACACCTTTGCATTTGATTTCCAATAAGGGGGAGAAATATTGGCACACATATTGACCCATTCATATGTGTAGAAGTTGTGTACTGACAAAAAATACAAAGGGGGAGACTGAAATGCACTGTGTTTCATTTGTTGTCAATGAGGCATGATGTTGTCATGGAATGAATGGATGTCAAGGAATGTCAAGATGTGAATGACAAAGGATGTGATGGTGTTGGTGATGAAGGAGAATGGCCATGGTACTTAGAGGCATGTCACTTAGGAGATTCACTAAGTGACATAGGATGTTGTGGTTGAAACATTCTCTAGTAATATCAGACGATTGTAGAACTGATCTTAATGTTTCAATACTTGTATCAAGGTGATGCTAAGTTACAACACTTCAAAAAAGAATGATGATGGAGCATCATCATATCAGACGATTGTTGAACTGATCTTTAAGTTCCAAGAACATGTATCAACTGGATACAATGTCACAACAAGCTCTAGAAGGCCATGCATTGTTAAGACAATGCATGAGGAAGTGAATGGGATCCATCCACAACTTCTAAGTGGATGAAGTGGATTAATGAAGTCCATGCACTAACACTTAGTGCATGTGAATGTGAAGAAGATCCAATTGATCTCCGATTAGATCAATGAAGCACTTTGAAGAATTTAAGTGATTCAGGAGTTCAGTTGAAGAAGAAGAACCTTCGGGAATTCCATTCCTAAGTAATGAATACATGTTGAGTAAGAATTGGAGGAATTCTAATGAAGAAGAAAAATGATGAAGGAAGAAGTGGAATTTGTCATTTTCCACTTAAGTACTTTGTATACTTAGTGTACATTCAAGCAAAAAATTAGCCACCAAGGGCCAGCCTTAAGGGTTCAACCCAAGGCACATGTGGGACCAGGTCACCACGCCCAAGGGGATCCCATGGGGCCAGCCCGAGAGAGGTCGGGGCCGTGTATAAGCCCCGAGGCCACGCGGTGATGAAGCCCGCGCAGCGTGAGCACCATGAGCACGCCCATGTGTGCATAATGGGAGCTGGAGCGCGCCCGAGTGGCAGGAGTGGGCGCAAAGCACGCCCGGCAGAGAGAACATGGTGCGGGGCGGCACCGTGGAGGGAGGAGTTCAATTGCGGTGAAGGGGGGAGCGAATGTTTGATAAACCGCAGAAAAACTGGCCTCCGATTCGATGTGGGATGCAGAATTTTTCTGCGGAGCGAATCCCAGCCACAGGATTGATCACGTGTGCGATCAGAGCCGCTCATCTAATCGCGCCATTCGCGATCTGATCCAGGCCGTCCGAGATTATCTGATAGCCTGATCCGACGGCTCCCCGTCCGTCCTCTTCCTCGAGCTCGGCCGAGGCACCTCCCGCGACGCCGTTGAACCAGAGGCCTCCCGAATGAAGAATTCGAGTTCCCGGCCACCATTGCCGAAGCCGAAGGTTCCATTGAGCTCGTCTAGACCTACCGAACACGATCATGCAAGAAAATAGGCATGCATGCAATGTTTGGGAGATTTCGAACAAGGCCGAGGCAAAACGAAGTTGCCGAGGCTTCGGTGAGTTCGTGTTTTGCATGGGATAGAAGAGACGAAGGTCGTGCATGCGTTCTAAGTCACATGCACATAGAGGAAATCAAAAGTGAGTTAAGACACGTGAAACAGAGGAGAAACAAGATTTTGGAAATCTTGAAAACCCGAGATATTCGGGAGTTTGAATTTATATCCACGCGGATTGAACGAGATGCCTCTGCCTATATAATGAGAGGCCTTGCTCTTGAATTGGTTTGCTGAAAAACTCGAGAGAAGTCCCATGAGTGCTCTCTGCCTCGCGAAGGTTTGAATCCCCGAGCAAGTATCTTGCGCGGCTGAAGTTCCTTGCGCGCAACCTCTTTGTGTGACATGAAGAGAGAGTTGGGCAGTACGAACTTGTGCGCCACATCTGTGCACCGCTGCCCCCTGCGCGGTTTGCACTTGCGCGCCCGCGTTGCTTTGCATATTTGGCTTGCGCGACCCACGGCCAGTGGCACATGCACGGCTGGGAAGAGAAGAACATGGGCGCACCCCTTGTGCGACTCCTTTCAGTTTTCCTTCTGTGTGCTTAGTGGAGTGAAGGCCGTAGCCTTTGGTGGTTGTGAAAAATAACAAGTGAAGGCCGTTGCCTTATGTGGGTGCACATTTTGAAGAACAAGAACACCCTATGGCCATTTAAGTGTGTTCCAAGTGCTAAGAAGACCACACATTGTGTGTGAAGTGAAAAAGGCCGAGAGGAAGTGTGTGCAAGTGGAATAGGCCGTATCCAAGTTGTGTGTGGAAGAGGAAGAGGAAGGCCAAGCCTTGTGTTTGCTAATTGAACAAAGGAAGTGTGTGTGCAAACAAAGGACCAAAGAGGCCGTAGCCAATTGTGTGCAAGAAGAGGAAAGAGGCCAAGCTTAAGTGTGTGAAAAACGAAGAACAAATTGTGTGTGCTAAACAAAGTGGAGAGGCCGAACCTTAGTGTGTACAAAGTGATGTGCACACTTTGAAGAAGAACAAGACCCACACTATAGAACAACACATTTGTGAGTGTGTAAACAAAAAGAACAAAGTGTGAAGAAGGAAGAAGGTGTGTGTGCTAAATGTATTTACAACCATTGTGGGTTTATCACACCAAGGAGAAAAAGGGGAGTGCATGCTTGCATGTATGCACATGCACACGTGAACAAAGACAAATATGGTTGTGTGCATCTGAGTTGACCAAGACCGGAAGTTCTTGAAGAGAATTGAGAAGGCCATGCAGTCAGTGCATGAGGATTCAGAGTTGCCATGCATTCAGTGCATGAAGTTGTTCTGAAGTGAGACTGGACCAGACTAACGTTAAAGACATCAATTGTATGAGTATTCAGTAATTGGAGAGAGTCCAGGTCATCCTTAGAAGAAGGAGATAAATCCTGAGCAAGACGAGAAGACCTGATCAACTCAAGTGATCAGAGGTACAGAGCAAGGCCATCAGTCTTTATCCCAGACTGCTGAAGATACTTGATGAACATAAAGTGAAGAAGAGCTACTCGTGCGACTCAAGGAGCCAAGAGAAGCCCCCTGTGAGACCCAGTGTGGAAGAAGTCTTCAGTGGGATTCTGGAGCAGGCCAGTGGGACTCTGGTAACACTGTGGGACGCAGTATAAAGACCCTCCTGTGGGACTCAGGAGAGATACAGTGGTACTCTGTATCGACCATTGTAATTCTAACAAGTTGTAATGGGAGAAACCATGTTGGGGCGTATAACCAACATGGCAAGGACGTAGGAATTTGGTGCCGAACCTTGTAAATCCTTGTGTCCAGTGCCTTTACATTTACTACATCATTCGTGGAAAGGTGAGTGATACAAGAAGAGTGGATCGAGGCTTTTACCAGCCATAGAGGTTTAATTGATTAAGAATCAATTAGTAAAAAGTTTTAAAGGATCACTGATTCACCCCCTCCCCTTCTCAGTGATTCACACTGATCTGGGCACTTCAGCATCACTTAGCGGAATCAATAGATCATTGGCAATGAAAACATACATACTAAGAGACCACAAAATTGATATCATTATATTATTCAAAATATGGATGTTTTATCCATAAAAATGGTAACTCCCACAACATTAATTAAATTCTCCACGAAAATAATAGAGGATATATTTGACAACAATAACATGCACCATATGATACCACTTATACTGCCCTAGAACACCCTGAGAAGGGATGAGTGATTCAGGGTTTCAATTTTATCTTTCAATGAGTCAAATATTTTCCCTCAAATGGTAGGATCTTGTTAAAAATAACTAAGGGAATCATATAGATTTGAAACACCCATACACAAAGATAGTAACATGACACAACAGCTTCACATGATTCACCATTAAGGTATAGTCGAAGGATCATATTCCTACAGTGTGTGAGTACTACCGTAATACACTAGGATTCACTAGATATTGTGTATTAAAAAATATCATTCATGGACACACCATTCTAGGCTCACTTCAATTACAATAATTTTAGGGATAATACACTGCCTTATTTTGAGCACTTTCATCGATTCCCCCTTTCTCACTACTTTGGGTGAAGTCTTACATAGTTTGTCGATTTGATGATCACCTCTATAGAATAGGAACTTAAGACTTTGTACCAGATTAACACAAGACACACCTTTCACCATTGTATAAAATTAATTTTGTAACACCCAAATATTTTACGGTATGATTTATTTTTAAAGAAATTTTATATCTTGTGTTGCACGTAACACTGAGTTAGAATGCACAATGATCTATTAATAAGTGATTGTTATAACCCCACCATTAAAATTGATGGAATGAATAGTATTAAACCCATTATTTAATTTATATATTTAATATTAATCCAAAATATTTTAGATACATATGATAAGAATGATTTCAATTTTATGCTTTAAAAGAATATATTTTTTTAAAAAGCTTTTTTACTGCCTTTTGATGGTGTACATGTTTTTAATATAGTTTTTTACACATTTATAAAGGATATTTGAAAAAAAATAAACTACTTAATTGAATTTTTAATATGATAATTTACATTGAATAATTTTATGTTATTTTTTGTATACGTTTCATGTTTTTATGACTAGTGATAAAATATTGCATTTTAATTTTAAAAAGGGTTTTAGTATATATTTTTTATAGTGTTAAATTATATTTTTAATTGATTATAAGGAATAATTAGATGAATATTTTATCAGTTAAACCAATTTAGTTCACTGGAAAAGTTATTAAATTGAATTTGGATATAATTTGTTTTTAATATTTTGAACATTTTCCTTTTAAAAACATGTTTTCTTATTTAATTAATGGGATAAACATTAGATTTATTATTGGAAATTATTTATTTTGAATTTGTAAATTGTATTTAATATTTGGAATCATTTTTTCCAAATTATGTTAATATGATTGTTATATTTTTTCACATTCTGAATAGTATCTTTAGTAATTTTTTAATTAACAAACTTAAAGGTAAATCGAATAATTAAGTGTAAAAATATTATTATAAATATTAATAAATTTCCCTAAAAATTTTCCAAATTCCATTTTATTTTTGGGTATAGAACAAATCTTCCTTGGTCTGATATTATAACATTTTGGAGCCTCTTGGATTAAATTATTCATTTATTATATTTTATTTAAAGAGAAGTTAAAGATGACATACTCTTATTTCTAATAATTATCTAGTTTTTAATATATGTTTAGAAAAAAAAATAAAGCTACCTTTAAATAGTCAATTGAAAGAAATTTTTTTATCTTCTTATAGAATATTTATTTAAAATTTATATTAAATATATAGTTTACATAAATTATTATACAATGGGGATGCTGTAATTATTTAATAAATGGAGATATCAAATAAATGTTGACAAAAATATTAAAATAAATTTAATGCTACATAATAAATTCCATCCACGAATTTTATTGATCACTTTGACATATTATTGATGTATTAGAAGTGTTTTGTTGAAGATAACTTGTTTTATGGATTTTTCTAAAAGTATATTTAATGAGTAGTAATAATATTTTCATTAATGTTATATTAAAATAAATAATATTTTATTCAATTATATTAAATTAGTAAAAATATGAAATTCGTCGAAATGATAGGGTAAAATTTAAAAATTCCATTCATGACTCATTTAATGTTCTTTTGGAATTTTATTGTACCTTCATTTCCCCTAATGAAATAAAAAAAGTTGTTTTCATGGTAAGAGTTAAAGGAATTAATTAAGGGTTAAAGCCAAAAAATAAGTGTAACAATGTAACCTAAACTTTTATAAAAACTATCAGTTGATACTATTTTGTGACATACTCACATTTTATTCAAAATAAATAATTTTGGAGCCATTTAAAATTGGATATTTTTTTATATTATTTTATTTTATTCAAAGTTTCCAAAAGTGAACCTCTTCTCAATTATAAAAGGTAACCTCTTCCCCCACTTCATCACACCACATTGAGCCTTCTAGTGTAAGGAAGTAACTATAAAAATGAATTATTATGGTGTTTTTAAATTAGAATTAACATCCAATGATCATTTCAGTTTAGAGTTTTAGAGTATTAGGACAAACTCATTCAAAATAGACCTATACCTTACATGTGGACACTTATTCTCAATATCCATTTCCCCACCAATTGAAAACCATTTAAAATAAATCATGATTTCAATTCAAGTCTTGTATTTAAAAATTTCATCATGGAATATTATTTCACTTTACTAATATTTATTCCCTCGGAAACAAATTTAAAATGCGGGATTAGAACAAAAAGATTAGTAATGGATATGAACAAAGTAACCAAATAGTCCAGTGAAAATAAAAACCCGTTGGAAGCCTTTTCATAAAAACTCATTAATAAAATAAAAAACACATTATTTAATTAAGAAATCATTTCCATATACCAATTAAAATAAAACTTACAAATGGAATAACCATATGGTCAAATTCAATCTTTGGAGTATCCAATGCATTGGAGAGATCTAATGGGGGCCACCCATCGTATAAGATATATTAGTCTCACCCATATTTCATAATCTATATTACAGATCAATCCCTCCCAAAAGCAATATCAATATAACTTGTGAGATTTAATGGGGAAAACCCTTTGTATATAATTTCCAAGGTCCAAATCATTAGTGAAACACTAGAAAATACTATTAATCCCATGTGTAAAACACTTACAGATTTCAAAATTCCCTTTTCATGAAGAAATCACATTAAATTATGAAAAACGTGCACATAATAAAGAAAAACTTTATTTGGAAATAAATTTGAGAAACAATATAGGAAAAAATAATAATTTAATCATCATGAAAATAGGATATTGTATTCATTTCATATATGTTAAAAAATATTCCATGATATTAAAATAATCAATGCATTTTTAAACAAAATTTAAAAACATTTAAAAAGAAAGATTAGAATCAATGTGTCCCATTGAACATTGAAAAATTTGAGATAAATTATAAAATTAACATTTAAAAATATTCATTTCCTTATAAATAAATCTATAAAACCATTTTTAAATAATTAATATGAGTAAGAAATATTTAGAATAATAAATCCTTAAAATTGTTAAATTGAAGATTTAACGAGTGCCTTACCTTGAGTCTGACTAGTCATGTATGTTCATGATCAT